>OW119934.1:27908076-30583278 GCA_933210815.1 Meta bourneti
TCTGCCGTCATGGTCCGATGTAAATTTCCTCTTGATACCGTTGCCACTGAGGCGTTGGATGTTGTGCCGTTTATCACTAAGAACTGGTGAATAATTAAGGGACCCCTGAAAACGAACTTTGTCGTTTATCGGGCGTCGCTTGTTAGTCGCTCAGGGACCTAACCTGGTCTGATGAGACTCACTTCCGCGCTAGTTATTTGTTGTGTGGAAGATTTTAATTAATCTCGCTTGTCTTCAAACCTTCCTCCTGGGTTAGCTTTAAATGACAAATAAAGATTCGGCACTTCTTGCGCTCCCCTCAACAAAACTCGCCATTTCCATTTCAGGCCCGCACTTCTTGGATATTTAATGATTTGCAATTACAACTCAAGACTTCCTCTTATCTGCTCCCGTCCACAAAGGACGCAGCCCACCATTTAACACCTCGACAATTGTCCTGACGCGCGCCTTTAAATATTTAATACTTGATTATTTTTAGTCCCGCTACATATGCATGACGTCCTCTTCATCTTGCTCACAAGCAACGCAAAGAATGAGCGCTTCTACCTTGTGGGATACCCTTTCTCCCTCCTGTGACTAAAAGGGTTTTCCTTAATAAAACATCGAGGAATAAGTTTTCAACGCTTCCAATTACACCGGGTAACGAAAATATAATAGCATTCTCGATTCCAATGAGAGCGCGCGGATTTGGGATTTAATACTTTGCAGTATTCATGAACGTATATTTGCATAGGATTCTTAAAAACTGCTCGCAGGATTCCACTACTTAGAGTGGGGAACTGGCTTCCAAAAATGTGTGCCTCTATAGATATTTCTCCAGAAAATTTGAGTTTCGTCAATTTAACTGATTATAAAACATCCGAATAGACTTAATTAAATATTTGTTCTAAGGATAAAAAATAGTCAGAATTGAATCAGATATAAAGAAGTATCTAAAATATCAAGTTCGAAACTAAAAAATCATTTTAAATGTAAAAAAACACCTACTTTCTTAAACCTTCCTGCTGGTCCTTGTTTCGACGAGATATCTCGTCATTCGAAAAACTAACCAGAACTTGATAGACGAGATGTCTCGTCATTGGAAAAACTGAACAAATCCTTATCTCGTCGGCAATATCTTGACGACGAGATATCTCGTCATTAGCAAAATTGGTTCGATTTTGATGGACGAGATATCTTGTCGAAACTACTTGGAGTGTTAATAAATTTAACTATCAGTGTAAAACACAGGTGGGCAAGTTATTTAATAGGTAGGTAGATATTTTAATTAACGTTGCACTGGGGGAGCAATACAACAGGCTATTGGCGACAGTCCAGGATCAAACCCGAAGGGAAAGATCCGACAACACCACGTAATTTTGAACCACGATCAGATGACGAGGTCACACCTGAGCTGGCACCCCACTCTCCAAACTTCCACACCAAGCCATCGTGAGGACATTTCAGGCCACGACAGATTTAACGACAACCAACCCCCATGTACACGATGGTCTTTGGTTGGGATCGAACTCGTAGCCCTTCGGTTGCTAATCCGTCACTCTTCCAACCGGGCTACCGTGGCCCTTATTTAATAGGATTCTATTAAAACAGAAAGAAAATTTGAGTAAAAAATAATGGAGGTATGGTTCCAGTTAAAGCTTTGCTTACGACTTTTATGTACACATAATGGGCAAATTTTCTAAACTTTGGTTACCATAGAATCTCTTTCTTGTCTGTAAGAATATTCAAAGTATAAATTTATCTTATTCAAAGAGGGCTCATAAATTTTTATTCCCTCAATTACTATCCAAAAGACACTCAGGGGCAATTAAAACTCAGGGAAATTAGACTAGTTAAAGTAAAATTTTATTAAATGCATTTAACAGGAAGACGAAAAGAGATTCGTTGCGAGTGCTCTCTTATTGAGCGTAACCCATGTTGCAACTCGTAAGAGTAAACAACCAAACACAAAAGCGGAAGAGTCTTTGTAGTGGCGCTTGCAAAACAGAATTCCGTCAATTAGAGTTGCGACACAACACCATCTCTTTGGAGGTGCAAAAAATTAGCAGCAGAATTAGCGCAACAATCTTTTCGTATATGCTATTAGCGCTCTGATATATGTATAACATTGTATATCTAGCATTATATCTTAAAATGTTTCCACAATGGTAAATTTTCTCGTTGTATAAACGCTGAAAACAGCATTTACAAATGAGTGTTGATGAATAAATATGCATTTCTTTCATTTTCCATATGGTTATACCTATTTCGTGCGTGTGCATGGTTTAGATCAGCAGCATGTTGGAGTTAAGCTTGGAAGCATCTTTTGAGTATTAAAGTGATTGGGTAGAAATGATAAAGTGGCACATTTTCTTCAGGTCCTGCATACGTGTTTGCTGTAACTGGTGTTTAATTTGACAACTATACATAAGTGTCTGTTGGAACTTGTAACATAGCTCATAGCGTTACTTGAAAATATTTTACCATTGTTCACACAAAAAATAAAGTACAAAGAAACTTTTATTGTTCAATTAATTTTGTTTTTATCGTTAACATGTAGATCAAACATGAAGGGAATACACGAGTATAGAACACAGCTCTTATTTTCTCTCTGAGGATATTTTAATCTAATTTTTTAGTGAAAATGTTTAATAAATTCGTAATACATGCAATAATGAACATTTAGCTACTTTCAAAATGTGATATTTATGTAAAATATAAAAACAAATACTTACAATTATTGAGTTTAAACCTTTATTTTAAATCAGGAAAATAAAGTCAATCAGTTTTTAAATTTTCCTTTCTATTAAGAAAATAACTGAAGTGTCATGAGATTTCCAAGTAGTGTAATGTTCTTTTTCCCCAACTCCACACAGGAGTAAATAACCGCATTTATTGGTTGAAAGAGGGTTAATATTTGTGCACATCTTCTAGCCTTTCACATAAAATGTAATTATATCGGAAACATTAAACCTCCTGATGGTTGTCTTGACGATGTACCTTATTATTAGCAAAACTGACCAGATCTTGATGAACAAGCTATCTTGTCACCAGAAGAAAACTGACGAGATCCTGATCTCGTCACAAAAAAAAATCGACAGTATCTTGATGACGAGATACCTCGTCCTTGCCCAAATTGGTCAGATCTTGATGGACGAGATATCTTATAAAAATATCGGCAATGTCTTGATGATGAGATATTTCGCTCTTAGCAAAATTGGTCAGGGCTTAATGGACGAGATATTTCGTCATTAAAAAAATCGACAGTCTCCATGACGAGCTATCTCATTCTTAGCAAAATTGGTCAGATCTTGATGGACGAGATATCTCGTCATTAGTAAAATTGGTTATAGTGTTTTATGGACGAGATACCTCGTTGAAACCACTTGGAGGGTTAAATACATTTGGAATAAAAGTAACGTGCACTAAATAACTGCAAGTTTCGAATCCTCATTTTCAGTCACGTATTGAAAACATCCCCCGATTTCTGTTTGGGAAACAGGAATTGATCTTTCAATTCCACTTTCTCTTAAATCAAACACTGATTACGCTTAAAGAAAAGGAACTGATATTTTATATTCCTTCAGCCACAGCCTGATCAAAGTTCTTCACCCTTTTCTTATCCTCTATGTATCGACCACAGAGGCACGTACGGCCTCTAATTTTGCCCAAGACACTGTTTGTTCATTACCGGGGGGAGTCGAGGTTTCGAGGCTATTTACCTAGATGCCTCCTCGGTCACGGGACGCCGCAGTAATAAGATCAGTTCATCCCGCTATGGATGATAAGTTATTAGGAGCACTTAACACTCGTGCGCCCTGGTGTCTTTTTCGCTTTCTTTTTTCGCGCAATTAAGGGGAATGTTTGATTCGCGTTTTTCTCATCACAAAATGAACGAGGGAGAATTTCTTTCACGTAAAATAAATGCTTGACGAAAGATGTGGAATGAGTTTAAATGATCTTAATTTGCTTAAGCGCGCCCGCGACGGGAAGAGAAGTAAATTGGCCATAAAAACTGTCGAGCTGAGACCGATTTTTTGCGAAGACAGAGCTTGGCTTAGCGTCTTGTCTTCGAATGAAACATTTTGATCATTGTATTAGACGACCGGACCTAGATTCCGGGCTACTCATTTGGTAATTTGGAGTGTTAGGAATGGGATTTCGCAGGCTGAGTATAATCAAATGATACCCTTCGAGAAAAAGCGTATTGGGGATTTCTCTTGAAATGGAAACATTTTGGTTATAGCTTCGAAAACCACACTTAAATTCTAGACTGTCCATTTAGTTAATTGCAACGATTTGTGGAAGAACCGAGTTTCGTATATAAAATGTTATCAAAGAATACCTTTACACAGCAGAAAATCTTTAATTCCTTTTAGTGATTTCGATTTACAAGAAAAATATTTTAACTAAAGAATTCACAATGGAACTTAGCAACATCATTCTCCTAAAAAACCATTCCTCCTAAAACAATTAAAATCTGAAATAATCCTCCTACCATCCTGAAAAGTGTTATGTTACTTTTAAAGAACACCTAAACGAAATTTCGGTTTTTCTTCTTTTTTTATGATAATTTTAGATGCAATATAAATTATGAACTAACAATTGTAAGAAATTATGGATAGAAACATTCATCTATTTTAATAGGAATCGATTCATGAAGGTTTTTTATAAGACAATGAAAATTTTCAGTTCTTTTCCCTATAATTTTTTCAACAAATTAAATTTACTCTTCGCTATTTCAGCCATTTAAAAAAAAAATAATTAACTTCTAAGAGGAAAAAAGTGAAATTTTGCATTATTATCTTGAGAAACCCTAAATTCGTTTCCATCAAAATACATAAAGGATGCTATTCATATTTTTTAAGTATTAATTTAATAATTAATATTACGGATTAAAAATTAAAATAAAACAAGCATTGCGCAGACTCTTTGGATTCTTAAAATATTACATAAGAAACAATTTCAATGTGATAGGAAGATTATTTCAGAAGTGAATAAAATTCTGGGAAACTAACTTAATTTTAGGCTGTTTTATTATTAAGTTAAATTTTTGGTATTCATAATCCAGAAACGACTCGATTAACTAGATTTAAACTTGGTATTTGAGTTTTTATATCGATTCAAAATTTAGCATCCGAATCGTGTGTTTTCATTGGAAGTTAAGACGATTATGCGCAGCTTGATATGAGTATGGTCCCTTATGAACATTTCAAACAAATAAATTTAGAGACGTTATTCTCTATCGAATGGTACGTTTAAATTTGCTTTCCTGTGAGCAACGCGTGACTAAAAGGTGGAAGATTTTTTTCTCGCAACTGTACAATTGAATTGAATGGTAACATCAAGGTACTTCCATGCATTTCAACCTTGCGCCATAGAACCCAAATCAACCAACCAACCATGCATTTCAAACAGACATTTCACTTTTTCTGTTATTACATTTATTAAGTTTCTTCAAGTAATAATTATTTACTTGGTAAATGCGCATGTATTAAAAAATTCCTTACAGTTTACATACACTATATTTGTCAGTACCTTAAAATTCATGCTTGGTTGTTATAACATGGAATTTATAGTGATTTTGAAAATAAATCAAAATCTATACCAGTCTCTGCCTCTCGGAGTTCCCAAGTGGTTACACTATTAAATACTAAATACACCCAAAGTGTAAGTGGTGATTTGACGGGAACAGGAGTTTTCCTTACATTATTCTGTTTGTGTTTCTTAGCTTGTGTATTGAAATATTTTCATCAAGCCCCTTTCTAGTGCTCAGGTACAACCCTAATAACGTAAAGAAAGATCATCAATCCTTGGGCCTGGTGCCAAGATATAAGAAAGTTGTCTTGTTGTTATATAAAATTAAGATATGTTGATAAAGACATTCCAAATGAAACCAGAAGATGGCACAGACATGATCTTTGTGAGATTTGCTTCTGGAAATTATTAAATACATAAATTAGTCAACAGTCTTCCGATTTCAATTTGATAGGATTAGCTGGATACGCACAAAGGAAGTGAATCGTATAGCATTTGCTCTGAACATTCTAGAATCCTGAACTGTTTTTCTAGAGTGAGACTACATCTTTCAAGTTCGATAGGATAACCTAGTACGAAGCATGCGATGGTTTGGTTGGTTGAGGTTTTATGGCGCAAGGGCCATATTTGGCCATACTGTGCCAAACAAGAAGCATGAGAAATCGAAGCAAAGGATAAACACGTGTTTTATAAATTTGAATACGTCATCTACAAGCAGTCAAAATCAAAAATCATGTTTTGTTATTTTTTGACTTATTATTTTAATGCTTTTTCTTCTTTACAACTGTTGTACTTGCAATTTCGTATCATTTAGGCCCATTTCCATTGGTATTCTGAAATTTTTGAGCACCATGTATATTATGACATTAAGCTAATACTTAAATACATTATTGTTAGAAACTCCAAAGATATAAACCTAAAAAGTTATGAAATGCGACATACTAAGCAAAATGTTAGTCAATTCGGCACTTCATTTTGATATCTTCATTTACAAATATAAAAATTTAGATTTCATTCGATTTCGATGTAGTTTCTCATAATTAAATTGGATACGCACTATGTAAAAACAATAGGAGTGCACGTTTGGTGTAATAGCAGAAAAATCAATGCGTTTCACCGCGGAGAGAACTACTGTTTTAGAAAGATTATTTGCTATATTTTTGCAGCTGATGGACACACTTAGAATTTTAAGATACATTTTAACATGTATCTACGGAAGCAATATGAAATATAGTACAAATTCCAACCAAATAGGCATATAGGAAAGTGGTTGTAAGCGTCATTGTCTGTAAATGTAAGGGGGCCGTGGAAGCCCGGTTGGAAGAGTAGCGGATTAGCAAGTGGAGGGTTGCGAATTTGAAATTCAATCCAACCAAAAGACCGTTGTGTGTGTTAAATCTGTGATGGCCTCAGATGTCCTTACGTTAGCATGGTGTGGAAATTTAAAGAATGGGATGCCAGCTCAGGTGCTGACCTTGTCATCTGATCTGACCGAGATCCAAAATTACGAGGTGTTGTCCTCGAACTTTCCCTTCGGGATTGATCCCGGACCGTCACAAATATTGCGTTGTGTTGCTCCAGTGCGACGTTAATTCAACTACCTATCTACCTGTAAATGTAAGTGCAGACTTTCTCGCATTGCTTCAAAGAACTGAACAGTTGCAACAAATCAAATCTGAATTTAATTGGGGTTCATCAAACTTTGTTTTACTTCTATTGTTTGTCGTTACATGGAATAAAGTATCTTGTCAGCGGTGTCTACATTGCATTCTCTTGTTGACTACCAATGACACTAAAATATTCTGACTTAATTTACGCAACATTTCCTACAACTGAGCCATAAAGCATCAGAAGTGAGTCGTTTTGTCTTAGGGTTGATTTTTTTTTATGGCGCAAGGGTCAAATTGTGTGGATGAATTATTGTCTAGCGATCGCGTCGTCTAAGTCTAAGGAATTATCATACTGATTAGAAAGTTCTGAGTAGATAGGTAGATGAATTTACTTCGCATTCTCTCTCTCTCTCTCTCTCTCTGGAACAACACTAAGGACTATTGGCGACGGTCCGGTATCAATCCCGAAAGGCAAGATCGAAGGACAGCACCGCGAAATTTTGAACCACGATCAGATGACGAGGTCAACACCTGAGCTGGCACTCAACTCTCCAAACTTCCACACAGCACCAACGTGAGGACATTTGAGTCCGCGGCACATCAAACGAGCACCAGTCCTCATGTACTCGACGATCTTTGGTTGGTTCGAGTTTCAAACTCGCAACCCTCTGGTTACCAATCCACTACTCTTCCGACAGGGCTACCGCGGCCCCCAAGGACATTTGAGTCCACCACAGATTTAACATGCACTAGCACCACTTACACGGAGGTATTTGGTTGGATCAAGTTTCGACCTCCGGTTGCTTATTCGTGACTACCAACTATGCTACCACAGTACGTTTGGTGTAGTGACAACACAAAGCAATGGATTTTAGCTTTGCTAAGTTGGATAACGCAAGCAGATGAGCGTTCCGTAACGTTTTGAGGGACGTTAGCACATATTCCATCGCTTAATATCTATGGAACTGCTGTCTCACGCTA
This sequence comes from Meta bourneti, assembly GCA_933210815.1. Classification (NCBI taxonomy): domain Eukaryota; kingdom Metazoa; phylum Arthropoda; class Arachnida; order Araneae; family Tetragnathidae; genus Meta; species Meta bourneti. The sequence continues at coordinate 27,916,185 of OW119934.1, forward strand.
CTGAAACCTTTTTACAGAATCGATAGAAAAAAGACTAATACGCTATTAGACGTCAACATCATTTAATACTTTTCAGTGCTTCCTGTCCCATTGAATATTTATCCTGGCTTTACATAATTTTGAAACATTTAAGAGGCTTTCAAAAGCAAGTCCCGAATTTCCCAAATGTTTTTCAATACGGCAGTGCTACTTGCAGTGTAGTTTTAAACCTGCTTGGAATCCTAGACTCGCAGGACTTGCATCTTTGATACTCCACTTCCTTTCCCAGAACCATCTGCCCGGGAGTGCTGCACGCGCACTTTCCCGCTGCATAAATAATGAACAAAGTTCAATCGCACTTGCCAAACCAGCATGAAGCCGCAACCGGATTTTTCTGTCCACAGAAAAATATGGAATCTATCGCAAAAGTACATCTGGAAAATCTGTTTACAATTTTACTAAGGGAATAAAACATGACAAGAGGGGCCAAAATTTGTCCCCTTTGCTCTCGGTCTGGAAGCATTTTTAAAAATATCCACCACCTCTCCGAAACATTAGTTCTTCGAACGGTGTGGAAAAGACTGGAAAAAAACAGAAGCATTCTCCCCGAGAAGACGAAGGAAGCAGGGAAAGAGAAAGGGAAAAAATCCGTAGGGAAGTTCCGTTAGGATGGCACAAGCCCATGTTCATGCGCCCTGAATAATTGAAACAGAATCCCTGGATTGGCAAAGTGCAAGTCTCTGCACGTTCACGGCGTGCTTCATGCTGGAAAATAGGGAGATAAGTAAATCCAGTTTTGCTCATGCTCCGGTTTGCTAGAGAGAACGAGTTCGGAATGCGATAGTATTCCTTCTTCATCTCATCCTTTTTTCCTTTGCCTGTCCCTTTTTCCTCTTTCCCTCCAATCTCTCCTGAAGACCTTCGCCAATTCGGGGTTATTGACAGACGCTATCGTTGCAGGAAAGGAATGTGTTCGGGATACGCAACCGGACGCTTTCCTCCTGCGGCCAATTCCTTTCCCGGATTTCACAGGAGAGTAAGCTAGGGGTGCTTTCCTTTCACGGGAATTTTCGAGCCCATCATCGAGTAAAGTACAGGATTTACACTTAGAGGAGGGCGAGGAAATGAAGAATCGCTTAGCGGTTTGACATTCTGGGAGAGTTCTGATTGCGTTTTGGACTACCATTGAGGAGGTTATAAGATAATGGACACCGTTCAGTTAAGTTGTTAGGTTAGCCTACAGGGTGCTTAAGAATTGTTCAACTGTTTGAGCTGAGCCATATTTCACCTGTAATAGAACCCTGATTTTATTGCGTACGAACAGCGATTTTCAGCCTTTTCCATCACATGACACACATATACTAATCATTGAAAGTCTGCGGCATATAATTATGTTATACTTTTACCAATCTGACAAAAATTGATTTATTTACAAAATATAGTAGTTACCGGTCCTCTCACGGCACACATAAACTAATCACTGAAAGTCTGGTATACCAAAAATATACTATACTTTTACCGATCTAAAAAAATTTATTTCTTTACAAAACTTTTTAAAAATAATATTTATTACCAGGGGCATTGTTTGTTCCAAAGTGTCTTTTAAGCTTCTTAGAGTCACTAGATTTCCGAGTAGTGTAGAGTTGCCTTTACTCCACAGCACACGTAATGACTAAATGACCACATTTACTATATGAAAGAAACCTAAGAATGATTCTACTGGTCAAGAAGGTAAAAACTGGTTAAAAGTCATGCAGGAAAGTTCGCAGGTTGCAGAACGGGTGTATGCGTATGAGCCCCTCAAAAGGGTAAAAACTCTTTGAAACCATTTATTCATGATACTTTGTAATAAAAGTAGTACTCAAAATTATTTATGCAAGTATTTCTTGAAATTATTTATGAACATACTTGTAAAAAGTTCAAAACTAAACCGTTGAAATAAAATGAGTCCTACACAATTTAGGGCCGCGGTGTCCCGGTTGGAAAAGCAACGGACTAGCAACCGGAGGGTTGCGAGTTCGAATCCAGCCAGAAGACCGTTGTGTATAAAGGGGATGGTGCACGATAAATCTGTAGTGGTCTCAAATGTCCTCAAGTTGGCGTGGTGTGGAAGTTTGGAGAGTGGTGTGTCAGCTCAGATGTTGCCTCGTCATCTGACAGTGGTTTAAAATTACGTGGTGTTGTCCTCGAACCTTTCCCTTCGCGATTGATCCCGGACCGTCGTCAATACCCCTTTGTGTTGCTCTAGTGCGACGTTAATTAATTACCATTACCTACACAATTTAAACCGTTATAGTATACTAAAGGTACTCCAAGGCCATTCTTGAGGCACGTCGGTTGAAAATTGCTGCGTAAGAATGCTAGGTTCCTTTGTTGAGGTATCTAGAATGCCAATCGCAAAAAAGTATAAAATACGAAAGCAACGCTTATGTGACGGTAATAGAGGTTTTGAAAAGTAATAGATTATAAACATTTTAAACGCATTATTGAGATAAGCATATAAAAGCAATTATACAACACCCGTATGATTATATTGATGGTATATACATTATGTAACATGTGTAGTCATAAGAAAAGGTGACGTGTGTAGGACTGTTGGCATGAAACATTCAGTGATTATGGTGCAATAGCAAGAAATACCTGATGCTGCTGAAACGAAATATTCATCGCAGAGTTACCTTATTCAATCCCATAACGTATTGCTTTCATTATTCTACAGTTATTCGTCTATACTGTAAAGGAAACCATGTTCAAACAGATAATGTTGTCTGAGTTTGAATTGCTTTCTGAGATTTTTATTTACACCCTCAACTCCTTACTTGTCTTACACATTATCGTAGCCCTCAGGGGCACATCTTTAGTTGTGCATGGGCATCGCAACCCCTAGGTACCCGAGTGATCCGTCCTCCTTCTGTTTTACCCTCGCCTACCCTTCTACTTTTTGCTTTTTGTCACTCCCTCGTTATTGTCTTTGGCGCAGCTTGGCTAAATATGGCCCTTATGCCATAAATCCTCCAAAAAACCAACCAACCAACCAGATACACATTATATTAACATTTAAACATTTCCTGCACTTTTAGTTTTGGTATAACTTGGTTGGTTAATTGGGGTTTTATGCCGCAAGGGCCATATTTTGGCCATGCTGCGCCAGACACAGGACATACAATATCAAGTAATAGACATACACACAATGAAAGTTTTACTAACACAGAAGAAAGAAATACACCCAGGGAGGAATGCACTTGGTAGAAATCGAACCAGCGCCGCCTACAACTCGAAGGTTGCTAGCGCAGTGGACATACTCACTGAGCCACTACGGTACCTAAGCTTAACTTGGAGAAATATAATATTAAGTACTTATTTTCACCACATCTTCACAAGTCAATTATAAAGCTAGTTTGTTTCGAAGTTATGGCTATTGAGTGATGCACTTATTAGATTCGTGACACCTCAATTACGATTTCTGCTAATACTTTTAAGTGCAATTATAGCAATTTTTCTAAACATGTTTCTACCATCTTCCGAATTAGACTCATATGAAAGCTATGAGTAATGAGAAGTACGAAAGGGAAATGTGAATGCTAGTCTTTCCAAGTATTGAATCACCGGTTATATGAACATCCATGTCATCAGGGAGATCGTTTAAAATAATTTCTTAATTTAATTCGGTGAATCAGTTGGTAGTTAAAATATCCTGCGTCTCCTGAGATCCTGAGAGTTGAAACTTGTTTGTCAAACAACATCTTGTTACGGTTATTTATTACTGATAAGTTCTGAATTTTTGAGGAATTTTTAATCCCGAAAAATATAATTTTTAATCATATAATAGATGTGACGTCTAGTTACTTGAAAATTTAGATTATGTGTGATAGATCTTTTCTCCATATAGACAAATTTGTTTTACTTATGATTCTATTAAGTGCATATATCGACCCAGAGATGGAATCCCCAAAAAATCAATTTTGAGATTTTTTAAAAATTTGTAGTTTCAAGCTTTAAAATGACTTATTACCTATCACTGTAGCTGTTCGCAAAGTGTTTTAAAAAATATTTGGAAAGTGTATGCATTTTTCAATATACAGCCTTTCAAATGACTTTTTGATGATATCTCAAAATTAAACTTTTCGCCACATAACACACCATGCGTATATATATATATATATATATATATATATATATATATATATGTATATATATGTATATATATCTATAAATATGTATATATATATATATGTTCCAAGTTGCAAGTTCCAAACTAGGTCCAGCCAAGGGCCGTCGTGTATACACGGGATGGTGCACGTTAAATCTGTCGTGGCCTCAAATGTCCTCACGTTGGAGTGGTGAGGACGTTTGGAGAGTGTGGTGCCAGCTCAGGTGTTGACGTCATCTGACCGTGGTTCCAAATGATGAGGCATTGTCCTTGGATCTTTCCCTTAGGGATTGTTAAGGCACCCTCGCCAATATCCCGTTGTATTGCTCCAGAGCGACGTTAATTAACTACCTAACTACCTCGCTATTATGGCAGCTGATCCCTCACTTCTAATGTTTCGACTGTAACATTTGGTATGGCTCACAAATTCATTCATAACGAAATCAATGAAGTTTATATTCGTTGTAGATTATTAGTCAAAGTTTGTATTTTTGTCATCTTCTAATGAGTTTCTAGGTCTTGTAATCTAGAGACATGATTTCTAGTTCCATGCATTTAGTATTATGGCAAGATTTTTGGCTTCCCAATTTACGCATGCGCCACATGCGTACAAATGGGGAGAGTTGATAGACTGGCTGGGGTCATCAGATCTAATGAAAAAAGTGTTTAAGTCGAGATTTGACAGCGAATAATATTTTATTACTTTGCTTAGAAAAACTAGTCTATCATTGAAATGTAGAAAGCATTGGCTTTACAAGGGCACATTTTTTTCGATGACAATGTCATTAGCATTAATTAACTGTCATTATGCTTTAAAGAGTACGATACATTTATGGAAAAACAATTATTTCTTTTAGGCACAATTATATTTAATTCATTGGCGTTTGGCTACTAGTTTTTGGAAAACTTGTAACGAGATATAATGCGTGTGTGTAATAAGCTATCAAAACTGGATCTGCTTCATCCACAGTAATTCGTTACAAAGTCAATCATTTAACAAAAGGACAAAAAAGCGTTGTCTCAAATTACAATTATAAAGATTTATCAGGAAATACTTTACTAGATAACTTGCAAAAACCCAGCTAAAAACAACTAAACTGCATAATACTAAGTAGACATTGGAAATGTCAGAAGTCGAACCTCCTTGAAATGGGCCCCTAGGGCCATAAAACCCAATCCAACCGACCTTGAAATGGTTAAGGCTAGGTGTGTAAATTTTATAAATAAGTTGAGTTAACATCTTTCTTGTAACCATCGACCTTTTCAGCCTTCGATGCTACAAGCACCCAGTGAGTAAGACACCTTTGCTCACAGAAGGGAAAATCACCAGCATCCATAAGCTTACAAACTGGTATTCGAACCCGGACCTACTGACAGACAAGTGCTATGGAAATTATGCCAAGCTGGTGACTGTTAAGGTAATATAAGCACGTTATTCATAGATCTCATTTGATATCCCGAAGTCTAGGAGAACTCCAGTTGGGTAGGTAGGTATTTGATTAACGTGGCACTGGAGCAACACAACTGGCTATTGATGACGGTCAGGGATCAAATCCGAAGGGAAAAAAACAAGGACAACACCACGTAATTTTGAACCGCTGTCAGATGACGAGGTCACACCTAAGCTAGCACCCCACTATCCAAACTTCCACATCACGCCAACGTGAGGACATTTGAGGCCATGATAGATTTAAAGTGCACCACCCGTTTACACGTAGGTCTTTGGTTGGATTCGAACTCACATTCCTCCGGTTGCTAATCCGTTACTCTTCCAACCGTACTACCACGACCCAACTCCAGATTGGAGGTGAGGCCGTTGAGGAAATATGAAAGTAGAGTGAGCAATGGTAACCTTTTTATGTGCGCAGGATCATATGACCAAAACTAGAAGTAACGTGATCCTTAGACTACTTTGTCTGCTGGGTAGAAACGAACACTCATCATCTCATTGGTCCCCGGAACGGAAGACGTCCATTCATCGATTCATCATCTGATTGGTCCGCGCGACGTAGTAGTAGATTTTTGCGATTTCGCTATTTTTGTCACCATTCTATAGAAATGCGTATTCACACATCTATCCTGTCATGAGAAGGTATATCACCAAACAAAGTTGTAAGGTGCCAAATAGGTCAACCAAGTAAATGTTCCACAGAGCATTCACGTGACTACTAGTCAACATGTGCTAACACCCTTTCAAGCTTCTCTCAATAGCAATACTCAGTCTAATCATGTTTCACGTCTATGGGTGAGGCACGTGTAGTCCCGATCTCCTTACAAAGCAAATAATTCTAAACTTTTATAATGCGAAAAATATATTCATTTAGGTCTTCACTCGTAGATTTTCTCCCCAAAAAAATTTACGTAGAACCGTTCAAAGAGTAAACGATTTTGAGAAAGAATTAAAATTGCCAAAAAAAAATGAAAAATATGAAGTACGTTTTCAAGCGTTACCCACAGCTAAACGCTTCTTTCCATTTCATCCAATTAGGATTCTCAGTTCAAGATTGAGCCGGTCCCGCTCAATTTTACGCATGATGAAAACCCGCGGTGGAAAAAGGCAGCCAAATTAACTTTATTGTTAATATAGTTTTGGAAGTTGAGTGTGCCGCTTTTGGCTACCAAAATGTTCTGCCACAGCAGCATAAGGTCCCAATTGGAGTCGATTCTGGTAATCAGCGGTATCGGTCATCATATTACCCGGAGAGGCACCATTGAGTCATTTGTAATAGAGTTATTGTTAGGTTGCCTCCACACCTGCTCCTGGCCCTCTCCTCATTACCCCCGCGGCCATTAGAGTCCCTCACCGAACACTCACCGACTGTCACACTCGACCCCACACTCCAGGCTACCACGTTGGGTCGACAGCGCCTTTCTATTTGCATGCCAGGACAACGATTGCGTCGATGGAAAACTCATATCATCCTTCTGAATCTTTTATTTGACGTTTTATGGCGACAGCTTTTCAATAGGATCGAAAACGGCTTTCTGTAATGGAACAAGACTTAAGGTGTTCCGCGAGTGAAGCAAAAGGACTAGAAAAGAATGACAAACCGGATGATGGAACGATGAATAGCTTCTTTTGTAACTATGATTGATATACTAATATATGAAGTGAAATTTATGTTTGGAAAATGCTACTGGAGAACGAAAGTATAATTTTTGCTTTTATCCTATCAGAAAAATAGTGCTATCGTAGTTTTAGTAAAATCTTTATAGGGCCTTCTATTTAAATTCTTAAGGCGAAGAATTTTTTTTCAGACATTTAGATGACCATTTTTGATTTGAGTCTTACAATTTCATTTAACCCTCCAAGTGGCTTCGACGAGATATCTTGTCCATCAATATCTGACCAATTTTGCTAATAATGATATATATCGTCAAGATATTGCAGATAAATTTTTGATGACGATGGGGTCAAGATCTGATCCTTTTTTTTCTAATCGCGAGATACCTCGTTCATCAAGAACTGGTCAGTTTTGCTAATGACGATATACCTCGTTGAGACTATCACCAGTAGGGTTAATGAAAAACGCAATTCAATTTTTTGAATTAACGGCGTAGTATATATAGAGGTGCAGAAATTTTGCAGGGAAATGCAAATTTTAATGTGTTAAAAATACTTTTCATATAGTTATATCTGTACCTGGAAGCCATATGACACTATGTCCAATTTTTTTAAATAGACGTTTTAAGATAATTTTGCCCAACGTTTTTTGCTCTTTTCAATAGCATAAAACACTGTTTCCACTCTCAATACATAAAGATCTGCCTCTTTAAAACATAATGAAGTAATTGAGGGATAAGAAAAACTTTAGACTACTCCTTTGAAAAACTTCATATTTGTGGTATAGTATCTTATTCCCCCAGGTATAGATATATGATTTGATAGAAATAAAACTGCATTATTTATAATCTATAATAGCTTTAGGAATCCATAACTATGTAATATGTATTTATTACATTGTATGATTTTATGAGGAAACTTGCGGCACTAACTGTCTTTAAATTCCTTATAAATCAATTTTTAAGTGAAATGACTGGGATTATGAACATTCTTAACAAATAATTACTACAAAGCAAAATCTAAAAAACATTAATCTTGAATTTGTTTGCTTTATCTTTTTGTTCTGCGGTTGCAGATTTTATAAGGAAAAGACGAAATAGTCTACTTCATGGATAGCCTTAAGTTTGAATTTAATTTACAACTTAGTAGGGTGAGCCATAATTTTATTTCGGATAGGGCTCAGAGTTAAAAGTAGAGATTTTTATTTAAATGAAAGGAGTTATTCAACATTTTAAAATATTCATTAAAATATCCCTGAAAGTATTCATGTATTTAGTCATCAGGCTATTCGTTTAAAAAATTTTCAATGGTTTTTCCACAAATATTTATAAGTACAATAAATAGACAAAAAAATTAACCAGACTAGCAAATATTCAAATATTGTTTCTGTAATTAAATTTTTCTTGTATCGATTGAGGAGACTGTTAAACGGGGAAGAAAATAGGTGCGACAGCACACAAAGCAGAGAAATATGGAAAGGTATATTACAAAATATCTCGTCATTTATGAAATTGATCAGATTCTGCTGGACGAGATATCTTGTCATTATCAAAACTGGTCAGATATTAATGGACGAGGTATTTCGTCGAAACCACTTGGAGGGTTAAGCAGAAATAATATTCTATTTAACATACATTTTAAAACCAATTAATCTAACATTAAGAGGAGAAGCTCTTTTTTTTTTGGCTCTACACCACGAATACAAATTACTTAAGCATATTTCCCCTTACACTTAAGGAAAGGCATTTTTAGTTATATTCAGGTTATTTCTCGTATTTTAAAGGCCATTTATAGGTATAAACATAGTGGTTCGAGTGATCAGCAAATATGTTTTGGAGGAAAAACACTTGTCAAATATTTTGAAATTTAGATAATACAGGGGAGGGGCCGTGGTCGTCTTTTCAAAGCTAGAAAGTCCTTCATGTTGATACTCACCTGAACTTCAATTCTCTTTGCCTCTTGAATTTCTAAGGAATCAAATTATTCCCAAAAGAATTGATATATTTCGAAGTAGTTGCTATTTCGCTTTCCCTCGTTTTCAAGAATAGAATGTTCTACTGAAACACCAATAAAAAAAGCACGTATGAGTATTTTAAGGTCAATATTGATTTTTAAATTGTGAGTTTAAAATTATAAATTATATCTTTCTTGTAGATAATACGCTAGATTCATGCAATATACTCCAATTGAATTTCATAATTACAGTTTTAACTTCTCCGACATGAGATTTAGTTAGTAAATTTAAATCTTGATTCTCATTTATTTAGGTATAGTGCATATAATGCATATGACAGTCTAAGAAATGCGATTTAAAAAGCATTTTTAGTACTACAATATTTAAAACTGTCTTTTGAGCTTATTTCAAGTTTAATTGTTTATTGCTACTAAGAATAAGTGATTTAAAAAGCTACTTTTTGGTATTGCAATACTTAAAACTGAGTCTTTTGGGCTTAGTTCAGGTTTGATTTATTATTACTAAGAAATAAGTGATTTAAAAAACTTTTTTAGTATTATAATACTTAAAGCTGAGTGTTTGGAGTTTCAATCAAGTTTAATCGTTTATTGCTGCTTAGAAATGAGTGATTTAAAAAGCTACTTTTGGTATTGTAAAACTCAAAACCGAGTCTTGTGAACTGAGTTGATGTTTAATTGTTTATTTGGAAACAATACATTTTGAATTCCGTTTCAAAAATCCTCACTCGAATATATTAGGAAAGGCGCGATGAAAAAACCGCTCCGGTGAGACCTTTCCAGCCAGAAATCTCCCTACCTAAATCATGCGCGGATCCGCTGGCAATGACGGGAAGAGGCGCTGCATAATCTCTTTTTATTTCAATTTCGAGTAAAAAGGAAGATTAAAAAGAATAATAAAAGTGGGTACATTTCTTTGTGTCGTTAACAGCTACAAAGTGAGCGATAAATCACCAAAGGTGGGAGCGTTTTCCTTGCAAGAAATGCAAAGCAAAAAACGCGACGTACGTTCAATTATAATGATGATGATGATGATGATGATGTGGCGTGTGCCCGTTGGTTAATGGGATTGGAAATGAAATTTCTTGCCGAGTCCTGTAATTACTTGTGTGCGCAGAAGGCGCTCAGAGGGGCAATTACACAACGACAACTCCAAACAAGAAAGCGGGGGCACGGCTTCACAAAATACCCTCAAATAAAATGAGTAGACGAAGTCGGGAAAAAGAAAACCCCCGACTTAAGGGACTTCTCCACCGTAAATGCGCTTTCTGACTTTTAGACTCTAACAAAACTGTTTTCTTAGTTAGTTGGCTTTGCGGTCCTTTTTCTTTGACTGCGCTTTTTGCTCTTCGCTTGATTGGTCTTCGAGGAATTTCATTTTCTCTTTTAATGTAAATTTTATGCTTTTCCCGGCGTGCGAAAGGGAAAAAACTTTTTCCCTTTTTGCGTTGCCAACTAAGTCTCGCGAGCGGGGTGGTGTAATCTTTTAATGATGAATTTTTCCCTTTCCTACATTCTTCATTATTCGGGAAACGAAAACTTAATCGAATGTAATACGCGAAAAAGCGCAGAGGTCAATAAGTTATGATTTTTATTCCGCGCAACTTTTTATGCCTTTTCCACCTCTGAGAAATGAGCCTTTTGTGCCCGAGTACTTTGAGTCGCCCCCAAAAAAATTATTAGTCGGAGACTAAAACATTTCCATAGCACGTCAGGGACTCATTTTGTAAACCGAGGGAGCAAATTAAGTTGAAAGAGCTGTGGAAAATCATAGGAGCTGCAATCACTTGTAAGATTTAATCCGATGCCTTGGGGGATTTCAATCATAAAATTCTAAAAGATGTAATGGAAGAGGCTGACGTTATTTCTAATAAGGCAGCTAAACGTAGATTTTCTTCCCAAATTAGACTGCCTCAGAATAGAAATGATGACCATAATAATTTTCCAATTTGATTGCCAATCTAATGGCCGCAATTCATTTTTCCGCGAACAATCTGGAAAGGTGGCACGGCAATCAACCCGACTTTCAGTGAGGGAACTTGTCGGGAATGGAGTAGATGTCCCAAAATATTGACAAGTAGCTTATTAATAACTTCATTTATTTAAGAAATGAGATTCGAGATTTGGAGACAAATTTAAATTTCCTGAAGGAGTGTTAAAATTGTTTGGATCACTTTGTTGAACTCTTTGAGAGGCCGTGGGACGTCTGGTGTCCCCCTCCTTGAAATGTTTACGGTTAAATATATAGTCTAGGTATGTACTGAGGCTGTAATGATACATAAATATTCTTTCATTTAATATCAAGAAGTACATGGAGTAAATAGGAGATAAGACATAAGGGGGTACAACTTCCCCTTAAGAAACTAGAAATACTAAATGTTGTCAAGTCCAAAATAAATTAATTTAGGGTAATAGGTCCTTATCCATGAAGTTGTTTTATCAAAAAAGTATTTTTTAAGCAGAATGGGTTTTCAAAGGGTTGGCTGTTTTTCTTAATGGCAACCTGAATCGTAACCCTCCAAGTGGTTTCGATAAGATATCTCGTCCATCAAGATCTGGTCAGTTTTGACCTAATTTAATGGGTGACAAGGTACCTCGTCGAGTCAACCACCAAGGAGGGTTAAAACTATTGTGAGGTTTTCTTGATCTTAGTGTATAAATCATTACGACTTACAATTGAATTCTCACGGTAAATCTAAGTCGAGTTAATTCCAGTCTTCTGTGGTTAAATTGAAACTAATGTGTTCCAATACAGATTATGCTTTTTTCCTTATTTTTCAGGTTCAATATATCGAGAATGAATGTGAAAATCTTCTGTGTGAATCCAGAATGTAAAAATACAGTTCTCGAATCAAGAAAAGAACCATACTGGGGATAAAAGTGACCGCGTATGCCGTTTTTTTAACCACTTAAATTACCTGGGTATCTAACATGCACAATAGTTAAATAAAAGTCGTACTTCCTTATGAGTATTACCTTTGAAAATTTACATTGTATGCATAATTGTTTTGAAATTTGATGGTTAACTTGTCGACTTTAATCTACTATTGTACTAGTATCTTAGCGATTATTTCTTTTTAAATTTCTCTGTTAAAAGAATTCTTCTGAATTGAACTGACATAATATTAAGATTATCACTATGATACGATAATATAAACCAATTAATTATAAATTCTGAACTGACAGAATTCAAACAAATAGGGAACAAAACTGACCCATAAGCGACCAAAGAATCTAATTTAACCAAAGATGCTTAGTGTTTGTAATTGCGTTACCCTTTCTTTGATTTAAATTAAAAACATAAATTTTAAAAATAAGTCGGATTTTCAGACTGCATTTCTTCTGTTCTAATTTCACTCATAGTATCTTCTAATGAACAAAATATTCTACTTCAAAATAGGAAAGTGTGCTCATTTATAATTCTTAATTTATCCTCATTAATTATTTTAATTGATCCTAATTTATTCCTTTTAATATAGGAGCTTCGTTGTTCAGAAAACCGAAAATACCAGGTCTGTTAAAAATATTTTTAAGATACGTAAATTAATTACAATTAATTTTTGTCCTTTTAATTTTCTACGAAAGTATCGCGATTTACCCCCCCCCCAATTATGCCATTTTGTTTTCGAGTTTTGGGGTTTTAAATACACTGCTGGCCACCGTAAATGCAACACCCTGAAGGAAGCATGCAAATAATATGAAATTTACAACATGCATTAGCGGAGGTGAGATATGCAAATGATTAGAATTTCAGCGCAGACGCACATCACGCGCGCCTGTGGCGCCACTTCAAAGCGCTATTTAAGGCTTGGAGATTTCGACGATTTCAAGTACGGCAATTGTGTTTTTCTTGTGGTTTTTTCAAAAAAACGATCAATTATGCCTCGTAGAAAACAGCGATCATCTTATGATCAAGTATCCGAGTTCGACAGAGGAAGGATAGTGGCCTACCGAGATTGTGGATTATCTTTCAGGGAAATCGGTAGTCGTGTTGGACGAAACCAAACTGTAATGCGGATATGTGATCGTTGGATGCAGGAGGGTACGACGGACCGACGTGTTCGATCGCATCCACCTCAGTGCACCACTTCACGTGATGACAGGCATATTGTGCGTATGGCAGTGACGGATCGCTCAGCCACATCACGAACCATAGCACAACGCATTCAGTCTGTACCGCATCATCCAGTGTCTGCGCGTACCATTCGACGCCGTTTACAGCAGAGTGGTCTGTCCGCAAGACGTCCATTGCTTCGTCTACCCTTGACGCAGAACCACAGACGTTTCCGCCGCCAATGGTGCGATGAAAGAAGGATGTGGACGGCAGAATGGAATGAAATTGTCTTTACTGACGAGTCACGCTTCTGTCTGCAACACCACGATGGTCGGATTCGAGTCTGGAGACACCGTGGAGAGAGGATGCTGAACAACTGCGTTATGCACCGCCACACTGGTCCTGCACCGGGTATTATGGTATGGGGCGGTATTGGATATCACTCTCGCACTTCTCTAGTACGCATTGCCGGTACTTTAAACAGCCAGCGCTACATCTCCGAGGTGTTGGAGCCAGTTGTCCTTCCTTACTTTCAGGGCTTGCCCACAGCCATATTTCAACAGGATAATGCACGACCACACGTGGCACGCATTGTCCAAGGGTTCTTCGTCAATTGCCAGATTGAATTGCTTCCCTGGCCAGCTCGCTCTCCGGATCTTTCGCCGATAGAAAACATGTGGTCCATGGTTGCTCAACGATTGACCCAGAATATATCCCCAGCTGCCACACCAGATCAACTTTGGCAACGTGTGGAAGCTGCTTGGTCTGCTGTACCCCAAGAACACATCCAAAGTCTCTTTGAATCAATGCCGAGGCGTGTGGCAACGGTGATCTCCAACAATGGCGGCTATTCTGGCTACTGATTTTGGCAGGAACCACACTTCACAGAAGTCTATAAATTTAATCATTTGATACTTGGTCAACATGTTATCTACAAAATAAATTTTGTTGTGATATCTCTTGTCTTTCTTGGTGTTGCAATTTGGGTGGCCAGCAGTGTATATAGAATATATGTCTCACAGTTTAACATCAAAAACCTTTTTCATTTGTTAAACCATGTAAAATGTGTGTATATATATAATATAGAAATAAAATTTTAATATTTAATTTAAAAGCAAAGATTTTAAGCCCAAATTTTTTTAACACATCGCTCTTCATTGCTTTATACATTTTCCGTAATTAAATTGCAAGAGATCTTTTGAAAATTTGTGAAGCAGTAATACGATCGGACACTTCCTTTTCAAAAGTAGTGTTACTTTTAGTCCTATACACAACTAATTACATTTATACCGAAACTGAGACAAAAAATGAATGTCAGCGAATATAATAAAAAGTGGAAAAGGCTCATCGCAGCTGGATTCAAAACCCGCTGCACGAACACTACTGGGAATTAATAAAAAGTTAATTCATATTTATACATTTATTAAAAGTCTACTAACATCGATTGAAAAAATAATTAGTACTCTTCCAAATACAAATTTGAACGTCAAATGTGCATTTTACAATTAAGTTTAAAGTATGTCGTTAGTGAAGCTGTTGATTAGATGAAATATATTTGAAATATAAACGAATTGGAAGATTGTTCATTTAAAAGAAACTGAGAAAATACAATTACACTATTTTTATTTTCGCAATTTAAATTAGGATATTGAGTTTTAATCATAATTATTTTACTTCATAAACGTTAGGGATTTGTAAGAGAAAGATTATTTATTTGCTTGCATTCCCACTAAGCAGGTAATCTGAAAATAATTTCGGAGTTAGCTCAAAACTTTTCTCTTCTGCTTCCCTATTCTAACGGTAGCCCAGTTGGTAGACTCTCGGATTTGCAACCGAAGGGTTGCGAGTTCAAAAATCAATCCAATCAGACCTTCGTGGAAGAAGACGTATACGTGGGGGCTGGTGCACGTTAAATATTTCGAGAACTCAAATGTCCTCATGTTCGTGTGGCGTGGAACTTTGGAGAGGGGGTACCAGTTCAGGTGCTGACTTCGACATCTGACTTCGGTTCAAAATGACGAGGTGTCCTCTGATCTTTCCCTTCGGGATTGATCGTGGATCTTCGTCAGTAGCCTGTTGTGTTGCTCCGGTACACGAATTCAACTACCTAACTACATATTCCAATTCCAATCAAATTGACTGTAAATTGAATAATCTTTGCATTTAATCACTCTCTACTATTTTCATGTCTAGGCGTATTTTATCTGCATGATTAATGAAATTTCGATTTACGTTCATTAAACTAGCTTAAGAAAAATTAACTACAGTATCGATTGAAAAAATAATTGTTAATCTTCGAAATACAAATGTGTGCTTCACAATTAAGTTTAAAGTATGTCGTTAGTGATGCTATTGATAAGCTAAAGAAAAATTACTTACACCCAGAATATTTTGTGAACTATATATTTTGGACTCAATCCCCTTGGATCTTCTCTTGTATACGTCCTTTTATTACACATATGTAACTTTTACACTTTAAGTAAAAAATAAAAACTATTCCAACATATCGAAACTGTTCATAGAGCTCGTTGTGTTCAAGGGCTGGAATGAGAAAAAATACCATCTTCCCTTTGCAAGACGGGGAACAATCAGGAATTATTTTATTTTTCACCTCCAAGAATACAATTAATCGTAATTTTTCAAAAATAAATTAACCCTCTGAGAGAGTTCACACGCATTTATCAGTTTTGCAACCTTCAGTCTTCACTGCATGATTTCTAACCCCAGTTTCGACCCTTGACAAATGAAATCTTTCTTGTGATGCTTTCAACCAACGTTGGTCTTTTTTTGTATGTTGTGGGGGAAAAGCAATATTACACTACACTCTGAAATCTCGGGAGGGTTAGTTAAACCACTCATCAAGCAAACATATTCAACTCGATTTACAAGTCAATTAAACTATCTGTAAGTTGGTAATAAAAAGCATTTGAACAGTATTTACTAACCGATTCAATTTACTAAAAGCAAGTGGGATTTGAGACATGCACTTTTGTTCAAATTTGACCCTTATTATATTAAAATGAAAACCAAAACCAATTTTAGAATGCCTTGAGTTAGCAAACCTTGAATAAAGTTTTGAACAAATGTATATTTTTCATCGAATTTCATTATTACATTCTTTCAAAAGGGCATTTTTGTCACAAACAGAAAGAGGGTTAGGGCTTGAGCCTCTACTGCCCTTCCCTCTGCAAGGCCATATAACGCATAAAACAAATAATTCCACATCCCTATTTCAAAAACGATCTCTGAAGAAAAATGGTTTCATCATGTGCGTACTATTTTTATCCATGCGTTTTGATACAAGCATTTACAAAACACTTTCATTGGATGCCTAGAAACAAAAGAGGTCGACATTATCATCTTGACTAGCCTAATTGTATTAAAATATCTGTAAGTTGATAATAAAAAGCATTTACTATCAGATTAAGTTTACAAAAATCGAGGGGAATTTAATACATCCACTTCATCCATATTGTATTAAAATGTAAACCACATCCAATTTTAGAAGGCTTTGAATTAGCAAACCTCGAATAAAGCTTTGGGTAAACGTTTTTTTTACATATTTTTGAGTATATTTTTCCATCGAATTTCATGAATACATTCTTGCAAAAGGGCATTTCTGTCGCAACCGAAAAGAGGGTTAGGACTTGAGCCCCTACAGTCCTTCCCTCTGCAAATGCCATGCAACGCATAAAACAAATCATTCAGCATCCCTATTTCGAAAACGATCTCTAAAGAAAAATGGTTTCACATGTGTGTACTATTTTTATCCATGCGTTTTGATCCAAGCGTTTACAAAACACTTTCCTTGAATGCCTAGAAACAAAAGAGGTCGGTCGCGAAAGGTGTGCGTCCCTATCTATCCGAGTGTATGACAGCATGATCAAGCGTCGTGCTTGAGGCAGGCGTTACTTTGCTAGATTTGAATAGAAGCTCTCGTGTATCAAAGATATACGATTGTTGGAAAATAAGGCCAAAATGAGAGGAAACGGCGTCTCAAAAGACTCGGGAGACCCTTTCCCTAGAGTGTTGTAACGCAGTAATTGCGTAGTGGAGTTTTCTTGTTACTCTATGGGCCAACTTGCGAAAACAGTGGTTTAAAGCTTTAGATTCTGCTTACATTCCTTTATTGCTAGAGGGAGTTCGGTCCGTGATCTTTTCTACCGTGAAGGTCTAACAATCAACAGTAGGCCAAACTTCTTGGAACGATCCTCTGCGCCAAACCTGTTGGGCTGAAGAGCACTTTATATTGTTTTATATCCAAAGCGTAAACTTCTGCTATTGCTATTTCGATTTAGGGACCTGTTTCCTTTTTCCCCCGACTTTTTCTCGGCTCTGGGAAGGAAATGTGAATGAGATGAAAATATTTCGGGAGCATTCTTTTCTCTGTCCCTATCCGACAGAGTTGATAGAATAAAAGATAGATGGGTTTAATATTTTGCAGAGCACGCAATCTGTTATATGAAATGCTTTCTTTCCTCTCTCACGCCTGGCTTTTCTTATTCATTTTTAACCAAGAATGATGTTTCTTGTTAGATTAAGGGTAAGATTTGCAATAAAAAAATCACTTTTTCTATTTAATCCAATTTACTGCGCTTTAGCTATTCTTATACACAACAAGTTAATAGTCCCGATATTAAATACTTTTGTTGCTTCTTATGATCAGAATAAATGATATAAATATTTTGAAATTGCATTATTTGAATTGTAATCCTAGTTCATTTTCTTTACCGTAATAACTATACGAACAGGAAGAGCAGAATGAGCTCAAATTGTCTGGTTAGAAGATCAATTTTGATTGAGATTTACAGTGACTGTACTGTTGTTAGGTTGGGTTTTATGGCGCAATGGTTGTGGAGTTTTCTTGTTACCCTATGCGCCAACTTGTAAAAGTAGTGGTTTAATGCTTTAGATTCTGCTTACATTCCATTATTGCCAGAGAAATGGTAGGTTGAGTTTATTGCATTTGAGCATGATACGCCAAACACGACAGACAACGTCAAATAATAAATATACACACACAAAGAAAGTTTCACTGACACAGAAGAGAGAAATGCACTCGGGCAGGAATCGAACCTGCGCCGCCAACAACCCGCAAGTTGTTAGCGCAGTGGGTAATTCCATAGAGCGATGACGTCCCCAGTGATTGTTTGGATCTACAGGCTCACTTGTATATGCTTCGGGTATGCCTTAAGTTATAAATGGATGATGCAATTACTGAACAAGGAAGTTTTCGTTTTGTAAGTCTTCGTTACAAAAAGGTTACACTTTACCTTTAACATCTTCAAAAAGCTTTGATATCTTCAAAAAATAGTCATTGAAATAATCACAAAACAGAACTCACACTGTCTACGAATTATAACTTTCATATTTCGTATCCAGCTATGTAGTTTGAAATTTTAATTTTGACTCATACTTCAACACATTTAAGTATTCTACAAAGTGCGTTCTGCAGAAAACTCATTTGTTACTTTTTAAGGGGACACGATACCCTAAAAATGACTAAAATGTCGATTTTTTATTATCATTTATTAATTATACAACTTTAAAGAATATTGCGCAAAATTTGATAGCTGTAGCTACATTATTTAGCGAGTTATTAAAGTTTATCTATCGAATGTAAGAACCGAAACCTAAAGCATTTAAAACTTTAAAGTGCTTTTCTCAGCTTTTTATTTTTCATGATTATAGTGTATTTAAAACGCTAAGGCTTTTTTGTAATTGATATAGAGATTTGTAACTTTTTGGTTGTTTATTATGATATATTTGATAATTTTATGCATGGAATAAGGATTTGGAAAAATAGTTATTTTTCAAAAGTTGAAATCAACCATGACTGGGTTTTTTGCTGTTTTCCACAATGCTTGTTACGAAAATATGTTTGAAAAATAAATAACTGTGGTATGTGTGATCCCATGCACAAAACTGTGGAGAACACTTCATGGAAGGTATATAAAAAATATTTGGAAAAAATTAAAATTTGCAGATGGAGTAGGAATTTGAAAATATTAAAATATTTTTGGCGAAAATTGAATTTTTTAATTATTGTGAATGAAAAACGATTTTTTTCTTTTGTAATACGTATATGTGTATTGGAATAAGGTACACTAAAACATTTTGTTGTGAATATGTAAACCAAAAAATTGTAGTGTGTCCATTTAACTCTTCAGCGTCTCGAGATTTACAAGTAGTGAGGCATTGATTTTACTCCACAATACATGTAAGGGCCGCGGTATCCCGGTTGGAAGAGTAACGGATTGGCAAACGGAGGGTTGCGAGTTCAAATCCAACCAAGGACCGTCGTGTGCAAAGGGATCTGGTGCACGTTAAATCTGTCGTGGCCTCAAATGTCCTCACGCTGGTGTGGTGTGGAAGTTTGGAGAGTGGGGTGCCAGCTCAGGTGTTGCCTCGTCATCTGACCATGGCTCAAAATTACGTGGTGTTGTCCTCGAATCTTTCCCTTCGGGGGATGATCCCGGACCATCGCCAATAGCCCGTTGTTTTGCTCCAGTGTGACGTTAATTAAAATACCTACCCACAATACATGTAAGGATTAAATATATGTGATCGACTGCATCGATTAGTTAAAAGAATAGTAGGAAAGATTCCATTCGTCCAGAATGTCGAAGCTGGTTGCAAGTCATGCAGAGAAAACTGCATCTTGCTGAACGGATATAAGCGTGCGAACCCCTCATAGGATTAAACGCATATGCCACGATTCGGTACCGGTGAATTCCCATCCATTGAAACCCTTTAAAATTTCATCTCAAAGTCAAGCGCTGTTATTTACAGCAGTTTCATTTCATCTCGAAATAGACTTCGAGCTGACTTTTCAATGGGTGTGATTATTGGTTTCCAATGCATGAGCTAAGCACAGCAAAAGGAAACCCACAGAAGTAGGAGGTTCTCCAATCAGTCGGGTGGGATAACAACAGAATATGTGGCCAACTGAGCTCACCCCTGTTCGCAAGTAGACCCTTAGCGTAAATGCTCACCCCAAAAAGGAAGGGAAATGGATTAATTCCATTACTTTATAACGACGAAGTGGCAGCAGATGTTTTCGCAGTTTGGAGCGGCGGGTTTTCCTCTAACCAACTGCGAGTCGGAGAGGACTCCTTATTATTCATAGCGCTTCAGCATTTTACGATAACGGGGTGCTTCGTTTTTCACAGCTCTGTCCCCCTGCGCGCGGGTAATTTACTTACAACACCCCTCAAGGAAATGGCGCAGCTACAAATGTCATTGGGGACGTATATATGAGATCTATTTTACTTCCAAAGGAGAAAGGTTTACCTTGGGGTGGAACTATGCGCCTGGATGCTGCTCTGATGAAATGGATTCTGATTTTGCAAAAACTGGTGATTTCCATTGTGAAGTGCCTTTCCGAATTGATTTCGGTGGATTCCAGCCTTTTTATGCTGCATTAAGTAAAATCAGAAGCGTCGTTGCACTTTGAGAAGAAGCTTATCGTCATTAAGAAGCGTGTTGTAGTATATTATTTTGCTTTTGCTTTGTTCCCTCTCTAAATTTCAATTTTATTCTCATTGTCGTAATAAAACTTCAGTCCTACAATGTATTACTCCCAGTTTGATGTACAAATATTTATTTAGGGTATTTTTTAAAAGTATTCAATCCCTTCCTCATTTTTACAACATGTAAATATGATTGATTTGAACAAAACAAGCGGTATGAAGTCAACTTATTCATTAAGCATATCTGTAGTAAGTGGATATATAATTATTGTGCATTTAAATTAATTAATTGCCTTTTTCTTCAAATGAAGATGACAATTGCTTGGACCGAGAGAGTATTAGCAAAATAAAAATAAAATTGTTTCAGCTAGCGTAAAAAAGATTATTTATATTGTTTCATACTCGATTTTAACCTTTCAAGTGGGGCCAAGATAGTTCATTTGGTATAGTCGTGGATTAGAAACAAGAGGGTTTCGAGTTCGATCCAATCAAAGACCGTCGTTTGCGTGCATACTGGGTACACTTTAAATCTGTCGTGACATTTAAATGTCCTCACGTTGAGGTGGGGAAGTAGTTTGGAGAGTGGGGTACCAGCTCACATTTGTTGACCTCGTCACCTGACAGTGGTTCAAAATTGCGAGGTGCTGTCTTCGAATCTTTTCCTTCGGGATTGACCCTAGACTGTTACCAATAGTTCCAGTGCAACGTAAATTCAACTACCTACCTACAATTTCAGGGGTGATGTAACACCTGGAGTCCTACGGTCTCTTAAATGGTTGTCTTGTGTATATCATATTCTTGATATACTAAGTTAAAGTATATATATTTATTCTATATTGAAGGTATATAAATGCTTTCTTTCATTGATATTCTGTTGCTCTGAGCTCAGTCCTTCGCTTTAAAATCTAAAAGTTCTAAATTTTGTCATGTGCTAAATACATTACTATAAGGTCCTTTTTGATCGTTTTGTTTTCAAAAATAATTTTAGTATAGTATCCTACAAAAGGTTAAAAAACCCACTGACCTCATCTTGAAAATTTTCGAATGTTCAAGTAGAAAATAAAATCACTTTAACTTAAAATATCTTGGATCTATCACATCCTCAATATTATAAATAGGTAAAAAACGTTAGATGAAAATAGAACATCAATGCAAAAGGGCAGTTTTTGAGCTTACACCGTATTAATTTGTGTTTATTATTTTCAATTAACCTACGTTTTCCCTAAAATTGTTCGATTACCTTTCAGATTATGGTTTTCTAACCTAAAAATATCTAGAATTAGTTTTACGCAGAAAATCAAAGTTTTCCTTTTTATACAAAATCAGAAGTAGTATTTCAATAAATGTACAATGCTTTGGATTTTAAAGAAGAATTTACTATAAAGTAGGATTTTGAAATTTGTTATAGTTACTATCAGATATCCAACAGTACATATCTGACCATTATATAATAGATTAACAAAAAACAAGGAAACATTCGTCCCAAAAATTTTGTTACTCATAGAGGCATTCCAACAATTTTAAGTAGAACAATCTGAAAATCACTCGCAAGTACTGTTTTAAGGCTAGTCCCAGGTAATTTTATAGAAATCTCGTAATAGGCATTAGTTAAATTGCTTTTTAAATATTCTTTGTTTTGTTTTCTAAGTATACTGATCTTAAAAGTGAATTCAAAGATGAAAATTCATCATAGCTGATTATTATTACAAATTAGACAGATCATATTACAGGTTTAAAGTTTTCAAATCGGTTATAGCTACACCTTGTTTCTCACACTTTTTTAAGCACTTTATTAAACTTTTTAACCATTGTTTAAGATGCCCAAAATAGCACTTTCAACGAAGTCAAATGCATTAATATTTTTATAAAATTCTATAGATAATATTCATTTTTAAAAAGGTGGTTTTACTTTCGATGACAACGATCCAACATTTTACCATTTATTATATTAACAAAGAACTTTTAGAAATTTCCGTATACCACAATCCTACAAGATTTCATTACGATCATTATTTGCATAAGATTTTGCCTTGTACTGTCTTGTAAAGTGTTATTTATAAAGATTGGAGGTGAGTTGAATAAAATATTGAGAGTGGGATAAATTTTCAAAACTATACTCCTAGATATCTGTTTTAACTTCATGTTTTAAATGGTAATTTTCATTTCTCTTTAAATCAATTTTCAAGGTATTTTGAATAGATTATTGTAAAAACACTACGTAATTGCTATATCACTGTTTCTGCGATATAAGTTTTAAATGAATTTTTCAATATTAATTTTCAGCTTGTAGTACAAACTGATAGTTTATAACGTGTAAAGAAGGAAAATAAGCATTTATAAACCGGATCTGTATGATAACAGTTCATAGTTTAAAGAAAATTAAATACACAAAAACTAATCCTTTAAACAAAATTAGGTTTTCTAGCGTGTTAGGCATCGTGATTATAAATTATTTCATTGAAATTAGCTTTCTAAATCTACCAAAATAGGCCTTAAATTCAAATTACTATTTATAAAAAATTATACTTCTGATTGATATTGGTGTGTGTGTGATATGTTAATTGTGTAACCACCACCTAAAGTAAAAAATATAGATAGTTGCCCATTACTTTAAAATGTAATGATATTAGATTTAAAATTTCATTTAAATGGAAAACAACTTTTGAATTAAATTTATATAATTTGTTTAAATTGTTATTTATTTTCATTTATTTAATAGTTACAAAATCAATAACAAAATTGCGAATGTTGGTGCATTAGAAAATCATACAAGTTAGCGTTAAAACTGCTTTCTTAGTTTTTACTCTTAATCGTTAAGGGAACTCATATCATTGAGTATTGTCTGGTATATTCAGATATGATTAAGGAAAAACTCACGGTTTTTGGCACTCTTCGAGCTTATTGAGTTATTTCAGTGCGATCCATCTTGGATAACACAAAATTATTCAAGTGTAAACAGTCTGAAATTAAACGAGCACATATTGTGTATTATTAAGGTAAATTAATCTTTAAAATACTATTTAAAATAGTTTCTGTCTTCTAAAAACACATTACAAACCAAAACATATTACACGTTACGCCATTTATGAAAAAACGTGCTTATTCTTTTAGAATAAAGTAAACCATTAGAAACAAATTATATTTTATTACTAGTACCTAAATATTGATGGCAAATTATTTATTTACTTGCATCTGCAACGTGATGTTTAAACGTGATAACAAGCATTATGCATTAAAGCTGTTTTTTCCAAAATTAAATAATTTCATTTTTAGAAAGCTCTCCGAGACGTAAGCGCTAAAGCCACGAATACACTTTCCGGAGATTATATTACACGCTGAACGCGGGCTTCCTCGATCTTTCTTATTTGGAGCTCCATCTCTTTAGATTGTAAACAGATTTAAACAGTTATTTTTATACTCCGTTTTCCAAGCCTCCCTGAAAATTATTCCGCAACTATTTGGAGATAAATTTCGCTAAACGAAGGTAGGTGGGCAACACTTTTTTAAAGAGTAATTCGAGACTCGGGCTCTCAAAAGCGAGATGAAAGAGTAATTTATCTCCACGCTTTCCCTCTTTCCCCAAAATACACTGTTTGTTGTCGAAAGAGTGGGAGAGAAAAAAGGAAACAAATTCGGAATTCGGATTATTCGGAAACCGATTTGATTGCCGCTTTCCCTGACTGGAAAAAGCTAATAGAAAGGGAGAAAGTCGTTTTGAAATATCCGTGGCTGTAGGTGAAAGCATTTGAGGAAATCATCTCGCCCACTAAAAGCAATTACAAAATGCTTTGGTTCTAGATTAAAGTAGATCTGCTTTCGCAATTTTGTCTTGGGCTCGTTTCGCGTTTTTTTATATTATTATTCCCTTCGAGTAAATGGAGTTGAATATTTTAAATCCAAATTCCTTTTTTTATGCTTCATATACATGATATTGAAAGTCATAGCTTAAGCGAGGAATTTAAGTAAAATTGCTTGCTGGAGATAAATGCGGTGGTATGGCGCTTTGAATTTAAATTGGGTTCGGCGACAAATAAAAGTCAACGAACGCGCAATAGAAGAATTAGGGAGGATAACATTTTTCGAAATGCTTCGTTTTTCGGCGGGGAAAAATATTGCTGTGAACAGAGGCTTAGAACTAAATGGGAAAAAGCTACGCGGTACGTTTTTATTTAACTTTCTTTGGAAATCACTTTGCTATTCGAGTCTAATTTTGGAAAAAATATGTCACTAGAAGCAGGCCAGTACGATAAGCAGTGCATAGAAAATTCTAGAAGTTTATTATAACGTGTATTACTTTAATGATTTATATGATACAGTAAAACAATGCTTTCTCACTTAGTCACTTGGCTTAGTTGGAAAGCATGATTAATTAATGGGATCCATCTATTTTTATCTAAGCATATTTATTTTTGAACCATACGTTAAAAGAAATTATTAAATAACGCTGTCTTTTTCTAAAGAGTGAATGTTTTAATTTTAAAATTAGTCTGATTAGTAGTTGAATTCTTATAATCATTATTGATCCCTTACAACTGCGTCTTGAAGTCCTTGTCATCAGACAATCCTCGGTGCTCTTATGCATTAAATGTGCTTAATGCTCATCGCCAGCTCTCTCGACGTGGTTTCGAAGTTTTGTTTTGTTGGATCCCTGGACACGTCGAGATAACGAATAAGTCGATGCTGCAACTAAGAGTGCGACGACTTTATTGAGTATCGACATTCCTTATGACGATCTTCGACCAGCTACCAGAGACCTTGTATCAAATGATTTGAACTATGATAGGAGTTTACAAAATGATAGCAAACTTCATACTATCCAACCAACCATCTCCATCTGACCCTACTTAACGATTCGCCGATTAGACGTGATTTTAACGCGCCTTCGAATCGCACACACACGTTTTACCCACAAACATCTTTTCTTAGAGAGGGCCACTGTGTGTGACGTGTGTGTGACACCTTTTACTGTTCACCACATTTTGATTGTATGTCCTGTTTTTAACTCTCATCGCAACAGATTTTTTAATAATTTAATTTTGAACTTGGAAGATTTGATGGGTGAAAATCAATCCTCATCCAAATCTTTTTCCTTTTTTAAATGCTATTGGCTTTTTACATGTATAATATTTTACCATCATGATATTTTAAATACATAACTCATATTTTTAATACTATGCATCATGCTGTTGATCAGCATATTTTCATTTTCTAGTTCTGTCCTCATGCCGTTGGTAGATATGGTCCATTTTGATTATTTATTCAATTTCATCCATGCATTTTAATTATTTCATGTTACATAATTATATTTTAATCAATTTTATTTCAATTTCATCCATGCATTTTAATTATTTCATGTTACATAATTATATTTTAATCAATTTTTAATGCTGATTTGGTTGTCTATATTGATTTGTATTCTAAAAAAATCTTTAAAATTTCATTTAAACTTACATTCGCTTTGCCTTTTAAACTGCTTGTCCATTACTGGACCTTCCACCATTAAAATTAAACCAACCAACCAACCCTTACCACGGAAGCTTTTCGTAATAAACCAACTTACGAAAATAATGCAACTTGAAATGCGGTATGAAAATTTTGATTGTAGGGACTTTCACTGCTGCAAGTGGTCCTTCACAGAGAAACAACATTTACAGAACAGTTTTTGTTGGGAGTCCATTACGTTGTACAGCATCAAGTGGTTCTTTCCTTCCCAATACCGTATTCTACATAGGGCTTAATTTTACTTAACCCTTCAAGTGGTTTCGATGAGTTATCTAGTCCATCCAGATCTGGTCAAATTTATCAATGAAGAGATATCTCGTCCATCAAGATTTGGTCAGCTTTGTTAATAACGAGATGCATCGTCGGGACAATACTGCCATATTACTCCAAGGGGAATTAAGATCCAAATAGTAAAAGATTTTGCATTAGAGGATGGCCACTAAAAAGCAGTTTTCGACGCGAAGATAAACCACCAGGAGGGTTAAATAATACTGTCAAGTAAATTATCGAAAAATTAAGAACAAGACACTTAAAATTTTAACAAAAAAAACTGAGGAGTCTCATGCTGTTGGAGGTGATAGATTATAAGTCATTTAATGAAACGTACCGTGAATTATATTTAATAAACATTATTTTACTGAATAAAATTCACTTGTCAATATGCTAAAGAGTTATGAAATTGTGCTATTGAGTATTCCAAGTTTATATTTATTGAAAATAGACTCTTGTTCAGTTTGTATGCTATTTCACACTCCCATACACAAAGGACTTGTTTGGCAGATTTTTATAATCGTGTGTACCGACTATATCAACTTTAACGCATACCAAACTTTCAGTACAAGAGAGCAAGACCCATTCGAAAGGGTTGTCAATTGATTAGAAACAACAGAAAAATAAAATAAATAGATAATTATTCTATATTAATTATAAAACTAGAGCGCATATAAACAACATCCTTGAAAGTCACAATTTATTTCTACAAAGTTTTTCACTTTGTATTTTAAAGAACAAAGCGAGAAAGAGACTGAGAGTTTTTAAGCTAAAGTAAGACGTAGCGTTATAAAATATTAATTAAAACGTAACGTTACAAACATAAAATAGTTGTACTTTAATATTTTAAAAACTGAAACTCGAACTTTTAAATTAGCAAAGTTCATTTTAAACTAACTTAAGACACAAACACCTAAAATGTCAATTAATACTTATGTGTTCTAACGTTCCTAGATAAAGTTTAACCTGTGAAGTCTATAGCGCACTGGTTTTACAGTACAAAAATGTGTTATATTTAGGTATATCAACAATTAATTGATGATTTGTAATTGCAACGAATTCACCCTCAGTGTACAGTGAATAAAAAAAAACAATGCCTTTTACAAGATCTTATATCTTTTATTTCTGTACCTTGTTAGAAAAAAGGCCACAATGACCAAATTCTCCGATTTTGTGTATCCTGTCACTTTAAAGTGAAGAAAGTTGTAATAGAAACATAGTACTATACTGAAAGAATCAAAACATTGGAAGAATTTTTTGTACACTGTATTGAAAATTTAAAAATAATATTACTAAATCAGCTGTCACCCAAAACTTGCTGCAACAGATTTACATAATCAAATTGGCAATTCAATATTTCATTTTTTTATTTTGAAAATTCGAAAAATAGTTACTTAAATTAGTTTAAAAATAATTTCAAATCTAGTCTCATTCAATTTTTTAAATCGTGGAAGTAACAAATAGTCGACAAAACTATTCACTAAAGAGGAAAAGATATTTTTAAACGAAAGTATTCTAATCAAAAGCATAAAGCGTGCATATTTTTATATAAAGCATAAAAGTCCGGTTACAGCAATGGGATGGATACATTCAATTTCTTTAAACTCATAAATAGTAATTAGATGTACTCAACAGAGTTTTCTACAGTCATTAACAGCAGAACGGAGTCCATTTGGAGGGAACACCAAAAAAAAGGGGGATTGATTGATTTAAGTGCTATCAATCCTGGAATTGATCCGGGGCTCCGATCCGTGTTCTACTCCCGAAATCGCTCGGGAAACAGATGAAACTTTGTTAATTCTTCTTTGGTTCATTTTTATTCCGTCGCGTTGGCGGTCGTTGTTTTGGCTCTCCCATTGACCACATGGCGCCTTTTTCACGCTCGGCCGGCTTCGAACAACACAGAGTCTCAAGTCGGGGAAAGAATCAGAGGAGCGGGAGGGACTCACTGACAGTAATGTTCGTGTTTGCTGTTTCGTAGCCCCGCCGTTGGGGGAGTGTTCGCACATTATAGGGGATCTCTTTCGACCCCTAGGATAAGCTCCGCTAGGTGAAGGTTGTTTTATGAACTTTAAACTAACGGGGAGGATGGGCTTGATGCCCTGTAATTTTGAGCTCGCGCCGTTCTGGTTTTCTTTTGGGTACTGCTGCTTGAGGAATGTGTTTCGATTGTTTGGTTTGGGGTTTTATGGCGCAAGGGCCATATTTAGCTAAGCTGCACCAAACACAAGACAGACAACGTCAAGTAATGAACAGATACAAACGAGGAACTTCTTGAATGCATTGCACTGTGGGCCCCGTACCAAGTTGGGGTAGGCAACAGACCTCTGCTCAAGTTAGGTAATGGGTTCGTGAAATACAATCTATATTTTCGAGAACTCAATGTTTAACTTGAACCAAGGGATTAAAGTATGTCAACAAAGGGGAAAGAGGAGTTGGTAATAGAATAATGGGATAAATGCTGAAAAAGATCGCTTGGGTATCCCGGGAGCTCGACACCAGTGTTTATATATATATATATATACTTATATGTATTTTCTCAATGGATCATTTGATAGTTGGTTTAGTTCTATAACTTGACAGACATGATGAACATTTTCAGGTAGGTTTATACTAAAAGGGATTTTAATTTTCAAATAATTTATTCAGATAGCATATTTTACTTGTATAATTGTTATACGTATTAGTGTTAGTGTACACCATTGGTGCTGAATTTGGGGAAATTAATTTCATTTAAATTCTTTTGTATTTGGAATGTATTAGTTGGGTTAAAATGAATTGAATAACTTCAACACTTTTACTTCTGTTTTCAAAAATTCCAGTAATTCATATAAGCAGTTGTCATATTTTTTAGTTGGAGCATTTTTAGTCACTTGGTGTTCTTCCCAGATGTTAAAAAGTTTTCTTCAGTCGAAGATGCAAGTAAGGATAAAGCATTGTAGCATACTTTTCTTTGGGAACACCAGACGAGTTTAAAGAAAACAACGTGATTGTAGCTTGTAAAATTGTAAAATCGGAATATTCTTTCTTTTGTAAGACAGGAAATAGCAGTTCACGAACCATAGCAAATTCATATGTTGTTCTAAGACGACTTATGGCTTCAAAGGTTTCTATGGCTTTACTTTGAGTTGCAATTGCAGATTAAAGAGGGTCCATTCAAAAGTTCTTCTCTGCTGATTTTAGAGAAAAGTATGGCATGATCTATCCTAAGTGGTAATAAAATCAAGCTATTCATAACTATTTTCCCTTTGACAAAGTACGTATAATCATTAAAATACGTATGTCTCGTGAAATTACTTGATAGTTGGTTTCGTTCCAAAATCGATAACATAATTTTTAGTTAGTTTTAAAATAGATTCTATTTTCAAATAATTGGATCGTATAGCATATTTTACATGCGTATGATTTTTAAATGTGCCTCACCCTCAACTCGGAATCTCATCAATTTTACTTTGAGTTGAAATTCAATTATTTTCTAGTCGCAATTCGTTATCGTAGAAAATTTTGAACAACGACCTTTATTATGATAAAACTTCATCTTTTATAGCTTTGAATCTAACAGTGATGTTCTATTTGTCACTTCAATGGTCATTTTTTGCTAGCAAGGGCTAATTAGACCCTATTGATGCTTGTAAAAGATTGTGATATATATGTGTGTAATAAAACCAGTTTTATGTAGTTGTCACGACCCTTATCCGAAGACATTCTCCTTCTGCAATTACGTTCTAGATTTTTTCACAGACATTTTTTTGTCGAAAATTGTATATTTTAACTAATTACAATCTGATAATTTCAATATCCCAATGTAGTATATGGCATAAAATATATACGTCTCTCTCTCTGTGTGTATATATATATATATATTTACACAAAAGCTTTCATTCTAAAATTATATATACACATTATCATTAGCTTAAAATACTTAAACCAACGCGAGAAATACATTCAAGAATTTTAGTTAAAAATATACAAATATAAACGCAGCAATTCCATGAATTGTCATTATTTTAATGAGAAATAAAAATTTAGGTAAGGAAATTGTTCCGGTTTCAAAAATTTATATTATGAAAATTGCAGAAATTTTAAGAAAATCGCATAGTTCTTGTAAATTTTACTAAAGCATGTGCATCGCATCCTAAATCTTAAATATGATGCACTAGTGAGTTAATAATTGTCAATTATTTTGTATTGTTCAAAGTTTAGAAGTTCATACAAGCCTGTGTTTAATTTTAAAAATGTATAACATATATATTAATTTTAAAGTGTATTTTCACATGTAAATATTTTTCAAAACATATAGCCTTTTCCAAACTGAAATAAATGTACTTTAGATTAAAAAAACGAGTATGTTTTGCTATACTTTTAGTTCAATTACATAATTTGAATTGTTTGACTTTGCTACACATTTTGTATTACTGATCAGTGCAATGTTATTGATTCATTGATAGCATGTGTATATTACTTAATTTTTAAACAAATTTACTGCACACATATATAATATTATTACATATGGTACCCTCTGAGCGTCACGAGATTTCTAAGTAGTGTAGTATTGTTTTTCCCACAACACCCTCCGTGACTAAATAATCACATCTATTGGTTTGTAGAATTCTAGGAAAGATTCTATCAGTCAAGGAAATTTAAACTTTTTAGACGTCATGTGGGGAAGACTGCAGAGTAAAGTATACCCTTGCTTCGTGAGTTTTTGTTTCCGTTTCATTAAGTAAGATTTCACGGACTGCAAACAAAAGAACGTTTTACCATTTATAAAGTGTTTGTGCGCGTATACTATTCGAAAAAGAGTAAAATACTACTTTTAAAAAGAATAACTGTAATTTTGCTTAAATGACATTGTTCCCAATAAGATAATTTTATCAAAAGTTAATAACATGAAAGAAACTAAGTGTTGCGATGAATGCGTAAAATAATTTGTTTCTGTAAAAAATGAAATCTCCCGGTATATTAGAGATCTGGCAAATATCAAACGAAAACGCCGAATTGATTTATTTGTCAATATTGTACAGGCCCCTAATCTATCAATAGATGTTGGCAACCCTCTCGAAACCGCTGACTTTAAACTGTGAACTGAAACTTTTTACTCGTTTTCAATTCTAGAAGCAAACAATGGGGATAGGATTGAAGTAATTCGGGGCCTGAAGAACAAACATTGACATACATGTAACGGATTATACGTTGATAATTCCACCCCACACACAAGGGTTAAAAAATGGGGTGCATTGTTACCACTGAAATCACCTTTCAATCAATTGTAAAACGAGGCATTATTCTAAAGCTTTTATACTCCACATTTTTAGTTAGGTATATCCTTGCTTGCGTTTTCGTGTGTTTATGTTTCCGTTTCATTAAGCAGGATTTCATGGAGTACAAACAAAAAGACGTTTTATAACTTATGAAGTGTTTGTGTGTACTATTCGAAAAAGAAAAATAATCAAGGGTAAAAAGTATCGATTACATTGTGCTCGGTCATTACATGTATAATGAATGAAGTATTGGAATTGCAATGAGTTAGTATTCCTGTAATACTTCAAAGACGAAAAGCTACTCGACAATTTCTAATTTTCAGAAAAAGTATTAAAAATGTTTTATTAGTAGTAGTATATTAGTTATATGGTGTATGGGAATTGTAATCTTAAATTTAAAATGCTATGGGAATTGTAATCTTAAATTTAAAATGCTATGGGAATTTGTCTAATTGGGTTTCAAATGAGAATTTGATTCAAGATTCAACCATGAAAATATTCTCGTTTCGAATTAGTAACCAACGAAGGGTTATTTTAACTGATGATATAGTCGGCTTAGAGCAGAAACTCATCAAATGGCATTTTTTCGAAGACACTCAATGTTTATTTTGATGAAGCGAAATACTTAGTCATTTTACAACCTGCTTAAAAGAGATTAACAATATCAAAAAATGCTTGTATTTCTTATTTTTTTATATAAGAAACTAATAATTAGCCTTTAAAAGGCTGTAAAGTAAAAATCTTTTTTGTCTATTAGTGAGTTAGTTTTGCTCAAAGCCGAAGACATTTTGTTTCAAAAAACATCTAATGAGTGCCTAGAATTTTAATTGATAAATAGGTCCCTTTCATAAAAATGTAGAATCCTTAATCTAGTACTGATATGTTATTTTCATAGTTTAAAATTAATAATTAAATTTCTACTGAAAATGGGTAGAATGTGTTCAACGACCAAATATTTTTATCCTTCAGAGTAATTACTTAAAATAAAGTAAATGGATAAAAACTAAATCACTGAAAAATTTAACTTTTATTACATGTCCCATGTGAATAACCGATTACCTATAAGTAACATAATATTAATGGTCATAAGGGTTTCAGAATCTAGCTCCGCGTAAGTATCTCAATAGTCTGCAGTCTCGCAGTCTGTTTTTAAAGTTATAAGCTTTTCCATCGTATTTCTGATAATAAAGTTGTACGGAAAGTGCGTAAAGACAAAAATTATCTATTTATGCAAGTTAAACATAGAGGAATAGATATTTGTATTTCATGAATGGTGGTCCTTAATCTTATCCAGTACCAGGGTCCGTTATCTAACCAGGTATCAGAGCGAAACTGCATGGGTCCTGATAAATATATTCTGCCTTGCAACTGAACTAATAACAATAATTTTTCTGTCAGCGATGATGCTCAGTTATATTTTGATGGGCCCTTATACAAATAAAAATAAAATTTTAAATTTATTGAATTCTGAAATTAAAAAAAATAATCCCATAATAAAAATAAAATGTAGAAAATTCACTTTAGAACTAATAAAATGCAGAAAAGTAACCTTTCGTTCTTAATTGAAATTTTATTACATATCTATTTAACTTAGTTAAAAGTCATTGCCTTGAAAGTGATTATATTACTTTTTATGAGCCTTCGAAAGTGAATGCATTACTTTTTATGAAGCCTTAAAATAAGTTTGTTTCGTGTTCACAAAAGCCCCAAACAATCTGCGATACTTTGTTTATGAAATGACAGGTAGCTAAATTAATGATTTTCTTTAAGCTAGAAAATGTATACACTTGTATGAGTATAAAAACAAATATTTTTCAAGTAACTTCTCTATGTTACGAAGACCAAATTTTTAAACATTTCATCCGCATTTTCTGGAATATAATGACAGAAAAACGAAATGAGTTTAATCAACATGCCTTAACAACCAACAATAGAAATCACTTTTAGAATGTCAAAAAACTATTACGGTACAATATATTTTTTCCATACAAGATGGAAGAAAAGTAAAAAATCCAAATATATTTGTAAACATTTGGTATATTCTTCGAAGTGAAATCTGATTCAATACTCTATCCAGGACAAACATTGGAGAATTTTTTTATCTTTTCAGGTCTCGAGTTGCAAGCTTTTTCTTCAATCGAAAAACATCACTTCGTTTTCCAGATGGGAGCAAAACTTTTGCATCTCCGAAATGTGAAAAGTTTAGGGGGAGGGTGACTTTCTCTGTTTTTCTTTCTTTTAGTTTCGAAATATTTCGGTCATGTGCATTGCCCGTCGATTACGTGATATTTCCATTTCGTTGGAATAAAATAAAAAGAAAGGGAATTCACACACACACAAAAAAGGAAAATAGATAGGAAGACGATGCAGTTCTCTCCGTATAGCCAGGCAAGGCACTCACTGCCTTTACCAGGGGGACCTGCCATGTGCTTTCGAATATTACGTGTAAGGTTTCACAGGGTTTTCGCCACGCCAGCTTACGTCCAGAATTTTCCATTTCTCTATCTCCTGCCTATGAGGCAATGCCTGTGAACTATTGAAGAGAGCACTACTGCAGCTGAAACCGTAACCGAACTCTCTTCCATGTGACTCTACCCTGAATATTCTTCTGGATCTTATTCAGATTTACAACATGCGTGTGGATAGGGACATCGGGGGTCGGGAATTTTATGCCTCGCCGTGAGCATGCGGCCTGTTTTCCGAGGATGGGAAACGACACACCATTCAGTTTAATGTGCACGTTTTGGGGGAGGCCTGCAGACCAATAAATATGGGAAAACCCCGGAATGTGTATGGCAACACTTCTGCATCGAAACTGACGTACTTTGTCTTACCTCACTTGCCGGAATACCCAGACGCACTTTATCGACCTTTAAGTGATGACCTCCGTTGATGCTGGAGCTTTTTTCTCGCTCAGACTGATGTTAGGACCCCGAACATATGGAAGTGTAGTTTTCTTCCCTGGTATAATGGATGTGGAATTGTTTTTATTGTAACAGGTGTTTCAGGGCGGTTCTTGGAGCTCAGGACGGCCGCGGGACGCTCTTAACACTCCTACTGTCACGAAATTTCTGGGTAGTGAAATGTTGTTTTCACCTTATGTCACGTTTAACCCTCTAAGTGGTTTCGGAGACATATCCCGTTCATCAAGATTCAACTACTAAAGAAGAGATTGCTCGTCATCGAGATATTGAAGATTTTTGGATGATGACGAGATCAAGATCTGGTCAGTTTTCTTCTAAAGATCGTGATAGTGTTTTCTTCTAATGATGAGATATCTCATTCAACAAGAGCTGGTCAATTTTGCTAATGACAAGATACCTCGTCGAGACAAACATCAGGACTAAATAATCACTTCTAATTGGTTAAAAGAATACTAGGAAACAGCCTATTGGTTAAAAAGGTCAGAACTGGTTAGAAGACTGCAGGTTGCTAAACGTATATATGCGTGTGCGCTCCAAGGTTATAAATATATTAATTCAA
Organism: Meta bourneti; assembly: GCA_933210815.1. Lineage (NCBI taxonomy): Eukaryota > Metazoa > Arthropoda > Arachnida > Araneae > Tetragnathidae > Meta > Meta bourneti. The sequence goes on from OW119934.1 coordinate 27,951,391, forward strand.
TAAAGTTAACCCTTTGAAATGCAATATATCAAAAAGGAACTTGATAGGTTAATTCCTATCACCCTACATGAATATATTTTGCATATAACAAAATATACTTTTTAGAATTGTTAGGAAAGGTGATACACCGTATGTTCCAGAGCTTATCTAAATTATTGTTTTTAATTAGAGTACGCGCGAATGAAAGAATATTAATAGACCTCAACCTGAATATACTTAGATAATTTATATACACTAGTGGATCTTAACCCTTTTGTCAAGGGTGACATGTTCGCATAGCGCATCCCTTTCATAGGAGGTTTGACGGCAGACATCTCACTGCTTCTGAATGGGTTAAGACTAGAAGCGTATACATGTAAGCAGTGTTTTAGCTGAAAAGTTAAAGGGTTAATCCGTGCCGAGTTTACTGAGTATAAATATAATGACTTCGCGAATGTTAAAAACTATATCGTCGTTATACTATCGAAACCTTGTAAGTCTTAAAATTTGTCAAGATCTATTAGAAACTAGACACTAAATTACAGACCATTACGAAATACGGGTTTAAAATTTCAGCGATAGAGGACTTTAGAACGGAAGTAGACTTAGGAGCTTTTGAAACAAGTATAGTAAGCAGATTTGTAATCAAATCATGTTAAACCTTATAGACCAAAAAATAGGACTTACGAGGTTTTGATAGAAAATGACGATATGTTGGAACTTTGTGGTAGGCACTACTTATCAGAACTTTGCAAATGAATAAACATCGAACCATTCCTAAACTGCTAAGAATAGTATTTACTCATGAATATCTTATAGCTATACGTTTGGTATCAATGTATAATAGGTTTTATATAATGCTAAAATGAAACAATTTTTAATATTTTTATCAACAAAGCAAATAACATTGTGCAGTTGGTTGGTTTTTTGACTCAAGGGGCAAGATCTGCCCAAGTATTGGTTTTTGCGTTAAGTACACATACAGAGAAATACACTCAGGTTAGCTACAGAATTCGAATTTAAGTCATCTACAGCTCGCAGGCTGCTAACGCAGTGGGCTAATCCTCTCAGCCCATCGTGAAGTTCTGTAAAAATCAATACTTTTTATGTTTTAAAAAAATGACATTTTTATCAATATTTTGGATTCTAATCCTATGAATAATAAACAAGCAAAATATCTTGCATTTGCTTTTCAAATCTAATAAACATTTCTTCAGTAAACTTTCTATCAGCTGATTTATAGTTCATGCATGAATTTTACCAGCTCTTAAAACAAAGAAGTGTGTAGAATTTTAAATATATTATACTTCTGTCTTTTGTAGACTGAAAATTTCATTCCTCTTACTTTTCTCTGAGTCAAGTAGAAATACAAGTCGTTGCTATAATTGAAAATGGATTCATCGATGCAAAGGATCCAACATAATTTATATTTTCTCTTTAATCCTTCCCTATCAATATCGCAAGGCAATAAATGAACATACTTTCTTAATGAATATACAATTGGTGATTGCTCCCTCATTCTTGAACTTGAACCCTTTTCCCAATCGGCTATTCTTTTCAGAGGATTATGGATGATTATTCGGTTTCTCTAATTAGGCGTCTGGCTGGGGCTCAAAATTAGAAACCACGTTATCTCACTTAAGTACTTGATCCGCACATGAATAAAGAACTCGACTCTTTAAATCAACCGTTTTCTTAAGTTTTAATTAGCTGTTCATACCGACTTCAACTACATTTTATACTAATAAATGTATTAAATGAAAACCAAAACAATGTATGAATATCCTCTTCCAAATATCTTGAGCGAATTGTTTAATTTTGTATGGATTAAATAAGAAATTATGCCGACATGAGAAAAAACGTGAAACTATTTTTTATTATATCTTCAGCTCAACGTCTCAAGGACATTTTTCATCGACTTTCTCTTTTCTGCAATACCATAGGAAAAACGAAATGTTTACAAATATAAAATAAATTTTAAGAATCACAATTTACAGTTGTTATTTTTTTATTGTGAAACTAACTTCAGATTGAGCTATTTGAACTGGGATTGTGAAACCCAGGTAGCATTGAATAAAAATTACAGCTCTTATTCATTGATTCCTTTTATAAATAAATAAGATAATTTAAACATTATTTATCTCGACTATAAATTGGATTATGGGTTACATATATAAATGTTATTTATGCCGATTTTATTTCGAACCCCTGTTCTTTTTGTGAAGTGACTTTCAACTTGTTTGCATTTTACCTGTTGTCCTGTATATTTTTTCATTCATAAGAAAGCTATGGAACCTTGTTACTAATCTTTATTCAATTTCCCCTATAGTTGGAAACAGATTAAAAATAATATCTCAATTCAAACGAACATATTCAATTAAAATTTTAATTAGTAATATATTATCCGTTGTGATGTATAAAACAATAATCTCGTTTAGGCAACACATCAACTCATGTTTTTACCGTTCAAAATTGAAGATTGTATTAGTGACCTCAAAATGATTTAACTGCTGAAAAACTACTTTTAGATAACAACTATCAGCAAAGATCAAATCGAGAATTTTCGATGATCCTCTAAAGCCGCATACTCACTATAGAACTCGACATGAATGTAGGAACATAATCTAGAGTGCAACACGCTTTCTGAACAGAGCAAATAGCTTCCAACCATTCGGAGCTGTTTGCGAGCACGCACCGTATTCATTTCCACCATGCACGATTTGACTGTGCACAACATGTTACAAGATAGTTGTAGATTCATTTTAAAGAGCATTGTCCATTTTAAAGATATTAAAAAATTGTTCATTTTAAAGAGCATTTTTATGCAATTCGTTTTGGCTTTTGCTTGATCCAATTAATTAAAGACCCAAAGCTTTCGTCTGCGAGCTGTAGGCTGCACAGGTTTGATTTCTGTTATATATATATACTAGCCTGGATGTATATCTATTCTCTGTTAGTAAAGACCATCCGTGTGTGTATGTGTATGTATATTCATTTACTTTAGGAAAAAGAATTGCTTGTCGCAGCCTTGGTAAGATCTGCGATGAAATTAAAAACCAACCACCCCAAAATTTTGTAAAATATTCATCTTGAGATTTTTTAAGATTGGAAAAATCTATTTTAGCTCTCAAAAAAATCTTCATTTTCACTTCATCTCCTATTGTAAATTCTTAAAATATAATAAACTAGTAACAATTTCAATTAAATAAACTCAAGTTTTGAATTGAATCGGTTATTTGAGAAACAACAGAGAGCAATTTCTGGGAAATCAAGAAAATTGTTTCTGCGGGACAAGTAACAAAAATGGAAATTATTTCCATTAAAATGTATTTATTTGAATTAAATACAATCTTTCGGTTCAATTAATGTCTCATCTGACGAATAATTAAATTTTATGGATTTTTGAAGTCAGATGACTTACGGGATTTCTCAAATACGTGTTTGTTTGATCAAAAGTAAAGGTATTCAAAACTGTGTATACAATAAAAGTGTGCTCAGTACACCTCACAAATTTATTTTAAATGAGTCAAAAATGATATCAAGTCAATATGAAACATAATAAGGATTGTTTAGTTGTGTGAATAATGATATAAATGGCGAAAGAAAAAATTATTCTTCAGCTTAATTCTCCGACATCTCTCCCTATCACAATTTGGACACTGGTGAACTATCTCATGCATTCACTGATAAACATAGAGAAAGTGAACTTAAGACTTTTTCTGCACCCATGGTGGAGGCGTGTAGTAGAGGAACCCCATAAGTCCAGACTTATGGAGTTTCTCGAATAAACGAAAATTTCAATATGGCCCAACACAGTGTAGTGACCTTTCAGGTGGGATTCCTTTACTAAACCAGGGATCTACATATAAAGAATCAATTATTACTGAAAACTCGATTTCGACAAGTGACTCAGGGTTTTTTCAAATAACTTATTCAATTTTAAACTCGATTTTCTAAAAATGAAATACCTTCGTACCTTTTCTAAGTAAACAAAACGTTCTCAGCGTGAACCGTTTTGTAATATGTAGAGTAACTACATTTTAAAAAATCAAAAGCAAGAAAACAAGAACTCGATATTCTTGTTGTCTTATGCCCAAATGTATTATTAAAATATATTGTGTAATATCATATTAAATCTTCACTTCAGTATGCATGTAAATGTCTGAGCATGCAAAAAAATTTTATACCAGTATATTTTGAGAAAAGACACATATGAATAAGGTAAATTGACATTGTTTGTAGCGACCTTCAATCCCGTAGTCTGGTTACATTACGCCTTACAGTTATCTTGTGTTTACGCAGTTTGAGCTTACCTTTTTAACCGAACTTTTAAAATCGAACTGAGCTTAACTGAAACTTTTCAAATACTGTGTAATATCATACTAAATCGTCACTTCATATGCATGTAAATGTCTGAGAATACAAAGAAATTCATACCAGCATATTCTGTGAAAAGACACATAGAAATAAGGTAAATTGGCGTTGTCTGTAGCAACCTTCAATCCCGTAATCTGGTTACATTACGCCTTACAGTGCGTACTCGATTGGAGCGTACCTTTTCAACCGAACTTCGTTGTGCTGGTACTCTCTTTATCATTCCTTTCGGAGAGAGCATAATTTGTGCCCGGGCCAAAACCCCGATTGCAGGCAACACTGAAAAGAGTATCGACTGGTGCAATTCCCCTCACCTCGCCGCCAGTGAGAGTTTGCACGAGGTCGTTTTTAAGAATTTCCTCATATTACTCAGTGAGGTCTACTTCAAATATTTCTATGAACTCAACAAGCCAGCGTTCCCATTCACACACCCACAGAACCATTTTTCCCGATGCAATCCCCCTCCCTCTCTTGAGAGCGGAAAGTCACGGGGAAAGAGAGAAAAACCAAGGGGATCTAGCAGGGGTAGGGAAGTCATCTTGCGCGTTATCTCATAGCGAGGGATGAGAACTATGCTTTACATCTCCCGCCGCAGTCCCAAAGGAGTTTTCGAAGAGGGGCAGTCGTCCAGGCGAGCAACTTTCCAAAAAGAGCCTGATGTCATCGGCGGAGTCTACTGCCTGGTGATCAGATCGGGATGGCCTACCATCCCAATAATATTGATTAGAATACCCTCTTTCGAATATGCTATAGACCCCACTCCGGTTTTTTATTTTTTTCGTCGAGGCCTTTGTATTCGACGAACCCCTCTGGCAGGTAGTTGTGTTCCATTTCGGGAAGTAGCGGAGAAATGCGCTCGTTAAAAAGGGTTGCTGAATTTTCCTCTGCGCTCTTTTGCTGTTTTGAATGTTATCGAATAAGCTACATACATATAGTGTGCATATGTGTCTATGTATCTATAGAGGGTGTTAAAAAGGGCATACGTCAAAATTGTTCATTTTTGAGATATTTTACCCAGCATAGGAAAAAACATATTTCGATGGGTTCAAACGGCGTATGTCTCAGTTTAAAAATGTATTTTTGTATTGCACTTTTTAAAACACAAATATCTCCGATTTACAGTAAATTAATAAACATCCAGTCTAGTCTCCATTAAAATTTTAATTGGTAAGCACTCGGCTATCAGACCAGCAATATATTACACTCAACTCATTTTATAATGACCATACCTCATTCACAGCTGTAATCATTCACACTAGTAGCGAATTAGCAACCGGGGAGTTGCGAGTTCGAAACACGAACCAACCAAAGACCGTCATGTGCGGGGGGGCTAGTGCCCGTTTAATCTGTCGTAGCCTTAAATGTTCTCACGTTGGCGTAGTGTGGAAGTTTGAGAGTGGGTCTCGATCTCGTCATCTGAACTTGGTTTAAAATTACGATTTGTTGACTTCGGATCTTTCCCTTAGGGATGGATCCCTGACAGCTGCCAATAGCCTGTGTTGTGTTGCTCCAGTAAAACGTAAATTCAACTACCTACCTTAACTACATAACCTTAATGATCGTAAGCATAAAATTAGGCAATAGAAATCAGTCACACCATACTGATATGCAAATATAGTATAACTCACAGCACGAAATTAGAACTGCAAGGTTTTAAAAGGGTTTTAAAAAATTAAATACTTATATTTCTTAAGGCCCAAGAACTTATGAATATACTTTTGGATAGGAAAGCATAAGTCTGGATTGGTCTTTGAGTAGACACTGGACGTGGACATAACAAATCCCAGGAAGCTTTGCCAATACCAGGACACCTTTAGATCCTAAAAAGAATAAAAGAATACGCCTCCCTTCTCAACATATTAAGCTGACCTATGAAAAACTTTTTTGAAGCAATGGATTAAAAAAGGCTATGATTCATTTTTTAATTTAAATTTTCTTTCCTAACTGATGGTAAAATCATAGGCATTTTATGTGGCCAAACAGTAGGAAATTATTTCTGGATTTGAAACTCAGTAAGAGTTGAATCCAGTTGAAGAGTTGAATGGTTCAAGTGAAAAACTGCAGGACAGTATTTCAAGAGTGTTTGCAAACACTTCCCGAGGTAGTTTAGAACAGACTAGTTTGACAAATAGTGAATAACCGTTTTTGAAGTCGAAAGAACCATGGGATGCACCATGTCTTTAAGACTTCTCTTTTTGCATTCCTTCGTTCCTATTTATATTCCTTTTTTTCCGATTTGGGAGCAGCGAGCGACTTCAACACAAAAATTCTGGTATAGAGATACTATACATGCTGAGTTCTACTGGACGTTATACATCTCGTAGTGACTACACTAGAATTAAAGACTAAGATGGGCATGTAGAGTGTAGTGATCACTCTACATCGGGGCCCTACATCGGATAAACGGTCGATTGAAGACTCAAACTGCTGCATACTAGAACATGTCACGATGCCAGGTAGCCAGGACAATCACTTTCTTATTCTCGATTATTTTTCCTATTTTAAAATTAACCAAGCACGTTATAATTTCGTAACGACTTTTGATTCAAGTTAATATTTAAATTACTGTATCACCTCGCTATTCACAGAAGTGGAAAAATATAGAGGACCTTGACACCAGGGTACTAGAGTTGCCCAGAAATTCAGAAAATCTGAATAAATGAATCTCCCGTCATCTAGTGCCCTCAGGGACACATCTTCTTTAGTTGTGCACGGGCATCACAACCCAGAGGTACCCGAGTGACCTGTCCTCCCTTCTGTTTTACCCTCGCCTAACCTTATGCTTTTGCTTCTTTTCCTACCTCGTCTTTGTCTTGTGTTCGGTACAGCTTGGCCAAATATGGCCCTAGCGCCATAAAACCCCAAACCAACCAATCCTGATCTGGTCCTCGGTTCAAAAGGTTTTGGGTTCGAATCCAGGTTCAAGCATGGACGTACGTAGTGGTTCGGAATTCGCTTCAATCTTTAGGTGCCGGTCTAATCATCCCTCATGTGAACAAAACATGACTGCAGAGTGACAAACCAATACAATGTCCATTTGTTTGAAAGTGCTCGTTCGTGAGCGTCACTCCACTGGATGTTCTTCCAGTCTTTTCAAATTAAGCAAGCATCGTGAAGAAATAACGTGCCCTTGTAACGGTCTCTCGGCATTAAAATGAGTGATATGGGGTTTAATGTTAGCGATCTATTATAACTGATAGCATTTAGCTCGCATAGGATACTAATAGTTGTTTCTGTGGTTCGGAATAGCTAGGAAGACGATATAAAGAAAACTAGATTCGAATTGCCTGGAATTTTCACCTCTAAAATCTTCATTTGCAAAGGTTAGTTCAGCTAAGCAGTCTAATAGGTCATGATTTTTATGTATGGAATTATCCCCCTTCCACATTTGAGAATCAAACCACAATTTTCAGATTCTTTAGCGAACAATAATGTGAAGACTCAAGCGACATCCTACCATTCGTACTCCTGGAAAAACTCGAGTTTATCGTTGTGTATCGTGGCACTTTACATGAAATCTAACGGTTTATCAGATTATTTTGATTTTATGTGTTATGCCGAAGTTCTCCGCGAATGAGAATTTTTTCATGGAAGATAGCTCTTGTTTGCATGTTGGAAGCTGTTTTAGTTTTCAAAATCACTTTTGTTTTATTTTACATACTTATGTATCCAGCTCTTCGTATTTACTGATATTTAGACTAAGTTTTTAATACATTTCGAATATAATTTACTTAAGAAAGAAAATAAAAAGTTCGGAAATCTGAAATGAACATGAATACCATGTTGCATGAAAATAAATTTTTAAGTGATACATAGTTGGTTTAAAATTAAAATCGCAAAGAATGTAATTACATTAATTGCACAATAACAGTCTTAGATGAATGAAATTAAAAACTAAACTCCATTCTTGCACATTCAATTAGTTCAATTTATGCAGCAAATAAAAGATCCAGTATATTTCCATAGATATATATGCCCTTACATGCTTAATTAATTCAGTTTATACAACTAATAAAAAATTCAGTGTAATATTTGAACCTTGATTGCACATTGCTTCTAACAAATGAGAAATTGCAAAAAGATTTCTGAAACCTTAATTAAAATTTGGCAAGATATATAACAGCTTAACAGAATTTCAGAGACAAGAATTGTTTACTTTCATTCAGTGCTATATGTTTAAATAACATAAAGATTCTGATGACGTAGATTCTTGGTATTTTATTCGTGCACACAATGAAATAACAGGGCAGTGAAATATTTATTGACATATACCGAATTTATTTATATATTAAATAAATGAATATTTCTATGTTTCACTATTTCAATTAAAACACGAACAAATGTCACCAAATAGTCTTATAAAATATTACTCAGGTTATTAATTAGAAACAGTCAGCTTATCCTCATCTTACGGTGCTGTAGATTTGAAATATAAAAAATTAAACCTATTGCTTGTACAGTTGTTTTTCAATGGTGATACATGTTGAGGTAAGCAAATATTTAAATATTTAATTGTTACCACAGGAGTGTTCAGTTTTTAATGCTTATTGGCAATTATTTTGAGTACAAAAATTTCCTGTGAATAATCGATGTGAGTACCTTTTCCAAGTACATAAGAAAGTTGCAATTCAAAACCTTGAAATTATTTGATTGATGCTTTAAATGGGTTGAAAATGAACGAAGTTACTTACACCGTTGTATTTTTGTGTTTTTTTAATTAAATGAGTGATAAAATGCAATTTAATACCAATTGCTCATCGGTTTATATAGGAACTTTACCAGTAAATTTTAGGGTATTTCATGGTCTCATATAGTGGCATTTGTTGATCTAATTCTTTGTTCATCTCCTTTTTGTAACCTAAGTAACTGCTATTAATTATATAAAATAAATGTTTGATTTTTGTATAAAAAGTTGAAACAAATTAATGGTTGGTTGATTGGGTTTTAGGGCGCAAGGGCAATATTTGGCCAAGCTGCGCCAAACATAAGATACTAGATTCAGCGAGGGAGGAAAAACAGCAAAAGGTAGAAGGGCAGATGAGGCTAAAACGAAAAGGAGGAAAGATCACTAGGGTACCTCGGGGTTAAAATATTTAAGTCAGCTAAAATATATTAATCTAGTTGAATCCTAATGTGGTTTGGAATACCAAGAGCGAAGACATTAATTTCTAAATTTTACTATTGTTTTTATCCGTGTGCTTCTTAACAAAAGTGCAACTTTTCTGACAGAATTTTAACAGACGATTATATGTTTATAAGCTTAGTTTCGAATAATTTAGGATGTAAATTGAAATTAATTTATGCATTAACGAAAGCATAACTTATAATTTGCGTATGCAGGCTATTTCTGCAATTATTTCTTTTCTTATTTCTCTGTTACCCCTGTTCATTAATTAAATCAAGAATCTATTTTTTAAATTCATTTATTGTTTTCTAATTTGTACTCATTTTAAGTAACTTAATTTAATCTACTTTAATGTAGCCTGTCGTTTTACATTTTAAATCAAATACTTATTCTAAAACCTTCTATGTAAGTCATTTGTTTCTAGACATAACATTTCCTGATAATATGTGCAAACAAAGACTTGGTACCGTCACTGTCTCAGCAACCCCATAGGGAGGGGGTAACATGACACCAGTTTCTGAGGGGTCCCTTGAAATGTGGGAAGTCTTGCACTCTAATTTTTCAGTTCTTTTTATACTGTATTATCGTTGGCTTACAAGTGAAATGCTCTAAATCAAAAACAGATCTGAGAAAAAGAAGGAGGAAAATTTACTCACAGCTAAACTCACTAAATCTGTTTCTCAAAAAATGTTAACCTTCCCGCACCGAAAAAAAATGACTTGGTACACACTCACTTCACCAGTTCTGGTAAAGAAAAATAAAAACTTGAATATTTTGACTTAGTGTGTTTCACTTGTAAGCCAACAATATGTTTCTCGTGCGCTGTTCCCTTTTTCGCGTGCATGATACAGTATATTAACTTAAATGCAATTCAACTACATATACTGTTTATAATTATCAGTGTGTATTTGGTCTGAGGTGTTAAAAAGTGCGAAAAAGCATTTGAAAAACAATAAATGACAACGACGTAAGAAATTTAGGATACTTTACGATAGAAACAACTCCACTCATAAGAATACGTATGATTTGCTATTTCAAGAATGCTAAGCTATTAAAGATTTTTAGAGATTATATTTTTAGAAAAGAGAAAAAATTCTACTCTTTAAGCTCATCACTGTTTTTCTCAAAACAAAATCCAAGCTTTATGTAAAGAAAAAATGTCTCAGTGTACATACCCACATACATTTCATCAGTCTAAAGATCACCACATCCTAGTCTAGAAAAGCTAAACAACTTGTATCACAAAATTTTGATTTAGTGTTTTACTTGTAGGCCGACAATATGTAATCCATTCCCTTTTGAATCTTAATATATTCCTGATAAGGTTACCAATAAGTGTGCAAAGCAGTTAACCCTTCAAGTGATTACGTGGAGATATCTCGTCCATCAAGATCTGACCAATTTAGCTAATGACGAGATATTTCGACATCAAGATATTGCCTACTTTTTTTATGATGACAAGATCAAGATCTGGTCAGTTTTCTCCTAATAACGAGGTATCTCGTCCTTCATGCTCTGGCCAGTTTTGCTTATGACGAGATACCTTCTCGAGACAACCACCAGGAGGGTTATGGAAAAGTTATTTATTTGTGCTAGATAAACAATAAGTACTTAGGATATATATTGATATTATTAGGGACACTTCATCTGAACCTAATATCAGATCCAGTCATTTTACCTGTTACTGAGGGTTGATTTGGGGGTTTTATGCTAATGCCATATTTGATAGGGCCATTTTTGGTCGTGCTGAGCCAGACACAAGACATACAATATCAAGTAATAGACAGACACACAATGAATGTTTTACTGACACAAGAGAGAGAAATACATCCAGGAGGAATGCACCTGACAGGAATCGAACCTGCGCCGCCTATAACTCGAAGATTGCTAGGGCAGTGGGCATACCTACTGAGCCACGATGGCCCCTGTTACTGAGGGCCTGTATGAAGATGGGGAGGGTGATGTCTGCTACTGAAAAGTTTGACTGCTTCAGATTGTAGTGTAATCTATTTTCACACTATAATGCTCCCATTTCAAAATCCATAAATACACTTGTGATTAAACTAAAATAATTTCAGTTTTGTTTAGAAACCATAAAAATCTCAAAAGCGAGTCTGCTTGAGGCTCTTGTAAAATGTGGAAACGTTTCATTTAAACATGTTGCGCAATATTTGTTACCATATTTTCTAAATTGCCTAGTTCATTATAGCGTAGAGATGATCCCTCGGGTTGCCACCTGCCTTCGGGGACACGCACTCGAATTGCGTGAGGGCGTTGCTCACGATTTGCCACGTGATTCCGCTCACCATCTGCCACAAATCGGAAATCAACTGACAGGTTCAAATAATTCAGTTTCTAGGTTCTAGGTATCTTTGTCTTTGATTTAGCATCGAAAACTCTACAGCCCTACACTGTCGCACTGTTTTCTTGCAAATCCCCCTTTATTTCTGTCATAACACTTAAAATAGGTATGTTTGGGCGTAGTGTGATTGAAATGCGATTCTTATTGACTTTAAAATAACGTATTTTTTACGCTTTTTAGCAAGGATTTTCAACCGCTGTGTCACGGCACACTGGTGTGCCGTAGGAATGGCACTGATGTGCCGTACATGTGGTGAAATAAATAACTTTACCTTAATCCTCCTAGTGGTTGTCTCGACTAGGTAACTTGTCATTAACAAAAATGACCAGATCTTGATGGACGAGATATTTCGTCATTAGCAGAAGACTTATCAGATCTTGATCTCGTCATCATCAAAACATCGGCAATATCTTGATGACGAGATATCTCGTCATTAGTAGAATAGGTCAGATCTTGATGAACGAGACATCTCGTCGAAACCACTTGGAGAGGTAAATTGTGTAAGGTTTATTTCATTCCGATGGTTTAGCTTTGAACTTTTGACAAGTATGTTCACAAATAAGTTCATGTAATACTCGTATTTTTAATATGCGTATAAATAATTTTGGTTATTATTTTTTATTACAAAATACAATAAATAAATTGTTTCTAAAAGTTTTTTTGCAAGTCACTTTGGAGTAAAAACGGTAAGAAATTATTGTAATAAATTTTTTTAAACAATCAAAATTATACCTTATTTTTGTAAGATCAGCAAAAAATGCAATATATTTTTGGTGTGCAGCAAAATTTTAGTAATTTGTTTATGTGCGTCATGAGATGAAAAGTTTGAAAATCGTTTCTTTATTAGCTTGGATTTAAAGTGTTAATTTTGGCACCACAGGCTGATTTCTGCATAATCTCGAATAGACTAATCAAAACAAATATCCATCTGTAGGTGTTATCTCCTATATGCACCTTGAAGGCTATGCAGTATTCTGCTGACTCGTGTTTCAAAATTTCCTGTACAAACTTTAGCACTAAATTTGCCGACCTTTCGTAAATACCTATTTTTGCCCAAACTGACTTAATGACCCATTTTCCTTTTGGATGCAAGTAGCAGTGAAAGTAGGGCTTGAAATAATACGCAAAATTATCTTTATATAATAATTTAATAATTTTATAAACAAAGCAACAAAAGTTCTATAATCATTAGACTCTTGCTTATAAATCTTACTCTAAAATGGCACTTTCGAAATTCAAATGTTCACAATAATAACCAACATAATTGTAATTGAACTCGCTACAAAGTAATCACTACGATGATCTACAGTAAACTGCTGCAATATCAATATGATATTAAACCAAATATCCGAATAAAAAATTTATGTCGGGCAATACCCAAATTATTTTTAGAATTGATACGGTGCTGCCTCATAGTGTCATCTATGCACTGCTGTAAAACATAATAGGCACAGGTATATGTGTGCAAAATGTTTGGAATGGAACTCATTATTTGCGGGGTTGTTATCTCGAATTGATACCTTTACTTCAGTTCAGAAAAAAAATTCGAAGTTGAGATGCTGTTATCGTTAGGATGTAATGAAATATGCAACTTTTATACTGGTGCGTATACTTATTATTTTGCACAGCATTATATATAGAACGGTTTTAGAGATGACCAATGTCGTCAAAACACATAAAATACTAAACGGGTAAAATGACCCTTCCAGGATGATAGGTATGGACTCGAAACACTTTAGTGTCCTGGATGAAGGAAGAAGAGTGACTATTCACAAATTTAGAATGTACAATATAAAGGTTTTTTTTCCCATTATTTGTTGAGTAAATAATTTACACATATTTTAAATAGTATCTGTTTCTTAAAAACATGACAAAACCGTGAGAAAATTTTTCCACTGTTTCCAGTGAGTCCAGGTTAGAAATGAATAAGAGAAAATATTTTTGATGTCATGACTTTACAGCTTTAAGGTCGTAAAAGCTTGTTTTTCTATTATTTTTAAGTCATTAGTATCCAAACTTATTTATAAATAAGACAGTGACGACATTTTGAGCTTGTATGAAGTGTACCATACTTTAACATTCTATTTTACTGAAATGAAACTTAAACTTTTTGTTAGATGAGTTAGTTATATGAGCAAGTTAGATGAAACATCCTAACTTGTTCTTTGATTTTAAGATGGTCTTTAAAGTGAAGTATCACTCGTATGTGCAAATCTGGTTTATTGCACACTTTGTATCAGTAGCAATCTGTTCTAAAATTTTTTAACTTAAATTAATGAAAAATAAAGCGTGTAAACTTATGCCAATAATAAACCATAAAAATTACTCTTTTGGAATCATAAAGTATATCATGCTTCCCATAGCCTAAATTAAGAACCACAGCTCATAACTCGTTTAGTACTACTGAAGGTGATTGAGATTTCCCTTACTGTCAGCAAATCTAAAATCTAAAGAGCACAAGTGAAAAAGAGCTATATCGACGAATTCACGGTACATTTGACGTGCGAAATAAGGAGGGGTTGTACTGTAATTACAAGAAGTTACTGAAGCGCAGCTACTCGTTATAAGACTAAACTATAAAATCTATTAAAAGCACATGTTTTGTTTGTAAAGTAAAAAATATATTTCTAATTGTTCTCTCACGTTCTTTAAGGGTGTACATACTCGTTTCTAGAAAAGACTAATAGGTAGTTGAATTTACGTCTCACTGGAGCAAATCAACGGGGGGTTGGCGACAGTCTAGGATCATTCCCGAAGGGAAAGATCCGGTGTTGTAGAAAAGACAATTTAATTTTGGTTACTTTGTACCAAAAAAGTGCTTGCTATCATTTCACCACTCAATTACCAAAGTTGTTTTTGATTGTCTATGCAAACATTTGAGCTCAATAAGAAATTTCATCAGAAGAGTGTTATCATTCAATGACGAGCCTAAGGAAAATTTTTTGATTTATACTATGGGTAAACTAAATTATTGTAATTCAGCAAAAGGATTGGGATCCTTCCGGAATTTGAACTCCTCTTATAATAACTACATGTTTGGTTTTTTTTAAGTTTTTGGTCTACGGTCATTTATTTGCCTACATGACTATAACTACAAGATTAACGCATACTGCATACCTTGTAACTACCTAAATACACTATATCAATTATTTGTAGTGTTATTTAAACTCACATATTCTAATAACAGTGCTAAATTTGGGAATATCGGAATTTATTGGCTTCATATATCTAAATTTTGATGCAAAGAAATTATTGACTGATTGTATGGGCGCACCCAGGATATCAATCCGGAGAGGCTACATTTTTATCGTAAGCTCTTCATTTAGGGAGGGAATTTAAAATTTCTTTAAAATAGAGACTAATTTTAGAGTGTGACCTAGATACTAGTTTTAGAGTGTGTTACTTAGAGACTAGTTTTAGGGTGTGTGTTACCTATAGACTAGTTTTAGAGTGTGTGTTACCTAGAGACTAGCTTTAGAGTGTGACCTACAGACTAGTTTCAGAGTGCGTTACCTAGAAACTAGATTTGGTGTGCGTTACCTAGAGACCGGTTTTAAAGTGTGCGTTACCTAGAGACTAGTTTTAAAGTGTGTGTTACCTAGAGACTAGTTTTAGAGTGTGACCTACAGAATAGTTTCAGAGTGCGTTACCTAGAGACTAATTTTGGTGTGTTACCTAGAGACTAATTTTGGTGTGTGTTACCTAGAGACCAGTTTTAAAGTGACTATTCCAAGATGAATAGAAGCTGAATTGAAGGGAAAAGAGCCAACGCTTCAATGAAATATTAAACTTTTAAATTATTTTATCTAACCCCAGTAAATGAGAAATGAAATACTTTTGTAAATGGGCTAAAAGCAATGAATAAATATTAGTTGACTGCAGGGAGAAAGCTCCTTTATACAACGGTTTTTAAAGAATAAATCACAATTAAATCTAGATAGCTTTTGCTTTTTATATTATCTATATCATATCCCTCCGTAGGTACGCACTTGACTTAGTGATAGTCCCAAAATGGATAGAAAGTAAGTCACACCATAATTTCTAAAATTAGATGTAAAGTTAATTATTTCGTAAAGTACAATGGACAAAATATTAGAATAAACTCATAAACCTATAAGGGCCCTTAACCGAAAAAGAACGCAACCAATACAAACCTATAAACATCTTCCATTTAATAAGTGTGACGCGTGACAATCAAAGGCTTGAAGGTAGGTTATTATTTATATACATATTTAATTTATTTTTATTTATCTGTTCAATATTTAGTTTATTTTTTAATTTTTTAGATTAATATTTGAATTTTAACGTGATGCAATTCCTTATAATTTTATACAATCCAATTTTACATTGATACATGTTCCTTTATCACAAAAAATATTCATTGAGTCTTGTGTTTTATCAATAATGAATTTTAGATACTTTAAAAAATTAGTATTAGAGTAGGTTTAAAAGAAAAGACAGGCTTGTCTATTTTGAAAAAGTGATTGAATTGAAAATGTTTTAATGAGAAAATGTTATGTATTGTATCCAAATAATATATTTAAAAAGTACCATGAAATTTGTGTTTGCATTTTAAGTTATTGGAGATAAAGTTTATTATTTTGAAATTCAATAGAAATGCGTATATATACCAGTTTTTACTTAGAAATTATTCTCAAACCGTATTTTTACAAAGTTTAAAATAACTACACATTTTGGGCGTATAATGAAGAATTTGAGAAAATTTAATGAAGATCATCTAACAAAAATTATAACAGCGGCTAAAGAATAATTGTATATAAAAAATATGAAATGTTTTGATTGCAGAGCAATGGCGTCGAGTAGAACGCTTCGTTTAACGACTGATAATTAAGCTTTTGTCGCATTCCTTTTAAATATTTATGGTTTGTAATTTATAAAATTTCTTTTTTCTTGTGGTAACATGTAGATTTTGTTGTCCAATAGTGTTTATTTTATATTAGATAGGTTTTATTACTGTTCCTTTTTTGTTTTATGGGCTCATAAACCACGAATATTGACATACTAAACACTCATAGTCATAAAAATGTATATTTATATGCGTGAACGACTTATGATACCAGATCTTGTGAACTGTAATATTGCCTTTTATTGTTTTGATACTGTTTTTAGATGATTTTATGATTCTCGGAAGTTTATGTACGGGGGATTCTGAGGCAAGTAAATTTATTCCTCTTTTCTTCCCTTGAGAAAAACTTGTGAACCATACACAAACGTTTTTCGCAGAATTTCTGCAATGCTTTAAAATCATATTAAAACTCTTCTCGTAAGCCTATTTTGATCTTTTCATTTCGTTCTCACCTTTTGGAGGGATTCTTTTTAAATGTGAATTTTTCTGGTAACGTTATTTTTCATTTTACCATTTCTTTGTAGATACAAAGCCTAGATACGTTAGCAGAATCATCTTTTATTTTAACCGAAACAGCAGGTTTTGCCGTTTGATATGATGAGATTATATTAAGCTACTGATCTCAGCCTGTTCGCCATGCCCTTTTGAAAATCGATAATAACAGCAATTGACCTAATACGTATTTCATCAAATTATGCAGTTTGTGTATACTGTAAGTACAATACATGTTCCCTATATTTAACTTCCTCACAATAACTTAGCATAAAAATAAGGATAGATATTGAAAATATTTTTAAACTATTTCCTTTTTCTGTCCAACGAAAAGAAATGAAAATGTTTTTCATTCAAGACAGGATGAAAGTGAGAATAAAAGATTGAAAGCATTGAGGTCTCATAAGTTAAGCTTTTCATTTGTGATGGGCACTTAAATATAAATTCAGAGCTTTTCATTTTATTTTAATAATGTGTTGCACTTTTTAATTTTGTTGTTACTTTCAATATAGCATTTTTTTAAATTACCACACGTGTTTATTGTGTCTATAGGCAAATTGCATTCCGTAAATATTGTTACTTTCTCTGTGCAGTTAGTTATAGAAAATGTAGCTATAAATAATCTGAAAGGGGTTGAATATAGAATTCTATTACTCCCGTTGAAAATACTCCATTTTAAAATTTTTTTAACCCATTTAATCACAATAAACCTGAATAAAAGTGATTTGATATGAATATTTTTTAATCAGTCTTGGTTTCTAATCAGTCTTAGTTTCCTTCAAACTGGTAGAAGGATCCTTGTACAAAATTGTCTGTCAAATATGGTTCACATAAGAAATGGTATAATACAGAGTGGTCAAATCACGACCACACAATATTCATACCCCGCTATTCCTTGTCGCAAACAAACCGAAAAAAGTGTTGTTTTTCAATTCAACGTGTCATTACGGAGACGAACACTTGTGTATCTACAACTGATAATTTAACGCACACATTCGGATTTGCATAAACATCTGATGTTTTATTTTTGTACGTGTTTCGATTTACTCTTAGGTACCGGAGACCAGAGGGACACCAAATGGTTACCATGTTTGATGTTTTCAACTCTAAAATTTCGAATGATCGGAAATGACGTTGCAAAACTTTCGACCCGAATTCCTCCGGAATTCAGCGTCCAATAAAACAACTGACTCTTTTTCGGGTTGGTTTCGTGGTAGGATTATTGTGCGATTGAGTCTGATCACCCAGAAATTTTTTTTTATCAATTTACATTGTGTTAAGTCATTAAAAAACCAATGATGCTTTATATAGTTGTACTAGAACGATTCGTTGCAAAACCAAATAAATGTTATCACTTAAATTAATACATTAAATAATTACTGATTAAGATTTTTTCACTTGTTGAGACGTTTACAGAATTTACAGTTCTTAGTTATATTAGTATTCTTATGCCATTTGAAATTCTTTTTTCTTTTGAGGAATGCTTAGTTTCATACATTAAAGTCGTCTCTTATATATATATATATATATATATATATATATATATATATATAGCAAAGTTACGTAGAATGATTTTTTTACCATTTAGGGGGTTGGCGTGGTGTGGAAGTTTGGAGAGTGCGGTGCCAGCTCAGGTGTTGCCTCGTCATCTGACCGTGGTTCAAAATTACGTGGTGTTGTCCTCGGATCTTTCCCTTTGGGATTGATCCCGGACCGTCACCAATAGCCCATTGTGTTGCTCCAGTGTGACGTTAATTGAAATTCCCCCCCCCCATTTAGGGGGGGGGGGAGATTTTGAGTCTTCGAGTGCATGTACAGCAGCCCACCCTTAAAATCTGGAATACTTGACTTCTAGCTCTTCTCTGTTAACTTAATACCTTCAGCACAATTAGTTCTATCTAGATCGTTCAATGTATCTGCTTCCAACTCGATCCATACCTTAAAGAGCAAATGGCAAAAATATTCAAACTACTTGAAAACTCGTCTTCAGTTTATTGTTAACATTTCGTCTAACAAGCACTTCCCGTTGGTCCAAAACACCACAAACGCAGTTAAATCTGGGAGAAAATAAGACGAAACCGGGTTTGTGACAGACCTCAAAATTAACATCGCCTTATTAAATGTGGAATTCGATCCAACCACTACATAAATGCCCTCTATGTATGGGCAATCTTATAATGAAACATCAGTTCCTTTATTCGTTCTTTCAAACCCTCTAATGATCCAGGATCCATCTCCATATTCTAATCACCTTCGATTCTAACCCAAGTCGCAGTTTAAGAATTGCTCGGAGGGTCGTTCGATCGAGATAGATTGCCAAAGATAGCAACCCGTGCCTCCCTCCCTTTATAATAAGGTAGCGTGCGAAAGACCTTTTAACCGGAGTTCCATTAGGTAGGCGCTACTGACGCTTTGCTTGTTAATCATTCTGACTATGAGTCAAAAGGATACATTTTGGGAGGGATTTCCCAATGTCAAGAGTAGGGAGTTTTAATCTCTACTCTGTGTGCAGTAAAAATTTTGAAGTGGGCTGAATAAAGGGGTTGAGGGGTGTGCTGATAAGCATATTAGATGGGGAATAATGAAGTTGAAAATTGTTATTCGCTGAAAAGAGCTCTCTACTCTAGGCTGATATTTTTACAGCGAAATTCAATTTGTCGCCTATGACGGGCGACTCAGAGTTGTATAAAACTCGCTTTTATAACGTTGTCGAATATTAATGTATTTCTTTTTCACGCTTCGGGAAGTTTTTGTTTCCTGCTGAACAAACTGGGGTACTTAGAATAAATGAAATTGTGATTATTTTTTGTTATGTAGATTAGTTTTAAAAGTCATGGCATAAATTTTTGTGCTCAAACTGCATAGTGACAATTAAATTATATTTTATGAATGTATGTGATTTTGCCTTTGGATGTTTTATGCATGTGATTTTGTCTTTGGATGCAACTAGAACATTTTAAGACTATTATTCCCTATATATCTTGAACAGTACGGCATTAAAGTGGCCTCTTTTTACAGCTACTTTTCATGTTCTAGAGAAATATGATGTACATGATTAAAATAATCGATGAATCTCAGCGTATTTCTGTCCAAAATTTCGTTTCATGTATTTTTCTGTTTCCGTTTGTAAATTTAATATCTGTTTGATTTGCTTAATGATTTGATCTTTCATGTGTACCTTTAGTTTCCCAACGAATGCATTGTTGCGAACGCGGTAGATATATTTTTAATGAATCAAATAATAAACTGGTTTTTCCCGAGTTAAACCGGGTAAAGTGCTTCGGAGAAAAAGATGTTTTTTCAATTTTACTCAGAAATGTATAGTTTTGTAAATTCTTGAAAGTGTATAGGTGCAAAATTCATACATTATAAATTTCGAGTATCTAAATACACAGCACATATTTAAAACATCGGTGTCGAAAATGATTCATGCTAATTCCGTAATTCCTCATCCAGCCATATGCGGCACAGGTTCAATTCCTCTAACTTACCCAGGGTGTATTTTTCTTCCGTATCAGTAGAGATTTGGATGTGTGTGTCCGTTTCCTGACGTCATCTGTTTGTTATAATTTTATAAACAAATGTTTTTTAATTTTTTCTTTAAAACTCTAAGAATTTTTTGTTACTAACATGGAGTTAGATACTTCATGATAAATATTGGACAATATACATCTGGGAAAAGTATCAATGCAAAAGTATCTATATTTGATACGAAAATATGGACATTTTAAGAACAGCTTTGTCTCTTGGAGTAATCGTCAGTGTATTAAGTCAAGTTAATAGAGATCCTGGGTTAAATTCCAAGATCAGTCATTTCCATATTTAATAGTAATCAAACGGGCATTTTATAATTGTTTGAGAATGAAGGAGAGCTAGAGAGGCCACTTAACCTCTTCTACGGGAATTTTATCAGTGGCCTAGCCAGAAGAGACCTCTGACTGGCTAAGCCCTCTGAAAGTGTTAGCTTCTTATTTACGACTTTCTTTACAAATAAAATATTAAAAGTTCATGGAATACTTTTGTTTATTAAATAACAGTTGTTTTATTAATTAATATTTCATTGAAATAATTATTTACTTATTTACTCGAAAATATAAAAGCATGAGCATTAATTTACCACTGACATAATCATCTTATAGATTCGCATTGTGCCATATTAACTTGTTAAAAGAGACAAAGAAATGAATGAATTTCGACGATTTGAATGTTCACTTAATGTTATTGAATTGGCAATAATATTTCGTAAACATGGTCATTTTGAAATGATTTCTGCGCTCGGATCAATTGAGATACGTCACATTTGTGCTTACGAAATCCCGACTCAAAAATTAATCTAGTGTGGATTATAGAATATTAAAACTTATTGAAACATTTTAAAACTTTATTAAGGTCCAGATCTCTTTTGCACAAATTGTATTTTAAACTTTAAGCCCCTTGAAGTGAAATTCCGGCTACTCTAATGGAAAAAAGGTTGAATAATAAAGATTCGCATACATTTTTTATGCTTGGACAATGTTTCTTCTCTTCTGCTGTAAATCTATAAAAATACTCACCTTCATATTCGAGCAAAACGTCTACGAATTGTTTAACTTTCTTACCTTCATTTACCATGGCGTTATTTTAGACTTCAAGTGTTAGACTTACACTGTAGGAGTTTGACTGCACAGAAATTTGTGTATACACAAATCCACCCTTGTATTCTCGTCTCACATGGCATCGCAAACTAGTGTCATTCGGA
The DNA here is from genome assembly GCA_933210815.1 of Meta bourneti. Classification (NCBI taxonomy): domain Eukaryota; kingdom Metazoa; phylum Arthropoda; class Arachnida; order Araneae; family Tetragnathidae; genus Meta; species Meta bourneti. Next base: position 27,973,328 of record OW119934.1, read on the forward strand.
GAGTCCCCAGAGACGGCAAATATTCTACAGTGGAAGCATCAATTGGCGTAATGCGCTAATTTAACTTAAAGGTCCCTAAATTCTCTCGATAAACCTATCACCATGAGCTAGAAACGAGTTGCTTTCCAGTTAGATGACTCTCTAAATGACGGATTTACGATGCTGTACAGTAAAATACAAACAAGCAATTCCTTCGGTGGAATCCGAGATTAACACTTACTTGATGAATAGGTCAGTACATCACTCATTTATAGTAATAAAACAGTTTTATTTTCCAATTACGTTACATTACATTAGCGTTACACATCACAAGCAATGACACAATAGAATCGCAATACATCAAGATTAATGATATCGTATACAGTTTTAAGTCGATGCAATTTGACTGCAGGAAAGAAAAATATTTTTATCCCTCCCCTACCTTCCTAATAGCAGTCAATGAGATGCACAGCGCATTTTTTCACTGCTAATCAATATTAGACTCTAAGAAGTGAAAAAAGGAGTATAAACGACCACTTAACTCCTACTTACTTCACTAAGAATATGAATACCAGTTAAGAAATAATTTCATGACCGAAATTGCCTAATTTTATACTCACCTTGCTCTGGAATCAGCTTTGTTCTTGGAAAATAAATTGACTCACCTGCGTTCCGTTAAAACGATCATTAAAAAGTCATCTTTGGTGGTTGAACTCTTCGGCAAAGAAAGATAAACATGAGCTAAAAGATTGTATGCTTTTCAGTCGAGTCTGTAGGTTTTATTTGCTGTACAATACAGGTTTGACTCAGAGTGTGAGAACAGTCTTCTACGTGAATCATCAAGAGAAATATTTTAGCATTCACGAAAAGCTGTGAGGTTCGTCTTTACTTTTTACAGCATTTTAGGAGGTCACGATGGGTTCCTTATGGATGGAAAGGGAAACGGTGATATGCTTGATTCCCTACAACACAGGCTATTACAGATGCCATGCAGTCGTAGAGCATGCACAACTGAGTTTCGTCTCAAAACAAAGTTATCACCTTTAATCGAGGAGTTAGTATTTTATGAGTGTAATGCCGTATTCGAGACAGTTTAGTATTTCACACTTCTAAGTAAACGCATTTCAGTGCACATACAAATGAAGCAAAAATATCATTTAGCATAAAATTACGTTCTGTTTTATTTAAAAACACCAAACAATGGTATGATGACTAATGACTGTTCAACGTGTTTCAATGTTCTTGCAGTCATCGAGAATGCGTTGTTGGCAACAGAAGCTTTGCAACCTGACTAAGATCAGAGGACACTGAAGTCAGTAACACATAGATTGTTCCAATTTTTCAAATTTCAGAGATGAGAGATAGTTTATAAGAGAGGAAATATATTACAGAAGTATTTAGAAATGGAATTTTATCACATGCCAAACTGACTGTACGCCGGTATTAGATTATGTACATGAACATCGTATGAAAAATGAATATTACAAGATTACACATATCTTTACAGAAGCCATCTGCTTTTTAGATTCTATGATGCTGTAAAGAATCGCAGCACCGAAATACAAAAACAACAGTTCTCATGATAATTTACACTAAATTTTTAAAGCTAGCTTTTAACCTGAATCAGTCCTCGTACTCGACAAATTCTCGTAAAATAAATTTTTAATAAATTGTAACTAATTCTGATCTAAGCATTTTGAAATACAGCAAAAATGCTTGATATTGTATTTTTATCGTATTTCTGTGCTGTGGTTCTTCATAGAACTAAACTTCCAACTCCAGATTTATAAATCTACATTTTTCCTTGAAGTGGCCCGCTTTGTATAATCAAGGGGATTCGGCAGATCGTCGTTCACAGAAATCACATGATTCTCTGAAAAGTCTATTTAAACACGTCAATTTTTTCAAGGGCATACAAAAGACACAAGTACAAAAACCAAAACATTTTTATAACAAAAATGAAGATAATGTGAATAACAAGATTTAAGATGTTTGGAAGCAAATAAGTCTAATAGGAAGGGTTGTATATTGGTAAATTAAACGTAAAATAGTCCAACGTTTATAATAAAACTAAATACAATTAAACAAATCTTCATTACCTCATCAAATTCCCATGGCCTTTCAATAATAAAAATTAAGTTTAAATAATAATATAGCATAGCATCTTACAGTTATATTAGTAGTTTGTTAAATCACTACGAAATTGTATTATGGATGTTAGTTTGTAATGGGGATATAATTTATGAAATATATCATCAAATATAATTAAGTCTACCTCTAACAATTAATAATTAGGAATTTACTGGCATGACTAAGATATCTTAAATTATATTTTATATTTAATGCATATGTAACGAATAAATCAGCTTAGAATTTCGAAAGCTCTTTTTCTCTTTAAGAATATTCAATAGATGTTAGCTTTCAAAACTGTTCTTAAGCCTACAGATCATGCGAAATTTTGTAATTTAAAGAAAATAACGAAACAACGTGAAACACAAACATAAAATAAAAATTTCGTAAACTGATCAAGGACCATAAAACATGACTTATATTGCAAAAGTATTGTTATAAATAACATTTGAATTTCAAGTTTTTATTTGGCAAGTGCCCTTATTTCACATTGCACGTAATTATCAATAAAATATATGCAAAAGCAAGCACATCCATAACAAATACATCCTTTGTATAACAAAAATAAATAGCTAAATACAAAAGTATTTATATAATTTAAATAAATAGAAATAAATAAATAGAAATACATTGCATATATTTTTAGGATCTTGCTTAAAATCACAAAATGGTTTAATCTGACCTGCAGACACCTAATAAATTTAAGTTACGAAACAAAAGCAACTGACAAATATAAGTAGCTCCGTCGAAGACATGAAGAGTGATGATTCGTCTTTAGATAAAACCTAGCATTTGAAGTTGAGTTAAAATTGGGACTAGAAAATTAAGAATGCTTACATACTGACTGCTAAATCAAAACCAGCCAACTTGATTGTTTTCAGCATAGTTTGAATGCTACAGCACAGACTTTGAGGTATAATCGCGGTTCGTTATATTTCTTTGTAAAGAGCAACCGAAACGACTGGACTAAAATATTTGAAAATATACTCGTAATGAATGGGTCGTTTAAAAAACCCTAAAAATATCATTGGCATCATAATCTTCATTATGAAATACATTTCCCAGGTTCACGTGGTGGTGAAACTCGAAATGTTGATGTGGCATTTACAAAGTTTGAGAGAATCGATCGGCTTTCGCGGTAACGTCTTGCATGTGCCGTTAAGGAACGAGAAATGATACGTAAGAAAGTGACGGAAGATGCAATTGAAGGTTCTTCTCGAAGACACTTTCTGCCATTGGTTCCATCTAGGAGGATATGTTATTTATTTTTCCCACATGAATATCGCTGCCAGGTCCACATAAAGTGCTACATTCCAAAGGGGCCTGCTGGCCCGTATCGAATGCGAAGGGGGCAGGTGGATAAGGAATGTTAGTGGTCGATTCAGAGTCGCCAGTCTGTAGAGGCGCAACTCCACCGTCACTTAGAGGTCACTATTGAACTGCTGTAAGACTGACCATTACACGTGGGGAGAGCAAAGGGATTCATTGCGGCGAAAGGCGAGGACACGATGCTTCCCATTCCTAGACGAAAAGAAAACAAAAAGAAAAGCTCAGTGGGATAGTGCTACAATAAAGATCAGTTGTAGAGCGATGGTAATACATTAAAGCAGTGATTTTTATACTTTACATACCTCCTTCCCTTTTTCACATTAAAAAGTGTAAATTATTTTCTTAGATCATGGTTCATTTAACCCTCTGACCTTCACGATATGTCCGAGTAGTTCCGAGATTACTTTTACATTATATTACACATTTAATAACTAAGTAATTACATCTATTGATTGAAAGAATCCTAAGAAACAATCTATAGGTCAAGAAGTTCAAAACTGGTTAGAAGCCATGCAGGGATTACTACAGATTACAGAACGTATATATGCGTGTGCGCCTGTCAGAAAATAATAAAACAGAAAAACATTGTTCAAGTAGCTAAAATGAGAATTGGTTCCATAGATGGTGAAGTGATTAAGTCGGGCCCCTAACTTTCTTTTATATAATCCGTAATACAAGGGGTTTTGAAATAAAACAATCAAGAATATTGTTTTGCAAATTTATTATTCACAGCCCTTGTGTTTTCATAAATGCAGCGACTTTATCATCCTGTATCCGAGTATGAACTTTACATAGACTTATTTAAAGTACTCAGTTTTTAAAAATTCAAGTCAGCTTTTCCTCTTAAGTTAATTTATTATTAAATATGTTTTATTAATAGTCCCCAAAGGGCTTTCAAGTTAAGTGCAATAACCAGATTAGTCGTAGCGAAATACTTTTAATATTCCCTCTTCTGAAAAATAAACTTAAATTTTAAAATATAAACATTTCCTCAAAACGTTGTATCCGTACCGTATTCATTTACTTTAAAGCAAAAAGGTGAAAAACTAAAAAAGTGAAAAAGTATTAAATCTGTGAAAAAATTCTTCTAAGTTGTGGAAAAATTACTGATTGATCTTTTTAACTGCACAGTTTTAAGCGTAGCTTAGAAATAAACTCGTTATAAGAAGCTAGATTCATGACTGCATACTGGCTTATTACCCTTTCCTTCAATAAGACCTTTCATGCTATAAACAAAAAACCTAAGTCTTGCCGTGAATTATAATCGAATAAATCCATATTTTATTTAAAAATATGATAGAAGAAGCGATTTTTTACCTAGAGCATTGTTTTTATTTAGTTGATAAGATTTAGCAAAACATATTAATTAAAAACAATGAATGGTGGTACGACGAATTTAAACAATTATGATTTAAAGCAATTGTGTACATTTTGAGTTCATTTGCTATGCCTTAGAGGAATAATAATATCACGGAAAATTAATTAAACCAGCTTCAGTTAATCTGACACTGGGAACAATTGCTAGGCTGATATCGACTTCTATAATGCATGTGTGGGCGCTTCATATTCCATGACTTATTAATAGTTCATAGCAACAGAAGTTATCTCTTACCTGAATATATTTTCTATTTAATATTCCTTTTAATATTAGAAAAGATAAAAATTCGCCTTGCGCTATCATTTAAAATTAACTGATCCCGAAGTTCATTAAGATTTCATGTTTAATTATCCCACAGATTCTCTTAAAATCTCGTGTAATTGGTTTTATCACGGAGAAAATACTGCTCCAAGGAGTCAAATCAAGAGATATGAAACAATACTAGAAATACATAAGCCATGCAATCCAACCACATCTAAGAAAACATTTAGCAAAAATTAAGAAGCAAAAGCGTGACACGGTTTCTCTTTGCAAAATAATTATAATCACCGAACAATCAATTTAAATTTTAAAAAGATTAAATTGGAAACTGCTAACTTCATTTGCATATCTTAAATTATAAATGATAAAAGCTACTTAAAAACCCAAATTATTTATTTTTGAACACAATGAGTTTAAAGCGGAAAAGTTTCGATCTAGAAATGCAACTTTCAATAGCAGTATAGAAAAATACAACATTAAAATTATCATCAGTAATGTATAGTTTGCTTTATGTGAATTTAATTATTAAAATGAGATAGTTTTTAAGTTAGCTTCAATGTTGAATATTCATTAATACCGAAGATTAACATGGCGTTGCAAAATGAACTTTGAGCAGTTCATGCATCGAAATTAGTCTTCAAGTCATTTTAATTATTTTTAAATAAGGAATTACTATATAACAAATGAATTCCCTATGAATTTGCATGCATTTTAAATCATGGGAATTCTCTCCTAAGTTCCTTCCTGAAAGAGCATTTTAAGCATTATATCCATAAAACCTGTTAGCCGCATACGTGAGAAATTCCAACTATCTTAATAACTTATAATTGGTACATAAAACTATTTAATCACCATTGAAAAGACCTGGTGAGCCGGGAACCGCCATATTCCCCAGATTAGCGGGACTTCCATAGCCGCCATTCATTGCTGCAGTGCCATAGGAACTGCCGTTGGCGCTGTGCGGTGTAGACGCATTTGAGCCGTATCCTCTTGGAGATACACTATTACTCTGCGTCCGGCCATAATCTGGAAGCATAGTTACGCATTGTTAATTATTCTGTTAAATAAATTGACACACATAAGTGTTTTTTTCTGTTTCATTTAAGGATTTTAACTGTAAATCTGTTCGGAAATAGAATTTCGGATACAGTTGGGGAAAGTTAATGTTTGTTAAAATGTTTCTTAAAATGTTATATATTTATATAATTTATAGCGCTATTTCTATCAATTAAAAGTATTTAGATTTTCAATTGTCAGTGAGATATTTGCAATTTAAGAGTTTAATTGCTGCCCTAGTTTAAAATTGGTTTGACGCTTCAGTTGAAATAAAATATTATGTACTTAAAAGTTATTTTATGCACATAAAAATAATTTCAATTTACAAGCTATACAATAGTTATAAAAATGTAGTTGTAAAGAAAATAATAATGATTGTTGGTTCTCTCTTAGTTCAATTGTAAAATTTAATTTTATAAAAGAATTATATTTTCCAAACCTTAAAAGCATTGAAATAGTTTCATCTCTATTATTCTTTTAGTTTTAAAAAATTACATAAAATGAAGTTAATTCTCAATAAATCTTTTTTCAGTCATTTAAGAGTCTCGATATATAAACTTAAGCTATCCTTAATATAAAATGCAATAAAGGCATGCAACAGCAAACTTTTAAAAAATTATAAAAAGGGTATATATGCCAAAAATTCAATAATTTTAGATTTAAAAAGTTTCTATTAAATTTTGAACATTACACCAGTCTGTTCTCTATAACGTATTCCCATGGGTAGTCAGTCTATTGCTTAATGACAGAAGTAATTTATCAGGGCAGGCTCCTGGCAAGATCGGTGCCATTGAAGAGGTGGCCAAGGCTAAGGGAGCAGTTTCAACCCCAAAACACTCATAGTTACTTAGTTTTACACTTTCTCTAAAATTTACAAACTTAGACTGACGCTCCAAAGTGTGCTGACTCCAAAGTGTTCTGATCACAGCACTTTTCTATTTGGGTCTGTCCTTACAATTTGTGTATACTAAATAGAGCGTATACGGCAAGGCAGAGACTGAGAACTACAGGAACTCAAGCCTCTACCCTTTTCCTCATAGAATCAAAAATTTCCGATGTGAAGAATGTCTGTATCATGAAATTCGATGAAAAATATTCTCTCATTTTGGCAAATTGTCTCGTAATGTACTTGTTTAAAAGATTTGTGTGAATATTCACCATATTCATTTGTTCAAAATCCTCATTCGGGAGTTATTTTCTTATAAGCTGAATCTGGAATCTTGGTTTATATTAACACCTTGCATAAGCTTTTAGATAGTATATTTCTCTGTATTCATCTGAAAAATGACTCAAAATTCAGTTTCTAATTTTATAAGCTTCGATTCATTGCATAAACTGAGTGTTCACGAAAAATAATTTGAGAATCCTTCTCTACAAAAATATTTCCCTTTTTATCATTCCAACCCCTATCCATAACGAGCATTGTACTGTTACATCAATAGTCAAGAGTTTTAACAATTAATTTTATAGCGCCTCTACGAATTCCAGGCAAGTCATCAGAAAATATTTTAGGGGTGGCCGAAAAAAATAAACTAGCTGGATCAAAAATATTTCGCGAAAGGATCGTATGGCTTGTGTCTTTCCTTGAATATGTCTCTGATCAACGTGTATTTTACCTCTGATATTCACGAAATTTGGACATGCTGATTAAACTAATTTCGGAGGATGGTTTTCAATGTTTTGATTTAAAATTAGGTGTGGTAAGATACAGATTAGCGATGGGAGCGCCATAATCATGTGACCGGTTTCAACTCGCAATTACTCCAAGGTTATCGGGGGTGTGGCAACGACACTCATAAGGTTCGATAGTTTATGGGAGATATGTAGTGACAATTATAATTTGTATGACCGATCAATGGCAGTTCGTGACAGCGCGCTGAAGTGGATCAGTTCTGTGCTCTGCGCCGCTCGTATACAAGACAGGGTATACATAGTTTTACGTTTAAACACAGCGGGCGAATCCCCTTTGGCAACATCAATTTTTAACGTGATGTTTCGGGGAATGCTCGATCCCTTGGTCTCTTAGCCCTCCAATGGTTTCTCCGAGATATCTCGTCCATCAAGATCTGACCAATTTTGCTAATGGCGAGATATCTCGTTCATCAAGATCTGGCCAATTATATTTATAACGAGATATCTCGTCCATCAAGACTTGACCAATTACCATCAAGATATTTTTTTATGATGACGAGATCAAGATATGGTCAGTTTTGCTAATGATGAAATACCTCGTCAAGGAAAGGTCCCTGAAGAATTCTGTCTACGTTTTTACGTTGCATAAAGAACAGACTGTTTCGACGACAGATAGTTTTAAAAGGAGTGCACTAAACGAAACACAAGACAGTAACCAAGTAGGAAGGAATTGAAGAGGGGTGTTTGCATGCATTGAGACAATGTGAGCCTAAGCTATGTGATTGCCTGGACAGTGGCAGTAGGCATTGTGAACGTGGGGCCATGGGTCCCTACCGTTCTCCTGCACGTTGACAGCCAGCTGACCTGTGTAGGCATTGAAGCCGGACATGGCGGCTGCGTTGTTCAGGGCTGGGGATCGGGGTGCGGGCAGGGCTAACTGGTTATTTCGAGGCATACTGTACAAGGCTTCCGCTAGATCAGCCGCCCGCTTCAGGATTATTTCCTACAAAACAAAGAAAGACAGATCGAGTTTTATAGTTTCAATCAGATACGCATTCGCCACGCACACAGACCCAGCATTGTATTTAGAATTCAAATGGAGACTCTTGCTGCTTCAAAACTTCCTGTGCCAACTTTAACCTGAGCGGCACGAGATTTTTGAGGAGCGTATAATTGCTTTCCCCACAACACGCATAACTAAACAACCACATCTATTGGTAGAAAGAATCCACTTTAGAAAGATTTTATTGGTCCTTTCTTCAGAATAGGACCCTTTGGAAAGATTCTATTGGTCCATTTTGTAGAATGGAATCCTTTGTAAGATCCTATTGCTCCTTTCCCTAGAATAGAATACTTTGGACAGATTCTATTGCTCTCTTATCCTTAGAATAGGGTCTTCTGGAAAGATTATATTATTGAATACTTTGAAAAAATTATTTTGGTCAAGAAAGTCAAAATTGGTTAGAAGTCAGGGAAGACTGCAGGTTGCGAGGTAGAATTATGCATGTGAACTCGTAAGAAGGTTCAGGAGATGTAGGGCAACATTAAAGCGTATTCAGATAGGGATGTATCTCCGCAAACGCCATCTGAATTTACTAGAGGGCGCAGGAATGAAAGGCAACAAGCATGTAAGCAGTATTTTCATTAGCCCTAATTTTACAGTTTCACAGTAATTTTTTACATTTCGTGGCATGTTCCACTTTCACACATAGTCTGGTGTCAACGTTTGGCAGTTGGCGAATTTGGTCATTTCTGACATTGCAAGAGTAACATCATTTCACGAATGCTGAGATGACCAACATGAACCTAGCATGTGGGCCAACAAACGGACACGTGCCGAATCACCAAAGGTTTGCACGTTTGATCCAGATTTTGTGTGAAACGAAAAACTTTCACTTGGGCTGGTAAAAAAGCTGTCCACATACTTGCTGTCTTTCTTTTCTACACCTCTAGCACAGCCGGGGTCGCTTGCGGACTCAATCTCTGAATAATTTTATGTTTAATTTTATGTTCCCTACCACTCCGAAAAATTTGCACAAGAAGTTTGAAACACCTACAGATATAGCATCATTTTAGAATGGCATACAATGCACAAACTATTTGTAAAACTTACTCTTTGCATTTGATTGATTTTAATGACATCACTATTGGTTAGCATAATACTTCGCAAGTACTGTGAAAGTAACGTAAGCAACTGCATTATCATGTTTGTTTATGATCATGCCGCTACTTTAAAAGTGCAAAATTAAAACTGTTTTTACCACTTACTCTATAATAGTGTGATAAGTATACCTTGTCACACCCAACACTTTTTCATATCTTTATGAAGTACTATAAGAGTATAAACATTTATTTCGGGAAGAATTCAAATTTCAAACCCTCTCATTTGTTTTTAAATCGAATTCATTAGATAGAAAAGCCTTATTTCCATCACAATATAATCATCTTCACCTGTATTCAATTTTTATATGGCCAATTATGGCCCTTGCGCCATAAAACCCAACCAACCATTGAGTTTTAGAGACGATCAGAAAAAGGGCAGTGGCGCTAAGCAGTCGATATTCTAACAAAAAGATACAACTCTGATATAAAATGCTCGTACTCATTAAATTCTACAGTAGTTGATATATAAAAAACTATTTTCATATTTTAATGGTTATAAATTAAAACCTAATAAATTTAACTCTAAATTTGGTCATCGAAGACTTAAAAAGATCGAAAGCAAATTTAATCATGTTAAAAAAGTTTTATAAAGTTACAAGTGTGATTCCTCTCAAATAAAATTCCAAGTTTGGAATTTTACTTTATTATATTATTTTAATAAAGTAAAGTTCCAAGTTTGGAATTTTACTTTATTAAATTATTTTAATAAAGTAAATTATTAATTAAATTATTTTCTAATTGGAAGAACTTATATTAAAAATGCACTCATGGTGTCATTTCATATCTTATACCTCAAACATTTGAAACGCATTAATCTTTTTAAGTTAATGATGAATAAAGTTAGCACACACAGCGTAAAATTAAATGGAGGATGAGATTTATGTAGTAGATAAACACACTACAAGAACATGAGATAAACTGCGAGCATTAGTATAAAAGCATTATTTACCTTTGGTAACTTTTCTTGATCACCGGGATGTCTTGGTATTAACTTTGCAAGCCTCTGGAAGCCATAGTCAATGGTGGGTTCGTTTAAAGCTGCAGAAAGAATAGAGATTATCACAAAATAAAGCACTCCAATAACACAACGAAATGCTAATGTAGTAGCTAGCTACATTTACATTTATTTTATAATGTTCATACTCAAGTTATGATTTTCAATTACAAAGTTCTGCTCAGCGTCATATTAATAAAAAGATAACCTTTAACCCTCAGCGTCATTCGATTTCTGAGAATTGAAATATATATATATATATATATATATATATATATATATATATATATATATATATATAAAATAAGTAGGGAAGACTGCAGGTTATATAAATGATATGTGCATGTGAACCTCTCAGAGAGAGTTAAAAGTTTGAAACGACGATGATGAAACGTTATACACTTCAGAAAAGACATTGTTATCCTGTCTATGTGCACTTAGTACCAAATATCTTTAACTTTTTATACTACTTTAATGTTTTTCAATTGACAACAGCTGTTCTGTCAACCAAGAACCAAGACATAAGAAAAATTCGATTTTAGCAACTGCCATGTTAAAAAAACACCTCCAATGTGCACTCCTCAATCTGTATCTGACAGCAAATGTTCCGCCAACCAAGAACCAAGACCTAAGAAAAAGAATCCGCTTATTTTAATGATTACCATGCTAAAAAAACACCACCAATATGCACTTCTCAATTTGTATCTGACATCTATTCTGTCAACCAAGAATCAAGACCTAAGAAAAAATTCTGCTGATTTTAATGATTACCATGATAAAAAAAAACACCACCAATATGCACTCCTCAATCTGTATCTAACAGCAGCTGTTCTGTCAACAAAGAACCAAGGTCTAAGAAAAACAATCCGTTGATTTTAATGATTACCATGTTAAAAACACACCGCCAATATGCACTCCTCAATCTGTATTTCTTGGCATCACACGGTCCACTTGCATCAGTCAAAGATACAAACAAGAGCACAAGAAACATTGTATTGGCTTGAACGGAGAACAGCGGCTCTTTTTCTTCTTGGAGAAATTACGGCCAAAGTTTCTAAATGATGACAGATCGAAAGAAGCGCCTTCGGAGATAGATTATATCGGGGAGCCGCTGTAGGGGCTACGAGACTATCTGGAGCTAAACCAAAAGTCAGGATGCTTTATCAAAACTTAAGAAGTTGGAGACTATCCAAACCCGTCAAAGTGCCACTTTCATATAAAATGTTGCTCGCGTAAATTTAGAACTTCCCTTAAATAGCGTGATTTAACGATTTTATCTTTAAAAGGGGAGAAATTAAGTGGCTGCTTATTTTATTCGAAGAGAAGGGTGTTTTTTCTTCGGGAAAAGCTACGCTAGACATATTTGTATTCATTCATTCACGCCTCGGGTGCTTACCGATGCTTCTCTAAACGTTTCTTGATTTCTTATTGATAAGATACTGCAGGTTTGTTGAAATGTAGTAGTTGGTCTAACGGATTCTTGGTGTAGGCTAAGGAAGGATCGATTTCAGGGATAAAATGCCATACAGTGAATAACAAGTCGTTACACTTTATCTCATTGTATGGAATATAAAAATATTATGTCTGTTCTTTGCTTATCAGAAAGTCGATATTCACTCTGAACATTTATTATTTTTTATCATTAATTACACCGAATCTTCCTACATTGACAGTGATTGTGTTTGAATGTATGCCATTAATCGGATTGCTTTGTTAATGAAAAGGAAATGGCGACAAGCAAAAACAACCGAAACACACAAAGTCAAAATTTTCAAGATACGAGTTTCTTTTAGGTTTTCTAGACCAGAATGTGGCGATCTTTAGACTGGTGAGGTCCACTAAGTCAATTTTTTGCACGAGAATGATTTCATCTTGATAAAAACACTTAATAAAACTTTTCCTCTTCGTTTCATCAGAACTGTGCTTTTTAAATTTGTGTTTTCATTGTAAGATGACTATATGCTATATCTAAAAACAGAACTTACACACACACTATACAGTTGTACCATAATTTTTAATTTATACAAATAATTTTTCTCTCGGGGCCAATAGTGTACACTTAGCATTTTGAAATAAAGGAACTGCCAGAAGCCAAAATATGATTCATAAGGTTTAGTATAGTTTAATTGTGATAACCCAAAAATCATTCCACTGATAAGCAATTGCAGAAAGCTCTGTTGCATAGCTTATGCTGAATCTTTTAAATCTAGAAAAGTCTAATTACAGTGTCAATATTTTCCTTTCGGATTATTTCGGAAGTATCAATTTTAATTATTGTTCCTAGAAAAGAGTAAGGAAAGATACGTTAAAAATCTGGTAAAAATATAATTGTACAAAGTAGTTTGTGTAAGCCTGTATGCTACATAAAAAAAGTTAGCCGACTCCTTTGTTTAAAACCATACTCAGTCCGATTTTTCAATGCTAGTGCTTTTTAGAATCGATTAAGAATGAAGGATAAAGTTGAACTTACACACGTAGACAAATCTTCCCGGAGCTCCTTTACAAAATTGTTTGGACTTGAAGGATAGAGTAACTTCTACAACTCCTGGAATATGTCGGGGTGGCGTTTGAACTCTGATGGCGTGAGATGTGATGAGCTGAAAATACATTGCATTGTTAAACTCAACAAAAGTCGTACGGTCTGTTCTATTTCAGAGTAGATACTTTTTATAATTTTATATTTCATTGACCTGATTATATTTACTTGATAACTGTCTATTTGGTATGGCTAGTTAAATAGTTAGATAGAGCTTAACCCTACTGATGCTTAATCTTCACGCCGAAAACTGTCCTATAGTGTCCAGCCTCTGGTGCATAAATCCTTTCCGATTGTCACCAGTTCTGTGACAATTTGTTTTTACTACTGGTCATCATTCCCCTTGGAGTAACAGAACAATTTCTCGAGGCGATATCTCGTCCTTAGCAAAATTGATCAGATCTTTGACGAGATATCTCGTCGAAATGCTTGGAGGGTTAAATAATGCCGTAGAGCTGACGTTTAGAGTTCAGACAGGTTGGTTGGGCTTCGTGGCGCAAGGGCCATATTTGGCCAAGCTACGCCAAACGACATCAAATAGTAAATGAACATACACGCAAAGAAGGTTTTTTACTGATGCAGAAGGGGAAAATACACACAGGGAGGAATCGAACCTGGGCCACCTAAAACTCGTGGATCACCAGCGCATTGAGCAAACCTACTGAGCCTCAGAGAGTTAAGACAAACATTTCCAGTCTGTGTGTTAAACTCTCAGCTGAGTTTACTCTCTCACATGGAAGTACTAAGGAGGCAAAAGGGCTCAAACCTTTCACGAAATATTTTTATTATTATAGGTCACCAAACAAATCATAAAGCAAGTATAATAAACGTAAATCGATGATCTACTAATCCCATTTGTAAAACACACATAGACGTGTCTAAAAATAGCCGAAAAAATCATTAACCCTCTGGGCATCACGATATTTTCGAGTTGTGTAGCATTACCTCTACCCTATAATATCTAGATAACCACATCTACTGATTGAAAGAACTCTAGGTCAGGAAGGTCAAAACTGGTTAGAAGTCATGCACAGAGGACTACTGACTTCGTATATGAACGTGAATCCCTCATAGGGTTTGGTGCATTCCACCCTGGGTGTATTTCATTGTAGCATTAACTCTACTCCATAATATCTAGATAACCACATCTACTGATTGAAAGAACTCTAGGTCAGGAAGGTCAAAACTGGTTAGAAGTCATGCACAGAGGACTACTGACTTCGTATATGAACGTGAATCCCTCATAGGGTTTGGTGCATTCCACCCTGGGTGTATTTCATTGTAGCATTACCTCTACTCCATAATATCTAGATAACCACATCTACTGATTGAAAGAACTCTAGGTCAGGAAGGTCAAAACTGGTTAGAAGTCATGCACAGAGGACTACTGACTTCGTATATGAACGTGAATCCCTCATAGGGTTTGGTGCATTCCACTCTGGGTGTATTTCATTGTAGCATTACCTCTACTCCATAATATCTAGATAACCACATCTACTGATTGAAAGAACTCTAGGTCAGGAAGGTCAAAACTGGTTAGAAGTCATGCACAGAGGACTACTGACTTCGTATATGAACGTGAATCCCTCATAGGGTTTGGTGCATTCCACCCTGGGTGTATTTCATTGTAGCATTACCTCTACTCCATAATATCTAGATAACCACATCTACTGATTGAAAGAACTCTAGGTCAGGAAGGTCAAAACTGGTTAGAAGTCATGCACAGAGGACTACTGACTTCGTATATGAACGTGAATCCCTCATAGGGTTTGGTGCATTCCTCCCAGGGTGTATTTCTTTCTTCTGTGTCAGTAAAACATTCATTGTTGTGTGTATGTCTATTACTCCGTGTTGTATGTCTTGTATCAGGCGAAGCATGGCCAAATATGGCCCTTGCGCCATAAACCCCACTACCAACCCTCATAGGGTTAGGGGGCCGCAGTAGCCCAGTTGGAAGAGTAACGGATGAGCAACAGGAGGGTTGCGAGTTCGAATCCAACCAAAGACCATCTGGTACAAAGGGGCTGCTGGTGCACGTTAAATCTGTCGTAGCCTCAAATGTCCTCACGTTGGTGTGATGTGGAAGTTTAGAGAATGGGGTGCCAACTCAGGTGTGACCTCGTCATCTGACCGTGCTTCAAAATTACGAGGTGTTGTCCAAGGATCTTTCCCTTCGGGTTTGATCCCGGACCGTCACCAATATAGCCCGTTGTCTTTTTCCAGTGCAACGTTAAATAAATACCTACCTACCTTCCAGGTTTAATGGTACTGGTATTTTTAATTAACGCCGCACTGGAGCAACACAACGGGCTATTGGCGACGGTCCGGCATCGAACCCGAAGAGAAAGATCCTTGGAGAACACCTCGTAATTTTGAAGCGCGGTCAGATGACGAGGTCACACCCGACCTCATAGGGTTAAATTCACGCTGATTCAACATACATCAGTTCAATTGGAATAGCGAACCATGAGAGGGAAGACTGAACCATGGCTGAAGTTATTTCCTGAACAGATTCATCCTCTAGTAAGCTTCGTAAAAACAAAAGCCACAAAATTTCCACTTTCCAGCGATTGCAACCCGAGGAGAGATCCTCCTAGGGTACATACGAACCCTTTGAAGACGGAAAGGTGGAACAAAAAGGGTTTCAGGCAATCGATGAGCGGCGTCGATTTCATAGGGAAAAGAGGAAAACGGATTCACCGAATGCTCATTATCTTGGGCGATGAATCGGGGCGAATCACCAGCAGTGCCTATTAAGCATTCATAGGCAGCCCTAAGCTAAGTCAGACCTCTGAATTAATGAAACGGGTGAAGTGTACGGGAAAGATACAATGAATCCAGAAAGAAGAGCAGCCGACTGTCAGAGGGGCTCACTGGATGGGGTTAAATACCGTCCGACGAAGTAAGCTCCTTTTCTACTGCCGACGACATCTGGAATTGTTGATATGCCGGAGATTCTTCGGCGCAGAGCGAGACGTAAGTCTTTGATCGCGTAAACTCGCTAAACACCAAATGTGGGGAGAGAGCGGGGAGCTAATGCAATTTGAAGTATTAATGATGTTAGTCCCGTTAGGAAGGTTGTCGATTGCAACATGATCACTCGACCTTTTTGGAGCGAAAGTTTTGAGGATGCTTCCAGTAGGGAGAGAGAAAACTTGTTAGGAGCTGGAGAGGGAAGTGCGCAAGGTGGTGAGCTTTAAAACCAATTGCCCTCCGCTCAGCCGGAAACATCTTAGGAGGAGGGATTAAATATTCGATGACTATCCATAATACCTGCAAGGTTAATCTCCGCTACGCGAAGAAATGGAATTAGGATATCGCTGCCTTGTTTCAATTGACTCTAATAATGGATCTTAACCCAAAGGTAGGGGAGGGCTGTGTAATTGAAAATGAATATTCCAACACGTCGAGAGCGGGGATCGATTTCAAATAGTCGATGATCGATCAAACAAAATTCGCGATTTAATTCCATTTAACCCTCCAAGTGGTTTCGACGAAGTATCTCGTCCATCAAGATCTGACCGATTTTGCTAATGGCGAGATATCTCGTCAAGCAAGATCTGTTCAGTTTTGCTAATAACGAAATACCTCGTCGAGACAACCATCAGAAGGCTTAAACGTCCATACCGTCGCATGATGAACGAAATACTGCTATATAATAATTATATAACTATATTAATTATATAATAACTGCTATAACAATAATTATATAACTGTGCAATCGTGACACTTATATAATGATGCATTTTCAGCGATATAGAATTTGAGTTGTAGTAATGATAATATAGTTTCATTTATTAGGGTTTTACAACATTACTGTACTAAGAAACAACACTACATTTACACTCCGTTCAGCCGGAAATCTCCTTGGATGTAAATTTAAACCAGCTTGGATTAAATATTCGATGATTATTCATAATACCCACAAAGTTAATTTCTGCTACCCGAAGAAATGGAATTACAATATCGCTGATTTGTTTCAATTAACTCTAATAATGGCCCTTAATCTAAAGGATTCGGGAAGAGGCCTTATTTTGGTCTGGTACCGACATTATAACAATTTCGATTCGTGGTATTATTGCTAATATGACGTAATTTTGAAAGTTATATCTACAGCAATGATATTAAACACTGCATTTAAATCCTCGTATTACTGCATTAAATCGGGATTATAATGTTTTGTAATAAATGCTGGTCTAGACGTGAAAATATAAATTCAGAAAGTTGGTTATTTTCAACATAACTGACTTAAGGTTGTGACATTACATTTCCACTAATTCAGATATCAAACTTAAATAACTAGGCTTAACATACTTAAACTATATAGTATAAGTAGTTGCTTACTTCGCTCCACACAAGCAAAGTGCCGAAAACTACTTGAAGACCTTCGAAGAAATTGTCGCCAATGATGATGACTACTGATCCTCCCGCCGTCCAACCTTCACTGGGACATATGGCTTTGATGCAAGGCGTCGCTTGAAAATGAACTATAGTTTTGTTACGACAGTGTGACGAGTATATGCATGTATACAGTTTATACAGTTATAATGGATTCAAATGTTCAGAAAAAGAATATACAGTGAGTGATCAAATTATTAGAGCCACAGTGCAAAAAGGTATTTTCAGAGTTTGGGGTAAAAAGGGATTTGAAAGCAACTATGTAGGCAACTATTTATTCAAAATTCATCAACATAGGTATTTCTTAAAAAAATAAAGAGAATTAAATGTAGCAGGCTTTCTTTTTAATAATATAATCGTTGAAATGTAAAATCGTTATATAGGTGGTTCTAATATGATCGACCACTGTAATTACGTTTTGTTTATTTGCTACAAGAAAATCATACAGTTCTTCAGTTTTCTTTGCTCTTAAAAAGTTTGGAAAGAAAATACTCTTTATATAGTCATCAATAGTCAGCTCAATATTATTTGTTGCACATATCGTCGACTTAGAGCAAAAACTCATTAACTATAAAAAAACAAATTTTACATTAACAGCCGTTTAAAGACTATTAGCTTATGGGTCAGAAATGAAAATTCTAGGCATCTTGATAGTGTTATATTTTGGTTCAAACAGATCAAAACATGATAATGTATCTCTCATTGCTGAAACGAGCATTTAGTGTAAAAAAACGCACTTCCAAAAATGGCAGTTAATGAGTCTCTGCTCTAAGTCAATGATATAGAACATCATGGGAAGTCTTATGTAACCGGTTAAACAAATTTCTTAGAAACGGGGCCTTGAAGATAGAAAACTTTTAAGTTCATTACTTTTATTTATGCTATCAAAACTTCTAATAGGAGTTGAAACAAAAACAAAGTATATTCCAACTAGAGAAATTTATTTTGTCAAATTTAGGGTTCCACCCAAAACGAGGGCTCCCTTTCAGAGGCAAATGCAGTCGGAAGTCCCCCACCGCAACATTTCCTCCTTTCTTCGAATGATTCCATTTTTCTATCCCTTCCCAGACCTCGCTTAGTTCGTTATTATCGAGTTGCGAGAGCATTTTCGTGGCGATTCGATACGACCCAGAAAGCAGTCGACTGCTGTCAACGTTTCCGTTGGATACTCATCGATCCAAAAGCCGGACGTCAACTTCTAAACAACCTTTTTTGGCTCCTCTTCCAATCTTTCTCTATTTCTTCTCCGCTCCCCCTCATCCTGTTCGCTCGGTCGGGATGCTGTTCATCCTCCACTGGACAGCTTCCCACCATCCCCGTTTCTTCATTTCCTCCGTCCCCGCCCCACTTTCCTCTCCTCGCGGGGGAACCCCTCAAGACGAGGAATTTTTTCCCTCCCCGCACTCTTTTTAGCTCTCCCTCGCGCCGTTGATTGGTGAAAATCTCTGATTTTCTTGGGCTGGGTGTGTTTTTATTATTTAGTTCTTCCCTTTCCCCTTTTTCCGCGGTGGTCCTGGGTTGTCATCTTTCCACCGCCTTGCACCCGAGCTACTTTAGACCCCCCTACGACTCCTCGCAATTTTCAAGACCCTCCCCGCTTCCTTCCAACCAATTTCGCCAATGCGAATCGAACCAGAGAGCTCCAATTTGGGGAGATAAATTTAATTGGGAGGATTTTTGTCGTAATGAAAAACTAGCATTCTCCAGACAACGCTCCCCCTTTCCACGCTCGCACTTATCTAAGTGATATGTCCCCCTCTTATCCCCCAACCCGGAAGACCACGATGGGCTGTAAACACGGGGCGGGGGTACGCCGATGGCTCAAAGCGAAACGCCGCAAATTAAAAATTTAATTTTCATTTCCGTCTCGGCCTTTTAAACCGTTTAGTCAATTTAAGTTCAATTTTTACCACCGTACACTTGCGACGGATTGCCTTAAATGTACTCGCCTCGCAATCGTTGAGGGAGAGGGATTTCAGATTTCAAACGGTGCCTGGAGACTTCTTTTTTTCTCTTTCACTGGAAGTGTCTCCATTGTTGGCAAACACCTTGAGTAGAATGTGCGCACCCAAAGGACGCAGATTGTCCCAAACGCATATAAAAATGGGAAGAGAATCGTGGGAAGATTATGAAAAGGTTATTTTACTATTGTTGTTAAACCTCTCGGTGGTTGTGCTGGTCTAAGAGGTACCTAGTCATTAGCAAAACTGACCAGATCTTTATGAACGAGATATCTCGTTAATACGAAAAAACTGACTAGATCTTGATCTCGTCATCATAAAAAAATTGGCGATATCTTGATGAGGAAAATCTTGTCATTGGCAAAATTGGTCAGATCTTGATGGACGAGATATCTCGTCGAAACCATTTGGAGGGTTAATGCATCAAGTCTTCTTTTAATTAAAAGTTGTCTAGAGAAATTCGATCCAACGATTAAAGACAACGATTTCTACTATTAGGAACGTGGCAAACACCTTTGAGTAGAATGTGAGCATTCGAAGTAGGAGAGGATCATCCCAAATATGTATAAGAATGAGAAGGTACGTGAAAATGCTGTTTTACTTAGTGTTAATGCATCTTTTTTATTTAATCCTGTTAATGCATTGTCTTCCCTTTTATATAAAAATCATCCCGAGAGATCATATCCAATGACGACACAAATGTTTTTATAACATAGCAGCCTTGATATTCCCCATGTGGCGAATCTGACTTCAGAGCTATTATTTCGTATTTTTTAAAACATCCCGAATTCTACTTTTGTAGTACCATTTTCAAATGTTTTTATGAACGTTGAATGCAATTATTTTTTGAGCAGATTATTCGTAAAGAGAGGTAAAATAATGTTACCTCGGCAGATAGCTAAGACAAAAGTGGAAGTAAGCTCCGAAGAAGGAATCTAATATGGGATAAAAAGCTATATTCTTTGCGATAGTTCTTTACTTGAAGCTTGAAATTGCGAAAATCAGGATAAAGTAGCGTTTTTCTTCTATAATCTTTGTCAATCTCTCCTATTTTTTCTCCTTTCTTCCAGCTGGTTGTTCATGGGGCAGACACCAAAATGTCAAGAAATAGGGCGGTGTGGGGTAAGGGAGGAAAGGAGAGCAGCCAGCAATGGACCTGGGTCAATACGAGTGATTGAATGTCTGAAGGGCTGTACAAAGATGAGTCGGACTCGATTAATCAAAGCCTGCGTTCCCAGAGGATCCGAGACCGTCAGGGCACTGGGCCTAGGGGCAAAGTCAAGATGATGGGATAGAGCCTTAGCCAGGCCTACGACGGCTGAAAATGCCTTTTCGGGTAGTCCTATTTTTTAGTTGTTGTCATTTTTCGGAGCTAGGTATCGGGAAGCAAATCTAGGGGAAATTTTTTTGACCTTAGGAGCCCCAAATCTCCTGGGCGAGATGATGTTTACCATCTGACTCTACCCTTTTCCAGTTCATCTAGTGTAGTGCGTCTGCGTGCAAAGTTCGCCTTGTATAGATAATGTAGGGGGAAATAGCAGAATCGGAGGCAATGTTTGATGGAAAGGCTCGACTAAAATGCATGCACGTCGACTCTGGCCTATTTGATCAAGCTCCGAATATGCAGAGTTCAAGAGTTGCGTATTTTACAAGCGCTATTTTGCATGCCTGGTCTGCTGTGCATACACTGTATTTTACGTACTACCTTATATCAGAGACGAGAATTCCCCAGTCTTCATGATGCAATGCCATTTGATCAAAACCACTCCTTTTCGTTTGTGTACTTTTAAGATCGACGCAATGCAAGTATTTTTGCGAAATATATTTATACTGTGCTTGGTGGAGCGAACTCAAACAAAAACATTGTCGTCCTCACAGCATCCGTGGGGGTTAACCCGAAAATTCTTTCCTTCAATACATAGCTTACGTCCTTTTAAATCTGTAAAGTTTATTTTTCAGACAACCAGTTGCATTTCTGCGTTAGACTATTATGCGGTTTGTAACTTCGGGGGTTCCATCCTGAATTAAATTAAAAAAGGATATTTTATTCCCAAATTTTAGGGATGAATGGAATCTTGAAAATTTATATGTATTGTATGACTTTTGAATGTATGCATTAAAAAACAAAACCAGGTCTTTCAAATGTGCACGAGTTTGGAAATAAATTTACATTTTAATTTAAACACATTTTAAGTGTGCAGTATAGAATAATTTCAGGGACACAATACGTTTTGCACATCCTCGTTTTTAATTGCATCGACTTAAACTTTAAATAAGAATTTGGTTATAATAGTATCGAGTAAGTTATAAAGGTAATGCATGCGGTAGGTATTGAATTGCAGGTATTAATGATTAATTAATTATAATTATTTGGACATAAAAAGTGTTGCTCTATTTAAACGCCAGTATAAGTTTTAATGTGCTGAGAGCTCTAATTTATTTTATATAATGAAGTCTTTTATGAAGTGCTATACTTTAAATTCAAATTTTTGAGGCTAATGAAAAACTAGTAAATAATCGTTTAAAAATTTTTTTAATATATATATATATATCCCATTTTCAACTAATTTATTCCTTATATTTCCACACTTTTACAACTTATATTAGTTCAAGGGCTTAAGAATTTTTTTAATACTCACCTTCTGTTGGATCGAGTCTTTTCGCTCTTCTACCGTGTTTAGAATTGTTGTGTACAAACATAGGGTCAGAAACAGCTAATAAAGGACCATCCACACTCACTTGAGTTGATATAACGACCTGTAAGATTTTAACAGAATGATTAAAACAGGAGGAATGAATACTACACAATTATGTAACTCAAGTTAATACTTATAAAATTACTTATACTATTGCAAGTGAACTAAACTATTTCTCTACTAAAAATACTTATACTATTGCAGTGAACTTTAAATGTATAACTGTGGTGATTAATATACAGTGGTCCCTCTATAATCCGGCACTTCGCCCTCCAGTAGTCTGGCGTTTTGAGAAGGGCGATAGCGGAGCGGGAAAGGGAACAAGTCACTGCATGTCGTTAAAAGTTCATTTCAAGAAAAAACAAAACAAAATTGACACTTTTTTTAGACCTGATAACGTAAACCTAACGCAGGCCTAGTTATTGTTATGTAAACTAGAGGAAAAGGCAATATCTTGTTTCGTAATTTTGTTTACAACATTTATGTCCATTTTAATACATTTATTTTGTGCAATAAACATAGGTTTTGCTATTAAAATGTGTTTTTTAAATGAACCTCCACTAATCCGGCGTTTTCGTTAATCCATCAGTCCTCTGGTCTGATATCTGCCGGATTACTGTAATTTCGAATCGGAACAGATTTAAAATGTTTTCAGGAACATGCCAACGTGTCCACTTTGTTTCCTGGTCTATACAAACTTGCATCTCAATTCTAACACCAAGGACAAGGGGAGAGTTCAGGGGATGTCTGTACAACCGGTCTAATTTACCGCAGTTAAGGGAGACTGCTATCCTGCTATCATTATGGCACAATATTCCTGTATAACGCTTAGGGATACCTTGCAGAATTAATGATACTCCTAATACTATTCTCAAAGCATAATGAGCAATAAGATACTGGTTGGGTGTCTAATATAGAAGCTACTATATGTAACGAACACCCCAAAGTGCATGTTCAGTGAATATGCTTTTTGTGCAATGTTTTTATGACGCAAAACGCATAATTTCTTTAATGCAAGAATTAACGCAAGACAAGTATAAAGTAGAATATCAGTTTTCATCGGTGATATAAGGGCCGAAGTAGATAGAGTCACGGTTGGTTGGAAAACGGAGGGCTGCCAGTTCGAAACTCGATCCAACCAAAGATCCTCGTTTGCGTGGTGGTTGGTGCAAGTTAAATCTGTCGTGGCCTCAAATGTTCTCACTACGGCGTGGTGTGGAAATTTGGAGAAGGGGGCAGTTCAGGTATTGACCTCGTCATGTGACCCTGGTTCAGAATTACGAGGTGTTGTCCACCGATCTTTCCTTTCGGTATTATATATATATATATATATATATATATATATATAAAGTTATTTATATAAATATTAGATATATACATTTTATAAATTATCGAACCTTAACCCTCCAAGTGGTTTGGACAAAATATCTCGTCCATTAAGATCTGACCAATTTCGCTAATGACAAGATATCTCGTCATTAAGATATTGCCGATTTTTTTATGATGACGAGATCAAGATCTGGCCAGTTTTGCTACTGACGAGATATATCGTCGAGACAACCAGCAGGAAGGTTAATAAAGAGTATTACATTGAAAAGTTAATTTATAATTTATGGTTAAAAACTAGTCTTCTCTGGAACTTGGCCAATATTTCGCATCTAACTGGTTTTCGAATTATATGATACATTCACATTATTATATTTCTCTCAGGGACACTTTTGTATATTTATTTCGTTGAGCAATTTTTAATTTGAATAAGTGGTACAATTCGTCGATGAAGTTCCGTTTTAAATCGGAATAAAGAATCGCACAGTATTCAAGGCATAATTGGTTTTCCGCAAAAACTGATAACTTACCGGCTTATCACGTTCTCATCGATAAGAGCCGCGATCCCTTAAATGGCGAAAACCCGTTCGATGAAAAGTTTCACCCAAACGACCGGATAAGTGAAAATATTTAACTCGTAGTTTCCAGAAACAAAAAATCGCAGCGATTTCGTTGCGGAAAAGCTATCAAGAGAAAGTCGAAAAAGATTTCGGTTTTTAAACGAGATTATGAAAGTGATTCGCTTGTAAAAACCAGGTAAAAATTGCGCGGGCGTGTGATGTGGGAGGGCTGGAACACTTTTTTCTTACAACATTTCGCAGCAAAAGAGCGTATATTATCTTCCTGATATCTTTCTATCGGGGGAGGCGAGAGAAAATAGGAGATAGAATAAAAATATGGGCCCAATAGAAGCAAATTATTCATAACCAGGCTTTTGAAGTACGATCCCCGCGGGAGAGGTAACGCATTTATCGAAGTTGTTTCTTATTCGAATTTTGCTGGAGGGTTTTCTTTAGATTCAACCCCCATCCTCCTTTCTCTCCTTTCTTACACGAGACAAGGTCGGCTGGGTACCTAATGGAACGGAAACAAATTGGAAGTGAGTGTCTCAGCCGCTAAAGCGCACCCTCAAAACTCAGCCTACCTAACTACGTTGAAATCTTAAACCTCTTTCCTGCAGCTTTTTTGAAAGACTGCGACTTTGTACACCACCGCATAGCCCGCCTCGGTTAATACGATGCAAGCGTCTCTCTACCCTCCGCCCTTCCGCGATGGCCCGCTTTTTTCCCCGATTTTGTTTTGTTTTGTTTCATCCCTTCCCTTACGCCTTTTTGTCGAACCTCCCCCTTTCGATCCCCCTTCCGAGGATTTTTTTTGTTTTATTTTTTCATTACATGCACCTTACCTTCCACTTTGCTGGGTTCCTCCACTCTCTTTCACCTTCTCTTACCTTCGCGTCTTCCCGACCCCCCTGTACGTTCCTCGCCGGGTTTTTTTTATTCAATAACGTGCCCTTAACACATTTGCTCTGCCGCCGTACGCTCGATAACCTTCCGCTTCTTCTTCCCCTTGTTTTCCCATTGAAGAAAATTCGTCACTCAAAGTACTAGATAAGTGTTAAATTTAAAATCGATTTTTATCCCACCCGAAGAATGAAATCAAACGAAACCTCCCAATAATGGGAGGGAAAGGACTCGGATTTTTAGACGGAGGTTTCGGTGGAGGAATAAATCATATCGACGCCCTCTCCATGGAAGAGTTTTCTAAAGAAATAACAACCGAGGGTTTAGTCGGTCGTATAATCGTAATCGTTCACGGTTTGAAGGAACACCCCTTGTTCGCCGATGTCTTCGTGTGGATTCAAAGTGGTTCAAGTGAAGCACTTCTCAAAGCTTAAAATCGCCACTACATTTACGTATATCTATGCATCATACAATTTCCGATTTCACCACGAACAACCTGTTTATGGCTTTTAAAATTAAATATCTGTAAGCTTTTTCATTCTGGTAAGGTCATCTGACCGTGGTTCAAAATTACGTGGTGGTGTTCTCAGATCTTTCACTTCGGTATTGATCCCAGACCGTCACCAGTAGCCCGTTGCGTTGCTCCAGTGTGACATTAAATAACTACCTACCTTCATTCTGGTAAGTATAACTTTTGGTTTGATTGGGTTTCTTTTGAAGCAATGCCCTATTTGACCAAACTGAGTCAAACACAAGACAGACAACGTCAAGTAATGACGCACAAGGACAGGTTTTACACAGATGGACAAAACATCCAGTGCTAAGTTAAACATGCCTTATTCGTCAATGGAAAGTGGTTCAAGTGAAGAACATCTCAAAACTTAAAATCTCCATTGCATTTACGTGTATCAATACATTATAAAATTTCCAAATTCACCACGAACAACTTGTTTTTATGGTTCTTCAAAATTAAATATTTCTAGGCTTTTCGTTCGGGAAAGTATAACTTTTAGTTTGGTTATTTGGATTTCTTAATAAGGCAAGGGGCCGTATTTGGATAAGCTGCGCCAAACACAAGACAAACAACTTCAAGTAATTGACATACACGCACACGGAAAGGTTTTACATATTTTAGAGAAATACATCCAGGATAAGATAAAGCTGCATCACCTTCGAAAAAGCATTATTTAAAACTTTTACTGAATTATGTTGGTATTTAAGTGACTATTTGTCGTAAAGGTAATTCGCCCCCCCCCCCCATTTCAATTGGATGTAAGAAAATATACGACGATTTAGTCGGAAAACTTGTAATTTGAAAGCTTAGTAAATTCAGAGCTTAAAACAGGAAGCTTTGAATTAGAGTCTATTACACACTTTGGAAAAGTAGATTGAATACTTTCTGTTATTTTCTTAGCTGTCATATTTTCATTGGGCATTGCAGAAACATTCACTTCCTCTCAAAGCCAAAATTATCAGTACTTGCTTATATAAATATTAGGTATGAAATGGTAATGATGATGTAGGTATGAAAATAGGAAATATGATGTTTATTTTTTTAAGCAAGCAAATATAAATAAATCATCAGTGCTTTAACTTTAATCGTGCTTGTGATTTTTATTTTGTGTATTTAAAATGAAATGTTTCCAATACATCGCGAAATGAGTAATGTTTCCTAATTTATTTATTGACTGAAACAGTATGAGTGCCTTATTCCCGTCCCTTTGGAATTCATCATTGTTTGTCTAATGAGAAGTTATGTGTCCTCTTTTAGTTTTTAGCCCTTTGAAGTGTTCACGCGCATATATCAGTTCTGTAAAACCTGCAGTCTTCCTTGCATAACTTATAACCACTTCTAACCTTGACCAATATAACCTTTCCTCGCATTCTTTCAACCAATAAGTGCGGTTATTTAGTCATTATGTGTGTTGTGGGGTGAAACAACACAACACTACTCGGAAATCTCGATATCAGAGGGTTAAGAACTCATGGGGCTGCGAAGAAAAACACCGTCCAGAAAGACACCTATCAAACCATATAAAGGACTCAGTGCAAAATTAAAATTCATCAAATGGCAGTTAGCGTCGTTACTTTTCCAGATCCTCCAGTAGAGCCAGACAGCAGCACACAGGCTTAGGGTCCTCCAAAGTGGCTTAGATACTATCGGGAATAAAAGGATATGACCTCTGGCGAGTATTTACATATTGGCGAATTAATTCGTCAGCGTAAAATTATCTTTCAAACCAGTGAGGTTAGCAGTACCGGTGTTTACCTGCCGCTCAACCCCGAGGCAATCGTATCCTGTTTGCTCATTCCATCCTTCCCCCTTTTATTTCTGTTCAAAACCTGGCTTTTCATTTTCTTGTTTTACTTTACGCTCTCATACAGCGCTTTAATGCCCCCAGGATTAACCTTTCCCCGCCCGTGCAGATCCCCGTTCATCCAGTTACCCTCTGGTGTATTATTTGCACAGGCCAATTACTCTCTCCTTCGCGGCAGGCGAAGCGAAATTTGTTAATGAATTAAACTAAATTGCATTTTCTCATGCTTTCCAGTGATGAGAAGGAAGAGGGCACTCAAACGACCGCATCCTTTCACTAAAGCAATAATAATATGATAGGCAATCATCTCTGGTAGCAGCCGAACCTGCTGGGGACGGCCATTTGAAGAGATACTGCCCGCTTTTTAAGCCGGGCTCCGCGGCTATAATAAAACGAGATCTCTGCATAGCAACACGGCACTCGTAAACATACGAAGTCAGCCAGTGCCAGCCATCCGACGGAACTCCTTCGCACTGTAACGGCACCGCATAAACCGAGGGCATTTCATTTTTTTCCCTGGCTCCCTCTCCTACCGCATTTCGCAATTAATTGGCGGTTACAAATAACTGGGTGATTCGTTACTGGGGAAACCAGCCTTGTTTTATTGGGCATTCGGTACACCAGAAGGATAAGGGGAGTCTGGCGATGGCTGCCTTGATAAGGTCGTTGCTTTGTTGACTCTCGAAAGGGTTGTTTAATTGCGAAGGCAGCTCTTTCCTGTTCTGATTTCCGCGATTGTCCTCACAAGTAATAAAGCATTGGAGGACACAATGTCTAGCATAGGTTGGTTTTGGGGTTTTATGGAGCAAGGGCCATATTTGGCCATGCTGCGCCATGTCTAGCGTAGGAACAGGTTTGTCAGAGTAATTGCGAGTATTGTTTCGTGTGGATTCGTTAATCTGGGAAACAGCCGTGCTTATTTTTCATTCGTTAACCCTGCTGGTGGTTGTCTAGACGAAGCATCTCGTCATTAGCAAAATTGACGAGCTTCGGTTGGACGAGATATCTCGTCGTTAGAAGAAAACACGATCGCGATCAATAGAAGAAAACCAACCAGATTTCGATCTCGTCGTCATCAAAATTATCGGCAATATCTTGATGGACGAGATATCTCGTCAAAACCATTTGGAGGGTTAAAACAAGAGTAGGAGGCATCTTTCGATTAGTCTCGTGGTTGGGTTTTATGGTGCAAGGAACATATAGCAACTGCGCCAAACATCAAATAAATGGACAAACACATACAAGGAAAGCTTTACACTGACAATAGAGTGCACCCACAGAGGTATCGAACCTGCACCGCCCAGAACTCGCAGGTTGTTAACGCAGTGTGAAATCCCACTTTGCCACGGCGACTCCGATTTCTCACATAAATAACTATCGTACGGCTGTGATTGATAAGTATTACAAAAGCAACTTACATCACGGTGAAATATACATATCATCAATTGCGACGTAACTATTGTCATTGAGCATAATGCATCAGTGTTTAAATCAGAACACTCAACTAGCATTTAACATGAATATTAGCCAAATGTTTGTAATTTAATGTAGAAGCATTTCGGAGTATAGAAATTAGAGGACTCTAGTTACATATTACCAATTAGAATTCAGTTATTATAGGTGATGCCAATTATCTCTTCCACGCTGAATTCGTATAATCGAACATTTCGCGATTGCTAACAAATGCATAATTAGTATTTCATTCGAAAAATGCGTGATAAAGAAAAGTCATCGTTAAAGTGATTCAAGTCTTATGATATTAAAGTCGAAGTTATAGTGTATGGGTTAGACCAGTCTGATTCCCATGCCATGTGTCGAAGAAAACTCAATCCCTCCGATTGGTAATTGGTAATTAATTAACGTCGCACTAGAGCAACGCAACGGGCTATTGACGACGGTCCGGGATCAATCCCGAAGGGAAAGGTCCGAGGACAACACCACGTAATTTTGAATCATGGTCAGATGATGAGGTACACATGAGCTAGCACCCCACTCTCCAAACTACCACCGATTGTGCCAACCTGGTAGTTGAGTGGTATGCGTTCTAACTCTCGATTCAACAAGCTTGAGGTTCGAATCCTTGGCATAGATGTTCGTAGTTCGTTCGGAATCCATTTTAAACCATAGGTCCTGGTTTACTCAACCCTTGGTATCAAACCCCCCTGGATACCCTTGTGTATCAAAAAAAATGATCACAGAGCGACAAATCAACAATTGGTGAGCGATGCAGTGTTATAATATTCCGTCATAATGTCTAACGTTACTGTATTTAAATGCAATACATTTTAATTAAAGATATTAGAAATAATCTGCAGTTTAATATGGGAATTCGAGTATCTTACATTTTGAGAGGTGACGAATAGTTTTCTGCGTAGAATCAACTGTTCAAAATACTGACAATTCTAAGACATGTACAGGATACGGATTCTAAAACTACTGAAATTTGCTGTATGCGACTTTCAAATTTTCCAGTAAAAGAAGAAAGAAAATAACCCAGATAATATCTATGTTACATAAGAACCGTTACATAAAAACTTCGAAGCATACCCGTCGGAAAAGATCCGAAACACGCTAACGAATACCCAATTCATAAAATGTGTTCATGATACAAGTTTAGATTTGCTCACACTTACGCCTACCAAAAGTGTAAAATTATCTTTTATTAACCCTCCCGGTGGTAGTCTCGAAGAGGTATCTTGTCATTAAAAAATAAGCCAGATCTTGATGGACGAGATATCTCGTCATTAGAAAAACTGACATGATATTGATCTCATCAAAAACGCCACTATCTTCTCATTCGGAATTCAATCGGCATTCTTGATGAAGAGATATCTCGTCATCAAGAATGCCGATTGATGACGATCTCGTCATTAGCAAAGTTGGTCAGATCTTGTTTGACAAAATGTCTCGATATACCACTTGGAGAGTTAAATTAACACATTTAATAAGTAGCAAACGGACGACTTCGAAGACTCCATTGCCCATGTCTTCAAAACTCATGGACGTAAATTAAACACTGTTAAGGGAAAGGAAAAGCTTTCCGGACTATTTAATAACTTGGTTAGCCAAAAGATTAAGAAGCAATTACGGAAAAATATTTTCAAAAAAACATTATTTGGTAGAGCGCGTCATAAAACATCAGATACCCCTCTCATTTCTTCCTTTCCGTTTCGGTATCTTTTAAAGATAAGCGGGAGAAATGCGTTTCTTCTTTTAATGATGCGTTCGGAACCGTACTCTGCCTATTAGATACCATTAAGTGTGATGAAAAGCACACCCGGAACCCGGATGGTCGAAGGTCACGTGGTAAGTAGATGGAGGGTTGAATCTGGCAACGCGACTCAAATTGGCACTGCTCAGGGGGGGCACTTTTTATCTGAATCATTAAATAAAAATAATGAAAGCAAACAAAGTTTTTCAAGGAAATGGGTGCCAAGGGATCTAGCGCTCGTGTTGTCACGCCAGTAACATGTGTTCTTGTGATACGGTGTCTGCATCCGATTCTAAGATGATACTCCGTGTCATATAATATTCAAGCTTTTGAAAACATCAGATTTCAGAGAGCTATTCGGTTTCAAATCTGTTGTAGAGACCAGGGCGATATTTATAAGTAACTGTCCCCAACCCGCGTGGTAAAGTGATTTCAAATATTGGCAACAAATTGGGCATGTGTGTATATTTTAACTCTCCTGGTGGTTGTCTCGGCGAGTTATCTCTTCATTAGCAAAACTGACCAGATCGTGAGGGACGAGATATCTCGTCATTAGAAAAAACAGCCCAGATCTTGATCTCGCCATCATAAACAAATCAGCTATATCTTGATGACGAGATATCTCGTCATTAGCAAAATTGGTCAGGTATTGATGGACGAAATAGCTCGTCTAAACCACTTGGAAGGTTACTACACATCTGCTCATAGACTTGATATAGCTGTTTAGCTAGACCTTAAGAAATAAGTAACAGCAACAAAGAGTGAAGCTTTTGGCAATTGACATTCATAAGAGTTGTCATCGAATTTATCTATCACCTCGTAAGAAACAAGAAATTCTTGTCATTTCAAATACAGTACCCTTAACGGGCTTTATGGATACAAAACAAACTGCGATATACCACGCGCCGAGAAAAACTAACGTGTTAGAAATAAAAAGGCACAAATTGTAGATTAAATTACACTTTAAAAAGACTGCAAGTTAAGCAAGATCAATGGCAAAACCTTCTAAAATAATGCTAAGTGTGGTTTAATATGTTTGAAAACAGAAATTCCTCCTCATTCCCCGATTTCGAATCACCCAAATATTTTTATCAATCCAATTTATGTTTAGTTTGTTGTTCTAGGTCATTATTTGCCACGCAAGGGCTAATTCGACTGGAAATCATTCAAGTTTAGTATAACTGCTTGAAACAAGAAACTCCTAATATTAAAGAAAGATATTTTTTCTACTGTTCCCAAAACCCATTGGGAAACAAGTAAACAAGTGATATATCCGAACAAGGAGATTATTCTCAAGGCTTCGGGCATTTATAATGTGAAAACCTTATAATCCTGGAGTTTAGCTTATTTTTAAAGTATAGAAATCTCGTGTTAAAAAG
This sequence comes from Meta bourneti, assembly GCA_933210815.1. Taxonomy (NCBI): domain Eukaryota; kingdom Metazoa; phylum Arthropoda; class Arachnida; order Araneae; family Tetragnathidae; genus Meta; species Meta bourneti. Next base: position 28,005,538 of record OW119934.1, read on the forward strand.
GTCAATGTTTGGCTTGTAGCTAAATAGACCAGGAGATCAATGGATACAAAAACGATGAATATAATTGAAAGGATTCATTGAACCAACTACAGATGCAGCAGTTTATTTAATTAAAGCTACCAACATAAATACTAAACGGTAACGCATAAGACCGATATAATAGGAGCTCCGTCATTTTTTAAAGTCCAAGGCTGTCTGGGTGTTTCTGTAATGAACGCATTTGATATTTCTCGCACGAGTTAACTGCCCGAATAAAAAATGCCCGGTTATTGTCCGTCACACACAACTGTCAACTTGGAAGACGCTGACACATTTTGTTTCGAAACGTAGTATCAATTCACAGTCCTTAAGCGACGACTCAAACAATGTCACGTACAAGCCGTATGAGAAAGCCGGACAATATTCGGGAGGGGAAAGAACTTAAAAATCTTAGCACGCATCTGACGAAATGCTATATCGCCACATTAACTTTTAGTCAAACCGTGAAATGCTCGCGGGCTCAGGATCTCCTCCCCTCAAACGATGCCCCACCCCCTTGAGGGCGGTCCCTGGGGAGAACCAGCCGATCATGAAAGAGATGGTAGCAGTAAGAGTCGCCCATTTGCAGCTCTTGCAGCGTTTTTTCTCTTCCTTGGTTTTCTCTTTAAGTTTGATGTATAAAACAGATAAGAGTCTGCTTGGTCGATATCCAATTCATATATACCTTATCACATGGTTTCAGTGAATGACAAGTAATTGGTTATGTGATAAATTTTTAATTTCTTATTTCGTTATTTTTTGACCAAAAAGTTAGAAATATATCTGATTTTCCAACTAAAATAAAACGATTCGATTATGTATTCTATTACTTCCCGATTAGGAATAAAGGTTTCTGTATTACATTTTCTCATACATACGATTGAAAATAATAAATTTTCAAAAGTAAATAAGTATTTTTAAACGAACGAATTTTATATCGAAAGTTTATGTAAAAGAGAAATATATAATAGTAAATATTCAAGAGACAAATAAAATTAAGAGTTTGTTACGACACTTTTAATGGGACTCCATGCTATGTAGCTCAATAATTGTATGTGATAATAATATGCCTAGTTATAGATACCATTTCTAGAAAATATATTAAGTTGATGTGCATGTTATAAAGAATGCTAGGCTTCTTTATCAAATTACAGATTAATATATTAATTTTTTTCATTTCAACCTTTTTTGGCTTGCATCTTATAATATAAGAGGGGATTGAAAATGTATCATTGATCAATAAAATTAAAATGCAATTCTAAATATATATAATTCAAGAAAATATCCTTAAATGAAATATAATAGTTTAAAATTGGTCTATTGGTTGATTAGTTTAATTTGTCACTCTGGTAATTTTTTGCGAATGGAAGGCTAATTCAGTCAGAATGTAGTACAAATAAATCTCAAGACATCCAGCGGACTTTCCGTTTCATGTGTCTATAGGGGCTTAAAGGTATCTAATCTATCCCAAACAAAGAATGTCATTCTTTGTAAAGGAGGACATTGAAGAAAATGTAACACAAATAAAGATTTAAAGTTTTTCTTTGAGTTAATATAAAACTTAATTTTTTATATTATTATATATAAGACTTTTTTTGAGATTCTTATGAAGTTCTTCGGTATAAACTTTTTAAACACACACACAAACGTGTTAAGCTTCTCTTCTGCTTATGATTCCCTTTAGCAATCCAAACTGCACACATCAAACTATTTTAGATTCCCCGTCATATTAACTACGTTCAATGAGATCTCGAATACGTAAAATGAAAATACACACACGCTATTGGCAAGCTTATAGCAAATAGAACGCCAAGCCGTAACTTATCTTAAATACCAAACCGTAATTCACGCTAGCCGTGAACAAACACTAAGCTGTAACTTATCTTAGTATCAACTAAATAGTTACTGTGTGTTTAAGTTACTATACTCTTACAAGTGTTTTGCTTGTATAAGCCGACGATTTATATTTTTTATAAAAACAACTTAGCGATCAGATCACTTGCTAGAAAATAGATCAAAGTGTTTGTCTTCTAGTCTTCCAGTTACCAGGGCAATCCTTACCCTATAGTCTGATAGTTAACATAGAACTTGTTAATCCTTTTCATTGTTCACGTTTAACCCGTTAATAAACTGTTTTCACTACGCTAGTTTACGCATTTTGCTTTACAGTCCATTGATCCAGACGTAGCAAGACGTTTCTTTGCGTTTGCCACTTTATATTACAAGTTGCAACTTCATGAAAAATGGTTCGGCGTTCTGAGTGGCGACTGCAATATGAAGTACTTAGACACATAAAGTGTAACTTTGGACTTCAAATTGGGCCATCGTGGCTCAGTGGATATGCTCACTGCCCTAGCAACCTGAGAGTTGAAGGCGGTGCAGGTTACACCCCCCCCCCCGGGTGTATTTCTCTCTTCTGCGTTAGTGAAACTTTCTTTGTGTGTGTAAGTTCATTACTTGACGTTATCTGTCTTGTGTCTAGATCAGCATGGTCAAATATAGCGCCATAAAACCCAACCGGACTTCAAATACACTTCAAGATGCATTCGATAGATGCTAACCCATTTTGTACTTATTGCCTACTTGTTTCTTTAGTTTATGAAACCCTCCAGGGTTTAAAACAGTAAAAGGGATGTAGGACAAGTCGATTCGGAAACTAATGATGTTGTACCACGCACCCACGTTGCATGTGTTTTCAAGATACTGTTCTCACTCACGCCCCAAGCTGCATTTGCGAATCGGGGCTGAAGTGTAAATCCCATTCTTCAGCACTTGGCCTCTTCTATGGCAAAGAAAGTGTTCTCGGTTCGCTGTCCGTGTTTAGTGGCTACTTACTTCAAATGCAAGTGCCGAATGAGTACGGCAGGCAGAAATCAATCCCTCCAGGAAAGAAGGGGAGTGCATATCCCTTTCTCCGACTCTTTTGTGAGTAACAGCCTGCAAAGGTCGAAGCTCAATTCGCTTTTAGCCCTTGTTCAAGCAGGAGTAAAAAGGCAAGGAAGTTTTCCGGAATCATCTGCCATGCAAAACACGCTACGACGATGACAGTGGGAAACTCTTAGCCTTCTAAAATATGCACGAACCTGCTTGCCTCCACCAGTAGTCAGGGCAGGAGTGCGGGGCTGAATAATACAAGACACCCTCTGTTTTGCTTCTGTCAGAATCTTTTTCAGTGCTGTATTTTATTTATTTAGTTTTTTATTCTATCTTGTAGTCCAATAGAGAGAGAGAGCGAAAAAATATCGCATATATAAGAACACAGAAATAGATAGCGCTCACGTCCGAATACTTCGCTACGGAATATTCTCTTTTCACGATCATTTCTCCAACTTGATTTGAAGTCTGACGATGTTTCGGAATGTCTGGGTGGATATTTTTTTCACCTTTAGTGAGGAGCATCTCTCGATATATTGAATGATAGCCTACGTAATAACTACGGAAAAGGGATGGAAAAAGTAAACCCGGAATGCTGTTTTTCAGCGGCATTTCGAATTTCATTCACATCGCGCCCACTTGAAACTAAAAGCAGCGTCTCTTTCTGACAAGTGTGGCGCTTCGGAGACAAAAATACACACTTCAAAATACGATTGAGACACGAAAGGAATGTTTTTATTAATTTTCTTACCTAAGTTAAGGAGTAAGTAGCAGATATTAAATTAAAACATTCTTAAATTACGTGTTTTCAATACAATCTTTAACACTCAACACGTAAACAGAGTAAATTAATTAGCTTATTGATACTTTTTCAAGTTGCTACCGATGCATTCGCTATCACTTAAAGTTGATTATCTCGTCACCTGAATGTAAGAACTAGGTAAGAGTTTTGAGTTATATTTAAATTAGTAAAGCTGAGATCGTATACTGAATTTAATGCAAGATTTAATGCAAAGTAAGATTTTTGACCACTTAAGCTCAATCTATGGGCTATTGAAAGATGTGGATTTGCATGAAACACTAAGATATATACGAAACTGTTTTTCCTTTTACTCAAAAAACAAAAAAATCAGTTACCTAGTTCATGCATTCAGAGGACGATATGAGGTCTATATTCAGAGTTTTCCTGTCTAAAGTATTGAGAATTCAACTGTATCAAACATATGTTTAAATAAATAATCGGAAACTGAAATAGCTTCAAGTAGAACAAATGTTTATGCATTTTAAAATATGATGAATTCACAAATTTTTGATTTATTTATAAGTTTAAAATTTTAAATGTTTTTCTGTTTACGATTCCACAAATTCGCAGTTTCTACAATATTTCTCACATTTGTCTTTATGTTGATTTTTATAAGTTTAGAACGAATCTGAGAAACTCGAGTAATTTTGCAACGAAAGCTTTTACTTGAATTCGGTCTCCTTGCCTTACTGAGCTTCATTTTTCACCACAGCAATGCATTCAATAACCACGGTCTCACTTTTACCTCGTACTTCCATCCATTTGTCAACGTAGCAAGTGCAAAAGCAAAGCCAGCATTTTAACCTGAAAGTTCAGAACTTATCGAATGTTACACATAACTCGGTTACCATTTAAAGTTGAAGTTGCGTTATTAGAAAAATTCGGGGCATGCGATCGCTAATACAATTGAAATCGGATGGTCAGGCGAACGCAGTTCATCACTTTGAAATCCTTCATTGGACGGAGCTTATTTCATTTCAGAAAGCGTACAGCTCAACATTTTTTCCCATTGCTCAAATTTTTTTAAAGGAAATTACGACCTCTCCCCACCCATTTAAAGTATCCATTGAGTCCACGAGGGGGGAAGAATATCCTATTTCCACCGTTAGGGAGAATCCTTGGTGGACTGCTATGTCCAGTGCCCACACAGAGGAAGACATAGGGGCTACCACGTAGAGAATGCTAACTACTCCGGGATTAGATTTAAACTTTTTCCTGCGTTCCACTTTAAACTCGAAATTCCGGGAGCGCCTCCAGTTTCAGCTTAAAAAGCTGAACGAGCAAGACTTAGGTAGGAACTCTTTAGGGAGTCCCGGTAAGGAAGTTTATTAAATTTCAGAAGCTTGTCTTCGTGATTTCATTGTCAAAATGTCTTGCCCACTATGGTCAGTGAGCGATTCGGAAAATTCCCTTCAATGAACCTTTTTTCTTCTGGAAATTTTTTTTACTAGGAACGATGGTCGCGCATATTAACAGACCCAATTTCGGAGCTCTTATGAAAGATGCATGTTTTTTAATGACTTTAAAACTAGAGCAACCTGAAACAAGCAAGATGTAGGTGTTGGAAGTGGAAGTATGGACTGCGGAGTAGAGGGTGTGAAAGGTGTTGGGGATATTGCGTTACGAACAGTAGAGTTGCAACTAAATAACGCTGTTTGATTGGAATTTTGGATACAAAAACGTACGTTTTGGTCAAAACTAGAAAAAGACGAAAGAAAGAATTTTGATGACTTTAAAACCAGAGCCAAACTTGAAGCAAGCAAGCGAAAATGTAGGAGCTGGAAGTGAAAGTAGACTGCAAAGTAAGGGTGAAAGGTATGTATTGGGGATATTGGCGTTAAAAACTCTAGAGTTTCAACTAAATAACACTGATTAGAATTTCGAATCGAAAACGTAGGTTTTGGCCAAAAATAGAAAAATAATTGTGTGATGTCAAATACATAAGGTCTGTCAAATGTAACACGCAGAATTTAAATACAAACTATATACTAGCATAATTTATTAGTTGAATCTAATTTCATTTAATCCTCATTCCTCATGCTCGTTGTATCGACGAGGTATCTCGTCATTAGAAAACTGACCAGATCTTGATCTCGTCATAAAAAACGGGAATATCCTGATAACGAGATATCTCGTCATTAGCAAAAATTTGTCAAATCTTTATTGACGAGATATCTCTTCAAATCTACTTGGAGGGTTAAGAACAAAATCAATAAAAGATATAGTTGAATCGTTTTATCTCCAAAATGATGATGTATTTAAAAAGATATTCAAAAAGGTGCGTGTGGCTCAGTTTCAAAATCAGGACTTGGTTCACAGTTCGTCACAATGACGCAAATTTTAATGTAATAACTATGTAGGCTATTGAAAACATAGTTCCAAGTTTTATAGTTAAAATGGTCAGTTGAAAAGTACTGATTATTCCACAGGAAAAAATAAAACCATTTGACTTTGAAACCACAAATGCCGCTGTCGGTAAAAAACCCGGAATATACTTCCACAAAACTTAGAAATTGCGGCAGATTAGGAACTTATTTGTGCTTTTCCCAAAGAATAAAACGGGAACAGGCTAGTGGCTCGGCAATATGAAGTAGATTTATTACTTTCCCCTAGACTTTCATCTCCGCTTGCTGACTAATGAAATCAAAGGATTCCGTTCGAAACGACAAAGCGATCGAAAGAAAAGGATGCCGAATATGGCGTCTACTTTTCCTTTAAAAACCGACTCGGATATATGAAGAGATAAAAAAAGAGGAATCTATTTCAATTGAGATTGGGCGGAATTTTCCAGTGTTGAAAAGCGGAGCATCAGAAAGCCTTCGTTATATATCCAGATTTGCTACTCCCATTGTTAACGGCAGCCTTCACAATGGACCACCAAGCTAGAGGCGTTTTTCTTGTTAACTCGCAACTCGTTTACACTCTTCTATCTTTCTCTAACTTCTTTTTTCCGACGTCCCCTTCTCGCGCCCCCCCCCTTCCAGCCCCCTCCCGGGAAGCGTAGCGGGCCCGCTTTTGTGTAGATGTGCGTCTCCTTTCTGCACATATTTATCGTAGTACGCACGTCAAGAAGACAAAAAAAGAAAGGGAGCAAAAGAAGAGAGAGCGCACTCGATACAGCACCGACCGAGATACGATAGGGAGAAAAATGTTAAAGATCATTGTGTTTTTTCCGTGTGAGTAGGGCGATAGTTGTTCTTCACTTACTGGGGCTCCCTCGTGGGAGAGCCTTCCCCGCTACGGCGTTCGCATCTGTAATGAAGAGTTCGATCCCCAAGTTGCGTTTCTTTTCGACACTTTCAATGGCATGCATATCGAGCGTTTGCGCAAACCGCACGACACATCAGCATACAAATGCACTTGCAACCCCCCGACTATTTCGCTCTCCGGCTTTTGTTCCCCAGTGGCTCGTAAGGACACGGGCGCCGATAAGGGGGAGAACTGCATAAATAAACAGCTCTTCTTCCGGTGACAGGCCCCGTGCTTCTTACCTGGGTGCGCTTTTCTGACCCTTGGAATGTGTTTTGCCTCCCGTCCGCTAATCAGGGAGGAACGCCGTGGGAAATTCGGGTGAGAAAAGACCCTTAGGGAGCGGGGACAAATTTCTCCCTTCCTCGCATTAGCCACAACAGAGCTTTTATCTCAAAGCTTTACAGCCCTGTTGGGAAACCCAGCGCCTGATCATCCATCTTCTTGGGTGGGCGGACGACTCGCAAGAAAGAAGCGGAAGATCACGACATCCAATCCAAGGACTCCGCTCTTGCACTTAACCCTTCTCATACATTTCCAATCAACCCCCTCAGAAAGAGCAACGCGATGGTCTGCTGCTGAAATGCGGTGTGTACGTCGGTGTAAGTGGGTAACGATTGAAGCCGGATGGAATTCGGGTTTCAATCAAAAACGCGATGGGGCGGTAATGAGATGAAACGGGTGTCTTACCAGAAATCGGCGCATGTCTCTTGGGTTGCCGGCGTTTTTTAAACAGTTCTGATTGCACTTCAAGAAGAATTTAAGGAAAAACCTGAAAATAGAAAACAGGAAATTAAAATACCAAAGTTTTATACAATAATAATCTACAAACCAATTATTTATAATATTCTGAAATATTAATAACAAATAATCATAAATTGTGCTTAAAACAGTACAGTACCTTACAATATATGCCATGTTCAAAAATGGTTCGTAAGAAGACATCAGAAAACTATACTTTTGTCTGTTGCATAACTGAGAGATAAACGTTACTTATTCATTATTGCTACCCAAAACATGCCAAATCGTGTTACTTATTAAAAATATAATTTGTCGATTGTAGAATAAAATGACTTGCGAAACCTTATAGTTACTAAGAAGGATTGCTTACATTTCGAATTCGCATTCGTGTAAAAACAGAATTCAATTCTTTGTTTAAACTGTGTTTTATTTATTTTTTAACAATACCATACTTTATGTCTGTAAATGTCACTTTAAATTTCAGCTATACATCTGATTTATATTTTGCACAAAATAATTTCATTTTTCTCAGGATAAAAAGTGGGAAAAACAAATACCATTAATATCCCCCGTTAAAAATGTAACAATAAAAATAATTTTAACAAGATACAATAAGTCCCGAGTAAGGACGAAATGAAATTCCTCACAGGACACATTTGCAGGCCTCTAAAGTAAAGAGGCACAACCCAAACCTCCAGCAAAAAACAACAAATTCTTGCCAAAGAAAGCTATTATATATACTCTGCCCTCTTTAAACCTTTTACAAGTGATTCTCGGTGTCACTGTTTCCGTAATCCATTTAAAGTCGTCAAGACGTATGTAGCAAAAGGCGTAAAACAAGCATGAAGGAGAAGAGTCTACTCCTAATTATCCCTTTGGTCACCATGGTAACCTGCGTATCGTCAGGTGTGTTTGTAGCGGGCGCGTGTGTGTATTCACCTGGGTTATTAGAGTTCGATCTCCTGGAGCCATTAAGCAGGGACAAGTGTTGAGCAGCGGGGGAAGAGGCCATAGAAAAAGAGCTCCTCAGCTGTCATTCTCTGACGGAGCCCGGTGTTCATCCATTTTGCATTCCTTAATACCTACAGCAGGGGGCCAAATGGATGTTACTTTTAAATAATAGATAGCCCCCTCCGAGCTCGCATATTCATTTTCTGGCTATAAGCCCGCAACATATTCACTTTCGCGTTTCCTCATGCTAAGAGCAACGTTCCTGCTTGCTTTTTCAAGTACAGTCGATCATTGACCATCTGTCTAGTCCCTATTATGTTTTATATACGTTAGCCCCCTACGTATTTTTATACAGCCTAGGTACCGCGATTTGGGGTGATCATCATTTTTTCATATTATATCAGGGAAGGGGTACGCTCATTAAAATAGCTCCAATGCTCCCAAAATTCGTCCCTTGGGCGTTGGAGAGGCGTTGCGAGAGGAAACTTAAGTTGCACGTCAGATCCTGCGGTTTCGGTATAAATACCTACCCACCTTCTCTTTGGCATACTCATCCCATTACTCGGGGGATGTAGTAGAGGCATTATTGGGAAAGCTTAAAGACGGTGAAAAATGAGGAAGCCTTCAGCTAAGGGAACTAACTCGAAGAAGAAAAATATATAGATAAATTTTCTACCTGAATTGGCGGCCGCCGTGCTACTTTACATCAGACTAAAGGGGAAATATATAAGAGTAGGTGATCTACGGGTCCGGAATAGACATTTCGGAAGGATGACTGGATTTATTTTGGCGGCGAGATTTACTGCGCGAGCCTAAGAAAATGCTAAGGACTCGCGTTTTTTAAGGAGTAGGAAGTTGAAATATGCATACATGGGAGTAAAGCCGCGTCTAACGATAGCGTATTTCCCTCTCTTAAGAATTTGCGCTGTCGCCTTCAATGAAGCGTTAAAGTATGGCAAAGTGCTTTCCGCATCCATAAAAGGTATCAGCCGCTTTAATAACTCGGGAAGTTATCGAATGCGTTCAGGCCGGGCGTCAATCGGGATGCCGAAATCAGAGCCCACCGACGGAGAAAACCGTAGCGAAACCACGAGGTAAAACGAACGCTAAATTAATTAACAGTACTTGCTTAAATGCGTATTATTTGCATGAGGAGTTCTCCTCTTTGTGGGCTTTGATGTGAAAGAGACTCTCCCGAAAAGATCATGGGAGGATAGTTTGCTTCCTCCCTCTTTTCTTTCGATAAGTTAGCCATTTCATCGCTATGTTCATCAGGACCACAGGGGAGCGAGCAAAATACACAAAGCAGCGTTAGTGCTGAAAGCTCTCCAAAACTAATCATATTACTGCAGCGATAATGATGATGATAAAATTTATGGCTCTGTTTATCATCGCTGCTTGAGGCGGTTCTTTGTATTAAAATATGCATTCTGTCAATTTTTCCACTGGCTTGATCCTTAAACGAAAGGGTCTGATAAGGCTGTTGTAACGCAGCCCTGCTTCATTACAATCCACGCGTCTCTTACTTATCGCTAGAGCGGATCCGCAGAACTGAAGCACATTTTTAAGGGGGCGTGTGATGGGACTCGCTCGGCGTGAGGATAAGAGCTTCAAACGCATTAATCCAACGATGGGATGATAAAAAATGTCACATTGCGGGACTCAAATAGTGTAAAGTCTTCCGAGACAATACGCCGATAAGGGCTTATAGGCTCGCCTCAATAGAGTTTCCGACGGTGACCCTTTCAGATCACCCGTGTAATTTGGTTCAATTTTAGTAAAGTGGAATCTAAATGTTTTGTATAGAGTACGAGATAAACAGATACGCGAGTATGTGTATGCAGAAACGTTAAGGCATAACACATTTCTTATATTACGAATTCCGTTTCAGTACCTTTGTGAGTGTGGTTCAAAATTACGTGGTGTTGTTCTAGGATCTTTCCCTTTGGGAGTTATCCCGGACCGTCACCAACAGCCCGTTGTGTTGCTCCAGTGTGACATTAATTAAAATACCTACCTTTGTGAGTTGCAAAAACGAAAGAAAAGTATGCCATGTCCGAAGTGGTTTCCGCTAGCAATGTTACAGAGTAGCGATTTTACGGGTGGTGAAGCGGCTCAAATTATGTAGGATTTATTTCATTTCAACGGTTGAGTTTGAACTTTTGACAAGTGTGTTCAAAATAATTTCATGTAATATTTGCATTTTTAATTATCGGTATGAATAGTTTTGAGTATTTTTTATTACAAAGTATCATAAATAAACTGTTTCAGATAGGTAGGCAATTAACGTCGCACTGGAGTTACACAACAGGCTACTGGCGATGGTCCAGGATCAATACCGAAGGAAAAGATCCGAAGACAACATCTCTTAGTTTTGAACCACGGTTACATGACGAGGTCGATATCTTTCAGAAAATATTTTAAAAGTTACTTTGGGGCAAATAGATTAAATTAAACAGGTAATTACTGTTATTTTTTGTAAATAAATTAAAATTACCTATTTTTTCTCAGGTTGGCAACAAATATAATATATATTTTAATATTTTTTACATATATTTTACCGCAGAGTCTTAGTAATTAGTTTATCTGTGCCATGAGATGATAAAAGTCTAAAATCACTTTTATAGAAAATAGACGTTTCAGTTTCTTACAGAAATATCGCTTTCTATATAACTTTATTTTGAAATGAAACCTTATGTTTGTTTTGTAAATTTAACTTTTTGGGGAACTTAGAGGTACTTTTGTAAACCTATTTTAAGAAATGTAAGAAACTAGTATGCAACATATTTTATAACATTTAAACTTCTGTGACATGCTTATAAACTCAAGACATTGCTCTGAAACTTGAATTTTATTTTAGAAATATGAAAAATTGTATATTTATTCTTGTAAAATGCGTATTCTATTGAAATATTATATTAGATTATTTTTCAGATGTAATTTGTTTTGTTGTTCCTTTCGCAAATATGATTCGAATGAAATCGTTTTACAATTAGTATGCATCCTGTTTTTAAATTTCTTACTGTCAAAAATAAAAACTCACAAAATCTCAAAATGAAAAAGCGATTTGCAATGTGCAAAAAGGAATGTGTGCTTTTAATGATTATCTCTTGATGTAAAAATTGGAAGTGTAACTTCATATAAGGGTTCTATATAGTCTAAATATAAGAATTTTAACTAAATATAAAGTTCTAAGTATTTGTAATCCAATGTTACTGATTTTTCGTCGTCATCAGCTTCTTCATAAAATTATGTAAGTATAATTATGTTGCGTATACGATCGTCTAATAAACTGCTGTCGTTAAGTTTCTCTCTTTTATATAATTATTTAATAATATAATGCATAACTCAAACCTTCAATAAATCTGAAAAATTTAGTTTTGTCGATAGTAATCATAGCGATTCAAAATTCAACTCAACTACTTATCTTACTGTTTTAATAAGGTTATCAGACCCCAAATGTTGTTCATATTTGGTATCATAAATGAAGGGGTGATATATGTTAGATGAATGATAAAATAGTATACTTGCAAATAGTTTTTAGCCTCATAAAGCATCTTTGATCACTAGGGTGAGCCAAAATTTTTTTTCGAAATCACTAACACGATAATGACCAAAAGGTTGCTCTGTCTGGTGTTTAGAAAATTTAAAGAGCATACGCTGAAAGTGGTTTGATGTGTCTTATCAAGATTTTCTAAAGTACAAGCGGTCTCTGTTTTCCTTGGTGTTTCTTGGTGGATCAGAGGACAAAAAATGTATACATTGTCGTCGAAAAACGTCGGAAGCACTACGAATAGGAAAAAAAAATGTTCAAGAACTAAAAACACTCATCACGGGAATTAAAGTGAAAATATGAAATGACCTCAGATAATAAGATGTCTAGAATGCAATGTTCCACCATCGTCCAAGGAATGGTCCAATGGAGCAAATATTATACTTCCTATTCTGCTATACAAAATATTCTGCAACCTTTTTCTTACTCAATGAATAAGTACCTACACCAAATTCACGAAACATTATGTCGATATCCTTCTCCTCTCACATACTATACCAGCCTTGCGAGAAAACATCACGAAACTGTAAGACAATCGGTAGTTTTGAATCTATTTGAATGCTTATTTCAGCGACTCGACCTCTATTCCGATGATAAATGTATCGAAGTCAATAATACTGTAGGGATTAAACGTTTCAGTGCAAAAAGAAGTGTGTCCGGAGAGTCCGAATCTATTGTAATAAGGCGCGGAGGAAAACGTCTGGACCTGTGGGACTCACCTAGAGGATCTCTAAAGAGCAGACAGCCCAAATGGGTCGTATGACTTGTCTGCGGCGGCCTTAAAACCCAGATGTCAGCCGCTCTTGTCTAATCCCTTTGAGACCTCTTAAACCAGATTTGGGGATTTACCTGTCCCTCTTAACCTAGGCCCATAGGGAGATCACTAGACGCCTCAGACTTCGCGGCCCATGTCCTGTGGTTCAAAGCTTCTCCGGAACTGTTTTTTTCCTTACTTACAGACTACTTCTTTCTTTAGCTAACTTATCTTTTTATTTGTCTAATCTTTTTCACACGTGTTTTCATTTTTTGTCTATTCGCCTCAGAGTAAAAAAACACTTTTATTAACTTCTGAGGTCAAGGTTTGTTTGTCGATTGGCTAGTGGAAGAAGACTCGGACAAATGACGCAATGATACTATGAGAGGCAAAAGTAGTCTTTAGAAAAATGAGGAGTGTGTGTTATGTTTATTTCATGTCTTGGTGTTTGCATTTGTTAATCATTCATGCAAAATATACTTTAAACTTTTGTCGTCGAGGTCTGTCGATTGTGGAATTGACTATATATTGAAAGACGCTTGGAAGAAAAACGCGTATAGAAGGCAAAAATAAGTATACAAAAACATATTTCTTGTTAAGCTTTCATTTTTATTTTTACTCTTATTGACGTTTCAGTGTCGCAATATTTTTCAGATTACTTTTACTTTTTACTCGTTTCGAATGAATGTATTTTTACGTACGCATTGAATGCATGTATTTTTGATAAAGTTCAGAAATTATCATGATTTTTATCTTAGTTTTTAGTCTTTTTCAAAAGTCGTTCACAAAATAAATTTTAGTAACGTACTTTTTACTGTAATTAATTTCTAAATATAAGACATTTCTAATGAAGTTTAAGCTAACATATTACTATTAACTACTATTTGGTGTTTCTAGCTGCAATTATTCTTTTAGTTAAGTTCCAAAGATAATTTTTAACAAATGCCAGACTATGCTTAACACATTAATTTTTTATCTGCTATCATTAGATGTATGCAGCTTCATTCTCTTATTATAATAATCACATAAATCGGCATTATAATTATGTTTATTTTATTATTAAATTATAAGACCTTTTCTTATATCATTACATATCAATTTTAAAGCTATTGGATAACATACGAAGTTAGCTTGAACGGTTAATGAAATTGTGTTTTTCATTCACAAATGTATTTAAAGGTGCATTGTTCATTTGAAATTCATACTATAAGTACCATTGCCAAATAAAATGCATCCCTATAAGGTTGTAAGAATTTTTTCATAATTAAGATCTTCAGAAGTATTGTATCACACTTATAAGTAACTTTGTTTTAAAGTACCACATTTCTGTCTATCCAAATATAATTAAATCGACAGTTACATTACACAGCTATGAATTCACCAGATCTAATGTTTACCTTACTCAAAATTAATTAAAATGCAATGAAAACTGTCAAAGAAAGTTAAACTGTGAGTTGTAGTTAGTTTTATCATCAACTTTGAAAATATCAACTGAGTGAGTACATATAATAAATGATGGATTTAATCAAGAACATTGTACTTCAATTTGTCAACAGTCATAATTGTCATATGATCATAACACAACTCACCATATTTATTTAAAGCATTTACTATCAGCATTAATAATTTAAAAAAATAAATGGAAATACTTTGATAAGGAAAAATAAATAATAAAATCAATATTGTCCGTACTATTATCAAAGGGCCTTGAACGTCCTTCAAATAATAATTTTTTAAAGTTAAGGTAAAAACCCAATCCCCGATAAAACTTTTAATTTTATGATGGCATTTCTTCCCCTGTGAGTTTCACAAATCTTTGATGCGCGTTGATTCACTCAACGCAAGAAATAAATCTAAGTAAAAGTATACGGATTGCTGTGTGTGTGTGGAAAAGGCATTTTTATCCGTCGTAGTTTAGAGTCTATCTCAGATCCTTCCCAGAAAATTCCATTTGCGTAGCAGGTGGCGGGAATGGAATCTAAATTTGGGAGGAAAGCGCTGCTTTATCCCGAGTAAACACCTGTTTTACCTAATGTGGAGCGGCGCCTCGTTTTCCTTTTTTCGAGAATTTATCACTTAACTAAGCTGGGGTCCCATATATCAATCCCACCTGCAGATTCAGGGGCGAATCATTCGCAAATCTTTTTCCTGGATACCATTCTTCACCAAGAGCAGGTGGTCCGTAAGAAATCCATGATGTTGGAAGAATATAAAATGAACCTGCTGGGAAGGGTGAAAAAAAGGCAAGGTAACCTAGGCGAGGACTGAAGACAAAAGAGAAACGAAAACTATAGGAGGGAAGCGAATCAGCCCACGGTGGGGGAAAGAGGATGTACAGGCGCAGCGCTGATTCAACAGTGCGACATTATAATCTCAGGACCAAATCCTCCCTGATAAATGGTGAAATCTGGGCCCTGTGAGTAATTGAAAACTCCCACTGGTAGCTGAAATCCCTAACATCCAACCTGATAGGGATCGGATCTAGAAGGATCAAAGTAAAATAGTGTGCACGACTGTACGGACGGAAGGACCTACCGTATTCCATGAGCTAAGGTAAACAGGGCTGCCATTCGTTGTTCCTGCGAGAAAAAATCGCGTCTTTAAAGACGCCAAAAAGCGCCAAATGTTTGATATAATGCTTTTTCCCTTATTACTTACTTAGTAGTTCAGTTTAAGGTCTATTCTCGGAGCGAAAAAATTGGAAGATAGACTATGGCTAATGTTGCAGCATCAATGTAACATGGAGAATAGAAATTGAAGATGTTTCTGAGAATGAAAGTTAGCGTAGCACTTAATGAGAAAAAGGTTTGCATGTAAAACCCTAAAGGAAAGAGCGCTGATCTTTCTACTTTAAATGTAGAAATAGGTTTTACAAAAGAAACAATTATTTAATCTGTTACAAATATTTATTTTTTCAACAATGGTTGCATAATTAATCTCGGCAGTTTTTATTATTTTTATTTTGAAGTTTCGACGTGATTCAAACGTATCAATAATATATATTTATTTGTTAGTTTTTCAGTACTTTTCATAAATCACTTCCATATAACTGTGATTTCAAACACTGATTGACAGAGGTGCTTTTTCGTTTATTTTGTGAGGCATGTATTATGCTGTTTAGTTTTGGGTTTTATGGCGCAAGGGCCATATTTGAACAAGCTGCGGATACATTACGATGCTAGGGAAAATATGAATTTCTTCATATACTCTCAAATTTTGTAGATTAGCAAAGATGATGAATTGTGATCATAGATAAAATTAGCAGATTTTTTTAATTTGCTAGTAAAATCGTTAACCGATCATTTATTTTGATTAGTAATTAACTGACAATTTTGTTTTGTACAAGTATTTGAAGTAGGTTTTAAATATTAGTGTTTAATGAGCAGTGAAATGGAACGAAGCTGACAAATAGTCTAAACAAAGGGAAAATATGCCCTGACAGTACAATAATTCCAAGACAAAACGAAAAGATTTGAAATGCAACAAAATGTAAAGTCAAGCGATGACTAATTTTACTTCCCTCTTTTTACTAAAAACATACACAGTTATGTATGAATTTTACTTCATCCAATAAAATATTGCAACCAGAGAAAAGATTTACCTCAGAAAAATGCTTTGAATTAGGAGGAATTATATTTTTAAAGTAATAAGTGTTACATATATAAAAGAACAGTTTCATGATATAATAAAACTTATATTATAATTTTTATTATGAATTATTTTTATGAATAATAAAACTTATAAATTTCATGATAAAACAAATATACTTATAATTTAATTAAAACATTAAGCTGTTTGAAAATAACCGTGTTTTTGAAAAGCAATGTTATTAAGAAACATTTATAAATTTTTCGAAATTTTATTCGAAAACTTGTAACTTTTCAATTGAAGTTTTACAGATATAATACAAACTGTTCAAAAACTTCTTTTATAAAAACTGAAATTCTAAATATATGTAAACATAAATATGATACTAATTATGTTCTTAGAAATAATTATGTTACAATAAGCGCATATAACTGCAGCATAAAATTTCATTATTGCTTAAAACTTTTACTGGTAGAAATATAATAAATATGTATCTTAAGATACATTTCTATCTGTATAATAAAACATTATTTTTAATTATTTTTTCAGGCACAAGTTAAGCATTAAATTTAAGAACAAAATTGTATATTTTAATAACTCAATTTAAACTTATGAGAGTTAAAGATTTTAAGAAATTTCGTTACCATTAGAAAAAGAAGAAACTCCTCAAAACTAATAAACAAATGTGAGATGAATAAATGAATCTGAAATTTCAATTTATTTTGAATATTGATCGTTTGTCTAGTTGAATTAAATGCAAATGAAATACGACGTCGGAAATGAATCACGAGATTTGAAAGTAAATTCTTTTGATTAAATATTAAAATGAAAGGAAAGCATCAAAATGATTTTCTAACATCGCAGTTCTTCGAACAAAAAAAAGGACTGAAAGTTTTGAAGTGCCTATAATCAAATAATAGATATTCAAATATAATAATATTATTAACCTTCATTTATCAATAATACTATTATTGTTAAATTTATTTAATATGATTCACTCATTGAATACTAAGTTTGTAAGGGGAAAAGTGACAGAAACTATCGCATTGTAATATTTAATGGAATGAGTGTTTTATCTGATTTCACATTTTATAAGTTGCTATTGTGATCTAATATTAATAAATGATCTACGTTTTTCATTTTACAACGTGCAGCGTATACTTTTTGTACATGAGAAGATTAAAATGTGTGTGGTTGAGGAGACTGACCAATTAGACAAGTTTAAAATGGTTATTGAAAATAAGTAGAAACCCCATTCAATATCGCTTTTTCAACCAATTTTTTTATTTACATCGACTGAGTCAATTGCTATTCAAATCGCTATAAGAAAACGGTTTTCAATTAATTGAACTAATAACTTCTAAGACAAGAGAGGTAGGTAGGTAGTTGAATTAACGTCGCATTGCTGTAGCAACTCAACGGGCTATTGCCCACGGTCAGGGATCAATCCCGAAGAGAAAGATCCGAGGACACAACACTTGGTAATTTTGAACCACAGCCAGATGACGAACTACGAAGACAAATTGGTTCATTGCTTTTTGGTTTGGGATAAGTAGTGCAGCACTATCTGGTTCTGAGGCCTTAGTCTTATGGCGCTGTTACACAAAGCGGTTTAAGATCAAATGTTTTTGAGACCAGGGGCTCCAATAAGTCTAAATTGGTGCAAATATGAATCAGTTAATCTAAGGTAAAGTTTTAAAACTATTTTATATCTGCTTTTCTACTTGTAAGAACACCTCGCTTTTTTGTCAGACACTTTCTAAAGAATATGCACTTCAACCAATTCTTTTAGTTTTCATGTCGCTCAGAAGTACTGAAGCTTAAACCCTCAGAGGGGTTCACAAGCATACATCCGTTCGGAAACCTGCACTCTTTCTTGTGTGATTTCTAACCAATTTTAACGTTCTTGACCAACAGAATATTTCCTAAGATTTTTCAGCCATTGTTTATCTTGTTATGTGTGTTGTGGGAAAATAGCAATACTACACTACCAGGATATCTCAAGACGCTAAGAGAGTTAACCAACATAGTTGAACTGTATCATAATCGTCTTTACGTTACATTCTCTGGTTTGACCCTGGTTTCAACGAGATATATCATCCATCAAGATCTGACCAATTTTTCTATTAACGAGATACCTCGTCATCAACATATTGTCGATTTTCTGATGACGAGATCAAGATCTGGTCGCTTTTCTTCTACTGACGATATATCTAGTCTATCAAGATCTGGTTAGTTTTGCTAATGACGAGATATCTCGTCTAGACAACCACCAAGTGGGTTAATTAATAAATATGACGTATTTAATCAGAATTGATTACCACTGCATAATTCAGTCAGTCTTTCATCATGAAGTGCTGCTTTTACTTCATGGTATGTACTTCTTCAGACTGATGCTACTATTACTTGTATGGGACTGTGTCGATTTCCTACTTGATTCAAATCGAGCTAAATGCTTTATTTAAGTAGTTTTATATGTTGTACTATGTATCATACCTTATTGGAACTGCAATTGATCGCTGTATTCATTTTGTTGAACTGTAATGAAACAATAGAAGTCACCCGGTCCCAGTCCCATCTTAATGGCTCCATAGGAACGCAAACTAATCTATCTATCTCGCCACGGGGCGAGAGGATACCGCCAAATGTTTCCAATGTGGGGCTTCCGAGGCATTTCGGTAGAGGAAAAAGAAAGGGATAGAAAAACAGAAAAATGGAGAGAGAAAAGAAAAAGCAATGCAGAGGAAATTTTTGTATGCCGCCACTCTTTCCCCATCTTTCTTCGGGAAGCTTTCCGTAGATAAATGGAGATAGAATAAGACACGGATTGTGAGGAAGGGTGAGCCATTTGTAGCCTCACGATTTTTAGAGCTTAATGTGCGCAATCTGCATGGCCTTTACATACAGCGTCTTTTCCCTTTCATCCGATTTTAGAACCCCTTCAGACTCTGCACGAGGAAAAAACACTGCCGAGACTTTCGGATGTTTTGGGAAAAAACTCTATGTATTATGCATTCCTAGCGTTATTTTATCAGATGGCCGCTGACATTCTGGTTTGTTATTCTGATAAAGTTTTCAACTCGGAAACTTAAACAATCAGAAGACATTTGTGCATAGTTAGGACTCCCGGAGCTGGGAAAGTGGGTTTTACTTAACCCTCCAAGTGGTTTCCACGAGATATCTTGTTGATAAAGATCTGATCCATTTTTCTAATGACGAGATATCTCGTCATCAGGATATTGTCGATTTTTTATGTTGACGAGATCAAGATCTAGTCAGTCTCTTTCTAAGTACGGGATATCTCGTCCATCAAGGTCTGGACAGTTTTGCTTATGACAAGATATCTCGTTGAGGGTTAAACCGGATACCACCAGTTGGGTTAAACCGGTTACTTTTATAAAATGTTCAATTGGCGTGAACAAAGAAACGTTCCAGTCTTTCCAGTTCCGGGTTTTTTTGCAAATTCTTTAAAAAAGATAACCTACTATCTATCAAGAAAACAATTTAACAAGACCAGAGTTTCATAAGGAAGAGAAAAAATGAAGTGTAGGTTACCAGCCCAACTGAGGGAAAATAAATATCTCAGTTTTCAAATAACCCTTTCTTACCTCAAATAAACCTCCTGTCAATAACTTTCCTTGCCAAGTTTGTGGGATTTGGTAATGCTTGAAATATGTACTATTGCAACTTTACTTATGTAAACATGCAACGATGTTCTCAAGAAAGCATGCAAACATAAATAAAATAAAAGTTTAAAGTTCTCTATAATTATCAAATGAAGATAGCAAGATTATTAAACTCCTTTGACAGATTTAAATAGGAATAGTTCACAAAATAACTAAGGAAGGTTTTCTTTCAGTTATAGTAACGATTTTCATTTGAAGAGGCTGGTTTCAACCATCTAAAATTATATTTTCTGGGTTGTCTTTCAAAACTTGGAGACCACTTTTTATGAATTTATAAGACTGTAAGAACCAGTTACTAATTTTATAACTGTTAATACAAACTAAAAGAAAGTTAAATTAGCTTTATAATGTTGTGTAATCTTAGGCCAGTTAAGACTAAAATTACTAAGCGTGTCAAATAACCCGTTTAAAATTTGTGACTTAAAATTACTTTTTAAGTTTTATCGCTTTTGTTCAATGGATTCACGAGTTTTCCTGAAATATTTATAAAATTAATTTAGAAATATTTATTCCTCTTTTCCTCTCTGCATCCAACCTTCATATGAAGCATGCCTATTTTTACTGTGACGGGTCATTTGACAGGTTTAATATTTTATGTGCCTTTACAACATTGTCAACTCTAAAACCATTCTACATACACTGCTGCGCAAAATAATAAGCACACACACTATTGAAAAGAGAAAGGAACTAATATGGCAGCAGCATCGGCAAGCTCAAGCAAAGTTACTTATGTGAGTAAAATGTGTGTCAAATAAGATATTTCCATGAAAATAAAGCCATTAAAATCTGCTCTCTGTGCAAGAAATATATTTGCGAAAAATGTTTAGCAGGGCAACCTTGCATTTGTAAAAAATGTGGCAAATGAATCGAGATTTTATTATCGAATATGAGAAGAAAGGAAAGTACTGAATAAAAAATCAAAATAATCTTTACTTATAATTATTGATTTTTTTTATTTTTTTTATAATTATTATTATTATTTGAAGATAATTTTGTTTATTATTCGAAGCACTAATTCCAGTGTTGCCTGCGTCCAAATGGAAAATGAGTCGTTTAACCAGTCTTGGAAAAAAATTACAAAAGCCTATAAATTTAGTGATCCAAGGTGAGTTAACCATAGAACAAGTTCGGATTATAATGTTCTAAGAAACAACACAGACATTGAAAACAAATTTCGTGGTTCCTAAGAAACTAAGTAAATTCCAATTAAAAAACGTATCAAGATTTTATTTTTAATCTATTTATGAAAATGTCTTTCATTAATTTACATTACCTGGAAAATATTTTTGGCGCACAAAAATGCAGACAGAAAAACAAAAACTTGTACTTGATAATAATGCAATATAATGAGAAGTAAGGAAAATTAAGATTTTTTTAACAGAAATTTTTGTTAAAAATGCTTTCCCTAGGAAAAAAAAGAGACAAATGTGGTACAAAAAATGCATTACTACTTTAGTTGTGCATTGATATAACAATGGTTCTACTGGTTGGAAATGGCTAATGCATTTTAAACAAATCTGGTACTCACATGGAAGTTTGAATGTAAAAAACACATGATGCGTTATCAAGTGGTGCACTGAAAACTCAAACAATTAATATTACGTAACATAAATTGTTAAAATAAAAATAAAAGAGAACTGACAATAAAATGCATCTGTACAACTAAAACTAGTCCTGAAACTAAACTCACGCAATCAAACCAAAGCGTCAACGCATGTGTGCGGCTTTGAATTCAGAACAGGCGCAATTCCAAATACTGATTTGATCTTCCCAATCTAAAGTAAAAGCACGACAAAATCGATAGAGTGCTGATCCAACAAATAAAGTTACGAGTTATCATGCATATTGGGAAGGGAAAGGTTTAATTGCTATAATGTCATTAAGGGCGACGAGTAACAAATGAGAACAATGAGCAAAACTAAGCATCCGACAAAATGGCCTCCTCCTAATTAATGTTGGAACATTAAGGAAATTCAATTTCGACTGCACCACGATATCCATATTTTATCCTGAAAATGCTTTTAATATTTGAAGAGGCGCGATTCATTTTCCTTTTCCTAACATTAGGACGACAATGTTTCACCCCTGGTGCATTGTGATGAAATTACACTTGTTTTTCTCCCGCTTGGGTGAGTGTGAGAAAGGGAGAGTTAGGCGGCCTACTTTAATAACCCCATAGGTTTGCTCTAAATCGAATAAGGATTCGACTCTTTAATACATTTCTCTACAGTGCGAATACATTTAGTCTATATCATAAACATTATGTATTAGAATAGAATTATAACAAACTTGTAAAATAAGACATTTTTATGTCATGTGAAATGACAGGCCTCAAATAAGCATCCTTAACTTCTTATATCCCAAATACTTTTAAAAAGGGTTATAAAATTATACATTGTTCAAAAAATAATTTTTAATACGACAGAGGCGAAGAGTGAGAGTGAGAAAGGGAAAGTTAGGTGGCCTACTTTAATAGGTTTGTTACCATAGGTTTGTTCTAAATTGATAAGGATTTGACTCTAATACCATCTCTACTGTGCGAATACATTTAGTCTATATCATAAACATTATGTATTACAATAACATTGTCATAAGCTTGTAAAATAAGACATTTTTATGTCATGTACGAAATTCCAGGCCTCAAATAAGCATCCTTAACTTTTATATTCAAAATACTTTTAAAAAGGGTTTTAAAATCATACACTATTTAAAAAATAATTTTTAACACAACAGAGTTAAAGCATTTTTGAACCTGATGTAATGAGAATGATGTCACCCTCTATTCAAAACAAAATTTACGTTTCTAAAATGAAGATAAAGTAAGATAATTTCAATATTGAGGATTTGAAGTATACTAATTAGAAACATTAAATTTTGTTAATAAGTTATTGTACACAATATTAATTTTTGATTGCAATTAAGGACGGAAATAAGGAAACGTGTCCTTGTCTTTTTATGTGTTCTCCAAGAGTTTACAAGATAATTTTATTGCTTTGTCTCTTTGAATAACTGCAAAGGGTTACATGAAAGGAAGAATAAACCTTTCTAAGCTTAGGATTTTAAAGATGAAGGTCGTGAATGCATTCATTTCATTTGAATAGCACTGGAAAATACTTCTATGACAAGACAACATTATGCTTAAAATCAAAAAACATTTCATGGGAAACCATAAAATTTTTTATTAAACGTTTCTGAAATTCCGCCCCTTAGATTGGCACTAGGGTCATCACCCTGTTTCCCCTCCTTAGATATGTCTCTGAATTACAAAAGTAGAAACACCATTTTACCAGAAAAATTTCTAAGAATAATATTTAATGTTCTCCAATAATAAGTTTAATCATTTACTGAAGTTCACTAACGTAATATCATAACTAAATCGTAAATATCCTAACTAAAAGTTATAATATTTTTTACTTTTAACATAGATTAAGAGAGTATTATAACAAGTATTGCGCACGTCTTGAATTACATGTTATTTTCTTAACATAAGTCATCTATGAAATTCAAGAATATTTTTCATGCCATACAGATTAAGTTAATCATTTTCTTAAAATAAATATGTAAGTATGAAAAAAAAGTGTTATAGGTTATTTGGAAAATTTATGAATTATACACCACTAAATTTCTAAAAATTACGTGTAGAATGTACGGATGTTGTCAAAAGTACAGAATGAGAAAATCTTAAGTCTCAGCTCTGGAAACCTGGATTTAATGCATCATTCCTTGAAATTTTTATAACATTAGAGAATGTTATAAAATTTTTGAGGGTACGTTTCGGTAGAATATAGAGAAATTTAACTATGCTTAAAAATGTTTGTTTTGAATCTTAAGATATTTTTATTTGTAATATCAACTTTTGTATAACTTCAAATACGTATTAATTTGCAACTTAAAAATTTATGCATTAAAGCCCCTTTTATAACTTTTAAATAAACTTCATTTATACCCTATGCACACAAGAAAAAGAGTTAAATATAGTGATTCCGTTTTTAAAAATATATATGCAGTAGATAAAAGTTAATTTAAAAAATTGCTTTTATCACAAAATGACAGCCCGCTACATGATATTGAAGTACTTGATGGTGCTTAAATATGTCATACGATTCGATATCCTTTCTTTCATCTTTTTCTCAAAATTGTCAATTCTTCAGCATCTTTTTTACCCCTCTCTATTTTAAATAATAATGAAACAAGATTTTGGGGTTTTAAACTTCACGTGTGCAATATGTATGCATAAAATTCATCAGCGTTGCTTTACTTGCAAGGATTTGCAACGATGCAAGCATGAACTTCGCTTGATTGATAAAGTTGCCCAAGAATCCCATCCCCAATCATATGCTTTCGTGACGCACGGCAAAGAAATTGCGTCATTAGCCTCAAGAACAAAGTAATTGATCTTCCCTTAATCCCAAGAGTAAAAGATTTCATTCAAAAACCATTTGTAAACCTCAGCGTCCTTAGATGAATTCTTTTGGAATCATCTATGACTCGGATCCATTTTAAATTAGATAGATCCTACGGCCTTAGCATTTTTTAATGGAATTTTTCTGGATAGCTCTGTCAATACGATATCCCCCCCCCCCTTCATTCTCTTTTTCTAACTTTCCCTCTTTTAAATTAGAAGTTAGAAATGCGCACGATTCCCTAATTGAATTGCGGTATTAAATCTCACATCCCTTGCACGAAGGGTTTCTTGCGTCTGAAATTGTCTAAGCGTTAGGGGAAAGGGAAAGAGATACATATTAAAGCAAACCGAAATAACTCGGAGTCATACTCCATGCGGCACGCTCTCTCGCTATTAATGGATGCCGCCATACCACGTGGATGGATGTCTTGGAAAAAAAAACGCTGACCGTCCTCCAAAGGCTGGGTGACACCAACTCTAAATCCTTCGCCGAATTCCTTTCTTTAAATTATGCAAGTAGGCTTTTGCTTGTTTGCCACCGTTTTCCTGACTGACTATTATTCTAAATGCTCCACGGATTTGCCTAGCCGGATGCGACGCTCAAGACGCGAGAGCCGGGTAATTACGCCCGGATTATACCCGGCTGTGAGCAGTGCAGAAAACCTCATTTGATGCATCCTATCAGGGTAAGCATAGCACATCCGTCCGCTCTCTATCCTGCTCGCTCTAGGATTATTCTTCCCAGCCCTCCCTTAAAGCTGCCTCCTACATCTATCTCACTGCAACAGGTTTTACATCATTATCGACACTTCCCCCACCAGACGGAAAACTTGGATTTGGAACTAGAATAATAATCATATACGCACGCTGAGCCGATATTCGATACGAGTGACTTTTATTTGATGCTGATTCTCTACCCACTGCACCCTGCAGCGAAGGAAAAAGAGGATAAAAGAAGCAAAGAATGAAAGAGTGAGAAAAAGTTGGGTCTATGTCGTTTCTCTCGCTCTCGGAAACGTCCATATTGAGGCGTCGTGTTTTCGATAGTACCACCGGAGTCCTTGTAGTGGTTGTTACCTAACTTCGTTTCGCAGCTAGGTGGGGAGATGGAGTTTATACTCTTTAGCGTGAGTGACAGTTGATTTGGAAGAAACAAACCCGGCTGGCGTCAAAAGCTTAGGAATTTCCCTCCCCACGCCGGAAAACTGAGAACAGCAAATAAATAAATAAAAATAGATTTCTTTTGACGATTCTGTTTTGATTTTGTTCTTTCTTTGCACATGCCGGGGAATGCAGAGTGCAGAATGCTGATTCGGGTGCTTGGCTTTCCGGGAGACTTTTTTTATTCAAATATGTAGCAAATTTTGAACGGTTGGCATTTCATCTGAAGAGGGGAAAGAACTGTTATGGTCATACGCATGGCATTCTTCTTACTTTTATCCATTACTTAAGGTTGGTTTTAGGTTTTATGGCGCAAGGGCCGTATTTGGCCAAGCTGCGCCAAACACAAGACAACAACGAGGTGGGAAAAAGCAAAATGCAAAAGGGTAGGCAAGGGTAAAACACAGAAGGGAGGACAGATTACTCGGGTATCTCCATTGTTTAAGGTTATTTCTCATAAAAATTAATTCCGTATCGGAGTAAAGAAATTTCGATTGCTTATGTGATTTGAATAAGTTGTTTTAAATTTCTATAAAAAAAAGAAATAGATATATATAGTACTATCGTACTGCGTGGTTGTTCGGCAATGCAAATAATAGTGTATGAGCAAAGTCAGTAGCTAGATGATATACCGACACATATTAAATACTTTATAAATTATCTCAGGCTATTATGATATTGGAATAAAATGATATCCCAATAGAGTCATGAGATTTTTTGTTTAGTTTTCCGTTCCCTTCAATAACTTATCGGAGAATATATACTATTTTAATAAATGTTTAATGGTGTTTTTTTATTATTTGTAAATAGGATCTCTGTTTTAAAATGTGTGAATGAATTGTTCTATTAAATGAATATTTCTTTGGAATGAATTTAGAAGGACGCTTATACGATTACTGTTACTCATAAGTAATTTTAAATTATGCTAATTCATAACTGATATGAAAAGTTGAAAATAACGCATTAAAGAATTTTTAGTTCCTCAATAGTTCACTTTAAAATTTACAAAACTCGAAAAACTTTCTGAAAATAAAAATAACTGGAAACCCAAAACTTGTATAATGATTTCAATTTATGATTTATATAAAGAACATTATTTCTATTTATTTAATTTGTTTTACAAATTGTTTTCTTATTTATACTCCAGTACAAAGAAATCCAATTAAATCTAAATTGATATGCAACCCACAGCTGACAAGTTACTATAATAGTACAACTATAAACGTAAAAAATCATCAGGTGGCAAAAAAGTGTATAATTATATATTGTGATAGGGCTACAATTTAACAATGTTCGGAAACGATGTGGGTTCAGAAATAAGTAGGTGTATAGTAACAACAAATTCACCAGAGCATCCAAAAAATACTTTAACTAAAAAATAAGTATCCTTGCTCACAAAAATAAATATTTAAAAGAAATTCTCGCTGATGGAAACGTTTTAATTTAAAATGTCACTCTTCGCCATAAAGATAAATCAAATACGTGTAACTTCAGCGCTAGACGATAAACTCTTAATCACAGGTAACAAATCCAAACAACAGTTGACGTTAGCATCGTAATTGAAATTTACGTACGCTCAAATACTGGGAGCATTGTCCTGCAGATGACTGGATTACGGGAAGGGGATTACGGGCGAACTCAGCAACATGAGGGTAATCGGAAGAATACGGTGCGCACGTGGCTAAATTTACTTGTGCGACAGGGGTCCTGAGGTTATCGGGTTTTGGAAGGCTCCCCCGGTGACACAATGCAGGACTCAAAACAACTTAGTCACATCCATAAATTACTCCTGGGGGATATTAAAGTTTAACTTTGATCAAGAGGACGCTGTGCTGCTGAAGGAAAGGTTAGGCGGGATGCAACTTGTTCTTTGAACTTAACACCCCAATGCCGTTCGGTTGATACACTTCGCAGCTTGTAGATAATCAATGAAGAACTGAATCGCTGAAAGTGAGACTTGAAAGCGAATCCCTGGATTTCGCGATTTTATTGAGAAAATGAATTAGTTTCCGTGCTAGCCAAGAAGGTAGAATCTTCAAGTAAATGGACATACTAATACAAAAAAGGTTTTACTGATACAGAAGAGAGAAATACATCCAGGGCTGGATGTATGTGAGGACTGCAGATATGAACAATCACTACTTATGAGAGAAATTTCAGTGTAAAAACAAACAAACCAGACGGAAAGCGAAAATTTTTATTTCTGCTACTCAAAAGCTCTCGCGTGATACATATCGGGGTTATCTTACAATGTAGCTTATCACCGTTTAGGTGACGTCTGGCGTTTAATCTAATAGCCAATTCGGAATTCATTCTGTGGAATTTTTATTGGCGAAGTGCTGGAATTGCATTCGAAAAACGAGTCAAGTGACATCACTTCCGGAATACGTACAGGAGACACGTTCTGTCGCAGGAACACTACCTCCACCTGAATTTAGCTTTATAGAGAAAGCCTCTGAAAAAGTGTTCGATGTCTCATAACGCTAGAAAACAGTAAGAGAGAACCCTCAATCAACAGTTGGTTGAGTGATCATGTTATCGGTAACCCTAAAGACTACACTTAGAGTTTATGGCTTCTTGACTAGCAAGTTACTGACTTATTTGAACCCTTTTTTATTAACCCTCTAAGTGGTTTTGACGAGTTAACTCGTCCATCAAGATCTGACGTTTTGTTAATGATTTGATATCTTGTTGAGATAAAACTGCCCTATTACTCCAAGCTAATAGAGATCCAAGTGGGAAAAACAAAATATCCCTTGCCCATAACAGGTGTTAATTTGTAAGACGTTTTTGCATAAGAGGCTGGTCACAACAGAGCAGTTTTCGACGGGAAGACAAACCATAAGGAGGGTTAAATGACCTAAATCGAAGCATTGTTTACTGTAAAGTGATAAATTTGACTGTAAAATGCCATCCTTTTTTCTATTTTACTATTTGCTGACCTTGGTACGAGTCTTTTATTCAAACATCACTGAGGAACTTTTCCCCGTGTACAGACTCGATGTCGGAATGTTCGGATTCTGTTCAAGAAATAAATCAAGACTCCAAAAAACAGGCGTGCTGTTTCGACTGTGCTGCGCGTGCAATGTTTATGTAATCATTCTGCAGAAACATTTATATTCAGAGAGCAGAGCGTAGAGCGTGATGTATGGATGCAAGGGCTCAACGGTGTAAAGAATAATTACGAGGTTTCTCCAATCAGTTTAGGGTTTTTTATGCCAGAATAAAAAAAACTAAAGAATGTCGTATTTTTGATCAGAGATAAGCAAATGGAATGCTTTATTTAAATATTCCACCTTTGCACATTACAGGTACATGCACAAAAGGAGAAATAACAGATCTCGAAGCACACATCGAACATAGTAACACTTAATGAAATTACTAAAATGCCCTACAGTGTACCTATAATTATGTTTCAATTAAATTAAGTATATCTTATGAGTATTTGGGTCTAAAAAAGTGGTACTACCCATTTTATATTTCAGCGGAAATGTATAAAGGGGAGAGGTAATAAAGAGTATATAAAACAGATCGGTACATAACACTTAACCCTCCAAGTCTCGTTCATCAAGTTTTGAAAATGACAAGATATCTCATTCATCAAGATCTGGTAAGTTTTGGTAATGACGAGATACCTCGTCGAGAGAGACAACCACCAGGAGGCTTAAAAGACCCGTTTTCTTTCTGTGCATCCACTACCAAAAAGCAAGGTCTGCATTAAAAGAACACTTAAAATGCTAGCTACATCCAGTGAAACAGAGTGGTAAAAAACCCTATACATTTTCATTATGCATCAACATTTTATATTCATAATGAAATATTAAACGTATTGAAATATCCCTACCACAATGAAATAGAGTTGTTGGCAACAGCCGAAGAGTCCACTTAACCTTCCGTAGGAAACATTAATTTGCCGAATTGGACGCTGGCGTCAAAAAGATTGGGAACTACTGATCTAGATTAACTCCGAAGTGAGATTATTGAAATGTCTCCCCGTTACCAAAAGAGAGGGATGTACTCCCATGGTATTAATTATTAATGGAATATGGGTAGAGACAAGGGGAAAATATCATCTACTATTCCTATTGTCTTTTCCCAGGGTTGCTAAGAATAAAGAATGAATTCCAGTGCACGGAATCGTGCCTGTGTGGAATATACTTTACTGGGGATTCCTTAAAGAGAGCGCTTATTTTTTTATTGGATTTACAACAAAATGAGACGACAGTTTTATTAATTGTTTTTATTTAAAGGGAGTCTGCAGGTATTGCAAATAGTTAAAAGTAGAACTAATGAGTGTTTGTGTTTTAAATATTAACCCTGTTTGAAATACGGTTTGTATTCTTTATGTATCATTTTGTAAATAATTTTAGTTTTGCTGGAAACCAACTTATTCCTTTAAAAGACTGCACTTTTTTAAAGTTATTTATTTCCGGCCATTACAGTTCTCCTTTTAACCCTTTCAGGGTGCGTGGGACGTCAGGCTTCCCACCTGCTTGAAATGGTTAAAGCTACGTATATAAGTATCCTAGGTCTGTTTAAGGCTGCTAAGGTATATAAAAATTCTAGGTCTATTAAGCTAAAGGTATACAAATATTCTAGGTCTATTAAGGCTGCTAAAGGTATATAAATATTCCCTCGTGTGATATTCTGATGTCAAAGACGTCTCTCTAAATGGACGGTGGAACAAAAAAGGTCCTACCAATCCTGTTGGGAAGCTCGATTCCGGAACTCATCACAATTTAATTCACATGATTCTTTAACTGGAATTTTGGAAAGACAAGAATCAGTGTCCAATCAAAGCAGTGTTCAACGGTCTTCGTCTCATAAATTCAGTTTGTACTTGACTTCATTTTGCATTTGACCGTTATCTCAAATGATCGTGCGTGATCTGTATTTCTTATGTCAATTAAAGAATAGAGTTCCTGTGCAAACTACTTTTAAATTCACGAAAACATCACATTCCTTAAAAAACTAAAAGTACTAAATTTTTGTTTTATGTACAAAATGCATTCATACATGTCTTGATCGATGAAATTAGTTATAGTAGAATGCCCTTCAAAGGGTTAACGTTTTGCAAAGTTTTTTGATTTTTTTCCATTCAGTTGGAATCATCTACAGCAGTCATTATTACATTGTTTAAACGAGGCTTCAATCGCTTAGCTTTTATTTAGGTAGTTAATTAACGTCGCACTGGAGCAACACAACGGGATATTGGCGACGGTCCGGGATCAAACCTGAAGGAAAAAATCCGAGGACAACACCCCGTAATTTTGAACCACGGTCAGGCTTTTATTTAGGAATGGATGTTATTCGCTTTTTACAATTAATTCTATTCCCTTTGGTTCAATGGCAATTTCCCAGAAACTTTCTCCCCACCGCAAAGTAATCCGCTATACCTTTTTCAATGCGATGCTTTAACCAAGAGCGAGATTCAAAGGGTCACCACCGGCTTCACAGAACGCGATTCAGTTTGATGTAGTGCGAGTCCTTGCAAATTATGCCGATAAATGTATTTATTGTTAAGGCATTCTATAGGAAAATTAACTGGCGTACATCCTGCCCGCCGCTTCCCGAGAATGTGGTCATCGGCGAGTGGTAATAAGAGGTCAGACCAAAAGGTCCTCTCGTGTTTCAACGGAGCGTAATTATTATCTTGCTTAACAATAACTGCTGCGGACAGCTCCAACTGAGCCCCAACACACGCGAAACATCGTGCAGGCTCTTGCTCTGGGAAATTATATGCCGGTTACAGAATCATAATGGTAATGCTCTTCTGTTTTAAGATTCAGCAAAGGTCTCCAATTCAGGTTTATGCATCACTACTGGAAATCTATGCGCTTCGCTTTCATATTCAATTCTCATTCATTTAGGAGATTGACATAGCTGGAATAAGCATCCCTTTGCACCGACTTTGTATTCAGTATCACATAGTTATGATTAACACTGGATCAGAGGGGCCGAACGACAGTACTTCTGGGTATCTTTAAGAGCTCAGACAGTCATGAGTTAGAAATAAACCAGTGTACTGATTCATTTCCATTTGGTTAGTATTCACCTTATTAGTGTTGGGTGCACTAATAAGGGCGAATAGGTTGGTTGTTGGAAATAAAATTATTTTACATTGTGATGGAGAGTATAAACTTTTACAAAGATTAAATCATGTGTTTATAGTCCCAGTGTATTATTCTTCTGTATCAGTAAAACCTTTCTTGTATGTGATGCCCATTACTTGATGTTGTATGTCTTGTGTTTGACTCAGCTTGGCCTAGTTATGGCCCTTGCGGAATAAAACCCACCCAACCATCCATTCAATGTATTATTCATACATATTTGTTACTTTTTCACATTGTGGTAAATGTTCCATGCATTACAAAAATTATTGTGAGAGAATTTCAGAGAAGTTTCGTAAAACCCATAAGCTTTAGTGACTAAAATATAATCTCAACTGTTTCTAGCACAGAAAGGGGGTAGTTTAACAAAAATATTATTAATGTATGATGTGATTAATATTTTGATCTATGAAGCACTGAGTGTTACTAAAGAAGCTCATGGCAAGTTTATAACGCAATCTAAAGTTGGCGATTCCCAAAACTCTGGAGGCAGCCGTCAAAAGGATCCCTCGCAGTTTCAACATTCGTATTTTTAATGGTATCTAGTTTTATTGCGTGGTGTCATCGAGAAGGCATTAGACCCTCCCTCTTAATCATATCTGAGAGGGAAAATTTCGTTCTCTCTTTGAAGACGTTCATTGCTATGCGCAATAATCCTTTATCTTGAGGAAAAGTTCATAGGGCCGGGGTATGGCTGAGCCTATAAAAAAGCGGGTAAAATAAATGGTATTTGGGTGAAAGGGGAGGGTAACGACAGGGAAAAGATGAAGGAGTAGGGAGGGTGGATAGGATACTTCAATTACCTTCGGTACTGGGCAGCGAGTCTAAGCCAATATGCAGGCCAGATGATTCGTCAGCAAATGATACCTGCAAGTCGTAAATGCAAGCGTATGGTGGACTGCGGCAGAAAGCTCTTCCGATCCCCATCGCTGATTATACCGGCAGCCAGAGAGAGAGAAAAGAAGATAGGGATAGAGGGATGGTGAGAGGGAGAGAGAGAGCAGTCGCCTGTGTAGGATGTCCCAAGGGGATCCGCCCTCTGGCTGTGGCGACCGATTTTCGCGAAGTGCAGGGACGGTGGTCTCTTCCCTCCCTCCTTTTTCCCTATCTTTCCCTTCTTCTCCCCCCTTGCCATACAACACATTTGGAACTTCCCTTGAAAAAGTCCGGGATGGACTCTGCCTTCGTTATCTGGAGGTGCAGTAGCTGCCGAAAGTCCGAGGAAGAAATGCGCGCAAAAAATAGCGCGCAAAAATGAAGGCGAAAGGGGAGGCTGTGCAAATCTATAGCGTTTAGGATGGCCAGCGGCAGAGGCTCCCTAATACTGACGTCCAGGGAGTACTTCGCAGTTGGTCAAACAGACGCGCGCCAGAGACGGGGGGACCTCCCCTGCAGCCCCCCTGCACGCTTATCGCCACTAGGCCAGCGACCCACTAAAATCCATTTCTTCCTTTAGCATAGATCTCCCTGGGCTCCATTACTCGCAGGGAAGAAAGAAGATGGACATGTTGGGTCTAGGCGTCGGGGGCCTATTACCAGCGGCCTCCTGGGTAACGTATACGGCGTTGAACTTACCTTTGCAGATCGGCCTGTTGGGGTCGTTAGGCCTAAAGAGAAGATGAAAACCATCGTAGAGCTGGATGGGTCTCCCAGGATCCATATGCCAACACATACCCCAACCGTTGCTGCAAGCAGATATAAAAGCTAGACTTTTCGGAGCTGCTGCTTTAGTTACACCGGAGCTATCCGAGCACGCTGAGGGAGACTAGATATCGTGGAAAAGAAACTTGAATCGGAGATGTGGAAGATTTGAATGCTTGGATTCTGGTGATGTATACTAGTCGTTAAGAAGGAGCTGCTTCCGATATGTTTGGCTCATAAAAAAGAATGTATCCATTCTTCATAGGGAAAGGCGCGTATCCCTTTGCTTTAATAATACGGATACTCCTGACAGAGAGTCCCTCGGAAGAGAAATGGTCCGAATATTATTCGCTTTTTAGGACTGCGCTCTCCGATAGCTTTTCCAGGAAAACTGAAATTACAAAAACTCTCAGAGAAGCATCTACTTATCAATCCTGAAAATATTCATCGGACATTCGGAATCAAATCGATGGGACTCCTTTTTTTCTCGTCTCAACTTCATTGCCGCGATGGTTATCCGCTCGCATAAAAATATTTAGTTACGCAAAAAGAGGAAAAAAGACGCGATCACGTGCTATTGATCTGTCCTTAGCATTTGTTTCGGTGGAAAAGTTCTCTCTCTGCATTTTCTTCTTTACTCATCGCAAGGGTTGAGCTTAAAAAAGCCTTTGTAGAACAAGCTCATGAATAGGGAGGAAGAAACAGAGTCATTGCCTCTCCCCGTTTATTTTACTTACGAAAATAGAAACATTTAATCCTGTTTCGGTTGACAGAGCAAGCCAGGATAAGGAAAGAAACAAATGAAAAGTGAGATGCAGAAGAGTAAGAAGAGGGAAGGAGAAGAGCACTGTTTGTCTGATAACTATCCATCCCCTCTCTACGTTGATTTCCTGCGTACCGATGGGTAAGGCGGCGTTTCGAGAGGAGGTGCCGAAGCAATAACTTTACATTAAGTTCCTTCATTAGTCTTTGGTCTTTATTACAGTTTGGTTTGATCCTTCGGGATGGTCTGGGGGAGACCCTGGCCTCATCACGTTACTTGATAGCAGTCATCGGGTTTCAGCGAACAATTTGCAGAAGGTCGAATTGAAGGGAATTGCGCAACTGCCAGTAGTAAGGGAAACGTTATTGCCGTGAAACGTTAATGACGGAGTCTTTCCCATCCCCAGCACGTCCTTTTTTATGTTACATCAGAAATCGCTGTGCGCCTTGTTATTTATTTGACAGACTGTCGCATTCTTTTGCGATCCTTTTATGTAGGAGGTTTATGCTTGCGGATCCTTTTCCAAGGTTTATTTGGGGAACAGTGAAATTTTGTTTAACTATTTTCTTTCAAATCATTCTTATAATAAAGTTTGGGACAGTTCTCGAACCATTAGCCGATGAATTCTCCGTGCAATTTCAACTCGCTGTTATTCGTCTTTATTCTTTCCTCTCTCTTCTCCCATGGATTATCGAACTCGATTCAAAATTACGTGGTGTTGTAAACGGATCTTTCCCGATTGGTTTGATTCCGGACCGTTACTAATAGCCAGTTGTGTTGCTCCAGTGCAACTTTAATTAACTACCTACCTCTCTCATGGATTTAACATATTTTATGCATCTTGTTGGTTGATTTTCATGGCACAAGGGCCATATTTAGCCAAGCGGTGCCAAACATAACGTCAAGTAATAGACGTACAAACGAGGAAAGTTTTACTGACTCAGAAGAGAGAAGTATACATCCAGGAATCGAACCTCCACCACCTACCACTCGCAGTTTGCTAGCGCAGTGGACAAATCCACTGAGGCTCCCTAATACATTTGGATCTATGTGATATTTTTAGAAACAAAAAAGTGTGGACAAATAGATAAAACAATCTCTAACCATTGTAACTCAGGAACGGATGTAATTTGTTATTTTAGGTAGGTACTTGAGTTTACATCACACTGGAGCCACACAATGGGCTATTGGCGACGGTCGGGGATCAATCCCGAAGGGAGAGATCCGAATACAACACCTCGTAATTTTGAATCACGGTCAGATGACGAGGTTAACACCTGAGAATGCAGCCCACTCTTCAAACGTGCACATCACGTCAACGCGAGGATATTTGGGGGGTCACGACAGATTTAACGTGCACCATCCCCACATACACGACGTCTTTGGTTGGATCGGTTTTCAAACTCACACCCCTCCGGTTGGTAATCCACGACTCTACCAATTGGGCTACATAGGCTCTTTATTATTTTTTTTATATTAAAACGCAATATATATTTTTTTATATTTCAGTGTGTAAGGATTGTGTTTAAGAAAACATTTTACACACGTTAAAACTTGAGTTTGAAAGCGCGAATTTTGATTTGATGTATAATGCATCCTAATATCCTTTCAGCAAAGAAAAATAGTGTTTTCACATTTTTGTTAAAACATTTAACTCAAATCACTTGCAATAGTTTGTCTCAATCAAAAAATATTGAGTTATATTCGACTATGAAAGCTTTGGCTGGGAACATATTTCAAAAATAATGGTAGTATACAGTAAGATTATACTGCTATAGTTTCTTTATGTTTTTAAATAATCTTTATAGTTTCTTTTCTACTTTTTATAACTTTTGGGTTTCTTATGCAAATAATTTATTAGCTAAATAGAAACTAAGTGTTATTTTATTTACTTTAGGAAAATAGATATTTCGAGATGTGTATACTTATTGAAGAATTTTTAAAGTATGTTAAAATGCTTATGGACATTTGATCGAAAAATAAACCACTTACTGTACTTACTCAATCATCTAAATTGAGTTATAAATATCAAAATATATGTTATCAATGTTACCCTCTTAGCCATGGAAGAGAGAATTTAGTTAAAAAGCTATTTTAGAAACGAGATTCATATCAATAGTAAGGGTGTGTTAAGGACCGCGTTATCAACCGAAGCAGGGTTGCGAGTTCGAAACTCGATCCAATCAAAGACCATTTGTACCTTGGGGGCTGGTGCACGTTAAAGCTGTCGTGACCTCAATTGTCCTCACGTTGGCATAGTGTGGAAGTTTGGAGAGTGGGGTACCACCTCAGGTGTTGAACTCGTCATCTGACCGTGGTTCAAAGTTACAAGGTGCTCTATGATCTTTCCTTTCGGGATTGATCCCGGACCGTCGTCAATAGCCCGTTGTGTTGTTCCAGTGCGACGCAGATTCAACTACCACCTACCATGTCAAAGATAAGCTGGTAGATAAGTAAGTATTTATTTTCTATCACTTCATGGAATCCTCGCAGATTCATCTTTTGAATCAATCGCATTTGCATGAATCCAAGTTGTAATGTGGGATGACTAACATATAGCTGCGTTTGTATAAACACTCAACAATTTACACTGGAGAGACATAATAAGTAATAGTTTTGTGGAATCAAAATCATCTAATGTTATCCTAACTGAATATCTGTAATCAAAAGAAGACGTTACATGTGTTTTAAAAGCAAAAAACCAAACCACATCTGAATAATCCACGAAAAGTAGATTGGAAATTCAAAAGATGCATCGTATCAACATGGAAGTTTTTATGAATCGATATCCCCTTGAACTGAGCCCATTACATCAAGAATCTTTACTGAAGGGAGACAATCGTGGGCAGTTCTATCCAAAAACCCACCCCAGAGGCTGGTGATTTGTCCAATGAGCTCTAGAACCACAAGTGCGTGGACTCCGAAAAATCGATGAGTCCAACTCCTGAGCCAATCCCTAGGGAACGCACCTCTAACTCGCTATCACCTATCTTCTTATTTCAATTTCTATTCATTGCACTCACAGGCGCTAGAGTACATCAGATAGATTCCATATCCCACCTAATTTTATACAAGCAAGTTGAAACGATGTTTGTTTGCTGTTTTTTATGGCGCAAGGGCCAGACCTGACCAAACCAAGCTAAAATGAATCCCATGTTAAGAAGAAAATTTACTGTGACATGATTAAAATAGCCGCCTTTGCTGTACAAACAAAACACGTGAAAATAAAAGTCTAGGGTTGTTTAGAAGTAACGTACTACACGTGGGATAGTAAGCGTACAGGATGTTTCAGTACATCAAATTTCGTTTGGTGTGAAGTATTCTGAGGCATTAGGTATCGCTGTATTGAAACCTGATTTTTATTTTACGCCTGAGTTGAGGTTCTATAAGTTTTAGGTACGTAGGTACTTAATTAATGTAGCACTGGAGCTACACAATGGGCTATTACTAAATTTTAGGATTCTTACAGAACAAATTTCACTCCTTTTAATTTCAAATCACGCTGTTTTAACCCTCTGATGGCATATATACGTCTAACCCGTTTGACCAATCGAATATTTCCTAGGATCATTAAATGTGACGTAGGGTAAAAGCAATACTACACTACTCGGAAATCTTGTGACTCAGACTGTTAAGGGAACCGTGATCTAAGAAAATAATTTACACTTTTTTAATGTAAAAAAGTAGGAAGGAGGTATGTAAAGTATTGAAACCACTGCTCTAATGTATTACCATAGATATACAACTGATCTTTAGTCTAGCACTAGCCAACTGAGCTTTTCTTTTCTTTTAGGAATGGGAAACGTGTTCTCGTCTTTGGCCACAATGAATCTCTTTGCACTCCCCAGGTGTATTGGTCAGTCTTACAGCAGTCCAATCACGTTCAGAGGATTGATAAGAAAATGAATTCCATTCAAGTAGTGATGAAGATTTGGCTGCTGTAAGATGATTCTACATCGACTTTGAATAACAAAAATCAAAGCAATTCAAGTCACTTTTAGCTGTATTTATATCTAAGCGAAGTGGGTGTATTTTGGCATTGCACAGATCGTTGTACAAGAAAACAAACCTTAAAAATATTACTTGATGTTGTCTGTCTTGTGTTTGGCGCAGCCAAATATGGCCGTTGTGTCATAAAACCCAACCCAACCAACCAATCTTAAGAAAATATTGCAAGCTTTGCAATGCATGGTTTTGACCATAAGAAAATAATAAGATAAATGGTGGACCGACTGTAATAGAAATTAAATTAAACCATTTCACGTGTCATTGTATTGTTATATGTTTACTTTGAAGTAATGACAGTTTCAGCACTGAGTTGTGTTCAAAATGGATTGATACGACGAAAGGACAAGTCCCGAAAATCCATCATATGTTGAAATCCCTGAAACCCAAACCAGAATTACGCACAAGAAGCGAAACACATATTTAATACCGAAACCGCTTCATTTTTTTAATTTCGTAAAAGGCACCCCTCAGTGACATGTGTCAAATACTACGCGGAGAAAACATGGTTACATTGTTTCCTTTCGCAACGCACCATTGGCAGTGGGGATTGGCTAAAGAGTGCGGTGACGTCATAGATCGAGGTGAGAAAATGAAAGACAGAGAAACGCAGTGAATGGGGCGTCATAGACTCTCCATGGTGTCAAAGCAACTCTTTGTGTTCCTCCGTGTACATAATGGCAGGCCAGAGCTTCGCAATTGTACTCTAGAGACCTCGGTCCGCTGTGCTTAAAACTCATCACACAATCTCCAAGGGACTCTTTTCCTCCGCCAAGGTGAACATGAGATGTTGGTATTAACGCCAGCAGTGGTTAGAAAGGTCGACCGGTAAAAGATGAGACGATCACCACATTCACTCCAAAGGGGATTCCCACAAGAACACCTTTTAAAAATAATGACACTCCGCTTTTAAAAACAGATATGAAGGGGGAAAAACCGAACGAAAACTTCGCTCTCGCACACAATTAACAGCGCACTTTTATAAAGCCCTCTTTGCTCTCAAGGCAACTGATTTAATGTTTTCTTTCTTTTGCGACAGGAATGTTTGCTGGGGACTACATTATTTAATCGTTTTACAAAAGTTTGTTTTTGCTTTCTTAATCTCTTCACTGCATATGAAAATCTTACCTAAACTACTTTTATTGTATTCTTAACCATATCGTCTATGAATTTTAATGTAAAAATATGCGTTCAATTAGTTCTCATTTAACTTATTTAAATTAGTTTTAGTAACTGCTTTTAACCCTCCAAGTGGTTTTGACGTGATATCTCGTATATCAAGATCTGACCAATTTTGCTAATGACGAGATAGTTCATCATAAAGATATTTCTGATTTTTTTTATGATGACATCAAGATATGGACAGTTTTTTCTAATGACGCGCGATATCTCGTCCATCAATATTTGGTCAGTTTTGCTAATGACGAGATACCTCGTCGAGACAACCACCTGGAAGGTTAAACATGAACTTCGGAAGGATATTCACAAAAGCGTATTTAAGTACACATAAAAAAGGAAATAGAAATTTACGAAATATACTTAATGTACGATCTGTTAAACGTTACTCAAAAATTGCTTAAAAAACGGATAAAGATATTTAAAAGGCGTGCTGGAAGTAGGTAGTTAATTAACGTCGCACTGGAGCAATGCGACGGTTCATTGGCGACGGTTCAGGGGGATCAATCTTGAAGGGAAGATCCAAAGTCAACGCCTCGCAATTTTGAACCACGGTCAGATGACGAGAACAACACTTGGCATGCTGGAGGATTTTAAACTAATTTGAAGCACACATGAAAATAAAAAAAGCGTTTTCTTTGGGACCTGTAAGAGCATTATACCAAAAGAAACTGTATTCTTACAGAAATGTATGTTATAAATATGCTAAACACGTATGCTCAAATCCGTTCTATTTCATTTCAGTCACTGTTAGAGGAAAGGCATGCTTGATAGTAGATTTTAATATTTCTATTAACAGACGAACTTTTCAACACAACGTAGTTAAAATAAGCTGATATTTTATGCAACCACATTAAAGGCCACAGATTTTTCTTCAGATTTTTTTACAGATTCGCAAATTACACACATTTAAATATGAACGTAAGGTTTGTGAAATTAAAAGTGTGCTAAATATACAGCATTTAGATGAGTGAAATATTATAGTTTATATTATAGTTAATAGTTTTATACGCTGAAATAATTCCACTCTCATAAATGTTCATCAAATAAGTAAAAATGTCTGATCCTAATAGAATTTAAAGAATTAGGATTCAACTTCAAACATTTTACAGGAATTAATAGTATTTCCCAATTATATGATTTTGTTTGCTAATAGCCATGTTCTGATGTGCACTGAATGTTGATGGTTGCAAAAATCTCACAAAAATTATTCTTTTTAAAAATTATTAACATTTTATATGATGTTTTATAATAAAAATACGATTGTGCATTCAAGTTCACACACAGATTTTATTTTACTTTAAAATCATTTAAACTACAGGAATATTTCAATCTCTTAGCTACAATGCTTGCTTCTCTACGCTGTAACATTTTAGTGATTAAGGACACGCTGAAACATTTGATATAAATTATACGATACGATTAATTTATAATATATGAATAAATAATTTTCTAATTTAGTTTAAATAATGTTTCACAATTGCATTTAACTTCGCCATATAGCATAGCAAATATCCAGTATCGAGATCAAATTACCAGATTATCAAATTTCGGATTGAATGGAAAAATAATTTACTTAAAACGATAATAGCTAGGAAAAATATGGAATCGATTTACTTAAAAGATTAAACTTTAAATACAAATATATGTGCGTAATGAGGTAAAAAACATTTAACTCTTGTAAACACGACATGAATTGAAGAATTATGTAAATATCTCATTACACGACTTTATTGAACTCTTTTAACAAAATACATCTTTGGCTGCATTCAATTACAACTTTTCTAAAGAAAATCGGAAAAACTTTACATTGAAGCGAATTCATCGAAGAAAAGAGGGGAAATCGACTTTTATGTATTTCGAAACAAATCTTGCCCCTGGACAAAAAAGAACCGATCCCGGACGAAGAAAACGCATTTCTTTCCACTTCAATTTATAAATAGACACGACTTCAAAACGAGTACGAAACAATGTTTCCTTACAACAGATTTCGGAATCTTTTCTCCTTTTTCCCCCTCCCCAAGTCCAGCACTGGGAAAGAAGGGAGCCAACTAAAAGTTCAATCAGCTTTCGTTGGATCTCTGGGAGCCGGGAGTTAACCCTTCGAAATTGGCGCTCTGGGCTCACTTTAACAAAGATTAGAAGAGTGCGAAAAAAGTGCAAAAAGCGCCTCAGAAAATCGCTCTAAACGCCATGACCCTCTCAATCCGCACTTTCGGCTTTCGATTTAGGGTTTGAACTTCAAATGCCCAATCGCATGTTGCAGCCAAGAAGAGCGAGATGAAGAAAATAATGATGGGGCCGTGGAAAAAAGTTCTGTTTGTGAAGATAGCAGGTAGCTAGCTGGCAATGTTTGACAATTCCGCACGCGCCTTCGCTGCTGTAGATAGCCATTTGGCGCAGGACGTGCCGACGGTACACGTGATCCCGCACCGCCAACAACTCACGTCCCTTCCCTCCCGATGCAGCCAGGAAAAAGATGAACTGGAGTAAGGGATTCCGGGAGGATAGCCATTAATCTTCATTTAGCCCTATTGGCGCTGACGCCCGAGCTCACAATTAGAAAGGTTTAGGGACGGAGATTTGGGCGTGATGAGAGGACGAAATGGTGAGGAAAATTGCCCGCGTTGAGGCTCAAGCCCCCGCTGGAGCCATCTGCATGTTTTTAGACACCTTTGTCGATAGGATCTCCCACCCTCGCTGCAATTATTTTTTAGCTCTTTTCTTGCTTTTCACCAAACTTCTTGAAACATCAGCGTCTTAATTTTCAACTCCAGCCTTTCTTAGTGATACATTTCTGAGATTCTTTAGTTCCATGACAACTGCCCGTGGACAGCGACTCCTTGTTAAATAACCCTTGTTAAATGTTGAGCAGTTTAATTTATTCAACTAACAGAAACTAGCCATTAATCGTGAACTCAGTTAAAAAGTTGTTTAATCTTATGAATCTCTTGAAATGCAAAACTTAGCGAACTTGTCTTAATGTTTTAAAATTATGTACTTGTAATCATGTATGTTCCTGTAAATTATAGTTCAATATTAATGTTTATCCAGAGGAATTTTTAATTTTATAAAAATAATTTTCTTCGTGGATTGATAGGTACACTTTTAACAGAAAGTAATGGAGAGAGGTTATTTAATTCTTTTTAAATACCTTAAATGGCTATGTAGAAAAAGTTTCGCGCTTGCTTTGCTGTCACGCCGAGCTGCTTTCAGAAAAGAACAATTGGTTTATTCATTAGCTACAAAAACTTGTGCTTGCGAATTTATTTTAATATATCATTTGATTTATAAATTGCTGTAAGCCATTTAAAAAACTATGTGTAGTTATTCAGTTCAATGAAGCGTTTAATATGTTATATAACATAATAAGTGGTCTATATAACACATGCAACGAATCTTCAATATGTTGAAGTCATTACATTTAATAAGATCATTACATTTAATAAATCTTCGTTTTTCAAAAATCATAAATTTAATAAATAAGTTTAATAAGGCTAGAGCAGGTTGTAGAGTTTCAAGTTTACTCCTTACTTTTGGTGAAATTCATTAATCTAATCTTACAATTTTTAGTTTCCAATGTAAAATTTTAAACTAATTACGCATTAAGGTTAGATATACTTATGATGTCTGACGCAGTCCTATGTTACGATACATTGAGAACCAATCTGACGTGTAAGAACAGAAAATGTTTAAAAGTTTCCAGGATAATTTTTATTTAATGTCATAAAAATGATAAACTGGAATGAATTTAATTCTTCTGTTTCACAATTGAATCGCTGCTGGATATTTTGACGCTTTTTAAGAAATATCTAAATAACAACGGAATTAGTGAAGAAATTAAGTGAATTAGGAAGAATTAAATGAATTAAGAAAAAATGAAGTGACCTTAGATCGTGAAGAAATTTTGTTAAGTCTTGCTCAAAACTATATAAAATAAAGATTTGCATAACGATATCCTGTGAGTAAGGTTTTTAGTTTAATGTCTTTTACTAATTGCAAGTATAAACAATTTG
This sequence comes from Meta bourneti, assembly GCA_933210815.1. NCBI lineage: Eukaryota > Metazoa > Arthropoda > Arachnida > Araneae > Tetragnathidae > Meta > Meta bourneti. The sequence continues at coordinate 28,049,031 of OW119934.1, forward strand.
AATGAACGCTTTGCATTTGAAAATACTCGTTTTAAAGCAATCTTCGTTGCACGTGAACTTTCATAATTTATATGGTCATTTTAGGTAGTTGGAGAAAATAAAAATCTCTCTCAAAAAGCATTACTTTCGTAAAGAAGTATATCTATCCCTCCACCAAGAAAATTATTTTTAGTAAAATACCAATTGTTCTCATAACCAAGTGATGTAAAATATGAATTTTCTAAAATCTAAACAATGAATATTTATTAACTAAATCATTTTAAAACATTTAAACAGATTTAGTTAAGCTTCTAGAGAGTTACTTGATCCAATGACTTTGTGGTCCGTTATTGCATATTGTTTCTGTAAAAAGATTAATCGAAAATGGATTGAGAACCAAACATTTAGAAAAAATAATGCTGTTACAGAGCTTAGAAATCTTTTTTAACGAGTACGCGCTGAACAATTATATAAGTAGCTACAGAAAAAGAAATACAAGATTAAGAAAAAGAAATGTATTTATACTGATGATTTGAAATTAGTCGCTGAGTTTTTCCCTTTCATTATTAAGAGCTTTATATCCTCTAGAGATCCAACCGAAGGGATTTGAACATTTACTTTTCGGTCACATTATAGATTTTAGTTCCGCTTTATTATACTCTGCTTATGAAAGTAACCTGCATATAATAAACAGAAAGTAAATATGTTTATCGATCTACTTGCACAAAGCATCAATTTGAAAAAAAGTACAAAAATGAATTTTAATGCTCACGCAGCGAATTCAACTCTCGCATTTTAAACGCATCAAATAAAAAAGAACATCAAGGAATCCTTGATAAAACAATTTACTTTGGTTTCAACCCCCTACTGCGCAGAGACGGCAATTTTATCGCCAACTTTATCGACTTAAAAAAATGTGAAATTTCATTGATAAAGGTGGAAAAGCATCCCATCCCGAAGTGCCACACACAGAAGGTTCGGTACCACATAACCAGGAACTTTAGTAGCATTTTCTCGTTAACAACAAGTCTATAAAACAAAACCAAAATGGCACTAAAGAAAACAATATAACCCGCTATTTCTGTACTTGTTTATTAAGTCAGCCATTTCAGGATAACGGTTTCGCCTCCTTGCCCTCCTAGTTCTCACGCTTCAGTTCGGGTGATATAAGAATGCGATACATTGACGAAATCAACTGAACGCGAACTCATTCCACCTTCCCCTCAAACGATATTTTTCCAAGCCTCTCTCCTCGACCCCCACTGCGTTCAATTTTGCTCATCCCCCCTTTTTTTACATTTCGTCTTCCCTACTCTCTCCCGCTCACATTAAATTTCCCATCTTTACTTCAGCAGCTCTAGGTCTTCCTAAAGTCCTAGGACCATTGCCTTTACGGCCAGGCGAAATGGGAGAGAGGGGCATCCGAATGCCTTGTCATTTGGTATTTTTCTGGGATTAGCCCTCCCCCCTCACACGACCGGGGCTATTCGAGAACGCCCCTCCTGTGTTGATGGCCTTGCAGACACAAGTTCTAAAGTGCCCCAGCGCCTTTTTAAGCTACAGTCCACACGCGTTTATATATTTTAGCGGATAAAACTCTTTTTTATACCTCGGGTCTCTGCTTGGGAGTTCTTAAATACTTCAGCCCGGGACTAGCGCGGATTCGTTTTTCTGGATGATTTTTTTGTGCGCCATTATAGTTAAAATCAAGAATTTCGATTTCATTTGGATTCGGAAGACTTGGGAAATAAATCGCATTCGTTCCGTAAAGAGCGCTGCAAAGAATGCTGTTTTAATAAGCTTGACTGCTCGATGCATCAAAATGGATTAGTTTTGGGTTAAGCGGGGCTTATTTTATATTTTGTGAATATTTCAGTCCTACGAAACTGAAATTCAAATTTTAAATCCAGATGTTTTTTATTAAATGAAAGCAACTGCCTTTAAACGAGTATATTTAGTCTTAATGTTAGTTTAATATTTGATTCATAAAATGTGTTATGATGCAAAGAATATCCTTTTGACTTTTCAAAAATTTTTAGGCTTACATCATCCTCAGAGAAGCTATAATAAAAAATCTCCTAAAGTATTTGTTAGTTTTATTTGCTTAGCCCAGGCTCGACTATTTTGTGCAATTTTAAAACGGTCCGTATATTATAAATTAATTAATTGTTGATATAATCGAAAAGCCCCCGAATTGAAACGGAATTAAATTAGTTCATATTTGAAGTAAATATTCAAATGTACTTAAAAAATAGACTGATATCAGTATATGTATTTTATTGAAGCCATTTGTGCATACAAGTATGATACAAATTAGTTCATATTTGAAAATTATATTCATTTTAAAAGGAATTATATTTTATCCCTTTACAAACATTTTATGCATATTAACTGACATAAAAACTAAACTATTTGCCATTTATTTATTTTAAAAGTAGTCTTTTAATTAATTTTGAATTAACTAAAATGGTTTCAGATTCTGTGAATGATATAGTTTCCTCTAAGCAATGTGCGTTATAAATCTAAAATAGTTCAGTTTACGAATTTTTTTTAGATTTATAACGTTACGAATTTTTGTTTAGTTACGAATTTTTTTAGTTACGAATCACGGCAAAGGTTTCTTTGAATGTGTTCATATTTATTTACCCCCAATCCCATTCTTCAATTACATTATAACCATAAAACGTCCAACGCGTTCATAATAAGCAACCCAATTACACATCTAGCACAGAAAATACCTCTTGACATAATTTAGAAAAAATGCTATGAACGATACAGATATCCAATCCTTAAAATTAAAAGAAGCCCAGGAAAAATATGAGGTGGAATTCTGGATACATCCCTTTTCTTCTTTGAAGCCAGCCTCAGTGTAGGAACCTATTTCTATCAACCATTTCTATTCTTCCTGTCCCGCATTTCTACCAATCTATACATTCGGCAGCCTCACTTAGACAAACAACGGGGAAAACTTCTCCCCTTTATGAGTTGGCCTCACTGCCTTACGACAACACAGGATGCGTACGTGTATTTTTGTTTGCCTCGAACGCTCTCTGGCCTTTCTTGACCTTCTATATGAATTTGGCAAACCTGAGCATCGCTTAGGTTGTCCCCTTTGGCATCCCTTCTCTTCCGCTTTGGGTGGAGGCAAGAATTCAATTGACTCCTCCTCCGATGAATTTTTTCCTCCAGGTTTCTTTTTTGAGTGAAACTTGGTTACGGAATTTCGCTTTCCAAATGTCTATTTGACTACTGGGACCTAACTGATTTTTCGTATAAAATATAACTCGATGGGCCCGTGCGGTTTCTGGAAAAGCGCTAGGGTACTCTGTCTAAAACTGATTTGCTGAAGGTTAATTTGTAAATTTATGCCTTTGTTATGAACTTAGTGACTAAAAGTGCATTTTTAAACTAAAAAAGACAATATCATAATGCCCAACGGGAGTAAAAGGCGTGTAATGTTTTCCCCAGATGAAGCAAAGTTCGTGAACATATCGATATCGGTATGTGGATGTCAAGTTGTATTCAGGTTTCATTGAACTAATTTTCTTCAAAATTTTCGTAACCTTGAAAAAAGTCAAGTCCTTATCCCCACTTAAAATAAGAACAACGGAACCACAAAGTGGAAAACGAGTAACTTAATATTACCGTGGAATCTTACAGCTGTATAATTCAACTTACTTAAAATGACACAAAGAAACGGAAAATAAATGAGATAAAATTATTGATAATGACTGAGAGGTCCTTTACCTTTCCTATTTCTTAAGAAATTACCTGAACACTAAGATTTCTCGCATGAAGAAACGTTTCTATAATTATGTTTTATAATTTAGTAAATCATTTCCTGTTAATTTCCAAATGTTTTAATCAAATCGTGCACGCAAAGTCAAGTAAAATATGCGTGGAAAACATTTAATCTCCTAATCACATAAAGGCGCTTTTATGTTAAAAATTTATTCACAACGTAGTTACTACAAGGTTAGAAGTCATTGCCCCCCCCCCCCCATTTTTACTAGAGTTCTTTGTGCTAAACGAGACATTCAAGTCTCGAATAAATAATTTTTCCCTATCGCACCTCAGATGTCCGTCCAGTCGAGGGTTGAAGATTTTGTGCTGCAAGCGGAAAAGTGTGTCCAGGAGTTGGAGGTGAATTCATCCATGCAGATGTAATAGCTCATCAGATATGGGCAGGAGAAGTGAGGACCACGCCCGAAGTGAAGGCGCGGTTCACGCACAAAAACACGGGCGGTGCTAATACCACGCTATATCATTAACCACTAATTATTCGGTTATCGTTCACTGAAAAGGAACATGCGCTAATGCTTCGATCGAAAATTGGAAGCTCGAAGTGCCAAACCAGAAAAAATGGCCGTCATCCACTTTGAGCCTTTTTTGTTACCAAGACAGGAGAAATCAATCGAGTATCCGGATATGCTACAAAAGATGGATACTAATAGTTTTTAGAAAGGTTTCACATTATGATTTATATGAATCGGAGCGATTTTTGAAGGGGGTAACAAAATACTTTTTAGTGAGGTAGACGAATTATGTGTTGCTATAAAATATTAATTAGGACCATACAACAGTTTGATGATTTTAGTGTCTGACATGTATCTGCAAATGATTAAATCTTAAAATTATATTATTTATGGTACGTGAGGCTTTGGATTAAATAAATAAACGTTAAAAAGGACCAATGAACAACTCGTGTATAGTATACCTAAACTATCTTACTCACCGGTATACATTTTACGTCTTTGCTTCAGTCACTGTTTAATCTAAGATAGCAAAGTATTAACCAGTACAGCAATTTTGTGGTTAATAGGTGAAAAACTATTTGCAGGCATCGGTATTAAGTAAAATATCTGTCCCTGAAACGCTTATAAGAACACTCTTACACTACAAATGTGAGGAAGTCGTCATTTAGTCGAGTGTTGTCGAAAGTACTGTCGAGTTTCGAATAAAGATAATCATCAATACGTCTCCTTTGCCAGAAAGCACCCTTCATTTCTGGTACGATTAATTTTCTTAAATTTTCATAATAAATAAGGACTTGTCAATGCTGCCAAGGAGAAATCTTAGGAATGCCCTCTTTCAGCCAGTGACGTCGTCCCAGTCACTCCAAGGAAGGCTTCAGTTGCAGTTTCGTTTCCTGACTGGGCCTAACAGTCTGCGTACACTTATTTTATTGTAATATTGATGACTCTCCTGACTGTATTTTGTGTAATAATAGACAACCCTTGACGGCTCAACGCTTAGACACGTGGGCTACACTTAATAATTTTAATAATAGAGTGCATTTTTTTAAGTACTGGGAAGCCACATGGCGAATGACGTAAAATCAAGTGCCTGGTACTTTTTTCATTCATTAAAATTTTCATGAATATTTGTGTCTGTGATGAGTAAAAGTAAGGTTTTGAACAATAATATCCGAAGCGAAATTATGAAATGGTAATGTAAGCTGATATATAAAACAGAGTAATGCTGCTGAATCTGCAACACTTAAATGTTTTAAGGAGACCTTAGACTCTTATCAACAAAACCGTTGGGTACGGGATATGATTAAAATTTATTTTAGAATTATTATTTCCAAGAAAAAATGTTTACATTTCGGATTCACCCTTATCTTCTGACAAGCAGTGCAAATGTTGGATGAAATCTTTTACTGATAGTGATTAGGCGCGAGTGATTCGGTGGAATTCAAGGGTTTCGGAATACCTGTAATTGCTCAGGAACCTGAATCCACTGAGGTATTTCCATTGTTAGCTGTAGAAAACGTCTTAGTATTTTCCAGCGCTCCCTCGTGTGGTTGTTAAGGATAAGATTTGGAGTTTCTCGCACAAGCTGAGAGTTATGAGGGATTTAACTCATTTTCTTTAGTGCCCATTTTCTTTCATCTTCCTGCTGCAGCGTGTTGTTGATGGAATATTTCACCCCATTCTTGAACGTCTAGCACAGATCCGTTTCTCTCTTCTTTTTTCGCCATCACTAATCCCTGAGCGCGCCAATTTTTAGTCCAAACGCGCTCATACAAATCAAAAACGGCGGAGAAAGTCATAGCTTAGGCTTTTTTTTATCTTTCTTGTGCCTGTTTGCTTATCTCCAGTCGCGCTCCGAAACTCGGTGTCTCTGGTGACTAACCGAAAATCCGAATTATATAATTTGATCTCTTTTAAATCTCATATCATAAGCATAAGGGAGAACAAAACTTTTTAGCTTCTCCGACTCGACATGAACTCGTTATAAATAGGAAAAGGAGGCGAAACAACAACAATAACGCAAAAGGAAAAAAGAGCCGAGCAGCACGCAGTGAGCAAGAGTGTGCCCGGAAAATGAAATGCTAAAAAACAAAAGAAAGGAAGGTAAACGCTCCGTGAAAGAAGTAGATGGAGATAAGCAAAAGAGATGGAATGCAATAAATAAATAAATAAACAATAATCGAAAAAAGGAGGGTGGGGGAGATAAAAAAGAATAAATACCATCGAAATGATGGAAGAGTTGCCTCGCCTATGTGAGCTTTTCGTAATTGTATTGAGAAGCTATTTGTATACAAACGGGGAAGTATTCTCAAGAAAGCTTTGGTTTATGAAGCGAGTGATTTTTGTTAATGAGGCTGTCAGCGCACTCCATCGAGTGCGGGGCTCGGGGGACGGAGCCGGAGCCAGAGCATGCGGCGTTGATGAGAGTCGCTCGCCGCGGGGCCCTAGGCCCTTGCGCCGTCGGCCGGGGTTATTACTTCACATTAGAAGCAGCATTAGAAGGCAGTGGGGTAGAGACACTTGGGACGTGGCAGGAAGAGAAGGCCAATTTTCCAACGTCTTCCTTCCAAGGGGAAGGCAGAAGGAAAAGATATTTGCGAGAGGAGCAAAAGTTGGGAAAAGCATTTCCCCTAGGCTTCCCAGGGAATAAAGGAGCTTTCATTGCCTCTGCACATTTGCATTTGTCCTCGTAATCTACTAGGATCCCCTCCAACCATCCACTCTTCCATTTCATTGGCCTTTTGTGTTAGTTTCTAGAAAATTCTATTATTTCACACCTTTAACCAATGAATGGCAGTGAAAGAACAAGACGCAAGAAAACCCGCTTTGCTGCATTCGGCCGCCGTTCGTGCATTCAAATTTCTATTGTTTTGCATATTCACTTACAGTTAGTTTCTTTTGTTACTGATGATTTTTCCCCAGATGTTTCTCGGGAACATGATTATTAAAACCTCACTGATGTGACGGGAGTATTCCTTGAAGAGTCATTTCCAGCGTGAGTAATGGCTTTTCTTTTTATCGCTCGCAGTTTCTTTTCGTTTTTGTAAACAAGAGAGAAAAAAGGTGACAGATAAACAAACGAATGAGCGATGACAGGACACTTATCTGACGCTTATAAAAAACGGAATGCATTTAAATTTGGAATTTCGATAGCTGCTTGCTTAACAGAAAAACTCCGTTTCATTCTTGTCCCGCACTGTAGACATCATTGAAGAAGCTATTTATCGTGATTCAGAAAAATCGAGAAGCAAAAGTAATAAAAACCCTGTTTGTTGGGAAATAGCACATCAGTTTATGCGTAAAAAAACTTGAATTCCAATCGTCGGTATTTGGTCTACCTAAAACTTCAACATCCGCGGTTTAAAGATCATTTTTCATAAGCGAATAGGCTGTGAGCTCAAGGGGGAAAATCGACAAACAAATGACTGATTGATAACAGAGCACTCCCTGAAGTTTCTTAAAAGTTGAAAGGCAATTTCAATTTTGAAAGATGGCAACCGAAAAAACTCCGATTCATTCTTACCGTGCATTGTTGACAATACTGACGAAATTATTTTCCGAGGTTCATAAACCTTGAAAAACGAAAGGAATAACTTCTGTTTATTGGTTTGGTTGATTGGCTGTACGTTTTATGGAAATTTTTGGCAAAGCTGCGCTGAAAAACGTCAAGTAAATGAACATATACACACAAGGAAAGCTTTAATGACACAGAAGAGAGAAATACACCCAGGGAGGAATCGAATCTGCGCTGCCTACAACTAACAGGTTCTGCTTATTGGGAATCATAAGTATGCATTTAGTATGCATTTGGTATAAATTTAAATTTCAATCATCTGTATTTGGTTTACCAAAAGCTTCAACAGCAGCGGCCTGCAAGATCGTCTTTCACTAGCGAATAGACTGACCATCTAAGAGCTTAAGAAAGAAAAAAAATTGAGACTGAAAGCCAAATGACTGAGTGACATCCGAGCACAACCTGGTGTTTTTCAACTCTTCAAGTGGTTTTGACAAGATATCTAGATCTGACCAATTTTGTAAAAGACGAAATATCTTGTCATCAAGGTATTGCCGATTTTTTTATGACAAAACCAAGGTCTGGCCAGTTTTCTTCTAATAACGAGATTCGTCGAGACAACCAGCTTAACGACATGATCCGTCCTCCTTAAAAGGAGTCTTAAAATAATGGTTCAGCTAAGCGGTGAAAATGCGCTGCAACTTTGAATTTTCTTCTAATGACGAGATGCCTCGTCGTTAACCACCAAGAGCGTTAAAAAGTGTAATGCAATTCAAACACAAGAAATTCCGATAGCTGCGTACTGTATAGAAAACCCCCGTTTCATCGTAGACGCATCGAAGAAACTATTCACCGTAGTGCAAAAAGCAAGAAAAGCTCGGGAAGCGAGAGAAACAACCACCACCTATTAGGAAACACCGCATTAGTATACATTTGGCACAAGCTTAAATTTCGATCGTCCGTATCCAGTGTACCTCATCCGCTGCTTGGAGGAGATCGTTTTTCATTAGCAAGCAGGCTGACCATTCGGAGGAGTGCATGACGTTCGGGCGTCAGTTTCATTTTTCAAGATCCAAAATTGTTCGCCGCGTGCTTTGGATCTCCCTTCCCCTAAGTTGGCGTGAGTAGACATAAAAGCACATAGAGGGGAGAGGGGGCGGCCGTATGTGAACTGAACGACGCCTTATAAATCCTTTATGAGAAGGTAGAGATGGCTGGGATAAGTGCAGAGAGACGGGGCGAAACTAACCTGAACCATTTGTTTTTATTTTCGCGTGTCGTACTTCCCGTACATCTCCCCATCACAGTATATATCCTATCCCCGCCTCGTAGGAGTGAGTATAGGATAGCTCTTCCCATGTATTATGCGCGAGGCGGGTGGCAGAGATGCAGGCTTTTTCTGATGTACTGCTTTTGTGTCAACTGGGGTTGAGTTGGGTTCGGGTCATAATCAATTTTTTTTGTTGACTCGGGGTGTATCGATATATTGAACTGCTTTATTTAGTTATATATAGAGGGAAGGAAGGGCTTCGTTAGAACGAGTTCCTTTCCGTTTCTGAAATCAGCGGGGATTGGGGTTTATGTGTGGGGAGGAATCGGTGGCGAACCTAATCAGAAAAACATTTTTTGTTTGAGTATTGCGGTTGAAAACAATCGCAGATAGGTCTTTTTTGTTATTACGTTTCGTAAGCTCCTGAAGGAGTTGGGTGAGAATTCTAAACGAGGATAAGATACTGCTTTGTACGCAAAGTTTTTTTGAGAATTCCGTAGTGTAGCGTTCTTGTCAGAGTTTATGAAGTTCCTCGATCTGTGGTATTTGTAGGCCGTGAAATTCTACGGTGCTGTAATGGATGTTCTTTATTTATATTCACTCATGCAAGTTTATGAGTTAATCTAAATCAGTTTTAAATTAGTATCTATGTAAATTTTTATTAATCAGTACAATTCACTGTATTATGCTTGAATGAACTGCTTCCTGTCATGCTATTCATTGTAAAAAATTACTGTTCACTGTACAAAGTAATTTCTACTGTAGAAATAAATCAAATTTTATTTAGCCCTCCTGGTGGTTGTCTCGACGAGGTATCTCGTCATTAACAAAACTGACCAGATCTTGGTAGACGAGATATCTCGTCAATAGAAGAAAACTGACGAGATCTCGATGGCGAGATATCTCGTCATTAGCAAAATTGGTCAGATCTTGATGGACAAGATATCTCGTCGAAACCACCTGGAGAGTTTACTATGAAAGACGTCTTTTAGTTTGTTTACAAAAATATGTAATGAAAAGATTGGTACAGAAAGTGTAAACTTAAAAAGATTCATATTATTAAGGATCTTAAAATGTATTTTCCAATGGAAATCAGCAGTCAATTTATCAACAATTTATCGGTTCCCAATCAACCATTTATTACAGTCTGAAAATTTTATTTATTTTAAATACAAATATTTATTAGAATAAGAAAATCTGATCAAACTGTATATGTGTATCGAATACAACACACGGGATGTACTTCTAAATTATTCCCAAAGCATAAAGTTTTTGCTAAGTAGATGAGTAATCAAGTTGAGAAAAGTATATTTAATTAAAATTTCAGCGGCAAAAGCTAAATTTATTTAGGAAATTTTTTTGCAATGTACACGCAAAAGTTGAATTTAATAGTCCTTTAAAAATGTGCGCAATCTCAATCGGCTTTTATTAAATAGCTGTCACTCCCAAGGGAACTTATTAGTTAACATTTTTTCTAGGTAGCATTTTTATCACTGATTATGCATAAATGCTTCCAGGGTACTTGAATTCCAATAAATTTATAAATTTCTTAACACATTTTGTCATGCGACTTATAAAATAATACTTCATTGCAAGAAATCCCCTGGACATTTCTTATTGCTCAAAATGAATATTGTTTTAAGCAAGATTTGGATTAAATATGAAATAGGGGACTTTTCTAACCACTAATATATAAAAAGCGTATAAAATATTTGAATTGCTATTGCTTATAAAAATACTTGAAATACAACAAAAAACTTATCGAAAACTGTTCTGTTTAGACCCGTTTTGATACAAAGTAACGACGAATCTATTCCTAAGTATCTATTTCAGTATAAACTTTTGAAAATCGCGATTTTATTTCCAAAAATACACTGTCTATCGCCAAAGTCCCATTCAAATCTTTTTAAATTGAATATATTCGTATTTCCTACCTCTTTCACCATCACCTTTTTCATAAATTTCATCAACATCAATTTTTTAACTTTGTGCCATGAAACACATTCGATCATACACCTGTTCATCTGTTTAAAATCAACATCTATGTGAAAATTTTTAATTCAATCGATATACTATTTGTTATGTTGCTGATCAATATATTTTAAATGCATATTTGCTATTTTTATACTGCTGAACAATTATTTTAAATTTATTCCTTGTTTTGGCTTGTTCGTGGTTTTTCACGTATTATTTATGATTGGCTTTACTACTTATTTTCAGTTTCCTATTGTGAGTAAACTGAATTTATGAATCTTTGCATCCATTCTATCCTTAACCCTCCTGGTGGTTGTCTCGACGAGGTATCTCGTCATTAGTAAAACTGACCAAATCTGCGTGGACGAGGTATCTCGTCATAGAAAGTTAACCAGATCTGGATGGACGAGATATCTCGTCATTAGAAAAAATTAACCAGATCTTGATCTCGTCATTATCAAAAAATCGGCGAAAGAATTAAATTTCTCGTCATTAGCAAAATTGATCAAATCTTGATGGGCGAGGTATCTCGTCTAAGCCACTTGGAGGGTTGATTTGTTTTTGTGATTTTTATTCAACCTTGTGTTTGGCGCTTTCTCTTTTGAACCTTGTACCATAAAAGCCACACCTACCCTTTACCAACCAATGCCTTAATTCCTAATTCCTTAATGTAATAGAACCTATTTTATAAAAACAGACTGCTATTCATATCCAAAATAAAAATTCGGGGGGAAACGGGGAGGAAAAGCAGGAAAAAATCAATTCCCGTCACATAGCCCTGAGAAAATTCCCCCCATCGTAAATTGCAGCAATATTTCCATCTACTTGTCCCGTTTTGGTGGTGTCATTTTTCAGGGAGCCCGTTCACGGAGAGCATTGCACCTTACACGAGGGCTCTCCTTCCCACAAGGTGCAATGTTGCTGTCTCAGACGGCTGCTGAGACGCATGCCGTTGCTGTAGGTTAGTGGGAAGTGGAATTGCCTCTAGGGAATCGGGAAAGCTTTCTTAATGATTCAAAACGGGAAGTACGCCGCATGGAGAGTATGGCCGCTTTATTTGGACTGGTTTTAATTTTCGCAAGGTCTGGAAAGTGCTCGACAAGGCAAAAAAAAAGTAAAATTTAAATAAACCACTCCTGAGCGTGAATGGATTTGGGTTTTTTAAAACATGGCAATAGTCTTGCGAATTTTTTGAAATTCCTTCTCATGGCGATGGATTGTTAGGGACAGTGGCTTAGACAGAAGGATGGGGGTCTAAAACCCCTGAGAGGTTTCGTTTCTTACGTATATAAATCAATCTTACTACACACACAAATTAATTTCTAATATTTATAAATTAAGTAGCCTAAATGTATAAGATTTGAGCACTATTCTGCGCATTTCGTTATCTACACATTAATTGCTTGAAATGAAATGAAAGTAGTTAAATTAATTAACAGTTCATAAAAATAATTTTCACCACGAAATATGAAAGTGAAAGATTCCTTGTTGACTTGACCATTTTGCAAATTTTCATTGCTCGCAACTCTTCAAAAGTGACAAAAAGATGAAAAGGTTTTTTGAGCAACAAAAATTAAAGCTTCATCTTATTTTACTGTCAGTTTAAACAATTAGCGCAACATCGTAGAGAAATTTCTGTATTCTAAAGTTGTCATTTTTTGTGCCTGAGGTAGTCTCATATTATAAATTAATATGAGAAGCTGACATTTTTTATAGTGAAACCTTTTTAAATGTTACAAGATCCAAATCTTCATTTGGCACAAATGCTGAATTCAACTCTGGCCCCCTCCAAAATGAGTTCTTGTCTACATTATACTGGTAAGATAACAACTTTTGGTGGGTTAATTGCTGAATCACCCTGCTTTTCTGTCGAGAGTGAAATACATATACTGTCCATTTAAACCAAACTATTTGTGTAATTAAACAGAGGCTAAAAAGAAATGTATGACACGACTACGCTGCTCTCCCTCAAAACGAAAAAATATTTCTGAATCTGAAAATCTGTTAATTTAATTTATATAGGTAGTATATAGGTATTCAATGATGCCTGTGAAAACGAAGTAAGACAGTCTTGGAAACTGCGATAACTGATATCCGTAAATGAAAACTATGATACTGATAAATACAAACAGAACATAAGGTTAAAAAATATGAGAGTAATGGAACTTGATATCAATATGTTTACGTATAACAACTGTTAACTATTAAAAGATTTAATCGAAATACTTGTCAGCTATACACTGTTTCCCAAAATACGATTTCAACCTCAGTATCATCACAATCACCGTTATGTACAAATAAACTACGAAATCGCTCTATGAAATCCAATCTTAGTAAAAAATATAACAATTGGAAGTATGAAATATATAAGCGATCAAATGTATGTGTGTTATTATAATATAATATCAGTGATATTATGCGATGCAAAAAGCCAGAAAATTACTCTTAAGATAAAGTTTGTTACTCTTCAGTCACTTTTTGCTACACTAGGCTAATTTACTGGACATACGGTTTAAAAGGGATTCCAACCCCCTATCAACATTCACGTCTAACCCTAGATCAACATTTTATGCATTTTCAGTTTTGACATTGATTTGATTTTAATTAATATATATATTATAGAATTCACATTTTCAGCTAAGTGGAAACTTAATTACGAAATTCACCATTGTCAACCTAAACTTGGAATTTCTTATAAACGGACCCAGTACTATACTAATTTATGGAAATATGCTTTGAGTTTTAATCATGCAAAATGCAAGAAAAATCTATAACAGAATATGTTAAGAATCGATGTAAAAATATTCATAACACACAAAATCATAAATTCTGTAACTGTTATAAAGGGAATAGTATTCAACACCAAATGAAAAGTTAGTTAATATAGGAAAAACAAAACAAACTAGCGAATGCTTCTTTTAAAGAGTTAGTAATTTAGAAGTTGGTTTTCCTTTTAAAACTTTTTTTTTCTCATTAAAATTGCTTATACATTTATTTGTGTTTACTACCGATGATTTATTTTATTTTCAAAAGTGTAAGTGAATTGATAAAAAGCAAAAAAACTCTTTGGAATATATAAATCATATTGACACAAATAAAAAACCACAAAAGAAAATACTTCTTGTTTGTTAAAATGCTCAGCCTTTACATTTTTCAATCATGCATAATTGTACTTAATTTATTTAACCAGTTTACTCTGTTTTCTGTTGTTATGAGTCCCTTTTTCTCAGAGAATAAAAAACAATTGTAACTTGATTTCCACGCGAAATCATAAAAAAACACCGTTTCTTATATTATCAACACGCGGTAGGAAATTAATCAAAATTATCAGAAAAGAGAAACAGTGCAGGATCACTTGCAGATTCAATTTCTTTTAAATAATGTACCAACCGCACAAATTGCTTAAACTTCGTTAAGAAGGATGAAAAAAAATTCGATAAAATATCCAATTAACGTGATTTTATTAACACGTAATCTAGCGGTCTATGCTTTTTTTGGGGCCACTTAAAGAAATCCGGAACTTTTATTCAACCCAATAGCAGATTTTGGAGAGGGACTTGCGAGGTATGTACCGCTAATGTCGCTCAAAAATCTTTTACTCAGACCGTTTTTTTTTCTTCGACTTGAGGTCGCACAGGGGCATTTTTTTCCTCCTTCCTTTTTTCCTGCTATAAAAAAAATCTAATTTTATTATTACCGTATTGATCTGCAAATAAAAATGCGCCTGTAATTCAATAACTCAAAGTGCAAATCTGTAGTAAGCTGCTTTGATTCAATTAGCAGAAGGGCTTTAATAGAATAGCCGCTCAGGTAAGTGCACTCAGTAAAACAAGGAGACGAAGGCCGGGAAAAAATGACACAAAAAATAACCCCAAATAAAAATAAACTGTTAACGCATAATATAAAATTACATTTACTGATACGAAACAATGCTAAAAACTTGCTTGCAGTCGGGCCGCTTTTTAGTCGCTACCTACCGGGAGAATTTTTTAATCACAGATTGTGTTACCGTAGGAAAACCTAATTTGCATACATTTTAACGATGCTGTTTCCCCCCATTCTTATTCAAATTTTATTAGGGGAATTGTCTTCCTATTATTGCCATGGTCTCCGATTATCTTTTCCTCTTTCTTTTTTTTATCCACGTTTAAGAATCTTTCTTCCTTGTCTTTTAACTCACGCTTCGCGGAAGATACACGAACAACCTCAGAGAATTTTATTAAATCCGCTCAAGCAGGGCTCGGACTCATTAAGGCAGTGCATTGATTAAGACAACAACGAGGCCGCCGCAGTTTTATCCAAATTTTCTCGGCTGCCTCCCCCTCCCTGCGTCCCCCCCTGGCCTTTTATGCTCGCCTTCCAGGAGGCTAACCCTCAAGAAGGTGAACGCTGGAGAAATCGTGAGGCACGGTGCATAAAAAAGCATTTAATTATTTTTTTGCGCGGAAAAGTTCGCATTCGAAAAAAATCCACAAAAAAAGCCCGACATTTAGATGTAACACCCATGGTTTTGTTTTCGGAGCTGTCTAAGAGCCTGATAAGAACAATGCGAGTTTTATTTTTTATGCGAGGAGGGACATTTTTTGTGTCGCTTCCATGAGGGTGATAACTTTCCAGGCGTTCTTGCGTCTTTTGAATAAAGCGTTATTTGTTTAAATATCCTTTGTCAGTAATACGAGGATTAACGGCTAAGCCGGATTTCTTTTGTAATCGTCGCACAGGTAGGTTAGGGCCGCATGCGTGGCATTGAATGTGGTTGTTTGCTTGGCTTTCCTTTTGAAACGGGGTGGTTTTTCAGTTTTAGTGACGATGTCCCGAATTTTCATGGTTAGATTGACTATAAAAGAACACACATTTAGCATTTGCAGATTCTCTTAAATGTCTCTCGAGCTGTTGACCACGGATCTTTCCCTGGATTTATAATGACCGTCGCTAATAACCCGTTGTGTTGCTCCAGTACGACATAAATTCAACTATTTCTAATACTACTTAAATGTTTTATTTATTTCTAATGCTCGGGTCTGCGACACCACAAGGGGAGAACTGACGGCTACTTGTGAATTAGATAGGATGTTGAGGCTTTATGGCGCAAGGTCCAAACACGGACAGGCTACTTGGGAAGGAGAACCATATGGGTGCAGCGGTGTATCTAAGGTGGGGTGACATGGCAGCGGTCTCGAGCGACAATTCTAGAGGAGCGGCATATCAGAAATATTTATTTCAAAGTTGTGTATTTTTCTTTTGGGATCAATT
The DNA here is from genome assembly GCA_933210815.1 of Meta bourneti. Taxonomy (NCBI): domain Eukaryota; kingdom Metazoa; phylum Arthropoda; class Arachnida; order Araneae; family Tetragnathidae; genus Meta; species Meta bourneti. The sequence goes on from OW119934.1 coordinate 28,065,277, forward strand.
GAGATTCGGGATTAGACATCATAAAATACTGGAACTTGTTCCATAAAACTCAAATCAACCAACCAACCTAGACATCATAATTGTAACCCTCCGAGGGATTTTGGCGAGATATCTCGTCCATCAAGATCTGACCAATTTTGTTAATGACGGGATATCTCCTCATAAAGATATTGACTTTTTTGTATGATGACGAGATCAAGATCGGGGCAGTTTTCTTTAAATGATGAGATATCTCGTCTATTAAGATCTAGTCAGTTTTGCTTATGACGAGATACACTGTTGAGTAACCACCAGGGCGTTTAAACACAATTTTGCCCCTGTTTATTACCGGAGTATTTCACATAGTTTTGCATGTGAATGAATGCTTTCAAGCACTCCGTCTTTAGACTAAATGCCTAAATTAGTTCTTCCTTTCCTGTATCCACCTGCGATCGCATTGACGTTCAGAAAAGGGACAAAGCGATAAAGTTATTTTCTCAGAAATATTTAGAGAATTCAAAGCAAAACAGGGGCGCTTTTACTTCGGTCCAGTGACCCTAGCAGGAGCCATTAACCAAACGCGGTTTGGTGCTAGTTTTTATGCGTTGTCAATAATAATTGCAATTAAAAATTAATATTGTGAGCGATAGTTTGTTAATAAAACTAATGTGGGACTAATTAGTATAATTATCTCAGTTATTTAAATAATTTTATTTTATCTTCATTTCAAATATGATTAAATATATTTGGCTTTGGACAGGACTCGACATCGGCCGCATTTGCTCCCGTTCCTAAGAAGTTTTGGGCCGTGGTAGCCCGATTGGAAGATTAACGGATTAGCAACCGGAGGGTTGCAAGTTTGAATCCAACCAAAGACCTACGTGTACATGGAGGTTGAAGCACGTTAAATCTGTCGTGGCCTCAAATGTCCTCACGTTGGCATGGTGTGGAAGTTTGGAGAGTGCTGTCCTAGGATCTTTTCCTTCGGGATTGATCCCGGACAGTCGCCAATAGCCCCTTTGTGTTGCTCCAGGGCGACGTTAATTAAAATACCTACCTACCTAAAAAGTTTAGCTTCGCCCCTAAGTGGGTAAACCGCCGCTACTCCTAAATGGGACAATCACTGATGTCCATACGCTTATAAACAGGGATTCGAACGTAGAACCAACTGAATGGCAGATGAACGTTATGACCAGTATGCTAGTTACATGGGTTGACTCAAATATGATTTATGATTTTGTGCTTTAATGATTAGTGGAACAGTATATCAATTATTTTTAATCAGCTTTGTTTGTTTCTGCATTGTCTCCCTTCGAATGCGAGACATAATATATTAACTTAACCCTCCTGGTGGTTTTCTCGACGAGGTCTTCGAGGGTTAAATGTATTTTAACTACATGTACTGCTTACCATTATGAGTGTACATTTGATTTGAGTTAAAAAGTGCGAATAAACGTTTGAAACACAATAAGTGACAGCGACGTAACAAATTAAGGATACTTAATGATAGAAACAATTCCACTCATAAGAATGCGTATATGCTGTTTCAGGACTGTTAAGCTATTAAAGTCTCTCAGTGTCTATTAAATCTCATGTTAAAATTTCAACCTCCGTTGAGTGCTTTCTATTACAAGCATAATTAACTCTGCACAGTTCATGAAATCTGAAATTTATCGTTAAAAGATACGGTCTACGACAGTCTCCAACAGATGCAAATTTGTTAATGTTTATTTAATAAGAAAATTTATTGGAAGGCTTTCGCGTAATCTAAACATAGTTATGCAATAAAACTTTAAATATTTATTTAATAAAGAAATCTAACTGAAGGGGCCTTGCATTTGTTACACACATAGTTATGTAATAAAATTTTAAATGTTTATTTAATGAGGAAATATATTTGATGTCCCACCTTCTTAGTCTAAATATATTTATGTAATAAAATTTAAATGTTTAATTTAATATGGAAATCTATTTGAAGGCCCAATTTCGTTGTTATTTAAACACAGTCGAACACAAATATTCAAGGATGCCATGTATAAATTTTACATTTGAGCTGGATAGCCACATTTACATTTCTTAAATCGTACATTTATTGTTACAAATATACTATTATATTTAACACCCAGCTGTCACGATAACATAGGAATCCGAACAAGGAAAACAACTCTCAGTTCATAAAAAGCAACCAGCGCGAGGCGCAAGAGAACCGCGAATTTTTCTTCGTGGAGCGCCTTTCGTGTCCTGACAGTTGGTGCGTCTCAGCGAAATCAATCATCGAAACGTTTATCTTCTAAGTACACCCAAAGAGAAAGGAGTAAAAAAGCGCAATAAAAAGAAGCCGAACAAGAAAGTGCGCATTTTTCGTCGAAAGCGCATTCTCTTGTTCATCGCTACACGATTCATCAATTAAGTGTTTTACAAAACAGTCCCCTTGAAAGGGAAAATGGAAAGAAAAAAGCGAAATATTCATGCACATTATGAGGTGGAAAAAATACAAACCCATTTGAAAACCCTTGCGAAAACTCTACCAACCAGAATCCGCCTCGAGTTAAAATGTAAATGCGTATAGAGAAAGGAAGAAGAGTAAAAAATCATTGCAAAGCGTTCTGCTAGAATTCATATTGATCTAAATCAGATGTAAGAGTTTAGTCGTGTTTCTGTATTAGGCCCCATCTGTCTCAACGCTAGCCCAACTAATCGAAAGAAAAAAACCCGCTTTTTTTCTCTACCCTTTTTTGAATTTAAAAGGATTTATCTTTAAATTGCTAAAGGGATAAGGCGAGAGTTAAAAAGGGGGGGATTCAAGCATAAACGCAGAGATACTAATATAATATTGGCTTCGGCTCTGGAAGCAAAAAGATGAACTACATCAAATAAATATGCTCAATTTTCTTCTCCAACCGCTGAATACATTAGCGAAGAGCAAAGAGTGAGAGAAAATACGGAGAGATAAAATGAAGACGTGCTGAAGGTGGAACTCTCCTTCACCACACCATCTCGCTGGGGGGGGGGATTTTCACAAATAAAAACACAAAAAATACTTTACTCGGAGAGGAGGATGAAGCAGCGAAGAAAAAAGGCTCGCTGTGGAAAACCAGATGCCTAAGTCAAAGGCAGAAAACGCACAGAAATGAATACGAACAATTAATTTAGAATTTGACATACCGTGAGCAGGGAATAAAAACAAGTCAAGTAGAAAGTAACGCTCTCTTGGATTTTACACGGAGAATAATTGGTGACTGACACTGTCGTCATAATAAAAATAATTTGAAAAAAAAAAGCGTGTGTCCCTCCATCCTTCTTCTTTGCTTATTATATAGACGCTTCGATGTTTTTTAAGTCTATTTTTTCACTTTCTTAATTTTTTATCGCCATATCTCACCCCTCACTACGGCTTCTCGTAAATTATTTTTTGGCGCTCACGCGTTCTGCGAGTTTCGCCCAAAACAAAGAAGTCCTATTGTCGCTAAAAGGACCCAGGAGACGCGGAGTGTTGAAGTGGAGCCCGAGAAGATACTTCTTTATTTTACGTCCTCAATAATTGCACGTGCGCTAGACTTGTGCATTGATGTGAGGGGAGGAATTAGTACTTTCTAAGAGTTACAAGCTAAACAAATAATACGTAGAGAAAGAAAGCGCGAAGAACAAAAAACCCCGCTCCTTTCTAAAGAAGAGTGAAGGCCCTGGAAAGAAACCATCCGAACGAATGTTCAATGGAGGAGGATTCTTCTCTCATTTGTGTGAATACTTTTTTTCTCTCGGTTGCTTTTCTTCAATTTTCTTAAAAAAGATTAAGAATTCTTCAAAAATCTTTTTCTCCCGGAGACAATCCATTGAAGCAAAGCTTCCCGAAATAAAAACGGCTTTTAAACATACGTACGGCTCTCGAATGTAAGGATGTTAGATGAATTGAAAGTTGGTTTCAGATATCTTGGGTATGACATACTATATGGCTGGGCGTTGAAACAATGATCAGGTAGCGACACAAAGGATGATGTCGCTCTGCGCGAAACCGAAGGTTGGATATCGAAGGACGGGTTATTTTAAGCAATATGACTCGAGATGAGACTGAGGGTTTGAGAGTTGGATTTTAGCTCTTTTCTATTGAGTGGAGTAGATGTTTGGAGGGAGAACCTGGGACGAAGGCCCTACGTTTCCGATGAACTTGAAGGTGACTGAGCAGCATTTAGTTGACAGAGCCTCTCTTTTCTATTGTTTTTGTGGACGGTAAGCAAATTTCATTAGCAATGTGGCTCAGTAGCTTTACCCATTTCAGGAGTTGTAGGTGGTGGCACAGGTTCGATTCCTTCCTGGGTGCATTTCTCTCTTCTGTGTCAGTAAAGTTTCTCTTATCTGTGTATGTCCATCTACTTGTGGTTTGGTCAAATATGGCCCTTGCGCCATAAAACCCAACTAACTAACCATTATTGTGACTCAAGAATTTCAAACATTTCGATAAATACAGTTGATTTTTCCTTATTTGTAGAAGGAAAGCAAATAATAGAAGTGTCAGACTATGTAATGCCTTGATAGTTAAGAAGACAGTATTTCAAACTTCATCTTTAAGATTAACTTGTCAAAATGCTGATCTAATATCTGATGCTTCATAGCTATTGTAAGCTGCACACTCAATAAACATTTGGTTGAGCATTCATATTGTTATTTAGTGTTGCTAAACATTAGATACTTATATACACAGCACATAACAATCGTATACTGAAAAAAGACCGATCTCCGGAATCTTGGTTGTCTGGACGATGGAAACCTCTTGGAGAGTTAACTAGCCCGGCAGGTATGAGAAGACATAAAAACACGCATTAAGAAACGGATATAGGACACTGAAGAAGGATATTTAAAGAATAATCAACCACCTTAATTAAAATGGGTTCAAGGTAGAAAAGGACGATGTACCTACAACATGTATGTTTGGTCCTGTATTACTGAGAATATAATATTAAGGCAAATCACCCATTGATCAAACATCAGTCTTGCGACACTAAATTGGCTGAAATACGCATGCGTACCCACATGTTTTCTGTGCAGAAACGGTTGTCACATGTTTTTTCGTGTGTCGCTCCAATATGTAGTCGGGATAAGAATGACTTTCCACCTTTGTTTAAAATTTTTTGACGCATCAAGAAGCACTGTAAGCCCTTAAAAAGGAACAAAAAGGAACAGATTGGAGTAAAAATAAGATTTTTTCAGTAGGACACAATCTCTGTTTTCTTTCATTCTTCCAAGTAAATCTTCAGTGGTTGAGCTTCGAGAAAAGACAGGTCCCACCAGCGATTGCCGCCTCTTATGATTATTCTCGAGGACGGAACAGCTCCACCCACCCTCTAAGACAAAAATGGTATCTTCCAAAGGAAGAGACAGAACCATAGGCCCATTACCGTTCCCCTCGTATTCCCGGTTTTACCCCTATTTTCTCCCCATCCCCCAACACTTCGCGTCGCAGGTAACTCGATACCACCCCGTCAGCGGGCATTTTTTCTCTGCACATTTCCCTACACAGCACCCTGGCCACTCTCCCAATCTACGCGCGCTGTCCGCACCGTGATGTACAGCCGGCTTTATTCCATGCAATTGCCCCTTGTTAATTTTCCCTCCCAGATGTCTGAAGACAACGCATCCTTAGATGAGGAGATGGAGCTCATTCATTTAAGGATTAAGAGAAAAAGACGACCTTTTTTTCTTTTAAAAAAACCTTTTCGACTTCACTGTTCTTTCTGTTGTACACACATATGCTTAATTAAAAAACAGTTATATAGTCATAGATAAATACACTATAGATAAATATAAGTAGATGTAGGTAGGTAGTTACTTAAAGTCGGCCTGGAGCAACACACGAGCTATTGGTGACGGTCCGGGATCAATCTCAAAGGGAAAGATACGACGACAACCACACGTAATTTTGAACCACGGTCAGATAATGAGGTGAGCACCTGAGCTGTGACACTTCACTCTCCAAGATTCCACTCCACGCCAACGTGAGGACATTTGAGGTCACGACAAATTTAACGCTCACCAGCTCCCGTGATTTTGATTGGACTCGGATGGATTAGCAACCCTCCGATTGCTAATCCATTGCTCTTCAAACTGGGCTACCATGGCCCTTATAGGTTATATGGTAGATAAATATAGTTCAATTTATATATAAGTAGGTATAGATATAGGTAGATAAGTAGGTATAGATATGGGTAGATAAGTAGGTATAGATATAAGTAGATAAGATGTAATTAGATATAGATATGGATAGAAAGCCAAATTCATTTATTTTCAGTCTTCAAGTTTTTTCTTGGTTTGGCTTTGTTTTGTCTTTTTATTGGACATGATTACCTAAATGCCCCATTTATTTAGATTGTATCGAATCTTGCTTGAATTCTTAAATATGGTTAATGCTTTATTACAATGTTTACGAATCAGTTAGATATTAAATTTAAATACTCAATTTTCATTCAAATAACTTGAGCGCTTGCAACGCATTTATTTATTTAACCCCTTTCGTAAATTAACATGGTTAGAGTGAGTTCGGCTGTTCTGTAAAATATTTTTCGGTCAATTAATGAATTTCTTCTCTAAACCGACGATATATCCTTCCTTCAAATTTCAGTCTTCACTATGAATTCTAACCAGTTTTGACCTTCGTGATCAATAGAACCGTTCCTAGGATTCTTTCAACTAATAGATGTGGTTATTTAGTCATTAAATGTGTCATAGAGAGAGAGAGAGAGTAAAAGCAATACTACACAACTCGGAAATTTCTTGACGCTCAGAGGGTTAAAAATTAGAGAATATTTTTGGTATGATTCAAAAACAACTTCTAGTTAAGTATAAGATTTGATACTATACAAACACTATACTCTGTATGCATTTCAAAAATGACGCACTAAGGGATCCTACACTTCCAATAACAGTTATTCCAGTCTGTTTACCCCGGAGCATTAGCTTTTCCACTGTTCAACATCGAAAGGCATCTGTGCGAAAAGCTTCTCAAAAGAAGAAATCGGTGGCGAAGACCTGAATGACACGTGCCAGTTTTCACCTCTAAAAAGTACTCTGGGAGATCCCGGAAAATGATCACTTCTCAGGTCATTCTAAACCTGACCCTCCTTCTGCCATAGATACCGATTTCATCGCAGGAGAGCGCGGCGACGGATTCAAATATTTTTCTCAGCGTAGAAAATGGCTTTTCCATTATGCATGAGAAAGACAGAACTGAAGGAAGACATATCTATATCCGAATATATCAATCTATATCCGTAGACGAAAATGTACCTGTACGGACGACTCAAGCGCTGATCTGGAAAGTGCTTTACAATTCCTAAGGATCAAATAACTCTCCCGTCCCTTCAAAGGTACACAGCAGGGTACCATGTAAATATATGGAACGCGTCGAAAAGTGTAGTCGAAGCCGAATAAACTTTTGTGAGCCAACATATTGATTGCATTTTCAGCATACTGATAGGATAGCTTGAATAGAAAGACCTCGCAAACTAGGCAGTTGAGAAGGGTAAATAAGATTATTTATTAGAATCGTATCGATCGTTTATGTATCGATTCACTATCGTAAGATAAAACTTCGATTTCAGAGTCGAGATTGATAAGCGTAAAGTGAGGTGTGAGTGTAGTTATAAGTATGGATACACTTAGTCATTATTGATATAAGCTCATTTTTTATGTAGCGTCGATTTTAAAACACATGTAGTCCTTAAAATTCAATTTTACTTCCTTGAAATCTCATGGTTTTTTATTTTTCTTGGTCTGTTTCCGATTTATGGGTAATTGTCTTAAATTAGTAAACGAATACTTAGTTTTTGAAATGTTATAAATAATTTCTAGATTTTGTGTATAATATTAACACATAAGACATGATAAATTTTATGGTACACATTCAATATCTATATCAGGAGGCCCATGTATTTATAATATCCCGTTTCAAATAGATTATACAGCACATAGGAAATAATTGTTCCTCTAATTTTATAAAAGAAAAAGTTGAAAACAAAGTATCAGTAACAATGAATAAGTATTCTTAAAATTATGCCAGAAACTAAACTTAATTTGCGAAGTTTATTTACTTCCATTTCTTGATTTTCATCTTTCTGATAATCGAAACATTACCGTCATACCTTTTTCTAATTACAGTATTCAAACTATTGCTGCAAGGCAAAACAGAAATACATTTTAATACCAAAACTGGCTTAAAATTATGAAATTATCTAAATTTTCGAATTCCGACTTTTTGTTATCACAAGCGCTTTATCCAGAAAATTTATTTAGTTTAGAAATCATTCATCATAGAGTTATGATTTTCTTATTGAAGTTCAGCAACTAGGAAATAAATAAATAATTTGGATTTTAAAAAATCTGTTATACCTCGTACAATCGAAATTTATTCTTACCCACGATAAGCGAAATTGCAGACACAGATACTACATACATCGATTACAAGGGAAACAGAAATTAATGGTGATCCCATACAGTGCATTTGTCTACAGTTTATCGGTGAACCAACCTTTAAAATACACTTGATAGATCGGCTCTCTGCTATGGCGGTCCCTTCATGGGTAAATCCTGTGAAGGAGCCATCGTTTCCAAGAAGATATGGGGAAGTAAGAAAAGGAGACCGTTCCACCAACGGAATTTTTTCTGTCTCTTCCCTTAGTTTATATCACTCTCTTTCCCCACACCCAGAATGAGACGGGAAAAAAAGACTTCTAGATAAGTACGGATTGGTCTTTCTAAGATCGTTTACCTAACACCACCTTTCCTTTCAAACTCTACTACCTCGTGAAAGTTTTCATCGCTAAAGGTATAGAATATTGGGACTGATCCGTTTTCTCACATTGCCTCTTCGTATGTTTACACACTTTTTGGAGGGTTCAAGTTTGATTTGGCGAACATAACGCAAAGACGCAGAATAGCACCCGTTTTTCAGTGTGTTTAGTGTGATTTAATTTTATAAATTGGTGAATTTTAATCCCCAAGTGGGTTTCGACGAGATATCTCGTCTATCAAGATCTGACCAATTTTGCTAATACTTGACGATATATCTTGTCATCAAAATGCTGTCAATTTTTTTGTGATGACGAGATCAAAACTGGCCAGTTTTCTAATGACGAAATATCTCGTCCATCAAGGTATGGCCAGTTTTGCTAATAACGAGATGTCTCATAGAGACGACCATCAGAAGGGTTAAAAAGAATTTAGGTAGACAGTTAGAAAAGTTTATTGGTTTGTATTAGAAAGAATTGTTCTAGTGAGTATTTTACCGAAAAGTAGGATTTGCGTTAATGTGATTATTTAGAAAACTCTATAAAATATTTAACCAATTGCCACATAACTGGTATGGAGGTTATGGTGTTTGTCTACCGCCCAGTAAGTCCAGGTTCGAATCCCGGTCACTCACTGGGTGAGGTTTTACCAATAGCCGTCAGTTCAATCCTTGTAGTGATCAAGGCCGAAGAGGTCAGACATCAGAAATAAAAAAATTTCAAATTTTCTTCAGTTCTTGAATTTGCTATTCAATTTCTACGAGTTTTTGTCAATACTAAATAAATAATTGATGCGCTGTGATGTGGATAATCAGATATTTTTAAATTTTGAATAAGATATCGTCAATGAAACAAATAAAATGGATACATAAGATAGCGGGTTCAACTGTTCTACGAAATCATGCTTCATGCTAAGGACAGATAAAATAGATTTACTTAAGTAAAAGAACCTTTAAAAATCAGTTAATTTCAAATTAAAAATAAATATTTTTAAATATTTTTTATAAAAATTAGGTATGAAACACGTTTCAGTTATGTGTTTGAATCAGTAATTATTAAAGACCACACTGCAATTAAAAGTCATGTTAATGAATGATAATTATTTCATTTAACTAAATCTGTAGTTATAACAGCGCAAGCTAGTTGACTTAATCATACTTCAATATCCTAATGGACGAATCTGAAATTAATTCCCTTTATTATACTGTTTGCACAAAATTTAAAAATATTTTATAAATATTTATTTCTGCGAGTCTTACTTTCTAATTCGCTTTCACGAATACACACGGATCATAAAAACTATATATTCGCAGAAAATAATCATTATCTTAGAGCAGATTGCATAATTTGCAGTGGAAAAATAAAAAGTGAAATAAACATCCTGATTTTTATTTATGGTTTAGTAAACTCTATTAATGGAGAAATGTTCTTACGAAATTTTTGAAATAATTGACCTAGAAGAGGAAACTAATTCGCTTACTCAAGAGGACATGCATGTTTTAAAGTAATCAATTAAATGAAACAACCATCGCTGTCAGAGACATTTTTCATTTCAATAGAGATAATTAAAAATCCATTCACCTTTCAAATTTTAAAAAATACAACTAAAATTCATTCCGAGATTATTGCTAGCAAATCAGGGTAAGGAATATAAACATGCACGAAAGCATTCAGAAGACATTTAATCTGTGAAGCACTCGCTCTTAGTTCAAAATTGATTTCGTTCTCTGAAGATAAATAAGAGTAAAAAAGGATATGTCAATAGAAGCGTGCACATGTTTCTAATTTAATCTACTGAAGGGGGACACAATTTTTTTCTTTTCAAAAATTTCCATTCCTTTCCATAATAGGACAGCGGAAAATCCAGACTTCTAAAAGTAACTGACTGTAAAAATTATTTTATAACTCGTAATATATCTAAGTGAAATTAACAAGAACCACTTCAAAGAGCACTTTGCATTACGAAATGAAAGAGAATTCATATTTGTTTCCTAATTAGATAGATAGAACCTCTCAATTCATGCTGCAATTTTTGCATCTAATTTACGCATATATATATATGTGTATATATATGTATATATATATACATATATATATACATATATATATACATATATATATATATACATATATATATATATATGTATGTATATATATATATGTATATATATATGTATTTATATATATACTTTTTTGGTATCTTAATTGTGGAAAGTTTATTCAGATAAAAGTAAAAATTTAAGGAATTAAAAGTTCAAGTTCAAAATGAAATACATTATGAAAAGGAAAAGCATTTATACTTTTTATTGAATATTTATCAGTTGAATCGTTTTTCCTTTGAAAATCAAAAGTGTTCTGGATAGCAACAATGAACAACTTATTTTTGAATAAAAATAAATCGATGTTGTAGTGATATTACATTTTATGCATCATTTTATGTTTGCTTTTGGATATTCTTTTAAAGGAAATGGAGTAAAACAGAAGCATATTTCTTTTGAAATATTCATAGGAAAGAAAAGATTTGTCTCGAATTTTGTTTCAGTCTAAAATATAAAGTAGTTTTGTTTTCAAATAGCAGAGAAAACTGTGTGTCAAAAGTTTTGCGGTGGTTACCTTCCATATTTTTATTGCATTTATTTCCAAATGGCCACATATATTACCTCTGTGTGTACATAAAAACTGAAGTAATAATAATGTGTTTCATAAAGTTTATTGATATAACCTTCCAATTTCATTTTAGAATATCTCTATTTCATACATTTCTTATTACCTGTATATAAATCTACATTCCAAACAAATTTGATACCTTGTACACTTAGACTCAATCCAATATAACTGTTTTATAGTAGTTTGTGGATTAAAAAATTTCCTTCTATGCTGTCATAGACATAGAGGAATATAAGCAATCAGATATGGGGAATAGTATCAAGTTTAGAAGCAGCTAATATTACATCAGTGTTCTCCAGAAGATCAGAGTTTTCATAGTACTTTTTTCAGTTCTCTATAAACGATTGCTAATATAGACGTATATAAGCAATAAGATATAGGGATACACTAACCATCACTTCGTGTTGATTTAATATTATCTGCTTCTAAACGTGGAACCTACTCCCTGAAATATTGCACCGCAAATTTAAAAAGAACTAAAAACCAGTTCCTGAAAACATTTAATATAAAATCCTTCTAACGCCATTTTATGTATTTCAAAATACTTGTATTATGCCAGTTACAAATCCTGGATTAAACAGAGATAATGTATTTTTCAGACGAGTTAAATACTCCGTGAAGAACAAGACATCTTCCTTCGAGACTCCATTAAGAAGCCATCTTCTTTCGAAAAACCCTGCCCAAATGACAAAAGCATCAACATTTTTAAGAAGGGAGAGATCTGAAAACCAATTTCTTCCCATATAAACACAAACAAACCCTCCTGTAGGTGTAAACTGCCAATATATTCCCAAACTGATTCGCGCGTGGAAGTGCCATCAGCAAGAATAATTAATACTTTATCTTTTAACAACATTTTCAGCTTTTAATTGAGACGAAAAAACTTACCGCAGCTACACTTAAATGGTATTTAGCGAGAAAAGGAATCGTACCCGATATCAAACATTTTCACATTTCCTCGCGCTTTTAAAACCCCTCTAATTTCAGCCATTAAACAGCGTTGAAGTGGAGCCCCATTTTAACAAACAAGAATTAGGAACAAAAACACGATCCAATTAAGCGACACTTTGGGCAATTCCAGCAAGGTTTTCCAAGTGCACCGTTCCGCGCTAATGGCAACAGTCATTCCGGATGACTTTATTAATCGTATTTGCCTTTTGATAGAGCATTTAAGCAAAGAAGATTGCGCGAGTCAAATACACAAACAAACCCCCCTCCCTATCGTTTTCTGTGGGTTATCATTCTGACATTGCAGCTACAGCGGCGTACCTCCACTAATCTTGCGGTTCTTTGGGGACTAGAACAAATGCTCAGAGGCAGTGCCAAAAAGGCATTGTCGATGGCTGTTTCGCTCCTCTGCTCCTCTTTTTTGCTTCCCCCGACATTCGAACAGCTTAAGCTCGGGCCCCGTGACACTTAGCTCTTAATTATAACCCAAGATTGTAGATGATGGACACATGAGTCGGCCAGAGGAAACGTTGTGCTTAAATGATGCTTTTGAAATTGAGGGGGTCACGGATCATGCTAAACGAGTGCGCTTTGTTTCTTTTCGCTCCATATTTGCTGGGGCGCATTTTGAACTTTTTCAGCTTGAGAGTAGTTTCGGGATCGATTCCAGACATTGCCTCGCGCTTTGGAGCAGTTGTGAGGCATGAAGTAATTAGGTGTTTTTAAGGGTAACGATTTTCATTATGCAATGTAATGAATTGTTTTAGGAAGCATTAAATGTTTGGAAAATGAGGATAAATTAAAATTCAGGGACTGACATTCAAAGTTGAGTGTTTTAAGCGTTAAAATTATTGGGATGACTTCAGTGTTTGTGATGAGCATACACTTGTAATGGAAGTTTCGATGTTATCTTAGGATTATAAACGTTATTTACTTCAAGTTGGAAAATAAATATACTTCTTTAGGGTATTAAAAATACATAGGTTCTACTCTAAATTGAGAATTGATCTTTTATGCCTAAATTTTTTAGTTATTATTTAGTTAAATTATTGGTCTGGGTGACAGTGAGGAATAACAGAATTCGTCGGAATTCATAGATGTTTTTCTTAATATTCTCCTCTCATCAAAAAGTTCATACGTGTAACCCATTAATGTCGTTTTTTCGGAACATAATATGAATGAAAACTATTTGATAACATCGAAAGGCAAGGCGATACTCTAATATCAGTATCTGCTGGTCAATCAGAATTTAGAAGGCATAAAAAAAAATATTAAAAACGCAAAATTCAATAAAAGTTCTAATAAAATAAAGATACCTCGTTATCCACTTTTGTCGTAATGAAAAGGAGCCGAGTTTAAAAATTAGGACTTCTTACGCCAAAAAAGCATTAAAATCGTATCCCTATCTCACTAATTCTTGAAATGAAACTTGTCCATCCCTTGAAGCCGTTGAAATCGCGAAAGAAAAGCCTCGTTTTTTGAAGTCGCATTTCAGTGTCTAGTGTAGAGGGAAAAAACAGAGTCCTGCGTTTTCTCCAGCCACCAGTACATACGATTCGTGGGTAGGACGTTGAGCATCCAAAGGGACATTTTGTGTACATGAATTAGCACTCTTGCAAGAGTCGATTACGCAAGTTTTTATGCAGTCAGTAGTCGTGGATTCACCGAAATTCTTTTCGGAGGTTTTTTCCTCCCTCCTCTACCTCGCTGCATAAATCAATCCCTAATGTCCCTAAAAAAGTGAAAAGCACTAGGGGAGAAAATCTCCCGGCAAAAAAGCAGTTTCTTGAAGCACATATTTTTACATATCAGGAGCACACGGGGGAAAAAATGGTCCATCTAAACTGTTACAGACGGAATTTTTTCTGTATTTTGGGGAAATTTTCTTCGGTCCATTGCGAAAAACATTAAGTCGATGTAGTTTTTTATTAATAAAAACTAGTTTTCGAGCGTGGCGGGATTTTTTCCTCTCGTTTCAAGCCTGGTTTGGCAATTTTAATTACCATAGAAGCCAAAAGTTTTTAGAAGCTAATAAATTACGAACTTATTAAAACATCCAGTGAGATGAACGTTGAAAAAATTGGGACATTCAAGCTGAAAAACACGGCATAATTGCGTTTCTAACAATATTGGGATCAAATGTATGTGTGAGTATAATCCATTCAGAGGTGTCAGTATAATTAATGTTGATTTCGATACTTTAACTCTCCCTCTTCTAGAAGAGGAGGGGACGTTTTTTCCCATCCTTGATCAGTGAGGAGTTTTTTAATTGGCGAAAAAAATATCATTTGCCTTACATTAAATACAGTTTTTACTTCATTTAATAATTCGCCAGAAGCGGTAATCAAATTGTAAAAAAACTCCCTATGCAGGGCTTAGCGCTTTGAAGATATCTATATGGTGAAATGGAAAAAAGAGCACATGACTTGGCAAATGTGTTTTTCTATAAAAGGGAATGATTCCGAAGCCATAAACAGCAAAGCCATTTTAACGCATTAAAACTTTCAAATTAGACTAGGTGGTAATCAAATAGATTTCCATATAAATGGTAATATATATTATTACAGCATCTGCTACAGATGTTTTTCAAAGGAATTTTTTAAAACACATCCCGCTTATTGGCCAATATGTAAAACATTATAGTGACTATAAATGTTATCATATTTAGATATAATCACACTCATATAAAAATTGTAAGCATTTGAAATGACTTGCATATGAAAGGAGTAAGTGTTATCATTTAACTATATAATAACTTTGATATTCTAACGCATTCGACATTATTACTACAAAATTCTATTGCGTTTAATAAAACTGTAAAGTGTTTCGGTTGTCATTTAAGATCGTAACAAACACTTCTGTCAAAAATTATAGTGTGCACATTTTTCGAATGAGCGGAGTAATGTGCACAATTTTGTTGAATGAACACACTAAAAGAAGTAGCTGAAGAAACTTTTTCGAATTAATTTACTATGATATGTGTAATACTTTAAACTATACATTTATGGATTTCCACAACTCTTTTATACTGTAAAAATGTATTCAAAATATACCAATGTATTCAAAATATTGACTCAAAAATTAAAGAATAACGCATTTATGCTTCACGTTGAACTAGCACTTGGTATCCAATCTAACGACTTATTTTTCTTGTTTTAAAACTCAGACAATAGAACAGCTTTTCACAAACTCACACCATTTCCACGATACAACTGTAAGTTAATGCGTTTTAAATTAATGCAAAACACCACCGCTAAACAGATTATAAATCATAAAACTATATCCGCTTCTATTTTTCGCCATTTTCCATCCGAGCGAACTGAAGGCAGCGAGAAAAATAAAACCTAAAATAAAAGTTTTTACGGGGCTTACCCGCCTCGTCATTTTTATTTTCCTCTTACCGACTCATAAGAATCACAATACAAATCTATTTTTGTGCTTATGCACTTTCAAATCTCACATTGGTAGGATAGTTCTCCCCTTCCCTTTGCCCGAGATAACAAAATATAAAGTTAAATAACGACACTCAGCTCGAACACCCCCTAAAATGAGATCGGGAACGTACTCTGAAGGAAAGAAAAAAGAGAGCCAACATTCCGAAGAATGTGAACTCACTTTAACATTAAAATGCTTTTTTTTGCAGGTTCCCGTCTTCCAAATGCATCGTATGAATATGTGTGTAGGGGTTCTAACACCCTTTGCTTGGGAAAAGTTACACGCAAAAAACACCTACACCAACCAAGCAAGAACCCGTCCGCACAGCATCGCGTTAAAAGATCTTTGTGTGTGTTTTCTGTGTAAGATTATCGCTACACAGGGATATGATCCTTATCGGATTACAAACAAACAAAAGCGAGACACAGGCCTCGGTGGCTAAACCAATTAGGCATCTGAGCTGGAAGAGTCGGGCTCTTCAATTACAGATTTCTGAGTGGTACTCTTTTCGGTGCATCCAGGGAGAAAGTACCCGGCGATCATCACTTGTGAATAATTAACATATTTGAAAAGGTAGCGTCTTCGCTACAAGGAGTGTTCCACTCCCTGCTCTCTTTACGGGAGCAGGTCTGTCGATGCGGTTTGCACAGAGGAGGGAGCCTGCATGCATAGATGAGGGTTCTCGGAGAATAGGTGACAGAAAAGGAAAAAATGACACGCTAAATGATTGTTTGGTTGGATTCCTTGGGGGAAGGCAAGTCAGAGAGACACGTGGTCGCAGCTTTCTTTTTTAACCAGGCCCTTCCGTTAACGTTTCTGTCAACAGAATAAAGTATTATTGCGAGGATGGTATTTGGTAGAGATTATTAGGAGAATTTATTCGCGTGTTGTAGATGTTCGACTGTACGCAATGCAGACGTGATGTAAAAATGTGACGTATAGCTTCGTGTACGTAATAAAATATTGTTTCACGGATGGCATTTGAAGTGATTGTTTATGGGAAATCTATTCGGGTATGTTGATAAAAGTACGATCGAGAGAAGAAAGGAGGGGTTGATTCAAAAATGCGTTCTGTGATCTATAGAGTTTGGTTTTCCTCTTTACGGTTATGTTTGGACTGGAGCCTACTAAAATCTATCAAGAGCCAAGTGTTTTAAGTTTCGTTAATGTTTTAATATTCTACAGTGAGGAAGTTCATCCTGAAGAGTCTAAAAAAGCTTCATTTTCGTTGCTATTACAGGACGCGATAATAGATTTATCTGCTATTTATTGAAAATGTAACGCTAGCAAAGACTTGTTTCAGCAATGAAATTCATTTGATTGATGACATGTAGTACAATGTACAGATAATTGAAATTATAGAACTGTAAGTCAAAGCTTAGTTGTTTTCGGGTGTTGTGGCGCATGGGCCATATTTAACCAAGCTGCTCCAAACACAAGACAGACAATACAATGAGGGAAGAAGAAAAAGCAGAAGGGTGGGCGATGGTAAAAATTAAATGGAGGAAAGATCACTCCGGTACCTCGGGTGTAAGTCAAAAGGAATATGCTGAATTCATAAATTTGAGTGACCACCTTTAGCAGTTATAACTGCTTACACACAACCTGACATCGACTGGTAAAAATTCTGTATGGTATCTGTAAAGTGTAGTTCCACAGAGATACAACACCCATACACAATTCGTCAGTTGTGCCTGCATATGACGATACATAGATCAATTATAGAGCAATCATATCCCGTATGTGTTCGATGAGGGACAAATCGGGCTCCCTAGCAAGACAAGAAAGAAGTGATACTTGTTGGTCACAGAAAAACGTTGAAAAATTCGAGTGATATGGGGAAGAACATTGTCCTGTCTAAAGATAGCTCCTCGTAGGGTTTGTAAGAGGGTAGGACTTCTGCTTCCTTGATGTACCGCTGACTTCTGTGATGTACCCCTGACTGTTTATAGTGCCTGTGATCTGTATAAGACGAGGGCATGAATGAAATGAAACCATTACACTCAAACCATTACACTTGGAGTGTGACCACTATAATGCTTTGCAACGCACCCTTCTAGAATCCATTCCCCACTGTAACTACGAACAAAGACCCGGCCGTCATGGGTCGTGAGATTGTATCTAGACTCGTCAGGAAATGTGATTATCTCCCATTCAGCGTTCTAGTGTCTTCATTCTTGGCATCATTGAAGACTCTGATGCCTGTACTTTTGGGTTAAAGGAAGTCGCAATAGGAGGCGAAGCTACGAGGCTTCGCTGCAGAAATTGTCGTCAAACATTGCTGGCAGACATCACCTGATATCTCATCATCCTTCATTGTTGTTCTAACACATGCGATGTGCTTATCTTCCCTTTCTGACGTAGCCACAGGTGAAACAGATCCCTCACGACGATGAGCAGAACCTTCTGTCCATTGTCTCCAAATAAGCATTATTGTACTGGCTTTTCTCCCAATGCATGAAGCAATATTACGATACGACAAATTGCTCTTTTTCATCCCAAGAATTCTTCCACTATAAAACTCCGTCAACTGGGTTTTTAGGACGAGGTATGTTTACGCACTAGAGCACTATCAACCAAATTCATTGATATCGTGCTTAGTATTTGCCTTTTGAGGCCTTTTGCAGCTTTTGAGCCGTGTTTCTGCCTATATTGCGCACGCATCCTATTTGCCAATTAATCTGAGATTTTAATAATTAGCATTTGTCATGAAATTTCCCGTCAATTCAACAACTCTCGCTTGGGTCGCATTTTCAATGAACAACAGTGAAACTCAAATATTGTCAGTACAATGACTCGAGTAGAAGCAGTTCATATCTTAGCATAAGGTACCTAGTCGAAGGCTACAATCAGGATTCACTCATACTCCACTGGCTTTTATTTCAATAGAATTATTGCTACGATACTCAACTTGAATTAGACATGGGTACATTCATTGATAACAGTTCTTACTTTGTAATATACTTTTAATAAAATGTAACTCTAAAACAGCTTGGTGTGACAGCTGTATTTATAATAAAGATAAAGAAAACTACCACCATAAACATTTATCGGTTTTATATATAAATACTTTCGAGCTTGATTTCAAGTAAAATATCCCTGGCCTTTAAAGGACAGTGAAAAAAGAGTCAAGTAATTCAATTTGTGGATGCACCCTATCCCTGTACCGAAAGAGAGACGTCTTGAAAAAATCGAGGGAGGAAGGCGATGGTAATCTTTGGCTGATGAGGTGCTGAACCGAAAGCTTTATCCTTCCCCTCGAAAAGAGTTTAGAGTGGTCATAGAGTTAAAAGGCACACATTACACGCATCCTATTTATTGCGAAACTTTCAAACTGAAGCAATTTTGACTCGACTCTATGTTTGACATTCTTCCGAAGCCTACCTACTACGCGAGTTCGATTTTTACGCCCAAGACGCAGTGTCATGCAATAAAGTGATACTTTAAGAGAGGGATTGAACGTATTATTTACTTGTTGCCGCTCCCTAGACACTCATCGATCATTTACACTTCAGTAAGTAAATAATACCTCGGAAAAAAGTACAGAAATGGGGAGAATGCGAAAATGCAATACCGAATACCTGATGAAATTTATTATCATGGAGAATATATTTTTTTATAATTTACTCTATCTTGCTCTCTACATAAGTTTCTAATAATCCATTAAACATCAGTATTAAGATGTGAAAATTTGATTGTTAACATAGCAATTTGTGCTATCTTGCCATATAGGCTTACTATGCATTCTCCCTTCTGTGTCACCAAAACTTTTCTTCTGTGTATATACCCATTACTTGACATTTTTTGTAATGTGTTTAGTGCAACATGGTCAAATATGGCCCTTGTGCCATAAAACCAAACCCAACCAACCATATACCTTTCGTTTAAATAAGAGATAGGTACGCCCCAAAAAGAACTCCTGAATTTGGTACTACTATTCAAATTTATCTATATCTCTTTTGCTTTATCTCCCTTTTCACTATATCAAAAATTTTCTTTTGAATTATATCATATAGTCATTTATATTCAATATAGTACTTAATTATAGGTTCAAAAAGCTGCATTTAAGTATTTTAATTCAAAAAAGTTTAACGTAGATAAAATTAAGCAAACGGTATTCTTTTCGATGTCCACGTCAAGATAAAATTGCCTGGATTAATATTCAAATGCAGAAATCTAAACTTGTGGGTGGATTCATTGTCGTACAGCCAATTTAATGTAATAAGATTAAAAAAAGAATGTAATGAAGATTGAACGATACTTATAGCCATAAAATCCAACCAACTTTACCACATATTTTAAACAATCTATTTACTTGAATTGAAGGTGCAGTTAAAAATCTTTCCATTGTGTTATCATTCATAACTATCATTCATAACTCGAGAGAAGTGACGCAACTCAAAAAAGTAAATTTAAATTTTACAGAACCGAAAGAAACCCTTTTTACTTCAACTTTTTTACTTCTCTACTTGAAATTTACAGAACTCATTCATGGTGATTAAAAACTTACCACGTTTCCAGATTTCCAGGGTTCGTTTGAGTTGATCAAGTCATTTGTTAACCTTCCTGATGATTCCGACGAGATATCTCGTCCAGCAAGATCTGATCAATTTAGCTAATGAAGAGATATCTCGTCATTAAGATACTACCGATTTTTGTATGATGACGGGATCAAGATCTGGTCAGTTCTTTTCTAATCGGGGGTATTTCGTCCATCAGGATATATGGTCAGTTTTGCTAATGATGAGATACCTCATCGAGACAACCACCAGGAGATTTAATTGAAAAAGTAAAATCTTCGTTTCATGTTACCACTTTTCTCAAGATGGTGCAACCCTTCGGGTTTGATCCCGGACCGTCGCTAATAGGCCTTTGTGTCACTCCAGTACGATGCTAATTAAATACCATAATACTCAAGATGGTTGCGGAACGACAGGAAAAGATCACATGCGTCTGCAAACATCTAAATATCATACTGCCGGTGATACCACACAAGCATGCAAACTATACTTATTCAACCGAACGTTACGAATTACTTCGAAATATTACGCTATCAATAATAAAGCATCCACACCCGGGGGTATTCGCGTAACAGTTCGAAAAAGTCATTGATAACGCAGCCATATTTCAAAGCATGGACTTTATAAATTCCGATCCACCCAGATCCCTTTTTATTTGGAAGGGGCGCAAATTATTTATACTAGTCCTAAAGTAGACTGTCATTCTCCTAAAACGCTCGATTCCATAATAAATTGAAGTTTTCGCGTTCGCGTAATATTTCCGCGGGCAAAATTAAAAACCGGGCCCCCAGCTGTTGGGAAGGCGCTATTTAAAAATGCTCCGTGATTTACACTCTCCACGTATCCCTGCCGAGGCTGCGTAACTGCTTATCCTGTAAACGACATAATTACTAGCAAAGTTTAAGGCTGTCGTATCTGGGAACGTTATAGGCATCCAAGGACAGTGCCTTATTTATTCATAAATGGCCAGGCTGAGCAACGAGCGTAATCTCTGGGAGATTCACGCCGCACGGCGCGCATATATAAATTACGCACATGTTATTAGCGCCACAGCACAGCAGCGCTGCGATATTAGCAACTGTATCATGCTTTCGTAACAAGATGACCTACCTGCGCGCCGTATTAACTGCAGTATCGCTTTCTGGCAGTTATGCAGTCATGTGTAGGCGATAATTCATCTCCTGCATTTAGGGATCGCGTCCCGTCTTTAGTTAAATGCCCGAACTCGTTACACAGTATGAGGCAGTTGAAAACTCTTTAACTCCCGGGCTGAAAACACAGGAATTGAATTAGCAGAACTGTAAATGAAAGGGACGGGAGGACACTTCCATCGAATTTGCACTTGATTAGGATGACACCTTCCCTAACCCTGCCATTGATGGAGTAAATAAATCCAATTAATGAGCTTGTGATTCTTCGATTGGAGTGAACTTTGGAGCCGCAGTCGGCTGCACCTGAGAGAATTTATTAAATTTGTATATTACGCAACCTAAGTAGCTTTGCAGGCTACGGTAACAGCTTTAACTGGAACGCAAAGAAATAAGGTCAGCTTAAAGGCATTAGGAAAATTTGTTTAAACTTCCCGCTTCGGAATGGGAAAGGAAGACGACCAAAATATCTGGAACCGTCTATCGAGCTTTCCGAAAGATCCAAGTAATTTGTATAATCTGTTAGATGGTAAAGATTTGTGAAGATGTCGGAGGCAATATTTTTGCTTGATGTGTTGCGCAATTTTCATTTCTCTAATAAATAACTCAGCCGGTATATGTCTCGAATATATAAGTGCGACTGAAATACAAAGGAACAGTTGAACTGAGATCACGATGAAGATTTTATTTTAATACTCAATTTAGTATATGAATAGTAAAATTACCCATTTATTGATTTTAAGCTCTCTTAGGAATAGTATTTTCCTAATAAAAGACGGTATCTTAGTGTGGTGTGTTTCAACATTTCAATGATAAATATTATCCTTAAAAATAATTTTTTTATTCTCATCATTTTATACAGCTACATTCATGAAACTATCTACCTGCTTCGAAAGAACTATATTTCAACAATATTCGGAAGTTCTTTCGGCTTAAATAGCTTAATTCTTATTATAAAGCTGTGGTAAGTATCAAATGCCGAATCATTAGTTTACTACTCTATGTTTACCAAGACTAGTTATAAGCTTTAGCAGCTACGGCTGAAAAACATGCATTATTTATTTTTCATTGCTGTTTAATTCTTAAAAAAGTGAAAACGAGCTATAAGAATTTGAAATTGTGCTGCATAAAAATGCAATGTTCATTAAAAAACCCCTGTAAATTATATCTAAATCAGAGAAATTCAGGTTGTATGTCATTATTGACGATTTAATGATCCTTAAATGAAACTTCTCCGAATTAAAATAGACTGATAATCGCCCACACATGTCTGAAATTTAAGACCTTAGTAGATTAACTTGCAGTAAATGAAGATCAAATAACGTATAAGAAAAGGGTTTTCGTTCTCCTTTTGCCAATTTTCTGAAGGGGATTCTTGCACTTTTCCCAATAAATATCTTTTGTAATCTCAATATATTTATAGCTTCTACTTTACAAAATCCAAACTTTGAAGATGAGTTTGAAGTCAGGTTCTTCATTTCTTTATTAGTATAAACTTCCTGCATCAATTTTTTTGTAGCTTCTACTAGTAATTACTCATGTAGCTACAACTTAGGAAGCTTCTACTTTTCAAAAGTCAAACTTTGAAAATAAGTCTGAAGACAAGTCAGATTCTTTATTTTTTAGTAGTATTATTAATTCCCTGTATAAAGTTTCTTGCAGCTTCTACTTAGCTACTACTAGTAACTACTTTTGTAGCTACTACTTAGCTAATAGCTTCTACTTTTCAAAAGCCAAACTTTAAAAATAAGTAATAAAGACAAGTCATTTCTTGAGTTGAATCGTTAATTTTATTTCGTCACAGAAAGTAACACGACTAACACAACCGTTGTTAAAAAGTCAGAGTTAAATGCTTCTGTTACTTTTTCAATGGACTCCAGAGCTCGAGTGGCAGCTGAGTGTTTTGGAGAGGCGTTCAAATTTGACCGCATCCCCCATGATCCTCCCCACGAATTGATGACTATCCCTCCATAAACGTGGCTTGCGTGCGTGAACCCGGGGAGCAGTAAGTCACGAATCTAGATTCGACCATTAATACCGAATTTCGGGTCGGAGATGCACCCACGTTTACATAAATAATTGAAACTTTGTTCCAGACTGAGTCACGGGATCCACCTGTCAACTCCTGAAATCTTCTCCCCTACCCCGGCTCTGATCCCTCGAAAATCCCCCACTCCCCATTGTCAACAAAGTTAAGAGTGTAACGGCTTCTGTTCATTAGGCCTAAGTCCACCGCACGGGTGGATCAGGGACTCTCCGGCACAAAAGGAGGAGGAGACCGCAGGGATTCCCGAGACACCGCCGGCGGATTCCTCTGTAGTGACGATTACGCCTGCCATTTAAGACTGGCGGAGCACTTTTTCTTTCGGATGACTTTAGAGATTTGAGTATTTATTGAGCTTGTCACTTAATGGGGGTGTCGTTCAAGACTCGTTTTCATAAAGATAATATAATTTTCAAGCAGATTTCGGATCAATTCTAACAAGGACTTTTTTCTGTAATAAAATCGATTCTCACTACATGATTTTAGCGTGTCTATATAAAAGTAACACTGGATTGTTTTTAATCTGACAGCGCAGCTCAGATTATCACCAAACGAGTATTTAAAGAATTTTTAACGAGGACTTACGAATAAAACAAGTGGAAGTTTCTTAAGTACAGATTGAATTATAAAAACATAAAGTACAGAATGTAGTGTTACAAATGAATAGGCACTAGGGTATCTCTGTTGTAAATGAGTTGTTTTGAACGATTATTAACCAAGCTCTGCTTCGTTTCTACCAGAAATTAGATAAATGTCAAAATCGTAGCTAAAATAATACCAGATTGCTTAAAAGAGAAGTAAAAGATCAGAAAATTTATGTCGTCTAAAATGCATAGCTATAAAATATAAAAACGTAAAAGATGTAAAAAACAGTACGAATGCACATTATATCCTAGTATTTCATAGATAATCCTAACAGCATTAATTTTATTTCACCTCTTTCTAGAAATTAGACCATATATCACCTTCTACGCAACAATTCTGTGACATATCCCCGTTTCATTAAACTTCCCATAGCTGTTCAAACTGCTAAAATGTTTAATCATACTTTGAAACAATAGATAAATGTGAAAGATAAAAGCAGTTAAATTAAGAGATTGATTATATGCTAAAAACCTTTAACATGTATTCGTAATATTTTGCAAAGCCTCGTAGAGTAAAAATATATACTTATATGAAGTATTTTACAGGGATATACATACACTTAAAAGTGTTTTTAATTATGAATCTTGAGGCAATTCTTAATTTAAATGATTTAAGCAATTAGCTAGGAACTTATGACTTCATTATGCCTAGTTTTAAGTATTGGTAGTTAGACACCAAAATTACCGTGCAATACATTTCGAAAAGTCCAAATGTGAATGAAAAAGTGAGATTGTTGAGAAAAGGTAATTTTTGTAGACTTCCTTTTTTAAAAGACAAATACTAAAGGGATTATTCAATTAAAACCACGTCTACAAAATAAAATACGATTAATATTTTTAAAAATCTCGTGCATTATCAGCAGTTGCATAACAAGAAAATCAGACTCATCCAATTCCTTCATTTGAAATGAGAGTCTTCATAAAATCCGAACTTAGGAGAACTCAGCTCTGCATAAAACGCAATAAACACAGCAGATTGTAATGAAATTACGCGAAAGAAAAACAAACAGCACCCAACGAAGTATTCCCCCTGGGGAAGAGAGGAAAACAAAATTTCGAGATTAAAAAGCATTCTCTTGTAGGGAGAGGAAGCCTGCGGTGGCGAGCGAAAACTGGATAGATATCAATAAGGCGAACGAAACGAAACGCACGGCGGCAAATTTGTAAAGGCAGTCGGCGAGTTGAAAGAGACGGTGACCCGTCTGAAAACGACGATTTCCTTCCAGTTGAAATGTAATTCAGGAAAACCAATTAAATTGGTGGCAGGACTGGCAAAAGCTCGAAGCTACTCCATCGAACCTCTGATTGATCGAATTTCACTTTAGATCTAGTAAAGCTATATTTGGGCCATCAGCACTAAGCCTAAAGTAATCCTGCTTCGCTGTCCCCGATTGTAGCGCTCCCTCGGGTCTGCTGGACATCACCCTTGAGGGTGGGACGACGGTCAGATCACTAAAATTTCTTGGCCGCTACTGTGGAATGATGGGAGTCCGCGCAATCAACAATCTCATCCTTCCTCGCTCGTCTACAACTATCTATTAATGTTTACTACTGACTTTTCTTTTCTTGTTTTTGTCTATAGAAATCCCCTTTTGTTTTCTATAGCTTTCCACAGAAATGTGGAAGCGGGCTATTGGTTTTTCCGGAGCAAGACGGTAAATAAGAGTTACAAACGGCATCGTAACTTAATGTTTTCTGGCCTTTTTTCCATGTTTCCCTCCCGCTTTTTCTTCCGGCCTCTGTGAGTGCAGGTGATAAATTCTAATCTTCAAAAGTGCTTCGCGCAAAGCATAATTTTATTTATGGCATGTATTGTCCCGTACAAGCATAAGGCGGGCTTAATTACTTTAAGGGGTTAGGTTCGCTTTTCGCGGGATGCTGAAAGAAATATGTTTGCGAGTCAGTTGCCGTAAATCTTTGCGCGTGTTTTTATTGTTTGGGCTACCTGTTGCGTCTTGTATGGATTAATTTTTCACCCTTTCAGTAAAAAACAGAGCTGGAAGAAGTCCGAAATTCCTGCCCTACTAAAGTCAGCAAAATCTGAATGGGTTCCAAATAAACACAAGCAAATATGTTTTAAAGATTGAGTACTAAATTGTTTATGGTATATTCTCTTCCTATATGTGTGGAATTGGAGAGACAATTTTAAGATGAGAAACCACTTTGAAGAGCCAGGAAGAAGTTCAACCATATAGGGTGGTTAATTTACCGTCCAGTTGAAACAACTTCAAATACGAACATAATACATATAACTAGCAATATTTAGGAGGTTGGTTGGTTTTTATGGCGAAACGGTCGTATTTGGACAAGCTGTACCAAACACAAGACAGACAACGTCATGTAATGGACAAGCAAGCGGAAGCAAAGTTTTACTGACACACAGACTACAGAAATACTCCCAGGGTAAGTTGCACAAAACAAACCTGACCCGCCTACAATTCGCAAGTTGGCTAGCGCGGTGGACAAACCCACTCAGACACTGTGGTACTGCAACGCTTAGGATGTAGGTAGGTAGTTGAATATACGTTGCACTGGACCAACACAACGGGCTATTGGTGACTGTCCGGGACAACCCACGAAGCTAGGACAACATCTCGTAATTTTGAATCACGGTCAGATGATGAATTCAACACCTGAGCTGGTACCCCACTCTCCAAAGTTCCACACCACGCCCACATGAGGACATTTGAGTCCACGAAATACTTAACGTGCACCAGCCTCCACGTACACGAAGGTCTTTGGTTCGATCAAGTTTCTTCCCTCCGGTTGCTAATACGCTACCCAAACAGCTGGGCTACCGAGGCCAAACATTTCGTAGGAAAGTCTAGAAACCAGTTATGGTGTCAGAGCATTTCATAACACGTTTTATTGGTGGATATCACGCTAAAATAGTTTCCATAAAATCCATAACAACCCGCGAGTTGTAGGTGGCGCAGGTTCGATTCCTGTCTGAGTGTTATCTCTTCTGTCAGTAAAATTTTCCTTGATATTGTTTGTCTCGTGTCTAGCGCAGCATGGCCAAATATGCCATAAAACCCAACTAACCCAACCCACCCACTGCAATCACTGTTATCCTTCAAAGATTTAAAAAACTATTCTAAAACATGAAAACGGCTTAACCAATGCACGGAAGAACTGTGTCCCATAAGGTGCGAAAGTGTGTGCCCTAACATGTGCAGGTACACAAAGCACAGCGGGGCCATTGAAATTGAATAAAAAAGAGACAAAACAATAATCGTGATCACTTGTAGATGCACCATATGCCAGACGGCCTCGTGGCAATTAGTGTAACAGGTCCACAAGTGTTCAGCGAGGACCATTTTGCGGAAAACCCCGTCTGGTGCTCACTGAATTGGAGGGGCAGGGGGAAATGCCCTGAATGAACGTAACCATTGAAATCGGGCGTGTGTTATTGTCGGAGTGGAACAACATGATGGGTGAGAGGGGCTCGTGCTCGGGCACGCCCTGCACGGGAAACCATGGTTTATGGATGGATACCCCCCGGCTTGTCCCATCTGTCGATGTGGGTTCATGTCGCAAGAGCACATTGCATGCGAGATGCCAGGATTTAGTGAAAGCGCTGATTTGGCGAATTCAATAAAGGGTTTTGAATGACGGAAGGTAGATTTTCACAGAAAATGCTCACACTCTTGTGTGAGTTGTAATATGTGTTACATTTCAATGGTTGGTTACATAATTGAAATTAAGAAACATGTGCGAAGTTTGGAATCTATTAAAAAGCGCACATTTTGAAGAATTATTTTCTTTTTTAACGATGGATCACAATACCTACCCTTTAAGAGATCGCAACATGTTTAGTACAATTCAGCTAAAATATATTTATTAAAATTTACTGTAAATATGACAGTTTTGACATGTAAATACTATCAATTTTAGCAAGCAGTTTGGCAACTGCTGGAATCAGAAGAGTTGGAAATGAAATTGAAATGAAAGATTGAATGAAAAATTTTTGGTGGTGCAGATGTTTTAAAAGGTGCAGATGTTTTTCAATACAGTAACTCAACGAATTCAGCTAGCATTCGTAACTCTACCGTGTCGTAACAGAGTGTAAAAGATAAAGATGACTATATTTTAAGTATAACAATTTTTTAATATTTTTGTCTTTGTTATTTTATAAAGAATAGCGTAAAAGAAAGTTTTCTTGTAACAACTCAAATGAAGTGAATTCGAAAATTTCATCGGTATGAAACTGATAGGAATAAGCTGAAAACGGTATGCGTTGCAAATGTTTTTCAATTAACTCAACGAATTCAGCTAGCATTCGTGCACTCTACCGTCTCGTAATAGGGTGTAAAAGATAAAGCTGATTATATTTTAAGTATAGAAATTTTTTAATGTGTGTTTTAATCTTTATTTTATAAATTGTGTTAAAGCGCTAAAAAAGCTTTCTTGTAACAACTCAAATGAAATAAATTTGAAAATTTCATCATTATAAAACTGATAATAGGAAAAGAATAAAAGGTGCAAATGTGTTTCAATACAGTAACTCAACGAATTCAGCAAGCATTCGTGCACTCTATCACCTCGGAACAGGGCGTAGAACTCTACTAACGGGCTCTCCCATAGAAGCTCATTCGAAATGGGTTTCAAATTTCACTGCAAAAAACAATACACCTAGGGTAGGAGCGAAATTGCACAATTAGAGAACTTGGCTCCTTTTCAGTCGGGGCTTGGCGAGTGTCAGGGAGGATCGTAACCAGATTCACCCTCCCTAAAAGCTTGTCACGCACCCCTAAACCAGCCTGATTCTCTCATTACACGGATTAAAGTCAGACTAGAGGGTCCGAGCTCAAATAAAATAAAAACAGCAGCGGGGGAGATGGGCCCTCGTACGGGGTGTGGTTTGCTGGGATCTCACATGTTTGCGCAATGGGGTAAAACAGAAGTAATGTTAAAGTGGCTAGGACATCTGTGCTCGCTACTTACGCGGTAAGCGATTGACTGGTGCCGGGTATAAAATGATGACTTAGGACAGTAAAATTCGAGTGAAGGGTACTCTGCAAACAAAGGGTCCCGACACGTTTGATGAAGCTGTACGGATTTTATAGCTGCGTAGGGAGGAGTAAATGCATATTATAAAAGTTCGCTGCTGTTGCAGTGGAGGGTGGCAAAGCATGGGACTATAAAATGCTGCGCTTGCTCAGTTATTAGTGTTTCATTGTGTAGTTATCTATTAGCAAAGGTGCACTAAAATGATGTGCTTATTTTAGCGTGCAATGGCATCGGCAAATGTTATTAAATTTTCTGGAAGCGTCGATGACTTCTTTTGATGTCATGGAACACAATGTAGGAAAATAAATCGCCAAGTTACATGACGGCTCACCTGACACCTCCACACTTTCAAGTAATTTTTAATGTTAGGTATATTAAAAAAATTTAAATCGTGAACTTTACAGCATATACTAGTGTTGGTTACGACTCATCTGTGGTGTGCACACTTAATTATGTTTTTGTGTTATGCGTCTGCATTCTAAACAAATTCAAGTCGCGATTTTATGTATATAAACTATTTCAACAAGCTTCTTGAATTTAACGTATTTCTCGAATGGGCAGCATTTTTTTACAAGAACATTTCCTTTCGATTTGAAATTTTGATTCTTCTCAGAACATCTCCAGAAAACAATTATACTGTGGTTTATAATTTGGTTACTCTTAATAAAAAGAAATTCTGTAAATGTGGTTTCACTGCGGTGATACAAATAATGAAGGAAAGCAAACTTTTCATGCATTCTAGGTGAAATTTCGTTTTAAAGAAACCAATAGAATTTAATATAAGTAGGTGGCATGTAACAAGTTTGTACAACGAAGAAAATAAAATGTTTTTATCATATCAATTGTTACAATAGTACATTAAAAAAGCAATTTCATAAGATATTTCTGAAGATAATATGAAAGTTGCAAAAAACTACTTTCATTGAAATTGAAATATTCGTAAAACCAAAGGTGAATAATATTTTTGTACATTCAGTTTATATTAAAACTAAAATAAAATAAATGAATTTATAGATAATAGGTTAATAAAATATAATAATTAACCATTCAACTTTCAAAGGACACTTTTCTGTGTGTGTTCAGGTCACACTTCTCAATTCCCCAAAATAAAATTGTTCCAAATGTAACGCTTCCAATGTTTTAAAACTATTTTTCTCTTATCAGTGTTGACACAATCATTGTTTATTATCATATTTCCATATGTAATACACAATGATTATGTATTATTATATGTGCCAGTATACTCTATTAAATAATGTAGAATAACAGTTAATTCTTTAATCAAACTGATGCTTTAGACAAATTCGGTTAATTCATGCCATATTTCTTTCTATTTGATGAAGAAATTGCTTACGTTTATCAAACCATCTTCTCGATTTAAATTATCATGCACTGTAAACATCAGAAACACTAATAAACCTTTAAATGTGTGAAAATTTATTTAGACTACTCTCGCCCGGGTTGTTTCCTTTTTTATCCTGAACAACTCTACCATAATTCTTTCCTCGATTTATTCGAATTTTCTTTCTAAAACTATAACGCTTCGAAATGAATTGTCTTAAGCAAAGTAAATCTAAAAACTAGAATCAGATATCTCATCTAAGATAGTGAACATGACGTTTCTGTCCTTTGTTTGACGGACTGTTTTATAAAAGGAAACGGGCATACGAAAAAAAGATGAGAAAAATAGAGATAGAAAGAAAGGCAGAATCGTGTAGTTCTGCTCTGGAAATGTAGTAAGAACAAGATAGAGATCTTCTTCGGTCCCTCCATTCCAACAATACCTTTGGGAGGCGGTCTCTGAGCTGGGATTGGTTGAAACGTCCCTCCCAGCGTGCATCTTGGGTCAAGTGTTAGTCCAAGAGAGATCGTGTTTATCTCTACACGGAGCTTCTCCATTATTCATATTTAATTTTCATTGCTCGCCGAGCCGGTAGTGACCAGCAAAGGTACGGGCCGATTCTTTAAATATTGAAAACGCGCCTCGCATGCCACGAGATGGAGAGCGGGGCTCAGATGACAACTAAGGATGTTTCAAAACGACACAATTTCTGCTCTTTTTCCAGGCCGTCTTTCTTGCTTTCTTTTTAATAGCGTTTGCCCCTGACTTTCGTTTCTTAAATCGAATTACATCGGACGGACTGTGTGGGAAATGCTCGAGAATGCGGTGAATGGATCTGATTTTAATGAGCTAGTTTTGTTATTTCAAATGCAAGTGGAACTCGAATTAAAGAATTGAATGATTATAGATGTACAATTTTTCCACATCGGAATGCCTGTGCATGGCGTATACTTCTAAAGCAAAAATGCACGTTAATCATTTTATCCCTCCAAGTGGTTTCGACGAGATATCTCGTCCATCAAATTCTGAACAATTTGCTAACGACGAGATATATCGTCAAAAGAATGCGCATTGAATTCCGAATGATGAAAATATATTTTTATATTGACGAGATCACGATTAGGTCAGTTTTTTGTAATGACGAGAGCACAATTAGTTCAGTTTTCAGATGACGAGATATCTCGTCCATCAAGATCCGAACTATTTTGCTAATGACGAGATATATCTTCCAAAGAATGCGTATTGAACTCCGAAAGATGAAAAGGTACTTTTATAATGACGAGATCACAATTAGGTCAGTTTTTCTAATGACGAGATATCTCGTCCATCAAGATCTGAACAATTTTGCTAATGACGAGATATATCGTCAAAAATAATGCGTATCGGATTCCGAATGATGAAAATATATTTATATTATGACGAGATCAAGATCAAGTCCATTTTTTTAATGACGAGATATCTCGTCCTTCATGGTGCGGTCATTTTGCTAATGACGAGATACTTCATCCCCAGGAGGGTTAAGAATTTACAGTACTCGTGTAAATGAAAGAAACTTTCTACAAATTTTTGCAATGTCACGAAGTTCCTGAATTAACTCTCCTGGTGGTTTGCTTGGTAAGGTATCTCGTCATTAGCAAAAAAGATCAGATCTTGATGGGCGAGATATCTCGTCATTAGAAAAAACTGAACAGCTCTTGATCTCGTCATCATAAAACATATATATTGATGCGTATATAAACATATACGACAATATATATACTATATATATTCTTGATGACGAGGTATCTTGTCGAAATCACTTGGAGGGTTAAAACCCACTTTTTAATGTATAAAGTTTCAAAGTGACCTCTTCCATTTTTCTTATGTTAAAATGACCCTCTATCAGGACTATCTTAATCGTAGCACTGCGAGGATTAAAGACTGCATGGTTTACAAAATATCATGCAAGTTTTTGTTTAACCCTGATTATACACCATAGAATTTCTTTGTCCATACTTTTGGTCAAGAAAGTTATTAATAAGTTGCAAAAGGAATCTGAGAGTAAACCTTTTTCCTAATGCCTGGATAAACAGAATTTTATGAACAGCTTTGTTAGTAATTTTTCCTTTAAAAACAGTTATTTATTTTATTTATATGAATAAAAATTCCATTTGTTGTTTTCTAAAACAATGATTGACTGTATCTGTGTGTAAAGAGTTTACACACAAAATAATTCGAGATTCTTTCCCTCTAAAAATAATACCCATGGCCCTTTTCTAAATAATTATAGATATACATTTTAACCCAGCAGATGCCATTGAATAACGTATAATTGATGCAAAACAAGTGCATTTCAGTCTGTTTTTAGAATAACAGCACCCGTATGAATTAACCATTCTACAAAGTTTTTTCAATGCAGCGAAAATCATGAATTTAATCCCACGTTATTCAGTTTAGTGTTTGAAGAACAGATATTTTACGCGATTCGTTTTTCGTTTTCGTTGGAAATTCTTCATTTCATTTCATGAAAATATTAATCTTCCTATCAACATTCAAGCCAAATGGGAAAAGATAAAAATTAGTTTAATAACATAATTCATAATTGCGGCAATTCGTTCTGTAAATCTTCCTTGATACCTCTTTTAAAAGGTTTTAAAGGATGAATACATGAGGAGGAAGAGAGAGAGAGCTCTTAAATTATTTTGTCTGAAACACGACATTTAAGTATTTAAATAATTTTATCTTGGCAAGACTTAAAATATCGTGTCTTTATTTTTTAGACACACTTTAGGAATAATCCAAATTTTCTCTTTATAAGTTCTTACCCTGCAACTTATTTTCATTAGTTAAGAAAATTTATGTACTATTCTAAAGTAACTTATGGTATCTTTTTTTCCACTCCCTTTAGAATGAATATTTGCCTGTACCCATGCAAACTATTTGACAATAAAATATACATAAATTTATGAAAGTTTATATAGTCAAACTTATTTTTTCTTTTGAAATCTGTAGGATCGTAAAACAGATATAGAAAATTGATTGTATCTTAGAGTTCCATCTTGAAGAAACTTGATTTCTCTACAAATTAGAAACAAAATTAAAACTGTTGTACTAAATAAAGCGAGGTTGCTTTTCGGATTAAATAATAGTACTGAGAACAGTAGAAATATTCATAAGTTTTACTTTGAAACTGCATCATCTGTATTTTACTATTAATCACATTTCAATTCTCAACAAACACTCGGAAATTTTTATTGGTGCTAATATCGCATAATGCATAACATGTTGCTTACAGCATAATTGCTTTCGGCATAATCTTTATTATCCAAGGCTACATGTTTATGATAAATAGAACCTACGTAGTTTTATATAAGATAATGCTAGCTAATGAAAGGTAGATAATAAAATGGTAATAGTAGAGAAGCTAAAGTAAGAATCTTGTTCAAATCAGAAATATGTTTATCTTTTCGGATGGGTTTCTGCCTTTAGTAATACTTTTTAATAGTAAACAAGGTGCATTTCAGTAGCAAGATCTGGAATTGAATACCGTACCGTTGTTTAAATTATGAGCCGAAATAAAAACCACCATCAAATTAGCTACTTCCACCGCACGTAAAAAATGCCACGTACACTTCATCGTTAATAAACTGTCTGCTCCCAATCGAAACAGTCGTTCAATCTTCTCCAACTATTAATTCGAGAAAGAATGCTCCTTAAATCAAAACTCCATTAAATATATGAGAAGGCATAAAAGCGCCTCACCGTAGTCTTGAAATTTTTACTCAGCACCTCCCGACTCATTGAAAGCGCCTCAATTTATATGACTCCCGTTTACGCAAACCAATTAAGTGCCGTCGTAACGCTCCTTAAAGTGGAAAATGATATCTTCCACGCAACATTTTCAGCGGTAATCCGCTGGGGTTAAGCTTAAGGGAGACCATTCTCAATGCAGAAATAGCCCCTAAGCGACGGCTGGGTTGGCGAACGACCGACTGATAGTGGCTTCTAGGGAGTGTGGACAATATGGTGACCTAACAACCAAGAAGATCGATCCTTAGAGACATATCCACAAGAGGCGACTGCGTCAGACTGTCCAGATAGCTTCCTTATTGGGAAGCGCCAACGATCGCAATCGGGAGAGATGGGGGTCACCCAAACAACGCAAAAATAAAGCAGCTGCTTAAGGCTCGCTCTCAAATTTACTTACGGGTTTATTTTGAAAGGATACTTTGTATCTTTCGCCATTTGAGGTTATTTGGAAATTGGTTCGGCGTGCGAATCTGCGGTGCCTGAGCTTCATTTGGTGCGAACACTATTAAGATTTCTTCGCCCGTTTTTATTCCATTGCAAAGCGATTTAGAAAACGAAAGAAGATTTAAATTTAAATGTTAAACTTTCATCTCAAAAGTAAAAGATGTATTAGTGTTGAAAATTGTTTCCGTTTAATCGGATTTCTATTTTAAAAAATACCCAAATAACTCGTTTTTCAATCGATGTAATATAAAAATTTGATTAGTATTTATATAATCGACACTACTTCTGATGGTTTTTCCAGTTTGTAGTGGTATGCATACTTCTTTAATTTAAATACGGTACTATTTTTAAAGGTATTCTTGTTTAAAAAACAAAGTATAACAGTTAACATGTGGAAATAACTCTCGTATTTTAAAGATTCGTGTTTCTGAATAGATGGCATCATATACTTATTTAACTAAATGATTACTTCAGTATTGTATGATTGTTTTCTCGTATTCAGGTTTTTATTACAATACCAATTTAGATACGGATTAAGAGCATGCGTTAGATCCGTATTTCTCTTAGTGACTAGTTTTATTTGGACTTTTGTTAAGACATCTCTCCTACATTAATATTTCTAGCATACTTCTTATACAACTACTCATGAAAACATGTTTCTTATTGCAACACTTTTAGACAGATGGGCCTTCAATCTAATAAATGTGTTGCGAAATATTGCCCACATATCACGTTTGACAAATTGATTCTGTAAGGGTGAATAAACGTACGAATTAAACTGTTTTAAGTGGGTTAGAGTGGTACAGGATTTGGTATTTTCTGTACTGGTCATTACCGTCTAAGGATATACACTATGGATTCATGGAACCTCTGAAATCTTTTACAAGAAGTCCCGTTGTGTATCACATATCTACACCTCTAAGCATTAACTGCACCTCTTTTGTATATAGTTTAACTAATAGTACAAATTACATCTACTAAAAGAGCTTGTTTCGTGATTTTATTGGAGTTGCAGTGGTTTTCGTTGCCTCTATATATAGAGAGGGTAGTCCTACAAATTTAGTTTGTAAAATGATTTTGTTATCAATATAGAAAATATTTTAGTATAGTATCAGAGTCTAGTTTCGATATTCCTGAATTCAATTTGAGCCAATCCGCCCGTTTGCAGGTGGGATGCGAACGCAAACTGCTTGCTGTTTAGTACAGAAACCAGTGGCCCTGAGTCTTCGTTAAACAGTTTATCTGAAAATCTCTCTTCTAAAGGATTGTGGTCACACTGCCCTATATGACAATGTAATGAATACTACAAGATACAGCTCCTGGTAAGGATTAAGGGCTCTTTGGGGAACTTGTCCAAATTAGCGTCTAACCAACTCATTTTAGAATCTTCGAAGTTTGCATTCTGTGCTTGAGACCTTTGAATCGAGAATTTTGATTATTATATCCCGCACAAAATGGTCAATCTATCGTTTTTATTTATTTCCAATTCTTGGTTGACAGTTACTAGAACTGTCTTCGCAGGAATTCTAGAAAAAGGAGTAAGGGATTATGGGTAGGATATATATATATTTCTTGAAGTGCGATATATGTATCCACATGACGTCATTCTGTGTCAAAAATATGGGTTGTTCTATTATGTATGTGTGTTGTAACCCTTCACCTTGCTTTATCAATTATTTAACTTAACTTTTTGTGTAGATATATATAACCTCGGATGAAGGGAAGACAGTAAAAACGAGAAAGAAAATAAAGGGAGGTTTATTTTGAGAAATACGAAGCAGAAAAAAATCTCTTTCTGAGTAAAAGCGCTCTGGAGTTTTCAGCAGCATTATTCAGAGTGAGTTTATCGTCCAAAGATAAAGACATAGAAATAAACTAAAAAAAGCGCAGGGAGGAGAAGTGAAGTGAAAAAGAAAGAAAAGCGGTACTCGAAAGCGGGGTGTTAACAAATTCGAAGAATTTCTTAACTTAGAGTCGTAGCTTTGGCAGCTCAACTTATTGGCAAAATAACAGGCAGAGCTTAGATTTCCCCACGGTATCATATTTTATCCGGCTGCTATATCGAGTGGGACGGCAAACAAGTACACATGCAGCCCCACTTCAGGTGCTCGCGAAGCCTGCTTCAAGTTCAGGATGCACCAAAAGACACTATCTTGGCCGTTCAGGAGCGAATTTTGGACCCACTCCCACCGCTCGCTGTGGTCACGCTTCACGGACATGGGCCCAAGCCAGAAGTTTGGCCCACAAAGATACGGATTCGGGTCCCGAGGGGGCGCGGGAGATTGACACACCCCCCTGCCGGGAAGAGCAGCCCTGTGATCGAGTTGGGGAATTCCAATCTAAGTTGAGCTTCTTTACGCGACGCCCGCTTTCTTTTTACAATAGTTTCTCCTAATTGCTATCGAACGCTGACTAAAATTCATTTGTTGAGCTGCAGGAGTCACGGTGCTTGAGCAGCGGCGCTCTTATCGGCAGGTCCCAGCGATCTTCCCCCGGCCCATTTTACTTGCTGCTCAAGACATTTTAGCCTCATTAAACTGTTTTATGGGAAAATAATGTTGGCCACACCAGCGCAACGGCCGACCCTTCTTTTTTCATCTGCCGCAAAATAATGCCCTCTTTCCCGTGCATCGCTTTTGGAAGGGGTGAAGAAATGGACTCGGCTTCTTTTCATAACCCACGGAGAGAAAAGAGGCCTTTTCGCTTAACTCTACGAGCGGTATCGCATCCTTCTAGATCTGAACAGTTTTCCTAAGGACGAGATATCTCGTCATCAAGAATGCCGATTGAATTCCGAATGATGAAGATATTGCCGTTTTTGGGTGATGAGGAGATCAAGATGAGGTCGGTTTTTACCAATGACGAGATATCTCGTCCAACAAGATCTGGTTAGTTTTGCTAATGACAAGATACCTCGTCGAGACATCCACCAGGAGGGTTAATACAAAGGCGTGTACAATCGAGTGATATAAATCAACTAATTTCATTTCAAATTAATTTGAAACTTTGAATATTAAATTTACTCTGTAATCAAAAATTTCATTTTGATAATCAAACATTATTGGATCTAACCCTCTTAGGTGTTCTCATGTATATATCCGTTCCGCAACCTGCAGTCTTCCCTGTGTGACTTCTAACCAGTTTTGACCTTGAGTACTAGAATCTTTCTTAGAAATATTTTAACCAATAGATTGGTTATTTAGGCATGCGTGATGAGGGGGAAAAGTAATACTACACTTCTAGGAAACCTTTTGACACTTAAAAGGGAGGTTTTAAAAATGTAGAAAATAAATTATTTCTTCGGTGAAATCCTTTAAGCCTGCCTTAGAGATACTGCGACCAAATTTTGTTACAATAAATTTTGTTAGATACATTTACATTAAAGAGCGAAAGAAATATCTATTCTCTGAGGATATATAGGTAGTTAATTAACCTCACACTAGTGCAACACAACGGGCTATTGGTGACGGTCCGGGATCAATCCCGATGGTAAAGATTCGAAGACACCTCGTAATTTTGAACCATGGTCAGATGACGCCAATTTTCTGAGAAAAATAATAATTTTTATGTATCGCAATCCGTTAAAGCGTGGGTTTTTCATAAAAATAATTTAACCTGGACCATAGTAGGCTGTATAATTATGGATATTAGCCATCTAATAATTGAAATCAGTCGAAAAACTCTTAAATTTAAGTACTCATCAAATGAAATATGTTTTAATGATTGGGAAAAGGCCCATATTAGCTATTTAGGTTGACTTCGTATTGAAATATTAAACTAATATTTCATTTATATGTATTTACACTATACATCAATCATTCAAGAAAACTTCCTGTTTCAAATTTGATTCTATACGCAAATTTCAAAGAGCAGTACTAATATTAAATTCCTTTATCACGTATCTCGTAAACTGTCAAAATACTCGAATGAGATACTGAAATACTGTTATACATAACACGATTTACGACTCAAAAACACGATACTTATAGAATAATTGTATTTCTTCACATAAAGCCTTTTAAGGTGCAAATAAAGTTTAATATTTCGTCGGCTCCGACTTTTCCCAAACTCTGTAAAGAAAGTAGTAGGTTCTGCTCTCGTGACTTTCTCTACGGTCATAAGAAAAACAAATTCTACGAGTTGTCTATTTTGTTCGTTCGGAGCGGACTACTTCCCTCCGCGAGGCCGCCTACTTGACAGCGTCCTTCTGGGAAAAAAAGGAGTGCGAAGGCAAACCGCAAGGGACCCCTGCATCCCAGTTCTCAAACAACTATCTCAAAAACGGCTTACAGAGAGTGTTTGTGAAGGAATAGAGTCTCGCACTACGGTGATAAACAGCGCTTTGCTTTCTGTGTCTCGTGTATTTTTTATACGTTTTTAAAAACATTGTGTGAACACACACAGCTCATCAAACATTTGAGAGAATATACAGAAACACTTGTGCACAAGTGTGTCGAGTCTTGACCTTACATTGTTCCAATTAGAATCGGAAAAGAAACAGGGCTATACTTCGCGTAATGTAGGTTTCTTTTGCCAAGTGAAGGTATATTTATACATCGCATTACAGTTGGAAGTTTTGGGTTTATTGTATGAAAGAATAGGAAGTTATTTGAAATACTTTTCATTCGCAACAAATAAACGACACGCTTTGTCTCAGTTTTGAATTCGAAATGTTATCAGTCTAATTAGCCCTCGTGCACAAAAAGTGACCAAACCAATTTGTTTTCGTTTTAAGTTGACTAATATTTTAAATGGTGAACAGCAAATAAACTTAAACTCAAATAGGACATTTTAAAACGGTTTTAGTTAAATGACATGAAACTTGTACTCTTAAAAATGTGCTCCTTTTGCTTAAACTTATTTCAAATATGGTTGAAAACTTTAGCACAATTGTAATAAATATAATTAAAAACTCAGTATACACAAGCTAAAATTTACATCAAATTTTATTGCGAGCAGTCTGATTATTTAAAATAACATCCAGAATTCCACTAAGTTTTCAATAGTTAATGAATAGCTTCAATTTAGGAGTGCACAAAAAAATTATATAGAAATTAGTAGAGTGCAGAAAGATAATAATTTTACATTATGAGATGGTTGGTTGATTAATAGCATTGCATAACTCGAAAGACTCATCCTATTCGACACAACTCAAGACAATTGAATACAATGTGGAATTTGCTGCCACGAATTCGATGTTCTATTCACTCTCCCACTAATCAAAGGGGACCCAACTGAATCTTTCTAAGCAGTGCTGGAAATGGATACATAAAGAAGCGCCACCCTAGTTAATACAACTAAAGTAATACAATATGCAAATTACAGCCACCGTCTCATAAATTCGATGCTCTATACACTCTCGCACTGACCAAAGGGAACTCAACTGAATCCTACCAAACAGTGCTGGAAATGGATTTATCAAAAAGGGCCATCCTAGTCAACACAATTCAAGACAATCCAATACAATGCAATATGGAATTTACAGCCTCGAATTCGATCCTCTATACACTTTCCCACTGGACAAAGGGAACCCAACTGAATCTTCCCAAGTAGTGCTGGAAATGGATACATAAAGAAGCGCTATCCTAGTCAACACAACTCAAGACAATCGAATACAATATAATATGGAATTTACAGCCTCGAATTCAATGCTCTATACACTCTCGCACTGACCAAAGGGAACCCAACTGAATCTTCCCAAGCAGTGCTGGAAATGGATACACAAAGAAGCGCCATTCTAGTCAATACAACTCAAGACAGAACAATATGGAAATTACAGACACCGTCTCACGAATTCGATGCTCTATACACTCTCGCACTGACCAAAGGGAACCCAACTGAATCTTCAGTGCTGGAAATGGAAAACCTCTTCTGCACGACCACTTAATTTCCCCTCCATTCTCGAGAGGTCCTTCCTTATCCCCGATTGTTGATATGAATATGGTTTTCCCATTCTTTAATTGATGCGAGCGAAGGGGAGAGAGATGAATGAGAAAAGACGCAGTCGAGCCGAATCGGGCAGAGGGGGTGAATTTGAGAGGGTCTTTGATGTAACAAGCGGGCAAGCCGGCCACCGGTGTCGATTTGCTGTCTGATAAAGACTGGCTGGCACGCGACACCATTATCGTTTCGAACCCGTGCGATGGGCTACAGAACCAATGTTATTTTTGGAGGGTTACCAGCTCACGCGGCCCTATCCTACTTCTGGCGATTGTGGGCTGCGTTCAGGGATTTCATTCAAAAAGCTTTGTAGGGGAAAAGCTTTTGCTTACAATCACGTTTTTAAATGATGTCTTGGGTTTATGAATATTATCTGTTGTCGTTTCCTAACTTAGCGACAGTGTGTTTTGGATTCGTTCGGTGACTTTCGAGTCAAGTGAATTCATTCTAAAACAGCGGCAAACGTTTCTTTCGAGGTTTAAAATGATGTGATTTGCAAACCATTTCTTAGTTTTAAAAATGTGTTTCGAAATTTTATACACCATAAAATAAGCGGTACCTGCTCTTTATTCGGAGTTTTCAGTTCTCACACAAGACTAAGAGACTGGAAAATATTTTCATCTGTAAGTGTATGTTGTAATTGGAGAATGCATATATTTAAGTAGAAAAAATCAGTTTATACTAACTACACACACACACACACACTAATAAACGGGATTAGGGCAAATTGTGAATAAAAAGTGCTATGTTTAAAATTATAATAATGAATTCATGTGGCAATAGAAAACAAAAGCCTTTTGAAGTCCTTTTTTGGGGTCATCTAATATCAAGGATTGAATGAATTTCGCTTGAGATCTTAAAATGCACTAATGTGATGTAAGTAGAAAGTATTCATTTACATCTAATCTTTACACTTCACGGTTTAATGAGGTGTAGTTAAGTGTTTTATTTTAGCAATTCAATATAAACAGAATTTAGCAAACGGCACTCACTCTTTTTAAAATCCACATCACGATAAAATGGTTTGGATTAATATTCAAATGCAGGAATATCTAAATTTGTTGTTCGATTCATTATCTTATAAACCAACTTAATGTAATAAGATTAAAAACTAAAGTAATTGAGACTGAATAATATTCATAGCGTCTAAACGATGACAAAGCAGCCACGTACCCTTCGTGTCTTTGGGTTTGCCCACTGCTCTAGCAACCTGTGAGTTGTAGACGGCGCGGGTTCGATTTCTGTAACTTACCCTGGGTGCATTTCTCTCTTGTATGTCAGCAAAAACTTCCATTGTGTGTGTGTCCATTACTTGAAGTTGTCTGTCTTGTGTTTACGAAGTGTTGCCAAATATAACCCTTACGCCATAAAACACAACCTAACTAACCATGTACCTTTCGCTAAGATAAAAGAAATGTACGCATCCAAAACGAACCCCTGAATTTTGAGTACTATTCCAATTTATCTGTATCTTTTTGTCTTGTAACTATCTTTTCACTATATCAAAACTTTTCGTTTGATTATATCATATAGTCATTTATACTCAATATATTACAAGTTATAGATTGAAATAGCTGCATTTAAGTATTTTATTTCAAAAAAGTTTAACGTACATAAAATTAAGCAACAGCATTATTTTCGATGTTCACGTAAAAATAAAATTGCCTGGATTAATATTCAAATGCAGAAATCAAAATTTGTGGTTGGATTCATTGTCGTAAAGTCAATTTATTGTAATAAGATTAAAAACGAATGTAATCGAGATTGAACAATACTTATAGCCATAAAATCCAACCAATCTTACCACATATTTTAAACAATCTATTTACTTCAATTGAAGGTGCAATTAAAAATATTT
Source organism: Meta bourneti (assembly GCA_933210815.1). Classification (NCBI taxonomy): domain Eukaryota; kingdom Metazoa; phylum Arthropoda; class Arachnida; order Araneae; family Tetragnathidae; genus Meta; species Meta bourneti. Next base: position 28,107,825 of record OW119934.1, read on the forward strand.
CCAATGTTGTTACCATTCATAACTTTTTCATAGCTTATATAAATTTTTATCCATCTGTATTTACATCTATGTGTATATATATATTTATTTATTTATCTACATATATTTAATTATTTATCTACCAATTTCTACAAATGTATGTGGGGGCTCTACCACAGACTTGAAAGTATTCATTGAAATAGGGAAATCAAATACGACTATATTTTTACCTTTCGTTAAGATAAAGGTAATCACCCAAGAACTCTTGAATTTGGAAGTACTATTCCAATTTATCTATATCGTCGGCTTAGAGGAGAAACTCATTAACTGACAGAAGAACTTTTACTGCACAGCTGTTTAAAGAATAACTACAAGCTTTTAGCCAAAAAACATAAACTATAAGCATTTTGACAGTGTTATATTTTTTAACAGATTGCAATATGAAAATGTATTTCTCGTCATCGTGAAAACAAGCATTTAGTGTCTCATAAAAAATGTCAGTTAATGAGTTTCTGCTCCAAGTCGACGATATATGTGTCTTTTGCTTTTACAACTATCTTTCTTTTGATATATCTACATTTATCCAATGTTGGACCTTGCGCCATTAAAACTAAACCATCTCTCTATATATAGAGATATATGTCTATCTCTATTCATCAATCTCAATAGTTATTTAACTACCTATCTTCCGATTTATACATATGCATGTACGGGTTCTAATACAGACATGAAAGCATCCATTGTGAAATGGGGAAATCAAATCCAACTACATTTTGTTTGGAAGCAAAAAATTACCCAAACGCATCTCAAATCTTGACTCCATCTGTGTGCCTTTTGGAAACATGGACGGCAAAGGATAATGCCCAGTTGGACTTGAATGCGCGCAGTTTTTTGCTGCTGATTGTCGTGAATATAAAGCGTTTTATGATGGAGCAGCAACCCCCTTCTGGCATCTAATGAGCAGCGGGACTAGGGGAGGTGTTCCATGAGGGCAGGGTAACTGGATCTAGCTGAGCGAGCCATCTGCTCCTCGATGAGGAGAGGCTTTTGTCCAGGGGGTCCAGGGATCACAGGAATATCAGAGGGTCCTGATTTATCAACAATTATTGAGGAAAGGTGGGGTAGTCGGCCATTTCCTCAGCCCGTATGTTTTCTTTAGGGGGAGTGTGGCTCAGGAGCTGCAGTGGTAGCATCAGTGCAGTTTTGTAAAGAAATGTTTGACACGATTTGTTAGTGAAAGCGAGCTTTAGGAGTCAATTGAAAAATGCTTATTGTCATCTGGCTCTATGCAAAATGAACCCCAGATGTATGAAGTTTGTGGGCAGATTTTTATTTGTCGTAGTCTTGTTTAATACCCCCGGGATGATAACCTGTTGTTAATACGCGTTAAACACGAATAATTAAGTTTTACGTTTAGATCCATGAAAAATATTTTCACTAATTTCAAGCGTTAATAGTTTTTGTAGGGTAAAAACCGTTACTGTAAATAATATGGACATACATTTGTCTTCATTGTTGTCTTGATAATTTTAAAATAAATAGTTCTTCCTCAGCCCTTATGTTTTCCCTCAGCTCGATAAGAAACATGATGATTATAATAAAAATGAAGTTACTATTATTGACTACTCTTTTAAATCTGACTTTAAAAAGTGACACGGGAATTAAGGGATAGTAAAATTATTTAAAATGTTAATCATGTCCAGATGCTAATAGAAAAAAGTGCTTTAGTTGCATATGAATATTATGTAAGATTGATTAAGTCGGGCATGAAAAAAAGAAGCAAGATAACGGGGGTTTTCAGAAGTAAATAAATTCTATATATTGGTTAGACATATTTCTTATCTTTCTAACTGAATACAAAATTGAATTGATATGGCAGGTTTTTATAAATATGCAATAAATTAATCTGAAGAAAAATTGAAATATTGCTTTTGTATGTCTGACTTGTATTTTACATAAATTGAACGTAAACTTGCATGCGTTTAAATAAAACAGTTACCAAAATATACTTGGAAATATGTTATATAGTAGAACTGATGAATCTCAGGAATGTAATTCTGCCTTAAAATTCTTATTTACAAATGTATACCTTTACGTAAGATCTAAGAGCTATTATAAGCATATTGTAACGTAAACTCATAAGAAGCAAAAAATGCTTCATGCAAACTAATGCTTTATAAAAATTCTCAAATCTAAAAGAATACAATCGTAGAAACAAAGAACTTCTCAAACGCATTATTGTTACTGTTACATATTGCATATCAACACCCATAGACAATTTTAGATATTTTCGACACACTTGGAAACCTTCAAAATGTGTGTGTATTGTTATGACCTATCAAATCAGACCCTCTTTCTGAAAATAAAATTAAATATTCACTGCATTACCGTCTTCGTATACCGAGGTCACTTCTCCAGTTACACCTCCATTCATCAGCTGTTAGATCGCCGTTCTATGAATGAACGAAAGCGAAGCACTTCAAACATTCAATGGCACACTTAACAGCAGCACAGTGACGAGGGACAACAGCAGTTAAGTAGTCCCGATCGAAAAGGGATCACCGCAAACTCAAACGCATATTACCACCTCAAAAACATCTCCCGAAATTTCCCAACAAGGGCTCTTCTCAAGCACCCTGTGAGTTGTTGGAGGGTCCTCGACAAACCCACAAGTGGAGGGACCTTCTCCATTTACCAGCTGGCGACTATTTGGGACTCGAAAGGCTTATTGTGAGAAGCGTTTGTCATCGAGATAGGAAAATGAGGGGTGTTTTTTGAGTAGAGGGGAAAATCATTAGGCGTGATCGAACGTCGGGAATCGAGGACTTATCTGCGCAGCGGATTAAGGTGGCCACGTGGCATTGGAGTTGGCCTTCTACTTCGCTCTGATGATTGGACCGATAATGTCATCACTGACGAACCCGCCTGCTCATCAGCATTGCCGGTCCACGAGCGCTTTTCAGCCATATTAATAAGGGCGATATTTCCCAGATCCCGTCTGCTCGGGTCATAAAAAAGCGACAGCGGAGAAGGATATTTCATACATAAAACACCGGGAGCCACAAATAGGTGCTTGTTGTGAACAGGATCTCGGTAAACTATGATTTTTACTAGGGCATTAAATCGATTTAGACGAAAACAACGGCTCTGCTTCAATCAGCGAAGCTGGCTGCTTTTGTCTCGTTCTCTGACGGATATGTGGCCCCTCGTCTTATTAATGCTGGTGACAATACATTAAAGGTCTGTTCAGTGAAAACAATGTTTCGAAAGTGACAAATCTTTCATCGTTGATTCTCTCCTGTGTGCTGTGATGGTGAGACATGCACTTTCCGTGAATATTAACTGGAGGATGGCTGCATGGAAATGGTTGTGATGTAAAGAAGCAAAATAAGTTTCTTGAAATTCACTCACCTGTCGATTATCACGGGGTCGGAAGGAGTTTCGTTTCTGTTACCACAGCTTTTTTTGTCACAGCACCGACTGGAAAAAATGAACACATTACGAACATTTATTCAATGAAACTAGTTTATAACATACAGTTTTAGAGTATCGTACTACAAATGCTTAAATGAAAAGTTTCCTTTTTAAATTGAAAGTTGAAAGGAATATTTTTTAAGTGAATGTATTCTGTAGAGTAAATTTGGGTTTTCGAAATTTTCTATGGCATATTGTTTTAGGAAAGGTTATTAAATTATTTGTTCTGTAAGAGTACTTGAATTCTGAAGCTCCTTAATAAATTTTAATATAAAAAATAATAAAGTGTTGTTTTAGTAAGCTACTAACAGGAAATGCTTTATTTCACCAGATAATATTTGCCTAATGCTCCCTTGAGGTGTTTTAAGCAATTTTAAAACATCAAGCCACACAACTAAACATCGTTTTACTATCAAAACCTCGCAAATCTAATCTTTTTGGTTTACGAGTTTTCAACATTATTTGGCTACAAATATGCTCAGTTAACCTGTTTCAAAAACTCCTACATCTATATCAGTTATGTTGTAGCCACTAATCCCCTTGGTCTAGGTCAAACCTAGACCAAGTCCAAAAGACCATGAGTCGCAGTTTTCAAGTCGCACAGCGACCAACTCCTCATCCAGAAGCTATCCCACTGAGATACGGATATAATCCAAAAAATGGGGAAAAGAATTACTGAGATGCAAAGCAAAAACATCAGTTATAAAGCCCCCTATCGGCGAATTTTTAAACCCGTATCTCATAACAGTTCTACAAATTGGTATCTAGTTTTTATCGTTCCCGAAAAATTTTGATTTCCCGATTTGCGAGGTTTCGATTGTAAAATGACGATACGTTAACAATGTTCGTTTCTAGCATAGCTCATATAAAGCTTCGTAGAATTAGAGGAGTTCAACTTGGCGAGATAGATTCGTTATTTGAAGTCCATTTTCAGGTTTTATTGGTGAAATGTAACGATTTATTTAATATTTTATCTGGTGTAGTCATAACATGATAAAATGCTCTAACCAACGAAATCACACTTTTTAGCAAAATCTTCAACAAAATTCTTTCATCATTAATAGTGCTCCTAACAAGCTTGTCTGGAGCATAATTCTCGTGCTTATTAATTCATAATGTAATATAATGTAACGACTGGTTTAATAACTTATCTGGTGTGGTAATAACACGATAAAATTCTCAAACCAATGAAGCCACACAAGTGGAAAATATTTCCAAAAATATTCTTTCAACAATAATAATGCTTATAACAAGCTTCTCTAGAACCTTTTATTCACATGTAGAGCTCATTAAGTGAGCTACGGAAGCGTCAATTGCGTGACTCAAACTATACCCAATAAGCAAAACTCGAATACTTCACTCAGATCTGCTCGCCCTTCTTTGAAAAGTGAAGTAATTACCCGCTGAGTGATTTTCTTTCCATAAACTACTTCCACGGGGCTGCTCCCCCTTGCATTTCCTCTCTGATTGGTCTTGTTAAATTCAACATTTTCCAAACGCTCCCCACCAGGCCGAAGCAATGTAATCCAACTCCTAATGTTGCTACTCATTAAATTGTCCGTAAACAAAACTCCTACTATAAACCGATGGATTATTCCATTTCTCATTCCATCAGAGGAGAAGGTTTTAGTAAGCAATCATCAAGTTCTAAGACGTTGCTGCGTAATCCGTATGGGTGGCTTTTTTAAGCGTTTCGTTTTCTGGAAAAGCATCTCGCAACATAAGACATCTGTGTTTCTGGAAACGATTAAAATCCGCAAATTTGGTTTTCCAGTTCGAGTACAACTGACTTAATCCACGACAAATTGAAGTATTATGAACGGCTTATGAGCAATGAAGTCAATCTCATGGAAGATTAAAATAATCGCATTTTCCAGAAAAGCATAATCTTTGAGGAAACCTATTCTTTGTGACTTCCGTCAAGAAACGAACTTGATATAAGTTTTGGACAGTTGATTAATACATTAGAATTCCTTAAATAATAAAAATGTACGATTAATATCCTGTAAAATGAATTGTGTGGTGTGTCGGAGGGATTTTCCGAAACACAAAATATTTCGTATCAGCCATCATTTTTTCCAGGTTTTAGTCGTCTTGAATTATTTCAGTTATGCAGTTTTAGTAAAACGAAAAATTTTCCTATATTTTTAAATCAAGTAAAAGTTTACGATTTTCATTAAGAGATATCGGCAATCGTTAAGTTGTAAGTAAAAAGATGGTGATATAGCTGATGAAGGGGAATGAAGTCAATCTGTTAATATTTTAAATAATTGCATTTTCAGGAACATGCAATATTCCAGAAAAACTACCTGCATAACTACTACTTTTCTATAGTTATCAATAAGTCACTTGCTATAACTAATCTTTCTAATACATTTTTATTCATTTAAAAATAAGTTATAAAATAATAAAAATATTATTTAAGTCTGCATGAAACAAGTGAGTTAAGTGTGTCTGTTACAAAAATTGAGTTCGGAATGTAAAAATACAGTACTCCGAACAATAAAAGCCGTATAGAATGAGTTGATATTTTTTCATGTAAATACATTGAAAAGTTGAACCTAAATTTTTCTGTAAATGCTTAGTCACTGAGAATTTATAACTTAATAGATAAAATAGAATTCGCTACTTAAAAATGCAAAAAGTAAATTTTTTTGTTATTTTTCTTCAAATTACTTCTTTATTAAATCAAATTATTCAATTATTCAATCAAATTATTCAAATTATTTCTTAAAATTTTGCAAATAGCGCTGATATTTTTCAATCATAATACATTAATAAGACAATTTATTACATATAATTATGGTTTACTATTATAACTGATGGATAAATACTAGCTGTGTAATGTTAGTGCAACTGTAGATGATTATAAATACATTTGTTTGAAATTAAATTTTCATGAAAATAAATTACTGTACTTGTGGGAAATTATTAGAAATCGGGATAGGAATGAGAAATGTTTAATATGCAAAATTCTTGGAAGAAGGAAACGAATCCTTGATGAAGACAAAGAAATAAGTGCGTCTTGATTCTAATTACAAGCTACTTCAAAAACTAATTTTCTTTTAATTTAGAATACTAAATTAGAACTCTAACTGAAAACCGAATTAAGATATTCTTCCATCGAAGTAGCATCTTTCCCTGATAATTGAGAAAAGTGAAAACAGGTAAAAAAAAAAAAGTCCTCAGATAAAAAGATCTTCATAGCAATCATTCAAATGTTAACATAGGCGTGCCACAAGTGAATCTAAATTAATAAGAACGAAAAAGCACCTCCTTCCCACTTGTAAATCGCCTTCAACTAGTGGATTCATAATCATCGCGTTGAAACTATCCTTTTTTCTTTTCTGGAAATTCATTTTTATCTCGTTTCTTCATATACAACACCGGCTTTAATTATAAGAAGTCTTGAGTCAATTAAAATGTGTAGCTCACTTCTACATATTCCTCCATTCTATGGACTGTCAAAGAGAACCGGATGAAAAAGTATTTTTCAGCAAGGGAACGGCTTTCTGTAAATGAAAGATAATTAGAGGAATTTTTCATATATGTTCGTAAGTTTTTATCCGGTAGCTTGCGTATCGCAGTCTCTCGCCTAATCTGATTACAATGCGGCAAATTTCAGCTGACAGCTCAGAAGGAATAACCGTTCTCACAAATATCACATTTCTCAGCTCTGTTAAAGAAAGGTGATGGTGTAATGTGGATGTAACACGCGGTGTTTTTCAAAGCAATAGATGCTGGAATTATGTGAAACTAATCCTCCATAAAAATTTCTTTGAGACGTATGAAAATTATGCTTGGGAATGAGTGTTCTCGGTGGCTGTTTTTGCAGCGACCAATGAATATTTTAATCACTAGAGGAGATGAAAGGAAAATGTTGAACTTATTATGATGTTATGTGCAATTTTCTTACCTGCACATGACCTCGTGTGTGAGTAGAACCCGGCACATTTCGGGATTTTTGTCTTGGCCTTCGTAAGGGACGGCCTGGAAAAGAAACGAAGTAAAAGTATAAAAGTTCAAGAGTCGTTCTTTAATAACAGAAAGTGAAGTATTAGAAATAAGATTTAAATAAACTACATAAAAATTGTAAATAAGTGACATAACGATTACAAATCAATGCTATAAAGATTGCAAATAAGCGACCATAAAGATAGTAAATAAGAGTCATAAAGATTGTAAATAAATGCCATAAAGATCGTAAATAAGTGTTAGAAATAAGACTAAATAAGTGTTAGAAATGAGATTGTAAATAGGTATTAAAATAAGATTGAGTCTTAAAATTAGATTGAATGCATTTTATTTTATCAAGGTTAAAACTAAAAGAAAAATGAAGGATGCATTAGACTGAATAAAAATTTAATCATAATTTTCTAGATATGCAATGCATGATTATTCTAAATATATTTCATTTGTTTCTCAACAGCTACCTAAAATTATTGAAATAATTACATCGACTAATGTAGGAACACTTTCAGCTTAAAAGGTCTGGATGTAGCTTTGTTTTCTTAAAAATGTGAACCACTTTTAAATTAAAGTATTACAAAGAAGATTGAAAAAATTCTTCAAAAGTGGCTCAACCACTAATGAATTATTTCTATATCTAATTATAGGTCGATTGAAGTGTGAGTGAATATGAATATCTGTCAGCTTGAAAAAATCGTATTTGAAACACTTTCAGATTATTGATAATGTTACAGATTTTTTAAAAAGAAAGAAACAGACTCAACCACTCATTCTTTATATTTAAACAAGAACATCGACTTCATTCTTAGTATTGACGCCGTTGTCTTGATAAAAAAGAAAAATAACTTTTTACTTCTTTCAATGCAAGTTCGATACTATATAAAAAAGTATTTTAAATAAAATTAGTAAACTGTTTTTCATCTTGTAATGTGTCTTGTATTCATCGCCAATTATTATGGATCAATAACTGTTGCATGTTCTTTAAAAGTATAGATACTCGAAGAGAGCCATGAAATGTAAAACCTTTATCGCTATTCGTTCTCTCTAAACTGTATCACGTTCACGGTTGAGTAATTGTTTCAAAATCTAATGTCTCGTTGTTTTATGAGTTACTTTTAAGGATTTGAAAGAAATGTATTCTGTCGACCTAAGAAACATCATATATGTTAAGAAATGTATTTTCTATTCTAAACGCAATCGGTTAAAAAAATGTTTTTAGTGTTTATTTGTTATTTTGGTATAGCCCCTTACATCAGTATCAAGTTTGTTGCAGAAGCTCTAAATTTAAGTTATTTAACCCTCCAATGGTTTCGACGAGATATCTCGTCCATCAACATCTGAACAATTTTGCTAATGACGAGATATCACGTCATCGCGACGTTACCGATTTTTTGATGGTGAAGAAATCACGATCATGTGTCAGTTTTATTCCAATGACGAGATATCTCGTCCATCAAGATCTGCTAATGGTTTTGCTAATGACGAGATACCTCGTCGAGACAGCCACCAGGAGGGTTAAAGAGAGCAGATTCAGCTTTCTACAGTAAAATTTCCAAAATTTATATTGACCAAGTAAATATGCATGCCGTTTTTTCATCGGTAAAACATCCTCCACCAAAACTCGACGACATCAGCATCTTAAAAACTATAACGAATCATATTTTCAATCTACAAATACCACCGCGATCCTCTTTCTTACATCATTTGGGTAACAATGATGTAAAGCCCCTTGCATTATTATTAAGTTTGCTGCAGAAGCTATAAATTTAAATTATTTTACCCTCCAAGTGGCTTCGACGAAATATCTCGTCCATCAACATCTGAAGAATTTTGCTAACGACGAGATATCATGGCATCACGATGTTACCGATTTTTTGATGATGACGAAATCACGATCATGTGTCAGTTTTATTCCAATGACGAGATATCTCGTCCATCAAGATCTTCTAATGGTTTTGCTAATGACCAGATACCTCGTCGAGACAACCACCAGGAGGGTTAAAGAGAGCAGATTCAGTTTCCTACTGTAAAATTTGGGAAATTTATATTGGCCAAGTGAATATGCATACCGCTTTTTCATCGGTAAAACTTCCTCCACCAAAACTCGGCATGATCAATATCTTAAAAACTACAACGAATCATATTTTCTATCTACATATACCACCGCGATCCTAAGTTATCTCCTTCTTACATCATTTGTGTAACAATGATGAATCTCTCATTATCAGTGTTCGATTCTGCTGAAGAACATTCCAAGTACACGAGTGTTACATTCCCTAATCCAGTTGATGCTCGTCCGTTGACATCAGACGAAAATCATTAAGGTAATAGAATCCGAGAATTCCCTTCAGGAATAACTTTGTTAGCGATTTCCTTCCTTTACCTGATGTACCTGGGGAAAGGGGAAAAGATAAATCAAGGGTGTCGCACTTTCTGACAGAGGGAATGGTAAGGGCACTTAAAATGCTTTCCAACGGGTACCTTGATTAATGGCAAATGATTATTGCCATAATTGATCCGTGAGTGTTTCATCCTTCTTCATTAAGATTAATGGGCCGGAACTATCGGAAACTTTTCATATTTAAAACCTATTTAGCTCAAAGCTTCGTGAATTTGCTCGCGTCATTTACGACCGAGATGCCGTCCACAAATCTTTGTGACTTTCGGTGGAACTTTTGGAATTCCTCGAACCGTGGACGTTTTATTCAAGCCGCGCTGCGTTTGTCAGATTTCGACGCGATTTGTAAACGGTCATGCATTTTTCACATTTTTGTATTTGGGGGCTTCTTTGTTCTCTCATTTGGATTGGTTCAAATCTATTTTAGCCAGATTGGTAGCGATGCTATATCTATATATAATACATATAGCATTTTGTTATCATGCAGCACACAGAAATGCTGAAACGGGCTAAAGCACAGATGAATCTGTATAAAAACAGAAATTGATTTATTATCACACAGCCATGAACTAAATTTTTATTTTATACCCATTCAAGGAAGCAGGAACAATAAAGATATAACAAATTTTTAAAATTTCACACATTTATTGACATTAAACGCTAAGTTAGATGAATTCAGTTTCATACACATTACCATTCTCTTGCTATGTACAGTGTACAAAGATATATCAAAGAACTCTTATTCATAAATGAATAAACTTAACGATGTGTGTTGTAAATTTAATGTTCATAACTTGGATTTTAATTAGGAGTCTTAGTTGCGTTTGTACATTATTAATGCTCACAAAGCTAATTAATTGCACCAGTATATTTTTTGTGGTGAAAGTTTTTTAAATAAGAGACACGTCGTACTTAAAATTTAATGAATCAGTTTAATTGGTTCATATTCACTACAGATTTTATCTTATGATTCTAGATAAGTTAAGGTTAAAACAATTTAATTGTTGGTCCTTAAAAATTACCTGCGGCTCTCAAAATAAGGCTGTCGAAAGCAGAGCACAGAATATTCGAATTAACGAATACCTTACAAGTGATGTAATATATTTTTGGCAGTCTAAATACTTAATAAAGAAAATATTATTTATAAATTTCTGAAGATCCTCGTTTAGCCTATTCCTCAACTGTGTGTACCTCAAGAATTGTTAAAATATACTGAAGAAAAATCCATCCTTACTCTAAATCAATCATCTAATAAGACGCTACCATCCTTGATTGCCTCAACTGATTTTTGCTGTCCACTTTCCGAAACAATTCAAGGTTAACAAATAATTACACTCGGCAAAGAGAAAAAGTGAAGCATAAATCCCTTCAAAAGAAGCGACTGCGAGTGATTAAGAAGTCTCGCTAATGCGTCCCTTGAAACAATGAGAGCTCGATCTCGTATTCGGAAATTATTCGCCGAGGAAAGATTTTCACACCTTTTAAAGATTATTCCAATCAGTAAAGTGGAAAGGTTGCTCCTTTTCCAATTTTTTACGATACTCCTCATCTCACCTGGGGGAAGAATAACCTCAATTCAATATACTATCTGCTCTGCACTCCCACCCCAACTGAGGCAGCGAAAATAAGCAACGGCAAGGCATACTGAGATTTTCCCGCATGTAACAATATCTTTGTTGGCCCTTGAGCGGTGGAAGCGTTTAATGTATTCCCAGGTTCTAGAGGCAACTTGACGGCGATTTCTTTTCTCCTTTCATCTCCACCATCTTAGGGAAGCGATACCTATTCCAATTGGCTTCACATTCTAGTAATTACTTGTACTCACGACTAAACGGGGAAATTCTCTTCTGTAAAAAGAAGAGACTTAGAGAAGAGACTTTAGAATGTAATGAATAATGGAGGACACAGGCTAAGAGGGGAGTTAAGTGCTTTTTTTCCCTTATTTTCCCGGACCTTTTTCCTCTATTCTTTACTTCCTTTTTTTCTCCGGCGACTTCTTCAGTCTCATTCCTCTTCGGGCGAGATCCTATTTTCGCCGAAATCACTAGAACAAATTGACACGATTTTTCTGCCGCTTAATTCTGACTTTTATTTTTCCACAGCGGCGACGGCGGCGTTAAATTGATCCGCATTAACCTTATGCCAGGCGGGCTGAATGAATTACATTGCACCAGTGATTAAAACAGTATCCAGCAAATATGATGGAAGCTATTAGCGATTTGTGGATAATGCCTCCTGCGAGCGACACAAAACGGGTCAATAAGAAAATAGAAAAACAACCATCTCTATCGAAATCCCTTTTGTGTTATTTTTTGCCCAAAAAAATTCTTCCCTTGTTTAAATTTCGCTACTCTTTCCCATTTTCCTAATTTTGTTATTTCTTTTTTACCAAGCCATTTTTTACACCCGTGCATTAGTGTTCAAATAAGAAATGGTATTTAAGAGCTATTTTTTACAGCGTTTTTTCTTTGCGAGGGGAGAAGTAAGAAAGGTAGGGGAAAAACAGCCGGGAAAAAAAGAAACGACCTGACTCAAAGACTTAAGCCTCTATTAAAATAATGAGCACAGTACGAATGGTAATTGCACGTGAAGTCGACATTTAAATCCCGAAGCCTGAGTCCTGTAAAAATACGGTTCCACGATGTGTATAGATTACTGCCGTGTTATTAATTTTTTACGTTTTGCCCCATAATTGTATTAGAACATTTAATAAAACTACGGGATTACTGACAGTGAACCTGTCTTATTTCTGAAAAAAGGAGAAAGGTTGTGCGGGGGAAGGCCTCAAGAAAAAAGAGGATGAAAATCTCTATCTAATTATAAAAGAAACTTATGGATTTATTATTCTTCACACGCTCCTCATAAAGAAGTAAAAATTATGCCTCTCTTATTCGGTGAAATTTTAACAAGTTGTAATGGAATTTTGTGAATGCTTAAAGCTTGCAGATTTAACCAGAAGTGGAGATTGAAATTAATTTTTCGGTCTACGTAAGCCGCCTTTGAGAATTGCATTTGTTTTGCTTTCATTTTCATGCACAGAACGCGTTTTCTTGCAGAGTGCTTTAGTTCTCATGCATCATAAATTGCTATAAATAAATTAGTAAAGAGATTGTTGGAATGAAAACAAAATGGTAGCTGTTTCAGTGTTGCGAAAATAATTTGTTTGTTCATCATTAAGAAAATCCTACTCAAAACGTGTAGAAAATGAACCGTATTGTTTTAGTACATGGATTCTCAATGTTATGTCGTTGAACATGCTACTTTTCAATTGAGTACAGGAATGAAGGAATGATGAGATTTCTATTACTTTGAGAAAACCAAAAAAGCCGAAGATCAAAAGCGCTGCGTGCTGTTACGGAAATATTTATCATTACGATAAGTTCTCTCCCTCTCTCTTTAACCACAAACACTCTAAAATAATACCCGTTCAAGCAATTTTTCAACAAACCCCTCGCTTTTCTCTCGCCGTATTGATACAATTGCACCATCGGACGAGATCTGGAAACTCCTCCAAAAGGAAAACCGCATTTTTTCCCCATCCCAAAATTGAAAACTTCCGAGAAAATAACGAAATTAATGCCTGCCAATCAAGCCAAAGTAAACTTTCCGAACCCACATTATGATAGTGAAGACTGATAAAAACATGAGTAGATCCCCTCGTTCAACAGATGGGCCCGAATTCATCCATAGAATTTCCGAGATATTTCGAAGACCAGAGATAACACGCTGTATTGAGTCCCTATTAAAGCCACCAGATATAGACCCTATTCCCCCCTCCAATCATTCCCCAGGGGGAGCTATGCAAATAGTTGGATTTACTGTATCAGACGCGTCATTCTTACCCAACGCGCTGTCCCCTCCTCATTTGGGGGCCCCCCTTCCATCTCGTTTTGTGCCTCCCCTCGTCCTCGAATGACAACTGACGGAGTTACTTGACAACCAGGGCCGGAGTAATGGCTTGTAGGGGTGGTGATTGAGGCCCCTTCCCCCGTCCCCCAAACAACGAGGCGGAGGAGAAAAAGTAAAGCTTGAAAAAATTAAAGTGGGTAATGAAGACGAAAGTGTACGGTGCATCTTGAAAAAGATACGCACAGAATTGGGGAACTGAGAATTTTTCGGAAGCGTGAAGCTGCGTGGAACCATGAGGTGTTTGGTTTTTAATGTTGTACTAGTACGACTGGATTTCGTTTAAGGGCTTTGTGTCTTTTCAATGTTCTTGTGTTATTGTTCTATTGAATTCAAAGCAAAATGGGAGCATTCTATTGTGAAAGTAGATTACACTGCAATCTGACTGATCACAGTCAAATTTTTCAGTAGCAGATATCATCCCATCTTCATACCAGCCTCCAGTAGCAGGTTAAATGACTGGCCTGGTACTAGATTCAGATGACGTATCAATATCTATCCCAATTACTTATTGCTTATCTAGCGCCAGATGTATAACTTTTCCTTAATTAATTTGCACACTTATTGATAGTTTTATTATGAAGAGATGAAGATCCAAAATAGAATGGACTACATATCGTAGGCCTACAAGTGAAATACACTAAGTCAACATTTTCGAGATTTGAAGGTTTTATTGATTAGAATGTGGTGGTTTTTAGCCTGGTGAATAGTAATTTTTTCTTTGCATGAAGATTAGATTTCTTCTTGAGGCACACATTTAAGTATAGAGTATAATTTTTTCCCTTCGTGTGTCAGAACTATATTTTCTGATATAGTGTATTTTCTATATATCACTTGTAAGCCGACGATACATTCCCTAAATGTGAGAGCTTTTCCTTCCAAAACGTTTAGAAAGGTAAAGTTAATTTATAGTTTGTACATTTTTTCTTATACCTTTACGAAAATCAAATAAAATCTTAAAATATGCACGTACAAAATTATCATGCGATGAAACCCAAAATAGTTTTAGTTTCTAATAATTGAAAACAATCTTTCACTAGCCTAAATAATAAAAATTGAGTATTCAAATAAATTAAGATTGACAGAGTAAACAGGGTTCTCTATAAGATAAAAGATTTTATGTATGGGAGAATATCTGTAAGCAATACAAGCCAACTGTTGTGTATTACCGATTAGTTCTTGCAAAATATATCGTAACCACCAGTCAATTTAAGACAACACATGAATCGTCAATACTTTCTCAGCATATTTTAAACTGAAGGAATGCTAAATTCTCTACGCAAAGTGTGCTTGGAAATTATTGTAACATTCTAATACGAGAATATTTTATTTCCTAAGTAGGTTAGCTATATATATAAAATAGAACTGGTAAATTCAGAAAATAAATTTTTCTTAATTGCGACTTTAATTCCAAATTTTCATTAAAACACCGTTTTAGGGTTTTACATTGCAGTTTAATACTACAGGTTAACGTAGGAAAAAGTTGCATTTAATAGAAGGCAAAGAGAAAAAGGCATGGATGCTATCTATCCGCAGCTTAATTTCCTAATGCCTTCCTATGCAAATGAAAGAAAAAGTAAAAAAGTTTCACTGTCTAAGCGCAAAGCGGTTACAATTCATTTATAACAGATACTGTGGAATCCTCCACCTGATTTGCATATTTGGGAAGTTAGTGGAGCACGCACAATTATAACATCCCCGCCTTGAGCGTTAGTCGCTTCTACACTTTTGAATAACAATAAACTGAAGATGAAGTCATCAAGCTGTAATCGAGGGGAGGAATTTTATTATCTCCCCCCTTCGTCATTGCCACTTGTAATAAAATTTACTTCTCTAAAGGCATCGAACTCATTTTCGGGAACCCTCCAGTAAACTGCATTCTATAATTAGATGTTTCGATCAAGCGTCCGTGCTTTAAGAGACCGCAGATAAACCTTCGTTTTCGGATGTGGCTATAGTCACGATTTACTCAATCTGCCACCAATCTGCTCAAATAAATTTAGCGGCGGACCAACGCGTTCCGAATTTAATAGGGGGTATTTTTTAATCAAAGGTTTCCCACTTTTATTTAACTGGAGTTTTCTCTTTCATTCGGGGACATTGCGGGATCGATTAAAGTTGATACACTAAACCTCGAGTCTTTATTCTTTGCATCGAGAGGATTTGGCTTGAATGCTAAATGATCTTAAATGCATGAAAGTGTTAATATATTAATTAACCATCTCTGATCAATTTTAAGATTTGATATACTTATTTCAACTTGTTTAAAATACAAAAAATAAAATTAAGTACATATACTATAATCAAATAGTTGTGTATTTAAGGTAGAAATGGATGTATAATAGAAACAACACTTTTTCAGGAGTTCGATTTGAATTCAAAATTTATAATTATAAATTAGCATAATATTTTTCTTAAAATTCCAGTTTTGGCAATAACACATCGAATTCTACAAAATTCCCATGCCTTTAAACCAGCTGAAAACAAAATTAATCTGCTTTTAATCGCACAGATTATTTAAATTTTTGACTTGCATGTTCGAGGAAAGGAAATTTTGAAACAGTTTACTCCCTTATTCAAAATAAATACAAGTCGCAATGCATAGTGGTTTATGCAAAAATAATGTCGAACAAAACTATATTTGGACGATTAAAATTGTAAATGGTTTCTAAAAAATAATCCTCTCTTTTAGAACCTTTCATTTTGCCTTTTATTAAATACATTTCAAGGAATTTTATTTAAAATTATTTTCGTTCAACTGCGATTGGATTCTGGTTTAAGTGCATGTTAGCTAAGTAGAATAGTAAATAGTTTCTAAAAAACAATTTTCACTTTCAGAACCGTCCATTTTGCCTCGTATTAAATATGTTTAAAGGAATTGCATTTAAAATCATTTTCATTCAACTGCGATTGAATCCTGGTTTAAGTGCAAGTGCTAGCTAAGTAGAATAAAGTCGAAAGAGTTTTCCAGTCACCAAAAAGTTTCTGCATTGTATACAGTATTCGACTATAAAAAGAGATACATAACAATAGCAGTCCTTTCTGTATATGCGTGAAAAAACCGTTTATCTTCTAACAAAAGTCAATTGAAAATTAATTGTGGGCGCCAAAAACGAAAGCATTTGAACAAGAGCAGGTGCATGAAGAGTAACGGAACGGTTATGTCCCACTACAAGTGTTTCAATGTGTCCCCAAAAGCAAGATGGGGGCAATAAATCTCCAACAAGGACTGTCGGAGGCATTGAAACATCTTATTTGGATATGAATGGAGGTCCCGCCGGCCCTGCTATAAATCCCATGGGCCATCAATGGAGCCACTCCGGGTTTTGCAGGGAACAAAGCTTCTCTGCCAAAGCGAAATGTGGCCCGTGCTCTACCATATGGGACCCCCGACGACTCTGTTGCGTCTTACAACAATAAAATAACCTCTCCCCCACCCGACACGCGGCGGGGGCTCTTGTCCTGACTTGTGATTGCTTCATAAGCCTCATCTTCCGTCGATCGTTTCCTCCCGATTTCCGTTTCGGAGGTAATAATTGAGCCACCGTCGAGAGATTGAAAAGAGGCTTACAGAGGTATCAGAGCGATGATGAATTAATTACACTCCTACCACCCACTGAAAGACGGTTTTCAGCGGGCTGTTTTTCTGTGAACCGAGCTGCAAATACATAGTTGTTGTCTGTATAGTCTGATTTTTAAATTTGATTGTCGAGACAAAGGAAGTTTAACCGCCGTGGAAGAGAAAAACTAACCAGGGCAACGTGCGGAAGTTAAACCTGTTCCTCATACAGGCTGTCAACCCGGCGAAAATGTCACTACACCTTTGAATGCTAGGTTGGTAGGTAGTTGAATTCACGTCACAATGGAGCAACACAATTGGCTATCGGCGACGGTCTGGGGTCTGCACCGAAGGGAAAGATCCGAAGACAGCTCCCTGTACTTTTGAACCACGGTCACATGATGAGGTTAGCACCTGAGATAGATCCCCCTCCCACTCCTCAGAGTTCCACACCATGCCAATGTGAAGACATTTGAGGCCACGAAAGTATTAACGTGCACCAACCCCCGTGTAGTTGACGGTCTTTGGTTAGATCTAGTTTCGAACTCGAAATCCTCCGGTTGCTAATCCGCGACTCTACAACTGGGATACCCCGGCCTCCCTCTGAATCCTAGAATGAACATCCAAACAAAGGTTGTTTGGGCTTTATGGTGTAAAGGCCATATTTGAGCAAAATGCACCACACAAGGCAAAACAAGCCAAAACCTGAACATAAACACGATGAAAGTTTTAATGACACAGAAGAGAGAAATAAACCCATGATATACAATCGAATATGAGTCACCTACACCAAGAATGGGAACACCTACCTACACAAGGAAATGAATCTGAATCACCTACAACTCGCAGGTTGATGGTACAGTAGGTAAACCCACAACACTCGACGCCATAATCCATCAAAAGAACAGTTTTGAAATAAAAACCGCATGTAGCGACAAAAGCAGTTATATTGAATCACAATTAACCATGTCGAATCTACATTGGATCGAATTGGTTTAATTTGAATACGCGTATATCCAACTTTTAACCTGGGATATATCCTCTTTTAAGTCTAAGTAATGGGTCCAAGAAGTTTAACTGCTATAAAAGGAGAAAAATAATCCGAGTAGCTAGGTAGAAATTGAATCTACATCTCATACATCAATTGAACAAGGTGAAAAACCATTACGCTAGGTACGTCCGTTAAACTCTAGAACGAAGCTTTTGAGATACCGAAAGATATAAAAACAGTTCACAGATAAACACTACATTTGGCTACTTACAATTAACCCAGTCTATAATTCGTCAAATATAACGGGTATATGTAGGAAAATTCAACTGCTACAAATGAGAGAAGTTTAAACAGGGCAATCTAGCAGAAATGGTGCATGTGCCTCACACAGCATCTATTATTATTTTAACACGGTTAAAGTAACATTGCTTTAGACGGATCCTTTAAACGCCAGAACGAACACCATTTTTTGAAAGTAATCGAGAGACAAAACCAATTTTGAAATAAAAACCGCATTTAGTGATAAAAGCGTTCATATTAAAACACAATTAACCCTCCAAGTCGGCAGGGGATGTGCTAGAGATACACAAGACAGAAACGAAGAAAAGAGAAAGATATTTTAAGTACTACAAAGAAATTTCGATCATAACGGTATTATCAGCTTAGGTAGATTAGAACGAGAGAAACATATTAATGCAATTATAGTAATAACAGACACGCACTCATACATAAAGGGTTTTAATTCCGGAAAACTATTTTGCTTCTAATCCAGTTCCTTATAATAGATGAGAAGATGAATAAAGAATCCTTAAAAAGAATAGGAAATTACAAATGTTTAAAGCTTTTTGTTACCTGGCTACATTTTAATTAGTTACTGCTCATGGATAACGTCACTCTATTTAAAACGTTTGATAAAGGATAGCACTCAAGAAAAGGCACAAAACTCGGAAAATAGTTAAATTATTTCTCTCGCGATCTCTAAATAGAATAATTCATTTTTATCTCGGCAGTTTACGGTAAACGCGAGAGTAAATAGAGTGCGACTCGACAGCGGAAGAACGAACGGAACACCCGCATTCATTTAAAAACCTCCAATTATAACTTCCAACAGAAAAAAACATCGAAATTATTCAAATACGTCACCACGCAGCCGGCTCATAAATAAAATTCAAAGGAGGGAAGAAAAAAACTCGCAGTTTTGACGCCGCCGAATTGTAATAAATTTTAAAAACCGAACAAAATATCAAAAAATTACTGCACAAAAAAGCGGGGAACACCGTAAAAAAAGGCACCCCCTTCCGAAGGCAAAAAAGAGAGGGAATGGAGAGAAACTCGTACAACTGACTGGTATTAGGCTGATAGCAGGCAGCACAGAAGGCCGAAAGAAAAACAAGCCGGGAAAAATGTGAACCCATGTGCAGAGTGGAGCGACATGCGCCGGGGCGGTTGGGGAAGTCACGGAAGCATATAATGGATGGGTCCCTATGCCGTGAATCGCTTCAATATCGTTAAGAGCAGCCGCAGAGTGACTTCGTGAAGCTTTCTCCACGGCAAAGAGAGCCGGTGCACAGTTGACTGGTTCCTCTGACTGCACTCAACAGTGCTTTTGCAAACACCCACCACAACTGGAATCCGCGCCCCCTTGCAAGAGGTAGGTGGGGGCGGAGAAGTAAAAAAAGGGGGCAGCGAAGGATAGATTTTTTATGCATTATATTGTGGATATTGGCTGTAATATCGCATTTGCGGAATTAACTTCACCCTCTGATTTTTTTACTTTTCCTTCGGTATGAAGACGTGGATTGGATTTATATGGGCAAATAATAAACCGAAGAGGGTGAAATTAAAATTTTCCTCCCGTCCTGTTTGTCGCGGTTACTGTTGGAAGCCATGTTAAGTTGAACTTCAATTCGGTTGAGACGCCTGTTGATGACTTCAAGCTGTTATGAGTGTGACTTTTAACACTTTTTTCGTGCCTCGGGCAAATATTTTTAGTCAGTGCTTAGTAGTTAGCTTTCAAGTTCAACTTATTTTTTGGTATACTAAGCAGCTTGATTGCAGAATATTGTTTGTGGATTGTGAAGAGGTTGTTCAGTGTGGAATAACAGTATGATTGTCTCAGAATTTTCGGACGATTAACAATTTAATAGTTTTACAAGCTTTTATGTATTGACTAGCCAGTTTGTATAACCTGGTGGTAGTTAATAAATAAGTTTTAAGTAATGATGTCTATAAGTTGTCAAGTAACGAGTATAAGCAGGGAAATTCAACTGCTACAAATAAGAGAAGTTTAAAAAGGGTAGGCTAGCAGAATTGAGCATGTTCTTCAAAAACAGTATGTTTACCATTAGCAGGTTGAAGTTACATTGCTCTAGACAGGTCCTGAAAGGTATCAAAAGAGACAAGAGGAACTAAATACCCATGAAGTTTATATTGAATACTAAATTTATTTCTGTATCAAATAAACCGACAGTTGACAAAATTGCATTTCTCAAGAACAGTAAAAAGCAAAAAAGTAAATTTCACGGCAACCCAATAAAAGATTGAAATCTTTTTTTAGCTTTCAAGAATTTTGTTTTTTCTGTATGTTTTAATTCTCAGTTTGTATTTTGTAGGATTCACCACACCATTATTTAAAAAATCTGTATACTTCCTGATTTTAATTGCACGGTTTGTTCGCGATTAACATAACTCATGGTTACTTAAAAACTGAATTTCCATTTCGTGCTTCGTCCATTTTCTCAAGAAGGTGCAATATTTCAAAAATTTGGAAATTTACTTTCACAACTAGATATCTCGTCCTTCTCATTTTACATCACCAGAATGTATTTCTTCTTAGTGACTTGGAAATATTAAAGATCTGTAACAAACCGTATCAGAACTTTCTTAAGACCAGGACACCGTGCAATCGGAGAGAAAGTGGGAAAATATCCTCTCAGATTTTTTCTCTGCCCCAACAATAGCGGCTGGAGATACGATATAAATGTAAAGTAGACGACGCTTGTAAAGCGGTGAATTGATCTCTTATGGATAGAGGATGGGAAATCGCAGGGCAACCGTTTGCCGCTGTGTTATGATAAGGAAGAGAGCGTGCCGCTGAACCGTCCATTGGGATGCAAATGAGATCCTCAACTAGCTACAATAGGCGCCATCCAACTCAATAAGGAACTTGATTAATGAAGATCAAATGAGATCAATACGATAGCAAAAGTGAATTCCCTGTTTCTCGGCGGCTCTTGAAGCCCCTGACACCGCGTCAATGAAAATAAAAACTTGAGTTGAGGACCGTGTTTTTATCAACTCGCGCGAAAACAGGTTGCAATACATCCGATTTATTTTTCGAGAGAGATTTAATTTTCTGTGGCTTTGCTTTCGGGTTTCCACTGTACGTGATACAGTTAATGGTCGTGCGTTCATAATAAAAATAAACTACTTTTGATAGGCGATTTTCAAAAAGTATTTCATTACGGAGTGTTAACGGAACTTTTCAATGAATTGTCTAAAATGATCTGAAAAAAATAATACGCGACTGGGGTTTATGAAAATTGCGAAATATGTCTCATCGTTTGTGTGTACTTTTAAGTTTGGTTTATGTCGTAAGCTATATAGTAACTGGTTAAGTATTATTAACAAGATAAATTACTTCTGATTCGTAAATTTGAAAATGTATTTTATTCAAGTGTTCACAGAGCTTTCTAATGAAGTGTCTAAAATAATCTGTAATACTTTCAATGACTGACTTGGGTCTAGAAAAAATTGAGAATTGTTTGTGAGGCGAATTTCTTTTTGCGTGTGTAGATTAAAGTTTGACAGAGAAATTTGTATCACAATTTTTGATTGAGTTTTAGTTAAGGTAACTTAACCCTCCTGGTGGTTGTTTCGATGAGGTATCTGGTCATTAGGAAAACTAACCAGTTCTTGATGGACGAGGTATCTCGTCATTAGAAGAAAACTGACCAGATCTTGATCTTGTCATCATCAAAAAATTGACACTATCTTGATGACGAGATATCTCGTCATTAGAAAAATTGGTCAAATCTTAATGGACGAGATATCTCGTCGAAACCACTCGAAGGGTTGATTATAACAATAAGAAAACATAACTCACCTCTTTCTTCATGTGGTCTATTAGTCGAACGTAAAGGTCCTGCTCTTGCCGCACGCCTATAAAACATAAATTGTAGAAAAAGCCAAAATAAATGCATTGCTTTCAGTAACACAAGGAATCAAAAGATCTGGAATGAATTGATAATTATCATCTAAAACTTATGAAGTCCAAAATGTGGAACATGAATCAATTTTATGTAGAGAAAGGGAGTTGGTAGCATACAAATTCAGTAGATATAGAGCTACGATTTTTATTTTATTACAATCCTTTTAAAACCGGCAAGGAAAAATTGCTTTGCTCAGAAGAGATAGTACATTCAACTGATGGTATTTAATCTTTTAAGTGAATTATTTTTGATGGTGTCTTAATTCAATCAATTCTTCAGTTAAAAATTTCTTGCATACTTTGGGATTCACCATTAATAAGTATGATTACGAAGGCAAAAACCTTCTGAAGTACTTATTTAATCAAAGTTATTACAATGTTACAAACTGAAATCAAACAACTTAGAAAAGGGAATACGGCATTTCTAAATAAATATACACATTTGAGCCATAAATCTCTTGTGAATTAAGCGCCTTAGTACAACTCAGAAACTCCATATAAAAACAATTAAAAGCTTTGTATCTCAACCTGAGGAAACTCCTAACTTTTACTTCAAGAATTAAGGAATGCACTCTCTTATGAACTCGGAATTATTCCAGAGCAAAACAGTTGACGTTGAAGTAGTTTTTTAAGCTTAACTAGATTGAAATGTTTCATAATGTGTTTGAGAAACTTCTAAATTGAAAAAAGCTTTTTGGTGATTATAAATCCCACTCAAGTACCTTCTGAGCTTTGGGAAGGAAGGCAATAATGAGCGTGTTTTTCTTACAAGGCTTACCATAAATAAGGCTTTTATCGCTATAACGCTACAAAAAATTAAACGAAAAAATTAAGCCCCCCATAACCACCTTTTGTCCGCAAATGCAGCAGATTTTTGCATAAGGAGGAAGTCGCAATTTTTCCTTCCCTTCATTTGGGTGTTGGTTTTTTCCTCGGCTGCTCCCTTAAACTTCCATGCTTTCTAATCTTAATTACCAAAGCGCCCTGAGAAAGTTGAAATTTGCATATTCAACATCAAAAGTCTGCCTCTGCGAGGGACAGATGGAAACAAATGTTGGCTAATTACCACATAAATATTGCAACAATACAAGAAAAATACTTAGGAGGACGCCAAAAGTAGCAGCAATTTTTGGACTTTTTTAATTAACTTATCTGACACCTCTTTCCCCGCTTCTGCGAAAGTTCCTGCCCCTGCCCCCCCTTCGCTACGAGAACATTTTTGTTTTATGCGCATTAACAGCTTGCTCTTTCTAAGTACAGTTGTCGTAATTAATCTTTAATTTTTATTCCACTTTTGTCTGCCCGCTTTTTATGAGCGCATTTCGGGGCAAACGGAGGTTTTTAGTCAGCGGGCTAATCCTAGGGATTAAAATAGTCGGAATACCGAATGCTAATAAGGCCAAAGAACAATGATGAAAGAAAGAAACTGGATGCTAATTATGCTTAATAAAGGTATTGGTGACGTTGCTTTTACTTTCTTTGCAACCGAAAGAACTTTCTCCCGCTTTTTTGTCAATCTTGTTTGAAAGGTTTTTTGCGCTTTGGTTTTTCCACCACTTGGAATGAAATAATTACTAGAGGCCTATCATGAAACTTTCCGTCCAAATCCTTCCAACTTAAAAATATATCGCTTAAAAAATTCATCTAAATTCTAAATAACAGATTGTTGCTTTCTTATCAGGTTTCTTTCCAATAGAGGTACTCCTGTTTTCTAATCCTGAAATTTTTTAGTATAAGCTTAGAACTTTCCTAAAAAGTGATATATTTGCTACTTTTTTACGTCTCTTATACATATGTAAAGAAAATTAATGTTTTTAAAAGTCTTCAGCAAATAAAATGAAGTAAATTTCTCGATTTTTTCTGGTTAAAAAAGTACTTTTTAATCCAAGAGCGTAAAACACTTTTAGTTCAATTGAAAAGGAAATCAACACTCTCCGTTTCAGTTTAAAAAAGTTTCGAAATGAATTCATAATCTTTGGAGGGGAAAGGTTTTCAGTTAAAGATCTAATCCGCCACGAAAAATCTAAAATATATTTCAACTGTATTATTTTTAATCAGAAATGAATTTTCATTCTAGAGCAGAATGTCTAAAACGCTAAAATTTTAAACTGTGTTTAAAGAAACTCTGTCAGGAAATCTAACGCTATTTATTTCTGGCAGAAAGCACATTTTCTAGGTAATAAAATTAGATAAACTTTTCTTTGAAGAGCATATATATACGATGCTAATTCACTAACTATAAAAACAGATGATTATATCCTTCGAATATATTTTTATCGAATAAATGCAAAAGGGAAAATTTATGAATCTCGTATTTTATAAAAATAATTAGCATCTGCTTATTTTTCGACAATAACTTATCCAATCCATTCTTTCTGATTTTGAAAAATTTGGAAAATAGTTTATTAGAGAGTAAAGAACTAAATAAGCATTTAACATGGGTGCTATAATCAAAGAAAACATCTTAGATGCTGTTAAACATGCCTTAAATTTACCTAAAGAAAGACATGTTTTGACTAACTAAAAATGTTATTTAAAATTCAATCGAATGAATACTATGTTAATTTAACGCAAACATCTAATAAATTTAAGGAAAATAATCGTCCCTTAGTTAAAATAAGAGAAAATTAGTACTTAGTAGAAGAATATCATGTAACTTGACTCATCTTGAGTCATCTGAATAACATAGCAATAAGAATAAAACAACCTTCCATGCACTTTAGGACAAAATTTTTTTATATAACAAGAATATCACTTCATTCTATCAAACGAGGGCTTCTGAGCATCCCCCAAAACTGCACCAAATATTTATTCTCTCAATTTTAATTCAATTTTTAATATTTTTTGCTGTTCCCGCTATCTTACATTCACGGTTCATGCCTTTTTTAATTTGGGTCTCAGAAATGTTAGTGTATATATTTTTTATGGTTATTTGAATGCTCGAAATTAAAACCGAATATTCATTCAAAACTGCTTTTTCACCAGTTTATAAGAATTATAGTTATTTATGTAATTATCTTTAAAACTAATATATAAGTTTTTTAAAAGTTATATAAAAATATTAAACTAATATTGAAGTTCAAAAGTTAATTTAATTAAAAATATTAAAAAATTAATATTTAAGTTTAAAAATTAATCAAAATATTTAACACTAATATTTAAGCTTAAAAAAGTTGCTTAAAAATTCATGTGGATTTTATTTCCCACAAATGTTCTTGAGATCTTCAAAAGTTAAAATTGAATATAAACTTATATGTCTCTGGGTATTATTTTCATGTTTATATACATTATTAAAGCATCGGAACTAGAAAAAATTTGCACAGATCTAGCGTCTAAAATTAAAGGACAATGTTTTGATATTTTATAATAATCAAAAGAAAGTGACTGCTTGTCTTATGCGGTTATCATACAACTTCAAAACTTAAATATTAGGAAGATTTGTCGTTGAATTTCTAATAAATGATCATAGAATCAAAAAAATCCCCTTCCGCTATCTTGTTTTAACTGAAAGCCGCTGAAATATTTACTTTTTCCCCCGGACTCATAATTATTGAAAGCCTTTCGCTTAAACCTTAGCTTTAATGAAAAAGAAAACTAGAAAGGAAGTATCATTACCGCAGCATTTTCATCACCCCTTCTGCCAAATATCTAGTCAAAATGATTAGATATACATTAGATAGTAGGCGCGGCCACCAGATATGCAACACTAGATCAGGATTTGCATAACACGTGAAATTCATGAATAATCAATTTAGAGCCGGGAAGGAAGAATAATGAGGGGAGCTTTAAAAGTAGCTTTAATTGATTTTTTCATTGTTCCGGTTAAAGGGTCGATGAGTTGACTTTGCATATTTCTCATCAAACACTAACACAAAAAAAGTTAAGAAAAACAGATTTCCTGAAGGTTAATTATCCCGAAACGTGTTTACAATTGCATAAGATGAGATGACTGAAAAAAGTCTGTCTTTAAAAACAATTTAGTTATACAGTACTTTATAGAGAAAATGCTACGCTACAGGGGTTCTGTCGTATCGCTATGCAAATTGCACTCAGGTGAGATATGCAAATTATTGGAATTTCGAATCAATCACGTGGCAGGGAAACGAGGTAGACGAAAATCAGTCTGTTAAGCGAACTTTTTCTGATTTTTTTACTCACGAAAATAAAATCTTCGAACTTTTTGTTTGTGAATCAGAATTAAATTCAAGGGGTGGAGATGACTGATGCCAATAACATTTAAATCAAACAAATGCATTTACCAGTACCTTCCTGGGCAATAGATTAGTTCGTCCTAATGCAACTGTGGACAGATCTAGAGATATGTTAAAAGATAAGGTGTATCGGCCACATAGGGTGTGGAACAGACAAACATCAGAACGCGTTATTTGCAACATTCGGGGATTTCTGTAGTAGTAACTCTAGCATCTACAACAGCCATCATCCAATGAAGTCTACAGGATGCTTTGAATGTTTCAATATTGACACGGACTGTTACTCGTGGATTGATTGAAGCAGGTTTATGGCCCTTCAATAGCGCCTCATTCCACTTCATCTTCGTGAAAGATTACAGCAATATTGAACGAAGGCTACCTGTCGCTAAGTATTTTGGTGTTCAGCGACGCGTTTTGTTTCTGTCTGAGCGTTGATGATCACCTATCCATTTGTGAGCATTAAAGCTTCTCAGTGTGGAGTCATATTTTGGGGGTGCATCGCATCACTAATCAGTTATATCTGGAACCATGTTAAGGGCAATGACACTTTCTAAGGCCCGTGATTTTTCAGGACATACAAAATGTTATCTTAGCATTTTGACGTACATCCACTCTTTGTTAAAGCCAGCAGAAATGGAACCTGGAAAATGTCCAAATGCTTCCTTGCACAGTAAAATCCCAGATCTCCCAGCTGAATTCAATATTATCAGTAGAATGAATACCTCTCTTCGAAGATCTTGAAATGAAAATGAATTGTGCTTTTACTCTGAGTTAGTTATCCAAGCATTATTCCTCACTTCAATCTACAATTTTTTCTGCACGGTTTATTCACATTTTAGTTTTCTTAGTCAATGGAGAATTCCTCAGATTCTTTCGGACAATATGTAGTGGAGGTTGTTTAGTCATTAAATGCGTTGAAGAGAACAAATATGCTGAGTGTTCTCAACGCTCATCACCATAAGTTTGGAAATTCCTCCTCACAATTCGAGGACTAACAAACTCAAAGACAAGTTGATAAGGTGGCCATTCAACCTCTCGAAATGAGTCCGAGTTATTCTGTGTTACCACCTAGATTTGTGTAAAACCGTAAAATATAATATTTATTTATTTGTTATACGTATGTTATTTGAGATTCTTGGTATTTCAATAGTTTCTTAAGAGTGCAACACTTTCTTTGTCAAGTAATGTATTTACTGATTCGTTTAGTAATACTTTATAAATTTATGGCACTTTATTACCATTGTTTATATTGTCACACACTTTTTCTATCGTGGATTGAAACCTCGGTATGGTATGATTTTAGATTTATTTTAAGTTGCAGATAAGTAATATAATTATTTGAATTCTATTCTTTATGGGTTATCTGAACATTTCTGTATTTAAACATCACTAAATACAGATATTTTAACAGAAATTATGTTGACGGATAGACTTTAAGTACAAGTCTTTCCTTTGGGAAGATGAGTATATCAACAAAATAGTTCGTTTTATACGTAAATAACAAGAATTTATTGGATTCCTTTTACCTGATAGAAAATAGCAATTATTTTAGATAGGTCTTTAAAAACAAAAATGTTCATTACGTTTTCAGCATTCAAGTGCCCTCTCATTGAAATATGTGAACAGACAAGTCCATAAGTAACACTCTTGGTAGTAATATCAAAGGGACGTAGAAGTTAAGTTTATGTGGGAGGAAAGTTAATCAATGTGTTGAATATATGGAATTAATTCCTAAATTTCGTGTTTATTTTTATATCATTTTTATCTTCACGTTTTATCTACGTTGGAGATCCTGAAACAAATTTAAAGTCTACATGTACCCAATATACGCATATCGGTCTATTAAAAATGGACAAGAATAAAAACATAATTGAAAATATATAATTGTACTCGGATGCTATTAAATACAAACAATTCGTGGTCCTTTTTCTAAGAGCTAAATTAGGTGACACAATTATCTCAAACCGAAACTCAGCTTATCTAAAAGCATACCAAACATAACACGTTGATTTAATACCGGCATCGGGTTTTTCTTAGAAGAGAGAGAAGAGTTTCTTTTCCAAATCTCATCATTATTTGGAAATAATGATGAGAAAGATTGAAACAGGCACGAACTTTTTTAATCATATTTCGTTAAATGAAACGATCTTTTCTTTTGAAAAAAAAAACGTTCCCCATTTTAAAACTTCTGCAATTTTCGAAAGGATGCGGATCACCGATTCAGAATCAAAAAATAATTGTGAATTTAATAAATGTCCTCAATAAAAAGGTCTTACGAAGATTAATATATTTCCCTTTAAACATGATCTATATCATCTCCACTTAAAGTGGAAACTTAAAGATAGCACTGTA
This sequence comes from Meta bourneti, assembly GCA_933210815.1. Taxonomy (NCBI): domain Eukaryota; kingdom Metazoa; phylum Arthropoda; class Arachnida; order Araneae; family Tetragnathidae; genus Meta; species Meta bourneti. The sequence continues at coordinate 28,136,874 of OW119934.1, forward strand.
TCCTTATTAGAAAAGAGGAGGAAGAAGTAGTTTTTTTGTTTCGTCAAAAAGATTTACTCGGTTCTTGAATAACTTGTACGCGAAGGAGAAAATAAAAAAAGTCATCCAAAAGAATAAATTCAACCAATAATACTAAATATAAGTTAAATGGCAGGTTTGGATGGGAAAAAAACACGGGAAACTTTTGTGCTGGAGATTATCTGAGATTAAAATAAAAGAAGACAGCTCACTTTGCTGGTGATACAGCGTTATTTAACGAAGATGTTTGTTCTTTTCACTTAAAAAGAAGAATTGCGAGAAACGTTTTAAATATTCGCTTAATGAGGATGCCGAGCCTAGAGACGAGAGCAAACAGTTCCTTTTGTTGCTAGAGACAATCATTTCAAGCTCATAGCCTCAGGCTGTTTGACTATGAAAATATGCACGAGAGAGTTGAAAGTGGCTCGTTTCGAATTTTTACCCAAACCGCTATTTGTTTGGTTTTTAAATTTCAAGCTTGATTTAAATACTTTTTTTCATTTTTTATCTTCTTCGTCATAAACCGTTCTTATGTTTCTATGAAATTATCTTTTCTCTTTATGGGAGTGGCTTACAATGGAAAAGGGTGGAATTTTTTTGTAAAAGCATTCATCAATTGCGAATTAAAATAGCGATTTTCGGCATTTTTACTCTCCTACTAAAACAAATGTTTACTTGGATGTAATGGGGAAAAAATGGAGAAAATTTTATTATTCTTTGTCAGTTTTTCGTTTTAGATGGCTCACACATTATAAACATTAGCTAATTTTAATGTAAAGGTTGAAATAAAGAATCAAAGATGCATTAAAAAGCATATTTCAACAAAAGAAACGACAAACACTTTGGTTATTACACTTTACACTTCCTTTAATTTCTAATTAAAAAAAGATTTCCTGTTCCTATTACAATAGAATTATTATTGCAATCGTGCATGAATCGGCTCTTTGGAACTGAAAGCTATGAATCAGATAGCGTTCTATATGTGCTTGAAAAAAGAAGCAAGAATACTTTTAGCGATTAAAAGTGAACATTTACAATGCACGAGTAGCAAACAATGAAGCTGTCTTCTTTTTTGGATTTCAAATATGATTTTAAAAAAGTAACAGATATGTTTAAAGATTCAGATTAAGTTTTCGTGAATGCAACTTTTCTAAACGGGGAGTGCTTATTCCGCATCCAGTAAATATTGAATAATCCCGTATATATATACTGTGAAGTACTTTGCAGAATTCGATATTCTGAGCTTTATTCCCATATTTACTTTACGAAGGCACATAAATTCTAGGCATCTATATGTTGTATTTAAAAGTACGTGATTAAATTTATTCCTGTAAACTGAACCGGCATTTAGAAAACGGGTGATTCCATATCAATGGAAATTCTGAAATGCTACAGCACTGCAGCAAAACGTCCTCTTCAGTTTTTCCGCCAGCAATTTTTTAAATAACGCTATGAAACTGAAAAGCGATAATGTTCCCTTCTCTCTATGTGAGGAAAAACTTCTTCTGATACCCTAAACTAAGTAGATGGCACTGGTCGCGTGGACATTGTCCTGCAAAGAATGATCAGTTGGAAGTGGCCATTCATTTAATCCCACCACAAGACGAGTTGACCCTCCGACCAGGAGGGTATCATAAAGGACCCGTTTACAACCTTTCGACACCCTTCGCCATCGACCATTACGCTGCCCCGCCAACATATTACAAGCAGAAGGAGATTAATGGTAAGAGGCCATAGCGGAGGTCCTTCACAACAGGCAGCTGGAGCCCGCAACTGCTAAATCCAACGGTATTTGCACTTAGACTAACGATTCTTTTCCTTTATCGAGATGGACACTTTGGAATAATGTCGGTATACGGTCAAGCAACGACAGCGGGAATTCGAGAAAGAAAATTAAGCGTTGAGTTTTCTTCCGAGCCTTTCGGGATGCAAAAACGAAATTCGCTTGTTTTGTTGGTTTTGAGTTTTATGGCGCAAGGGCCGTATTTGGCCAAACACAAGACACAGTAATTGTGAAAATTTTTAACCTCTCCTACGCTTCTGATTTTTGCTTTTTCTTCCTCCCCTCATTGTGTTGTCCATCTTGTGATTGGCGCAGCTTGGCCAAATATGGCCCTTGCGCCATTAAACCCGAAAGCAACCAACCAACAACCAATCTGTTATTTATAATAGTTAAAACAAAACCTGAAATGCTTGTTGATTTGGTTGGTTGGTTTTGGGTCTTATGGCGCAAGGGTCATATTTGGCCAAGCTGCACCAAACACTAGACAGACAATGTCATGTAATTGTGAAAAGAATGGGGATGGAGAGAAGAAAGTAGAAAAAGATCGCTTGGGCATCTGGGGTCGCGATCCCTGTTTACTAGGCAGTAAACCCCATGGGGAAGTATAGATCACTTGGGTATCTTGGGTTCGTGAAGACCATACACGCTTAAAAAGGATGTGCCCCCGAGGGGAACAAAATTCGGAATTAAGGAAAGTTCAGTAACTTACGCCCTCATCATAAAATAGGAGAGTGGGGAGGTCAGTGGACGGGTATAAGAAATAAAGAAAATGTTATTTATATTGTTGTGAGGTGGCAGGGTTTGATTGAGATTTATGGCCCATGGTCTAAAAGCGAACAAGCTGCGCCATTTATGTAAGCATGTAACATTCTCTTTAACAGTCTTACAAGAACCCCATACCGATAGTTACAATAAAATAAATTTTAGATACCAAAGATGAGAGGTTCAATGTTTCATCCTTACATAAGCTTTATAAATCTTAATTTTTATTCTAAGAGTTTTGTAGGTGAATTTTACTGTAGAATTAAGTTGTGGATCGCATCAATGCAAATTATACACATGCAATTGAAAATAAATTTGTGTTGACATATAGTGCAGTATTTGTTGAAAAGTATCGTATCTAAAATATTTTAATAGTTACTTAAATCGGGACTGAAGCCTATATAAAAGAACAAAGATCAAACGTTTGTGAATTTTTACTTAAGGAAAACTTTAGTATTTTCAAACTATTTCAAAGAATTAGGAATGAAAATTTAAAAAATGAACTGTACAGAAAATGCATGCCATATACAAAATGCTGCTCAATGTTTAATACAATAAATAGTTTATTGTTTTAGGACTATGCACATGCAATTGAAAAAATGTGTGTTCATAAATTGTATTATTTGTTGAAGAGTTTCATGTCTAAAATACTTTAATAGTTAAACCGGTGCTGAAGCCAATATAAAATGGGTAAATATTAGATTAACCCTCTTGGTGGTTTATCTTCCCTACCCTGTAGTATCCAGCCTCTGGTGCAAACCTGATCAAACTGTCACCAGTTCTGTGCAAGGTACAATTTGTTTTTCTACCTGGATCTTCATATAATCTTAGAGTAATAAGGCAGTTTTGTCGCGACGATCTGTCTCGTCCTTAGCAAAACTGACCAGATCTTGGACAAGAAATCTCGTCAAAACACTTGGAGGGTTAAGAACTTATAAATGTGTTGTGAGTTTTTAAGAAAAATTTCCTTATTTTCAAATAACATTTTAAAAGAGCTAGGATTTTGAAAACTTTAAAAATTAATGGCACAGGAAATACATTTCACGTATAAAATTCTCTACTCAATGTTTAGTATAATACATAATCTATCGCATACGAAAGTGAGAGGGCATTAAGAAAATAACCCACACGAAGAATGTACAGAAAAAGCGAAGTGTTCAAAAGCCAGTCTCCCTCGAACGAACCACTGACATTTTCCCAATTTTTATACCTGTACTCTGGATTAGAAAAGTAACAGGCTATTCTATCTGATGCAGCCTGGCTCGCTAGATGGGTGTGTCTCGCCCTGGGTAATGGCGGAAAAAAGCAAAACGTTTTGTTCACGCAATGCTATCATTGCTCCTCAATTTTCCTCTGTGAAAATCTCCTACCGTGGAAACATCACTAGATTTGACGTATGGGTAATAGCGGACTCTTTAATATTCCACTTCCTATCGTGAACGTCTCATAATTTGATAAGAAGTAGTAGCAGAAGACGTTGAATTATTTAAACTTTCAAACTTTGCTCTAAAATGCTCGGGTCGCGTTTCTTTTCCCGCCCTCCCCTTCTGACGGGAGTGGATTTCGCTCGATGATAAATTAATGCGAAACATTTAATATTTAAAAGTATGTTCCTCCTTCTACTTAAAGAGACCAGGAAGTGAGGCTTCGATACTACCCGAGTATGAGGAACAGATTTATACACTTTTCAAAATCTGGCCTAGGGAAGCTTTCCACCGGTATAATCGGGACCAAAAAACATCAATAAAGAATATCGATTTAATATTTCTAATATTAGATCAAGTGAAAGTCCTTTTCAGCGGATACTCGCATGTAATGAATTTCACTCAATGCTACAGAGAATTTATTTCTATTTTATAAGCGTCATGGTATAGCCATTTCTTTCCCTTTGTTTGAATGTAAGTAAAACATTTTTGCAGTCTAATCCTCCAAGTAGCTTCGACGAGATATCTCGTCCATTGAGATCCGACCGATTTTGCTAATGCCGAGATATCTCGTGATCAAGAAATTGCCACTTTTTTATGAGGTCGAGATCAAGATGTGGTCAGTTTTCTTCTAATGACGAGATATCTCGTCCATCAAGATCCGGTCAGTTTTGCTAATGACGAGATACCTCGTGGAGACAACCACCAGGAGGATTAACTTCGAAAATTTTTGGCAAAAAAAACCCTGAAAAATTATTAGACCTCCGAAAAAGGACTTCCTCTTCCTTTGTACCACCTTCCAAAAAAGTTCTTCCTCTGTTTAAAATATATCCTACTTCTAACAAGTGAGTTTATGCATTAAGCTTCAAGAAACAAGAACCATACGTTTACCAAAGTTAGCCCGCTAAAACAGCTTTAAGGAAACGTAATGCCTTTGATCATACCTAACATTAACAAACTGAAATCCGACTTCTAGCCATCCTTTGTATCAATTTAACGACAGAAAATAACTGCTACACTTAGAATAGCCTATTCGGTGCTATTTTTACGATTGTGTTATAGTTATTCTAAACTTCTTCACACACACACACACACACACAACCATTTAAGTTTTGAGCTAAGTATTTATTATAAATCACAAAGAAAATCAGAATAGCATAGTATACTTACCATTAGCGTACAGAAGTTGCAGCCTGTAGTGAATACCATTGTTTGTTTTCTGACCTTCAACCTCCTGTAAGAGACATGACATTACGTGTAATGTATAGGATACACTAAAGAATGTTTACTTAGTTTTACAACAATTATATTAAAGTATAAGTTTTTTACTAGTGGAAGTGTAATAATTGCATATGTACGTATTTATATAGTGAGCTTTGATAGCTGTCATTCAATACAAGAACACTTGTGTACGATATAAGATATGATAGAAATAAAATATAATTAAAAAAAAACCTCCTGACCATATTATTTAAGTACCTGAATATTTTGATGGGGGGCTTGTATATCCCGAATATTTTATGGAATATCTATATACGTACCTGAATATTTTGATGCAACTTGAAAGTAATATTTGAAAATAATTAAAGGGAGAAAGTATTAAATACATTTCATGAACTTCCCATAAACATTTGTTACTAACACCACAATCCCTTCCTGATGTATGATTTTCAGTCCCATATTCTTTTATAGTAGGAATAGCCCGTTGTGTTGCTCCAGTGTGACGTTAATTACCTACCTACCTCTTTTATATATATATATATATATATATATATATATATATATATATATATATAGTAGGTATAGTTCAAGTTTATCACAACATCTAATTAATTTTCTGCCAGACGTACCTTAACATGACTGATTCCCTTTAATTACTTTTGGGGTTGAGTGGTAGGGTGACTAAGTGTTGTCCTTGGATATTCCCCTTCGGGATTGATCTCAGACCATCATCAATAGTCCGATGTATATTCAACTACCTACATACCTTTAATTGCTATTTAAATTTTAGATCATTACAAGCATAATTTAAATAGACTAAAATGAAAAGAAAATTTTTAATCACTCTGGTTCACTTCTGGTTTATTTATAACATGATAAGGTAGGCAGTTAAACTTATGTCGCACTGGAGCATCACAACGGGCTTTCGTGACGGTCCGGGATCAATCGCAGAGGAAAAGCTCAGAGGACAATACCTCATAATTTTGAACCACTATCAGATGACGAGGTCAACACCTGAACTGGCACCCCACTCTTCAAACTTCCACACCACGCCAACGTGAGGATATTTGCGGCCGTGACAGATGTAACGTGCACCAGCCCCCACGTGCACGATTATTTATGGTTGGATCGAGTTTCGAACATGCAACCCATCGGTCGCTAATCCGCGATTCTACCAACTAGGTTACCGCGGTCCTTGTGTTATGATAAACGGAATGCAAGTTTATATTAGTTTATATAACAGACAACTCTCATATAATTAGCGCGTTTATAATGTTGTACGATATCTATAAAAGGAAACCGATCTTTCGTGTAGTTGTCAAAGTGTGCTGTTCTTATTCAAAGTTTGTCAATTTTCGTCAATGAAAACAAGTGCATAAACTTCGAGTGAATAAAAGGTAAAAGTTAATCTGACAAGCATGGTGTTGATCCGAATAAATGAATTGAAAGAATAAAGAGAAGCCTTTAAAGTGTTTCCCATAGAAAGAGCCAAAGGAATAGTGCGAGTGGTCAAAGCCGTAGATAAAACACTTGGAAACAATTACACATCGGCACCACTTGCCTTCGAAATCATTAACTGATATCCATGAAGAGAGAGTGGCCGGTTCAAAGAGGCGGCAAAGCGATTGAAGTGGCCAGTGCGAGCGGACGTTTAGCATACGAAACCGATGCATTTAACGCTGGAAATTGGGCTTAGCCCTCGATAGTGAACAATAAGTTGGCGTCAGAGACCAGCTCAATATTCCCAGTGCGATCTAGAGCACGGTGCTTGGAGCTCATTACTGGGCCAAGCGTCAAGAGGGCTTATTACCGGCTAAGCTAGCCAGGAGAAAGGACATAATCTGCAATTCTCGCTGCCCAAATGGAAAGCTGGAGACTACTTGCGAAAGGACTGTCATTACCCCTTTGCGTGGACAATCCTTATGGGACTGGTTCGTGTTCTGGTGGTTGTTATTAATTGTACGACAGGCGAAATCGTTGCAGTTGAATAAAGGCTGCATGAATCCAATTCTACAGAGATTTGTTCGATACTCTAATCAACTGACAAATCTTTGGCTCGCATTCTGTCCGGCTTTGCTTTTAAATACTTGTTCACTTCCCAAGAATTTAACCAGTGACGCGATAGTTTAATGGTCGTAGTATTTTGCAGTACTTAATATCTATATCTAGGCATGCGAGTCGCTATATGGATAGACAATAATTAAATCGGAAACTCGATAGCAGTGCCATTCAGGTCATAACTGCGAATATTTGTGGATATTTCTTATCGATGATTATGTCTTCAGAAACTACTTTAAAGCAGCGCGATTTTAAATCATTTTAAGTTAAAATAACAACAATTTAGTTTTAAATCAGGTTTTATCGTATTTCTTAAAATTAGGCTCAATGGACTGCGCGAAACCTTATTTATGTTTCAGTACCTTTGTAGAAATAGAAATAGGGCTGTGCACAATCCATAAAAGGGCCAACGTCCATTTTGCAAGTTTCTGGTAACAGTTTATTTAGTTACTATTTTTATTTTTAATACGCATACCCATCGCACAGAAAATACTCTTCAGTATTTTAAAACTTTCATAATGTATTGACAGGAGTACATTGGCACTTTTTCTCTTATAATTTTTATTACCTGAAGCGATTTATAGAAGTAACTCAAAATCAGCGAATTTGGATATTGGCCCCTCCTCTACCAAGGTACAAATTTAATTCGGTTGAAAAGTGGCGCAGCAGGAAAAACAAATAGATTTTAATATAAAACCCAATCCACAGTAATTCCAGAAAATGTACATCAGAATTTTCTAATTATCAAATAAACTGATAAGTGTTTACATTCATTTTATACATTTCTATAGAATTCACCGCAAAATAAATTAAATCGTTTTTATAAGGATTCTCTTTTTAGAATAATCACTTTTCCTTTTCCCGCAGAACATTTTTTAAGATAGCCTTCGATATTGTTCGTTATATATATAAAAAGCCACCCCTTTAACATGATTAAAAACAAACGGGGTGCAATGTATGATCGGGACCGCTAAAAAGGATTTTTAATCTTATTCTATACCTTTGATTAATTCCCCTTCAACTCCAAAGCACCGTGTTCAATATCAATAACAAAGAAAACGTCCTACATGACACTCGTTCGCTGAAGGAGGAGAGGCTGATTGGTAGCAATTTAATAACGAGGAAAGGATACACCGTTAATTGCACTCTACAAATTTATCTATTTAAAATTCCACTCAATGCAAATAAAAGCGAATCGAAGAACCAAAATAGAGACGGGAGTCGAATTAGGTTTAGCTTTTAATATAATCGCTTAGAGTGTTATAGTAAAGTAGTAAATATTGAATATTGATAGTACATGGAGTTGTAAATTCCCAGTCTCTGAAAATAGATGTTTGCTTTTTTAAATATGTACCCCATTGTAGTTTGTAAACTTAGGTTTATAGTTTGCTTTCTTTCCTTTTACAGTTGGTTAGTTTTCACGGATTAGCTAATAAATTTTAATGTATACCGATTTCTGCGGTTTGGTTCTTGCTTTTACGGATCTTAAAGACTTATCAATGAGTTTCTGCAAAACGGTTTGTATCGTTATGGTTAATTTTTACTAATCAATGATCTGTGTCATAGAAAGTTTTCATCCTCCATTTGGCTGTTTCGGCTTAAATATCGGATACTGAATTTAATTTTTCCGTTAATTGCAATATGACCTTTATCTAACATTTATTGTACCATAGAGACCACCCTGAAGCCTCGCTCAAGGAAATATCAGCCGTATATTTGAGCTACCCTTTCTAGATAAGTGAGCGGGCACATCCTACCTCTAGCTTTCGTTCAGATCCATGAGGTCTTTCCACCGTGTCTAAAATGCAAACTGAACATGCCTCTTTAACTCTCCAAGTGGTTTTGACGAGATATCTTGTCGATCAAGGTATCGCCCATTTTTTATGACGAGATTAAGATCTGGCCAATTTTGCTAATGACGAGGTATCTCGTAGAGACAAGCCAACAGGAGAGTGAAGTCATCTTCTGGGCTGCGTTGGTTTGGCAAGAGAGGATCTCTATGGAAATCCTGATCTAGTATTGGACTTTTTGAGTGTGTTCGGACTCATGCACTTACTCCTGTTGCTTAGCTAAGCCATTAGGAATAAATAACAACGCATATCAGTTAGTAATTTATACAAATTAACCCTCCAAGTGGTTTTGATGAGGTATCTCGTCAATCAATATCTGACCAATTTTGCTAAAGACGAAGTATCTCGTCATCAAGGTATTGCCGATTTTTTGATGACGAGATGAAGATCTGGCCAGTTTTCTGCTAATGGCGAGATATCTCGTTCATCAAGCTTTGGTCAGTTTTGTTAATGACGAGATGCAGCATCTTGACAACCACCAGGAGGGTTAAGTAATGGATTTAGATCACCCCCCAATGTATGCGTTATATTTTCGTAGTAGATTACACAAGAGGTTTAGGTCTTCCAATATTGTAGATTGTATGCATTAGAATTGTCATGGATGGTTCCGTTGGCAATGTTTGTATTTTAGGGCTCAGATAACGACCGCGTTGGGAATTGCATAAGGTTGGTTGGTTGATTTTAGAGTTTCATGGCGCAAGGGCCATATTTGGCCATGCTGCGCCAGACACAAGATATACAACATCAAGTAACAGACAGACACACACACAATGAAATTTTACTGACACAGAAGAGAGAAATACACCCAGGAGGAATACACCTGACAGGAATCGAACCTGCGCTGCCTACAACTCGAAGGTAATTGCATAAGAAAAACGATAAAACAACACGTTCCTTAAAGCCTATATTAGTCGCAAAAGCAGGAGAGGAAGCGAGATTTCAAAAGTTTAATTTTTCTAGGCCCACCCTCAATGAACCGTAATTTTGGCTGGGCTTGGTAGCAAACGGAGTTAGAGCGGGAATGCTCCTTGCTATATACGGGAGGGAAAGGGTATCAACATATACCAGTTAGTAATTTATACAAATCAATCCTCCAAGTGGTCTCGACGAGATATATCGTCCATCAAGATCTAACCAATTTTGTTAAAAACGAGATATCTCTGCATCAATATGTTGCCGATTTTCTGATATTGACGAGATCAAGATCTGGTCAGTTTTCTTCTAATAACGAGATATCTCGTCCATCAAGCTTTGGTCAGTTGTTTTCTAATGACGAGATATCTCGTTCATCAAGCTTTGGACAGTTTTAGTAATGACCTTTCGAGACAACCACGATGAGGCATGCATTTAGATTACACTCCAATATATATCTTTTCCTCAAAATCGTAGTAGATTACACATAAGATTTAAGCTGTCCATTATTGCAGACAGTATCCGTTAGCGTTGTTACGGATTGTTCCGTTGGCGATGTTACACACTGCCTGTATTTTACGACTTAGATAACGACCACGTTGTGCGTGTGCATAAGGAGAACGATAAAACAACACGTTCCTTAAGGCCTATATTAGTTTCAAAAGCAAGAGAGAGGGAGCGAGATTTCAAATGTTTTAATTTTTCTAGACCCACCCGCAATGAACCGTAATTTTGACTGGGCTTGGTAGCGAACGGAGTCAGAGCGGGGAATGCTTCTTGCTACACACGGGAGAGAAAGGGTATCAAGACGGAATCTTATTTGGCCTGTTTCAACTGTGGAATAATTACCGAACGGGAGCATTTAATGAAGACGGTTTCTTATCAAGTTAAGCTAATGAATGCGGTATTTTTCTTCTTTCTGGTAAACGGAGGGAGGATTCTGGATTAGGTTTGCAAGCGTCCGCTTCAGGCGGTGCCGCAGTCAGACGCTATATTTATTATATCTCATTCAGAGAGGATTTACTTCAATGATTCCGCAGCTTGGTCTGTGTGGGTGCGTGGCTGAGGGGAAATTGCCACCGCAGGCATTTAAAGTAGCGAACGCTTTGCTTTTAACGGTGGTTGAAAAGGGGAAAGCTGCAAAATGAAAACCTTCGCTTCGTCCTGATCCTTTATTTAATCTCGTGGAATTTGCAACGAAGACCAACCTGATAAATCATTTGCTCGTGTTTTTAGTGTTGTTTTTTGTGTAACCAATAGGGGTGAGCTGTGTGTGTGTGAATAAAAGGTGTCCACCATCAAAAAACAAACGTCGCAAATATAGCGTTAAGTTTAAGAGTTCAATCATATCTGTTGAATTTGGGGAATTCACATGGAGTGAATTGAAATAATTTTGAAGATCAAAGGGAAATAAATTGGATTTAAATAAATTAAATAAAAAAGCATAAAATGTAACAAATTGTGTAAATACTTTACAAATATTCATGTACATGGTAAATCTTAGCAACTATTCTATGTAATGTGTGAATGTGGCTCTATATCATAAAACCTAATGAAGTTCCGCTACCGCAATTCGCTTAGTCATGATTATTCGCATAAGTAATAATGAAAAATATACTGGAAAATTTTGAAGCATTCAAATGTTATGTAGTATCCACCATTTATGTTTTTTCGCAACTTAAAATTAAGAAAAAGAAGAGATTCAAAGGAGCTACGTTTAATGAATTCTAATGGTCCTTATCAACTCGTTTTTATTACGTTTTTGAAAATTTACTAGTTCTAGTGAAATCAGTTATTTTTCAATACAAAGAAACTATAAACTTGTTGCTCTGCTTATTCTTTTAATGCTTAGATATAGAGAGGGGATTTCCAATGGTTTCCAAAAATTTGTATTTTGTATTAGTATTTAAGCTCTAGGTTTTTACATATCACAACATGTGTGTGAATATAAGATTGTTTTATCACTCTACGGTCGTGTCATTCACTATGGTCAATTCTGATTCGATCGATGTAAGGGATACATAAAGAAACGCATCAATGCATTATTTATTTCGCTTTGAGTATCTGAATATATATTACATAAAAGATATTATAATATACAAAATATGGAAATCTTCGTTTTGGGTTTTAATTTATATATAGTTGCTTCTAAAACGGTAATGTTCTAAAATAAAAACATTTATATTTTTATTTCAAATAACTTATTTAATAACAGCAAAGGTGAACCCAAAAAATATTATGAAATAAATAACACACAGGTTTTTCATCATAATAAATCATTTTGAAAACTATTTCTCTTGCATATTAGAATTCTAATGGTTTATTGTACCTTTATATTGCCATTCAATAAAAACTTAAGGAATGCAAGCTTTCAGTTTTAGTAAGTCCCCTTTCACAAATAAGAATTTTAAACCGCTTAACATGTTCTTATATAGAGCACTTACATTTTTATGGTATATGTAGATTAAAATGTCTAGGTCGATAAAAGGCACATTTAAATTTTAGATACATTTCATATACAAACTTAATCCATGTGCAAAAGAAGCTATTGCAACTAAATTAATTATTGTTCTCGTTCATGAAATCTTCCACCACTCAAAACGTAGACATTGTAAGATAAATGTCATCTTTCATCGAGAGAATTTTTCCCACTTTATTGCAAGTGAATTCAATAAAATTCATGAAGAAACCGAGAAAAACTTTCCATCCCAATGTTGTTCAGAACGGGTCTTTTTAATACAACGATTGCATGAACGTCCCCTCTAAGCTAAATCCCGCAGATTCCGAAAGAATCACAAAAGGAGACAAAGAATGACTTTTATGTTGGAAGGTGGGATTTCTGGCTTGGCCTTGGTTAAGGCTGTGCCCGTAATGGAGAACCCTGAGTCCTTTTTAATGTCCTGTAATTTGCTAGCGCAATCCAGCTTTGCTTCACAAAATTGAGACACCAATTCCAGTACACGGTGAGATTAAGGTTCTTGGTATGAAGTTTTAAAAGGCTTTCAAGGGGGCATTAAGGTGATATTCATTTACCACTTGGTTTACCTGAACAACTTAAGGGAACGTCTTTAATAGTGTTTTCGATAAAGCTGCTACACCGCCGTTTTTTGACATTTTAGATGGAAATTTTACAACTTCAACACGCATGATAATAACGTCAAGTGAATATTTTCTGAAGGATTTAAAAAGAAACATTCGCGAGTTTATTGTCAAAGGTCTCTTGAAATAAAGCATTTGTTTCTCGTAGGTGAAATACTTAATAGGATAGTTATTTGTTTTTGAATTTCAAGGCAGCTTTTATGATATTAAAACAATAACTTATAAGAAATTTCGCTGACATGTTTTAAAAGTGGATTATATTCTTTTTAGCATACTTTTTCGGTAGATTTTATCTCATCAATTAGAAGATGGGTAAAATCCGATTGAATAATTTGTGAATGATTTGGTTTCCACGTGTGTGTGGACCATTTTATTTTTATTTTATTTTTCAGTAATGCTAACAAATCCATCACTTAGTCGAAATGCATGTTCTTCAGGAAAAAGTTTAAAGGTTCACTATAACAAAAGCAATTGAGTTTAAATCGAATATGCATACTTTTATAATGGAAAATCCCTACTAAAAAAACACGTGTTCTCGTTAGTAGTCATACTATCATGTTATTAAAATCTTTTCCGGGTGAAATATACAGTGACTTAAAAGACGAACAGAAATAATTTAAACTTCCAAGTGGTTTAGACGAGATATCTCGTTCATCCAGATCTGACCCATTTTGCTAATGACGAAATATCTCATCATTACGATATTGTCGATTTTTTATGATAACGAGAACAAGATCTTACCAGTTTTCTTCTAATGACGAGATACCTCATCAGTCAAGATCTGATTAGTTTTGCTAATGACGATATACCTCGTCGAAACAACCACCAGGAGGGTTAACGCGCCGAAGCGACCTTTTTTGCACTTTAAATTGCGCTAACAGATTATTACGGCTACCATCAAAGGTAAAATGCGTGGCGTTTAAACATAAATAAAACCTATTCTGGATTCATAACAGAATTCAAATTTCTCAGTTATCAACAGTTAACCCTTCTAGTTGTTTCTACGAGATATCTCGTCCATCAAGATATGTTCAGTTTTGCTAATGACGAGATATCTCGCAATCAAGATGCTGCCGAATTTTCGGTGATGAAGATATCAAGATCTGGTCAGTTTTCTTCTAATGACTAGAGAAGATTTGATGGGCGAGATATCTCGTCATCAAAATCTGGTAAGTTTTGCTAATGACGAGATACCTCGTCCAGCGAGGAGGGTTAAAAGCTTGACTTAAATAAAAGTTCCGTCTTCTATACGTTTAATTTCAAGCAAGAGCATCCAATCTGTCCTGCTACGTGACCTTCAAGAACTACAAATCTGAGAATATTGCCGATAGTCCCAGCGATTTGTAGTTTCAGGTGGCTTTAATAAATTCGATCTCCAAAAGACTAGAAAGAAAGAAGCAAGGGCGAAAAAGCGAAAGCAAAGATAAATGCTTCGCAGGCAAACGACTTAAATAACGGGTTAAAGAGTGAGGCGACAGAAGAAATGTCTCCTTTGCTACCGTGATTGGGCGAGTGACAATCGTCGATTAGTATTGGTGTCGAGCGCTATTGGAATTTGGCCGAAATACGAGTCGTGCTCTAATCCCTGAGGGACGATTAATCCACAGATCACAATGCTTTTCGGCAACTTAGGACTAAATTGAACAGGCTGCAGTCGAATCTTTTCAAACGTGTTCTGCTGGACAAATTCCTTTCCTCTCGTTTTTTCCGAAGCAAGCAACCCTAATAGCTCCAACACAGCGTCTAGTTTTTAATCTTGGAAGATATGTCTTCTCACAGTTTTAAAATGCTGGGTGCTTGTTTGAAAGCACCTGTAAAATGTAGTTTAACATGGTTGGTTGGTTTGACATTTTATGACACAAGGATCATGTTTGGTCAAGCTGTCCAAACACAAGACATCGTCAAGTGAAAAATGTCAATGGGGGGAAAAGAGGAATTGAGCGACAGAGTAGTGAAATGAAAGCAAAAAAATATTGCTTAGATGTCCCGGGAGCGTGGCCCCCGTGTTTACTAAAGACAGACCTCATGTGAAAAGAAATGACCACTAGAGTACCTCGGGTTGTGAAGCCCGTACATACCTAACGGAAAAGGTTTTACATGCAGATAGAACTTTTTTAAATTATATCGCGATTTCTAATGCTTCATTAACCGTTTTCAGGTGAATTATTCTCTGGATAATCTGACCAAAGATTCTTCAAAGGTTGCATCTACAATTAAAATTACCATACAATTTAAGTTCGTCCAACATAGAAATAAAAAAAGGAAATTGCTCATTGATATAAATAAGAGATAAGGAAGCCCTATTTATGATTTTGCCAATTTTAATCCACCTCACATAAAACTGAATAGCACTCGTATTTAAAAAATAGTTGCAAAATTTATGCTTTATACAGCGACAATTTTACTATAATTTGTAAGAAATACAAGTAGGCTTAAATAAAACACGTAAATGACTGAAATAAATTATCAAAATTAAGAGGTTATTCTACATAAAGAGTTTTCATGAAAGTAAATTCATTGTAAAAATAATTTATTTAGTTTATCAATGATTTATTTCCCCCAAAAAAACTGTAATATTTACTATTGGATTTTTAATCACTGGTTATAAAACTGATTTATCCCTTCAAGAGGTTCACATGCATATTTCCGTTTGGCAACATGCAGTCTTCCCTGTATGACTTCTAAACAGTTTTGACCTTCTAGACAAAATCTTGTCTAGGATTATTTCAACCAATAGATGTGGTTATTTAGTCATTGTGGGTTATTGATGGAGTGAAAGCATTATTGTATTAAACAGAAATCACGTGACATTCAGGGAGTCATTAAAAATTATAAACAGCTCTTATGCCATGGTTATTTACCCTAAAAAATATCTAACTCTAACCGTTACGAGATTTCAGAGCAGTGTTTATTGGTTTTAAATTGCAATACACATAATGACTAGATAGCTACAAATATTGATTGGAAGAATCCTAAAAAGGAGATTAAACTAGTTTAAACGTTTAAAACTGATTAGACGTCATGCATGAAAAACTGCAGGTTGCATGGTGGATTAATGCGCCTCAAAGTTAACCCTCCTGGTGGCTGTCTCATCATTAGCAAAACTGACCAGATCTTGATGGACGAGATACCTCGTTATTAGAAAAAAATTGACCAGATCTTGATCTCATCGTCATAAAAAGTATCAGCGATATCATAATGACGAAATATCTCGCCATTAATAAAATTGATTAGATCTTGACCGACGATATATCTCGTCGAAACCACTTGGAGAGTTAAAATTTTGACATGTGGTAAGTTAGTATTCTGGAAGTCGCATAAGTGAGTAAAACTACGCAATCTGCTTCGTTAACTAATGTGCAAAGTAAAAAGTATTATTCTAAGTATCACTCTGTTATAAAGCACTGCTACTCATGTTATTCAGCCAATCCAGTCCCCGATTGCGAACAATTTGAATACAGTTTCCAGCCGATAAGGGCGAAGCAAAGTTTTGCGCTCGATAAAAATTGTGATCCAATCTTAGTTCACGGAGGGTGGTCGCCTCTAAAGTGGTAAAGTCAAGCATGGTGTCTGCTGGTGTTCTCATTTTGAAGAACAAAGATCCAACGGTTCCGATAAAAAGAGGTTGCAGTTTCATGGGCCGCCATAAAATAACGGGTCTCCTTTGTAATTTGAAAGCGGCGCTTCAATTTCTTCCAACATTTCCCACTCTAACATCCAAGCATTTATTGATGTCTACCTAATTCTCGACTTTTATTCCCAGCCGTTCCTCTCACCTTCGTTGGGGGATGACTGGAAAGTTTGAAACGATTGCCTCATAAAGATTAGAAACGAGATAAGTTGGAAGGCCTAGAGTTAGGGGAGCGCTCGAAACAGAATATGATAATGAAGGCGGCTAATAAAATTGCCCAGAGAAGAGGTAGCGGACGAATAAAACTGAAACCTTACGCTAGTACGGCGCACTACCCTAATTTTCTTTCATTTGCAATTAAGAACCTGTACTCTAGGGAACCATTTTAGTGCTATTACTAAATGAACTGTTTACAGTAGCACATTTCATCTCCTTGGTTACGCCGGCCCAGGTTCAGACACACGAGTGATGGCTCGCTGTAAGGCAGACGTGGTTAGATCGGCTAATATGGTCGGCTTGCAGTCACTTAAAACGTCTCCAATTAAGCGACACAGTCTTCAGACTTTTAATCGGACGCACGTCAAATGAGGTCCGCTGTTGTTTTCGCTCTCAACAGCCACTTACGACAGAGATATGGTTCGGGAATTCATTTTCATTTCAATCGATCTGAGGAGCAGAAATCGCTACTCGATTGTATCCGTCTGTTCTCGTACAGAGGGAAATTAAGTGGAGTATCTCATGTTAAAGTGAAAGGCTTTTCTGGGATACATTGAACGTGTAAACAAACATGAATGGAACAATGCTTCATGTAATGTATCGAACGTATATTATTTCCACCTGTCAGGGACAATAGTTCAAAACATTTACTTTTAAGTGAATACCTCATATCAAAATATTTTATCCTCAATTTTTTAGACTACTTACCCCCGCGGAAAGAAATTCATTTCACTGCCAGTTTTTTAAGTGACAGTTAAACAATAAAAGAAATAATTGTACGAATCGTACTAATATTTTACAAAATAATACATATTAGGGTCTTTAACCCTCGAAGTGTCATGCCAGCATTATTCCGATATGCAATTTGCAGTTTTCCCTGTATAGCGCCTGACAAGTTTTAAACTTGACCTGTAGAATCTTTCCAAGGATTCTTCCAATAAATAAATGCAGCTATATTCACAACGTGGACCCGTTGAAGGGTTAAAGTAATAATACACATCTCAGAAATCTTTAGATGCTGGCAGATTTAACGCTCCAAATGGTTTTGACGAGATCCATCAAGATCTGACCAATTTGTTAACGACAAGATATCTCGTCATCAAGATATTGCCTATTTTTTGATGACGAGATCAAGATCGGGTCAGTCTTCTTCTAATGACAAATGCCTCTTAGAGACGACCACCAGGAGGGTTAAAAAGTAAACAGTTGAACGCTTGTTATCAGGGTGCATATGATCTCAGAATATAACTGGTATACTTTTATTATGTAATAGAAGCAAAGGAAATAAGCCGAGAAAAATATGAGTTACGCATAAGATATTTTCTATTATGTTAATGCGAAATGCGAATGAATACTCGTTTGGATGAGTTCTCAGTGGAGGCAAAATGATTTCGTAATATTTATTTATCGAGTGCTTCTTTCAAAGAAAAATCCGTGTTGCAATTAGTCTCGCAATAAGCCTGAGCCTTCTAACACCGGGCACCACAAAACGAATTACTGCTGCAGCGGTTCGTCATTAATACTGAGGCCACAAGCCAACATCGGATTCATCTCCGAAAGGGGAAGATGCTCAAATAAATTTCACTTAACTATTTTTCACTCTGAAAGTCTGGAAACTATTTTATGTCCTTGCAGGGTATAAGAACTCAATGTGAATTATGATGGGCCGAAACAATTATGGCTTCCCCAAAGTCGAGACCACTACAGCAGCAGAGCCTACGAAAGATAGATGAAGGAGAACTTCTGTAAACTCCAGCAACACTTTTTATCGCCTTTTGTTTCCTTGGAATCTCTCCCCCACCTCTCCCGTTTTCTTGTTTTGATATTTTTTTATACATTTCCAGTTAAGTCCACGCCGAAACGTTTCCCTTTTCTTTTGCCCTTCGGTATTTCTGTTGCATTTTTCCTCTTTTTTATATCGAAATTGCTCTTGAGGTGTATTTTTAGAGGGAGAACAAATGGGAAAAGGAACAAAACGTTGCCATTGCTCTGGTAGCCAGCTATCGAGAGAATAACCCCAAAAATGTCAGTGTTTAGGAGAAAATAGTTTCGTGTCAGTAGTTTTACAGGTCCCTCCAGACTCTTCGTTTGCCTCCCATTGGCTCTTTTAATTTTCTACCTCCACCACGGATAGCTGTCACAGGAGACATGTAAACCTTGCTTTGAATTCCGCTGAGAAAATGAATCAAACGCTTGGGGAAACTCCGGCAATCCCAAGCCGATTACGAAGTCAAATTAGCACTTTGATTAAAGATCGAAATATTAAACTGGCGGCCATTCAGAAGAATGATCCTGTAGTTACGTGGTCGCTTTGACTCAGAGGTTGTGCCCACTGCGCTAAAAGTCTGCGAGTTGTGGGTGGTGCAGTTTCGGTTTTTGTCAGGTTTCGTTCCTCCCTGTGTGTATTTCTCTTCTGTGTCAGTAAAACCTTACATGTGTGTGTGTTTAAATCCATTTACCTGACGTTGTTTGGCCTAGGTTGGACAAATATGGCCCTTGGATCATAAAACCCAAACCAATTCGTGAAAATGCGATGGCCCTAACGTAACTGTTTAACTTGCTTATGCTACCATCCTCAGTTTGAGAAATAGTTTTTGAGGGATTCTGTTCTTTGCTTTTTTCCCGCATATACATTCCAAATCTTTGGAGGGCTCATGAGAATTTCTTTTTTTGGCCCTTTTTGATGATCTGTGTGAAATAAAAGTATATTTTTGCAAAAAGAATTTTCTCGCCATTTTTCAAGCGTTCTAGAATACCAATTTCTAATATGTAAGACGACACATAAAAAAAATTCTAGCTTAGGGAAACTATCTTAAAGCCCTCTGAGATATACGATATTTCAAAGAAGTGTACTATTGTTTTACCCTTTTACCCTACAAAACTAAATAGCTACATCTAAATCTAGGAAAGATTTTGTTGGTCAAGACTTCTAAAACTGGTTAGAAATTATCTAAGAAAAACTGCAAGTTTCATGACCCTAAGAAGGTTAAATATTTTGTAATCATATAAGTACTTAACTCAAAAAATATCTAACCTTCTAAGCGTCACAAGATTTCCGAGAAGTGTAGTACTACTCTCTTTAACACACATAATAACCAAATAACCCCATCTATTGGTTGAAATATATAATTCTAGAAAAGATTCTATTGGTCAAAAAATTCAAAATTGGTCAGGAGCCATGCAAGGATGACTTTCAGGTTGAAGAACGTATATATGCGTGTGAACCTCTCAAAGGGGTTAGATTACGTAGTTGAATTAACGTCTCACTGTAGCAACGCGACAAGCTATAGGCGACGGTTCGGGATCAATCCCGAAGGGAAAGATCCGATGTCAACACCTCGTAATTTTGAACCATGGTTAGATGACAAGGTCAACACCTGAACTGACGCCCACTCTCCAAACTTCCACTCCACGCTAACGTGATGACATTTGAGGCCATGACAGATTTAACATGCACCAGCCTCCACGTACACGATGGTTTTGGGATGGATTGGGTTTCGAACTCGCAACCCACCGGTTGGTAATTCGGTACTCTTCCAACCCTCTCAGAAGGTTAAACCTTATAATGAAAAAAATAAGGTTTCAGTGTTGCTATAACTGTTTGTTTATGTTTCGGAACTTAATTTCTTATCAAAAGTGAATCCGTTTTCAAAATAATCGTGTCGAATTTTAACTTGCATTGGTTAAGGATAGCACCGTTTCGGGAGATAAATTTCCGCTTCCTTTGACGAAAAGGGGCCGAGTTATTTCAATCTTATTTCCTCTAAGTGATGCCGTAGCCATGGCATGTACGGAAAGATCCTTAGGATAAGTACCGAATCAGGCGAAAGATGATTTGTCGAAGCCCTTGTCACTTCTGCTCCTCATCACTGGGAACGATTTTGATCTCTGCTGAACAGCACTTACAGGGCGGAGGCGTGGGGGATCGGTGTGCAAGTGAAAGTAACTGCCTGGAAAAGAATCGGTGATTTGTCCGGGAGCTAAATTAAGGCTCAAGAATAGAGGCCTACGTGACTGGAATGGGAACGCAGGCCTTCCAGCTTCTTCCTCGGATGCTGGAATGCACTGTAACGACAGCTTGGATTGACGCGCAATGGCGCAAAATAAGTTGCAGCCTAAACAGGTGGAGCCAATACAGTGTATATCTACGAATAGTACTTAGTTCCCTGGAGTCTCGAAGTTTGGATTTTAAATTAATCTCTGGCTTTCTGTAGAATGTTATGCTTGTTTTGTACTGCAACAAACTTCTTTCTTTTTGGAAAATATATAGAAATATGCATTTTCAACCCTCCTGGTGGTTGTCTCGTCGAGGTATTTTGATTGTCAAAACTGACCAGATCTTGAGGCTGGAATGCACTATGATGACAGCTTGGAATGACGCGCGATGGCGCAAAATAAGTTGCAGCCTAAACAGGTGGATCCAATACAGTGCTATGTCTGTGAATAGCACTTAATTGGGATTCTACTTAGTTCGCTGGAGTATCAAAGTTTGGAATTTAAATAAATCTCTGTTTTTCTGTGGATATATTTCACTTGTTTTGTACTGTGACGATCTGCGTTCTTTGGGTTTCACAATGAAAAACTTAGAAATATGCATTTTGAACCCTCCTGGTGAATGTCGCGACGAGGCATCTCGTCATTGGCAAAACTAATCAGATCTTAATGGACGAGATATCTCATCATTCGAAGAAAAGTGTCCGGATCTTGATGGACGAGATATCTTGTTATTAGAAGAAAACTGACCCGATCTTTATCTCGCTAACCTAAAAAAATCGGTAATATCTTGGTGAGATACCTCGTCCTTAACACAATTGATGAAATTTTGATGGAAGAGTTATCTCGTCTAAACCACTTGGAGAGTTGAATAAGTACAACTAATTTATTCATAAGTACTATCATAAAAAGGGCAAATATATATGAGTTTTTGGCATGAGAACATGGATAGAGAGAAGTTGCTGTCAGATCACAAATTCTCTCCAGTTCAACGTTGTTTTATTACTGTTGTGCAATGCAAGGACAACTTGGATCTCGTACATAATGATTCTATTTAGGTCGTGGCAGTTGCAAAGTCGGGATTTTAAATAAATTGTGCTAATTTATTCCAACGTTGAGTTAACTTTCTGTTGATGCGTTACATTTGTTTTAAAAAATCACATTTTTAGAAAAAAAAGATGCCCAAACATCCTTCTGGTTTCATATTCAACTGAATGAGTACTGATATTTGAATTCTATTGCAAACGTACATCAACATTGTTTGATATATGCACTGTTTAGTTAGATTTGAATGCTTAGTATATTCTAACATTAGTCGATAATGAAGTGTTGACAAGTCACTAAAAGTCCCCAATAAGTCCCCAATAACTTGATAATGATCGTTCATCAATCATTTAGGAATTTCAAATTAGATTCAGAAAATCGAAGCGTGAAGTTATAAAAGAACATGATTTTGTAAAAGAAATGTTCAAAAAGGAAAATAGCTCTGAATTTCTAAGATATCAACTAACATCAAAAACGAAAGTAACTATTAATCAATCACAGCAAAATTTGTTGTACAGTATTTTGGAAAACGATTCGTGTAAATTAAACTCTATAGATATTTAATGTACGTTTGTTGGTTTAAGCAAACAAGTATCATGACTACCTGAATTTTTCCTAAATATGTGAGACAGTTTATTTTTTGGTATTTGAAGAAAGAAATGAGCAAATGAGTATTTTACATCGCTGGCAATTGTACTTCAGATTTCTTTTGTAATTAAAATAATATTTCTCGACTTTCATTATACTGGTCAATGTTCTTTTATTTGTTTATATATACAACGCTAATATTTTTCATTTGGAGTTTCACAATAGAAAAATTTAGAAGTATGAATTTCTTGTCTGTATTTTAAACGAGTTCACACACATTCAATTCATTCATTCACGTTATTATAAAAGAGTAAATAAACATTTTATTTCATGGACGTATAAAGAGAGAGAGAGAGAGAGAGAGAGAAGTTCGTGCTCTAGTTCTGTTCAGTGGCGTTTTGTTTTGATTAAAACATTTATTTATAGTTTTTACTAAAATTATTAAAAATTCATTGATCATGCGCCTGTTACGCCATCGTATAACCCTGCCCACGTGGAGTAGATCAAGAAAATTAAGATATGCTACATGCAGTTAAAAATAAGAATAAATTATTAGATCATCTTCGACAATTGCCAAATGCAATACAATGTAGTACACCCTTTGAAAGTAAAACATTCGTGAGTGACTACAGGAACTTAATTGCAAGCCTCAGTTTTGGATTAGCCTATTCAGGACGTAATATAAATATTTGTACTAAAGTATAGCATACGAAAAAACACAAGTCTAAAAAATTTATTTTTAAATGTCCTCTAAAATTGGAAAACAGATTTGGTCTTTTTGAAATTAGAAATCATTAATATTCGTGGCAAGATCTTTTGTACGATTTTTAATTATAAAAATAAATTTTCCTTTATAATCAAACTCTTCTACTGGCTATACTAATCCTTGTGTTTGTATACTAGTTACATGAATACAGTTTGATGAACAAGGAAAAATTGTTTTTACACCCTTAAAACTGTAATAAACGCAACTCATATTTTTCTTCATATAAATGAAGCGATTATGTTAGAAACACTAAAGCGTGAAAAACATGCTAATTGAATCTCAAAAGTATATATTAAATTACAAGCAGGAGTGGCATCGAGGGATAGTGCTAGTCGCCATTAGCAGTAAAAATTAAGCCCTTTCCAATGAAAACAAAACCTTCCATTTCCCCCCTCCCTTAATCATTCTCGTTCATTAAACGAGAATCAATGCTACGCGAAAAATGTCTCCTCCACCCCTATGTTTGAAATTTTCAAGCATTAATTCCATTTGCCAGTTATCATTATACCCGTAGCCGCTGTAAAAAGGAAAAGATGGTATGAATTTCCTAATGAAAGGCAGATCCCTCCTTCTCAAAGACAAGTTCACAATGTCTTTGATATGCTTTTCTTTCATAAAAAGCCACGTCGCGGTTCAACCATGGAAATGATGCGGTTAGAACACAGCCCAACAGGTTTCTTGGAAATTAACTTTGGTTTTATTTGTTGATTCCACTTAATTTGCTAACCGGTTTGAGGTTTGGTAATCTGACAGGATGCGGAGTTATGCATATTTGAGCAATCCCGACTAGACGGCTCAATCCTTTCCCTTGAAGGGAAAAAATTAATCGACTGCAACATCCACATTACTCCCGTCACTCCCTTCTTCCTCCCACTTGCAATGAATTATTCCTTTTAATTACAAATGGGTCTCTTTTCCCTTTTAATGCTGAGGGATTTTTTCCCCTCTTCTGAGCTCATGTCTCACCACACGACCGAGCTGCGGATCTGCGTCTTTATCCCCTTGCAAAGGGACAAGAGCGGGAGCTTAATAATAGCACCGAAGTTAAGAGTCGAAAATACCTAGGGATTATGAGGTGTCACATCAGATGGGAAAAATTGGGGATCAAATCATTAGCAAAGGAACTACCTTCTCCAAGTCACTTCGGGGAGAGGGGGTGAGGACATCAACATTTCAATTCCGAAAACAACATTCGCCGAAGCACGCCTTTAAAAATAAAATCCTTAAACACGATTACCATCCGACTTAGTTTCGTCCTTTCTTCGGGTCGTTTTTGTTTGTTGCATTTTCGCTCCCCGACAAGCGTCGGGTAAATCAATGATTCCGGTTTTAAACTGTTTCTCACACTCGTCAAAAAATTATCAAGTCGTTAAAGTTTTATTTCTCGTTTTTGCTCTCGAGCCGTCCGAGGAAAGGCCGACTTTCTTTATGAAATTGTCGCCGCATTCGATTGCATACAAAATGCATTAACCTAAACGACAGCTAAAGGAGTAGCCTGCGTAATTGAGTGAGGCAATGAGACCTTTTGCATTAATCAATGTCAAAGCATCAGCTAAATGAGATCAAGAAAGTTAAATTATGATTAAAACGACGACTCCTTGTTTTCTCTCGCTTCTCGAAACATTTTTTCTCCCGTTTAAAACTTAAGATGAATTTCATCACTGTCGCTCAAATTAGTGTAACTTTGCGAGACTCTTGTTTTATGACACCGAATTAGTGGCTGCCTTATGAATAATGATAAGAATGAAAACGTCTTTCTCTGTCGTCTTTCTTTTTTCAACTTTTTTCCTCCCTCACTTTGGTAACGGAGCTTATTCATCATTAAGAAAACAAATGCAATTTGTTGTTTAAAAAGAATTGATTAATTAATAGGGCGTTGTGAATAAAAACTCTTGATCTGAACGCTGAAAGTTGGTGCGCTCATTTTTAACTTCGATTTAAAAATATAACAGTGTAGATCCTTAAGTATTTTTCTAAACAAAAATTAATTTGTCTTATTTTAAAAATAGTATCGCAGAAGTATAAAATGTGAAAGCTACGTCAGAATTTATTATACTTAACGTAAACTATAATTATATGTATTCGTGTATTCATTTAAGTATTATTTCATTATTTCTTTCACGTACACTTACTAGTCACAAATACGATAACAGAAAATATTCATTCATTGTTCTATTAATTTATTAAAGGACTTTTGAGAAATTTAGTTTTGTTTTACATTGTGCGTGACTCGTGTAGCAAGACGTTTTCACAAATTGAGTTTTCGAAATATTTATTATTCTTAGACACCTAAAATACCACATCACATGTCTCTAAACACTCCAGACTATGGTCTTATCTTAGCAAATAAAGAAAAGGAAAGTTTTAGAAATATCGTAAGATGTTATAAGTATTTGTGATTTTGAGAATGCAGTTGCGAATGCCAAATACATTAAGTAGCTTTTCGGCTTTTGTTTTCACACTTTTCCTAGAGTAATAATCTAATAAATAAGCAAAAGCCTATTTTATATCTAATTATGACGAGAAACCAGAGTGGTCTTAGCATTCGGATCCAGCTTAATCAAATTCTTAAGTGCCTAACCAGTGTGTGGATATTGGTTTCTGTGTGTGAAATCAAGTGCGGTAGAAAATCGAGAGTTCCCATTTCTCAGTGGATTATCGCAGTAAAATAAATGCGTGAATGAAGTTCTTTTGAGGCATCTAAGTACTTAGTTTAACGCCGTCTCCTCTCTACGAGAGACAAGTGAATGGCAATTCCTCTCATGCATCGGAATGCATTAGAGAGACACAGATTTTTAGTTTACCCAAAGTCACTTGGGTTTTCTTTGCGAGCGCTCTGTGTGGTCAAGTAGGTAAATGCGTCCGCCCTCCCCTTAGAGGCAGGGATTGGGCGGTAATTTTGTCAATATGCTAAGCTGGAAGGCAGAAAGTATCTTTTATCAAATATTCAAAGGAATTCGGGACTAATCTAGTGGAAGAGTTTGTTTTCATTTTGGACTGTGCATTTGCGAGGATCCCGCCAGGGGACCTCGGAGGGCAATAGAAGTTTCGAAGGGTTCTCCAACAAACAAACAGATCAACAATCCCGACTCCTTGCACGTATCCTTAACGAACTTCCATTAGGTCGGGCTCGGGGGATGCATCTCTTTTCCATCGCCTAATGAAGTATTTACCGAAACAAATTCCCAAATCGCCGCAGCAAATCCAGACGGCAGCAACCTCAAACAGCAAGCCACCCGGACGCCAACATTTTCACTGCACTTCCCAGACCGCCTGTGTCTTACTAATTAACCGAAACTTACTTTCGTACAAAATAAAAGCCACACTCGCAAATTACTCACGGTAATGAGAAAAATTTGTCACTTTCTACAATAAGACGGGAGATCTTTGAGAGTTAATGAAGGTTCTCAGGCATTACAGTTCAGAAATTACGATTAAAGGACCTAGAATTAGGCTATATTAGTTTCCCGTCGAGCACAAAGAAAAGCGGTAATTTGATACCAAGTGTCTGAGATCGCGCCATAACTTTGCGCTCGTGAACTTTCCCTTACCGTTCCTCTTTTGCTCTCATCAATCTTTAACTCTACTCGCTTGGGCATCAGCTTTAAAACGCATCCTCTCTTCCCATCCAATCCTCAATCGGAATAACAGCGAATAATTCATCCTTGTTTGTAAACAAAATGACAGCTTTGTCAACGATAGTTGCCTTTATTTTACGATGGAGCATTAATGGTAAAATGTTGTTTTCGTACACTCGACTCTTAGTATCATATCACTGTTTAACGACTTCTAATTACAAATATTAATTTTCGCGAGTCTTATGGAAACGAAATAAATTCTGATTCTATCGTTCAGAAAATCTCCAGAAACACGAAATCGTTTCCCTATGTGGAAATTCCCACAAGTAAAATTATTCTTCATATGTTGAATTAAAATTATTCTAAAAATATAATCTCCTTAGAGTCTGATGATTTCTGTAGAGTCAACAATTTTTAACCTTGTAACAATGAAATTCAATGCAAGGGAAATTCGATTTAAGTATCTCCCACGTAGGGCTAAAGCAAAAAATCTGTACTTATTTATTTAGTTGAGATACAAAAATATATGTACAAAATAAGCCTCTGTCTTAACCTACATGATTCACTTTTAGATGGCTAGAAAATACTAGGAGGCAAAGTCAAATTTGCATGCATACCAGGAACAGATCCTTTTATTTGAATCCTAAGTTTACATAAATGTGCTAAAAGGAATCGACCTGATTTAAACTGAAATTTAATAAACTTCAGACTAAAATTACGCTGAATGACATTTTATGAATGGATTTAAATCATATTTAAATTCGGAATTTATTCAGTCACATTTCATTTAAATTTGTTTATGTAATTTGAAGATTATTATTATTTATATTTTCTGTCCCTATATTTTACCTATGAAAAATTAGAAGTAATGAGTGCTCCAAGACGTAATAATTCCTGAATCATTCATTTTACCACTATTGATTTTAAGGCTTCTTTCATTCTTTTCCGCGAATTTCTTGAATTCCCAAATTGCGTTCCATAGAAAGTTGAATTAGCAATGTGAATCAAGGTAATCTATTTTGCAGCGATTATGGAATTAAAGGTTATCGTCATTTAAACCTCTAGAAACTGAAATGCTATTAAAGAAATTCAGAACAGGGTGCTAAAATATGGATAATCATTAAGAAAGGACGCGGCGGTTCAAAATTTAATTATCTTCTTTCATAGAATTGAATTAGATCAACGCAGTCGCTTGAATACAACATTTGACGTCACGCTTTTAAAAGGGGTGAGCACTTTGCTACGGTAGAGCTTGTGGTATTTATTCCATTTATAACAAGTTTCCTTCGCCTCATTTGTATTTCGAGAGCATACTTTGTCTTGCAATGTAATTAAACAATGCTGGAATTCAAATTCTACGCCAAGTAAAGAATGCTTTGAGTTATTCGAAATATTTACCGACATTTTAACGACAGGGGACCCAACATTTCACGACTGCATTTTTGTTTTAAAACTTACTGCTAATAATTGGTGCGAATATATAAGTTATCAGTGCCAAAGGATGTATTTTAATGCTTAACTTTGGGATTCCTTAATAAAATTGTAAGGGTCACCTCTCGATTTTTTGTACTTAAAAAACGCTTAATCATTACAATACTTAGTCAATTCGCTTACATTTCAATTGTACATTATGCTTTTAAAACTCATTTATGCGTTTAGTGTGTGTGACATCTAAGTTATCAATGTTTATATCATCCATTATATGTAAGGACTATTTTGCTAATTTCTGGTTAATTATCTCAGATTTTTCGTTTAAATTTGGATTCCAAACTAATATGGGGGTAGATAGTAGTCTATAGATAACTTTCAATGGTCATTTACCATTATTACCTATGAAAAGCATGCAAAACCGATAACATGCGAGTATATGACGGGCGAGGGAAATCCGTTCAAAAGCAACAAGAGTGTGTTTGTATAATAGATATTATTAAATTTTGACAATGCGAATGACACAGCGAATTTCAACATCCATTTTGTCGATTTAAATAGTTATCACTAAAGATGAACAATTTCATATCATGTCAAGTAAAATAAAAATTTATACAAAAAATTTTGAAAAATGCTAGGTTCTGTTGACTTTACAGTATACGACAGATGCTATTGCTGTATGTTACATACATTATCTTTCTGTGGTGTGTGAGGCGTGTAGTTTAATATTTAAGCTTATTTTTTCAAGTATTAAACATTTTCTCTTGATTTTCGCATTCCCATCTTACAGTTCTCTTTTGATTACTATCTATACTTTTCAAAAATACACTTCTGGGAAATGTCTTTATTCTCCTGTAGGATACAACGGAACAAACGGATTTTAAGGAGTTCATAAGTAAGTCCCTTAGTGAAAAACTGTATTTGGGTTTTCATTTGTCTTAGAGATTGCATCGCGTTTTAAGCCAACTGGGTCTGAATATCAAACTTCTAAAAGGAGCTGATGAATCATTAGTAGTTGTATGCGTTCATATAAAGTTACGAAATGATTTGTTAATTAAAATTATCAAGTTCTATTTAATTATTGTAATGTAACAAATCTTGAAATAGGATTAATCAGCAGTTAGCCTCTTTTTGATGTATGTTATCTCAGACATTCAGAGCTGTGTTCCCTTTTGAATATTTCTTTACTAAATATATACTTTTATAATTTCACATTCATAATTTCTGCATGTAATTAGTACTTAAAATTTTGATGTACTGATACATTAAGATTTATGGAGTTGGTTTGGATCATAAGACTGTTGCGTTCAATACTCAGCATAAGAGATTTATATTACCAATATGTGGTTATTTAATTAGTAATGTTGCAATACGTACATTTGATAATGTCGATAAATGCGCATTGATTATTTTAGACGCGGCTCACATTTGAGATTTGATTCGTACATTTTATGCTAAAATTTCATACCTGGTCTTTTTCGACGAATCCGACAAACGCTGTCCTTTCAACTTCAACTGGTTGACCGGCTTTGTCGTAAAGTGCTATGACGAAGTGAAAGAAGTTGCTTTTTCTAAGGTTGCCAGGTGGCTGTTTTTCAAAGTGCGCTCGACCTAGACCCACACTAAGAAATACAAAGAAAAGAAAGGTATGCAACACATTAAAATGTTATTTACAAATAAGTAGTCCATAAGAAATTCAAAAATTTCAAATAAGTCAATGATTTGAATTATTCATTAATAATCATAACATAAAAATAGAATGACACTAAATATTCCTTATGAAGCACAGCTTTATACAAACGGCTTAAGGCATTACTACATTATTAGCAGCAATGATACTAGGTAAATGTAGTGTTAGCGGTCCTATTTAACACAAAAGATAGTGTTTGCACTAGATAATTAGGTTTTTATTTCACTTTAATTATGCTGTAGTACTTGAATTTAAAAAGCTGTTGGTACAGTACATTTTATGGATTGAAGGACGTGGCAAATTTTAATCTAGAGATTATGTGTGATACGCTATTACCTCTCTAGAAATACTTCAGACAACAGCTAACGTAAATACTAATTGCAATCTCACTTTAATCTTCCTATTCTGAATGCTATATCCAATTCCGTTATAGAAATAAATTCGCCTTAATAGTCATTAATTAAAATTATAAAAGCGTAATAGCATTACGAAAAATATACTTTTGTTATTGTTGTTCATTTGTCATCTTTGTCAAATGCCTATCGTACAATTTGGTTTTTTCAAACTTTAAATTGAGCTTTAAGTAGTATTTTTAATTTAAACACTTTAAACAAGGATAAATACAACCAAGCAACTGTTAAAAAATAATAACACGAGTTTTAACTTATAAATCAGGTTAAATCAACTTTTCCTTCTTGAGATGATTGTTGATGCGGCTTGAAACATAAATTTTCTACTAAGAGACATATTTTAGACTCATTTCTCACTGTTCAATACTATCCATACCTAAAACGCAACAAAATATTTTATGTCCTAGAGCTAATAAGAGTTGATTATTTCAACGCTTACATTGTTGAGTCAAAAGCTTACAAATTGTCATTAAGCTGGATCATTTTAACGCTGATTTTATAACAGAGTTTTTAAATTAACATATTATTATTAATAACAATCTATTAAAACACTACACTCTTACAGAAAAATACTTTCTCAAAATTCATTATAAAATGTTTTCACTGTGACTACTCTTCTCTGGTGTATTATGTATATAAGAATAGTGAAAACCATTGAAGTTCTAAATTAATTATGCCACAATAGTATGCAACTTTCATTCATTACGCATGTACAAATGTTTTAAGACCCATTTCACTGCTCTAAGTTAGTAAAATACATTTTCAAAACCACCATTACGATTCAAGGTCACTGTACACGTTATATCTTCAGCTCTTCACGCAATTTCAACTCACTGGAATCTCACTTGGGGGTTCATTTGGAGTTATTATCTAAACGCCTTTTAATCAATGAGTAAGAAATGCAAGTGCGGTGAAGAATGAAAAGAAATTATTCAAATTTGGATTTCACGCTATAGGGCAGCAGAAGTACAATAGTTTCTACTTTTGGCATTCGCCTACATACTACATGGAATACCGAATGTGATCTACATCCATTGATCTTGTAACTAGCCCACAGACTACTGAGATCAAAATAAAACTAAATTTCCTTCTTGGTCTTGTTTCAATAAAGGGTTAAGTGCAGAGCTTCCTAAATAAATTTAGATTTTATTGAGGACATTCGGAAAAGCCAGGGATGGCGCGGGATGAGCGGGAAGCTGATGTAATGAAATTGCGGGATTCAGCAAAATCTTCATTTTTACCAAGCCTCACTCCAACGCGGAGGCACAGCGTCTTACAGGATTAGAGAAGCCCAAGTGCGGGGACTATTTTAGATTTAGTGCTCCCTTGCTTATACTTTTAAACGCTAAACCTTGCTGCGCTCCAGCGCAAAAGAAGAGCGTTTTAAAACACACGGGATTCACTTTCCGAAACCAAAAGTTCATTCCACGACCATTATTCCAACCAACGGCCATTTTCTTGCGGAATCTCGAATAATTAATGCTTGATTTCTGTATTCAGGGCCTGGGATTTTTCAAACCCAATCTCTTGAAGTTTTTAGCCAGATACCGTGGGAGCTCGCTCTGTAGGAACCTACTTTTCTCTACGTAGGCTAAAGTATTACCTAAGTAGTCCTACGCATTTTGCGAGGCAGCACTGCTTTTTAGGGATTACTTGTTTTCTTTTCCTTATTAGATGCTTATGTGCGATACAGTATTTTTAGAATTTCATGGCAAGCGAAAAATTTATTAGCAAAGTGTTAGTTGTTATAATTGGTTCATTTAACATAAAACTTCGTGCAGACTTTCGCAATTGATTACTTTAAACAGTAAAGGAAACTTATTTCTAATGGAATGTAAGAAACAGAATAAGTTGACGGAATAAATTCTCTTTAATTTTATGTTAGCTTGGGATTTAACGAAATGCTTTAGAATTACGAAGAAATATTAATAGATTCTTGCAATGAAATAAAATGTATATCATATTATATTTAATCTGGAAAATTTAAAATACATCTAACATTAAAAACACAACTACATTACCTTCAACATATGAGTTTATAACATGAATCTTACAGTTTGCCTTGTTATGTTAAAATGTAGAACAAATATCACTCACACTACAAAACACTCAAAACATAACAGTTTATGTGTTATGTTTTGATGATAATATAATAATATGCATAATTTGTACTATTATTATTTACTTTCCATTTTAAGTTAAACTATAAACAAATTCATAGATTTGAAATTTTAGCATTTTTATGTTGACAAATGATTTTACACTTGAATGACACTAAACATATGTTGAAAGTTTGCCCATAACTTCATTCGGTTAACATAGCAAATAAGGACAACTAATTTCAAAAATTGGCAGAACGATAAAGATTAGTACAGAGGAAACCTAACAATTAAATGAACACTTTGAAATACGTTTTGTCAGAAATAATGGAATCAATTCTCAGTATGTTATAGGTTTAAATTCTCTAAACGTTTGTAAACTTTAAAATTTATTCTGTTAGTTTAAATAACAAACTGAAAATAATTGTACATAAATTAAGTGTTTGAAAGTCGGATTCGAAACATTTTTATCCTTATCCTTACTTTATAAGAACACCTTAAATGGAAGTATTATCCCCTCTCATAGAGCTTTATCATTATAGTTTTTAATGTTATCTCATTATGCAATGACATTTCTTTGGTGTGTGAACAAAATTGGTATATATTCCTTACATGGCATTTGTTTTCATATTATTATCCGAGGATCTTAAGGACCAATTTCCCTATTTCAGTTCTTATATCATTGAGAATAACTCATTTTCTTTGTGTTTCTATCACAAGTTATTTGCTTAAAAGTAAAATGATAGTAGATATAACACTTTTCCAAACGAAGAAGTAATCATAAAATATTTATTACTTATTTATTTTAAAATCAGAGTATCAATTGGAAACAACAGTTTTATTTACAGCCTTATTGATATCTTTTAATAGTATGGACTTCAAAGATTACCTCTCAAACCATTATCACGTTGACACAATGTATGAACTAAAACCAACGAAGCTAGTGTATTTTAATTGAGAACTTTGTTAAAATTATTCAGTTGTTAATGAATTCAAACTATTATGAATTATAAAAACCTGTTATGTTTATCTTAAAAATCATAATCTATCTAAAAAATATTTGTATACATTTTGAAAATTAATTTCTTAAATATGTACTCAGTACGGAATGATCGAAATTAGAACAAATGTTCTGTAAATGTTAGAGTAAAATAATTGAATTTTTACAAGTCTATTATTTGTGGTGATGAGAAATGTACTTTCGCTTTATTCTTCATATAACAAGAAAAGCTCAAAAGCTGAATACTTAGTATTTTCCTTAGTTTAAGAAATAAGTAATAACAAAGGCAAACTCAATTCAATGAGGATATGACAGCATGCACACAGTAAAATTGCATATACAATACGATCACACATAAATGTATGAATTTGTCTTGACTAGTTACATGATGTTAAGTTCATACAAGGGAAGGAGCATGCACAAGTTCTCGGAATTGTTGAAAAAGTCTGTTTACACAAAATGCTTAAATTTGAACAAGTAGTAACTTAAGATATTTCTGCTTAGCTTCGTTTGTTTATTTTATAACAAAAATATTCAAAATAAATAATTTCAATTTTTAATCACTGTTCAATAACGGACCTACGTAATCTTGAAAAAGTTGCTTTTCGCGACTATAAATGATAATAGTTAAAAATCATAGCATCAAACTCTGGACTTTTTAGGAAACAAATAACGGAAACAAGCAAATTATTTTTGTTTTTCTTTAAATAAATTATATCTTCCTATTTTTCGTATTTACCTTTAAATTTAACTTTATTATAATTCCCAAAACAAGTAAGAATGAAATTAGAAAAAGGATACGATCATTGAAATTAAGTTGCATGACAAGAATTGGGATATTCGAAAAAGGCAGGATTCGGAGTAAACTCCTCAAGTTAAGAAATCCAACTTTTCAATTTCACACAAGGAAATTGATATAGCCATCAATAAGCTGACAAAGGCTATCTGAATTCAATAATTACGAACTCGAACTGAAAGTAAAATTCCAAACTGGAGTTATGAAAATAACGACTTCCACACCTCACTAAAGGTTTTGTAACTCGAGATCCAACTGACCAAAAAACCCTTAAAATCAACGACATATCATAAATACTCAGCGTACCCGCTGCGTGATATTTCGCTAAGTCCGGTTCTATAACAGCAATTAAAAACCTAATATGTGTGCATGAGAGATACTTCATGCTACCAAAGTTCAAGTGCCGCATGCGAAGGTAAAGTGAGTGACAAGTGAAAAATGAATGTTTGAACACTCACCTCCCGGCGGTCTGGTCAATCATCGCCGGTTGCATCCATCCCGTGCGAACACTGCCCAGTTGCGCTGATGTAAGCGGCTCCTCTTTAAGAGTAGCCATGGGCCCCCTGGGCTGTAGCCCACTATCTTGCAGCCCGAACATCATCTTAACTCGTTTTCTGTAGCCTCTCGGCGTAAATCAAGCTAACACTTGGGACTTTCCAACAACAATGAGTTCTTCAGTGAGTTACGTTCCCAAGACCTCCTTGGAGTCGGTGCCGCGCAAAGTGTACACACACAACTAATACGCCCCTGTTGAACCACGTGTTGGAGACAGTGACGTCACAAGTGATCTGCCTCCCGGTCTCTACCTTAGCCGAGGGTCTTGCTATTCGATGCCTAGCCGCCTTGGCAATCGTCTTCTGATTTACTACGAGTTTCGGTATAGCCAATACTTGCCGATTCTTATTGATTTTAGCAGGATCAAGTTCGTATTTTGGATCATCTCACTGTACTTTGAGAAAGCATGTCTTCCGATCAGGATAGCCGAACCATGTTTTCTGGATGGGATGCGATCGCCGAGTCGACTTCAATCACATGTTTTCGAACAGAGATCGAAACTCGTAGATATTTTTATGCTATCCTCGTCCTTAGTACAACGCTAAATGTTCCGTACTCTCAGAGCACTTTTCAGAGTGATATGTACGTACCGACGAGATACTACGATGGGTATTCAAACTTTCATCGAGTTTCTGATAGATATCGAGCACACGTTTACTTTAAAAGGCATATTTCTAAAGTTCTGTCTGGTCAAATGCAATTTCTTCCTCTGCGATTTGAGTGTCACAATCTGAGAGCAGAGTCGAATTAAAAAAATTGAGACAATAAGTCCTACCTCCTGACAAGCAAGGCCACCGGTTGTGACTAATCTCCGCGGCGGGAACTGTCCACAGTCATTGCCTATGCCCCCGAGCGACACTTGAGCGAGTTGCAAAGTCCGCAGAAGAAGCTCTCCTGGGGCAGTTATCCTCCGATGTTTCTTGCCGTGTCCCAACTGAGTCCAAGGATGGAGTTACGCGCCGCCGAAGGAGAGATTGCCGGTAAGAAAACTTTTTCCTTTTTTCAGGATGGCGTTTATTTATTAGATAACATGGGGGAGCGGCGTTTACCCAAACCACTACGCAATTCCTCGCTTCTGAGGACGAGCTTGTCCGCTGTTATGACCGGATCGAGAGACGGTTCGCCGGTGCCGGACGCAAAACGACGTCCTGCTTGTAAATGACGATTTGACGGAACTAAACCTCCGGGGGATGTCTTTTGTGCTTGTGCTCACTACTCACTAGTCCGGAGTAACAGGCTCTTTCCCGGAGGAGACCGCCCCCTTGGGAGCGGTTGGCGGGAACACCAACAGGTGACTGACTGTAGCCCCGCCTATTTTTCGTGCCATGAGCCAATGGAATGGCTAGGCGCCTGAATAACGCCAATGGGGAAAGCCGCGTTTTCCACCGCGATGTAGTCCGAGCTTCATGGTATTAACATTTATTATTCTGATGGTACTGCCGGACCTGAGACGGTTGTTAGCCTTTTCATTCGCTTCCGACGCGCTTACAGGGATGTTTGATAAGTGACCTGCAGACACTCTAATAACGGGCGATGCTCTGACCGACGGTTATTAGCAGTGTCTTTTCCATCAAAGAGTTGGTGCAATGATTGGCGCAGCTCGCCCGCTGAGACTTGACGGAAGAGTAAATTTACGCTTGAGAAACACGTGGGCAAACGCGTCTCAATTTATACACTCAGAAACACTTTGCGAGTTAGTCTTTTGCGAGTAAGTGTTTTGGAGCATTTGTAAAATGATTCGAGAAAATGTAAATAACAAAATCAAAATGTTTTTTTGCTCTCGTATTAAAATTAAAATTATTCAAAAAAAATTAATCACTCGCTTTTTTAATAAAAATTAGGTTTTTATGTTACAAAATGCGTCGGGATTCATTTATCATTCTTTTAATTCAAAGCTAAGCAATTTTTGTTTTGATCTAGATTTTTCAAAAATAAATGAAAATTGAACTTTTAGTCTAAAGAGGAAGGAATTGTACCTAACAGTATTCAGCCGCTCCTCTCAGAAATTTACACTTTAAGAATCGAAAAGATGTATTTATTGAATGATTTATAATTTTTGTTGTATTATTTACGGATTTTGTTCGGTGAAATCCCATGCAATGTATAATATCACTCCTTCCGTTTTTTACATCTGAAGTTTTAGTTCCCGTCATAATTTAATTTTACAACCAAGTAGAAAATATTTTACGAAACATTTTTTGAAATTATATGATACATTAAAATTTCATTTTATGGCCATCTTTAGCTATAAGAATCATCCTACTTTTTCCTCTTGACATTGAAAATAAAATATATATGATTTATAGATTTTATGTTCTACATCCTGAAGTCTTACCATAACAAACCTCATGATTTTAATATTACCATAATATCTATTAATCTATTTCGATTAATTACTTGATTTCCGAGTTTCGTTTTTTATCTAAGTAGTAAATAACGATTTGAAATTAAAGGAATAGTCCATATTTGATAGTTAGCTTATGCATATGAACCATTATATGTGATATGTAGGTAGTTTAAAACAAAGAGCCAATGTTCACAAATACAAAAACACAGTGGCTCTTTATTGCAATTATGTAACCCCTCCTTTATATGCATACTACTAAACATTTGCACTATCATACGACGACCTTATAAATAGTTTCACGTCGAGTTCATTCTCTAAAAGTAACAGACATCTTTTTCTTGCTTTATTAATGTTGTTATTTTAAGTACACTTATTCTTGTACAAGATCACAATCTTTCTCAAAAACCTAACCTTTAAAAAATGTCGCTGATTTCTAATTTTTAGTTCATCCCTGAAAAACTTAATCTAAAAAATCCAAATATACTTTCCCAGAAAAGCTTGTTTCTCAGTAAAACGTTGAGTCCCGGTTGGTTCGTTACTCTACGGTCCTATTTTGCTATTCGAGGGCTGATTAGATCTGAGACTTAAAGTGAATGCAGAACCACTATAAACATCCCTGCCCAGACCGCGACTCGAACCCAGAACCTTTCGAGCCGAAGGTCAGAGCGCCATCCACAGTTATTCTCAAGAAAATGGTTTAACTGTTTGATCAGAGACCGAAAAAAGTACATTTAGAAATAGAATAACAAGGAATTTTGAGGGCTGGATATGAAGAGGGAAATGTTATTAATAAACAATTTTGCCTTGGAAAAACTGAGACTGAGTGCCATAATTATAGAAAGCAAATGTCCATCCAGTATGTTCATAGATAAATGCATTTGGCTTATACCAAATGCTGGTGACTTACTTTCCGAGTTTGCAATTTTAAAAGAACACGTTTTCTAAATGTTTAGATATAATCATTGAAATTTAATGTGTTGGAGATTTTTGGACATATGCACTGTCCTATGACACCGCTCCTTCGTGGTTAATAAAACGGTTAGCTCCATTTGGCTCATTTTTGTTTGAATCCTAGTACGTTTTTAATGTCATTCCTTTGAACGGATATCGTGTTATGATTTCGGAGTCATATCTGGTTTTCCTGTTTCCTCCTTAATGAAAGACGAGTATAATATATTTAACTTTCGAGGAAGAGCTTCAGGTTGGTTGGTTTTGGGGTTTTATGGCGCAAGGGCCATATTTGGCCATGCTGCGCCAGACACAAGACATACAATATCAAGTAATAGACGCCTCAATGACAGTTTTACTGACACAGAAGAGAGAAATACACCCAGGGAGAAATGTACCTGACAGGAATCGAACCTGTGCCGCCTACAACTCGAAGGTTGCTAGTGCAGTGGGCATACCCACTGAGCCACGGCGGCCCCGAAGAGCTTCAGGTGAGAGGGAAGATGCGTTAATATAGATTATCTAAAATGAAAATTACAATATTACGATTACGAAATTTAAGCTGAAAAATCACATATTAAGAGCGAGTGATCAAGAGAAAAATGCACTAAATATACTTAATCATACCACGACTTATCTGTAAAGCAGGCTCTTAGAAACGTAAACCCTCCTCGTAAAAAGCTCAGGCGTTGTCCTCGTCATCTGGCCGTTGTTCAAAATCACGAGGTGTTGTCCTCGGATCTTTCCCTTCGGGACTGATCCCGGACCGTCGCCAGTAGCCCGTTGTATTGCTGCAGTGTGACGGTAATTCAACTACCTTCCCTCTCATATAGATCTACGTGCTATTTAAAATTTCTAGGAAATAGATAATTCATGCAAAGTTGTGAGTATAATAAATCATTAAAACGTCTACTTAAAGTGAGAAATGCGAAGTGTATAAAGTTAAAAATGCCAATGAGAACTAAAGAAGAGTACGTATAGATGGAATCATTTTCCTGCTTTCCATAAATTCCTATAGAAGGTGCCTCAAAGTTGTACACTCAATATTCAAGTATAATTTTAAGAAACTTTAGACTTTTTCCATAATCTTCTTAATAATCATTTGTAACATTTGGAGATAATATATATTATAAAAGTGCATTCAGTAGTAATCACTCATTGAGAACAAAAATTACTCAGTAATGAGAGATAATTATTGTTATAAATCTTGATATAGATTGATAGTAGATAGTGAATCCGAAAGATGAAAATTTAGAAATTCTTAAAGAATGAGTACCGTTTGGAAGCTTTAAGTATAGAAACTGAAATTTACTACAAAGAAAATTCGTGAGTTCCACTATTTTCATATTTTTATATAGTGATAGGCATCAAAGTAAACTTACACTTCGAACAATGTATCTTATATTAGAATTTAAAAGGTGACTAAAATTTTTTGGATCTTTTTCTACTAAATCATCAAAGCAAAATATCCCTTAGGCGACTATTAGATTAATCTGTTGATATTTAGACGATAAGATCGAACAAAATTCTAATATATTGGAACAAAAAGAGTAAAATTCGAAAATAATTACTAGCACAATACCTCCACTTTACGATTTATTCGGTCAGTATTTAATCTTTTTGATTCTTTATTACAACCTACATAAAGGGAAAGTGATGATCTTTCATTGAAAACTGCTTCTTTTGCTGAGTCTTACTGAGTTCAATTTATTTAAAATTAACCACAAATAAATCTGCATATTATGGAAATGCAAATGTAATGTAATAGAAATTGTATCTCAAGATTTGGCATTTTTGTATATATAATACGAAAGATCACCCTTAATACGAAGGCAAAAACAAATCTGGGTTACACACAAAAGGAGAAAAAAGTTCATTTAAGCACTTTGTCATTGACAGAAATTTAAGGAAATACATACTGAAATCCTGATGTATAACCTTATACATCAGGATCTCTTAAACGAATAAAAACCGCACCTTATCTCTTAAACGAATAAAAAAATTTTATGTAAATAATATGTGAGTATACTTTAATTTGTAACCCCCAAATCTCTCCTTTATGATAGTAAGCGGTATGCGTAAATATTAACGACTATACCCCTGAAACACGGAAAATAAACTCAGATGTGTAAAATTTCCTAAAAATCGTTTCCATGCAGACTCGTTTATATCTCAATTAAACAAGTCTGCGTGGAAATATCAAATTCTGTTCTTGAGTCTTTCAAATTATATCCCAAGAGCTGATATATTAACAGTAAACCAGACAAATGAGCGATATAATACGGTTAACAATAAATAATATATTTTTGCTAAGATTGGCACTTTTAACATTCACAGATTTTCGACTGCAAGCAAATCAAAACAAAAAATATCAACAGCATTTGCTTAATTATTAAAATGAGGTACACTCAATACAGCAATATATTTGTACAGTCATTGTTCCTTCGATCTAAATAAATGTTGCTAATCAATCAAGGAGTTTGCCCCTATTGTAGTTACTGCTTCTAAAGGTATTGGTACAATTAGTACTTGTAGTCAGAATTGGGTGTATATATATTTGCAATATCTACCACTGCTATTTCCACAATTTTTTCTTACCTATTTTAACATAAAAATCTTTAAGGAACTACGTGGAGAAAGTACAATGCATTTGTTTTCAATTTCAAAAACATCTTAATTTGAATTCTGAGTCTGTTTACACATAGCTTCTATTCATATAAAAGTCATAACGCAAGGATTAGACAATGATTCTAAGTTTTATTC
The DNA here is from genome assembly GCA_933210815.1 of Meta bourneti. Classification (NCBI taxonomy): domain Eukaryota; kingdom Metazoa; phylum Arthropoda; class Arachnida; order Araneae; family Tetragnathidae; genus Meta; species Meta bourneti. The sequence goes on from OW119934.1 coordinate 28,177,853, forward strand.
GATAAATTGTTTTAAGTTTTCATATCACGTTTGAGCAATTATGTCTTTTGACTATAAGTTCTACGATATATATCAGAGTTAAATGTTTTTTCCATAAGCCATCATTTCAAGTTGAATTTGTGACAAATAATTTGTTCTCAAATTAAAATTTTACCTTAAAATATTTCCGTGATTTGATACTAAGAAGAAAACTTCTCGAGCGATATATGGTCGAATCGGACAGGAAAATTCAAAACTTTGTAATTTTTCTATAAGTATTTTCGTATTCACATTTGAACAATGAAACAAGGAAATTAAAAGACACTGAATGACTGAACACAATTCTCTAGAGTCCTAATATTCCCAAGGAAGTGCTCTAGGTATGAACGCATGAATTGTTTGCAAGATCTTTATAAATAACATGATCATTTCGACACCTTGAACAAACCGTTGTCTATCTTGCGTTTGACACAGCTTGGCCAAATATGGCCCTTGCTCCATAAAAACCCAATCAGCCTTGAACAAGCCGTACCATCAAAAACATAGTCGAAAATTTCTCCTACAATGCTTGAAGGATTTTCAATTAAAATAATTGAAAGTATTTTTTTGCATTACTTTAAATTCGAACACTGTATTTTAATAGAATGGATAAATTTTGAATAATTATTTCTAATATTTTAATATATCAGTAGCGTAACGTAGCATTATTAATTGGGAATGCCGAGATTCGATTTAAAAAATATAATAAAAATAATCTTTTTCTAGCTTTTTACGACCTTACAATTTCTATCACGATTGTTTCTTTTTTAAAAGACAAAAAACAAATAATTTTTAGCCCTAATTTAGAAAGGAGCCCAAAATTTCAACTGTGCATATTATCTGGACTGGATGCTGGCCTCAATAGGAGTACAGGGAAAGGGAAAAGTGTGGATTGAAGGTACTCATTACACACGACAAATACCAGTATCCTATCATCATAGTAAGAAGCCATTTACGCTGAAATATTCGGGCGTAGACATACCCTGATTGATATTTTGTGGTTAAAATAAAGGATGTTAAAATACAAACTGGCTTCTCGATCCGATTTACGTCATGAAAAGCGTGGTTTCTGCTTCAGGTTTTAGCGATTTTTGCTTTTTTTGTGACACCCAATTTTTCCGAATTTGATTTTTTTTATCAGAAGATGCCGGTTTTCTGATCGTACATGGACACTGTACCACTGTGAGATACATTATTGATAATTACTTTCTAGGGCTTCTATAAATGTAGTAGTACCAAACTAAAAATTCATCTTCTGTCTTAAATTGTACGCTTGATGGTATATGGCTCAGTACAGGATTAGGCACTTCGAGGGATTGCAACTGAACAGGAAATGGGCAAACCGGTGAATTGGTAGCTTTTAAAAATTGCTGGTAAATTTAAAAACTATAGTGGCATGAGAAACTGAAGCATGGAGTTATAAAGATTTATTTTAAAACAATAAAACATATTTTAAATTAAAGATAGTTCAAAGTAATTCTGTTAATTTAATCTAAACAATCTTGGATAATAATCATCATTTGATCAATTTTAAGTGTGCCAACAATGATTAACAATAAGCCAATTTTAAAAATTGGCTTATTGTTAATCTTTATTTGTTTAAAAAATATTCTGCTCGAAAATAGGAGGGCATCCAAGTTTAGTGCCAATTTCTGTTTTAGCTATGTTCTGTTCCTTAAATCGATTCTAAAATGGAACATGCGTTATTCCCAAAAGGGGAACAAAATCAAGAAAACTTTAGTTGTTAATGTAATGTGGAAATGAAATTAATATAAGTTGTATCTACACAACAGATCTAGATACAAGACAAAATTTGAATTTCGAGATGTTTTACAAAGTTACAGTTAATCTTTATAATAATTTAGTTGGAATGGGCAATTTTTAAGTTTAAAAATTAGATTTTTCCTGTTCATTTTTAAGATTTCATATTATCTTTTGTTTTGAACTTAAGTGTTTCATTGCACCTATGAAAACTAAACACACCATATAACTTTTATAACGAGTAATAAAAGCACTCTAAGAGAGTGTTTTCAGTAAGATGGGTGACAGAAGCCAAAATAGTGTCGATTGCTTGTCTGTATAGTTCAGTGAATTTTTCCTCAAATCACTTGCTTTTACCTTCCATTTTAACTTTTTAACTTCACTTACCTTCCATTTTAACTTCACATGCCAATTTTACGTTTCTATCATACGTTGTTTTAAATTTTACTCATAATACAACTGCAATAAGAGTGAATAAAAATGAGCAACAATTATAATTTTTTTGAAAATCTTTATTAAAAAGTATGCCGTATTACTGATAGATTTATTGCGTAATTTTTACTACTTACAGATAAATCAGTTGAACAGCACGTTTTCACATTGAATTCATATGAAATAGAAAAGAGAGTAAAAAGTTAATCTCTGTTATGGTATCAATCACTCAACATTGTTTAGAATTGTTTGGGAAGCGTTCGTAAATTTAATTTTAATACAAATAAACAAGTACATAGGAGGTAGTAAATTTTGCTTAGTGAGCTATGTAACACATGGGAAGGTAGGTAGTGAATTAACTTTGAACTGGAGCAACACAACGGGCTATTTGTAATATATGGGAGGCAAACACATTTTCATAACTGAACACCTAATAAACCTATTCATTCTTATTTCAATACTAGTGCAATCGCTGAAAATTTATGAACTCTGTTTAGAGATAATTCGAATTGATATATAAATGGAGATTTTCTTTGGTTTCCAATATGTTATATTTATTTCAACATACTGTCAAACAAATTACTCCTGTTACATGGCAGCGAAATACGAAAAGCACAGAACATGCAACAAACAAATAGAGAAACAGTATAATTATGCAACACAACCTACATCATATAAACACAAATCTATTAATTTTACAAATTAATATTGAAAATAACCTCAAAACTGAAATCAAACGCGCTCAAATTGTTACCAAGCAATGTTATTTAAAATAAATAGTATTTTATTGTAGTCTATTTGGAGGAATTTTTAATTATTTCACTCACTATTTATAAAAAGTCAGCTCAACATTTATAATTCTTTTATCTGTTCAAACACATTTTTTTTTTAAATTGTGAATAAAATCTCGTGTCAATATTTATGAAATAATGCTTCTATAACAGTATTTTTAATATATTATAAATTTATAGTATCATAAATATTCATAAACATTTTTATAAACATTTTTATAAATATGCGTTTTTAATGTTATACGTTTAATGTTATCTACGCAATTTATTTTGCAATAAAAACACAACGCAACATGAATATGACGAAAAATGATACCGTACAAAAACTATCACTTTCAAATTCTGAAATATGGTGGTTCATATTTTTTTGCGTTTTGCTTTAGAAATTGGACATGTTTTCACGACAAAATTACCTTTTTTGCACAACGTCCAATGTCTAATGCGTCTGTTTCTTTGCAATTTTTACAAAACAATTATTTTTGCCAATGCACAATTTCTTTTTTTTAAGATCAATAATATTCCCAATGTACAAATGCGTTTAAGTTTTAAGCGAAATTAACTGAGTTTGGTTTGATAATCAATGTTTTTCTCAAAGAATGAATAACACGCCTGGGATTATTAACTTTTATTTATTATATAGATTTTTGAAGTTTTCAGGCATTAGCCGTATATGAATAATACTTCACATTCCAAACATATTCATTTCAAATTTATTATTAATTCAAGAAAGTGCTTATGGAATAATTATAGTTATTCGTATTCTTTAAGAAATATTTTGCTAGCAAATTTGCACAGAAAAACAATATTCGGTTGCGTTTGATTTAAATTGTTAGAACTGGTTAATCCTCTTGATATGTTAAATGCTTAATCTATTATTAATTACTCTTATAACGAAGCAAATATGCAAAAGAACAAATAGCTTCAGCAAATAAAGTGGTCTTGAAACCATCACACTTGAAATTTTACTGTTTTTCTGAAATACTAATAACTTTCAACAATATATTGTAGAAATATTTTAGAAATTAAGATACAAGTAAAATTATATTAGGTGAACTTCTAATTTATTTTTCAGGATACATTTCTAAATCACCTTTATTAGCATATCTAGCTTTATGTGTCAGCTAAAAGTAAATTGAAGTAATTATCCTCTATTATTTAAGCAAAATGATGTACGTTTAAGAAAAATTTCAACAATCAAAGTGCGGTGTACTTCTAATATAAAAATTATTTGCTTAAAAATTGAAATGAAGCAACAGTTTCCTTCAAATAAACAAATATGAACACACAAGGAAAGTTTTTACAAGCACAGAAGACAGATATATGCCAAGGTAGTTACAGGAAATGAATCTGAGTTGCAGGCTGCTAGCGTGGTGGGCAAACCCACTAAACGATGGCACTCCAAAAGAATATTCGGATAATGGGTTACATTTCATCTATAAGTATGTCGCAATTTTGATGATGTAAGGGAAAATTTGATAATACTTCTTGCTCATATACCTGTTTCATATGTATTATACAGGGTGTTTCAAAAATATCCTGTCAAATTGTAAAGGGGTAAAGGGGCCGAAAATAAACATTTTTTGTGAACGAATGTGTGTCAGGTTGAGAGCGCTGTTTAGGTCAGTCGATAACATCGTTTCTGTTACGTAAGACGTCATTCCCCGCTCGACTTTCCAACTGCATGCATCGCTGCACAAATTCTGAGCTCGCAGATATGCATTTGATGTTTGGGGCTGCGAATAAAAACGGACGATTGCTTATTTTTAAATTTAAAAAATTTATTTTTTAATTTATTAAGATGTTTATTCTGAGCCTCTCTACCACCCCTTACAATATGGCTAGATATTTTCGAAACATCCTGTATAAATAAAACAGTTATACTGAATCGCTACTTTAGATTCAACACCAGTTTCTTCAGTTTCAACATCCCATTCAATAGGAAGTCTTTCCATACTCGTTCGAACCAAATATTCGTTTGGTAGCCAAACATTGCTGAAAGGAGGATTTTGATTTCGATGTTTAATCAAAGGTCGTGACTTTTTTGTTTATCACTTTATTTATACCTACATAAATGTTTGACACGACACAATTGCGAAAATAAGTTCTTTTAAGTTTAACCGTAAAAAGGCGTGAAAAATAAATGGGCGAAATGGCTGTTGCGGGAAGTTAGAGTACGAATGTGTGAAAGTTGAACTGCTTATCCTTTGTCAAAACCTTTATATTATAATTCTAAATTCTTAATGCTTTTTTGGTAGTATCAGATAAATTGTAATAACACTAAATACTTAATTATTAGTTTTTATTTATTCATTCTCTTCATTGTTAAAATTCGTCTCTTCATTGTATTTTAAGGGGCAGTCGTGGCTTAGTGGGTATGCCCACTGCGCTAGCAACCTTCGAGTTGTAGGCTGCGCAGGTTCCATTCCTGTCAGGTGCATTCCTCCCTGGGTGTATTTCTATCTTCTGTGTCAGTAAAACTTTCATTGTGTGTGTCTATTATTTGATATTGTATGCCTTGTGTCTGGCGCAGCATGGCCAAATTTGGCCCTGCGCCATAAAACCCCAAACCAACCACTGTATTTTAAACATTCACTAATTGCTATTCATATGTACAAAATATTTTGAGTTAACATGTAATTCTTATTACTTTCAATGGCTTGCTAAAAAGCAACACAGTAAGGCTTTTAAAACAAAAGTGTCATGTATTTTCTATTCAACTCTTTAATTCCCATTGTAACGAAGAAACTGCCAACTGTCAAAGAGAATTCTCTAGTGAGTTGTAAAATAAAATTATCTAACATTTTTAAGTATGGAAAATAGTTTGAATTAAATTAAGAAATTAAGCTAGTAAGGTACAGTTGTTTACAATTTATTTTTGTAGGTATGTATATAAAAATATCTTTTTAGTTAAGATAATTTGTAAAACCAATTTTTGGTACTAAAATAAGTTTAGGCATTGTTTCCTAGATTGATTTAACAACACTAACGTATTATTAAATATGTTTAATTTTTTAAATTCACTATTACTGAATATATACATGTGTCTTCTCTTTAAGTACTTATATATAAAAATATTTTCGGAGATTCGATAGACAAATGTCTAAATGCCCCAGATTTAGCAAACAATTTTTGAATGCTACACACTAAAATGAATCTTCAGACAATTTTTGGCGCACTTAACCCTCCTGGTTGTTGCCTCGACGAGGTATCTTATCATTAGCAAAACTGACCATATCTTGCTGGTCAATATATCTCATCAATAGAAGAAAACTGACCAGATCTTGATCTCGTCATCATACTAAAATCGACAATATCTTGAAGACGAGACATCTCGTCATTGACAAAATGGGTCAGATCTTGATGGACGAGATATCTCGCCGAAATCACTTGGAGGGTTGAATGAATGAAAAAATTGATTCTCGTGAAAAATTAATGAAATGCCAAATTCAATAACTTATAAAATTTGCTATTATTAATTTGAGTCTAGTAAGTCTTGAGTCTAATAAGAGTTCTATTAATTTAATATCTCAATACTTATATTCTGCTGAAACCTTCGAATCATCAGAGATTGTGGATTAAAATAGGAGACTGAAACCACACTCGCAATACACTACACTTCGGAGCTTTTCAGATGGATATGTGCAGAATTTTTCCACCTTCAATGGTTCGCATGTGTTGAGCTTTTTCTGTAAAAATATATAATTCCCCACATCTAGGTGGCGAAAATCCTCACCGGGCCATAAATTCTTACGCGTAACTATTTAAACAAATAAAAACAGAGGGAAAAAAGGGGGCAATAAAACAGATTGAATTTGGCTCTTTTTCGAAATTACAATTTCCTGCATCTGTATTCCGCCCACTCGGAAAAAAGCGCATCGAGGGTGAGGCAAAAATGTAAAGGAGGGAGATGAAAACAAAAACAATCTTTTCAGTTTTATCATATGATATTGGCGGCCGTTTTATAGGATAACTTTATGACCCCGCACTCGACGTTTTGCATCTTCGAATTTCAGCCCCCCCGCAATCTCTTCGGTGAAGTTGTAGTCTGGATGGGGAGCGGCGTCTCTATCCGTGCAACAAAAAGTACCGGGGGAGGGGTCCCGAATCGCAAGGTACCCTTTACTGCAGAAGCTCATAAATTCCCGGCTTGTCCCGGGCCCGGGACGCATTTACGGTTGGCTTGCGAGTCTCAGAGATGCCATAAAGTTGCGAGAAATTGAAGACTGCCAGAATTACAAGTGTGATGCATAGCATGGGGAAAGAGAGGCGTAATGTATGCAGCAGGTCCCGAGACGCACCCTTGATGAATACGGAAAAGACCGGCGCTGAAGGAGGACACCGGTTCGCGCTTTACACAGGGACATTTCGAGGCATCTGTAAGACACCCTAGAGGACAGCAGCCTGTTTGGAGATGGACCATAAAGCCTGCCTCCGCTTTTTGCATTGCTAATAGAAGTAGAAGGCACACAGCGAGATTTGAGCCTGACCTCTTGCACTTATTCCTGGTTTGCCGCGTCTCCAGGGCTGCTTAACCACCCATACGAGTCCCGACTTTTCCCGATTACCCCGACGCTTCCTTTTTTCCGCTCCCGGAAATAAATTATTTGGCGCGTGACGCCCCGACAAGATAAATGGTTTTGATCTCGATGCTCAACTTTGTTTCCTCCGGTGCTCGCATTTGATTTCTACTTAAAGAGGCGAGGAGATGGCCGCCTGTAAATTGTGAAAAATATGCAGATAAATGAAAAACAAGTTTAAAACTTTCAGCGTCCTCGCACACTATAACAATGAAGGATGGAATTTTGATGCACATTCTAAATCTTTGTCATTCGGAGAATAATCCGGCAAATCAGAGATATATAAATAAACTGTTCGTGCACATTCTCCCGGTGTTTTCCGGAGCAATTTGAGTCCGGTGATGGGGAGAGAGGGAAGTTGATTCTCGTGTTCACGTGTCGGTCGCTGGAAGATGAATTTTTCTTTGCATGCAAAACTCAACTTGGCTCATTTAAGTGGGATCTTTTACGAGACCTTTAGAGTAGGGTTGAAGCATATAATCAATGTTTTTCTCCGGGATTTATCCCAAAGTGTTTAAATGGAGCAAAAATGTACTGCTACGTGAAACAAAACAGGTTTTGAAAGACAGAAGAAAAGGCAATAAACATTTTAAAAGTTTTCACAAAAAATTACTTTTTCTAAAAGAATAAAAGATGGGGTAATACTTTTATTCACTAAGTAAAATATAGGTCATGGAGTGTACAAAAATAAAAATGTATCTAACTTTTTACCTAGATTTTCTGTAGCGAATGTAGCAATTCTATGTAAATTTTAAAATCAAAAGAGATTTCATTCCCCAACCTACTTCGTTCATGGGATTCTTGCTTGAACTTAACTTCTCTAAACGTATATCCAAATATGGAATTTGGTTTATTTGGCATTAATAACTGTTCAAGAAAATTCCATGAATTTAATATTTTCCTTATACAGACGATCTGAATTTCAATACCGATGCAATGAAAAGTTGAGATTTAAAAATAAGAAGTCAAAAATACATGAAAGAAGAATAAAGATATGTCCTAAATAATTGCAAATTTTTATTTTTGGAAATATTTTCTTTTGTAAGTAATGTTTCACCAGTGGATCAGCGGGCAGTTTAATTAATCACTAAAGTTGTTATTTATTGCATCTGTTTCGATGCGATATCCTTTTTCTGATGTTCAATAACTTATCCTTACCTTATTTAATTTTATATTTCTCCACCTTCCATTACTTAGGTAAATATAACTACCCAGTTGTAGTTATATTTTCTGCACGAGTAAAACATGAATACGCATCAAACGGGCTAAGTGATTTAGATAGAATACTGAATTGAATAACTATAAGGTTAATGCTTATGAGCTCACATTCATCACCTGTAGCTTTCATACAGGATTGTGGGAATCCTGTATGAAAGCTACAGGATTCACACAAAAGAAAACTAGTGTCTTATAAAAAGATAAGTTCGCACAATATAAAAACCGTCACGAATTTAAGTTATTCGACAATCTTTTTCTTAGCAATAGTAATTTAAAGAAGTAATATTAAGTAAAGTAATATTTCTGGCATAATTTATTAAAACATTTTCTGTATATCCATAGAGATGTAAGGATTTGTATTTTAGTTTCTAAGGATTTTTTTAGTAAGGATTTGTATTTAGTCTTAGTATTTTAATTCTTAAGTATTATTTGTAATTAGTCTTAGTATTTTAAGTATAGTATTTTCACTCATACATTTAAGCCAGTACTCTTATTTCTCAACTTTTTCTAGAAAAAAATCTAATATAACATATTGATTATGTCCTTTTCTGAGATAATTTTCATTGGTAAGACGATCAAAACAATTATATGCAAAGGGTTTATACCCAAACAAAGCAGCACGAAAATCTGCTATTATAAAATAGGTCACTTTGTTTTGCAAAAAATGGCCTTGGAAATGGGATATTGTAAAATCATAATTCATCACGATAAATACATTAGAATAAAACGTAATCAGTTTAGTCATCTCACACATTTCCATTCTTTCAACTGTCAACTTGAAAAATTTGTCCTGGTAAAAAGAAATAAACAAGAGAGAAGAAAATCATCTCTACTACATAACGAAGAATAAATACGCCACTGACCATCCTCCAAATTAAATTTAGAAACAAGATCGAAAACGAGAAGCGTAGAAATCCGTCGTACTTTTTCCAACACACCGACTAAAGACTAAAATATTTTTATAAATATTTCCCTAAGCTTCCCTCCGATTATTTGAAGAGAGTAAATACAGCATCTGTTCCGAGGCTTTGCAACCGCAGCGCTCAATCCACCCAAAAAGGCGTCTAATTTTCAAAGAATGCGGATCCATAAAGCATTCTTTTGTTCTGGAAAAACACCCCCATCCGCGTAATATTTGTTTCAGCCCTTTGATTCAGTTTCCTGACTGGATGTTCTTGCAGTGGTCCCTGGGGCCTAGCTAAGGCCCTTGGCTGCCCCATGAACCATTTGCGCCCTGCGGCCAAGCTGCTCATTTCCCGTCATGTTATAGTTATCTCCTTGCTGCCGAATGGCACCCGTGGCGTACATCAAGGCCCGATGCTCATAGTGGACTGTTAATTATAGCCCAGGTCATCGGCATAGGTCAGTGGGAAGATACAAAGAGCGTGAGTCTAGGACCGCCAGCCATTTTGGTCTACCTGAGGATTAAGTCACCCTGTTGTTTAGGGCGACAAATGAGAAATTAGGAGTCCTTTTGGTAGGACTGAAGCTCGGATTCTCAGAGTTCTAGATTTTATTGTATAAAGGCATGGTACCGAGCACATTTAGCTATTTTTTCTTTTGTTATTCAACTTTTTCACTCATTCATATTTATTTCTCTTGATACTAATGCTGAGCATTGTAATTTAAATTTTTATCTCATTTAAGTTAGCATTATAATTCATAGTTGTAAAATAATTTTAATACTTTCATAAAGCACGTTTTTCTGTATTTTGCTAAGTAGCTACTTATTTGGTTCTGTATTTATAGATTTATTTGGTTTTATGCAATTTAAATTGCACCTTTGAAAGTTCAAAGATATCAAAAATACCCTTCTAAAAGAAAATAATATTGTGGTTTTTATTATGTGTGAGTTATAAAACAAATGTAGTATATACAAAGAAATTCAAAGGTTTTGCGCATTTTTAAAGCTTTTCTTTGATTTATAAAAGATTATGTATTTAAGATATATATTTTTTATGAAATTTAATTTTCAAAAATAATTTTACTTATGATGCAAATAATTTCCAGATAAGTTTAAAACATCAAGTAATTCTAAGGTGCTAGTTTATTTTATTAATATTATAGGCGTATGTTATACTATTTATATGCATATCGTGACGTATAACACGTTTAAGATAAAACTTAGCTTTATGTAATATAAAAAACAAGGTGTCCAATCCACTTTTAAAGTTGAATATCAATTAAAATACCAGTTTTGCAGTTTTGAGGAAAAAAAACGACTGACCATAGTTAATTCGATTGCTATGTAATTGTTTGAAAAATGACATATATATATTACTGAAGGTCTCCTAGCTCATGGGGTGATTTTTTATCTCAACGTTGTCATCGTTGAAAAAATCTATGATAATCACACCAAATTTATATAAATTTGATAATCAACTTGTAAATATGTACCCACTCTCTTAATTGTATTTTTGTAATGGTATAGAAATACAAAATAATTGATTTTCAGGAAAATATTTGGTAGCTGAACAAATAATCATTTGATAAAACGAAACTGAATAATTAATTCGTTTCTCTGTGTAAGATATATATATATAATTGGAATAGTTTTATTGAGAAATCTAAATTTAAATATAAAACAGCTTCAAATGCAACAATGGAATAAAAACCGAAATGATTGCGTGAAAATTGTGATTTTTTCCTCTAAGGATATATGATGCATTCAACTTTCCTTGCATAAGGATAACTGATGCCTTACTATGGATATATTAAAATAAAGTTTTCCCCTTCATTTTTTCAACATATATAAAACAATAAAGCATCGAAAATTTTTATCTAGATAGCACTTTATAACAAAATTTAATACCTTTATATATTTCATAAACAGCATTCATCAGAATATAAAGAAACATGACCATAAGATTAAAAAGTATATAACGGCATAAAATATTAATATGCAGTAATTATTTTAAAAAACTTTAGAGGCTGTTATTCATAAAAAATGTTGGCACTGAAACAAGTACACCTTCACAATGAATGTAGAAACATTGTGAAGTTTCATAACGTTTTAAAAAATGACCAAAGTGTAATACACCAAATAGTGATTTTTGATATATTAATAAATTACATCAATTGGTTTTATATAAATAGAATATAATGAGTAAGTATATCCAAGCTGATTTTCTATTTACAGAAGAAAACAAAGTATTATTACAGGATTTTGGATGCATGCTAAACATACTTTAACATAGGAGAAACATTTAGTTGAATAAAGTTTACTAAGTGCAATAACTTTCATCAAATTTCTTATGTACTAAACATCTCTTACACCCCTGTACTTTAAAATTTTCCTTTTCGGTTAACTCAATGCATCAATGGTGTCATGTGAAAATTAACATATAATACAATATATGAATAAAATGAATTAATACCTTAAGACCTAAACTAGCAATATTAAAGGTATTTGTAGTTCTACAAAAATTCTTCAAAAACTGCTTCAATAGTATTGTGGTATAATTTATTTTATTCATGTAGATAGTTTGATTTTCCCAATTAGAAATGCAAATGCATTTTGCTATTCAGTAATCACGTACAAACTGAAATGCTGTTGCACTTCTAAGAAAATTCATGCAGAGAAGATGATCCTTTCATATCTACCTTCTTACGGGATAAGAGAACAAATATTAATAACCCTCTGAGCCTCTCGAGATTTCTCAAATAGTGTACTATTGCTTTTCCCCCACAACACCCACAATGACTAAATAAACGCATCTATTGGTTGAAAGACTCCTAAGAAAGATTCTATTGGTCAAGAAGGTTATAAGCCATGAAGAGAAGACTGCAGTTTGCAAAACGGATATATGCGTGTGAACCCCTCATAGGGTTAATTAATTAAAAACGCCCTATCTTCTTCTCGCCTCCCCAAAATACAAGGAAACATACAGTTCATCATTCCAGGAACTAGGATGCACACTGATGACAACTGATATAGTTTGCGTTTGTATTGATTGTTGTGAAATTATCTACCTTCTATTAAAATATTTTTATCGTTACTAACCGTAAACATAATACATAATTTCCAGAAAGGTTCATCTTTAAAATAATGGATAAAAATAAATAAATAAAATGTGTCTTGCACAATATGTACCGTTTCACCCCCCCCCCCAAAAAAAAATACAAAGTAAAATACAATTGATCATTCCACGTACTACGATGAACAGAGAAATGATGTAATTTGCGTTTGCATTGATTGTTGTGAAATTATCCATCTTCTGTTAAAATATTTCTAGCGTTACTAATAACATAAACATAAATAATTTCCAGGACGGTTCACCTTTAAAATAATGAATTAAAAGACGTAAATGAAATATGTCTTATACAATATGACCCGTCTCCAAAATACAAGGAAAAATACAGTTGATCATTCCACGTACTACGATGAACAGACAACTCATAATTTGCTTTTCTTTTGATTGTGAAATTATCCACCTCTTCTGTTAAAATATTTCTATCATTACTAACCATAAGCATAACAACCATAATCATTTCCAGGAAGGTATTCATCTTTAAAATAATTGTTTAAAAGGAGTGGATTAAAAGGAAATATGTCTTGCACCATATGTGGCTGCGTGGCCAAAAATGGCCTCTACTGGTTTCTCCCTTTGAGGAGGCTTTAGGTCAGCGGAGTCTTATCTGTTAGCTATCTCATTAACACATTCGCTGACCGCTCCTAAAACTTTTAGCTCTTTGTTGTTGTGGCCAAGTTTGCGGTCGGGAGGGGAAGAAACGGTAGTTATCGAAGATTTATCGGAATCGAAATCCACCGCGCATCGGACACACTAAAGACAGCGTAATCAAATTTCGCTCTTTATGACTGTCATTCTACGCTATCTCAAAATGAAGGGGATGGATGACCGAAAAAATGCACAATACCTGCCCACATTCGCTTTGATGAATACTAAAAATGTCTAGATTCGGGCAAAGTATTACATTGAACCTAAACTCAGAATATCTTTATTCGAAAAATTGGCTTGTTCATAGACTTCAAAGTGGATGAATTGTATTTAGTTGAAATACCCGAATACTACAAAATGTGAAGCCAAAGTTTTTTGTTATTTATTAACAGCAGCTATTTATTAACTTATTTCAAAGGAAGTTTTTCGTAAGTATTAGAGTGCTCAAAATTGTTGGGAACCAACTCAAGATTGGATCACACATTCGATAACTTATCTTAAATCATTCAACGCCACCTATTTTTTGTTGAATTGAGTACAATTTACCATTTTAACTGAGGTAAGTGTTTCATTGATCTTATAACCTACTGGCAAAAATTATTTAAGACATGAAAGTCACTCTACTATTACGATATCTTTTCTTAGATTATACAGAATCGTTGTGAATTCTAACGCACAAATCAACAGGTGTGTAGTCAAATTGCCATTTTTACAATAAAATGCAATTAGATCAAAATCATTTGAGGATAATCAAATACGACCAACAGAACTTCGAAAACCTTTAAAATATTTAGGAAGTGTAGAAAAAACATGTACTTCACTTCACACTGAATGTTTCTTTGCAATTAGTTTATTTCAACTTTAAAAAATTTAAAAATGGTAGAAAATTTTCCTGTAATGTGTTTAAAAGTAGCAGAGTTAATTTTTAAAATAAATATAGTTTTGGAAAATTGTGTTAAGAACAGTGTTCACTAATATCGAAATTTACGAGCACCTTTAATAATGAGACTGCTCTGCTTCATATATTTGGGGTACTGTTGGAATGTAAGATATATAAAGTAGTTCTAATATTAATAAAGAAACTCTGTATTTGAAAATTTCTGTTATTGGTGTTTTATTCTTCATTTTTAATATAACACGTTAACTCAGTAAAATGAATTTTTCTGTTAGATTGATTCCGCATGGAGTCTGAACAAAGTACTCCTTCTATATGGTCATGAAAGCTTTTGTAAATATCACAAAGATTGTTTGATGAAGTTAGTAAAGTGTGACTGGGTAAACGCTCAAATAGCATGTTGCTAATGACATCAAACGTAGCGCCCCAGAAGTCTGAGGTAGGGGAGGTTGGCTTCACTGCTGTAAGAGTCTCAACGCTAAGTAACAGCATGTACAGATAATTTTGCAATCGCAATATTTTCCTCAATCTGAGTTACTGAAGTGAGTGTCATATAGAAACCTAAATTTATATATGTATAGTAACTAGATTTAATGACAGTTAGAGAAAGAGAACAGTCAATTCAGAAAGTTTCAAGTAATAATTCGTACTTCGTATTTTTCCATGTTTGGCAGTTTGTTTTCACCGATGCCTGCTGCTGTAAAACACATTCTTTTCTTTGATTTAATATTTTCGTTTAAATCTTGTTATTAGATAATATTATTTTCTTGCTTAAATATAAATACTGTAGTGTATTTAAATACTTTGGAGATTTGACATATCTGAGAGGAATGCGTAAGGAAAAGTGTTTCGCATTTTTCTAGTTACGTTGTATATTTATTGTCTCGTAGTTTAATTTTATCGATAGTTTCGTACTTCGTTATTTTTCTGTTTAGTTATTGATAAAAGTCATGTCTATTTTTTAAATTAAAAAACATTTAATAAAGTATATACAGTTCAATAGTTTTGATGACACAATAAGTTTCAATTTTACATGCAAAATTCAGATTTACTACGTGAGTGAAACAAAATGTATTAACAAAGGTTCATGGACATGGTATGAAATATTTCCAACGAATTATTTTAATATTTACCAATGTATGAGAGTAAATTTTTTACTTTAAATTTCATTTTTAAAGTGATATTTAATACGATGAAAATTTAAAATATGTTGCCTTTGGACATACCTTAAGTATAAACCGGGTAAAAACCAAGATCCCCTCTTAAACGTTTAAAGTATTCTTATTTTTAACTTCCATTTCCTGTGCAGGGTATTTCAAAACTTTCTGTACATACTTTAAGGAGAAATTGGGAACACACAATTAAGCCGTATTCACACAGGGATGTAGGTCTGCAAGTGCCACCTAGATTTGCAAGATGGCGCTGTTTAGCAGCACTGTAGTTGGCTAGTTTGTCAGGCAATTCATCCATCGACGTCGTCAGACGTGCTCTTGACTGTCACAACTTTGAGCACCCTCTGCGAAACTCTGTCTATCAAACTGTAAAATTAGGGCTATTAAAATGTTATTCACATACATCTTGTCTATCTTCCATTTATGTACTTCTGTTTACCCTCTAACTTGTCCCGGAGGTTTGTACAGATATACATTCTTATGTTGAAAGACTTAAGTTGTTTTCACTACCTTTCCTTAAAATTTGTACAAAAAGTTTTGAAATACTTTGTGTAATTATTTCTGTAGAATTATTAAGGAATCTAGATGACCATGGACAGTCACAACTTCAACTGTTTAAAAACCTTAATACTTTATTTACTTGAACTGCAAAAATGATTCATGGTAGTATGTGTTATCATTCACTACAGAAAGATGGGAAGAGAGAAAGGTAGGTAGGTAGTTGAATTTACGTCACACTGAAGCAACACACCGAACTATTGCATAGGTCAAGGATCAACCCGAAGATAAAGATCCGAGGACAGCACCTCGTAATTTTGAAACACAGATGACGATGGAAAAGAGAAAAAGATGAAAAACTATGAAGTTATATGAACAATTTGAGGACCAAACATGAAATCCTATTAGTGAAATTGTGTTTTATGTAAGTTCCGTCATGAGTTTTTGTGACATGTTGTACAGCTTAGTCACATGTTGTTTCGTTCAAAATCAAGTTTCACGTTTAAATTTATTTGTTTCAGATATTATTTATTATAAAAAAAATCAATTTGATTATGTTTATCTCGTGTTGTCAATGCAATGAAACGTCCCAAAGATTCGAACTATAGTTCATGTCGGTGTCAGTTACCAGTGATCTGAGTAAATATCTGATTGTATAGTACTGACAACGTGCTCAGTAAATGAATCTGGAAATCACATATTAAACACTGTCATACTTGATTTATTATCGCGATGCTCCCAATTCGCAGATGTCATCAATATCTGTATCCAGGAAAAAGTGGACGATCACATGCTTGTTGTCGAATCTTCTATTGTTGCATCTACACATTATTTCGCTACTTTATTCGTATGAGACTATCCATGTAATGCAATCATATCCACACCAAATATGTTACAAAGGATTGGGAGATATAATTTACATGAATATAGTACGATACAGTGAAGGCAATTTTCATGTCCAATCTTTTAAGTTTAATAATTCAAAATTGAAGATAAGTTTGTTATTGACTGAACTTTGCTTTACAAACAAAAAAAGTTCATCGCAAAATAGGGGTTTCATTGTAAAATTGGGTGCATTTTTATAGAGAATTTTAATGAACGTTATAATTAAAATCAGCTCCTATTACATATTTTTGTAATATTTTATTAATTCACTAGTCAAAGATTCCAATAGATACCTTCGAGACTTATAAATTCCAGAATTGTCTTCTAGAATTAATCCAAGAGAAAAATGAAATCGATATTGATATATAAATTATAGAATTATTATGACGTAAGAATTTCTTCCTGAATATAAATATATCAATTACAGTCTAAAAAACACATGCTTTATATTTTTAAGCCCATTCAAGTGGGGGGAATAAATCCCGAGGAAGAAAAATCCTTCTCTGATTAAGACTCACGTGTTAACCTTCCCACACATGGAGTGGGTCAAAATATGAACTAATAAATATTTTGTTGCTATCTTAATTTTAACTCAAATTTTTACACTTCGATATTTATGCCTAAGTTTTGGTAACTAGTGTACTTTACGTTTTAGTAGTTTTAAAACTTGTGATTGTGTGTACAAAACGAATGAATCTTTCCAAATAAATTTAGCTAGATATGAACAGCGTCATTATACTTTATATTAAGGTGTTTTGTAATTTGACGTGTTCTAGAAATAAGTCTCCCAAAACGGTTGACAGATAAATATGTTCAATTAGTAAGAATATTTTGTAGACTTTCTCTCTCCCACTAAAGTGAAAATGGGCATTGTAAAATGCATTGATATAACGTGTCACTAATGATCAAATGTCCACAAAATGTTAAACACACAAAATCTATTTTTCAATCAAGGTAAGCTAAAAACATGACAGAAAGTACGATTTTGAAACCATTCACAGCCTAACACATTCCGAAGTGATAAATGAAAATATTCTCTCCCGTGCCTACAGAAAATGCACAGTTTTAAAAGGGAACCATTATCATGGGAATTTGCTTAGAATTTTGAAATCTTTTTATGATGTCCGAATGCATAGCCACCTCTCTTAAAAGAGGCGATCTTTCGATCCAATATTGAACGGGTGAAAAAATAGGCAGGAAGAAGGGGAAACAAATATATTGAAGATATATAGTGCATATGGTAGCGCAGGCAATATGAAAAATCCCCGTTGTGTCTCCCGAAGCCAAATGGAAAAAGTTAAGGCCAATGCAAAATGCTCTCTAAGCTGTCTCTAGCTACGGGAAAACCTGTAACGTTATCTTAGAGAATGGCAGCCCTTTGAGAATTGAACATAGAGCATCAGATAAAAGCTATATTTTTTGAAAGATTTATTGAGCAGTTCTTTCCAATTCTCCCATGACCGAACATTTCTCCAAGCACTGACCATAGCTAAAGATTGCGATAGCTTCTGTTTTCCTGCAAGATATATGAGCATGTGATAAGGGACTTTCTTCCAAGTAACATACGTATTCTTTCACAGGCGTTGGTTTTGCGTGCAGGATCCACATATTAGAAAGCATTTCAATGAGCCTTTTTCAGATTTCTGTAGCGTTGTATCAAAAAGTTTTATAGAAGAAAAGAATAAATTATAGGTGGATATGTTAGAAATAAATTATAGGTGAATATGTTAGAAATAAATTATGGGTTGTATTTGAGCTTCTACGGTAAAAAAAGAAATATGGAGAGTCAAATTTAAGTAAATATTCACGATCTTTATTAGAAGACGGTTTTAATCTGTGAATATATTCTTAAGCATAATGTGTCCGATAAAAATTAATGCCATATTTTTTACAAAATTTTACTTGATTTTGAATTTAAGTATGATTGGAAATATTGTATAATTCTATGTATAAGTTCATTATTTTATTTTGAGTAAAATCGAGCATATTTAGTATATTATTGTCATTCACTCACCATGTTTATACCATTTGTTACTTCACCAGTCATAGTCACGTTTTCCTCTTTTCTGTCGATGATTTTTATATAAAATATACAAGCATGAAAAACCAGTATATTACGTTAATTTTATTCCTAGAAATTTCTTACTTAATTTTTTACTGCCCTTCATAAATAAGTTTCAAATCTTATCTGTATGAATGAGTAATTATCAGTTTAATTGTACTACATTTTTTTACTTATTTTAGATGGACATCAAGTATTCTCTGCTTTTATCCTTAATACAAATAAGGTATTAGTACCAATTTCTGTGATGGTCGATGTCTCCAATGCCATTATAATTCGTAATAAATGTCCCAATGAAAGAGAGAAATAAATGCTCACAATTTTTTTATTTTCAATGTGATGTATCAAATCAATTTCGGAAGTCTTGAAAACGTAAGAGAACAGTTTTTAAGTTTTGTTTTCCTAAAATAAATGAGATCGCTCGATTTGTGAGAAGCAAGCAAAATATTTCTGTCTCTTCCTTTAGGTTTATGTTAAAAAATCAAACTTCGTCGACTTTACGTAATTTAAGGTTAAAAAATACAAATTACTAATTTAAAATGTAGCTCTCACTTAAAAAAGATAAAAGTTGAAAGGTAATGCCCATTAAATGACTTGGAATGATTTGTGAAAATAATTTATCTATACTCTCTATATGAATTAAATAAAATATTCTTCCAGAACTTGGTAAGTTCAGAATTTGCAGTGGTGCTGTTAAAAATCGCGCAGTGAAGGAAACACAAAGGAAAAGGTCTTTGTAAATGCAATTTAGAAATGCACCGAATACATTTACAATTGTTTTTATACAAAATAATAATTACTAAATTCTATCGAGAAACATGTTGGTTGAGTTTTATGGCACAAGGGTCATATTTGGTCAGGCTGAGCCAAACACAAGACAGACAACGCCGAGTACTGGAAATACATACTCAATTAAAGTTTTACTGACGCAGAAGAAAGAAATGCATTCAGGTAGGAATCGAACCTGCGCCGCCTGTAACTCGCAGGTTGCTAGCGCAGTGCCACGGAGCCAAGATGGCCCCGATATAGAAATATGAAACAACGTTTTCAAAGATAAAAATCGAATTTCTAGAAACCAGATTTGGATACTTCTACAAACTTATTTCTTATAATATTTGGAGAACATTATATAATTTATTTATTGTTATATTAATTCTCCACTCGGACATACCGTTTTATCTGCCTGCCATAATACCTTTAGCCCTCTGAGTGGCACGAGATTTCCGATTAGTGTAGCATTGCTCTTACCCCACAACACACATAACGACCCAAGAACCACATCTATTGATTGAAAGAATCCAAGGAGGGTTCTATTGGTCAAGAAGGTCAAAACTGGTTGGAAAACATGGCTTGGAAGACTTCGGTTGCAGTACGGATATTTGTGTGTGAACCCCTCTGAGGGTTAAAGAAAATATAAAGTGAATAAATAATATATTAATTAAATAAATAGAAAAATATATAATTAAATATTATATATTAAATATTATAGTTATATATTAGATTAATATTAAATATTTATATATATATAGTATTGTAGTTATTATATTAAATAATATAATAAATATTACAGTTGTGATATTAATTAAATATTTTAGAAAAATATATAATTTAATGAGGCCCAAATCTTCAGTTGGCAAAAAAAAATTAGGTTTCTAACTTTAGATCTCCTCCCTAGTGCTATACGCTACTATTCTATAAATGGTTGTCGACATCATTTGAATAAGACGTTTATTAATATCCTGTAAAAATATTCCTTAAGGAATATGTGACGATAATTGCACTTAAATGTATTCCGACCAGAGCGAGAGTTTTGAAAGTGAACCTTAAGTGATTTGTATACCGACCAATATTTGCCCCAAAATAGGAAGAATGTGTTTGAAGCAAACACTTTCTAGAGCATTTATTCAAATCCATTTGCCATCCAAATACCATTCCGAAGTCTATCCTATTTCTGCGCTGATCCTTGCACGTGTTTGCTTTTCCTGGCATTCACTCCGGCTGTCTTGGATATGAAAGTACCTGGGGGCATCCCAGTCCATCTCTACTATCCACTCAAAAGCTCCAAGAGTTGCTGACCTCTCCAAGATCAGAAAGGAATCACAATACTTCTAACCGGAGTTGCCTTTTTTACCCCTCTCTTTTTTCGCACGTTTTGTTGTCAGGAAAAGCGATGCTCGGACGTAAAAAACTGATTTTCTCCGCCCAAACAATGTTGTTTTCAGATAACTTTCAACCGAAGAAGTTGTAAACCTACAATGCGCTTTCCCCCTCAGGTCCCCAGATAACAGAAATATGTCTTTTGCTTTTGTTTCTCGCTCGGAATAATGTTCCGAGCATCCGCAAAAAGCACGTACAAAAAACACCAGGATCAAGTTTGCAGCGCACGATTGGATATTTTTGCTTCTCAAATGCAATGGAGAATTTAAATTAGCAACAGCGAAAAAAACCGCGGCGTTTGACTAGAAATTAAATTGATTCATTTTATTCATCAAGAACGCATTAAAATATTGAGCATAAACCAAAAAACAACATGAAACTTCTGAAGGGAAGCTATGAATATTTTTCTCCGTCGCATAACGCGTCTGAAAAGAATAAAAAACGGAATTTTATTTAATTATTAGATATATTAATTTAATTTTCCTATCAGTAAAACTTTTCGCAAAATGATTTTAATCCCTTAATCCTTATTCTTGCTCAAAATGTTTTTTCCGTACAAATTTTTACAAATACTGTTTACTCGAAATGTAAATTAGCTCGCATTGCCAAGGGCGAAAGGTGCTTTTTTCACCTACTGTTCGACGATAAACTAATGAAGAAATTCCATTCTCTCCTGCTAATTTACTATAGCAGATTATCCGAAGCAGCAGCTTTGGCGTATTTTTATTTGCTTATTTTTTCCGGTCTCTTGAAAAAGAAAAAAGGGTGAGAATATATTAAGAAGTAGTTGTTTATTAAACTCGCAATCAGATTTAGTTAAATTTTTCAGTTTGCGTGAAGGAAAGCTATTATTGTTCTTGTCTCGAAAATGCCGCGCATATCAATTGGTGAGAATCGAGAAATTAACATAATAACTTCGACTTTTTTAGTGCTCGTGGGTAATCTTCATTAAGATCAAAATTAACTCGACATGAGTCAGATCAAACATAATTAGAAACAAATGGAATCACACCTAGCTGATGCAATAGGCTAGAATTCAAAAGTGCACTTTTGTGAATTAAAACAACATAATTATAGATGAATTATAAACGCACAATATTCAGCAGTTTCTTTTGAAATAATAATGCAGAAACCAAGGGAAAGCTTAGAGTTTTTACATAGCTCAACTTTGCATTCACTAGCATGGGGTTCGAAATAGAAGGATTATATTTTTCAGAAACATTTTGCTCTTATTAATTTCTTATACATCAGAAGGCTTTATACCGTTTTCCTCGTTAAACCTACACAAAAATTTAGAATCATCCTTTTTAAATTTATAGTTATATTTAGGACATTTTTCTCACAAAATAGCACATTTATTACGACTGACGCAGGGAGTTTTGAATGAATTAACCCTAACCCCCAGTAAAAAATAGTTAATGCGATATAATTAATTCCTCATTCATTTGAAAGCTTTATACCATTTTCTCGTTAAACCTACGCAGAAATTCAGAATTATCCTTTTTTAAATTTATAGTTTTGCATAGGACATTTTTCTCAGAAAATGCACATTTAATGACTGAAACACGGAATTTTGAATGAAAAACTAACCTCCTGTGAAAAATAGTTAATGCAATTTAACTAATGAAACCAGCTAAAGTAACAAGATATGAGTATCCTAGATATATTTGTACACGTTGGAGCGGTGTGGAAGTTTGGAGAGTGGGGTGCCAGCTTAGGTGTTGTCTCATCATTTGACCGTGGTTCAAAATTACGTGTTGTCCTCGGATCTATCCCTTGATCCAGATCCGTCGCCAATATCCCGTTGTGTAGCTCTAGTGCAAGTTAATTAACTACCTACCTAGATATACTTGTAATTAAATAAGACATTAAAAAAGCTAATCATTCAATTATAGTTGGATCAAATCACATGTGAATCAAGAAAAGCTTAAATCTATGGAATAATATAGTTCACATTATACTATTTTCGATTTTTGTGGATGATCCAAGATAGCTTTGTTCACAGGGTTGCTTAAAAGATATTAAAAATGATTAACAATACAAACCACAATGCCCGAGCAGTCAGCAGCTGGATTTCGGTACATGGGATCCTGTGTTCGAACTTTGGTTTGAGCATATATTCGGAAATGAATATATATGAAACCATATTAAACAGTCATTTTCACTCTACTTAACCCTGATGCAGATGACGACAAACTGAGTAAATGTGTAGTTGGAGATGCTTTTATTTCGAAAACTCCTTGCCGAAATTAAAGTGTTGGCTGCTCAGATTCGATGCCTCACTGGGTTTATCTCTCTTTTGTGTCAGTAAAAGCGTTTATTTTGTATGTCCATTTACTTGACGTTGTTTGGCGCAACTTGGCAAAATGCAGTCTTTGCGCCATAATACCCAACCCAACCAACCGAAATTGCGATTTTAACACATTCCAAACGATTTTATACTGAAACGTCTGGCAGTCCATACCCAGATAATAGACCTACAAGTGGTTGTGCAGGTTTGATTCCTGTAACTTATCCTGTGTGTGTCTCTCTTCTGTATCAGTAAGGTATGTAGGTAGTTAATTAACGTCACATTGGAGCAACATAATGGTCTGTTGGTGACGGTCCGGGATCAGTCCCGAAGGGAGTGATCGAGGACAACACCACGCAATTTTGAACCACGGCCAGATGACGGCTGTATCAGTAAGACTTTCCCTGTATGCGTATATCCATTACTTAACGGAGACCACCGTAGTTCGTTTGGAAGAGTAGCGGATTAGTAACCAGAGAGTTGAGAGTTCGTAACTCGATCGTCGAGGCCGTCATGTACGTGAGGCTTGTACACGCTTTTTTGTAGTGACCTCTAATGTCCTTACGTTGGCGTGGTGTGAAGAGAGGGGTGCCAGATAAAGTATTTACCTTGTCATCTGACCGTTGGTTGTTGACGAGGTGTTATTCTCTGATAATTCCCTTCGGGATACCGGACCGTCGCCAATAGCCTGTTCTGTTCCTCCCCAGTGCAACGTTAATTCAACAATCTACCAACAATTGCTTAATGTTGTCTGTCTTGTATTTGGCGCAGCTTCTCGAAATGTGGACTTTGCAGCATGAAATTCAACCAGCCCAGATAACAGGAAGAAATAATTTTGCTATTTGAAATTGGATAGAGCTTGATGCTTCCCATACTTCATTTCTCTCAGACTAAATCAGATAGCTTTTCCTGGCATTCAAATGTCTTTCTTTTTAAAGGAAACACTTCTATACACAGTATAGCTTTTAACACATCGGGGGAATTTTCGGATTTTTCAATTTGAGCCCTTAAAAATGCACATCTCAATACATTATGCCACCAATTATTAGGACCGCGGTAGCCCAGTTGGAAGAACAACGAATTAGCAATCGGAGGGTTGCGGGTTTGAAATTCGATTCAGCGAAAGACCGAAGCCAGGAAGAAAAAAAGATTCAGCGAAAGCTGTACATGGGGGCTGGTGCCCGTTAAATCTGTCGTAGCCTCAAATGTCCTCACATCGGAGTGGTTTGGAAGAGTGGGGTGCCAGCTTAGGTGTTGTTCCCGTCATCTGACCGTGATTCAAAATTACGAGGCGTTGCCCTTGGATCTTTTCCTTCGGACCGTCGCCAATAGCCCGTTGTGTTGCTTCAGTGCGACGTTAATTAAGCACCTATCCACCAATTATTTACAATGAAAGAATATGTTTGATGAATTTATCTCCCACCTTATTCGGCGCAGTCCACTCTCGAGCCAAATGCGAGCCCGCGGAGCGGCGAAACTCGAAAATAAAGTGTTCTGAAAAGTCTGGAGTTACCCCAGTGACCACAAACGTAGCGTTAATAGGCCTTTTCGCGGTCGCTTTAGACGTAGAAAACCCATGGGTACCCGACGAAGTATATTTAACGAAGTTCCGCTTGTAATGTGGCTAGTCCTTTCGGGATAACTGGACACACAAGGCTTTTGAACTGGCCACGGGGAGATTAAAAGTGACGAATTCTCGGGCCCCGTGGGGCATTTGGGACCGCGTAAAACGGTTTCTCGTGCCCTCGAGAATCGCTATCAGTGCGACGGCAGCTCCCGGTGTAAAACGCCGCTGTCGTAGCAGAGGTCTGGCCAAAGCGATAGCCAGACACTGCGCGCTGTCTCTGGGGGGCAGTTACAAATGACCATTCGGAGCTCGCGCTCTTGCGGGAGGAGTGCGTTGCGTCTTCTCGGATGTTCGCGGGAGGAGGGAGATGAAGAGATATCGGCAGGATAATGAGCTGCGACGATTTTACACTTTTTCAGTTTAGATTCAGATTCATGTGCATTCGTAAGGGCTGAGTTTTTTTTATCGTGGCCAAATTCGGAAAGAAACGAGAGCAAACAGATACTTAGTAATCTCTTTGTTTCGCGCTATTTATGAACTAGCTCGAGGTTTATTGCAAATTGGGAAATGAATGTGTGTATTTTATGGCCACGTAGTAAGAGTAAATACATTTGTAGCTCCCCTGTATATCTCCCTCCAATTTTCGTCATCTGATCGTGGTTCAAAATTACGTGGTGTTGTCCTCGGTTTTTTTCCCTTCGGGTTTGATCCCGGACCGTTGCCAATAGCCTATTGTGTTCCTCCAGTGCGACGTTAATTAACGTTAATCTAACGTTAAATACCTACCTACCCTACAATTTAGGTTATTTATGAATTGCCGCCAGATGTTTATTATAAAATAACTTAAATATGTACAATATTATATTTGCAAACATAATAGTGTATACCTTCGGCTTAGAGCAGAAACTCATTAACTAACATTTTGTCGGAGACATTAAATGATTATTTTTATGAAAATGGCAAATATACATAGTATTTTGTAGTTGTTTAAACGATATATAATACTATCAAAATGTTTATAATTTATATTTTTGAGTAGAAAAGTTTTTAAAATACTGTGCAGTAAAAACATTTTTTCGTCAGTTAATGAGTTTCTGCTCTAAGCAGGCGATACATCTCGAGTATTGGCTTTTACAAATTACTTTCAGATTTATCCGTAAATCCAGATGTTGCGCACAAACTTGTTTCATCCCTCTGAGGGCTTCACACGCATGTATCCGTTTTGCACTCTGCATGTTTCCTGAATGACATTTAATCAGTTTTGACCTTCTTGGCCAATAGAATCTTTCCAGGGATTCTTTCAACCAATATGTGTGGTAATTTAGCCATTATGTGTGTTGGAGAATAAAGCAATACTACTCTACTCGAAAATCTTGCGAAGCTCTGAGGGGGTTAAAAAGATAATTAAAAAATTCAACAAAAATAAACTATGACTTAGTGTGACTACCCACCAGCCAAGCTTGCATGCAAAGCCACATGTTCGATTCATACATATCCCTTTAGGTGCTTTCTTTTGTGCTTTAAAATTTCCTTGTGTGACCATTACATGACAACTGCTCAATGAATCTGAGAAAACAATATAACATATTGTGACATTTATGAACTCAAACAAATAAAAACTAGTCTTTGTTGTTACATCTAAAAAGCTACTTATCAAATAAATTTCATTTCAAAGTTGATAGATGAGATTGAATTATTTGTGTATAGAGTAAAATAGTTTGCCTTGTAGTCTATGATAAATATTTAACCCAACTAGTACTGACCAATAAAATTATACGTATAAGATATACGAATGTCACAGTTCTTGTTATTTCTAGTTAAATATATTAAATGACAACTTTTGCAAATTTTTAACCAGGGCCTGTGAAGTTTCAATTAGTATATGTTGTACCCGCATACAATTTTATAAAATCATAAGTTAAAACTTAAACCTCCTGGTGGTTTTCTCGATCAGGTATCTCGCAGTCCCAAATTGACCAGATCTTGATGGACGAGGTACCTCGTCCTTAGAAAAACTGTCCTGATCTTGATCTCGTCGTTATCAAAAATGGCAATATCTTCATTCGGAATTGAATCGGCATTCTTAATGACGAGATATCTCGACATTAGCAAAATTAGCCAGATCTTGATGGACGAGATATCTCGTCAAAAGAACTTGGAGGGTAAATTAAAATTGTAAGACGTTTCCTAAATCTTCTGTTTTATAAGTTTATTATAAGATGAAATATTATGTGCTGCCTACTCTCTGTAAAGACATGAATGTTTCCCTTTGGTAGCCTAAACACATTGTAATGAATAATAATGACTTGGTCTTACTCGGTAGGTTGCTTGGGTAATATATGTCGCTAATTCTTAATTTCCTTGTTAAATTGACTTGATTTAAAATATTTTTCATACATATATACATATGTGCCGATATGTTTTCTAGTGTGATGTTCCGATACATTACTATCCACTATACTACTTCTAAAGTATTGAACATTCAAAAATTAAATGGATTAGGCAAGATTTTTTAACCAGATGAAAACTATAAAACAACTAGTTTTTCAAAATTGAGAAGAAACAGTAGTTTAGTAGCAACATTGCGTACAATATATAGCAAAATTTTCAGTTTTTCATTCATTATATAAACATCAAGTACATTTATTGTTTATCAAGTTTTGTTTTATGGTAAAGGATTTTCTATGGATATGGAACGATATAAAAGTTTTGAATGCGCTGGACTAAAATATCCCTTAATTTTTCTCACATGACAAAAAGTATCTTACTCCTTAGCAGAAAATTTAAAATATCAGAAACCATGTCACTGTCTTCGTACTTTTTATACCAATCTAAAAATTATTTTGAAACTTCAATTTGAAAAGCACCCAATGTATCACTTCTCTTACATTTCAGTCTAACGCTTGTTAGTTTAGCTATATTATATTACATCTTGCCAAAATCTTTAACGATATGTATTATTATTTCATTTTTGACGTAAAAGATGTCTGTTTCAGGTATCCGGGCAGAAATAGGAGAGATGAAAAATAACAACCCCTTAGGCTATAAGGATATAAATGTTTGAGATGGGTTCTTAGTTTCCACAATATAGTGTTTGTGACTGGAATAAAGATATGCCCTGCTACATTAGTTGGAAATTTCAATCCATGTCAAGAAACCGGAAAGTATAAAATTAGATCTTTGCAGACCATGTTCAACTTGAGACGAGTCAGATCCTGTTATATCTACTTTGCGTTTTCACACTTGTATCGATTTTCCATCTACTTAGAAAAATGTAGTTTCAATTATCTTTAGATCTCATAGATCCATATTGGGCGTTCTGAATGAAATAAATTCGGCTGAACACAACGAATCTTGAAAGCTGAGTTTTGCTTTAATGACGTTGTTCATGAAAATCTATTTCTACTCTATAGGAGTGGATTCGCCAAGGATTATTTATTTATTGTATATTTCGTTTAAATTTAGTGTAGCTTTTTTCAAACTGGCCAATGTTCTAACCTCCCCAAACCCATTCTCTTATTAATACGATATTTTTATTTAAAAATACACTGTATGCTATTATTAAGGGATAAAAATCATTCAATTAGACGAAGATCCCTTGGAATGAGTATAATACTGGAATGATGTACGTACGCGATTCTACAAACTTTATCATCAATGGTACCTAAAAATGATTTAAAATAGAAAATGTTCACTGTGTATGTAAAATCCTAGTAATAAATTTGAGTGGGACTATTATTACCATAAATTCTCAGCAATCTACCAGCATCAATAATAAAAACATGGCTAAGTGGAACAATTAAAAATTGGAAACCCAAAATTTATGTATAGAAACATTTAATACGTTTTACCTAGTGCAAAGCCGGTGAGGAAGGGGTGGTTGAAAGAGTTAATGATTAGCAACCTGAGGGTTGCGAGATCGTGACTCAATCAAACCAAAGACTATCATGTACGTGGGGCTGGTGCTTGTTAAATCTGTTCATGAGCGTTGAGGTCGTGGACTCAGACGTCCTAACGTTGTCAGGGTGCGGAAATTTCGAGAGTGAAGGGCCAGCTCAGGTGATGACCTCGTCATCTGACCGTGACTCGAAACTACGAGGTGTTGTTCTCGGATCTTTCTCTTCGGGATCGATCCCGAACCGTCGCCAATAGCCCGTTGTGTTGCTCCAAGTGCGACGTTAATTAACTACTCACCTACCTAAACGCCATTTATTTATAATGAAAGAATCTGATTGATGAATTCATCCAATAGCCCGTGTGTTGTACCAGTGGGAAGCAAATCCAACTACCTGTCTACCCACCAAACCGGTAGGGACTGTTATAGCATAAACCGGTGATCAAAGTTATAAAACACAAGAAAAACCAACTTGAGCATAAAATTCCGCATCCAGCACTTCTTTCGTAGCACAACGGAATCTCTACCTTCAGCTATTCCCCCACATTTTGGAAGGCCCCCGCTGAACCACCGGTTTACGGCAGCCATAATGAATATATGATGTCAGAAACCCCATTGTTCGGTTCACAGATCCAACGAGCCTATGGAGAACATTAACCTGCCGTCTTCCAGGTCATTTGCTGATTACAGCAGGATTGCCGGCGCACGCCATGTTACACCGATACCCAAATGACTGCACACTCGACTTGCGCTCCCCTTCCTTTACCATAACATCGACCCCCCAGCCCTCTGCCAGTCCCTGGCGAGTGTGGAGTCAGGGACTCATAATGCCCCTACCCTACAACTGTTTTCTTTGCATGTAGATTGCTATCGCGCGTGAGCTCTTAGTTTGTGCTTTTTATGGCAATAATTTTGGGAAGTCGTGAATCACATGAACTCTGATGATTAAAACGAACGCCAGAGAAATAAATCGAGATCAACCGATGTGCTTTTTGAACTAATGCTCTCCCTAAAGAGATTTCAAATTAATTTATGTACCTGCACGCTTCCTTTGAGATATAATGGTTGGAGATCTCTGCAGGAGCTTCTGCAGGGGCGCGTTTTTCTTAAAGGGTGCAGGATAAAATGGATGACACTTTGTAGACAACTACTGGTGTAGGAGAAATGCTCTTTAGATTCTGCATTTTTATTGAAAGATCTGTTGTATGAAGAGTTATTTATTACTTAATGATTGGTTTGGCTTATAGCTTTCATATTTGCTACACGAGGACTAATTTGACTGGGATCTATTATTATTTAATGAATGATGCGGTATGAATTAACGGAAGAATTTGAAAAGTTGCGGAAATTTGTTAGACCATATTTTCTAACGAATTTTCATTTAAATAAAACAAGATCTAAAGATTATGTTGTTGCTGTCTTTAAAGGAGACATCACAGATGCAAAAAGGATTTAGTAAGGCTCTGTTTGTATACCGCTGAATAATGCATTAGTATTTACATGATATTTGTTTTACTAATAGTTGTAAATAAATGAATATTTGGCCTGACCTTATTTCAAAAATATTCCCAAATTTGCATAGTGACTGAACTTCAGTTTTGCTTTGAAATATTATCTGTATTCTTGTAAATTAGCATTAAACGAATTTTATTATTATCCAGATTTTAGCTATTTACTCAGACTTAAGATTTGGTTTTATTTGAAAACTTTAAATTTATATTTATAAATTACCACACTATGAATTAAGGAATTTCAGATAAATAGTACCATCTATTAGTATATAATTTTAATTTTATGTTGAGGCTTTCATATTTCAAGTCATAATTTGCCTTTCAGTTTATATTTCGGCATTCAATGAAAATATTGAACACTATTTTTTTCTCCAAAATATACATTTTATACAGACTTTGAACTACTATTCAATAGTTATAACGTTTGCAGACTGCTTATCTATATTAAAACTCTATATTTGAAATTTAATCCCAAATATTGAGCTGTGCAGAAGTTATTACATTAATGGTCAACATTTTTTTATCCATTTTAGCAATAATTGATAGGTCCCACGGGTATTGATTCCTCATGTATTCTCATTATTTTAATTTATTTGTTTCATGGTTTGTATACAGATAAGTCAAACTAATTCCCATTTGTAAAGTGTATCACTTAATTGTAAAACTAAAGAAATTGAGTACTTAAACACCTAAAATTTTGCCTTAGAGCATAGGTTAAGCAACATTTTAAACCAAAATTTCAAAGTTAGGAACAAACATGAATTTCTCATTTGTATTTAAATATACCCAACACATTGTTTGATTATCATTGGATTGGATTATTCAAAAAACTTCAAAGATATACAGAAAAAGTTGATGCGCAGGAAACAATTCGAAATCAGAAAAATGTCAATTTCTCAATCTGAGGAAAACGCGTTTTTGTAAATAGACCACAAAACTTGGGTATCTTACGTTGTCCATGTAACTCCATCAAAAATTATCATAAAAATTCTTTGTGCTACCTATAGTACTTGGTATTAATTAATTAATAAAGCTAAAATCAAAAACTCAACTTTTCAAGTGATTTTGATGATTTTGAAAATTTACTGTCCCCTTAGCAGTAGATGCGATTTCTTAAATATTTTCAAAAATTAGCATACGCTTATTTCCTTGATTACACGGAAAACGTCTAGTACAAAATAAAAATATATATACAAATAGCTTCAAGTCAATTTTTAAAAAAGTGAATACATAAATTAAAAAAACTGAGGCGTTAACAGTAGATAAGTAAGAAAATTAATTAAATTTTGTATTCAAGGGAATTGTATAGGTGAGGTGAATGAATGACAAAGTATTAACACATATTTTCATAAACATAATAGTTATTTTATTTAATTTTAATGAAAGGTAGGACTGATTTGTTTCATATTTTTAAGGAATATGTAGCTTAATTAAGACAAAAATGCATTATTAAATGCGATAAAAATATATAATCACCTAAATTTGTGAGTACAATTAGTCTTAGAACAAATTGCAATTGCGGGGAACTGAGATTCATCATCATGTAATATGATTGAATTTTCTCCCTTCCAAAAGTTACAATATATAATTATGTAATCATTGTTCTTCCAAAACGAGATTATACACATGATGCAGCTTATTCTTTATATTTCCTAACACAAATTAGCAGATTTTATTTTCGGGAATAAAGCTTTTATTGAACTTATTCCTTACGTAATTGTTACGTATTATTTCATAAGAAATATTTACGAGATGCATGGTGTAGTTTTGCCTTTTCGGAGTATAATTACGTTAAGTGAAAACAATTATATAATGCGGAAATAAATGTGGTATACGACAGAAAATAGTTATCTTAAGGAGTACATAATTTTTTAAACTATTGATGTAAAAAGTTATAAATCTATTATTTAAATCAAACTTTTCAAGACAGTCATTAATTTTGATAAAGCAGGGATATAATTTAAAATGTTCATTAGGAGGACATATTTGAAATTTGTTTTCAATATTGTTTATTTTATAATTTAATATGGACAAAAGCAATAAAGTTTAAGTACTGTATTATATACAAAATTTCAATAAAGTTTAACCCTCAAATGTGGTTTTGACGAGATATCTCGTCAACCAAGATCTGGTCGGTTTTGATAATGACGAGATACCTTGTCGAGACAAGGTATCAGACAAGGTAACAAACCAACCAGAAGGGTTAATAAATATAAAAAGCCTATCGCATTATATGCTCTATTTGGTTCTATTATTGATTAAATATATCGCTCACATAACATCCAAACAATGCTGACATGTATATACTTTTCTGTTTTGGCCCATACTATTTCGGGAAACCAAGATACTTTTCTGTGGGTTGATTTAATCAAAAAAATCAATATGTACCTAACCTATTTTGTATTCGTATAGGATATATTAGTAATGAAATATATTGTCAATTCAAAACATCGACAAATATTTATTTATAAACGTATAGAGAATTTTAGAAATAAACGAAAATTTTTATGCATGAAAGCAAATAGCACTAATTTGAAATGACTATACATAAGTATTAGTGTACAGTCCTCTAATTGATTCATAGTCTCAATAGCTTTCTGAAGTAGAGGTGTTACTACTTCTTAGATTCGTGGCATCCAGTTTTTACTAAAATTGCTTACTTAGATTGACTAAAGTTCTCTATTAAAACCTTTGAATGCAGTATTTCAAATATGAAAATCTCGTAGAGTACAGTACTTTAAGCACTCCTTATTTTTACTTGACTACATTATACTTTCAAAATCGCTCTTTAATATTGCTATTGTCTGAACTGTTTTAGTTCTTATTTCGATTAACAAATACAATTGGTTTTTCAATGCATATCATCAATTTTTGAAACTTTTTCGATTAATCCACAGCTTTGGTGAGATGGCTACGCCGTCAGGGTCATAGTCACTATATTTAAACATACTCTAAAGTCTTTGGTAACCCTCTGAGACTTAAGAGATCAGCGAGTAGTGTATTATTTCTTTTACCCCAACAACATGATGACTGAATAACCACATCTTTTGGTTGAAAGAACCCTATGAAAGATTCTATTGGTCAAGAATGTCAAAACTGGTTGGAAGTCATACAGAGAAGACTGTAGATTTCATAACGGATAAATGCGCGTGAACCCCTCAAAGGGTTAAATGCAGAAATGGGTGATCATTACACACACACACACACACACAAGGTGAATTCTAACTATTAACAGAATACTTTATTAACCCTCCGAGCGTCATGAAATTCCCTAGTAGTGTAATATTGCTTTTCCCCCACAACACACACACAATGACTAAGTAACCACGTATATTGGTTGAGAGAGAGAGAATCTCAGAAAAGATTCTATTGGTCAAGAAGTTCAAATCTGGAAGAAGTCATGCAGAGAAGACTGCAGATTTCAAAACGGATATATGCATGGGAACTCCTGAGGGTTAAAAATAACGAACTTACCACCTGTTTTTCATTGAACTTATGAATAGTCTCATGTTTTTGAGTTAGATTCAGTAGCATCAAACAAATTATCCATTGCTCAATGAAGAAGTCCTAATTCGGAACATTCGAGCAATTGACATAATTTAGTTCATTGGTAGGTAGGTATTTTAATTAACATCGCACTGGAGCAACACAACGGGCTATTGACAACGGTCTGGGATCAATCTCGAAGGGAAAGGTCCGAGGACAACACCACGTAATTTTGAATCACGGTCAGATGACGAGGTCACACCTGAGCTGGCACCCCACTCCAACGCGAGGACATTTGAGGCCACGACAGATTTAACGTGCACCAGCCCCCTCTATACACGACTGTCTTTGGTCGGATTCGAACTCGCAACCCTCCGATTGCTAGTCCGTTACTCTTCCAACCGGGCTACCACAGCCCCTTCGTTCATCGGAAATTAGCATCGGTCTCCAGCACGAAAACTCTGCAAGTGTCAGAAATCACATCTCCCTCAATCTGAGCCGCTCTATTTCGTTATGAGATACCTGGTAGAGAAAGACTTTCATCAGCATAAAACGAACGATTAATGAATGCTTAATAGTCCTTGTACAAGTGACTCCAATCTGGAAACGGCAGCTCATTTCTTCTGCATCCCCTCATTCTTTATGATTCATGGCAAGCCATCCCCTTCAGGTGCGAAGGCAGTGATTGAAGTTGCCGGAAGAATAACGAGGTGGAGTTGCTCCTCCATAATAGAAGTTCAGCGAACAATGAAACATTTCACTCAGTAGGTAAGTTGGCTGCCAGAACCTGCACCTTTCTTCTCTTGTTTGATGTTCAATATTATTACCTCTGTGAGACCGATGAGTCTTCTTCCGGCTGCTCGCATTGTTGCCCCGGACACTGGGGAACTCAGCTCTGGAAACGGAAATTGTTATGTATTCAGACACGCACATATTTCCTTTTCCGAATTCCCTTTCCAAGAGCTCGTCTTTAACAAACGCCGCGAGAGGTGCATCCCACAAAAATCCGAAGTCATTAAAATACTCGGGAATAAGAAGCGGAAAAATGGATCCCGTGAAAAATTTCAATAACTTCCGCCGTTTACTCGCCTCATACGTGTTGCTTTTTCTCGGTACATCTATCTTTTTGACTCCGGAATATACAGGGCTCGCGCGGAAAACTGGCAAATATTGTTGTTTTGATTTAATGCTTTGAAAATAGGGAAATTTCCCTCACGCTTGCAAAATAGCTTCTATTGTGCGAAACAGTGTGAATTTCGCGATGATGAAATCCGCATGCACGCAGTAATACCCCCCCGCTCCGGTATTTTATTTCTTGGAAAGGGTTTTTCTATCATCTTCTTTGTGTCTGAAGTGTTGGTTTCGGGATTGTTTTTGTTGTTGCGCGCTCGTTGAAAGGGAAAAGGGAATTTGCATTCGCTGCGTTGCTGGAGGCGGTCCCGTCAGCTATGATCGTGTCACGCAAGCGGCCGCCGGGAATTGCTTCTGCAAATGGGATTCCGGGCTCAGGATTGGGACATTAACTGTTCGTCAATTGCATTCTTATACAAAGATCACATAACTCATAACACGTCTCCTGTCTTCGCCCATCTGCTCCGTCAGTAGAAAGGGTTGCTCTCGTCACTTATTTGAATTTCGGTCCAGACTACTCTGACTGGTAGGAAGGTGGTTGAATCTACGTCACACTGGAGCACCACGAAGGGTTATTGGTGACTGTCCGGAATCAATCCCGAACAGAAAGATCGGAGGACACCTCGTAATTTTGAAACACGGTCAGATGACAAACTCTCTAACTGGAAACTAAACTTCTTATAGATTTTATACAAAAATCACATAAATCATAGCAAGTCTCCAGTCTTTACCCTTCTGCTCCGACAGAAGAAAGGGTTGCTTATTTGAATTTTGGTCCAACCTACTCTGACTGGTAGAAAGGTTGTTTAATTTGCGTCACACTGGATCAACTCGACAAACTATTGCGACTGTCCGGGATCAATCCCGAATAGAAAGATCGAAGGACACCTCGTGATTTTGAATCACGGTTAAATAATGAACTCTGACTGGAAACTAATCTTCTTATTGATTTTTATACAGAATTGATCGCATTTTTATACAAAAATCACATAACTCATAGCACGCGTCCAGCCTACACCCTTCTGCTCCGACAGAAGAAAGGGTTGTTTATTTGAATTTTGGTCCAACCTACTCTGACTGGTAGATAGGTTGTTGAAATTACGTCACACTGGGACAACACGACTGGCTATTGCGACTGTCCGGGATCAATCTCGAAGGGGAGTATCAGAGGACACCTTGTAATTTCGAACTAAGGTCAAATGAGTACCAACATGAGTAGGATTGGGAACGAAAAGGCAATGTGACTATTTTGTCTTCAAATGGGCAGAAAAATAGTTTCAAGTAAGATTTTCCCGAACAGACACTTCATGATTTTGAACCACGGTCAGATGACGAACTCTATGACTGGAAATTAAACTTCATATTGATTCTTATACAAAATCAATTGCATTCTTATACAAAAATCACATAACTCATCTCCTGTCTTCGCCCTTCTGCTCGGACAGAAGAAAGGGTTGCTAGGGGTCGCTTATTTTAATTTTGGTGCAACCTAATCCCTAACTAGTAAGAAGGTAGTTAAATTTACGTCACACTGGAGCTCCACTAAAGGGTTATTGGCGACTGTCCGGTATCAATACCTAATAGAAAGAGATCCGAGGACATCTCGTAATTTTGAGCCACGGTCAGGTGACGAACTCTATGACTGGAAATTAAACTTCATATTGATTCTTATACAAAATCAATTGCATTCTTATACAAAAATCACATAACTCATCTCCTGTCTTCGCCCTTCTGCTCGGACAGAAGAAAGGGTTGCTAGGGGTCGCTTATTTTAATTTTGGTGCAACCTAATCATTAACTAGTAAGAAGGTAGTTAAATTTACGTCACACTGGAGCTCCACTAAAGGGTTATTGGCGACTGTCCGGTATCAATACCTAATAGAAAGAGATCCGAGGACATCACGTAATTTTGAACCACGGTCAGATGACGAACTCTATGACTGGAAATTAAACTTCATATTGATTCTTATACAAAATCAATTGCATTCTTATACAAAAATCACATAACTCATCTCCTGTCTTCGCCCTTCTGCTCGGACAGAAGAAAGGGTTGCTAGGGGTCGCTTATTTTAATTTTGGTGCAACCTAATCCCTAACTAGTAAGAAGGTAGTTAAATTTACGTCACACTGGAGCTCCACTAAAGGGTTATTGGTGACTGTCCGGTATCAATACCTAATAGAAAGAGATCCGTGGACATCTCGTAATTTTGAACCACGGTCAGATGACGAACTCTATGACTGGAAATTAAACTTCATATTGATTCTTATACAAAATCAATTGCATTCTTATACAAAAATCACATAACTCATCTCCTGTCTTCGCCCTTCTGCTCGGACAGAAGAAAGGGTTGCTAGGGGTCGCTTATTTTAATTTTGGTGCAACCTAATCCCTAACTAGTAAGAAGGTAGTTAAATTTACGTCACACTGGAGCTCCACTAAAGGGTTATTGGCGACTGTCCGGTATCAATACCTAATAGAAAGAGATCCGAGGACATCTCGTAATTTTGAACCACGGTCAGATGACGAACTCTATGACTGGAAATTAAACTTCATATTGATTCTTATACAAAATCAATTGCATTCTTATACAAAAATCACATAACTCATCTCCTGTCTTCGCCCTTCTGCTCGGACAGAAGAAAGGGTTGCTAGGGGTCGCTTATTTTAATTTTGGTGCAACCTAATCCCTAACTAGTAAGAAGGTAGTTAAATTTACGTCACACTGGAGCTCCACTAAAGGGTTATTGGCGACTGTCCGGTATCAATACCTAATAGAAAGAGATCCGAGGACATCTCGTAATTTTGAACCACGGTCAGATGACGAACTCTATGACTGGAAATTAAACTTCATATTGATTCTTATACAAAATCAATTGCATTCTTATACAAAAATCACATAACTCATCTCCTGTCTTCGCCCTTCTGCTCGGACAGAAGAAAGGGTTGCTAGGGGTCGCTTATTTTAATTTTGGTGCAACCTAATCCCTAACTAGTAAGAAGGTAGTTAAATTTACGTCACACTGGAGCTCCACTAAAGGGTTATTGGCGACTGTCCGGTATCAATACCTAATAGAAAGAGATCCGAGGACATCTCGTAATTTTGAGCCACGGTCAGGTGACGAATCTTCTGACTGGAAAAAAATTCATACTTCGGAGTATGATTTCAGTCTCCTGATTGCCAAAGTCGAGTTATATAATTCTGCTGAGCTAGTCAAAAAGGCAGATCGACAAGTTTTATCTGCTACCACCGTGGATGTATTTCTCTGTTCTGTGTCAGTAAAACTCTCCTTGTGTGTATGTCCATTACTTGACGTTTTCTGTTTTGTGTCTGACACGCCCAGTTTGACAAAATATGGCCTTTACACCATAAAGCAAAACCAACTAAGTTTAGTCTTTATGAGTTCAGTATTGCTACATGTGCTGTTACATTCTAACCAATATTAGATAACAGCATAATCACTCAACGCAAGGGCCATATTTAGCCAACCTGCGCCAAACACAAGATATATAACGTCAAGTAGTGAACAAACACACACAATGAAAGTTTTACTGACAAACAGGAGAGAAAACACCCAGGGTGGAATCGAACCTGCGCCGTCTACAACTCACAGATTGCTCGCACATTGCACTAACCCACTGAGCCACTGTCAAGACAGGGATTTGATACTGGAAAGAGGAATTATTAGCCACATACAGCGTCTATTGAAGAATGTTTGAATGTTTGAAAGGACAAAGGGACTGCAAAATAAAGCAACCAATTCGTAAAGATAGATAATAAGAAATATTAAGCATGGATATGTAAAAGCTTAATACACTAACCGAGGTACCCGACAACATTTTCATGTAAAACCTCTATGTTATGGTTAAGGTTTTAATTTTTATACTCGTAAGCCCCATTGAATAATGTGCGATTTGAGTTCTTCAAACTTTTGTAGAATCTATCGTGGAACATACAATTTATACATTTTTCTTTTCTTTCTTTTTACTACTTTCTTTCCATTTCTAATTTCTACTTTTCAACTCGTATCTTTATTAACTTGTTACAATGTAAGGGACAACAGAAGATGCAAAGGTAATTTAAGATTCACTCAACAAATATTTCTAGAATGCTATAAATCTATTAATTAATATAAAACTTACGTTACATCCAATTTTAATATTGAAATTTGTAATTATTTCCATTAGTAAGAGACCGAATTGTGTGTAAATGATATTTAAGCAGGATGTATAGTTAAATTATTTTGATTCGTGGCATCCAACATGATTAGGCAGATCGGTAATTGAATTAACGTTGCACTGGAGCAACACAACGGGATATTGACGACGGTCTGGGATCAATCTCGAAGGAAGGATGAAAGGACACATTGTGATCTCGAACCACGGTCAGATGATGACCAACATGAGTAGGATTTAGAATGAAAAGGCAATGTGACTATTTTGTTTTCAAATGGATAGAAAGAGTTTCAAGCAAGATTTTAAAAAGTAATAGTCAAAGAAAAGTCCATTATTTTTCTAACAGAAAAATAACAGTAAATATACAACCTGCTTAAAATATTCAAATGTAAACTCATGGATCTCAGCTGCCATGAATTCTGGTCGTATTGTCTTGTCTTTGATTGTAAGACTTTCTTCTTCTGTTATGTTTACATTTGATGGACATTAAAGCTTATAATAATTACAAAAAGAGTAAATTCTTTCATCTGAATTAGGCAATTTAATCATAAAGATTGTTACAATTGACTCAAATTCAAATAGTGTCACAGGGAAATTAAATAAAAGACACTAAAAAATAAATTTACAGAAAAGTAAAATTCAGCCATATTTTTAAACGAATGTCTAAATGCGCAGGTGTTGATTAGTATCAATGGAATATGTGAAAAGTGTAAATAAAATATGAGTAAAAATATTTTAAGTAGAATGGCAGAGTTGAAAATATTTAGGCAATGCGAAGCCTTTCTCTTAAAATGTGAAAAAAGCATACGTGATCAAAATTTTGAATAAACGGCGATATTCGGTGAATATAAGTTCAGCAATTGGATTTAAGAACGACTTGTGTGATTTCTTATGAAATGATAACTGATCCAAAAAGAGCTAAGTATATTAAATTATATACTAAGGTTTCTCTCTGCATATTAAAATGAAATCTTTCCTTATAAGAAAAAAATTAGCGGTATTTCATGAAAGACAAAGGTGTATCCATACGGAACAGAGTTTAACTATTCTTTTCTTTCTTATAGAAAATGTAAGTTTCCCAAATCCAATTTTTGTTTCTTTTTCTGCTTCTCTTGTTTTGTTGCTGTATAATTCTTCAATAACCTTACCTGCATCAAAAATGAAAACCCTGGCTGAATACTTGAGCAGGAAAATTAAAAGTAAGAAACCAAAAATAAATATTTGAAAAATTTTAATTCAGTTATTTGTGGTCTAATGTATAGCTTTAGTTGCACAGCTGGATAATTTACAGTTTGATAATTTTTACGTAGTTTTTAACTGAATACAAAATACTATAGAAATAGAATAACTACAGCTGAATAGTAGAATGTAAAAAATATAAGTGTCCGTATTACCTTATTCAAGTTTCCACGATGAATTTAATAAAATTAGTTACAGTGAGTACACAATTTGATATGTGCAATTTAAATCGCAAAAATGACTGCATTTTCGTTTCAATATTAAATCAGCATTGTTAATAGATCATAAAAATTATTTAAAGGGACGCTAAAGACAATTTCTCAAAAAAATTAACGATAATTTCTCGTCAATTTTCATCACATAGAGATGGAAATATTTAAAATCTTCTGAACTCTAAAGATGAAGATTTAATAACTTTTCGGAGAATAATGATAATAACAAGAAAATATTCAACCCTTTGTTTCATAAATTTTATATTTAAGGATATCACAATATCACAAATAAATATCAATCATCAAATAAATACTTAATATTAATAGTTTGTTGTGTCCATTTCTGAGTCAGATGTCGCCGAGGCCATTTTGCACAGCTCTGGCGATGTCAATTATTTTCGCTCTGTAAAGCTGTTCTGCAGGATGATAATCGATGGTTTGAAGAGCAGCTACTATTGCAGGGTAGGTGAATATATGATTAGGTGAGAGTTCACAACGGCCAGACACAGTTGTTACAATGTCTGGTTCAATTGCTGTTAATTTTCATGCCTTTAAAATATCCCGTTCTCAGTCTGGATATTGTGGTGGTGGTTTTTCTATCGGTGTCAATTTCACAAATTTGTTGTTTTATTTAATTTTTTTGTAATATGAGTTTGAATTTACCAAAGCATTAGCATCAGTAAGAGCTATTGGGATTTGTTCAGCATTTAATTATCTGGCTTCCTTTGCCAATTGATCTAAAGCTTAATTTCCTTCAATGTCCACATGTGGGAATCCACTTAAGAGTGCAGTTTTTCAAATGAGTTGGTGAAAAAGTGAATGGAGATCTTGGACACATTTTGAGTTGCCGTCTGTAGTTACTTCTAGGGCAGATCTGGAATCACTAAAGATAATAATTCCCTCGGTGTGATGTGTTGAGAGATTTGAATTTAGTATCTCTCTCTCAAAATCCTTATTTAAAGCTATTTCACTGGTGAAATTGTAGGACATTTTTCCTGTTCCAGCCTCTATTTGTAATTCCTCTCCACATGTAAGCAGTTAAAGTGCGCTATCATCTCTTTTATTCATATTAGAGTATTATGATCCATCAGTGTAGGCTACGATGCGTTTATTAAGTGATAAAGCCCCCCGTTAATGATTTTTAACAATTTTCTTTCAGCTTAAGAGATGATTCTTTCATATTGAAGGGATCTGTGAGATG
Source organism: Meta bourneti (assembly GCA_933210815.1). Taxonomy (NCBI): domain Eukaryota; kingdom Metazoa; phylum Arthropoda; class Arachnida; order Araneae; family Tetragnathidae; genus Meta; species Meta bourneti. Next base: position 28,219,704 of record OW119934.1, read on the forward strand.
GACATATATGGTTGGGTTTGAGGGCAGTGATGTAGAGAACAAAGGTTCTTTATTAATAGGGTCTTAATTTGGAATTTGATTCGCTCAAAAGAATCCATTTCTCTTCTTTCGGAAATCATTTAAAATTAAGTGTTCTATATTGCGAGCTTTTACCTTATAGTTCATACACTGTTAGTGGTACTTTCAAAAGTTCTCTACAAATAACATGAAGGAATTCCACATTTCTTAAGACTTTTTAATGTAACGTAAATTACGAGTTATCATGGTAGTGTAGCAGCACACAAGCTGCACATCATTATCGTTAATTTGAATGAATTTGGTATTTGGTGTGTTTCCCGTAACTCCTGAACAATATAAACCTGGACACACAAGGATGTCTAATCCCGATTGAGAATTTACCCGTTTGGGTAGGCATGGCAAGAAGGGTTTGCTCAATTTTGATCGAGATTTACTTACATCCCACACCAAAACCCTATTGAGGTGACTTACTTGCGTACGGGTTTAACTTGAGCATACCCGGAGCATGCACGAGTGCTTTCAACGAGCAATGTTCGGGATTGAACCTGGAACATGTTTTCCCACTCACCCTTGGAAAGAGAAATCTGTGCGAATATCTACTCGGCTCCTTGGCCAGTTCTTGAAATATAGGCTACTGGGAAACTACTGTTTAACTCTCCAAGTGGTTTCGACGAGATATCTCGACCATCAAGATCTCATTAATTTTTCTAATAACAAGATACCTCGCCATCAAGATATTGTTGGATTTTTTATGCTGACGGATTAAAGATCTGGTCAGTTTTTTTCTAATGACGAGATATCTCGTCCATCTAGATATGATCAATTTTTCTAGTGACGAGATACCCGTCGAGACAATCACCAGACGGGTTAAAAAGTGAGGAGTTACGTTTTTGCCATTCAAGATATTTGGATTTGGGACAGCCTAGAAACCATTTTTTATCAAACTTTTTCATCAGTGAGAAATTTCGTAGGAATTCAGTACTGGTGTGGGGGTGGATTGGATTTTGAGGTCTTAATGGCGCAAGAGTGATGGGGGGATAGGCAGTGACCTGTTTGTTTTCATGCTACAAAACTCTGAAGACTATGTTCATGTTCAGGACAGTTAGTTCATCATCAACAATATGGCAGTTTTACGCAACTGACCATTGTCTCTTTCAACAATGTAGGGGTCTTCCTACCACACTTCAAGGCGTGTGTAGGACTGATTTCCTGAAAATGGTCTCTTCTGAATACGGATCTTAATCCAATAGACCTCCCCTGGGATGAGCCGGAAAGACGTCAGCAACCATCTTCTCTTTCACCTCTCCCAGCAGTTTGATAGGACGAGTGTTAAGTTATTCCTGTCGAAACCTACAGGAAATTGGTTGAGGTTCCGAGTATCCTCCCTACATGTTATCTCTTTTATACAGACAAAAGGTAGAACGAATAACTACTAGTTGCCTTAGTGATGTGACTTTAACGATTCTGGTGTTCTATTACTTTTGATAATGTAATACATTTCTAAATTTTGCGTTAAAATTTTGGCTCCATTCTCTGAATTTTATTTGTCATCGTTATTCTAAAAGAGATACTACCGTCCAATCTTTCGCCAAAGATACCTCGAAAATGAAGGTAGGATGTTGAAGTTGGCGGCTTTGCAAAATAAGAGACATACTACAATAAATAGATAAATAGAGTTAATGGATAGCGACGGAAATTGTGTCAGAACCAGATTCAATATCAACCAAGGCGTACTAACACCAGCACATATTCTCATGCCTAGTGTCGTCAGGCACTGTACCAGTTTAAAAAGTTTGGCTGGGAAGAACAGAACAAGTCACTAGGGCCATTTACAATTTAATTAAACCATCACCGACAGACAAAAATATAATTGCTAACAAATATTAAAGAAATCTAACTTCTTTATATAATATTAAAAATGGCCATATTTCTTCAGAATTAGCAGGCATCATATACTGAGTATTATCATGTAATCTCACCCTTTTCCTGTAAATACCCTCTGCATTTCAAACTTAATAGTGATGCTCGATCATATCTTTGTTCTGGTGGTTCTTATCTGTTAATTTCTTCTAAGGTTAAGTTTTTCTTCAGCTTTTATTAATCTGGTCGGGGACTCTACTGACCCCTGCTTTTGTAATGCGTCTTTTCAATGTGGTGCTCTAAACGTTTTTGGTGAGTTGGGTGGCATGGATCTGTAAGCCACCGGGGCTGCTGTCTGTCCAGAACCACTATCTCTCTCGAATTCAGCCTTCGAATCCTTGGATTTATAAGTACACCAAACACCACTGCATCGATTGCTTTAGACCTGGGAAGCCAAACTAACAAGAGAAAAACCATATATACATGCATGAAATTACTGATAGGTAGGTAGGTAGTCAATTATCGTCGCACTGGAGCAACACAATGGGCTATTGGAGACGGTCCAGGATTAATCCCGAATGTGAAAGATTCAAGGACAACGCCTCGTAATTTTGAATCACGGTCAGATGACGAGAACACCTGAGCTGGCACTCCACTCTCCAAACTTCCACACCACGCCTACGTGAGGACATTTGAGGCCAGGCAGATTTAACTTGCACCAGCCCAAGTGTACGCGACGGTTTCGAACTCGCAGCCTTCCAGTTGCTAATTCGTGTCTCTTCCAACAAGGATACGGCGGCCCCATGAAATTACCGGAAGTGATTACATTGAATTTTTGGAAGTAATTGTGAAATGGTATTCTTCATTACTATTAGGACATTTGATAGCCTTGTGAAACAGTTCGGCCAGATGATCGAGGGAGAAGAATTGTTGACAGGTTTGGAATTACGCCTCGGTACTTACAATGGAACTTTCGCTAATTCCATGCTGCCGCTGACCAAGGATTATGAGATTCCGGAAAATGTGAAAGCTCTTGTACTTTAAAGTGCAATTTTTTGTTCGAAGTTTAGCAATTATAAATCTCCAGGGTATTTCTAGTAAAATTGTGTAAATGCACAGATAAAAAGAAGAAAAATTAAGCAAATTAACATTGAATACATTGGAAGCCCATTTTTAATTCAATGGCAGGCCCGTTCTCTGACCTGGTACTGGAAATGGCCTGCGGATGGGTGTGGGATTTGAATTATACTCTAAAATACGCTTCCACACTTTCTGTTCATGGTTAACAGATTTTTGAAAACGACAGTTATGACCAGGAAAGTGCAGAGAAATCATTAGGGGCTGGAGCTGAAATGATAAAAATGAGCCCTGTTTTTTGGAAGTAGATAAAGATTAGAGAAGTTATGAGCACCCCTCCACACATACAATCACGGGTAATGCATAAAAATAAAAACTAATTGTAAATCATTCTTCGAGCTATATATGCTAGTCTCATATGCAATCGAGCTTACTCATTATGGCACTACAAAGGCAAACTTGTAAACCCTTTGTTTTCCCCTGATGCACCACGGGAGTGGTTTGCGTTACACCTAACACTTTCCAAGCACAGACAATTTTATAGAGGTCATGCATTTATTCCAGACGGACAATTACACTGTACCCCGAAATAAAACCAGAAAGATACAGAAGCCAGCAACCTGACCAACAGACCGATTGGTCGGCGCTTTATGTTTATAAATCTATTAGATTTTCCAAAACTGCTTAAAAAGTCAAATGCATCCGAGCATTATGGGCAACGTCTACCGTTGGATTCCAGTTTCACCATACAAAGAACTCACTTGAATATGGTCTTGAACAAAAACAATTCTGCTGCATTCGAATTTTTAAACAGAAATAAATATTCTACCCCTCAAAGTGATTTCGACGAGATTCGTCCATCATAATCTGACCAATTTTACTTATAGTGCAAGATATTGGCAGTTTTTTTATGGTAGGTAGGCTGTTAATTAACGACGCATTGGAGCAACACAAGGAGCTATTCGTGACGGTCCGGGATCAATCCCGAGGGGAAAGATCCGAGGCAACGTCTCGTAATTTTGAACCACTGTCAGATGACGAACCAATTCTTTTGTGATGACGAGATCAAGATCTAGTCAGTTTTCTTCTAATGACGAGGTAACACGTCCTTCAAGATCTGGTCAGTTTTCCTAATGACGAGATACCTTGTCGAGACAACCACCGGTAGGGTTAATATTCTGCAAATTTTTTCATAGGATTTTATAACCAAGACTTTATTACATTTCGTAATTTATTTCAGTTTAAAAATTCTGTGCGACGTTAGTTAAAATACCTACCTACCGCGGACAACACCGCACGATTTTGAACCCCGGTCAGATAACGGACACCTGACCTAACACCCCTCTCTCCGAAGTTCCGCACCACTCTGATCATACGGACCGTCGTAGAACAGAAACCAAACAGCCCAAAATGAAAACCGACTTAGCTTCCCATCCCTTTCGTTCTGGGACAGCAAAAAGCCGATTCCGCAATCAATTTCCCTCCACCCGTGTCACGGCCGGCGACTTGTTAGCATGCAGACCATAACGGGTATCGACGCAAAACATCCCTCGCTACCTCACGCTCGACAACACCGAAAGCCAAAAAGCCGAAGAAATAAATAACGCGATGCGAAAGCACACACACAAGCACCAGCTCCGAGCAGATGGCACATCGGGATAAAATCGTTTAACGCCGTCGATAAAAACCGGATAAAAAACCCGTCGCTCTCGATTTCCCGCAATTATGAAAATGTTACACCCAGACTAATTTCGACACGTCGATCATTTGCATAGAGGCAGCGGCGACAAAGCTTATCAGAGGTGAACAAATGGCTAGCGTTGGGTCGGCACGTGACGGCCAATATGGCGTGACGCCCCGCACTACAGCGCGGTCGGGAGTCACGACCCACGGTCGGGGTCACGGCGTTATGGACTCGCGCGGGGCCTGGCGGTGTGCGACCCATCGGAAATGCTGTACCGCTGAGATATGGCGGCTAATTTATTTCTGATGGCGCCTGACTTTCCGCTTGTAGGCCTCGCTTCCCCTCGGATGGCGGAATTCGGAGGGATGTCTTTGTTCCGAACCGAGGAGTATGTTGTGAGTGGTTAATCTGAAGCTATCTACGAGTGTAATCACGATCAGGGGTGGGGCTCGAACCCCTGCCCTTTTTCTCTTCGGATTAAAAGTACCCTCTTTCGAGAAAGTCGGTTATGAAATTGGATGAAGAAATTTGCATAGTATTAACACTCCTGGTGGTTCTCGTGCAGCGGTAGCCCGGTTGGAAGACTAGCGGATTAGAAACCAGAGGGTTGCGAGTTTGAATCCAACCAAAGACCGTTGTGTTCTTGGGGGCTGGTGCGAGTTAAAACTGTCGTGGCTTCGAATGTCCTCACGTTGGCGTGGTGTGGAAGTTTGGAGAGTGGGGTGCCAGTTCAGCTGTCACCTCGTCATCTGTCCGTGGTTGCGTGATATTTTCCTCCGATCTTTCCCTTCGGGTTTGATCCAGGACCGCCATCAATAGCCCGTGTGTTGCTTCACTGCGACGTTAATTAAATACCTACCTGGTGGTTGTCTCGTCAAGGTATCACGCCATTAGGAAAACTGACCCGATCTTGATGGATGAGATATCCCGTCAGAAGAAAATTGATTAGATCTTGATGGTAGTTAGGTAGTTAATAGACGTCGAACTGGAGCAACACAACGGGCGATTGGCGACGGGCATCAAACCTGAAGAGAAAGATCGAGGACAACACCAAGGTAATTTGAACCTCAGTTGGATGACGAGGTCACACCTGTGAGCTGGCACCCCACTCTACAAACTTCCACACCACGCCAACGGGAGGACATTTGAGGCCGCGACAGATATGAACCAGCCCCCGTGTACACTACGGTCATTGGCTGGACCGAGTTTTGAACTCGCAACCCTCCGGTTGCTGATCCGTTGTTCTTCGAACTGGGCTACCGTAGACCCCTGATCTGATGGGCGAGATACCTTGTCATAACAAGAAAACTAACTAGATCTTGACCTCGTCATCATAAAACTATCGGCCTGCGGTAGCCCGGTTGGAAGGGTAACGGAATAGAAACCGGAGTGTTGCGATTTAGAATCCAACCAGAGACTGTCGTGTATAAAGGAGGCTGGTGGACGTTAAATCTGTCATGGCCTCAAACGTCTTCACGTTGGAATGGTGTGGAAGTTTGAAGAGAGGGGTGCCAGCTCAGTGGTTGCCTCCTCATCTGACCGTGGTTCGAAATTATGTGGTATTGTCTCCGGATCTTTCCTTTTCGGATTGATCCCGGACCGTCGCCATTAGCCCGATGTGTTGCTCTCAGTGTAACGTTAATCAAAATACTTACCTACCCATAAAAAATCGGCAATACCTCGACAGCTTCTTCATAAAGAGGTAAGTATTTAGGTATATTAATTAACGTCATACTGGAGCAACGCAACGACTTGATGAAGAGAAATCTCGTCATTAGCAAAATGTGTCAGAACTGGACTGACGAGATATCTCCTCGAAACCACTTCGATGTTTACAATTTGTATTTCTGTTTACTAAGATTCTCTAAGCACAGACTCAACTCTCCGATTGCTAATCCAGCTTCGAGTTGTAGATTGAGCGCGCCGGTTCGATTCCTGTCAGGTGCATTCCTCCTGGGTAAATTTTTCCCTTCGCGATTGATCCGGGACCGTCGTCAATAGCTCGTTGTGTTGCTCTATTGCGACGTTAATTAATTACCAATTATCCTGGGTAAATTTTTCCCTTCGCGATTGATCCGGGACCATCGTCAATAGCTCGTTGTGTTGCTCTATTGCGACGTTAATTAATTACCAATTATCCTGGGTAAATTTTTCCCTTCGCGATTGATCCGGGACCGTCGTCAATAGCTCGTTGTGTTGCTCTATTGCGACGTTAATTAATTACCAATTATCCTGGGCAAACTTCTCTTCTGTGTTAGTAAAACTTACTGTGTGTGTCTATTACTTGATGTTGTATATCTTGTGTCTGGCGCAGCATCACCAAATAAAACCCTTGTGTCATAAAGCCCCAAAACCAACGAACCAACCAATTGCTTATCCAATACCGAGCTACCACGGCCCTTAAATTTTAAAAAGTCAGTGCTCAAAACAAATCTCACGACTTTAAGAACCGCGGTAGCCTAGTTGGATGGTTGGTTTGGGGGTTTTATGGCGTAAGGGCCATATTTGGCCATGCTGTGCCAGACACAAGACATACAATATCAAGATATAGACACACAATGAAAGTTTTTTACTGACAGAGAAATACACCCAAGGAGGAACATACCTGACAGGAATCGAATCTGCGCCGCCTACAACTCGAAGGTTTCTAACGCAGTGGGCATACCCACTGAGACACGACGGTCCCATAGCCTAGTTGGAAGAGCAACGGATTAGCAACCGGAGGGAGGGTTACGAGTTCGAAACTAGGTTCAATCAGACCGTAGATTACAGGGGGCTGGTGCTCGTTACACATGTCGTGGCTTCAAATATCCTCACGTACGCATGGTGTGAAAGTTCAGACAGTGGGGTGCCAGCTCAGGTGTTACCTCGTCATTTGACCGTGATTCAAAATTACGTGATGTTGTCCTCGGATATATTTGCCTTCAGAATTGATCCCGGACCGTCGCCAATAGCCCGTTGTATTGCTCCAGTGCTACGATAGATTACTATTTACCTCGCACTGGGGCCACACATCGAACTATTGTCGACGGTCCGGTATCAATCCGCAAGGGTAGGTAGGTATTTTAATTAACGTCGCATTGGACGTCATAACTTCGCAACACAACGGGTTATTGGCGACGGTCCAGGTAGGTAGGTGGATAATTTAATTAACGTCACACTTTAGCAATACAACGGGCTATTGGCGACTGTTCGAGATCCATCCCGAAGGGAAAGATTCGAGGACAACACCACGTAATTTTGAATCACGGTCAGACGACGAGGTCACACCTGAGCTGGCACCCCACCCTCCAAACTTCCACACCACGCCAACCTGAGAACATAATTTGAGGCAATGATAGATTTAACATGCACCAGCCTCCCCACTACACGACGGTCTTTGATTGGATCGAGTTTCGAACTCAACCTAATCGCTAATCCGATACTCTTTAAACCGGGCTACCGCAGCAGTTGAATTTTAAAAAGTCGGTGCTCAAAACAAAATCTCCCCATGGCTTTAAAACTAGTACCTTTACTTAAGTAAAAATACCGATACATCGATTAGTGCTGAATCCGTGAATGATACCAGTGAGTACGCCTCTGAAATAACATGAGCTCCCCATTCACAAAGCACATGTCTCCATGCGGGCTGTTAGGGCACAGATAAACTAGCCACTCGAACCAACACTCTTCAACTGTTGCGATGACACCCATCGCCACGTTCGAACAGATGCGATCGGAAGGGGTGGCACTTGACTGCGCGTGCGCGAGTATAAACAGCGGCCACTGTGGGTGAGTAATGGCTGCGGGAGACATTTATGAAGTGAAATCGCATTATCTGGGTCTCCATCATGCCGGGTTCGAACTTCATTGTCTTTGGATGGAGGTCTTGGCTACGGTTTCCGTTTCGCCATCTGTTCCCATTTCACCCCCACAGGCCTTTGCTTTGCACCCCGCAGGGTCCTCCCCCGACGAATGATTTTATACACAAACCTGGAAGGGAGGGGGAAATGGTACCCTGACAAGTGTATGACAATTACCCCGCTACTCTGTGAGCTGCATAAAAAATACATGTTGTACTGCAGTGTGTACGTGGCTTTGTTTGGTTATGAAAATGCGTAACGATTTGTCCGGTTTTTCCTCCAATGCGAGATTTCGGTTACAGGGTCTAAAATGGAGCAGTCGTGGCCCAGTGAATATGCCCACTGCGCTAGCAACCTTTGAGATATTGGCGGCGCAGGTTTGATTCCTGTCAAGGGCATTCCACCCTGGGTGCATTTCTCTCTTCTGTGTCAGTACAACTTTCATTGTGTGTGTCTATTACTTGATGACCTTGTGACTTGTTACCTTGTGTCTGGCGCAGCATGGCCAAATATGGCCCTTGCGCCGTAAAACCCCAAAACCAATCAACCATCGGGTCTAAAATTGCAGCATCGAATCTATTTATTTTGTAAGTATCGACCCTCTAAGTGGTTTGGACGAGATATCTCGTCCATCAAGATGTGACTAATTTTGGTAGGTAGGTAGGTTGTTAAATAACGTCCCACTAGACCTAAACAGCGGGTTCGTAATTTTGAAGTCAGATGACGAGGTCAACACTTGAGCTTGCATCCAAATCTCCGAACCCTCTACAACACACCAGCGTAAGGACATTTGAGGTCACGATAGATTTAACGTGCTTCAGCCCCAATGTACTGAAAAGGGAAGATCTTAAAAATAGGCATAGTTTTGCTCTTAAAACTGAAAATGCAGTTGAGACGTCATACTGTTTGTTAAAAACTGTGAAATTAAGATAAATATTGGTATTGGTATTTTCAATTAACGTCACACTGGAGCAACACAACGGGCTATTGGTGACGGTCCGGGATCAATCCCAGAGGGAAAGATCCGAGGACAACACCACGTAATTTTGAACCACGGTCAGATGACGAGGCAACACCTGAGCTGGCACCCCACTCTCCAAACTTCCACACCACGCCAACGTGAGGACATTTGAGGCCACGACAGATTTAACGTGCACCAGCCCCCTTTGTACACGACGGTGTTTGGCTGGATTCGAACTCGCAACCCTTCGGTTGCTAGTCCGTTACTCTTCCAACCGGGCCACCGCGGCCCGATAAATATTGGAACTTAAACTGAGCAGAGCGAAAGAAATAATCTATTAGTTTGTAAATAATAATGGAGATATTTTTCTAATTTGGCTTTTCTCTCCATAATTTTTAGAATGCTAATATATTGTGATTATTATGCTTTTACATTCGTTTAAGGTTATTTTCATGCCATTACAAGCTATTTTTCAATTATTGACTACCGCCTAAATACCTCAATTATTTATTTTCTTCAGTTTGAGATAAACATATCTTACAAATGCTTAAGAACATCAGTGCATTATCATGATTTTAGGATGAGTTTAATCTAAATTTAATAAAGAGGATGATTTAATTGAGGAATTAATTTAATAAAAGAATGGTTCTGTGAACATTTTTCCCAAGCATACATATTCCAATAAGCATCTTTTAATAAAGAAAACAGCTGTAGACAAGAATCCAGATATTTGCTTGGGCTCGTCGTGGCTGAGTGGGTACGTCACTGGGTATGCTACTACTCTAGCAACCTCTGAGTTGTAGGCAGCGCAGGTTCGATTTCTCCCTGGCTGTATTTGTTCTGCATTAGTAAATTTTTCTTGTGTGTCGTTATTTGATGTTGTCTGTCTTGTGTTTGACACATTATGGCCGAAAATGGCCCTTGGCGGCCATAAAACCTAACCAAGCAGATATTTGCTTCAACAAAAGGTAAATACTAACACAACTTTTGTAATGATCCCACTAAGGTCAATAAAATGCACATTTCCTAAATATATATTATACGTATGTGTATTACAGAAAAGGAGAAACATGGCTTATCGAAAAAATTTAAGGATAAAATATATTAATATTCTACTGTAAAAGATTTGTCTTATATCTAATTTCAAGATAATTTCGTATGTGCCGAAGTCAGTTTTGCTGTTTGGAGCTTCCTGGTTTCTTCAAGACGACACTTAAATGCGGGCCTGCTTGCCAATAGTCTGTTGTGTTAATTCAAGTGCGATGTCAATCCAACTACCAACTACCTACCTATATATTCATAGTATATATTTTATTCTATAAGAATGTTAAGTATTAAATATATTGGAACTTCGTATAATTAGATTTTACCAAGATGATGCTTTCGGTTTTAGAATTAACTCTTTCCTCCAATACTAGTTCCATATTTATATGGGGGCCGCGGTGGCCCGGTTGGAAGAGTAAAGAACTAGAATACGGAGGGTCGCGAGTTCGAATCCAATCAAAAGACCGTCGGGTACAAAGGGGGCTGGTGCACGTTAAATCTGTCGTGGCCTCAAATATCCTCACGTTGGCGTGGTGTGGAAATTTGGAGAGTGGGGTGCCAGCTCAGGTGTTGCCTCGTCATCTGACCGTGGTTCAAAATTACGTGGTGTTGTCCTGGGACCTTTCCCTACGGGATTGATCCCAGACCGTCGTCAGTAGCCCGTTGTGTTACTCTATTGCAACGTTAATTAATTACCATTACTATTACCATGCGTATATGATGATTTTATTTCTAACAAAGTTTTAAACCCGGACTGGAACTTTCAATTCCTCTCAATTCCGTCGTTTATCAGAGATATAAATATTTTTATTAAAACCAATCAGACATATAAAAATTTATCATAGGTAACTCACTATTATTTTATCAATCATTAAAATTAGATCTCATACAAATTTGTAGCATTCAAATTGTTGAAAAGGTTTCAAAAACTTTTTAGAAAAATGGACTTTTTAGAAAATAAAGTATTTAGTAAAAGTATAAGTAAAGTATTATATAATTTAAGTTTCATATTATACTATGAAATCGATCGGATAAAAATACGTGCTTAAAAGGATGTATCCGAATCAAGTTGACATGCAGAAGGATTTTCTTTTGATCACAAATTCTCAAACCTATTTCCTCTTACATTTTCGGCAAACTCTTACGAAGAAATGTTCAGGTTTAAAAAGTTCATTCAGCGTTCCCGAATCCGAGGCATTTTAAATTCAAAGCATCATATAAAGTGCGATTTCGAGGAAGCGTCGTCTTAGGTAAATAAACCTCTTTTGTCAGTATAATAGCTCCCTGGTGATTAAGGAGTAAATAAATGTATATCAGATAGAAATTTTTCAAATAACAATGTCTTATTGTCTGAAAATATAGGGCTTTGTTGCTTTTGAAACCTTTTTTACTTCACTTGCATGTATTAGAAGAAAATATAGAAATAAATAAGTGACATGTGGGGAGAGAATAGAAGGTACTTTATTTCCAGAACATATGTTCCGTAAACGTCTTTTTTGTACCCTTTTATTTCACAGAAGTAGATGGGTCTTTTTTGTTGTTTTTGTTAAATCGAAACGTAACATACTTTTAAAAATAGCATTTCATTCATATTAAATGTATCATACATTCTTTATGTCTACACTAACATATTTTTATACTAAAGACCTTAAACTTTCGGATCTTTTGTGGTTTTATGACAGTTTTAAATCGATACAAAGTGTGTTGTGATTTATACGTTTGTTCACAAGATTTTCTTTTGGTATTTGAACGGTGACTGAATATATAATATTGTAATTATTTTAAACGAGAGTGGGGAAAGATACGTTTTCTTTTTATTCGAGGGTCGTTTGATAAGTATGGTAAAAAAGCTAGTGGAATACCGCTTTTTGGAAAAATCGGTTTTGCCTCTCAACATAGTCCCCATTGAGGGCTGTACATTTGGTCCAGACTGGTTCTGATTTTTTCATTCCTTCGGAAAAGTACCTTTCTTAAAGGCTGCAACATGCAGATTGACGGCATCCTTATTCGACTAGAATTTCTTCCCACCGAGCCAAATTTTTCAAATTTGGAAGCAAGAAGTCGCATGGGGCCAAATCTGGAGAATAGGGTGCCATCCACTTCTTTGAATTGAAATGTTTTATCACTGCACAGAACTCATTTTTTCCCCATTTTTGTGGCAACTGCTACAATGATCTCTTCAATCGTCTGTAGAACGCAAACAGTCTCATCTGGCTGAAACTTGGCCTGAGATAGTTCGAAGGGTGACACAAGCTAGTTCGAAGGGCGACACGAGCTAATTCGAAGGGCGACACGAGCTAGTTCGAAGGGCGACACAAGCTAATTCGAAGGGCGACACGAGCTAGTTCGAAGGGTGACACCTTCTATCGTAACATCACCAAAAAAATTGTGTTGTCATCTCATTGAAATTTACCAAACTTATCAAACAATCGTCGCATATTAAAAGCATTAAATAGATTTTTACCACTTTATATATCATACCCAAACAACACGAATACGTTTTTTCAATGCCAGCTTATGGAATGTATGACCCTTCACGCTCTAATTGGCGATGTGTCATAGTCTCTGCGTTATCCTAGGGCACCCTGAGAGGCGCTGCCATACCACATTCATCGTGAGCTTTACGGGGGACATGTCTTCCTAGAGGACTTAAAGGACATTAAGTAAATAATCACACGAAATGTTAAATGAAAATTAAATACACGAAATACACGAATCACACGAAATGTTAAATGAAAATTAAATAAAAGTTCAAGATTGATAATATCAAATATGTTTTTGCTTTCAATTTAAAGTGTGAGAGAAAAACCAAATAAAACAAAATTAAGATAAAATTTTGCTTTGTTAGAAGCTTTATGACGAATTTAATATACTATGTCAACTGAATAACAACACAAAAATGGGAGAAAAATTTAAGTTATCCTGTTTTGAAAGTGCAGCAGATAGCTTTAATGTATAAAAGTAAATAGGACGCTATATTTTTACCTATACCAGTTAAATTTTAAGAATAAAGTATACGAAACATTGAGTAAATAATTGAATTTTACTGGACATCTCTCCGTAACTTCAAAAATTTACTGAAAGTTGATAGATGATTCGAGAAAAACTGTTTTAATTTCGTTATCACGTATATAAATATTCGACAAATCAGTACTTACTATCGCGTTATAATTTGTGGGGAGGAGGGAGGCTATGCTATTCATGTATGCTCATTTTCCACATGTAAAATATCATGTACTCTATGCTTTTTCAGATAATATACGTTATATTTCTTTTATAATGGCAGGAAAATAAGTGTGCGCTTTGGCTACAATTTAGGCCGCTTCTCTGTATTCTTCTACCCATTGTAAGCCTAGACGGCGTATTTCGCGATGCATGGAATATTTGAATCCTAAAGACTTGCAGCGACAAAAAGAAAAAGAGTCTCGAATAGAAGAAGACACATAAAAGTTTGAAAACTTGGGGGTAAGAAAGAAAAGGTAAAGCGAAAAAGCTTTCCCAGAAGGCAAAAGGGGTTCGCGAAAGAGAGAGAGAACATTGTAAAACTCAGCTTTTGACACTAGGTCAGGAATGTTGACTGTTCCGGAAAACTTCTTGCAGAAAAACCATTTATTTTCCTGCCTCCAGGCAAGCATCGAATCCTCCTCACGAAAGACTTTTCGACCACATGGCGGGGAAGAAAAAACAGCGAAAGAAGGAAGGACCCGAAAAAATAACTGAGACAGGGTACCGAAAATGGTTTCCGTTCTTCGCTACTATATTTCATCCCTCATGCGTCCAAAGTTCTCACCTCCACATAGCATGGACATCCCTCCGTAGATGGAACGTTACAAATAAATATAAATGCACAAGTGCAAGTCTCCGGGTAAACCTTTAGGGAACTTGGCTCTTGATGGATTCAGGTTCCCCTGACGAAAAGAAGATGATTTTTCATCCTGCCACATCGGGGAAGCTGGGACACCACCAGAAGCTTTATTAATCTCAATTAAGCACTCCGGAGCAAGGCAGTGCAACAGCTAAGTCGAGTCACATGCGAGCAGTCATGTATGAAATATACATCTCGCATTGGTAGGATTCACCACTCGTTTTGTTAGTGGGTGGGGGAAGGACTGGCAGACGGGCTTACCATCATGCATACCAATGACACTCCCCCACTCTTTTCCATGCCGGTGGAAGTTCATCATAGTTCTGGCACTCGTCAGTGACTCCAGAGATCGCAAGTACCTCCGCCAGCAGAACATGCTGTGTGTCGAGGGAGTTCCGGAACAGAAGTATTTTTGCGAGCAGAAACTTCGACGGTGAACATTAATCTTGGGGCTCAAATGCGATCTCTACTGAAAGCGATTTAATCGATGTATCATATTGGTCCCCTGCCTGGAGCGATTTATTGAACAGTTCATTCCTTGATTCCGTGAGATTTCTCGAGGAACTATGAAATTCCCCCCATGAGATCCCTCGGAATGTGAAAACACTCTTTGTTCGGGGCCAAATTTATAGCTTTTACTTCGAGGCCTCTTTAAAGCGAGAAGCTGAGAAAAATTGTCTGCTCTATTAATGACGCAAACTTCCAACAAAAATGATTGCAGTGATCTGTTTATGAAACAATTCGCTTTACAACCTTATTTGTCTCAATAATTTCGAAGTAAAGTGCCACGGAATGAGTAAAGTTAAGCGTCGGCTCGAGCGCTCAATGCGGTAATAAATCATGGGGCTCCTCTTCTCAAGAGATTCTACTGGAGCTCACAAAAATGATACTCTGTTTTATGTTTGAGCGTAGCACTGAGACTGGCTACCTAACATGGCTGCAATATCGCGTGAGTTAAGAATTGGTCCTCGTGAAGAGTGAATGGTAAGAAAATAAAGTTGAAGTAAAACGTGACAAAAATAATATAATTCTGAAAGTATTCTAACTTAACGATCCTTAAGTGATCACTTAACGATCCGTATAAAACGATCCGTAAGAAACAATAAATCAAATACTTATTGACTACCCATGAAATATTTTCCTCCTATGTTTGTTGCCAGCTCCTAACAAAACAGCGGATGACAATACATACTACTACTACGAGGTATATCTTTCGTGTCAGGGTAAAAGGGGTTAAGTCAAAATGGATACCTTCTCAAAATCTTAATTTGAATACTTCTCTTTCTTACAAATATTCAGAAAGAAAAAGAAGCATGTCGTTATACAAATAATTGTAATTTAGATTCTTATATTTATTAGTTTGAATTTAAGCATACATTATTTTTTAAATTATAATGGTGCACGTGACTCCTTTGAACTGATCAAAAGTCAGACTTAACCCCTTTTGCCCTGACACGGAAGATATATAGCCATGCAAGAAATGTGGTAACATAGATTTGCCATATTTGACCCTCCGAGTTGTTCCTACGAGATATCTCGTAGATCAAGATCTGGCCACCTTTGCTAATGACGAGATATCTCGTCATCAAGAATGCCGATTGAATTGAATTCCGAATGAGAAGCTATTTTCCGTTTTTGATGATGACGACATCAAAATGAAGTCAGTTTTTCTGAATGACGAGATCAAAATAAGGTCAGTTTTTTCAAATGACGACATATGTCGTCCATTAACATTTGGTCAGTTTTGTTAATGACCTTGTTTAGACAACCATCAGAAGGGTTAAAACTAAACGTTCACAGATAACTTAAACTAAGAGTTAAATTATTCTTAGCTCTTACAAATTTTGCATTCAATTAAATAATTACAAAATTGTTTTTCTTGAATAACTATAGATTTATATGCATTTTCTAAAAGTAAATAGTTTGCTATAACTAATGAGAGAAAAGCAAACTCTCAATACTCTTTAGTAGAATATTACCTTAAATAAAGTTTATTGCTACCAAATCTCCCGTCAATGAATGATGAGAGATTAATGATAATTTTATTACGTTACTTCAGAAAAAATGCATTACCAAGAACCGAGTGTCGTAATGAAAACGAAACTATTCAAAACAGGCCTGTTGCATGAACGTAATCGAAATTGAAGCATCGAAATCTGGAAAATTTTGTTCAGTCAGTTTGAGCAAAAGTACTGCTAGGAGAATTCTTGTAGGTCTTAAAAACAAAGGAAAATACCTGTCTTACCTTTTCCTGCATACATTAGAGAAGATGGAATTTTTATATATTAACATTTGATTGATTTCAGACGATGTTTCAATGAAAAAAAAACGTAATTGGAAATACATATCATGTTTTGTTTATGACTTAGAAACAAACCGACAATAATTTTTATGGGGAGAAATACTAAGCTTTGGACTCAGAAACTCATAAGTTCTCATATCATCTTCTAATGAGAGCTTCATAAGTTTCAACTAAGGATAATATTTGTATCTAATTGACAGAGAATAATTCGCAACGTACAGTAGAAAGTAAACTCTGATTTACAAATAATTATTCGCTTGACTTTTGGAAAGTCACAGCTGGTTAGGCAAGAAAAAGTTTGATCACGTAGTCAAATAACTGGAATTTCTTGGATGATATAATTCCCTGTAACACAACGTTTTATCACAGTTTATTGTAAAGAAATAGGCAACTACTATTATTCATCAAATTTTGCACCTATGTGTAACTAAACTTCCTGTAAATAAATTTTCACCTTTCCGAATGTATAGGGGATATTGACTGATGGAAAGAAGCACGGAATAAAAATTAAAATTATATTTTACATGTGTACAAAAATAATTTCAGTAGTTAAAAATCATATTACAAGTAAACATCCTATTTTTATGATCGCATCATACACGTGCAAATAAATACAAGATGTGAAAAATGCAAAGTATGCAGTGGCTTCCACTTGATTTAATTAGGTATAATTGAAAAGTACGACTAGAAATGAAAATGAAAAATAGATTATTTAGGTTTGTATCTGTTTTTTGGAGTTAACTATTTTTGTAATTTTGCATAAATATAATATCACAAGAGCATTTTTGCCGCTCACTCATTTGGTGTGATAAAATTTTTTATCCCTGATGGCTCTCAACGATGTATACCTTCATGTGCAAAATTGACCAGATCTTGATAGACGAGATACCTCGTCGAAGCTACTTGGAGTGTTAATTCAAGCAAGACTTTAAGGTATCCCCTGTATACCTTTAAAACGATATTTTCACACAAATTTTATATTTTACATATTATACGACTCTAGCTCTTCAAATCACTTCGGATTTTACTTCTGCGATTATTAGAACTGGAGATATAAAAATTTAAAAAAGTATTGACATCTATATCTGACCATGGGGTTATATCGTTTTTTTGCTTTTTCTCGAAATGCAATTTTCGCTAAGAGTTACTCTCCGCGAAACACGATATCTCAAGATGCATCAATTAAATTCTTTTGAAATTTTTTATGCATGTTCTAAAGATTATAAAGCAGGGTTTGAACTGCTATTATTAAGAAATATGCATTCAAAAAATTGAGCAGAATGTAAACCTGAATATTTTTTGCATTCTACTCTTTTTTTCATATTTTTTCAGGGATGACTGACTTTAAAGTCCACAATTAATTTAAGTATAAAAATATAACAATGATTGTAGTTCAATACCTTAATAAATATTTTTAGAAGATAATTCATTTTACAAACTGGAAAATGTTAGTTATTTTTTAAAATATGCCGTTTTGGCGTAAATGGTATTTTTGGCTGCTTTTTTACACTTTTTATAAAAATAAATTTTGAATATAATATTTTCTGCCTTTTTCTAGTAGAAATCAATACAACAAAGTCTATAAAAATCTAAGTTCCGTGATAATTTCAAAAGTGATTCACGGAATTCATATTTCATTTAATTTATTTCTCATCATTATTTGTCAATTGGCAAATGCAACAAAGACATCAAGAGTACGCCAGAGAGACAAATATCTCTATTGTAAAATTCTACTGTTTATTGTAGGTTATGTGCTCTAACATGCAATTAAGGTTTGCAGCTTGAACATCTCTAGCCTTGTTCCATTTGAGGACGATTCTGGCTTACTATTCAAAAAACGATTGAAATTCGGTGGCTTGATAATAGAAACGTTAAAAGTACAACCTTTTCAGCATTAAGAAAATATTGGTTATAAAAATTAACACTCCTAATGGTTTTGTCCAACAAGACGTGACCAATTTTGCTAATGACGGTATACCTAGTCATCAAGATATTGCCGATTTTTTATGATGACGAGATCAAGATATGGTCAGTTTTTTTCTAATGACAAGGTATCACGTCCATCAAAGCTTGGTCAGTTTTGCTTAGTGACAAAGGCCAGGAGGTTTAATGAAATAAAATTATCATTATAATTCTGGTATTTTTGTGTATGAAATCTTATGTCGATACTGTATTGTTTAAACTTTGTATATTACCAAGAAAATATAGATTTAATTAGCAATACAAAAGTTATTTTCAATCTCTGAAATTCTAGTATTTATAAACATTACACTAGAGCTAAGTTACGAAAACAATAAATATAGCTTAGCCATAGTTTTTTATAATAATAATTCTCACACTAGAAAGCACAACTTACTTTCTTATTAATATATATTTTTTAACTTAGTTAAATATCCATAATTTCAACTTTTATTTTTTTGCGAAATACAATTTTTTTAAACATGCAGTTCTCAATACCAATAAAAATTGAAATATCCTCATTCTTTATATTTTTATGAAAGTGGTAAATCATGAAAGCGATAAAAAGCGTATGAAGCAGAACCTGATTTAATTTTTGTTAATACAGGAAAAAAATTCTTGGTAAAAATAGCTTTTTTTGCAGTAAAAATCGACTCATCGAATCGGAAATACTCAAATCGACAGGGAACAGATAATTTTCCTTAAATTTAGAATCAACAGGGAAACAATAAATGCAATTTAAAACTAGTGTAAAGGCGGAAATCTATGGGAAAACCCTCAGGCACCTGAACTATTGTTCTTTTCTGTAAGTCTAGACCCTCTACCAGACACTGTTTCTTTAAAATGAAGTATCAAGAAAGCATTCCTTCCCATTACGGCTTGAAGTTTAAATTTGATTACTGTCTTTTCTTCTTTCACAAATATTAATTTAAGTATAAAGTAAATGCAAAGGAGTTCAAGTCAGCAGATTACGAGTAAATGTGAGACTTTTCACCAATTATATAGACTTGATATTTTAGTTGTTATTTTGCTGTTTTAGAAATAACCTTTTTTACGCATGTTTCAAACGCAGTTCTTTTGCAGACAAAACTTAATCATCGCAGTATAAAATTATGTTGATATGCGTTAGGTATATTATAAGAGACGTTAGCACTTATAACGTATGTACAAACTTTGGAAGTTTATGATTTAAGTATTAAGCATTGTTTCAAAGGTATCATTATAGAATGTCATCTTGTCAGTACACTTTAAATAACATCACATTGATAAAAAATCTAACACATTTATAATATATATTTATTTTTTCTGTTAAAATGATTTAATTTAATTAAATAAGTAACAATATTGAGAAAATTTGCTCTATATATCCCCTTTAGAGAGAAAAATATCCAACTGTTTTGAACATGAAGTGTTATCTTCACATATTAACTAGGAGTATCCGTTAAAATTGAATCCACTAAAAAAGTATCGCGTCGGGTTACTGCAAAAACAAGAAAATTTCATTTTTCTTTTTTTATAGAAAAATATTGACAAGCAAATCTGTTTTGTTCATGATTACTTTCATTGTATTTTTGTTGTTCAATGAAATGTGTGTGTGTTTATCAAGACAATTTTTATTTTCCAACTTGATTTATTAAGTCATTTCAAAATTTGAAATGCTGTTAATTAAAATCTACATTCTGAGAACTATCTCTTGTTTTTGCAGTAGCCCGACGATATTGTATACCTTTATTGTTTTCTTTTATAAAGAGTAATTGTAGCAAATATTTCTAAAAAGGTTATCTAAATTGAGAAATGTTTCTTTATATATCCTCTTTAGAGAAAAAATATGTCATTTTGAACTTAACGGTGTTACTTTCACATACTAAATAAACAGACGTCATTTTCTTAATGCGTTGATAGTCTAACTTTATGATGGCAACTTAACAAAATTCTCTAAATACGAAACAAATAAGTTATTTAAAAACCAACAAGCATCGCACGGGATACAGTCAAAAACTGCAAAACAGAAATTCCAAAACACAAATCTAAGGACAAGTGTCCTATCAGAACTTTTTCCAAAAGCGCATCGAAAACCACGTCGTCCATCACGAATCAGGGGAGCGCAGAGTCCATCACAAAAGATCACTTCCCTCGGTCGTTTAAAAGTGAATGCTAACAACGCCAGCGGACCCGATCATTTTGCAAACAAAAAATAAATAATGGTGCTTAAGCATTGGCTCTTTTAATTGCTGTTCCTTAATAGCAAGGCATTACGGGAGAGGCGGCATTCGATAGACATGGCGTGGAAAAGGGGAAAAAAGGCAGGGAAGCGAAAGTTAGGTAAGGCGAGAAATAGTCTGCTTGTGGATAGGGCAAGGGAAGGAGAGTCGCCATTCGGGGGAACGCAGCTGAGCTTCGAGATTCTAGTAATGAGCCCAAGTCCCTTGCGACCTCTGGACAAATGAGACCAAGTCTACAGCCACAGAGACTATAATGAAGACTTCCTTTCCCCCTATAGTAGCTCCCTAGATGGTGCCTCCACCCTTTCAGTCATTCCTTCTACCCACTCACTCGTGCCAAACAGCAAAAGTCTCATTTACAGCTTCTGTGTTCGCTCCCTAACGAACACGATTAAGCTAACTCTGTCAAAACCCCGGCACAGTGTTTGCTTCACACACACTCAAAGCGCATTTAGCTGTATAGATTTGATTCCGCTTTTCGATTTTCGCTCACCGCCACATCTAATAATAAGGAAGTGAATTCTGGTTTCATTGCTGTGATTGAGTTGGAGATCAGTTGTGATTGAATCACGAAAGCGCATTCGGGTTGATCGTGAATGAAACCGAGGGAAGTTTGGGAGTATTTATTTTTATAAAATCGGTCTCGTGGAGTTTATCGCAATATTTCGAGAAAGATGAGAGCATAAAAATCCTGAAGTAATGAGTCATCCGACTACATGGACTTTCATGTGGCATTATTACAATAGAACGTGCCAGTTACAAAGAAGTACTCCGATATATCTTTACCTTAAACAAGAGCAATTAACCCTCCATCTTGATCGACGAGATATCTCGTCCATCAAGATTTGGCCAATTTTACTAAAGACGAGATACGTCGTCAAGATAAGTAGGAAAAATAAACTGTCTTTTGCCATGAACTGGCTACAGTTTCGAACAGGTTTTTGTATCATACGCTACAGGGCAGTTTCCGACTCGAACGTAAATCAACAGGAGGGTTAACAAGTTAAACTGCAACTATTTTTATATTCAAGACACTTCCAAATTTGTTTCAGTTATGTCGTATTACATCAGGCTACATTATTTAGGAGACTGACAAGAGAAGACTGGGTCAAACTTTTAATTCACTGAACTATTGCGAAGTACCTAGAGAAGAGTTGATTCTCGCTCTAGTTAGAATGTTTTTGACCCGCTGAGGGGTTCACCCGCATATACCCGTTCATCCAACCTGCAATTTTCCCTGTAATACTTCTAACCATTTTTTTATCTTCCTGAATCTTTCCTAGGATTCTTTCAACCAATAGATTTGGTTCTTTTGTGATTATGTATGTGATGGGGGTAAAAGCAATACTATACATCTCAGAAATTTCTCAGAGGGTTAAAGTTAACTATCAGAATAGTTTTGAATCGTGCGTTCTTTTACTATAAAACTAACACGTGCAAAAAACAAAACATGCTCCGTTTTTTTTGGAGAAAGATCGTATTAAATAATTGTGTGAAACTGTTATGCAGAACTGAGATATCATAAATTTAAATGTTTGTTCGTTAAGAACATACAATCCACAAATCGATGTCATTGGTCGATTGAAAAGTAAAAAAACAAGAAGTAAGAAAATTACATAAGTATACATTCTAAATGCTTGTTAATGGTAGGTAGGTATTTTAATTAACATCGCACTGGAGCAACGCAAAGGGGTATTGGCGACGGTTCGGGATCAAACCCGAAGGCTTGTTTATGGAAAATACTATAAAATCTTATGAGGGGTCGTTGTTGACTTAACTTCCACTGGAGTATCAAAACGGCTATTGGCGACGGTCCGGGATCAATCCCGGAGGGAAAGATACGAGGATAACACCTAGCAATCTTGAACCACGGTCAGATGACGTCACACCTGAGCTGGCACCCCACTCTCCAAACTCCCACACCATGCTAATGTGGTGACATTTGAGGCCACGACAGATTTAACTTGCACCACTAGCTCCCACGTACAATACGGTCATTGGTTGGATCGAGTTTCGAACTCGAGACCCTCCGGTTGATAATCCGATACTCTTCCAACCGGGCTACCGCAGCCCTATAAAACTTTATAAAACGAACAGGAAATACATTTTAATTGCAAATAATTTCAGTGATCCGTATTTCTAACTCCAATTATTTGAACGTAAACATAAATGTATAAGGCATGAAACCCTTCTCTTTTAATTCAGCTTAAATTATCTATTTCAATCCGTTTTCAGCCCTCTGATTTGAACAATACCGTCTCAGCAATAATTGTCATTTTTCCATTGACAAATTCACACCACAAATATTTCCCTGCCTCCTTTCAATACCAACCTCAGCACCATAGAAATATCGGGGCAAAATAACTTTTTCTGGCCATGACTAGTATTATGTGAGGATATCGGACACAAGGTGCTTGTAACGGGAAGTGAACCCGTCATACCAAAGTTTGATCCACTACTGCAAAACTAATTCCCTTGTAAAAGGACACATTTAAAACGCATTTATATATTACGTCTTTAAACATATTTGTTTCAACTAAACACCTTTCTTTGGATATCACTCTTTGAAATTCATTTTAACTTAATACTCTCCACAAAACATGTGTGGATGACCTTACATCTATTATACATTGACTTAAACTGGAATGCTATTTTTTTTATCTCTTGGTGTTTCTTTTCGCCGCGGAATGCCTACGCAGAAAGTTTCATTATCTAAACACCGCAGGATTAGCAGAGATGAAACCTCAGCACCGAAATTCTTGTAAAATGTGTCCGACAGCAAAACCGCAAGGTATTCGGGTGTAAACACATGCCAGCAAGAAGCTGGGAAACAACAGGAAAAGGAGACTGGAAAAAAAGAGCTCCAGGAAGAAGTCCGTATCAGCGATACAATTTCACTAATGATTTTTCTCCACTTCGTTAAAACCGGGGGCTTCACCGAAAAGCTAATTACGTTAATTGCCAGCAAAAAGTAACGTCTGACGAAAAGAGATAATTTTCGGTCGCTTTTTTTTACACTACTGATTTTAATTACGTTGACAGAATAAAAGAAATTGTCGGCAAAGCGTCGAGTTCGAAATTAGGCTTCCCGATAATGGATGAAGTTGCGAGGCGCTTTAATCATTTGCTTACACTGATGGTACTTCATTGGCTGTGTTCTAACCAAATATTGTAAGACGCCGATAAAGTATTTGCCGCGCCTAATTCCCGCCAACGTTTTTATGAATGCTGATCTGGTAGCACTCTCCCGTTTTGTCGCTTTTATGGATCATGCTTCAGACCCTTAAGCGATTTAACTAGCGCCTGCACTCGGCGTGAAATGTTTTGCGGCAATTACCTTTAATCCGAATGCGGCCAGACTTGGATAAATTGGGAGCGATTGTGAGATTGTATCTAACGGGCAGCGTGAGTTAAGTAACTCTTTCGTAATTTCATGATCAACCCAGCGTTATAAGAAACTTGAAATATTCAAGAAGCTAACTTTGCGTTAAGTGACATTCTTGTTGTATTTAGTATATTTAAGTGCTTGGGTCAGATAACCACGACTGGTTAGCTTATTACTAAGGTAAGTCATATTTTTTCCCTATAAAGGATGAATTCGTGTTTTTAGATTGATTTGAATGCATCAACGTTTACTCACTTCAAGGGCGCTGGGGTGTTTGGCATCCCACCTCATTGAAATGGTGAAGGCTAGGTATATAAATACTCAATAGGTATTTAATAAGCTTTCTAAGGTATATAAATATATGCAATAGGTATATAATAAGGTTCCTTAGGTATATAAATATTTAATAGGTGTATAATAAGGTTTCTAAGTTACATAAATATTTAATAGGTATTTAATAAGTATATAAGGTTTCTAAGGTATATAAATATTCAATATGTATATAATAAGGTTTCAAAGGTATATAAATATTCAAAACGTATATAATAAGATTTTTAAGGTATATAAATATATTCAATATGTATATAATAAGGTTCTAGGGTATATAAATATTATTTTCTTTGATATTCTATTGTCAGGAATGATATAGATGGGCTGTAAGACAAAAGGAGTTTCACCAACCCTTAACCTTCCTGGTGGTTGGTGGTAAACTGATCAGATATTGATTTAGTCATCAAAAATTGGGCAGCATCTTGATGACGAGATATCTCGTCATTAGCAAAATTATTCAGATCTTGATGGACGAGATTTCTCGTCGAAACCACTTGGAGGGTTGAAAACTTTTAAACTAAATTTTTGTTTTGGTGCAAAAAAGTTCACATAAAGTGAGTCATCACCAGCAAAGTTTTCTTTTCCATAAACATTTTTAGCGCAGTGCTATTTAAAGGGTTCAGACAAACAAGAAAACACTAGTTTTCTGTAATATAATGTACGATGTCGAAAGTGTTGACAAGTTTGAGTATTAGCAAAGTATTTTTACGACAAAGTTCTCTCTTATTTACAGATATATAATTTAGTTGATTCATTAACTACATTATAGCTCTCAAGCTAGATGAATTATCACTATTTAAGAATTCTGCAGAGTAGATCAAGTTTTGATTCTGGTAAGTTATCCTCTTGTTGCATTTTCTCTCCTGTATCCAAAACAGCATTTTTTTATTGCACCTATAACTTATAAACGAAGCCAGCGAGTTAAAGGTACACAAGTTGGAATACATGGGATAAAATCATGAAACAATTATCTTTAACCCTCCTACTGATTTCGACTAGATACCTCGTTCATCAAGATCTGACCAATTTTGTTATGACGAGATATCTCGTCGTTAAGATATTGTAGATTATTTTGATGATGATGAGATCAAGCTCTGGTCAGATTTGTCATATTTGATGGACAAGATATCTCGTTCATTAAGATCTTATCAGTTTTGCTAACGACGAGATACCTCATCGAGACAATCACCAGGAGTGTTAATACAATCCACTGGCAATCAATTTTCATTTCTGGAAAAATTTCCTAGGCATCGATTAATTAATTCAACATTGTCAGCCTACTACCACCATCTACTAAATTAGATTATTTTGAAATTCTTCGTTCAAGATCTGCTTACTCCCACTCCTAGGTCAAAAGCTGTAGGCGACGCAGGTTCGATTCCTGTAATTTACCCCCGGTGCATTTCTCTTCTGTGACATTAAAACTTTCCTTATGTGTGTCCATTACTTGACGTCGTCTGTCTTATGTTCGACGGAGTTAGGCCAAATACGGCGCATGCGCCATAAATCCAAATTAACCAACCTAGTTTATAATTCACAATTCTTCGTCATAATGTTGTATCAATTTATATGATTGCTTTTCTAATATTCTTATACTTGCTCAAAATTTTATTCAGTATATTACACCATAATGTGAAAAACAGAACATGGGTACCAATTTTTTAGACTCTCAGATTAGAGACCATAATTAAGCATGAATTTATATTTATTTGCTGTTATATATGAATTGCGATTACACCAGTTGGAATTTTTAAAGCATCCATAATACGTTTTTATGTGACAACACTCAAACGGGGCTATTTAAGGAAAAATATCGCCTCATCCATAATAGTTTATATCACCCGGTTCGAGTAAAAATATCCGAAATACTATTTAGACGCAAGGAATTGGAAGTCTTGAATATGAGAGTATATAATAAGCTTATTCGAAATGTCGAAAGTAGAAAGTCCTAGAAATGTACCTGTGAAAAGTGAGAAAGTAATACTGTTTTTAAAGCATCGCAACTTCAAATGAATTTTTTTAGTTAAAAACGAACATATTAAGGTTTATGGCTACTTTTTAACTATTAAATTATATTGTCCTCCAGTTTTGATGAATTCAAGTTTTCTCTATAATTTTTCTTCGTAGCAAATTTACTCCTTTTTGCTCATGGACTAGGTTCCTAAGATGACCGCATTCTAAAATTATGATTGCCGACTTTCATTCAATGGTAAAAATGTTTTCCCTTGAAAATCAAAACTATTTTAGAATATGAACTCGTTAAATACATTTTAATTTAACATAACTTGTTGTTATCAAAGTACAAGTGTATGTGATGTGTATCAAAATCTATTTACATAATTTATTTTATGAAGTCTCCTCATCTTGGAAATATTTGTCTTTCTCTTAGTGAATGTGAAAGTTTGAATTCTTCTTTTCTAAGATGGACATCGGGAAAGTTCAAGTAACTTAGCTTTTATCAATGCATGAAATGCGAGATTCCTCTAACCTTAAGTTTCCTTGTTTTTAGCTTCTTTATTTATTTGCAGCGTAATTTGAAGAGGAATTTCGGTTAGAAATAACGTTAAAGTAATCAATAGAATTAACACATCGCTACACTATGTGCATTTAGTAATTATCATCCGGATAATTAATAATATACCAATCCTAACCTTCGTTCATAGTTTCTTATTTGAGAATCGTTGTTTATTCATATAACTTTTATAATTTCAGGGATAAATCCACAAAGTTATCCTTTTCATCATACTAATTCAGTTTTGCTACAGTTGCCTCATTAATATCCTTTTGTCTCAGATATTTAATTTTTAAAATTAAATTATGTAATGGATCTGAACTGTGTATGAAAAAAATTAACAGTATATTTCTTCAGTCTTTTAGCTAATTCTCTAAAACCATAACCATATTTTCAATTAAAATTTTCACACTAATTAGTATTCTAAATTACGTGAGGACATTTGGTAACAAAAATACACAATTTATTCAAAAATAAATTTTTAACAAGATTAAAAACGACGCTGCTGGTTTTATATTCTGTCTTAAACCAGGAAAAAATTACACATTCATTTTAGCATTAATTTAACTACTATAAATTCAAGGAATTGCTCTAGATTTATCGAGGAAGAACTCTCTAACAGCATTCTGAACTTCCGTGACCTGATTTATAGCACGAATATTTTACTTTTATCATACTCAGAACAAAAATTTAGGAAATACCAAACTATTTAAAAAATTATATTTAAATCCCTTAGAAGTATTTATGCGAACCATATTTTTCCCTTCCAGACATATCCTATCATGGCACACATAAGGAGATTCTCCACATCCCTGTAGATAGGGAGAGAGAAGACGTACTTGAAATATATAGCATGACACTATAGATAAAACTGCGATAGTTAATTTCAGGTTTCCTCGCACTGGTATGACCTTGTTTTTCAAGCTAGTATCGAAATGACAGTAAATAGTTTGCTTCCTGCTGATATGTCATGACTACGACGATGCGTATGGGTAGCTTCCCAAATTAATTAAGCAGGGAATGGTGTTTGTGTTTTGTTCAATTGTATGAACTCACTTTACTATACTCAATTGAATGAATATAGGATAGTATGACTCGTCAGACAGCCATCAGCTTTCATTAAGCAGGGAATTGTTTTTATTTAATTGTATGAACTTACTTTACTATACTATACTATACTCAACGGAATAAATATAGCATAGTATTCATGACTTGTCAAACATGCCTCAGCTTTCATAAAGCGAGGAATTGGTTTTTTTTTGGTTTAATTGTATGAACTTTACTATACTGTACTCAATTGAATGAATATAGTATAGTATTCGCGACACAGAGTCAAATATGGCTCAGCTTTCATTAAGGTATATGTATACCTTTGGATGTGTGTGTGCAATTTTTTGAAATTATCACGAAACTAAGATTTTTTATAGACTTTGTTATTGATTTCTACAAGAAAAAGCATTTTATGGCAGAAAATATTGTGTTTAAATTTATTTTTTTATAAAAATGGAGTAAGAAGTGTTAAAAAACAGCCAAAAATACCATTTACGCAAAACGCCATATTTTAAAAAATAGTTAACATTTTTTTAGTTTGTAAAGTGAATTATCTTCTAAAAGCCTTGATTCAGATATTGAACTCAATCATTACTATATTGTTATATTTAAATTAATTGTGGACTTTAACATCATTTATCAATGAAAAAAACATGAAAAAAGAGCAAAATGCAAAAAATATTCAGGTTTATATCCTGTTCACACTTTTTAAATGCATATCTCTTAATAATAGTTCAAACCCTGATTTACAATCTTCAGAACATTTATAAAAAATTAATGTCAAATACAGATGTCAATACTTTTTTTAATTTTATGTCTCCAGTTCTAATGGTCGTAGAAGTAAAATCCGAAATGATTTGAAGACCTATAATATATTAGTATGTGAAATTTGGGTGAAAATGGCGTTTTAAAGGTATACAGATACCTTAAGCAGGGAATGGTATTCGTGTTTTGCTAAAATGCATGTCAACTCCCTTTATTATACTATATTCATGAATGAATGTAGCATAGTATTCATGACATCGTCAAGCATGCCTCAGCTTTCAGACTTAACCCATTAGAGGGAAGATTATTGATTTTAATAAGCACTCATTTCTTCGAACGAGATCTTTACTGATAAATGAATAGCCTAAAATGGATCCCTTTACAAAGTAATTTATTTTGTTTGAATAGTTATAATAAAAACACAATTAGTTTTCTTTATAACTTTCGTATGCTTAAAAAGTGGTTAAAGTATGGATGACTGAAAATGAATGAATTTGTGCTAGCCAACCATTTTCGGAGACAGAAATTACAAGAAAAGTATATAACCTTTTTTAAAAATTGCCTTTATCTTTACTTGTCAATTTTTCTTTTATATGTTCTAGTAGTTTGAAATTAAAAGGGGTTTTAATAAAACCAATTTCCCATTCAATCGATAATTATAGAAATGATGCCAAAACGTGATTTGTTTTGAATGGGAGACATGATACAGCATCAAATGTTTTTAATTACTTATATTAATTCACTTTAGAGTATTAGGGCATACTAATACAGTTACACAAAGTGAGAGTAACAAGGAGCTAACTGAGGTAATCACATAGTTGTAATTATTTCATTTTCATTTAAAGGGTTATGTTCTTATTTATAAATATTTCTATATATAATGAATATTTTTTTAATAACTATTAACCTTAGATTTTTCAATTTGGTTTATTTCTCTGAGCTACTATCTCCATTTCTTTTTTAAGAGCGTTAATATTTCAGTATTTCAGTTAAACTAGTTTCTTAATATATTGTGAGGACTCAAACATCGTAAGGACTTTGATTGGAACATCGAAAAATAGTTATTGCTTAGATTATTCGAATATCGTCTGGTATCATAACATGTATTTGCAAATATTTATGTTCATTATTTAATACTCTTTTTAATTACACCCGTCAGATTTTATATGTATAACAAGAAATAAAATAGACTTAAATAAATGTTTTAGCGCTTGAATTTGTCAAGCCTCTAAAATTGAGATATTTAATATAAGACCATTTTCTCAGACATGTAAGTTATTTATATTAGTAAAAAGTTAGACGGAAATATTAAAAAAGTGCTAAATGAAAAGTTAGGTAGGTAGTTAATTAACGTCGCACTGGAGCAATATAGCGGGCTATTGGTGACGGTCCGGGATCAATCCCAAAGGCAAAGATCCAAGGACAACGCCTAGTAATTTTGAACCACGGTCAGATGACGAGAACAACACCTGAGCTGGCAACCGACTCTCCAAACTTCCACACCTCGCCAACGTGAGGACATTTAAGGCCACGACAAATTTAACGCGCACCAGCCCCCGTGCACACGACTGTCTTTTGCTGCACCTAGCTTTGAACTCGCAACCCTTCGGTTGCTAATCCGTTGCTCTTCCAACTGGGCTACCGCGGCCCCCGAAATAAAAGGGACAAGATATTTAAAAACATTTTAAACACTCGTTTTTCAGAGTAGAAAATACTATTTACTATAAATGACTACACACAATGGAAAAATAATAAAATGTTGGAACTATTCAACTCTATTTTACATTATAATCTTCTAAAGAGGTCACATAATGCAAACTGAGGTAAGGTTTTGAAATAAAGACAAATTCAATTCTGAATTGCTGATCGTTATTTGATATAAAAGTTTTTTCAACTTTGTTTAACCTCTCCGTTTCTAAGGTTCACGTATGTGGACTTATGTTTTTTTCCCCTTGAAACCCAACTGAGGACAAAACTCTTTATTGTAACCACGGATTCACCTTTGTGAATGCCCAATGAAAACACATCAATATGTAAATCCGTGATTTGTCAATATGTAAATCTGTGCTTAACTTCTTTGCTTCTGAAGTTCACCTATATGCCCCCTGAAACCAAAATAAGTGCAAAATTCTTTAGCGTAATTCCCAAAATCACATTTGTTAATGATCAATGAACATGTCAAATATGTGAATTCGTAGTTTGTCAATATGTAAATCTTTGTGTAACCTGTTTGTTCCTGAGGTCCACCTATATGGATTTTTGTCTTTGCCACTTGAAAACGAACTAAGGGCAAAATTATTTACTTTAACCACGGATTCACATTTGTGAATATTCAATCAACATATCTATATATAAATCTATGGTTTATCAATATGTAAATCTTTGTTAAACCTCTTTGTTCGTGGAATCCACATATGCAGACCTTTGTCGTTGAACCCTGAAACCCAACGAAGAGACAGTTTTGTATTGTAACCACGGATACACATTTTTGAATATTCAATAAGCATGTCAATATGTAAATCCATGGTTACAATAAAACATAAAAAATAAAACTTTACCCCTTAGTTGTATTTTAGAAGCAAAATCAAAGGTCCACACATGTGAACTTTAGAACCGAAGAGGTTAATCGAAACAAACCTAGCCCTCCTAATCTATGAATCTGAAAATAAATTTTACAATTACGTTTAACCCTCCTGGTGGTTGTCTCGAAGAAGTGTCTTGTCATTAATCAAAACTGGCTAGATCTTGATGGATAAGATATATCGTCATTAGAAGAAAACTGACCAGATCTTGATCTCGTCATCATAAAAAATCGGCAATATATTGATGACGAGATATCTTGTCATTAACCCTCCAAGTGATTTCGACAAGATATCTCGTCTATCAAGATATGACCAATTTTCCTAACAACCAGATATCTCGTCATTAAGGTATTGCCTATTACTTTATGATGACGAGATCTCACCATCAAAAAGTTAGCAATGTCTTGATAACGAGATACCTCATCATTAGTAAAATGAGTCGGATCTTGATGGACGAGATATCTCTTCGAAACCGCTTGGGGGTTAACCTTTAGTCAAGCCACCCAACAGAAAACAAATAGCCAAGAGAAATAAACAAAGGTACGATTGATTCTCGTGCATAATTCCACTCTTCCTTCTCATCCCAGCCAAACAAAAATATTTTGAATCGTCCGACAACCAAACACATTTCCGTTTCCAAAAGTGTTTTCCCTCTCTCTAAAATCGAGGTCTTCCTCCGGAGCAAAGGATATTAGACGAGTGACAGGCTGCAATGAATAGGTAGCGAGGGAGGTCCCCGTCCCCTGAACAAAAACAGGCCCGTCCGACGAGTTATAGCCGTCCAACAACGCCGTATTAAGTGTCGGCTGTCTCCACTATAAATCAGGCCCTCTCCCCACACTGTATCTCAGGCCACCCAAGCCATTCGCACTCATAAGTGAAGGGTTCTTTTTTCTCTCTTTATCTCCCCTCGTTCTCACCCGCGCTCCTCCATTTCTTATCTACTCTCGCCTTATCGACTTCCTCTATACTAAAAAAGAAAGTTGATACTATTAGGTTACATGTCATGGCGACGAAATTGTGGTCAGATGTGAAGCCCAGATTATGGCAGGGAAATGGGGAAACGATTAGGTTTTTAGTACTTTTCAACACATTGGCACCCTCGCTTGAGGAAGGGAGCCACTTTTATTAAGTCCCGAGAACAGGGGATTTAAATGATCGAGAAGTGTACACAATCCTGAGGGTCATAAATGAGTGGCGACTCATACTAAACTGAGATTTCGATAAAATATGGAGCGCATCGTGCAGACCCGTGCGCCTATCTCGATAGAAATATCTTAACTTATGATATGTTATCTTATACATATATGCCTGTGTGCTGTAAATATTATCAAACGTGAAAAAAATGAACGCATAAATAAATGCATGACTATTTCACGTGTTAAATCAACTTTTAAATAATTGCATAACCAATATCTTGAACTTGATGCACATTACATTAAATTTCTAATTTTAAAGGAAATAGAAATTGTTGTCAAGAAAGAACTCAACAATATTTTATCGTTACCACTTACTTAGTATTGTTATCATAGTGTTTGCTACTCAGTAGATCTCATGTTCAATTCCCTTTTGGTAAGCGCAAGGTAGAATTTGCCTCGCACTAGAGCAACACAACGGGCTAGTGGAGATGGTCCGAGATCAATCCGAAAGGAAATATACGAAGGTAAGCTCAAGGATGTAGGCGATTGTCCCTGTTACGAGCAATGGCATCTTACCCATTGAATGCCTTTTTTCAAATAGCCACCACTTTGCCTCTTCAAGTACTCAAGAGTCCAGTGACTGAACATTTAACCTTCCTGGTGGTTGTCTCGACGAGGTATTTCATAAAACAGACCAGATCTTGATGGACAAGATATCTCGTCGTTAGAAGAAAACTGACCAAATCTTGATGGACAAGATACCTCGTCGTTAGAAGAAAACTGACCAGATCTTGATGTCGCCATTATAAAAAATCGGCAATATCTTGTTACAACAACTCGTCATTAGCAAAATTGATCAGATCTTATGGACGAGATATGTTAAATTCCTCATGCAGCAACACCATGATTAAAAATAACTCTTACATTTAATTTTCAAAAAGATTGTTGAAACAAATATTGTAGAAATGTTTCCTGCACGTCTTCAGACGGGTCAGATTAAATAGAAAATATTCTATAGAACATAGAAATATATATATGCAACCTTACTGAAGCACGTAACAAAAACGATGTCGGATAAATTAAATTTCAAAACTTAGGGAATTCAACTTAGAAAACTGTGCTTTTTCTTTCACGTCTGTTGTTTAGGAATTAGCACTGGGTAGAGAAAGAAAAAAATGGAAGATTCAACTGTGCTGTGACTCCAGCATTCAACTTCCCGAATTTACACCAGCGCCTTATTCCAGTGAAAAAAGGTTCAAACGAAAAAGCCCCTGCATTCAGCTTGCAGTGTAATCTGATTAAGATCGACGGCTTTATTTACACCTCGGAGATCAAAAATATCAAAAAATGTGGGAAAAAATGACACTTTGTCATCGACAGCATTTGCAGCAGAGAGCAGTATCCAACCGCTTATTAACTCTCCCTTTCTGCCTTTTTTCAACAAATTAAGGGAACGAATCCTACATTTTCATCCCTTTCTAAGAGAGAGTAATGAAAAAAATAGATAATTACTCGTTACCAACGTTTTGGACGAAAGCTGAATATCATTTACTCCGTTTCTTAGCGTGGTGAACCTAAGCGCCTGATTTCATTAATTACGCCTAATTATGTCGCTGCGACGGAGAAGACGTCGGGAAGTTTTAAAGCGGCGTTTGTAACACAAAAAATGCTTCCAAAACGCGGCTGCGAAGTTACGTAACGAAGTAGGCAAGGATAGGACGACGAGGAAATAGAAAGGGAAAAAATACCTACTTTATTTTCTACGATAGTAAAGGGATAATTTTTCCTTTTAGGAAAATTAACTCTTGATTAGAGAATTGTTCTTTTTTTAATCTTGCGAGAGTCAGCACTTTAGAGGCAGGTTCTATATTAATTTTAGATACGCGTATTCAAAGAATAAATCAACAGTTGGTTGCCTTACCGCACTATATTTTTACCTCTCGGGTACTAACTCGCTATATTGAAATTAACATCGTTGCAATATTATACCTGTAAAATTTATGTATTTAGACGAGAGGTTCAGTGGAATTTATTGTTTTTTAAACTAAGTTGAATTTAATTACTTATAAAATTTTATCTGGCTTGTTTAAGTAAGTGCCTGGGTCGAAATTGATGTGGATTTGAAATAACAACAAAATAAGTAAATCATAGCAATGTTTAATAGAATACATACGCTATATACGATACTTCAAAACTTCCTACACCAATTTCAACCCCCCTGGTGGTTGTCTCGACGAGGAATTTCGTCATTAGTGAAACTGACCATATCCTGAAAGAAGAGATATCTCGGCATTTGAAGAAAACCGGCCAGATCTTGATTTCGTCATCATAGGAAAAAATCAGCAATATCTTGATGGCAAGATATCTCGTCCAGTATTAGCAAAATTAGTCAGGTAGGTAGGTATTTAATTAGCGTCACACTAGAGCAACACAACGGGCTATTGGTGACGGTCCGGGATCAATCCCAAAGGGAAAGATCAGAGGACAACACCACGTAATTTCGAACCATGGCCAGATGACGAGGCAACACCTGAGCTGGCCCCCTACTCCCCAAAACTTCCATACCACGCCAACGTGAGGACATTTGAGGTCACGACAGATTTAACATACACCAGCCCCCTTGTACATGACGGTATTTGGTTGGATTCGAACTCGCAACTCTCCGGTTGCTAATCCGTTACTCATTCAACCGGAGCAAAATTGGTCAGATCTTGATGAACGAGGTATCTCGTCGAAACTACTTGGAGGTTTGAGGGGTGTATGGAACACAAAATCAAATCTTATTCTTATAGGGATGTATCCCCGCAAACGCCACTTGGATAGGCTAAAGAATACACTAAGATGCAAAAATGCAAGAACCTGAAAAACATTTTAATAGCCCTAATTTTACAGTTTGACAGTAGCTGTTCCCTTACAGTTTCACATTATGTACTCAAAGTTGCGACCACAACAATATACGCACTTGACAGCGTCGACGCTTGGAATACAGTACAAACTGACCAACTGCTGCGCTGTCGATCAGCGCCCCCTAGCAAATACTGGTTGTGCTTGTGAACCTGCATTCCTATGTGAATTTTGTGTTCCTACCTCCTCTTAAAGTTTGTGCAGGAAGGTTTAAAACAATCTGAGTACATGATCTTAAGTGGATCGCTAAAGAGCTTAAGAAATGCTTTTCAGTTTAATTCCTGTCTGGTTGGGCAAGGGCTATGTATGGTCAAGGTACGCCAAACACAAGAACAACAACTGAGTTGGAAATGCGGAATAAATTATCGTGATCACTCAAACAAGAACTCAAGTTTGAGAACGAGCTCTGAAAAGATGTGATTTAAAATTTTAAGGAATATGAAGTAAAAATTTTAATTTAAATTAACATTGAGTACAAAATATTTCAGTGTGGAAAGGTTGGTGGGAAAATATACATTAATAGCGATGATACTAATTTTTAAGCTTAAAAACTTGGTGAAACATAGCACAGCATGAAAGCGGGATAATTTTAATCTATACAATCTATTCTAATGAAGTTGTAAAATTCAAAAATTCTTTAACATACGAGAGCATTAAAAAAGTCATGAAATATTAATAACAATAAACACAGACGGAATTTTTTTTTAATTTCTTGTTCCATTGGGGTTATTGTGATCATTTGTCTGCACCCTTTTTAAATGGAAGTAGAAGTCATCCACGAGAACGAACTAAGAAGTAAAAGTATAATAATGAAAATTTTTCAGTTAAAATTGAAGAAATTCAGACTAAGTACTAGGAACTGAAATTTTACTCTCAATTTACAATTGAGAGATCGTGTTAAAAATTGAAATTTCAGGAATTCGGGTACATGATGCAAATGGGAAAAAATAATTGAATTTAATTATTTTAAAAAATAAAAGTTTTCCTCAGTTTTTTTTGTATATTTCAACATACATATAGGTAAATAAATGTTAAGAACTTTTGAATTGTTCAGAACCTCCAATATGAGCACCTTTCGATACCTGGAGTATATGAAGCCGATGAACAGCATCTTCACTTGTTTTTTCCGAGATATGTGAATAAAAATTGTGCTAAAAACTTCACGTAAGAGCAGAATGGGGTATTTTTACAGTTGAATAGTTTTATTTTAAAATGTATACGCTCGAATTATTTACTTTCAATGCTTTTAAAGACAATTATTTTCTGATTTTTACTTGAATCTCTTAATTAACTCTATTAATACGATATTTTTTAAAGATGTGCACACTTCTACTTTTTTATTGGCACATTTCAGTGCCAGTGGTGGAAGCAAATAAAATGCAATGAAACGAGCTTCTTACATATCTTACAAGCGAAAGTGATAATAATTTTAGTGTAATTCAGTTATTATATAGGTTTAACATTCTTAAATGTACCCCAAAAATCCATACATAAATATTAGTCAAATCATAGTTTGATATATAAGACGTTTGAAAATGAAAAAGTCTAACCAGTGTTATTTTTATTTCTAATACATATCTGCAGTCTATTATATAGTGTTATTTTTATTTCTAGCACATAACTGCAGTCTATAACAGTGTTATTTTTATTTCTAGTACACATTCATCATTTCGAATATCGTCGGCTTAGAGCAGAAACTCCCAATAAAACAATTTTTTAACATTTAACAATTTTAACTGACATTGTAACAACGAAAAAAAATTTAAAACACAGCTGTTAAAAGACTTACTATTATAGTGTTTAAGCCAATAATAAAAATTATAAGCATTTTGAGTGTTATGTTATAGCATGATAAATAACAAAATGACAATGTATTGTCATGAAAATATGTATTTCGTGTCAAAAAAAGTATTTCCGAAAAATATCAGTAAATGAGTTTCTTCTCTAAGCTGACGAAATGTACTTGATTAGAGTCTAACACTGTAAATGAATAATTTATTCCAACAAATAAATAAATAAGATAATAGTATTCTGAATTCGTAATAAGACAGTTGGGAGTGAACTAACTCTATATAAGACAATATAATTTTTGATTAAAATATTCTGGCGTTAAAATACAAAAGATGAAGAACTTTAATTGCAATGTTAACATGATCAATTAAAAGACACAAAGAGAAGAATAACACTAAATTTCTAGGGAACTTTTCCAGACACATAACAAATCACTTTAGGGACCAAGAAAGAGGTATTTAATCACATGAGGCAGTTAATAACAAAAAAATGCATCAAAGCTCCGAGGCAATAAATTCAGGGACAGATTTTTGTCACTTTCGATTAATTTCTTTTGTTGTAACATAATTGAAGGCATCATTAAACACAGGGTAATACACACTCTTATTACTAAAGGTGATAAAATGTTATGAATGTTTTGTGGAACAAATTAGTGAAGACTTAATTTTTTCTTGATCGCATAATAGCTCTAACCAAACTTATTTTTTTATTGAAATATCTGCAGTAAATGAAAAGTAATGCTCCGGGACTATTTATGTTATACATCAAAATGAAATTTCGCTATTCATGAGATTAATAAAAGGTTGTATGTATTTATGAATGGTTTTGAATACATGCTTGTGCACATTTTCTCAGTAAAATTCTTATTACTTTTTACTATTGTAACATACCAAAATTCTTGTGTACAGTATTGCGTAGAAATCATCGAAAAATAGAACATATCGTCGGCATACAGCAGAAACTCATTGACTGACAAAAATAATTTTCTACTGTTTAAAGACTAACTATAAGTTTTAAGTCATATATATATATCTTTAAAAGATTACAATATGAGTATGTATTTCTTATCCTCATAAAAACTGGCATTTAGGGCCTCCAAACAAATGTCAGTTAACGAGTTTCTGCTCTAAATCGTCGATATAAATTAAAAATATAGACTGAAATACAATAAAAAGATGTTCCTTGCAATAAGATTCAAAGCATATTCAAGACAAATATGATCTTATTAATTTTTTACAACCGTATCACTGTTTAATCCTCGTGGTGTTTGTCTTGACGATGACTAGTTCTTGACAGACGAGATATCTTATCAGAAGCAAAGCTGACCCGATCTTAATAGATGAGATATATCGTCATAAAAAAAAGAATTACCAGATCTTGATCAAGTCATCATAAAAAAATCGTCAATTTCTTGAGGACGAGATATCTCGTCATTAACAAAATTGGTCTGATATTGATGGGCGAGATATCTCGTCGCAACCACTTGGAGTGTTAAAAGTTGTTTGGAATAGGTATTAGCTGTATAAAAAGAATAGTTATTTTTTTCTCCTTGTCATAATTTGTTTCATATTCTTAAATTTGAATTATGTAAAACATCAGAGAACAAATGGAGATTCGAAATTTTCTGGCTAAACTTTAAAGGGAGGTAGGGGGCATCAAAATAAAAAAAATGCCGAAGAATGTATGTCCGCTACCTACACGTAGGGTACTTGACGCGTTTACAAACCGTTGTTTTTAAACTTCGTCTTTTGCAACGCCGATTTCATACATGAGGGAGCATTACACGACTACTGAGATGGTGGACCTGCATCTAATGTATTGGGCTGTCCATGGTAACGGAAGAGCTGCTGATAGGTGAAAGGTCAATAGGTGAGTGCCGAATTGTGAAACTGCTGCGTGAAACCGGAACATTTCATGTCAGCAGACATGATGTGGGTCGGCCGGGGAGTTCGAGCTCGCCAGAAATAGAAAAACCTTTCATTCGACACTCATCAGTTCAGAAAGCGTTTCCGGTATAATCATTGAGAAGCTCTCCCAGTTTCCATCGACAATCCTATAGGATAGATGCATGTCAGCCACCTCGGAATTCGTGTAATTCTCCATCACGTGAGAAATCCGCATTGCAAATAACGAAGTTTAAAAACAACTATTTTCAAACGCGTAAAACAGCGCCCTTTAGCACCAACGAGTTACAGTTGGCATTCATTCTTTGACAAAAAATATTTATTTTGATACACCCTACCAAACTTTAAAGTTCAGTCAGGGAATTTCGAATCACCCTGCATAAAGCAGTAGAATAGCTATTATTTAATTTTAGAGACCAAAGTTAGAAATGCATTTTATGGTGAACGATGATCGTTTAATAGTTTTAAAAAGCTTTACTTGAACTTTATATCTTACATTTTGTCACTAGATTAATATTAAATGAAGGGATTACACACCACATAAGCATAAACAGTGACGCATCTCAGTTGATCATAGTACAGAAATCACTAAAATAAATAATTGCGTGCTCCAAAAATATGCAACAATTAAATAACATTGGTAGTTGTTCAAATATAGTTTCTTGAAATTTATTTCTTTCACTTTTAAAGAGTTGATACAACACGCAGATAAACAAATATGTGAGATGGTTAAGTCAATGTAGAAACAAATTCATAAGTTCATGCTTTCATATTTCCTGGTTTGTGGTTGCTCAGTTGGAAGAGTAATGGATTGGTAACCGGAGAGCTGCCAGTTCGAGACTCGTTCCAATCAAAGACCGTCGTGTACACACGTGTGTCTAGCGCAGCATGGCCAAATATGGCCCTTGCGCCGTTAAACCCCAACAAACCAGCCAACCAGTGCGGCATTAATTAACTACCTGCCTACATTTCATATTTCATAGTAAATGATTAATTTAATAAACGATTAATTAATCTACTGTAACTGCTGGGTAACTGTGGCGTTTCGACGAGTTATCTCGTCCATCAAGATCTGACCAATTTTGCTAATGACGAGATACCTCATGACCAAGATATTGCCTATTTTTGATGATGACGAGATCAAGATCCGTTCAGTTTTTTTCTAATGACGAGATTTCTCGTCCATCAAGATCTACTCAGTTTTGTTAATGACGAGAAACTTCGTCGAGACAACCACCAGTAAGGTTAATGGGAAAATCAAACTGATTCAAGATCAGTCACCATACTGAAAATGAAAGAGCTTGTTGCACCCATTAAAGTCAAACCTGAAAATATCTTACACTGAGCATTAAGACAATAATTCAAACGGATTATGATATTCTCGTATCACAACATTCACGAAATAAATTGAAAATAAGACATATTGCAGTGAAAAAACACTAATTGAAGGTATGGGATACTGATCATAAAGTTAATTACGACGTTTCTTCGTTCTAAATTAGGTATATTTAAAAACGTTTCTCTTTAAAATCGACTTGCAATTACATTTCAATTTCCCTATTTTATTCTCTCGAAACAAAATACAGGTATTCCTCAAATAGCACCATTAATTTGTTCCGTGTTATTAAAAACCGTGCTATCGGAGACTTAGGATTCATACAGTTTCAAATATTGCGTCCCGTGCAATTCAAAACTCCAAATCCATATAAATTGGGCATTTAGTTCTAAGAAGTTTCCAAGGATGTTTACTATGTAAGATACCCATCTACTACCATACGTATTAAAGGCATTGCAGTATAGAAGGTCAAGCTCTATTTTCACCTCAAGAACAGATAATCAGCTTATTATGTAGATCCCAAATATTCACATTTAATTGTTTAAATCCATGCATATAAATAGAGGCAGATTGCAAAATATACTGGACGTTCTAGATACTTGAAAAATATTGAATCCATTTCAACAGCATGATTCTTATTGTTCCTAGTCTAGTTATCTTCTTGCTCCTAGTCTAGCTACCCAGAACTTCTTGTCCTGGATAAATATCTGGCACTTGCAATACGAATCTGATATAATCCGTTGCAGGTTTCAAAATTACAAAAAAAAATTGATGTTTTTTGAGAAAATGCCTTGGATTATTTACTACACTTTTCAGTTTAGTTTATCCTGATATGGTCATATTTTTCTACGATAGGACCAGTGACGTATCTTATCATTTTGCAACTCTAGGTTCAGGTAAATTTGAGACGAATTGTTCTGATTATTCTCAAATTTGTTGCACAATTACGATTAGATTCTTGTTAAGGCACAACAGTAGTCCCCTTCCTTATAAGGACAAAAATGCGATAGAAGAGAAGACACCTGATGTATGTTTTTATGACAGAAATTGTATGAAAAGAATGGAGAAAAGCACCTGAAGGCTATATTTATACCAAACTGATTCCAAGCAAAGGACTTTTTTGTATTTACTTTGTTGAAAATTTTACTGAAAATACTCAATTTACAATTACATTTATCTGTTTCGTGGTTTTCTGTAAAAAGTATAGGCATACGCCTAAAATGGGTAATCCGCCACTGTCCAAGACTAATTAGATCTGTATCTGCAGCTCAAAGTGGATTTCGAACCGATACGTGGACTAACTTTGACTTCGTGTTGACAGAATGTGTGACGCTAAGGAATGATTGCAGAATAAGCCTGGTTGTCTTGTTGTCACCAGAATCTCTATAGATTATCATTAGAGTACAGAATTCGTTACAGAACATGACACTATTTGATATTTGATTCAAGTGAGACATCAGTTGTACGACACAATAGGAAATTCACAATTGTCTGAGACGAGACGGTTTTTCCAAAAGTTGGTGGGACGAAAACTTGCCACGACCAATTAACCAATAACAGTCCGCGTCAGTCAATATTCGAAATTCAAGAACTACTGTTGATCATTGTCTCTAAATCCGAACCACATTTGTTTCATTTTGTCGTTCGCCGCGACACTGCAGATCAAATAGATCATGGTCTATAACGTAAACTCTGAGAAACACAGATGCTTCGTTGAAAGGTTCTCTATAATGTATTTGATGTTGAACACAACACAAGACATGTTTTTCTTTTACAGGAAAGTAGCAAAAGTCAGACCATTACATGATTTTCACCTTTACTCACTTTGCAATATAATAATTTCCACTCTTCATCAGTCTAACATACTCTAAAAATTTCATAGTGCTTCTACCAAACCTTTATAATGTAGAATTTTTCTGTCAAATTGAACATGTGATTACATGGCATCCCATATGTATGCTATAGTATTTTAATTAACTTCGCTCTGGAGTAACACAACGGGCCACTGGCAAGGGTCCGGGATCAAACCCGACGGGAAAGATCCGAGGACAACACCTCGTAATTTCGAACCACGGTCAGATGACGAGGTCACACCTGAGCTGGCACCCCTCCCTCCAAACTTCCACACTACGCCAACGTGAGGACATTTGAGGCCACGACAGATTTAACGCGCACCAGCCCCCTTCGTACACGACGGTCTTTGGTTGGATTCGAACTCGCAACCCTCCGGTTGCTAATCCGTTAATCTTCCAATCAGGCTACCTTGGCCCTGGCATTCCATAGGAAATAATCCAATCGGGCTGAATAAATTTCTAAATAACACGCAAGCAGAAAACAGCAATCGGATACACCAAAATACTCGAATAGGATTACACTTAACACTGTTCTTTAGCCAACCTCTATAATAATACACTTGGATTTTATCGCATAGGCTACCAAGAGACCATTTGCGAAGTACAATCTAAAATCCCCATTCTCTTTCAAGTGCTCTTTTCCATTTTAACCACTTTATCGAATTTGTGGTCGTTTAAAAGATTTCCCGTTGACCTAACGGAGAGCGTAGATAATCCAGAAAACTGCTCTCGGGTATTTCACCTACGGATCTCCCTCATTTGTATCCGAGCGAACTGTGTTACCATCAACAACTCATTTGGCGGATGATTCCCAATTAGCACGGTGTCAGATCTTGGTCCCGGGATGAATTATCACTGGTAACGACTCCCTACGGTCCACCCACCCTGGGGAAAGCACACCGAAGGGAGGAGATATTACACCCGGACCCCCTCCATGGAATTGGAAAGAATTACGAAGCATTATGTTTTTGAAGCCACCCCATACATCTGAGCAAAACATAAAAGGGATAGATAAGGGAATCGAAATTTCAGTGCTTAACGGCATGTTTTATTGCAAGATAAACAGGAATGTAGGGAAGGTTGTATCTGAGTCGGTTTTTACACATCTCTAGTACTTAATTG
This sequence comes from Meta bourneti, assembly GCA_933210815.1. NCBI lineage: Eukaryota > Metazoa > Arthropoda > Arachnida > Araneae > Tetragnathidae > Meta > Meta bourneti. Next base: position 28,263,211 of record OW119934.1, read on the forward strand.
TGCAGAAGAAAGTGCTTTTTACTGTGTAACAATGGAAAGGGGGGGGGGGCTGTGGGGGCATAGTTGAAGCATTTGATAACTTTTTGCTATCAGGAATATGGTACCTTTATTAGAATGGTTTTATATTTGAAAGGCTCCGGACAACTTAGTGATAAGCCACAGAAATATGTTCTCTAATGAAAAGTTAAGAACAAAATATTCTAGAGGATCAAAAGGATTTCTGATTGTTTAACGAGTGCGTAAAACTTGAAAGTTTAAGATAACATGGCCTCGTCAATAGTGGATAAATCACTAACATTTTAAAAATTACTAGCCTGAAAAATTTGAAAAATGAGTTGCCTAAAGTTTTCATTTATTTTTATTTTTACATTTCGTCACAAAAGTACTGTTGATGTAAATATATTATACAATATTGAAACACAATTTTTAGTTATTACTAACAAGTACACACAAATCATGTAAAATTATTTTTTCACGCCAGGAGAATTTTGAAAAGGCCTTTTAATTAAAGGAAGTATGCAAAATGGCCAAGAGAAAAGGGATGAGACATACACATTATTATATTATATCAAAGATAGTATATTTTAATAATGGTAATTAATCAACCTCGCACTGGAGCAAAACAACGGGCTATTATTTTAATAATGGTTAACGTATTGTCATGTCATTAAAGCAAGGATATTACATATATAAACGTTTTTATATGATGTAACAAACAATATCATAAAATTGACGTCTGAAGTTCGAAACAACAAATGAGTAAAGTGAAGGAGTAAAACTTAAACTTAAAAAATGAGTATAAGATCTCCAAACGTTACATCCTATATAATGTTCCCATTAGAAATCAATGAGAGTCATCTTGTTGATTCATCTTTAAGTTAAGTCTTGGTGATGCCAGTTAAGTTAGTAACCCTCTTGGAGGATGTTTCGACGAGGTATTTCGTCATATTAGAGAAACTGACCAGATCTTGGTGGTCGAAATATCTCGTCATTAGAAAAAAACTGATCAGATCGTCATCATTAAAAAATGGACAATATCTTGACGACGAGATATCTCATAATTAACAAAATTGGTCAGATCTCGATGAACGAGATATCTCGTCGAAATCACTGAATAAATCAACAACAGAAAAATTCGTAAGAGACCTGTTGTCTTAACTATTTAGAGAAGCAATTTGGTATACAAGAATAATTAATATAATTGTGATGTTTTCATTTTCATGTAATATTATATTTTGTTTTCAAGATAAAGGTGAAGGACTGTTCTATTGATGGCTAGGGTTGGTTGCGTTTTACGGCTCAAAGCTCTAAAGCGGATAAGACTGATGGTTGATATTCAAATGCAAACAGCTATACAACGCACATTGGAAAACAGTCGAACATATAACTTATATTGTAACATGAATAAGCAAATGTATTATATACATGCTTGGTTTCTTAATCATCGTTTCAGATTGAATGTAGCCAAAATTGAATTAGGAAAAATTAAGAAAATAAATAATAAAGTTCACAGAGGCTGGAATGGATTAGTCAGAGATAGTACGAGAAGTTGAAATTGATAGCAACTTTAGTGAGTGGAATCTCACAAATGAAAACTACAAATTTAAATAAAATCATCAGAATGTTCATAGAGCATTGAAATTTTTGTCAACCTAAAATTATAATATTGAAAATCGAGATAATTCTGAGAATATATGATTATATTCACACGCATATTTTCCATATATTTTTAAATAGCATAGGTTATTAAAATAATAACTATACTTTTGTAAAATTAAATTTGATTGTATGGTAAGTTGTACTCAACGGTTAGATTGGTTTTATTATATGTGAATTTCCTTAAACGCTCTATTGATTTAATTTTAGCGTATAAACTATTGCCTTAGAATGAGAAAATTGGTAGGGAATTAAGCTTACGTTACTATATTTTGATAATTGAGTCAAATATTAGTTATTTTGCTACATTCTTTTTCTCTTGATTCAAGGAAGAAATATTGAAATAAAAAGCTTTCTTTAAAATAAAATAACTTCATATTAAATTTACATCAAATAAATACAAGAATACTAGTATAATAATACTTTAATACTTAAGTGTCAACATTGTTTTATTGGTTTGATTTACCCTAGATTTAGATGTTAATTTTAATTAATAATTAATAAAAATTTGAATAGTTATGATATATATTTTTTTCGGTTTTTACTAGACTTCTCTCTTTATGATGTATCTAAGATATTAGTTTCATAACCTCAATAGAGTAGAATTCCTTACACAATTATAGGTAAGCCACTTTTTCATTTAAAAACCTGTGAGATAAAAAATTAGTTGTGAAATTTCTCGAAGGTATGAATAACTTTTTTAGTCAACTAAACTGAAAACCGACTATTTTGCCTTAAACTTTTGAAATGGAAACTTTCAAACTGAAACATTTAAATTTTATATGTTTACAGTAAAATTACTCTTTTAATGCTTCCTAAGAGTTTAGTTAGGAAAGACGAAAACGTTTATTGTTAGTTTCATCAGTCATTTATAACAGAAAAAAATCATCACTTCACCCAACAAGTTTATGGATAAAAGCAGTTCCCACATTTTTACACACTACTTGAATAACTCAACTGTGAAAGAAATACCCAGAGAAAAAGAAAAGAGAGCCGCATTTCAATCGAATTCAAATCTGACTGTAATAAAATATGACTAAAACCTAATTTTAGCTGGGAAATCTGGGTATTTTCGGGATCGGGATGGTAAATATATGAATAAAAAAACCGACTCTACGCAATGGAATAGAATCAAAATCTCCTTTGTTCTGGAATAAAAAAGTAATGGCAGAATATACGGAAAAAAGGGGAAAATTTAGAGAATGAAGAAAAAAAAGAGAGAAAAGAAAGAGAGAACGGAGACCCAATTCCGCTACTAAATCGTTATTCTTTAGGTCACAGCCTGAGGCTAAAAACCCGAGCGAATAAAGTCTTAGGCACGGGACGAGTTCAAGCAATAGGTTTCGAGAAGAATTCAAGTTTGAAGATTCGATCAGTAGAGTAGGAGTGAAGAGAAGAAAGGGGGGTCGAACTGAGAAATCCTCCGCCATTACGCAGTTTGTCCGTGTTTAGGGAAACGCTGGCATTTACAGTTACGCAGTCCATTTAGTACTTCATTTCTTTGATGCAGCTTTCAAACCGACAGAACCCCGCCAGCTTCCGAGCATAATACGCGGAGACAGTTTCAGAGACGGGCTGTAAAAAAAGCTCCTCGGATGTTAAATGGTTCCATTCCAGTAAATTGAAGAGACGTAAACAGACTTGAAGCCCCTTGTAATCAGCCACTTGAGAGCTTGGATGAACAGTTATGTCGGGCATAATACGAAATTTTACGGTCGCCAGGTTCAGAGGCGATAAAACCTTTCCGGGATGACTCCTTCCCTTTTTTTATTTTATATATCTTCTCAATACTCGCGAAATCAATATGGTTGGCCGATCTGGTATTCCGGTCACCCCCCGAAAGGGATTTTATAGGATTTTGGACCCCATAATCAATTGGAGGCCTCTAATAAAATAATAACTTGGAAGCAATTTCTCAGTTCCTAAAAAATGAAGAATCAAGATCTCGTCTCGATCTGTGAAATTGTGGGATCAAACGTGAACATTGGCTTTTATTCACTTATGTCGGGATATCTTATTTATTTTTATCGGGTTGTTCGGAATCGGTGAGGATTTATTTTCGTGTAAATGGAATTGTCACCAAATCGTAGAAGGATCGAATTTGAACCATTTAAGTTCCTTTCAAATGCTTACGAATGTTCATAAATCACTATTTTTGTATTTTAAAGGAGAATCGAAATTATCATGGAATTTGAAATAAGTCGTTAATGTCAATAGATTAAAGATACAAAGTATTCGAATATTAAAATATTTCTATAGCTAAGTAGATTAACATAAAAAGCTCACTAATAGCGTTTTCACAAAATATGTTAAATGAATACATAAGAAAATCTCAAACTAATTATTACAAATAATATTTTGTTAAGTTAATACTACTTTGTGCCCATAACGTTGAATGTTTGTATAATGAATTGCCATTTATTCTCTAAATATTATTCCTATTCGTAAGAACAAGATTCTGTGAAATTTTCTAAGAAACATGATTCGTATAAAAAAATATAATTTAACTGTTGCCAATTTTTAGTAAATGTAGAAATGTATTGAAAGAATTTAAACTAGCGAAATTCATATCTGCAAAAATATAATTCTTGCATTAACATATTTTTTTTCTTATGGTTAATTTTCAAGAAATAACATTAATTTCTAAATTATCATAAATTCCTACAAGAAATATCATTAATTCCTAAATTAATTCAATAATCACTCTTAACACATTTTATACTTGGGAAGCTGTTCTTTATCTTAATCTGGATTATTCTTTCTTAAACTTTTCATATAATAATTTGCTAAAGTAATAAACAACCATTTTTAAAGTGTACTGAGCTACAACCATTTGTTATGAATATGATACAGATATATAATATGATTTTCAAGCTGTAAATAAATTAATTGAAAAAGTTGTCATATTTCTTTGATCTTTGATTTTGAATTTCATTTTTCAGCCGGCATGGGGTATGGCAGATGTAACTTGGTCCAATGCTTATAGCTGGAAGCCACGTTGCATGAACGAAACCTCATTTTCGCTTTGTTCCTCGTTTGATTTTTCCCTTTAATAAAACCAAACCAAATTTTGCTAAATTCTTAAATTTCAAGGTGAGGAAGCTGCCACTGAAGAGTTCCTTCCTCTGTTTAAATTCCCATTGCTTAAATTTAAATTTTCCGTAATTTGATTTGCCACGTGCTATTTATTAAATATATCCTTGCAGTTTACAGTTTCAAAGAAATTGAATGCTTCAATTGATTATATATTTCAATGTTTCTAAATATTTGTGCGTCAAAATTATACTTTTCTCTCGAAAACAATTGCTTGGCTTAGGTTAAGCGATATCGAAATTTTATACACAAAAATCTTAATCAAGTTTGACTAGATAAACTCATTTGAAGATTATATTCCTAATATATACTATCTAATATATGAAGAAACTATACTTATCTATTTATTAATAAAAGTAGATGTATCTAAAGAAAGTGTGAATTGTTCTTTAGAATAATAAGCTTTATTTGTTTAGTGCTGGAGCATTGGGTACTTAGCACTTCCAAGTCGTGGCTCAAATTTCGGAGTCTCTGTATTAGTACATATACTCATGAAAACCTTAGTAAACCTGGTAGTCAAATATACTCTTCAAAACATGACTAATAAAGGTCTATCTAAATTAGTTGTTTTTGAAACTAAATATTAGATTATGTATTGAAAAATGGTCCTTGTGGCCAACAAACTCCATGTTTAAATAATTATGTTTTGTTGTTTCTAAACATTTATATTTCCTTCCTATAGACTGCAATTACATGGGCTAGGTAAAGTAACGCCTAAATTTTCTCTAAATCTTAATCCAATTTTCTGCTTTAATATCCTTTGAGAATTTATATTTCTAATAGAGTATTCCAATATACAGATAGATACTAAACTTATTTATTTATTATGTAAAGATAGTGAATTGTGTGAGTTTATTTGTTAAAATAATAAGCTTTGTTTGCACTTTTAAATGTTAGAGCATTGGGTACCCCCTTAACACCTCCAAGAAATTTCGGAGTCTTATTAATTAATTATGTTTTATTGGTTATAAACATTTATATATCAAATTATATCTTTCAATTGATTGCTATTACTCGGTTCAGGTATAGCACTATCGAAATTTTCTCAAAATCTTAGGCAAACTTCACTGGTAAAATAGTATGTTACTCTCTGATAGACAGATACCATATTTATTTATTTATTAAGAGAGATATGTGCTTAAAGAAAGTGAATTGTTCATTGGAATAATAAGCTTTGTTTACCCTCAAGTGTTAGAGCATTGGGCACCACCAAATAGCGGTCGAAGTTTCCGTCGCCTATTGACAGCATGTGGGTATTGAGGCCACCTGAGGGAATAGTACTAATTGTGTTGTTGCAGAAACCACAGTGTCCCGCGACAAGCCCAAATAAACCCTTGCGTACCGTAATTTAGGATCTTCTTGCTCCGGGAAGCAATCAAGGGCGCCTTTGTTGCGATCTATGCCTTCATCAGGATATGTTAAAACCAGAAGATACTTCATTTCAGCCTGTCGATCAAACACTGGCCACCCTTCGCCAACTAAGAGAAGGGGAAACTTATTCTCCATTTATTCATTTTAATCACAGGGATATAACGCTGTCATTCATTTTGCGAGAATGAAGATTATCACCATAGCAACAGCTTGCTCCCTTCTATATGGATCAAAGATTTACTGATGAAAGCCATAAGACCTGATTGCATTTTGAGCCGCTTCCTACATAATACCACATCCGAAATTGACTTTTTCGCTTTTCCCAATAGAACTTTTGGGTAAATTTAGAGGTGATTTTTCTTTTGACTTAAAAGAAAATTGATAACTGTTGAAGGGCGCTTTTGTCCGTAATGCTCTGAATAGGGTGTCATCGGTTTTTAGTTTAGAGCGACGCATCACCCGCGGAAAATGCAATTGCTCTCCCGCAGTTTAGATGTTTCAGGAAGGACTAAACTTTTTAAACTCGAAACTCTTTTGCGACCGCGATACTTGGCCATGTTAATGTTGAAACAAGCAAGTTATTTCAATTTGTTTGAATAGAAAATCTTTATTTACTTGATGAGCATGTATCTTACAACGAAATATTTTAAACAAATTTAAAGGGACGGTGATTTCGATTTGTTTCGTGTAAAATTTACTGTAAAGTAAAAATATCTCACCTTTTGCATACCCACAAATTTTTCATGTAGTATGGTGTTTAGCCATTTTGTAAATATAAAGAAAATTAACCCTCCAAGTGGTTTTGATGAGATATCTCGTCCAAGATCTGGTCAATTTTGCTAAGGACAAGATATCTTGTCCATCAAGATCTGGTCTCGTTTGCGAATGGCGAGATATCTCGTTGAGATAAAACTGCCTTATTACTCCAAGGGAATGAAGATCCAAGTAGACAAAATCAATTGTTTCTTGCCTAGAACTGGTAACACTTTGGAACAGGTTTTTGCATCAGAGGCTGCCCACTACAGGGCAGTTTTAGACGCGAAGATAAACCACCAGGAGGATTAAGGACTTGTGTAAATAGTTAGAAATCAAGCACACGTTTATTTAACTTGCATTTAAAATTCAAAATCATAGTTACTGAGATCAAACATCAGACAAAATTTCGATCGCAAAAACGATTTAACAAATATAAGCTATTCTTAAATTCTTATTGTGCTCCACAAGTCATTTAGAGTAAAAGTAAGCATCGCATTAAAGCTAAGTACTCAAAATGTTTAATTCATTACTTCCCTGTGAATAGCCTAAATTTAAAACTTAAATAGGTTTTAAAGGACTTATTAAGAGCTCATTACTAGTATCATATCAAAGGTAGCATCTCTGAATGAGTGTACGATTCTTCATGCAAGCAAAAATGATTTACTTAACTTTCACGATTCAACATTTAATTTTCTACAAATAAAGTTGTGGCGAAGTTTTTCACTAGGACAACCACCTGTCTGGGTGACAGTTGTCACGAACTTCTTAACCCTCCAAGTGGATATCTCGCGAATCAAAATCTGACCAATTTTGCTAATGGCGAGCTATCTCATCATCAAAATATTGCCGATTTTTTTTATTAGGACGATATCAAGATCTTGGTAGGTTTCTTCTAATGACTACAGATGTCGAGATCTTGATGGGCAATATATCTCGTCCATCATGCTAATAAAGAGATACCTCGTCGAGACAACCACCGGGAGGGATAACTTTCACTTCAAATAGGTGAAGGGGCCGCGGTGGCCCGGTTGGAAGAGTAACGGACTAGCAACCGAAGGGTTGCGAGTTCGAATCCAGCCAAACACCGTCGTGTACAAAGGGGGCTGGTGCACGTTAAATCTGTCGTGGCCTCAAATGTCCTCACGTTGGCGTGGTGTGGAAGTTTGGAGAGTGGGGTGCCAGCTCAGGTGTTGCCTCGTCATCTGACCGTGGTTCAAAATTACGTGGTGTTGTCCTCGGATCTTTCCCTTTGGGATTGATCCCGGACCGTCACCAATAGCCCGTTGTGTTGCTCCAGTGTGACGTTAATTGAAATAACAAATAACAAATAACAAATAGGTGAAGTTATTTTTTGAAATTGTTGGTTCCAGGGCTCAAAAAGGTTTAGTCACAATGAATAAAAACCTTTGGATCATAAAAATTTCACTAAGTTGGTGATTTATTTTTGACGACAAACATAATTTCTTTGCAATTTGCGACATATTTGTGAAATATTACTGGAGATTCTGATAAGACATTTAAAGGTTCACTAAAGGATTTAACCTTAATTTTTCGACATAAATTAAAATTAATAAATGTTTCACCAATATGGCCATCACTAGGTTGGAGATTCGTTGTCGGAACTGTCTGCTCATCGCTCATCCTCCCCCATTTCGATCTATAAAATAAGATTCAAAGACCTGAACGACAAGAAAAGGTCAAGAGCTACACGCCGAGAGAATAACAGAGCTAGAAGCTATTGCTTAACCCTCCAAGTGATTTTGACGAGATATCTCGTCCATCAAAATCTGACCAATTTTGCTAATGACGAGATATCTCGTCATCAAGATATTACTGATTTTCTAATTAGGAAGAGATCAAGGTCAGGTGATTTTTTTTCTAACGACAAAAGACTAAGAGATCTTGATGAACGATATATATCTCGTCCCTCAAGATCTGGTCAGTTTTGCTTGTGACGAGCTACCTCGTCAAGACAACAATCAGGAGGGTTTGTTCTTTTAAAAGTAGCATAAGCTTTCTTCTTTGATAACAGTAAAAATGTGTGTGTGTGTCTCATGAAAATTAAAAATATGCAAATGACTTCAAGTCAATTTTAAAAGTTAATACATTAAATTTCCTAAAACAGACCTTAGAAACAACAATTAAAATTTGGGTATGTAAAAGTGAAATTCGGTATGTAAATAATATGCATTTTACTATCTCACGAGTTGTTTTGACAAGCGAAACATAATCATACACAGATTAAAACGATGAATTCGGTTTGAGAAATAAAACAGATGCGTAAGGTGTTTATATTTGCGAACTACCCCATTTCAAACACATCACTAGATCGTCGCGAAGAAGAGATTGATTAATTGAAGTCTCTCCGCAAAAGCGGCCCGAAGAAACGATGTATATCAATCTGCACAGGCAGCCCTTAAAGAATGCTCGCTGCAGATTAATGGTAAGCTGATCTGTCAAAGACCCCAGTAAACGACCGCTCGCTTACCCCGTTTTCTTTTGTTTGCATCGACAGGTTTCCATAATTATTGAGGCCCCGAAAATTAGTTAATTACTGTCAACGGATCAGGAAAGCCTCACCATCGTCATTAAAGAACGACAGCCAATTACCAAGTTGTGAGTTCTGCTTAGCTTATCATCAAATTTCATTCTTCAGGCCCAAGTCCTTCTCCGTCCTTTTAAAAGGATTACGGACGCCGTCTGCTCAATTATATTATATTCTTGCAGACCCCTTTTCCTTGCAGGTAATTGAAGTCGGTTGACTCAAAACTCTTTCTATTAGGATCCGCTGCCTTCCCCGTGATCAGACACAAACAAGTGACGGGGTTTGTCCCTTGGAATAAATTACGCCGCTGTATCAAGATAGATGGGCGCTGTCAAGGCGACGAATCCTTCTGCAAACTTCCCGCCGACGTTAACGTCAAAAGTTCGTGGAAGGCCGTTTTCCTCGGACGAGATTTCACTTTCACTCCCCCTTGCATTAAACATTGTACCCGCTTTTTATTTAATACTCTGGGTCGGGAAGGGAATGTCTTCTTGCGCTAGTGCAGCGGGTCTGGGTTGTAATAGATGGTCCGAAGCACAAATGATCTGCTTAACTCAACATAGTTGGGTTTCGGAAAGGCCGGTTTTCAGATTTTTGGAGATTGGCATGGTCTGTTTTATGCTCGTTTTCATTTTTATTTCAACTCAAATAAGAAACATCACTCAAAATAAAAATTAAATTAATAATAATCTCGATTAAATTGACTAATATTTTTAACTTTACACTCGACTTTATTAATATGAACGTTTTATACTTTCGAGGTACTTCTATCTAAGACCACATAATTGACAGGGATTTACCAGAGGACTCTAAGAAATCGACCTGTTTGTTTAGACCATGATAATAAGGTCGATTTACACCCCAATCATATAACTCTTTGTGATTATTGGTGTAGAAACTATTTAAAGTAATTTGTTTACCTCGTCGTCCAACACCAACATTAAGATACATTAACTTTCCAAGTGGCTTCGACGAGATATCTTGTCCATCAAGATCTGAATAATTTTGGTAATGACGAGATATTTCGTCCATCAAGTCTGACCAATTTTGCTAGTGACGAGATATTTCGTCATCAATATATTGCCACTTTTTATGGTGACGAGATCAAGATCTAGTCAGTTTTCTTCTAATGACGAGATATATCGTCCATCAATATGTGGTCAGTTTTACTATTGACGGGATACCTTGTCGAGACAACTACCAGGAGACTTAACTTCGTAAATAAAACCTTCCCAGTATGTTCAAGCATCAAGATTATAATGAAGGGACGGGTTAATGATAGGTATAGTATTTTTTTACAGATTTTTAAGAGAGAAACAGAAAATTTTTGTAATTTTTTGTAGTATCCAAAAAATAAAAACAGTATTTTCAGTTTATTCTACGAAAAGGTACATAAAAATTAGGTAAATTAAAACTGTTGGTGTAGGACCTTAAACTCCCCTAAGACAAATTAACTGTAAACAAGTGAATTTTAATGGGTCATTTTTCCAATTTTATAAAACTCACTCAGATATTTTACCCTCTAATAAATCACTCCGCTAAATTGGAAAACAATCTGTCGTAGTCATTTAAAGCTAAAACTTCCCCCAAATCATCTGTTTTTTGTCCAATGAATTAGAAGTCCCCTCTAATGAAAAATACCAACTGAGTTTACAAGCACAATAATAAATAACATGTGAAGAAACTAAACGTTGATAGAATAGGGAAAGATTATTTGATATTTTATCGAGTATTACAGAAACTAGACTAAATGTCACCGTGCTTTACACTAACGATTTAGTTTTATAAAATAACTTAAAATGAACACCTGAAGTTTAGTTTTAATTGCACTTCAATATGAAATGTTTTATGAGTTCAGAAAACTATATTTTCCCATGTAATTTTCAAAGATAGTAAATCTCACTCATTTCTATTCATTTTTATGAGCAATACTGAACAGACAAGGTGTGAGAAAAAATCTACATTGCCTTTGAAGCAACAAAAACACCACCAGACGTTACACAGTTTGTGAAATAACAACTTTCAAAATTAAATTTTCAAAAACGGAATAACCATGTAAACATTGACTAGAAAAATTATATTTCAAAAGCAATTTTACCCCGGAATATTCAACTTTTAGGTATTCATAAATATGGAATATATACACAATATGAAAGAGCAAAACCTGCTCAAAATATTCCCAGATCTCTTTTGTAATTCACAACGTTTTAAATTATTTTATGTTTGCCAAACGCTCTAGTTTCAGCCAATTTTGGTTATTTTCTTTAACTTAGTTTTCCCTTATGATACCTCAATAAATATTTGAAAGCCCCAATTAGTGAAAATTTCGTTTTACAACTAAAACGGGTGGGGGTATTTTGATAACATGACAAATGGTATTTTTAACTACAGACCTAGTACTATTGACACCATTTGATACATTCTTGAGATTTTTAAATTCAATTTATATTTCACGAATTAGCAAATTCTTTAAGTAAATTCTATTGTACGATTTATATTTAGACTATTTTATTCACGTTTTCACTGAAAACTATTGATGCTATTATATCACGTAGTCTATTAAATGTGATATCACGTTATTAAAAATAAGTTAATTTAGTAATACATTATTTCTCTTCTGTCATAAACTACATGAGATGACGATAAAGGGAGTCACAAAAACTGTTTCTCAAGTGAATCTATTTTAGATTTTCCCACGATGTATTAAAGATCTTATTAAAAAATATCCAACCTTATTTTTACTGTGTAATCTAACAGCATCCTAGTGACAGGACTTTGGTCGGTGCTACTTATATCCTACTGCATATGTGCGTTTTTTTATAAATCACATAGCCCTCAGTCACTGCAAAGAAGCCGTTATAGTTGCACATGTATCCTATGTTCGTTACATATTTGTTTCTAGCTAATGACCGTTGCACAAGGCATACTGGAAAGCGCCAAAGATCCAGATTTCACGACAAATCGTGATTGGATACGTGTCCTGGGACTGTACGTCTATGTTTAACCCTGAAACAAAAACAGTTATTTCAAAGGAAGAGCACCAGGGTCTTCTTTACTGTTTAAAAAGACACGGCAACCTAAAGACAGGCTAAAAGTTTTTCAAAAACCAGGCCGTAATACATCACAAGTATGCTTCTTAGGAATAAACTCTCATCGAAGATTATTACTTGACTGTTTTCCATCGTCTACAAGATATTGTTGGATGAAAGGAACCACAACTCAGATAGGCTGATTGGTTTTTATGGAACAAGGGCCATATTTGGCCAATCTGCGTCAAACGCATGACAACATAAAGTAATAGACATAATCACACAAGGAAAGTTTTACTGATACGGAAGAGAGAAACAACTCCAGGGTAAGTTAAAAGAGTCGAAAGCGTAGAACTCACAGGTTGTTAGCGCTGTGGACAAACCCACTGAGGCACGTCGGCCGCACAACTCAGAGAAAGGATCCCACACAACGATTCACGCACTACACCCCGTATAGAATTATTTGAGATAAATACAACTATACACGGGTTCACCAGTCCGTCCTACTTTCTAGACATGATTCCATGCGACTTTTGGTCGATTCTCAAGCTGAAGATAAGATTTAATGCAACAGAAGAAATCAAGAAAATTGAGGCGAATCACCTGTCAAACCACCGTAAAAAGTGACATTGAAAAATGATTCCAGCATTAGAGCCACTGGAAGTAATGTGTCGACTCGGAAAGGGTCTACTTATAAGGGGAATAGGTATGAACTAAATATGTGAATTCTTTTGGGGGACAAAGGTCAGATACGTTTTTTATCAGATCTCATATATTCATTCACTTGATAAGTGCTACTACGGGCATCATGTAGGCATATAATCTCTTCAACCCATATTTATTGCTTTGGCATTTACATTTTGACTTTCAAAGATATTTGGATCATCAAAAACTGTCACACAATTTTTGTCGTGTGGTCTCAGACTCCAACAGACTCAAAATTTAGTAATGTAGTTATTTTCTGCCCACGCCTTTAAAGTGCATTAGAAACAAAATGCAAAGTAACAAATATTATGAAAAAACGCTTTCAGTGCTTCTATTAGTTAAAGATGAAAGCAAAATTAGTGGAGAAATTTTCCCTCAGTATGGAAAACAAACATGAATTAATTCATTCGTAATCAGAAAGCAAACAAATAATTCAATAGATATTTTTGTAAAAATCTCTAAAAATTAGAAAAATCATCAAAACCGGAAGTCTGTCATTACGAATCCCAATAACAACTTCTTAGATACACCGCTATTCATTTTAAATCATACACATTGTCTTGGAAATAAGACAAAATATATTTCTATCGATGTCATATAATTGTTCGGGAGTAAAAATAATTCGGCAATGCATTGTACGAACAAAATCAGTGACATATTTAGGGGAGGATTCACAGGGCTCGAGCCCACCCTGAAGTATTTCTATATTAAAAGACAATGAAAATGCACACCGAAGCTAGTTTCCAAGTTAGTGCACCAAGAGGTTTCGACAGATATCTCTTCCATCAAGATCTTACCAATTTTGCTAATGACCAGATATATCGTCATCAAACTATTGTATATTTTTTATGACGACGAGATCAAGATTTGGTCAATATTTTTCTTCTAATGACGAGATATCTCGTCCATCAAACTTTGGTTTTGCTAGTGACGAGATACCTCGTCAAAACAATCACCAGGCGTGTATCAAAGTTGTTGATCACAGAGAAAATACTTTTAGAAATTCTTGATAATAGATGAAAACGATGAAAATAGACTGATTGTTTTATTGAGTTAAATGGCGTAAATTGTAAAAAAGGCAATTGCGCCTGTCGCAAGATTAAAAAATAATTCAATAAAACAGAGTAAAATAAAAAAGAGTAAAAGTATCTGAAAACAGTCGAAAAGATCATTAAACATCAAGCTCATTTTTATGACAGATCCGGTCTAATTATCTTTTGAGTAGCAAAAATGACCGTAGGGCGACAAACTAAACTAATGAGCTCTCATTTAACCCTCCAACCAGTTTCGAACAGATATCTCGTCCATCTAGATCTGATCAATTTTACTGACGACGAGATATCTCGTCATCAAGATGTTACCTATTTTTTTATGATGACGAAATCAAGATCTGATCAGTTTTCTTCTAATGACGAGATACCTCGTCCATCAAGATCTGGTCAGTTTTGCTAATGACCAGATACCTCGTAGAGACAACCACCAGGGGGGGTTAACATTACACAAATTCGGTTGAATAGTGAACGTGAGAGAGAAAACTGACCACCCTTGAACCTATTTTATAAATAGGTTCCCGAAACAAATATTCAGGGAGCAGTTTGTCATACAGAGGAACAACTAGAAACAAAAATGTAAAAGACAAAAATACAAAGGAAATTAGGTGCAAAAATCATCACCCAAACAAGAAGCACGAGTCTCAACCAGTTAGCAAGAGAACTATGTTCCTCGCTGTATCCTATGGAGACACCTGAAATTGGAGAAAAACTGGTTTTGCCCTGGAGCATGAATCATCGCAATATGGTTTAGAAGTGAATTCCCTTTCGTCATTGACTGGTGACGAAACTCATCCGAGACGGTTCCCCACTTTTGACCGACGTAAAAGTCAGAGAGCTTAATTGCTCTCCTATGCTAATTCTTTTTCTTCGTACGGCTCTATTAGCGGGTAATTTTTGCCCAATCCACTTTAATCTATCTCTCCCGTATCCCGCTAGGGGTTGGGGTCGCCCCTTTCCAAGTGTGGTAAGCGAAACCTTCGATTATATTTTTACCCCTCCGTAATTACGGAGCAAGAAGTCAACTCGAGGGGGGAACATTATATTTCTATCAATTTCATTAGGACGTTACTTTCCATTATGCATGGAAATATTACGTTTCCTTGTTCACAGCTTTTAATACGGCTGCGCTAAATTACTAATACGAGTGACTGGGGCCTTATGCTAATCAGGACGCTTATTCATATTCGTGCATCTAGAGGACTGGCACGGTAGAGGATGAAAGTTCATCCGAAAAATTACGAAAAAGCATTTAGCTTTAGCGGTTCATAAATATTCATGGAAGGGAAACCGAGATTTTATGCAGTTTTACCAAAGGAAAAGCTGTTGCACGCTCCATAAAGGTTAATTGCAAAATACAATCATAAATTAAAAATATACCGTATAAAAAAGGCGGAGTAATGAAAAAATAATCAAACAAACAAGACAAGCGCCGAATAAAAATTACTTATCACATGATAAGACTTCCTTTTCTGACTCTTTCTCTTATTCGGATAAGATTTTTACAGCTTCTTGGCAATTAAGAGAGCGACGGAATAATTTTAAGAAAATTCAGAGTGGCTTTCAACATCTTATAAATATTTTCAGTTCCAGTGTGTTTTTTCGGGTCCCATTTAAAAATTTATGGGCAAAAACTATCATCTGTCTTCCAATGAAATGTGTAGCTAAAAGAATATATTACGGGTTCAAAAATTTTCATTCTCGTGGGAAACTGTATAATTTGGTTTCAAACTTATTTATTTTAAACAGGGTTTGCGCTGCTAATATGTTTTTGTTTCGCAACCCACCGTGAACCGTTAGTTAGTTTTATAATTAACTTTCAAATATTTTGCGGAAACATTAAAATAGTTCGCATATAGACAATACAACCAAAGTGGAAGAGAAAAATATTTGTCTTGTGGTTTTAATTCTTAAGTAAATTAACTTAATTTCTAGTAAGTATAACAGAAATTCTAAAGTAATGAAAAAGAACACTAATTTTGTTTTACTTTCGAATCTTGATCTCCAAAAGAAGTCCTTATAACACAAAAATGTGTTATAATCTGTTTAGATCCCACAATTATATAATTTGTTAAGTCAAATTCAACATACACAGATAAGTAATATATATAATATTTAAATTCCATAAAGGTGTATTCAAAATTCTCATTTTTGAAAATAAGGTAATTTAAATAAATATAAAACCTGTATGGGGCCCAACAAAATGAAAACTCAAAAAGGAAAATATTTCACATCTCACAGTTTAATATTATCAGCGTTCTGAACCCCACAATGCAGCAAAGCTAATGCATATAAAAATAAGTTATGAATCTGACGTTATCATTTTGCTAGTTACTTTGCACTTTCAGAGAAATTGTTTGCTTAGCATAACCGAAAGTTTCCCATTGTTTGTCTGGTACTAAATAATTTAAGTATAACCTAAGCTCTGATTTACTCTTTTATAAGACAACAATTGTGAGCATATTAAATATGAGCAGACTGGTTATGAAATACCACATGTAATAATTTTAAAGGACCATTTTTGACAATAAGTTGGTATATGACATATTGCTCCTTCTTTTTTATAAAACTAAAAATGTATCTTTTCATAACGTATCAAGCAACAGAAAGCTTTGTTTTACCTCTAAAGTCTAAATAGATATTAATATAGAAATAAATGCTATTTTTCCATCACATTTGAACAGTTTAGTAATGACTTGGATTTTTTTATTCTTAAATATTAATTTAGAAACTATTTCATATTCTGCAATGAAAAAAGAACAATTGTGTCTACAAACTTTCAATGAACTTTCATTAAAATGAAATAGGATATTGAGAGACTGAATAAAAAATCAATGTAAACTTCTTTTGTTTTCTATAAACATATATACATTTCTGAGGTGTTCCATTTTTATAATAAGGGTGAAATATACTTACAAGTTTTATTCAAATGCTAATTGTTTCCCTACTGTGACATAATCAGTATTTAAGAGTTTAGAAGCAGATTGTAACATCTAGGTAAACCATGTGTTTAAATCATAACCTTAAACCTTTATTAACTGTAAAAAATATTGTTATTCGGTACATCACCCTATATAAAAACTGAATTGTTTATTTTTTAAAAGATAAAATTCTCAACTTCAGGATATTTTACTGTTCTATTGCGTGTGTAACATACATTTTATTTCAGGTCGCTTTGTGGAAAGATAAAAATACAACTAAACATAAATTTACAAATCTACTTAATTTTAATTACTGTCTTTTATTTCAATAACTTGATTGTTCAGAATATAAAGTTGAAGAGAAAGCAATAAAATTTATAATCACATTTTTTGTCGTTTTTGCATTTTACCTATTACACTGTTATATCAGTTCAAAGAGGAGTTATGAAAGTTGGCAGAAACAAAATCAAAAACTTATTTTATTCCTTTGAATTATAAAAAGATGTTTATTGAAGGATAATCCATACGTTTTCTTCCAAATTCTCGAAACAGTCAAGCCGCCGATTTTATTTTTGGAAACATTTTTGTAAGTTTTTTCTTTAAAACTGTTTTCCATGAATGCAAATTTGTTGGACTTTAAAATAGGAAAGTCAACTCCTAGAGATCTAAACCCCCTTGTCCCTTATATATTATTTTAGTTATAGTGGGTTGCTTATTCAAAGTAGAAATTTCGATAAATCACGCAGATGAAAAATTGTTTTAATTTCCCCTCAATCAGATAAATTCAAAAGACAAGAATGAAAACGTGAAGCACGAAGAAACACTGACTTAAAAAGAACCGTCAAATCAAATAAGCTTCTCTTAACAGGAAATTTTCCAGGAAGACTTAGGCTAGACTAGTTGTGCCATCTATTAACTACACGAGGAACTAAAGACACAATGTATGTTGCCCACGCTGTTATTGCTCTGGCGGTAAATGGCAAAGTGGATTCATTTCGCAAGGGATTTGCCTCTAGGTGCTGTAGACTGTTTACAAAGGACATGTCCGCCTACAAGACCCCTAACAACATCAAATAATTGTGAGAGTCTGCCTGCATCCGAACTTAATCCCATTGCCAACGACGGCCCCACACACACACACACACACACACACACACACACACACACAAATGGTTCTTCAAGAAGAAAGAAAACAACAAAAATAGAGCACTGAATTATTGACAATGCGTCGGATGCAGTTTTCTATAGGCTCCTTACTAATAATATTTTGTTTTTCGGACATTTTTTGAAGACGATTCTTAAATCTATTTTCGTCCTGCAATGATTGAGGGTATGTATGGTGATACATACAGAGGGGTCGCAAACTTTTTGAATTTTGCAGTCAGATTAGTTTCATTTGATGTTGTGCATATGAATTTCCTCGTGATTCTCTGTTGAAAGTTGCCACTGTATCACTGGAGGGAGAAGCTGAAACAAGCTTTTCTGGGAAATGAATTTAAGAGAAACTCGCGTTTTCTGCATTTTTTTCTCGCAAGGCGGTGTACAGGATTTCAGAAAAAACATGCTGTGGTGAACTTTTTAGGGTCTATTTTTTCTGTGCCTTTTTACGGATGCATACCAAAATAAAATAAGCAAATTCTTTATTAGCTTAGTTGTTGGCATCCAACGTTGATTTTATTAATAACTGAACAAATTAAACTGAACTTTATCATACATAATAAATTAAATATTTAAAATTAGTTTAACTAGTAATTAACTGTTATTGATATGTCTTCGAAATACCTGGTTTGGTATCTGAATGTTTATTTACACGCAAAAACATTAAATGGTTAAAAAGGCAAAAGCTATAAAATCAACTGGTTTATCAGCGTCCTTTTTTGCTTATTTTCATTTAAATGTTATTACTGTTAGTTATGTTAACAAGTGATATGATTTCACCTTTACTGAACCTCTAAAATTTTTAAATTCCCTATTGAAAGTAGTAATTCTTTCTACACAAACTTGGAAAACGTTGATTCCGCAGAGTAAGCGTCCACAAACATTACTCCTTTCCTTTACCAGGAGGCTCCTTAAGAATTTTGTGTGTCATAGCACTCACGGGGGAGTTGAATTTACGTCATACTGTAGCAACACAACTGGCTATTGGAAACGGTCCATGATCAATCCCGAAGGGAAGGATCGAGGACAACATCTCGTAATTTGAACCACGATCAGATGACGTGGTCAACACCTGAGCAGGCGCGCACTCTTTAAACTTCCACACCACGCCAACATGAGGACATCAAATTCAAAATCATAAGTACATATCCATAAATTTATAAGTTTCATAAGCATAAATTTAATTTGATGGATGACCAAAAAAGTTTCAGTTCGTATTTTTTACTCTAAAACAGACATTTTATGCCAGAGCATGAGAACGTAAAACCTGTAGATTTGAAAACTTGAACATATCGAGTCATACTCGAGCCTTGGATACATCAGCGAGACGACGTTTCTAATTTCAATGCGTCTCCTAGAATCCTTTCGAGCTTAATTATAATATATTTAACCGTTAAATTACTTAACTTTGTCTGCCAATTTGATTGTTTTCTCCGAAGTTTATAAAAGATGCATGTGCTGAAGGTTTTTCATTCATTAGTCTTTAAAATTAATTTCATCCGTATTTGAAAGTTTAGATGCTGGTATTAAAATTAAATATAATTGATAATAGAATCGAATGTAAAGCGAACGAATCTGAAGTCCTCCCCTTTCTCGCGTAATGAAATTAGTTTCTAACTTCACATTTGCTACATTAAGTTCACAAGTGCTGTTAACAAAATTATTTATATTTTAGTTATACATTGTATTGTACTCTCTCTTAAATTAAATTAATGTTTCATGTCAGTGACTGACGTACATCGTAGTCTTTTTTATTTGTATATACCTTAGTATACACTGTTTTTGCTTTATATGTTAATTCCTAAAATGTTTTTTATAAATTTAAATTGAATCGTCTCAACATAAAAGTAAAATTTTAAATGTATTCATGTCATGTATTAAAATGTATGTCTATTCAGGAGGAAGAGGTAATTTAGTTGTAAATATTTCTAATTTAGTATTTTTCAGTTCCCTTATGGTTTAAGGCCAAGAAATGTATGGAAATAAATATTTACCATGGCTCCCTACCTATCATTTACATTTAATTTTTCTTATAAATTTCAATTTTCATTAAAATCGGTTTAAAACATAGCCAACAGAAGTTCTTTATATGCCTGCTTTCACAATAGAAATCACTACTCTTTTCATTGTTCTTTGCGCAGATTTTGGAACCACTAAATATTTATTTCCGGTAATTTTATAATGAAATTTTTTTTTAATATGTTTTGTTTATGAATATTATTCAGAACTTATTCATTTAGTGGTAATATAATTATGAAGTAAGATAATTGTGTTGTTTCTCTGAAATGTATGTCTAATTTTTAATTCATATATTTTTTAAAAAAATATTAAACGACGCTTTGAAAGTATACAGTACATTTGGGCACAAAAACAGCTCGTAGAAAATAAGCTGAGGTTGAAACTTATACTCTCAACCTTACGTGTAAAATATTAACAAGTACCTATTATATTATAGTATATATATATATATATATATTAACTTATTACTTATATTATAATGAGAGATATATATCTCTTGTTGCACTTTGTTTTCGAAGACACATTAATATTATATTCAAGTTCAGTATAAAATATTTGTTTCCATTTGACATTCAAAGATACATTTTTATTTCAAATGTATTCCAAGAATATGTTTTTACCCAAGTCAATAAAGTTGAAGAAATCTAAATTATAATTCAGCTTTTGGAAAGAATTTCTGTTGTTGAGAGCAGTTCGCTGCATAATTTCACTTTTCACGATCTTTGCAATTGTGCTTCAAAACATTTCATTTTTTTAGAACAAAGCCTTTTTTGTTGCATCTTTTACAATTTCAATTTATTACAATTCTGGTCTCACAAGTTTCACCCAAAAGCGGCATCATAATCTTCAAAGTTGACGATTAATGTTAAGAAGCTTTTCTAACCCTCCTTGTGGTTTATCGTTGTGTTGAAAACTGCCCTGCTTCTGATGCAAATGCCTATTCCAAACTCACCAGGTATGGGCAAGGGACAATTTGTTTTTCCTACTTGGAGTGATAGGGCAATTTTGTCTCGACGAGGTATCTCGTCGTTGGCAAAACTGTTCAGACCTTGATGGACGAGATTTCTCGTCATTAACAAAATCGGTCAGATGTTAATGGACGATATATCTAATCCAAACCACTTGAAGTGTTGAAATATATTTAACTTTTCTATGATTCACTTACACACATTTGCTATTCCATAATTTTAATACTTAATGGAACTTAAATGGTTTCAGAAATCTATTCAATACGAGCTTTTCCAAATCGGATTTTAGAATATTAATTGAATAAACCAGTCTCCGAACACCCATAATTAATTCTTTTTTATCTGGGGAAACACGCTGTTGTTTAAGAACTTGCTATTACGTCAGAAGAGCCAAATTGATTCGTCTTCTCTACACTGTTAGTGTCATCGGGGCTATCACTATGCCTTTGACGGAACTGTGATTTCTTTTCCCAACTCCTAACTTACTAATACGATTTCGGAAGGAATTCAATTTTTGCCGAAGAAGCAGGGACAGGAAGAACTTTTAAAAACCTTTAATGCGATGAAATTTCGCCCGGAAACTGGTGAACTATAATTAAGTTTTCTCCGTTGCTGCATTTGAGAGAATTTTCTTATAGGTGTTTTTTCTTCTTTCTCTTCTTTAGTTGAGGTTGGCGTTGACCAACAATCTCTTCGGGCATATTCCCAGGGTGCTCACAATTCCAACGGCTTCTTAATCTCGGTGAGACTCGCACGCGTGACCAGAATGGTTGGGTAAACGCAGTGTGTGAGAGTTGGTGAGGACCTTAAAACTCTTACTAGTTTCTCATTCCTCTCACTTCGATTTCTTAACTTCGCTTTCATGCTTCTGCTCTAAATCATCTCATAGACTACGCATCGCTTAGAGTCCGAGACGAATCACTGCGAGGCTAAATTTTTGGAACTCACTAAATTTGGAGCAAATTTCGGGAAGAGTCTCCGATGGCCATCCCATCAAATCACCCTCACAGAAAATAGTCTTGATGGTTTATTAAAGTTAAATGCAGGGAGGAACGTTGAGTTTTAAGGTTTGATGTGAGTATATCTAAAATTATTAAGTATGCTGTCAGTTCTGGAAATGCCTCTATTCTGAAAATTATTGGGGAGATTACTTTGTATAAGTTCAAGAACACATATGCGCGTGTTTGAATAAATTGTTACTCGTATATTTCGAGTGATATTTTTATATTTCGAATGATTGGACAAGAGCAGTGTGTGAGTTCGGGAGGACCTTAAAAATTTAACTAGTTTCTAATTCTCCTAACTTAGACTTCTTAACTTCACTTTCATGCTTCTGCTCTAAATCATCTCATAGACTACGCATCATTTAGAATCCGGGATGAATCACTGCGAGGCTAAATTTTTGGGACACATCTGGGGGAAATTTCGGGAAGGGTCTCTCTGAATGCCATCCCATCTAAAACCACTCTTATGAATAATTGTTATGATGGTTAATTAAAGTTAAATGACTATGAAGGGACGTTAAATTTTAGAAGTTTGGTGGGAGTATATCTAAAGTTTTTAACTACACTATCAATCCTGGAAATGCCTTAATTCTGGATATCATCGGTGAGGCCCTCATCCACTATATAAGTCCGAAGACATATGCGTATGCTAGAATAAATAATTTATATTTCGAACATGTTAACAATTTTTCTTATAAACTTTAACTAGAATTGTTACAAAAATTCGTTATGTAACTTTTTATTCGATCTCTCCTATCCAAGATTTTACAAATGCAAATTCTTTGTACAGTAAAATGTAAAAATTTCTTTGGATTCTTTTACGAGATATTTCAATTGGATTCTTTATCTAGGTATAACCCTTTAAATTGGCAGCATTTTTGTGCAAGAAAATTAAGGATTGGAGTGGGTAGAAAAACATTTTTCAAAAATTCAAAATGCCTAGTTACAAAAAGGTTGTATTTTAGTGTCCTGAGTTAGAGTACAAAATTTTATCTACATACTTTATCCTTAGCTGCCTAAACGGTAATGAAGTTTTATTAATTATACAGCATAGAGCATCTTAGAGTAGAATGATATAATTTCCCCTCTTCAACCAAACCTGTTGGTATATACACTTGCAATTTCATTAATATCGCACCTTGCAGCTATTGTAACATTCCTCTTGCAAAGCACGGCTTTATTGTAGATCAAAAGCCATCGAGAAAAGCAAACTCACGCAATTCTCTGAAAAATAGCATGAAAATATTTAATCAATCAAGAACGATTGATAAAACGTCGAAGGAGTTGCAAGGATGTGAGAATTTGATGTCTCTAAAACAAGAACTGCATTAAATCCTCTTCATAATTTAAAAGTCATTTAATTTCAGAAAAGAGCATCCAACAATAGTGTTAGTGACTCAGACTAATGAAATTGACTAATATCCACAAAGAGAAAATTAGAAATCAAGTGTTTTCCCCTTTCTCAATCATAAATAAGACTTAATTTGCCAAATTCGGCCCTAGAAATTGCAGAAACTTCTTCATAAGCACTCGCCAATCTGCCTGAAGTTCATCCGGATTATGACACGGAATATGGTGCAACTACAATTTAAGCTCCATTTTTCGTATGCATTCAAAGAGACTCCAAATTACGTTACAAGGAACTTTGATTCCTTTATTTTCTGTACCTATTAAGACTTCACAAACTACTTTATATTAAAGTTCAAATTACATGGCCCACTGGTCTAAATTATCCGTACATTTTTCAATTTTTATTATGTTTCTCCGAAATTTTTCATGGATTGCTAAAATTTACTTGTTATGATTGTTGTCTGTTATATACTATACACACAATCCCTTAGAGTAAGTTCCCGAGTCCATCTCGGTGTAAGATTTAACTGATATAAAAGTTAAGTGATCCAAAGTATACGGGATTTTCTCTGCTGTAAAAGGTTATGCTCTTGGCTAATTGGATAAAAAATCTAGATCGTATTGTAATTATGTCCTAAGCAATTTATTAGGTATAATTAAACAGGTGCGTAAGCTGACTATTTGAATAAAGACTATAAAAGGATCAGTTTTGAAAAGAGAAGGGTATTTTGGGCACTCTGAAAGTGTTTTGTTAGTTACGTTGACTGATAAACGATCGTTAACTTGGAATAACTGCGTTTATATTGGGTTGAGTACTTGAAAGTTTTCTAGACCTTTCTTTTTTAATATAAGGCGAATGTGGGTCAACTAGCCCTCCACAAACCTCCCGAAAAGTACAACTTTTATCCACAGATCATTAAAGGCGCACTTTGCTCTATTGACAAACTGACAAATAGCGCGACAAATGCATTGTGGCTTCACTGCATGTTATCTATGGCAACTTTTTCACTTATAGGCAAAATATGAAGCTCTGCCCATATGTTTCGATCTATCTCATAGAGGATGTTCAGAAGACATGACAATTTGTCTGCATTGAGACCCGTCAATTTGTCACCAAATCGCTAAAATTAACTAGTCTGGTTCATGTTAGTAAAAAAGGATTGTTTCGAGCATGATATTGATGGTGAAGATTTTAGCCTGTTGTACAGGATGTTCTATAAAGTCCTTTCAAATTTAATAAATTTAGAAAGAGGACAATAGTCTTGTGTGGGGTTTGTAAGCAATTGATCCCACACTATAAAATTAGAATAAATGAAGAAGTAATTCCAAATTTAAAAGGATAGCAAAATTAAATCCAAAAATAAGCAACGTCGTCAATAAAAACCTAAATTATAAAAGTTCGAGAGCATTCGAACTATCGTCGAACATCAAGTATTTTATATATTTTATAAAATAAACATAACCAATTAAAAAACTTTAAGAATTGATCACAGCCTCGCAGAAAAAAACAGATAAGCGGTATTCTGAAGGAATACCTAAACGACAGCAAAAGGAAAGCACCATCCACTAAAAGTGGTAGCCTAACATGCTGCATTTAAGTTCAAATTTATAATTCACAAGAGACTTTGTTTCACTAAAATGAGTTCATAATAATACAGTTTACCATACAATGAGATAACAATTTCTTACAGTACATATAGCTGATACAGTAACTGTTCAATTAACCATACCGTGTTGCTATTCTCTGCAATATCAGGAAATAACCCTTTTTTCTTACTTCAAGCGGTCACACCAAATTCTCTCATCTGTCGGCCGGTGATGAGGTTTTTAGGTTAGAAAACATCCTGGCCAAAAATAAAAATCGTCAACAATACGCGGAATCGCTTTATTATACATAAATGATGTTTAATATACATGATACGCATTTCTACTATTGAAATTGTTTTGTATTCAACGAAACAAAGATTCCAGTTTACATAAAATGAAAATCCAATCTAAAAATTGGCTGTCCCTTACAAATGAGAACATAATTGATTTTTCTGAACCTTAAAACAATGCATCCAAATTACGGTGATTCAACAATATTCTCCTTATGAATAAATATGCAATTAAAAATTCATGAAACGCATATTTATTACAATTCTTTTAAATTAATGTATAATTTATTAACTGTTCTTGAACTATCATGCTGAAAGTTATTCATTCTTTACAATAGAAATTTGTTTAAAATTATCAGGGGAAGTTTTAAATTGTATTCATAAGTATTTAGCTACAAATGTCGATAGCTGTTAACTGTAACTCAAAAGACTAGACTTTTCAAAATTTGTGTATTCGTTAAATAAAAGAAATGATGTGTAATAAAAATTTTAAAAATTAATATAAATTACTTATAGAATATTTTATTTACTAAATTTTTCTAATCATCCATGTTGGAATAAATTACTAATAGAATAAGTTAATATAAAAGTTATTAATAGAATATTTGATTTTACTAAATTTTTCTATATATATATATATATATATATATATATATATCTTACACTTTTTACAATTTGTCCCACTTTAACTGATTAACCAGATTGTAATCATCACGGTTTTAAATTTTTTTAAACTACAATTTTAAACTTGTAGGACTTGATTGGGGAAAGCCTCAATTCAAATACTTTCCCATTTTTGAATGCTACGGGGATTTTAAAAATAGCAGCATCTTTCATAACTTACTTTTGTTTTCATATTTTTATCATGATGTTAATCAAGGTATTTCAAGTCAGCAATTCATGTTCACTATTCATTTATGTTATTATTATATGTTGTTAATTAACATGTTAAGAGAAAAATAATTCCTAAATTACAATGTCAACGTCTACAGAACCGATGTATTGTTATTCTTATATTTATCTTTCATATCTTAATTTAACAATCATCTTTATACATATTCAATAAAAATTTAATTAATGTATTTATATTTATTTAATAATATAATATAGTCGGCTAGTAATACATCATTATGATCAATCCTAAGGAGATGGTATGGTATTTTTAATTACCGTCGCACTGGAGCAACACAACGGACTATGGGCGACGGTCCGGGATCAATCCCGAAGGGAATCAATCCAAGGACAACACCGCATAATTTTGAACCACGTTCAGATGACGTGGAAACACCTGAGCTGGCACCCCACTGTCCAAACTTCCACACACGCCAATGTGAGGACATTTGAGGTCACTACAGACTTAACGTGTACCAGCCCCTTTGTACACGACGGTCTTTGGTTGGATTTGAACTCGCAAACCTCCGATGTCCTAAGGAGATACATAAAGTTTACCAACAAAAGTGGGCAATTGTCATAAAAGTACGGTTTATTATGAAACTAGAAGAATATCTGTGTATGTTTTCTGAAATACCCCAAGAAGATTGGTGTATCTATCGTAGAACGCTTGATTGCTGATAATTAGAATATCGTCATCATTCGACGTTAATCAGCATCTCCTTAATGTCTTTTCAAGAGCTTTAAGGTGTGAAAATTATATCACGGTGATAGGTTGGGTCTGCACGGGTAGTATCGGATAGAGGGATTATGTACATGCCTTGTTGGTGTAGAAAGTTGTATTTTCTGAGAAAGGCTTGAGGTTTTTGGCTTCACTAGGCACAAATGATGTGGATTCAATATATCGTCGGCTTAGAGCAGAAACTCATTAACTTACAAATCAGATTTTTTGCCGTTCAGTTGCTTAAAGACTAATTATAAGTTTTTAAGTCAAAGAATAGAAAATATCAGCATTTTGATAATTTTATATGTATTTTAAACATGTTACAAAATGGCAATGTATTTTTCTTAATTATGAAACTAAGCATTTAATGTGTCTGTGAAAATATCAGTTAATGAGCTTCTTCTCTAAGCCAATATTAGGTGATAGAGGTCGGTATTCGTGTTCCCCCTAAAAAATACACACTTCTGCTCTTTGCTCTATTCTTGACACCACACGAGTATGCTTTCAAAATTATTTCAATGCAGTTGAATATCTTTTCTACAATCCACAAGTCCGTCCATGCTTCGTCTACATGTCGTGCTAGTCAAGATAATAACATCTCCAATTTCGGTCTTTTGGGTTAGCAGTTGTTACATGCAGCGTAAAAAGTATCTGCGCCTCAACGCTAGAAAACAGTTAAAGTACACTCGATCAACATATGGTAGAGCGATCATAATTATCTAGTCTTGTTAAATATTAGATACTTAGATACGGCAGCATGTAACAATCGTCAAATCGAAAAGGCCAAACTCGGAGATATTGTCTTTTTATCTAGCACGGCAGCTTACAATTAAGTATTGTGGAGAATCAGTCTATATTTGTTTGCAACGCAACTCCAGTTCTCATTTGTGAGCAACCTTATTTTTTATTTAGTTAAATAAAATCTTTTATGAGTTCTATAAAAGATGAACTATAGTAAATATGTAAAATATTGAATGATTTGGTCTTAATGTGCTATAGTGCATTTTTCAAACTAAACCTTTTTTCTCGGTGCTGTTATGCAGTAATGGTTGACTATTTGATTTGTTTATCCAAACGGCCCAACTGGCTGAACAAACCAATCGGACAAAAGATTGAAATGTTCAAATGATTCCGGTCATGAATGGTTGAATGGGTGATGTGTGTACATCTTCGCAACCTCAAATAGCCCATGACAGATGAAACGTCTCGTGGACCTACAAAATGAATGTTCACATACTGCATATAAAAAATGCTTTTTAAGCAGTAGAGGACTGAAATAGGAATCACCATTCAACCTAGCTTCAGTTGCTCTATTAAGAAAACTTAGTGGTTTAATCTTATGGAATGACACATATTGATGAAAAGTGATCCTTTCAACTGCAAAATACATTGAAAAACTTCTGTTGAGAATACTTAAATTAGAAATTCATTCCATATAAATAGATACGTAACTTCGCAAGTCATTTTGCATGAAGCAAAGAATATTTTTACAGCAAAGCATTATAAATGTATCTTATTAACAATTTAATGATTTAAAGCAAAATTATGTGCCAACCATAACAACTTTGACTTTTTATGATAGAAAGTTCATATAATCTTATCGGTCCAGTCAAAGACCTTCGTGTACAGGGGGCTGGTGCACGTTAAATCTGTCGTGGCCTCAAATGTCCGCATGTTGGCATGGTGTGGAAGTTTGTAGAGTGGTGTGCCAGCTAAGGTGGTATTCTCGTCATCTGTCCGTGGTTCAAAATTACATGGTGTTGTCCTCGGATCTTCTTTCCTTTGGGGATTGATCCCGGAGCGTAGCCAATAGCCCCGTTGTGCTGCTCCAGTGCGACGTTAATTCAATTACCTACCTATATACCTTATTGAATTGATTATTTTTTGGACAATTTATTTAATCTTTTTGAAATCATTACAATAAAAAATTAATCTTATAAAAATAATTTTACGGTAAACGCCAAAGCATTATAATTCTTTTTATGACACTATCAGCAAGCAAAAAAGACTTTAAACGAGTGATAGATAACCACTGGTGGTTAACTGGATGAGCATCATCCGGTTAATCTCATTCCTCCTCTCAGTCAAGTTGTTTTTCCTGCACAGAATAAAAGAGCATTGCCCTAAGTTTTTGAAAGAATGAGGGCGATAATTCCATCATCGCCGACATAATTGAGTGGCATAATACAATTCCAAGGATTACAAGCGAGTCAAAATATTGAAAGCGCCGAGTTGCCAACGAGCGAGTCCCTGGGTAATTGCACTTTGCCCCGCACGATTACCCCACGTCTCGAGCCCACCCCCAAACAACCCTTGATCGATCCTACCCTCCAAAGAAAAGGGCAAACTTTTTCCGAAAGAAAGATTAAACTCAAAAACATCCTGTGCGGAGATGTATACCCAGTAGGGCAGAGCACATGACGAGAGGGCAATATGAGAGAAGAAAAAAACCCGTCCACATACATACCGTGACCGATATCGGATTAACGAGTCTTATTTATTTTTCCATCTCATAAATTGAACTTATTTTGCCCCGGAATAAAACAAAAGGGCGTAAAAAAGAATAGGGAGTCAACAAAAGCTGTCGTCAAATGGTTTGAATCAAAATGCAAATAAACGCATTAGACGGCAGACTCAAATAAAGCAATGAACGTGTAAATAAAGCCTAATATTTCCCGGTAAACAGAAGGGACCCCGATACCTAATGTAGGGAGAGAAAAACGAAGTAAAAAAGGTCCCGTTTCTTTAATGTTATTAGCGGAGAGGCTGGCAATTTTTGATTTAATAGAAGCTCCGATCGTACTTGGCTGAATGCTCTTGAGGCATTTGTCGTCTTTGTTTAAGCTTAAGTGCCCTGACAGTGAATCCCTGGGCGTCTGTCACCAAAAGGCTGTTTTTGAAAAACAGAAGTAAAAAAGCTGCGCGGGGGGCGGCCAAAATGAAAGCATTTACAGGTCAGCGTCATGTCCCAGTGCGGGCTTCATTAGACGAGTCGCTTCTCTCCTCATGAATAAGGCATGAAGCGCGATGTTACACCCGCTCTCGGTAGAGGGCACTAATTATCATCGCATGCTCGCTGCGCGCCGGGGGAGCCAAAAAATCCAAAAGTAAAAACCAAACAAACCGACAAACAACAAAAAGTAAATATACACGAGAAGTTTATATTAATTTAAAATACAAAAGAGAGAAAAGTGGGGAAATAGCGGAGAGATAAAAAAAGCTCGGGTAATCCTAACAAAGGTAAAACCGCGCATTCTTTTCGCTGTATTATGAGTTTTTGCGAAGAAAACTCTTTCGAAAGACTTTTAAAGCACTTTTGATGTCGGGAAGCTGGCTTTTTTTCCCTCCTTCTTCGCGATATCAATAATGACACTCCGTTGTTTATCTAGTGCGATATAATTATTCAAAGAGAGAAGATAACTCGCAAGATAATCAGAAGAAAATTTACAAGTCGGGAGAGAAAGAAACGAAAAAAAAGAGTGTTACTAATTAGTGAGGAATATCCAGGCAAGTGTACGCATATTTTATAAGCGAACGCATGCCGCTTCATTAATGCAATTTAAAAGTAAACACGAGCATTTAAATCTCAAACCGATCTGTATTTGGATGGCGGAAAAAAGCGATTGTTTGAATATTTCATGTCTACGGGGAGTTTTGAAATTGAACGGTCAGTGTGCAAATTGTGTCTTCGACGGGCAGAAAAAATGATCGCCGAAATAACTGCACTGAAATTAAAATTATGACTCATATGCAAAACAAAGACAGAACTGCGTGTGTCTTTCTTTTCATCTCTGCCATTTAAAATGACTACTAATGAAAGATGTATGTGTGATGAATGCTAAAGATGATTTTCATAGCTTCGTAATTAAATTCATTTGTATAATAGCCGGCTTTGGGGGATTGAAAGCAAAGTACGAACGAAACACCAGATCTGCTCTCAACCCCCAAGGGGGTGCAACTCTTACTGGTTCCTTTTAAATAATATTTCTTTTCCACCGCCCTACCTTCTTCGGCAATAAATCTGCTTTTTTCTCCTTTTCCAACTGATGAGATCTAAAAATTCCAGAGAGTGTGTGCTGAGGGAAATTAAGCACATAAGCTTAAGCAAACTTTAAGAAAGCAAACTTTTTGTACCTGAAACACGGCAAAGGCTCCTTGGGGTTCGGGGTTTTGTTTAAAATAATGAGGGCTGAAGATTGGGTTATTTTGATCTTCCTGTGTTATCCTCCGGATTGGTATGCGTTTCGTTAGTTAAAGAATTCATATTTCATATTGTTAGCCGAGGATTATTTCTCTCATATTTTCCCGAGGATAAAAACCTTGAAAATAAGGATATTATTTTGTTAAAAATATACGCCGTTTTATTGCACGATGAACGCGGTGACGCATTTGCAGGAGGTGGAGTCTAAAGTCTAAATTTTTCAATCCCTCGGTCTCTCAGGAAAAGATAAGGAACCCGTAATTCAGAGGCTTATTCCTGCATCACAGCTGCGCCATAATTTTGGTCATCAATCCATGATTTCGAAGTTATCAATCAGCGATTTTATGAAATATATGTAGCCTTTTTTGATGGGTGTTTCTATAATTAATTTGACATCAAAGTTTTTTTATTTCCAATACAACACACTACAGATATAAATATCCTTAGCCTTACTACGCAATTTAAGGCATAACTGAAAATACTGAACACATACAAATAACAAAATAATGTTTATTAAATGCCCGACCAATTCACCCTCAAAGTGATTTCGACGAGGTATCTCGTCTATCAAATTCTGACCAATTTTGCTAATACTTGACGAGATACTTCGTCATCAAGATATTGCCGATTTTTTAATGACGACGAGATCAAAATCTTCTCAGTTTTCTTCTAATAACGAGATATCTCGTCCATCAAGATATGGTCAGTTTTGTTAATGACGAGATACCTCGTTGAGACAACCACAGAAACTCCATATAAAATAACAAGCAACTGGGTATTACAGACTAAATAGAAAGAAAGATACCCGAAAAAAATTAGATTGTACAAAATCACTTACATACAAAATCACTCATATCACTCATAACTTATATGAGTGATTACATACAAAATCACTCATATAAGTTTCAAAACTTTCGATGAGCATATAAATGTATGGACGGAATAAGATTTATTGAATCCTATGATTTTTTGTTTTAACGATTTAATTATTTCTTAATTGTACAATAAATACATAGTTCAAATACATTTATTTCTATATTGTGCACTGGTGAGACAATGCTTTTATGTTTTCATTCAATTAACAGCAATATACATTAATGCGTTAAAAAACTAATTTTCCTTTCTAAATAAAAATCGATTTTTTCATTGATTTTTTGGAACTGATAACTAATCTATGTGAAATAACACATTTATTTTAATTTAAAAATCATATTATATTTATTTACTTTAGAGCCTCTGAAGGCACTAAAGGGGCTTTATGGATTACCTAGAAGAGTATTCACTGATTATTTCGTGGGTAATTGAAAGTAAATGGTTATTTTGTTAGTAATTTTGCTTTTTTATACAGAAGAAATTATGTGAAATTATGCTTTTATATCAACATTATAAATCTTTATTTTTCTCTTACTTTCTTTACAAAACATGAGATATTAAATATATTAATTCGATATTTTTTAATTAGACAAAAAATTGTATTCTTAGATTAATTCTTATTTCAGGCATGCGAAACAACCGCAACGTGGGAAGAACAAAGATACCGAGTTAAATAATTGTTAATTTCCATAATTCATTTTATATAAATATTTGAAGAATGCGACTTGCTTCTACTAACAAAATAATTCATTATTGCTAGCAAATATTATTTTAAATCATCAAAGACGGAAATTGTTTCCGAAAGGTCAACTAAACCAAATTAAATATTTAATTTTCGAAATATTTACTCTTTATAGTGGATATAATTATTGAAAAAATCGAAAACCGCAAGTTTTTAATTTGGATAAATTAAATACACTGCTGGCCACCGTAAATGCAACACCCTGAAGGAAGCATGCAAATAATATGAAATTTACAACATGCATTAGCGGAGGTGAGATATGCAAATGATTAGAATTTCAGCGCAGACGCACATCACGCGCGCCTGTGGCGCCACTTCAAAGCGCTATTTAAGGCTTGGAGATTTCGACGATTTCAAGTACGGCAATTGTGTTTTTCTTGTGGTTTTTTCAAAAAAACGATCAATTATGCCTCGTAGAAAACAGCGATCATCTTTTGATCAAGTATCCGAGTTCGACAGAGGAAGGATAGTGGCCTACCGAGATTGTGGATTATCTTTCAGGGAAATCGGTAGTCGTGTTGCACGAAACCAAACAACTGTAATGCGGATATGTGATCGTTGGATGCAGGAGGGTACGACGGACCGACGTGTTCGATCGCATCCACCTCAGTGCACCACTTCACGTGATGACAGGCATATTGTGCGTATGGCAGTGACGGATCGCTCAGCCACATCACGAACCATAGCACAGCACATTCAGTCTGTACCGCATCATCCAGTGTCTGCGCGTACCATTCGACTCCGTTTACAGCAGAGTGGTCTGTCCGTAAGACGTCCATTGGTTCGTCTACCCTTGACGCAGAACCACAGACGTTTCCGCCGCCAATGGTGCGATGAAAGAAGGATGTGGACGGCAGAATGGAATGAAATTGTCTTTACTGACGAGTCACGCTTCTGTCTGCAACACCACGATGGTCGGATTCGAGTCTGGAGACACCGTGGAGAGAGGATGCTGAACAGCTGCGTTATGCACCGCCACACTGGTCCTGCACCGGGTATTATGGTATGGGGCGGTATTGGATATCACTCTCGCACTCCTCTAGTACGCATTGCCGGTACTTTAAACAGCCAGCGCTACATCTCCGAGGTGTTGGAGCCAGTTGTCCTTCCTTACCTTCAGGGCTTGCCCACAGCCATATTTCAACAGGATAATGCGCGACCACACGTGGCACGCATTGTCCAAGGGTTCTTCGTCAATCGCCAGATTGAATTGCTTCCCTGGCCAGCTCGCTCTCCGGATCTTTCGCCGATAGAAAACATGTGGTCCATGGTTGCTCAACGATTGACCCAGAATACATCCCCAGCTGCCACACCAGATCAACTTTGGCAACGTGTGGAAGCTGCTTGGTCTGCTGTACCCCAAGAACACATCCAAAGTCTCTTTGAATCAATGCCGAGGCGTGTGGCAGCGGTGATCTCCAACAATGGTGGCTACTCTGGCTACTGATTTTGGCAGGAACCACACTTCACAGAAGTCTATAAATTTAATCATTTGATACTTGGTCAACATGTTATCTACAAAATAAATTTTGTTGTGATATCTCTTGTCTTTCTTGGTGTTGCAATTTGGGTGGCCAGCAGTGTACATAAAAATCAGTCTAAATATTAAAAATTGTTTTGCAAAATAAATATCATAAAATTGCAATAAGTCATCTA
The DNA here is from genome assembly GCA_933210815.1 of Meta bourneti. Lineage (NCBI taxonomy): Eukaryota > Metazoa > Arthropoda > Arachnida > Araneae > Tetragnathidae > Meta > Meta bourneti. The sequence goes on from OW119934.1 coordinate 28,297,799, forward strand.
AACATTAAAATGATTCATTCCATTTAGACTTGAGTCATATTTTCTTTGAGAATTATGCTATAAGTCCCAATGCCTAATGTAATTTCGAGTTCCAACTGAAAACACTACTTTGACCGCGATAAGAGCGCTGTATAACCAATAACTACAGCACAATGGAGTATTTTAAAACCTAATTCCCTATATTAAATAGTTTTCTAAATGAATTCTCTCGAGTGTTTAACAATTATATCGTATAATTTTTAGGGCTTTGTAAGCATTATGATAAATATCCTGAAAATTGTTTTGAAATTCCACGGATAGAAATAGGAAAACAGAGTTAATCATGCTTAGAGTTCAGCGTCAGAAAATTTTAGAAAAACACTGCCCTGTCTTTACTGAGCCATCAAAAACATGTTAAATTAAAAATTATGTATTAAATTACTATAAACAATCTATTCCTCCCCATTTGAATATTAACTTTTGAAACTGAGAGGACCAGTAGAAACAGCATGGTAAAGTATATATATCGTGAGATATATCACAGAGGGAATAACTATATTTGCTTCACAAATAAATCTCTTTGTTACTCACATAGGTATTAGAATACATATCTATTATCTGTTATTTAGATACTATAAAAATGAATGAAAATAAGACTACATCTGCAATTGGTTATTTTTTATTACCAATGCTTTTTGTGTAGTTATATATCATGAGAAAACTTTCAATACAAAAATTATACTTATGAAATAAGATGATGGCTAAACTAGTGGGAATATTAAAGCAACTAGAAAAATCATGAATACGTTCGTCATATTTTATAACTGTAATAAAGAAGTGTAGTTATTATTCCGATCTTATTTTTGGAAGTATATATTATTAATAATCTTTTAGTTATAGAAATTACAAATTAAATAGTAAAATATTACTTCCTATAAACTAGTTATCTCACTATTATTTTCAGTCTAACTAGAGACCTGTAAAAAACCAACGATGTAGAAGTAAGCACAATTAGTGAACATCTTTAAATCTCTGATAGTAAAAAAAAGATCATAGCTAATTCTTCTGTGTCTGAAATATTTGGACTCTTAATTCTTCTTCAATGAGCAAAGTAATTTTTATTCTTCACAGTTAAAACATAAACATTTCTTTATCATAGAAAATATATTATCACTTAATTCTTCATAGCAAAAGCCACACATCAAGTTTTCTTCTGGTCGAATTTTTTTTAATTTCCCTACTTTTGAAAGAATTACTCTTCGTGAAAATAATAAATTTTAGTTTCGATAGCAACCGAATTGAATTTAGGGAAGCAAGTACGGTGAGTGTAGTCCTTAATTTGATATTTAGGCTTTTGTCTACAAGCTAATTGATGATACTTACGCTTTACTAATAAGCTTTCATTTCAACTAGCTAATGCCATTTCTTTTCCAGTTTCCGTTGCTGCGTGTCTTAATTCAGAAAGTCGTTGTCCCATGCTACAGAGGATGGAAATTTTCTTAGAAAAGTAAGTTGCCTTTGTCTAGATTTGTTTGTAAAGTTTCATTTCTGTAAACTCTGAAATTGGATCCTATTTTTTACAATAGCGCATTCTTAAAAGATAAAAGATATTTCACAAGAGGGCAGCTTTTTCATTTAATAGGGATCATGATACACATTTACACCGACTTTTAGGAACATTCAAATTGCAAAATATTGCCCTCCTTGGAATTAAATTGCACCAGTATATTTCTTTTCACATCTTAATTTGATTCACATTTCATCAGGTGCTTCGAGAGGCCTCGACTTGCTGATAACTATTTCCCATTGAACTAGTGCCAACAATACCTTCAAATAATGGTAGGTAGATAGGTAGTTGAATTTAAGTCACATTGGTGCAACAGCGGGATATTGGCGATGATCGGGGATCAATCCCGAAAGGAAAGATCGGAGGACAACACTCACGTTGGCATTGTGTGGAAGTTTGAAGAGGGAGTGCCAGCTCAGGTACTAACCCCGTCATCCGACGGGGGTTAAAAATTACGAGATGTCCTCGGAATTTTCCATTCGGGACTGATACCGAATCATCGACAATAGCCAGTTGTGTTACTCCAGTGCGACTTTAAATCAACTACCTACCTACCGGAGGACAACACCTCATGATTTTGAACCACGGTCAGATGACGAAGTCACACATGAGTTGGCACCACACTCTCCAAACATCCACGCCACGCCAACGTGAGGACATCTGAGTCCAACTGGGCTACAACGGACACTTCAAATAATGGGAAATATGTGAAGGGTTAAATTGCACTTAGCAGTTTGAAAGGAAATTATCCTGCATTGTGACACTTAAAGTCGGTGGGGTAGATTTTGTAAATGTTACCCGCTATTTAACCCTGCCGAGCTCTCACCGACATTTAACTCACATTGTATCTCAAACTTTTAATATTTCGACGAATTTCTTTAATGGTAAATCAGTATCAAAAAAAGCTACCCTAAAATTTTATTTGTTGTATTTCATAAATACTTAATATTAATTATTTAAAAATCTTCGTGCGAAATTATTTAGTGATGGGAGTATTTTGTTTCTTCACTTGTGTGAACTCTTTTTCCAAAACTCGTCTTCTAAAATCACGTTCTTTGAAACCAGAAATAAACCACACGGAAGCAAAATTACAAGTTTTCCTGTGACGATCTTATACAAGTTTTTCTCAATTCTCTAGCTGTTTATGCAATTTTTAGTGAGTTTTCTTCATCGTTTTAGATTTTAATGATACGTCAAATGTCTTTTTTACATTGTTTTTGGTATCTTAGTTGATTATTTAATATTTTTCTAATACCCGACAATGACCCGTCGTTATAATTATTATTATTTGGTGTTCTCAAAATTCCGGAAGCTCTGTTAACACTTTCATGATCAAAAAGAGACAAAGTGGAATGGAGATCGAGGATAAACAGATATTTTCTCAAATGAAGCGCAAATGTCAAAATTCAAAGTGCTGGAAAAATGATAAAATTTTATCAGGAACAGGTGGAGAAAAGTGAAAGAGGGAATATTATGATGTAAAAATGTTCAAATCAATGTTTTAAGTTGTTTGTATAAATAAAATTAAAACACGGAAAGTTTTAGGCCCTACCTGACGAATATTATAGTACATAATTCTTATGAACAATTTGTAAAAGGCTTTTTCGCCTACTTTATTACTTTTCTTCTACTTATTTTTCCAGCACCTGTTACGAAAGTCGAACTCAAAAGGCTTTTTTAAAAATGTATGAAATCTCTTAAAATTTTGTGGTTTTCATGGTTAACAAACATAAGAATCGTTTATTTAGAAAATAAAAAAAATGTTAAAATAAAAAAAATTATACACAACTCGTTTTTCATGCAAAATCCTAGGTGATGCAATTCCATTTTATTAATTTTTCAGTTAGGTAGGTAGTTAATTAACGTCACACTGAAGAACACAACGGGCAATTGGCGACGGTCCGGAATCAACGCCCGAAGGGAAAGACTCGAGGACAACACCACGTAATTTTGAACCACAGTCAGACGAAGACGTAAACACCTAAACTGGCACCCCACTCTCCAAACTTCCACACCACGCCAACCTGAGGACATTTGAGGCTACGACAGATTTAACGTGTACTAACCCCCGTGTACACGGCGGTCTTCGGTTGGACCGAGTTTCGAACTCAACCCTCCGGTTGCAGATTCGTTACTTTTCAACTGGGCTACTGCGGCCCATTTTTTAATTAGGAAAATATTAAGCTTCCAAAATCTGATACTTAGAGTCTTAAACATTAACAATATGAGTAACTACGACAATAAAGTTTGCAAATATGATATTTTTGGATTGATTCTAAAATATAACAAAATTTCAATTTTTTGAAATTCTGTCTCATTATTTAAATCAAAACATTTTAAATTTAAAAACGTATATTTTTGTTTGCTTTACTAAATATTCAAATAAATATTGGTGTTAATATAAAGCAAACACATTGTTTGCAACGTTGAGTCCGCTTAAAGTAATTTATATATTTGTTAATTCGTCTTATATCTTCCCCACACTTGATCCTTACATGCCATTTTTTATTTATTAAGAACAATTCATTAGACTTTTACACTTTTACTTTCCACTTTTTATTCAAAACCAAAATTTTTTTTATTCAAAAACGCATTTATTAGATATTTAAATAAATGTGTTATATATAAAGCAAAAAACGTAGAATCCGCTTAATGTAATATAATTTGTTCGTATGTCTGTTAATTCCGACTCATATCTGCCCCACACTTAGTCCTTCCCATGTAATTCTTTGTTTATCAGAGCATTTTAATCACGCTTTCGCACTTTTTCTATTATTCGGTTATTTCGTTTCCTTACCCTGGCCAACGTAAAACGTGTCTCCTTTATCTCCCCATCATGTACATAATCACTTCCATAATCATCAATTAAACCATATTTATAACAATCTGATTGGCATTTAAAAAATATGGATATAAATTCCAGGCTATCATCCTCAATTTCTATACCATCTTCAATTCCATCACCTGTAGCGCAAAGATTCGATTTCTAATTCTTCATTTCCACCATCAAATAATCTGTTATGGACTATAGTTTTTCTCTTAGATCAAAATAACGTCTTCGATACATCATTATGACTTGGTTGAAGAAACACACAAATTAGGACTTGAGTTTAAAAGAGGACGTAACAGAATTGAAAAACAACGTATTTAGACCGGCGTATGTTAAATATACTTCAGAACACAACATAATGACTTTAAACTATATATTTTATGAACTAAATTCACATAGGTCGGATTCTAATGTACCATGTGATGAGACCACCAGATATAATAAAGCTGAAGGTTATAAATTTCAGAGGTTTGGACAAACTCAAAAATTGTGTGGGCATGTATCTGTGGGGTACACTCCAACCCAATGGAGTGTTAAATATCTACCTGTCTTTACCTACTTATGGTGAGAATACATTAATTCGTTTAACACCTGTAACTCAACTTTAAGAGGGGATTTTCATTTCTTTTTTTGTGAGACATTGGAGAGAAAAATCTAATACTTTCATCCTTTAAAGCTCATATGCATGAACCAATACAAAAACTGAAATGCGGGTTAATTTCAAAACTTCCTATACGCATATTGAGGGGGTTTGTTGTTGTCGGTTTTGTGGTTTTATGGCTCAAGGGTCAAATTTGGCCATGTTGCGCCAGACACAAGATATACAATATCAAGTAATACACACACAATAAAAGTTTTACTGACAAAGAGAAATACACCCAGGGAGGAATGCGCCTGACAGGAATCGAACCTGCGCCGCCTACAACTCGAAGGTTGCTAGGGCAGTGGACATGCCCACTGAGCCACGACGGTCCCCATATTAAGGGGAAAAGAACACAGAAGTAAACCATATTCACATGCAGATGAACGTGTACAAGTGCCTTATGTATTCGTTAGAGGTTGCTGTTTGATAGTAGGTTAGTTTTGGATTCTTTTAAGTAGCCATGGTATCTCTCTCCTAACGTACAGTGCACGTGCTACTCTTGTTGTAGCAAATACCAAAACCCGCGTCTTTGTCCTCTTTTCTCTAAAATGGGTTGTAAAGCTCAGGTATCCTAATTTATTGTATCCTAATTGTATCCTATCCCTCTATTGTATCCTAATTTACTCCAAGATACTTCATTTCTTTGACAGCTTCGATCTTTCTACCCTCACATTCGAATGAAGGACCGTTCACTTTTAGACTCCGAATGGACAGAGAGGGGCTTGAATTCATTAGTTGGTTTTGGGGTTTATGGCGCAAGGGCCATATTTGGCCAATGGAACTCATTAGAGATCAGCGCAGTGATATTAAGCATCATCCTATGTGTCTCCGAGTGAAACTGCCTGGGTAAATTCGTATGGCAAACAACTCCTAGCCCACCTCCGGGGATTCGGAGAATGGTTCAGGTATCAGAATCATGACAAGGCATGTAGGTTCACGTAAGTCGAAACATATTACGGTCACTGAAATAAGACAGATGCCAATGTGGAAATTTCACCTAAGCCCTGCAAGATTAAGCCCGAGGCAGGCTTTAAACGGTAGAATGAATCAATAGGGTACGGCTCTATCAGCCCCCGCTTTAAAGACACAGATTAGGATCCATGTAAGGCTGACCGGGACACCTACCTCCGGTCACACATGAACACATTTGAGAAAACGTGCCCTCCTGAGGTCAGCTAGCGATGTCTAAATTTCGGTTGGCCCTACATCTGTAGTGACTTCAGCTAGTCGGAGCGAAGGGGCTGCTCCCCCTACTAAGACGAAGAAGGCAAAGTTTTGGTTGTCGTCCTTTTAGACGCTTTCGTGCGGGTATCATATTATTTCACGAATGCTGAGATGGTCGACATGCATCTAGAATATGGAGTGGCTAACGGAAGCGAATACGCCGCTGTGAGATTTTATCGGATTTTGTATTACCAGATTTGTTACGAAACGCTCCATGGAAACTAGCATGATATAGGGTGGCTCCGATGAGAAGGCAGTCGACTTTGGGGCAGAAGGATTTTGAAAAGGTGAGGAATCTCGCTAGGAGCCTTTCATATGCAAAAGCATGATTGTCGATCGCGTGGATGGTTATCTTCCCGCCTCTCGTTATCATTGTTATCGCTTTTGGCACTGAGCAACAAACTTGAACCCGAATCCGCACAAAGACGCCAGTTATGGAAGCTTTTAGCATACGTTTCAACCTATCATCAAATTTGAAGAATACACTCGTTCTTCCTTGCGTCGACACGCGTATTATTGTTGCTGGTCGCAACTTTGACTGTCGAACAGCAAGTAGCTGTAAATCCATACTGTCAAACGGGGCAGTGGTAGCTCGGTTGGAAGAGTAGCATCAATCGATGTTGTTATTTACTCACTATGTGTTGTGAAGTAAAAGCAATGATACACTGTTTGGAAATCTCGTGACGCTCAGAGGGTTAACTCCGTGTTCCTACCTCCACTTTAACCCTCCAAGTGGTTTCGACGAGATATTTCGTCCATCAAGATCCAACCACTTTTGATAATGACTAGATATATCGCCATTACGGCACTGTCTATTTATTACTATGACGAGATAAAGATCTAGTTGGTTTTTCTAATGACGAGATATCTAGTCTACCAAGATCTGGTCAATTTTGCCAATGACTCCTCGAGAGAGTCAAGATAAGGAATGAATTTAGATCACTCTCCAATATATATTTCTTTTCCTCAAAAATCGTAGTAGATTACACATAAAATTTAAGCTGTCCGTTACTGTAGACAGTATCCGTTAGCGTTGTTACGAATTGTTCCGTTGGCGATGTTACACACTGCCTGTATTTTACGACTTAGATAACGACCACGTTGTGCGTGTGCTTAAGGACAACGATAAAACACCGTCGAGACAACCACCAGGAGGGTTAACATTTCTACAGGAAGTTTCGAGACATCCTGTGTATTTGTCGTCAACTTCCCAACAAAAATCAACCTGCGTAATTTTAGATATATGGAGGAATACCAATGCGAACTCTTATGCCACAACGGGAGATATATCCCATCTAAAAAATCCCTCCGTCCAGATGAAATCGTAAGCTCCTCCACCTTTCCCGCATCGGGGAAAGGTCTCACTCTAAGAAGCCGGAAAGTGGCAGATTTAGGAACGGGAATGGCTCCGGGCTTCGCATTTCTCTGAGTCACGGCTATCCAGGGCGAGACTGGTCACCTCCAGCCTCCCTAGATCCAATTACGTTCCTGTCTACTACTGGGGCTGACGATTGGTCTAAGGCCACAGGGCAGGTCTTCTGCGTGAGTAACATTCAACACCTCAATCAAAGCCGATTTAGCATTCCCCGCTTGACTTTATACGCCCCTGCAGTCTTCACCTCTTTTCAGTATCTCCTTACGCATTAAAAACGAATCCGGATTCTTGAATATTTCAGACTTGGGCAGAGTGTATATCCTGCTTTGATCTGCGTGCATGCGCGCGTTTGTGCGGATGGGTGAGAGAGATTAGATCGAGTCGGAATTATTGAAAAATTCAGGAAGGAAAGTCCAAGCTCGGATAGCCAAGACTTTTCAAACTGAATAAATTATAACCCAGACTTGTTTTTAATCATTGCGTTTCGTATTTCCGAGGGATTGCTCTGATTTTCCAATGGATAAGTGAGTGGAACTCAAAAGTTTCTGAAGCTTGAACACACATCTGTGTATAAATTAAAGCATGTTGTTGTTACTTATTCCTTAAGGTCTAGGTAAACAGCTAGACCTAGCCCATGAATCCGAAGACCTAAAAAAGTCCAACACTAGATCAGGTCTTCCATAGAGAACCTCCCTTGTCAGACCAACGCAGGCCAGAAGATGACTTGGTGAGGTTTGTCCAGTATTAAAGTCGTCACTAAAAAGTTCAGTTTAAATATCAGTTTTAGCATGCCTTTCGAAGTTTGTCATTTAATGACGATGCAATGAAACAAAAAACACATTGTTTTTCTTAATATTAAAATAAATTTTTATAATAAAAGGATCTTAAAATGAATTGAAAAGTCATCTCTGGATGTAATAACTTTCTCATACGCTCGATATACGGCTGGCTCAGTTTAATAAATGAGCAGAGAATTTGCCTTGGATAAGACAACGATCCGTTGAAACCTCAGAGCACCGATAGAAGACCAATGAAATCGGTGAATATTTACTTTTTGCATGATTGGGTAGCCAAATAAAGCATTATTGGATGATACACTATCAGCCCATACCACCAGGTCTGTTTTGGCAGTCATAACAACTATCGATCCTCTGGGCTTCTTTGCCCTCTCATTATCAAGCTCTCGTCAATCGTAAAGGTCAATAGCATCGAAGCAGTTCGAGTGGAATTTCTATTTTGTGAGTGAAATAGTTTAATCTTTATGCAGAATCTTGGGGTTGTGCTGGTAAATTCGAGAAAGATTAAATATTTTCGCTCTGTGAGTTGTCCCCGATGACGCAGATCTAAGGGAAGCCACTTCCAAAGTTTGGCTCCACCCCAGAGAGTCCGGACTCCGGAGGGATTCGACAAACGACGACTGCTATCGATCGAAATTCATCTTGGAACGGAATCTTTGCATACGACTTGAGGCCTGTGAGTTATTAACGGCCTGGCAACTGGGAACGAAGCGCTCAAGATTAAAAATTTCCAAACTTCGTCAGCTTGACATACGCTAAGTGAGGCTTTAAAGAAGGACGCTAATAAGATGGTTGAGATCCTTGGAATTTTGGCGAGAACTTGACTCGATTTATTCTCTGTTGGCCGTTTTAATGCCAAAGCAAGTACGTACGCCTCAACCCAGACCCCCGCTGGGAGTTGGAAGCAGATTTAATGATGGATGGATACAAAATTACAGCAGGAACTGCGCACTGTCTGCTCAAGATAAAAACATTGTCTCCCGCTCATTACTTGATTAGCCAAATGATTGGAAGGGACGCTCTTCTCTGCAGATGGGAACTTCCTCCTATACATTATCATTTGAGACTTGGAAAGAATTCTGGCGCAATTATCAATTAGCTCAATTTTGGAAAGTATTTTATGAAATGCACATTAAGTCAAATTGATACTTCCCGAAAGTATTCGGTGCCATTTGATAAAAAATATTGTCCCCAATTCAAACGTGAAATCAGTTTTATAATAATTTACTTGGAGAGAGAGAGTGGTCGTTAACTAACTCAATGTATCACGAACGCAATTGTGTTTTTACGACCTAAAGATAAATAACGAATAATTTATTATAGAAATATATCTGAAATTTAATATAACGCCATTTTATTAGTTTCACGATTATTTAACCCTCCAAGTGTTTCGACGAGATATCTCGTCCAAGATGTGGTCAATTTTGCTAAGGATGAGGTATCTCGTACAAGATGTGATCAATTTTGCTAAGGACGAGGTATCTCGTCGAAACAAAACTGTCCTATTACTCCAAGTAGGAAAAACGAATTGTCCCTTGCCCACAACTAGTAACAATTTGGCTGGACAGTTTAGGGCGGTTTTTGACGCAAAGATAAACCATTAAGCTATTTAATGGGATTTCGAACATATTTTCGAGTGTACGCAGACAATTTTGTGAAAAATAAAGGTTTGGGCCTAAAATCCACTAAAAAATATCTGTCTTACCAGTTTTTAACTTTCGACCCCATTCGAAATAAAATCCTAGCTGCCCTACTATGCTTTACCATATGCTTCTGTCAGCGATTGCAAAATCACCCCAGCAGCTTAAGTTAGTACCACAATTTAAAAATCATTGTCTTCATACGACTTTATAGCTTAAGCTCAAAATGGTGTAATAAAAACGTTATCTATTGGGCACTTGATAAGCAAACTATATACAACTTTATTTAAGACCCACATTACTCAGTAGAAAGGATCTTAAGTACCCAAAGAAAATATCTATCTCTTCTCTTGAAATCAACCTTTCATTTATAAAAACCAGTCAAAGTCAAACTTTCTTCGTAGTACAAAAACGTATTTGGCAAAAATATGACAATCCTAGTCCACTCTTAATGATAATCACAGTGTTCTCAGACATTATGAGGGGAAAGAATAATTGTTATTGTAAAGAAAAAAGGGGGCATTATACATAACTAAACATTATAAACGTGTGTGTGGTTAGATGCAGAAATTAATAACATTAATAATCGATTATTACATTAGATACGGAAGATTAGGTATATAAATTAATAACAGTAATTACTGCATCCAACCATGTTTATAATGTTTAGTCATGAAATGCCCCCTTTTTCCTTTACAATAAGCAATTATTCTTTACCCTCATAATATCTGAAAATACCGTGAGTGTCATTGTTAAATGTATACTAGGTTCTAAAGCATTTTTATTTCAAACATTTAAATTAATGACATAAATTACTGCATATAACTATAAATGACATGCAAATAATATCATCCTCAGTTTAAACTGATGATCACTATACAGGAATCAATCTGACTGGAAAAATCTAGTATCCAAAATAGCTCTATTTACTTAATATCATCTCAGCGGAAGAGAGAGAGAAAGAGAGAAACTTAAAATTTTGAAAACAAAACCAAAAACATATTTATCATCGATAATCGATTAAATCAAATATGTTTTAAACTTTAACTCAGAATAATTCCACTAACCTTAGTAACATCCTTAGAAATCTCAATATAATACGTATACATCAAACGTATGGCGTTTGAGGCATACATAAAACTATTTGTTAAATAATAATAAAACAATTTAATTAAATATTAACTTTAACCAATTTTAATGTTTTTATGTATCATCAGATTAAAAAAGTCCGTGGAACCAGATGCTTTACTAAAATCTGTATAAATTGCATAATGTAAATCATTTAAATCTGTTATACTGTGGGTATAAAATGGAAAAGATGAGTAACCGTGAACGACCAGGTATAAAATTTAGAAATTGAACTCTACAAGAAAAATTTATTTCTAATTATAACTTCCAAGACTTTTCTAAAATTCAACAAAACATAAATTGACTTGTACTTTGCAATACTTGATGTATCAAGTTTTTATACAAGAATAATTATCACTCACAAGAAAGGATTTAGGATTAAACAGAATTATTTGCGGTAAAATAACTCTTTACGCAAGCTTTAAAAATTTGACTTTACTTTCCGTTTCTTTAGTAAACCTTTTAGACGTATACAGTATATATACCATATTTTTCTGCCAACTTTTTTGTATTGTTCAAAGTATTACTGAGATTCAACTTGGTAAATGTATTTGATAACTGCCATGAGCCTCTTGCTGTTGATTCAGTATTCTATTACTTCTTTTCGAAAACTGCTTCGAAAGTGGTGAAAATTATGCATCAGTCAAATATACTCCCATTAACTTTTCTTTCTTTTCTTTTTGTGGTAGCAATGTCTACAGGGGAAATATCAGTTTAAACATTTTTACATCACGTACTCAAAATATTTGGAACCAATAAGTTGATTTATTTAATTTTAAATGGAAGTAAAGTAAATTGTATGTGTATTTGCGATAGATAAATTAAGTATGCTAGATCTCTCAGTCACACTTTCAAATCTTCGAAAAGTAATGAACGCATATAAGGAAAATTTTACTCTTACAGAAAGCGTATATGATTGTTTACATGAAAAGAATCAGTCAGTTTCAAAATATGAGTCTAATAACATGTTAATCAGTTTTTCAGGCTGTTTGGTTGGCTGCCAGTTGAATTTAGGTCGCACTGGAGCAGAACAAAATAGACTATTGCCGATGATCCGGGATCAATCCCTAAGGGAAAGAGCCGAGGACAACACCTCGTGATTTTGAACCACGGTCAGATGACGAGGTCAACACTTGAGTAGCACCTTACTCTCCGAATTTCCACACCACGCCAGCGTGAGAATATTTGAGGCCACAACTGATATAACATGCACAGGCCCCCACGTACACGAGGGTCTTTGGTTGGATCTAGTTTTGAACTCGCAACCCTCCGGTTGCTAATCCGCGACTCTTCCGAATTGGCTACCGTGGACCTGCTTTTCAGGCTGATTCAAATGCAAAACAACATGCTTTCACGATAACTGATCATAAATTTGCATTTTCAACCATCTGAGAGGTTCACATGGTTTTCCCTGCATATGTGACCGCGGTTCAAAATGACGAAGCGTTGTCCTTAATCTTTCCATTCGGGATTGATTCCGGACTGTTGCCTGTCTTGCGTTTGGCGCAGCTGGAACATGACCCTTGCGCCATACAACCCGAAACCAAACAACCAAAATTTAAAAAATCTTTACATTTAATTTTTTTTATCCTTTTCCATTCTTAAAAAGTATGCAATACCAAAATCAACTTCAAACTAAGAGGGATACAATGCGGTTAAAATACGTTATCGTAGAAGTAAAATCACAGACAAATCACTTAACTATAACTATAACTATATATATATATATATATATATATATATATATTAAACCGAAGAACGGTAAAATATATTATTTGGAGTTCAAAAGGATCATATCGATACGTAATAATATATGTAACATCAAATTTAATTTTGAAGGAAAGTAAGCGATGGGTCGAGATTTTCTCTACTTTCCCCAAATCAGGAATTCATCATGGACGTTAAAAAGAGTGTGATGTAAACAAAGGGTTAAAGGACTCACAACCACCTAAACCGGATGCTGATAATATAGGGGTGATCACATTGGGGCACGAATTTAAAAATTCCTAAGTAATAAAGAAGCAGGTTAAATGTTATTCCGTTTCCATTCTACTGTAAACACGTTTATTGAATAGTAATCGGCATTACATTACTTATATAATATAACAAATTTAACTACATAGAAAAGATAACTCTTCATTCAATTAATCAACATTGTCATTGGGGACTCTTGTCTTGTTTGAATTGGTTCCTTACGATTGAACTGTCGTATTAAAAGAAGTTTCCTGGTCTTATTAGCCCTCGTGTAGTAAAACAATGACCATAGAGCGACAAACCAAAGCTAAAAGAATAGTGCTGTTACCATAAACAATATTTACGGAGAGGAATAATAGCACAAGGATGTCTCATATACCCAAACATTGCAATTCTAACTTAAAATAGTTAAGTTCACAATACAACAATGTAAAGATTTTCCCTCTCTCCCGAAAATTTGTATTGTTTGAGTTATGACAGTGAGTTGCATGGATTCAATATGTGGCTTTCAACTTTTGTACACTTAACATCAAGTATTCTTTTATAAGCAGTCAAATGAGGATCAAACACAAGAAAACATTTTTACTAGAGCTGAAAGTGTAAGGCCAGTGAATGAATTTGCATGTTCTTCATAAATTTAAAATCAATAACGTACCATTATTGTGGTATTTGTTTTATTTATATATCCAATCGCACGCTGTCCCTTACACTAGCCTTTTTGAAGGCTATCGAAAAATGAAATCGAAATCAATAAAATAGTTGTTGAAATAATTCCAATTTTTACTCAAAAATAATAAATACACATTAAACGTCGAGTGAAAGGCCAATTGATAAAAGTGACGTCTGACATGTGTTCTGTTTTCCCTCAATTGCATTTCCAGCTCTTATTAATCGTCATGTTGAAAGATCTGCTAAAAAAGGCGGGGAATTGGCGGATGCAAATGCATCCATCAATGTGCGGGTGGTTTAGCAATGCTAAAAGAGTTCTTCACACGCGATTTCATTTGAGGCAGGCGCGTTTTTCGCGAGACTTAATCCGAGGCCTAATATTTTGGAGCCGAGTAAGAAAATAGCCGGCTCCGTTGCATAATTGGGGAGTTGGGAGATTCTTTCGCTGGGGTGACATGTAGCGACCAAACTAAGTTTCCGCCGGTGGAAGAGCGAGCTAATAATTATTTATGAGCTTGCTCTAAACGAGATTAAAACACAGAGCAAATTACTGTCACAGTCCCGCATCGAAAATTGGGTCCACACTTTGCCAGGCAAATTGCGCGTCCCGGGCAACGGAGCGCAGGAAAGGAGCGAAACGAGTTACGATACCAAAAGTTATTATTTCTGGCCCCGGTCCCTGGTGCCTTCCCGGGTTGCCTGGGGGAATGGGCCTGCGAATTCGCCGGGACAACCCAATTATCCAAGTGTCAAGCAAAGGAGAGGCTCCCGCTCTGCATAAATACACTTCACGAAGACATCGCGAAAAGTGAGGAAAAGTTGGTCCCGAACGGAATTCGTAATTGTGGTGCCGAATAAAGAAGGAAAATAAAAGTGACTGCTGTTTAGCCTTTATTTTTGCCCCCTTTTTTCTCCCGCTTTCTTTTCCTGCCCGCTAATGATAAAATGCCTCTTTATTGACAGGTTGTTCTTTGGTAGGAATTCCCCCCGATAGTATTTATGGTCAAGCGTTTTTCTGCCTTCGCTATCGATTCTTTTATTGCTACCACAGAGCGAGCGGCCGCATTTGCAAACCCATCTCTCCAAGGGTGAGATTTCAAGTCGGCGGACAAATAAAGCGAAGATAGTCGCATATTTTAAAGGCTTACGCATTGAATAATCATGTTTGCTTATGCGGCGTCTTTATTCCGTCCCGCTCTCGAACCAATATAGATATGAATGCGTGTGTACACACTTATTTGAATATTCATTAACCGGATTATTGGAAAGCTGTCATTTCTGTTTAGCCTCGCCCCCCGCAAGAAAGAAATTTTTTCCGCCAAACGATGCATTTTAAGAGGATCGCACACAACCTCCCCCAAATGATGAAAGGGAAACCCTTCCCGCAATTGGGTTACATTAAGACAGAACCTTGCCTCGAAGATTTCCAACGGACAATTAAATGTCCATGAAAAGAAGAAACGCAATTTCAGTCTTTCGGGCTAAAATTTACTATTACCACTCAAACGAGCATGTTACATTTTGAAATTGTCACAAAGTATTTCTTTAAAAAATTTGAGTCCTCCATGCTCAGTGGGTTACCCCACTGTTCTAGCAACCTGCTAATTGTGAGCGGGGCAGATTTGTTTCCTGCAACTTACCCTGGATTATTTATCTCTTCTTATCAGTGAAACGTTCCTTGTGCTTGTCCATTTATTGACGTTCTGTCTTGTGTTTGTCGCAGATTTTGATAAGCATGGCCCTTGCACTGTGAAACACAACCAACCTTTAAAAATTACAGCATCTTTAGAAGACCTAATTCAAATACAAAATTAAATTATACATTCATCGTATAAAACGAGATACGTGTGAGCATAATTTTTGCAAATATTTCCAACTATTTAGAATATGGTTTTTCTTGGGAAAATGGACACTGATAGTCGCGTACAATTCTTTTAATAATGACGCGCAAAGACGAGTTGTATAAGTTACATGAATTTAAATGAGACTTCAGGTTAGTTTAGGGAATTGAATTTACGTCACACTGGAGCAACACAACGGGCTATTAAATGAGACTACAGATAAACTTTAGATTCCAACATACCGAGAAGAGTTTTCTATGCTGACAATAATGTGCACTGGACATCTAAAGCATATGCCCTTATGGACTTTATGGTACCAAGTCTTTACCACAGAGCACCAAACGTAGAAAAGAGCCAGCCATTCTACATCATATCCTACATTGTATCAATGTCAATATCCCTTCTCAAATCCCAATTCAATAGCTGAAATATTAATTTTGCACAACCTCCATGTCTTAATGTACAATTTATCTTGCACCAATCGACAGATAAATTTAAACTAAACGTTGTTAAATATTTTCAATCGTACCAATTTGCGAAAAATGACCGTAGACAAACCAAACTGACCGATTAAAAAAATAAACCGATAGTTAAAATCCTGCTTTTTTTGTGTACGATTTCCTATTTCTAATATGGGAAGTAGGAAATGAAAAAGTGGCCGTTCCCAACAATTACGCATTCCGTATAAAGCCCCGTGAAGTGGCATGTAATTGAAGGGATTAAATGGCGGGGTCACCATCAGTGTCTGCAGAGGATGCTCCGAGAAAAATGGGTTACCAAAGCGCAAAGGAATCCGCCGTTCTCCTGCTCCGGTGTCCATAGCACTTACTTTCAGCAGGCAACTTCTAAGGGTTCCGAAGACCTAACTACGTTTTGGAAAGTCCGGGAAAGTTGAAATCCCTTTTCCAGAGCGAAGGAGGGCAAAATATTTCATATTCCTTTTCATATTACCATCTCGTTATTTTTAACAAAATTAGCGCATCCCGCCTTACGAATGATCTCTGCTACAATGGCGGGCTCCTTCGATAAGGAAAAGTTCTATCCTTTGAGTCCTCCTCCTTTAATTACTCGCGTTTGTACGTGACATGAAACAGACTGATTTCAAACATGGGAGCCTCCCGTCTAATTCATTTTTGAGAAATCTAAGGAATTCTTTTTCCCTCACAATGAATCCCCCGCATTGTGATTTTGCATTCTCATTCTGCCCCCAAATAGAAACTTTTAATTACTTTACGCTCCAAGTAACGAAGGATCCGTGAAGTGCATCGTTAAGTATTCGGACCCCTTTATCTTTGCACTTCAATGAAAGAAAAGAAGTTTCGGATTTCATGGAAATCACCAAGGTGAAACGCCTTTGTTGCAAATCCTGAACTGCCTTTCACTCCAGATTAATTTAGCGGCGCAATCTGTTACTTACGACTTCGCATTGGCACCAAGCTTGGGCCCTTCTTGAAAAGACGAGACTTTTTCTCTCGTTTTCACTTCATTTGCTCAATTTTTCTAAAGCAGCGCTCTATAAAATTAAGCTCCTGATTCGACGTCAAAGAACATCTTCCGACAAAGTGCGCTTTTAGTTCCAATGATACGCGCTAATTTTTACTTCAGCTAAGAAAAAGCAAAAACGCTTTTTTCTCACATGAGCAGTTGAGCCATAGGACTACTGTTTCTCTTATTTGATATCATGCCTATAGAAGTATACCACTCTTTTTCATTTCCTTCACCGTTCAATGTATTGCTCATATCATCCCAAAACGATAGCTTAGTAATAATAAAAATAATATACTAGTTAAATTTTAATAAGCCTTTTTAATATTTTAATAAAACGATTGATTATTAACCTCATGGTTAAATTTATTCGATACAATTTTTAAATAAAACTTTTCAAAGTAAATACATAATGTCCAGTCCAAGGATTCTTATTAAATTCGAAGCGTAAAATGACATCAGTTAACAACTTTCAAATTGATAAGGTATCTTGAATTCAAAGTTGCTTAGACAAAAATGTTCATTACAGATAAATAAAAACATAATAATATGAATGTCATTAATATCAAATGGTGAGTTACAGATTATGTTGTTTGGTAATTTTTCTATATTTAATGAAAATAATACCCGTAAGTACCCCCAAGTTACATTTCCTGAATATTATTTACAATTTTTATGGAAACCACCAATATTATGAAAATATGGAAACCATTTCAAGGCTATTTTAGTACTTTTTAATTTTTGCATAATTGCATTTTTTAACATTCTTTTAAAATTGCCTAATCCGGAAATAGAAAAATATCTTTTATTTTTTACATAAAATAAATTAAACAAAATTCATTTTTACTTTTATACATAACTTTTTCATATAACTTTTAAGAAATACATGAGCAGTTAGTGATTTTAGACAACTGTAGTGGAATTTGTTACGAAAAGTACCAATGAACAAAAATGTCTTTCTGCTTACGTATATCCAGCGTCTTTTCCAGAGTACGCTGCAACGCATATCTAGATTTCCGTGGAAAAAATTATCTGTATCTATATACTGCTTTCCAAAAATTAAGCACGCGATGCAAGTTCTGAGCTTCGAAATGCATGCTTCAATTTCATTGAGTGAAATTCATAGTGGTTGTAAAAGGGAATATTCAAATATTATATGATGGGGTCCAATCAGAATTTACTCTCCAAAAATATGCAAATTAGGCATTGGATGACGACGCTTTTCTGAAGACTTTCAGTAGACGAGTTTTATTGTGTTCTAAAATTTTTAAAATACCATTTTGGTTATTTGTGGATTACATAAGGTCAGTTATGGCTCAAAAAAGACGACTGGATGATTTTTAACGCTGGCGGGATATGGGCGGCTTGAAGTAGGACAGTCTGTTAAAGACGCCTCTTTCTTTGGTGTTGACCACTATTATTTATTGTCTATGGAAACAATTTCAAAAGAGTGGGTCAGTTGTCCGGAGACCTTTTCCAGGTCATCCAAGTGTTACCACACCCTCTGATGATAAGCATGTCTTCATTGGTTAAGCACAATCGACGAGCGACTTCGTCGACTCCAAGAGCAATGGTTACTACAAAAATTGAAGGTCAATATCTGCCACTACTGTGCGGCGAAGGCTGTATATGGAAAGATTGTATACCCGAGTTCCATGGGTTTGTGTACCCTTAAGCGTCAAAGTCAGAAGAACACGATTGAAATGGTGACGTTAGCATGCGAATTGGAAAGCAGCGTAGTGGTCCAACGTAGTGTTCACGGATGAGTCAAAATTTGCCCTGGCATTCGATAATAGGCGTATGAGGAACTGGGAAGAACTCGGAACAAGCACAGTAATATCATTGAACATTATGCCTTTACTACTGCCGATGTAATGGTGTGGGCTGGATTTTCTTTGAGCTATCGCATCGATCTGCACGTCTTCACCAGAGATACTGTGAAGGCTAAAGGTATCGGGATCAAGTCCTTGACCCCGTTGTGAGACTACGCTGCAGCAGTTGGTCCAATATTTCTTCTTATGGAAGATAATGCACGTCTACATGGAGCAAACTTCGTGGGTGAGTGCCTTGAGAATAAAAACATTGCTCGCATAGGGTGGCCACCACATTCACCCGACCTCAACGCCATCGAAAATCTTTGGGATGATCTTGGAAGTGCTGTCACTGCCCGTGTACCCCCTCCAATTACTCTCAAAGAACCATAAACTGATGTTAGAGGAATGGCAGTTATTGCCCTTTGGTGCATGCACTTGACCATCTAATTGAAGATATGGAACTTGGCTGCGGAGCTTGTATGAAGATCAGGAGTGGTCACATCCCATATTAAGATACATTTCGTTTGTCTAAACAGCTTACACATTTTTTTGAATGTACGAAATGTGCTGCGCATAGATAAATCATTAAAAACATATCTAAATATATTTTGTTTACTATAACTTTTTAGTCATGAATCTAACGAAATTGCCTGCCTATCTTCATGTGAAATTGTGACTCAATTAATGAATAACTTTCAGTTATGTCGAATTTACTGCCGCTTGCTTAACTTTTGGAAAACAGTGTAGTTCTTAGAAACATCGAAATCATTTTAAAATTTTTATTCAAAAAACCGAACTCGCAGGTTTCGGATGCAGGTTTGCGGTTCAGGGATTTTATGGGAAACCCGCTGCTCTTGGTTCAGGATAACTGGCAATCCCGAACTATCTTTCTCGTATATAAGAGCCGGGATAGTAAAAATATATTGTAATCGAACAAAATATTACAAGGTCAAAATTAAATATTAAAATGTTTTTATTATTTTTGACAATTCTTCATTGTTCTATGAATTATTCAATACAATAAAAATTTAAAACAACTTATTCAACCCTCCAAGAGATTTCTAAGAGATATCTCGTCCATCAGGATCTGACCAATTTTGCTAATGATGAGATATCTCGTGATCGAGATATTGCCCCTTCTTTTATGATGACGAGATCAAGATATATAGTAAGTCCTTGAATTTTATCTAGGAAATTTTTAATGAATATTGGAATTCTCTTAGAAATCTTTTAATAAATCGTAGAATTTCATCAAGGAAACCGTTTTAATAAACTTCTGTATTTTATCCATTTTAATAAACTTCAAAATTCTATACAAATAATTTTTAAATAAACAGCCGTAAAAAGATTTTTACTAAATCTCAGGATTCTATCTACAAAATTTTTAATGAACACCAGAATGCTCTCAGAAAAATCCTTTATAATCTAAAATTTTATCCCAGAAAATGCTTTAATAAACTTCTGTATTTGATCCATGAAAGTGTTCCATAAACTTCAGAAATCTATAAAAAATATTTTTTTAATAAATGGAAATTGTTTTATTAAACCTCAGAATTCTATGGGGCAGGAAAGGTTTTTAATAAACCTCAGGATTCTACAAAGAATTTTTTTAATAAATCTGAAAATCTCATCTAGAAAAGAAAGCTTTTTCTATTTAATCTCATTTAAGGTACAGAATTATCCTCAATATTGTGACCCACTACCACTGTAACAAAATCAGCCAACTTTCTTCCCTCCCAAATCCGTTTTGTACGTAAACTCCGATATGCAGTTAATATCCCATCAAACTCGCTCATAAAACATTGAAAAGAGAAAGCAATTAAGTTGGAAAGACAAGGTCCTATTTCCTTCTCTCACTCTCACGAGACATTATTTATTCATACTTTATTTCTCACTCTTCCACATCCTCCGCAAATGTTTGATGTCATTTATTAAAAGTTTAGTTTGAAGTTCGGTCAAGCTTTGACGCAACACAAGATGGATTAAGCAGCTTCGGGAAAATATCGGGAATAACTTCGACTTCCTGATCCGGTTCTCCCGACTCCGAAAGTATGCAATTAATCTCGATTTTCCATCGTTTCCACGAACCTTCTTCGGATGGAAATCACCGCGCACCGGGGGACTGCGAACTTCCCGCCCATAGCAAATTAAAGTAATTCAAATTGTAGAAATTCGGTCCGCTTCAAAGTTATACGGTCTATGGAGAGTTCTTTCGTTTTTTAACATCCGAGCCAGCTAAAGAATGAATAGAGATTAATAATGTTCGTGTCACAGATCAAACTTTTGTGACTGAAGAAACAGATTAGCTACGAGAATTTCTCTTAATATTAAATCATTTCTCATGGCAATTTCCAAATCTATAACTATTGCGAGCCTGATGATGTGATCAGTCGGCTAAATGCGATGCCTCTCTCTCCAAATGAAATATAAATACGTTTCTGGGTGAAAGAGCTTGATGGCTTAGTGCGCTACCAAACTTTTACCCAAGACCCACTCCGCAGGGATGTATTCGGAATGTATGATAAAAAACGTTTATTCGCTTGTGATTAAACAATGGCAATCAGCCTATTTACAAAACTAGATTTGTTTCGCAGCGGATTTTCGAATAGGAAATCTCGGGAGTATATATTTAAAAATTGCATTTTCTTCCACTCTGAATTAGATTGTCGTAAATGTAATCTATTTCTATTTGTTTAACTGTCGTATTCTTCATTTTCGGAGAAGGTTGAGGACTTTCTGTTAGGAGTTTGATTTATTTTTTGAGTAAGCTTTTAAAAGAGTGAAATTCAAGCAAGGCTATAGAGCACTCATAATCTGCTTTTTTACTTGCTTTTCAAGGCCTCCAATGTATTGCTAGAATGCAAGATCAAATGTAACTATAATATTTATGAGGTTTTCTTATTAAATCCTCTTGGAATCTGAGCTCCAAACATAATTTTAAAAACTGAATATGTTAAAAGTAAAAGCGATGTAAAAAGGAACAATTTCTTTTCCCTTAAAGTGTATAAATGGATCTATTTAGGTTCTTTCTTTTAAAATATAATTTTCTACCCACAGTTAACAACTTTTATTTGATTTAAGTATAGTGTAAGAGACTGGCTCCCATATATACACTCCATGACCCAGTACCAGTTTGGTAGTTGGTTGATTGGTTGGTTGGGGTTTTATTGCGCAAAGTCCAATTGCCTCAACCAGTTTGGGGGACAGGAAATACAAATATTATATTCCCAGTACTTATATTTAACTAGCAAACTCATGCATTTTTCTTTTTACTTCATGCACTTGAGCATTTTTGTTATAAATACAATAATAATAAATATGCAAAAAGTTTCAAAGGTTGTAATAATAATTATTATAGTTTTTAAAATTTTTTTGAAGATTTATAACTTTTTAAACCTAGAACTGCATATTACGGTACAATTTTTTGTATTTCTATGCCTTAACTCTGTGACCACGGTACCGATATCTTTAAGTGAAAGGCTTGCTCCAAGAAGCTGCTACCTCTCATGTTAGAAATAAGTCGGAACATCTTTGATGCAAATAAGCTTATAAATTTCAAGGAATGTATTTATCTATATTATCTCTCTCTTCAAAATGAACACAAATAATAAACTAACGGTCAATGGCGTCCAGGATTGTGCTTTGATAGCACAATCCTGGTACCAATAAGTGTATAAAAATATGTTTTCAAAATTACCATTAAAACAAGAAAGCAAGGATTCTTGGCACAGTATTTAAGGTTTATCTGAAGAAGAAATGGAATAAATATATATAAATAAATGAAAAATATTTGAATTGCGTGTATGTTAATCATTCGATTAGATGAAAATCGAGAATTTTGAGTTACTTGCATTGCATTTAGTAAGAAACAACTAATGAATAGTTCCTCTACTTTGATTTAAAGGACGATTGGATTGCAATGTGTTGTGCAAATCATTTGTACATTTCGATAGAATCTTTTTTCAAGAAAAATTAAAAACAAAACGCAAAAAAATTAAGGTTTTAGGAAGATTACATTTTCGCAAAGATACCTCACGTATTGCGTTATTGCAATATCTCGGATCATGCATATTCATACCTCTGAGCCTCATTACTTTTAACACCGAAACAGTTGTTTTGAAGATATATCTCATCACGACAGTATGAACAATTTTAAATGTACTAGTCTATTGAGCTCTACATTTTGTTCAAACAAATGCAGAGTCTGATTAAAGTTCTTGAAAACTCCCAAGAGTAGGCATGCCAAATGAGTCACTTAACCCCCCCTACCCACCCACAAGTACCTCGATTTCCTTTCCGGGTTCTATATTCAATTACATTTCGGACAAAGGTGAGAGCAAGTAGAATAAATTATCACAAACTGTGATGCTCATTTAATTGCAAATAAAATGTTTGAAAACCGGGGGTTTGTCCCCCAAAAGGAATTGAGAAATCTCACTGTTTCAAGTTTCTTGCTCTGATATAGAAATTAGTCATTTGGTCATTAACAATAGGCTTTTATAAAGTCTTCTCTACGTTCGCATAGAAAGTTATCATCACGTCCTCATTTATAAATTAAACCAAACAGTGCGTTATAAAATATGAGGTTCTAGCAGGTAGTACAAAAATTACTGTCTGCTAACGATCATTTGATATGTTTTAAAGGATTTTATTACTATCGAAGTACTTTATAAGTAATCAATGATTTTCTAAACTACTAATTTCTAAGTTACTAATTTGTAGTTGTTTCTATCTTTCAAAATTTGTGGTTATGATCACGCAAATAATTTTCTTAGAGTTTAAATAAAATTAACATTAAATGCATTTTTGTAATATACATTGCTTACAAATAAAATAAAATAGTTCTTTAACCCTACTGGTGGTTGTCTCGTCAAGGTATTTCGTCATTAGCAAAATTGACCATATCTTGATGGACGAGATATCTCGTCAATAGAAGAAAGCTGACAAGATTTTGATATCACAAAAAATCGGCAATTTTTTGATGACGATATATCTAGTCTAGCAAAATTGGTCAGATCTTAATGGCCAATACCACTTGGAGGGTTAAAATATACTAAAAGTAATAAGTTTTAAAACAAAGAAGAGAAATTTTTTCTTTATATAGTCTTTTAAAATAAAAATATATCTTATTTTAACTTTTTACTTTCATGAGTTCGTCGCTTTGTTTTTTATATAAATTCAAAATGTGTTTCACATAACCCCATGTGATTTATTCAAGGCTGGGGATATCGTCTAGTTTTTCAGGTTTGGTTGATTATTTAAAAAAAACAGATGTGAAATCTAGCGAGTAATAAATTAATAACAGGAAAGATATTAAATAAGACACCCGGAAGATAGTCAAAATGTATTCTCTAAAATACAGTTTCATCAAGGGGTTCTATTGACTTCTCTATACAATTAATTTTAATACTCGTATTCTTTAAAGTGTTAAAAATGTTAAAAATGGTATGAAACTGATACAAATTAATATTTTTAAAAGATGCATCTAAGGTACCTATTTTGTTTACTGTTTTCTAGCTTAAAATGTATTAAGCATTTCATTTAAGGTCATACACTTTTTCCTCTTCGTTCCGAAGATCCACATAACTTATTTACAACTAGAAGTCAGAACTATAAACATGAACGTTATAAATCAAAGGAATCTTTCAGTGATGCAGTTGAAAATACGAAGTGTCATTGAAAAAATGCATTTCCTAGCATATTAACACAATAATTCATTTTAGTTTTTTAAGGCATGGACTAAATGCTTCTACAAGTAAGAGAAATAAAAGTTGTTTAGCCTCCATACTGATGAGGAAATGTATTGAGAAAACATGGTAAGAAAAGGCATCTAATCATTAAAATTGTAATCAAATCATAAATTTAACATTGATAACTATGTATTTATTAATATAGTTCGATTACATTTGACTTTTAGTAATGAGATTTGGGTGTGAATAAGTGAAGTGATACACCACAAATACTTTGATTACCATGACAGATTCGAAAGAAATAGATTGCACTTCTACTCCTGAATAGTATCAAATAGAGAGTGGAAATAGTTTTGAATAAACAAATAAAATTATAACCGTGATTTATAGTCAGTGAAGATAATTGAAAGAAGGAAACAATTCGAATTCAGAAGAATGAAGTCTTCTGGAAGAGTGAAGAATTTCGTATTATGCGTCAAAATGTCTACTTTCCTTACCAATTGATAAACTTGATGAGTGTCAGGTCAATAAATTCAACTAGATCGTAAAAATTCTCTATTTTAACTACTCCTGGTCTATTTTCCTATTCATGGCAGCAAGTTGTAATTATCACGTGTTCGATTCTTGTACCTTACCCTGGATGTATGTATTTCTTTCTTGTGTCAGTAAAACTTTCCTTGTCTGAATGTCCATTGCTTGACGTTATCTGTCTTGTGCTTGGCACAGCTTGGTCAAATATAGCCCATGTTCCATAAAATCTCACACAACAAACCAACTTATTCATGATTTGTACTTGGTGTTTCTACTTGAGACTTTGATAAGAAAATAAAAAACGTACCGAATAAATCATTCTGTCTCATATCGATCTGTATGTTCAAGGGGTTTACTAACCCTTGAGCAAGCAAAATTTTTATGAAAAATGCAGTTCAATATGGTGATCTGTCTCACACCCATAGCTTTTCTTTAAACTTTAAAACTTTAATAAACTTAAAAAATTTTTCATCATGGTGCCCCTAAAAGGGTTAAAGGGTTAGCTCCTGAAATGGGAACGTAACGTAAAAAATGTAGGCAAATTCTCTAAAATATTGTCTTTTGTGGATCTGGATGATAAAGGGGTCCTCCAATTCTGAAATCAGTTAAATTTTTACTATGTGAAAAATACAGTTCTATAAGGCGGTCTCTCACACTTTTAGTTTTTTTCGGGTTTTTTTGTTTTGTTTGTTTCCCAAAAAATACTTTTTCAACATGGCGCCCTTAAAAGGGTGAATGTATACGTATGCACTAGAAGATTATTTTTTAAATTTTGACTTTTAAAAATCCAGTGTTTTTACAATAAGTCATTTTTTTGTGCTTAATATCATTTCAGTGTGGAAAAATCAGATTAATCTATCTAATCATTAATATCTAATTTAGATATAATTAGCTAATTAGCATGTATTTAACAGTGATATCTCAAATTCTAATTTCTTCAGAAAGGCAATTCCTGTTGGAAATTATTCTTATAATTATTCTTGATGTTTTGGCCCTCAATCAGGTTGCTAGATGGAATAGATTTTTTTACAATTTTTTTCAACAAGGAAGTCTAAAAAATCAAGATTTTTGAGGCATTTCAACATTTAAAAATCAGCTAAAAATTCATTTCTTAACAAATAACCCTGACTAAGAGTCAAACTATCCACTGAATTATATAGATTATACTGATACAAAAGTAATTAAAATAGATTACTTCATTGTTGAGTTATCGCTGTTTGAACTAAGCATCCTATTGCAAAAACACAGTTCTTCAGAAATTGAGTTTAAAGTTTTGAAAATATGCTGGTACATGGTGACAATACCTAAAGACAAACCTTTTCAAGTAGAAAACTGTTTTGAATATTTACAAGATCTTTGTATCGTTTGAAAGCTAACGAGTCGGAAAATATTGTGAAGCAATAAAAAAAATATCAATATTCTGGTCGATTTTCGTGATTTCTAGTGTGTACATACACCTTAAAGGATTATCTCATGAAATGGAAACTTTATTGAGAAAAAATGTAAGCAAATTCTCTAAAATATTCAGCGAAAGAAACGGAAGAAACAGCAACGAAAAATAAATGATGGGTTTTTCCGGAGGCCAAGCTGTTTCGCAGCCTGATTACCGGGGATCAAGCTCACCCTACCATCAGCAATCCCCGTTAATCCCGATTCTCCAAGCACCAGGAATGAAACACTTGCTCGCTTCATCCGCCCCTAAGACCTGGGGGATGAGCACGGAGAGAGAGGCTCAAGAAAAGAAGACGCCACCAATGTCACTCGCCAGCTATTTACGGCATTAAAGGGACCAAGTAACTTCGCCATCATCCATTATCAATGTCTCATCAAACAGAGAGGGAATAAAGGGGTTGAATGAGGGATAGCTATTGTGTGATCCTCCGATTGCCTATTGTTTACTGGAGAAAGAAGAGTATAAATTTTAATTGGGACTCGTGCATTGGATCTCCCTGCCGTCAAAAGGGTTGGGGAGAAAAGGAGTCAGAGTAGATGAATATCAAGACTCTTTGAAAGGATTTATGAATATCCGTTTGAAAATGGCAGGTATTCGTATCTGGAGATGAGATGAATTACCCATGTGATGATTACCACTACAAAGTAAAAAATTCAAAAACTAAGACTAAACTAAGATTATAATTTAACCCTCCAAGTGGTTTCGACGAGATATCTCGCGTCCATCAAGATCGGACCACTTTTGCTAAGGACTAATCTCGTCATCGAAATTGTCTATTGAATGCCGAATGATGAAGACGTTGCCGTTTTTTATGATGACGAAATTAAGGTCAGGTCAGTTTTCTAATGACGATCTATCTCGTCCACCAAAACGTGGTCAGTTTTGCTAATGACGAGATACCTCATCGCGACTACAAGGAGAGTTAATAGAGCATTATAAGCCAATATCCAAATTCGATTCTTTAACAAGAAAGACGATCCAAAAATGCATCGAGAAGTTAGATATAATTGATATGTTTGAATTAACTCATGTAGGGACATCAACTCCTAGCATACGAATTATAGGGTAGACCTGGGTTCTATTACCAAATTTGGAGGTGCATCCGATTACAATCATGGCCTTGAAATAATAACAGCTATAAAACCTCATTTCGCTTTTTTCCTAAAATTCTTCAATGTAGAAAAAAATAAAATGGAATGAGAACCTTTATGGAAGCTCATTTGAATATACAGTCAAGAAATATCAATACGATATAGGCTAGCAGTTTCCGAAGAAAAGTCGTAGGATAACTGTTTAATTTCACCATTCGCCTCTCTTCCAGTAAATTAGCATCCAAATAAAAGGGAACTGCTAAAAATTCCGTTTAAATTATCAAATTCGATGTTAACTTTACACCTTATTTTAAATGCATGAATATTTCCCTAATACCCTCTCTGGGAGCTATCATAATACCTAATAAATCTAATAGCCGTTAGTAATTATGAACGTTTAGCAAAAGATTATGACAGTTATTGATGATCTCGAATCTAATACGCGAGATGATATTACACACATTAGGAAACACTCATTCGAGAAACGCTGGAATGGGCAAAATATACTTTAATGGTTCAAACTAAAAGGGTCTGCGGTAGCCCGGTTGGAAGAGTAACAGATTAGCAACCGAAGAGTTGTGAGTTCGAAACTAGGTCCAACCAAAGACCGTCGTGTACGTGTGCCCGTTAAACCTGTCGTGGTCCCAAATGTCCTCACGTTGGCGTGGTGGGGACGTTTTGAGAATGACATTTTTTCGTATGGAAAAAACCATTGGTGGGGAACCATCTGACTGCGGTTAAAAATTACGAGGTGTTCTCTGATCTTTCACTTTGGGATTGACCCCAGACTATTCTCCCAACTGTCCGCAAACACTGTAGGACTGTGGATCTTAATCAACCTTTATAAGTCAAGATTGTGCCCAACGATTTGGATTAAAGAGACGGACCTTTAGGGTCAACATTTATGGACTACCTTCCACCAAGATTGGAAATGCACAAAACCGGGTTACCCTAAAGATTACGTCACAAACGCATACTCTTCAAATTGATGCTCACATACTCCGGAAATTGACTAGCTTGCTACCGCAAGAATCGATCAGCAGAGATCAATTTTCCCTTTTCGAAAACCTTGAACTTGCCGATCCAATCTGACCAACCTGGAAGGATGGATATTCTTCTAGGTTGATATATGACCCGAAATTATTTGTGAGGCGATAGAAAACTTTCAAATAACCGAAATCTTGTTGCAACTGAAACTGCATTCGGCTGGATAGTGACGGGAAAGGCCTATATAAACCACTTCATCATCTATCAAGCCTAAGTATTCACTGCGTCTTCAATAAAGCCTTATCAATATTTTAGGAATTAGAATTCTCTATCAAAAATTTAGAACTTTGGAAGGAGAGGAGTGCGAGAAAAATTGATAGCCAACGCCACCAGACTTAGAAGGCAGCTATGTGGTTCGTTTATTATTCAAGACAAAGTCGATACCACTTGAACATTCTCATGCAGCAGCAGTAAAATGACTGGAACGAATTGAGAAGCATTTCGAATATAAGTACCATTGGGACTGGTACAAGCAATTTATGCAAGAATATGTATCAGATCAGATGTACAAAATATTAACCAATGATGTTCCACCACTTATAAAAGAAACATTTTACATACCATACCATGCTGCCTCAAAAGAACTGAATTCTGCCACAAAATTCCGAGTTGTCTTTGATGCTTCTATGAAATCTACATCGGGAACTTCTCTCAATGACAAGCTCATGGTTGGAGAAACACTGCAAGATCCGATTTTCCTCATTTTGTAAAATTCCAATTTCACCAAGTTGCTTTATGGCTGACAACGAAAATGTTTCGCCAAATCAAGATACACCTAAGCGATGCTGCTTTCCAAAGTATTATTTGGAGATTTTCTCCTCGAGATCTGATTCGAAAATTCCGGATATTGACCGTTACGTATGGAACAGCATCCGCAGCCTTTTTGGCGACGAGATGTCAACAGCAGCTTGCTGATGATGAAAACTACGTTCCCGAATGCTTCAAATATTCTCGATGGGGACTTTTATGTCGACGACTTACATTCAGGAAAGAACTCAGTGGAAAAGGCTCTAAAGTTTCAAAAAAATCCAATCAAGTTACTTAAACGTGAACTCGAGCTTCAAAAATGGGCTTCTAATATAAGACAGTTATTGGATACAGTACCACCCTAGAATTAGGGAATCAAATCTATCTTTACAGATATCAACTGACAAGCACTGGGCATGCAACGACATCCAGCAGCTGATACCTTCTCATTTCAAGTTTCAAAGTGTCCGCTCAGAAGGAGGTCCGTAAAAAAGGACTTGTCAGAAATTTGAAGATATTTGATCCCTAGGACTACTGTCTCCAATCGCTATAAAAGCAAAAATCTTAATACAAAGGTTGTGGAAGGATAATTTTGAATGGGATGACATAATTGCATCTGATCTTCAAGGTGAATGGTCTGCCTACTACAAGGACTTAATGAGGTTACAATCTCTCCGGGATTTCAAGATGTGTGGCGATTTCACCTGAATAACTTTAAATACATGGATTTTGTGACTCATCATGAAGGGATATGAAGCAGCTGTATATGTACGTTCGAAAGATTCTACTGATGACAAAGGATTCGGCCGATGTCATATTGAGGGCAGCCAGAACTCAGCCGATTGCTCTTCGCGTGGGGTTTTAACTGAATGTCTATTGAATCCTTTGGCTTGGTGATTAGGTCCAAATTTTCTTACTCGTGATTGCATTGATTTCAAGTCTGTTCGGAAACAAATTCGGAAATTGAAGGAGAGGAAAACTTCATCTTTACATGTAGTAGAGGTTAAAAAGTGCTGCTCAAATAATTGTGACTTTAATATGCTGGATACGTTCTCTTATTTAAATAAGTTAACCAGGGCAACTACCTATTGATTAAGGTTTTGTTATAATGTTAGGGTGTCAAATTCTAATGTAGAGAGGGAGGTTTGTCAACTATTGAACTGAGTGAGGCAAGCTACAAAGGTTTGGATTCGAATTATTAAAAATATGCATTTTAGAAACAACCTATCGTGCATTAGCAACAAAGTATCTCTCAAGACGACTAACGCGACCCTCAAACGTCCTATTTTAAAATTTCGTTTGCCACTTAACGAACGTCGAGTTCTCTGATTTTGAAGGGGCTGCGGTAGCCTGGTTGGAAGAGTAGTGGATTAGCAACAGGAGGGTTAAGAGTTCAGAATTCGATACAACCAGACTGCCGTGCACATGGGACTGCTGCACGTTAAATCTATCGTGGTCTCAAATTTCCTCACGTTGTCGTGGTGTGGAAGTTTGGAGAGTGGGGTGCCAGCTAGCTCAGGTGTTGTCCTCGTCATCTGACCGCGGTTCAAAATTACGAGGTGTCCTCGGATTTTCCCCTGCGGGATGGATCCCGGACCGTCACCAATAGTTCGTTGTGTTGATCTAGTGCGACGTAAACTCAACTACCAACTACCTGTGATTTTGTAACTGTCAATCATTACTTGAAATTCCTTCTGTGCCCTTTCTTTGAAGAACGTGAAGGAAGGCAAGGATGTTCATTATTTTCCACTGAATTTAAGCTATTAATAATATAATATTTTGAAAGTATATTTTAGGATGCTGAATGCGAAATTTTTATTGAAATTTACTTCAAGACTGGCGACATGTTGGAGCGTGCGAGTGCCGAGTGCGCGATTGTAGTTTCATTTAATTTACTTTGTTAATATATTTTCGGGTGCAACTTTTAACGAGTGTGTTTTTGATATTTTAATTTTTGCTTTGAACGTAATATGGAATTCTGATTTTGGAAGAGTGGTAAAATTTGTTTTGGTAGAGTTCGAGGAAACGATCGGTTCGTTTCAATCTGATGCATACTGACTTCTCCCGTGATAACTATTCGATCTCGGCTCCTATAACCCGCTCACCTTGGAATCATATGGTATGATATTTTTAATTAACGTCGCACTTTAGCATCACAACGGGCTATTCACCTTGGATTCGGTTTATAGACTTCTGTTTGGCAAACGTGTGCGGCCTGTGTACTTTCTTGTAAACACATTCATTTTATTGTTTGTTACTTGAGTTTATTTTTTACCTGCAAACACAGGTTTTGTCGTCGGCACCATGCTCAAAACTTCCTTTAGCTTTTATTCTATGTATACTTTGCCAAACCAATTTTGACAACCTAAAATAAAACACTAAACTATTGCAAATGATAATAGACTATTGTACACTATTATTTAGTTTAAAATTGTCTTGATCAATAAATTAGCAGTTTGATAATATTTTACAATAATTTTTATGAAAATTTATTTTGAAGTTTTTTTCATTCAATATAATATTGCCATCCATTTATTCATCAAACTTCTGAAGGCAGATTTGAATCTATTTTTCAGTGGGTTAAAATTTCTAATCATTTAAGTGACAAATAAACACAGCGAAATATGCAAGTATTTGACTTACGTATCCTATTATTGGTTGGTTTCCAAGTTAAAAACATTTCTTAGCCAATAAGCTCATCAGTATGATACTTTACTCGCACTTTTATGGTATTTCAGTTTTTCATTTAATCAATATTCAGTCATTCGGTAATGAAAAATAGTTTTGAATATAATCATTGGCTTGTTCAAATTTTCAATATCAGATAAACGAACGGTTAAAGTGTAATGTAGGGGACGTTTGGTCTCCAAATAAAAATCTATCGCCAGTTCCAAAGGGTTGTCAAGCATAAAAAAGGCTGGAATTAACACCATTTTACTCATAAAGGAAGACGTTCCCTATTTGACAACTTGACCAAGGTTGAAATGCATTGTAGGGGACGTTTTGTAGCCAAATAAAAATTGGTCGCCAATTTCGAAGGGTCGCCTCATCGAAAGCTAACAATAAATGAAGCGAACTATGAAAATAGACTGCAGTTCAATAATATTGAATGGTTAACAATGATAAAATATTATCGGGGTCAATAAACTCCAATTTAATATTAATTTACTATCATTCTATTATAGGTTAATATCTCTTTTATTAAGGCTGACCACGTTTTTAGCAAATTCAGAAAAATAATCTCTGCATTCATTTATCATTGGTTTGTTCAAACTTCCAATCAGATAGTGTCAAATAAGCACAGTGAACTAAGCAAGGCATTAGGCTGCAGTGCAACTTTATTCCTTTGTTCGCAAGAATGAAAATTTTCTCTGCCAATAAAACCAGCATTTGATATTTGATTATTTGACTATTATTTTCATGATAGGTTCATTCAATCAGTTATCTCCATCTGTCCATTCAGCAAACAGAAAAAGAATTTCTAATTCAGTTATCATTGGTTTGTTCAAACTTCTAATTAGATAGGGTGACAAATTACACACAGCAAACTACGCAAATATTTGGCTGGTGTGCATCTCGTTAGAAATTTTTTCTTGCCATTAAAACTTTCGAAAAGCGTAGAACCTGTAAACGGGTTTTCCTTATCAAAACAACGATGCCTTTGGCGTTGGACCGTAGATATATCATTCATCGAGATTTAATCCAATTATTCTCGTACAAACAAGTAAAACCAATGTTAATTATATATTTAAATTTAAAAATATTTTTCCTATACATGATGCTTTGTGATCATACAGTTGCAACCACCTCTGTTACTGCATCATTCTTTGTTTTTCTTCAAAACATGAGTGTTTTGGATGAACTCGGATCAAAAATCTTTATAACTAATCTCATTCGTGTCGATCAATTTTTACGTCATAGAACTATAGACACCGTAACCTCCTGTGAGCTTTACTGCAAAAGAACCTAATTTCGAGAAGGTTATCACTTCTCTGAATGTAGAGAATACCCCTCATGTCATCTTTGAAGCAGCTAAATAGGAAAAGCAAACCTACTCACCCTTCATGGTAATGCCCTAACACAGCTGAACAAATATCTCAATTTAATGAATTGACCATTTTATATCTGAATCTTTAATGTATTCACTGATCCATATTCTGGGGAGAATTGGAAAATATTGATCCCCAAAAGAGAGGGGTGCAAAGTTGAAGAAAAATCCCTTTCCTCCTGAAGTCAGAAGTTATATGTTTAAAGTAAAGTGTTTGAAATTTGGGTTATCTGGAGAATGTATTTCTTAAATTCATTAATATTTTAAATAAGAGTATAATGTGCCATATTCAATTTAGTGAAGGCTTTTAATGCTTCCTCTAATTTGAGAAATTCCACTTTAAAATTATTTAATCTAGAAGAAAAACAATGTCTAAAATCGTTCACATAAAACCATTGACAATGTTGATTTTTGAAAAGTGTAGCCTAAAAATTTTATATCATACCATTATCAAAACCTTTTTAACGCATCATTATCAAAGTGGGTTTAACACACCATTATCAAAATGGTTTTAACCCACCACAATCAAAATGGTTTTAACACACTACTATCAAAATGGTTTTAACGCACAACTATCAAAATGGTTTTAACGCACTACAATCAAATTGTTTTTAATGCATGATTATCAAATTATTAAGCTTTCGTTTCATTGGATGGAAGCTCTATATATTTGCCAGATTTCTGAATTGAAAAAACATTTTAAGAACTTTTGATATAGTTATAAGGACCTTCACAAGAAAATTTATTGTTTACTTAAGATGAGATAGTTAAACTTTAGATTTTTTATGCTCTCTTTAGTCTAAAAAGTTTGACTTGGTGGATATTACACCAACATACACAAATTAGAACATCATCGTTCAAAATAAACGTTAAAAATCATACTATGAATAATTAAAATATAAAATATTAAAGATATCCTGGACTCACCATATTTTCTCAATGAAATCAAATAATCTTTGAAAAATAAACTCTCATTCACGATTTATTCAGTATTTTAAAGAATCATCAGTCAACTGTCTAACATGAGTTAAGATAATGCTCATTTTACAGATGGAAATGAAGTTAACATAGTGTTCATTGGTTCCGATTAAAGTCACTCACCCCAGAAAGATTAAATGATTGACCAAAAGTGAAAAATAGTTTTAATATTGAATATGAAGTACTGTATTTGTGTACGAATTGGTCTAACTATAATCTGCCATTTTTTTAATTTATAAACACAAAGTCGTCGGAATGCGTACCCAATTTAGATCTAGGCTCATAGGGGTAGAGGTATAGACTCGAACATTGTGTTAACCAGGGTTACAACTAAACATTTTAATTCTAAATTAGAATTTCTAGAAAGTCACGGAGCATTTTGATCACAAAAAATGAATTTTTATTTTGTTTCTGTATTGAATCTACGACTCACTCAATCTTAAACTGTAAGAAAGGTGCTTAGTTTTTAGTTCAGTCACAAAAGTCACGTTGACGTGGAGTGGGATGCCAGGTCAGGTGTTGACCTCGTCATCTGACCGTAATTCAAAATAACGAGGCGTCCTCTCCTTAGGGACTGATCCCAGACCATCTCCAATAGCCCGTTGCTCCAGTGCGACTTAAATTCAACTACCAACCATTCCCAAATGATACTAAGTTTATGTAACTTATACGAGAATATTTTTGTCTGAGATTTTTCTAAAGATTTCAACTTAATTTTATCGTAATGAATTTCTTAATAATTTCTTCAAATTGACGAAAAATAATTTTTATTACACATTTTTTATTACTTATGTTAGCAAATAACACGTTTTCTTTTTCTCTATATAATAACAATACTTTTAATGTGAGGTTGTAAGTCTTGAACAGTTCTAAACATTTCTTCACATAGTTGAAAATAGTCTGATTAAAAATTATTCTAAAAATTTGCATATTGTAAGTTAGAGTCATTTGCGTCTTATTCACAAACATGTGTTTTAGATCAAATAACTTATCGAAACAATTTTATGTGAAGTTAAAGTAACGTAACTACAACAAATATTTATCTCAGAATGAGCAGCATTTTAAGTTTGATGTTCTCAGATATTAGCATTCAACATGATTTGTATGATATCTGTTCGTTACTCTAGTTACGTGATTTCAATTCTGACCTTTTGAAACAGATAATCTTTATTCATTTAACTGAATAGTCTTAATTGGAACCTATCCAGCGTATTGATTAAAAATGGAAACATTAGTGATACAGGGAAGATATAAAAATCCCTACAACATTATCAATATTTAAAGTCGTACATCCGGAATTTAAGCTCCTCTGAGATCTTCATAAGTTCAAGAGATACAGTCCTAGTATTTTGATGTCCCATGATTGTTACGAATGAAAGCGTAGTTATTTGTTTCAAGCTATCGTGAAGTGAAACTGCCAATTCGTATGCGTCATATAAATCACTGGACGATCATAAAGTCAGAATCTTGAAAGGCCAAAGGAGTTCCGGAGAAAGACTATCTCCTCTCCAGGAGGATCTATTCCAAAATGGAGATGGGGGCGTGAGATTTCAGCCTCCACACAAAATCCCAAATATTTATCCACCAATCCATCAAGACTTACATCTTTCTATTGTAGACACGCACTGTAAGAATCAGCAGAATAGTCTTAATCGGAACTTATCCTGCCTATTGATTTAAAATGGTAAAGTATTAGTGATATAAGGGGCACAACTAAAAATCACCACAATACCCCAACATTTTAAAACCATGCACCCGGAATTTAAACTCCTCTGAGATCTTCATAAGAAGTTCAAGAGAATAACTGTCCCG
Source organism: Meta bourneti (assembly GCA_933210815.1). Classification (NCBI taxonomy): domain Eukaryota; kingdom Metazoa; phylum Arthropoda; class Arachnida; order Araneae; family Tetragnathidae; genus Meta; species Meta bourneti. The sequence goes on from OW119934.1 coordinate 28,334,162, forward strand.
TGATAGTTACCAGAGATCGACTGAAACCGCAGTTATTTGTTTCAAGCTATCGTGAAGTGAGATTGTCAATTCGTATCCGCCGCTACAAATCATTGGACGCGCATAAGTCAGACTCTTGGACGGCCAAAGGAGTTCCGGAGAAAGACAAATGATCTATTCCAAAATGGAGATGGGGGCGTGAGATTGGGGCCCCAAGATTTCAGCCTCCAAAGTCCCTAATATTTGCCTTCCAATCCATCAAGACTTACATCTTTCCATTGTAGATCCCAGACCGCAAGCAATCCATTCTAGGCGGCTCACTCTCTCTTTTTGTTTTATTTCAGCATTTTTTCCCTTCTGTTTGTTTCTTTTTCGATCTCTGACGGAAGGAAGGTTACTGTTTGATTATCCGGGCCTTCCTCCCGTGGCCCTTCAATCCATCTCTGGGAGACAAATGAAGAAGCCGGTCGAAACGATCCGGAGGCAGGTCGTCGATCAACGCCAGTCCGGCCCACTTGACGAATGGACCGCAAACTGTTCAGCTCCTGGAGAAAAGAAGCCGCACCGAACCTTTCACTGAAGCCATCCCGGGGGACGCTTGCGATTACTAGTCAAAAGAACGAGTCCCACTTCCCTCGTAATGAAGTGACTGGAAATTGTGATCCCTTCAAAAATTGTAGAAGGGTCTTGGAACCATAAAGTTAACGTGCTCTCTTAATCAAAACCATGAAAATGGGGGTTCGATGCTCTTTGGTAAGGTTGTCGATAGAAAGAGGGCTATCATATTTTTAACCATTAAAACAGGGGTGCTTGTCCAGCTGTCCGAAGAACTTAGTCGAGAGGGATTCGCGTAATCACCACCGAAAAGTTCTACGAGTAAAATTATTTTTTAAATAAGCATTTTAGATGTTTATATAAGATTTTAAATATTTTAAATAAACATTTTAAACATTTATATAACATTTTAAACCAATAGAAACGTTGATATAACACTTTAAATAAACATTTTAAACGGTTATATAATATTTCAAACGTGTATATAACATTTTAAAGCAATATAAACGTTGGTATAACATTTTAAACGTATGTATAACATTTTAAATAAACATTTCAAACGTTTATATAACATTTCAACTAAATATTTTAAACGTTTTTATAACATTTTAAATAAACATTTTAGCGCATATAAACTTATGCCTCAAAACTATTAAATAATTACGATAAAACTTGAAAATTCGAAGGGGTATAGTTACTAAATAATATAAATGTGCTTTTCTCAATTTAATTTTTTGCTTCTTACGCAGGAATTCGTAGCCACGGTATAGTTAGTCAAGCTGTAATAATGGCAGATTTGTAAGACATAAAAACTACCGTACTAGACATTTAAACATTAGCATTGAAAAACGTTTCAACATCATTGAAACATGGAAATCCTAAATGGAATTTGTATTTTTCGTTCTTAAAGCACGTCCTTCGTGCGATGAATGAGGACAGGTTCAGTTATTCTACTTTATTCAGTGTAACTCTCAATACTTAGAATTAAAATATTAAATGCAAATTGCGATTGATTTTCATGATTTAAGAATAAGATTTGTGATTACGGATTTCCTGAAATGAGTTAAATTCTAGCGTTCAGAAAATCAAGTCACATTATTGACCATATGTTAGTCACTAAAAATACGCGGGTGTGTAATATTGTAGCACAAATAAGTGTAATATTGTAGCACTTCAAAAAATAATTAAAGTTCCCATTGCAGTATTCACGTTCACTGGTCACGTTTGATGTAGTTATCCTCATTGGTGAATTTGACTTGATCTTCATAGCAAATGGGTGTTCAGAAATCGACAGAATGATCTAAAACTTATCAGAGATCGACTGTCAGAAGTTCGGTGAGATAGCGAGGCGGAGAGTTCCGGGATGTAGTGCACATTTCAGCCCTGCATGGGTCAACCAGACTCACCGCAAAGGACTTGTTCCTCAATATGCAGAATTAAAGGAGACACCGGAGACGATATGACACTACTGGAGAGATTATTGCATCCCTATAAACTTAACGCCTTAAACTTAACCGCATACAGCCTAGCATTGCTTTCTCTACCCTTTAGTCTTCAATAATTACTGGGAGACACAGCTAGTTCCATACAGTTTGACCCGTTCGTATACAGCTTAGTCGAGCTAGGGAGGTGAAACGTTCGTGGAGCTACAGGATATCTTCTCTAGTTCAATTAAGTATAGGAGTACTTAACTTTCTCTGCAACGCGTCAACACGGGTGTTGTGTACCAGACTACCACTAGGCTCTAAAATTGCAAATTCAGGACTTAATTAGCTAGGTAGAGGCTCAGATATCATTGAGCCTTTTCCAGGTCGTGGAGATATCCAGTTGCGCTTGTTAAGATAGGATATACTCGTTTTCATACGAATTATAGAAGATTCAAAAATACAACAGTTAAATTCCCTTACCCATAATCTCCACTGCCTATGACGCTCTTGCTAAATGTATTTGTTTTCCACCTTCTATTGACTTAAAAATGGTTTCTGGCAAAGTTACTCTGTGAAAACTGTTTTAACCACCCTCCATAAAATCAGACAGTTAAAAGAGACACTATTTGAACTAAGCAACATTCCTGCCACATGCAAAAGTCGTATGGAGATTCATGATTTTCGGACTTTTGAGTATAGGTACCTGGACCTATTGAGTTGAGTATCTAATGTACCTGGACAATGTGATAGTGGTTGGAAGTGATAAGAATCATTTTAAAGTGTTTTGAAACGTTTCCGTGATGTAAACCTGAATTCTAACCGTTCTATTTGTTATTGCTTGAAGGGGTCCGATTCCTGGGGCACATTCTTTACCACGAAGGAGTTGACCAATCCAGACAAGACCGAGACTCTGGGTCTGGACATGTCTGTTGAAATGCTTCCGTGATGTAGACCTGAAGTCTAACCTTTCTGTGTTACTGCTTGAAGGGGTCCGATTCCTGGGGCACATTCTTTACCACGAAGGAGTTGATCAAGCCAGACAAGACTGTGACTCAGGGTCTAGACTTGGCTGTTTGGAATGGTACGGAATTTAGCTTTAGTCGTAGGTCTAGGTCTAATTATCCCATCGTATTCTCAAAAAAGACTTAAGACTGCACTAGTCTAAAGAGGTGCCAATGTTTATAAGTAAAAGAACGCGACTTTTTGTTTTCGCTGTGTTTCAGTCTCTCAGTGTATATTTATTGTGAAAATAAGATTACGTATAGGTATTCTCGAAGTGAGATTGAGAAATAATAAAATCGAGGCACTCACTCTTAAATAAGTCAGAACATCAGAAAATAAAAGTGGAGGATTGTCATTTTTGCATGACTATTTTACTTCCTATAGGAGTTTCGGGCAGACTTCGTTAGCGGTGAAGACTGCAACGCGGTCTGATATGATAAAAAGGGCTGTTTTTTAGAGAAGGGAAAGATTCTTGAATTATTTTATGTACACCCTCCCCGGCGTGCAACTAATCGAAGCTTATGAATGCCAAAAACTGGAATGTTGCATCATATTTCAAATCAACATATTCATCTACGTTCATAAGAAAAATTTGTTGACTAACAACTGCTTAAACGCTAAATGTATTAAGGTATTATGAACAGTTTATTAATCACGATTCCAAATTCCACTTTAAATAGAAAACACTCCTGAAAAAGGCTTTGAACAAATGCAGATGGCGTATATCCAAAGCTAAAAAGGGCCGCTGTAGCCCATTTGGAAGAGTAACAGATTAGCAACCGGAGAGTTGCAAGTACGAAACTAGGTCCAACCAAAGACCGCCGTGTACGGGGGTTGTGCACGTTAAATCTGCCGTGACCCCAAACGTCCTCACGTTGGCGTTTTGAGAATGGCCTTTTTTTTATCTGGAAAAACCATTAGTGGGGAATCATCTGACCGTGGTTCAAAATTAAGAGGTGTTGTCCTCACTTCGGGATTGATCCCGGACCGTCGCCAATATCCTGTTGCATTGCTTCAGTGCGACGTCTACCTTACCAAAGCTAAAAACAAAATTTTAGATAATTTGTAAATAATGTAATTTTTTTTCATCGAATTTCATCAAGACATTCTTCAAAGGGTTATTTTTGACTCAAGGAGAAAAGGGCCAGAGCTTGAGCCCCAGTATCCCTCCTCTATATGATCCTGTTTGTATATAAGATCTTTTCTCTGAAATGATCCATAATCTGACTGTGGTTCAAAATTATGAGGTCTTGTCCTCGAGGCTTTCCCTCCGGGATTGATCCGGGACCGTAGCCAATTGCTCGTTGTGTTGTTCCAGTGCGACGTTAATTCAACTATCTACCAACTTCCTTCCTCTGGAATGATCGTCCTTTATGTACCTTTTGTTGCAATCTCCTTTTATTAGTTATGGATTTGGTTTTGTGTGATTTTGTTAATTATGTTTAGCTTTCGTCGAAGGTGGTAATTTGTGTCGAATTTTATATCTCGTGCATTATTTCAACTATCAAAAAGAGGCCGTTTTTGAATAATATTTTTCGAGGATTTCAAAAATCGTTCTCTCGAAGTTGAATGTTCATAGAAGTAATTTACTTTTGATATCATATTTTTCTTCCTTTATCTCTACCTTAAGTAGATCAGCAGTTCAATGAATTCGCAATAGCTCAGTGGCGTCATCTGTAGGAATATACATGAAACAAATAACCAATGGAGAAATTTTGGTCTAAATTGAGATTGCGATCAGGTTTTAAAAAGGGAAGGGTGAGGAAGCCATGAAATGTGAGAAATATTTTCTATTGTAACGTTAAACCTGTTTTATAAATTTATTTCATTGAATTTGTAATAATAAAGCAGGACAAGAGGGTGAAAAGAAAGGAAAGATGTACACTTGGGCAATTTACGTACTTAGGATACATATTTATATTTCCTGAGAGGCCGTCATCTAACCTCATACTTGGGCCCTGAATGTACATTCGGAGCCTGCGTAAGATAAGGCCTGCGTAAAGACAAAAGAAAAGCGTTTAAAATAAACATTAGTCAGGAATGTAATCTGTATGTGAAAAAAAGGGCTTTATCCACATTTCAGGTAATTAAATATAGACTAACAAAAGACAGAATTAAAATATTTTTAAAAGTTAAAATGTGATCAGTGTATCAAAAATTGATATAATTTACGGAAGTAAGTTTTCATTCAGTTAAAGGTATTAATTCAATGTTCAGTATTTGTAAAAATTCATTCAGAAATTTTGCGAAAACTTTCTTAAAATTGTTATTCTCCTAGACACTATGTTCATATGAACCAGATAATTTATAATTGTTATTATACGTTATATCAATATTAAAAATTAATTCACAATTAAGAAAATTATTTTTAAAAATCGTACTCGCCTATAGTGTATATTAGCATGGAATAAATTATTATAGATTTTATATGAAAAAGTTCACTACTTTGATACTCACATCTTGTAGAATGAATAAATTTCCTTCTTCCAATGAAAACATTCATTTACAACTTAGAATGTCTAACAATAGTCTCCATTACTTTTATATCAACTAAAATTTCTCTAACAATAAGAATATTTTCTCAGTAATAAAAGTAAGCAAAGTAAACTAAATTTTGAAAATATGACCTGTGGAACTTATATGTAGCTTAATGTTGGAAATAGAGAGTTGATTTTGTTGTGAATAATTTCCACTTTTGTAACAACTGTAGTCACACTGTAATTTATGTAATTTTAACTATCTCTGTTATGATGGAATACCAATCTTACAAAACTCAATTTTATGTCGACGATGTTTTTTATTTCAAAGAAAGATATTTGTCCGTTTAGTTTCATGATTGATACCAAACTCTCCGAGAGTTCATAGCACTCACTTTTATTTTAAGTAATCTTAAATTTACAGTAGGATTCGCGAAAATCAAAAACTCCCCCTTCCAGTAACCGTCGCAATACAACGTTAACCCCGACTAAACCAATCGAGGCAGATACACAGACCTTATTAATGGCAAAAATAAAATTCGGAACTTTATCAAAACTTTTTAAACCCGGGAGCAGCAGCAGTCCTATGGAAAAAGCAATTTCTAAACCTTTTTAATAAAGTCTTCCAAAAAATGAAGGAAACAAGAAAGAAAAGAAATTCTAAAATTCTTCCCAAAAACTTCGCACCAATTACCAACTGTCTTTAGTCTTAAGTTCCAGTCCAGTATAGGGTGAATTTTTCTTAAAAGGCACAAATGCTTGAAGGAGTGGGAGGGGAAAGAAAAGGTGTAGGTTGAGGTATGGGGGGAAAAATTGGTTCAGTTTGGGATCCAATCAGGTTGAACGGGAGAAACGAAGTGAAGGGAGTTGACATGCTTCTGATGCATTTCTCCCTTGGGTTCGATTTAATTTCGAACTCTAGAGCGGAAGTTCGGTAATAAATACGAGTTCCATTTTTTCCCCTACCGTGGTTCGAATTCTGGGCCGCTGTGTAAAAAATATATGTGCGTATATATATATAGACCCTCTCTATATGTATTACGTAAGTAATTTATGGCAAGACATTCACTGCATATGCATCATCTCGGTTTGACAGTTGCACACTGAGGAATTTGAAATTAACCCCCTGTCGGGAAAAAAATACAAGCTTTTTGCGAAGTGAAAATGAAGAAAATGTGATAACAGTAAAACACATGCCTTTCTGTATTCAGATATTTGAATTCTGATGTCAGGTCAATGTGCGTGTTTTAATGTATCTGAACATTTTTACCTTTGCTTCCTATTTTTATTTAACATTTTTCCTGCATCTTAATTTTGATTTATCATCTCTTGGTTTCAAACATCTTTATACATATTTATGTGGTAAAAGAGGTCTGAATATTAGAATTTCCTTTAAACTACTTCATTATGAAAAAACACAGTTTATATATGAATATTTTCTGCTACATTTTTTTTCATGCAGATACGGCAAATTTATTCTAAGGGAAAATAACTCAATCATCACAAATCGTAAAGCCATATAATTTTAAATATTAGTATTTGTCCCTTTATTTCATTTCTAGTCAATCAGAGGATATTAAAGGTTAGTTTTCAGTTTATATATCTTTCGTGTAAGTGAACAGTCATTTCTCATTCAGAATCACAAAATTATCCCATATCTTAAGTTTAAATATGATTTTGTTAACATTATTTCCTTTATTTTTAAATCTTTTGAGACGAGGGTTATAAAAGCGGCGCCAATATCACAAGATAAAATAATAGAGACCAAAGTAAATAAAAGCATTAAAAGTGGTCTCTAAGAATTAAGCTCAAAATTTTTATGGCTGAATAAAATATCTTGCAAACTCATGTTGGTCAACAACATGAAGAATTTGAAGTGTAAAGGTCAAAACATACTGATCAACATGAGGAAGATAGATTAAATGAGAAACATGATTTTAGTTAGAATTGATTATTTAAAACATAGTCAGTAACATGATGTAGATATAAAAGGTATGGGGAAAACAACGGAAAAACAATTTATTTCACTCGATTAGTTTTGTTTATTAATGAAATTTATTAATAATAAAGACAATGAAATGAATAACGTAAAGAGGAATAAAATTTTCAACAATGCAAAGAATAAATATGAAATGCATTCTAAAATTGAAATTTGCGTTATAACCTCAATGTATCGTTTGTATTATACCTCTCAGGAACACTAACTTTCTTATAACTTTACAATGCTTATGTTCTATCGTTAATTCATCTGTGACCAAATTTACATTTACATTTTCAATAGTTTATTCACTTTTAATATTTATCTTTGATGTGTATTTAAAATTCATAAAACCAATTTTAAAAACTACCTCTTTCCCATTTCAGAACATTTAGTACTCTTAATTTGTTATCCAAATGCTATGAAATTTAGTATATGCTATGAATATCTTAGAAAAATATATATTAAAATATTCTCTTTGGAATTCAAGAATTAATATAAAACGAAGAATTTTAATATAATTTTCAAAGCAATGAAGTAAAAATGTGTTCACTCAAGCATCATCTGAACTTTCAATATTTAGTTTCATTCACCATATATTTATCCAATAATAGGAATCATAAAATGTTTATTTGATCGCACATGTGAAAAGGCAAACACAGATATTTATAACAGAATAAAACAAGGCCTAAAGAAAGTGGAATTGCTACAAAACTGAGTTTCAATTGGTTGGTATAAACTTTTATCAAATTTTCCCATTTTGCAATACGTGTAAGCACTTGAGCTCTCTTCTCACATTCTTATCATTTAGTATCACTCGATCTGTTGGGAACACCACATGTGCTCTTTTGATGGGGGTAAAACACGGTATTTAAACCTGCTTTCCTAATCCTGCTTTCCACAGACATTTTTCTCTCTGAAACGAAAAGTAAGGTTAGTGAATTATTCATTGCCAATTAATTTATAATAAACTTTTTATGGCTACAGTACCGATTACGAATTTCTTTAATATTGAAATTTTTAAAGCAGCTAAACAATCTTTTTTGTGTAATGTCAGTATATAAACTTTAAGAAAAGTCATAAAGTAATGCATCTATTTTTTACTTTTTAGATTGAAGGATGGATTCTTATATCGGGCTATTAGTTCTCATTGGAATAATCGGAGCGGCAGTCTCTGAAACGAAATATTGTCCACCACAACAGGGTCCCAGCCCATGTTATTGCTTACATGGCCTATTTTATGGTGGAAACGGAACAAGAGTTCAGTGCACATCCATAAACAACACCCAGACATTGTATAACGAAGTACAAAGACTACGTGGTTATCCTGTTGATTACTTCATCCTCTCTCACTCAAGTCTCTCCCATCTCCCTGCTGGGCTTTTCTCTGGCACAATTATTAAACGACTCACTATACAGGACACCACATTGAAGAATCTGTATTCAGTCAAAGAATCTAAACCATCTCCATTTGATGGTCTAGAAGACTCGCTGGAAGAAATAAGTATTCAATTTGTCAAAGACCCATCTAGGTGGTTTTGGCCTGAAATGAAAAATTTCACACATCTCAAGGCATTTGAAATTAACATGGCCCAACTCGACTTTGTTGGACATGTGTTTGCCGAAATGGGAGGAGGCTCCCTAGAGAGTGTCACAGTAACTTACAGCAATGTATACCGAATTCATCCTCAAGCTTTTCCCGAGCTTACTAATATGAAGCGAGCTATTTTTTCAGGAAATAATATTCCATACTTGGTGAGGACAATGTTTCCCAATCCAGCCCCAAAATTGGAACTGTTGAACTTCAGGTAAAGTATGCAAAAGATTCTATTCTGACGTTTATTTTGCTTTAGATTTTTTTCATCTTGAAGTCAATTATCAATTCCTCTGAAACGAGATATTCAGTTAGATCAGCGATTTTCATCCTTTTTCATCCATGGAGCATATAAACTAATTTCAAAAATTCTGCGGCACACCAAAAATTATTTTTTTGCCAATCTAGCAAAAATAGGTATAATTTTGATTAATTTACAAAAATGTTAATGTTATTACCCTTTTTGCTTCCAAATGGCTTTCTTATAAATCTTTTTGAAACAATTTATTTACTTTGTAATCAAAAATAATACTCAAAATTATTTGTATGGATATTACTTGAAATTATTTGCGCACACATTTGTCAAAAGTACAGAATTAAATCTTTGAAATTAAATAAATCTTAGAAATTTAAACCATTTCGACAACCATAAGGCACAGCGGTGCCATTCTTGTGGCACACCGATTCAAAATCACTGTGAATTTGACTATTAAATAAAATAAAATTATTGATGATAGCAGAAAATAACTACCCAGGGTAAACTCAAATTATATAATAGGAAAGCACGGCTAATTTAACATTTTTTTACTTAAATTTTAAACTACAAAACATATACACTGCACAATTAACCTTAATTCATTTATTAGAAATTTATGGTTTGCTTGAAATAAAATCTTTTAGAGTTCTATAACATTAAAAATGCAAAGATTATGTTATCAAATATGTGTCGATAAAATTTTATATTTTAAATTATAAAAAATTACATGTCCGTGATTTTACAATTTCAGAAAAATTTTCAGTAGTATTAAGCGTTTTAAAATAGTATAAATTTTGTATACATTACTAATAATCATTGTTTATAGATGGCCATGGAAAGATCAGGAACAGGGATAGATTAAAACTGAGAAACATTAACAAACTGACAACTGTCTAATTAAAAATTCAAAGTATTTAGAAATATTGTATTAGACAAAATATTAGTTCAATTTGAGAATTTCTAGGTTTTTTTTACATAATTGCTTAAAAGTAAAAACATAATCATAAATATATACTAAAGTAAAAGTATAAGGTATCTTAAATATCGTATACCTTTTTGCTTACTAAGGACTAGATTTGCTATTGAAATAATCGGAGTAAAGTGAAATATTTTAAGTGTAGATAATTGGCTTACGGTAGTTTTTAAAATTGTATAAAATGATTTTTAAAAAGTAAATGTTGTATTCTACTCTGCAAAAAAATTTACAAATGCGATTTGTTTTATTTAAAGGAAGCACACATTTTAACACTACAAATGCTATTAAAACTGCATTAAAAATTAGTAGCAATATTTTCGAACTGTCTTTAGACTCTGATGTGTGAAATGTCGGTCTGAAATTCTGAATAAATATCTTATATTAAAGATAGATTCACTGTAAAATTATGTGTTCCATTGTAAAACAAACATTGGATTATTCTATACAAAATAAAATAAAATATATTATCTAGTGAAAAATTGGAATTTTAACTACAATACCAGAGATATTCATGGAATATATTTTAACCCGACACTAATTAGGTAGTTCGTTTGATAACAAATTTAAAAATCTTGAAACGTATAATCAAATATTTCTAAAAGTTCTGGTAATCAGGTTTTGACTTCAATTTAGAGAAGTAAATAATAAAGGTATTGTTAAGCAGAGTAGTATCTCAAAAATTTTTTCAAACACTTATCAAAATATTGATTAAATAGTACATGTATGGGATACTTTTTTAAGAAACTGAGCATTTACTTTTTGAAATTAAAGTAAGGAATGGTAATGAGAGAGAAGTATAAACTGAGAGACGTAATAACCTGTTTTGAAAAAAAAGCATAAATATTGTTTGAAGGTAATCATTCAGATTGAAATGAACTTAAAAGCACTAGAGAATATTATATGAACTTCCCCCGATATAAATCGTAACGCATTCATCACTAAGAATATAAAACATTTTTCAAAATGCATTATGGTTTTAACACGAACTTTCATTTCTCCTTAGTGACAACAAACTTTTCACCCTGAATGAAAACATGTTTGAAAATATGCCTGCATTGAAGTTTTTAGACTTTACACAGAATGAATTCAAATCTTATGAAAGCACTGTTTTCAATCCATCATGGAACCAACTCAAATACTTTTATATATCGGGTAAGTATTTTATTATCACATAAAATTTAATGACAAACTAAAAGAAGCTTATTATAATTTAATTACCATGCCATTTTCGACTTTCACTGTTTTTATACGGTTTTTTGTGTGAAAGAAATTTAAACACTAAACACTGATGAAGATGAAAGACTAATAGGATTTGAATAGTTGAAATAGTTACTACTGATCAAACATTCTGAACTGATCTGACATTCAAAATATTTTATCTAATTGTAATTCATTTTCTTTTATTCATAGTCGTTCAAATGCACAACGCATTTCTTTGTAACATTACTTAGAAATATGCACATTTATAGCATTCTAAGAAAAAAGAAATTTAGCAATTTATAGTCACTATGTTTAATTCCTTATTATTTATAATGACCGCGGTAGACTAGTTTGAAGAGCAACGGATTAGCAACCGGAGGGTTGCGAGTTCGAAACTCGGTCCAGCCAAAGACGGTAGTGTACACGGGGTCTGGTGCACGATAAATCTATCGTGGCTTCAAATGTCCTCGCGTTGGCGTGATGGAATTTTGGAGAGTGGGGTGCCAGCTCAGGTGTTGTTCTCGTCATCTGACCGTGGTTCAAAATTCGAGACATTGTCCTTGGTTCTTTCCCTTCGGGATTGATCATGGACCGTCACCGATAGCCCGTTGTGTTGCTCCAGTGCGACGTTGACTACCTATCTTATTAGTTGATTCATTTAAGCGATTTATTTACCGATAGCACACATATATATATTGCGTAACAAAATCTAATTTTTTTATCCAAATCTCAAAACTCATTAAATTAAGTAAACATTAACCCCCTTTGAAAGAAAGTCATTATTTACCATCTTATTTGGTTTTACAGTGGATTTCACATCTTTTAATTTAAATGTGTTAAGCGGTGTTAAAGTACTATTCTCTTTGTGTTCATATCGAAAAAATGTTTTATCATTGAAAAAATGTCTAAAAACCTAGATAGCTTTTATCTAGTACTTCCCAATTCAAACACAACTTTTATAAATACGTGTACACAAACTTAAAATGATAACTTTAGGATTATGCGAAGATAAACTGATAAAATTAAGTGCGTGCTATTCTTTTAGAATACTTATTCATTACCTATTAATTTATTCAACGTTTAATAATTAAAAAAATAGAGTAAATGTACTAGATTTTAAAATTATTTATAAATTTATCTTTCAATTCATTCTTTTAACTTTATAGGCTCTAACGCTACATTACTTTTGTTTTCAGTCAATCCTTTCAGGTGTGATTGTAGTCTGATCCCACTTCAACAGAAGCTTATTTCGGGATCGGGCCCCCCATATCAAGATTTGGATCAAGTCACGTGCAGCAATCCTGGAGATCCAAAAAAGACAAAACTGCGTGACTTGGACGGAAAATCAATGCATTGTTAGCTATAAAATTTGTGTTGTAAAACTTGGATAATTTACATAAATGCATTTTTCTGTTTCGAAATCTTCCTGTTAAAGCGTAAAAGGAACATATTTTTAGAAACAACAACTTTTTAATTAAAGTTCAAAAACAGAAAGTCCAAACTATCAAAAAACAACTTTTATTCTCATAAGCATTACAATATATTCCATTGCAAATCTATACAGCGCACGTCTTGAATTCAGACTTTTTGTGTTTAACATTAGCAAACAATTAAGCATAATTTAGTTTCATAAAAACTTAAAAATGCACTCTGAAATTCACCAGTGAAAATGAAATCTCAATCAGTATAACATGTTTGTACATCAAAACAAAGTTATAAAAACAAAAGTTTCAATTATATTCAAATACCAACTATACAAAAAACATCAAATTTCCTTTTTGAAACAACTACATAAAACGTAAAATAAAATTCCTTGTGTATGACTTTTGTTCGTATAAAAATGAAATATGAATGATTCACATGAATTAATCCTTTCACTTATTTCTCAAGCATCTAAATGCAATTCTGTTTTATGATTTCTGTGAAGCAATAAAGATAGCAAAATTTTGATAAATAATTTTAAAATGCCACAGAATGAAAAGTGTAAAACAATCATATAGAAAAAGATAAAACTAAAAATGAGTGAAAATATTGAATAAATATAACTCACGAATCATATCAATAACTTTATAAATTAATCATCCACATAGTTATCATTCAACAAAAATATATAAATGAAATTGGCACAAATGAACTCGCAAATGTAAACATGCTTGTATAATTTTCCTAATCCTTTTAACGAGATGAAAACATTTTTTCTGGAAAATGGCCAAAAAAATCACGTGTCTTAAATTCAAAATATTTTTATAGTTAATAACTGTAACGTATTGAGAGATGGCTCATCTAAAGCGAGAAAATAAAGCTTGTTTTAGATTTAATAAATGCAACGAAACCTAATTCTAAACACAATTTTATCACTCAAGTCTGCAACACAAATAGTAATCAGGTCTATGAAGTTATATACATAAATGTGCAAAATACTATACGATTCAAAAATAATATTCGAAAACTGAAAATTAGTTAGCAGAGAGAAATTTCGGTATACATTCATGACAGAAAAAAGGTATATAAATATAAATTATTATTTCAAGTGCATTTATAGAGTTGAACTAATGAAAGATAAATGTATATTATTTATATATAATGCATATGAAAGATTACATATTCATAAATTAAAATCATGCGTTAAAAGTATTCTATACATTCAATTATATTAAAGATATTTAAAGACCTCTTTAAAATACCAGTTTTAAAAAAATACAGGGCACAATATTCAAAAGAGGTGCGAAACTTCATAAGCATAAGTCATTCAACAGATTCAAACTAAAATAATTCGACCTAAAATTGCAATTTTCAATCAGGTTTAAACATTAAAATAAAAAGTAAAACTTAAAACCAAATGTAGCAATCATCGCTTCATGACTTTTTCTAGAATGTTGGAAACTGAAAACTGTTGTTTAATATAGCATTATGTCTCTTTAAAGCGCCAATGTGTTTGAAACTATATCACCAATGAATTCCTGTTTAAGAACTGAATAGTGAGAAATTGGCGAATTCATTTATTTTCAATGCTTTCATATGGAATGAAATGAAGTTTAAAAGTCCTTTCAAACTTACTTATCACAATATTTTCACGAATCAACTCTCTGAAAGAGTTTTCCCAATGACATTCAGTTCAGTTTCACAAAAAAGAAGTCATAGTTGGAAATTCCCCAACTGCTTCGTCCTTAATGGATTGCTATAACATTCCCAAACTTTCTTATCTTGAAAACGTATTACGTGCTAAATCCTAGAATATTCTTGGCAGCATTGTTCAGAATTCGACCGTTCCTTGCGATATCAACTTGTGGGAACGCTCTAAACGCATAAGCACATTGCACTTTACATACATGATCAGTCAACACCGATTCTTTGGAATAAGCTGAAGCCAAATGTAAACAATTGTTGATTCTCAAGGACTGACAGATAGGCTATAAAATATAAAACGAAGTTTATAAAATATTTGCATTAAACAAATTATTAAATATTGTCAATACAAAAGTATGCTAAAATATAGAAGTAATTCATTTATCGCACTAAAATGGAATGCTGTTCAAACTGTTTAACGGTTAATACGTCACACATACAGATTGTTTATAATTAATATTCAGGTGAACCATAGTCAGGCCATAGAGGAAATATAAAAGTAGAGTGAGCAATTGTAACCTTTAAATATGACCAGTATCATTGGACCAAAACTCATAGAAACGTAACCCTTGAGGTTGGTTGGTATTGGGTTTTATGGCGCAAGGGCCATTTTAGCCAAACACAAGACAACAAGGTAGGAAAACAGCAAAACGCAGAAGGGTAGGCCAGGGTAAAACAGAAGGGAGGACAGATCACTCAGGTACCTCGGGTTTGTGATGTCCGTACACACCTAAAGAAGATGCAGCCCTGAGGACTAGGATTTTAGAAATTCAAAAGTAATCATCAAAATAAACATATTTGCTGCTTTCAGTTTTATGAAACTTATCTCTTATATTTAAGAATATATTAATACTTTAAACCAGGGGTCGACAAACTTTTTTGACCGTCGACCCCTTCAAGAGTTTCTTGACTCTTTATCGACCCCCTCTATTTTACTATTACGTAATTATAATAGGATAAGCAAAAAGGACGCTTATGTGAGGGTTTAGGTTGTTTATTTTATAGTTACAGTGTTTATTGGGTATGTATAATATAGTATATATTATTATATTGGTTTAACGTCAAAGGAATACGTTTCTGTTCTTCTTAACATAACATATTTAATAGGTGGGATATTATATTAATGTATAAAATATAATTTAGATAGCAAAACAACAATAATATAATCTTCCTTATACAGGGTGTCCCAAAAAGTTTGTTCCGCAATTTATCTTTTTACCATTTGGAGATAGGTAGGCAATGTAAATTGCAAAAGTGCACCAAATAAGGTAAGTAATTAAGATATGTGAATAAAATTATCACGTGATAACAATTTAAGCGGATACAGTTTTTAATTTTTATACAACCCCTCTAGATAAAAATCCGAGATGGCAGAAATGTTCCTTACCTGTATCCCTATCGTTAGTAAAAAACCATATTTTTGTAGGTTGAATAGTAACGGAGATACAAGAGTTTCCATTTTAAGGGGGCCGTGTCTAATTTAGAACGATGGCCAAAAATGAAGAGCGAAGTTCTGCATTGCTGCAGATGGAAAACATTTTGAACATGCGTTGTAAATTTCCTTTTATTTTTATTTAAACCATTTTTTCTACAATATTTTTATTGAAGATTACATTGTCTACTATTATTCAGTGCGATTTTCATCTGCAGTTGCAATACTACATTACTTTGCACAATGTTGCACTTTCTGACCGAAAAAAATGCTTTTTAGCATTGTGTATACGGTCCCTAATCTGACTGCTTGAACAGGTGTGCACAAGCGGTATAAGTCAACTTTTTTGCGTCATTATGCCTCCGTTACTGTTCAACCTAGAGAAATGCAGTTTTCTGCTAACGATAGGGATGCAGGTAAGGAACATTTTTGCTATCTCAGATTTTTATCTAGAGGGGTTGTATAAAAATTAAAAACTGTATCCGCTTAAATTGTTATCACGTGATAATTTTATTCACATATCCTAATTACTTACCTTATTTGGTGCACTTTTACAATTTACATTGCCTACCTATCTCCAAATGGTAAAAAGATAAATTGCGGAAAAACCTTTTTGGGACACCCTGTATATGTGAAAATAAGACTTTATTAACTTAGTATACAGTTTACCAAAACGTTATCAATGGGAAGGGCGTGCTTCGTGACTCTTGACAAGATTAGCAATGTTGGGTTCAAAATTAGTAAGTTTCAGCCTTAAATCGCCATGGAATTCTATATTCACTCCTAATTCTGCCGTTATTCAGGATGGAGGTAATCCAAGTTAACCGAATTAAATATTACCCGTACAATGATGTCTTATAGTTTTCTATCGACCCCTAACAATGTTATATCGACCCCTGGGGGTTGATATCGACCACTTTGGCGACCACTGCTTTAAACCTACATTTCTTTGATTTGGACCTTAACGACTTGAGGAAGCAACTTACCCCTTCTTTTGTGCAGGTACACATAACGCACGGAGATATTCTGTCAGCAGATCCCACATCTATAGTAACTTTTCCAACAGTGCAAGATACCCTCTCCTTCCATTCTTCTAAGTCTATGCTAGGAAGATTGTTGCACGATACTCGGGGATTCCTGAAATAAAGCAAATCATAAGTCGACCGTCATGGATCCTAGGGAAATTTTGGGGGCTGCGGTAGCCCGATTGGAAGAGTAACGGATTAGCCACCGGAAGGTTGCGAGTTCGAATCCAACCAAAGACCGTCGTGTATATGGGGACTAGGGCGAGTTAAATCTGTCGTGGCCTCAAATGTTCTCACGTGGGCGTGGTGTGGAAGTTAGGAGAGTGGGGTGCCATCTCAGGTGTGACCTCGTTCTCTGACCGTGGTTCAAAATTGCGTGGTGTTGTCCTCGTTTCCCTTCGGGTTTGATCCCGGACCCTTTTCAATAGCCCGTTGTGTTGTTCCAGCGCGACGTTAATTAAATACCTACCTACCTAGTGTAATTTTGAATTTTCCCTCAATAGATCATCGATTCTTATGAAAAAGAAGAAACAAATCTCTCAACTAATCAATCCATATTTAATCCTCCTGGTAGTCGTCTCGAAGAGGTATCTCGTCATTAGCAAAACTGACCAGATCTTGATGAACAAAAAGAACTCTTCAATAGAAGAAAACTGACCAGATCTTGATCTCGTCATCGTCAAAAACTCGGAAATATCTTGATGACGAGATATCTCGTTATCAGAAAAATTGGTCAGATCTAGATGGACGAGATATCTCGTCGAAACCACTTGGAGGGTTAAGCGAAATATTGCAGTAGGAAATACATCTGTTAACATGCGCATTTCTCATTTGTTGTTATTTTATGAAAACTTTATAAATTGCTGATGGCAGCACACTTCATAAAAATAAAATGAACAGAGAGCAATTGAAATCATCCATAGATGTAATATACCATTTCGAAATAGGAAAATATACCTAGAATGGATCAGTTACATTTAGCACAAAAGTACTCCTTATTTCCTTACTATTTCACGTGGCTTTCATAGAAGGTCGTTCAAGTAGTACCGCATGTTGAATGTATAATTCTACACGCGTACTTTTCTTAAATTTAATGCAATACAATATACCTCTTTCTACGACTGTCGAATTACAGAATCATGTCTAAAAATTGTATTAAACTTTATCACACAGTGTTGAGAGTTTTGTTGATAGAAAATAATTTTATTTCAGAAACTCGAGCATACCTTATGCATGCTTATGTTTTTCTTTGTAAGGGATCAGTCATTTGGACATACAAATGTATTTAAAGGGGAATCATCATTATATAAAAGTAATGAATTTTGATCCTCTTTTGAATAAATGGACATTTTCTGTCCAGCACTACTTTTTCGTGCAGGTTTTATTCTACAAATATAACCTACGGAGTTCCCTCCCTGAAGCACAAATTATAAAAGCTCCCCTGGAAAGTATAAGTGCCGTAAATTAGCATATTTTTAAATTATTTGTTCCCCGAGAAATTTGAACCCCACCAAACCCTAGGGAAATACGCGAAGTAGATACCAATTCTGCGAAACTTGCTTTTGCAAACGAGTAGTTTCACCTTGGTGCCAAGGTAATAAGTTTGCCACTCTCCCTATTTTTGAAATGTATCACCAAGTGACATTGTCTGATTGACTTTCTATTCAACCCTTCAGTACGTGAGATACCAGTCAGACAACTTTTCGGCGCTTAAGTAAGAATGGATAAACAGTCTGGCGATTTATGGTTGAAACGCCATATATATACGTTGTAGATTAACTTTAGGCGATAGCTAGTTCACATGCAGTAAGGATAATTTTTAATTTTCTAATCTAGCAGATATTCTACATCCACTTGACTAAATTTCTATTATTTTTAGATGACAATTTTTCAAAACAATCTTTTTGACGTAATACGATAATTTTTAAAATTCAAATAATTTTTTTATCTTTATGGTACCACCACATTTTCTCGCTTAAGTTTTGCAATTGTGATATCTACAGTATGTATAATGAATAAAGAATAATTAAATTGTTAAAATACAAAGAAACAGTCTCTAAGTGTTGTGAGTAGATTTTGTTTCTATTTTAATTATTCAGTGAATTTTTAGAGTTTTATCTAGATAAAAAGCGATAATTATCTCAGATACACCGTGCTTACCGAATCATTAAACACCTAATCCATTTTTCATGCAGTTGAAGCCTCAGAAGTCTCCAATGGTAGGTGATAGTTGCATCAAAATAAAACGTGGATTTCACGGATCGTCACAAAAAGATCAGTTAAGTTAGAATTAATAAACATATTTACACTAGAATAAGTTTATGAACAAATAAAAAAATATATGATTCCACAATTGTAATAAGAAAATTATTTTGTTTAATTAGAATGGATTTAACAAATGTGTGTGTCAATCTCAATCTTATGTCAGCACTTAAAATAATGTTAGGGAAAATTATTTTACATCTCCAAATTTCTTTAACATTGTATTGTGGTGAACTTAGGCACCACTACGAAAATTAATTTAGAATAAATAGTATATATAGCAGTGAAACCCAACTCCTCCATGAAATACTTTTTGGTAAAAAAAAGTTGCATTGTCTTTAACGGGTCTTGCTCGATAGGTAAACGATGGAGTGGTTATAAACACACGCACTTTCAATCAACAAGCCAGATGGCGCTTCTGAAAAATTCCAGATAGTTCTCGTAACAATCGGCACTCACTTCTATGGGTAGTCCACGATGAGTAGTTGAATTTCCAACTAATCACTTCGAACAACTGTCTGAAGAGGCCTGCGGTAACAGACACTGCTTCTATTGCTATCACAGCTTCACTATTCGTTGTGCTTCTCAGTCTCACTTCAACAAACTGCCAGGTGCACTCACACTCGGTTGCTAGACATCTACTGTCACAATCTTCCATTGCTGACCATGCATACGGAAGAACACCCGTTATCTTGATATAGCCCTCACGTCTCAAGCAATTAAAAACCTATCAATTAGTGGTAGCATATATTGAATTCAGCCATTCCAAATTCTGGATGGGAGTATTGTGCTGAACATAGTCACGACTACAAAAATTAACTTACAATAAAACAGTATAGATAGAAGTGTATTCGTTGTGCTTCTCAGTCTCATTTCAACAAACTGCCAGATGCACTCACACTCGGCTGCTAGAGACAACACAAGACTGTCTAATGTCACAATCTTCCATTGCTGACCACGCATACGGAAGTACACCCATGATCGTAATACAGCCCTCACGTTCGAGCAATTGGAAACCTACCAATTAGTGGTAGCATCTATCGAATTCAGCCATTCTAAATTCTGGATTGGGAGTATTGCTGAACATAGCCACGACTACAAAAGTTAACTTTCAATAAAACAGTATAGATAGCAGTATAACCCAATTCCACCACGTAATTTTTGGCTGTCATAGTTACACTGTCCTTCACGCGTCCTGCTAACTTATCAAACGAACATCAAGCCGCCTATGTCCAAGAATTAAACAAGTACAAGCATGCTAAAAACAACCTGATTTCGTTATTTCCCATATTTACTGTAAGGTCTTAATTCATCTTAACTTCCTATATTTTAGCTTCAATTTAAAAATATGTGTAGGTGAATTATATAATACAACCAATCCGTGATATGATAAAAAAACGTCAAAATAATACTTACATGAAAGGATCTGGAAGATCAAACGCTGTCCTTTGTATACTTTCAATTGTATCAGAATTATCACAAATAATTTTGGACAAGGTAGACTTTCGAATTTCTGCCAATTGAGCTAGAAGAAATTATGATTAGGATTTTACTCTGTGCTGAAATGTCTTCAAAATAGTATGTAAGGAAATTATTACGCAAATAAAAATTTTTTAAATGGAATGTATTTCGAAATTCTTAAAACAAATGAAGTTTTCAGTGACAATTTGTAACTAACTTTATCCCTTCTTTTAATTAGAAGATTTCATCTTTATATATTTTCAGTTTAACAGATAGTGTATACAATCTATTTCTTAGTTTATCGTGAATATATTAACAGCACGAAAAACGCGATTCAGTAGTAGATATAAGTTTGTTAGAAGAATATTCTTATTGATTTACCTCACTAAAATGAAATATGTCCTATTAACATAACAGATTGCACGGAATTGTTTCTAGACATTCTATCGAATAATGATAGTAAATTACATAATTATTTTTGTTTGTATATTATGTGTTTTGTATATTTATTTGTATATTTATGTATTTTGTATGGTATGATTATTACAATAATAAAAGTGATCCTCATAGAATAAAGTGCTTTAGAGAGAGAGCAGAGAGTAGAGAGAGTACAGAGAGAATGAGAGAAAGAGAGAGAGAGTAGAGAGTAGAGAGAGAATGAGAGAAAGAGAGAGAGTAGAGAGAGAGAGTAGAGAGAGAGTGAGAGAGCTGTACGATAATAACGTACTTTCCATTTTCCCCGACACCTTAATACATACTGATGATGAAACTGTGTTACAAGTCATAATTTTGATTCAAAATCATGAAGTGAGAGAAACGCGTCTGAAATAATAAAAATTAATGAAAAACGTATTTCTTTGAGAAATTCACAATTTTTTATTAAAAAGCAGGATTTTTTACACATAATTATTAATGATTTTATTTATTGCATAAATTCATCCTGCTTTTACTACATCTTTATATTCATTTAAAAATTATAATGCTTACTTAACCCTCCTAGTGGTTGTCTCAACCAGGTATCTCGTCGTTATCAAAATTGACTAGATCTTGATGGACGAGATATCTCGTCCATCAAGTATGAAACTGACCAGATATTTATCTCGTCACTATAAAAAAATTGGCAATATCTTGTTGACGAGAAATCTCGTCATAGCAAAATAGATCAGATCTTGATGAACAAGATATCTCGTCGAAACCACTTGGAGGGTTAAGACTCATTTTGGCTTGTTTTGGTTTGATTTGTTATAATAATGTGAAGCGATGAAGTTACGATCGAACGGTAAAAAGAGGAGTAAATATTACTTACCTTCAGTAAATCTGATAAGAGGATTCGATGTTTCATACCAGAACCTGTCGCATTTCTTTAAAAGTGAAAACTGTTTTGCAATAATACAGCCAAAAGTAGGACCAACCAAACCACCATGTAGAGCTTTTTCTACCAGACCACCAGAAAACAGGTCTATATCATCAACGTTGCTGTAAACAAATTTATATGTTACAGAATAGCACCAAATAAAGAATATGTGTTAAAGGGTAGGTTATATAGAAAAATGTCAAAAGTGGAAATGGTTGAATTTCGTGGTATATAAATATCATTTTGAAGCAAGATTAAGCTTTTCCGATGGAAGTTTGAATTCTAACTTTATCTATATTGACTGCTATAAATTTAGGAACTAACAAAAATCGTTGACTCGAAAAACATACAATTGATTTGAGTAAAATT
Organism: Meta bourneti; assembly: GCA_933210815.1. Lineage (NCBI taxonomy): Eukaryota > Metazoa > Arthropoda > Arachnida > Araneae > Tetragnathidae > Meta > Meta bourneti. The sequence goes on from OW119934.1 coordinate 28,356,635, forward strand.
TGTCCAAAATCTTTTTCAAATACGTAGCCATCCTGCTGTAATACCACCATAACTAAAAAATAAATTTCTATTTTATGTGTAGAAAGACTAAATACATGCTTCTGCATGTTTGCAGATTTGACACAACTGCTCTCTACTGGAATATACTTGTGGCAGGCTTGAAGTTTTCAGAAGCGTTTTAGTCTTTCGACACATAAAACTAGAAATTAATTTTTTAGTTATGGTGATATTGCAGCTGAAGTGTTATATAGTATTTAATATTTCTCAACCTTTATATTTGCATTTTTACAAAAATAAGGAGATCGTAAATATATATATATATATATATATATATATATATATATGATAAACACAATCTAACTTACAAGATATTAAAAATCAAACACACAAAACTTTAAAACGCAAAGTAACAGAAATGCAGACCAGCAAAACGCCAAAAGGTCAAAAATGCAGACAAGCAAAAAGCCAAAAGGCTAAAAAAACGAAATACCGGGGTATAAAAATAGTCAAACAGAAGTCAGAAAGCAGAACTGTCCTTGTATGCGCGCTGAAGCTGCAGACATAGCATGGATAGCAATATAATTCAATATTACAAAACAAAACAAAGAGAAATTTAGGAATTTAAATTTAAGAATACCAAGAAAATTTCGAAAAAAATGAAGTGACAAATGCCATTCATAGCGCCCAAAAATCATATTATACATCATAATTGAAAATTTGAAACTGGAATTCCGTTTCCAAACGTAATTCCGATTCGGAAACCGAAAATTAAATAATGTATTAAAAGACTGGATTTGAATACTATCTTTTCGGTTTCCAAATCGGAATTCCGGTTCCGATAAACCGATTTGGAATTCCAAGTCGGAATCGGAATTCCAGTTCCGAATTCTCAACTGTAATGTATAATATGATTTTTGGGCATTCGCTGGTGGTCCTCAAGTAGGTTGCGGCGGGTTGTTGTTGATCTGAGGTTTATTAATGTGGGTAAGTTTGTATTCTCTTCTACAGTTTTGTATTGTACTTGTCTTTGGTGTGTGTCCTTGTATATCCCAGGTTTTGATTTCTAATTTTGCCTATCTACTTATGGTGTTTGGAGGGGGTGTGGGCTATTTTTGGTGAACTGCTGCCCACACGTAGAAAACACCATATTGTGTTGACTGGGTCAGGCTCCTCCCTGATGACGCCCTGATCCACCACTTCTTTATTTTTTTCGAAATTTTCTTGGTATTCTTAAATTTAAATTCCTAAATTTCTCTTTGTTTTGTTTTGTAATATTGAATTAGATATACCTAAACAGGAAGGCAGAGCATAAGTCTATGTCCAAATGGTTTATGATGGTATCGTTGACATACTTATTTTCCTTCTACCTTCTTACCACAAACAGGGTCGTGTAAGTCGCATCTCTTCACACAGTAAAGTAAAATATGCAATAATGCAATTTATATTATAGGATTTTAATTTTCGTGGTTTTTACTTGAGTTTATTCAGACCCCTATTTCCCGAAGACATTGTTTTCCAAATTTTATCGGTGCTTATATATACATGATTAACTTCGTTTCGATTTTTGAGTGGTAAGTAAACAAAATTTGTTATTTCGATAGAACTGCACTAGATGGCGACACCACACTATGTCGCCTTCAAGTGCATTTTGCTTCCTTTTGTAATACAATATTGTTTTGTATCAAATGCACAGTTGATGTGCTGTTAAAAACGGCAGCGAGTATGCATAATCCTTTTCTTTTTGCCATTTGTAATAATAAAGAGAAAACGAAAATAAAAAACATCAAGACATTAATCTTACTTGTAAATGCTTTTCAGTCTTTCAACAATGTGGCTTGGTATTTCTTTTGACAAATCATCAAAAGATTTTGCTTTTGTTAGATTGCAAAATTGACGATATTCATTGTAGCCAGGTATGCCATGATCTCTGGCTCTCTGTATATTGAGAGCTGCCAAATCCATTCCGGAGAAAGGTACTTGCTTATTTTCAAACAAATGATTTGTCACTTCTTCGGTAATTGAGTGATCTAAAGTTTCCATGCTGCTGGTTACTAAGCCCCTCATAATGTGGTCGATTGCATTAGCTAAAGGGAAACAAGACAAATCTTCATAAACCATGAATTGAATTGATCTCTCGTACAAAATTTAACCATTCCCATTTATTTCTCTTTGATCCATAAATATACGAGGAATAAATTAAGTCAGCGATTTTCAATCTTTCTCATCTCATGGCACACATAAACTAATCACTATAATTCTGCGGCACAAAAAATATGGATTATTTTTTTTGTCATTATGACAAAAAAATAGATGTAATTTTGATTGATTTATAAAAAATAATAAATTAATTACCTACTCTTTTTGGGTCCCAAGCAACTTTCCAGAAAATTGTTTTGAAATAAATTATTTATGATACTTTGTAATATAAAAAATAGTACTCCACGATTATTAAAAATACGCCTATTTACTTGAAATTATTTGTGAATAAAAAACTAAGCAGTTGAAATAAAATAAATCTTACGCAATTCAAACCTTACATTATCCGTAAGGCATATAATTCCATTCTTGCAGCACACCCCTTGAAAAACGCTGAGTCCAGTGATTAGCCCCGTTTTTTTATAAATAAATCATTGGAAGGAAAACCATTGAATGTAAAGAGGAAAACAAGTTAATTAACTGAAAAATCAGTTTTATTGAATTAAAATATATTACTGTGTGAAAACATAGCTATAAAATCACAACATTGCACAAGCGTAATTTTAAAAATAGGTTTACCAAAGTACTTATTTTTGAGTAATACATAATCATGAGTTGACCTATATTTATAACTATATTTTTCTTACAAAAATCAACTCTATGTGACTACTCTTCGAAAAATTTTCAATTTCCAATTCAAGAAAACGTATATGTATTCAAAGCTATTCAATGCATCAAAGAACCTACGTATCTGACAAAAATCCCCATTTTTCAAATCTACAAAAACTTCAATATTTCTAGTTACATGAAAGAAACAACAATATTGACGGAATACTCACGTGTATACAGCATGTCGGAATTAAAGAAACTTTTCCTGAGATGGAGAGGCTCACTCAGAACCCGATAGCCTCTGTCCAGTCGATCAAATACCGGTTTGAGGAGGCTGTGGCCGAAACGGAATGCAGCAGCCGCAAATTCGTTGAAAACTGTCGGATCGCATTTAGGATCATATCCTTCAAAATATCCTTCAACCTGTGTATGTAAATCGTACTTGTTGGCAAAACTTTTGCCTAATATTCTAGATGTAAACTCACTGTAGGTGATATGTTGATTCACAGCTGACAGTATCCGCCTGCCTATAAGACAGGAAATGGAACTGAGTACACTCTAGGGGGGGGGGATCAACACAAAATGTTTATTCGGATCAATACAACAAAGTATAAAGAGAAAAGTGCTTTTGACAGCAAATTTAGCTGTACGCTTGCAGTTAAACCTAATACTGTATATAGCCTGAAGTTGTGAAAACCATATATATATACAGAGGTGATAGGAAATATATAAATAAAAAGTATAACTAATGAAATATATGGTGGATGGGCTAAATTTTGCTCTTGTCTAATTTTTACATTTCGTATAAATTTTCTACATTTATTTAGAGATTTGTTAAAATGTCGCACACATGGCTTGTCAATACTTCTGACTCTTAGATCTAAGGCCTAAACAATCATTTTTAATTAGTCTAGAACACAAACAATTCCTATCATTTTTGTACATTTATTTAGTGGTTTTTAAAAATGTCTCACATGGTTTAAGTCAGTACTTATTTACTTTTTAAGAAAGAATTAATAGAATATATAGATACATGAATGAATAATTTATTAACACTAAAGTCTGATTAATTTATTAACGTAAAATAAAAGTGTATCAAAGAAACTTGAGTGATTGAATTGATCATTAATTTTTACATTATAGACTGGTTGAGATAAATATATCTTTAAGCAAAACGAACATATCGTCCGCATACAAGTGAAACACACTAAGTCAAAAATATAGTTCTTAGAAAAGAAACGAAAGGGAAAAATTCTACTCCCTTATTCTTTACTCACTAAGTGCGTTACTCAAAAGGAAATCTAACCTTCATGTAAGGAAAAAATGACTCGGTGGACTTCATCAGTCTACAAATCACCACATTCTGATCTAGAAAAACTAAAAACCTCATTTTTTGAAAATTTTGGCAGTGTATTGTACTTGTAAGCGGACGATATATGCCTCTTTCTTAAAGTGATGCATGTGAGATGCTCCAAATTTGAAAATTTACTACCATGTCTCTTCGGAAATACAGTTCCGGAGTATCAGGTTATGTAATTAAATATCGAGAAAACAATTTATGAACCGCGAGGGTCCAAGAAAAGTTCGTAAAAATAAAGTTTCCTAAATGGAACTAAAATTTGCTATATAATATTTGGACGGTTTCACACAAGATGGTTTGCAAAAACAAGCGTAATTGCTAATCATAATTGAATGTATTATTTATTAAAGATGTGTATTTTAGGATGCTTTAAATTTACACTTCCTTTCTAAAAACACAAATTATTTGAAGAAAATCATTATTCAAAAAAGAAATGAATTAAACAGTAAAGTCTAAAAATGAATTCTTTCTAGTTAGCTTTAACAGAAACAACACATTTTGGCTTTTGAAAGATAAACATTATCGTATCAAAAACTACATGGGGAAGGGAGCGAATACAATGCTTATAATGAGGTAATCACGATTAAATAATAGTAACTTCATTAATGTTTATCAATTTTTGTTATTATTATATATTGATCAACTGTTGATTATCTTTTGAATTTGATATTATGTAGATGAGAACACTATAATCACAATAATAGAAGATAACTTTCACTTAGGCAATAAGAACAAAATAACATGAAGGTGAATATTCATTATATATATTTCTGTTTCGTTTTTCTTTCTTCCGATACACATACCGATAAACCTACCGAACGCTGCAAATGAAAACTAACACTGCGATTTAAAAATTTTAAAAACTTACCATGTTGGTACAGCAATTCATCACTCCAATGCGGATTTATTTTTTGTAACTGGGTAACTATTCTGTTATGTTCCCTCATAAATATTGTATGGACGGCCGCTAAGGCAGGTTGTTCACTAGCTCTTGAATCACCTATTTATAAACAAGAAACTGTATTTCAAAAATCAGTTTATCAAAATGGAGTGGAGATATAAACAAGTCTCAACAAGTATTTTATGAATAGACATTAAAAAAAGGGGATAAAATACCAGCTTCAAAGCAAACTCCAGATGGTGCCACACAATCCTTATGATTACTTGTCTGAGGTAAAAGGTCCTTGGATCCGTGAGGGTGTCTTGTTACATTTAGCTTACCACCGATAAATGTTCGTAACATTCGAGCTTCACATCTGTCGGACCCATAAACGTTAGATGCATCTACAAAGGCGGTCACTTGATTCAATTGCTCTCTGCGACCTTTAAAAAGGACATGAAAAATGAAAAAATGCCGATCGCTGATTGATATATTAGTATACAGAAACCCCCAAAACGAACTTTCTGGTCAAGCTTAAATTTAAGGTAACGTCAAAATTCCTTGTGTGAAAATATGCATCCATATAAGACTTAAATTAATCATTTGTAAACGCGCACGTTTCGCTGTGCTCAAACTTTACCGAATATGGAATTTTGGCTAGTTTTAAATGTAGAAGAAAAAATTAAATTAAATCCTTGAATCATATAGGATTGTAGAGAAAAAGTTACTACCAAGATTTTCTGGGGAGCTCTGATTTAAATTGGTATTTCACAATGGGTCGTAAAAGAAATGAATTCAATCAAAACAAAGTAATCTCATATTTCTCAAAAATCAAAGCGACTATTCAGAATATGCTCCTTCTGCATTCATACATTAGTGAGTAGGCATTGATAGATTTATGCAAAATCTATCAATGCCTGTCCTATGAGAGGCGTCTGAGGGAATATGATGTCCATGGCGATTTATATTGCATCATCGTCATTGTACAACATTCCTTTGGTCCCCATTTAAATTTTTTGAAGAAAACCTGACACCGTGATAAATCTGTTGATTATGGTGGGGCTCAAAATGTGCTCAAAACAAATTTCTTGCAAGTTATTTCACTCCTTTTACCCCATTGCTCTGTGGAAATAAGTTTTTGGTTATGGCACATTCAATAGACTCAAGGAATAAAACAAAATTTGAATTAATCTGTAACAGTTTCAAGTTTGATGTAGTTTATCCTGTTTTTCACGCTAAATATTACCTAATGGACGGAACAGTCCGGTTATACTCTAATGGCAACTGAATCTAAGAATTCTGACACTATTTTGGTTATTCATGTGCAGTGATCAACCCATCTCCGTTCTTCTGTTAACTCCAATTTTCCAATGGTTAGGGCACAATCGTAGTACCAGAAAAGATTAGCATAACACAAAGAAAAAAGATGAACAATGATAATAAAATGATTGATGTAACACAATTCCGGAAACAACGGAGAAACAGAGACCGAAGGCATTGCCCGAAAGTCATCTCGCTTCCTAATACTGTAACGACCCTAGCAACAAGCTCGGGATCGGAAATTAACACCACTGACCTCCAGCCGAAAACCCCGAAACATCTATCGGGTGGTCTAATTGCCGTCCAGATGATTTTTAGGGGTGCACGACGCCGCCCTATGATTGAACTATCTCCCAGGGAAACTGGCGAAACAAGAGAGAGAACTGTTGGAGAACTCGAGCTGAGCAGAGGTGTTTTTTCTGGTGCTCGTTAGAGCCGGCCGTTGGAGTGGATCCCATTTTTCCCTTTTTGTAGCGCCCACGACCTAGGGATACAATTCCCTGTGATTGTATGTACTGTAGATACTATATGTTTAACGTAAATAAACGTCAGTTACTTGCAATTTAGGCTATGTCGTTGTGTTCATTGGCACGCCACTACGTTACAATACCTAGACACCTCAGAAAGTCCATAGAGGGCTCTACATCGAAGCAGGTGGTTTCTGTCCGCTAGTTCTCCAGAATCACAGAGTGAATCCAGAATCAGTCACTTGGCAATGGCAAGGTTTGGTGAAGATACTTAAACTTCCAAGTGGTTTTGACAAGATATCTCGTCCATCAAAATCTGACCAATTTTGCTAATGACGATATATCTCGTCATCCAGATGTTGCCGACTTTTTGATTACGAGATCAGGCCAGTTTTCTTCTAATGACGAGACATCTCCTCCATCAAGATCTGGTCAGTTTTCCTGATGATGCTATACCTCGTCGAAACAACCACCAAGAAGGCTAAACCATGCAAATGAGCAGTAAGGCTGCCATGTCCTGTTATCAGGCGAAAAGCCGTAACTGTTCTGTTAACGTGCGTGACATAAAGAGAGCACCGACCTTTCTTTATAGCAATTTTTTGGTAAAAATGCTATGAATGTGGATATACCCAAATTTCTCAGCAAAAACCGTTCCACACACTCGACACGAGTGAAAAATACTGTATGATCTGTTAACCCTCCTGGTGGTTGTCTCGACGGGGTGCCTCGTCATTATCAAAATTAGCCAGATCTTCATGAAAGAGATATCTCGTCATAAAAAAAATCTGACCAGATCTTGATCTCGTCATCATTAAAAAATTGGCAATATATTGATGACGAGATATCTCGTCAATAGCAAAATTGATCAGATCTTGATGGACCAGATATCTAGTCACTAGCAAAATTGATCAAATCTTGATAAAAGCGATATCTCGTCGAAACCACGTGGAGGGTTAACTTTTACTACCTTTTTCTAACATAACTTACATTTCATTTCCTTACCTAACCTTATTAACGTATATTTCTTAACATCTGTTAACGTATATTTCTTAACCCCTGTTATCGTCTATTTCAATTAATTATGTAAACCATTCAGACGCATATATCCGTTCGGCAACCTGCGGTCTTCCTTGCATGACTTCTAACTACTTTTTGATCAATAGGATCTTTCAACCTATCGATGTAGACTTTATGTCATTATATGTGTTGTGAGGTAAATGGCAATACGCTTCTAGGATATCTCGTGACGCTCAGAGGGTTTTCTACCATTTCTCATTTAACTTCTATTTTCTATATTATGAAGTCCTAGTACAATCAATTCGTAATATGAGATATAGCAGATCAATTTCACACCCATATACAAAGCCTAGAACGAATATGTACTTACCCAGGGTGAGCTGCCCAGCTAGTGATCGGACAAACGATATGCAGGTGGGTCGACCAGTGGTTCGATTGATGGCAGGATAGAAAGGGTCGTTGGGTGGCACGGTTATAGGCAAGCATTCGGGATGAACAGATCGAGCGGACTCGCAATCCGAGCAGTCGAGTGGCTTGCCATTGGCTGGGTGAGAGAAATTTAAGACACAAAATTACATACACCCAGGTTTAAAAATATTACTGCACTAGCTGCCAGGTGTCAACATTTGTTATCAACTTTTATTACCTTTTTCTAAAATAACTTAGATTTCCTTACCTAACCTTATTGCATGTTTTACTCTAATTCGTTTGATGGTGGAATTAGATCTGCTTTTCACAGAGAAGTCACCATGATTCAGAAGCAATAATAAATACGAGTATAGAAAAGGAAAATGATTATGTATTATATAAAAAGCTATAAAATGTGGGAACGAACACACATTTGTAGCATGTTTACATTCCTGTTTGCTCATTCTTTCTCTCGTGGAGGACGATAATTGTGTAGAACCACCAAAACGGCAAATAACTTATTTTATCACATAACAAATTAGTCGGAAATGTTAGACATTTGACAAAATTACGCTTCGAAATAAAATTTACTGTTTCGAAATTGTTAATGGCGTTCATATTTTTAATTAAAGAAAATAATTATTCAACTGAAGAAAGCAAGTTAAGACAAGTATTAGGCGAGATTGACTTGTTCGCAGAAGCGGGACAATTCGTTCCGCTGCGTCTGTTTTGTTCTCAGACTTGCGTTGTTCTCGAGAGAGAGAAGCAAGACGTAGCATGCACGTCAAAATCGACGTGCGTTCGAACGTGCCCATCTGACCTAAGTCAAGTTATAAAATTTTTTAATATTATGTTCAACAGCCATTTCCCCCTCGAGGACACATCTTTAGGTGTCTAAGGGCTTCACGAACCCGAGGTATCCTAGTGATATATTCTTTTCCTAGGGAATTACTGCCTCTGGTAAACATGAGTGTCGCGACCCCAGGAGGCCCAAGCGATGTTTCTCTACTTTCTTCTCTCCCTCCTTTCTTTTCAAAATTACTTGATATTGTCTGTCTTGTGTTTGGCGCAGCTTTGCCAAATATGGCCCTAAACCAACCAACCGAATCATAAACAACCATTTCAAATTTTGTTTTAACTATAAATAACAGATTGGTTGTTGGTTGGTTGCTTTCGTGTTTCATGGCGCAAGGGCCATATTTGGCCAAGCTGCGCCAATCACAAGATGGACAACACAATGAGGGAGGAAGAAAAAGCACAAATCAGAAGGGAAGGCGAGGGTAAAAATGAAAGGGAGGAAAGATCACTCGGGGTTGTGATGCCCTTCAGGGTTTTACCTCAGGGTTGTGATACCGTACACACCTGATAAAGATGTGTCCCTGAGGGCTATAAATAATAGGGAATTTGAATACAAAGAACGTATGAAGTCTTATCATTCCTTCCTAAATGCTGGATCTTTCCCTTCTGGATTGATCCCAGACCTTCGCCAGTAGCCCGTTGTGTTGCTCCAGTGCGACGTTAATTAACTACCTACCTTATCTTCCCAAATGAAACTATTTTGCGCCACAATTGTTTTTCACAATTACTAAACGAAACACATTCGCAAAAGTCTGAAAAAAGTCGAGGAACAATTACCTGTATTCATAGGTGTAAACGTGACGTCGTGATCGAGGAATTGGCCCCACTGCATCACCATTAACGAGTACCTGACATGAGGGGCTCTCACGTCGTAGTGAACTTGTGTGGAAACGACTCGTCCACTAGGAAGAACAGTACCTGACCGACTCGTAGTCTTAGGAGCACTCATATCTAGTTTCAAAAGAAAGTAGAATTACGGTGACTGCTGTCGTAACTTTTAAAAATACAATTAATTATGCAATAACTATTTAAAAAATATTAGAAAACATTCGAACGTTCTTATTCAAATTCCTTTTAACCCTCCTGGTGGTTTTCTCGACGAGGTACCTCGGTCTTTAGCGAAACTGACCATATCTTGATGGAAGAGATCTCGTCATTAGAAAAACTGACCAGATCTTGATCTCGTCATCAAAAAATCGGCAATATCTTTGTGACGAGATATCTGGCCATTAGCAAAATCGTTCAGATCTTGATGGTCGAGATATCTCGATGGTTTCATCGAGGAGGAGGATTAATGATGGAGGGTTAATTGGGGTGGAAAGAGAAAAAGCAGTACATAAAAATTAAATATAAGCTATAATCAATTTACATATCAAAGACTGACCTAAATTATGTGTTATTTAATTTTAAAATATTTCGAATAACTACTGCCGTGTCAGTTTTTCCGTTTGGTAATTTTAGGTTTAGTTTTGTCAATACTCCGTTCGTAAGTATCGGATACCTTATAACGCAAGAAAACACTACGGACACCTAATTAACAGTTGAATGAATAGTAATATTATTATTTGCTGTTTTGCTAAGCATAAGGTACTTATGTAAGCAGCCCTTACGAACTGTCAACCAAATATGACCAAACTTTGAAATAACTGTTCGGAGCTGTGTCATTATAGCACGGCAGTATAGCTATTTTTACTTAGAAAAATCAACTTTCGGAAATAGATGGTTTAAGAAATATTACTCGACTTAATAAGCAAGGCAAATTTTACACAATTTATATGAAATGTACATACCGTCAGCATACATAGGAAAAAGCATGCGAGAAAATACCCTCATGCTTTTCCCCAACTCAGGATTATTTAGGTTGTTGCACCATCCGGTCATGGTTCTGAATTTAGTCGTATGATCACAGGGTAGAGTTTGGTCATCACAATCGAAAACTTTAGGAATGTCGAGAAGGTCCATGACGTCAACATTTGGTAAAGCTGACATTAAGTCTTGCAGAGAATTGATTGCCAATAATCCGTTTTCGTCATCTCTTTCATTTCTACGCGAAGGAAATTAAGAAAAAATACCATAAATTAGCAATGAAGAACAAGGCAATGCATCTAATTGAACATATCGTCATTTTACTATCAAAATCTTGTAAGTCCAGTTACTCTAATGAGTCCACTAACCCAATGAGTCTCAAACTCAGTTATTACTAAATTTGTTTCAAAAGTCCCCAAGTCTACATCAATTATAGAGCCCTCTATTGGCGAATTTTTAAACCTCGTATCTTATAACTGGTCTACAATTTGATGCCTAGTATTTTATCACTCCTGAAATTTTTTTATTTCAAGACTTAAGAGGTTTTGATAGTAAAAACGACGAGATATTACGAATTTCAAAACTCGTATTGCAACTTCTGAAAGTTAAACAAGTGTTGTACTATTAAAGTAGACTATAGTGTCTAAAGTTACGTTATGAAAAGAGAACAGATTCATTATGCATTTTGAATGTAATATCTGGTTATTTCTCTTAACATTAGAATCTTAATATACTTTAAAACTTGGCAGCTGTGTTGATTGAGAATGAACTTTTTCTTAGAGTTTGCACAATTAAAGCAGTAACACGCCCTCAACCATAAAAAAAGAAGAGGTATGCAATTTTCGAAATTCACGATTAACAGTAGTGTGCAAAAGTATAAAAGTTGAGCATCGCTATAAATAGGAATTTATGAATGAAAGGCATGCGATCAAACTAAATTCTATTCACAATTTTTCTTTCTACAAATGTATACACACATTTTTGTATTTTCTTCATACAGACTGATATTAAAGCTACATACACTACATGAGGTGTTCATCAAAGGATCATGCACGAATACACTGAGAAAAGAATACTCAGGCTGAGTGAAAATGAGTTGCGAATTGTGTATAATAAAAGATAATCTAAACATAATGTTTTCTGAACAATGCACTAATCATTATAAACAGCCATTTTTAATGTATTGATTGAGAAAAATTATGATGAAAATTGTATTTTAACCTTTGGGTAGTAACCCAGATCTGATACATAAAATATTTTGTTCAATTAGCATTTTTACTGATCGGTATTGTGCTTATGAACATAAGAAGATAATTGCATGTTAAAAACGTCATCTCATTCAATAAGAAACTGTTTGTTGATTTTCGACTATTTAATAAAAAATACTTAAAAAAGTTTTAAATACTGAAAAAAATTACATTTACAAGACCTTTTTTCTGCAGCACATGGTATTCTTACCTGTTTAAATAATTGTTTGCGAAGCTCTGTGAAGCGAATTCCAACACTACAGACTGGTTTGAAATCAGTTGAGCCTGACGTTTTGGTCGTAAAAAACTTAAATGAGCAGCTTGGGGGCTTTTATTACCCGCCAAACCATGTTCTGCAATAAAAAGAGATCGTTAAAAGTTTTATCAAATTTGTAAAATGCTTAATATGTGTGATTGTTGTTTGACTGAATATAACTAAAGGGCAGCAATTTAAGTTTTATCAGAGAAACCATAATAATATTAGTTGGGTACACACTTTTCTCGCGCATTTTTTCTCTCGCATATAAACAATGCAAAATTAACAAATAACAACCATTAAATACAAACTAGGACACTACATTTTCTTTAACTGTTTTACAATTTAAAATTCGATTTTTAATTAAAATTACTTGTCTTCGGGTAGAATGGTTCTTTATTAAATCATATTCTACTTTAACATGGTGATTGCAATCTTAAATTTTAGAATAGTCATTTCTTCACCGAAAAATAAGTGCCAAAGAATTCGTACTCTTGTTGGTTAAAGTTTGTCACTCCCCACTGTTAGTATTTAAATTATTCTACTAAAAATATTTACTTATTGTTTTACCAAGTAAATATTCCGTGTAGAATAATTTAAAAAGAAGTTTGTCACGCCCCACATGCTAGTATTTAAAATTATTGTTCTCAAAATATTTACTGATGGTTTTATTACTCCGTAATCTCTGAGGTATATAAATAGTATAATACATCTTAAAATAAAATTTACATAATGTTATATAGAGCGTACTTTATACTTCATGAGTCATGTTGAGAACATTTTACGTTATATCGTATTTCCAATCACTTCTTTTATAAGTATTATGTGATTTTACAATTATGTGAAAACTTCTATTTAGTATCGTATAAAGAGTTGTATACAGGTTTCTTAAAGCATAAAGAAATAAAAGTCCCCTTGCTGAGGAATTTAATTCAGCTGTATGTGATTTTTGTAAACAATGCACATACTATCCATCAAAGGACATCGAAATTCAGTACATCGAAATTCAGACACAAAATATTTTATTACTAAAATATTATTTTATTTAACATTTTACTTAAAAAAAGCTAATGTACACAGAAGGTAGAAGATCAAGATACTAATTTAAGTCTAATTTTAAATTACTAGGAAAGCAGGCGAAATCTCGAATCCTAAAATTGTACTTTTTTAAAGTATGTACCATCTTACTTTTATCTACTGAGATTCTTTCACTTTCCATTAATTCAGCAGCTTGTCTTTTAGCTCTAGACAATGAATCCTTCAAAACTGAGGATGATACTTGAAATCGAGGGGATACTAATGGAAATCAAATATATTAAATGACATTTTCATATTACATTAGAATACATATTTATTTTTGATATTTTAAATAATTCTTTTAATTTTAAGTGAGTGGTTTTGTGTGTGAAACCAATCACAACTCATTGTTAACGACATCATTATGTTAATATATACAAAGAAAAATTGTTAATAACTTACAAGTTTTCCACTTGCTTAGATCCATTGCAGGGATGTCACCAGAACTACAGGTTTGGTATGCATTCCTATTATTGCAAAATAGAATTGGAATAGATTAGAGTGAGTTTTCGTCCTTTATCGAAGTTTCGTATAAAATTCCTGTACACCCAATTTCTTTAATGTAGTTTAACAAATTTGGATTGGTACTTACAAAAAAGGGTCTGTAACGTACATCGCAGATGGCTGCATGAAATCGGCTGAATCTGCATTGTCACATAATACACGTGCCAAAGTACTCTTCCTGATTTCTGCTAATTGTTCTAAAAATGAACAAAACTATTACTCAGGGAAACCTTATGTATTTTTAAACAGAAATTCCATTCCGTCATTGAATTATGTTAATTCATTTTTAATTTGTTCAAATTAGTAAATCAAGAGTATACATTTCCTAGTATAAAAAAATCTTAACATAAAACTGCCCACTGAAGCTCCAACATGTGGTTGTTAACATGCATGCACAAGCGACTAATTTACTTCAAAACTTACAAGTAAATACACCTGGAGCTTGAAAAAAATATTATATTATGCCATATACCTTTATTATTTTATGTACCTTTATTGTCTACCTTTATTATACTGTATACCTTTTATATACTATATTTTCTATTGGGGTATTTAATTATTATTTATTTTCTTAACTTAGCCAGGGAAACTACTTAACTTAGTAAAATAGTTTTATAAAAATACTCCCAATTAAATTTTGAATGACTTACTTTTAGGATTCAGCTTGGAGTAAAATGTCAAATTTTAAATTATTCTATTTTATAAAATGTAAGTGGTATTTTAAATTAATGCAATAAAAAATCATTATTTGGAAAGAATATATAGATTTTAACATTTGTCCCCCAAAATTAGTTGAATTTTAAGACTTCAAATCTCCAAAGAAGTCCTTTAAGTTCAGAAACAGAATAAATTTATTCATTCCTCTTGTATGCGTCATAAAAATCATAGCATTTGAAATTTTGTTTTCTGAATTCAGAATCAGCTTTATCATATCTCATTAAATGAACAACTGGATGAAAGATAAAATCCATTTTTATTTAGATTTGAAGTATACAACTTTAAACTATAACTATGAAAAGATAGTGTGTGGTGGTCAATTCAATTGATAGTTTCTCTGGTTTCCTATAGATGGCGCCACATCACAATAACAAGTTATTGAAACTTTTCTCTAATACCAAAGGCCTATCGTGCTGCCATCTGACTATCTAATAAACATCCAAAAAAATTATATATAAATGGTGTTAAAACAACTAAAAACTACCGTCGATTGAACTTAACGACCACCATTGTCGTAAATACCGATAAACTCGAGCGAGGATACATCAGTTTAACTTTTTTAATTGGTTCCTTCGCTGTTGGTTCATCTACTTTTTTCAAAGCAGTGTACGAAGGCAATGATGCACTAGAATAGTTTGAGTGACACAAACATGATATAGAAATGATTTCCCTAATATTTAATTATTATCATGGAATTAATGAGTGAGTTCAAAATTTAAATTATGCTAATGTTTCCAATAGTGTCCAATATTACAAAGTAATTTATTTCTGAGTAACATACATTTATATGTCCTTGAGAACGTCCTTTATCTAGTAAATGACACTAATGCATCATACACTGCTTGGTTAGGCAAACCTGGACAAATAAGTGATGACAAAACAATTTTAATTTCCTATTTAAACTTGAGTTTCCGTATTTATGCTAAATGTTGGTACTGATGTGATAAATTACTCAAAAAACTATGATCGTTCTTACTAACCATACTACGTTCTTATATTAATATATTTTAAATTTAAAAAAGAACTCGTTCACTTTAACCCATCACACCTACTATAAATCATCGCATGACATTCAAATTAATGTAATCGTGATTTTTTTATTTGTTTCCACTCATGTTAAACAATAATTTCCTTCAAGCAAAATTTTAACGTACCTTTTGTGAATGAGGATGGAGGTATGTCATTTTCATACCAAAAACGATCCCCTCGGCGCAAGTAATGGAACTGTCTGCCGAGTAAGCAAGCAAATGTAGGCCCAATCACTGCACCATTCAAAGGTGTTTCAGCCAGTCCACCCGTGAAAAGATCCACATCATGAACATTCCTAAGAAGGCGGGAAAAAATTAGGAACTTTCTTTTATCTGTATATTAACGAAAAACAAATTATGTAGTTAAAAATAAAATCATTTAAATAATGAGGTTTCGTGTTCGTGGAACATAAAGTAACGATCCTTCAGCATATAAATGATTCATTTTATTTCTTTAGTCCGAAAGTCCTATTCTTTCACGCCCTGAACGACAAAGCTTATCAGGAACGCATTCAGGGGATATGGGCCATGAAGCCCCGATTTTGGTGTTAAAACATAATCACAAATAAATGCTGAAGTAAGCTTTATAAGTAAATAGATTAACGCATGGATATATCTTTAGGAGTGTGGGGGCTTCACGGACCCGAGGAACTCCAGTGATCTTTTTTGTCCCCAAGGGGTTTACTGTCTTTAGTAAACACGCACTTGAGTATCCCGGGATATTCAAGCGATCCTTTTTAGCTTTCATCCCATTATTCTATTCCCCAATCCCTCTTTATTTCTCTTTCACGGCATTTTTTACTTGAAGTTGTTTGTCTTGTGTTTGGCTCAGCTTGAACAAATATGGCCCTTGGGCCATAAAACCCCAAACCAACCATCAACACATGTAAAAAAAAGTTAAGATGTTCGAATACAATTGGAAAAAATCAGTAAACGAAGTCCCTACCCAGTATTGTGGTAGTTTGATCATGGTAGGAAAATCCAAGAAAAAAGACTTGGAAACCCGAAATTCTTTGCTGAATACGTGTTTGCTTCTATAGAACCTTCATATCAGATATTATCGCAAATACAATTTTCTATAGTACAAGATATTTGAAATATCTGTTAAAAGCAAACACCATTTTTTCGTCAGTTCGATAGATATATCTCGCAATCTCTACACCAGTGGTTCCCAACGTTCCCGGGTTGGCGGTTTTAATGGTATTTGTTCGTTGTGTTTACTTACGAAGCTATCAAGAGAACCTTCTTTGCAGGCCACTACACATCAGCACATCAGGGGATGAAATATTTAATCTTTTGGATAAATTCTTCTCATCAAATGAAATACCATGGGAAAACTGTGCAGATTGTGCAAAGACAATGATGGGTCACATTGCTTGGAGCCATTGATAAAATTAAAGATAAGGCAAAGAAATGTAGCAGAAGCCAATACGTTTTCATAGACACGGAGTAACCTCGAGAAAAATGCCTTCCGAGCTTATAATAGTGTTGAATGATGCCTTAAAAATAATAAACAATATAAAATCACGACCTCTTAAAAGCAGGCTCTTTAAACTGATGTGCGAAGATATGGGAAGTCACCATGAGTCCTTCCTGTTGCACACTGAAGTAAGGTGGTTGTCTCAAGGAAAAGCGTTGACACGTTTGATGGAACTGCGTGCCGAGGTAGAAGCATTTTTGATGGATCATAACGCTCTATTGGCGACGGTTTTAAATGATGAAGACTGGGTGTGAAAACTGTCGTATTTGGCCAACATGTTTAGCAAAATGAACGAAATGAATCTATCATTACTAGGAAAAACTGCCACAATTTTTTATGCGACAAAAACGACAGTGTCTTCTTTTAAGAGGAATCTTATGTATTGGTTGGAGTGGCGTGGAAAAAGGATATCGATTGCTTCCCTCTTGCAAAAAGCTTTTTGAATGAAAATACATCAAGATTGAAGAAAAAATACAGAAAAATATTCAGGCGCATCTCGAAGCTTTGAAGGACTCGTTTGAACATTATTTTCCGACAGCTCAAGGGAAGATTCTTGGTGACTTTAAATGGGTACTGAATGTGTTAATCGCAAAAAACCCACCCAGTTAAACTCAGCAGAATACGAGGTCCTCATAGATTTGACATCTCACAGCGAACTAAAAATCGCATTTCAAAACCAAAGAGTATGGAATTTTGGCTGCATTTACAAGATGAATTCAAAATATTGTCTGAGAAAGCAAAATTAATATTGCTGCCTTTCTCAACTACATATCTTTGTGAAGCGGGATTCTCTGTTTATACAGGTATCAAAACAAAATACAGAAGCCGCTTGAATGCAGAAACAGACATTCGCCTGCAATTATCATCAATTATACCTAAAATAAGAAAACAGCAAAAAATACTACCACAGGAGTCTCATTAAACGTTTATACATTATTTTATGCTATGTCTTAATTTAGGCTTACTGTTGCACTACAGTGCACTTTAGTAAAATTAAATAGAAATTGTCTTCTATAATGAATAACAAGTTTTGAAAACAAGTAATGAACGAATATGTATTTGAATTGATTGGATGTAATGATTAAATTGGAGGAACTGGGTTTATTGTATGGATCTTATTGTTGTTCTCACCAATGATATAAAATCTATTGTAACGCTGTAATCAGATATGATTCATTGAACTGTGGAAGAACTTTTACGTATGGCCAAGTTTTGACAATATCATGTGTATTGGTGATAGTTGAGAATAAACTGGGATATTATGGTAAATTTCAAATTTTTTAAATATAATTTCATTGCATTGACATTGCGCAATTGTTTAAATATCTCTTTACTATCTATCCTCTCTTCCTCCCACCCTGTAACACTACTCCTAGACACCATTAACTTGTAAAACATAGGATAGGCCTAAGGGGCTCCGTCATAGAAACTGATTCTAAAAAATCTAATTGATTCTAAATTCTAAGCGAGTCGAAAAGGTTGGGAACCTCTGCTCTACACGAACACATCGTTTTAATGCATTCTGAAGTACGTTTGTTTTGGGGGGGTTTTATGACGCAAGGGCCATATTTGGCTATGATGCGCCAGACACAAGACATACAATATCAAGTAATAGACACACAGAATGAAAGTTTTACAGACACAGAAAAGAGAAATACACCCAGGGATGAATGCACCTGACAGGAATCGAACCTGCGCCGCCTTCAACTCGAAGGTTGCTAGCGCAGTGAGCATACCCACTGAGCCACAACGGCAACGCATTCTGAGAGTAAGTTGAAAAGTAAGTTTCTCTCATTTTGTAACACTACGGCTTTGGTTTGTAGCAGTAGGGTTATTTTTGTGCTACGCGAGGGACTACTTAGACAGGACATACGGTTTAAAGTTGATTGAGAAGACTGGGGTCTGAACCCAGATCACTAACCACTGAGGTATCAGGACTGCAACGATATGAAAGAACACGCCAGCGAGCACACGCGGGGTTAATAAATATTAAAGTTAAAGGTGTAAATTCACTCCATTGAAATTATATTTACATGGCTAAAGTAAATACACGTTTTAATATTGAGCACTAAATGATTATTATAACAGATAAGAGAGTGATGCAATCGTATGCTGCAGTCAATATGCAAAATGAATAAAATATGTTTTTAAATATCTATTTTGAATGAAAACTTCACTCGTTCCTCGTAAATGTGAAAATTATCTTTGAAAAAATTTACAAACTTGTATATTCTTGCCAGCTTTTCAATAGTATCGCTTGCCATTACAGCCCTCAAGTCATTGAATGTATTGATAATTGGATCGATACGGCAAAATTTCCTCCAGTGAGTATAGCCAGGTACTCCGTGATCTCGACCCTGTTGCAAAATAAAGGCGACTAAATCCGTACCTGCACCTGAAATGGGAAAAGGGAATATAAATTATATAATTTTTTAAAAAGTCACTTAAGTATTAATTATGTCCCTTAAATACCACACACGCAGCGACATTCTTCACTCTGAGAGTGTAAATTTACTACAACTTCATGATACATAGTTTTTGAGAGAAAAAATGCAAAACTTGTGACGTTACATTGGGCTAAAAAGGAAAAAATCTAAATTCAAACATTCTACTTCAAGTTTACGTACGGCACTCAAAATGACCACCTTTTACACCACTTCACAAACAGAATACATTTGGAGAATCGAAGTTCTGTTCCTGGTTAGACGGTTCTAGATAACTCCTTTTGCGCCCAGTGAATAACAACTTCATCTATATTTAAACCTAATAAATCCTTTTCAAAAAATTATTGGTAAATTAAGTTTATTTTACTTTTATCAACGGAGATGTTTAATGGATTTAAATGGATTTTTCCTTTTCATCTGGTGTGATGTCATCGATTTTTATACTTGTTTCTCTCGAAAATTATGAATGTACTTCTTTGGACAAATTTTATCCACTCAAGCGAGCATTATATGCGGAATTTTCGGGACACATGATAGATGCTCTCATTTTTACGCAAAAAGTAATTTGAATAAGTTCAGAAAGTTAAATGCTATACATTATTTCATTAAGTATTTACGACACGCAAGGTATAATACGGCTCACGGGAGAAAGCAGTCGACCTTGGGTCAGTTGATTTTGGAATAGGTGTGAAAGCGTGTTAGAAGGCTGTCATACACAAAAGCATGAATGACGATCGCCATGGATGCTTTCCCTTGCCAACTTGTTATCAATGTTATTGCTTTCGGCGCCGAACGATAACTTTAAAACCAGAATCCGTGCTAAAGACGCCAATGGTAGAATTAATACATTAACGTTTATCACCAGTCCCTAATTTAACTAAGACTCGTTCCACACCATGTGACTCAACTGCCTTCTCCCTGGAGCAGCACTATAGATGAACTCATGTTAAGTAATTTTAACCTATTTAGATAATTAAATGCTATGCAGAGTTTATGCGATATTTACGGAGCATATGGTAGATGAGCTCATTTTTAAACTTAAAGTAATTTGAATCTACCAAGATAATTAACTTTTGAAATATGTAATGGACAGGAAACTGGTCAGAAAGAACTAACAAGCTTAGAATGGAAATAAAGTTTTTCTTCCGCGTTCTGTGGTTTTTCGGCGAGACCGCAGATTCACCCATCTGACCTTCAAATAAAATCATCTACGCCTTTTCCTCGACTCATTTTTCAAGGATAGGAACGAATCGAGACAATCATTTGTAGATTTAGTTATCGAATAGTAGGTTTCCAATGCACTAAAACCACAAGTTCCACGGAATCAAAAGTCCATATGAATTCAAGAACTTATACATGAGACCAAATTATGATAAGAGTAAAACTATACCACATCATCAAGAAGGGCGTCAGATCTTATGCAATTCATGACACCAGTGCTATTTTTGAAAAATATCGGTTTCCAAATTTCAAGGCTGTAAATACTATGAGATCTAGGATCCAACGCTACCAGAAACTGTAGCAATTAGGCAATTCGCTAATCAACATCTATGATTGGTTAATGGTGCCGCAATGTCATGCCTGTCATACGCAATTGGTACCTTCAACAGACTCTTCTCCCCATACCCATGCCTTCTAATGAGGCTAGCATCCAATTTAGATAATATTCGCATGGTTCTCTCCTTGTTCTTCCATTTTCCCGGCGTTGTAAAATACAGCCTCAAGCTGCAAAGTGTATGATCCAAGACAGACAGCCTCAAGTATGACAAGTCTGTGTATGATCCAAGACAGACAGCCTCAAGTATGACAAGTCTGTATATGATCCAAGACTAGCTAGTCTTGAATCATACGCAGATTTGCCAGAATTGTGCCTTTTGGGCTTCTTTTTGACTTAAGGTTAAAATTATTTGTTTTTTATTGTCGTTTCGGGAAAGAAACAACTGCGAATCGAGTTCTCTTATAAAGGTTGTCTAAAGCTAAGAATCAGATTTTTTGCTTTAAATCCGATCTTGACATCCTCAATTATCAATGTCACGCTACGCTACTGAATAACACGTATTAAATAATAATCAATTGCACCAAAACACAAGGCTTATTTTGTGAAACCTCTCCACACAGATCCTTACCTGAATTAGTTTCAGTAAAAATATTATTTGTCATTTCTTTTGATATGAATTCATCTCTGTTCTGCGCTTTCTGACTAACGAGACCCAGAAGATATTCATTCAATTTATTGGAATCATACATATCCGATGGCTGAAAGAAGGTTTCGCTCATAGCTTTGGAACCCACTTTCTTATAATCTTTCGAATAGAGCTCAAAGTGGGATGGCATCATCGAGAACAAAAAGGAAAACACGGATGTCGCCACTGCATTCGAAACGCCGGCGTTAATGTTGATGTCATAACCGGTGAAGTGTCCACTGCCTTGTGGCTGCAAATCATACTTGTCCGTAATGTCTTGACCCAAGATAGCTGGTAGCAATTCCTTATAAGTGATATGTTGCAACTGAAATGCAAAAAATGCATTACAAGATTGTATAAAAAAGTAAATATTAAATTATTGTATAAAAAGTGAAAAATTAATAACAATCTTAGTTAAGGGGCCTAAAACAATTACAAAAACAATTTTCTAAATATAAGTTTTGACATAAACGTATCTTTTTTAACAATAATAGGTATAACGCATTAAAATGTCCATCGGCTATCGTTTTTCTGTACATTAACATGTTTTTCTTAACATGCGTTGTGGTATATTGTAACTTTTTATCGCAATACATTATATAGTTCTGTGTTTCTGAAATTATCTCATGAAAAATGAAATAATTACCCTGAAATTAGATCAATTTAAGGTTGGATGCATTTCAAGATGAGTTTCGTAAAAAATAACACAATTTCTATAAAATAGCAAAGTTGACGCCTCACAAAGAGGCAGTTTAAATTACTGTAATAGTTATTTTAATTGTCAACAATGTTGATATCAGCTCGTAAAAATAAATTAATTCGTTCATTACATTTGAACAAGATTTTTCCATCCTTCAATAAAAAGCACTTAACTTATTGCTCCAAATAGCGTTCAATTATATATATTTAAAATATACAGATATATTCTACATCACTTACCTGAGCCCCGACGATCCTACGGGCTTCCTCAAATATCTCATGATCGGTCCAATGAGCATTTAATTGCGCCAGAGCTCGTGCTAGCCGATTATGTTCTCTCACCCATACAGTATGCATCACTATTAGTCCAGCATTTTCATTGACTCGCATGTCACCTTTAAGAAAAATATAATTTTAGGTGTAAACACACTTCACTGCACTTAAAACAGTATATCACACTGAATACAAATAACTCCTAACAATATCTAAGAACTAATGATGATTTATTATTTCACCGATTTATATTAATGTTATTGGGAATTAATCGCATATATAAAACGATGATAAAATAAAGTGGAATGTTCTGTCAATTGTAAAGTTGTGTCATAGACAGGAGAGAAGCGCGTGAAACTGGATTTTGGTACAGTGCGTCAGAGAAAAGTTTATTCACTTTAAGGTACAGTGCATCGGAACTCTAGACCAAAGTTTATCCACTTTTGGTACAGACATTGTGAATCGCTAGACTAAAGTTTATCCCACTTGCTAAGGATTGAAACCCAAAAGTTGACTAGGACCAAACGTGTTCCCGAAAATTTGATAAGTAAATATGCAAAAGATATTTTAAGAAAAGACAAATCAAGAAATTCAAGTTTCAAGTATGCAATTTGCATGCGCGGATTGAGCACAAATGTAAGCACAATTCCTTTTCAGCAATTCGTTTTTACTATCTTACAATCCGTTTTTATTATGCAGACATATGTAAATGAGGCAGGATAATCGTATTTATTTTACTATATTGCGCTTTAATTTTAATTTTTCCCTATAAGGAGTAATTATAAATTTATGAGGTATATTGATAAAATATTCATATTTTGAAACATTCCAAATTAATTTGAAAAGTTTTTTCGTTTTTCTTCATTTCTATTTCTATCAAACCAATGTGGATCATACATAGATATGCTGATGTAAGTTAAAAGAACAACATAAAAAATGTAAGCCAAATTTATGATAATGGTAAATTAATTAACGTCGCACTGGAGCAACACAACGAGCTATTGGCGACGGTCCGAGATCAATTCCAAGGGAAAGATCCGAGAACAACACGTAATTCTGAACCACGGTCAGATGACGAGGTCAAAACCTGAGCTGGCACCCCCTCTCCAAACTTCCACATCACGCCAACGTGAGGACGTCTGAGGGTACGACAGATTTAATGTGCACCAGCCCCCGCGTACACGACGATATTTGGTTGGGCCGAGTTTCGAACTCGCAACCCACCGATTGCTAATCCGTTACTCTTCCAACCAACCGGGCCACCTTGGCCCCGCCAAATTTATGAGATTTATTTCCTAATATATTATATTCTCTATATATCCCCTTATATATATTAAGAACTGTAAGGGATACAATTTCATGCGTTTTTAGTTTAGACATGAATTTAAAGTAGTAGCCTGCCTAGAGCCGAAGAAGGGTCTATCCCAGACATTTAGAGATAAATTTGTGAGCGCATGGGCTAAGAGAGTGGAAACCCAGAAGAGCGTATTACGTTGTCTGAACGAAGAGTAGGTTTAGTTATTCTACTGGTTTCCCCCTTGTTTACTTAGATCCTGTTGATGTTAGAAGTTGTGTTCCACCGAAATACATATCGACCATTTTTATCATCTTGTTTCCATCTTTATTAGTCATTTTTCGAAACGTTTAATGTTTTACAACCAGTTTGTCCTAATGTTTTATCTTTTACTTTACAGAGTTTTTAATTGAGATACACAAGGTGCATGAATCGATAATTAGTGCAGTGAATGTAACTTGCCAGCAAGGAAACATCTGGACTTTTCGTATCCCTTGCAGTAGGACTGTTCAGTATCTGGAGGCAAAAGTTCTCTTCCAGCAGATGTCCTCTGAGTTCTAAGTTCTCCACCTTGAAATGTCCTCAGTAGATCTGCCTCTTCTACTGAAGATCCGTAGACTACAGATGCGTCTAAGAAAGACGTGACTTGGTTAATCTGCTCCCTAGGTCCCAAAGTGCAGCCAATCCGGGGAGCTGTGCAGGACCGAGCATACTCCATGCAGTTCTGATTTCGACGACCGAAAATCGGGTCTGATGTAGGGACACGGATGGGGTAACATTCTGGGTGAAACTGATTCTTTTCCACTCCGCAACACTTAATGCGACTGCCTTGGAAACCTAAGGGAAAAAGACAGCGTTCAAGATAACAGTTTTCTAATATATTAACACGATGAAGTATACGAGGTTTACATTTGCAGGAATGCATAAGATATGCCAAAAACAAGGAAGTTTAGAAACCTGCCTTTCTTCACTCTGTTGGGAAATTTATCACCATTTAGATTTTCAAGACGCAAAAATAATCCAATCCCCGAGATCTCTTGAGAAAGAAGCCTTGTCTATTTTTACCTTCCGACACTAGTTAATAATATCAGTGCTTCTCCGCTTCTTTCCATGTAGCCTGGAAAGGCTTTATTGAAAAAGAAAAGAGTGGTTGTATATCTAGTGATGGTATGCAATCTACATTACTTCTCTCAATAGCAATGTAGACTGCATTGCTATTGAGAGAAGCTTCAAAAAGTGTGACCAACATATCGACTAGTCATGGGACTGTTCTATGAAAAATTAACTTGGTTGGTCGATTTGGCACCTTATATCCTCTTCTGGCGACATAACATCTTATGACAGGGTAGATGTGTGAACGCGCATTTCTATAGAGGGGACGACCAAAATGGTGAAATCGCCAAAGTCTACTATCGTGTCGCGAGGACAATCAGATGATGAATCGATGGATGAGCGTCTTCTAACGTCTCGTGGACCAATTCGATGATGAATGTTCGTTTCCACCAGGCAGACGAAAGCAGTCTAAGGGCCACGTTACTACTAGTTTCGGTCACATGATCCTGGGCACATAAAAAGGTCACTATTCCTCACTCTACTTTTATATTCCCTCTATGATTTAAACTTGAGGTCTAATAGGCTTTCCTCTTGAGATTTGTTTTGATCCTGATGATGGTAGACGATTCACCGAAATGGCCACTGACTATTTTTGCATTTTTCCTATCTTTATTTGCTGGGTTTTTTATCTTTCATATAATTGACTATAATTTTGATAGCTATTATCTTTATTATATGAAGCTTGAAATTTTAGAACACATCGATATTTTAACACATTGCAAAATCGCAATGAAGCGCAACAAGTTCAGATCGCAATGGTTGGATGCCTAGTATAGTGGGGTTCCTGTGAGAAGGCAGATGACCTTGGAGAAGTCCATTTTCCATCTACAAAGGTCATAGAGGGAAAGGGCTGTCATACGCAAAATCATGTATGGCAATGGCCATAGGTGATTATTCTTTTCTCCACCTCCTGCTATCGTTTCCGACCGATGACCTTGGAGTCAGAATCCGCGCCCAAAGCCTCCGAGCCAGAATCTACTAATTGTGGGAACATGCATTGCTTACATTTATCGATTCCCCTAATGAAATTAATGGACTTGTCCAAAACCATGAGACTCAAATACAAACTCGCCAGTGCCGGACTATACGCCTCGTTGCGAAATGACTGACCACTAGAGCCTTACCTCAAAGAAATGGGATGGCCGATATATACAGCTCATATACAGTTACAAAAAGAACGACTGAAGCCAATGTCTAGTAACACAGAAATTATCTACCCTTTTCATTACATGCTAACGTTACAGTTTACCTGCTGATTGAGCAACGTGAGAGAGATCATGGTACACAAATTCTCCAAAGATGGCCAATATAGCTGTCACATGGGTATGCGGTCGATCCGAATCGGTGTGAATGGCCATACTGACTTCACGAGCACTGGGCAAGAATGCTCCGTTTGAGGCTTGCCTTGGAAGAGACACAGCTGAAAGAAAGTATAATAAGCGCTTAAAATCACAATTCTTCACAGACAGTAGTAAATTTCTGCACAAATTATTTTTAGACCCATTTGTAAGTGGTTGTAATCATACTGTATATATTCATTATCTGTATTATTATAATGGATACGAATCTGTAAGTTTTGGAAATGTGCTATACAAGTTTTCCAAACATACTCATAAAAATCTCGCGCCTCAAATGTATCGATCTGCTTTACTTTCATTGACGAATCAGTACATGCATTCTTTCAAGATCTTTTCGAATAACACAAACCGTAAACTCCTGCGTTCGCTCGTCCAGAAATCTAGTCCGTCTCCACCCCCTTCCATATGGGCGACCCTGTACTTAATTTCAAATGCCTTATTCATGCGTATTAAAAAATTGTTCCAGAAAATTCAAAAGCAAAGCTTTCCAAATCATAGGACCTATTTAATGTATGAGAAAACAACTTTAAATTTACATATATACTTTACTATATATATAGGACTTTAAATATATACATATATATATATATATATATATATATATGAATTTTTTCTGGAACAATTTTTTTAATACGTATGAATAAGGCATTTGAAATTAAGTACAGGAGTTTACGGTGGTTATACATGCATGGTTATTTAGATATATATTATTATTTTCGTACTGCTAATGACTGAGGACCTAAACGCCTATCAAGTTTCTTCAGTGGAATGATTATAAGGTTATTGATTCGTTATAAAACTATGCTGGGGAATCTGAGAACTCTGTTTATTACAATATTTACATACATATTTACAGATAACCGCAAGTGAGCTATGAGTATCTCTACGTCTAGTAAATCAATACTAGGACTAGGTTCATACAGGATGGTTGTATTGACCAAGCGAAATAGCGAAAACTTGCGCCTTCATCGAGTCAGAACGAGCGGGAGTCAAAATGCAACTGATCTGACGCTATTTTAAACCAAAGTGACCCCGTAAGCGTCTACCAAATTTGGCGAGTCATTGCCTGGGGTTACAGCAAGAGGTGTGGACGGCCGTTAAAAATTATTTATTTTATTTTCAGCACTTTTAGATTTTATTTTATGCATGTATTAAAATAATGTTACTTTAAATTTTAGTCTTAAAAACTATTTTTATTTTTATTTGCCTTGAATTTGACACGATATATCACAATATTGATTTATTGCCCTTAAACAATACCCACTCAACACTATTTTATTTAATTTTCAAAAACTAGAAATAGTTCATGCAGATACAAGCATAATTGTACTAAGATCCGTTATGTCAAAACCCTCAGGGGCATATCTTCTTTTAGGTGTGCAAGAGCATCACAACCCCGAGGTACCCGAATTATCTGTCCTGCCTTCTGTTTCACCCTCGCCTACCATTCTGCTTTTGCTTTTTCCCCTCCCTCGTTGTTGTCTTGTGTTTGGCCCAGCTTGGCTAAATATGACCCTTGCGCCATAAAACCCCAAACCAACCAACAGTTATGTCAAATCGTAACCAATTGTTCAAGAGAAAACTGTTTTCTGAATAACATTTTACAGTAAGTAAATTATTTCCCCTCCTTCAGTTGATCTGGAGAAGAGTCGGATTTGGTATAGAAAATATTCACTCACAATCTGCGTAGTACGGGGCCAAAAATCTGACGAAACGGCGATTCGAGTTTCCCCAACTCGGATTCTGAACATTGTTACAGTAGCCACTGAAAGCTCTATATTTTCTCGGCTGGCAAGGGAAATCTACTTCGAGTGGGCAGTTGGTATTCAGAATAGTCCCTCTGATATCAGCAGTTGGAAGACCATAGGCGACTTGATCTTTATTGAGCTCGTATCTGAAATACATATGAAATCATGAAATACGCATTTTTAATAAGCGTTTTGTACTAAAATACTTTTAACATCAAAGATATAGAAAATAGGATGATTTATGACTTCGAAAAAACAGTATCACGTATTTCCTATATTTCCTATAATCGGTACGTTACGTACTTAACCCTCCAAGTGGTTTCGACGAGATACCTCGTCCATCAAGATCTGGTCAGTTTTGCTAATGACGAGACAACCTTGTCGAGGCAACTACCTAGGAGGGTTAAATGAGGAAATAATAAAACTAGCTTAATGGGTTTAGGTCAGTAAAGTTGTTGATGGAGATGTAACGTGTCAAAAGTGTGTTGAAAGAATAAGTATAGTGCTTTTTAAAAAACTCAATGTTTGCTGAGTTTTAGCAAAACGAAACACACTTTCAATCTGCATATGGGTTTCTACGCATGAAAGGCTACAGCAAATAAATCCAAGAGTGAAATTAGTTTAATATTTACTTTTCTAAATCTTTGTCTCAAGGCGTTGAGAACGTGTTTTTGAAGGCGACTTTTTAACTTGAGAGTTTCTAATTTTTTGTAGTGAGTGATGTAACAGACGCACTAATTATTGAAATGAAAAATATTTCACTTCGGGAATATTAACTATAGTTCATACTAATACTAAATACAAAATATGAAGTTTATTTCAAATGAATTGAATAGTGATTCCAATACAATAATTCTGCAATTGGGATACATAATTACATATAAGGTTTCAGCAATAATCTAAAAAGTAAGCCCAATTTTTCAATGAAAGTCTGTAAAGTATATTTATTAAGACAATAGTATAATATATAATTTTTAATTGTGACAGTAGGTTAAATAACTTTGTGACAGTAGGTTATTAAGTGTAAATAGACATTGATTTTTAAATGAATGACTAACTATATCATGGTGTTTTTTGGACTATTTTTGCCAGAAAACTATCGTTAAAAATGTTTTTAAATGTACACGTTTTAAGAAAATTACCTGATAAAAATGAAAAAACTTCAAAACAACGACTAATAAAGATTGAAAATTTATAAAAGATCGGTCATTTCGGTGGAGCAAAACGTTCACCATCATCGGAACAGAAGTAAGTCACAAGAAAAAAACGCGAGTTTAAATATTGTTGTTCTAGAATATTGGTTCTGCCAGCTCACTTTTTTAACTGAACCTATCCAAGCCGCGTGTAAAGGTGAGGAAACAATACTAGTCATATTGCAATCCCTAGTGTGTTCGACAATGTAAAAATGAATAAGGCTTCTCTGATGTTTAACTCGAGAATAAATCTCGGATGGACCACGTTTGCTTGTTTAAAATCAAACTGATGAGAAAATTCTCAACAGTGTTGAACGACGGCAGATTGGTCCAGTTCCTTATTTTTGACATCACCAAAAGTTATAAGGTTTTCATCTTTATTAGCCGTTGCTTTGATATTTCTTTTCTGATGATGTTGGAAATTTTTGTTCTGCCGAAATGGTCATTGATGATCGTTTGTAAGTTTCTAATCTTTGTTATTTGTTGATTTGAAGATTTTTAGTTTTTATTATTAACCTGACCTAGGTTTTCATCTGTTTACTGCCACTTATTTATCTGTAAGACATTCTGTCTAACGGCTGTGTTTATGTATGGAGATAGTTGACCCATACATCATTAGTAGACAGATAAGCTATTTGCTCTCTTCTTTTTAATTTACACTTTTCTTTGAAGGCTACCATTGAATATTTGAAGGAACATTGATTTATATGCTTTAAATAATTCCTGCATTTTAATTAAAAGCCTGAAGGGCACAGCTGGAATCGCAATCCTCAGGACTGATAGCATCACGGATTGTTGATCAAGATTAAGGTGATGATCCCCGAAAACAACTCGGTCTGGCAATAAACAATCTCGTCTGAGAAGGTTCAACTCAGAAGGTTGGATTTTTTTCGGTCATAAAATCCTCATTACGTTATTGCATCGTTAAGAAATGATAGTAAATAAAGTGTTTGAAGCATCTTTTGGACTCATCTCCGGATCGAGAAGACCCCAGGCATTGTTGACATTACATAAACAAGGCAGGTCGGAAGGAGTTGAAAGTTAGGGTTACTGGGTCTTCATTATCATTCCATCTCGTAGATCATTACCATTGTCTTCTTCTATATCGTACAACCGCGTGCGCTGGTACTCTCTCCAAATAAAGGGATTTCGCACCAGATAGTGATTACTCAAACTTAATCATAAAAATTCCTTTAATCTAAAGAGCTCATTAAATATAAGGTCATATCCATTCAGCAAAAACAGGGCGTTATTGCAAAGAACGTTGGATTGCATATGTCAAATCAAAAACCCTTAACTCTATAAGAACAAAATACGCAATACATTGTAGTTACTTTTTATACATTTTTATTTAATGTAGCCAAACGAATGTGGTAATTGGATAAATAAACAAAACTCATTAGTAAAATGCATGATTTAATTTAAAAGTGTTCAAATTAAAATTCATGTACGTTGATTTAGGGAAATCCCTATGGAATAATACTGTTTTGCTCAAAGTTCGATGGAATTGTTTATATTTACATTATTATTTTCTATTAGACTATTATTTTCCGGCAAAAAAAATAAAGGACAAAAAGGAGTATTCTAAAGCATTCACTAGTATTCAGCTGCGAAAAATTGATGTATCGTCTATAATACTTAATTAAACGTACGTCAATAATTTACAAGATTTTATAGAAGGGATGAATAAAAATTTATTCGTAGATTTTTCTTTCTTATCCCAAATCAAAATTAGATCAGTTAAAATCAAATCGGTTCCGTGATGTCTTTCCTACGAAAAATGTTCAAAATATGTCTCGAATCATCATAAATATTCTTCCAACCCAAAACAGGATTAGCCCTGTTGTTACCCTGACAGTTATGACAGTTAGGGTAAACCTTTTTTCCTGGATTTGCACATTTGATTCCAAATAGTATATATCATCTGAATAGCATCAAGCAACAATGGTTGGGTAACTATATATAATGAAACATAATGCATATTTATCCTGAAAGTGGACAGAAGACATTGCTGCTAAGGAATATATACTCACTACATATACATATATTATAATACCAAGAACAGACGTTGAAACGGCGAAACGATATGTACAAATAAGAATAAGGAATTTATCTATACGTCGGCTTAGAGCAAAAGCTCATTAACTGACAAAAAGTTAATTTTTACAGCACAGCGGGTTGGTTAAAGTCTAACTATTAGGTTTTTGGGTCAAAAATAAAATTATAAACATTTTGAAAGTGGTATATTTTCTAACAAACCGAATACAATGACAATTTATTTCTCATCATCATGAAAATAATCATTTAGTGCCAAAAAATGCCTTTCATAAAAAAAGTTTAATTTCTGCTTTAAGCAGACGCATACTTCAATTTTTTTTGTGATTAGTATATTGAAATAAGTAAACCCTCTTTAATGCACAAAATATGTTGTGAAGCGCTTACAGATTTTTAATCCAATCAAAATAATTGATTCATTTGCAATAATGTCTTTATTACACGTAGCATAACATAAAAATCCTCACTTCTCTAATTATGTACTGTCATTTTTATTAACTGCACGAAGTTGTCTTGAAAACATTAAATCGATCGAGTTTACGCTGAGATTCTTGAACCAGATTCTTCAGAGTGCTAATCCACGTCAAATGCAGCTTGAAAAACATCGCTGTACATTTATATTTCACGGCTTTTTAAGTACTTTTTCGACTACGTTTTTTTGCTTCGACTTTCAATTTTTCCTGACTTCCCTGAAATGCAGGTGCCGGATTCCCCACTCCATTGTTTCCCGGACTGGAAATGATTGGGAATCCGTTTTCCAGCTCTTCCGCTCCTGCAGCACAGCCGTTCAAAGGAACAGGTGTTGTGGGAGACGGGAAGAAACCTGTGTGTGAATGTAACCAATAGGTCACAAACCACCTTTAAAGTAACTTGATCGATCTGGAGAGTGCGACTTTCAGATCGTACTTACGAGCGACACCATTGCGAAAAAGCATTTGTAGTAACAGCTGCGGCAATACTTTTCTAAAAAAAGAAAGCTGGAATTTTTCAAAAATGTCGATTTTGAGATTTGTAGAGATTTGGATAGCCCATTTTATGCTCCTTCAAATAATAGTTTATTTGTTTCAACTCCGATTAGAAGTTTTATAAATATAAATAAAACGAACTATCAGCATAATATTAAACTCGGATTTTTTAACTTAGTAATCTATTCTTTTTTACTGAGATGTACCTTTCCTAAGAAACTGCTTTAACCTGATAAGTAAGGTTTTCCCATCATGGTCTACAAGCATCTGAAGTTTTGTTTCATCCGTTTTGTTTTTAAGGTAATTATTTTTTTACAAAATTAAGAAAAAAATTTTTGTGATATTCTAGTTAATTTTATATAAATATGTTTCAATGTTTTGCAATGTAATACTAATAAATATTCACTTTTTCACTCCATACGAAAATTTTAATCCGGTATCAGAGAAGGTTCAGGGAAATTATGGAAATTAACATTGACAGTATTGGATCTTCATTCCTCTTACTGACCGTTCATTTTATCACCAGTTATATTAAATGTTTCTATATTATTTATTTTATTAGAAACAAACGGGCTATTGGCGACTTCTGGGATCAATCTCTAAGGTTTATTACGAGGACAACACTACGTAATTTTGAACAACGGTCAGATGACGAGGTCACACCTGAGCTCGCACCCCACTCTCCAAACTTCCACACGACGCCAACGTGAGAACATTTGAGGCCTCGACAGATTTAACGTGCACCATCCCCCTTTGTACACGACGGTCTTTTGGTTGGATTCGAACTCTCAACCCTCCGGTTGCAAATCCGTTACTCTTCCAACTGGGCTACCGTGACCCTCATAGATGTAAAAATATATAGGTGTAAAAAATATAATAAACTGCTGAAAAGCAAAAAATGGCGCACTTGTTGAATTGAAAAATGTCTTTTCACTAGGATATTTTCTTTATTGCAATCCTTAAGGGTTTCGAAGTAACACGGCTGGAGTTTGAAAATTGGTTCTGAAATTAATTGTGGGATTGCTTAACATGAGACATAAGAACGAAGCACAAATCTAGATACCAATCAATGTAGCACTCTGAAATCCCAAACGGCATTCCTCGATCAAGTCTGAAGCCCATATCAGACGAATGACGTACCACATCAAAAGTGATGATTCCATCTCTTCTGTTTAAAATTCAACAAAGAAGGGTAAAAGTGGGCCATAGTCGACACCCAAGAGAAAGGGGAAGCAGGAAACAAAAATGTGCGCGCCTCCCCCTTACTGAATAAAATATTAAAAAAATGAATCGTCTCCATCTGTCATTTCCGTCTTCTGGCAATTAATGAGCGCATTGTACCTTGGTTTGATACGCCCAGTTGATCCAGCGGGAAAACTTACGCGAATGAATATTGCATTATCCGATTTTCCCTCCTTTTCCCCTATGATTGAGACAAAAAGGAGACTGATAAAAAATAAATACCAGCGCTATGGATTCTATAAACAGACATATTTTATTAAAAAATTCTACATATAAAACTCGTTCTTCTCTTTCCATGTCTAACGTATCTTTGGACATGCATATTAGCTATCTGCATTTTTTCCTTGCTTGTCTCCCTTTTAGATTTAAAGAACAATGGTGGTTTTCTTTGTCTCTTGCTCGTCCCTTGTTTTACAAGTGTTAAATTTCAGTCACAAAAAGAAAACACAACGAATGGGTAATATGGGAAAGTTTTACGATTATCTCGTTCTACGAGATAATCGTAAAACTTTATGCTCCTTTCGTCGTTGAAAAGAGCCAGAATAGAATAATGAGTGCACTCTTAAGCAGCATATTTGTTAAAATATTTGTTTCCTCTTCGATACTAATGCGAATTCTTTAATTTAAAGTACTTCCTTTCATTTAAAGTACTATTGAAAAGAAAATGCCCCAAGACAAGAAATTAAACATTCTACTTGCCTGTGCTTACTGTACCTTACTTATGCCTGTGCCAAAATAGTTTAAAAATTCATATTCAAATTCAGAAATAAAATTCACATGTGATTCACTCAGTAATCTGTGAGGGTACCATCTAGCCTAAACAAAAATTTGGGGGAAATCGCAGACACCTAATACAAGAAACAACGAAAAATACTTTTTCATAATTTTGAGAAAAGGATTCTTGAAACTTGTATTTTTGTATGTTGTCTATATTAATTGGGACTTTTTTTATTTATAAAAAAAGATTCTAAAGCGTGGGCATTCAGATGTCTCAGGAAAATAAAGGATTAAGTAAAGTGAAAACGAAACGAGAATTTCCTGATTCGACATTATGGCCTAAAGTCTCGTAAAATTTGTTAAACTGATTTCAATGAATGGTGTTAGGCATGAACCCTTGAATGGTGTGTTTGAAGCAGTTGGTCCGCTTTTGGACCAGTGCCATGAGTTCCAACTAACCAACGTTCCTTTGAATGATGGATTAGTGCCGTTCAGCACTCTCCTGTTACTTAATTTTATCTGTATGTCCATGGACTGGTCTCAGCTGTATTTTCAGATTTTAAAGGGTTTACAAATTTCTTTGTAGAACACTTATTAGTTTGACTGTTTTAGAATTATGCACTAATAAAAAGATAGATATACGAAATCTTTAAGCAAAATTTGAAATTTGATTGCACTTTAAAAAGTTTGATCACTTAATGTAGCGTCGATCTTGATATCTACGGTAGTGTCTCGATTTTGTCAGAATGGATTGACTATCTGGCAGACAAAATATTTGGCAAATCTTATTTAGACAAACTCAATAATCCTCATCAATTTACCATGGAACTTTTGTTAGAAAAAATTGTTAGTAATAAATTGTTAATAGTTTTGCATGCCTAAATCAACAACTTACGATACGATCCATTTACAATGTATTTTATTTTTAAACAAATAGAAAGTATCTGATCAAACACAAAGCGTTCCTTGCGGTGACATCCTAAAAACGTGAAGTTCTGTTTGAGTACTGCACACATAGAAACGCAATTATTCAGATCTTTCAAGGCTGAACTAAATTGCAAGACTAAAAATAAAGTAAGACCTAATTCCATACTGGGGGTCATTCATATTTTATGAAGCTCATTGGTTGATGCAAAACATTTCTATACGACACTTTTTTTAAACTCCCATGACCTACTCTTTAAGGAGTGCCTATGAGGATACATTAAGATGCAGATATATAAGCATTGTCCGCCTTCTGTATCCTCGTTAGCAAGTCGGAAAGAGTCGTGCTTTCTAGGCGACTTTCCCCGACGAGCAGTAATTAGGGGAAATCCCTTCAAAACGACCGATTGATAAGATCAGAGGTATAAAAAGGCACACAAGCCTACTTGAGTGGAGATCCGGGTATTTAAAACAGGTGGGCGCGCACACTCAATTGTTGAAAGAAAAATAAACGCACTTTTTGAAAGCGTGCTATTGTAGATTGAGAAAAACTTCGAGGGGAAGTGTTTACTGTTGAGAATTAGCTTCTGATGATCGCGAATTTACTCCATGAACTAGTAATTTAAATTGATTAATAGACGTTTTAATAGGTAATCTGAACGAAAAACTGTTTTGAGTTTTTTACGATAAATGCTTCAATAAGTTATAAACTTGTAGGCTTTTGGGGTGTTAAGCTCTTCGTACGTTGTGGCTATACTACAACACGATTTTGGAAATAAAACTCGAACTTAGGATACCTTAAATGCTTCGATATTTTGATTTTTTGATAATAGGAACCGAGATTTGATAACTAAATGAAAATTTGTTGACATGTCGCTCTACGGTCCTATTTTATTACGCGAGTGCTAATTAAACCTACTATATGGGGAATATTGTAGCGGAGGGCATTCTGTAAAGCAAATATGTTTAAAGCATGGTAAATTAACAGGTTTCGAACTCGACAGAATCGGCAGTACCGAAACTGCAAAATAACAAATAATTGTCAATTAGTTTCTTCTATCCGTGAATACGTTTCTTAAGAATGGTGCACAAGAACACTTTTCGCTAATTTGACTCTTAAAATAATGTCCCTCAAAAATATATTTAACTTTCGCTTCACACTGTTTTTTCTATATTTGGATTGAATACCTAGAATATTAGAATGTTTAAGAAAAATACACACATTTTTTTAATGTTTAGGTTATCTAGATTACGATATCCTTATATCGATATTGTATACAATTTTTGCATTTTTTTCAGAGTAATGCCCATTTTCTGTGAAGTATGTACATTAAATGTATAGACATCCTTGATAAAGTATTTTAATGTATAGTTTCAGTTAATCCAGCGATTTTTTACCTTTTCCATTTCAAGGCACCGTATAATCTAATTATGAAAATTCTATGGCAAATCAAAATGTATATAGTATTTTTTGCCGATATGACAAAAATAGGTTTCATTTTGATCGATTGACAACAAAATATTGATTACCTACACAATTTGCACCAGTTTCTTTAAAAAAGCTGTCGGAAATAATTTATTTTTGATACTTTGTAATATAAAAATAAAACTCAAATTTATTTATGCCGATATTACATGAAATTATTTGTGAACACACTTGTCTAAAGTTCAAAACGTTCGTCAAAATGAGATAAATCTTACGGAATTTGAACCATTTCACCATCCATAAGGCGCATCAGTGTCATTTTTGAGGCACACCGGTAGAAAATCACCGAGTTAATCGATATCGAATATCAAAGGTAATGAAAATTTGATGATAATGTTTAAATTCAATTGATGCAAAACTCATTTTCATACATTCATTCCCACCCTTTTTGAGTCTCACTTAATTTAGAACATTTAATTTTAAGAATTCTCACACAGCTTTTTCAATAAAAATATTTCTGAGATTACTTACGCATTTGTAATTCTTCTGGTTGCTTCTTCTGCGATCAAAGCGATCCTAGAGTAATTTTTAGCTACTAGTTTGACTCTAGTTGTGGCAGAGGCATACCATTCCGGCGTTCCAGGTTTTTGAATAGCACCTAAAGTAATAAAATCGTTTATTATTAAACAGAGCACTCGAAGATAAATCAAAGTTCCCTCCGAAATAATGAAAAGAAAGTAGGCAAAGAACCTTTTTCTCTTCTTTTCGTAAATTTAACCCTCCAAGCGGTTTCAACGAGATATCTCATTCATCAATATCCGACCACTTTCGGTAATGACGAGATATCTCGTCAATTACGATCTGACTAATTTTGCTAATGACGAGATATCTCGTCATCAAGATATTGCCGATTTTTTTTATGATGACGAGAACAAGATCTGGTCAGTTTTCTACAAAGACAGATATCTCGTCCATCAAGATCTGGTAAGCTTTGCTAATGACGAGATACCTCGTCGTAACAACCATCAGGAGGGTCAATACAAAAAGTATTCTTTCATCAAGCGTCCTTCAAGTCATTTTTCTCACGAGTCCGTCAATTTTACATCCCTACGTTTCACAATGGTTCATTAAGGTGAACCAATTTCACTTGAGGCGAAAATTGCCCAATAAATCACTTTTTCTCTATTAGAGTAAAAATTAGTTCAAAAATGTTGTTTCACTGTTTCGAAAACGGTATGTAGCTATACATACTGGGATTTAAACACCTGCAATCAAATGCCTGTAAAAACAGATATTGGAAATGAGTTAGAATTACCGTTATCGTAATATCACTACCTTACGATGTTTTATTGTTTCAGCTTACTTTGCTCTTGCGTTTTAAGATCAATTTATATGACCGTAGTAGCGACAAATGCCCTCAGAATGGAACATAGCATCGCCAGAATCTAAGCAGCAATTTTCGCTGTGAGGTCTAAGGTTAAATAACCACCAATAAGGAAATACCATTTCTACGAAAAGCGATTGCCTCATATTTTACTGTTTTTCATGTGGGAAAAGAATGATTATTCCAGAGTTAAAAAATGTTTTTAGTTTGCTTTTGGAGGTTTATACATATACTTACGGAAAAGTAGGTCTCAACTGCCTGTGGCAGTAAAAATATTGTGATATTTAGTGCCCCGGAATGCAGAACACAAAATACATTGAGATCTTTTTTCATTAAATGTTGTAGTTCGGTATTGATACCTCATTGTCTTGTAACCGTACTCAGTCCTGCTAAGGTAGGTAACTGTTAATTAATAAACGTCACATTGGAGCAACACAACGGGCCATTGGCGACGGTCAGATGACGAGGACAACACCTGAGCTGGCACCCCACTCTCCAAACTTCCACAGCATGCCAACGTGAGGACATTTGAGGCCACGACGGATTTAACGTGCACCAACCCCCGTGTAACGGTCTTTGGTTGGATCAAGTTTCGAACTCGTAACCTTCCGATAGCTAATTCGTTACTCGCCCAACCGGGTCCTGCTGAGGAAAAGGTAGAACGAAAACCGGTATGGAGAAATTAAGTCGGTAATCTCGGTTTTGAGGCTGTCGGTAATTTTCAAACCCTTTTCAACTTCCTTTATGAAAGTAGAGAGGCATTATCATATGAATCGAATTGTCCCGTTATTTAGAAATTTTTATCTCCAGAAAATAGGCAATTCAAAAAATATATAGTATGAAGTACAATAAATCGTTATTCTGTCCTTTTTGTTAAATCCTTTTCGCATCTTGTCTTGTATTAAATACAATTGTAACAATTACAATTGTATTCTGTTTTAATTAACTTATCTGGACTGTATACCTTAACATTCTGTGATTTGAGTAGCAAAAAAGACCATAGAAATACAAACCAAACCCTGCTATGAACTAGATATAAGGGAATTGTAATCGTGGTTTGCCTAAGCGCTGTAGGAACAGCCTGTTGTGTTGCTCCAGTGCGACATTAATTAAATACCTACCTACCTACCTTATCGCTGTAGGTAATACATATATATATATAGGAAAGATAAATCAGATTTGGAGAGGGTTCATTTTTCATAAATCAGAAATAACCAATTGGAATTTCAATACGTTAATCGACTGATTCTTTGGGAACATAACAAAACTAAGCCACGATCGTCAAAAATAACTACAAAAATGAATTATATTAACATTTTGACAGTTGCAAATAGAGACCTCTTACTATAAAAGTTATTCAACTTTGACATCAGTAAATAAATAAAATATATTATTATAAACTACCATAAATTGATTAAGATATCAGCTGTTCTCAAATATCAATGGACAAAAAATAATTAATTTAACCTCCCTTCAACTGAAAATCTAATAGCGATGCAATATCTATCACTCGGTAATTAATTTACCATTGCATAATAAACTAATCATGTAAGATGTCTTCAATCATAATTCAATAGGAAATGAGACCGATAAAAAGTCATTTCATCGGTCCAGAATACAATGCACTATAAAAAATGATAGAAACTTGCTGGTACAGAAACAACGTGCTTCTATTTACTCAACGAAGTTGCATCCAAAGTTGAAACCCAAACAAGAAAAGAAGTCAAATGTGTGTGGGTGTGAGACGGACAAGAACACCAGATTTCTAGGTCAGGGACAAGGAATGTCTTCCCTGGAGCTATTGGATCGAAAGCACGTTCTCACCTGTCATTGACAAAAAAAGTAAGCACCAACCCTCATCTTCCTAGAATCCGGTTACGTCAAGAGATCTGGGTTATTTACGAGAATTCGATTATGTTCATATATACAAGGAAAATTATAACTTATTTGTATCCGCAACAACAAAATGCCTTCCACATTTTTTTTAACCTTTATGATTTGGGGAGCTGGTTTTAATCGCTGGAACAAAAGTTTTTTAACCTTTTTCATTTCTGGACGAAACTTGAACACATTGAAATGCTTTTGTTAAAAATAAGTTTTAATAAAGTGTAGTAAATAAGTATTGTGTGTGTGTGTGTGTGTGCTCTCTAGCTGTTTTCTTTGAAATACATTCATCTATATTTTATTCCTGCAACAGAGAGGTGGGGTATATGTAACGGTCTCAAAATTTGAAGAGATAATTTATATCGCGATGATTGCATAAAAATTAATTGAAACACACAAATTAAATATGTATCTCATATTTTCATCCTTTCCGATACTATCCTAAAGTGAACAATTACGGATGTTTCTGTCGCTTTAAAGCTTTTGAAAATTTTCTCTGCCGTGTAACAAATTACAAGAAAAATCTTTAAGTTTGTTTTCACACATAGCATGATTGAATTTTTTTAAATCTACAGATTTCTTTATTTCGTAGACCATTGAGGTGTCTGTTTCCGTTCATTTCCAAGTTTCGTAGTTAAAATAAATGCTCGATTTATTTTTAGAAATAGAAAAAGTTAGATAAATAGTAAACGATGATACAAGATCTAGAAAATTTTTAGTATACAATAAATGAGCGTTGAACCCTTGGATGTAGAATTTTGCTTGTTCAAAGAATGCATTTTGCTTTACAGATATGAATGTAGTGTATTGAAGAGATAGCGTTTAGATTAATATTAACTGGAACAGGAAGAGCCACTACTTTTACCTTACATTTTTAAAATAACATTTTTTCACCTTACTCTGAGAAAAATTGAGAGTATTTTTGAGTCAGCTTTTTCTCTTTTCTTCACTACTTAAGTCTGAAGTTTTTCATGTAGGAATGCATTGGCATATTGCTGGTATAAAAATATAGTTGCTACGATATTGTAATTTACACGAGAAAAACAACCAACAGAATTTTAAAAAATCTTAAACAGATTTAATTTTAGTTGAAATTATTCGAATGGGACGATAAAACTTGTTTTTTAACCTTTTTTTCTTTTTTTGTTAAAAACCTCTTCATTCCTGGAGTACCCCCGTCTGGGTACATTAAAATAATAAACTTTTTTGTCTTCAAAACATTAAAGTATATTTATCAATCCATGCTATCCTTATTCTTATACATCCTAATGTTCTGATCCACAGCGGTATGTTCACAATTGAATGATGTATTTTTGAATGATTTCAGCAATGAATTGCTCTAAAAAACTAAAATATAGTATTTTTCATCATTTCTGAGTCTCAAACTACGTAAAACAATCGATAAAACATTTTTGATGAGATTTTTTCTTGGGACTGAAGAGGTTAAAGTACACTGAAAGCAAAGCTAACTTACCACTTCTGTAAATGGTCGGCTCTGTACTTTCCATTCGAAACCTTACTGTCTCAGAGGCTTGGTCAATGAATTTCTTCATTTCCTCTGATGATATCCTTGGCATCAAGACCTTGGGTCCTTCTGGTATAGGGTCGATTTCCTTAGCTGGTTTGAGGTGCTGCGTAAACCTACCTAACTGTCTTTTGTGAAGTCGTAGTCCTCTAGTTACTCTGGAGACCATGCGTTGAGTTTTCCTTCCAATGATAGGAACTTCCACCATTTCCGTTGAGGACATAAGAACTTGAAGCCATAACTCCAACAGAAAAGTCAGGAGAATAATCCTGAACCTATAGAGACAAAAAGTGCTATTTAACTTAAGACATCTACTGCTTTTTGAAAAGACGTGGAATTCACAATAAATTTGAAGAAGTGATAAGAACTTAATATTATGTCAATCAATTATCAGGATGCATTTCCCAATTTCAAACCAATTCACCTTCTGTGTGATTACTGCCGATAAAGGATTAGCTAGAGATTTTGAACTTAATGTGAGATCTAATTATACAAGTTTATGAGTAATGGTTATAAATTTTGTTTGAAATGTAAATATGTAACGATTTATGAGCAACTTCTTAGGTTTATTCTTTGATTGCTTTATCAAGTTGTACTTTTATTAGCCAATAAAAAAACTATTGTTAGCAAGGTGGTTAAATGAAATATGAATGAAGAACTGTAAGGTTATCCGAATAAAATGAGTTAAGTTTGAAAAGTGTGGTGTCATCTGGCAAAAACGAGTTCTATTGAATAACAGCAGAAGTCCACATTTTTAGAGAAGGTAAATACTGCAATATAAGTAAAGCAGATGTTGATAATAAAAAAGCATCCATAAAATATCTAGCTAATTCTTTTACCAGCAATAATCGCATAGGAGGTGAATTGGTTTGAAATTGGGAAAATCGTTCTCAGAAC
The DNA here is from genome assembly GCA_933210815.1 of Meta bourneti. Classification (NCBI taxonomy): domain Eukaryota; kingdom Metazoa; phylum Arthropoda; class Arachnida; order Araneae; family Tetragnathidae; genus Meta; species Meta bourneti. Next base: position 28,399,189 of record OW119934.1, read on the forward strand.
TGATTGACAAAATATAAAATGTATTTTTGTTTGTATGTGAGATGGTCTCCACTTAAATTATTTTCTTGATAGTAAATTGTTCTAGTTAATTTAAAACATCTTTTCCCAAATATCTTGCGGCTAAATCGTGTTCACTGTTTATAAGAATATAACGTTTCCCATTCTCAGCAAAGCTTCAAAAGAAAAGTGCAGGTGAATAATTTTCTCAGAAAATATGTTTACCTTTTATATAATCAAGATAGCTTACATAATTTTTGAAATTTTGTTTCCATATGTTCATTGAACAGTATCAAATTATTTATTTTTGTTACATAATTGTATGCATTCTATAAAACATATTTGACGAAAAAAACGGCATTTCATTAAAGTAGCCGTATAAATTAGCCATGACAAAAATTAATGCAGAGATTTTTCGCAATTTGAAAATAAAGAACTGAAAAGACTAATGGAAGTAAAGTAAATTGAAATTGGAGAAAAAATGTTTAAAAATATTTCCTTGATTCATCACGAAACCAGAAACACCAGCAATACAAAGGTTAAACAATTAACTAGGAAACAGAAATGTAATCACTGCATCGAAGAAACATTTCTGAGTAGAAAATAAATTTTTTAGATTCCAAATTCATTTTATACATAAACTTATTTATTCCTTTGATTCTTCGCAACTGAAGAAACTGAAAACAGTGTTTCCAAAGCAGCTCTTTAAACTGCTTTCCTTTCTGATATTCCTACCTTGAACAAAACCACCACTGAAAGTTTATAACTAAAACGGAAACTCAGACACATAAAAGATATATACAAGTTACAAGACACATACACACAATTACATTCATACCTTTATTAATAGCTTTAATAGCTGTGGCTGCTAAATTATGGACTTTGAAAATAATCGCTGTAATTGCAATAATTTTAGCAAGCGTATCTTTTTATCTTCTAGTTACCATTTAAATATTCACAAGATTCAAATAGTAATTTTCGTCTGGATGATATCACGGCGCCAGTTGGAAAGGAAAGAAATCGATCAAAACAAAAAAGATTTTCATCCGACGTGTTACAATTAAGACTGGGGTCACTGTTCTCCAGAAAAATTAGGATCCATCACGATTCTTCGGAGTTCAATTACTTGACCATTGAAAATTCTTTCCGTCTTTTCTTTTCTGGTCAGTTCTCGAAGCTGGGGTTTTGGAATAGGAATTCAGACTTTTGTGATAGAGTTTGGAAAGTAATTTTCTGCTTCTAAATAGCTTCTTTCTTCGATAAGTCGTTTGGGGGTACGTTAATGCTGCTTAAATTCGTAATATTTCGCAACCAGTTTTATCCATTGCTCTAAAAGGCTTGTATAGTGTGATTTGGTTTGATTTGACACTTCTGATCATTTCAGAAATCTGTTTAATATCATTGTACCATGGTAATTTCGCATTTTTGTTTTATATATTTAAAAACAATAGAGGGAGGTGGAAAGAAAATTGATTTTTACAATAGTGGTTTCAATTCAAAATATTTTTTATACAATTAAAAATATACTGGCTCTGAACGTATATGACGATCTTTAGACCATTTTTAGTATCACTAAATCCTACTTTTCTTTCAATTCTTCATTTGAAAAAAAAGTCGTAACTATTGTGATAATGTATACATAATACAGGGTACCTAGGAAAGTCCATGGGTGACCTTTATTTCATTCGTCGAAAGGCGTAAGTATCTATTTCCAATTGCAAAAATGTTTCAAACAAGGTAAAAAAATTTTTCATGGCATTTTAAATCGAGAAATGCCTTTGTCTGAATAACATGACTACTTTGTCTCAAGCATAAATTCTTGTTTAGGGTACATAAATTCAATACTATTCTTAATTGGGATTTCAGATTAACTCTCTCTCCCAGATTTCACTTAATGAGCATGTCTTTGTTTGGTGATCAGAGAAACTTTGAAACTTATAAGTACCTTTACATTGTACCCTCACTTCAAAAGCGACATACCACAAAATTTGCCATTATTCTTAATAGGCATCGACAAAAGGATCATAAATAGTATCATCACCAATTTTGCACCAAATACAGCTTTTATCACAAAAATAAATCACGCATTTACTTCTCCTCCCTCCCATCTGAAATATACTCGCAGAAACTTATATAATACAGTATATATACACAACTCTTATAATAATATATAATTCTTATAATACAGTATAGGTGTATTATGGTCTCGGAAAGTCTTATACAATACGTTAAACGTCTTATACAATACGTTACGTCTTAGACAATACGTACCTCGATTGTTAGTCGTACAATGCATACTTTTCAAACATTAACACGTAAAATTTCAAACGTTTTTTGAAGGAGGTGTTACGAGCGAAATTAATTGAGAAATGAAACATTGAATCCTATGATGTAAATCACTTTTCCCGTTTACGAATCGATCATTTTGGCCAAGAGTTGAGAAACTTGCAAAAATGAAAAACAGCTCATGGGAGCAACATCTGCCCCCTCATATACATTTAAAGGTCTTTGCACTCGTTCACCCAACTATGTTGAAAGTTTGCTTTAAAGAAGTTGGATACTTCTATCGGAAGAAGGCTCCAGTCTTAGTGGTCCCATTATATGCGAATGGCTTAAGGATTATGACGGAGATTTTTTCAGTACATTGACCTGCTCAATCATCGAATTTTAATCCAGTTGAACAATCGTGGGATGGAGTTTTAGAGTTATCTGACACTGGATCCGAAACGAGAAAATCTTCAAATGAATGCTTGAGGATAGAATTTATCACACTTGTAGATTGATATTAGTATATTGGGTCATACACCATCATAATCCCTCAAGTTTAGGGGTCAGAACCCACCTGGGGAGAGGTCAGCTACCAGCAATTGACGACCATGTCTTCAAATGCTCCATGCGACCTAATCAGTAAAGTCGAGTGATCCTCCATATGTGGCCATCCTATATCGATATATTTGTAATATTTATCCCTCATATTTGGGGGCCCAAGCCCCAACTGTAAAAATGTAGGTGGGTCAAAGAGCAAGGCCTTTAGGAGTTGGTGACCTGTGATGAACGAGTACGTAATAAATTGAATGTTTTGTTGAGAATGTTTTGTTGTTATAATTTTGATCTTGCAACCTATATCACGCAGTTTTGATTTCAACCAAGATAAAAAACCTGTCTTCTAATAGAGAACCAGATATTGAAATAGATGACACAGCGATATCTATCAACAGCTGCGGTAGAAACGTTTCTTGCAAATCAATCTGCATTGGTTTGGACGATGCACATCTTTCGTAGGATGCCTCATTTGCGTAAGACGTCTTCCAAAGCTCTTTTAAACGTCCACGGTCATTTTTTTATGTACATCTTCTGTGGATAGGATACATTGCTTGGTTTTAAGTAGTTACTCTATAGTGATTTTTTTGTACAAAAAGGTAAATAAGACCAGAATCTACTGCTTAAAATGACTACCGAGTCACTGCAAACATTCATTCCCACACCATGAATCTAATCCAGGGCTTATTTGATTAATAGCTTGTATGATAGCTACAAGCCATCAAACCAACCACGACAGTATTGAAATGGTGTTTGAATTACATATCTCTAACACCTTTACTCATTTCACATATTTATAACACTAAAAAAATCGTGAAGTCGATTAAAGGTTTATAGATAAGAGCAAGAAAAATTAAACCCTTATTGTATTTTCCTGATTGATAATTCATGCATCTCGAAGTACATAAATAAGTGCTTCATTTGTTATTTTCCATCATATTATTAGGAATAGTTGTAAAATGCCCCTCACGGTGCGATTGAATATTACTTTGCATTTATTAACATATAATACTAAAATACATATCGCCTTACATTTGTATCAAACATGAAATTTATGGTTTTATTAATATTTTATTTAGAGGTATTTTTCAAAAACTATGTTACGGCATACGTTAATGCAATCACTTAATTCATATTTGTCATTTTTTGTACTGTTATACATAGTCCGAATTAAATTCACGCAATGGTTATACGTTTAGAATGAAAATGATTAGAATAAACTTAGCCCATTGCTGATTTTGTTGTCACGCACTGTATCTTTTGTTCAAAATTAGTTGCATTTTGTGTAAGTTGGATGTATTATGAGCATAGAGTTTTTCGTGAGATTTTCGTAATGACAAATCTACACAGAAGCTCTGGAGAAGAATTTCAAAATTTACAAAAGAATTTTTGCTGTCCAACAATTTAGGTATAAAACACACCATTGCCAGCAAGAAAATTTAAATTGATAGACTTTTGTCACCTCTAATATATTGAATCTAGAATCTGTCTGGAAACTTAGAAATGTAGTTAAGGGAAAAATTGCAATGATTGAGTTACAATTTACTTTATTCGGAAGTAGATTTTATGATGCAATTGCTATTAATTTAATCTTTTGTGCATCAAATATTCCTAGATATCTTAAACCAATCGCTCAAACGGATGCATTATCCGAGGCACCCTTAGCAAATTTAACGTATATACACGCCGTAGAGTTGAACTGAGTAGCTCACATTTTCTGCCGTTGCTGTTCATTTGTAATTTATGCGCTGCACGTCAGGATTCCCATACAGGGAAGGTCAACGGTACGGTCGTACCGGGCGTCCAGAAAATGTGAAAAACATTTAAACATTTGTATTGTAATGTGCAATCTGTTTTATAAGAATAAAAAGTTATAAATTCAATCATTCAAACTTATATGCATTATCCGCGAGCTACTCTTCACAAGTACGAACGTATTGTCTTCCCACAAGTAATCTAGTAAACGCTCTCGAGAGTTGAGCTCACATGTTCTGCTATTGTTATTTATTTGTAATCATGGCCACCCCGTTGGGGACCCCGCACAGGATAAGTCTCCGATACCGCGAACAGATATGTAACAAATGTTTGTTCTGTAAGGTGCCAATCTGTTTTCATTGTTTAATTACAAATACTCCCGATCCCGAAGGGAAAGACAGAGGACAACACCTCGTCATTTTGAACCACGGTCAGATGACGAGGTCAGAACCTGAGCTGACACCCCACTCCCCAAATTTCCACCCCACCCCAACGTGAGGACATTCAGGCCATGATAGATTCAACAGGTACCAGCCCCCACGAACACGACGGTCTTTGGTCGGATCGAGTTTCGAACTCGCACCCTCCGATTGCTTATCCAAGACAAACAACTGGGCTACCGTGGCCATATAAAGGAGAAGAAAATGAAAGAGTATGAATTGGTGCAAGTTAAACATTGAGTACTTGAGATACGTATTTCCATGAGGGACAGGTCTGCACCACAGATCCCAAATGATACCGGGATCTGTGGTGCAGACCTGCCCAACCGTCTCCACTAATCGTTCCTCCTAATTATGCAACGATATCACCTTCAAATCGAACGGCAGTTGCGTCAATCAATCGCGAGTTCCACGACCGCCCTTGCAAGGTAGACGATGGCTGGGAGTGATGACCTTGTGAAGTCGGAGGCGGCTGTGAGAAGTAAATCGTGTGGGCTGCTTCCAAGGGCCGGTTTACCCTCAATGAGTCGAGATAAATGTGGCCTTTGAACCTATCTCGTGGAGCTCTTCATATGTACACAACTAGACTGGAATTTGGTGTTCGGGATAGGTAATGCTTGTTTTTCCCGAGTGTGTTAAATGTTAATCAAAACTGATTATTTATACGGGACAGCGCAGAGGCATGTAATTTACCGACCATTAATCACAATTACCACGTCTTTCGCTAGCGCAGGGGGTTGTATGAAATTATCAGCTCCCAAGTAATTTGTTCGTTAGAAAGTATTCAGATGAATTTAGAGCTCACACAAGTGTTTTAGAAACGCGGGAGCCCCCCACATAAAGGGTCGCTCGTGGTACAGGGGCCCGAGATCCCCGGGAAACGGGGAAAGTTTTCTGTTTTGGAATGGGTAGTCTGTTTTCTCTATCTCAAATGGTATAAATATTTTTGTTGTGTTTGTGACAAGGGTAAATCAATTGTATATAAGTTTGTTGGTTTTAACGAAGGATGTGTACGCGAAAGATGAAGAACCTTGAATTCGGTAGCATAAAAATCGTACTTATTGTTTCGAGCTCGTAATAGTTTCTGAAAGCTGATTTTTCACTTTTTAATAATTTATTTAAAAACATAATATACCTGTTGTACATTCTGAATAAAATAACAACATTGACAACAACGTGTAACTGAATAAAATACTATCTTAACCCTCCTGGTGGTTGTCTCGAAGAGGTGTCTCGTCTTTCATTAGATTAGGTCAAAACTGTCCAAATCTCGAGATATCTCGTCATTACAAATTAATTGACCAGATCTTGATGATGATATATCTCGTCTTTTGCAAAATTGGTCAGATCTTGCTGGACGCGATATCTCGTCGAAACCACTTGGAAGGTTAAAACAGATGACGCATTGTTTGTGAGCCTTAACCTTTTGACATATACAAACTTACAATTTTTTGTTATATATACAATTTGATACAGACATGATTTCACTAATAAATATGCTAATTCCAAATACTTAAAAGCAATCGAGATGTTAACGTAAATGCATATTTATTTTCTTATCCAATAGTTAATAATACACATGGAAAGTAAAAATAAATTGTACATGATTTTTTGTCGATTGTACGGTAATTATAGCAGTTTAGGTATTGAACATGCAATATGTGTAACTTTTCTACTGTCGAATTCGAACTTATTACGCATTTAAGTATAAACTAAACTCTTTATTTACTTTGATGAAAAAACAGTTCTCTTCGTATTCACTTGTATGGTATTTCGATACATAACAGATAATATCAGCAAAAATAAATAAGAATATATATATATATATATATATATATATATATATATATAAACCATTACAACAGGAACAACTATATTCATGATCATATAATCTATGTAAAAACGTGTACATTCACTAAACGCTTTTGAGAGTTGTAACACAGCAAACCAAAAGAGTTCAATTGTACTAAGAACGAAATAATGAAACTAAAAAACCGCAAAGTGTCAACAAGTTTTTCCCCATACAATGCACGCAATTAGGCAATAGAGAAATAGAATGTCTCTACAGATAGAAACAATGTGATATTATAGGTAAAAATTATTTGTAATGAATTGAAAGAAACGATTTTTTCAGCGATAAGAAACTATACAATTTTTGAGTCCTTCCTCCTTATATTTCCGTGTTCTCCGTTTACGTATTTAGCACAATGAAAAACGGCATGTTAATTTCTCCTCATATTCATTTGTTTCTTTTTATATTAAAGTTTTTTAACTATGACTCTCAAACTCAGAGTAAAGAATTTTTAGTATGTATTACAAAACTTTCTACAGTTAAAATATTTTTAGAATATGTTAATTTTTAGATCTGTTTCAAAAACAAAGAATCGCTATTCATTGTTTTCTCTGAACAATACTTGAAAATCAGACTAATCAGTGTTTAAATGCAGTGAAGAATTAGAAAATTGTATTGCGAAATCAAATCAAAATATTTGAAACACATTGAAAAGTAATTTTCTGTTGGTCATGCATTTAATAGCTCGTAAAACAAATTTTAAAGTGTTTTCATACATCTTGTTTCAATGATACGAGAGGATTCTCAATCTAATCAAAATTCAGCTCTGAGAGTTGTCTGATCTCTAACAAAACAGCTGGTTTCAAATTTTCTTTTTACTTTTGTGTAACGAAATTAAATACACTACTCTGTACTCCTACTTTTCTCTTTTTGAAGAATTTGCTATTTGTTAACTACTAGCCATCCATTTCCAAGGGTAATTAATAAATCGTTGGCCGTATTCAATTATTTATCACCATCCACGACATTCTAAAATCTTCCACTAAATTAAAACTCTTACGCGATGCTAAAATATAATTTTACGAAAAAAATCTTACTCTGCTATAAACATTTTACGAAATCAAGATGATTAATTCACGAACTAATTAAAACTTTAAGACTAACTTTAATTTCGAGAACTAAAAAATATTTTGAAAGACATACTCTTCTCGTTGTAAATATTACACAAGACTGAAGACATGCATTAAAATATTTCTTTACTATTACTTGATTCTATTTGCTTGGATAAACTTCTCTACACGATAAAACATAAAAGCTTTCATAAAAATAATAGCGCCAAGCATTTAATGCACATTCACGGAGTCTTTTATAGAAGACCATCATTAAAATGGCATATTCAACTTGCATAGCTTACTAATTTCAAATTATAAATTTTTGTAATGGATCAGTTTTTTAATCTGAGACACCATATGGATTGTTATTCATTAGCTTTAGTGTAAAATGTACAGCAGCGGTTTTCAAGAGGTGTGCAAGAATAGTACTGGTGTGTGTACCTTACGGATGGTGAAGCGATGTAAATTGAGTAAAAAATTTCATTTTCAAATGCTTGATTTTGAACTTTTTACAAGTGTTCACAAATAATTTCGTGTTTTTAATACCCGCCTAAATAATTATGTTTTCATTACAAAGTATCATAAATAAGTTGCTTCAAAAAATATTTTTAAGTCACTGTAGTAAAAAGGGTGGGAAATTACTATTATTACTTTGTAAATTAATCAAAATTATTCTTATTTTTGTCAGATTTGCAAAAAAAACGTAATACATTTTTGGTGTGCCGTAGAATTTTAGTAATCAGTTTAAGTGTGCCATGAGATGAGAAAGGTTGAAAATCGCTATATAGGATAGATATTAAGTTCAAAAAGGCTAAATTCTTTTCTTAAGGAAACTAATAAAGTAAACAACGAAGCAAAATGGAAGGAAAAGAGAGATAAATACAAACATAAAAAAGTATTATTGTGGACAAAACGCGTTTCAAAAACAAAAAATTCCTCCCATTTTACATGACAATCAAAACATTCAGAATGAGGATTTACGATGCATGCTTACAAAGAAGAACTAACTGTTATAACCCGAGAGGAAAATATCAAAAGGAAAGAATAGAGGAAAAGACAAGAAGCAAATTGCTTCAAAGCGCAAGCAGGTGTCGAAAATAGGAAAACCATAGTAAACTTGACCCCAAAAGCAAAAATGCTCCTTTCAGATCAAAAGTCATTACTTCACCCAAGGATAAAATTAATAGTTACAAGGACCTTGAATATATTGTCGTATAATAATAAAGTTGCTGCTTTTTTGACATTTCTTACTTTAATTTCTAATCCTAGTTGGTTGAGTGATTGAAGCTTTGAAAAATAAAAAGAGGACAATAGAAAGTATGTTAACATAATGTTTAACAACTAAATTCTTACTAAAAGGAACAATACGTAAATGAATTTGAATAGAAGGAATGATTATTGTTTGGACACGTCAATCGATCACGTTCTGTGCTTGATGAGTTGACAGAATAGAACTTAGGATTAACAAACAACAGGTGTTTATTAGGAAGTAACAGAGACCGAAGCTTCATCTCGTAGGAAAATACTCAACAATTATATTAAATTGTAATTCATGCTCACTAGTGTGAAAAGTTTAGTCTCAAATGCAAAAACATTCTAATTGAAACAGATATGATCATAAAGGGCTTTGAAAGAAAATTCTGAATAGGATATCGTATTCACTTGGCTGAGAAGGCTATACAGAAACTCTGAGAGTGAAAAAGAACGTCTGTAGCGAATTGCTTTACAATGAAAGTGTGTAGCTTGAAGTAAATAAAAAATTAAGAATTCAAAAAAATTGTACCATCAAACAAATTTTCAAACAATTGTACAGCTTGAACTTGTAATTGTCACATAAAAATAAATGTAACAATTGAAAAGTTATGTAAAATAAAAAATTGCAAATGTATGCAAGTAATGAATAAATATGAAAAACAGCATTTTGAAAAAAATGGTACTGAAAGAAAGAATATACAAAATAGTGCTCCTAATAACAGTTTAAGATTTAACTTGACAAAAATTCTATATAATTATTATAGTTTTAGTTATCATTTTACTGATATAAATACGATTAATCTTTCAATAAAAGTAAATATGTCATAATTTCACCATGAATGAAAAATGCTTTTTAGTGTGTATATATATATATATATATATATATATATATATATATATATATATATAACATAACGTAATTTATAAAAGCATTGGTTTACATTTCGATTTGTATATATTCTTGACGAACAACTGCATTAATTTCACAGACTTACTACAGCAATAATAATTCTCAATAGTACAATAGAATTTTTGCTTCCATTGAAATGAAAATCGTATGCTCGCCGAAATTACAAGTGTAATTATGGGCAAAAGTTATTCAGATTCTGAACTTTTTCTCAAAAATCTTCGTAAATCAAAACATAGACTGTATGTTCATAACGTCACAAATCTAAATTAAAAATGTATACTCAATGTGATATTCATCGGGACATGGACACTTGTATTTACTCTACATTATAATGAAAAGCGGAATTAAAATTATTAATAAAATGGGAGCGGGTATATCTCTATCATATTACATTATCTGTTACAAACCGACCTAAGGAAAATTGATCAAATATCTTTATCATGTTAAGCATCAAGCTCAAAAGTGCACAATGTTTTCATAACAATACGTACAGGATCAATATGCTTCACCGAGATTTGAAACGGGGAGGGAATGTTACAAAAACAGATACCGTAGAAACCTTTAAAATTCTTTCTAAATTTTTGTGGTGATTAAAACTTGATTAATATCGATATTAAACATCTTGTATATTCAGAATGAAAGGTATCATATTGAGGGGAGTAAAATATTTACGCGTTGATATAATGAGAATAAAAAGGAATTGGACGTAATGCTAAGTATTTTAAATCTAATTTGCTATAAATTCCGTTTATAACGAATACACTTTTCATCTTTAAATAATCAATTATTGTCTCCTTTAATTTAAATGCAGAGGCGAGAATTGATTCTTCATAGACCTACATTAAAATCATGTTCATCGTATGCCAATCTCAGTTTATGAAACACTTATAATAAAGATATAAACTTTTGATAAGTTTTGTAAGTACGGAAACCAAAAACTAAATTAAAAACTAAAACTAAATTAAAAACTAAAATTATTTTCATAAAAATATACTAATATAATTGCACTCTGATAACAATTAACCAGCCACCTGATAACACTTATTTTCTTTAGACTATGCAAATCATTAGTAAATTGTCGGCGTACAATTTACTCACTGAGTCAAAAAACAGTTCTGAGAAAACGAAGAGGGAAATTCTACTCTCCAGCTTTATTCACTAAATGTGTTTCTCATGAAATGTAACTTTCATGCAAAGAAAAATAACTTAGTAGACCTACCCAGTCTAAAGACCATCACATTCTAATCTAGAAACACTAAAAAACTGTTATTTAAAAAAATTGACTTGGTGTTTCATTTGTAAGCCGATGATATATATAACCGCATTATTTATATTTATCTTGATATCATTTCTGGTAATATGGCAGGACATTAGAAAAATTGGGGAAAATGTGAATTCAATTTTGAGAACTATTCCATGTAGGATGGATCAGATCTTGCCAATAATGCTCTGGTAAATATTTATCAATATTATAAACAGACTTTATACAGAACAAGCCATGGATAATGGCGGTGAACAATTTCAATGATTGAAATTGAGAGGACCGCATTCAGATCCTACATGAAAGCTGAACACTTCATCCACAGCAAAGCTGATTTGCTCAGAGTGAAACCAAAATCAGAACCTACCTGGTGCTCATTCTCGGACCGGTCAACAGATGCCGCTAATATAATCCTGTATGAGGCTTATAGGAAGTTTCGCTTCACCGCTCTCTCCCTAAGCAGAAGACGTTTTGCCGCTGATTCGAATGAGGTTAAGTTGGATGGATCGACCCGCGTAGGCAAGTGGACCCGGTCGGATACCTTGAAGCCGTTCGCCTACTCGGGAGGGCTTTCCGATCCTTCAAAAAACACGTGCTTTTGCCGTAGACCGATGGGTGGCTCTTCCCCCTTGTCACGTGGTCCCGTTGTTGTCTGTCATTCTTTTTTCCCCGTTAACTCAGACTGTGAAATAAATGGCGTGACTCATTCTTTTTAAACAACGGACCAACTCTAGATGGAGATTGCTGTCTATCACCTATCACAACGAGAGGCTGGCGTGAAGCAAGTAAATAAAAATACGAGGTTCAGTTTTAAGTGACCCGGTTTTAGCTCTCTGGAGAGTATGTCTTAGCTGTGCTTGCTAAATAGTGATTCATTACTTTTGTTGCATTTTTAAATATGTGCGGTAGAGCATTAAGTTTTCGGAAAATCAACCGAGCCTGTAACTTTCACTTTGAGATTGTAGTGCTGTATTGCTACTCAGCATGAACGGACCATTCAACTCTAGATGATTAAGTTTCAAGGCGAAAGGGCCATATTTGGCCAAGCTGCGCCAAACACAAAACAAACAACTTCAAGTGATGAACATACACACAACAATAACTCAATATGAAGATTGCTGTTTATCACCTATCACTATGAAAAAGGCTGGCATGAAACAAGAAGTCCGCGCATCATAATGAAGATAACATAGCGGAGGACTAGCTTTGAGAATTTAATTTTTGTTGCTTCTCTCGGTTTGGTTGCCTGGTAATATTCATAGTTTCTCCTCTATGATTCACAAAGGCATACAAGTCTTTCGTGAAAACAGGCTGTAAATATTATGCTGTGAAATTAACATCTACACTTGCATACAATAAATAAAAATAATAAAATTCAATTTTCACTTGATGCATACGGCAATGGAAGCAACTCACAGCTTCCAAAATCAAAATCGGGTATAATCTCATATTTTTCTAAATATACGCAAAATGCAATCTCTTCGAAAGCAGATTTCCCCAATTGCATGCAGTCGCAATGATCAGTAATAGGAATGCCCTATACATTTTCCAGTTCGTAATTACGAAGTGAACAAATACGGGATCTGGTAAAAACGTATACATATGCTTCATACCCACAAATGCACTTTGGATCCCAGTAACAGATTCGATGTCGGGTCTCAGTACTAGGTAAAGTGATGGACCCTCATGAAATACAAATAAATATTCCAATTACTAAATGTCACTTGCACAAATGTATAAACTTTTTTCTTTACTCTTGCACATTGTATTACTGCAGTATACACACAGTGAAAAGATTATTGACTTTTTAAACTTAGCAAACAAGCTACCCCTTACGGTACAAAATTCCCCAGGCACCTCATCCTCGGACGTCGATACCATGCTACCAGCGACCCCCATGGGGCTGATATACTTGACTGAACACATTTTCATAACTTAAAAAATAAACTTGGCTTAAAGAAACCTGGAAAGACCCTTTTACAATAAAGAACCTCTTAAGAAGACAGTGGACTTTCAAAACAATTTTTTGCAGTTTTCCGCTTGAAATTCGCAGACTGTTTTCTACTACAAAGCCTATGCATAAAGTTTGGTCTATAAATATGAACCCCCCTGGTGGTTGGTGGTCTTGACGAGGTATCTCGTCATTAGCAAAACTGAACAGATCGTGATGGGCGAGATATCTCGTCATTAGAAACAAATTGACAGGATCTTGATCTTGTCATCATCCAAAAATCGGCAATCTTGATGACAAGATATCACGTCACTAGCAAAGTTGGTTAGATCCTGATGGACAAGATATATCTTCGAAATCACTTGGAGGGTTAAGTCAGTCGAAAGTTATTACATTAAACGTGGTCGAAAGTTTTGATAATTAGCAAAAATTGATAGGTTCTGTGCTCATTAATTTTCCATGCATCCTCAAAATTTTAATTCACATAATAGTTTGTATACATATAAATCAAATTAACTCTATTTGGTGTGTGTATTGCTCAATTGTAAAGCAAAAAAATGTACTAAAACATCTAAAATTTTGCAAAAAAGTAATAGGTTAAGCAAAAGCAATTTAAGACAAAATTTCAAAACTTGGAAGTATATGGGGTGAATTTCTCTTTTGCACTTAGATGTATACAACAGATTTCAAGGATAATCCAAAAAATTTCAAATCAATCACTAAAACCAAATGCGCAGGGAATATTTTAAAATCAGAATGTCAGAAGATCTCAATCGGAGAAAAACGCGTTTTCCTAGTTGGCTTTCTATACTTATCTACTATATCTGATGTTGTAAATGTAACTCCGTCAAAAATTATCATAATTGAAAATTTTTTTCTGATATCTTCAGAATTTGATATCAATTAATTTTAACCCTAAAATTAAAAATTGATTTCAGCGATTTTGAAAGTCTACTGTCCCCTTAAAGATTCAACAATGTTCTTAAAAAACCTTTACCTCTTCCTTCTGAGGTTCACATATATGGATATTTGTTTTAGTCTCGTGAATACTAAGGAAGTGAAACCTAAATGACCATGCTCCTTTACTTTTAAAGGATACTCTCATGTCGCATATACGATATCATGATCCTTATCGGCTTGTTCCTTACGCCTTTGAACAATATTCTTGGGTTATTTGACCACTCTAGAGTATTTGATGGTCAGCTGTTGAATTACTAAACTGAAGTTGTACAATTAATGCTAAAATTCTTATATTAGAGCGAATACTTATGAATATTATTAGAGCATATTAAAAATTAATCCTTTCTCTAAAATTACAATAGCTGCAATTCTGATGTTGAAAATCATGCAATCAATTTCTTTTAACTTTCTGTCTGATAAATAAATTTTATAGCAATTTAATTGCAAATATATTTCACTACTTGTATTTTTCGCGTATTACCATAAAATCATGTTTTTACAATTGAAGGGCTTCGGACAACATAATGATAAGCCAAACTTCAGCTTCTTCAGGAGAGCAATTTTCAAGTTTTAAAAAATTCCAAAATTGTAATGGTCTTTCTCATTCAAGAGTTCATGTTACCTTAAACTTTCAAGTATTAAACACTCAAACAATCGAAAATTCTTTTTATCTTGAATATTTATTTTAAATTTGTTTCAGTACGGACATATTTCTGTGGCTTACCATTATGCTGCCCGGAGCCCTTCAATTGCGCATTTTGACAGCCTCGTCTAAGTATTGCAAAAGATCTTATCTGAATCGGGTAACACATTTAAGTGTGGTCATTTGCGAAGAAAATTTTTATAAAAATGTCAATAATTAACCCTCCAAGTGGTTTCGACGAGATATTTCGTCCATCAAGATCTGACCAGTTTTGCTAATGACGGGATATCTCATCATCAAGATACTGCAGATTTCTTTTATGATAATGAGATCAAGATCTGGTCAGTTTTCTTCTAAGGACGGGATATTTCGTACGGGACATGTCAAAATTAGAAAAATCACATGACAGGATATTACCTAATTAATTAATTAACATTTCTATTACCTAATTAATATTCCGTCGGATTACAGGTGAGACACACGTAAAAAAAAACATAATTTTGAGGAAGCGAAGAGGGAACTTCTACTCTTCTACACCTTATGCTTCACTCATCAAGTGTGTTTCTAAAAAAAGAAATCTGACTTTCATGCAAAGAAAAACTGGAAAAAGAATTGCTTACTGGACACACACTTCTGTGGTCTAAAGATCACCACATTCTAGTCTAGAAAAGCTAAACAACTCACATCTAGAAAATTTTGACTTAGCGTGTTTCTCTTGTAAGTCGACAATTTATATTACAACACCAAACCTCCCCTTTCTGGAGTTATAAAATGTTTGTAATAAATTTATAAAGCTTCGAAAGGCATCAAAATTCTAAAAACGTTTAATACTTTAATTTCTTTAAATAAATGCAATAAACTACAATGACTCAAAATAATGCAATGATGAAATTTCTCGTTGGAGTTAAATTTTAAATCAACTTAACTTCAAAATTACATTCCATCCCTTACTATTTTGTTTCATGACGTATCTATTTTTCTCAATATATCAAGTCAATTATTTATTTTACCAAAACTTTGTCAAAAATATAATCTAACAATTTAAGACACTTTATTTTTGACTTGAGGTTAGGAATTTTTTGTGTTGACGCGTGCATTTTTAAATGCGGTGTATGAATTGAAAGTGACAGAAAAATCTTCGTAATACTCAAAAAATCGTTAGATATTCAGTAAATATAAATTGCCGGATAATTGACGCTTGGTCGTTCAGTCAGACTTTTGAAATTGTTTAAATGTTAATCCTTAACTACACAGACAATTGCAATATAGTTTTTATTACACATGCTATAAATTTCGAAAAACGACAACGTATTCCAAACAATATATCGCCCACGTGAGTCCCTAAGGAGCTAATTTTAATTTCCAATGGTGAAAGGGACAAGACAGAATTCTAACCCTCCTGATGGTTGTCTCAATGAGTCAACCCAGTCAGTTTTGCTAGTGACGAGGTATCTCGTCATTTGCAAAACTGACCACATCTTGATGGACGAGATATCTCGCCATTAGAAGAAAACTGACTATATCGTGATCTCGTCATCGTCAAAGTGTCGGCAATATCGTCATTAGCAAAATTGGTCAGATCTTGAAGGACGAGATATCTCGTCGAAAACACTTGGAGGGTTGAGGGACAAAAAGCGTACGTTGTGAAATTCTTTAATGCATATTTTCACAATTGATCTTAAAGTACTAATAGAGAAGTATAAAATCTCCAATGAACCGAAGGAAAATGAATGGCACTTGAAGACAGAATACTCACCAGACAGTCATGAGTACTATCAAATGAATCGGTCTAAGACCAAGAGAGAAATACTTTGGAGCAGTGGAGGAACCTTTCCTAGAAGGATATCTCAGCAGTACAGACAACTGTATATACAGAATCCATTTAATGAAAGCTTCCCCTTTCCGAAGGCTAGTTGAATATGCGGCCAATGGAATCGCGGCGGAGATCTGTAATGAAGGTAAGGGTGAAGAAAGCGAGAACTGCTTAACATGGTAGTTCAATTCTCTCTTACAGGAGGCAAGATTCGCTCTGTGGAGCACATTGTATCCAGTCGTGTGCCACCTCCTCCCAAACCTTGAAACTGTTCCAATTGTTATCTTTTTGGATGGAGAGTTAGCGAAGCATTTACGACACGCAGTGCCAGGTGCGATGCTGCTGTGGGGGGTGATCAGGGGTCTAAATCCACTTTGTTGGGACCAGGACTGCTGGGATCAACCCGATTCCCAGAAAGTGAAATCCTCTAACAGATGGAGGAGTTTTTTATTCCAAAAAGCGGAAAAAGGAGGAAAAAGAGTTCATGTTACCAGAGGAAAAAGTACGATTGAAAAATAATTGAGTTCCAATTGTCGCTTTTTAGGAAGGACATGTTAAGTTAGAGCTTCAGGAGCACTCACTCACGCTTCCTTGCACACTTCTTCCGTTTTCGCATAACTACCACACATTGTTTATTCTGACTAATGATTCAAAAATTAACCTCCAAGTGGTTTAGATGGGATATCTCGCCCATTAAAATCTGACCAATTTTGTTAATGACGAAATATCTCGTCATCAAGATATTGCCGATTTTTTTATGATGACGAGATCAAGATCTGGTCAGTTTTCTTATAATGACGAGATACCTCGTCGAAACAACCACCAGGAGGGTTACTGACTAATGAATGGCGATTGATTAGTTTTAGTCATTCAACGTTAACTAATGATTTAGTTTTAATCAAGTAAGCATGACTAAAAACTGTGATTGAAAATGTGCCTCCATCAACGTTCAGAATCCAGTAAATCAGTATGTGTCTGTGAAGTTTTGCAACACAATATCTACCTACCCACTTGTTAAAGAGGAAAATTGCAATAAAATGAAACGAGAATAATCTGATCCGATGAAATTTTTGTTGATTTAGTGTAACAATATTCACGAAATGCAGCAAAAAAATTAAATTACAAAAAATCCATCGTATAAAGGATCACTAAAATATGTTGATTAAATTAGCTTGTTTCATAGTAATGAAATTCTTGAATCAATTCAAGAAAATCATGCGAATTGAGAGTAAAAAACACTGCCAAAGTAATTTCGTATATCTGTATATGTTGAAATTTTGTATAGAAATTTAGTTAACGTAATCATGACTAAAAACTAATCATTGTGTATGATTAATGACCAATTTATTTAGTTATGATTATGACTACTTTTCAAACATGATTTTCTTTAGTTATGATTGAAATTTTAGTTAACTAATCAATCTATTGAAAAAATTTAGTTGATTACTTCTAACGATGAGTATATACTAAATGTAAATCTACAAGTTAAAATAATGTTGTGGGATGATATGCGTATGTAGTCTAATATATGTTTAATGCAAAAAGCATATAGACAGGGAAAAGGTTGACTATTGTCAAATTGCAATTATTTATTCCGGCGTAGGATGTAAATTGTATCCTAAAGACAAACGACTAATTAATGTAAGCTGATAACAAAACGAGTTTCGTGTTGAGAGTAATTACACTGCAATGCCGATGAGGTTCTTGATATACGACTCAGTAAGTAATCACACATTCAAATGAGTATATAATTATAGTTGCACATCGAAAACATTCTTTCGTACCCAGTATTATTTAATTAGCTTAAATTCTCATATGTAATCATTATTTTTTTAGTTACTCTTGTTTTGTAATAACTATGAATGCTTACCTCACCCTCCTTTATAGTATTCATGATTTTGAATGAAAAAACATTAGGAAATCCTAACAAAGGCTTTCTATGACTTCAGCTTTTTATGCAATTGAATAAGTATTAAAAAAGAAGTGTGTTGCGCATTAAAAACTTTTTATTATTTAAATACTTACAACTGCATACTAAAGAGTTAGATAATAAAAGCATTGAATAATATTGAAAGATGTTGAATGCTTTTCATAACTGGTTTTCCCAAAGTAATTCAGTATACTTAGTTCTAGAATAACTCATTTTAGATGTGACATTGATACTTCATTAAAAAAGGAAATAAATTGTTTACAATTTTTTCAGATGTATTTAATCTCGAAAAATAAATTCAAATTGTCAACAGTGACTGAACATTTTGTGCATATGATTTTGTTTGAAATTATTTTAAAATTTAAAACATTTCGCGTATTTTAATGCAGAAATGTGAAATTAAAATGCCAGAAAATTTCAAGCACAAAGGAACTAGCGAGATTTCAAGATTCTCACCACAGGGGATTCCCAGAAAATTCTGCAGTTGATTTCCAGAAAATTAAAAATATTTTCACCCTTAAATAAATTTCAATTTCCGGTATTTGTTAATATTTACATGGCTAAAATCCAATGTGTTTAAAAAATTCTAAACGAGTATTGTGAAGATTTTACAAATGTGTTTCTGTAAAAGAATGTGCACTTTGTTGCTGCCGAAGTAAGCAGGGAAGCCTATTTTTGATGTCCAACCAGTTTTCACATCCAACTGAAAATGCTTTTGTTTGTAAAACTGCAAATCCCGTTTTAAAGTAAAACATTCCAAATCAAGGAAATGTAGGTTTTAAAGTATTAATATACTCTTAAATAAGAGATGAGTTCCATGAAACTGAAAGCTGCATATATGTTTATTTAGATTATTACTTTTGAATTCCTAAAATCCTAGTCCTCAGGGGCACATCTTTAGGCGTGTACGGGCATCACAACCCCGAGGTACCCGAGTGATCTGTCCTCCCTTCTGTTTTACCCTCGCCTACTCTTCTGCTATTAGCTTTTTTCCCCTCTCTCGTTGTTGTCTTGTGTTTGGCGTAGCTTGGCCAAATATGGCCCTTGCATTATAAAACTCGAAATCAACCAACCTAAAATCCAAAGCATTACACTTCTGTAGAGCTGTATGGCTTCAATCAACTCCCATTTAGAATCTGAAAGATATTTTTAGGTATATTACAGAAGTTGAGATGTTTTCAGTTGAGTCGAGATTGAGTTTTAGTTTGGAGGAAAAGAAAGCAGCCCTTTGTTTTCTAACCTCAAGTGTTCCTTGTATATTATTTACGTATTTGATTTAATCAAACTTGTATAAAATTGCAGACGCTTTCATACATTATATATATTAAATCTCACTTTTTTTACTCAGTTTCACTAGAAAATCTGTGTTAACTCAATCTGAACTTATCTGATTTTATCTGAAGGCATTAAGTCATACATCATTTGGAGACTCAGGGGTCAATTTTACAACTATGACTTGCAGTATTTTAGCTGCAGTGATTGGAAAACTCCAATTATGTTCTGATGCCGGTTTTTCCATTCAAAATTTGTGACTAGACTAGTTGAATATTTTCATAAAACTAATTGCAAATGAAAGAACTTTAAAAGTGACTTCAATGAAAGTTAAGTAAACTGAGAATTTAAAATTTTACGAAGCGCGTTTGGTTACACGGAAATTGTTCCACAGGAAATTTTCATTGAGAAACAGCTCAGAAAATGATCTAGTAGACAGCTCTGTAGATTATGAGCTCAATTCCTGTACCTGAGGGTACTTTTCTTTGTGTGAGCAGTGAAAAACTTTCCTTGTCTTTCTACAGACACTTCCGTCAATACACGACTTCTGAAGTCGGGATAAAATGTACTGGTATTTAGGAAACAAATCTCTTTCAATGCAATGTTCATTTCAAATAAATTTCTATTCATTTCAAAATATCGTACTTTTGATTCCTCAAAGTACTTGTGCAAACAAACTCCAAATTTCATATGTAACTGAGATGAAACACGGTTTCAGTTATCATAGTTTTTCACGTAGTTATTTTAATGCAAAATTTATTTATTTCATATAGAAAGTGCAAGAATCACAATTCATTTAAAAAACGACGCAATTCAAAATATACCAAATTCATAGTTGAAGTACAAAAAATCACGTGTTCATTAGTCTGATGGGAAGAAAGTTCAAGTTTCTGTTTAAATATATCCAAACGAAAGTTCATTGAACTTAATTGATTTAAATTACTTTTATTACTATATTTAAGAACAAAACGCGTATAATTAAAATAGAGTAGGTGACTATTAACGTTCTGGTTGCAGTTGCATCTAAAAATCTACCAACGTATATTTAAACATTATACCCCGATTAAAACGCATTTCAGGATGGGTATGACCCGACATGAAGTAAGTTTCCACTATTCACTGTTAGTAATTCTCAATTGTTTGGAAGTCAGAGCATAAATTATTTTTGTCGAAAACTTTCTGTGACTCGATACATAGTCTAGGAACGTTTAGTAGCACGAATATGATACAGCAAATGTCACTATGACGCATCACTCATTGTTTCCATTCCAGTCATTATAACTAAAAATGAGATTGTAAAAAGAGGTGGGTTGTGAGGCATTTAACAATCTAAATAGCGCGGAAGTCAAATGTCATAAACGTAAGGCAACAACTATACCAGGAACTACCTTTGACCTCCAACGATGTCATTAACCCTATTTTCTGTCAGTTTTAGAGGGAAAAGCCAGAAACGGAACAGAAAATAATACAAATTAACAAAAAGGGTTTCTTACATTCTTGGTCAAAAATTGCTTTTATGAAAAGTATTTTGACGCAATGGAAGACCATGAAAGCAAGCGTAGGATTGAAATAAAACAGATTAAACTGTATCTAATTAACATTTTGGTCTTTTCTCGTAAAAACTGAAAGCAGATAGTGTCTTCAGAAAACTCCGAGCCCCACAAAAGCTATGGTGAGAATAAATGACTATTTATAATGTTTCAGGGGTAGCTGAAGCATATCTTATAAGTTGTGTACTGAGTATTCCTGTGATTCAAAGAGCCAATGTCAAAGTCTTTTGATAGATTGATGAAAACTCAATAAATTCGATTCAGAGTGAAGAAAATAAAAAATGCAGACATCACATTAGAATTTTGTACAAAAATTTGCGATTTTTGTTCAGTAATGTCAGTTCTTAAATGAGACATGTTTCTTTAATGCTGTGAAATTAGTAAATGTTTTAGAAATTCGGTATCGTCAGAAAAATATTGGGAGAAATTGGGGCTGACAAATTAGCTACGCTGTAAAAAGAGAACGTAACTTTTTCCTAAGAAATATAGCATACCCCTCCAGTGTCACGAAAATTTTAAACTTCGAATTGTGCAACGAAATTTTCAGGTTTCAAGCCCTGGCCCTTTTTCTCTTTGAGTCAAAAAAGCCCTTTAACGATAGTGCCTTCATGAAATTTGATGAAACAATTTAAATTATAAAATCTTCAGCAACTTTTTTAAATCCGGGATATATATATATATATATATATATATATATATATAATACCATAGAATTCATTTAAATGTAGTCTTATACCTTCTTTCTAAGTTGAAACTGAAATTTTTTATAGTAAACACTGACCCCAAAAGCCTTGAAACATTTAGCTTTCGGAAAAAGTAATGGAATATTTTATTTTTTCTTGAAAGTTATTATTTTCCTAGTGAAATATTGTATGTTTTGATGTCCTCCAGGTGTCCGTGGACCACACTTTGGAAACAACTGCACTAAACTATACAGGCACATTCATTAGTTACGCATTTCCATTGATTCTTTTTACTAAGAGAAACCGACTGTAAATAGTTGACTGAAATTTAAGGATGGTGCTGATAAAAATAAAGCCTAATATAGACAAATTGGTAGCACAACACTATGATCCATGCTCATCCTTCGCAGTAGTAGTTATTCTTAACTTTGCTGATTTTATTGATATTATTTACTAATAATAGTGAGCAATCTAGTGTGTTTATTGCAATTTATCAATTGTTATTTCAATTTAATAAATAGCTTTATAGTTTCAGTTACAAGTTGTTTTGTTTTCAAATTAGCTCTCTGAAATTCTAAAATTACAGACATAAATATTTTGGCAAAATTCAAAAATTATAGATACATCCACCGTTGCAATTTATTAGTTGAGATAGTTTTCCAGAGGGGCGGCGAAAAATTTTTGAAAAGGGGCGTTGAGACAAAAAAGTTTAGCGAAACTATGTTCTTAACAATTGCATATATTTGTTTTAAAAGTGATTCAAAATTCGTTTCATTTTGTAAGCTACTATTAATTGTGGGTGAGTATGCACACAAAAGAATTCGATAAATGTTCTTCAAATAAAAAAAATTGGTGCTCTTTATACATTTCGGTTCTGCTTCTAATATCTCTTTAGCGGTACTAATTTAGTACTATTAATTTTTAATAGAAATTAAAATTGACGAGCAAAATAAATTTAAGCATATGAAAGTTTCAACATTTTGCTCTATAATTTAAAAAAGTCCGTATGGATTATGATTAAAAGGTAATTAAATTTTCCGAGACATTTGAGCGAAAACGAAAGTTGAAGATTCGAGAAAAGTCTCAAAATCGTTAAAAACTGAAATTTATAAGGGAACTATTCTGCAACTAGACAATACTGAAATCAGAATGGTAAAGAGAGAAGGACGGATATAGTTTAAAAATTATAAGTTGTGTACCCATTGGGTGGTAAAGCTTGATAAACGATATCATGAATAATGTTTCCACATAGTATATTGGATTGAATTTATTTTACTGAAGGCCGGTAATTTATGCAAATGGAGCGAAGGACACCACATTAGGAATTAAAAATTATCGACATTCCCAAAACCTGTGTATTACCTGCGGAAATTCTTAGTACCGGTAATTACCGATTTTGAGAATAGATCTGTTTTTTTACAATGAAGTAAAAATTAGTAAAAGACTAAGTTATTTTACTCTGGCGCAGTACTTTTGCATTGTTTATTTTTCTTGGTCGAAATGTATCAGCTTCGTCTGTTTTTCAAGGTTGTAGCCGCAGCCGTTTCCTGCCTTGAATCTCTTTCCCCTAAGAGATCTTGAGGTATTTTGTGTATTGCACCGAGGATCAGCATGGGGGTAATATTTTTTCGTCTACATACAGTCGGGCATTCTTTTCCAAAGCATTTGTATGAATTGTAAAAAAAACTGAAATAGCTTTTATCTCTGGAATGATAATTCTTTTTTCCACATAAATCATAAAAACAATGAAAAAGGCGTGAGAATCACCTTTTGTGGATGTGACATTGACATTTCGCTTACTGATAGTTAATCTCGGAAAAAAATTGTTGCTCCGATTAGATTTCTGGCAGCATGACGTCCCATACTAACACCATTTGCCCCTACGGCAGTCATAAATTGACCCGGGAAGTATAATCTTAATAACATAAAGTAAATGTAACAAAAATAAAAACGAAAAAAACTCGGCAGAACAGAAACGTTAACTACTTCATTATCGGTTATAAAACCCTCCATTAAATTGCCTTATAAGCGTATTAATTCCGATTGGGATATCAAATTGCTAAGGTAAAACAATTCCATACCCTTTGTAATTTGAACCGATGAGAAAGTTTCTGAAATTCATGTTAATTGTCCAGGAAACTGTCAAACCAGGAAACTGTCCAGTGCAGTTTTGTCTCAACACAATATCTGAAATTCCATCGATAATTGTTTATGTATTTTTTAATATTAGCCCCCTACAGTATTTTATCCCTACTTAAAAAAATGCTGGTTAAAAAATAATAGATTGATATATAACCACACGTAAGGATTTTTATTTAAATACTACTTTAGACCAGCGATTTTCAATCGGTGTGCCGCAAGAATGAGTGGTGTGCCTTACGGATGGTGAAATGGTTTAAATTGTATAAGATTTATTTCATTTCAACGGTTTGGTTTTAAACTTTTGACCAGTGCGTTCACGAATAATTTTAACCCTCTAAGGAGTTCACACGCATATATCCGTTCTGTAACCTGCAGTATTCCCTGCTTGAGTTCTAACCAGTTTGACCTTTTTAATCAATAGCAACTTTCCTTGGACTCTTTTAACCAATAGTCGTGGTTATTTAATCAACATGTCTGTTGTGGGGAAAGCAATATTACACTACTCGGAATCTCGTAACGCTCAGAGGGTAAAATGATATCCATATAAATAATCTTGAGTATTATTTTTATTACAAAGTATTATAAATAAACTACTCTGTACATCTTTTCTTAAAGCCACTTTGGAGTAAAAATGGATACCATTATTTGTTTTGGAAATCAATCAAAATTATTCCTAATTGTTTTGTCAGACCGACAAAAAATATAATAATTTTTCTGGTGTGTCGAAAAATTTTAGTAATTAGTTTGTGAGCCACGAGATGGAAAGGTTGAAAATCGCTGCTAGAGAAATGAGTTTGAGTTCTCAGTTTGATTGTAAATGCGTAATCTGACTGAAAGTCGGCACGGCTATGAAATATCACGGAAACTAGTTTTCATCAGTCTTTCATCCTAACAGAAGTTTTTGTTCACAAAAATGGGGTACGTTATTTAACCTCTTCACTTTCTCTACAGGAAGTCGAGCAAACTTCATTAGAAGATAGCCACGTGTCTGCGGTGGATGTGTTACTCAAGAGAACAGGAGGAACAGGAAGTGATTTTATAAAAAAAAAGGCCCAACAGCCTCAGATTTAGTCACTAAAAATGGGTCAATTTGCTCTTTTGTGCTGGACGTCACTTCGATCTCACTCAAAGCTGAAAATCAGGAAAAGGCTTGATGATGCCGCAGCTTTTAATGACAGGATTGAGTATCGAGATTATTCAATAAGTGGAACCGTCCTTAATGTGCACTGCATTTTGTTTATTGCCGAATGGCAACAACGGATGTAAACACTATATAATCGACCGTTTCGGGATGCCTTCCCAATTTTGCTTCTTAGTTTAAATCTGTTTGATTTGAGCTATGAAAAGCACAATTGTTAAAACTACAAGGAAAATCTCTCGCCGCTCTAGGGAAATTCTTCAGCAGTCTGATTACAGAAAGCAATGGCTTGGTTGTTTTTAGTTTTTATGGCGCATGGGCCATATTTGGCCAAGCTGCGCATACACAAGACGTCGAGTAAAGACACTAAGCTCCATAGGAAAGGAAAAGATCACTAGGATACCTTGTGTTCGTGAAGTTGGTACACTCCTAAAGGAGTTGTGCGACTGAGGGCAAAGGAATGGGAAACCTGGAAGATAGAAATCAGCGAAGAAAAAATATGAGCTTAAATAGGTTTAGCTTCAAAAAATGCCAAATCGCCTTTGAAAGAGGGAATGGAATGAGATTGAAGTAGACGTTCAGAATCTAATCGTGGTAACAGAACAGAGGGATGATTTTTGCCATGCATTTTATTGGAAATAAGAATTAACACCTGTAAAAGTGAAGAAATGCAGTAGCATATTTTTGGATAATTTTTTCATTAGAGATATGCAATCCATTTATGTGAATATGGATGCTATATTCATTACTAGCTGAATTTGCCCGGCGTTCTCGGGTTTAATTGGTTAAACGCCGATTGAAAATGATCCAAAAATCACTTTTCTGTCATAGAAAATGCAAATACAGAGAAAAAATAAGCGAGCACAAAATAATTTTTAAAAGTGAGATTTTTATAGCTTCTACAATTTACTTTAGGTCCATTTCACATACTATAGGTAAGACAAACCTACAAAAAGTGATACTGAGATGACTATATACAAAAGTTGATTTTGAGCTTTGGAGTGATTGTGAATGCCCTTTAAGTTCATTTTCTAAAAGAAAATGACATACATCGTATTATTGCAGTCAGTTTTTTTCTTATCAATATTTTTTATTTGTAGCACCTTGCACCAAGAATGCGAATTTCGGAATTCCACCATCATTATGAAAGGCTGACAAATAATATTGATACGATATGATCAACGTTTCAAGTATCACACTTTATACTTGAAAATCCCATCCCGCATTTTACAGACGGGATACATAAATGATATGATACTGAGCGATTTTCAGCGCAACCGTCCCCATCTGCGACCCCAAGACAAATAGAACGGGGGTTAATATATAGCCTACGTTACCCGAAGGGTTCCAAAGAATAAGTGTACCAAATTTGGTTTGGATTGGTCAAACGGTATAGATTTGTATAGAGAACAGACAGACAGATGCCAATTCTGCTTTATATGTATAGATAAATGGATTCAAATAAGATGAAATATGAGTAACGACACTTATCCATAAATAGATATGAGCAATTAAGAAAGTTTAGAACAGATGTTATGCTCCAATCTAATTGAAATATGTTGTTTATAAAGTTTCTTGATAGTTACCAAGAAATAAGTGTAATGTTCAACTGCAAACGTGAATGATGTGTGTGATTTTTTTAAATGGTACCTTTAAGAATACGGTAGAAACCTCTCGATATATCATGCTTCTTGGAAGACAAGAAAAAACAGCGACCTAGCGAGGGCCGAGAAAAATATGTGTGTTGAAAATGAAAATGCACAAGTTATACTTTAACAAACGCGCTTTTATTTGAAGTTGTGCAAAACTACACGTTAATCCCAAAATCGACAATGAAACCTTTTGAAACAATTC
This sequence comes from Meta bourneti, assembly GCA_933210815.1. Lineage (NCBI taxonomy): Eukaryota > Metazoa > Arthropoda > Arachnida > Araneae > Tetragnathidae > Meta > Meta bourneti. Next base: position 28,426,466 of record OW119934.1, read on the forward strand.
TAAATAGGGAAGACTATTTTAGAAATAAATTTCTTATCATCCCACTTTTTTTTTCGTGATACCCAAATTTTATTATATTCGAAACTTTTTATATCCTTTATTAATTCATAAAAAATTTTAATAACATATTTAAACATCTTTCACTTTTAAACTGATAACTTGTCTCTCTAACGTGCATGCCGTTCCCGTATCTTTTTCCAGATAAAAATACACATTGAAAGGAAAAACTTTTATCAATATTTCAATAGAAAATCCAAGCCACGTTTCCTATGCTCCTACTTTCTATTACCACTCAACTAGACTTGTGAAAGAAAGGAAAATTCTAAATGTTACACTGTGCCAATGTTGAGGCATAATGGCATTAATTATTCCATCGGTCTTAAAAGGGAAATGTTAATTATTTTACAATGTTCGGAAGAATATGTAGAATCTTGGAGTATTAAGTGATAATGAATGAAGATAATGGCTGTTGAAGATGGGTGAAAGCAAACGAGCTTTCTAGCGACCTTCACGGTCTGGTGTCCATTGTTGAACTTACCCAATTTTCCATTGGATGTAGCAAGGTGAAGGTTGATGTAGCTGAATGCAAGGCTTCGTACTCAACGAATAAGTCTAATTTTCCTTGTTTATGTTTCGTTGTATTCAAAGCAATATTTCTCAATATACCTTGACACACTCTTCAAAACTGGAGTTTTACGGTATAAAATGCACATAAAATATACTATTAGAATAATTACTGAATGAAGAAAATTTATAATAACCATACAACTCTTTAATGTAATTTATTTTTTCAATTTCATAAATTTATCCGTTTTATATACCTAAATTATTTTCATCCATATCCAGACCTAGTTTCAGAGAAATAATTAATTTACCATTAGCCCAATGGGATTTTGTACCTAGAAGAGATAGTTACTGCAAAAAATAAATATAAAGGTTGTACATTGTATATATTTGAAAATAAATGGCACAAATGAGATTTTTTTTATCATATAACAAAAAGTGAGATTTAGTAAAGAAAGCCATTGTACTCCACTTTGTCATAAATACACCCAAAATACACAGAATTGTCTATACTTCGCTATAAAATTCACGCATTTAAGTACTATTCGAGAGTCAACTCGAGAGCCTCCCTTGAATAAATATGAATAAAATATTTAAACTAAACAATGAAATCATGAATTATTCCTCAGTATTAAGTAAATAACAAAATATTTGATAAAGTAAAGTTAGTTCTCATAAAAAAACTAGTACCTAATTAGTATGCAAATTCTAACAAAGTAGCCCAATTTTAGAAACATAATCAAATTTAAATGTTCCCAAGATGTTATATAGAAGCTTTGAAAAATATGACTCAACTCTTTTATATTTATATTTAAAAAACATTATTTATAAAGGATGTTTTCTATTGGAAGTTTTTACTTTAAAGTTTTCATGTAGTCAGGGTCCTACATGGGGGTTCCAGGTACGGTAGAACCGAGTACCATAGAGTATGGTACTCGGTAGAGTATGTACCATATGGTACCGAGTACCATAGTACCATAGAACCGAGGCCGAGATGTATGAGAGGTATAGGAAATGCCAAACGGTATTTTTGTACTATAGTGGGCAGTTTGTTTTTAAAGCTTGAAACTTTAGAAATATTTTGATTGCATTCATAAAAGGTTGTACATGCTTCTAAAGGGAAGAGAAACATTTCTACATTTCTACATGTTAAATATTGAGTATTTGGAATACATATTTTTTACTAATCATTGACTATATTGAGAGACTAATTATTGAAAAACTATTGATGTAATCCGGTACCGGGAATCGTCGTCTGTACAGGTACTCGAGCCCGGAATGCAAGTGTTGGGGCCATGGATAGAGTTCAAATCTTAATATCACTTTAGAGCAAATTAGAGACCTTTTGTGTTTAAATAATTTTTTACTGAAAATATAAGTCCAAAAATAAAAGTTTATCATTAACAGGAATTGTACATAAAATAATGCTTAACAAGTGTATAATACAATCTGCTACAAAAAATATAAACACTCCGAAGCCAGCGTTCGATTGGAATGAAACTTAGCATGTGAGAAGTACATGAAGAAATAAAGAAATTATCACAATATCAAATCTAGAGCCCTATATTATTATAGAATTACATCATAAATGTTATAAATGAATAAGTTGTAAATTCCCCTCTCACGATACGTGCCGATATACGGAGTGGCATGGAATCAAACAAAATTCCTATGATATTCTGTGACAAATTATACTAAGCACTCTGTAGCTGCTGCTGGCGCAGCTTGTATGCTTTTGAACCTTGCGCCATGAAACCCTAATTACCTACCTACCTGTAGCTGCTGCACTAGAAGCCCTTGTATCTTTAGGGTGAGGCAAATGACGGACTACCATATCCCAGACATGCCCATTAGGAGGCAGATCTCGCCAAAAGGATTTCAACACCAGGAGGTACTTGTTGGTTTCTATTAAACAGGGTCGGTCGTTGTCAGCCCAATATACATCAGTAGTTTGTGCCGTTTGGTGTCATTATTTTTCAGTTTTTCTTCCACCAGTTCCTATTGGCTATGGCGATTATGAACATGTATATATGTATTCTCTTCCTGTTTGAACTACTCGTTCTTCTGAGTTCGTCTCCCTGTTCGAGAGATTAGTCGGATAGACCGTATGTTTTCTTAATTTGTTATCATGTTAACCAAGTGGGTTGGATGATTGTTTTCGTATTCAATAAATAATTCTCATAAAAGAATTCTTTGTTGCGTCAACAAACACAAACAGGATTATGGGCCCAGCCCAACCCTACCGCATAATTTGATCATAAAATTGAGAATTTAGAAAGTTGAAATTTTTATCTTCAACAAAAACGATGGCTAAGTTCCCTGAATTATTTTCCTTTTTAAAGTTGGGAGACTTCAATTGCTCAACTTGGAAAACAGACATAAAAGTTATACTGATGGACTGTAGATGCTGGGAATTCATAACTGGAGAAGCTAAGCCGTGTTCGGAAACTGCATCTGAGAAAGAAGAGGTCATTTCTTGGGAGGAAACAGAAGGCAATCTAGTACAATCTACCAAGGCATTGAGAGGAAGTTTCGCACCCTGATTGCAGATACCGAGAACGGCAAAACTGCTTGAGACACCTTGAAGTGCAACTTCGAACCTACCTTTCGAGCAAGATTGGCCGGACTGGTAGACGAGTTTTTCGAAATTCGGTACGACTCGGAGGAAGAAACCACAACAAGTAAGAGAATCCGGATTCGAGATTCCAGGGCTACTTGATTGCTTTCAGCTAATACGAATGAGTCATGTCAACATGATACGAATGAGTCATGTCAACATGATACGAATGAGTCATGAGGTAATGTCAACATTAGTTTGAAAAATGTCTTGTACACCCCTAATATGCGTAGAAACTTAATTGGTGGTTCAAACATAGATATTACAGGATATAAAATTCTTTGGGGTGATAATAAAATGGTTGTATATACTAAAAATTATAAATATTTCTTTACTGTACCTTTAATTGATAAATTGTATAAGTACGTGGATATCCTAAAACATGTAACGAATCTGTTAACGTAGCTTTAAATATTAATACTGTTCACAGAAGATTCGGTCATGTTAATATTCCCCTTGTAGAACATATGAGTAAAAATAAATCGGTAAAAGGGATTGAAAAATTATGTTCTAAAACTGAGGATAAAAATTGTGATGTATTTAAAATTGCTAAATCAATTAGGGTATCATTAAAGACAAATTATACGTATAAGCCACTGGCTACTAAAATCCTCGAAAGAGTTTATATGGATTTGTGGGGACCTGCTCCCCTGTAAATTCTTTTGGTGGGAAAAAGTACTTTTTGTCAATCATTGATGACTACTCGCGTAAGGTAGAGGTATACATAATCAAAAGTAAAACCGAGGTATTTGACTGTTTCAAGAAATATCTAGCTAAAGTAGAAAGGGAGACAAATTCCAAATTGAAGTGTTGCCTGATAGACAATGGTCTAGAGTTTTGTCAGAGTTTTAAGCTTTCTTAGAAAGTTGGTTATTAAACATGAGCGCACATCTACGTATACTAGAGTGTATGGTAGTATATAGCTACGTATACGTATGAGCAGAATGGGGTGGCTGAAAAATTTAATAAAACAGCCATGGAAGGAGTACGTGCCATGCTCCAAGACAGTGGGTTGGAACCACGATTTGGGGCAGAAGCCCTCGTGGCATTTGTGCACATCAAAAATAGATGTGAGCATAAACTAACAGAGGGGTTAACTCCTATTGAAGTATGGAGTGGTCACAAACCCTCCGTGAAACATTTCAAAATATTTGGGTCTCTCGCGTTTGTACATATTCATAAAGTTCACAGGAATAAACTTCAGCCTCGTGCAAAGCCTGGAATTTTGGTGGGCTACGCTTCAAGCACAAAAGGCTACAGGATTTTTATTCAAAAGGAACGTAATGTAATTGAAACAATCCATGTCAAAATTGATGAAACTCAAAACGGTGTGAATTCTTTGTTTGGTAAAAGTAAATTATCAGATTATGCTAAATTTAACTTAAACGTGGATTTTAACGAAACAATCGAATCCAATGGTGACTGTTCAAATAAGTCAGACCGAAGAGGTTAAAATTGAAGCTTCAAATATTTTAAGTCCTAAGTATAAATGAATGGGAAAGGGTAGAAAGACCATGCACACTGAGTGATGGTATTGATGTGTATTACTATCCTCCAAATTCTAGCACAAGATTGAGATCTTTAAATGACGCTTGAAAATATTGTGAAGAAAAAAATATAATTTAATCCCGATAAATTTTGTTTTAAACCTGATAGTATTATAAAGGCTAAAAAATAATTTAGATTCTACTAATGTTTCTTATTTTAAAAGTGAAACTGATCCTTTAAGTGATCAAATGGACGGTATTTTTCGCGATTGTTATAACGTTGAAATGCCTAATAAAATCATTTGAAGAAACACAGCAAAGTCCAAACAAGGACAATTTGGGATGCTGCAATGGCCGACGAACTCCAAATAATGAAAGATCGATAGGTTTGGGATCTTGTTGATCCACCTATCAATGCTCCAATAATTGGAAGTAAGTGGGTTTTTAATGTCAAATTGGATGAAAGAAATAATCCGAAAAAACATAAAGCCAGGTTAGTGGCACAAGGGTTTAAACAAAGACCGGGAGTTGATTTTAATGAAATATTTTCACCTGTTGTCAATTTTAATATTGTAAAATTACTTTTTATACTTTGTGTCTGTATTGCATTAGTATAATGTTCAGATAGATATTAAATCCGCATATCTTTATGGTAAATTGAAAGAACCAATTTATGAGAACCACAACATGGTCATGTAAAAGGGTCAGAAAACAAGGTGTTTTCTAAATAAAGCAATCTACGGTTTACACCAAAGTGGAAGAGATAACTTTGAAATTGATAATATTTTGAAACAGTTGGGTTTTATAAAACTGATTTGGACCAACTGTGTTTATAAGTTTAAAAATGATGTACTAACTGTATATGGGATGACATAATTTTATTTGGTAAGACAAATGATTTAAATAAAGAAGCTTTAGTATTAATTAAAAGTAAATTTGATGTTACTGAACTTGGACAAACTAAAATATCTATTGGGTGTAAATTTTGAATATGTTAATGATTCATTATATTTCCATCAACAGACATATTGAGAAGCTAATGCTTAAATTTGCAGAATTACCAAAGTCATTTTTGAAACTTCCTTTTAAAGTAGGTTATGTATTACCGGCAAAAGATTCCTGAAAGTGATATTGTTGACAATGACTTGATGAAAAAATATCCTTATCGGGCACTCTCATTAGTTGTCTTTCATTTTTAGCTGATCGAAGTAGACCGGATATTTCATATTCTGTTAATTTAATGTCTCAATTCTGTAATGGTTAAACTTTTCAGCACTGGAAAATTGTTGTTGATATTTTAAACTGTTTTTATACCAAAAATTACAGAATAAATTTGTCTAATGTTTCAGGATCTGAACTAGATTGTTACTCGGATGCCAATTGGGGATCGGATTTAACTTACTGCCACTCAACGAGTGGTTACATATTCCATTTTTGTGTAATGTAGCATTTGCATGGAGATCGAGCAAACAGAAGTGTATTGCTTTATCATCAATGGAATCTGAATTTGTAGTTCTGTGAGAGCGTAAGAGTCTATTTGGTTTTCTAGAGTAATAAATTAATTAGATCTTATTCCCAATTCCATCATACCAAATCATTTCTGTGATAATCAAGCTGCTATGTTTTGCTAAAAATACAGTGGAAAATGTTAAGACAAAGCTTATTGATATTCGTTACAATTTTATTCGGAATCTAGTGGAAGAAAATTCCATTAAAATAAATCATATTGGTACCAAAGACAATCGGGCAAATTGTTTAACTAAACCTTTATTAATAAATAAATTTCAAGATGCTTTAAATTAAATTTTCTATAAATAAATTTTGGCCTGATATCGACAGATGGGGCCAATTGTTGGTTTCTATTAAACAGGGTAGGTCGTTGTCAGCCCAATATACATCAGTACTTTGTGCCTTTTGGTGTAATTCTTTTTCACAGTTTTTCTTCCACCGGTTCCTATTGGCTGTGGCGATTATGAACATGTATATATGTATTCTCTTCCTGCCTAAACTATTCGTTCTTCTGTGTCGTCTCAGTTCGAGAGATTAGTCGGATAGACCGTATGTTTTTCTTAATTTGTTATGTTAACCAAGTGGGTTGGATGATTCTTTTGTATTCAATAAATAATTCTCATAAAACAATTATTTGTTGCGTCAACAAACACAAACTACTCCTGGAAGAGGCGAGCAGAGTGTGATCAGGCGCTATAGTGCTGGTAAATAGTCCCTTGGACACGTGACATGAAAGGCAAGACAGCAGGTTGTAGGATCTTACTGGACGTATCGCTTTGCTGGTCAAACTATCTCGAACCAGTATAGAGACGGACTGTACGAAGTGATGGCTCCCCACTCCATTACTTTAGAAGTTTTATAGTCACAAATTAATTAAATGATATTGGTTTTGAATGAGCTAGAACATATTTCAAAATAAGATTAATATTTTTTGAAGGTGGAGCAATATTCCGCAGAGATGAAACTTTATGGTGCAAGCTGGAATGGTTCAGAGAAGTGAGAATAAAAACCTTTTACTCCTTTGAACTAAATGTTTCTGGAGAAATATCTCGAAACCAAAACCATCAACCATGTCCTCGCCGAAAGGAATAACTTTATCAAAAATAGTTTTAACTCTGGAATAAACACTAAATTCTGTCAAAGGATTCGTTTTCGGATATTTATTTCAACCTCGGTTAAACAACCAAACCAATAAAAACGTGTGCACTAACTTACTGAATTTCATATTATATAACTGAGAGTTAACCCTCCTGGTGATTGTCTCGACGAGGTATTTCGTCATTAACAAAACTGATCAGATCTTGATGGTCGAGATCTCATCATTAGAAGAAAACTAGTCAGGGATCTCGATCTCGTAATAAAATTCGGCAATATCTTGATGGCAAGATACCTCGTCGTTAGAAAACTAATCAGATCTCTATCTCGTCATCATAAAAAAAATCGGCAATATCTTGATGACGAGATACCTCGTTATTAGAAAATTAGGTTAGATCTTGATGGACGAGATATCTCTTCGAAACCACTTGGAGAATTAATTTATTTGGTAACATAGCAGTTATAGAAATCATTCGTCATAACGTGATAAGAAATTCGTATTTTAATACATTTAACTCAGAGTTAGCTAAACTAGTTTTATTTTGAGCGATAATTCTCTTGGTAAAAGATTTTTTATTCTTTTATCACGTTTGTTTCTGTGTACACCAACTCAAATCATAAATTAGAAAGTTACTATTACAGGTTCTTAAATTCTAATTTAATTCCTTGTATTTAATACCACACTGAAAAGGAATTTATAGGTCAGGTTCTTAGATGTAATACGTGAATGAGTTGTTTTTAAGTTGTAATGTAAATGATACCATAAAATACTGAAATTCGATGCCAATAATTAATTTTTTAGTTTAGCCCGCTCCTAGCCGAGAGATATCAAACTTCAAACATCTTCCTCCCAATCGTATTTCACTTTTGTCGTCTTTTGTAAAAGCCCAAAGTGCTAAATTCTTCAGCAGGGGTTCGTAATTTAATAAAAAAGAATCACTTCTAAGCATCTTTATACCTTCCACGTAATATACGAAGTGGGATATCTTGCGTTTCAACGCCCATGAAAGGGTTAAAATGGTACATTTTGTCCCTTTAAATTAAAAAAAAATGTTTATTTTGCCGTTGTTGGTTACACTCAAACCAGAAATGTGCGAACTTTTCATTTTAAAGGGGACAAAAAGAAAACATTCTTTCAAAGGTAGATTCTATTCGAGAAATTAATTTAAGTTCAAAAGCAAATTTCGTTCAAGACTAAATCTTGCACAAATTTCGGTGTAGTATTTGCGAAATAACGCTAAGCTTCCTCTGCTTTTTTAAAATATGCATTTCTTATAAATGAGCATTCCCTAGGAATATCTGGTATCCGTATCTGGTCTGCGTGCCAGGTAAACTTATTCGTTGGAGTTTATCTGGCCTGCGGGCCGGGTAAACCTATCCGGATGGCCGTACCTTATCTACGGGGTCGGGTAAACCAATCCAGAGGGTAGTATCTGGTCCGCAGGAAACCTATTCGGAGGATCGTATCTGGTCTGCGGGTCTGATAAACCTATTCGCTTCTATCTCTGCCAGCCGGTAAACCTATCCGAAGGGCCGTAACTGGTCTGCGGGCCGGGTAAACCAATTTAGAGAGTGTATCAGATCTGCATGTTGGGTAAACCTATTCGCAAATAGGACGCCACAAACTCCAAGCAATAGCAGTTTTGCAAATAGCTAACAAATAAGAGAACCAGCTAGCTTGATGAAAAGTTACAGTGGTATAATTTTAAGGAGTTTTCGATTCACATTGTTATCACAATCAACTAAAACTTTTTTGTACAACATAACAGCAACGCGCAGTAAAAGCGTACATAAGTTAAGTACATTAGCGTTTTGTATTAATTAAATCAATGTACATCAGGGGTGTTTATATTATTGATAACTGTTAAGATTTAATTTTTATAATCGAAAAACTGCTAGAAAATACCTTATAAAGTGCATTTCATAAAAAAACTAAAAGATTTTCATTTGAAACAATAGAATGAATTTAAAATGCCAAATTGTTTAGTTCATTGCAAAACTAATTAAAAAGAGGGTACATGAAACAAAGAATCCAAAAATTACACCATCTGTTGCTATGTCAACTCAAATTCTGTTTCGCTTAAATGATTTATAAATTAAAAGAGGAAGCAAGAAATAAAACTTAAGTGTTTTACTATTTTTATATCAAAAACTGATAATTTGTTGCCCTAAAGTATATTAGTATTCTCCCATAAGACAAAATACCCTTAAAATGCTATTCAACTTTTAAGAACAGAAACAAGCGAAACACTGCGTTAAAAAATGCTTTAAATGAAAACAATAAATATATAAAAATTAAACTTTCTGAGTTCCTGTCAAGTGAAAAGTTTGCATTTTACTAAAATACTAAACAAAATTTAAATTAGATAATTTTGTTTGTCATGACAAATTGAAAGTTTTCGTTTCATTAAGCTAGAATTGTGATGCACGATAAAAGCATGTAGAGTTTCAAGTCAAGTTTTAAATATTGAAAAGCTCTTCCATTTCAAATGACACCAGACTAATTTTAGTCTTCTAAAATTAGATCAAGGGAAAGTTCATCTCCAAAAGGGGAGAAATTGGATTCAGAAATTCATCTAAACTTGCCCCTTTAATTAAAAATACCAGAATGGACGAAATGTCTCAAAAATAACGAAAAATATATAAGTATGAGAGAAGGTTGTTAATAGTCATAATCCATATGAGTCGGCTGATTCAAGAAATGACGACGTACGTAAAAACACTTGACTTGAATAAAAAATTAAATATACATGATAGATACATAACGCTGGTTAGCAAGTTTTACAGCTTGATCCGCAGCTTCTCACAATCGCTTGATTAGCTCCTTTTTATTGCTGAGAAAATGGCTTACGCGAAGCGAGCAGCACAACTTAAAGAAACAATAATTTAAATCATTGTCCGTTGCCACGCGAGTTATTTTCATGCGTAGACTGATGCCACCATAAATGCATTAAAATAATCGAAAAACTTGAAAAAAAGTTCAATTTTGCATAATTATGAAAAATGCATGCAAAAGCTCAAAAGCACTTAAATCGTTTCGGGCCGAGGTAGCCCGGTTGGAAGAGTAACGGACTAGCAACCGGAGGGTTGCGAGTTCGAATCCAACCAAGGACCGCCGTGTACAAAGGGGGCTGGTGCACGTTAAATCTGTCGTGACCTCAGATGTCTTCACGCTGGCGTAGTGTGGAAGTTTGGAGAGTGAGGTGCCAGCTCAGGTATTGCCTCGTTATCTGATCGTGGTTCAAAATTACGTGTCCTCGGATCTTTCCCATTGGGAAAGGGCCGCGGTGGCCCGGTTGGAAGAGTAACGAACCAGCAACCGAAGGGTTGCGAGTTCGAATCCAGCCAAACACCGTCGTGTACAAAGGGGGCTGGTGCACGTTAAATCTGTCGTGGCCTCAAATGTCCTCACGTTGGCGTGGTGTGGAAGTTTGGAGAGTGGGGTGCCAGCTCAGGTGTTGCCTCGTCACCTGACCGTGGTTCAAAATTACGTGGTATTGTCCTCGGATCTTTCCCTTTGGGATTGATCCCGGACCGTCACCAATAGCCCGTTGTGTTGCTCTAGTGTGACGTTAATTGAAATACCACCACCACCCCATTGGGATTGATCCCGGACCGTCACCAATAGCCCGTTGTGTTGTTCCAGTGTGACGTTAATTAAAATACCTACCTACTTTTACTGAAATTAAAGCTTTCTTATTTGGCGCAATTATCGCAAATTTGGCGAGATTTTTTTTTAATTTCATCTTTAGAATTTCGTTCCAGGAATTTTGGAATCAGTTGCTAAAATGTTTTAATTTAGATAGATAAGTATTTAATTAACGTCGAACTGGAGCAACACAACGGGCTATTGGCGGTCAGGATCATACCCGAAATTTTAATTTAGGTAGATTGCTCCAGTCGTCAATAACTCGTTGCTCTGGTGCGAAGTTAATTACCATTTCCGACTTAGCCACCCATTCACATACAATATCGTTGGCGTGGTGTGGAAGTTTGGAGAGTGGGGTGCCAGCTCAGGTGTTGCCTCGTCATCTGACCATGGTTCAAAATTACGTGGTGTTGTCCTCGGATCTTTCCCCTTGGGATTGGTCCCGGACCGTCACCAATAGCCCGTTGTGTTGCTCCAGTGTGACGTTAATTGAATATCCCATCCCATCCCATACAATATCAAGTTATTTATTTATTTATTTCAATTAACGTCACACTGGAGCAACACAACGGGCTATTGGTGACGGTCCGGGATCAATCCCAAAGGGAAAGATCCGAGGACAACACCACGTAATTTTGAACCACGGTCAGATGACGAGGCAACACCTGAGCTGGCACCCCACTCTCCAAACTTCCACACCACGCCAACGTGAGGACATTTGAGGCCACGACAGATTTAACGTGCACCAGCCCCCTTTGTACACGACGGTGTTTGGCTGGATTCGAACTCGCAACCCTTCGGTTGCTAGTCCGTTGCTCTTCCAACCGGGCCACCGCGGCCCTCAATATCAAGTAATAGACACAATGAAATTTTTTTTTAACTGACAAAGAAACGCATCCAGGGAGGAATGCACCTGACAGGAATCGAACTTGCGCCGCCTACAACTCGAAGGTTGCTAGTGCAGTGGGCATACCCCGAGTCACGACGGCCCGTAATACATCTTACAAAGAGCAAGTGTCCACTTTAACCTAAATTTTTGAAATATTTTGACCGTGCTCTGGTTTTCACATACCTATCAGTGACCATATCGAAGTTTAACTCTATATTAACTCTTATTTATCACACTTCGTGACCTCATCGCGTGAATTTTGCTATGGATATAAAAGTTCTACTCTCAAGCTGGTACATACATAGATGGCCTCAGTCAGTTCAGTAAAACATTCAACGAGTTTCTCATAAAGATCCGGACGTTAATGACGTCATATTTGTTTCTTTGACTTTCAAATAAGCATGTTTTTCACATATTCTGTGTGTGTGTGATGAAAGGCAATCACTTTTTATTACAATCATAATACTGTCTGATTTTAGGTTTTGTGATATTTCAGCCATTTTTAGAAGGTCCCTTTTAAAAATTTTAGATATTTTCAGTTATATATTTCTACTATAATTGCCAGTGACAAAAATTAGATGGATCCTTCTTGACAAATAGAAAAACATCAATATTTTTTAAATTTTCCTTTATTGATTGATTGATGTTTTACACATGTATCAAAAATAGCCAGTAGGGTTTACACGACTTTCCCACTTTCATGGCTATTTTATGGAATTCATGTAGAAGTACAAAAATTCCTTTTACAAAAATAATAACTAGAGTGCAACATTATATAGAAACTTTGTACATAACTTTATTCACACAAAAATAAAGCAAGAGAGTAGCTACTGAAAAAAGTATGGATGCACATATTGCATATAACACAAAGGGTGATCTACACATTACATATTTCTCGTTTTCATCAAAAAGGAATGCATTAAAATTAGGCTTTCACAACCTGTACGTGTCAAATCATGTGCTGTGTACCTTGATTATATAATGGGGGTAAAATTATAATACAAGTAATTACAACCTGAAGAAAATTTTGCTAAGGATAAAACTTCTAATTTGCCGTTGTCAGGCAAGATTTAAAAACATGACTAGAACTTGATATGAAAATTCAATTTCTTATTCAGTCCACACATTATATTGAATTATAAAAAGCAGAGAAATGTAGCCCTTTTGAAAAAATCCTACTTAAAATTCCACTGCAGTGATTAAAAATGTTTCCCCAACAAATGAATCTTTTGAAGAACTTTCCAACTATGCATAGGATACTAAATTAAAGTTTACAAACTGAATACATGTTAAAAGAAGTTTATCCTGCCAGAATACTAGATACACTGACACTTAAAACACTATACATAGATTTATTTAAACTAAGATTGCATCATTAAGCTGTTTAATAAGTTTCATATTAAATAATTCAATTAAAATTGGAATAGAGAAAATCTGAATGCAGTTAGTCTAAAAACGATTTTTAGATGTCGACAAAAATTTAATCTAAAAAAGGTGAAGACATTTTTTCACTTTTTGAATAATTTTATGTGAACATGAAAATAATTTATCGGAATAATTTGGAAATTCGTATAAGGTTGTGTGAAAGACCTAATTTTAGTTACATTTGATCTTTAATGGATTTTTCAAATTTCCAGGATCTATATTTTTGTAATTAGATGTGATTAAGCAGATTTTATTATTGCACAAGGGTAGGAAGCAGTAAATAGTGCTATGAAAAGACCATTATGCACTAGGATAAATAAAAACAAACATGAAAAAAAATTAAATACCATTTTCCTAAAAATCTCACTTTCTCTACCAAAAGATAAATCCTTCTGAAACTTTACTACAATAGAGTAGAAAAGAATAAAAATCAATGTCAGACAAGTTTGCATTTCAGTAGAAACAAAATAGTAAAGCCAAATTTAGTTATGGCTGCTCAATTTTTTATCTACAAATATTTTTCCCCAACTTCTAATTGTTCTTTTTATGATTGCTAAATAAAATAGACGTGTTTCAGAATAGCTAATTTTTTAAAATTTGTGACCCTTTCTAAAAACCTAAACAATCATAAAATATAAAAATGTTTTCATTTAAACTAAGCACAAAACAAGAAAATAAAAAAAAAGTAATTTGTAATCTCGTAACAATTATACCGTATTTTTTCACTTACAATGTTCTTTAATTTTGTATTATATATGGAATGAATGATTTTCATGAAGCTTGTTTCATTCAGCAATTGAAATTTGTATAACTTTTGTTTACCCCAGATTAAGCCATATAAAACAAGTTTCTTTCAAAGAAACAGTCTAAAATTATATATTAAAATACAAATAGGTAGAGAAAATGAATGCATTTTAAGAAAATAGTGCATTTTAGTCAAATTTTTTATTGCATTTTTAAATGAAATCTTATTAGAGCTATCATCTTTAAAACAAAGAAACCATTTTATTGAACACCAAAAAAGTGAAAATACTTAATTACCACCTGAAAATTTTTTAATGCATATTTTAAATAAACATCTAACAAAATCGTTTAGAAACACATATCTTTGGTATCATCCCAAAGGAACAGTATAATGTCTGTCTTGTGTTAAACAATAGCAATATATGACCAATTAAAAGGTTTCAGTAAATAAATGGTTATAAACCTTTCCCATTCTTTGATAGAACTAGCAGTTTGATAACGGAGTATATGCATAATACAAGAAAAAAATAAATGTAATACAAATAACATTATCAAAATAATATCAGAAAGAAGTTCAATATTCTAAAAAATATGCAAAACTAAAACTTAGTTAATGTTAATTTCATAACATTAAAAGGCTGCAGTAACTGAACTGAAATTGTATCAAAACAGAAATCAAAATATTAAAACCCTTAAACGAAATAGAAATATTTTATGTCTTTGAAAATGAAAACCACATTGATTGCTTGAAGAACATTAGTAATATGAACTAAAACCATTTGCAGAGAATCAATTTCATTCACAATTTAACAGTAACATGACATAACATTTATCTACAGATATGCATCTTTCAAATAATACTTTAAATAATCACAGCATAATTAAAATCCACATTTCAAAAATACACACATACACAAAATGCACTTCATAACAAAAAGGAGGATTAGAAAGCAGTAATGTGGAAAAGTCAGGCTCTCCTTGCCTAAAAAATGGAATTAGATAATGCTGGTATTAATGACTACTCATGAAATGCTTCTGTAGATGTCTAAAATGCCCTATATTGTACAATTTATTTCGTTAATAAGCAACAATTCAAAGCAAATTTAAACATTTGGCACAAACACGAATTTTAGGGAATGACTTCAAACTTTCGAACTTAGTTACCTACAAATGAAAAATGTTAAACACCAGAATATTTATTGTAAGTTGTTAAACAAGATGATTTTGCTTCTCTCTCGATCAAGCATTAACCAAAAAACCATATATCAGTAAAATAGTACTATAAATATAGGGAAATGCATGCAATTATAATTTCTGTAAGATAAATCATAATTAAGGAATGCATTTTTTGGTTTTAATGCTGTAACTGAGTCACAACAAAAAATAAAAACTAGTTTTTTCATAAAACATACATAAACGATATATATATATATTTATATAAATATGAACAACATTCACAAACAAATACACAATAAGAAACTTTGATTTACTTCAAATCTTCATGCACATGAATGACTTCAATTCTAAAAGACAACATTCAATGGAAACGTGTTTCCTATAGTATAATTTTATGCACTTCAGTTGATGCTTAAATTAAATATCCAGATGCAAAATTTATAACATTTAGCAATTTCCTCATGACTTCTCTTTCTGCAACTTTCAAATGAATAAATTTTCCCTAGCCCAGTATATATAAAACACTGGATACAGATGTGTATAATTAAGGTCATTTGATGATTTGAACTTAAAATTGGCTGGCACAATTTGTTAATTATCCCATAAGTACAGATTTGTTTATGCATTCAGACATTTGTCAATAACTCCAGATTTTCCATTTTGTAAGTAATATTTCTAGTTTACTTTAGAATTGTGATATTTATTGGAAATCAGTTTTTTTTCAAACATTAGAAAAAATTAGAAAGATTAGAAAAAGTCAAAATAAATCACTGCATTGTTCAATACTGCATTAGATTAAAGTTGTAGATCACTTTTAACCATTCCTGATGTTGTATTTTCCTTCTCGTTCTTGATATCTGGGTCTTAAAATCATACATTGATTTAGAAAAGTAATCTCAAACTCGCGATTTGATACCACTTTTAAAGGTAGTCAATTCATAGGTGATTATTTCAAATCTTGGCAAGTTAATGACAAGAAAAGTGAGCATAAATTTCTATGATAAATGTAACAGAAATAAAACATAATTCTGAAGCATTTGTTTTATAATTTATCAATAGAATTAATATTAAATTTTATTGCCAAGCCACTGGCGTAGTTTTTGCAAAATTAGTCTACATTTGAAAATTTATTAATATCAAGCAGGTTTGTAAGTTCCTTCAAAACAGGAAGGTGGCCATGCAAAGTGTTTGAGACCCCTGGTGTAGAATTTCTCAGTATGTGGCATCCAAGAACATGAGCCTTTGAAAGAAGTCATCCTCCCTTTCCATAGAAACATTTTCTACTTTCTCCTCTTTCCCTAAATATTTACCTGAATTTTCTTGCATATCTTGCTAGCTGTGATCATGATCATTTACAGTTGGTTCTGCATCACTAGCATAAGAGTTATCTTCTGGCACTTCATATTTATCAAAACAGAGGAATTTGTCAAAAGAGGATCAAAATGTGTTTAAAATATGGATAAGTTGGATGGATTTATTTCCTTGAGGGTCCCAGTTGAGTATCCATAATTTTAAACAATGACACTTTAAGAAAAAACAATAGAATGGAAATGCGAAATAAATCAAAAAAGCATTCGAAGCACATAATTTATCAGTCTGTTTCATTGTCAGATTTGGAGTCCATGTAGAGCACATTTACTTAGAAAATGAATTATTTAGCAACATATTTTCAACCTTCTGCCAGCACAAGGCCCAAAGATCAACTTGAATAAACGAGATAATTCCAGTAAAGGAAGAACCATATGGTACAGACAATGAACATAAAGTTATTTTGACTCTCGTCTGTACTTATGGGTTGATGGTAAATTTAAATTCATAAGGTAAAATATAAATGCTGTAATAAATTTTTAAAAAGAAAACAAAAAAATACAATTGACAATTGGTTGAATTTTATAGTATTTCAAATATCACCCAACATCATTTGATGTAAATTGACACACTAAGACTTAATAGTTTTTGATAGTTAGCAATTTTAAAATTCAGAGAATCTTTAAAATTAGTGTAATCTAATACTATTCCAGAATATTTCAAGGACATTTTCACAGTCTAGAGCTTTCATTAAATATTCACTGCACAACTGGAATTATATAGCAGTTCAATAGTTTAACAATGGAGGATATTTACATTTATCTGTTGTAGAATATCACAAGTTTCAAGTAGACAAAATATGTGGTTGCAAAATAAAAGTATTTAAATGCAGAACTTTAAAAAAAACCTCCCTTTAGAGTTACTCCAGAAAATTAAAATGTACCTTTCAAACAAACCATACTTGAAATTATTCAAATTAGAGTTCTTATTTAAAACTCAATTATCAAAAAATCATCATGCAGATGACTTCATAGTCATATTGGTATTCATTTTTGTTAGTTCAAGAAATCTGTCACAAACTGTAACAGTGGGACTAGCCTACAAAACAATATGATCAAAGAATCACTCAATGCCATTTGTATTCATTTTTAAACTATTATATAATAAAGAAAAACAAGCATTTGGTCCTCTGTTAACAGTATCATAAATGAATACTTCTTAATTCAACATTTTTGAATAAAAATAGCATTGATTCCGACATAGAGAAATATGAGCATTACACAATTTTTATAAAAGTTATTAGACTGAAATTTAAATTAAACTAAATCGATGTGTACAAATATACAACAATCTATGAAAAAAAGAAAATGAGACATGAATTACACAAATAAAAGGAATTTAACACTAATATCTTAGAAGATTCAGAAGCAAAAATCAAATTTTTATACAGTGAAACCTGTCTTCTTTTTGTAATTCATATTATTTTATGATTTGTTATTTTGACAAGGGCACTAAATTATTTATTTATCTTTGAAAGTTTGAATTCAGACTGTCAAGACTTGAGAATTTTGTGTAACAAAATTTTTGGCAATAAGCATAAAAGTTCTTTTTAATTTGTTTTAAAATTTTATAAGAGCAACACCTTTACTATTGAAATGGGACATTTAAAGTATCTGAATATGAGTTGGCAGTTGAGACAGTATAGATTGTAAACATGAACATCATAACTTAGTGTTACATAAAAGTTTATTATTTAATTTCCTATAATTAGAAATAATGAATTAAGAAGCAGTCTTGAGTTTGAGTCATTTTAAAAGAACTAAACAAGCAACTGAAATTTAAATTTTCACAATATTCAATTTGTACAAAACAAAAACAGAATCTAAATTGAATTTGAAAATATTGAAAATTTTGCAAATTGATATATTCTGCTTACTGAAGTGGTCATTGTTAAATAAAAAGTTGACCTTTGCAGCAAACTGGTCTTGAAGCTAATAGCTAAACCAAATGCATTAACAGCTGCTTTAAAACATACCACCTTGAAAAGAACTATTAAGTCATTAATGGACGGTGATAATTTCTGCTTATATATGGGCTCTCTTTGCCTAAGGAAAAATTATTTTCTGTCATTTGTCTGAGGCTCTAGATAAAAACACAGTATAAAACAATCATTATTTAGTTCAAAAATGATCCACATATGAAAATGATCACAATTTTTTAATGATTTTATTGTAAAGTTGTGTCATCATTTATATCTAAATCATAATCTTGTACATACCACAACCATAAATGCCATTCACTCCCAACTACTACATTTAAATACTCTTAAAATAAATATATTGCACGTTAAAAGTTGGGAGGAAAACACAAGCAAGGGAAACCCATTCAATGCAGCAAACTTACAATTTTATATGCATTTGGATCTTAACTTTCAAAACAAAAATTTTTAAATAAAAAAGGAAGCCAAGAAACTAGACCACCATATTTCCTGTAGATAAGAACTTCAAAGAGAAAGTATAAATTAGTTCCCTACAATTTTATTATATAAAGAGGAAATGTTCCAAGCTGATGAAGAACTTTTAACAAAAGATGTTTCTTTTAAAAGCCTGTTAGTGAATACTTTATAATGTAACAGATAAAACCATTATAAGTAAATAGAATTGTAACACCAGATTAAAACAGGATTAGACAGTCAAAAATGAGCTGTCCATGGAGCTATATTTTTGCTCTAAACATGCATGTAATATCTTTGTTTAGAAACAAATTTTGGGTTCAGACAGATTTCACAGTATTATATTTAGGAAGAAATAATTTGTTCTACCTTGATAAAAACATCAAATGAAAAGTATCTGAATACACATCTTTATGTGTGAAGAACACATTTAATAAAGTAATAGCAATATTAATAAACAAAAAGCATAATCTATTGTACTATCTATTAAAAAGAAATGGTGAGTTAGTAAATAGAGATGTTTCCAAGAAAAAGTGAAACCCAACATCATTATAAACATGAGTCATAAAATCTTATATCATTACAAAGGGGATAGTAACATTGTATTATATACAAAGCTAAATAAACTAAGCTAAAAGTGGATTTTCTGTACATATTAAACACTTTCCCACAAAAAGTTTTAGATTGCACTATATTTTTGCTAATTATCACTGATAATTTTGGGGAAGTTAAAAAATGAGTAAAAAAAACAATTTTGTTTCTTTTATAAATTAGAATCTAGAAATTATTATTTTCGATTTGCTTACATCTAAATAAACTCCAATTAGAAGTAATTATCTTTAAGGCTTGTCAAAGAATACATGAATGCTTAAATTTCAAGTACTTCACTAAGTATTCGTTTCTCCTTCACATACATGCATATCAAGATTTTCATATTGTTGAAAACATGAATACTAAACAATAGAAAACAGTTAAATATCCTGATTAGAACCATGAAAGAATATCGACAATTTTAAAGATAAGTAACATATTTGAATAAGCAACCTAGTTTATTAGTATGCTACTTTTTCAGGATTTTCTTACTATTTCCTTAATCCATAAAATTTTATTGAGCAGAACATCGGACATAAACTAAATTAATAAAAAAAACCAAATTGATTCTTTTAAAAAAGCCAGTTAATTTCGATTACATAATTGTAAATTTTCAAAATAAAATTTACTTGAATAATTGTTGATCTATTAAATAAAATTTACTAGACTAAAATGAACAAAAATGGGAATCAAGGAATCTCATTACTTTATTACAAATTTCATACAATTTTAATGTAGGAACTTTAACTATTGTAAAATTTCTCATAAATAATCACTATTTAAACCTTTGACTGAAGCACTCATTATAAACACAACAAACTGGTTCGTTAATTTGATATTTTTCATATGAAATATTTATTGACTCAAATTAGGTGAGGATTTTTTATCATCTTGACTTGCAGGTTGGGAACTAGTAGAAGGAGCAGAAACAGGGGTGCGTTCTGATGAAGGAGCACCAGCCGAAGGAGGGCCAGACCAAGTAGATGATGGAGGCCCTCCAGTTGTACTCGGAGCTGTTGTTATAGGATTTGTGGGAAAATCTTCATTGTCTTCTAGGCCATTAGCAGCTGCAGCTGCAGCAGAAGCATCATATTGTGTGTTCTCCAGTCTAGTGATAAGTCTCTCATCTTCATCGCCAAATTCACCACCCATTAAAGAAGGCTCCCCGACAACCATTACATCCTACAAAAAGCATATATGTTTAAAATTATTAAGTAAAATAAAATCACCTGTAGTTTCAAAAGTAACTTTAATTGAGGACTGACATATCCATATGGGCAAATTTCAAGCAAAAGTATGTTATGCATAATATTGTTTGTGAAATTTTACACCACGAAAAGTTAGCATCATTTTATATGCAAGTACATTATTTTTCAGAACCATGCTTCAAATTTCATAAATTTAGTACTTTCATATGAAAATTTACAAAATAATAACTTTTAGCCTTACAATTTATTTGTATTGTTTATTAAATAATGCAAATTATTAAATAATGAATGTTAATAAGTAATTTTAACACGAATTATAAAATTTCATTGAATACTTGTAGTTAGGTACTTGGTATTGATAATGTTGAAAATTTTGAGTTTTTTTTTTGAAGCATGAGTTTGACATTGTAAAGTTTTGTTTTAGGGTATAATTTTAAATGTCCAGTGACTTTTGGTTAAAGACAACTTTTGAAATTCCTATCCGATTTCAATTTAAAAATTTTTAATTTCCATTCATGCTTTAAAAAAATGCAACCTTTAAAACAAAAATTGCCAAATTAAAACCTTTAAAAGTAGCTCATTCTGGCATCTTTAATTAACATACTGTTTGTTTTACTCTAGTTTTGGAGGAAGAGAATTCCTGTTTATTTTTTAAACAATACAGATATTGAACAAAGGAACTCAGTGCTTATTTTATACTCTGTGTTGCTTACATTCAAACCCTTTATGAACTGTTTGGCAGAAGTTATAATTGATTTCAAATTTTTTTAGTATTTCTTGAACATATAAACACTGGTGAGAAGTTTTATCTAAAAGATTTGTTAATCTCAAGAAAATGTCAAACTCTTGGAAAATTAATTTGTCCTCAATTTAACATCGAGCTAAAGATGATGTCTTAATAAATACATTTTTAATAAAATGCTCAGATGTTTACAATAATTTTAAATCACAATATGCCTTCAACTGAAAAAGACTGACTTCTCTTTTCAGAATGACAAATCAAATAATTACCCGTTAAATGACAGAAACATTGACTGGAATAGCTTAATTTATTATTAATCTTAAATTTTGCAATTCAAAACTGAAAAAGTCGCATGTGGGAAATAAGAAAAAACTTAAGATTTAAGATATAAAAACAAATAATTTTGAGAGAAAGTAAGATATGTTCAGAAATATAAAATCACACTACAGATGTCATACTTTAAAACATAAATGAAAATAAAATATTAAGTTCAATGTTTGATGCTGCATAAATTAAATAAAAAAACATTAACAGTCATCATGATAAATTTTAGGTACCTGAGAGGCAAGTGTAAAATTAGGAGGACCAGGTGAAATGTTTTTCTTTTTCCCTCCAGTTCCAGCACCCCCACTATTGGCCGCTGATGATTTTCGCTTGCGTCTCTTGCTAGGAGGACGTTGGGTTTCTAAGACAAAGATAATACAAAAAATTTGGAATTATAAATGTGTTTTTTCGGTAAAAGCATTTTCAGAAAAGCACAAGTCTGATTCCTAACTTTTATTTACATAATCCGGGGAAGCCGTGTGGTACCAGTGGAAATGGGTTTATAATGTTTGATAGCAGATGGCGTTTTATAAGAAAGTAAAGGAAGACCACCAGATGTTTGCTGATTCTTGCAAGGAGTCAGTGTTCGGATTTGAGTGTGAAAAGTACATAGTTTAGACATTGCAATGACACGCTGCAAAAAAGTAAACATTTCCACTCTTTTCTTAGATATATAGAAATGAATCTATGGTGCAATATTATGTGACCAGAGTATGCATAAACTATGATTCAGAAAGATATACGAAGTAGGATTCAAAAGTTCCTGGACTGAGTCTATAACTTAAAATTTTTTTGCAGTAGAGCGACTACGATAACGTTTCTGTGTTACTACGTTCTCCTCCTCTTCTAAAAGTGGTTTGACCCAAATCACGTGGTCGGTGGCTCGCCACGGCGTCATATTTTGTAGGCGGGTGCATTTAGTAACCGGTGATTGAAAGAAATGGCGTTTGTTGAGCAGAGAATTAATATCAAATTTTGTGTTCGCTTGGAAAAGAGTGCTACGGAGACTTACGAAATGTTGAAGCATGTGTACGGCAGTGATACATTATCTCGAACGCAAGCTTTTGAGTGGCATCGACGTTTCAGAGAAGGCAGGGAAAATGCTGAAGACGACGAACACACTGGCCGTCCGCAGACTTCCAGCACCGCCGAAAACATCGAAAAGGTTTCTGCGGCGGTACGTAAGAACAGGCAGCAAACAAAAGCGCAAATAGCAGAATCAGTTGGGATATCCGAGGCCACATGTCAACGGATACTGACTAAGGATCTTAACATGCATATGGTGTGTCAACACATCGTTCCCCGCATATTAACCAAAGACCAAAAGGCAATTCGAATGGAAATGGCGGGAGACTTAATCTCGGCTGTTGACAAAGATCCTTCCCTACTTGGCAGAATTGTTACTGGAAACGAGAAATTGTGTTTTTTATACGACTCGCAATCCAAGAGAGCATCGGCAACGTGGAAATCACCACGCAAGCAGAAATTCCGCCAAGATCACTCTAAAGGGAAGGTCATGCTAGAGGTGTTCTTCGATATCCAGGGCATTGTGCATCTGGAATTTATCCCTGAAGGACGCACTGTGAACAAAGAACTCTATGTAGACATCCTGCGTCGTTCGCGTGAGTCGATCCGGAAGAAGAGACCAAAATTGTGGGCTGAGCAGTCATGGGTGCTTTTGCATGACAACGCTCCTGCACACCGATCCCTCCTCGTCGCTGACTTTCTTGCGAAACCGAAAACAATTGTTTTGCCATATCCTCCTTACTCCCCTGATCTCGCCCTCTGCGACTTCAGCCTATTTCCTGAACTGGCAAGTCGTTTGCAGGGTCGTCGATTTCAATCTGCAGATGAAGTTAAAAGTGCATCACAGGCTGAATTAAAGGACATGGCTAAAAATGGATTCCAGAAATGTTTCGATGACCTTTACAAGCTATGGCAAAAGTGTGTTGTTGCGCAAGGGTCTTCTTTTGAAGGAGGATGTGTTTCAGCAATTTAATTGATAATACTTTTTAAGTTATAGACTCAGTCCGGGAACTTTTGAATCCTACCTCGTATTATAGAATTACTAATTTTTCCATTTGAATAGCAGTGGTACTGTTTGTTATCATTAAGCTTTCAGTCATATCTTTATTTCTACTGATTTTAGTGCTAGTGATAAAATATGCTGATAACATTTATGAATAAATCTACACTTAATTTGATTAGAATAAACTATAGGCATAACAGGGCATGGCTGATAACATGATTGCATTAAGACAAAAATTCAACTAAAAATACTGTCGTGCTTCTAAAATGAAGTGCCTTTGTAGTTATTATTGACTCGATCCCCCTCCTTAATCAGCTTGTTAGCAAGAAATTAGGTTTACATCAAATTATGCTGAATAAGTTTCATTTTTCAGGAGTTTAATGCTCAAGGATGCTCTTCTACAAGTTGATGAGCTCAAATTCAGATTCAGATATCTTCATTGAACCTCCTGAAGTGGATAGCACCCTTTCTATATCAACCTGACAAACAGTAAAAAAACATGAAATGTCTAGATTCCAATTCTTTTAATCATACAGCAATATACAGAGGCATCTGGAATTGATGGGACACCTGCACTACTATATATATATGAATATATATATATATATATATATATATAATTCAAGTAAAGAATTTTAAAGTTAAGTGAGTGGTGTTGGTGGATTAGGGAATCATCAGGGAGGAGCCTGACCCAGATAACTCGAAATGGTGTTTTCTACATATCAACTCGTTATCACTGCTATTGCTTTCAACACCAACCAATAAAATGGGAGCCAAAATCTGCACTAAAGATGACAATGCATTGTTTAAGCTTAACCCTTAACCTAATTTAACAAATACTATTCAAAAACATGTGACTCAAATCATCGACCTTCAAAGTCTGTTGACTCAAATGTTGTCACATAGATCTAAAGCAGAACATGGGAAAAGGCATTAAGTTCTCAGGATTCTCGGAGAAGAGTCGTATAAATAAATGTCACAGAAAATTGCGTCTTATGAACGAAATATTTCATAAGTGGAATGACTTTTTCCCCGGACTAATCCATATCAACATGATTGATAAAGACATAAATGAGAAATGTATAAAAGGTGCTCCACTGTATTGAATATATATATTAATATATAAATTTACTAAATAATCCTTTTTGATATTCTAAGAAAATAACAGAAGTGTGATGTTAGAACAGAATTGTGAGGTGTAAAATGTCAATCCTGTCATATTTGCATATTGTTCTATAAGTTCTGTCTTTGATTTTAGTTTAGCCAATATATATTTGGGGAGATTCTTTTCGTACTTTTCCTAAGAGTTATAAAATTTATAAGAGCAATACAATTTTGAAAACATTATGCAACTACTTATTTAAAATCATTTTTTACCTACTGCAATACTTGAAATGCCCCATCACTTTGAGATACTGCTTCCTAACAAAAAATTACTATTCATAAAAATTTCACCATAGAATAAGTAATGTTTGTTTTTCATGTATTCATGCCATGCTGATTCTTAATATGCACTCCAATTTTTGCCATTGTCAACAGATTTTATGCTACATCACTTGTCGACTCATTTCGATACCATGTAAATGTTTCCTGAGACTGGGTGCATTGAAGTTTAAATTAACTTAAAGTGTTTTATTTTCTTTAGTCAGTACTTTTTACCTGAAGTTCGAAGCTGTCAAAAAGGTAAGAACTCTTAGCTTCTAGATCAAAAGGCTGAAATCTGTATAGAACAAGAAGCTTGCAGAAGATCAGCAGTGATTTATAGATTTCTTCTCTTAAAGATGTTTTTAATGATTTAATATCAGTACTAGAGGTCTTGGGCCATGGGTACAACACACAGGACTGGACTGAAGACTATAATACTCCTTATTAGCTCAAAAGTTGACAGCAGAAAGCAATTCCCATTAACTCCGGCTGACAATGTGTAAAATACCTATGAAATTTAAACATCCTTGTATAGAAGATATGTGTATAAAGGAAGAAAAATATGTGGAATATTTGATAATTTAGTAAAAGTTGCTGTTCTTCAACTGAAGTGGGTAAGAAATTCTGTTGCTTTATAAGTGCACACATTCATTCTGAAAATGCACCTTCCTTTACTATACATTATGCTGACTTATGAAGAACTTTGCTGAAGCAATGGATGAAGACTAGGTATTTTTTTTTTCAATTAACGTCACACTGGAGCAACACAATGGGCTATTGGTGATGGTCCGGGGGATGAAGACTAGGATTCATATACCTGATTTTTTAAAAGCAGATCATAGTAAGATCAACGAAGGCATATTTTCAAGGCCACAAATTATGAAAATGTTTCTGGATCAGAAATTCATTCTAGAGTTGAATCCAACTGGAAAAGATGCTGGGAGTCTCAAAAATATTTATGGAAATTGCTATCTATTGAAGTCACAAAACCACAGGTGCCAAACATATCTTTGAAAGTTTACTTTTGCATTCCCATGTATAATTCCTAGAATAAAATGTCACTTTCATTAATAATATCTACAAGTTTTCCTCCTAGAGTGTCTTATTTAAATACGCTTTGGATGTTGCTTTGTCAAACAGTTGTAACTTGGAAGTCAAGTTCAGAGGCAAATAACTCTATGTTAAAATGCAACAAGAATAACTGGAAAACTGCTTCAGGTTATACATGTTTTTAATGCTACATGTTGTGATACCAGAATCATAAAAACCTTAAGGTAATAAATGTAAAAAAATCATAATTGTTTATAAACAATGTTATATGGTATATTTATAAAAGGCCTTTAAAATATGCATCTCAGATCAAGTACTCTTCAAACTTTTAGAGACTAATCACAGAATTAAGAAATTTTTAAAACAGTACTATCTGTCAATGTATTCTCAAATACATGCTAACTTCCAGATATCTTTGTTTTACACTTTTGGGTAAAAATCATGACATTCATATGTAAATAGTTAAAAAACATTCACCTGGTGGTGCCACCATTCGCTGCCACTTTTGAAAAAGTGTTGTTTTAAGACAATCCCTAGGACTCAAAGCATATGCTTTGTGCCTTGACATAAGCTCTTGCATTGGCTCTAATATAACACATAACTGCAAAAAATAAAAACAGTTTTTAACAATTGTACATCATAATAAATGGTTCAATTCTAAGGAAGATTGGTTATATATACATGGTAAAAAACTACGGAAGCTACTTTTAATAACCTAACATAACAAAACAATACTTACACGTAAATAATTTAGTGTTGAGTTAGTTAAGCCTTGTCTAGTGATATTTTTGGACAACTGTTCAAGAAGAACAGGATCCTGCTGCTGGGCCTAAAAAAGTTTAATATTCGTCAAGAAAATAATTACTTCATGGCAATGTGTAAGCTATTAAAACATAATGACTAGTAGAATCTAAGAAAATTTACAAAGCATATAGAATCTTCTGTAAGTTTGCTCTACTAAAATGATTGAGAATAAAGGGAAAAGGTAAGTACAGTCAAACCTCATTAAGCGATCTCGCTTAATATGAACTAAATTCCAATCCCCATCAAAATGTATATTCAAGTAATGTTAACTTATTCATTTAAGAATTTGGGTTATACTAATCACCAGTTAAGACGAATAAATTTTCGAAACTTAAGGGCAAACAGATTATTTTCAATCATATTATCAGAAACTTATCGATACAGTATCATGGAAAGTCCCACCATATATAAAAGGATAAAGTGCAATGCGACATCGTCAGATTGTATCGATCTGTTGTGAAATGTGATCACAGCCGAGGGCCCGTGAATGGCAGGCCCTTTTTGTTTCTTTTTATTTCCGTGGTCTGGCGACAAAGTGTAAAGCAGCTGGTCGGCAGTCTGCGTAGCCACTATATGTTAAAGAGTGACTTTCGTCTTTAAGGCTAAATTTTTGGTGTTAGAGGTTGCAGTGCTATATGAGGGTTCCCGCAATTTATCCTATCGTGTTAGAGCGAAACCCGTGTTGTAGGAGGGCTACCTGTACTGCAAAATGAAAATAAATTTCAGTTTTTGTTTTCAGTCTCATCTGTTTTGTTAACAACTGACAACATGAACCTATAATACTAAAGTAGAGTTCCCACTCTAAGAGCAAAAGAAACACTAGGACCTTTTCAAGGGAAAAACACATTGTAAATCTATATTTAACACAGATCAAAGACTGACCAGTGAATGCACAGGTGAAGAAGCTATCACAGGGTGCTGGGGTTGGATTTCAGACTCAGTAATGATTCTTGTATTATGTCAAGTATCATTGACATTGATTTTAGCAGATGTGAGGAAAGATCGGTGGATTGAGACTTCTAAAAATGGCTAATTTACTTGTCTATGGTCACATATCATTGATCATTGTTTTTTAATACAGGTAAAATAAATATGTAATACTTTTGTAAAAAAATTATTTAAGAACTTTAAGCAAATATTAGGGCTTTTTACCCTTAAAACTAAAATGAAAAGTCAAGCTTTTAAGACCCATGAGAGCACTGTAAAGACAACTAAAACACCTTAATCTACATATGTATGAACACAGCAAAATAAATTAGGCCATGTGTAGAACATTTTACAAGTTTTCAGTGCATATGGCTTGTATAGATAACTACATTTTTAGTTAATTATCGATTGGATTGAAATCTCCAATAATTATGATCATATCTCCATGATATTCACATTTCGAAAACAAAGAGCCAAGGAGATATTTAATTTTCTACTTTCTTCAAATTATATCACCACCAATGTCATACAACAATCTTCAATTTTATATTGCAGACTCAAAAACTAAAAGCACTGTATCAACAAAGAATTTATCCAGAACCTGAATTTCATATGAAGATTTTTAATGCTGTTTCAATTTATCTCAAGAGATTTATCCTTAATTTCTCAATCTTTCGAACATATTTCAATTAAAAGTACAAACTTTTTAGTTCGATGGAAGTTTAAAATATTCAATCATGTTGGTATACGATTCACAACTAGTGTAATATTTTCAAGGAATCAAGATCTAATGTTTAATCTATTAGCAATTAGGTGAGAAAGTTTCCAAAGTGATATTTTTTGCAATACTCCAATATATACTCCTGAATACTAATGTCCTTCCCATAAAAAAAGTCATTCCACATAAAAGCTGGTTAAAGTAAACATAAAATATGTAGTGACATCTGATGTGCATGATTGAAAGCTAATTAAAGTGATCTGTATCAAGACTGCGCTGAAGTGTAAATGGCTACCTGGGATCAGATGAGGATTGTTTGGACAGAAGCAAATGGATACACATTGATGTGAAAATATAAACGACGCTTAAGAACTATTCGTGTCACTTACCCCAAGATGTAAAGAGGAAGAAAATCTGGTGACATTCGTCACTTGGATGAGCAAAATTTTGCAGTTAAATTATAAAATATATTGCTTGAAATATTTTGCATTTTATAATTTAAATGTATTAAGGCCCTTTTTATTAGACAAGTTGTAGACAACTTATTGGTTTGAAGACATTAAACTTGAATTACTTTGTTCACAAAATGTGTCAAGTCTTTCTAAAATATGCACTTTTAAATTTTTAAAGGAATTCTTACCTCCATATGAAGGGACATCTAGAAAAATAGAAAAAATCATTAGTTCATTATTATTTATATAATCTTAAATATTAGATTAAAAATTTTAACATAATTAAATGTACAAAATGATAGAAAAGCATACCTGCATAGCAATAAGACTGCGTGAAACTAATTCACGATGTTGCCGTGTTGCAAAATGCCAAGATTTGATTCGCATAAGATCATCAAAAGTAAACTCTAAAATTAATCTCCCTTCTGTGCAGACCTAGAACAATAGATTTATCAGAACACAAAACTAAATAATCCCAATCAAACAATCATGAAAACAATAATTTTTGCAGTATATTCCTTCTCTAAAATGTTCCTTGTTGCAAATGTTCCTTCTCTAAAATACATTTTATAATTCCAAAGTTAGATCCTGTAACTCAACATTGGAACAACCCAAAAGGACGAGCAAGATACACTGAACAGTCAACAACAAATTTACATAGTAAATTTCCTACCCTTCCTCTGCTATAGAAAATAGACAATGAATTTTTTTCTAAAAAAATTTTTTAAGTAAAATACAGAAAACCTTAATATTTCTAATTAGATGACCTTTAAAACTGAAAATTAAAAAGTAAGAAATTATAGAGTATTAAAAATCTGCAAAACTTAATGTCACTGTTAAATACCCTAAAGATAGATTAATACTCATATGTACATTCCATGAACTAATATTTTCGATAATTCCAGCAGATATTTTGAAATTAAAAAGAATCTTATTTGTAATTAGAAGGAACAAGAATTTTATCTCGCCTGGAAAAAATCTGACACCAATTTAGAACAGTTAAAATTAATGTGAAGATGGAACTTATTTCTTAAAAAATTAACTACTTTTATTATACTTTTCATTTCAGTGCTTACAGAAAGAATGGGTTTTCTTACATTTATGTTAGAACTTTTAAGTAATGCTTCATGTAAATGTATGTAAGTTTCTTGAATGCATACATAAATGAATAAAAAACATGATTGTTATTAAAAAGAATTTCTATGTAAGAATTAAAAACTAGCTTACAACTTGGTAAATTCATACAATTCACAATTTAACTGCAAAACTAACAGTTCCTATTTAGAGTTCAACCAGTATATTATTGAGAAAACTCTTACATAACAAAAATTGAGGATGGTTGGTTGATTTTTATGGTGCAAGCTACACCAAACAATTTTAAATAAATGGACACACAAACAAGGAAAACTTTTACAAAGAGAACTACACACTGGGAGAAATTGAAACTATCACCTACAATTCACAGGTTGCTTGCACAGTGGTCAAACTCACTGAGCAATGGTGACCCCATAAAAAATTGAATTCCTGAAAACATGCAATATCTATCTAATTGAGATCAAACGCTAACTGGGAAATTGGCAACATCCTTGGCACTTGCCAAGCCAATGAAAAGTTATGCTAATTAAAGAGTAGCACCAACATCTGAAATGGCACATCTCAACCAGGTACTATTTCAAATATTCAGTGTATTTCTCAGTTTTAGAGAAATATGTGATAAATACAAATCTTGGTAAGGTAAGTCACTTTATTCACAAATTTTTATTGTAATCATAAAACATTCACTCTTATAATATAAACATAATTAATCATTAATATTCATATAAACATAAATATATTAGTCTTATTCTTAAATAGAAGAGTTGACACATCTGGCACATATAACTGAAATCAATTAAATATAAATTTAAACCTAGACTTTGGTCAGTTTCTACAGCTTTTAGTTTAATTAACATATTATTTAACATGAATATAATTCCATTTTCTTGAATTAACATGAATATAATTCCATTTTCTTTAATTAACATGAATATAATTCCATTTTCTTTAAGAATTCTTTGTGTGTGAGGGAGTTCTTTTTTTCAGTTTCCATAGTGCATTTTTACAGTAATAAAGTGACATTACATTAAAGGAAACATATAAAAATGTTTTACAAACAGGGCACCAGAAAGGAGAATTCAACATACCATTATAAAAATAAAACACATAAATTAGGGTTTTAGTCTTTTTGTGATTTTATGTCTGTCAATTTTATACTTTGATTTTCTTTTATTTCTCGACTTCACTAGCTTTTTGTGAAATATGCAGATTTATTTCTCAATTGAATTTACAAAAACTAATTTCTTCTCATGTACCTGAAACCCATTTGAAATAGATAAAATCAATATCTTTATTATATTGAATGCACAAAACATAATTTTTTGTAAGGTAAGCTAAGAGTAAGGTTTGTAAGGTAAGAATGAAAATAAATGAGACTGAATGTGGATGACCAAATTATGAACCATAAAAAATGTATGAACTGTTAAGTTCTTAAAGTTAAAAATCAGAAACCAAGTTAATGACAAAACTGGCAAGTGTCTCCTTTTAAGCAAACATGCAAATTAAACACAGAAATAATCTGTCGCTGATACTTTTATAAAGATCTTTCCCTATTGGAAAGTTATCCTTAAGGCACATTACAAGTAATGAACTTTTGTAACAAGAATGCTATTCTAAATGTATTTATTCAATTAGAATTTAATATTAAACTTTTAAAACTTAGAAAATATAAAACAATGTGTGTATTTATCTACAAAAAATTAATCAATGTTTTTAAATACAAGTTAATTAAAAATTTCATTCCAAGTAGTATATTAGTGTACACATATAAGAAACCAGAGAAAAACAATTGAAATATTGAAACTGAGATTTTAATATTTAAAGCATGATGCACCATAATCATTTGACATGCTTTCAAAGGAAGGTAAAATTAAGCTATCTAATTTACAAAAACAAAATTGTACAAATTAAGGATAGAAGTAAAAGTGCATAATTTAAAATAAAGAAAACGGTACAAGAAATTGCAATTCTAATAACGAAAGTCACCAAGCAAACAAAATCAAAATCAAACATACCACAACTGCATTATCCTTTACTATTTGGTCTTTCATAGGATCATTGGGATACTGGCCACCAAGTCCCTGTTGATGCAGTTTAATTAATCTTAGAAATTTACAAAACATGCAGGTATTAAATGTATGGCTACGAAAGCATTTGGTAAAATTTATAAAATTAAATCATAAGTGCAAAATAAAAATATTCTTAAATTACTGAAACATAGAAAACAGATCTGCAAAATAAAATCTGTTCATGCATCAGTATTTTTTTTTTAAGATTTCATATTAAGCTGTTCGGTGGCAGTGGAACAGAATAAACAAGGCACATTTTTTATACAGCTCTGCTAATAGTACTTAAATAGATCTATCTTATTAAACTGGTGGCAGTACTATAAAATTAGCAAAGTTTCTTATGATACATCACTTGTAAAATAGTATTTATACTGATCTGTAACTTATGTACTAGTTAAATTAATTTCAAAAAAATAAATTACATTTAAATATTGTAATGTTTATTGAAATTAGTACAACTTAAATGGAGTTATGATTACACATTATGCTTAACATTTTTTAAAGTCATAATTGCTTAAAAGGACAATAGATGAATAAGAACAGAAAAATACAGTAAGTACACATAATTTTCAACATTTTATGATATATCTGAAACTCATTTTCACCACTTATCTCACCCCATACATCAGGGTATGCCAATTTAAATCAAGTTGTTTTCATATAAATAAATCATAATTTAACTCAAACTATAAATTTTCTTTATTAGTAATATAGAAAATGAAAATAATCAAGGACAGGATGCTCGTCACTTTAAATAAATAAGTTTTAAAAAATTTGCTTCAACTCCGGAACACCCCAAGAATGACTCTTTTTTAACCACAAATAACTGGTTTCCATACTTTGAGGAAACTAAATTGATTACGATGCCATGGCACCAACTTTGGGAAATTATTGGGGCCTGAGTAAAACACCACTTATTTCATGTGGTGTTTTGGAACTCTATTTTGCTTATCATCATTACTAGCATTATCAGTACATTTGTAAAATGTGTCTCATGTTGGAGGAGGCCAGCCTCCAAACATAAAAACATTATATCTCAAGGGTCTCCAGGACTTTGGGCACCTTCTAATAAAGTGACTGTTAGTGATTGAATCACTGCATATTTGATTGCTCTTATTACTTGTAATATTTATCCTTTATGTTTGGGAGTCTCAGGCCCTAGTCATAAATTTTTTTTAAGGATTTGGACCCTAGGATACAGCATGCTTGGCATAGACATTTTTAAAACTTATTTGGTTACTCATTGGAAATATTTTCCTTTCTCATTTGGAGAACCCATGGTGTTCAAAACCCAAGGAATTGGCACCCATGTTGAGATGACAATAACTGACCAACAGGTCTTTTTTTTGCTCACTGAAATCAAGTGCCCCTCACCAGTTTTTCAGCAGAGGTCAAGTTATACACGAAGATTGCAAAATTGCACAGCGTTTAAAGTTAATTCTGAGGTACTCTTCTCCATGAAAAGGTTGGATAGATTTGAACTTACTCTTTCAAGGAGTGTGTAATTTATGATAAAAGAATCAGAACTATTTAACATTTGTTTTCAGTGTGCTACAAACAAGCACTGGGTGCCCCTCACCTTCAGTTTATTTAACAAACCCTCTTGAATAAAGTCAACTGAGCTTATAGAAAGAATCTTTTAATATTTGCAAAAGCAAAATATTCATCGAGTATCATACCTGAAATTATAAAAATTCAAATGAAAGCAGATATTTTTTTGTTTCCTCTTTGGGAAAACATTGCATCCCAGAAATCTCCTTTGGAATGGGGAAACTTAATCAAATTTTAGTGCTTGTGCAGAAGACAATATTGTTTATAAAGTTCTCCGGGTAATGAAAAGGCAAGAAAATTAAAATTTATTCCGATTCATACAAATGTATCGAATTTATAAAATTTTAAATTAAATAGTCTTCCCTTATTAAAATATTAAGTGTTTATATCATAAAATAGAATTCAAATGAAAAAATAAATGCAACGAGACCCAAGAATAATTTTAATCTTTTCGAACATTTGCCCTGCTACATTTTCTAAACCATTAAATGTATTAATGTCCAATTTAAGTCTATACTATCTAGAAACTACTTATTTGCATGTCTCATGTCCAACAAGTTTAAACTTATAGGGGCAATTAATTAAAATCATAAGTCCAAATTAAATCAAAAATAAATTTGATTTTTTATTTTTTTTAAATCAAGATTTTTTCACTCTGGCATTCATAGTTTTCAATTATGCTAACAAATAAACCTTGTTAATGCAACATAAATATGCATTGCAAGTTAATTTTATATCATTTTCATAATGTAAACATGAAATGTATAAAAAATTATTTTTTTATATACAGCAGGTTAACGTTTGATTCAAAAAATTATTTCTTTATTCAAAGAACTTTAAAAGTAAACTACAGCTTTTGATGATTTTTGAAAGTTTTGATGAAATTCTAGAACCCAATGTAAAAATGGAAATTTTTTATTATGTGGTTGTTTCATTTTTTTTTTAATTTAGAAAAATTCAAATTAAGAGGTTAAAATATGGTTGCTTCAGGTTTAATAGTGCAAGATCCAACAATGGAAAAGCTAAGCCACATGCAAGTCCAAATAAAGTCCATAAGAGATTTTTAAAATTTCAAATAAACCAAACCAATATTAAAATGTAGAGTATAATAACATTTAAGAATACAACATAAAGAACAAAATAAAACTTT
The DNA here is from genome assembly GCA_933210815.1 of Meta bourneti. Taxonomy (NCBI): domain Eukaryota; kingdom Metazoa; phylum Arthropoda; class Arachnida; order Araneae; family Tetragnathidae; genus Meta; species Meta bourneti. The sequence continues at coordinate 28,461,516 of OW119934.1, forward strand.
AATGAAAAGTAACAGGAAATTTATTAAAACATGTTGTCATCAATATAAAAAGGAAAAATGTAGTGAAAATATGATGATGTAATAGATGAAATGATGCAGCTTAAGAGATATAAAAATAGTATTAGGTGTACCGGAAAGTTCTGTCCTTTCCAGTTACAACAAGTTTCAACAAGTATGCGCATATTCATTTGACGCATATTTGGCTCTCTCTTTTTATCACTGAATGTATACATACTAACCTAGCAAATGAACTAAAACGAAGATGATTCATGTTAGTATTAAGTGAGACGCAATCGTGTACCCATGGCTGGCTACTGATAAAGTTCATTTACGCCACTGTATTTTGTACGAATTCCAACGAGGAAGAAATGCTACAGAAGCGTGTAGAAATTTATTGAAAGTGTTTGGTGAAGGTACAGTTTCTGATAGAACATGCAGAAGATGGTTCGAAAAATTTCAAATAGGTGATTTCGACCTTTCTGATAAGCCACGCTCTGGGTGACCATCTTTGATCGACGACGATACTGTCAAGATCATGTTAGAGCAAAATCCTTTTTTGACAACATCGGAGATTGCGGAAAGGCTTGATTCAGCTCAACAAACCATTTTGGACCATATTCGGAAACTAGGATTGGTGTGGAAATATTCGAGATGGGTGCCACATGAGTTAAGAGAAGAATTTGAATGATCGAGTTATCATTTGCACATCTCTGCTTGCACAGAACAAAATCGAACCCTTATTGGACCGGATGATAACTGGGATGAAAAGTGGATTACCAATGAAAACATCGCAAGGAAAAGGGCATATTGTGAATCCGGAAAACCTGCCCCCTCCACCTCTAAACCGAAGTTGAGCCTGAGTAAGAGAAAGTTGTGTATATGGTGGGACATTCGAGGACCAATACATTTTGAGCTGTTGAAACCGAACGAAAAGCTAAATTCGGAGAGGTATTGTCAGCAATTGGATAATTTAAAAACAGCACTCCAAGAAAAGAGGCAGGCAATGTTCAATAGGAAGGACATCATACTGCTTCATGATAATGCCAGGCCACATACTGCTTTGGGGACTCATCAGAAACTCAGAGCTAGGCTGGGAAATTCTGTCGCATCTACCATACTCCCCAGATCTAGCACCCTCCGATTATCACTTGTTTCTGTCCTTACAAAATTTTTTGCAGTGCAAAAAATTCAAAAACGAAGAAGATATCAGACAAGCACTGGTTCAATTTTTCGCCTCTAGGGATAAGGCATTTTTTTAAATGGGATATACAAATTGCCATCACGCTGGCAAGTCATAAATAATGATGGAAATTATATTATTCAATGAAGTTTATTCAAGGTATGAAAAATTTATTATTTTGTTTTATTCTAAAAACGGACAGAACTTTCCGGTAGACCTAATACATATAATATAAAAACAGGTAGGTCATCCTTGGAAAAAAATATTCAGGTTAAGAAACTCAACTCTAGACTGACTCAAGACAACTTGAGATTAAGATGGGGTACCCCCACCTTAGTTATTAACTGTTAAATTTTAAAATGTTAGTACAATTAAAAGGTAAACTACTTATGCAGTTAAAACGTTGAGTAAAAAGACCAGAAATGATTAATGCAGAAGGCGAGTCACAAGTCTGAAAAAAAGGTGAATGAGTTCAAAATTCAAAAATAGAAACATCACAGACGTAAACAAATTTTAATGTAATGTATGGTGAGGTTGTCTTCAATGGAGCAGTTTCACAAATCAATAAAAACCTGTGACTCGAGAATGACCAATGCAAACATGAGTTAGCATAACATCAAACTATCAAGATGTAAGAGGTTAAAAAAAATTGTTTGAGAATGAGCACGTCTTGAAATAACTTTTAACTGGCATGACAATTCAATAATTGAGCAAATCTCATAATCATTACACTTGTCAATAAAAAGCTGGTGTTTAATCATAAAATGTTGTATACATACTTGTAGTCATAAATATTCAATGCTTATTCAACAAGTGTAATTTGCAAAATTATGCATTACATAGAAGTCATACTTCAAAAGTCATTTCAATAACTAATAATTTACTATTCAGCACAGTAAAATATTAAAAAGTTATTCTTGCTATTTCTGTGCAGAAACTTGTATGTGCGAAACAACTCTCATACCAGAATCAAAGATTGTCAATTTTAAAGGGGTATAAATCAGGGTATGGTGATTCAAATTATTTCTTTAAATCAAGCAATTTTTTAAAGTTTAATAACGATGAAAATGAAACAACCCGAGACAGAATATGTGTTATTTTATTTACGTAAGTTTAAATTTGTTTGTATTAATAGTAGTACCTTAAGACCACCTGAAAATCTTCTACTTTCCTACTTTGAGGTCATTTATCAGCGATAACAATATTGATTAATATCACAATAAAACACTCAAGCAAATACAGGGGGCCCTAAATTTGTAATTTTCAGAAAATCATATAAAATCAACAAATTGGCATATTAGAGTGCAGTTTGCACCTAAAGGCTTTTGAAGAGTGGGGTTTTATTGGCATAAGAAAAATTTTTAATTCAAATTTTCACTGATAGATGGCACAGTACTATTTGTATGCTGAAAATATACACATTCTATTCCTCTAAACAGGCAAAGCTGACAGCTCATTATCGACAGTTGCATTATCAATAGTTTGTGCGAATTAAAACTAAATTTCATCAGTGGTGGTAGGTATTTAATTAACGTTGCACTGGAACAACACAACAGGCTATATCATCATCATTGATGGATAATTCTGGTGAAATTGATTTATCTGAGCAGTGAATAGGCTACAGAAGCCTTACAAAAATTTCGAACTCAAGAAATTTGAAGTAATGTAAAGCTCCAATGACTGTTACAAGACAAAATTCTAGCACACCATTTCGCAGAAACTGGTAGCTTGGCAGATTGTCATTGCAGAGGCAGACAGAAGTTATCAGAGGATTGTGCTAATGGTATAGCATCACAAATGGAGGCTCTTGCAGCAGAATCAATGAACGGTGTATGCAGTGCACAGGAATTTGCCAGAAACATGGTATACCCAAAACAAGAGTGTCCCATATCGTGAATGGCATTTTAAATTTGTATCCATACAAACTGCTATCTCTTCAGCTGATGTGTCAAAGTGGGAAGAATTCGCCCAGTGGGCTCTCAAAAAGATCCAAGATCCAGAAGTTTTTACCATCTTTTGGAGAGATGAAGCCCATTTTTCCCTATACAGGACAGTTAATATGCATAACTGGAATCTGGGCAATGGAAAACCTACACGCGTATACAGAAGAAACATTAAATGCACAGCGACGCGCTATATGGTGCGGTTTCACTGCAAGCTACCAAAAATCTCTAGTGTATACTAGGAGCCCGTCTTCCTAGGCTAATTTAAAGGGTGGTATCCACAGTGAGGTCACTGCTATAGACCCTGATATGCTTCACACATCTGTGAGTGGTGTTACAACACACTTGCAATGTCCTTGGTTGCAGCGGTAGACATATTGAACTGCTATTGTAAGACGTTCACAAATGCAAATTAATAAATGCTATACCACTTTAGCGGCCGTGTTAGTCTGATTAAGTGATAGTAATCACTTCATCTATCAGTAAAAAATTGAATTTTTTCTAAGGCCAAAAAATAATTCAATTCTACAAGCCTTTTGGTGCAAACCACTCTAATATGACACTTAGTCTATTTTTTGTGATTTTTCGAAGTCTACAAATTTATAGGACACCCTGTGGTCACTAACAAGTGTCACAAATTTGTAATCAGCAGTTTTATAAGTGTGTGCATGGGATCAGTCCATATAATGTGCAAAATGTTTGGGAAAATTTTAACTTTCTCTTCTGCATGGAAATGATTGAACTTGTACCCTTGGCCTTGTGAAGGCGAATTTACTATATATATATACAAAAATGGATGTGTATGTATGTTCTCTATACAAATCTACACCGTTTGACCAATCCACACCAAATTTGGTACACTTATACTTTGGAACTCTGTGAGTAGTGTAAGCTACATATAAACCCATTCTCTTTAACCTGGGTGTGCAGAGGGGGCTAAATCAATTCGAAATTGCCATAGGAAAAACATTGAGCATAAAAAGATTGCGGTACACAACTCAGTTTGTTTTACCAGTATTAATCGAAAATCAAATTTTTTTAATAAAATTGTCTTACCAGTACCTTTGGAACCCTGCGAGTAGTACGCAACTCAGTTTGTTTTACCAGTATTGATCGAAAATCAAATTTTTTAATAAAATTGTCTTACCAGCATTGCTCGAAAAACAATTTTTCCAAAACGTTACATTTAAACAAATTCTAATTATGTTTGAATTGATTATTTATTTATTTCCACAATATAAATAATTTAGGAATATTTGAATGATGAAAAATGCATATTTAAAATACTTAATTTTACACAACTTGCATTTTGTAATGGAACACAAAAAGCCAAAACAAAAAACTCATTGATTATAAATGCGTAATTTTGCAATTTGGTATCTGGCAATGCCAGAATTAATGTTTTATTTGATAAATTATATTTCGAATTTTGTGTTTGTGTATTTGAGTTAAGACAAATGTTGCGGTCATATTTGAGCATTTCTAAGTTTTGTAAATTCGTGTTCTTTTCGTAAATAATTCATTATTGTCTATCAATATTTTTAAGCGTCTTTTTCGAATTTCTCTATTTCAGAAGTCTCATGACGTCGAAATTAGACACGCTTGCTACGAACTTTCGCGTTTCAGAATTCTACATTTTCAATGACCAGAATTTCGTTTGTTTGTATTTATGTGTTCCATTACTTTCTTTATTACAGATATATTATTTAGAAGTTAAATTGTAATGAATTATTTTATTTTCTGCCAAATACCACTAGACATAGGTAATTTCTTGGTGGTATACGTATATTTCAATGAACTTTCCTTAAGTCTTTGGTTAAATACGTTGTAGTTTGTAGAATTCTGTTTCATAAAAATAAATGGAAACCTTTTTAAGTAAGGTGTATAACTTCTTATTTTAAAATGACTGGTAAAGTTACAACAAAGTTATTCTAAAATAAGATATGTTACATTAAATCAAAACGGGTTGCCATACGTTGTAGTTCAAAGAAATTTCTAAATTGTGACATATTTTCATTATGAGACGATTAAAATCAATTTAATTTACATTTGTTTTTCATGTTTCATGGGTATTATTGAAAGCTGTACTCCATAGTCAAGTAATTACATCTAGCATTCTAAATAGGTACATGGTTTCCATACAGAAACTGAGTCTCAATTGAAAAAATACCTTAAGGATTCGATTTAAAACTAAATTTTTCTGTTGGAGGAAAGCGAATTTTAAATAAGACTTTGCTGATCTTGGAATAATATTATATTAAGGAAGTACGTAAACTAGGACTGTGGAAAATAGATATTTTTGTCTTAGTGGCAGAAGATCGAGGTTGTTTACTTGAAGTTGAAACTGTTCGTATTCAACTTAGGTACCTGTGAAACATTCATTGAAAGCAGTGATTTTGTAAAAAGTGTAATCGATTGAGATTGCTTTGTCTACACTGATGACATTTGTTTTAAAAACGAGCTTCATTATTCCATGTGCGGCTGAATAGAATTTTCAAGAAAAAATGTGTGCTTCAAAATAAATTAACTACAAATGCCATAACAGTTTAATTTGCCACCCTCTCACAATAATGTAATTCGAAAACATCGAATCCATGGTGCAAGGGTACCACAAATAATAAATATTGATTGGAAAACTGAGTGCAAGACTATACGCTGAAAGTTCCTCATTTTTACTGAAAATGAACTTAATTGCATTAGTGATCACTCCTTAACTCAAAATCGACTTCTGAAGTCATCTCAGAAAAAGTTTTTGTAGTTTGTCCTACAGCAAGAGTGTGATGAATATGAAATGGATTATATGGATGGATATATTATGAATACATATTTGCGTCCGAAGTAAATTGTAGAAGCTATGAGAGAGTTAAAACGATGTTAAAAAATATTTTCTGTACATTTAAATGATGCTTGCATTTTTCTATGAAATAGAATCAACATTTAGCCAATCTAACCCGAGCATCTCCTGGTAATTCTGCTAGTTTCCTATAAAAAGGAATGAGCCCTGTTTTCAGTATGAGTTGTTTTCATATCTTTACAATTCAGTATTGGATGCTCTTACTTCCTAGTTTATTTAATAAACCGTATGGGAAGCAGATCAAATGTACTTAAATACAACCTTTTAATGCCTGCCAAAGTGAAACATTCATTTAATATCATGCTGGATATTACAAATTTTCAAGTATAGAAATTATAAAAATGCAATTGAATTATAAATGCTATTTCCTAATATTAAACTAATAAGAGTTCAAATATACTGACACTGCAAAAATAATGATTGAGGAAGTTAAAAGCATGCTAATCAAGACCATTCAAAATGAAGTACTAACACGAAAATCAATAAAAGTGAACATGAAAAAATGCTTGCTGTTAATATGAAAAAATGAGTTGCATATTAAAATTAAAAACATGAAATGTAAAAGGATTTAAGTGGAGATTGCTAGATTCAGATAGCAAACATGTGATATTGAAAGGCATAATTTCTAGTGAGGAGACATATTCCAGCATATGCTCTGGTACCTAATCCTTAACAGAATTTTACCCATTTGTACACACATGGCCGGAAATTCATAGCCAATTTTAATTGAAACTCATCAGGGCAGTATTATGTGAACCCATATCCTTTCACATACACCCCACCTAACAGTTGGAAGGACTTAACAGCCAATGGATTTAATGTGCCCACATATATATGAGAACAGACAGTACAGAATTCTAGTCATCCTTTTAAGTACTGACTATGCCCAACAAGGATAAACTTAAGTATAGTGAGAATACAAAATGCTGTGTGTATAATTAATGATTAATATTTAATCTAATAACAAATGGAACAAGCAGAATAATTTTCAAACAGTGATGTCCAAGCTACAACAGATAAACAAGATCCAGTTAAAACAAGATGAAAATCTAAATGCAAGAAATCCTAGATTGATAAAATATTTGAGTCTGATAAACAGTTCAAATACATCACATACAAATAGCAAAATGACAGGAGAAAATACTTACTTTGTTATACATAGGTTTTCCATGATATGTTATCATTGTAGTTTGATCACAATCTAAAGTTATGCTTGTATTATGGAAAGACTCTTTAGGATGCTTCAGGTTAAAGGATAAATCAGAAACACCTCCCTCAAATATACTTCGAAAGTAACGAGGAATTAAAGTTCTCCCAATTGCTATAAAATAGAACAAAATTTTATATGACACGAAATAAAATTTTACAATTCTACAATAAACATGTGATTTGTATGAAAACATAAGTGAGTTGTGCTATAGAAAGGAAAATCTAAGGGGTAAAATGCTTAACAAAATGTGTAATTAAATCAATCAAAAGTTTATTGATAGATGTATATAATATACATGCTATTGTTATTATGAAGCACAATATAACATGCTATAATTCAGAGATTTTAAAAATAAGCATATCATGTGGCAATTATTAAACACTAATATGTATATTTCAAGACACATGTATAAAAATAGTATTACAAGTATGGTAGTAATTATGTTTCTGTTTAGATTATATTCCATATTATACAGTGTATTGAAAGAATTTTAGTCTTTGTTTATGTAAAATACTTATTTAAACATAAGACAATTATTTATACTATTTACAGATTACTTACATTTGTATCAATAGCAAGACTAGCAGTTTTGAATCTTAGTAATTTTATATTAATGTTATTTATACTTGATCATACTTTAAATTCCAGATAATTTAAGAGACATTTATTCTAAATATGTAAATGTTCTAACCTGAATCAAGAAATGATTCAATTGGGCCAAAAAATACTAAAAATATTGAGATGAAAGGTCTTTTCTTAAAATATGACATTTACCAAAAAAAATCTTTAAAAACTTAAACTTTAGATAATGCTCTATTTTTAAATAAATTTACAATAATCAAACTTTAATAAATAATTTTTCTTTGCCCTTTCCTCTTTTAACATAAAGCTAAAATAATTATGAAACTATAACAAAATATACCCTGACAGCAAGCTAGTTTTGGATTGCAGGAAACCCAGAACCAAAACTCGCATTTTTCTATGAAATCTTGGAACTGCAAACTCAAAGGTTTCAGTTTTTTGAACGAAGGATCCACAACTATCTCATGTTGGTAAAAAGACAAACACTATAACAAGTCACTTTTAGCTTGCTAGCTGGATTTTCAAATAAAATTAGAGAAAGGCTTTACCCCGGATCCTGTGATTATACAAGTTGGATCTTCCTGGTGCATACAAGATTTTTCTGTCTGATAAACATCTAAACTGAAAACTAACTTGACTTGAATTAGCTAAACCTATGCAAAAGTTTTTATTAAACATAATTTAAAAATGTTTCCCAACTGATTATGATTGTTATTTGATGAAGGTCTGGGATAATTTTGTGGATTCATTTTCAATGATGCACTGCTTTAAATAAGTACAAAACAGAAAACAAATCTGGGATAAAATATTCTAGCTACAAGAATACATTTAAAGACATGCAAAACCCATTTTTGGAGTTTTACAATGCTTGTAAAACAATTCTTTTTCAACAATAAATTCTGTAGGAATTGTTTTTGGTACAGCTTTGATAGACCTTTTCGTGGCAATGCTTTTGGCATGCTTTTTATGTCGCCAAGGAAGACTTTCTTAGAAAAAAGGCTTTTAAGCTTTGCAGAAAATAATTTTTAAAATAGAAAAAAATCCAAGGAAAAGGATTAGCAAACTCTCATTTAATAAAGTTGCCCTACCACCAGAAAAATTGGTACTTACGTATTAACTGCATGCCATTGGCGAATATCAGCCAAGTTTTGTTTGCCATTGGCGAATATCAGCCAAGCTTTGTTTCGGGCGGAAAATGTTTAGCAATTGCCCTTAGGATGGCATCAAACATCATTATCATTATAAATTCTGCGAGATAGGGACTCGAGGTGGTGGATTGAGATATTCCTCGATGTTTTTTATTTCGCCATTTTTCACTTCCCCAGATGCATTATATATTCTGTGTGTGCGTGCCAGTTTCAGAATCAATGAAATTGTATTTGTGGTTCACTTAGCAGTGAATATAACCAGATCGTTCCAGTTCTTCTGTCTTATACCCCTTCCAACAGTCGGAAAAAATGGTTGATCCATCCTTAATGTGTTTTTTTTATTTCGTTCATGTTTCGCGAGAAATGCCCCCAAATATGCATTGGGATGGGAATATTCTTCCAGCATTATTTCGTAATGATCAAGCGTTACGTAAAAATTTACTTCGACGTAAAAACAGAAAATGAAACACGATAATCTAATGCAACCACGCACTGAACTGTGGTTCTAAAAAAAGTTTTGTGAAACAATCAGAATCAATGAAATTGTATTTGTGGTTCACTTGGTAGAGAATATAACCAGATTGTTCCAGGTCTTCCATCTTATACCCCTTCCAACAGATTTGGCGATTAATCGCTGGCATGCGGTTAATACGTACAGATTTGGCGATTAATCGCTGGCATGCGGTTAATACGTACAGATTTGGCGATTAATCGCTGGCATGTGGTTAATATGTAAGTACCGAAAAATTAAACTTCAAATTTTGCAAAACACCTGAAACTTCAGCAACACAAATGCAGAAGGCATGATAAAATAAAAAAATAATGATTTACAAAAATTAAAAATTAATTCAATAATGAATAAATAAATTAATTCAAATTAAAACAAGAAAAAATACAACCTGATGTGCACGACTGCAGTGTGCAGTGTTTAAAATACAAACTGAGTTTTAATTCTTAAAATTTAAAGGATATGTAAAATTGGAAAAAATTCAAAAGGACCAACGAAATCAAAGGATGTTATAACAGAAAAATTGGATTTTTTAAGACCAATGAAACGGAAATGAAAAGAACATTCTAAAATATTTAAGGCCAGAAATGATAATTTTAACCCAACATTGCCATAATCCTAACAAAGCAGGGTAGTCTTTGACTGCCACAACTTGCTACGAAAAGCACATCAAAAGCATTGCCATAAGTCTTTATATCAAAGCTGTACCATATCAGTAAGGATTAAATATCAGTAAGTCAGAATATGCCTTTTGTTATTTAAGTGCCATATGGGAATATTTAACTTGATTTCAATAAAATCCCTTAAAAATGGTTTATTCAAAATACTTACTATATCTTTTTGGTCCATCTTCTAAACAAAAAGTCAAAGTTAATGTAGCATCATCTTCAAAGAATTCTGTTGCAAAAGCGTCCCACCAAAGGCTATCACTATCCTAAAGGGTTGAGAACAAAGCACTTGTGATATGGAGCCAAAAATTATATCACTACTAATTTTGTATTGCACACATTTAAATAACGTTCAGTTGTTTCGAAGATTAAGTGATAACACAAATGGAACAATTGTGTTAAAGCCAGATGTCATTAGTAGCAAGACAAAATATCTTTTTCCATGATGGCATGACAACTCAACCATAAAATACAGTGTAGTGCAAAAGAAAGAATACTTCCTGCAAAACTTCAAAATTTAAAGATATATCCTGATTCCCAGACTGATGTGATATGAATACTTATATTTCATTGGATAGGATACATCAGAGTGAAGAGATTAAAGGTATAGAGAAACAAAAATTATTGGCATTAGATGTACGTGGTATTTTAAATGTAACTTCAAAAATGTCACAAAATTACTCCAGCTGAAGTGACTGGATCTAAAAAAATTTTTTTCACTTTGCATTGTTTGATTATCAGCAATCATTACAATCTACCATATAAACTAAAATTATACAATTTTCTAAACTTCCTTTTCAAGATATTGAATCATTTTAAAAAGAAACACCCTTTCAGGTTTAAGAGCTTTGCCACAGTAAATCCCTGGATCAACTATGTTCATTCGGAATGGGGAAATATGTTTATTTTAAAGTAATTATTTTATGAGCAAAATAAATAATTTTGAATTTTTATTGATTTACTTTCTCATGCCTTTTTATACATCTATGTAAATACATAGAATCTGAGGCATGTTTGTCGCCAAATCAAGATGGCATCCAAAGCCAGTATGTTTGTTTAAAAAAACGGGGACTTTCCTAAGCGAAAAACCTTTTGCATAAAGCTGGATCAAAACACCAAGGTTATCATGTTTGGCGATAAATCGCTAGTGCCTCGGATTCGACATCTCCACCTACATCTAATATATCACTATCCAGCTTGATGTGGATAGCAAACAAAAATCGATGTTTGATGAAGACAAAAATTCTCAAGGGTAGTTTGAAGTAAGTGAATATGATTGGAAGGATGCAGAAATGTTTCCTAAAATGTTGAATAAAGAAATGGAATTAGAAATAACTGGCAATATTAAGTACAAACAAGGGTGAGCAGTCAGTGGCACTAGTCCAAAATACAGGCAGGTATAGAATTTTTAAAAAGGCATTCGATCTATAATTGGTGGTGTTTTACAAATTCAAATAGCGTGCTTAAACACATTAATTTACCAACACATTGGATACATTATTAATTTGAGAGAAATGTTATCAAAGTAATAATAGCAAACAAACTAATCAATCAATTATTAAATAAGCATATAGTGAATACATTAAAGATGTTTTTATTGCCTGACTACTGGACCTCTTTGCCCTTCGGCACAAGGACCAAACTCGCTATTTGTGATGGAGTACCCTGTGGGTAAATGGCTATTACTCATTACTCCTAACATGAACAATCACTAACATTCATTTGCTTACAAGCTGGGATTAGAACCCAGAACCTCCTGGGTGACAGAAACCATGACCATTGTACCAAGAAGGTGAAGAGTACAAAACATGTATTTAGAAGAATTGCATTATCTTTACGCCATCAGGTATAAACTATTAAAAAATAATTGAGGTAGTTTTGGATTAGATTTCTTAATAATTATAACAAAGTTTTAATTTTCTATTAAGAATTTAAACTTTGAAAAATGCAAAAGCATTGATAATTTTTGTAATATACGGAAAAGGTTACATCAGTTAATATACGGAAAAGGTTACAGTGCAAAATTGAAGTGGTGGGTGAGCTCACTCACCTCATTGCACTACTGTTCAGAGCTAACCTAATAGGTGGTCTACAGATTATTTTATTCTGTTATATAGAAATTTGTTGCCTATAAAAAGATTGATCATCTCCATAATTCTATGAGCTTAGAGCACCAAAACAATTGTGAATGTGTAATTTTGTCTGATCATGTTGAGAACTTTATTTCTAGCTCAAGATGAAGCTCAGGGATTCCACTGGTACAAATAATAGTTCATTAATGAATTATGGTACTATAAATGTAACTTAGTTATGTTCCATCATTGGTTCATTTGAAACAAGAGATTTAATTATGTGTTCTTAATGACGAAATGCGAGAAAAGAAAATGGTGATTCATAAAGGAGCTTTCATGCTTATTTGCAAACAATTTATGGGAACTGCACAATACAATTTTATATTCTAGAAATAAAGTGGTATATATCCCAACAAACTTTAATAACTGACTAGGTTTAGTGAACCCATCACTTGAAATTTAAGTAAAAGCAGAATCAACAAAAACTAGATATTAAATTCATTTGTTGTAAAACAAAGTTTTGTGTTACAACTGAAAGTAGTAAACCTTGTAAAACATCCTTTTTACTATGTAAAAAATACTAAAGCGAGTATATATATATTGACTTCTCAAAAGTTCTTTAAACACTGAATTAAATTAAAGAAAAATTGAAAAGAAAGAAAAGCATCAAATTGAATATTCAAACACAGATAATAGGAAACATCAAATACTCTCACTAGATACATTAAAAAACATTTTATATGTACTTTACATAAAAACTCAATAAAAGAAAACTTAAGTCTAAAAATTATTGATAAAAAGATATTGTCCATGGTAGTGATATAAAATTTAAATAGGAACTATAGTTAATAAATTCAAATTTGGTACAAGTATAAAAATAATTTTCAACATTAATCACGAATGAGAAACTGAATGATTTGAGCTTTATCTCTAAGAATGATTTCCCCCACAAAACAATGAAATATGTTCGTACCATACTGGACCTCTATCATATGTGCCTACAATTAATACTACAAAGAATAAATCAGTAAAATAATCATCAGAGGGGACAGTGACACACAATGGACTCCTTAAAAAATTATAGGAAAACAAAACTAAATAAGCTTGAAATGGATTGTCAGTTGTTTGTTTACAAGTTTTTGGAAAACAAGAACTCTTCTAAAAATGAAGGTAAATCAGATTACTTTTAAATTCAATTATTAATACTTTTTTACTTAAACGTAGCACAGAAAGGAAGTGTACATTTATCAATACACATTCAATAACTTTAGATAAACTAAGATGCTATGAAATGTATAGTAAAATATGTTTACAAGTGTTTAAAAACTCAAGGTAAATGAAACAATCACTGACTTTATTCAAATTGCTCATACTTTTGATCCAGATGTGTACAATACCTCATCTTTATTTTATATTTATCAATGCACATTTAATACTTAAAGCATCTAATGAGGATTGAATACCAATTTATAGACATTAAATAGAATGAGAAAAAGAACACATGCATAACTTATACTAAATTTCTAACAAAATAATATAAAGAACTCACATCTGTTCGCTGCTGCAAGCGCTTGTTCATCTCATAAATTCGATAATCGGGTTGTCCAAAGTAAGGGGTTTGTCTCCTAAAATAGGATGAAAAGGGAGATGAATAAAAAGGGTCCATTGCAGGGCCACCAGGAATTGGTTGGCTAAACATTTGCTTCATTTGACAAGATTCATTCTCTTTACGATAAATTATACAATCATAGACTCGGCGTGAGCCTTCGGCTTATTATATTTCACCACATGGTAGAGCAGAATACGGCGAAGAATCGATCATGCAACATGTTCGCTGCTCCAAGCAAATATAAACTTAAGCACGTTGCATGATCGATGAAATTGTCATCAAAAATAAAATACTCTCAATGTCCAACCAAACTACAGTTACAGATGTTACAACGAGCAGGTAAGCTTTTCAACCAAACAAAATATGTCACATAAAATTTAGGTAAAAGTGCATTTGAGGGACGCTGCGCATCCACAAGCTAGATGAGTGTAAAATCAATCACAAGTGATTCGTTGCATAAAACTCATAGTGTAGATTTGGAGTGAGTATAATCTGAAGTTTCAAACTAATTTCAAACATCAACAATTTCACATTTCGTAAATTCAGCCATCTGTCTTCATGTACACGAAGAGAACAGCATAAAATCGATCGTTCACCATCTTCGGCAGTACTAGAGCGCCACCTACTATTTTAACGGTGATAAACAAATAATTTATGTAGCCATCAGAGCAACAAAATAACTAAAATTTAAACAAAAAGTTTTTAAACTAAATTGCAGAAACGGACTTTTTTGTATCCTTTTCATCTAAATATATTATTTTTAAAAACAAAATGACAGTTTTGACGAGGGATCAGGGGCCGCACTTTTTTATAGAATCATTTTGTCTCAATTCTCTTAGACCTGCGAGTTGTAGGCAGCGCAGGTTCGATTCCTGTAACTTACCCTGGGTGTATTTCTCTCTCCTGTGTTAGTAAAACTTTTATTGTGTGGTATGTCCATTACTTGACGTTGTCTGTCTTGTGTTTGGCCCAGCATGGCCGAATACCGACCTTTGCGCCATAATAACCAACCAAACATTACTATGAAAACTGTTTATCTTTAAAGAATCGATCTTTATCAATTCTGAGAACATCTTTTAAACAGCCTATTTTAAGGTACGTTAAGGGAGCCCAGTTGGAAAAGTAGCGGATTAGTAAAGGAGGATTGCGAATTCGAATCCAACCAGAGACCATAGTGTACAAAGGGGGCTGGTGCACGTTAAATCTGTCATGGCTTCAAATGTCCTCATGTGGCCCGGTGTGGAAGTTTGGAGAGTGGGGTGCCAGCTTAGGGTGTGTCCTCGTCATTGACCGTGGTTCTAAATTACGTGTTGTTGTCCTCGGATCGTTCCCTTCGGGTTTGATCCCGGACCGTCGCCAATAGCCCGTTATGTTGCTCCAGGTCCGACGTTAATTAAAATACCTACCTAAGGTATGTTAGGTTATAGATAGTGTTACTAGGGGTCAATTTTTTTCGCGAATTACAGATTGAAATCAGCTTACAATACTATTTTCTGCACCTGAAAAGCCATTCTGAAAAACTTTCTCCAAAATTTCAAAAGCTTGACAATCTGGTAGGTAGATATTTTAATTAACGTTGCACTGGAGAAACACAACGGGCTATTGTTGACAGTCCTAGATCAAACCCGAAGGGAACATCCGAGGACAACACCACGTAATTTTGAACCACGGTCAGATGACGAGGTCACATCTGAGCTGGTACCTCACTCTCCAAACTTCCACAGTATGCCAACGTGAGGGTGACAGTTTGAGAGGGATTTTTTATATAAACAAACCAACAGGAAAACGAGGATTTTGTTTCCGGTTATCCAATGCTCTTAATCAGAATGTAGCGTTTAGTTGGTTGAGTTGGGTTTTATGACGCAAGGACCATACTTGATCCTGTTGCCCCAAACACAAGGCAGGCAACTGGCAAGTAGGTAGACAAGTAGTGGAATTAAGGTCACACTGGAGCAACACAACGACCAATCGGCAACGGTCCGGGATCAATCCCGAAGGGATAGATATGAGGACAACACCTCGGATTTTTGAAACACGGTCAGATGAAAGATGCCAACACCTGATCTGGCATCCTGCTCATTGAGGAAATATAAAAGTAGAATGAGCAATGGTAATGTACTATCCTAAGCCCACAAAGAGTAGAGTTGTACTATCTTAAGTGCACAAAAGAATGGTTACTGCAACGGAAAGGTGGCAATATTGACTTATCGCGTCAAGGGATCAGGTACTAAGAAGTTGGCAACGTTCTTGAGGCTCGCCAAGTACATGAAAAGTTACGCCAATTAAAGAGTAGCACCAACAACTATTACGGAAATACGCACGGAGCGAACACCTCTCACACCGGTGCTTGACCAAATATGGCCCCATGTACCATAAAATCTAACCAATCAACCTCTTATACCGGAACACCTTTTGGATGAAATATTTATGCTTCAAAACAGCATGTAAAACGTGCTAAATAATGTCTAATTATATCTCTTTTCGTGAAAGGAATATAAAACAGTTCTATATAACAGGTTATAATAGTAAACAGTTATATGTTGATCTAATTGTAGTTGTTGAAGAGTGAATCCGACTGTATCGAAACATCCGTATGAGTGAGTTTTTCTGTAAAGCTAAATATAGAGGGATTTGTAGTATTTTGTTACGCCTTTTGTAACGTGTTGTGCAACTTGGCATGATACTCGAAATAATCAATTAGAGCACGAAGCTAATATTAAAAGTTAACGCATAACACTGTCTAAACGGGGATTAATGAAATTAGTTCTTAACAGTTTATATAACCTTCTTTTCTGGTAGTTTGCTTATGTTTACACTTAAAAACTCTCTCATTACTTTAGCTTTTAGGTTGATTGTTTTATTGGATTTTATATAAAGGCCATATTGGGCCAAACCCAAGATAGCCAACGCCAAGTAACGGACGTGGTATGTGAATAATCGTGCTTCAGTGGGCATAACAACTTGGCCACGACGGCTCCCTTAGACTTTGCCATCCTCCTCCGAATACCTACAGTAGTCTGTTCCGTAACCTACTTTTGCTATTGTTGTTTGGGGGGGGGGTGCGTATAACCTGTATCATTCTGTAAATGTAGTTTCAGCATGTCGTTATGAGAGGGTTTTCAGTGTAAACATAAATAAACTGAGAAGAAAAACTTCCGGTTAAAAACTAATTTGATTCATCACCTTTCGACGATGGATGGCGGAGGACCAAAACGACCAAAAACGGACCTCTGAAGAGGAAGGACGTGGAAATGGCTCGCTCCGAGACCCCTGTCATTCAAGCGATGATCACAAAATAAATGGTGAAATCGCATTTATATATAAGGTTATATCACAACAAGGTTACGGGTAGTTGAATTTGACTCGCACTAGGGCAACACAACGTGCTATTGGCGACGATCGGAGATCAGTTCCGAAGGGAAAAATCCGAAGGACAACACCTCGTAATTTTGAACCACAGTCAAATGACGAGGTCGACACATGAGCCGGCACCCCACTTTCCAAACTTCCACATCACGTCAAAGTGAGGACATTAGAGACTACGATAGATTTATGTGCACCAGCCCCCACGTACACGACGGTCTTTAGTTGGATTAAGAGTTTCAAACTCGCAACCCTCCGGTTGCTTATCCACGACTCTACTAACTGGGCTATCTAGCCCACAACAAGGTTACATCATAAGTTACGAAACAGGTTATTAAATCTATATAGCACCCTTAATGTTTAGTTTTAGAGAAAAACCATCACATAGAATTAATCACAAGTTCAACATTTTTTATTTTTTAACTGAAAACATGACAAATGAAAGGCATTTCCTGTAAAGCTAAATATAGGTGTCGGTAGTGTTTCTGCTTTGATACGGGTTTCTGGTAGGTTTTCTGAACGTGGTATGAGTTTGCTAGTTTTCGAATACGATTTCAGCACTTCGCCAACTTCCAAAGAATACATTACGAATTGATACATGGTAGTTGAATGTCCAACGCCCATTAGATTAAACACCAAAAGTTTCCAAAACGGAGTTAAACTACATTTTAAGGTAACTCCGATATGTATTATGAGAGAGCACTTGGACAGCAAAAGTAAAATCTATGCAGACAGTCCTGGTTTGTTTTCATTGAAAATCCCTCTCATACATGGGTTGCAAACGGTTGCTCTATAAAATTTGTTTGTACATTCGAGTAGAAGAAATTAACGCCAAACGCGTTGCCAAAACGGCGAAAAATCACATTTCAAAGTAAATCCGTTGTAGAAAATTATGAAATTCTTAACTAAAAGTAATTTTTCTTTTCCCTGTAATAGCTCGTTGTGTTGCTCCAGTGCGATGTTAATTCAACTACCCACCAACCTTTTCCCGGTAGTTTGTATTTACACTGAAAAGCTATCATATAAGTTGCTGTCATTATATGTAAACAAATTGCAGTAATTATGCTAAAAATTGAAACAGCTGTTTCGAGTATTTAAATTTTAGACTTTCCTTTTCTTGGCTACTGGGAAATATAAGCCGCTTTCCATTGAGTCAAGAGTCCTTTTGTAAGAATTTCCGATGGAGTTTGAAAAAATTATATTTATAAAAAAACATCTATTTAGTAATATTTATATTTATGAGATTATTTCAAATTCTGCATTTAGCATTGAGCCATTTACTTTTTAACCTCACGATACTTCTAAATTTTACTTTTGTAGTTCTGAACACGTCCACATGGTAAAGTTCGTAAGTTGATCAAGTTCACAAGGTCACACTTTGAAAAAAGCTAGCAAGTCAAAAGCAAGAGAGACCTTGTGACTAGTCAAAAGACAGTAGGTAGGTAGTTAATTAAAGTCGCTCTGGCAGAACACAACGGGATATTGGCGACGGTCCAAGATCAATCCCAAAAGTCAAAAGACTGAAAGCTCCCACAATAGAACCCCTGGGACTGTCTGGGAAAAAGTATTTTAAAAAGTCTCCGGGCTTACCAAAAGGAGACGTGGAGAGAAATTGGTTCGAACTAACTTTGCACATCACATGGTCAGTATAAAGACGGACAATTTGGAAAGTCGCACAAACATAGTGTTTGGAAAGCCTGTCAAATCTTCGTCTTACTCTGTCTCTCTTATTTGTGTTTATAAAATTTTATACATTCCCTATAAAACTCATTTGTTCATACAGACTTAAGTTATGTGCTCAGACCTTCTCTTGTTTGCAAATGGAAACGAATATCTGATTGTAACGTAGTCTGTTTCTAATGTGCAGTTTAATTTATTTTAGTAAACAATGCTGAGGTACTGTACAATTCAGATACATGACAAATAGCCTTAGACCCATATTTTTTAGTTTTTATACGAAGTCTTTGGTAGACCTAATGTTTTTTGTGTGAATATTTTACTCGACCTTCTTAATTACTACCCCTCCGTGGTAATAAAGGAATATATATATATATATATATATATATATATATATATATATATATATATATATATATATATATATATATATATATATTGTTAAAAATGGAATGGATTTCTAAAAGTTTAAAAAGTACGAATATCCTTCTGTATCACTTTCTTTTAAACGGAAATATAGGCAGCGAAATACAAGCAGCTGCCAATATAAAGATAAGGTGTTAACCGAATTTAGAGTACTTTATCCTAAGGGAGGAACAAAAAATATTGACGCTGCTTCATTGTTCAGCTGCGTGAATAGAATTAATTTTAATCGAACTGTTTTGCCTACTCTATATGAACTTAAGAACATCTGCGTAACCATAAACTTTCCAAGCACCACAGGTTATCTATATTTTGAAGTGAATATCATTCGAATTTGTTTTACGAAAGAGTAAGCTCTATCATATCCTGCGTTCTTATCCATAAAAAAGCATATTTTCGTAGATTATGACGCAAATTCTTTAGAAATATGGTACTGAAACCGAGTGAGCTGGGACGGGCCAAGTACCTTATTTACACTGCCAGCACATGCCAAGTATTTTAATGTCACTAAGATGTAGCATTTCTTTAAATGTATGATTATTTAGTCAATTTTAGAATCACTTAATAAAATTGTGTTACTGCTATCAATTTTAGGATTTTTTAAAGCAAAATAACAAGAGTTGATGAAATTTATAAAATTATAACTGGAAACACGTTATATAACTTGTAGCATGACTCTTCAAAACAAATGGCAACATGTTCTGTTGTGATGGGATGACAGCAGTGATTTTAACTTCTTCTCGCGGATGTTATTTTGGTTATACGGTTTAAAAAATTGTTTTAAACCGTGGAGTAATAACTATTTTGTAAATGTATATAGTTCCATTAACTTTCTTACATAAAAAATCCTTTTTATTGAGTCGATTTGTAAAGGTATTAAGCGTCTTCACAAAACCTGAACTTTTCAATTTTACTGCTTAAATATATACAATTCAGATAAGCCAAATTTTTAACTCTTTTAAAATATAGATACGTTTAAAGCAGCAGCAAAATTTTATAGATGAAAAATTTTATTATTTATTAATTTTCGAAATGTCCTGTTCCTTCACAGGAAACTTAGATCTATACTTTTAGTAGTGTAGATGGTAAGGTAAAGCGCCAAGTGGGGACTGCCATATAAGTAGAAAACATATAGCAGCTGATGCAAATCATTCTACAGTTGTGCCCCTCTCCAAAATAAGTTTTGAATTCAATAACTGTAACACTAAAAAGAAAATGCATCAGGAACAAAATATATTTTTGACAGTATAAATTAAAATGTTTAATCGTTGCATAATATACATCCAGTTCATTACGTAATAGCACTATCCCCATAAACCACCATGCATAATATTCACAATCAAAGGAAATTGCAGTTATTCTCTTAAGTCTGATTTAATAGACGAGAGAACTAAAGGAATATTTATCGTATGAGAAGTACCCACCTAAAAATATTGTAAAATCATTTGTAATTGTATACTTTGAGCAAAGAAAGCAATTCATAGTGCAAATTTTGTCAGTTTATAATGATGAATTTTAAATCTCAATGATAAGGAAAATTAAAGTGGCCTGCTAGTTTCATTTTAAGTCCCATGATTCAGACTATCAAAACTATTTTCAGAAGAACCATACTGTACCCCAAAAGAGACTAACCGTCAACGATATTTCCCCCTTGACTTGATTTCAGTCAAATAGAGTAAATTGAATGCATGTTTTACTGATCATTAGTGCAAAAATATATTGTTATTTAAATCATTATTTATTTTTTATTTTTATTTTATCATTGCTTATAAAACTTCTGATTAAAAGTATTTCAAAGTAAAATTGGAAATTTTACTCTTGTTTGAGAATATCTTGTTCCAACTCTTGGTATGTCCCGTTCTATCACACACTTATTTGATTCTAATAAATGTGACAGAACGGGACATACCAAAAGTTGGAACAGGACATTCTCAAAAAGAGTAAAATTTCCAATTTTATTTTGAAACACTAAATAAAAGCATTTTTTAGTAGGTTTATAGTAATTTTTGGTAAAATTTTAGCAAATTTTTGGAGAGTGGGGTCTCAGTTCAGGTGTTGACCTCGTCATCTGACAGTGGTTCAAAATTACGAGGTGTTTCCTCGAATCTTTCCCTTCGGGATTGATCCTTGACAGTCGTCAATATCCTGTTGTGTTGCTCCCGTGTTACGTAAATTCAACTTCCTACCTATCTGTATTTGTCCCATTCCTTGGCATGGAATGGTCCCTATAAATTCATCTGTATAACTAGTTCATAAAATGGGTGCAAAAATAGTACTGCATTTTTTGTAAAGGAGAATGAACCAAAAGGTATTAGCCCGCTTTCTAAAGGGCTGGCTTTTTTTAATCTCTCAGTTATGCTTATTTTGTTTCCATTTCTGTTTAAATCGGGCTTATAATACATGATTTGCTATCAAACGACCTGCTTGTGTACGATACTGCCAGGAAAACAACGAAAAATAAAGTAAGCATCCTTGTGTAACCAGAAACACCTCCCTAAAGAAAATCCTTGATGGTACGAAATGGAACTGGATTTACCGACACAACTGTAAAACCGCATTTGATTCAAAATATGTATTTCGTATTTTCAATCTCTCTTGAGGGCCACCTTTCGTGTATAACTGAAACCTCGTGAGGTGAATTTGCGTAAAACGTTAGATTTGATCCTTCTCTGAATCCGACACTTAGTGTGTATAATTAGTTGAATTTCATAATTACAAAGTGAACGCTTTCATTTAAAGACATCTTGGGATTCTTATTCTACACTGTTACATGCATGTATTACAGAAAATATGCATGCATATTCAACCATGCATACTAGTGCTTTTAATTATAGAAATTTTCGATTCACACAGATTTTCTCATATAAAATTGATTACATTAATTAAATACTTGATTAATTAAATACAAGATATTTAATGTAATTAAATATAATAGATATTAAATACATTAATTAAATACTAGATCAACTTAATTTGTTTACAATTTTGTATTCATTCGAATAATTGATTATAGGTAACCTCTTTGTTTTCCGTTTTGTGTACACTTCATTCCAAAAAGAAAGAAAAGGTTGTTTTCTGAATTCGTAACGTTTCTCGCTTTGGCAACACAGATGTTCACTTGATTATCCATAGTCAATCAGAAAAAGCATTACTTCCCTTCCTTGTTTACCGTGCAATAAGCTATTGGTGTTTTTAAAAGTTTTGACTACAAAAGCCAAATTATGAAAGGTTATGAATGCCGTTGCCAGGATCTTTCATTTTTTGGGAGGGGAGGCTTGAGATGAAGGTTACATGCGTAGTAAAAAGTAATTAACTTGACTAGAAACATCATTTTTATTCTGTAATATCATCCTAAAGGGGAAAAATTGAATACTTTCTTGAACTGGGTGTCGTGCCGCAACCGTGGAGTTTCGCGGAAACTTTCTTCGAGACAAGTATTATGAAATGGAAGTTAAACACAGAAGCGAGTGATTAAGAAATAAATAAAATTTACAATTCATATCTATGCATTAGCATACGAGGCATTGAGAATTATAATGATGGTGTCGGGAGATATTTCTAGCATACAGATAACTGGAATGAAGTTAGTATTTTGTGTACACTATATGCCCGGTGTTGAATTCGTTCACTCAGTCATTTAAAAGGAACCTATTGGATTTTCTACTGACCTCTTCCGATCCGAGGATAACACTCCGTCATTTTGAGCCACCGTCAGATGACCAGGTCAACATCTGAGCTGGCATCCCACTCTCCAAACTTCCACACCGCGCCAATAAAATATTAGCGGATTTTAACTAAGAAGCAAACCTATCTTATAATTTCATGTAATGCTGTGGAGTGAAAAGCGAAACTATTAAACAGAAAAATATGTTTTGAATCCTTTATAACCTTGAGAAGGTGAAAAATGTCTATTTATATGTAAGTAGGTAGGTAGTTAATTAACGTCGCACTGGAACAACACAACGAGATATTGGCGACGGTCCGGGATCTATACCGAAGGATAAGATCCAAGGACAATACCTCGTAATTTTGAACCACGGTCAGATGACGAGGTCACACCTGAGCTGGCACCCCACTCTCCTAACTTCCACATCACGCCAACGTGAGGACATTTGAGGCCACGACAAATGTAACGTGTACCAGTCCCCGTAAACTCGACGGTCTTTGATCGGACCACGTTTCGAACTCTCAACACTCCGTTTGCTAATCCGTTGCTCTTCCAACTAGGCTACAGCGGCCAATCTATTTATAGGAATTATAAAAAATAATTCGTTACATGTTTGTTAATAAACCAGTGAAAGTCAGAGTAAAAACTTCACTTGACTTACATTCATCTCTGTATCTAAAACAGTATTGGTGGATTGTTAGGTAGGACCTTATATGGGCCTGCGGACTATGTTTACGAATAACTAACTGATCAATGCTTCTCGCTTTCAATGTTTTAATAGCGCGAAAATTGGAATGCTTTAAGCTGTGTAAGTAATGTGGAAATCAGAATTGAAGAATAATCTGGTGAGTTTAAACGAACTACTAGCCTCGAGTTCTATAGTTAAATTTAACTGTTGATGCAAATGAAAGTCAGTTTCCTGCGCTCAGACGCCATATCGTCTGTCGCAATCTATTCTCATTACTGTAATATGAAATATATAATGCTCATAAAAGTAGTCTATGAATTTTAGTATACGAATGGGCAGTTTTGTGATGAATGCTTACATCACGTGGATGTGGGGAAAGTGCATTTGAGGGATAAGTACGCCCACTGAATATAAAAAAGGGTCTGTGATTAGAGTAGGAACTGACTTCTGCAGGAAATGCTAAAAGGAATCCTATATATTAGTTTCACTTGTAAAACGCTTCCAATTTCGACAGGGAAGTTGCGCAGACCAAAGAAGGGTACAGTTCAAATTGTATGCTCTTTCCCCACTCACAATACATCGCATTGCAAACAGGAAAACAGTTCACGGTCTGCACTTGCCCCATCATGTGGGGCAAGTACGACCCCATGAAATTACGCAGGAAAGTATGAAAAAAAATATCGATGATTAAGTTTAAGCAAATAAAAGTGTAAACATTTTTAAAAGATCTGGGTAGTTAATTAACGTCGCACTGGAACAACCCAATGGACTGTTGGCGACAGTCCGGGATCCATCCCGAAGGGAAATTCCGAGGACAACACCACGTAATTTTGAACCACGGTCAGATGATGAGGTCCAACACCTGAGTTGGCACCCCACTCTGTAAAAGGTCTGGGAGTGTGCCGTAAAAATATGAACTTTTAAAATATTACTTGAACAGAGTCGTAATTGGTTCAATATGAACTTTGAAGAGCTGCGTTCGCACTTGCCCCACCTTATACTACTTCTGAATTTAGGCATCCACCAGGTGCGCACCCAGAATTTTTCTTTGGGTGGGGCTGAGACAAAGGTCATATAACTTTGAGAAGTCATTTGTGCTTGAAAAATTCATACACAAACCATAGACCTTCTAATGAAATAGAAGGAGCATGTGGGCGAAGTCGCTGTCGTAAGATCTCTGAAGGGTAAATCACGTGAATATACGAATGGACTTAACCGATTGGTTATCGAAGCGCAGACTAATGTTTTCGATCACGGTGGATAATCACGTTAACCAATCAATAATTTAAGATTCATGCTTTTATCCACAACCACGTGACACATCTTCAAACCAACTGGTAGAAATAACATGAAGCAGCAGGCATATGCTCCGTCTATTTCATTATAAGGTCGATGACTCAAATGTTATGATGAGGGAGAACATTGAAATTCGCTCTGGAATCTAAACAGATCGCTAGACTTATCTGTTTAAGACAGGATGCCAAGAGTTGCACAATGCACATCGTTGGAAACGAGCTCTGGCTTCTTAAAAAAATAAATACGACTAGTTTCACTTGTTTTCATACCCCAACTTTCGGCAGCATATCTCAAATTGACCACCCCTATCCAAACGTCCGGTTTGGTTTCGCTGCTCGCAAAGATATGGATGGAATATTACACCACCAGAACTGGACGGCGACTTGTCCCCTTACGATAAGATTTGTTTCCTTTTCCTATAGAAAAATACTAAAGAGAAAAGAAACCGCAAGACACTGGAACTAATGTGAGATTAAAGTATCTCAACCCATGATTCTAACCCTTTATTAGAGATTAGTGTAAAATTTTTTGGCAAATCCTCTAAACACTTTTTAAGTTTCAAATTGATGGAAATTTTATAAATTTAATTTTCTATCACTTTGGGGAGGGGCTGATGGGCTTCAGCCACCCTCAAACTGCGCCACAGCTTTGGATGAAAAGATTCGAATTTATGCAGAATAATTTTAAAATATAAGTTAGATTGTTCAAAATCAATGGACTTTGAAATAGCACACCATAGTTGGTTGACTTATGGTGCAAGGGCCAGATCCAATCTTAAATTTGAATGTTTACTATAACTAACTAGACTAAAATATGTAATGAATACAACGATATATAAAATGTAAGCACATACACATACTTGCCATTTAATACTTTGATGTATATTTAATTCCTTCCATTTAACATCAATAAGAAAAACTTCGACAGCGAATAAATTTAGTGTTTACAGCAGGTGAAATTCAATTTTACTCAAACACAAAATTTGTACATTTTTTATTGTTCTTATTTTTTGAAATAATGATGTGTTCCATTTCGATTGCTTCATTTCAGTGTTAGATCCGAAAATAAGGTCTATGTTGGGAGATGTTAAGAAAAATACCGGATGTAATTCTTATATTTTACTCTCAGTTGATGCTGCCATCTACTAGCCTGTTTGTAAAATAAAATTCAAAAGTAGTTTAATTCGTAATTATAGCATTTAAATTCAGCTTTGCTCAGTGCCACTACCAAAACCGTAAGTGTTTCTCATTGTAAATGGGCGAAAGAGAAATATTGTAATTAAAACTTTACTCTAGCGTTTTTTGTTAACTAACTATATTTTTAATTCTAAATTTTTTTTTGAAGTTTAACTGTTCCACAGTATGAAAAACTCCCTTTTATACTTCTTCCTCATTCTTATACTGATTGTGATATTAATAGAACAAAAACAATTGATAGAAAGAGAGAACAAAGAGCAGTTTATTCAAATGAAACTTGGAATGAAATTTTTTCATTAATAACGATTTATTAAAAATTTTACTCTTTTCAATTAGACTAGAACGACCGAAACATACGAATACATATATATATATATAAACAATTACAAACAAATAATTCATTTTTTTCAACTAAAAATGCAATGAATCTGAAACTCATATTTTCTCCTTTGAACTATTTTTATCAAGCACTTTCAATCCGCCGATTTAAGTGGAAAACAACCCAAAAATAAGAGGACATCAAGCAAAATGCGGCTCAGACGAAAAGGGAGTCGACCTTGGGTCAATCGATTTTTGAACAGGTGTGGAAGCTCGTTAAAAGAGGGGCTGCCATACCAAACGCATGAATGGCAATCTCCGTCGATGGTTTTCCATCGCCAACTCGTTATCATTGCTACCGCTTCGGCACCAAATGAAAAACTAAAAACCAAAATGTGAACGAAGGGCGCCAATTGTGAAATCGATTTGCATCCTTTACCACCAGTCCCCTAATTTAACTAATAGACTCATTCAAAACCACATGACTCAACTGCCTTATCCCGAGAGTCGTAGTATAGCCGTTTCTTTTACCACAGCGAATCTCCGAATAGGCACATCTGCGAGAGAGGGGGTGGTCGCTCTGGCTCTTATCTTTTGTTACACGAGGGCTAATTATGCCGGGACCTACGGCACAACTGCGGGGATGACGACGATTTACATCACCTTATTCGTGCATCATTCATAGCAGAGCAAATTCAAAGGTATCATTCGAAAGGAAATATCTTCTTTTATGAATGCATAGGACAAACTTACATTAGGGGCCGTCTTCGCATCAAATTACAGACAAACTTCAAATTTTCAGTAACGACACTCACTTTTACATTATATAACTTTTGGATCTATATTAAAGTTTAATTTTGGATACAAAGTTTCAAGCTCCTTGGTCTTGTCTTTTCTGGATTATGAGAATAAGAAGTTTTGAGTGCTTTGCGTTAAATTAGTTTCCTAGATTTAATTCATACTTTCGAAATAATCTTCCAAACAAGGTGATAGAGTCTATTAGGTTACAATTACAAAACCCGAACAAAATCTACGTAATGTTTCTTTTTTAAGCTAATCTTTAGTATGCAATATCAATTAAGGCCTTAGTAATCGAAAAATATGAATAGCAACCTTGATATATTTGAAGGAAACCGACTCAGGACTTATAAACAAGAAAATACAACTTAGTTCTTTCCTCCAAGTAGTTTTTTCGTTATAAATAAATTTAATAATTCCTATTTTATTAATTTTTTTGATCACAAAGAATGATTAACTTAAACTTTAAAAAACTGAAAATTCGCTAAAATGTTTCAGTCTTAAAAGATCCTACGCAATCGATTCTATCAAAATATATCTGGGATATCTTTAAAGTGTAATTTTGAAAATAAACATTACGTAGGTTTTGCTTGGGTACTTTAAAAGAAGCATAATATAATTTCCTATTCTAATTAAGAAACGCCTGTACCAAAGGGCTTGAAACTTGGTATTCGAGGTTGAATTTCGATGGATTCGAAAATTAGCGACAAAATTGAGCGTTGTCATTGATAAAAATTGAAAGGTTTATAAGTAATTTAATATGAAGACGACCCCTTAAGAAAATGTTTGCATATGAATTCCTAGAAGACGTTATTCCCTATCGAATGATCCTTCGAATTTGCTATAGTACGAAAGATGTGAGAATTAAAGTGGTTTGTTTCCCTCTCAGCTCTACATGGACTCGTTTAATGAGGGATCGGTAGGTAGGTATTTTAATTAACGTCGCACTGGAGCAACACAACGGGCTATTGGCGGAGGTCCGGGGTCGAACCCGAAGGGAAAGATCCGAGGACAACAACACTTAATTTTGAATCACGGTCTGATGACGAGGCAACACCTGAGCTGGCACCCCACTCTCCAAACTTCCACACGGTGCCAACGTGAGGACATTTAAGGCCCCGCTCTTAATGATTGCAACAATTCGAGGCCACGACAGATTTAACGTGCACCTGTCTTCCCCTTGTACACGATGGTCTTTGGTTGGATTCGAAATTGTTTTAACATTTGAATTTCAGGTGTGAGAATAACGAGCAGTGTTTTGATGCATCTTTAGTCGGATATAAATAAAAACAATATACAGTGAAACTTCGAATCACCGTCAGGGTCGGGACGGGACCGTGACGGTTAATCGAATAGACGGATAACAGAAAAACCTTAAACAACAACCCTCCCCCATCCCTTTCGTATGAACGAATGATAAAAAATGCACGTTTACGAACTGGAAATACACTGTACATGTATTTTGTTTTACAGAAACAAACAATATAAAATTTACATTAAGTACAGTATAGTACATATGTACATATTGTTATATGAACTTACGCTCTAGACGTATATACATATTTAAATTTAAAAATAGTCTGTAATTTTCTTTCGTTTCTTCGAGCCTCGTGCTTTCTGAGCGGCACACAATGTTGCGTACTTTACGTAGAAGTATAGTATATATGTGTATGAGTACACACAGTATGTATGCATGTGTGTACGTACTAATGACTTTTAATATTTAATTAATTAACTTTTAATAAAACGGACTGACGGTTAAAAGAGTGACGGTTAATCGAAGTTTCACTGCAATATATATTTTATAAAATAAATAGTTTAATAAAATAATATAACAATATATATTTTATGAAATAAATGAAAAATAAAAACTACCAAACAAAATTATTTAAATTCTACAAACTCTCACCGAATAGCTAGTTAATCGAATGCAAAGTTCGATTCGTTGGGCGTATAGTTTCACCAAATTGGTCATAGATTATTAATGTAGGTGAGTTAGCTGTTACGTTACTTACGAATTTGACCACAAAGACTTAAAATACATTTATTAAGACCTTGTGCATAAGACAGTGGGGAAAATTGCAATCTTCACAATCCATCTATTGTTCTTAAACTTGCTACATTATCTAAGAGCAATTTTTAAAGAGCGCAAAGGGAGGACATTTGAGGAAACGACAGATTTAACGTGCATCAGCCCCTTTGTACGCAACTGTCTTTGGTTGGATTCGAACACGCAACCGTTACTCTTCCAACCGGGCTACCGCGACCCGAAGGAAAGCAGATCCGAATGAGTGTTTTCTACATAATTACGACTTCCAAGTGAGTTCTTTAACTGGGTTTTCCAGTTTTTGACTCATGAAGAGAGAATATTTTAAACTTTTCAGTCATCCGACGAATGTCCGCACTACAGGCAAGATGATTTCGTTCACAAGGTATGTATTAGCAAATGCTTTCATGCCTGTGAAACGACTGTGTACGGAGTCCTCCATAATCTCCATACAAAGAAACTTTTCCAGTTATTTCGAAGAAAGATAAAATTTTATTGTATTAAACAGTTAGAAAAACTATACGTATCGATATGCTAACCCTCCAATCTGTGTGCCCGAGTGTTGTTCGGAAGGGTTTCTGTGTGGTGGGAGGAAGACCCGAAATATTTTGAGGAGCGAGATGTTCTGGGGTCAGGGTGATAGGTCAGAATATTTAGGGTCTGCCACTCGCAGTCCGAAAGTTCAGTTTGAAATATGACACAGAAACCTTTTCTGGGCCATATTCAAACTGAACTTTCTGATCAGTGTTCGGGCGTGCCATTTGGAGGGACGAATGGACGGTGTACGAACTAGAATATTTGAGGTCACTAAGTGACCTAGTCATTTGTGTATAATGAATGAGAAAAGTGCTTATTTACTTGGGTGTTATCCCGAATCCATATTTTGTTTTGACTGTTCAACCCCTTGTGAATGAATAACTAGTGGTGTTCAGATACTTTTTGGACTTTCTAGGTATGTGAACGATTTATTACATGCTTTAACCATCGTAGGTCAAATTGTCAGAAGAATCGTATCTCGAATGTACCGCTAAAAGATTTGTCTCTATGGACTACTCCCCCACCGCGTGTTCTAATAAAGTATCCTGCATCTAATTCTCTTTAATTTAACAGCTAAATTTTTATCTGACTACGATTTAACCCTCCATGTGTTTCGACGAGATATCTCGTCCATCAAGATCTGACCAATTTTGCTTATGACGAGTATCACGTCAACATTAAGATTGCCGAATTTTTATGATGACGTGATCAAGATCTGGTCAGTTTTCTTCTAATGACGAGATAACTCGTCCATCAAGATCTGGTAAGTTTTTCTAATGATGAGATAGCTCACCAGGAGGGTTAAGAATGGAACCAGAAGATCAGGGGTGCCAACATCTAAGGATTCGACCACTCTGGACTCCCAAATGTGAGCAATAAAAAATTACAAAAATAGAAATAATATGGGTTACGAAATAAAGTATCTTTGAAAGAACAATATACTAATGTGCAAAGTCCATGAAATTATCGAGGACTTGACTCTTTCTCGAAATGTTTCCTACGCTCCGCTACTGAATATGTATGGTATATACAGGACAGCACTTAAATATGATCGCTCTTACAATTGTGCCGGGGTATGAGTTCGAAATGCCCCGGGTATGTGAAATGTTTTTTACAGTAATGTGTAATCTGTTTTCTAATTTAAAATGTTATAAACCACATTTCATTATTTTTATAATAAAACTACAAAACCCAAATTTACACATTTGTAGATCTTAGATTTGAGTGCTTGGAATGCATATCATAACGGGCCTATGAGTTAACACCTGGTGCTGAGACCCGTCACTTAAGTTGGTACTGGAGACAGGAGTATCTATAGAAATTAGTAAAACTTGAGTACGTACAACTGGAACAAAAATCACGCGCTAGTAAGAATTATGGCTTATCGAGATTGCGGATTGTCTTTCCGAGAAATCAGTGCTCGAGTTGGATGAAATCAAGCCACTATGCTGCGAATACGGAATCGGTGTGTGCAGGAGGGACGAACTGACCGACGTGAATGATTGCGGCAGCGTCGTCACACCACCGAACGAGACCACCACCCAGACATCTTGTGCTCATGGTTATTACGGAACGTTCTGCGAAATCGAGAACTCTAGCTCAAGAATTAGGGTGTGTTGTACAACAACCTGTGTCAGCACGTACAATTTGACGTCGTCTACAGCACCGGGGAATTTCTTCTAGACATCCATTGCTGCGACTGCCTTTGACTCTACACCCCAAGCATCTGCGAATGCAATGGTGCGTGGAACGCCGCACATGGATAAACGAACTGAATGACATTGCTTTTTCAGAAGCATCTCGATTCTGTCTACTGCACCACGATGTGAGTCAGGCGGCACCGTGGCGGCAGACTGCATGATTCTTGCATTATGCATCACCATAACGGTCTGTCACCTGGCGTTATGGTATGGGGCGTCATTGGATTCTAATCACGCACCCGCCTAGTGCGCATTGCCGGTAAACTCGACAGCGACTATCTGAAGTTTGGGGTTTATTGTCCTCCCTTATCTTCAGAGCTTGCCTGAGACCGGTTTTCAACAAGACAATACACGACAGCACGTGGCATGTAACATACAATTCCTCAATGTGCACCTGGTTTCACTTCTTCCATGGTCCACGCATTCACCAGATCATCGAACATGTATGGTCGATGATCGCCCAACGATTGGCACCACAGACTACCCGCATCTACATCAGATGCCCTTTGACAACGTGTGGAAGCAGCAT
Organism: Meta bourneti; assembly: GCA_933210815.1. Taxonomy (NCBI): domain Eukaryota; kingdom Metazoa; phylum Arthropoda; class Arachnida; order Araneae; family Tetragnathidae; genus Meta; species Meta bourneti. The sequence continues at coordinate 28,493,529 of OW119934.1, forward strand.
GGACTGACATACCCCAAACACACATCCAAAGCCTCTTTCCTTCCATGCCGAGACGCGGCGCAACAGTTATCGCCGCCCACGGCTGCTACACAAAATACTGATTTCCTCGCGTTCCGCAAGTTGAACGGAGCTGTCATTTCAATCATTTCACCCCCTGTGCCTAATGTTATTTGCATAATAAATATGACTTTGATGTCTCTTGTCCTTCACGGTGTTGCATTTTCAATGGACAACAGTGCATTAGGAAAGATTATGAATAATAAGCTTCATCACTTGATGGGGGGAATTTCAATTAACGTCACACTGGAACAACACAATGGGCTATTGGTGACGGTCCGGGATCAATCCCAAAGGGAAAGATCCGAGGACAACACCACGTAATTTTGAACCACGGTCAGATGACGAGGCAACACCTGAGCTGGCACCCCACTCTCCAAACTTCCACACCACGCCAACGCATCACTTGATGGGAATCGATTCAGAAAGACTTTGCATACAATAATGTAGAATTTTAACTTTTACCTTCAAATAGAGGCCGCGGTAGACCAGTTCTCCCTCTAGACCAGCGGTAGACCAGTTGGAAGACAACGGATTGGCAACCGGAGGGTTGCGAGTAATTAATTAAATATCTACTTCCATGTGATGTGATTTGCGATACCGAGTGGCCTTGCCATGTGTGAACTCTGGTAAGGCCCTCTCATGTACCAAAACAGATCAACGAGTTGGATGTAGGGGCCTGACGGTTACGAGTTCGAAATTCTGTCCAAAGACTGTCGTGTACAAGGGGGCTGGTGCACGTTAAATGTGTCGTGTCCTTACGTTGGCGTGGTATGGAAGTTTGGAGAGTGGGGTACCAGCTCAGGTGTTGTTCTCGTTGTCTGACCGTAGTTCAAAATTACGAGGTGTTGCCCTCGGAATTGATCCCGACCGTCGGCAATAGCCTGTTGTGTTGCTCCAGTGCGACATTAATGAGCTACCTACCTACCTTCAATCAAAAGTTAGTCATCTCTTCTCGCAAAAATAGCCCATCGTGTTGCTCCAGTGCGACGTTAATTATAATACCTACCTACATACCTATCTTCTTGCAAAAGTGGCTAAAACTAGCGAATATGAATTTATTACAGCGTTAACTATCAGGTGGAAGAGCTAATGTCGGTTTATTTGTAAGAAGTCCTGAATTATTTTCGGTCGAATAACAGTTGATGGATAGCTTAAATTCTAAATTATGCAGGATCGGTAAAAGTTGTATAAAATTACTTCCCCTAAAAATTTCTCCAAATGTGCGCTAGTTCTAGAGATACAGCAGTCGACAGATATGTCCTTACATACTTAAAACCATTCTGATATCTACAGGTATGTCAACGTTCCATAACAGACGCATTCATTTTGTATACAGCTCGCCAAGTAAGGATCAGCTCACATCATAAAGAATTAGGCCAATTCACTCATCTCTGTTAACCCTCCGAGTAGTTTCTACGAGATATCTCGTCCATCAAGATCTGACCAATTACGCTAACGACGAGATATTTCGTCATCAATTTTTTGATGATGACGAGATCAAAATCAGGTAAGTTTTTCTAATGACAAGGTATCTCGTTCATCACGATCTGGTCAGTTTTGCTAATGACGAGATACATTGTCGAGACAACAACTTAAAGAGTTAATATAGGCAGGGCCCCCACATTGGGAGTTGCCAGGACCATGGTCTTTTTCTGCTGCAAGAGGGTTGAATAAACTGGAATCTACGACTTAAGGGATTCCTTTATGCTCGATATCTGACCTTGGTTCAAAGTTACGAAGTGTTTTCCTCGGGATTCCATTCCCTTCCAAAATGATCCCGGACCATCGCCAATAGCCCGTTGTATTGCTACAGTGAGACGTTAGTTCAACTCTACCCCCCGAACCTCTACGAACATCCATGCTTAGACCGGAATTCGAGCCCAGAACCTGTTCAATTGAGGGTCAGAGCTCTAACCACCAGGCCACGACTAAGTGTGAAATGGGTTTTGTGCTTAACTTGTAGCTTATTTTCTAAGTTTAGTCCACAGAGAGGTTACGAATATAACAATTCTGCAACGTGTAGTCTTCCCTGCATGACTTCTGACCTTGATCAATGGAATGTCTCCCAGGATTTTTTCAGCCAATCGATGTGGTTAATTTGTCATGTTTGTGTGTCGTGGGGTGAAAGCAACACTATACTACTCGGAAACCTCGTGACGCCTCAGAGGGTTTTCTTATTTGTTTCTTAGTTTATTCTTAGTTGCATTCGTAATAAAAAGCTGTGCAATGAGTTCAAAGTAACCGAGAAAATATTATCCATTTTGTACAAGTAAAACAGTACTTGGGATACATATTGGTATTTCATGAGGGCGACCGTCATTTCAACAAAGTACCTAACACCATCAGACACTGCCGTGCCTAGTGCCATGAAATACTAGGCACGGGAGTTAGGCGCAGTGTAACCCTCTTTGTGTTTGGTATCTCGTTACTAGAAGAAAAATGAATATATTTTGATGTGGTCATCTTAAAAAAATCAGCAGTATCTTGATGAGGACGCGTCTCGTTATTAGCAAGATAGGTCCGATCTTGCTGGACGAGGTATCTCGTTATTAGAAGAAAACTGACCTAATTTTGATTTCATCATTATAAAAAAATCAGCAATGACTAGACATTTCGTCATTTGCCAAATTGGTCCGAGTTTGCTGGACGACATACCACGTGGAGGGTTAAATAAGTGTGATTGAGATGGATAAAGCATGTCACCGAGGTGGCATATCTATCCAGAAAATGTTAGAGCATATTTAATTACATTTATACATTATTACACATCTGTGCATTGTTACATCTACACATCGTACTTTATTACACTATGCATACATCATGCAAAAAAGTTACCGGGGCCTGTCATCTAGCATGATACTGGGAACCGGGTAGATATTTTAGGTATTTTATTTAATGTGGCACTGGAGCACAACACATCGGGCTATTGGTGACGGTCCTGAATCAACCTTCGAAGGGAAAGATCGAGGACAACACCACGTAATTTTGAACCACGGTCAGATGACGAACTGGGGACCGGGATATGCACCTGTGGGATATATTATGAAGAAATATCTCTCTGCCACATTATGGTAAAAGCATAAACATACCCAAGTGGTTATTTCAATTTCAAGTGAACATATTCCATTGTAAGTAGTGAAGCGTCTCAAGCGTCTGAAATAAAGCGAACCAGGAAAGTTTCGATTTTCTGAATTGGACGCGTCAATCTCTTTTGAAGTACACTTCCCGAACACCTTTAAAGGGCTTTAGTAACCGGAAGAAAAATAAATTCACGTTCGGAACGACAACAAAAAATGCCTCCCATTTTTCTGGTGAGCGGTTATGAGTTATTTTGCAGGTGAACAGAAAGCGATCGTTCGCGATGCATTATTAATAAGAAAACAGAAAAGGAGAGGGAGGAAAAACGACGTTTGAAACAAGTGGGAAGAGAGCGCCTCCTTTCCATTTTCGTGGAACATTGCGAAAGAAACAGCGTCAGGTGTACGTTCTCTGGAAAACGGAGAGGCAGACTCGTCCACACATGCATGTTCCAGGAAACAGTTGAGCTCGCCACTGAAATCCAAACAGTTTTCAGAGTATCGAGGAATGGAGCTTTTATTCTCGAAATTCCTTTATTTCACATAGTTTGAACGAAATCGTAGAAAAAATGGAACTAACGTTGTAATTAACTCTGGCAGTCCTCGAAGAACCATGGCTTACGAGACCTTGGAGGCCCTGAAGGGCCAAAAAATGGCATATTTTGTCTCTGTCAGGTGGTCGGCCTGACGCGGGGACCCCCAGTTTTAGTTCCCAAGCACGCTTGGTACTCATTTTATCGACCCTCAAAGGGATGAAAGGCTGAGTCGACCTTGCCCAGTCAGAGGATCGAACCCCGGACCGGTAGTGTGGCAGCACGAAGCGCTACCACTAGACTACCGGTCCTAAACTTGCCATTAGGGTAATTAATTATTTATAGTGTCAGAAATCTGTTGTCGAGTAGCTTCAACGAGTTTTTAAGATTCAGAAATATATTTATCAGAGAGGGGGTTGTTACTGATTAGGGTTCAGAGTTACCGACATTCTCCATAACTGTGAATTACCGGCAATTTCCATATCTATAAATCGGATATTTCCCTTCGGGATTGATCCCGGACCATTTCCAATAGCCCATTGTGTTGCTCCAATGCGACGTAAATTCAACTACCTACTCACTCGCCCCAGGACCTTTTCCTGATATATTAACCTCAAATGTCCTCACGTTGGCGTGGTGTGGAAGTTTGGAGAGTGGAGTGCCAGCTCAGGTGTTATTCTCGTCATCTGCCCGTGGGTCAAAATTATGCGGTGTTGTCCTCCTTGAGGATCGATCCCGGACAGTCGTCGGGCCGCGGTGGTCCGGTTGGAAGAGTAATGGACTAGTAACCGGAGGGTTGCGAGTTCGAATCCAGCCAAAATACCGTTGTGTACAAAGGGGGCTGGTGCACGTTAAATCTGTCGTGGCCTCAAATGTCCTCACGTTGGCGTGGTGTGGAAGTTTGGAGAGTGGGGTGCCAGCTCAGGTGTTGCCTCGTCCTCTGACCGTGGTTCAAAATTACGTGTTGTCCTTAGATCTTTCCCTTTGGGATTGATCCCGGACCGTCACCAATAGCCCGTTGTGTTGCTCCAGTGTGACGTTAATTGAAATACCCCCCCCCCCCCGGACAGTCGTCAATAGCCCGTTGCGTTGCTCTAAGTAGGACGTTAATTAAAATACTTACCTACCAGTTCTGATTATAAAATATTTTCATACAAATTATTGCAGTTTTATATTTTGTTACCACGTTGCTTAGAACACACTTCACCATGAAACCCAAGAGGTAGGTAGTTAATTAACGTCGCACTGGAGCAACAACACAGGCTATTGACGACGGTCCGAAATCAATCCCGAAGGGAAAGGTTCAAGAAACCCAAGAGACTGTATTGTATGTATCCACGTTACGGTTCCTATCATATATCAATAACCCTAGTGTTGCTCCAGTATAACGTTAATTAAAATACCAATATCTATTATATATAGTCGCGAAAATGTAAATTGTAATGCTTCGTAAGAAACTTCGCTTACTCATGTGGAGCCCGTAACTCATATTTTCACTTATACCATACTCCGATCGGAATTGTTCGTCCTCTGACCGTGGTTCAAAATTACATGGTGTTACCCTCGCATCTTTCCCTTCGGGGGATGATCCCGGACCGTCGCCATCAGCCCGTTGTGTTGCTCCCAGTGCGACGTTAACTTAATACCTACCTAACGATCGGAATTGTGTACTGTCTTCAAAACTTTAAGATACATCCGACTCGTTGATTTTTAGTACATGAGAGGGCTTAACTAGGGTTGACACAAGGCCACTCGGTATCGTAAATCAAATCCCATTGAGGTAGGTAGTTAATTAACGTCGCACTGGAGCAACACAACAATCCTGAAGGGAAAGACCGAGGACAACACCTCGTAATTTTGAACCAGGTTAGATGACGAGGTCACACCCTCTCGAAACTACCACACCACGCCAACGTGATCACCCCACTCATAGAGGAAATATAAAATTAGAGCGGGCAATGGTACCTCCTTATGTGTACAGGGATCATGCGAACAAAACTAGAAACTTCTGCGTGGAAACGAATTTTCATTATCTAATTGGTCCACGGGCGGGAGAATACGCCCATCCATTGATTCATCAGGGTTGGACCGGTCTTTGAACTGTGCAACCGCGGCCCTAAATCACATGGAGAAGCATTCGTTTCCAAAAATCTGTTATCCTTACTGTTCAACATTAAAGTATCGTTTGTATTGAAGTTTTTCACCCTATCTCTGTTAATTGCAAAACTCCTTTTGCAATTTGGGTTCCATACCTGCCAGGTGCATTCCTCCCTTGGTGTATTTCTCTTTTCTGTGTCAGTGAAAACTTCCATTGTGTGTGTCTATTACTTGATATTGTCTGGAGCAGCATAGCCAAATGTGGCCCTTGTGCCCATAAAATCTATAAACCAACCAACCTTTAGCAATTTGAGTGCGAATTGTGGAATCACTGGACGGGAGAATTTCCATTTCTAGAGGTAGGTTGGGTTGAATTTTTTGTCATATTTTTTAGTCAAGAGTCATATTTAGAAAAGGTGCGCCAGACAACTTCAAGGAATAGATATACACACACAAGGTTGGTAGGTGGGTATTTTAATTAACGTCGCTCTGGAGCAACACAACGGGCTATTGGCGACGGTTAGGGATCAACCCCCGAAGGGAAAGATCAGAGAACACCACGTAATTTGGAACCACTGTCAGATGACGAGGTCACACCTGAGCTGGCACCCCACTCTCCAAACTTCTACACCACGCTAACGTGAGGACATTTGATTTAACGTGCACCAGCCCCCTTTTGTATACGACGGTCTTTGGTTGGATTCGAACTCGCAACCCTCCGGTTGCTAATCCGTTACTCTTCCAACCGGGCTTCCGCGGCCCACCCACACAAGGAAAGTTTTACTGACACAGAGGACAGAAATAGCACCAGAGTAAATTACAGGAATGGAATCTGCACCGCCTCCAGTTCGCAGGTTGCTAGCGCAGTGGGTAAACCCATTGAGCCACAGCATTTTTAAAGGAACCCTTATTCTTTTGTAAATTGTCTTCGGACCCTTGACACTGAATGCTTACACGAGGGTAAAATCAAAGGAATTTCTCAAATTCCAACTGATCAAGAAAAGCATGAAAGCGCGAGTTGTAAATTAACATTTTAAAAGAAAAACATCTCGTATAAACCCACGGGTATCCAACTGGAAGCGTAGCGGATTAGCAACTGGAGTGTTGCGAGTTCGAAACTCGATCCAACCAAAGACCCTCGTGCTCGTGGGGGGTAGTGCACATTTAATCTGTCGTGGCCTCAAATGTCCTCTCGTTGGCGTGGTGTAGAAGTTTGAAGAGTGGGGTGCCAGCACAGATGTGACCTCGTCATCTGACGTGGTATAAATTACTAGGTGTTTTTCACTATTAAAAATTATTTGCTATGTGTTTTGTTTGTACTCTTATGTGCATTTAGGGGTACATTTGTTTGTATGTATAAATCCTGTTCGATTATACACACCTAAGAGTACACAAAGATAAAATGTCACCCATAAGTACCCTTCATTTTTTTCATGTTTAAATATCATTTTAAAATGGACCCGTTCCTGGCCTACTTATCACTCAGGAACAGTACAAAGTATTTATATCTTTGGCAAGTTGCAGCCCCTTACGATGCGAGTAGCTTTTGCGTCATCCCCTAGGAATGCGTTGAATGACTAATCAATATCAGTCATAGGCACTACAGTTTGATTTATGCTTATACCTATCTTAAAATGGTAATCAGTCCACAAAAATTATTAGTAACGACTCAGTTTACCCTAGGTATACTTTAAACCCACAACGCACTTATTTCTCTTAATTATTACCTTAAATTTCACTAGGAAATAAAACAGAATGAAAATGTACAAAAATAGGAAAATATGGTTCTCAAGTAAAAAATATCTTGTCACATTAAATGAAAATCATCACAAACGTAGGACTCAAGTATAATAATAACATATTAAAACTGAATCCTGTACAAGTATGATGCTAAGATGTTTAAAAGCCCCTTTTTCAGAATTAAAGGTAGGTAGTTGAATTAACGTCGTACAGGAGCAGCACAACGAGCTATTGGCGACGGTCTGGGATCAATCCCTGAGGGAAAGATCCAAGGACAACGCCTCGTAATCACACCGTCATCGACCTTTGTCAGATGACGGAGAATTAAAGGAGACAGTATTTTATAAGTAATTCATTTCAAATGTATGGATCAAAAAGTTTTAAAAACTCACTCTTTGGAAAAGGACTACTTAAGAAAGAATTACGTTATTTCACGATTGTATTTCGAAATGTTGCTTATAATATAGTAAAAAAGCTTAACTTTATTAGTTTGAAAGTTAGTTTAAAAAATTGTATAGTTATATTGATTTAGTTATATTGATATTAGTTTGTTTTTTATTATTGGTTTTTAAATTTATTAAAGATTTTTGATTAAATGTATTTTCTTTGTTTCAATAGCATTCTAATAATTTCTGGTAAAAAAAATATAGTGGGAGTACAATAAAATTGCAAAATGACGAGAAAAAGTACTTGTTGATTTTCAGCTGAATTTTTAAGCTCTTAAATATATTTAAAAGAAAAATATTGTTTCATGGCACAGTATTTAAATGAGTAGATCCTGTTTGTTAGAGATATGAAACGGTATGTAAATTTTTTTCTCTGAGATTTTTATATTTGATTTTTAAATATCTGAAACCTTAAATTTTTCCAATATTTGTTTTAAATTTGTATAAATTATTTTACCTAATAAATATTAGATAGTTTCAAAGAAGGTTGTTTAGATTCAATATCCTTTTTAGAAACTATACATATTTTAAAGAACATAAATTAACATAAAACTAAAATTGTAAACAAATAATATTCAAGGGGTGACTTTTTCTTTTGAGCCTGAGCAAGCTGATGTTTTTGTCTTTCTGACAGTGAAACGTATTTGTTTCATGATAAGGTTGTTTATTAAAGACAAAAATAAAAATATGATCCCTTTTAATAACAAATATCCCATTACGAAAGATAATGAAGAAATTCGAATTACAGAAAAAAACTTTCTTAAAATAGTTCGAACGGGTGTCAGAGTTCTACGAAGAGTGATTAAAAAATTAAGAGTTCATATTTGAGTATTATTATCTGATGTAATCACTGAGAACGGAAATAAATAATGGTAAATAAATAAAAAATTGACATACATTAGGCTAAATACGTCCTCATTATAGCCGACATTATTCGCAGGCTCTATTAGGGTCACATTTCTCTGATGGCAAACATCTGCTGAATCAAATCCAACACCATATCGATCCGCAGGAAACATTTTTCACATCTAGACTAAAGGGCTTGTTTGGGTTCCTCCCCCTCCCCCCCTGAAATTAAAGTGTGCTCTTCCGTTGCTATGACGATATCGAACGATTCTCCATCTGAAGGTCTGTTATTTTCGCGCCCAGTTCATACTTTTGTTGTGTTTAAATTTTGCCATATTCTAAAGCTCATTTTCATCGCTTAAAAATATTTTGCGAGGAATGACAATTCTAACCAACGAAACCTTCCAATGTTGAATTCTGATTCCTTGGTTTTCCGAGAGGGCTATTCTACAGCAGCGCGAAACTCGGTTTTAAATTCGTTAATTAATATTTTCACGCTCTGGTGTTTTCCGAAATCCGAAAAGTCATGAAGATGTTTAAAAATTATGAAGATACGGAAAATAATATGTAAAGGACGGAAAGAACGCGGCAAGTGTTGAAACGTGAAAGAAATTAGTTGATTGAAATTAATTGAATAACTCCGTATCCAACTTTCATGCCACGTGGAACTTTCCCCCCGAAGTTATTTACATCTAATTAACCCATTAGCCGTGTTAATGGGGCAATTAAAAACCAGATTTGCTTTGACTGTGCTGCCATCTACCGTACGATCTTTCTACTATTGAGACAAAATTCTTTTCATACGCCATTCATGATTTTAAGTTTTTACTCGGATATATAATGTGGATATTAAAAAAAAAATCCTAGCTTCCTCTCAATTGAAGAAAAAGAAAAAAATGGCTGACATTCAAAAACTTTTTCCTTGGACGTTAAATTACAAACACTTTACACTCACTATTTAATGTAACTCCAATAAAACTATAACACAAGTGCACATTTAAGGTAAGTTGAAAAGCTAAAATATTGAATTCCCAATTAAATGAATTAATTGATGAACTATTAAATTTTTTCATGACAGTCAGCATGATTCATCGGGGGGAAAGCAAATAAACGAAAAATATTTACAATTTTAATTGTAAACATTTACCGTAATCGATATTTTCGAAACGTTTAGTGGGTTAATCAGTTATAAGAAAAATTAAAGTATCGTAAAAACAATTTGCATTTCTTTTAAATATCGTAATCCTGTTTCAATTCATAAAACTTAAATACGAGAGCGCATATATTTTTAACGTGCAACTACTCATTAGATTAAGTGAAAAGGTGCAATATCGTTGTACTTTTCTGGGTGAAATTTAATGGACAAAGGTAGGTAGGTAGATACGTATTTAATTAACGTCGCAATGGAGCAACACAACGGGCTATTAACGGATAAAGGAAACCTTTATATTTTACGTTACCTATACCTTACAAGCGAGAGAATTTATTCATACTGTTTCTCATTACTTTTTAATTAGGCAAGATAAAATATATTTCTACATGAAAAGTGCAATGGTCGAGCCAAAATTATAAAGCAAATAGCATGCATTCAACAACTTGAGAAAAAATCCAAAAATACGCCTTCATATATCTCTAGCACTTACGTAGAAACTATAGTTATTAAAGAGTTCAATTTGATCCGAAGTTGTGAATTAAATAAGATCTCTTAATCTTTTTGACAGAAGGAATTATAATTGCATTTAATTTTTACAAATTGAAAGTTTTTCTCATCGAGGTAATAATGATACAAAAGAGATTTAATTCATTAAAACCTTTGTCGTTTTGCTTGCTACATTCCAATATGTTGAAATATCAGGGTAAAGATGTCACTAGTTAATAATTAGTATATAGGTAATTAACGAAATACAGATGGTAATTTGCATTTAAATAATAAAAATATGTCCAAATATACTTTAAAAATATAAAATTATCTATAAAAGTAGACGCTAAAAATATTGTTTAAGCAATGTTCATTTGCATTCAGTGACAACTGCATAAAATTAAAATATGTCTCAATAGGATTTCGCAGTTAACTTGTATAGTTTACTATCTAAAATAAGTTATCCAAGGTAATAGCAGATTATTTTGAAATCAAAAACTGTAAAGACGGTAACATGAAATAAAAAAATTAGTTGGATGTTCGTATATCTCGAAATATTTTGAAAAGGTTAAATGGATCAAATATGCACTAAACTGAAATATTGGATTAAATGTACACACATTTTTAATCGATACAAAAACAAGTTTCAAATTATTATGCATCTGGTATGAAATTAGTAAAATTTTTACTTGGAATACTCTATAAATTGAAATTACTTATAAATACAAGATGTAATCAAATTTATCGAACTGAGGCTGTAATCAAAAAGGTTTAACCACAAAAGTTAGGTGGCTGAGTCAACTTCGAATTAGTTTCCTTAAGAAAATCGATATTTTTAATTAGTCTCGTGTGTAGCAAAAAAATGACCACTGAGCGACAAACTAAACCTTAAGAGAACAACGATTCAACAACGATTTCAACAAACCGGACAAGATCGTAATCTTTCATGGATCTTCCCCTTCGGGAGTTGATCGCAGACAGTCGCAATAGCCCGTTGTGTTGCTCCAGTGCAACGTTAATTAAAATACCTACCTATCTACGTAAGCTTTCATGTGGCTTATCACGTTGGCGTGGTGTGGAAGTTTGGAGAGTGGGGTGCCAGCTCAGGTGTTGCCTCGTCATCTGACCGTGGTTCAAAATTACGTGGTGTTGTCCTCGGATCTTTCCCTTTGGGATTGATCCCGGACCGTCACCAATAGCCCATTGTGTTGCTCCAGTGTGACGTTAATTGAAAATCTCCCCCCCCCCCATGTGGCTTAGTGTATTTGCCTACTGCACTAGCAGCCTGTGAGTTGTAGACAGTGGTGCAGGTTCGATTCCTGCAACTTACTCTGGGTGTATTTCTCTTTTCCCTGTCAGTAAAACTTTCCTTAGGTGTGCGTGTCCATTACTCGACGTTGTCTTGACGCAGGTTGGCCAAATATGACCCTTGAGTTATAAAAACCTAACCAACCAACCATAAGTATTCATAGAAGTGCTTTGAAAGTATGTTCAGTACTTCCTGTGATTTGGTCAGAATCTCTAACCATAATGAGTCTTCATCCATTAAACGTTATATTCATTCTCTAGAGGGATAAAGCAACTTCCTCCATGTTGCTAGAAGCCAAAAACGAACAAGTTTTGCGAACTGTGGGCATAGGTCATTGTGAGGCAGACGGCTCTTGTTTCTGGGGAAAAAGCCCTGCTAGGGTCCGTCGGATGTCCAGAATATCAGACACAAATTTCGGAGTCATATCCTATAACTCATTCCAACAATCTCATAGATGTTGTCTGTAGTTTCCTGAAGATTTTCGTAAGTGACTTAGAGAACTTTCAAGACGTTTTCCGGAGTGGTGTTGACAGATAGTCCATTGATTAGCTCGCTGCAACGTCTACTTTGGAATAAAGAAAATCAGTCGAAAGTTTGTGTACGTTTATGGACTGATCCATGAAAGCCTTTATCAAAATATCATAAAATGGGATTTACGGAATTTTATAAACAAAACTTTGACTTAGAGGAGCTGTTGTGTAATTTTCTATTGCTCAAACCTCAAACACCACTTGACATTAACACAAGACGAAGAGAACCACCTGTTTACAGCAAGCTAACTCACTACACTTCAATACATTAGCACTCACTGGCATACAATCCTGCCACTTACCATTTACGAGTTCGAGAGCGAGTCCGGAAATTTTTAGACTGAATTTTGTATTGGTAGAAAGTCTTAAATACACTATCTGACAGAAAAAATGCTACAGTTGTCACATAAATGTGAAAATTGTACATTCTACACATCGGTTAAGCAAATTATTGTATTTTGGTATCGATCAGATGTTAGAGGAGCGATGTGAAAGAAACATTTTAGGTTCACTTATGTGAATTTCTCATGGCCTAAAAATAAGTTGTTCGTTTTCTATATCAGAATGAAGTTATAATGATGATTTTTGAAGAGAAATTTTTAACGACCCGCATTTATTTTATGATACTATAAGCCAAATCGGCTAGTTGTCTAAGTAGTCTCACGTCGGAAACTCAAGATGCAAGAACTGTAAGTCAAACTTGGATGCAATTGCTTAAGGCAAACGTGAATTGGGTGATCATGAGGGACTGCAACATTAAAACATTAAAATGCGTTGGACCCTGTACCCGAGATCATGTTACAGCAACCCCAGGGATGAGCATTTAACGAAGTCTACGTGGATTTTTGGATGATTCAATACAGACATGGATTGTTACTCATAAGTTGGTTGAGGCCATAGAGAGGAGACAGCGGTCCCCTGCTATTCTTTATGGACTGTCCTTCCCCTAGTCCATCGTCGTGAATGATTACGGTAGTCTACTAGAGTGACATGGGGTGACGAATGACATGTTCAATATCGAGTCGTGCTCCTCTTTCAGTGCTAATGTGCCGATTGAGTGCCTAGAGAAGGTAAAAGAGAATGCTGATCTTATCATTGATGAATCACGCAACTAGTCAGAATTTAGATATGTTTTGGGGTATTATAAGTTCAGCAGTTGATCACCTTAAATATTAGTAACGATTACAAGGATGGTACGTTGGTGTGAATGAGGTGCTATGACCTTATTACTGCATCTTTATGGTATACGAATGTCATTTCAAGCACAGATCACAATAGTAGAGTCCTTGCAATGTGTTCAGTTGCTTCTTAGGCAGTTTCCAAATCTTTCTCCATGTCTCAATCAGACATTCTCGAAAAGAGTTAGGATTTGGTTTGTCGCTCTTCGGTTATTTTTTTGCGATATGATGCATAATTAGATTGGGGTTTAAAATCTTGAAAAGGTGTATTGGGGCCTTAGTTAATACCAAATGGCCACACTGTCTTGTCGAATGACTTAGTGAGTCAGGCCGAGACACACTGAACTTTTTACATATCGATTGACATAAAAGCTCGAAGTTAAAATCATTTATTCACTATCAACTTTTTCATGTTTGTTAAATTTCGTCTCATTTCCACTTTCTTTGTCAAATAGTCCACGAAAAATCTCTTATATGATTAAAAGTTTGATTGCGCAGCGCATAAACAGTTTAAATGTATCTGAGTTGATGGAATGTGTGCTTCGGTTATACAATTAATAATAATTTTCATAATAACTATTGCCCAATTATATTAAAAAAATGAATCATTTTGTGCGTTAAGTTAAAGAATATTTCAATTGAAATTGCACATAGGCGGGCGAGTGCAAGTAATATGGAACACCTCCTTATCTCGGCAGATAGTAATCAAAATCTTTCGAAATCGGAATATAATATTCTATGTTAGTAGAATGCACCTCGATTCTATTTACAGCGTCAGTCGGGAGTCCGTTTTATGAATAGAAGCATTTTTGTATTTCGAGGTGCTAAAGATATTTTAGAAACTCATTTAAAAACCAATTATTTGAAAGAAAATAAGTTCAAAAATAATTATATCGCATGATTTATGATGAAATAATCTTTTTCGGTGAATGTTCAAAACTAGTTTATTGTTAAGTTTATTTTTTGCTTAAAGCAAGCGTGACTTTTCCGTCAAAGCACAAGGTATGCAATATGGAACACCTCAACTGCATGCAATATGAACATGTTCCATATTGCATGTATTTCTCATGTTCTGAAATATTTTTGAAAGTAAAAGAATTTTCATATTATAGAAAACATTCTCAATGGGAAATAAGTGTTTTTAATTAATTGAAAATTAACGTATCATTTTTTTGTGCCCAGTTCAAATTCGAAATCAGTTTTTTTTGCTTTGTTTCGCAAGGACCATATTTGTCCAAGCTGCGCCTGATAATGTTAAGTAAACCACCCGAAATTGGAGAATTGAGTTTGACTGAAATTCTATAACCATAGAAAATTTCAAGATTCCGTACAGTAGTCTTATCTGGTAGACTCACCAGGAAATGCATACAATGCCTTTAATGTAAATTAAACTGAATTACGTTATTGAATTACAATATCTCAAATAGTTTAATGTTACTGTACGTAATGTTATTTAAACATATGGAAACTCCAGCTGCACTCGAAATGTATGTTTGTCGTGGTTCTGTATAAGATTGGACTAGAAAATTGAACAACCAAAGTACAACCCTAATGTAAAAGGCTTACATTGCCTGAGATTTTAAATGCAAACCTGATTGAAAGCAGCATTGATATGGGTATGAGGTTTTTGGTTTGTGGAGGAAATACGTTTTTGTGAGAATGGCTTATCGAAATAATTTCGAACTTGTTACTGTGTATAAAAGTTTAATGTAATTAAATATGAAGTGAGTAATTTATTCCTTGGTCCTTTCGCACTAATTTAATATACATTTTTTGTATAAAAGTTACATTTCTGTGTGTGTTTGTGACAAACTCTTTAGCTTCCATATTAGATACCATTTTTTAAAATAGACAATTTTGACATTCAGTTTACTTTCTTATCTATCTATCTGTATAATAAACAATCAAACTTACAAAATATTAAAAAATCAAACATACAAAACATTAAAACGTAAAGTAACAGAAATGCAGACCAGCAAAACGCCAAAAGGTCAAAAATGCAGAAAAGTAAAAAGCCAAATGGTTAAAAAGCTAAAATACGGGGGTATAAAAATAGTCAAAAGAAGCCAGAAAGCACAGAACTGTCCATGTATGCCTGATGACGCCCTGATCCATCAACACTTCTTCACTTTTTTCGAAATTTTCTTGGTATACTTAAGTTTAAATTCGTAAATTTCTCTTTGTTTTGTAATATTGAGTTATATATATATAATAAACAATCAAACTTACAAAATATTATATATAGATTTATATATATAGTGAATTTTGTTATGAGAGATTTGACGCTTGACTCATTCAAAAAACCCATTTCTCGACTTTTAGCTGTCTTAAACCTCTAAGTGGTTGCGACGAGATATCTCGTCCAAGATCCGGCCAATTTTGCTAATTATGAGATATCTCGTCACCAAGATACTGCGGATTTTATGATGACGATATCAAGATGTGATCAGTCTTTTTAATTACGATATATCTCGTCCATCAAGACCTAATTAGTTTTGCTAATGAGGTATCAGTCACCAGGACCAACCAACAGGAGGTTTAAAATGCTCTCCATATTATATTTATTCACCCTATATATTTTTTACAAGAGAATAATTTAATAAAAGAAACAATTCCCAAAACGAATAGTTATTTTACTATTTAAATGAGTTGTTTTCGTATTTTCAATACTTTAAACTGTTTTTAATACATTTATTACTTAACTCAGTTATTTCTTGTTTAATAATGATAGGATTTCAATTAGAACCTAAAAGAGCATAATGACACCATAGCAGTAGATTCAGTGATATGATAACAGAAAAAAGGCTTGCTGTGCAATACTAAATTATCAGTACCAAGACTCTTAGATACGTTTTAAAGACTTAAAATGACACTTGTTATGCTAATATCCGATCGACTTATCTCTGTAGTAGTCCTTTGTTTCTTCCTAACTGGATTCTAATTACTTTTAGCGATGAGTTTAATTTACAACATTACGAAACGGATGGAAATTTTATCCCAATTCTGATCTCTTACTGCGCCAGGTATCATTTGCTTTTAATGACGAATACTTTAATCGATTTTCTTTTTCGTTCCCGTATTTCATCACTCTACTTTCGCTTCCTTTTCTATGCTATGGATTGGCATAATGATAACGATGCATAATGTCATTTTATATCGCTACCGCAATTACCGCTCCTCATGCACTGAAGTAATCTGTGAGTGATTGGTTATTTGTCAACTGCAACTTTATTTAAACTGGAAGTTGGAGATTAAGCGACAGATTGCATGGGAAATTATCTCTATTCATTGAAAAATAACTATAAGTAAAAGCCTCTTACAGATGCTTCCGTTTGATGTTTTGAACTGCTTTCTTTCTTTGAGGCTTTCGCTCATAAAATGAATAATGTACATAATGTTTTCATATAAGGAAGCAAGCTTTTTATTTTGCGTGTTTGTTGAGTGGACTTTTAAAATGAGCGAGAGTTACTAGAAAAATGAGATTACTCTTTATTTATCATTTTATATATCTTAATCTTTGCATTCTAGTTGTTTGTTATGAAAATGAAAATACTCAGATGCATAAAAACTATTTAATGTTTCACTAGAAAAGGTAATGGAATTGTTTTCGAAATAACATTGAATAATAACGAACTTATGAAGAAGAAATATACAATTAAATGGAGACAAATATATTTATTCAGTTCCAAATAGTTGTGTCTTAGGATGCCGTTTTTGAAGGTTGGATTACGTTTTGATCTATATGGGGGATTTCTAAGGTAATACTATGAAAATATATTAAGTTCTGTTCACATTATTTTTGGACTGATCAAATTAAAAAAATTGAAATTACATTTTTAACCTAGAAATGAAGCAACCGTACATATTTAAAAAAATTGTGCAAAATATTCAGGAAAACAGCTTAATGATCTTGAATAAACTGAATGTGCAAAATTTAAGTATTTCAATCAATTAAACATTGTGTATGACTGCCCTTTAGGCAAATTTAAACCTTTGAATAAAACTTAATAAATACACGTCATTTGTATAAAGCACATGTCTTGGTAGAGAATTTTATACGTGAGTCGCATTAGGCGTAGTTTCTTTTGAAATATTAACGTTAAGAAATGCAAATAATTTATAGTTTGATGGTATATAAAGTATGGAAAAAAATTAAAATTTTTGGAAATATTTCCGAGAAAACAGTAGTTATGTAGTTAAAACTTTCGAGATAAATGTATAATCTTTAAACTCGAAAAATCATTCGTCATCCACTATAAGATATAAAAATATTGAATACTGATAAAAGTCAGTTAAGATATTTTCTTGTTTGTATATGTACGGAATACATTATAGGTTGATATATAAAACTGTTTGTTACTTTCATTAAAGCACTATTTTTTGCAGAAATGAAATATATTTTTATTTAATCAAAGATTAAACAGCTCAGTTTTAAACAGTACACAGAACTTGTGTATTCGCATAAAAATTATCTTGTGTGGGTAAAACTTTTATCATATTTTCAAATTCTTGTTAATTTGTCACGAGCGCGGAAGTCTTAAAGCTATCATTTTAGCATATAATAATTGTGAATAAAAACTAGATTCCCCCGGAAGGATTACCTAAAATCAATTCATTTTACACAGAAAATGAACATTTTTTATGTACGTTAACACAATAGATAATAATTGTTTCTTATGGTATGGTAACTAAAGAGCTTCAATTTCAGAGCTATGGAATATTTAGAACGAAGACTGCTTAGATCTTTAAAACGCTTATAAAACTTACGGTAGCATTGGCATAAAGAGATGGATTTTGTCTGATTACAGCATGCATAAATGTTATTAAAAATAAATAGCCAAGTATTTATACAAACTGAAGTGATTTTTACCATTTTGAGAGAATTTTGAAGAGTTCTGCCTAGAACGATGCATTGTTTTTGAGTGCGTTTAATAAATTCTTTTAAATAAAAACACAACGTATGTGTAGACATGCTAGGAAAACCGCAAGCTCCAGTTCTCTATCTGAAGACTTGTCCATGTGTACACATGACACAACGTCTTCTTCAAGTTATGCCAGCACAAGCACTTAACATACCACTTCAAAGCATTGCTGCAACTAACTTGCAGAGTGAACATACTTGAAACATTCAAATAACTGGCTGTTTCTTGCCATCATGGCACAATCACGTGTCAGGAAAGCAGTTACTGTGCAGTAATTTGCATTTCAAAGTTCTATTAAAGAGATTGGGCTAAAAGTGTTAGTTAAATATGGGTAAAGAAAGCTGATTATATTTCATTACGCCTTGTGATGAGTATAAGGTTTAAATTTATTAATTGAAAAGCGAAGAAATTTCATTCGAATGACAGTATAGCCGGGCTAGTCAAGAAGCAATTTCTAAATTTGGTGTCTTGGGTTAACGATTGTTAAAATGCTTGCATATAAAAGTATCCGTGCCTCATAACGTTTGAAAAGAAAGTGAGATCAATCAACAGTTGATTAAGCGTGATATTTTTGTTATCTAGCATTAAGTATGTATCATATTTTTATACTCAGCTATAAGAACCGTCAATTCACAAGGACTTAACTTGGAGATGCTAACCAAGGCAAGACAGGGTAAGTACAGGGTAGACTGGCAAGGCAGAGTAGTACAAAACAATTGCTTGTTTATATGGTTTGACCATTGATTCAAAAACTGACGAAGGTGGACGCATACGAGAAAGACAATTTCCATAGAACTGAATTGCCCTTATTTTGTACCAATATTGTTCCTCTCCCAACAGATCCTGGATTCGAATTCGTATCCCTTTATAAGGGACTTATTCCTCTTTCTAAATAGGTCTATTTTCATTTATAGGAATAGCTCTATGCTTGGAATAGACTATTAATCCTCCTGGTGGTTGTCTCGACGAGATATGTCGGCGTTACAAAAACTAACCCAGATCTTGATGGACGAAATATCTCGTCATTAGAAGAAAACTGACCAGATCTTGATCTCGTCGTCATAAAAAATCAGCAATATCTTGATGACGAGATATCTCGTTATTAGCAAAATTGGTCAGATCCTGATGGACGAGATACATCTTCAAAACCACTTGGAAATTACCATCGGTGTATAGCAATTTAAGTAACATTTGAATAATTTGAATTCGTGAAAAATGTAATAAGGATATAAAGACTTATAATAAGGACACACTTCTCAATTAAATTCAATTGGTAGTTCATTTGGTTCATTTTTACAATAGGGGTAAGTAGACAAGGTTTGTGGTTTAAGGTGATTCTTGTTCATTGCGAACACTCCATGCCCAATTACTCACACTGGGATACTCCTAAAGTGAGGGCCACCGGTCAAGTCAGTGGAGTGCTATTGGACTACATGGTAAGATGTCAATTAATTTTATTTTGAATATTACGTTAGGGAATTGGGAGAAACTTCTTCTGTAATTAGTATTAAATAGGTAATAAAATTTATTTTTGATGCAAAATTTCTTTATCACTGAATATAACTATTTTGAGTAGTTCGTAATTTCTTTTTGCAACTAATGAATCAAAAAAGGTAATCAAATTTAAAGTAGCAAAAAAAAACTATTGTAGTAAGGAGGAAAATTCTGAAAACTCATAAAAAATCTTTGTGAATAGGTTTCCATCCAACTTTACTAAGGTTTCATTTCATACTCTTTTGAATATTGATTTAAAGAGCTGAAAAATTTGAATACTCACAATTCGGAAAAAATGGGACCAAGTGACAAGATTTAAGGTAGCCGAGGATAAACTCTAATATACATTCAAAATTGGATGCTGACATAGGAAATTCTGAAGTTTGTAAGTAATTTAATATGAAGATGGCTCTTTATTCAAATGAATTTACAAAAGACGGTATTCCCTATGGGATAGCTTTAATTTTACTCTACTACGAACATTCACTAATAAAGATTAGTAAAGAAAGTAGTATTTTATCGAAGCGATACCTTGTATACAATATTACTAACACACATTCCATATTCCTTTCTATTATAAATATCAAAATTATATTTCCGGGTCGACAAGCTTCTTGTCAGAGAGAGCTTGTGTGAAATGTCTGGTTTTAAAAATTTGAAAGCCAGAGAGATAGAGCTATCTTTTTCTGTATGTAAAAGGGCATCCCCTTATACCTTTATCTTGAATCAGCTTTACAAATGCCTTTTTATAAGTGAGTGGGGCCTCTCTGTACGATGCAGTCACGCCTTTTAGATAACTTCTAAGAACTTCCCCAAACTCAGTTGTCTGATATAACACATTTTAGCATATGTAGTGGGATCGTAAACTTACTGCTATAGTAAACCGCTTTCTGAATCCCACTGTATGGATGTATCGATTTCATTCCTGTGAGTCATGTTAGTGAGAATAGGTTTTCGTTTTGTAATTTCTTAATGTTTTAAATATTTTGGGAATATCTTTTGTCTGCTTCCATGTCTGCTCCTTAGTGTAACCTCTAGCACTTGCGGAAGAAGTTCATCCTTATGTGAATGTGGTTTAATTTTGAGTTCCCTACTCCCTTTAAAGTGTGTACACGAAGTTCTGAAATACTGTATATTTATAAAGTTTAGTAATTTAAGCATACATATTTGTGACGTATCAAACATTACAAGTAGTGACTAGAATTTCTAAGAGCAGCAAAATTCAAAACTATTTTTGAAACATATTCTTACCGTTTAGGCCTTAAAGTGGAAAAGGAATTGTGTTTAATGGTTCTTTTGAATTTATAACGGTTGTGCAGAAATTAAAAGGTTGAGAGAGAACTGGCTGCTATAGAACATTTGAAAGAATAGTTAATGAAAAGAATATATTTATAATGTAAATTCGTACTTTTTTAGAAAGCTGTATGCAAATTATTTACAATTTCAATTTATACGGAAATAAGAGGGAATTATTCTTAGAATAATTTTTCATCATAACGTAGAAAATACTAACGCTCTTAAATGACACCTATTGGTCAAAAATTAGCATGGCTATTTAGGCCGGGTCAATTTTGATCAAATCAGCTCATAAATTGTTCAACTCTTCCTTAATGAATAATGCTTTCCTTATGAGAAACTCGACTTACGTGCTCCAGTATGCGAAGTTATTAGGGACTTTGACTCGAACTTAAAATGATCTGGGGAATACTTAAGAACACCTGTGCAATTCTCAGCTACACCATCGGCCTGGTAATGAAATTAACTGCTCAGCAGATTACTTTGCTTCAAATGGGTTTCTTATGGTTATGCTTATTTCACTCATCCTTTATATCCATACCTTCTAATTGAACATAAATGCTCAACGTGTTATCGGAAAATTTCAGTCTAAATTGAAACACCACTTTTTACAGCAATGCATACTTTGGATGCGGAAAATAGAGTGAAACTCCCATCAGCAGCAAACACCTTCGAAAACCGTCAGATTTGGATCGATCCACGTGAAAGCCAATGAGGTTAATGTATGGTGACAGATGGACATTGTTCCACGTATACTTGTCTGGCATTTTCGTGGTGAACAATATTAAGTGAGGGGCATAAAACCTCCCTAATGAACTTAATTGTTGAACCTAAATACTAACTAGCGATATTAAAAACTCCCATGGAAACAATACCCGTTATATCAAACCTAAGTATATTTTCTGCTCGCTAAAACTTAGAATATTATTCTTATAGGTTTAGTGTGACCACTAAGCTCCTTTCTCATATTGAGCCCTATGATGAGATTTTTATGTATTATAAACCCAGAAAAAATGGCTGTACAATGGCTTAAGACTGACTTTTTGAAGAGAAAAGAGAGATAGATTGGTTATAAAAGAATGTTAAACTATTGAAACAATCTAGTTAACATATTTTTTGCACAGAAAGAACTGAATATTTTTACTAAAACCAAGAATATAGTTTAACTATTGATTTTTCAGCTTTAGGGATTAAATTTCCATAACTATCTGAGAGTTTTCGATTATACAGTAAAAAAGTATACGTTTAAGTAAAAATTAAAAGTTATTTTATTTTGAAATTTTACCTGTCTACTAAATGAAGGAAAACTGTGTTGAACGGGCACACATGTAAGGAGTGAAACTCCCACTAGCAAGAAACACCTTTGAAAAGCGGGAAATTGATTATTGTTGAATCGATTTTAAGGTCTTTGCATTAGTCATCATAAAGATGATTAAATAATTTAACAAAGAAACTTGTTTCAGGTATCTGGAAAAGTAGAATCAGAATACGAATAATTCAATACAACATACGAACTATTTTAACTAGCTAATAATTTTGGAAAGTATAAGGAAGGAATTGAAAGTCTTATTTAACCATGCGAGGAGTTCGGAATTTCAACAACTCATAACTCTACAACAGATAGAGCAAAATAAATGCATCTATTTCAATTCCCATCATTACATCCAGGTAATCAAAATCTGTAATAGCGAATGAGTGCTGCTCTTTGAAAATATTGAATTGTTACAAATTGTATTGTGAAAATATACCATTATGCACATGAGATAAAAGTTTATTTGCTTAAGACATTATTCCGAGTCTAAAGATACTTTTGGTTTGATTGTGCTATTTTAGGGGCAGAATAACGAGCGGTATTCGAACACTTTTTTCGACATGCGGTACGATAACGTAGATATTTTAAAAGCTCCTTTGCATGCCAATTTGACTTCCCGTAGAAGCTACTAAAAGCATTTATTTAAAGCTTTTATAACTGTGATCTAAATAGAAAATACATGTGTGTATATAATAAAGGATATATAAAAGTCGTGCGAAGTAAGTGATGATAAATATTTTTCAAATTAGGGAATTGATTTTTTGTATTAACGAAATTTCAGACCAACTTAAAATTTTAGACTATTACTTTTGACAACATAACGTGGAGGGGCCCAAAACATTTTTGTATAAATATCCTTTGTGAAAAAGTTAATAATTGTGTGATTTAGAAAATATTAAGCACATGAATATTATATGTATAGTTTTAAAGATTATATATACTTTATCGTGCAAACTTTGTATTGGATTCAATTAAGAGGGCTTAGTCTTTTACATGTTAAAAGAAAATCGAGTAGAGAAGTTCAAAAGATATTTAAAAAAATAATGAATTTAATTAATAGTTAGCCATGTGAATAAAAGAGAGGTTAATTCCGTACTTTTTTCACTCACTTTGTATTAAATATCTTTAATAAAAAGTATTATAAACTCCATAATTTTTCTAATATAATCCATGTTCTACTAGTAACTTCAAAAAAACCCTCAAACAAACCCCTTATCACTACGAAAAGGGGTTGGTCTACTATAATTACTTGTATTTTCCATTCTGATTTCCAATAACTACTAAATAAATAAAGTTAGATCAAACATTTTTCTGTTTACCAATCTATCCAATAAAACTTGAAGTCGAGCGAATTTTGGCTAATGTCAAACCTTAAAACTGGAAATGTCTTGTGTATTGAAAACTCAACTATCAAGTTATATCTTACCTTTGTATTTTTTCCTGCTTCTGGGAAATATGTTTAGGGCAGCAGTGATTGATGAAAGGAACATATCATTAAAATGTGATTCATTAAAAGTTTTAAACTGAGGTGATTAAGTGAAATCTTCATGACAGTTACTTGGCTTTTAAATCGGACTTCCCACACAAACGCTTAAGCTGGATTATACAGTGAAGGCTTGTAAGGTGGTATGAAAGCAAGTGACAGCTTGCAAAATTGACTTCAGCTATCGTACAAGCAATCTCCCTTCTATTACACGCAAATCAACACGAGTTGACTTGTTACTTATGGCAAATCAGCATAATTTTTCATTTGGTACTAGGTGTATGGCAATCAATGAAATTTGTATCAGAGACTAAGGAATTTCTAATAAAAGTAGAATTCAATTGGTGTTCTTAGTGGAGTTTGTATAGATAAGGCACCTAATTTTATACAGAAAACTGGCTTTAAGTAATATTACTGAGTAAATATTTTCTTGGGAACAAGAACACTTAGTATTTAGTTGAATGTTTATGAAGGTCTTGGAAAACTCGATGAACTCGAAGCAAAAAACACACTCGCATTCATATGGATAAGAATTCGACTTTCTTTATTTTAAGCAATAAATCTACTCAACAACTGTCACTTCCCGATCCTAGAGGGTTTTGACGTTTCTTAAATAAAAAAGGTAAAAAAATATTTTCCTTCCAGAAAGAATTAATGTCCCACTGCTTAGAATTGATTCTGAGAAGTAAATATTTAATATTTTCTAAAATTATTATGCAGATTTATTTAAAAACAAAATCAAACTATTCAGGTTTATTGGGTTTGTCATCTGAAGGTAATTTTTTATTGCCTTCGGATCGGCTAACTAGATTGGAACCAACTGCCTTATAGACTAAATATTTAGGAATATAGTTATCTTTTCCTATATATAAAAACAAGATATATTTTCTAAATAAATCTAGTGAAGTTTTTAAGCACAAAATGGAAGGAAAGTTAATGAAATCGTCATCGGTTGTCATTTTACGGATAGGGGTGCTTGAAATGTGGTTGCTGGGGAATTATGAACTTAGAAGAAACTGATTTTTTGTAAGTTGTAGATAAAATAGGAGAGAAAATTATATTTTCCACTTCACAAAATACTAAACTTGCAGCTTCAGTCACACTGAAACTATTCTAAGATAAATCTGCAATCAACAGGCTTTGTATTTTAAAATTTTCACATAACTACCTTTAAAACAACATTACAAAAAGTAAAAACACATTTTGATAGATATAATGAAAGTGTGGCTGTCTCAAAAACTTCTGTTTTATGTCAATTAACATTTGGAATTCGAAAATTCTTCACTTTTAGCTTGTTAGTTAAAAGAGTAAGAAGTAACCAAATGCATCGCCTACTTATAGCTGTAGATTTGATTGAACACTAATAAAACGCAGTAAGACTGAATAAGTTCCTTAACGCAATACTTAACATTTGCTTGGGATTTAAGTTTAATAAGGACTTAAACTTTCTAAAATACACATTTCAGTTCAATTGAAAGTTTAATAAAAAACCAGCCTTAAACTGTTAGCAAAGTTCTGAATACTGATATATGATATAAGTTGGCAATTGAAGTGGACTTACCCATGTTCAAGTGGTCTTCCGTCCAGCATGTGTGGCATATGTCCTGGCATAGATCCCGGGTGGGCCATCATGCCGGATGGGCCCGGAGGATGGTGGTTCATGAGCCCCGGCGGCATGTGAGGGCCTGGTGGGGGAGGGGGATGGTGGTGCGGGGGTGGGTTGGGGGAGGGGTGGTGCGTCGGTTTCCACCCGGCGTCCTCCAGGACCGAGGAGCCTCCCTGTAGTCACGCTCGAGAACCCCGACCTCTCATGGCACAGGTCGACTTGGCCCGACCGCGGGGCTTGCGCGTCTGCCAAAGAGAAAACATCACACCGTTAGTACTCGAGTACTGCACTGTACATCGCACTGTTAATGTCTGAGTTAGTACATCGCATTGTTAGTACTCGAGTTAGTACATTGTACCATTAATACTCGAGTTAGTACATCGCACCTTTAGTACCTGAGCTAGCACATCGCACTGTTAATATCTGAGTAAATACATCATGCCGTTAGTACATGACATCTTTAGTAACTGAGTTAGTACATCTCATTGTTAATACCTGAGAAAATACATCGCAATGTTAATACCTAAGTATATCGCACCGTCAATACCCGAGTTATACATCGAACCGTTAGTACCCAACACATTAACACTACTGGTAGTTGTCTCGACGAGGTATCTAGTCATTAGCAACACATACCAGATCTTTATGGACGAGATATCTCGTCAAAATAAAAAACAAAGGACCAGATCTTGATCTCGTCATCAACAAAAATTCGGCAATATCTTGATGACGAGATATTTCGTCATTTGCAAAATTGGTCAGATTTTGATAGACGAAATATCTCGTCGAAGCCACTTGGAGGGTCAACAGCAAGCCTCACCCCAAGCTCGAAGAGCTTCATTTTGTTCTACAATCATCTTTTCATTCAAAGAATTTCCGGTGACTTAAAAAAATTTCATTTCTGTTTGAACCTTTCAAGGGCACTGAAAAGTCTAACTTCCCATCTTCTATAAATGCTTAAGGTCATACATTTAAGGATTCCAGGAAAATTAAGGCTTTACTAAGATAAATATTCTCTCGTTTGGTATTCTGATGTCTAGGTTGGTTGAGTTGGTTTTATGGCTCAAGGGTCATATTTGGCCAAGCCACGCCAAACACAAGACAGAAAACGTCAAGTCATGGACATACACAAGCACAAGAAAAGTTTTACTGTCGCAGAAGAGAAAAATACACTCAGGGTATTCGGATATCTTGGAGTACTCTAAATGGACATTGAGACATTAAGAGCCTTTCAAAAAATTTTTTTCAAAACCTCTTTTAGTGTGTGCCCATCAAAGGTTTAATATCTTCTGTTCCTCAGACCCAAATGAAGACTAAAAAATTGTTAAAAATAATAAATATGTTTATTTTTTTGTTTTCAAATTCAAGTCCCTGTTTGGGAAGCAGTAGTTATTATTGGCGTTATAATACTATGATTGTAAAGGCTGATACTCTCTGAAAACGACGGAAAAATGGGTCTTTCTCTACTACTTACATCTCTCCCCTCTAAGGAAATCTACTTTTTAACCAAGAATATTTTTCAGTCCCAAGAACCCTAGGGGTTATGTTTTGCTGATATCATCGCGAAGTCATACATCACCGAAGTCCTCAATTAGCTATTACTTAATTTGTACATTTAAAATCCTCGAAGTTGAAAAAAGTTTTTCATTCTTTTTTATAAGTATATTAAAGTTAAAAAAACATTCGACTCAACTGGAAACTGTCTGGATTCAAAGCTGGGCTTGAAGAGGTCAATGTATGACTAAGAGACAACTACTCTTTACCAGTGAAAAAACAAACGGTCTCTTAGAGAAGTGGTGTTTGAATGGAGGTTTACAATGTAGGAGAGATAAAAACATACAAATAAATTACATAAGCCAGAAAACAATTAAAACTACATACTTAACAAAATATTTTTCCACTTAAGAAGGACCATAAAATTGTAAAATACGATTTGAAACTCATAAGTTTTAGTTACAATTCACAAATCATTCTTCAATGATGAAGATGTCATCCATGCCCTCTTCAATTAGATTTCTAAACTATAACAACTACCGTTGCGTCAACATTTTTAAAAGATAGATGTTGGTATCTTTCTATAAATTCTGATTCATCGTGTCATAAGAGAAAAAATATCCTTTTTACAGTCTCAAAAATGGGTTTTTTCCGAAGGATCGTTTCTGAGTAGAGGTAAATTTAGCAATGGGTTTTAGGGCAAAACATCCGTTTCAAGAATGAGGTCTGTAATGGTAGTCCCTCAGAGTGGTTTCACTGTTTATTATTGATATCTTTCCCGTTCCTCTTTTTAGCACGAAAATAATTTAAAGTTATAAGCACGTGAACTAGGAAACAAAGAATTCGTTTATTCATTTCTGTGGATAAAGTTTAGCCCTGTGAGAAACTACTTTATAGTATTCTTATGCTCTTTCACTCAAACCGTACTTTCTTTGATATTCCATATGAATGGGTACCTAATTTTATTTTTTAAACTTGATTTTTCAAAGTCGAATTTAAAAACTTTGGTAGCAATTTTTAAGATACCAATTAAACATTCTAAAAAAGTGATGATTCGGAGAAAAGTATCAATATTTTACTAAGAAAATAATTTCGGTGATAGAACAGTAGACTTCTGGTTCAATAGTTATTTTGTGCTGCATGTGCCCTTCCGAAATATATAATAATCAATTTTTGATATCCTCATCGGCTATAATTGCTTTTCGCTTTACACAGTTTAGATTATCAAATACACTCAGAAAAATTAGTAACAAATGAATAATGACTGGAATGTTAGAAAACCATAGAAAATCAGTCTTACAGTTTGTAATAGAAATATTTTTTTGCTTAAGACGTCATGATTGAAGAAATCGAATATCATTTTAAACAGATAGAAAAATTAGTATATTAGCTAGAGACAACAATATTCCTTAACACTTTGAACATAAATATAAAATTCAGCGAAACAGCAAACTTCGTAGATGAGTTTATAATTTAAAGTATTTTCAAAATTAAAAATAGACTATTATTAAAGCATCATTTAGTTTTATTACATCGATCAATAAATGTAATGCAAAAGTTATGAACTTAACTCAAACTCAAATCAAGTGTGCAATGGTGAAAACGAGAGGACAATATACCATACCGAAACTAAAATCAACAGCAAGGGATATCGAGTACTTATCGTTTAGAAATATGCGTATTATTTTACTATTGAATAATTTAAAAGGATTACCTGAGTAGATTTAAGTGGAAAGTTGTTAATTATGAAAATAGCATCATATTTTTTCTTACAAACCTAATAGAAAGTTTTTTAGCCGAACAGTTTAAAATTTCGAATATTAGCTGCTTTACAGTTTCAGGTACTCAGTATACAAGTAGAACAGGTTTCCAATTTAATTTTGAGGTTATAAATCCTTATCTTGCTAAATCGTACGTATGAGTGCAGTATATTCACCTTTTTGCAGTATAATCAGTTAAAAGAAATTTTATTCTATAATAATAAATAATAATTATTACTGATTTAATTAGAAATACTAATAGTATTACTTCTTTACCAATAGCTTAAAAATTTTAAATGATATTTTCATTTTATTAAAAGTAATAAAATTATTGACTTTTTAACAGAAAGTACAAGACAATCATAAATAACAATTAAATAAGTAATTAAAGCAAAGATCACATTATTGATCAAAATACTAAAGAATTTTACTGTAAGGAATAGGACATTACTATTTAAGTATGTGTGCAAAGCAATAGCAATTAAAAGAGGATAAAAGTGCTTAGATTGATAGGGTTGATGTGTGATAGAATGAAATTTGTAAGTTATAAAATCTGAGCAATATATGTTTAAGAATTAAAAAAGGAGGATAAAAAATACTTAATTCTAATAATCAGCTGCCCATGGCACTGATGTCATTTTAGTACTTGCCGCCAAACTAGCAGGATGGAATCCTTACAAAACATATACACTGCAATTTCTTATTTCCTTTTATTATTCACTATATTCATTTCACTTTGTTTCAAACCATTATAAAAGCAAAACAATGAACATGTAGTTTCCTACGAACTCACAGATTCCTGTTACAGTTTTAGTGATAATATTATCTAAAATTTAGTCTACTTTAGGAGTACAAACTTTTGTGTCTCTTGAAAATACGAATTCGAGATATGTGAATCACGTATTTCAATGTTGTAGAATCGACTGGCATTTTAAATGCATAGTGTTTTTAAAATAAATGTATTAATCTATAGTTACAAAATTAAACTAAGCATATTTTGTTGGAAATATGATTGAGTTTGCGAAGTATCTAAGCTGAATAGAGAGGAATATGGAAGATAGACTTTCGAATGGTAATAGATCATTTTGCAGTTTGTACCCTGAAGGTCTTGAATATCTTACGATACTGAACTTCATGAGAAACTTCCAAGCTACGAGGATTAATAGTAATTACCCAAGACTTTCTATATTGTCGGCTTAAAGCAGAAACTAATTAACTGACATTTTTCGGGAATACGCTTTCTGATACTAAATGCTTTACTTCATGATGATGAGAAATACAATGTCATACTGTACTTTGTTTGAAAGAAAATATAATGCTATAATAATGCGAACAATTCTTATTTTTGACCTAAAAACAAATAGTCTTTAAACGGCTGTTCTGTAAAAAAAAATTTTGTCAGATAATGAGTTCCTACTCTGAGCCGAGGATATATTTATTTGAATCTAAATTCAAGGACAATTGTTTGAATGATTTTCGATTTATTTGTTAACTGTCCTTCAAAGCATATATAAAATAAAGTAATTGGATCTCATGTGATATGTTGGTAAATGTTTACACAAAAATATGAAACGCATTAAAAAACAATACTGAAAATAATTGCGAAAATTTTTCAATTATGTACAGTGTGTTTGCATGTAACTGCTTATTTTTTATACACGTGACTTTAATTGTCATTTTGCCGTCATATTAGAGACAGCACGCACGAAGAACACGATACAGTTATATTTTCACTATTAAAAGCTGCGAAAATGTGGACATTTTTTCCATACCCGCACCACTTACATCCATATGACTTTCTTACCGCACAAGACTTACTTGGATCCATATTAAACTTACTTGTACGTGTGAAAAGTATCCAGTTGTCTTACGTTACTAATTACGTTATTAATTTTGTTGCCAAAATATAATTAGGTTACTCACCTTCATTTCAGACTATCTTATTTTTGTCCTTGCCTAATACTCATTACTTACATTTTCATTCTCCAGTTCATGCAAGCTTAATTTTCTATTGATATTCTATCATTATAGGTGTTAGCCGATTTTTAAACTTACGAAAGTGTAACATACGGAAATATTCTCGTGATGGTTTTCCAATGTCTTTTGAACTAGAAATCTGGACTACTGTAAGTTTTGAAACATCTCAATCTAAAACCCTAGTTTAAATGTATGGAATGAAGTAAAAGCTTTTGTATTTAAATTTTTATAACGAATAAATACTTCACATGAACTCAGTTCGAGCAAATTATGTCAAACTATAAGTAAATGCTACAGGTTAAAAATTATTGCACATTTTAAATATGAAATTATTATTTGTCATTGAAAGCCCATTACTACTACCATGAAGTTTTGTCTACAATTTCTACGACGTGTAAGTTGTATTTCAAATGTTTATCAATTGAAACATCATAGATTAAAACTTAAAGCTAGAATCTGTTCTTGATCCTATGAAAGGAAATTGAAATCAATAAAATATTTGCCCAATAAACTAGGAACTTTTGGTTGTAGCTGTTTTTCTCATACATTTACAGATTTTGGTCAATTAATTTATTTCAAGTGCGTATTCACAGATTGTACAGTCTACAATGCAATACATAATTATTATGAATTTTTATGAACAAATGGGAAGATTTTTATTCAACAACAGGGAACAACATACAAATATCTATTTCTTCGTATTTTAATGTTTTTTCTTATGTTCATAAATATTTAAGAATTTTAAAAGTTTTTGTAAATTGTCTCTCTAAAGAGGGAGATTAAGGCATTCAGTAGACAGTGGACTTTCAACATCACCCAAATCAATCGAAAAATAGATTTTTTAATTTTAGCGGTAAAAATTAATTGATATCAAACTGAGGATAGAAAAAATAATTTTTTAATTATGATCACTTTTGGTGGGGTTACTAATGCAATAACATAAGACATACAGTAGATAAGTATAGTTAGCATACTACAAAAACACGTTTTTCTCCGATTCAGAATTTTTTTGACATTCCTCTGATTTCAAAATCTTCCCTGGCATCAG
The DNA here is from genome assembly GCA_933210815.1 of Meta bourneti. Classification (NCBI taxonomy): domain Eukaryota; kingdom Metazoa; phylum Arthropoda; class Arachnida; order Araneae; family Tetragnathidae; genus Meta; species Meta bourneti. Next base: position 28,525,376 of record OW119934.1, read on the forward strand.
GTTTTAATTGCTTTCCTTGAAACGTTTTTAGATAATCCTTGCAACTTGTTGTATATACCTAAGTGAAAATGAGAAATTAATCATGCTTCCAAATTTTGGAATTTTGGTTTAAAGTGTTGCTTAATCTGTTTTTTTTTTCAAACTTTTAGGCGTTTCAGAATAAATTTTTTTTGCTTAATAAGCGAGTCATAAACTTACTAAATTGGTGTTAATTTGATTTATATGTATGCAAACTATTATGTGTATTAAAATTTTGACAATACATGACAAATTAATGCTCATGGGATCCATCCAGGTTTCCTAAAAAAGATTTGATGTTATAACTTCTACATAACTTAATACTTTTGGACCAAACTTAATATAAAGGTCTTTTAATAAAAACCGAACAGTCTGCAAATTTTATAACAATCAAATAATAGCTGCGTAAATTTGTTTTGAAAGTCCATACTGTCCCCTTAATTAAAAAAAAACAATGTGATTAGAAATTTTCGTCGATTCATTGTAAAGCAAACGTGTTGTATTTCAAGTTTCCATGAAATTTTTGTAGTTTTATGTTTTATATTCGTATTTAACTTAACAAAAACCTCTTGGGATACATTATATTATTTCTCTAAATTTTATAATTAGTTCATAAGAATACAAATGCATGTAATATAAATCAGACCATATCATAGTAAAGTAATATGTATTAAACACTTAAATTGAAGATTACTTATTAAGAGTATAATCAATCCTCAACTGATATTAATTAGTTTAGGATGAAACATTCTAGACAATCACCATATTTTAATACTGCATTACACATTAAATTAATGCATCATTATATATTCATTAAAAATTAAAATCGCTAAAATAATATTGAGTTCAAATTGACGCTACTGAATAAAGCATAATGAGTCTTAACATTTCTAAAAAGGTAAATTTTTCTGATTAGATTACTTACTATGCAATATGAAAAAATCACAGAAAAACTTTTCTATGGTATATGTTTAAAAATTATAACGAAGGATTTCCATATGAAAGTTAGGTTTAGAGGAAAGCAAATCCAATCTAGTAGATGTTCGAATTGTGTTTTCATCAAAAGTTACGAAAGTAATTTAGAGTAAAGTGGAAAATATCTAAAAAGTCGTTTTGAAGAAATTAAAATACGCCATTCAGTATAATTATCTTAGGAAAAATGTCAAGATAGATGTTATTGCAAAGTAAATTTTAAAGCTGCATGTATTTGCTTAAAAATGGAAGGCGTACTTAATTTATTTCCGCTTTCAACTATTTTTAAGTTACAATACATTCATTTCGGTTCCATTAAGCAAAATGCGAAATTTTTGATGGGTTGATAGACCTAGAGAAATCCTTTTCTGGTGCAAGTTATTTTATAGAAGAATTAAACGAAGTGTTTCTTGTTCCAGCAGCTCTATGTTCAAGTCTTGATTCAGAGCTACTGGCAATTAATGCTACTTGAATGCATTCTCTCTCCTTAAATGATCGTCCTATGTGTATTCTGACAAACTTCATAGCTACCCTTCACTGTCTTTGCCAGCATAGAACAGGCAACTACTTTTTAGAATTAAGGAAATCACACAGCTTGTCAAATTAAAGGACAGACATCACTTCGCAGTGGATTACTGCGCATTGCGAAGTGTATAGCATTGAAATGGTTGATTAGTTACCTAAATTGTCAACCACAATAGGGGCCCAGTTCCTTTGTCAGCAACTACCCGCTCTAGGTGTTTGGGTGGGGTCAGGAGAGAGACTCGATCACTTTGGGGTACTTTCCGGAAGAATGCTGGAATGAACCTCCATCTTTACAATTCCCGAGTGAGTCTAATGACGCCATTACTTTAAAAAAAAATCCCTAGAGCAGTTGTCACTTTTTCTGCTAAAGCCAGAATAGGTCACATTGTAACTCAGGCCTGCTTGAATCGCTTTCATCTTGCTGACTCCAACAAGTGCCTTATTTGCCTTGATGAGGAACAGACTTTGAAGATCTTGTTCGACTGCATCGGAGAGAACATTTTTAGAATTCTCTTAAAGAAAATTTGATTTATCACCTATTTTTACTCTTTTTCTAATGTTCATTTTATGTATATTGCTTCGTTAGTATACAGAAGACATCGTGAATTTGGCGTTAATACGCAGGACTCATGTATCAAGATGTAATAAATAGTTTTAGAAAAAAGTTTACTTTTTACTTTTATTTAATAATAATGATATAAAACAGTCACAATTATATAAAGCAGGCAAAATTAGAATCTTAATTTGATATTTGAATGTTTGGCACAAAATTTACTTAGTAGGCCATAGCAGATTTGATAAAATCCATCTTTTTCACAGACGAAATGTTAAAATGAAAATCTATCAACTCATTAAAGTATAAAAATGAAAACAGTGTTTAAAAAGTATATATCTTACAAAATTATCACGTAATTTTAGGAGCAAATATTCAACAAGCTTATTTATACATAAAGAGTAACTATGCTGTCAAACCCTTCACTGTAAGTAAACGGAAAAAGTATGTTCACAATTTCATTAAATAGTATGGAAATAATATGACAAAATTATATGGAAGGTAGTTTACCACGAATGCAGTAGTTTTTTTGGAATATATATATATATATATACCCTTTTTGAAACCGCTATTCGAGTGCACAAAATAATCAATTACTGTATAGTACATAAGTCAATAAATCACTTCAAATTGATTGTACAAATTTGGGAATTTATGTTCAGTAAAAATATTTGATAGTTAACAACCCATTCATTTCAGATGAACCCGGATGAATATGGGACAAAAATTAATTTTCAAAAATTAATTTGGGTTTAATGATTGAATCCTTTGTACCCCAGTATCAGAAACAACATTTCAGTTGGGATCTGTTGAAATACTTTAAAAAATGTTAGGGATATGTCAACATTTTTTATCACTTTTCATAATTATAAATACATAGAAAAATGGAAAAATAATAACTCGGAAAAATAAAAATTATAGCATTAAAGCCCATATTGTAATAACAGGTAAAGAAGAAGCAGATAAAAAGACAAGGATTTTTTATTTATAGAAAATATTTTCCAATATACAAATAATATTTTACAAATACTTTTCAGATGAATGGCAGAAAAGAGGGACAGATTCTTCAAAATGAAAATGTATATTTCAATTTTTTTTAAATTGTCAATAAAAACAGAATTTTAACCAATTTTTATAAACCAGCTATCAACACAACGCGGGGAGTCTTCGTCAATATCAAAACAGATTCATCAAAAAAGCAACATCAGTCAGTGTGGAAAAGCCGTAGATACTGTCGAGCAAATAATCTTCCATTGCAGCCTTTAAACAGAACAGAGATCAAGATTCTATGATGAATAAAGAGAGATACCGATAAATGACCTCACACACCACAAAAAATCTCACTAGCCAGCATCATTAAATAGTCTTTGCAGATGGGATTGGATTTTATGCCCATAGAGTTTTTGAACTGTGATAGAAACAATCTCTAAAAATATACTTAATGTTAATGAAAGTCGTAGAAATACTGTATACTTGTTTTCTGTACGTCTTCGGACGCGGGTCTGGTTAAATAAATTTAACATTGCAACTATTGAAGCGGTTCCGAGTAGAGAATTGATCAGGAACTGGGCTGAAATGAAAAAAGGCATCAGGTTTTATTTTTGGAAGAGGGGAAAGATACTGGAATTATTTTGTGAGTACACTCCAATATTACAATCAATCGCAGTTTATGAAAAATAACAGCTGGAAGTTTGATTCATTTCTGACTATACATATGCAACTATGTTAACTGAAAAAATGCCAGCTGTAAAAACTGTTTACAAAAAGCTAAACGTATCTGGGCAATAAGAACAGTTTACGATTATAATCCAGTATCTACTTACAAAGAACTCTCTTTAATAAGCCTATGAGAAAAGGAATTCCATGGTGCAAGTCAAAGCTTTAAAACAGACCTTTTATCAAATATTTGTTTTTCGTGGATATATTTCATGATTAATACATTTTTTCAAAACTTTGACCAAAAGGAAACATGGGCAGAGGCTTAAGCCCCAGTAGCTCTTTGCAGGACCTTGATTAAAAGTATTTTTATAGCAATAGCGTATCGTAACATTGGTAAATGGGGATACACAATTTCGATCATAAATATGCGCAGAAAAATTAATAACAAAATGAATAATTGATAGAAAGCAAAAATCTTATGCTTAGCTTTAGAGAACCTAATAAATCAGCTCCATTCATCGGCAAAGACTATACAATACAAATAATTTTAAGCTTTTTAATAAAGGAGCAATTGCGTAACCAGTCCCGGCAACTCTATATGGATGATCTAAACGCTGTCTTAGAACTTGGTGGCAGTCTTCTACAAAGGCGGAAAATGATAGTATAGACCATGCACAAGGACCAATTACGCATGTTATCTGGATTGAATGCTACCCTCAATAGGATGGGGTAGAGGAAAAGAGTCAGTGATGAAGGTACCCATTGCGTAGGACAAACGGCATTAACTAGTCAAAGCAAGAAGCCATTTGAGGCTGAAAAGATCGAACATAAGCTGTTCCTGGTTGGTCAAGCATGTTTACCCTCTGAGCTTCATCGAGTAATGTAGCATTGCTTTCCCCCACAAAACATATGACTCATTAACCACATCTATTGGTTCAAAGAGTCATAGGAAAGATTCTATTCGACAAGAAGATCAAAACTGGTCATACATCGAAAAGGGAAGACTGCAAGTTGCAGAATGGATATATGCTTGTGAGCCCCCTCAGAAGGTTAAAACAGAAACTGAAGTCTTAATTAGATATACTTTAAAAAATCGTCGATTTTTTTCCACCAAGCTGTACTGAATTTTATTTTTTTATTAGGGGATGCTGGGCTTCTGGGCTTCTATGGACATCACACCCCTCATTGTTTTAATGAAACCAAATCGTAACTTGTCGAGTCTCACTAAAATCTATCCTGTTATCACAATTAATTCCCGAATAAAACCTGAAAAGTTGCGAGAGTACATTTCGTGCACTTCCTTTGAGCTGACGACAGACTCAATAAGAAGCAAGAGAAAAGGGAGAAGTGTCTGTGCTAATCGAATGCATCCATTGCGATGGCAAACACCATCGATAAATCCTAATAAGAAACCATTTAAGGCTGAAATAATCGGGAATCATCAGTCCCTGTTTGGGTTATTGCTGTGAAAATCAAGGAAATTAAAAAAGAAACTGACATTTCACTCAGATTTATTTAAACCCTCCTGGTGGTTGTCTTGACGAGGTATCTAGTCATTAGCAAAGCTGGCCAGATCTTGATGGACGAAATATCTCCTCATTAGCAAAAAGTTGGGCAGATCTTGATCTTGTCATTAAAAACCGCAGTAGCTTGATGGACGAGATATCTTGTCAAAACCACTCGAAAGGTTAAAAAAAATCGTCCATTTTGTTTCATATTTTACCGATATTTTTTTATTTTTACAATTTATTTAAATGTCAATTTTATATGTAACTATATATTTATCATTTATTTAACCATTGATTTTATGTTTATTTATATATTTATTATTTTATTATATATTTATTATTAAATAACGATAAAATTTTATCGCTATTTAAAATTTTTTTACAAGGGGAGGCCGGACTTCTGGGCTTCTCCCCACTGTTTTCTTGAAATCAAATCGCACCCTGTCGAGTCTCACCAAAATCTATCGCGCATCGCAATTAATTCCCGAATCCAACCTGAAAAGTTGCAAGAGAACATCTAAGCGCGCTTTCTTTTCGAGCACCACCACATTTCACCGCGACCATCAATCTCCGAGAGCGCGAGAAAGGAACTTACGATTCCGAATTCAATATTTTTCATCTAAACCGCCATCGCATTAATTTTTAAAAACGGATTTCCAGACGCGACACTCCCGAATTTGAAAAGCGATAAAAGGGGAAAGAAATCCGCCGTCAATTGAATCGATGAGGGACTGGGTACGCACATCACTCTGGGGAGGGTCGTTACAATTCTATCAGTTGAAAAAGGAGGTCCTCCCCACTCTGACGTCATTTCAGTTTCAGAGGGAAGAGGGGCTGAATAAAGAATGGAGGAACGAGGTGTTTTTTCTGTATTTAAAATCTACCGCTTGAGATGATGATGCATTGTGCTCCAACTACTTGGAGCTACCTATTCTTAATGTCATATTATGAATTAAATCCCTAGTTGGTATGGACCAACTTAACGCGTATAGCTTTGCTTTTTGAAGGAAAATTAATCTGGGCGTGCTTATGTGAGCCACACTGGAGGGGAGCATTTTTCGTTTTCGTGTTTTTCTATCGGTATTTGAATCTCAGTAATGACGAATCTCTAAACGATTGTGTTTTTCCTGTTTCTTATCATTAGAGTCATTATTTGATTTCTAAGGGAGACGCAGAGAATGGAGCGAACAGTTGATTCATTTTACATTGATCGGGAATCATATGAGGTACTAAAAGATTCAGGTATAAGAATTCTTTTGAAATGTGTTGTCAGTTGATTTCCAGTAAAGAGATATTGATATCACTGATGTATACTGATTCCAAGTACAATGTATAGGAAGACTTTCAGTTCATAAGTTGTAGTCAACACCTGAAATCTCTTTTTTTTAAATTAACAAAAATGCAATGTATGTGAAAAATTAGTGGCCATACATGTCTTTTAAGAGATAAGTTTCACATTATAGAGGTTTTTTTAAAATATATTTTAATTTAAAAGATCAGGTTCTTAATCGTATCGTTGTTAATAAAGTTCAATGTATCAAATGAAGTAAAAAGCTCCCATATCAGATTCATTTAATAAAAATTTTACTGTTGAAACTGATATAAATTGAAATATACCCTTTTCGTACTTTTTATAAATTTTTAGTTCTTAACGTGTAGCACCATTTTGTTATAGTACTTAACATTATAATTTTATGAGTAGAATATTTTTTATCGATGTGCGTCTTGTAATGTTCTCAAAATTGGAGACAAGAGAGTAAATAAAAAGATCATATATTTTAATTTTAAAACTTAAAACTTCTAAAAGTAAACCTACCATTCAATGTTCCTTAAGTGATGTAGTTTTTCAAAGACCATTAGATGTAAAGTTAGTTGCCAATTTATGCGGAAATTTAAATAATTGCATGACGAGATAGGAATATTTTGAAAATAAATATAATATTTAAAGGGACATGTCAACAGGAAATTCAAAAATTTTTTAATATCTCAATTTTAAAAAAAAACATATTTTTCTTAAAAAATCAGTCAGTATTTTGTATTCAAATTTATAATTCTAATAAAATCAAATATATTTTAGGTTATCAGAGCAGTACAAATTAAAAAACTTGTAAATTGTGTTAATGTTTCAAGAACATCAAATATAGAAAAAACGAAGACAAATTGGAAGATATTGTGATATATTTGGTATTAAGACATTTGAAAATGTGAAATGTTTATTTAAGAAATTTAACTATATCGAATACTTATTTTGTTTTCCATGTTGTATTTTAGAAAGGAGAGTGCAGAACCCATAAAAATTAAATAATTCAGTTGTGTTTGAAAATTGTTTAAGTTGAAATTGAAAATTGTGAAAATCTAGAAGCCGATGAACAGGAAAAAAGGGTAAAAACCACAGTAAAAATGAAATATAATTTCAAATAAGCAACTTTAGACTAGTCAAAACGTGTAAATACATATGTAGTTGCAATATCACATACAATATCACAACCCAATTTAAGATGCATAACCCAGACTCTCACATTACAAATGGTAATATAGAAGCATATTCAATTCTAATTTTAACTATGCATTTCTCTTTTTACAACTGTTTAATGCACTGTATGGATATCGCTGCGTAAAACTTAAGGTATCTGACTACGTTCCGAGTCCTTTTTTAATGTTTAAATTATGCTATTTTTATTTTTAAGGTAAAACAACTTATAAAACATATTTTAAAACAAAAAAATCACTAAAAAGTATTGCAATTCATTAAAAAATTGGAAAATTTAGATAAAAAATGACGTTAACCAAAAATATTACAACTGAAAAATTTACGAGTTCATTTGCGTAGAATTTTGCTATCTCCTAAATATATTAGCTAAGGCCTGAACTAAAAGGTATGCAATACCTTTACAATATTCCTTTATACTCATAAGATATTGGGAATAGTCTACAAGAAAACATGATTTTTTGAAATTTTACCTTACTCCACAAAACTGAAATCTCTAAAACGTTTTCCTTTCAAGATAATTCTTATATCCTAGTTCAAGCCCTCCAAAACAAATATAAAAATCAGTACACCAAATTTCGTCCAAAAACATATAGTACATTTTTAGTTATCGCGTTTCTCGTGCAAAATTTTGCTCAAAAACAGAGAAAAATGCATTTAAAGATTTGAATACGAATTAAAAAACAGCCGTCAAGATCTATTCAAATCATTTTATCTCCACTTACATTCACTATACAGACAAAATAAAAACAGTTTGTAAAGAAAAAGTCTAAATATTAAGAATATGAAATAAATGAAATATGAAATCTTAGTCAAAAATCGACTTTTCACCGTCAGATACCGTAAATCTTATTTACTTAATATACAATTTATAAGAGAAAAAAACGCCCCACGACACACATTAATATTTCATTCCTCCAAGAATAAGAAAAGAAAAGCCAAGAAATAAGTTTCCAACATAGCTTTTGGCCTAAGCGGGTACTTAAACGCGTTACTTTCATTTAAATAACATTACTTGTTTCCGTTGCAAATAGATACTCCCGCAGAGACTGATCTGAGCATTACATCTTCTCCAACTAAACGCACCCGAGAGAGATTAGGGAGGAAACCGGATAAGGTTTCTAAATTAGTGCACCACTGCCGCTCATTGAAGCACATTCAGTCTACAAATACTCGTCAAATCACATTAACACATCCACTGATCGGATTACATGCAACCTCCGGGCTACATTTTTAAGCACCTGCTCTTTTCGACGTTGTTTGCTGCGTCTTGCAAGGCCTGCTCTTCGTCCTCTCGAAAATGATAAATTTTGAATAATTGTTTCGCTGCGGTTCCAAGAGTGAAGCCTCATCAAGAAAATTAATGAAAGAATTCAGAACGTGAAAAATGAAACTCCATGTTTCTACTCAAGCCTTTTATGCCTTTGAACGGAATAAAATGATGGACGTCCCTATCACACAAAATTGTGATGGTAGAAGCAATATTTTTAAGGGGAGTTGGTACAAAATTTTCGAAAACATGAATTTTGAGGTTTATAGAGATTTGAAAGAGTCTATTTTATGCTCGTTCAGATGGTATTTTATTTTTGTTTCAGCACCTATTAGAACTTAAAAAAAAACCTAAAAGTTTGAACTTGAAACTTTAGTTACTCTAAGCGAACATTTATCTTCGAGGTACCTTTTCTAAAAACAAGTAAAACATTTTCAACATGTTCTTCAAACATCATAGATTACACTGAGTTGGCTGTTTTATTGTTGGTAGAGTAGTTAGTTTTTACAAATATTCTATGTTCGTACATACTAACCAGAACATTTTTCTACAAATGTTCCAAGTTAAATGAAATCTAATTTTATTTAATTTCGTTCCATCGATGGAGCTTTCCAATGTGTTTAACATACACGTTTACTACAAACTATGCACAATAAATAATAAGTCAGAAATTGCGTGTGTCAACTGTTAAATTATTTAACATTAAATTGAGATTTGTCTCTATAAGTATAGACGTCAAAATTATTTACGTGAATTCATAATATACTAAAGAAATAAAGTTATTGCATATAAAATATTGCACACGCATTTCAAGATTTTAAAAGCAAGTTTTGAGGTGATTGTTAAAAATAGGCAAGTAATGCATTTGAACAGATAAACTAATTTTTCTTACATGCATCATACAAGTTCCATTTCATCAAATGTTATTGAATCATTTTAAGGGATGCTTTCCTTCGGTAGTTTATAGTTTTTTTATCAATAAAGTGGTAATTTTACAATTCCTTCTGTCCGCTCTCAAAACATTCTAGTAAATAGCCAAAGCAGTAACTACGCCAGTATTAACTCTCAAAGTCTCTGAAACTTTAAAAATCTACCAAACCCATTCTACAAAAGTAATTTGTTTTCACAAATCGTTAAACCAGCCTTCCCTTCTGGAATTTCAGCCACAGCTTAAATGATCATCGATTTCTCTTTAAAAAAAACCCTCCCTGTTCTGTTACGTTTCCATGTCGAACATCAGTTCAAATGTGTCATTCATTCCGGAACACAATAAGTGAATTAAAAAGAAGCAAGGCGAGTCAAAACTTTTGTTGAAGAGCAGTAATTAATTTCATTTTTAGAGGAACGTATTCACCGTGATCTATATTGGGCGGGCCCTCAACACGCCACCTTCGCATTAAGATAGCGGACGCAATTGAGAAGCCACCAAGCCTAACAACGCTTAGCAGAGATTTTTTCAATACAGCTCATACACATCTACTTCAGTTGCCCTGGGCAGTTATTCATTATATTCTGCGCCTTTCTTTTCTCCCTTTCCCTCTCTTTTCAGTAATGTTTTGCCCTTTCTATTTCCAGAGATTATTGACTTCTGATTTTTCTTTCGCTATTCGGCTACTCAGGAATTCTTTCAATTACAGATGAGATATAAATGCGTAGATTTCTCTACAGAATGGAATCAAGTATTCAGTTTTCAGATTTGTGATGTAACATGGATTAAAGATTTTTTATAGGTTGAACTAACGCGGATAATTTACTTCGTATGTACATTAGTGTCTCTATTTGTTGGTAAGTTCTAACGAATTAATATAAATTCATTGAATGGAATAGTATTTGAAAATGTATGTTTCATTTAATATTGCTGTATAGTTGTTCAATAAGGTAAGTTGTTCTCTATGAATAGATAAGAAATCATTGCTTAATTGTTTAGTTGAGACATGGTTTTCAATTTAGTTTCAGCGTTCAGTCAGAGTATTTTATGGTAATGAAACGAGATCCACTATGTAACGAACTTTTCGAGATTAAAAATTAAAAAGGTTTTTATTTGAAGTTAGAACCTTTCTATAAATTTAGCTATGATGATTAGTGAAAAAATAAATCTGGCTCAAGCATAAAGCACTTCATAACTTCAGAGTTTTAGACACTTCGCTTGAAGTTATATCAAGATATTGGTACTACTGAATTTAATAGAGATAAATAACGCATTATTCAAGTGCTGAAAAATGTTATAAGAAACGTCAATTCTTTTTGGATAAGTGTAACGGAATTAACGTGCGAGAAATAAAATAATTAATGATTTTGTAACTGCAGTGATTAGAAGGCATATGACTTTTTAAAAACTGAATAATTAATTTTTAAACAAGGAATCTAGAGTAGAGATACATAAAAACAGGAGCAGATCAAACCAGAATCTATCATTCCTTTTTATAATAACTTCATCTGTTTAAAATGTTAAAATTTCCATTCACGTATCGGTTGTAGAGACGATATAAAAAGAGAAAAGTTTGAAAACCCATTAAAGAATATTATAATTTTTCATGACACCATCTGAAAGGGATGGTACAAAATTTGATTAAAGTATTCTTATTTTGTTTTTATAGCGTTTAAGAAACGAGTATTTTGAAATAAAATAAGACAAATCTGATTATAATATGAATGTTATTGATTGTTTAGAGTAAGTATTGAATCTTATTGAGAGGCACACTTCTTTACATGCATATATAGCTTTAGAATGAGGAATATGAATCGCTTTTTAATGATTATACATGCAAGTTTAGAAAATTGAATAAAAATTAGTATATTTATAAGCCCATAAAGTTTCACTGTGATAAAACAGTTAATTTTTCATATTTTATTTATTGAATTGAAGTCAACGTTTTTTAGTTAAGCTACTTGAAACAAATTATTATAACTAGGAGATTCAAAATCTAAAAATTGTAATTCAGAATAGTCAATTTTATGAATTTGCGTAAAATTGACTATCAATTGACTTACAAGTAGGAAATTTTGCAAAAACTAAACATATATCTTGAAGCTTAAATATTTAATTATCAATCTTCTACTTCCCAAATAAATTGACCGAAAACAAGCATGTCAACATAAGTTAGTCGTAGTAATTAAGTTTCACCAAGAAAATTGCATAAAAGTTGAACTTAGCAAAAAATTATTGCTGTACATAACTCCTCGAATCAAAACTCCATATTACTTTAGATCTGAAGCGCTTCAAGTGAGACTCGATTCCTAATATACGAGTCTTCTACTAAAAACAATAAAAGAAACTCCCAGTATACCTATTTAAATCCACTTCTAAGATAAATTTTATACCTAATTTCAATTCCATTTTCGTATCTATAATCATTAATTATTTAAGGATTTGCTCAAAAATCTATGCTTCACTTCTACATATCCAAACAACGAATATTCATTTTTTTCTCGCATATACGCAGAATTCCTTAAGAAGTTCTCACTTTAGCATCGGGTAGAATACAGCGAACAGTGACAGTGTTCTAACTCGATTACTCAGAATCTGGATGAAATTTAATTTCAGAGATATAAAAGCTGAAGGCAAAAAGGGTCGCATTTCACAAAAAATAAAACTTGGGAGACCCGAGTACGTGTTCAAAGACTTTAGTGTTTGCTTTCTACGGAACTTCTAGTTCCTGAAGAATGATAAGGTATTAAAAATGTACGCCATCTTTCATACAATTTATTATCAAAGGAAATATATGACATCCCAAAGAATAATTTTTAAGTTATGAGACATGAGTGTTTTTCTTGGTTTATTCATGAACTTTAAAATAAACATATCTTAAGTGCGGCTAAGTTACAAAAATATAAGTGGTATTTTTGTTTTATATGCTAGCTGTATGGTTGTGCTCTTAAAATGTTTTTCTGACCGTAAGATCATTTTATTTCTGTATATTGAGCTTCTTGAGTGCTAAGAAACATCTGCATCTATTGTAACTCTATTTTTTGCTTTCATGAGCCTTTGAGTTAGATACTTCCTGTCAGCTTCTATTTGCAAGGAAAATTCAGACCATCTCATATATTACATCGTTGTGAATCTTTTATTTATATCTTTTCCTTGATAACAATGGCTTAACAAACCAAACCTTCCTAATTCGCTCCATTAGTAAACATTCCTAAAGATATCGTTTAAAATTGCAGTCAAATAGAGTAAAAGATAAAAACCTTACACAAACTGGTGATCAAAGTCTAAAAGCATCAAAAATGGCTAATAACGATGAAAACAAGATGATAAAATGGTATTTAGCTATATAGATGGAACGTAACGTCCACCATCGTCAAGATTAAAGTAAACAGCAAAAGGTGAAACTTGAGTTAAAATATATTATCTTTAAATTTATCTTAAACCTTAGTTAGCTTATTTATTTAACCTACTACATATGAATTTAAAGCATACCATTATTTAACTTATACCATACTTTCATCATCATAAATTCTTTAGTGCTTAGGGGCACATAAGTCCTTCAATCTAGATCGCCAAAGTTTCCTGTCCGATGCTACAAGTCTAGCTTCATACCAGCTCGTCCATCCAGCCTCACTTCTCTCTTGTTCCATCATACGTCGCCAGGTCAAACGTTCACGCTTTCTCTTTCCATCAGGGGTCCAGGTCAATGCTATATTAGGAATACTATCCCTGTTCATACCATACTTTGAACGCAACTTATACCATTAGCTTACACATCCTGTGTGTGAAGAATTCTTAAACTATAAGTTTTTTAAGCTACAAAATGTTGAGATGGTGACAACACAATTCAAATATAAATGCGAGATTTTCTTATATTTAGCTCTGGCCCTGAGATGATGGTGGACATCTTTCTTCCCCGCAATTGCTAGACCATTTAAATCAATTTATTTTAATCTTTATACGTCATTTTTTGGAGTTAGTCAAAGTCAAAAAGACTGCATTGAGATACCACTAAACTAAGACTTGAATTTATTGAAACAGTTATCTTGAAATGAGTATAAGGCATTAGACTAATCTGAATACATAAAATGGCTAAATAATTAAAGAACAGTCATGGTTAAAAACACTGCTTAAAATTTCAGTCCCAATGGTTAAATTTATAGATGTTTTTCTTTGACGGAGTGAATAAAAATCAAGTTTCCAAAACCCGAATACTTTGGACATTTTATTGATAAAAGTTTTTAAAAATGATCTTAACCTCTAAAATTATTGAACATTACACATGTTCTAAGCATAAACGTGGTTAGGATTACTAGTTTTACTAGCGGTTAAAATGGAAGTGATCAAAAGACGAAACTAATGTTGATATTCTAGTTTCGAAATTTGTCAATTATTATGTCAATTTTGAATAATATTTTATTTTATTGGGAATATTACATTCAATGAATATAAAAGTTAATATTTAAGATACATAATAAATTCCCACACTATAAAGTCTAGCTTTTTCAAAACTTATGATGTTCAGATCTGAAACATAATTAGCAGCTTCTTATGAAATGAGTAACGTCATAATTAAGATTTAGAGATTAATGGTAAATAAATATCAAAACGAAACACTTGGATCTATGCAATGAAATACTTCAAGGAAAAGGAAATCTAATCAATTCCCAAAACATTGATTAGCGTCCGATAAGTTACATGAATATTTTTACCTTGCTGTATATGTATGTATTGTATAAAATAAGTACCTTGTTTGTGTTTGAGGCTATTTAACTACGATATTTTTCCCAGTGGAAAACTTCATGAGACGCATATTGCACGTTTGAAAGAAAATCAAGTGCACAAAAATTCATCAATCTGTTAGGATGATTTTAAAACATTATGTTAGTAAAACAAACACAGAGATTAACTATAAACTTCGCTTTCAAGTACAGTTCACAATACTTCAAACACTAAGTGTATTTGTACTATTTTCATTAAATTCGCCCAAACTGTAATTTGGTTAATTTGCTACAAAATTCACTTCATGGCTCATATCATGATCGAATGAATAGTAGGAAGTAATTTGTTTAACTTAACGATCTATATCTTTATCCTGTACTATAATAGCTGCACGTGACGTAAGGATGAATGGTTAATAAGGGATTTGTGCTAAAAAAAAGACACTACAGAAGCATACTTTTTAATATTTCTCCGAGGACGAATATTCCGTGGCCACGAATCTATATTTTAGCATAAAATATGTGTGATCACTAAATTATATGCCCCAGCAGATACTGAAATATTTATATTAATCTTAAAGATTTTCTTATAAAGTAGCTCAATTTCACTACAGTACTTGACGCAGTGTGAATTTCAAAGGACAAGCATGAATCTTGTAGTAGGAGATGCAATGTTTATAGAGATGAAAATTAATCCACAAGTTTTCCCTTCTTCAACTGAATCTCCCTTTAAATGATTTCTTTGCAGTACTAGATTGATGCAGTATTCTATCAGTTAATGGTGGCTGGTTGCCATAGAAATGCCGAAATCGGTCTGCAACTGATAATTCTTCGTGTGTGTGCGTCCAGAGTCAGCCACGCGTTTTAAATCTCCCGGGGGAATTAAGGTTAAACCACAAAATTCACGCACGAGCGCTTTGATTATTAACAGCGTCGCCTTTGGCATTCCCTTTCAGTAACATTAACTTCCGCTCGCGAAGCTGCGTAATGGCCTCCGCCGAGTGCGAGCGGGAATGATTGGACGCCACCTCCGATTGTGTGAGGGATTTTCGAAATTTTAAAGAAACAATGATTGCGTAAATATTGCTCACGTAAAAGCACAACACGCGAGAGATCAATGCGAGAGATTTTATGTAAATACGATGGGATGGTTCGGGATTAATGTTTCAAGTGTTAAAAATGATTCCGAGTTCTTTGATTTAAGGAGGGATGGATGTTCTCGGATGATTTAAAGTAAAAATCGGTTTAAGTCGGAAAATAACGAGCAGCCCAGAATTTTCATAAATATGAGATCTCAAAAGTTGCTAAATACATACATATATATATATAATAAATAAAACTTACAAAAATTGAAACGTAAAGTAAGTAACAAAAATGCAGACCAGCAAAACGCCAAAAGGTAAAAAATGTAGACAAGCAAAAGTCAAAATACCGGGGTATAAAATAGTCAAACAGAAGCCAGAAGGCAGAACTGTCCATGTATGCGCGCTGAAGCTGCAGACATAGCATGGATAGCAATATAATTAATTATTACAAAACAAAACAAAGAGAAATTTAGGAATTTAAACTCAAGAATACCAAGAAAATTTCGAAAAAATGAAGTTCCGAATTCTCAACTGTGATGTATAATGTGATTTTTGGGAGCTATGAGTGGCATTTGTTGGCGGTCCTCATGTAGGTTGCGGCGGATTGTCGAGCTGAGGTTTATTAATGTGGGTAAGTTTGTATTCTCTTCTACAGTTCTGTATTGCACTTGTTTGTATTGTACTTGTCTTTGATGCGTATCCTTGGATATCCCCGGTTTTGATTTTCTAATTTTGATTATCTAATTTTGCCTTTCTACTTATGGTGCTTGGAGGGGTGTGTGGGCTACTTTTGGTGAACTGCCGCCCACACGCAGAGAACACCATATTGTGTTGACTGGGTCAGGCTCCTTCCTGATGGCGCTCTGATCCACTAACACTTCACTTTTATTCGAAATTTTCTTGGTATTGAGTTTAAATTCCTAAATTTCTCTTTGTGTTGTTTTGTAATATTGAATATATATAGTTTCAATTTATATTGAAAGTTTTACTAATATAAATAAAAACTGTATATAATACCCAGTTTTAATAGTTAATTAGATATAACATACAGCGACCCAAAAAATATCCTCAATGGGAACCGATATTTTAGGAAGTCCAACAATCTAGAAATGTCATCGGACAAACTAAGATTTCAAGCACTTTCGTTTTGTAATCTTTTATTATGAAATTTAATAACACTTTCTTAAGACCAAACATTTTCAAAAATATCAATTTTGAGATCTTTAGATATTTGAATAGTCTATTATATCTTTTGAAAAATTCTTCATTTTTGTTTCAGCTCCCAATACAAGGTTAATATATACGTAAAATCAATAATAAAGGAACTCATTTTAAAATTCATTTTGAAATCTATTTTCTCAAAGCGAACATTTTTTTTATCTTCGAAGTACTATCTCTAAGAAATTGTACCTTATGTGCAAAATCTTCCTAACATGTTCTACAAGGGTCATAGGTTATATTAAAGTGACCGTTTTATTACAGGTAAAATTGTTAATTTTTTACTAATTTTGAAGAGAAACAGAATTCGACATACGAAATTCTTAATTAAGTATATACTTGAATATCTATTGAGAGTTCTAAATATTACAAACTATATCTTCAGTAAATTCTATAAAAATATAAAAAATGAGGAAAATTAACTTTGTTTGAATTGAACCTTCCATTGAAGCTTCTTTTTCCCCATAAGGGATCCATATTACTGAAATGCTTTTTGGATTCTTGTTTTTCTGAAAGATTAGTAATTAGTTTTCCAAAAATTTACTACTCTGTTAGACTACACGATGAGCTTTATTTCCTCGCTTTTTACCAGATAAATCATTCCTCATCCGATTGCGTGGAACAATGAAAATGAAAACGTGTATGCTTTGAGTAGACTTCTCTGTGTCAAAGCAAATTTGCATCTTTACAATGAAATTCCTTTACAAAAAGATCTGCTCATTTTCTCATTTCTGTTTGTAGTTTTAAAGTTTTGAAATGTTAGATTTAAAAAGCTTTCTCCGAAGAATTTATACTATCTTATATATGTCTACTGAAGCACGTTGCTCATATGAGATATGAAGGAAAGAGGGTATTTTTGAAAGATTCATTAGATTGACTCCTTTCAGGAAAATTGCTTTCCATTAATGTGGGTTAATGGAGTTAGAAGACAAACCATCAAGACTCAATAAAAAGTAACTTACAGACTCGTGATTATATTATGCACTTTCAATATAATTCAAACATAAGTACTTTTCTATCACTAAGAATTTTTTCTATAAATGCAAATTTCTCGACTATCAAAGTTCAAATGAACTCCAGATAGAGTCAAATAAAGCAGTACTAAAACCCCTTAAGTATTTCATTTCAATGGTCAATTTGGAGATTAATATAAAATCATGAAACATATCACACATAATGAAAAGTGGAACAGTTTTTTCATTGCACATAACTTGCCTACAGAGATTAGTTATGAAACTTGATGAGTTGAAACTTGATGAGTGAAACAACTAATTCATCGTGCAGATGCGTTTTGTTTAGAACGGAAAGGCGATTTTAGTATTTTCATCTTTTCATCTGCTCTAATGAACACTTCTATACTATAAGACATAATTCACTGATGTTAGCATTTATTGCATTTGCATCCTCATGCAAACTACACTTTCGTTCTCTAATTTGCTTTATTGATTAATTCTTTTGGAAGAATGGAAAGCACATTTGCATTCACAAACATGCACAAATAAGATATTTATTTGATTGAAATTTAGATAGACAACTATAACACACTTAGGAATAAATTGCATTTTAAAATTCGGGAAGTGTATGCTTTTTCATATACTATTTTATTGATGTTATGTTGAATTACGGACTCATTTTATCCTCTAGTAATCTGAAGAGTATCTCAAATTGACTAAAGAGCATCGATTGTGTGTCTTGTATACTTTTTATTTACCTCTGTCGCCCAATCCGTCTGTTCTAAATATCTGCAAAATTGCACGTTCATCGTAAATGATAAAGATATTGGTCAAACCCTCAGATGAATATGATTCATTACCGCGAGCAATAAAGCACTTTCGATCGCAACTATGGGCTATTTAAAATCCCGATCCCTACAGTTAAGCTTGTACAAATTATTTCAGGTTACCAGACACGGGGAAATCTTTCGTCTGTTGGCGCTAAAACAGATCGATCTTCCACCGTCAGCCGCCTTCGGGTAAGCGTGCTTTTAGAGAACGAATTCACGCACTTCGCTAAAACAAATTGAGTCAAAGATTTCCGCATGCAGAGAGCTTTTCGGTTAGGTTGTGAAATTCTAAATTCGCAAGAAAGGTGAGAAACTTTAGGAAAAAGGAATTTCAAAAAATATGCATATTTTGGGTCTATACATTTGCATAGTTGATTTGACAATTTTAGTTTCTTCAATCATCACGTGTGTAAAGTATATCGGTGTAACTCTTTATCTTGCACTTCCCTCTGATGAAGATAGATATTCTAATAAGTCCAATTTAGTGAATAGTGAACATAAGTCCAATTTAGTGGTAAAGAGTATCATGAGTGTGATTTCTCAAAAATTCAAGCCCTACTCCCTTAACCTAATGTTTATCCACCCCTTTTTATACTTTTTAAAAATATTTGTCAAATTAAATGTCAATCAATATTATCATCATCAGTATTATAAGTAAGACTGATTATACACTTATAGGCGTCCTAAGCAAGTAAACGACAGTGCAATTGTAGTATCAGATCGTCTAAAAATACATTTGAATTAACATAAATAGATTAAATATATGATTCCTGTCTGCGAGAGAATAACTGAATGGGCTACTTTTGAAAAGGCCTTGATTAAATTAAACTCAAAAGCATACTGTATGAACGGAGATAATCACATTCGCATACTGATCTGAGGTTTCAGGTCCTTTGTTCAAACACCGTAAAGGGAAGACTAGTGATAAATTCCCTTGCATTTGTTTTCCATTAAATTCAGTATTAGTACTGATTCAGAGTCAATTTTCTCTATGTAATATGTGAAGCAGAAGTGTAATATCAATTAAAATCTGACAATTTTTTGTGTTCAATGAAAAAAGTCAAATATTGTTACCATAAAAACATTCTGCAGTCCTCGCTTTTAGGTCCCACTTCAAAGGAATTCTTTGAAAAAACCTGCGAACCACCTTTTAGAAACTATTCAACTAAATAAACATGGGAAGCAGTAGAATAAAAAAAGGGAAGCAAAGAGGGAGGTGATGACATGAGCTCTAAGCCAAAGTGTTTTTCAGTCTCTTGTGAATGAAATATAACCCAAAAAATCACATTAAATGCAATTGAAGTAATTAAGAGCATTTCTGACTGCATTGATGAATACTATTCTCAGTCACTTACTTAAGGCATATCTAGAATTGTTTGAGGTTTATGGTAGAAACCTACTTTGGTTTTTACGTTTCTGGATAACATGAGTTCGCATATTTTTAAAATTTTGTCTCAGGTTAGATGAACCAATACTTTTTATAATTACACTGAGTAAAATGTAAAATAATCATGATGATTATAATGTATGAACTGTGGATGCATTTTCTTGAAATACACATAATTTATACACAGTCGATACTGCTGATAGAATCTATTCCAATCCTTATAACGAATGACTGATAATTCAGTTTGGTATTTAAATTAAATCGGTGATTTATAACTATGAAATAAATTTCATGTCAACGGCAATGTACATTTTATTAAAAACTATTGAAAATTGAATGTATTAGAGTAAAATTAATGTAATTAGATTATTTAAATATATAACGAAAGAGGGGACTTTTCCCAAAGAATTGGCTATACTCTTATTTTCTACATATGTCAGAAGGTAGTTTTAACTAGTGCCGCTGTGCGATGCTGAGCGCATCAAATGGAAACGGCATTATCCTAATATAATTATGTGAACAAACACACACAATATGAAAATCACATAGTGTTTTAACAGTTTGAATTGATTCAAAAAATACATTTGAAGCTTTGAAATGAGATTATCAAACAGTTACGAAGTCAGAATGATATTCAGTTCAATTTCTCTTATGAGTGGCTCAAAAACTATTAATTGCAAAAAAATATAGTTAAATTTTTAAAATGCATTGGTGGTTAGTCGTGTTCACTGTTTTTATAGAAATAAGTCAACCTTCTAACATATTCGTAAGAATTACTGAAATATTTTAGTAGGGCTTTTTTTTCAAACTCCCCACACATGAGCTGACCATCTTATTAAAAATTTACTCACTTTTTTCAATTCATTTCTATCGATATGCTTCAGCATTTAATAATTTTGCCCATCTCATTACGTAAACTATAAGAAAACCCCAATTTCGGTTGATAAAAAAAGTTTCCCAGAGAGCGAGGAAAACCCCGAACAGCAGGTTGAATAATTAAAAAAAGGGGGGATTTTTTCCCTATCTCCGACTGAGGAAGATCATTCTTCCCCATCTCCAGGGGAGCAGAAAAAAACAAACATTCGGAAAAAAGTTTTTGTGAATATTAATTAAAAGTAAAGACATCCGAAGGAATTAAAGACCCCAAAAGTTTTTGCTAATGCCGGAACTGCGCTTCAATAATTAATTCTCCTAGAGGAAACCTTAATAAACGCCCTTTTATCATGTAAAAATATATTAATCGTCTAAAAAATAATTGAAATCCTTCAATGTGCAAAATGAAATCAACTGTTAGCAATTACAAACGCAACAAAAGTTTCCAATAGTCTTGATTACTTTGGTACAAAGTTGAAGAATGTTTAATTGAAAATTCCGAAAAAATAAAAAATAAATATTCAAGACGCATCTCCTTCATTTTGTTTGATTTGTTATTTTAAATTATAGAAATAAGAATTGCTTTCTGATGATGTTATGCTTATTTACAGTAAGTTAACATACATACGAAAATAAATATATGACAGGACAATACTACACGAATCATTTATCAGGTATCACCATGTAGAAATTTGGAAACTTTCTACGTTAGCATTAATATTGTGTAACAAGAACTGTTTTCCAAAAGGGTTTCCAACTAAATCGTTGCTTCTTATACAGTGTGATTCAAAAATATCAGGTACATTTAAGACTACTTTGGACGTTGAAGTTCATGAACAAATACTAATTACCTTTAAAATGTAATAACTAAATCTTAATGTAAATTAGATTCACTCTTGAAATGTTTTATTACTTCGAACTTTAAAGTTAGTTTCAAAAGTACAATTTGGTATTGGCAATGATTAACGTAGAATATCCATGCATATAAAAATGAATTGCTCAATACATGTTATAAGATTAGAGATGTTACAATGCTTTCCATGTTAATAAAGTGTATTTATAAAAGCTTTAATTCAGTCGGTATTAGCTTTTTCACTTTAAAAGAGCAGCATCAGAATTATTTAATATTAGCTCTTAGCAAATATTATATAGAAACTATTTATAATCGTGTCACAGGAATATTGAAAGAAAGATGATAAATATTTGTATACATTTACATGTGAAAGAATTTTAAAGCATTTAAATAAATAGTACCTTGTATTAAACATCTGTTTTGAAAAATAGCAATGCGTGAAAGTTGCGATAGTTGCGATTGTAATTAATTAACATATTAAGAGTAATTCTTTTTAGAACTCAAATAATTCGGACTACTGTAAGATTCTTTAAAACCTACCAACTACGAAATCCTTCTATAAAAAATGTTGTAACCTTGGTTCTAAATAGAAAAATATTATACAATTCTTGGGAATCTAATTTAGAGTTTGAGTTTTGGAAATGCAGAAATGTGGATTATGCAGAGATGGAGTAAAAACAAATTGACATTTTACAATGTAGGCATATCTCTTTCCAGACACTTCAGATATAAGCTATATTTAGATTATATTTGAAACAATTTACAATATCCTTTTCGTAATAGAAAACTGCTCATTCGAAGACATTTAGTTAATTTTTAGAAAGCCAGTGTTCTAGAGTTTCACTCAATTTAAGACAATGCAAACATTTTTCGAGAAGTAAATGGAAATGATCATTTGAGAGAAGTTGAACATGAGAGAATCAGTAAAGATATAGATTGTGATCTTTCTCTTCTAAATGTAAACTCCAACCATGTTTAAAGCCATTCACCAATCAAGATAAAAGGCTCCTGTGAGTAAAGTGATTGAGTCTGGCATTTGATACTCAATCAGAGGAGGGTTTAAACATTCTTCTACTCAAGGAAACAAGATATTCCTGTGAAGGATTTTTTCTTAGAGTAACACAGCTTTAAAAACTACTCTTTTAATCCCTCTAATTGATTTTATAACCAACAAAAAGAGCCAGCACTAAAATACGACGTAATTTGCAGCGAATCAAAAACTATATCCAATGAGCATAAATTGCGTTGGGTTTTATTCAGATCTTTTTATATTCCATTTTATTATTCATAAGTTTAACTTATTACTGATCACAATTTTTCATTAGTTAGAATTTTTACAAATGAAAAACATCTCTAGTATGCTTTCTTGTGAAAATTCAAGAGCAGACTTTTTGAAAGCGAAGTTTGGGTATGGAAAGTGTTTGACAAGAAAAAATGAGCAATTTGCCAGAAATCTTTTCGAAATTCAGTTTCTTCTACCACTAAGTTTAAAACTATAAATAAACCGTGCGATATGGTAAGTTTTGTAGCGCAACTGATCAACTTTATGACAAAACCATGGTTTTGTCATAAAGTTGATCAGCCATTTTTGAAAACCATTTTTGATTTTAATTCTTAATGATAACCATTTTTGATAACCATTTTTGATTTTAATCTCTAAATTGCGCAGGATCTTGAAGCTAATAAACAGACTTTTTAGAAAAATCGTAAAAAAAGGTTCACTAAGATCCATAAGTTTGATCGATTAAAATAAATATTTTGACGTCTTCTCTATTGGTCTGTTCATAACAGGTTATTTTCACATATTTCCCAATGAAAGTTCAATATTCATTTTGTTGCTATATAATATTTATCAAAAGTTTCACTCTTGCGATATATTAATGGGTATTTTCGAAATTGATAATTATAAAACCTACTAATAAATTAAAGTCTGTTTTAGGAGATATGCGATTGCTTGTTCAATTTTAATAAAATATTTTCCGACATATTTAACATGAAAATGTAAAACCTTATAAAAAAACTGAGACCTGCTTTTGTGTTGTTAAAAGTACAAGAAAACTGACTGCATCGCATACATTTCTCGGTAATTTGGGAGATTGTAATTTGAATTTTAGGGGGTCGTAATTAGGACTTCGAGAAGAAAGGACTGAAAACCTTTAAAATTGATTGACTCTCTTCATGTTCAGATATTTTCTATTTCTAATTAAAATTGTTATATAAATTGTATGCTTTCAAACGGAGGTCTTAGATTTTATAATGCTATGAGTCAAGTCAATTCAGTGAATCAAGATTTTGAAATATTTAAACAATCATTGGTTTCACTATGGAAAAGTAAAAAATATTCTTTAATCTAAACTTAATCACATTTTCGATCCAGAAATATGCCTCTATACCGTGTAGAGAAACGCATTCGATGTAGTCAAATTCCAAATAGCAGGTTGATGCCTATCAGAATCTTCCAAAATTTAATTTTCATTCATCTCATTAGTTATACAGGTGCATTGGGATCTCATCTCCAATCCCCGATTAGACTCGGATTTTGCAAGGCTTTGACGTTCTTCCTTCAGGCGTTTACTCGATTGGAAATAGAAGTCATTGGTGATTCCATATTTCCCTCAGGTAATTATCACACACAATTACCAGATAAATACTTTAACATTGCACGGATCAATTGTACTCACTCTCTTGAGGTCTTTCAGTGGTTGCGATTTACGTTAGTGGTTAGAGACTTCCTAGCGTAAATGATTAATTTTCTTATTGTTTTGTTGATTTTTGAATAACCTTGAATAGAGGAACGATCCGGACTTGTTGATAATTATTTTCACTTTCGAGAGAATACAATGCTTTCTTCTTGAAAACACTTTGTAAAAGGCAGAGATCATAGCTAAGAAGGATACATTTTTATAATACGAATCTAATGCATAAAGTGCTGAAATATTTATACTATTGAATCATTTGTTATAGAAATCGACAAGAAATATCAGGAATGGTGCATTTGGTTGATCCTAATACAGTGAAACAATATTTTACAAATGATTCTCTGAACGATTATTTTATTTAGAACAATAAATAAATAATATGAATCATTGGGAACATAACGTTTACGCAAAACTTCATAGGAAGTGATGTGCGTTGTAGTATCTAAATAGGTCGGGAAGGTTCCCATAAGCTAGAAGTTATCTCGATCAGAGAACATACTCATAGAATGGGTCGCCGGTACCATGGTACCTGGATCCAAGAGGGAGAGGGAGTTCAGAAAGATGGAAAGGATTTGTACACTAAAATATTTAGTTTATTTCCCAAGTTTAAAAGGGGAAATATTTAGTTTATTTCCCAAGTTTAAAAGGGGAAATATTTAGTTTATTTCCCACGTTTATAACGTTTAAAAGGGAAAATATTTGGTTTAAGTCCTAAGTTTAAAAGGGGAAATATTTAGTTTATTTCCTAAATTTAAAAGGGGAAGTATACATTGCATTTATTATAATAAAACTGTACAAGAAGTGAGCAAAGGGATAGAGAAAAAACTTAATTTGAGGTATTGGTATTGGAGCAACACAACGGACTATTGGTGACGGTCCGGGATCAATCCCAAAGGGAAAGGTCCGAGGACAACACCACGTAATTTTGAACCACGGTCAGATGACCTTAATTTGAGAAAATTAAACAATACTTGGTATACAACATAGATATTTCTCGAACGGTTCGTTAACCTTAATCTAGTACCGGGACCAGGCAACTAACCTGGTACTATGACCGCAATGTTCGTTCGTTCGAACGTATTGGGATACATTAGTACTCACGCGTTGGTTGTAAAGGTTAGAAGATTTGTGATATAAAATCATAGCTTTTGCTGCTTCTAAAATTGTACGTATTTCACCAAAAACAATGAGTCATTTTCGAAAACTGCATTGTACGTAGACTGCAAATTATAATTCTTGCTCTTTTCAGAATTTATTTACTGTACGCTTAAAGAAGTATGCGCACATTTTAGGAATTGTCCTTAGATGTGACTTAGACCAGGCCTGTTCCTAAGCTATTAACCACCCACATGCTAACCTCAAAAAGCCGCCTTTACCAAAGACATGTAATATTTCAAATAAATCGCCCTTGTTGATATAATTTAAATGAAACATAAGATCACCTTATAGATTCCTGGTATAGTTTATTTAAACACAAGTAGTTTCGTCCATTTTATTTTTTAAACGTCAACCTAAACAAATCGTTTATTTACTGAACGTTTTTATATTAAGTTGATCTATTTTATTCATTACTACTTTCAAGTGCACGCCCAGCACACCACTCACAAATGATCCTGGATATCACGTTACATAAACATGAAGGATAATATTTGATTATGATGAAGCTCAAATTATATAATCTTTAAGGATAATTTTTGATCATGATAAATCTCATGTTGCATAAACATTAAGGATAGTTTTTGATCATGATAAATCTTACATTACCTAAACATTAAGGTTCATTTATGATCACGATGAATCTCACGTTACATAAACATTAAAGATGTTTTTTGATCATGATAAATCTTGCTTTGCATAAACATTGAGAATAATTTTTGATCATAATGAATCTTACGTTGGAGAAACATTAAGGACAATTTTTGATCATAATGAATCTCATGTTAGATAAACATTAAGGATAATTTTTGATCATGATACATCTCTCCTGTTACATAAACATTAAGGATAATTTTTGATCATGATACATCTCCAGTTGCATAAACATTAAGGATAATTTTTGATCATGATAAATCTTACGTTATATAACCATCAAGGGAAAAGTTTAGTGTCCATCGTATTCTGTTCAAAGCCCACCGCTGAGTTTTATATATGACGAACCTCCCAACCAAACGTTTGTATCAGACTCGACAAAGAGCCGAGATAAACTTTTTAGTGTTATATATCGCATGTTCAAAGTCACAAAAATTATAAAGACTCCAAACCGTTCCCACTGGCCTATAACAGTCAAAACTACGCTCTGGAGAAGATTTCGTTTTGTTTGTTCGCTTCGCTTCTACCATCGTATTTGAGCAGAGTTATAACTAAAAATATAAGGAGTCTTCAGTTTAAAAAAATACTTAGAATCAGAATGGACAAAATAAAAAGGAGTCTGAAAATATTAAATAAAAAGCAACTCCTTTTGAAACGGAGAAAACTTTAGAGTGCTATCTATATATGCAGAGCAGGAAATATGGGTCCCTGTTGCGGCCTTACGGAACACATCAACACCGACACAATTACGGTTCGTTTCATATTGATTTTCTATTGTAAAGCGCGGTAAGGCTGCTTTCTGATAACTCGCCCAGGGAGTCGAGTTGGGCGATAGTTGAATTCTCAAAGGAGGTGGGGAGGCATTCCTCTTTGTTGGAAAGTCCTTGCCAAAACTCCAGCTCGAGTGCTGATTTGGGATTCATTGCCTCTTACATTTTTAGCAACTATAGCTGCAATCGGATAGACCGAAAAAAAGCCGCTCTATAGAGTTTGGCAAAGGTCTTTTGGCGCTTTTATTTTTGATAAAGCAAATCAATGAGTGAAAATAAAAAAAGAGCCAATCTCTCCTGAAGTACAGTAGTCAAGCGTAAAATCATTATGGCAGTGATCCCAGAACTTACAACGCCAACATTAGTTTTTTGTAGTTTTAAACTATCATAGGTTTCTTTGGCGAAGAAATTTTAAAGGCAGTTTTGCATCAGAATTGTTTCTAGATTTCGGGTCCAATTATGTAGCAATCTTATTAAATAGTATTATTAGTATGTATGTATAAATATCAAAACGAATCATGCAAGTGAATTATATATTTGTAACCTTTTTGTAGCTAAAAAGCTCTGTGTTATCGGGATAACTTTGTATTCTCTCAGAGTGAACAGAGGACTGAGTTAACCTTCAGCTGTCAAGGCCATAGAAAATGACCATACAAAGTAAGACATATAGCGTATTGTTAACTTCAATATTAATAATTTATTTGAATAAAAATATCATTTATATTCCTCTGTAAAAATAACTAATTCGTATTAAATTTTTATTGCTTATTTTAGTCGTCTGGAAAGAACGAAGCAGCCAAACAGCATCCATGGATTCTTTGGACAAGTGTCCTTAGATTCATGCTCCTTTTTTGATGTCATACATTACATCGAGACAAGTTTTACAACTTGTTTGTGATAATGTGGGAACAGAGGGCTGAATTTAAATACACACGATTGAGAAATAAGATCTCAGTCGTATGTATTCAACAAATTCGTATTGAGTGAATTTAATGCAAATTTGAATATAAATACTAATATAAGTTGTACGTTAAAACCACAAAACTATAGTATATAATCAAATGAGCTAAAAGGAACAAACTCGTAACGCCCACATATCTTTAATGCTAACTTTGAAATTAAATGTCATGATTCAACTTTGATACTTACATTTCCGTCTGATATTTTACAGTGAACGTCAACGAAATTTTACTTTCAGAAATCTTTAGCCTAAGGTTCATGAATCATTATGGTTAGGTAGTTTTTACATAAAGAAATAAATTTGAACTCACCCAAATGTTTAATTTAATTTACTCCATTTATATCTTAATTTACTTCTTTATAACTTATTACTTAAGTAGAGCATCATAGGAGCTTTTAAAACAGTTTTATCGCATACATTGTGATACGGTAAGTTTTATGTATGGTGAGTGAGAAGAATAAAAATTGTGATAGCTATACAGCATTGTGAATCTTTTTCTGTTAATTATTGTTGGTGATTGTTGAGATTAGAAAAAAGATTTTGAATTTTTAAAATGCATAAAGCCAATTTGCCTTCTAAAGTATATTTATCAAAATACAAAATTTTAATACTAACAAATACATTATCATATTTTTGCGTAATTGTTTTGGATTATTGGTACGCGTATATAAATAGTTGACGCTGTCAATCCCAGACTATATTTTTACAAAGGTTAATGGTAATTGTTATGAATATTTACAAGATTCAAACTAACAACTTTCGCGTGGACCGATAGCGTGGTTGCATACCAATACGCATTACTTCCTTCTCATGAATGAAAAATAGACATATATAAAAATATCACAGCATTGTATTTTGAACTCCACTATTGTTCGTAGAGTTGGAGCGTCGTTTTGTCCTACCCAATAAAATTTAAATGCCGCTTTATTATGGTACTTTGGAAAGTGTTAGAGGCAATGAAAGCTAAACGATTCGCTTCAAATAATCTTTTGGAAAGTAGCCTCTATACGATACATCTCGGAATAAACACAAGAGGATATACTTGCTTGTCATTAAGAGTTGAGTCGCTTTCTGCTTATCTTAAACCACCAAATGGCATTTTTATAGCCCCATCTGCACTTTACGACGAGAGCACAACGAACGAAGGATAATGCTACTTGTCCAAGTTGTCGTTTCGGGATAAACTAATAACAAATTGCGTTGTGAACTGATTATGTTATTTATGTGTATCGCTATTATAAATATTGCGAGTTCCTTAAACTACAAAGTTTAGTTAAATAACAAGATGTATCCGATTTACGAATATCGTCAATGTTATTTTCATGAAATTTCAATTTGACACATTTTTCCGATTTGAAACGGAAGTAAAGTTTTGTTGAATACTGTTCTAAAAGCATTTAACCCTTCAAGTGGTTTGGATGAGGTATTTCGTCCATCATGATCTGATCAATTTTGATAACGACGCGATATCTCGTCATCAAGATATCTCCGATGCCTTGATGATGACGAGATCAAGATCTGGTCAGTTTTTTCTAATGACGAGATATCTCGTCCATCAAGATCTAGTCAGTTTTGCTAGTAGCGAGATACTTCGTAGACACAACCACCAGGATTGATTTGTCAGAAATGTTATTAAATAGTAGCAAACAAATACTTTTTCAAACATGAATCAATTAGATTATGAAGTAAAATAAAGAAAGTAGCAAGCATAGTAGAAATATACAACTGCAGGAAAAAGCATTATTAAAATTAAAAATTGGTTTTCTTGCCTTGGATTTTAATCAAGGCTTTACGTTTTAATTTTTTTATCTAAAGAGTAGATTTAATATTGGGATTTTTTAGTTGTATGAAATTGTATCATTCCTTAATAATCAAATAATCTAATTGCTTCGGAAGTTTATCAAAAAGGGAAGGTTCATTGAATAAATTAAATTTATAGACAAAATGGTTTGAAGTGAGACACTACTTTACAGAACTCTTTAAGATGGCGTAAGATGCTGTAATCCGTCGTAATTGGTGAGGTACAGGCATTTCATTAAAATCCAGATTTAATTTAAAGGTCGATTTCATAGTTCTCACCTCCGTTGTTAATTTTAGTCTACTTTTTGAAATAACCTTCTAAGAAAGATAAAAAAAATTTTATTAAAACAAATTCAAAGAATCACACAAAAACTTTTTTCTATTTAGTAATGTCTGGTGAAACAGATTTCAATCGATACGTCTGAAATGTTGTGATTTCCATATTCTGGACATTGAGTGACATTATTGATATCTCCATTTAATTAAAAAAAGTATGAACTCCCTTTATCGATTAATATATACTAGTTTTTAGTCGAATATACTAGAATGCACATTGCAGTTAAATTTTACGGTCGGAAATTCACTATCGAGCCTATGAAAACATGCTTTGATCTAATGTTTAACCAATAAGTGGTTTCAAGTGGTTTCGACGAGATATGTCGGCCATCAAAATCTTAACAATTCTGCTAATGATGTCTCGTTATAAGGTATTGCGATTTTTTTATTATGACCAGATCAAAGTCTGTTTATTTTTCTTAACTACGAAATATCTCGTCCATCAAGATCTGGTCAGTTTTGCTAATAGCTAAATACCTCGTGGAGACAACCACCAGGAGGGTTAATTTGTCAGAAAAATTATTATTAAACAGTTATGCCAGAAATGTTATTATTTGAATAATTCTGTTGATGACGTCTTGACATAAGATATCGCAATTTTTTGTTGATGACCGATCAAGATCTGTTAAGTTTTCTTCTAATGACGAGATATCTCGCCCATCAAGATCTGGTCAGTTTTGCTAACGACGAGATATCTCCTCGAGACAAACTCCAGGAGGGTTAAGATAAAAATGACGTTACTATTCATGATCAAAACATAGAATAACAATTCTCTTAAAATATAACTCCTCTTTCTATAGGAAAGATAAAAATCGTTGAAATAGTTTATGATTCACCTAAATATTTTTGGTAACATGCCATTTTTATATCACTATTCGATGTTCAAGAACGTTAACCCTCCTGGTGGTTGTCACGACAAGGTATCTCGTCATTAGCAAAACTAACCAGATATTGATGGACGAGATATTTCGTCATTGGAAGAAAACCGACCCTTGATCTTGCCATCATCAAAAATCGTCAATAACTTGATGACCTTGTCATAAGCAAAATTGGTTAGATTTCGATGGATGAGATATCTCATCGAAACCATTTGGAGGATTGAGAATCCCTTTTTACGCACCGGCAATGCTTCTTTGAAGCCGTGAATTTCAATACTGTAAAGAAATGGAAAGTTTTGTTTCGTAACAAGATGCAAATTTCCGAAGGTTCATTGAATACAACCCCCAAAAAACATCCGACTATTTTCCAAAGTAATTAACCAAATAAAACAGTTTTGTTTCCGGAAGCAGCGCGAGGCGAAATTAATCTTTCCGAATCTGCCCGAGCTCCTCCGATTATTAATGCGGGTAAATCTGAAATCAAAGCACGGGTCAAAAATGATTGTGCCGGAATATCCCCGAAGAAAAACAAAGCGTCTTGCGAAAGTCTCTCAGAGAGAGGCGAAAAAACCCACGGAATATTCCTAGCCCACATATTAACCGGATAATCATCCACTCTTTCTTTTCCAAAAAGCTGCTGGAAAAGCGTCCCTTTCCGAAAGTCGCATTATCTCCTGTGTGCGCGAGTTGCAGCAATCAGGCTAATTAGGGAGAAAGGAGGGGGTTGCACATCCTAAAGAGCAATTCAGCGAGTTTCGCAAAACAAACAAAAATTGGCCCAGCGACGGCACAGAAAGAAAGCAGGCAACTCATTATTTCCATATAACAAAATATTGATTCGATACACACACGCCCCTCCATACCCATCCTTATTTTTCCGCCTTTCACACCCCTTATACATAATGAGCCGCTCCATATAAAGTCGGGCTTTCCACTTTCAATGATTGCCGCCTGCAGAACTCCCGCCCCCCACACCCTCCGGCCCCCGCGTTTCAACACTTCAATTTAGCATTCTGCAAACAGGAGATACATTTCTTAATGAACTCCGCTAGGGGAAGCGTATTCGGAAGTAGAAAGAAAATACGGGCAGAAGGGATAGGGTTTAGTTTTAATATTAAAACTCCCGGCGTCCTTCCCTTTCGCGTCTCTCTCCCTCCCAGATAAATTGCTGTTTGTTTGGGCAAAGCGATCGCTTAAGGCTTCGCTAATATTACAAAGTTGCTCCAGAGTGAAGGGAAAGAAAGAGGGAAAGAAAAGGGAAAAAACGGGGAATGCTGAAAAGATTCATAATCCTTTTGGAAGCGAACGTCAGACGCAGTGGAGAAATCCCAGCTTAAGAAGCGATCACAAAAACTCGCGCTCACAAACACACACGCGACGCGATTTTAATGAGTTTATGCCTTCGGTTTCAATTTTCAATCACACAACTAATTCGGAGTTGTTTGTTTTCCTTTTCATTCGTACTCCGCATTAACGGGATCCCCGTTTCAAAGAAATCACCAGAGCTGCTTATTCTCGGAAAACAAGGCCCGCTCGGTCATAGGGAAATGAGATTGAGGAGGAGGGAAATTTGCTTTCACTATGGCGGAAAAAGTTTATCCAAGCTAATGAAGCTTGTAAGCAATCCCTCCTATGGTTCCACGGTGTTGCAGTTGGAGCTCTCTGCATCTCCCATGCAGATAGTGAGACAAGCATTTATACGCACAAGGTTTTGAGCATGTACCTTAAATTTACAACTACTCCTTGAAGTTAATGAAGTATTTTCATGGCGGTGAGAGAGATGTTCACTGGTAGTTGAGAGCGTTAAGAATCTTAGGATTACTGAATAATTCCCAAAACAACGAGCTAAGCATGATGTAGAAAATATGTTAACACTCTTGGTGGTTGTCTCGATGAGGTATCTCGTCCTTAGCAAAACTGACAGGATCTTGATCTCGTCCTAATAAAAAAATCGGCAATATCTTAATGATTAGGTATTTCGTCATTAGCAAAATTGGCCTGATATGGAAGTCTGATCACTTTTAGGGTTAAGAGTATTTTTTGCACGCAGTTTTTAAACTAGGTTAGACATTTTTATTGAATAATTAAATCGCGAGATTGGTTGGGTTTTTTTATGCCGCAAGGGCAAAATCTGGTCAAGCTGTGCCTTGCAATGTTTTTTCCGTCGAGTAAAGAGACATACCCATACAAGGTGTTGGCAACAATGTAAAGCGGATCATGTCATCACTTTTGACATAAAATGTTTTCTCTATAAAAAAAGGGTTGGTTGGTTTAGGTCTTATGGCATAAGGTCCAGAAATGGACAAGCTGTGCCAAACGCCAGATAAGAAAATAAAATCATTGTAAATGTAAAAACATTAAAAATTAGTAGGAAAAAGATTCCAGCGCAAAGTTTTTAGAGGATAAAATATTGAGAAAAAAGGTCAATAATATAAGATTAAAATGCAGAATTAAAATATGTTGATCAACAACATGTAGAAAATAAATTAAGATAAAAACATAATTTTAATGAATTTATGATTTAAAAATGTTGAGATCAGTAACATGTAGATATGAAATGGATGAGAATGATATTTACAAGTAATGAGTATGGTATAGAATAGTATAAAAATATTATATAAGAATTTAAAAATAGAATATTGTACAAGAAGTTGAAAATATTTGGATGGAGTCTCCTCCCAATTAATTCCCGTAAAGTTAAAACAAAAGTACTAAAAAAGTGATGGCTATTATGCTTGGAAACGGGACAATCAATTAAAATATGTTGAATGGTGAAGGGAGCTCCACACAACTCCATACACACTATAAAAAAGGGGAGGAAGCTGGTAGGAGAAATGAAATCGAGATATGAATTCCGTTCTAAGTGAGAATTGCTCACTAATTGTAAATGTCTTGTATATGTGTTTCAATAATTAATAAAATGTTAATTTGGAACTGGATTCTTCAATCAAATCTTGTAACGATATTCTATTCAAGGAAAGTTTGATTGATACAAAAGAGAAAAATACATCCCGGGTTGTTCCAGAAATAGAACCTGAGAGACTTATAGCTCGCAGGCTGCTAGTGCAGTGGGCGAACCCCCTCAACCTCGATATATCGCAAGGAGAGTAGTTTTAGATTTTGAAAAATTACAGAAACTGAAAGCAAAAAGCATATAACTCCGAATACTAAAGTACTCGTAGACGTGCTTTCAAATTCTGATAAAGAAGCTATAATAATAGTGCAAAAATATAATAGTTGTATTAGGAGAGGCTTTCAAAATTAATCACTACTGAAGTTTGAAAAATCGATTTTATTGAGTTGAAGAATCACCAATTTAATAAAATTTTAAAGATAGGTGACAGAAACTGTAATCTTGCAACGATCATACTTGAGATGGTTAGGAAAACCAAATTATTTGAAAAATGATTAATAGTCTTGTTCTTTTAAGTTTCTTATTGCTTTAAATTCCATTTTTACGATGAGTGTTCAACAGCCTCTGATTTCAAGTTGAGAAATTACGTAGAAAATCTAAGGCTTTTTTTAAGTGTAAAAAGATCAACTGAAACTATTCTAAACTTTCAATTTCAATGTGTATATTATCAAATGTTGATATTTACACTTAAAGGCGAAATTTAAATTTGTTTTCAATTTCAACATAGAACCGAAGTGTCAAAAACACGAAGCATATATTGATCTAAAAGGTAGTGGAAAGTGTCGTCAGAATACACCGATTGAGGCATCGTAAATACTTTTTAAACGTGGCGTAGAAAATACCCATCAAAATGTTTGCATCTTTAAAACAAATGTTCTGATGAAACCCTATCAGCTTTATATATTATAATATATTTGTATCATTCAAACGATATTTTACTCACCAATCGACTATTTTTCTCTTATCTTTCAATTATTCATTCAAAATAAAGATTACGCTACCTTCGTTTTCTTCTGTTAGCATTATAGTACTAATTACTTGACATTTTATGTGACAGCTGTAACCAGGAAGCCTAAATAATTCTTTTCAACAGAATTTGATCTAGATATTTCATTTCATTGAATTAAGATCAAGTATACTTTTGTTAATAAAAACCTAGTTACAAAAAAATAATGTAAACCTCACACCCAATAAACTTCCACCAATTTTATCCCATGTATGAGATGGGAAGATACTTTAATTTCCGAAAGCTATTAAAATCATGTTAATTTTATCACTAATGAAACTAATTAACGTAGAAAGTTGCTATAATGATTTTTCTTTCTTTGTGTAAGCATAATTTTCTTATTTAATCAATAAAGTATGCGATAAAATGGTTCGTAATTTTTAATTCTTTCAAGAAAAGACAAGCCCCCATTTAGTTAATTATCTACCATAAGCGTTTTGGGGGTCATCCACTAAATCAAGGTAAATATACTTCTTAATGACAATAATTAACAACTACTTGAGAGCAATTATTGAGAATGATTATGATCGTGTATTATAGAGAGGGACTGTAAAAGGAATACTTCAAAAGTATCTTTGGATCGTATGGATATGCTCGCAGGATTCAAAAAGCAAAAAGTGGATAGCTAATTAAATTTTATTTGACAATTTCCGTAAACTTTTCTGGAATATCGTGATATTCAGGGAGAATAATGTAAAGATATCAAAGAAATAGTTCCACATTTTGTGTACATCGTATTGTAAGTATAAATTCTTAATTTTGTATGTACTCTGAACGTGTGTTAGATGTAAAATTTTATTTCTAATGCAATTCATGGATTATTGAGTGTTGCACGAACTACTTTGGTCTATGTATATATATTTGGTCTATGTATAATATCTCAACAGTTTTGAGGCAATTCAAAAAAGTTATTTCAGTATGGTTTTTCATATTGAGTGTAGTTTAGCGATAAGTTCATGCAATAAACAGTTAA
This sequence comes from Meta bourneti, assembly GCA_933210815.1. Classification (NCBI taxonomy): domain Eukaryota; kingdom Metazoa; phylum Arthropoda; class Arachnida; order Araneae; family Tetragnathidae; genus Meta; species Meta bourneti. The sequence goes on from OW119934.1 coordinate 28,561,363, forward strand.
GGTATATGTTGCACTACAGTGGCACGAGATAATATTTGCCCTTATGATACATTATATCAGAATTTCATAAAAAATTTGATTTTGCGACATGAGTCACTCGGTTGTTAACTACAATTAGAACCGATTAAAAATCTTTACTTGGTAGTGTAGAATGTTAGAGTAGAGATTGTAACGATTGGTGAAAAACAATTTTTGACTTTAAGATCTAAATAAGTTATTTTAAGCAACACCCACAGGGCAGCAATTATAAAAGTTCCAAATTTTAGATTCCTACAGTTAGAAGGTAAGTATGAATTTTGTCTATGATTTAATTTTATTTTAATGAACGTATAGATGATATTACCCAGTAGAGACCTCGAGAAGTTCTACTGCTGGTGCTCAACTATTTTAATTGATGCTAATAATAATATGCTAAAATTTATTATTCAACTGTATTCGATGATTTTACCATATGTGGTCCTCATGCCATTAAAAAATAACCATTCGCATCAATTACATCCATCAGAATGGCAAATTGATTGCAACCCAAAAGTGAAAATATTGTTAACTCTCCAAGTTATATCGACAAGATATCTCGTCCATCAGGATCTGACCAATTTTTCTAATGAAGAGATATATCGTCATCAAGATATTACCAATTTTTTATGATGGCGAGATCAAGATCTGGTCAGTTTTCTTCTAATGACGAGATACCTCGTCCATCCAGATCTGGTCAGTTTTACCTCAATACCTCAGATACCTCGTATAGATAACCACCAGGAGGGTTAATGTAAACATATTACTATCTTGATTAAGACATTTAGTCATTAAAATTTAAAAACTATTAAGATACAAAATATTCTAGAGCTCTTCTAGTTAAAAACGGTGCATCTCAAATATTTCGTTCAAAGTTTCGATTCAAGGTATTTTTATACTCTTCTTTTGAGATAGAACATTAACTTACTCCATAAAATGAAAATAGTTATTAAAAGGAACTGTAATGAGCTAAGTTGTTTTTGCGGAGGAGGAGCATGGTAAATGTCACGGCTATTAAAATATTAACGATAACATCGACGTGTTTCATTCATTCAGAAAGTAAGGAATAAACTAAAAGATGCACTTCTGTTTTGTAAATAATAACGCTCTTCGACTCTTTCCCTTGCAAACATGAAACTGTTTTCTAGTATCCTGCTCCGCAATTAATAAATTGAATCATTAATTAGACAGCTAATAGCCGTTCTGTAAAAGATTAAAATTCCATTCGACAGCAAAACAAGACGGAAGAAAGAACGGCATGCATTCGTTTTCCCAAGTCGCAGCAATCCCTCAATCCCCATAAAGGTTCTTCGCGACGCCACATCGGAGGCAGGGAAGAATTTATCGCAGATTACGCATGCAAATGCTTGCTTGACTTAGTGAATATTATTATTTCACGCTATCCCATGGGCCGAAGCAAACCAATTAGCCTTTAAGGCCTCACTCTCGGAGCAGAGAACTCTTTATAGCTTACTAATCAGAGACCTATCCCTGCTAATTAGCCAAAGTAATTGCCCTGAGCAATTAGGGTCATTGTTTAATGCTCGCGAAGGTTTGCCGTCACTTGGACAAAAGGTAATCCCCACTTGGTGAGCGGCGCCGCGTTCAGGAATCTCATTTCGCATCCTGTCAACGATTTAGCGACCATCTGGTGGTGCGGAGAAGAAAGAAACCACCGTCGGATCATTAGAGGCATTCGACCACCAGCTCTTGATTGAGAGGCTTTTTACTCGCCACGAGGAGAAAAAAACGTTATTGGAGCCCTCCGCCGCTTTTTCCAACTCTTTCGGTCGCTTTGCTTTTCTCTTCTTTCTACCTTCCGAGAAACCGTTTTTTAAGCACCTGTGACTTCGATGTCGAAGCGATTGTTTAGTGTATTAAAGATGTTTTCAGCTCCTTGGAGCGCGCTCATTGGTAAAAATTATGCTCGCTTAGTTTTCGTGGAGTTCGGCTTTTTTTCACGGCCACCCTTTAAATCTGTAATCTGGTTAATTTGTTGTTTTTTCATTTAGGTATAAGGTAAATGATTTCCTCGTAATTGGATATGGAAGTTTCTCAGAAGATTTTAACCTCCGATTATTGTGTGTTTAGTTTAATTGGAAGTTAATTCGATTGTCTTGTTATCTGTCATTATTTTGTTTAATTACTTAACAGCTTGAAATTGAAAATAAAGTAACGCAGTGTAAATTTATAGGGACATTTTATATTGGTTTAAGTACGAGAAAGTGGTTTCCCTGTAATTGGATGACTTTGTCAGAAGAAATTTTCAACCTCCGATTATATTTCTTTAGTTTAATTGGAAGTTAATTCTATGGAACTGTAATTTTTATTGCACTTACCAACTTCAAATTTTAAGATTTGCGCATCGTAAACTTAAAGGGTTCGAAATATTTTTTGTTCATGAAAATGTCATTTATTGAAGTTTTCATACACGAGAAATTAAACTTTAATGAATGCAGTTCGGTGCTTATAATTGCGCTTGATGCTGAGTCGAATTCAGAAGATTTTATAAAATTTTTCGTTCATGCATCTGATGTACTAATATATTCCCTTTTTCCAAATGAAATAATTCATGATAATGGGAATAAATTCACGAATGCTTACTATCTTGTTAAAAAGAACTGAAATTTCTCAGAACATGCCCTATTATTATTTTACAAAACCCTATTATTATTTTACAGTGTGTCGTCAGTTGTTTCACGTATGATCGAACTGTTTATCGCAGGTTTTATAAATTTTAGTGTTATGTCATACATACGATTCTATTACGCCTAATTTATTAAAAATGAAATATGGATGGTTATTACAAAATGTATTCGTTTCACCAGCATGCAAACCTATCACTTAAATTAAATGGCTTCTCCAGATATTTGACTTTCGAATTTTACTCACTTGCTAAATGGGCAGTATTTAGTACATATATTATTAGGATGCATTTTAAGCTTTTCTTATCTTTCTGTTGAGAAATTGAGTAATTATTCTAAATTTTGAATAAAGCCTTCACTTTATGAAATAACCTATTGTCCTTAGTAAAAATTTAATTTTTACCATATGCTTTTTATTGTAGCTTGAAAACGCTTAAACTAACATTTATCCAATACCCATATTACTATATTCAAGATTGATACTTATTTACTTACGTTCATATTTTAACTTTATAATACATATACGATGTAGTGGACATAAGATTTTAATGCATGACTTTCAATGTTTCATCGAACATAATTTTAAACACTTGATAGTTTCAAAAAAGAAAAGCCGACTGTTAGAAGTTGAGATAAGACTGCAGTCGGTTGCAGCGTAATGTTGTTTTTTCAATATAAACCTATTATTGTAATAAAATCGTTTTACAGGGGCAATTTCTTTTCTTTCGATTCATAATGAAAAGTGTATTTGAATTTGTAGAAAATGTTCACGTTTTATTATAATAAAATTTTATTTCATTACAGTATTGTTCAAACGTTTCTTTTGTGAGTTTTGACAGAACATTATAAATCGTTTCCAATAGTCCGTTTTCTCCATAGCTGTATATAGAATTACCGGAGAACAATTATAAAATTTTCAAGCATATTTACTTTAATCTGAGATAAGTCAAATTCTTACTCGCATCCCGATTCCGGTACCTCATTTTAGAAAACAACGTAGCAAACAAATAAATACATAATATTCAGTGACATTAAACTTTAACATTCGGACATTGTTGGCTTTCAATATTGTAGCATATTCTGCAACAAACACTGGAGAAGCCAGCACTCGGTAATGTCCTGTAACTTGACATCCGACGTTGAACCAACGATCAGTTGAAGTTCCCATCAGTAATCACTTGTTGGAGTTTGAAACAGAAGGTTCTGGAGGATGGCAGCCATGGATCTCGGGTAACTGTCTCACTCGTTTCAATTTTTGTACGTGATCGTTAAGCGTTTTAACTTGAGGGTTCACACGCACCCTGTAGTTCCCTGCATGATTTCTAACCAGTTTTGACGTTATTGACTAACAGAATCTTTCTTAGGATTCTTTCAACTGTGGAGAAATGTGGTATTTTTCTTTATTTATAGTTTTTAACCCTCCTGTGATTGTCTCGACGATGTATCTCGCCATTAGCAAAACTGCCCAGATCTTGCTGGACGAGATATCTCGTTATTAAAATAAAACACCGTCACGATCATTAGAAGAAAACTGACCAGATCTTGATCTCGTGATCATAAAAATATCGGCAATATCTTGATGACGACATATCTCGTTATTAGCAAAATTGACCAGATTTTGATGGACGAGATATCTCGTTGAAAACACTTGAAGAGTTAATTAAAATTGTGTATTTCATTTATTCTTCTTATGAAAACGTATTTATGTAGTTATTGATGTTATCTATGTAATACCTATGAGTGGTGACCCTAACTTGATTTGAACACGCACCTTCTGATTTCTTTTACAATGACCAAGAGAACAGAAATGAACTTCCATAGATCGCTTGAAGCCCGCATATTTATTGTCAGAGGCTGGATTGCCTCTTAGTTTCGTCGCATAATTTAAAGTCAGTGCATATTTCACCCAAGATTTCAGCTCCACCAAATAAGGACACTGCCGCCTGCTAATCTTCCACATTTTTCTAAAGTCGACTTTCGTTTCCAGTGACCAGTCCATTCCAGAGGGATAAAAGGAACTGAAGCGAGTTGAAGAAATTGAAAAGACAAGTTAAATCTGTGTGCTCGCGCAGTCAAGTTCGAACTTCTGAAATGAATGCATGTTTTTGTCGCAATTGAAATTTATAGTTTTTAATTAAAGTTGTGTATTTCGTTTAATCTTATGGAAACGTATTTATGTAGTTAAATACCGTCTACCTACACAATCAATAGATAAGGTTATTCAGTCATTACGCATGCTGTGGTGGTTAAGCACCACTACACTACTCCGAAATCTTATGCATTCGAGTTATAGGTGGTGCAGGTTCGATTCCTGCGAGGTGTATTCCTCCCTGGGTGTATTTCTCTATTCTGTGTCAGTAAAGATTTCACTGTGTGGTGTCAATTACTTGATATTGTATGTCTTGTGTCAATTACTTGATCGTGTATAGTGTCTGGCGCAGATGGCCAAATAGGCCCTGCGCCATAAAACCCCCAAAACCAAAACCGAAATCTTGTAACTCTCTCAGAGGGTTGCAAATATTTTAATTGAAATATTTATCTGGTTTTTCCTTTGCATTCTGCTACGACGTAATAATATCAAAGATAATATCGTTACCACCACGCCAAAGACATCAATCTTCAAAATTGACGTTTCTACGAAAACGCGTTCAAAGTTTTGATGCTTCGGGAAAAATCGAGTTACGACTCGAAGGTTGTTTTCCCTTGAAAGTCGGCGTTTCCACTAAGAATCAAGATGATTCGTGACTTTGCCATACTATAAAACATGAAATGGTGGTTCAAAAAATGCATTTAGGTGAAAATCGCCAAAATGTAGATTGGTGCCTTTGGCGTGGTAGTAACGATATTTCGATTCAAGTTTCGAAAAAGTAGTTTCTTCGACCCAGCTAATTTAATCAATGCCTGTCGCTCAAAAGAATAAACAAACTCCAAAATCAGATCTTTATTCCCATTAATACGCTCCAAATCGACTCCTCTCTCAGAAGTGCCTAGTGCCGGTCCACGATTTCCGACTCGTAAGGATTATTTACAAAAACTCAGGAGTGGATTGGTGTGGAAATGTTTTCCAATACCGGCGTCATCGGAAACCAACAGGTCCATTGGCAGGAGCAATCCGTCTCGGGCAGTGGCCGAGGGAATGACCGTCATCCCCCAAACAGAAGCGTGAGCACAACTTAGGTGCGTGCTGCCGTGAGAACGGCGACACTGGTAACAAGAAGTAAAAGTTAAAACAATAAAAAGCATGCGTTGCTTTCGCACGCACGTAGCTGTCGCCATTGATCGTCAAATCTCAATTTACTTAGCGTGACTCACGCTGCCTTAATGGTCAGCGGGCTGGAAATGGGCATTCGCCTGCTGGTCAATCGATTCGAGTGCACCTGATTAGTTTCTCATACTTTGTGAAGTTGAGAAATGTGTAGAGTCCCGCATTGAGGGAAGCATTATGCGTATGTGAGGCATTTTCTGTCAAACTAAATGCAGGTGGCGGTAGTGTTTGTGAGGGAGAACATGTTTCCTGTACGTTTTACGGTTTGACTTGTTTTTCGAATATAATTTCAGCATTTCGCCAAAAAGAAAACCAATTCCCAATTGATATATGATAGTTGAGTGGTGAATGCGAATTAGATTAAACGCCAAACGTCGCCCAAACGGAAATAAGCTACACTTTAATTTACCTCCGATATGTATGATGCTAGATCATTTGTGTAGCGGAAGTAAAATCTTCGCATTCTGTGTGGTTGATTTGTTTACACTAAATATCTTTCAGATCAAATAGATTCAGCTGAGCAGACTATATGTGACAATGAACTACAATAAGATGCTACAATATTATTTATATACTACATACAATCTTATTAACACACTGCATGCAATCTTATTTGCAACTACTACTACTTATTTATATATACGTGTAGTAGATAATACTACATGAAACCAACTTCCGATATGGAGAAATGTGGTCATGATCTTAGCCGGTAATATGCTTTACCCACCTATAACTTATTTGCTTCCTAAAGTTATTTCTTATCTATACAATCAAATTAAGTTAAATATTGCTTTGAATTATTTAATTGTAAAATAAATATATTATTATTGAGTTAAATGAAACTAAATAGAATGTAGAAATTTTCATAACTGAACATTCTGTAGAAACCGGTGAGCATTTTTTAACCGTAGAACTGGGTAATTTGGCAACAAAAATTGAGTAGTAAAAGGCAAAACGCAGTTGATAATTTGTTTGGAGGAAATTTCTGCCATGAAAAATGTAAAATTCTTGTCGTCTAAATAAAACGTAATAATAAAAGGTAAACATCGCTATAAATAAATAAATGTAATTAAATAAAATGTAAGTATTACTCAGCTATTAATAAAATAAAAATAATTAAAAGATAATAATAGAAAAGGATATACGATGACATGTTTAAATTAAAAGTACTAATTCAGAAATAATATGCATTTCATATAATCCAATAAAATAGAACTACAATCATTATATGAATACTTAAATACTAGTATTGTGTTACAACTAATCAAGTTAGAATAAGAATATAGTGCTAATTTTGAATAATTTAACTTACAAAATTTGATTTATTTATGTGTTGAGCTAAAAACAGTGTTAACAGATAGATTAATGCATTTGAAAACACTCAGAAGTTCAACAATACCTGAGATTTACAAAAGGTTTGTGAGAGCATCAACAGTTCAAAATTTCAACAATGGTTTGACATTGCGAGCTTTATAAGTAATTAAATAAAGCATCCCATTTGTATATGTTCCTGTGTAATAAACACCAGTAAATAAAAATAACCAGTTAAATTTTTAGACTCTATAGGTGTAAAAAATGTGGTAGGAGAAAAACTCCTCTTGGCTTATTACGGATTTTGAGTTTGAAGAGTTCTAAAGTGCTTCCGAAATTAGGGTTTCACGAAAGAGGAGCAATTGGGCTTAAAAGTGCTTCAATTAGGTTAAAATCGTTTGTGATTGTGTTTAAAAGCACAGAGAACTTACAAAACACTTAAATTTAAAAAAAGAACATGCAAAATCATACCTTTACAGGTAAATCAACATATGTAAGTATTCAATCCTTTGCTCTTAATATAAAATATTTCAATTTTAAAAATAATACAACCATTGTAGTTTTACAAACTGCAGTTTCGTTCGATATTTAAAAACGAATGCTGTTTCAAAGACAATAATCGCAAATTAAACTAAAAAGCTAGTAGCAATTTTTATAACTGGACATTCTGTAGAAACCTGTGAATATTTTTGAACCGTAGAACTGGGTAATTTGGTAATAAAATTGAGTGATAAAAAGCAAAATGTTGTAGGTAATTATGTTTGAAGGAAAATTGTGACATGAAAAACATTACATTTTTGCTGTCTGTATCGATGATTTAGCGTACGAAAGAAATGTTGGGAAACCGGAAGGCCTTAGGTCGGTAGTTGAATTTACGTCGTATAAGAGAAATAAAATGGGCTATTAGGGACAGTCCGGGATCAATCCTGAAGGTAAAGATCCTAGAGCACCTCGTAATTTTGTACCACCGTCAAATGACGAAGTCAACACCAGACGTCGGAAAGCCTTAGAGGTAGCGATAGTCTATAGGATTTTAAAATCGAGCTTGGTGTGGTATTAAAGTTTTGGCAATACCAATTTTTAGTTGCAAAAATGAAGCGTCACATACCCGCTACGTCTGATCAGCTTGCAATTCAAGCACAGAAATACTGTTATATCACTAAACTTAGGCTTTGGACACCAGTATACATACCAGTATAATTCTGGAATGTAAGAGCTTACTCAGTATTTATGTCTAAAACTTGCTCAAAAAAGGGTGAAAATTCTGCAGACAAGGTTTAACTCCCTGCATCATACATATCAGCGAGAGAAACATTACTTTATAGAAAGATTAAAGTATATTCAGGAGTATTCATAATTCAAGTAAGCACCACGATTATAAAATGCCGTAGGAGAGGCACACTCTCATATTTAGGTTTATATTATACATTGACCATGTATGTAATATTAACCTAACTGTTAATTGATATTTAAAGAAAATAATAGAATTCATAAATTTGTTTCATTAAATGTGGTCAACTTAGAGCAGAAACGCATTAACTGACATTATTTCGGAGACACTAAATGCTTATTTTCATGATACGAAACATTGTCATATTGCAATCTGCTTGAAAGAAATATAACATTTTTTTTAAATGCTCAAAATGTTTATTTTTTCCTTAAAAGCAATAGTGTGTTTAAGCAGCTGTTCTGTAAAATTTGTTTTTGTCAATTAATAAGTCCCTAAGCCGACGATACATTTACTGGAATTATTATTATACGATTCTAGTGAAACAAAGAAACATTTACTTATAGTTCTTTAATACTAAATAATAGTTAATGTGTGATATTAGAGTTAACCACTACTTATTTTTATGGAAACTTCTCTTAAGTTTATGCCTGAAAAGAAGTCTTATGACAATACAAATTTATGACGATATAAAATATGAATTCAAAAATGTTTGTTTAAAGGAAGCTGAGAAAACAAACAACCCTGTTTTACGCAAAAGTTGTGCTATAAAATGACGGATTGTATTCAATATCTGCGAGACATATTTTCATTATTCATCAGAATTTACCATTTATATTAAAGTTTCCAAACCATGTACTTTCATTCAATGTTTGAAAACGTTATTTATAACACCCTTTTATTAGAGCAGGAAAGTGAACGTTTATATTAGTTATAACAATTTTACAAAACTTAGAGAATAGCGACTGGCTATGTTGTATGATTTAAGTTCAATAAGGGCTGAAAGGAATAAAGAAATATCTACAAAGAGAAAGGAGAGATGAAAAACAACTCACCTTTTTTATCACCAACATGGAGAACGTTGTGGTGTTGTAGCTGTTTGATTAATTCGTCTTAAATGTGATTTCTATAAGAAGCTTGTTCTAATGTAATGGTTAACTACCTGTAATGATAAAAACCATCGTCATATTCTTGAATGTAGAGAAAGATACAACCACAAGTTGTAATAAATAAATTCTCTTTTCCATATCTTTGCAAAAAATTATCAATTCTCTCTTCATTACACTCTAAAAGAACCATTTAGAAAAATTGAAGAAAGGAAATTCCTAATGTCCATACATGCATTGCTTCAATATGTGTATCAATTCGAAAACTAGTATGCTCCTATTTTTTATAAATAAATCCGCCTTGACTAGTCGAGAAAGCCAAAACCACATCGTAATAACATCGATGATGGCAAGCAAAAGGAATTACATATCTTTGAACATTGAAAGACGTTCAGAAAGAAGAAAAACATATTTTAACATCAAGATATTATGCATCTTTATATTCAATTTTTATTATATATTGGTGTAGGCAAAAAATGTTGAGGAATGAAGTTTGGGTTCAAACACACTATTTTTCGAAATAAATGTTTTACTGTTGCTATAACACTTAACTTTATATATGTACTTTTCCTCTAGGCTTTTAACCATTCGTATATGCAGACACTTAGAGCGCGTATTCTAGGCATTTTCGGAAGAGAAATTGATTTATTTCTTTTCATATTTAATGAAGTTGTTTTATTATGTTAGCATATTCCCTTTGAGATTCCCCTATCAGAACCAAATATTCGAGGTCTCTCATATTATGGTAAAAAGATATCTGTCTACATTTAGACATTTAACACCAATAGTGTTGAATATAACAACGAGAGTAGAATCGTAAAGTAATTCTGAAAAGTTCTGTTGTAAAAAATGTTAGTACATCATGAAGCAAGGATGGGTGAGCTGAGTTCCTCACCTGTACATATTTGGTGATGGTGGTATAACAGTTGTTGGAGTATTGGTGTTATCGAAGTTGAAAACAGACGTTAGAAGTTTAAAGATCTGGTTTAATCCCTTAACAATTTGCCCAATTCGCTATACACTTTAAGTGTCCATTCTTAACAGAAAGAAATTAGCCATTTATTACTTCATTTCTAACCCTCCTGGTGGTTGTCTCGACAAAGTATCTCGTCATTAGCAAAACTGACCAGATCTTGATGTACGAGGTATCTCGTCATTAGAAAAAACTGACCAGATCTTGATCTCGTCATCATCAAAAAAGGCAATATTTTCGTCATTCGGAATTCAATCGTCATTCTTGATGACGAGATATCTCGTCATTAGCAAAACCAATCATATCTTGATGGACGAGATATCTCGTCGAAACCAGTTGGAGAACTGCTCAAAAACCCTAGCTAAGGATGATATTCGCTTCCTAAATATTATGACCAACAAAAGCATCCGTCAATGATTGTTCCATTTTTCAAATTGCAATAATTACGATATTGGTGTCCTTTCTTCAATATCCCCAACCGGTACTTTGCGGCCCCTTCGATCTAAACAGCCATTATATTTTACAAGGTATCAGGGTGTTGTGCTATACAAAATTAAATCCAAGCCACGAACCATAACTGTTTACTTAAAAGAGCTGGCGATAAAACATCAGCCTTTTGATACAAAATCGCAGATATGCAGAATTCTCTAGAGTCGCATTTTTAGTGGAAGAGAAAAAACATGCACCCCTGTATATTCGACTATATATCAAGAGAAAAAGACAGACGCTTTGAAAAAGAGAAGGAAAAACCAATCTTGCATTAAAAGACGAGCGTTATAACAATAGCAAAAAAGAGTCTTCCCGTTTCTTCCGTTGCATCTGCTGCTTATAATCTTAAATCTTTATTTTAGTCGGGTCTCCATCTAGTCCAATTGATGCCACTACGTAGCGCTCCATAGCCACTCCGCTATTTATAACTACAGTTGCGGTAAGTTTTCCTTCATTTGCTTCGAATCCCAAGTGAATCCAAATCCGGGCTCAAATCCCGATTTGCTTTGTGCCTTTTTCAACCCTAAGAGCATCAAGATTATGGACCGTTTTTTTTGTTTCTTAGTGGATTTTTTTGTTCTGCTGATTTTATATTTTTTCTCCGTTATCCATCTGATGGAAGTAGGATTTTTTTCACTCCATTACACTGCATTTTTGTCTTTTCGTTCGCCATTTTTCATACTAGCGGTAAATAAAATATATTTTGACGTTAGCGTTACGTTCGGCCATTAATTTGTGGTGCGATGTCTTAGTAGAGATTGGTTTTCTAGGAGTTGTTTTTTCTTTAAAATGCTATTTCATCGAGATGAGGTACTTAGAAAACTGGCAGTGTAAATAATATTAGTATTTCTATGCTTTTGATGGAACAAACCGATATATCCCATACAAATTTCCTAAACGGTGAATTCTAAAAGAAATATAAATTCAAGTAAAATAGTAAAAGTAATCTGAAATTACATTATAAATTCTACATTGAATGAGAATAATGTTCTTTGTTGGATGAAGACGATAAAGTTATTGTTGTTTTCCAAGTAAAATGCTTTAGATTTTGATGTATGCATTTTCGACAATTACTCAGGTAGTTTTAATTCTACAGCTCTTAAAATATTGTATCGATAAAATTGACTAGATAGGAAAAATCAGAAGCATAGAGTATGTTGCGCATAGGAATGAAAACAAAATTAAATAAAATTAAAAAGTGGGTGAATGAAAAATAGAAGCATTTCAGTGTATGTTTCTTTTGCCCATTTAGAGAAACATATTATGCATCTTTATAAGATTATTTATCATTATCTGAGAAAATGAATGTATTTAAGCACAGAATATTGTTTCGCGTAATGTAATTATATTAAAACTCAAATTTATTTTTTGAGATTGCCTGACCGCTAAACTCGACATCTTTTTAAAAGGTAAATATATAGAGATCTTCTTTTAAAATCATGTAAAAAATGAGTCATCTGTGAATACGGAATTTGTTGGAAAACTCCACATTTATGGCTTGGATTTCCGATTCGTATTCTAAGCATTTAAACCAAAGATTTAATAATAAAGTTTCTCCCTAAATTGTAAGCGAATTTAGATATCAAGTCAGAATACTATCCATATTTCAATGTAAAGTTGCATATTCAAATTTTTCCGACTAAATGAAGTACAAAATTAGAAGTGGAATCGGATAAACCAGTTCTTTCTGGTCTTTTTACTTGAGACATGTTGAATGAAGTTGGGTTGGAATTTAATGGCTATTTATTGAATCATTGTATTAGAATACACCCGAAACTAATTTAATAAATAATTTTTATTGATGCTTTTCGCTAAAGTGAAGTTTTCGTAACTGCATTTTTCTCGGAATCTGCCTTTCCTGAATTATTAATGAATTTCATATAGGCACTCTATCACGTTTTGAACAAACCTGAAGAGCAGTACAACAATCTTGAAATTCAAAACTTTGCTTTCTTTGTGGCCCGACTACGAGAAATAGGCTAAAAGGAAAGTACCTCAAAGTTAACCCGTCATAAATGGTTCCTAAAACAACTCACAAAATTTACAAGACTCAGCTGTCTCACGTCAAGTTCAGAAGAGGATGTAATACTTCATCCGGTTCTAATAAACTTAAGTCCCTACCCTGCCATGCTATAGGTGTACTTTATAGGAGCAAAAGAACCATTTACAGCAAATGCAGCGGGGAAGCATTTTTTTTACTTTAAATATTTTGCTTGTCCCGCTTTCAACCCTAAAATGCGAAGCAGCCTCGTAATAAGCCCAACCGGAGCTTCTGAGTCTCCCTGCACGGGTAAGGCTAAACTGGCTTGACGTTAAAAGGGGAAGAATTCGCTGATACTATCTACAATATCACTTAGTTTTTAGGGAAAAGCTTCAAATGATCGAGCGAAAGTGGCATATTTCACTAAAATACTAAGGACAAACGCTGGAAAACCTTTTCTGGGGTTTCCACTAGATACGTCAGTATTGATTTCCAGCACCATTTTGCATAGCCTATCTGAATCTCGTTGAATTTGGTGTTCCAGAGCGCTTGGCATGTGTGTGTGTGTGCGGCTGTGTGTGTGAGTGTGTGCGCGCACCCTCTACGCAGAAATATAGCTCCTTTGCATCAACAAATTCTCTCCCGCACTTTAAATGATGTAGCAGCTGCCTCGTTTTCCTATGAGAACAAATAAACCAAAAATATTCCCATCTACACGAGATATTTCGCACCTGCTAGTTCAAATGCAAACTTTATGGAGATGCTTCACTTTCCGAAACTCTTATTGAAATCAGTTTCCATTAATTTGGAATTCATTGCAACTTTTCCGGTTATCTTTAAAAATGGTAATTAGTTTTCGCTCCCACTGTTAACACTTCTTCACCAACGCCTTTCGATTTCTAATGCCAGCCAATAAACGAATATTGAAGAATGAAGAACCGGGATTGACTGTAGCGAATTTGCGCTCCTAATTATGTTATGTCCATATATCGCATGAATTTAAATTTCTTCTCGACCTGTATTGCTAATAATGCGAATATGAGATTTCCTGCAGCATTATATCTTTTATTATAAGATTCGGAATCTGCTTTTTGAATTTCCACATTCGCTGCAGACTGAGTTGATTTCGGGCACCAGGGCAATTTGCATTGGTGATTGAGAGTTGGTTCCTCCGAATGGGATTGAGATACGGTACACTTGGGGATACGTAAGGTCTCAAGTTAAAGTAAATGTGCTACAAAGTGCTTTATACACTTAGATTGAGGCTATATGGTAAGTCTTACACGTTGTTTCTATCTCTCTGCAAAGATTGAATGTGTTCTAAATAGGACACCTTATACTAATTTATTATCTTGATATAGTTCATAAGTTTATGTCAAGATGAAGCTCGTAGAACGACTATTTGAATCCCTGACATATTTTAGACCCTGGTCAAATAGCATGATGTTAAATTAATAATCTGTCTTAACTATGCAGATACTGGTGCAGTGTGTCAAGACAATATACACGGAAGTGTGTGCTGTTAGTTGAATCGCTTAAATTTTCCTGTTATTCTTCAAGTGGTCCCTGGGCAAATAACATGTTAGATTAATAATCTGCATAAACCAGGTAGATACAGTACAATATCTCAAGATACTAGCATGGGTGTGAATGATGGTATTTGGTAAACTGCAGATCTTGTTATGCTTCAAGTTACCCACATCTAGAATCATAATAACTCAGGCTGCAATATAAACCTTAACCTGATTTCAAAAAGTGACCGGAGAAATTATATTCCTTAAGCATAGTTACAATACTTCACCACAAGTCTAAAAATCCCTTAAAGGCAAATGATTAGCCCAGATTACGTTAGTAAAATTAAGTTTTTAACGCTTGGTTTTTATTCCTCATTCTGTCTGAAAACTCGCATAGTAAAAACGCACGAATAGAAAAATGAGAACAATAAAGCAAATATACCAGAATACTTCGACTTATTAATAAGTCAATAATTGTGAAGCATTATGCTCTTTATAAAGCATTACGAAAGCACTCTTAAAATCATTTTAACCGACCCAGCGCGTTTAAATGCAGTCCAGCCCATTAGAATTCATGGAACTTAGATCGCATTTAATCACTAACCAGATTTTACTTAAAAATTGATAACTCTGAGCTGCATCTTAAAAAAGATCCGTTAAGGCTCGAAAGGGTTACTGTTGTGGATTGCACATTATTTGTATTCGTTAAAAAAACCGCCGCCATCGTCTTCTTTCTGTAAGTGGTTCATGCATAAAAACACGAGACAGATTCTTGAATGTAAATGTCTTCGTTTTTGATCCCAGTTCTCCTGGGATCTCCTGTTTTCTAAGTTGGCAGATCGAAACTATTCTTCCTTGTTCAAAAGTTGCCTGAGAAGTACTGTGGATATCGTGGGTTTTTTCAATCGTTGAGTCTAGATTCAGCTCATCGAGTTAAAGAACACGATTATTTATAAGAATAAGTTGATCACACTGAAATTTAGTTGTACTGTGGAATCATCTCCTTGAGCTATTAGATTTTTACCATTTAACTAATTGCATAGTATCCATTTGTAAAGGAATTTTCTAAGTATTTTGTACAATATTCAAAACATTAAGTATTTAGAAAAGCATTGACAAAAACGATCAGATTAGTCCAAATTAATGCTCATGTAGCATTGTAAAGGCTGTAGATAGATCACCGGTAGGTACACTTTTCGATGCCGAATCCATTTTCCCTTTTCTGTGAAACCATCGATTTATAAACCAAAATTTAATTCTCAGAAACAAAACACTAATATTTATGCTGCAGTTAGAATAGATAAAGATAACTTAAAATAGTTATAACACTATAGGATGATGAGACTCACTAAAACTTCATATTTTCAAAGTGAGTGAACAACACATTTGAAAAGATTAATAGCATAATTTGTAATAAAAATATAAATTTGAATTATGACCGTTAAAGTAAATGTAACAAAAGTTACTAATTATTAAAGCGTTAACATTAATTTTTATCTTTAACAAGTCTGAAATTTTAATACGAACTTAATCGCATATTTGCTTGGAAATTAATGGTTCCTTGCTAGCATGATACTAGACAGTGAAAACTTTTGTCTTAAAAAATTACTACATTTCTTCAATTTTGCTAGAAATAGAATATTCAACCTTTAAGAATTTTTCCTCCGATAAGGGTGTCATGCATATTTATCAAAACCACGTTGAATAATTTAGCATCACAGAGCAAAATATGAATAAAATCATTTTAGAAGTTACTGGTATAGCTATTGAACTAAGACAGCAATTCTGGTTTTTTTTTCAGAAAGCTCTCATTTTACATGAAAACAATCGTTTTGTACTCTCGTCTTCAAATTACTATTCTACTTCACCAGAACGTAAGTTATTGCATAAACAGGATGCAATTTGAACTTTTGTATTAAAAACACTATTATACACAAATTTAAGTAATCATGAAAACTAATTTCGTTGAGTGTAAAAGAAATATTGAAAATTGCTCCCAAAAATGACTCTTCCTTTGAAAAATTACGTTATACAGAAAATGTTTCGAACAAGCTAGGATACCAAATCCGTCTAAGTGGTAATGTAGATTTGTAATTTTGGTTGTTTGTTTGGTTGGTTAATTCAGGTTTAATGGTTCAAGTCGCAACAATGAAAAACTGCACCAAATGTAAGTTCAAATAAAATTCAAAATTCTTATTTTGAAAAACATAAAACTGTAAAAGTTTAAAAGATTTAAATCTGCTTCAATCATATCGTTGGCTTAGAGCAGAAATTCATAAACTGACAAAATGGATTTTTACTTTACAGCTGTTTAAAGACAAACTATTAGTTTGTAAGTCAAAAAATAAAAATTATAAATATTTTGATAGTGTACTTTTTCAAACGGATTACAATATGACAATGTATTTCTCATAATGAAAATAAATATTTAGTGTCTCCGAAAAGATGTCTGTTAATGAGTTTCTGCTCTAACCCGACGGTTCGAATAAAACCAAAATTTGAAGTAAAACAGAGCATTTAATTTATTACTACTCATTCACACACACACACTAGAATTTGTCTTTCCTGAACATTTAAGTACAGCATTTTAATGTCTGTTTCGACGTTTAACCTTTCAAGTGGTATCGATGAGATATCTCGTCTATCAAGATCTGACCAATTTTGCTAATGACGAAATATCTCGTTATCTAGAATGCGATATAATTTCGAGTGAAGATATTACCGTTTTTCGATGATGACGAGATCATGATCAGGTCAATTTTTCAAATGACGATATACCGCATACATCACGATCTTGTCAGTTTTAGCACTGAAGAGATACTTCGTCTGACAACCATCAGGAGGGTCAAAGATGAAGACAGAATTTAATGACAGCCGAGATTCAAAGAAAACGCCTAGATTCCGAAATTAAATCCAACCAAAGACCGCCGTGAACAAGGGTGGGCTGTGGTAGTTTGTTGAGTGGGGTGACAGCTCAGGTGTGACCTCGTCATCTGGGTTCGAAATTACGTGGTGTTGTCCTCGGATCTGATCCTGGACCGTCGCCAATAGCCCGTTGTGTTGCTCCAGTGGGACGTTAATTAAAATACCGAACCTACGTACCAAAACTAAATAAATTCCAGTTCCCCATCAGTTCGAGTTCCCGCTGTATTAAATAAATATTATTCTAGAAAGTTATTCATTTTCAAGCCAGCAGGCATCTCCCAAGTTCCGTCACCCTTCCAAACTAGATCGAACAAATGAAGTAGCGCGACTCAAAATTTGTTTAAGGCGAGCTGAAATTGCCACCCAGCAACGCTCGTCAAATACCTAAATCACCCTAATCCGAGTTTAATCGCGGTTGCATTACTGTGTAACACCGCCGTGTTAACCGAGGTACACATGAACTCGGCGCGAGAGCTCATTGCAGCTAATCCGAGCCTTCATACCAACTACTCTCCCTCGCTCGTCGCCGCAATATCTGTACAAAGAGCTAATCTAGAAGTTTACCCGTGTCTGTTTGTCTGTCGTGTAGTTGGTAAAACATGTGATGAATCCTCTTTTACGGAATGTATCATCACATCTGGGGGAGAATTAGCATCGGATTTATGTGTATTTTACGCACATCTCGTGCGATGCTGGTGGGAAATTCACTAGATTTTAATGTCTTTGTGCGAATAATTATCTCCCCTTATACCTATTAAATCGTATAAAAGTGATATATGGGGAGAGGCTTGCTTCGCGTCGTCATTGGGCTCTGTAAAATCGCCGAATTAAAGTAGATTAGAGCTGCAACTGTTGGACTAAGCAAAACTGGATAGCAGTGAAAGAACGACGTAATGCATGCTTTGAGGATAAAGATATTGTGTTAATTTTCCATGCAGAAACACTTTCCTCTCGAATGAGTTTGTTGGAGTGAGAATGGATATTAACGATACCCTTTAGCACAGCAAATGTTTCTTAACAAACTATTCTTAAACAAGAACAGACGTTAGTATTTAAAATATGATTAACCCTCTGAGGGGTTTACACGCATAATTCTACTTTGCAACCTGCAGTCTTCCTTGCCATGACTTCTAACCAATTTTCACCTTCTTGATCAATAGTATCTTTCTGAAGGATTCTATTCTAAGGGCATGAACAATAAATCTTTCCAAAGGATTCTAATTCTAACCAAAGGATGACTTCTAACCAATTTTCACCTTCTTGATCAATAGTATCTTTCTGAAGGATTCTATTCTAAGGGCATGAACAATAAATCTTTCCAAAGGATTTTATTCTAAAGAAATTAGCAATGGAATTTTTCCAAAGGATTTTATTCTAAAGAAATTAGCAATGGAATCTTTCCAAAGGATTCTATTCTACGGAATGGGCCAATAAAAAATCGTTCCAAGGGGTTCTATTCTAAGGAGAAAGGACCAATAGAATCGTTCCAAAGGATTATATTTTAAGGAAAGTACCAATAGAATATTTCTAAAGGTTGAAATAATCCGTGGATTTGTTCAACCTATAGATACAGTAATTTAGTCATTAAATGTGAGGTAAAAGCTGTATTACACTACTCGGAAATCTCACTACTCTCAGAGGGTTAATACACATGTAAACATACTATTTATGCACACCATAATAAACACTAACATTCAAATGAAAAATTGCGTGAATTTTTATTTTTACGAGCAGATTTACTTTTGAAAAGTAGATTAACTGTATTTTAAATAATAATTAAGAATTTTGTTACACAGGAATTCTCTTAGATGAATCATAATTTATTCAAAAATCTTATATTTGGCTGAATTTTTTGTAAATTTCGTTTTCGTTTAATAATTGAAACCTGTGATGTGTCCTATGATGAAAACGTTTTGCTGTTAACATACACAAACATTTTACACGACAGAAGCTATATTTTCATAGCGATGTTTGTTAATACCTAGTTTTTCAAAATGCAAGTCTTGCCAAATTAAACGTTTGTTAAATGTATGCTTTACATAAAAATAAAGCATGCAACCTGTATAAATTTATACAATTAAACACCTATATAAATTTCATATCAATATTTAGTTATTCAGTCATAAATAAAAAAATACTAAACTTTCAGTGTTACTTAAGTATTCTGGTGACTTCTATAAAGGAAATGGCATGTAGTATATAAACTTATAAGCAGAAGCAAGTGTGTTTTGCTTCAGTAATGATTTGGTAAGGGTAACGGTTTCCTCGTCATACCACTACCTGTATCAATTTAGTTTTAGCATAAATGAAGAAACTTAAAAATATAAGGAAATTAAAGACCAGTTTTTAGAACCGCTTGACTTTGGAATTAGAGTTTAGTAGCATCAGTTAAGCATCTATATTTATTCATTAGATGAAGTATTAGCTTTCTACTACATATACGCTTTAGCTACATACTTTACTAACTTTTAGAATTAATCACTATAATTACTTTATAAGTTATAGGAAATTTCCTATACATGTTAATTACATAATTTTTTAAACAATATTTCAATCTCTTCTGACTTAGTTTCTATACACCATTAAGCAATAACTCAATTAGAATACAATTAAAACTGAGAAAAATGGAAAAAACCTGTATTTTACATATCACAAACCCTATTTTGTTAAAGGTATCAATGAATCATTTCTACTGAGAGTGAAAAGAGTATAATAGGTGTTTTTTGAATACGTGTTTGATGAAGAATAAATAAAAAAATGGAAAAAAAATGTTTTTAAGAGTTTAGAGGATGGCTTGTTAAGGGCTAACCATACCGCAGGAACAACCTTGATCTTTGTATGGGTATAATTCAAAGCAATAGAGTTTTGCGAAGGTTCAGCCTTATCAAATACTACTAAATATGAAAAAAATTATCAAATAATAAATTTTAAGCAACAATATCGATGCAAATTTTAGTTTATAAGCTGACTGTTCTGTTACGTAATCTATGGATGAAAGTATCACCTCTCAGAGAGCGAAGAATTTCAACTGCTTTCTTGTTTAACGATCTTGGTGGTTGTTTCTGCGTAGTATCTCGTCATTAGCAAAATTGATCGGATCTTGATGGACGAGATATCTCGTCGAAACCATTTGGAGTGTAAACCCTAATAACCAAACCCCACTAACCTACATAGCCAATTACAATACCTGTAATTCTAACCATGATTTCGTAAATTTTACGAATAGTCAGTAATCTAGAATCAGGGTTACGATCTGCACTTTTATGCAGTACAAATGTATCCCGTATTGAAATTGGAATGTTTCAAAAATATTATTGTTTCAGAAGTCATTATTCGCAGAATAATAGCAAGTCGTGTGAGGTACAGGGAGAATTTTTAGACTTTGCTTTCCTACGCCATTTAATTTCCCTTCCCAACTGATGATAAAGCGTTTTATTCACAAATTAGAAGAAAAGATTTTCAATCAGGGCGATAGCGGCAACTCTCGTTCTCATTGAAGTTTACCTCCAAAAAATCCGCTCAAAGGAATCTTCCGGTATCTTCCCCGTACACAGGGGCAAAACTAATTTCCAATTTATTTTCAAAGCAAAACGGGGGTGATTTTTTACATAAATTTGTTAAGGAGGGGAAGGCCTAAAAAAGTCGAACAGCCAAAAATTTTTATTATTCCCCCACCGCGCCATCCGTTCCCGCTTACTTGTTGAATCCAGGCGCTTCGATCCAAAGTTGAAAAATCGTTTCTTTCCAATTTCGATACGGAGACAAAACCGGAACGAACATGCGCTAAATGCTATCTCAAAAGCATTGGCATTTAAAGAAAATCGATCCCTCGAGAAGGAGGGGGTGGGCGGGAGCGCCCTTTCGGGGGAAAGGTTTTCAATTAGGAGGGCTTCACAATTTCGGTATGTTCTGCCCCGCGCTTCCATTTATTCAGCCAACCCAAACAATTTTTTCCATCTCGTCCCCCGCCAAATTCTCTTGTTCTGTATTCACGAGGAAATTTTTTGATTGACGAACCATTGGAGACAGATTCTGAAAGGAGACGGTTCCGCACAAAAAAAAGGGCGAATATGAGCGTCTGCTCCCAGTATCGATCCGAGTTCCACGCGAACTTTAAAATCTGCTCGAAATAAAGTTCAATGAAAGCTTAATGACGATTACTCTACTTTTTTCGTACATGGAGTTTGAGCTACGAAAACAGATTGATGATTGGAGCTTACAAGATAAACTAAATTGGGCAGAGTTTAGTAATGGTTGGTTTGTCATTACACTCATTTTTTGCTATGCCAGAGAAATTGGGGATGAGATATTTGCTATTGAGTGCTGTTTCTTAATTCAGAGTCAGAAATAACTGATAACTTCACTTATAATGCTCGAAAGAGACGTCTTTCAATTGAATAATCTGTGAAAGTAGACTTGTTTTCATAGTACTGCCACATAAGCAAACTGTGACAACATTCAATACTACAGTAGACTTAACCCTTCTGGTGCTTTATCTTTGCGTCGAAAATTGCCCTGTAATGACCAGACTGAGTTGCAAAAACCTGTTTCAAATTGTCACCTGTTCTGAGCAAGGGATAATTTGTTTTTCCTTCTATGATTTTCATTTCTCCTTGGAGTAATAGGGGAGTTTTGCCTCGACTGGATATTTCTTCCTTAGCAAAAATAACGAGATCTGGGAAGAGATATCTCGTCTAAACACTTGGAGGATTAAATAGTTTGAAAACTACTTCTCCATATAACTGTATAATGTACTATAATGAAGATTCATGCATATTTTAAAGCAAATTAGTAAATAAGAATAGGTAGTGTTTATCGAAACAATTTAAGTTAAGAAGTTCGGCACGCTTACGAAAAAGGGAACTGGCTAATATGAGCGTCTGCTCTGAGTATTGATTGTAGTACCACTCGCGCGATTTTTAAAATCTTCTTGGAATAAAGTTCTATGGAAGCTAATCCTCTAATGACGATTCATGCATATTTTAAAGCAACTTAGTAGGCAAGAATAAGTAGTGTTTAATGAAACAATTAAGTTAATAAGTTCTGCCCGCATACGAAAAAGGAAACGGGCTGATACGAGTGTCAGCTCTGAGTATTGATTGTAGTAACACTCGTGAATTTCAAAATCTCGAAATAAAGTTCTATGAAAGCTTAATGACGATTCCTCTATATTTTGTACTTATAGGTTGAACTAAAAAAACATGACTGATTAGAACTTAGTAGACTATATAGATTTAGTATATATGAATCATTAGAACGAGTAGTACCACGCAGAAATAAAAAACTATTCAAAATATAGTTCAATGGAAGCTTAATGACGATACCTCTATTTTTTGTACTTATAGGTTGAACTGTAGAAACATGTCTGATTAGAAATTAGTAGACTATGTAGACTTAACTCATTAGAACGAGTAGTACCACGCGGAAACAAAAAAATAATAACATAAAGCATAAATTTTTGGACGGGAATGCAAGTATTGTAAATAAGTTTGTAAACTATTCCATTCGAAAGGGTTACGACGACAATTGTATGTGCAACCTCACAGCAACGATCTCACCCTTTAGCAACGTTGCATGAGCCTTTAAAAGCTGCTCTGATTGCTCTTCAGCTTAAACCTTATAAACAGCAAGAACACAAGTCTTAAATCTGCGACATAAAAAAATAATCTTCTGCCTGGAAAGGCCCTCTGTCGTGATAAAACTTGTTCGATTCCTATTTTCAATACCATAAATTCCCGGCCTGTCAATGAAATAAAAGGGGATTTTATTTTTCTACCTTCCCCATCCCAGACGAAATCAAATGCCAGTCGCTAGAGATTTGCGTTTTCAGTAAGCGGTGAGAGGGCGATTCATTTTGCTGAAATGAGTGATAGTAGTGCCCTTTTCCAAGAACCTACCACAAGGTAAAAGAGAATGGTAGATGTGTGAATTGAAAAGTTGCCAAAACAAGGCAGATCGATCAAATTCTGAAGCTTATGGGAAAAAAGGCTCTGATTGCATTTTGAAGATGCCCTCGCAGTTTCTTTTTTATTTTAAGGAGTTTCCCCCACTGCGTATGAGGTTTTATTGAATTTTTCCAGTTTTCGCGATATTCCGGAGCGGAGGATTCAAAGCGTATCTGTACGAGTATATTTGGCTAATACATTTTTAGGATTGAGTACGTCTGATTTCGAGGTAAATTAAAACTGCTGAGGGTTCCACTTGCTTTCGCTTTTTATAAAATTTCGTGGGTGACTATTTGTTAATGGCGGTCCTGTGAATAATCAAGGAAATATTTCTAACGATAAATATCTTTCTCTCGACAGTTTATAACAGGAGTGAAAAAGAAAGAAACGATTCTTCATTTAAATGGTTTTCAATAATTATTACAATCAATATTTTTATTTATTAGTTTTAAATGACTAGTATGCGTTTGGGATAAATAGGTTATAATTCAAATCTTCCAGTAAACAATGTATATGTAATACTTATTCTGAAAACTTATCAACTACCTCAAATACAATTTCATAAATTGCTTATAAAGAAGGTAAAATTAGTAGGCAAACAAAATTATTTATTTGAACTTATGGAGCATGGGCTTTATAAAGCAATGAGAGCTGGAGATATATATGCAAAATGCTCTTCATCTACATCCGTTATATCTTCCATCTTAAAACTGAAGTCGTAAAAAGTTTTCGTAGAAAGCAAATAGTGCACAGAAATAGACTAAATGTATATAATAAATTAATTGCTTGAAAACAAATAGGAAGTTACCAAAATCAAAAGTATAATAATGAACTTTCAGATTGGTTGAAAGGTTATAACAAAGCTTAAGAAGGTACATAAATAAATAAATAAAAGTCTAACTAATTTCACACTATCATTAGGGGTATTTAAAAGCTTAAGAAATAACCATGATTGTAGAAGTATACAGCTTAAAACCAATTACGTGGATAATTTATTCCATTTGAACACTCGAAATATGCTTTTTAGGAGATAGGGTTTATAAAAAATACCGTTCAAACCTTTGTCATGATTTATAAAAAGGACTTTAAAACCTTGTACTATTAACAACTTATTCAAAAATACCCAAGAAAAATCTCCAACCACTTCTTTTTATCCCAACCATAGAAAGTTTCATGAAAAGAATCTAAGTTTAATACCTTTTATAAAAATCGTTTTGCTTAGAGCCTCCCGTTTAAGTTCAAGTAGAGTTCTAAAAATATGTGCTCTTGATCTATTTTTCTCTATGCCATATACCATATTTAAAAATGTGTGGTTCGGTCCTGCGCTTGCTAGGATTCAGATTCTATTTACGTGATATATCAAATGTAAAATGCTATCTACAGTAAAATGATACATTGGGAAGAGGATGAAATTTCAGTGATTAACCACAACACGTTTCAAAATCGGTCAAAGGAATGAGATTTATACGCTAGCACATGTGCATTAATACTTATTCTATTATTTCCTAAGTTTAATTCTGAAAAAACTGATTATTTTCTCTTAAAATTTTATTAGAATTTGCTGACGAAATACTTTTTCTTTGAGATTGGTATGCTTTACACACTGGACCATAACAATATTTTCTTGTTTTAACTATGGAAAGAAGAAAAGCAAAACAAGGTATAAGTG
Organism: Meta bourneti; assembly: GCA_933210815.1. NCBI lineage: Eukaryota > Metazoa > Arthropoda > Arachnida > Araneae > Tetragnathidae > Meta > Meta bourneti. The sequence continues at coordinate 28,586,429 of OW119934.1, forward strand.
TTAATAACTTGCAACAGTGTGATTATCTTACTTGAACGTAGGTAAAGAATTACATTTATGAGCCCATTCAGATGTTTTCAAGAGCCAACTCATGAAGGCAGACCATTTGACTGGAGAGGCAATTATTACAAGGTAGAATGTGAAGTCAAAGGTGCGCTGTATTGGGCGCAGACAAATATTTACAAACTAATTCAATCTTCATGGACCTGAACTATCCACTGAGCAGTCTAAATATTATTGTAGATTTTAGAGGTTCTCGAAAGAGGTCTACTTGGAATTGCTCGATTTCGTGTTACACAATGTCATGAATCCTTTTTGTATCTGTCTTCATCTTAGATGCCGGATTTGATTTTAGGCAAAAATTGAACTTTTTGAGGGAAATTTTTCAGAGATTTTGACTTTTTTCTCGATGTGCTGTTATCTTCGTTCAAAATAGCATCTTGTTACCAGAAATTCCCTATTATAAAACGAATAATTTATATCTCATTTATAACCTTCGTAGTTGCTCATACTATGGATTCCCATTGATTATGTCTTAAGCTATTACTACAAGTCTAAAAAATTTCTTATGATACAAAAATAATTTCTCTTTCTGAGAAAGGGGAAATGCATGAAAACCAAGAACAGTTCAGTGCAATAGTGAAAGGTAAAAAAGGTCAGTGCAATAACGAAAATCCAAAACTAAAAGAAAACATGACGTCATTTCATTACTACTTTCGTGACATCCCCATAAGAATTTTATGTACATATTTATATACTACAGACAAAACCTACTCGATTTTCTATAGTTATTAGTCATAAAATTGCAATCGTAAAAATTTCTTGAATCAGTCTAGTTTGTTAATCTGTGTCAACGTGTAATAAACTCTTTGTATGCAAGAAAATCTAAGAAAAAGAATGTTTAGAAATATTTATAAAGATTGCGATAATTTATGTACGGATACATCTATACAATATTTTCAAAGAATGAAGTAAAATAATACGAATACTGGAATCATTTTTATTCATTTTAAATGCTAATAAAATATTAATGAAGATATTTAGCATTTCATAGACACATTATTTGGTTTTGTGGTGCATTTTTACGCTGCAATGGGATTTTTAAATAACAATCAGTTATTACGGATTGCAGGATTTAATTTAATATGAAAGTTTTAAAGCTTTGAAATTCTAAATTGAAAACATTTAGCGATTCATTTTCAAGGATTATGAATATTCAATAGTAGTTTTCTAAAACGATATATCATTTATAAAGATCTAGCTGTAAATAGATATTATTCAATGTTCCGTGTTTTGAATATAAATGTTTTCCATGTTAAATTTCCATTTTAAATGCAAATAATGCCAGAAGCATTTTTTGAAAGATTGTTTATCGAATAAGTTATGACTTTATTACCTTAATACTGCCCAAAAGCAGAGAAATCCCATACGCTTCTGATTTACATTAAAATCAGGTACTTCAATTTTACGACAAAAATTGTAAAAATCGGAAGGCCAAATTAATCATTCATTCTAAAAATGCTCCGAGAAAATCCTCCGATTTCGTTTAGAGTTGAAATAGAAAATCTTGAAAAAACCCAGAGAAATTGTTATAATTACGTTTTCTTTCCATCCTAAGAACTTTTTTTGTGATATACTTACATTGTCTTACTTTTTACACAAGTCGGGATCGGATAATATTACCTTGATACTACCGAAAATCAGAGAAATTCCGTACATTTCTAATTTACATATTAAAATCAGGTGCTTCAATTTTACGACAAAATCACTATAAAAATCGGAAGGCCAAATTAATCATTCATTCTAAAAATGCTCCGAGAAAATCGTCCGATTTCGTTAAGAGTTGAAATAGAAAAGCTTGAAAACAGACAGAGCAATTGTTATAATTACGTTTTCTTTTTATCTTAAGCTATTTTTTGCGATATACTTATTATGTCTTACTTTTTACAGAAGTCGGGATAGGATAATATACTTTTTAGAAAATATTAAAGTTTCCGTGAGTAAAGACAGTCAAAATTTTCTCCATGAGCATAAACTCATTTGCAGAAAATGATTGGAATTGAACATCCGAATCCACGGCGAAAATCCTTTTTTCTGAGGAGGGAAAAAATCTACATCCGATTAAATGTTGGTGAAGGAAAAATAAATAATCGTCTTTTGTTTCGAATGCCACTCATTATATTCTAAAATCATACGCTATTTATTTAAAGGCGTTTCTTCGGGAACGTTGAAGGTCTGTTTTCTAGTTCCTTCATTTTTTCAGTCAATTTGATGGAATTTTCTGCAGACGAACATTTGTCTTGTCAAAAACAAAGGGCATTAAAGAAAACCATTTAAGCTTCGGTTGGGTTTCATCCTTTCCCCTTCTTACTCCATTCGATAATCTGGGTTGGTGAAAACTGTTTTCCTATCAACATGTAACAGCTTTGAAAAATGAAGCCCAAGGTAAATTGGAGCGTAAAAAATGAATGAAGAGCAGCTTTTCTTTTCCAAATGACTCTCATCGGTGGAATTGAAGTAGCATCGGGTTTTATGAAGTTTGTTTTTCTCTCGCTAAAATGCATTAATATAAAAGAGGGGACTCAGGTTTTCCGTGAGAGTCTGTTTTTTAAATTATGTACATCTATATTACGGAATAAAAGGCCGAATTCCCCATGAAAGCTAAAATGCTCGCTCCAACAGTTTTTGCTCTTTTATTAGTAAATAAAATAGTTTCCATACTAGAGGTGAAAAACTGGGACATCCAATCACAAAGTGAAAAGTAGAAAATATTCTTTTAATGCTTTACGACAAAAAAAAATCATTCTGAAATTGACCCTCCTAGTACCTGACCAGACCTTGATGTACGATATATCTGGTCATTAGAAGAAAACTAACCTAATCTTGCAATCTCTTTATCATCGAAAAATTGGCAGTACTTTGATGACGAGATATCTCGTCATTAGCAAAATTGGTTAAATCTTGAGACTGTTTTGACTATGATTACAGTAAGGTTACTTTTTAGTTTATACTCTTTTATAAACCAAGAATTTTTGACCAAGAATAAAACGCAGTTCAGTTAATAAAATATTTATGATGGGCAGTGAAGTCGACGAAAGCCCGAATATAGTTTAATTTTTGAGATGAATATATTCTGGATGATGACAAGCATTCTAGTAAGCTTAATGACATTGGTAGACGTCACATATCCATATTAACTGAAAATAATCCGTGTTACTCATTTCGGATTGCTGAGGTACTAAACATATCGAAATTCAGCCATTTTCACCAATTTGAAAATGGACATCAGATACTGTGTTTGCGTTCCGAATTTCGACATGCGATTCTCGAAAAGCTATTATGGAGTACCGTTTTTGAAGCAGATTGTTATGCGCAATGAGAAATGGATTCTGTATAATAATGAGGGACGAAAAAAACATTTAGGGCAAATCACCACCCTAAGTTTGACTTACACCTCAAAAGTATGCTCTATATATGGTGGGATTTGAAAGGAATTCTCTACGATGAGATTCTGCCATCTAACAAAACACCAATTTTGAAAAAATGTTATTCTTAATCAGACCAAATAAAGGTAAATAGTAAGGGGGAAATTGCAAAACTACAGCTGACAGAATAGAAATAGTCTTGTGCCAAAACAAGGCAAAACTTGGCTATGCAGATTCGACAAAATTCGAGGAAGTTCAATATAGAATTTCTTAGTCATCTACCATATCTACCTGATCTCGCACATTTTACTTACCATTTTCTTAGATACTCTCTTCTCTCTCTCTCTCTCTCTCTCTCTCTCTCTCTCTCTCTCTCTCTTTCTAACCACTTAGAAGTAAAAAGTTTTCCAGAAACTTGTGAAATACACCTGTGATGATGCCAGATTCTGGGAGAATTGAATTATGTATCTGCTCGGAAAAATGACGGGAAATTATAAATCAAAATGGCCAATACATTTTTCAATAAAATGTATTTTATAAGTAAAGTAAGACATCACTATTATTTGTTACTGTGAATTCCGACACAAGTTATTAGCCAGAAGGATACATATACTTCATATATACCATATTTCGCAGAAAGATATGTATTATATACACCACATTGTTCAACAATATATATCAGTCTTAAATGGAAAGATGAGAGTACTAATAAAATTAGAATGGAATTAATAAAGTGTGCCACATTTTCATTGAATACTTTTAATGTAAACTATTTTAATTCTACTAACCTTACTTTTATATGCTTAGAGTATAATTTTAAAGTATATACGAAGAGGGAAAAGAAAACTATGGTAAATTTTAATTTAATCATGTTAATATAAGTATGATTAAAAATTAAATTGTATAAATCAATATGGGGCTTAAATTACTCGTTTATTCAAGGCACATATAAGAGACGGTTCTTTGGATGCTCTGAACTAATTTTAAGAAAGGGATCACACACATGTGAATGTTCGCCTGATTTTAAAGATGCTGAAATTGCAAACTAGCTAGCAGAAAATAAGACCCACTAACAACATGGTATGGGATCAGAAATCGAGAGTCAAATCAATGAATAATAATAAATAACATTCCCAATAATCGTTATAACTAATAATATTCCAAATTTTAATATTAAACTAAATTGAGCACCAGTATACAATTATCAATGTATTAACAATATAAATTAGTTAATAGGGTTAAGGGAAAAGTACAATAAAAGAATTTACTCTAGTAAATATTCAAAGCATTAAGTTTTAAAGTAAAACCTTAACGACTGCTTGACAACTTTAACAGAAACTTCTGGCTTTAAACACAAAAGTAGTAAATTCGATGTCAAGCCACTTTTAAAGTTTTAATCTTGATACTAAATTACCAGATTTAACCTGGAATTACTCTCTTCAAACTAGATAAAATATATTTCATTAAAACATGACCCATGTTGCAGATAGCATCATAAAAATATTGTTGAAAACTGCTAATTTTACGCTGATTTTTATACAAAACTGGTAACGGTAGATTATTCTAATTTTGATACGAGTTTAAAAGGTTGTCTCTCATGATGAGAAGCCCATCTTTGAAACTGTGACACCACGGGACGCTTTCAGCACCACCTGACAGATTCTTGATTTTAGATTTGTGATAAAGCTGAAATCATGCGTTATTGAAGATTTGTCCTGCGATGGCAAACTCGGGAAGCAACCTTCCTGATTAATTCAAACTGGCTGCTCTTTTAAGCAAATGCTTGTCTTTTGTAGTTTTCATATTGACGTGACATTTTAGGAGACAAAGTCTAATATTAAGAAAATGAGGAATTTTCCAAATGAACTTCAAAGGCCCTGCACAAATCGTAGACTTTAGAAAAATGAAATGGAAAGTATAAGGTTCAGATCCACCATGAACAATTCTATAATAATTTTTTTTAATCAAGAAGGTGTATTTTCTTGCTCAATATATTTTACTTATAAATCTGTCTGAATGCGTATCTTATTGCGATACTATTCCATCTTTTAAGTGTTAAAAGTGCGCAAAAATGTATAAAAATTCAACAAACATCTCTCTTGTAGGAAAATATCGCAATTTAATTATCAAGTCTGAAACAGAAGTATTACTTTCTCGAAGGCTTCAGGCTTCATTTTTTTAATTCATGCTGTAAAAATAACTACAGATATTGAAAACTTCTCCTACAGGCAGCGATATATTGTAAGGTTTTTCTCTATTAAATATAGCATTTGTTTAACAGCTCACAAAGAATTGCACCTTATTGCATTTTCTCTGTAATGAATATTAAGACTCCTTCGCCATAACGTTAATCGTAAGAATGTTATTAGAGCATATGAGGTTCAGTGAATGTCATAGCAACCGTGGAATTCAGAGGTCGTCCTACTACAGATATTCCTTATTAATAATCCACAAGCGTCATCTATGCAATCTAATATCAGAATTTCAATTAAATATAAGAAGGCTGTTCTTTTTCACATTCATTCCTGTACTTGAATTGCTAAATAGAATGTACCTCTATAAAGCACTTTAAAATTGGGGAATCAGTTCAAAAAGAATGCTTCAACCTCAAACAGCTTATTGTTTTGCTATAAAAAGTTTAAACGTTTCGATTGCTACTTTTTCAGATATAACCAATACCAATTAATATTACATGAAATATTCCTCATACAGTTCTAAAATTTATTATTAGCAACGCAAGCAGTTCCATTTTACAGTTTTAAGTATGTACTAAGTTGGAGCTGATAGTCTCCAATCACTAAAAATTTACATTTATATTTCATCAAATAAAACTGAGGTTTACCTATGTATTTCAAATATATTCATAAAATCAAAGTACATAACGATTCAATAAACGACAACAATCTTATTTTTCAATTAGTTTTTGGGAAGTGGCATAATCCCGTCAATTACTACTGAAGAGTAAACACAATCAATCCCTTTCCATTTATTTGAGTAAACAAAAGAAATATTTTTAAGATAAATGTCAAATAAAATTATAATTTTACTCTCACGGTACATTCAGTACATTTTTTCACTTTGGGTACACAGCACAAATATCGTGAATTGACTTCCTCAATACTTATTTAAATTAACTTGCGACTAACCGCTGTTATGGCTAAAAATAACCAGAAAAGCTCTATACATTCTCATTGATTGTCTTTATACCAAAAAAGTTTTAACTACATGTTGGAAATTTCTCCCTAAAGGGATATATCTATTGGTTTAGCCTGTATATCATCCTCTTGTCAAGCGTTGGAAAGATATTCCCCGTGGTACCAAAATAACTCCTTCTATTTTTAGACAATAACTACCACTCCGTGCGTCAGTCAATCTTTTTACATCAAGGCCGTGCAGAGAAGGAGGGCTATAGGGGCTCAGGCCCTGCCCTTTTCTGTTTGAGTCAAAAGTGCCCTTAAGCAAGAATGTCTAAACCATGAAATTTTATGAAAATATTTTCGATTTATAAAATATCTAATATTATTTCACAAGCCTTGCATGCACCACAGAATTCCTGTGTTTAGTGCCTTATTCAAGAGAGAGTGGGTTCTAAGTTGAAACCAGAATTTTTTAAATAAACACTGCCCCTATATTCAGCTTCTTATAAACAGCATTTAGTTAGCCTTTTACCTGTAAACATACTCAAGAAATGATTCAAGTTATATTTTTCGTAAACTACGACGAATTGCATGTGTGAAGCGTGCACACAAAATAGTGCGGCGAAATAATTCCTCTCCGACAGTAAAAGCAAGCACCCTTCTTCGTTTCAGCATTGTTTTATATATTAACCCTTCTGATGGTTGTCACGACGAGGTATCTCGTCAGAAAAACGGACCAGATCTTGGTGAACGAGATATCACATCATTAGAAGAAAATTGACCAAATCTTGATTTCGTCATCATCAAAGTATCGGCAATATCTTGACGACGAGATATTTTGTCGTCATTATCAAAACTGGTCAGATCTTGTCAATAGAAAAATTTGTCAGATCTTAATGGACGAGATATCTCGTCATTATAAGAAAACTGACCAGATCTTGATCTCGTCATCATAAAAAAATCGGCCATATCTTGTTGACGAGTTATTTCGTCATTAGCAAACTTGGTCATATCTTGTCAATAGCAAAATCGGCCGGATCTTGTCAGTAGCAAAATTGGTCAGATCTTGATGGACGAGATATCTCGGCATTAGAGGAAAACTAACCGGATCTTAATCTCGTCATCGTCAAAAAATTGGCAATATCTTGATGACAAAATATTTCACCATTAGCAAAATTGATCAGATCTTGTCAATAGCAAAATTTGTCAGATTTTAATGGACGAGATATCTCGTCACTAGAAGAAAACTGACCAGATCTTGATCACGTCATCATAAAAAAATCGACAATATCTTGATGACGAGACATTTCGTCATTAACAAAATTGGTTATATCTTGATGGACGAGATATGTCGTCCAAACCACTTGGAGGGTCAATTTCCCATCACGAGCTACCCGATCGGATCGCTGAAAGGTCGGCCCAAAAGAGAAGTCTCGTCGGCGGAGACTGCCCGCCCCATCCCGGAGGAGTCCGCAGGAAAGCCGCCGCTCGCCCCTGAATCCGCTCGATACAACACTCTCCCTCTCCACTACACGGTTTAAAGTTGGAGAAACGCGGGAGAAAAGAACAGAGAGCAGAGGAGAAAAGAAGGAGAGTGAGCAAATCCGTCCGAAACCGGCGACCGCGGGTGACCCGGGGGTCGCCCGAGAGAGCAATGAGAAAAGAGTTCGGTACTTACGTTATCTGAAGTGCGAGTGGGACAGGCTACCATAGCTAATACTGAAGCGTGGTTCTTGCAGCAGTCCGGAGCTTCGCCTCAGTTTGAATAGAGTTCCTAGGTGCGCGTACGGACTTGAAACGGATGAGGAGCGTGCGCTGGTGTGCGCGTGGGAGATCCCGAGTCATTTGAAATGCAGCTCCCCTCCAACAGATCGGCTACTGTGTGTGGTCTCGTATCTGCATGCTACAACCCCTCCCACCGAGTACCCTCCCTTAGTACACTTCAGACCCGCCCGCTTTTTACATCCACCTGATTCTCAGTCTTCCCCGCTAACAAGAGGGCCTGGATTTCTGGCTTCTTTTTTTAATTTATTCAGCGTCTTTGATAACGGGAAGCTTCAGTGTTGTTTCTTTCCCTTCGTTCTTTTTGCCTTCTCTCTCTCGCTCTGGTTCTGCATTTGAATAAATATTTCGCAACACTCTGCATAACGATACGTGGGGAAATTAATTGGAAGGTGCCGAATCCCCCACCGCACGCAACTCTTTGATCTCGCCTCGAGAGGGACACACTGCTAGATGTTATGCCACGCTGGTTGACACCTGATAGCGAGGCGCTTTCGGTGTTTTTAAAGATTAATTTCCGACCGTTTCCGACTTGACATTCCAATACCAGGCGCATAGTTGAACTGGTAGCAGTGGAGTTTGAAGCGGGGCTTAGTTAAAGAGGTAGCAGTTGAGGTTGGTGGTGTATGGATTGCAATTCAGGAGAGAGACTGCCATGTTGTGCCACGCTGGTTGGCACCTGATTGCGAGGCTCTTTCGGTGTTTTTAGAGAATAGTTTCCAATCGTTTTTGACTTGAAATTCCAATACCAAGCAAATAGTTGAACTGGTAGCAGTGGAGTTTGCATGGGGCTTAGTTAAAGTGGTTACAGCTGAGGTTGTTGGAGTATGGGTTGAAATTCAGAAGAAAGGTAAAGCTGTATTGTGCAATGCTGATTGACACTATATAGCAAGACTCTTCCAGTGTTTTTAGATATTAATTTCCAATCGTTTTCGACTTGAAATTCCAATACCAAGCAAATAGTTGATCTAGAAAAAGTATAGTTTGTACGGGGCTAAGTTAAAACAGTTCCAGTTGAGGTTGGTGGGGTACGAGTTGAAATATAGGAGAAAGACAGCTCCTGTTATGTTATACTATGTTGTGCGATGCTGGTTGATACTTGTTAGAGAGTTCTTTCAGTTTTTTCAGAGATTAATTTTCAATCGTTTTGGACATGAACTTTCAAACCAAACGAACAGTCGAACTAGTTTTACGTGGCTCAATTAAAACTGATAGTACTTGAAGTGGATGGCTGGTAATAGTTTATGGATCCCTCTAGTTCTAGATATGTGTAACATTACTTTCTATGATTTATAAGTGTATATATCTCAAAAATTGTTCCTAATGCCATGAAAATATACAAACTACATAAAAATGTAACTTTACTACATATTTTGATAAGTTAAGGTTTCATACTTGCACTATTTAATGCGTTGGTGATCGCGAAATCCTTCAGTAACACAATCATCATTAACAAATTCCACATAATCGAAACACAAGTTTTAATAAATACTATGTACTCCTTAGGTATAGACCTCTCTCTTCATTCTTTTATCTAATCATCCCCTCTCTTTATTATGTTAGTTTAAAAATAGAAAGGAGCTCTGAACATTTATTCGGTTTTTATTTGAACACACACACATTTCAGTTTTAACAGAGTGGCAGTTTTTTCAGTAGATACAGGAAATATTTACTTTGCATAAATTGTTAATAACCAATAAAATCAGTCTCGGAAAGTGTGTATACTTCATTCGGAAACAGATATCCCAATTTAATGCTTAAATTTCTTATAATGTACTGAAATCGAAATTTCTAAACCAGAAATTTTCTTATATGCCTTATATTCTATCAAATATTTATAACGGGGATTTACAATTCATTTCGAAATATCCACTATTTCAGTCATTTTATTTGAATTAGTTTCAGATTTTTTCCTTAATCTGTGTTCTGAAGTTATTTTCGTGCATCTAAGAGCAATTTTATTAGCTGGAATTACGAATAGCAAACCGCCTAAAAAATCATTATAATTACTTGTACCATTGAATTATTCATTAGGTGGATTTACTATGGATTTCTAAATATCCACCATTTCAGTCATTTTTATTTCAATTTTAAGTTTCAGTCTTTTCCTTAATCTGTGTTGCTGAAGTTAATTTTGTGCATTCAAGAGCAATTTTTTGGCTGGAATTACGAATAGCAAACCGCCTAAAAAATCAATATAATTGCTTATACCATTAAATTTTTCATTAGGTGGATTTATAATGGATTTCAAAGTATCTACCATTTCAGTCATTTTTATTTGAATTAGTTTCAGTTTTTTTTCCCTTAATTTGTGTTTCTGAAGATATTTTTGTCCATCCAAGAGCATTTTTATTAGCTGGAATTACGAATAGCAAACCGCCTAAAAATCATTATAATTGCTTGTACCATTGAATTATTCATTAGGTGGATTTACTATGGATTTCTATATATCCACCATTTCAGTCATTTTTATTTCAATTTTAAGTTTCAGTCTTTTCCTTAATCTGTGTTGCTGAAGTTATTTTTGTCCATCCAAGAGCAATTTTATTGACTGGAATTACGAATAGCAAACCGCATAAAAAATCAATATAATTGCTTGTACCATTGAATTATTCATTAGGTGGATTTATAATGAATTTCAAAGTACCTACCATTTCAGTCATTTTTATTTGAATTAGTTTCAGATTTTTTCCTTAATCTGTGTTCTGAAGTTATTTTCGTGCATCCAAGAGCAATTTTATTAGTTGGAATTACGAATAGCAAACCGCCTAAAAATCATTATAATTGCTTGTACCATTGAATTATTCATTAGGTGGATTTGCATTGAATTTCAAAATATCCATTATTTCAGTCATTTTTATTTCAATTTTAAGTTTCAGTCTTTTCCAAAATCTGTGTTTCTGAAGTTATTTTCGTGCATCCAAGAGCATTTTTATTAGCTGGAATTACGAATAGCAAACCGCCTAAAAATCAATATAATTACTTGTACCATTGAAAATATGAACGCCCTCCATTTTCTCCCAGTTCTCTCGGATTCCACATCCGTAGGTGGGCGCTATGTATGGCGGAAAAGACAGCGACATTATTATCCTAAAGAGAGCACGTCAAAAGTCTTCGTTAAAACCTTTCGGATTATCTTGCTTTCAGCCAACCTTAGAACAAAGAACACGAGGTTGTTATTGGAGAACCTAAGAAAGATCGAATTTGTTTACGTTTATTAAGTGCGTCTGCCGAACGGCTTAACAAAGCAGAAAGGGTTCTAGGAAATCTTTTGCGTTTGTAGCGAATTTTTTTCCCGTTCCTGCTCTAGATTTACGGCTGATGGGGGTTCGGGGAAAAAAGAAAGGGCCTCTCATTAAACGCAGGCCCCGAAAAAGAAATAAAATATGAAGTATAACAAGCGGGGGCAACAACGTTTAAAATGACGACGGCCCTGGAAAAAGAAGCGGGGAGGGAAATATTTCATTTTCAAGACATACACAGAGGGATGAAATAACAATTTCGTTTTGGCTAAAAATCTGAAAGCGGAGAAAGAAGACGTCATGCATGAAATTCACATTAAAAGAGGTTTTGCCCTCCGGCTGTTGCAAGGGAATGAGGCTTCAAACAATCAGCAAAAAGTCCTCTCGGAGTTCGGAACACGCTAACAAGTCGTAATTTTCAGCGGTGAGAAGCGAACGACTTCCCACCTGAAAAAGATACGAGGAAGGCATATTTTATGACTCCAATACGTTTCTGCATTTATAATGAAATACTTAGAAAAGTAATAAGCGGCTAAGTTCCCGGCACACTTTTAATTGTTTCATTTGGGGCTCTTTATTTTTGTTGAGCTGTAGGCATTCAATTAACTTCAGAAAATAAATCACGCTACCGAAGCGGTCCTTGGGTTACTTTTTACGCAGTTTTCACCACATTTTGCAGATAGGGTTCTGCTCAAATAGAAATAATTCATACCCGGGAATTCAATTCCTAAGTAGTTAATCTCTGCCAGAGAAGTTTTCCAACAAATGACAGAACTCGAGTGAAATATTTTGAAAGTAGATCGCATAATATTATAAAAAGAGATACCAAATATGTTTGGTATTTATTTAACGAAACGTTGTTACTTTAAAATTACGTGTATATTAATAGAAAAAATTGTTCAGGAGGACTCAAAAAGTCATACTGACCGTCGTACCCTGCGATACATTGGAAAATACAAAGTGCAATTGTCCATAAGGTAGGCCCTTCCTGCATGATACATTGGGAGGGGGTAGATATTTTAATTAACGTCACACTGGAGTAGCACAACGGGCTATTGGTGACGGTCCGGGATCAATCCCAAAGGGAAAAATTCGAGGTCAACACCACGTAATTTCGAACAATCGTCAGATGACAAGCCAGCACCTGAGTTGGCACCCCACTCTCCAAACTTATACGCCAACGTGCGGATATTTGAGGCCACGAGGGATATAACGTGCACCAGCCCCCTTTGTACACGACGGTCTTTGGTTGGATTCGAACTCGCAACCCTCCGGTTAATCGGTTACTCTTCCAATCGGGCTACCGCGGCCCCATTGAGTGTAGGACACTTGCACGTTATCACAAAAATAGAAGCGGCCGAAAGACAGCTGCAGTGCGCTTCCATTTTCAAAAAGAAAACGTTCCGTAATAACATTTCCCTATATTGTATTTCATACTTTATTCTTGTATATTTTGGGCTCTTGCAATTCGTGTAAAAAACACTTGTGAATTTGAGCACACTTTATTAATTTTCATTGAAATATTCTGAAAGAACTCATTAAGGGGATTTCTGGAAAATCAACTCCTTTTGTGAAGGGTGGTAACTTATTGAGGATTGAACGGGGCCAGCTGATGCCCGAAACTACCAGAAAGACTGGTACACCAGTCAGCAATAACATTTCCCTATGTTACATTCCATACTTTAGTTTTGTATATTTTCGGCTCTTGCAATTCGTGTAAAAGACACTTGTGAGTTTGAGCACACTTTATTAATTTTCATTAAAATATTCTAAAAGAACTCATTAAGGGGATTTCTGGAAAATCAACTCCTTTTGTGAAGGGTGGTAACTTATTGAGGATTGAACGGGGCAGCTGATGCCCGAAACTACCAGAAAGACTGGTACACTATTCTAATACTTGTCAGGCCTCCTACGGGAACGCAGAACTGATGGGGAATGGTCTTCACGATCTTGTGGGAATATTCTGTAGGCCTTGAACAGCATACTTCCTACTGAGAAATCCACAATTCTGTTCCGTGGTGTAGGATTTCTGTGTTCCACAGCGCGTTGCATGACATCCCAGATGTGTTCGATGATGTTGAGATCTGGTGACAGGTGAAAATGGCAAAACCCCAAACTCGGATGAGTTCCTGCAAACATAATTTGGAGTGTCTAGACATGTGAGGTGGAGCATTGTCCTGTTGGATGAGTCCAGACCCATCAGAATGAACGCAGGACAGGAAAGGTTGTATAAATTGTCAGAAAGGATTCACACATAGCGTTCACCTGTCAGAGACGTTTGTACACATACAAGGGGTACCATTGAATGTTAGCTAAGTGAACAATATACCTTTACGGAGCTGCCACGACCTGTACAATCCCCTGTTGACATGCGGGATCTATGGCTTCATGAGATTTCCTCCACACACAGATCCTTCCATCTGCTCGAAACAGTTGGTCGTCGTCAAATGTACACGAGGACAACCTCTAGCAATTTTGAACGACGGTCAGATGACTAAGTCAACACCTGAGTAGGCACCCCACTCTCCAGACTTCCATATCTCACCAACACGAGGACGTTTGTGGTCGCGACAGATGTAACGTGCACCAACTCCCTTGTACATGACGGTCTTTGGCTGAATCGAATTTCGAACTCGCAACCCTCCGGTTGCCAATCCGATGTTCTTCCAATTGGGCTGCTGCGGCCCCTCGCAAAAATAAGGGATTGTAAATATTCATTAATCAACCTTCGGTAACAGTTTCTTGTTCATAATTAATCATCCATATATCTAGAATTCATTGAAGACGGTGACTGTAATAATTGAAAGGCTGCTTGCGCTGCGTCAGAGACGACGTTCGACGTTCGACCGTTTGCCGCAGTTCCTCTGTGACAATTTGCATATCCCTCTTCTAAATGTTTCAAAAATTGACTTCCATCTGTGTATATATGGTGAAATCAATAAACACATCTCTTAATATAACCCATATACAATCACTTTTCATTTCTGTCGTTTCTATCATGACTTATTAATTCAACATCCGCTCATTCATGCCTCAAATGTCTGTGGACATAACCTCTGAATTGAATGATCTTGAATAACTTCCACGTCTCTCAAGGCCTACTGGCATACTTCCCAGATACTTTTAGTTGCCTTCTTATTTATATTTTGTCTTAGATTTCATTCATCAATTCTTCATCATAGTGCTCTTTAATTTTAAATGGCAATAAAAACGTCTTTTAATCTAATACTCTTTCACACTACTTCTTTACTGTTTTAGATATCTTTTTTAAGCTAGATTTCACTTAAGGCATCTCTTTTTGTAAACAACTGAGCCGTTAAATGTATTTATTTTCTAATTTGTGATTTATCAGGAACTTAATGTTCAATATCGTCGGATGTGCTGACTATCTCCAGAAGCTTTCACTGCCTACACTTTTGTTGTGCGTAGTAAGTAGCACAATGCAGACTAAGAATTCTCACATTTTAGAGCGCGACTGATTACAAATTTTCTCATGGGAAGCCATATTCTAAGGAATAAATTCCAGATGAAAAAGGGAAGCACTTCCAAATAACCTTGTCGTTATTACTTAACCCTTGTGGTTGTCTCATGGTTGTCTCGACGAGGTATCTTATCATTAGCAAAACTGACCTAATCTTGATGGACGAGACATCTCGTCATAAGAAGAAAACTGACCAGATCTTGATCTCGTCATCATCACAGTCTACAATATCTTGATGACGAGATATTTCGACATTATCAAAATTGGTCAGATTTTGTCAATAGAAAAATTGGTCAGATCTTGATGGACGAGGTATTTCGTCATTAGAAAAAAACTCACCAGATCTGGATCTCGTCATCATCAAAAAATTGGCCATACCTTGATGACTAGATATTTCGACATTAGCAAAATCGGTCATATATTGTCAATAGAAAAATTGGCCTGATCTTGTCAATAGCAAAATTGGCCTGATCTTGTCAATAGCAAAATTGGTCAGATCTTGATGGACGAGATACCTCTTCGAAACCACTTCGAGGATTGAAAGCAATTGGTAAATTGGTAGTTCCCAAAAATCAGAAATTGAACATACCAAGACGATGTAAAAAAACACGATCTGTAACATTTACATCAGCACATAAAAGGTGAGGGCTCAATGGATTAAGATTCTCAAAGGCATTTTCACCTCTGAAACTTCTATTGTTACAAGAAACGGCATAAAGAACTTATTTTTGCGCTCAGAGATATGAAAATTTACCTTACATACGTTTGTTTTCTTTCTCACGTGTTTGATTCGATACAAAATAACTTGAATTACCAGTCTGAACTGACCCAAACATTTTAGAGTTGTGAAAGGTTCTTCACAACTTTAATGTCAAATTCAAATTATCAGCCTTTTTAAAATAAGAGCCTCATATTTTGAATGAACCCAAACATCTAAACTAATAGGATAACTGCAATTACGAGCATTAAAAACTGTAACTGATTTGACGCTAAATTTACCAAGAGAATCAAATTACCCGTTTCAGAAGGTTTTTTTTTAAGTTTTATCGCTTTTCCGAAATTGACGTTACGACTTTTCCTGAAACGTTTATAAAATTATTTTAGTAGTATATATTTCTTTTGATCTCTGTCTTTCCGACATACGTTTGAAATAGACCTATTTTTACCATGACGAGTCATTTGATCGGTTTAATATTTTATGTGCTCTGATAACATTGTCAAGTCTAAAGCCATTCCATATACACTGATGTGCCAAATAATAAGCACGCACACCACGGTAAAGATTTTTATGCTCATTGTATCTTAACGATAACAGAACATCTCAACTTCGAATTTTTTCTTCTGAATTGAAGTAACGATATCAATTCGAGATAGCAACCACGCAAATAATGATTTCCATTAAAAACTTTTTGTACACATACACCTGTGCTTATTATTTTGCACACCAGTGTATAGATATCTACACCATAAAGCAACACCGTCTCAATTCTAAAAGCAATTTGAGATTCCCCTGTATAATTTTTTTGTATATTTGGTTGAATATCATATTACAATTGCAGCAGTTTACTGTAGATCATCAGAGTGATTACTTCGTAGTGACTTCAATTGCAATTATACTTTTATTATTGTGAAAGTTTGCATGTTGAAAGTGAAAAATTAGAGTAAGAAGTAGTGAAAAAGAACTTATATAACACTTTTGTCAGTTCTATATTTTATTTTCAGTATACATATATACAGTACATTGTATCTTAACGATAACAGAACATCTTAACTTCGAATTTTTTCTTCTGAATTGAAGTAACGATATCAATTCGAGATATATATATATATATATATATATATATATATATATATATATATATAATCGTACGAATGTCCAGAACCTTGAAAAACAAGGAGTGATTGGACAAAATAAATAATATTAGGGAAAAATATTCTGAAATTGATGTAGAACATTTTGGAAAAGAAGACGATGTGCTTGAAAAGTGCCAAAGAAGATACTGCCATAAAAATAAAGTCACTAAAATCTGCCCTGTGCAAGAAATATGTTTGAGGAAATTGTTTAGCAGAGCAACCTTGCATTTTTAAAAAATACGGCAAATAAACGGTGTTTTTCTTGTCAAATATTCAAAAAAAAGTGAAACTACTAAATAAAAAGTAAAAATAATATCTTATGATTATTGAGTTTTGTTATTTTGTTTACAATTATTAAATTATTATTTAAAGATAATTTTGCTTATTATTTGAAGAATTAATTCCACTGCTACCAGCATCCAAATGGAAAATACATCATTTAACCCGTTTCGATTTGTTTGTTGTAGGGATTTAATGGTGCAAGGGCCATATTTGGCCATGCTGCGCAAGACACAAGACATACAATATCAAGCAATAGACAAACACACAATGAAAGTTTTACTGACACAGAAGAGAGAAATACACCCAGGGAGGAAAACCCGTTTTGGTAATAATAGGTATTTTCTAAGGATCAGTAAATTTAGTGTTAATAAAACATTGGAAAATAAATCATTTCTGGAAACGTAATGTTTTAACCCTCCTGGTTGTTTATCTTCTCTTCGAAAACTGCCCAGTAGTGACCAATCTCTGATGCCATCGATAGTAAACTGAGAATGGCTACCGAATATCGTTGTAGGTATCTGGAGTGGTGCCGTGCCCGAGAGTCTTACTATGAAACTGGGTCAATTTCTAGAGGTGACCGGCTGTCGATAATGATGGTTCCCACACCATTACACTAGGATTTACAGTGGTTTGCCACTCGATAGTAAACTGAGAATGGCTACCGAATATTGTTGCCGGCATCTGGAGTGGTACCGTGCCCGAGAGTCTAACACCATTACACACTCCCGTGCCTAGTGTCGGAGACACTGTATCAGTTTAAATAAGTGTGGTTGGGATGAATAGAGCATGCAACCGAGGTGGCATCTCTATCCAGAATGTTAGAGCAATTGCATCAATACATGATGAAATTACTGTACAGATGTAACAATGTACATATGTAATAACATGTGTACATTGTTACATCTGTACAGTAGTTTCATCTATACCATCATACTGTATTACACTATACATAAAGCATGCAAAAAAAGTTAATCTGTTGGGATAATCAAGTCCTGATGAGTCTTAATCTTACCATGCCAATAATTTTGACCCTCGAGCCCTTGTTACAAGCAATGTTCCTGAACCATGTGGTATCCTCATATGCCACGATGCTGTAAAGGGACAGACTGATACAGTGCAGAAGTGTGCCGATTTCACCAAAGAAGCAATTTTCCGAACTGATTTCTCTATACCTCGTTAGGTAAGATGGAAATGGGCCATGATGTCCTGTGAAGAAGAGTGTCTCTTCCCAGGTCCAACTTGCTGATTTCAGTGACACTTTTGGCAACACATCATGGACCGTCCTGCCTGTTTCTCCTTCATCCCATTCATTCTGCCACGCACCAAGTCGAGGACAGGCAGTGATCCATCCCGCTTTTGCCTTTGGCAGGTGATCACCACATTCCGGTGTGGAAAAGATCCAGCCATATTTGCCATTCTCAGTTTACTCTCAAGCTGTACACTACTGTTACTTCTAATGCAATAACTTATGAGATCCGTTCCACTCTAGTAGTATTACGAGGCAATTTGACAACACAGCAACGCGCCCAGCAGTTCTTACAACCTGTTGCTTTGCTTTTCATGTCGTGTCCAAGGGGATTGTGAGGATGTGCAAACGGCTGATGATCGACTTAACCACACGTGCAGATGTCCGCTGAAATCCGGTGACTGGTAGAAACTATTTTCCTGACTCAGCGAGAGTGAGTTAGAATTGAACTACTAACTGAAGGCTTCCACGCGCAGGTGGAGCGAGCGCAGTTTTGAACTAGTAACTGAAGGCTTCCACGCGCAGGTGGAGCGAGCGCAGTTTTTTACAGAATTAATGCAAGTGGCAGCGTGTAGACTGTTCCATGAATTTGAGATAACGGTTGCTGTACATAGTTTTTAGGTAGAGAAATAAATTGTGTTAGTCCTAATCTCCGTATCACTTCGTAACACCCTAGCGATCGGTCCAAGGTGTAAGTTCAGGCGATCAGCTCGGATCTCCACACTACCTATCCCGACATAAGATGGTGGCAGCGGTAAAAATGATGTACCCGGAGTGGTAAAGATCGATGTACCGATAGCGGTAAAGATTGATGAACCGGAAGCAGTAAAGATTGGCCAGAGACGAGAAATTCCGAGGAATCCTGTTGAAGCAGACGAACCGGGAACAGTAAAGATTGGACCAGAGACGAGAAATTCTGAGGAATCCTGTTGAAGCAGACGAACCGGGTGAGTGTTGTTTACCCTTTCTTTTAAGAGAAATAATCAGGGATCCATTGCTAAATAAATGTTAGGTGAAGCATATTTGTTTGTTAAATGATGAGGTGTAGTTGAAGCACGGCAGTGCGGGAAATACATCCGTATTTCAAATTTTAGAATTGCGCGACAGCGCAGGTGACACGTCAGTGTTCTTAGCCAAAAGTGCTGATTATAGTTTCTCTTGAAGAATTGTGATACACCAGGAGTGGCAGAAGGTATTTTTAAAGCACGACAGTGCTGGAATTTCAGAGTTACGAATTGAGCGTTAACTCATGTGACACGTCAGTGTTATTGTTCACATGTCATCGTTATCAGTTTAGGGTGAATCATTATTTTTCTCTTTAAACAATTGTGATATATGCTAGGGGTAGTCAATCAGTAGCTGAAAAGGGTTTTTATTTTAATGGTCTTTTAGTTAATACCAGTTAGAAAGGAAAATATATTGGTGAATATGGCTTTTTTGGGAAAATATAAGAAATGCGATCTATTTACTTTAGCATTGGAGTTAGGGGAAACTCCTGATCCAAATATTAAAGTTATAGGACTGAAAGATCTCATAACAGGAAGTAAGTCATACGAAGTCGAATTCGTGATGGAGATGCTTGAAACGATAGTGAGTTCACGAAAGGAGATGGAAGAGAAGAAGGAGAGGGAAGAGAAGAAGGAGAGAGAAGAGAAGGAGAGAGAAGAGAAGAAGGAGAGAGAAGAGAAGGAGAGAGAAGAGAAGAAGGAGAGAGAAGAGAAGGAGAGAGAAGAGAAGAAGGAGAGAGAAGAGAAGGAGAGAGAAGAGGAAAAGGAGAGAAAGAAACAACAAAGAGAATTTGAGCTAGAAAAGTTAAGGATAGAAGCAGGAATAAGGATAAGCAATAATTCCATAGAAGGAAGAAGTAGTCCTACCGATATACATGTCGACATGACGAAATACATGCCCAAATTCCAAATGAAAGAGGGTGATATCCTTTTATACCTCTCCCTGTTCGAAAGTCAAGCTAGGCGGAGGAAAATTGATGAAAGAAATTGGGTATCATGTCTTTTGACCCTAATGCCTTTGGAGATAATAGAATTGATTGCGAGGGTTTCGGAAGAGGGATTAGAAGATTATGAACACATTAAAGACCTCTTGTTAAAGAAGTTTAAGATGAATCCAGAGGGATTTCGCCAGAAGTTCATTCAACATCAAAAAAGTCCTGATAAAACTTGGCAAGATTTTACTCATGAAGTAACCAATTATTTTCAAGGATGGATCGAAGGACTTGGTATCTCCGATTTTGAGAGTCTGAAGGAATTGATGATAGCCGATCAAGTCAAGAAAAGAGTGCCACAGGAAGCCAGGGACCATTTTATCGATGAATGGGGGAAAATATCAAAACCTTCATTGCTGGCTGAAAAGATAGAGAATGCGAATGTGTTCGTAGAACATACAAGAGACAGCCAAGTACCACCATGAAGACAAATTCGGGATACAAGACCCAGTATGATGCAAGAGGTTACGGTGGATACCACATATCTCAGCAGGACACCAAACGAACCTATCACAGAACTCAACCAGAACCGGCGAAACATAATTCCAGGCTTGTTTGTTTCTCATGCGGAATGGAGGGACACATGAAGAGGTTCTGTCCAAAGTCGGATAAAGGAAGATCAGATCACGATAATAGAAGGAAAGCGAACGTGAATAGGATCATAACTGAAGAAAGCGGTGTGGGGGATGAGAAAAGGACACTGAATACTGGCGGAACGGCGGTGGTAGCTAAAGTTGTATCCTTTAAGGAAAGAACCTGGCGAGACAATCTTTGCCCCTTGGAAAGAATCTTAATTAGTGTTGACGGGAGGGAGGCAAAAGCCCTAATTGATTCTGGGACTGAAATTACCGTCATACGGAAAGATATTGTACAAAATCTGTCGCTGGAAGAGAAATCGTCCATCTTTATTAAAGGAATCTTCGGTCCAGCGGAGAAATGCCCGTTAATGAACGTTCCCATAGGACTGATCATAGGAGGTAGGGGTGATGTGCTTCACCAAGAAGTCCTCTGCGCAGTTGCTCCCTCATTGGTGGAAGATGTGCTGTTGCCACCAGATATCCGAGACATGCTTAGAGGAAAGCAGGAATTAATTTCCACCGATATTGGTAGTGGAAACATCTTGGAACCACCTACAAAAGAGGGGAACACAGAAGTGAATAAGGACACAGAAGTGTTAGTGGTAGAAAGCACCGACGGAGACCAGGAAGAAGGGATATCGAAGACGGAAAGCTTCCGTAAAGAGCAAGAGGAGTGTAGAGAGCTGGAAGAGACCAGAAAACAGGCTAAGCAAGGTAGTGGAGGATTTTTCTTTAACGATGGTTTGGTCTTTCATAAAGACAAGATTCTTGGAGAGAATGTATGTCAATTGGTTCTTCCTAAACGTAGAAGAAAAGAGGTTCTTAGATTAGCCCACTGCTCAGTGTTTGGGGGACACATGGGAGCGAGGAAGACAATAGAAAGAATTAGATATTCGTTCTATTGGAACGGGCTATCCAGAGACGTGAGACAGTTTTGTTTAGCATGTGAAGGTTGTCAGTTGACGAGAAGGGTCAAACACAAAGATAGGGCCCCAATAACTCCCGTTGCGCGGCCAGAATTGCCCTTCCAAGTGGTCAATGTGGACATCATAGGACCGATAGATCCTCCAAGTTCTAAAGGACACAAATTTATCTTGTGTATGGTAGACCAACATACAAGGTGGGCTGAGGCGATCCCTTTGACGAGTCTTACAGCCAAAGCAACGTGTGAAGCTTTATTATCTATTTTTATGAGGACTGGAGTGCCAAACGTAATTGCCTCGGACAATGGTACAAATTTCAACGCTGAATTGACTCAGGAATTTGAAAAAAGAATGGGTTCAACTCCACGGTTCTCCACACCATTATATCCACAATCAAACGGGTTAGTGGAAAGATTTAACCAAACTTTAAAGAGTATGTTACATCACACCATTAAGGAAGAACCACGGACCTGGCACACCAAAATACCGTTCATTTTATGGGCATACAGAGAGGTCCCGAACAGTACAACGGGTGTAGCACCTTTTCAATTGCTCTTTGGTCGGAAGCCAGAAGGTCCTTTGTCGATTCTAAAGAATACCTGGACGGGAAGACACGAGGGTTTGCAGCTGGATACAACCCCAATATATGTCTATCTGGAGAAGTTGAAAACCCGACTGGAGGAGGCCGCAGAGAAAGCCAAGATAACATCTAATATACAACAAGGGAAAATGGCCCATTATTATAATTTAAGGTCTACAAGAAAGACTTTCAAGCCGGGAGATAAAGTCATCGTGCTCTTGCCAGATTCTACAAACAAATTATTGGCCAGATGGCAAGGTCCCGGAATCATTGAAGAGAAAAAGAATGAACATTCTTTCATTATAAAGATGCCAGACAATAGGATAAGGCACGTTCACCAGAACAAGATAAGGGAATTTGTGGTCGGTTCCAACGCGGTAAATGTCATTTTTGAAGGTGAGGAAGAATTTGGTAACATAGAAAACGCTCCAATTGTCGAAGCAAGAGACAAGTTCACCCAAGAAGTGAAAATGATCACGACACCGTACTTAAATCCTAAACAGGAGGAAGAATTGAAAAGACTCTTGTGTAAGTTCGAAACACTTTTTTGCCGACCAATACAACCCGTGGGAGTAAGTCAGCACAAGATTGAATTGCTGCCTGACTCCATCCGGAGAAAACCACATAGTTATTGCATACCAATAGCATACCGTTCAAAGGTGGAATTACAAGTTGACCCATCGCCCTGGGATTTATCATCAGGGAGCTGATGCTCTCTCCCGCTTGGAAAGAGAGGTCGATCAATAAAGGCTTGGTAGCATATTTGGATGAGATTGTTATTTTTTTATAACTAAATATGGAGAGTTAAGATGTATATTAAATATAGTGTAAATAATGGTTAATTTTATATGTATGGTGTTAGTCGAATGTTATTTTTGCAATACTTTAGGTTAGGTTTTGTAGATTGGATCAATTTAGAATGAAAAGGTATTGGAGTTCGGGAGTATCAATATTTGATTGTTTGTGGTGTAAATAGATATAGCATTTGGATGTTAGGATCTAATATTAGCTTGAAAAGTGGTTGCAAAGTATAAATGTTCTTATGCATAATTTTTTTTTGGATCCCTTGATTTCTCTTGGGTTGAGAGGGTAACCACTCCTGATCTGACCGGTTGCCACAAATGTTCGGACTATATTATTAGTAAAACAGATTTTTTTGGAAAAAAAAATCTGTTTTCCTCTTGGCGGCGGCGTGTGAGGATGTGCAAACGGCTGATGATCGACTTAACCACACGTGCAGATGTCCGCTGAAATCCGGTGACTGGTAGAAACTATTTTCCTGACTCAGCGAGAGTGAGTTAGAATTGAACTACTAACTGAAGGCTTCCACGCGCAGGTGGAGCGAGCGCAGTTTTGAACTAGTAACTGAAGGCTTCCACGCGCAGGTGGAGCGAGCGCAGTTTTTTACAGAATTAATGCAAGTGGCAGCGTGTAGGCTGTTCCATGAATTTGAGATAACGGTTGCTGTACATAGTTTTTAGGTAGAGAAATAAATTGTGTTAGTCCTAATCTCCGTATCACTTCCTAACACCCTAGCGATCGGTCCAAGGTGTAAGTTCAGGCGATCAGCTCGGATCTCCACACTACCTATCCCGACAGGGATATTTACCAGCACTATAAAACCCGGCCCTACATGGCTCATCTCTCCCAGGAGTGGTGTAAAAACCCTTCCTTGGTCAGAGATGCCCAGATCTATCTCTCATTGAACATGTCTGGAATCAACTGCTACACACCCAGAATTTAAGTTATCTGGAACAGCAGCTGCGAAAAGCGGCATAATTTACCACAGTTTTACTCCATTCGACTCCATTCTATGCCGTATATCGACATGTATAACCGCTTTTACAACGAACTAATCTTTGACCCTCTCTGATGTAATTATTCAGTAATAAAGAGAATAAAGAATCCTCTAGATTTGATTTTGTGATCATTTCTTTCTCTCTTCATGTACATCACACTTGTTAGGTTTCATTCCATTCGAACACTGGCTTCAGAGTGTTTCGATATTTCTATCAGAGTATAAAAGGTAATAGGTCTTTACATCCATAAAGGTCTCTCTCTCTCTCTCAAAAGAAAAAATTCTTTAGAATAAACTTCTGTCAAAGAGTTAAGTAAGAATTCATAATATTAGTTAATCGAAATGTGGAAAGGTTTCCTGTCTAACACTTTTTATTTAAAAAGACCCTCCTTATTGCAGTAATACCTTTAATTTTTCAAAATGCTTCGCTACTGTGTCAGGGAAATGAATCATCTTATGGAATAAAAGGGATCGTAACCAAAGCTGTTTTACGTATTGATTGGTTATTTCGGCCTAAATAGATTTAAATAGCAACTTTTTCTGGGTCCCTAAATCCAGATAACGAATCATTCTTGATGACCCTTCTGTGGTACTAAAAATATAAAAATGTAAGCTTGAATAGAAAATTAGATAACATTGTATCCAACATGAAAGCGATGTAACAGGAGCTTTCTTTAACATTATGGTATTGATGATTGTGTGGTATGGATAAGAAATCGCAAAACACAATGTTAAATTCAAGGGATATATAAACGGGAGTGAATAATGGCATCAAATTACTTCCTGAAAGTGTGAATTAATATAATGTTGAAGGGTATGTTTATTCTCCCAAGCAATCCAAACAACAGCTGGGTATAACGAGAGGTAGTCTACCGCTGAGTATTGATGAAATGAACCATTTACACACTTTTGTTTACAACCCATTAACAGCTGGCGAGAATTGTGTAAATATTATGAAGTTATATGCGAATGCCCCACACGCGTTCTTCATGGTATTTTAAAACTTCTAGTACAAATTTTAACCCTCCTGGTTTTTGTCTCGACGAGGTATCTCGTCATTTTCAAAATTGACTAGATCTTGATAGACGAGATATCTCGTCATTAGAAAAACTACCAGATCTGGATCTCGTCATCAAAACAAAACCCGATAGTATCGTGATGACGAGATATCTCGTCGAAACAACTTGGAGGGCTAAAGGGAGACGGGAAACCCAAAATAAAACCGTATTTATAGGAATGTGCTAGCTGGTATGCTAAAGTGCAGAAAGGAAAAACAGCAAGTATGGAACCATTTATTGTTTCTAATTTTGTAATTTGACAACCATGCATACTTACAGTTTCACAATAGGTGCTCGTGTATTGCCATACAAACTGGCCAGCTGACAAACAGCGTCCTCCAGTACATCCGGACGGCGCTTGCGGACATACCTCCCTATAGTCAATAGTGCAAAAGCTTCAAAACATGACTAATAAAAAATGAGATAAAGAACAAGATAATAAATCTGATCTATAGCTATTTCGATGAAATAAAACGTCTATACCATCACAGGGCCGAAATGAACAAGAGGAAAATCTCGAGTTTAAACATCTTAGATTTGAATAGTGTTGCCACTTCTCGGGGTTTTATTTTCTGATAAGCCACCAATCTACGTGTAAGAGGTGGGAAACATTCAATAGTGTATCAGATAAGGTAAAAATATTTTTATGAGGCTTTCTCTAATGTTTAACTGAAGAATTCAGATTTGGATCTCGAAGATTGGATTATTTTCGCGTGTTGAAAATCAAACTGATGGGGAAATTCCCGGCAATTGGGAGATATAGCAGATCTGTTTTATTTTTCTTGTTTTCGACATATTTTATGCATTTGCGTAAACAGAAATTTAATGCGTTTAGCTGGACAACGTAACCCTCACCCATACATGAATGTGGTTTAATACTGGATTCCTTCCTTCTTCAAACTTCTACAGAAAGTTTAAAAATAGCTTATACGTTGCTGAGAGGTCGAGTACATTGTTAACTAAATTAAGATCTGTATCCTTGTTGGGGCACTGCCTGATGATGTGACAGTGTGCTGCATTGTGGAAATTAGAAGACACGAATATGAGTTTTCTTCGAAAAGTAGTACTTGTAATGCACCGAGTGATTTGTCTTCTTTTTTTCATACGCCTGTATATCTTTGTTATAAAAAGTGCTGTGAATACTTCCAAACAATCAAACAAATTGTCTGGAGTCATAAGAAACAGGAGGGAGAGTTGTTCAAGTCAATGGAATAGAGGACAGACAGTCATGATAAATCAAAAACCTGAAATAATCAACTTCAGCAGATTTGGGGGATTCCGGAACAAGATTCCTATCGTCTTCGAGTGGCCTCCATCTCAGAATCTGTGACATTGGAAAGTCTAGATTTTGCTCTTAAGTTGAAACTCATGGCGTTAATTTGACCGAATGAAAGGACACAAGTCTAGAAAGCTTTCGGAGAATATAGCCAAGTCTTCAGCCATTTTGTATCCCTAGATACCACAACGGGCGGGGATTCATTATCCACTAGCAGGTATCCACTGTCAAGTTTGGTGAAGGTGGAGCTCTGTGGAGTGCATTCAATTGGTGTGGGCTTACACCACTAGTCCAGTGGTCATCGTCTCTGCTTCCATTTGAATAGAAGCCTACATTGACTTTCTGGATAATCAGATGTTTACCTACTCAGTGGAAAAGACGACTGTCATTACCAGCATGATAATGCTCCCTGTAACAAAGCTGCAAGAACTGATGTAAGGAGGTGGGTGGGAAACAACAGTGCTGATCCAGAGTCCGATATCAAAATCATCAAATACCTTTGGGTAAAATGGAACAGCAGATGAGGTTGAGACAAACACAAATTCTGTTTCTCAACTCACTGCGTATTTGTAGGAGGAAAAGAGACGAATTTCACTTGTGACAGAAAATTACTATAACCTCTCTTACCGAGCAATGGTGACAATCCTGTCCACAAGCAGACATATCAGGTATTTAAAGTCAGTGCTGGTATTCACATGCTAGCATCTATACTGTCCGGACAATTATTGATACATGGTGTGAATCTAGTAAAAGATAGCATTTTGTTCTTCCATTTGCCATTGGTGCATCTTGTACGTTATTGGACCTTGCGCCATAAAACCCAAGTCAACTGCCTTTCATTCGCATTTTCCTAACTAAGTTTTAACTTTAAACTTTAACTAAATCTTAAATTTATTTTACTGCATATTTCCGGATATTGTTGTATTCATTTTATCCTGTCTCGTATCCCTTTTCAGTTTCAGAATATTTCCCCTACACTATGAGTATATCTATATACACACTTACACCATTACCTTTCGCCAGACTCCTCACTATCTGATTAAGTTTCGTTATCACTTGCAAGGAGGTTTTCGTCCTTCCCCTTTCAACGTCCTATATATTTCCTGTTTTCTTTCCCTTTTCGTGTAACTTTTACTTTTAATTTTCTGTTCCTTTACGAAAGTCAATGGGGTCTTTAGATATTAATTACTTTCTCGTACCATTTATTGCACAATTCCTCGTCTAATATTTTTGGTTCAGAACCGCTGATATAGAAAGTAATTTTGCTAAGGGTTCTCATTGTTGCGCGTTTTGTATCATTTTTCTTTTTCATCCAGAAATGTCAGGTTCGTTGATATCCGGAATGTTGACAAATTTTTACCAGCTGTCATAATGTCTAAGGAATCAGGGGACGATTAGATAAAATTTCTACACTTGTTGATGCATAACTTAACTAATTTTCTTCAGGATTTTCCAAGTAACGCACAAAATATACCAACTCATTCTCTGTCCCCCCCAAAGGGGTTTATAATTTTTTTCTTCTAATGCACAACCATTGACGTCTTCGGCCTTCGGAATTAAAGGGACAAATTGACAGTTATTTGTGAAGAAGTACCCAGTAGATAAACCGCCACTATCCCTAACAGGGACAATCACCAACATACCTTCTCTTGCAAACCGGGATGATTTGAACCGGGAACCTACTGTGTGGCAGACAAATGCTTTGACCACTATACCAGTTAGGCTGCAAGGAGTGTATAAAAAATCAAAATTATTTCTTGGTCTGAAGTAGGATTGAGCACCTTTAGCGAGTTACAGCCCCCATCGAAAAATAACAAAGTTTACAGGTACTTTTGAAGAAATTTGAGTGTTCAACCAGTTCAATTCTGCTTATTCCTTGCTTGTATCTTTTTCCTGCCTCTCCCTAGGAGTTACTCTCTGTTAATTTGAAATTAATGTTTTATTTTGAAATTAATAGGAAGTCATTAATTGCATAAAAATATTAAAACACCAAAGATTTTTAACAAAGGAATTAAAGTGCTTTTATATTAGCTCATTTACTTAAATGAATGAATCTTGGTCAGAAGTAGGTGTGAGCACCTTTAGCGAGTTACAACCCCCATCGAAAAATAACAAGGTTTACAGGTACTCTTGAAGAAATTTGTGTGTTCAACCAGTTCAAAAATATTTTGTACAGTCATGCTCAAATTCTACTTTATTGCATATCCTTCCCGTGTTTGAAACCGGCACGTTAGGAAATCTTCACCATCGTAGCAGATCACGAGGACTAGCCTCCTTTTTCTGCAGAAATAACCAAGTATATAGCTGGGTTGGATGACAACTAGAGCCAAACTTTTGTTGAAGTGGAAAATACATAGACTGAATTCAACAGTTTCCTTGTTTGTTTCTTTTTCCTGCCTCTCTCTAGGAGAGTTACCCTCAGTTAATTTGAAATGAATATTTTATTTTGAAATTAATAGGAAATCCTGAATCGTAGGAAAATATAAAAACACCAAAGTTTTTTCACAAAGGAATCAGGATGTTTTCATATTAGCTCATTTATTTAATTGAATGTTTTCAAATTCCAGTTTGCTACTAACGCTGATCTTCACTCAAGATAATGACGAATTCATGAGCGAATTATGATATACGTTTTATTTTCCTTTTAAAAATGTTTGTACATTGTTTCTAACATGTACGTTTAATATTTACTTCTGATTGCCAAGGAGCTCTCGGGTTGCAAAAATTGACTGTAGAGCGGCAAACCTAAATTGATTACACAAGGCAACAATACAATAATCTTTCTAGTATCTTTGAAGTTGCTTATTTAAAAGCATATTTGGAGCCCTGATACCCAAATTGACATTGGTTTGGACATAACAGATCTAATTTTCCTTATGCATTATAAGTCCCTTATATTTCAGTATTGCGGAAAACATTACATTGACCGATTCCATTTATAGGGCCCTAAAAATTAGACCTGTAATTTAACATATTTGAGGTGATTATTCCAAAAATAGCGTCAATTTTGCTCTCAAAGTTATAATTTTGAAGATTCAATACAACCAAATTCGGGATGATTACTGTATGGTTTGCTATTTTCACATTACTGTAAGAAATAATGAGGGCATTACTATTGCATATTTATATTTTGTGCAACTAAACAAACAAGAATTTTACAAAAACAGTTTATTTCAACACAGAAAAGAATATAAAATAATTAGTCGTTCAACTCACAATAAGTTTCTTTTATAGGTATCTTTAAAGTACTTTTTATTAGGACAGTTTTGATGAAGACTCCAACTGCAATCAGTAATCATGTGGAAATCTCCTCTTTGATATCTATCGTCCATAGTTTTTATGTCCTCCATAGTCACTTAGATCGCTTTCCATATTACATGTACGATTTTAGTAAAGAGCAGGGATAAATATTTTTTAGCACATAAAAGTTATAGGAGATACCAGGGAAGTTTGTATACCCACATGTTGACAAATTGTACCTACTGTTGGAACTTAAGCAGTAGGTAGAAGTTATGTGTAAGAACCCCCATATGTGTTGAATGAGTGATCGTTTACATCATCTTTTGAGTTAAGTGGTTTCGTAAAATGCAATTGTTTTAACCCTCCTGGTGGTTGTCTTAACGAAATATTTCGTCATTAGCAGATCTTGGTGGACGAAATATCTCGTCACTAGAAGAAAACTGGCCAGATCTTGATTTCGTCATCACAAAAAACAGCAATTTCTTGATGACGATATATTTTGTCATCAGTAAAATTAGTTAGATCTTGATGGACGAGATATCTCGTCAAAACCACTTGGAGGATTTTTGGCGCATAATACTAATGTATAATATTAATTGCATGAATATTTCTCGAAATCTTATGAAAGTAACAGATCATACAGTTAACAATCTTGAATTTTGACGGATGCCTAGTTGCATAAGCATGTAAGGAGGTAAATGCGCTGTATCTCTAAAACTATATATTATAGGGCGAAACCAGTGCTATTTTTTAAATCAGCATCTCAAGTAGACCTAAGAACAGATTTAATATTTAACACACCAAATTATTTTTAACCATTATCTTAGCAGTATTCTCGTTTATATTCCATTAGTTCTTGTTCTTGAATTTGTATGCGGATGTTTTGAAAAGGGTTTTGCTCGTAGCCCTGAGGTCAATCTTCGCTACACGAGGTTTTAGGTTGGTTGGTTGATTTGGGTTTAATGACGTAAGGTCAAAAGTGGACAAGCTGCGCCAAACACATGACATAATGTAATCTAATAGAAGATAGATAGAGTATTTTAAGGTTCATTTTTCCAACCAAGTAAAACACGAGGTTTTAGGAAAAGAGGTTTTTTCATGTCGCCATAGGAATCTTGCCTTCAGTAACAGGTCTCAATCAGTACACTGGTGACCAATGAGATATCCAACGAAAATTGCTCTCACTTAGTCTTAAAAATATGACCGCCCAAAGAATAAGATATTCTCCAGCCAAAAAAGAATCTACCTTCTTTCTCTCCCGAAGTGAAAGAAGGTAAACAGCGCCGCTTTTCCTTGCAACGAGGTTCTTGGAATTGAAATGTAGAAAGGAGGGGAAGGCTTTTTAATTTTATTCTTCTGAATTCTTCCAACATGGTGTTCGGCGTAAAGCTCTGTAAAAAAGAAAAAACGCGCTGAAGTAGTTTTTCTCTTTCTACTTCGTTATCGTCGCGACGAAATATACGAGTATAGGGATCTTCAGTATTGGATGTAGGTTTTTCCAACTTCAATGGGAAATGTTGCTACGGAATCGAATTCAGTTTAGAGAATACAAAAAGTCCTATTCTAGACTTTAAATAAATTAATTAAAAGAAATATACCTCTTAATTCACAGATTACAAATAACTGTAGTTGACAATTAGAAGGAAACCCCGTATGGATGAAGAAACAAAGATGCTAAAGGAGAATAAGATAGAGTCATTACTGTATTGATGTTCGAAACACGTACGTTGCAAGACCTTTTTATTTTAAGATGAAGTCAGCGAAGAACTTAATTTAGTATATATTTGAGTAAAGAACTTCAATTCGGGGCCCTAAAGAAGAAAATTTGAATATATATTTTTTAAATTAGAGATGCGTTAGCTAGATGAGGATATGAAAAGGAAACTATACGTAAGTCAACAAAAACTATAAAGCACATGCACTAAAATGCATTAATTATAGATAAACAATTCGAAAATGCACGTTTCATATGGGCAATTCTAATAAACATGGGACATGTAAGTGAAAAAAATTTTTAGAAAATTAACTCACATTTTCTTTAGTTCTTTTCTAGATAGTTTGAAGCTTTTAAACTTGAATTTGGCAACACCCTACGCATTTATTTCATCAGTACATGGTCAGCTATTCTAAAACCTTAGATGTGAAGATTTTTTACAGTGAACTAGGCTGTTTTTGCAGGCAATTTTTCTAATATTATTGAGTATATTTGATTAATTTTTATGCATAACAGAAACAGCGATTTTAGTAGAGGAAATTATGTCTAATTTTGTAACAGATATTCATTACTATATTTTTGAAATAATTTCCGAAAAAGTACTACAATGTAACGTGAGTCACAAAAACTTAGTTTTTTTTAAATTCTTTTAAAATATTCTGTTTAAAATTAAAATTTTCACTTTTCCTCTTACTTAGTATGAAGAGTAAAAGTAAATGACAAATTTTACTTTAATTCAGGCTTTTTCTCAAAAGAGAGACAGAACACATTTAATTTTGTTACGTGAGTCACACATTTAATTTTGTGACGTGAGTCACACATTAAGTTAAATGTACAAATAATTGGCTTGAATTTTTCTATTAAAATTTGAAGTGCAAACGACTTTGTGATAGATTTCTTTAAAATTTGTTCTTTTATAATATAAAAATTGTATTATGGCACCTTCTGCAGCTGCAGAGTCCAAGAAAGAAGAAAGCTCAGAGAGAAACTAAATAAATTAGGACGAATATAAAGAAAAGTACCGTCTTACAATGAAATACTGATTCAGAAAGGAAAAAAGTTAGAAATAGAGTTTAAAAGTATCGCGTTTTAAGGAACAAAGAGAATTCAAAGAAAACCATACCTCAATTGTACAAAAATGCGAATACTTTTGGCAAAGCTATGACCCAAGCAAAACGAGGTTTACCTAGCACACCACATCGTAATGAAGTTACGGTGAGAAAATTGTTTAGCAGCATTTGTAATGTGACTTTAAATGCGTGTTTTGATTCAATTAGTAATCATTCGAAGTCATCAGCTTTGAGTAGAGATAAAATAGACAAAATATATTATTTTATGAACGAGATGATATTAGCCGAATGGGTCCTGGCGTAAAGACCTTACAATTTGGGAAAATGGCCCTAAAATAAAAAAAACAAGCTCATCATCTTATGTGGTCACTGAAGGAAATGTTTGAAATGTTCAAACCGGAAAATCCATCAGAGTTGGTAAGAGCAAGATTTTTGAATTGCGCACAAAGCATGTTCTTTTGAATGAGATCTGAGAAATAAGATTCTACGATAATGTTGCTTATATGTATACCATGAGAATTTCATATAGGTGCTGTAAATACATTATCCTTCTATATTTAAAGTGTTCCCGCTTACTTCCATTCATTCCAAGAAAAAATATCGTGCAGTCCTAGAAATTGTTGGCTAAGCCAATGTAACATTTGCAAAGATGCACAAGGTTTAAAATATTTTATACATTGCCTGGAACAGAAGAATTTATCCTTACATGGTATTTTTGGAAAGGAGATGAAGAAAAGAATCATCAAAAGATAGAAGATTCTGGGTCATATTTGAATTTGTATCGACTTATTTCGGGTCTCGTTCCACAATTTATGGAGCATTATTATTTTAAGGGCCATCAAGCTAATGCACATCAATGCTGGATGCAAGTAGACTTTCCTAGAAACTACACTTGTACCTTTCAGGATGATATCCAAGGTGCACATTGGAAACAGAAACAAGTGAGCTTGTTTGCAACTGTTATTTATTATTTGGGTTCCATCCATCCCGTAGTAATAGCATCAGATTATTGAGATCATTCAAAGAGGTCATTATCGAATACATCTTTTTATTACAAAGTATTTCAATTTGAGTGCGAATGTTGAAATTTGATCTGACAGTTCATATGGGGGAAGTTTAAAGACACACATAGCAGCCTCTCTTAACATAAAGGTACAAAGTATCCATTACGTGGAACTATTTTGCAACATCACATGGTAAGGGTCCAGTAGACGGAATTTGAGGCAGTGTCAAACGATGTTTTCGACCAAGTGGAAAAAAGAAATGTTTAATAAATAATGTGCACAAATTCGTAGAAGCTGCTAAAAAGTAGTGAAGATTAATGTTTTGATACAAAAAAATAGCAAAATTCAGATCTAAACACAATTTTGAATCAAAATGATAATTTACTTCGTATTTTTACTGCACATAAGTATGTTTATAAGACATTATTTAATTTTTTAAAATTGCAATTCCTTTCATCAATAAGCAATTATTCTCAAATATATATAAGAAACTTAATTTTATCACCGATTAAAATTTCAAAAACGTTATTATTAAGCATTCAGTTCTCAGAATTCACAAATGTAACGTGAGTCACAAAATTATGTAACGTGAGTCACATAAAAATGTCAATTTATTTTATTAATTAAAACAGTAGTTTCATTTTTCTTAGGTTTAACATGACCTACTACTCTTAGTGAAGCATCCGAATTATTTTTTCCGATTAACTTCTGTTAAAAGAGAAAAACTGTCATTTTTTAGTCTAAAAAATTGATGCCCTTTTTTGTAACGTTAGTCACAGTCCGAAATGTTGCCATTGAGGAACTAAATTTACACTTAAGTTCTAAATTATGACATACAAGCTTTAGGAATATATCAATGAGTTTATAAATCATTTTTTGTTTAGTAATCTTCATCCATTCTTTATTTACATTAAATTTAATATTGAAAATTGACGTCTGATTGTAACGTGAGTCACATGGAATTGCTCATATATTTCCTTGAGTTTAACACATAATTTACTTAATAGAAAGAGCACAATATAGCAAGACTAAGATAAATTATATATTTAAGAATCACTAAACAAGCGGATGAAGAGTATCTTTAAAGTTTAACTAAAATAACTAAATATGATTTTTTTTTGTAGAGGTAAGTAGATATTTAATTAACGTCGCACTGGAGCAACACCACAGGCTATTGGCGACGGTCCGGGATCAAACCCGTAGGGAACGATCCGAGGATAACACCACCTAATTTCGAACCGATATTTTGAAGAATATATGACTAAGATTTGGTGTAAATTCTCGTAGCCATATGAAGATGTCTGCTTCAATGAATAACGAGCCAAGTGAAAAATATAAAGTAAAGTAACTTATAAAAATTCATCACAAATTAAATGAACATTATAAGATGGCAGCATAGTCAAGCAACATGGCGTTTTCCTCCAAATAAAAGCCTTAACATGAAGGCTAGTTTATATCACGATCGTCCTTAATATCTGCATTCTAAAGATATTTAGGGCCGTGGTAGCCTGGTTGGAAGAGTAATGGATTAGCAATCGGAAGGTTGCGAGTTCGAAACTCGGTCAAACCAAATACCATCGTGTACACGGGGACTGGTACACGTTAAAACTCTCGTGGCCTCAAATGTCCTCACGTTGGTGTGGTGAGGAAGTTTGTAGAGTGGGGAGCCAACTCAGATGTTGACCTCATCATCTGACCGTGGTTCGAAATTACAAGGTGTTGTCCTCGTATCTTTCTTTTGGGATTGATCCCGAACCGTCGCCAATAGTCGATTGTGTTGCTCCAGTACAACGTTAATTAAATACCATTAATATTGTCTGAGCCACGCTACTAATCTTCATGCGTAGACCGATGCCACAGCAAATACTATCGGTAGTAGTTAATTAACGTCGCACTGGAACAACACAAAGGGCTATTGGTGATGGTCAAGGATTCCTTTTGAAGGGAAAGATCCAAGAACAACACCTCGTCATCTTGAACAGCGGTCAGACGACGAGGTCAACACTTGAGCTGGCACCCCACTTTTCAAACTTGCACACCACGCCAAAGTGGCTATTCGGAAATGAGGTGTTGTGTTGCTTCAGTGCGACGGTTAATTAACTACATGCCTACCTACCAGAAAGGAGGTATGTAGATAGGTAGTTGAAGTAACGTCGTACTGGAGAAACACAACGGGCTATTAGCGACGGCCCGGGATCAATCCCGAAGGGAAAGGTCCAAAGACAACACCTCGTAATTTTGAACGGTCAGATTACGAGGCAACACCTGAGCTGGCATGCCAGTCTTCAAATGTCCACACCACGCCAACGTGAGGACATTTGAGGCCACTACAGATTTAACATGCACCAGCCCCACGTACACGACGGTCTTTGGATGGAGTTCCGAACTCGCAACCCTCCGGTTGCTAATCTGCTACTCTTCTAACCGAGCTACCCCGGCCCACATAGCACGGATAGGTTAAATTTAACATAAAGTCATCTGATCAGGATATTTTCCGAATGAATTAAAGTCAATATCTCCAAAATAATCTTGACTAGAAGATATTTTAAAAATTTACTTTTAAAAAATCTACCAAAATCAGATAAAATAAAACAGGCTTCGCGCAACACCATCTACGAATTTAGTAATGAATGTTTACTCTCATATTTTCTTCAAAACACCCTCACGTTAGGATCATGCTTCTTTCCTATATTTTATCTTCTATAGGTGTGTAGTGACATCACAACCCCAAGGTACCCTAATGATCTCTCCTCCCTTTTATTTTTACCCTAGCCTACCATTCTGCTTTTTGCTTTTTCTTCCTCCCTCACTGTGTTGTCTGTCTTGTGTTTTTCGTAGCTTGACCAAATATGGCCTTGTGCCATAAAACTTGAAAACGATCAATCAATCGACCTGCTATATTGTATACCTAAAGAAGGCTTATTTGTACGCTAAAATTATCCTAAATAGGAAGGTAGGTAGTATTTTAATTAACGTCACACTGGAGTATTATAAATAGGAATTCAGTCAAATGCTACTTACTCAAGGGTTACTCTTATACACTATGCAAACTATACAACATGGAGGTGGCCAATCTTGATAATTTAGTGATATCTTGAAAATCACTAGATTCAAGTCTAATCTTGGTATGTCATTATATCCAAAAGATTACACTGTGGGGTCGTATCTAATTAATCTCTGTATTTTGAATATTCTTCACCGTTCCGTCATCTGACCGTGGTTGAAAATTATATGGTGTTGTCCTCGGACAACAATCAACAATTGTCCGGACAGACGCAATAGCCCGTTACTCCAGTGCGACATTAATTAACTACGTACCTACCTACCTCTTCACCGTTCCGATTCAACTGAAAATTGAGAAAAGAGAAAGACTGATTTGAGATGCCTCTTAATGTCTTGCCTGTCATAATTTCAACGAGGGGGGGCCATCTGACCGGGATCTAAGTTTTAACCCTCGAAGTGATTATGACGTGATATCTCGTTTATCAATATTTAACTGGGTGAATACCCAACCACTACCATACCTTGACCAGGATTCGAAACCAGTTTGTTGTACCGAGGGTCCGAGTGCTATCCACTGGCTACCAAATTATAAGACGAGTTGCCCTTTCTCTTTATTGCAAAATAGCTACAAGGGGGTCATATGATCAGGATCTACGTTTTAACCCAAGTGGTTTCGACGAGATATCTTGTTCATCACGATCTGACCAATCTTACTATTGACGAGATATTTCGTTATCAAGATATTGAAGATTTTTTGATGATGAAGACGAGATCAAGATCTGATCAGTTTTCTTCTAATGGCGAGGTACCTCGTCCATCAAGATCTGGTCAGTTATGCCAATGACGAGATATCTCGTCGAGACAACCATCAGGAAATTCAAAGTGAATACCCAACCACTACGAATACTTCCGAACCATTACCATGCCTAGACCAGGATTCGAACCCAGTCTGTGCAACCTAGGGTCTGAGTGCGAGCCACTCGGCTATCAAATTATAAGACGATTAAAAAAAGACGCCAGCATTTTCTTTAATGATTTCGTGAGAAAGAATTGTTCGATTATTGTATATTTATTTATACACTGGCGGAAAATAAAATTCCAACACCAAGAAGGAGTTGTGCTAGATAAACGAAATTTGGAGGCGTGTTTGTACACATCTGAAAGATGACGTCTATTCAAATTTTGCACTAGACGAATAAGAGTGGCACTAGTAGCGCCACTATGAACATACAAATCATGATTGCTTTAAATACGCGATGTAAACTTCGTGAGCGTCATTTATCGTATAGATTGGGCGTTGTGAGCTACATTTGAATCAAGAATGCCTTTAAGGAGGCGAAGAAGGCAGTATCAGCAGCTTACTGAGTTTGAACGAGGCCGTGTAATAGGGCTACGAGAAGGTGGATTTTCTTTTCGCGATATTGCAGAAATACTTGGCAGGGATGTATCCACTATGCATGATTGTTGGCAGCAGTGGTCACGGGAAACTACTGTCTCAAGAAGACCGGGATCCGGCCGCTCACGGGCCACTACTGAGAGGGAAGACCGCCGTATTCGCCGCATGGCTGTGGCGCATCGTACTGCATCTGCAGCAGAAATTCGAGCTTCTGTTGGCACCAGAGTGACACAGCGAACTGTAACAAATCGATTACTTGAGGGAAAGCTCCGAGCCATACGCCCTGTAGCGTTCATGCCACTAACTCTAAGTCACTGCCATCTGCGATTTCAGTGGTGTCAAGCAAGAGCTCATTGGAGGGCGGAGTGGAGATCTGTTGTGTTCTCAGATGAGAGCCGTTTCTGTCTTGGTGCCAGTGGTGGTTGTATGTTGGTTAGGAGGAGGCCAGGTGAGCGCTTGGAACCAAGCTGTCTGCGGCGTAGACACACTGGACCTACACCAGAAGTTATGGTCTGGGGAGAAATCTCCTATGACAGAAGGAGCACTCTCGTCGTTATCCCAAGCACCTTGACAGCAAATTTGTACGTCAGACTGGTGATTGAATCTGTTGTGCTGCCATTCATGAGCAGTATTCAAGGAGGTGTTTTCCAACAGGATAACGGCTCGTCCTCATACCGCTGCTGTCACCCAACGTGCTCTACAGAGTGTCGACATGTTGCCTTGGCCTGCGAGATCACCAGATCTTTCTCCCATCGAGCACGTATGGGACA
Source organism: Meta bourneti (assembly GCA_933210815.1). Lineage (NCBI taxonomy): Eukaryota > Metazoa > Arthropoda > Arachnida > Araneae > Tetragnathidae > Meta > Meta bourneti. The sequence goes on from OW119934.1 coordinate 28,625,287, forward strand.
TTATTGGACGACAAATCTAGTGTCATCCACAACCAGCACTGGCCGTTGCTGATTTGACTGACCAAGTGCAACAGGCATGGAACTCCATCCCACAAAATGACATACAGCACCTATAGGACACAATGCATGTACGTTTGCATGCTTGCATTCAAAATCGTGGAGACTACAGCGGTTATTAATGTACAACCATTTCACATTTAAAATGGCTCTTCTCGCGCATACTTTAACCTGTGACCTTGAAACTTTAATCAAATAAATATGTTACCTAGACAAATGCTTTGCCTAAATTTCATTCCACTAAACTAATTTCTTCTTGGTGTTGGGATTTCATTTTCCGCCAGTGTATACATGGCAAAAACTCGAAACACACATAAGCATTAATCAATTACCGTGAAATTTGGAAATTCTCTGTACCAGGATTAAAGAATAGTCGTCAATGATCATCAAGGGTCATGCACGTGGTGTTTTCCTCGATCTTTCCCTTCGGGCTTGATTCCAGACCGTCGCCAATAGCCCGTTGTGTTACTCCAGTGCGACGTTAATTAAAAATGCCTATCTACCTGCAGCCAGTCGAAACCACTTGGAGGGTTAATGACGAATCTTGCTTCTGCTTGAGGCACATTATCACCACATTCGCTTGTAATTGTGACCCTACCAGCGCTACCATTCTGAATTTACTGTCGAGTGGAACACTTGTTATTACTAATGTAAATCTGTGGGGGACCATCACTTACGGCAGCCGGTCCCCTCTAGTAGTGATACAAGGTAGTTTGACAGCACAGCGATACATCCAGTAGATCCTACAACCTGTTATGTCTTTCATATCACGTGTCCAAGGGTATATGTACCAGCACGATAACGCATGGCCACATACGGCTCACCTCTCCCATGACTGCCTACTTTGTGCGTAAACCCTTCTTTTTTTTTGCCGAGAAAGATCTCCCAGATTGCCTCCCCAGATCTGTCTCCCATTGAGCATGTCTAGGATGTATTAGGCTGTCAACCATCCTCGGAATAGAAGGGATCTGCAGCAGCAGATGTAGAAAGTTTAGCATAATTTGACACAGGATAGCACAAGAGTTTTGTTTGACTCCATGCCACGCCGTATATAGTCCTTTATCACCATTAAAGGGGGTCTTACCGCTTACTAATGTATAGAGTCCTCTAGATTTGATATTGCGATCATTTCTTTGTCTTCATTCACATCACACCTAAATTTCATGATTGAAAAAATGTACATATACTTAAAGAATTATTTTGTTTTCAACTTTCATTCTCGCCATTCAGTTCATATCCAGAATTTTATTTCGATGTGATCTGTGGTTAAAAAGCAAAATTGTTATCCAAAGTTTCGATCTTATCACATTTTTCAAAACTTCCTTATATTATTTTTGGTTATAGACTCCAATCATTAAAAGGATTTCCGCAAGTGTATAAAGGGAGGCACATCTGTTACTCAAACGACTGTACGCAGTAATTTTTCGCAAATGTTCACAAAATAAATTACACTAAATAGCATTTCGCAACTATTCAAGCACAGTTTCTGAAAATCCACTGTTTATTTTGTGTTTGACCCTCGGGTGCGTATTTGAGGACATTTGAGGCCACGACAGATTTAACGTGCACCATCCCCCTTTGTACACGACGGTCTTTGGTTGGATTCGAACTCGAAACCCTCCGGTTCTTAATCCGTTAGTCTTTCAACCGGGCTCGTTTGACTGTTTTGTCGTTGATAAATGCGAAACGTAGATACGTAAGATGGTTGATTGGATTGGATGTTGGGGTTTTATGGCGCAAGGTCACGTGAGGGTGTTGAGTCAGGGCAATAAAAATAATACCCATGCATCACGCTCATGCTTTACAATGGATATTAAGTCATTAAGCCATATAACGAATGTAAATTCATAAAATATAAGTTATATTTAACAATAAAATGATTATTGTATTTGAATAATGTATAAGAAAATATTTCATGCACTCGGAGTAATCAAGTGGGACAAGTCCGTTCGCTGGTAAGTGCGTCCACTGAACATAAAACGTATCAGTAGTTAAAGTAAGTTCTGCTATACCTGCTGGAAATTCTAGGAGTCCTATAGATTAGTTTCACATCTAGAATTTTGTCAGAGAAGTTTGGCTGATCAAAGAAGAGCCTGAATGAAATTACATGCTCTTTTCCCACTCACAATAGGGCCGCGGTAGCCGGTCGGAAGATTAACGGATTAGCATCCGGAGGGTTGTGAGTTAGCATCCAAACAAAGACCGTCCTGTACAAAGGGGGCTGGTGTACGTTAAATCTGTCGTGGCGGGGAAGTTTGGAGAGTGGGGTGCCAGATCAGGTGTGACCTCGGCATCTGAGCGTGGTTCAAAATTAAGTAGTGTTGTCCTCCGATCTTTCCCTTCCGGTTTGATCCCGACAGTCGCCAAAAGCCCGTTGTGTTATTCCAGTGAAATTAATTAATACCTACCTACCCACTCACAATACTATCACATTACGAATAAGAAATCAGTCTGTGGTATGCACTTGTCTTAACATGTGGGGCAAGTGCGACCCCATGAAACAGCACAGGTAAGCATATTTTTAAATTATATCAATGGTAAGTTTAAACAAATAAGAGTGTAGATATACTGGTAAATGGTCTGGGAGTGTGTGGTAAAAATGCCTTTTTTCCTAATGCCCGGTCAGTTGAACATTACTTATTATGGCACTACAAGAGCGAATTTCTGAAAAACTTGCGTTCCCTCACATTTTAGGCACAACTCGTTTAGAGGCCACACATTCATACTAGACGGACGAGCTTCCATGCGCGGTAAAAATGCCTTTTTTCTAATGCCCGGTTAATTGCACATTGCGTATTATGGCACTACACGGGCGAAATTCTGAGAAACTTGCGTCACCTCACACACATGCCTCACATTCTAGGCACAACACGTTTAGAGGTCACACATTCATTCTAAACGGACTAACATCCATGCGTGGTAAAATGCCTTTTTTCTAATGCCCGGCCAATTGAACATTACTTATAAGGCACAAGAGCGAATTTCTGAAACACTTGAGTCCCCTCACACACATGCCTCACATTCTAGGCACAACCAGTTTACAGAGGCCGCACTTTCATTCTAGACAGACAAACATCCATGCGTGGTAAAAAGATGAAAATTTTAAAAATTACAATAGGATATATTAAGATTGGTTCAGAATGAACTTAGATGATGTAGGTTGGCAGTTGCCCGACCTCACCCTGTTGTATTTTTAAAGGTATTTAAAACCCAGATAGAAACTAATAATTTCGGAAGGGCCCCACCATTGTTCGGTTACTCCACTGTCTACAAATACCACTAATCCGCTTCTTGGTAACGCTAAATGTGAACTTATTTTCTATAAAGAAAATGCTAAGCTTTTTATAAAAGCAATTCATTCACTACCGAATTTTGTCCGTTTAGCTCTTTTGAAATGATCAGCTGCAATCAATACATTTCGTGATTGCTTTTCTCACTAACACCTTCATAAAACGTTGAATGTTGGCGAAATCGGGAGAGAATGACCAATCTCTGAAACCTCGTCTCTAGTCACCAACACAGTATTTCGTCCGAAAGTTAGCTTTAAGAGAACTCCCGAAAACGCACTCTAATGGAGTCATTTCTATTCTCGGGTATCTCAGTCGCTAAAAGATTTTCTACAATAAATGTGGTTAAACTTTTTTATAGCTTTTCTTTGTACGGATGAAGCAAGAAAGGAGAAAAGGCTTTCGCGTCGAATACGAATTATTTCGATGGTAGTCTAAAACAAAATCAGGGCCATTTTCAGCGATAACAAGATATTGAGTCTTTGCTGGATGTAGGGACAATAGATTGAAGAATAATGATGAAGATAAAAAGGGGTTAGTGTAGGATAACAGAATGTAAGAAAGATGGATGACGCTATAATTACGCAGAAATGTATACCGATATATTATTTATAAAAGAGCTTCAAATATGAAACTGTATATACTCCATGAGAGTAGAAATTTATTAACTGCTCTTTGATACAGGTAATTAATTGACGTCGCACTGGAGCAACACAATGGGCTATTGGCGATGCTCCGGTATCAATACTAAAGGAAAAGATCAAAGGACAACACCACGTAATTTTGAACCAATGTCGGATGACGAGGTAATACCTGAGCTGGCAACCCACTCTCCAAACATAAACACCACGCCAACGTAAGGACATTTGAGGCTTCGATGGATTTAACGTCCACCAGCCCCCGTTTACACGACGCTCTTTGGCTGGACCGAGTTTCGAACTCGCAACTCTCTAGTTGCTAATCCGATGCTCTTCCAATTGGGATACCGCGGCCCTCTGGGAATCGGGATACGGTGGAATAATACAGGACACGGAAGAATATTTTCAGGTACAAATAAATCCTAACAGATTTTCCCAAAGATGTTAATCAATGTCATTAGTATGATTGAGCCGCTTAGCGAAGACAGACGCGTTTTTTTTAAGTGTTCATTTTACAATTATAGAAGATCCTGTACAGAAGCGATGCCAGACGTTTTGGTATCTGGGGCAAATGAGGTTAAAGCCCCCTCTGTCCAACACAAAACTTGCTCTTTGAAATTATGACAAGGTATATTATTAAACTAATTAGTGTGTAGAAAGTACTAATTAGTACATTTTTATAAGACTACTGTTTCCTATATTAATTTTTTGGCTGCAATTTTTACTGTTGTGTTCCTTTCTGAGTCAGATGTCGCAGTGAGCATTTTGCACAGCTTTGGCGATGTCGATTATTTTCTCGCTGTACAGCTGTTCTGCAGGATGGTAATCGATGGTTTGAAGAGCAGCTACTATTGCAGGGCAGGTGAATATATGATGAGGTGAGAGTTCAACGCCCAGGTAGTTGTTATAATGTCTGTAAGTTCTGGTTCCATCGCATTTAATTTTCATGCCTTTAAAATGTCCTGTTCTCAGTCTAGATATTGTGGTAGTGGTTCTTCTATCGGCGTTAGCTTCAGAAATTTGTTGTTTTATTTTAATTTTTTGTGATACGAGTTTGAATTTTACCGAAGCATTAGCATCAGTAAGAGTTGTGGGATTTGTTCAGAATTTAATTCTCTGGCTTCCTTTGGATACGCATAAAAACTAGCAAAAGGCTGAAATGTGATGTCTCCGGTTAATGGGTTTCAAGCACCGAAGAAAGAAAAGGTTTTCGATTCTTTGTTCTGTGCTATCCTGACATTCGTGAGAAGAGAATTATAGCGATTTGTCTCTTCTCTCTTTTCTTAACAGTACTACGAATACAGTGGACTGCAATAAAAGTAATACGTATTGAGGAACCTACATAAAAGGAAGATAGGTAGTTATTTAATTAACGTCCCACTGGAGCAACACAATGGGCTATTGGCGACGGTTCGGGATCAAACCGGAAGGGAAAGATCGAGGACAATACCACGTAATTTTAAATCACGGTCAGATGACGAGATCACACCTGAGCTGGCACCCCACTCTCAAAACTTCCACACCACACCAACGTGAGGACATTTGAAACCACGATAGATTTAACGTATACCAGCTCCCACATGTATACGACGGTCTTTGGTTGGATTCGAACTCGCAACCCTCCGGTTACTCTTCCAGCCGGGCTACCGCGGCCCCTTTGTATTTACAGAAAAATCTAGTTGGAAAATAAGAGTTGTGTTGTTAACACACACATTTTATTGACCAACAAATATAAAATGCAAAGAATCATGAATGAACAGATGTATTTGTAAATAAGTTATTTTCTCAAAAAAAAGAGAAAAAAATGGAGAGAGAGAGGTCTTGTTTTTTTCAGTAAACCGACGATATATTTCTCTACAACCTCTCTCTGCATCCGACATAAGTATAAAGTAAACCTATTTTTACAGAGACGGGTCATTTGACCGGTTTACTATTTTATGCGTTTTTACAGCATTGCCAACTCTAAATCCATTACATATACACTGCTGTGCAAAATAATAAGCACACACACCATTGTACACGATTATTTATACCATTGTAAAGGATTTTATGCTTCGTTGCATCCTATAGATAACAGAACATCTCAACTTCGGATTTTTTCTTTTGAACTGAAGTAACGGTATCAATTCGAGATAACAACCCCGCAAATAATGAGTTTCATTCAAAACTTTGTACACATATACCTGTGCCTATTATTTTGAGCAACAGTGTACAGATGTCAACTCCAAAGGAAACACTGGTCTAAATTCTAAAAATAATTTGGGTATTGCCCAATATCATTTTTATTCGGATATTTGGTTGAATATCATATTAAAAATGTAGCAGTATACTGTATGTCATAGCAGTGATTATTTCGTAGTGAGTTCATTACAATTATACTGTTCATTATTGTGAAAATTTGAATGTTTAAAGTGCAATTTGAGAGTAAAGATATTTGTAAGAGAATTTATGATTATTTGATTTTTGTTACATTAATATTTATTAAATTAGTATTTAAAGGTGATTTTGTGTTTATTATTTCAAATATTAATTCCCCTGCTACCTGCATCCAAATGCATTACCTCCATCCATTTAACCCGTTTCGATAAAAATAGGTAGTTACAAACGGTAAATTTAGTGTTAAACAGAGATTATATCGAAGTATTACAATGTATACATAGAAGAAAATTAATAAAACAAAAGAATTTGTAACATAGTTTCCAGAACTTTACATCCCTTGTAGCTTTACTATCTCTAACATACTTTGTACTGGTATCAACTCCTAACCTATCTTCTCTTATTATTTGCATTTAGTGGATTGTTTTTTATCCAATAATAACCTCCTAAAGTTTGAGATTCTGCACTGAATACTTCCTTCAGTCGGAAATCATTGGTCCCATGCTACGTCAGCATGTAAAACTTTGAAATAGTTATAATAATATAACTTCGAATAACATGTATAGTCTCTCAAAATAAGCAACGAATATCTGATATATGTGAATTTATAGGGATATATAATAATCAGGGAGGTTTCAGACACATTTGATAAGGGTCAAAGCCGTATGATTGAAATGTTATATCAACACACGCATTTTTAAAATGTGGTTAACTTAAAGTTGATAATTTTTTATACTAACAGAATGTGTAGCTGGGGAAAACCTTTTTACCTTCTTTATTCTTACACCGCGTTCCTAGTAGAAAAATTTCAAATACAAATCTATAGGGAACAATATTTTCTCAACTCATGCTCCTGCAATTTGTATGTGGTGCCGTCTCCATACTGAATTGTTTACAAACTTCATTTAGCATTTTGGAATTAAATCGGGATGGAATACTGGGCCTTTCCGAATTCTTTTTCTTTGCAAGGATACTGACGCAAAAGGATTCTCACAGAACCTCAATGTCTCTTGCAAAAGCGTATGGTTCTTTCAACTTCTTCAAACTTCGGTTTAATGCCATAGGTCTCCGTCAAATCAACTCTCGTGTAGCAAAAAATGAACGTATAGCTACGTACTAAACCAGAGGTGGAATTTAAGAAACATCCAAACTAGTTTGGGAAAGTTTTAGATATAGATCGATGTCCAAATATATTGTAATTAAAAATCTCTATCATTTTCTCTTCCATCTGAATAAATAACAAAAGAATGTATATCGACTTAGTGAAGGAATGAATCAAGAAGGAATGTGAATGATCTTATTCGAGCACTAGAAATGTGTCGAGCAGAATATAACAACGTTCATTTATTAAGTCGGCTATCTAAATTTAAGTCTACTAGTAATATCTCTCTGCGTTACATTTTAGTTTCAAAGAACCTCATACGCCCTTTAAAGGGACCTTGAAGTTTCGTGGGAATCAATCTGAGTCAGTAACCTTGCAAAGAAAAAGATTCGGGATGGACCAGTTTTTCATCCCCGATTGAAGATCAAAAATGCTAATTGAACACTCGATTACAAATTCGTTTCGATTCAATTTAGACATATCCACGTTGTTTTACTTTTGTGATTAACGAACCTTGGATTCACGCTACTAAAGCTACCAACATTTATTTTTAATTATCTTTTAACACAGAAAGAATTTCGGGAGGTCGCAGGCCTCACCCTGAAAACGTTCCAAGTTTGAGAAACTAGTATGTTCAAAAGAGAATTTTGAAAGGCATAACTTTGAATTTAAATGTTTCTTATTGTAAGAAACATAAAATATCCATTACAAATTCCAATTTTGTATAAAATGTGTAAAATTTACAAAATTATTACAAGCAAATAATTTTAAAAATACAAAATAATACTCTCAGGTACAAATGTACAACAACAGATTTCTAAGAAATACATTTTAGTTTTTACGTCTATCCTGTATTTTTTTAGTTGGTTGATTTGGGTTTAATAGAGCAAGGTTCAAAAACGCACAAGCTGCGCCGTTGAAGAATATGGTACTGAGTTGGTTGGCTTTGGGGTTTTATGGCGCACAGGCCATATTTGGCCATGCTGCGCCAAACACAAGCGATACAATATCAAGTAATAGACACACACAATGAAAGTTTTACTGACACAGAAGAGATAAATACAACCAGGGAGGAATACACTTGACAGGAATCGAACCTTCGCCGCCTACAACTCGAAGGTTTCTAGCGCAGTGGGCATACCCACTGATCCATGATGGTCCCTATATATGGTACTGGGATGAAGATAGAAAAAGATCGCTTTGGTGTCGCGACCCCCTTGTTTACTAAAGAAAGTAAGAACCAAGGGTAAGGAAAAGATCACTCAGAAACCTCGGGTTTGTGATGCCCGTACACACATCCAGATGTGGCCCTGAGGGCCATGTACATTTTTTATTACATAATAATTAGATTAATGTAAGTTGTTACAAAACTATTTAAAGTATCTTAAGTAAAATAAAAGTTAACGCCTTCTAAACAAATAAATAATGAAAGAATGTTAACCTTCGTATTGCTTTTATTTTATTGAACTATGTATATGGGGTGGGGAATGTTTTTTTCTTCTAATTTAGAAATAAATAAGTATTGCTAAATAACACTAAGAGCCATTAAGATGCTTTCCAGTTACAAAAATAAATTAAAGCAAATTATACTAATTTAGAAAAGTTCATTGAGCGTAAATGCTATTTGTTTAAGTGTCACCATTACAGTGAAAATGGATAATACACTTTTTAATAATGAAAATAAATTCACGTGTTTTAATATCGAGATAAATGAAATATTGTTACGGATTTGTTTATTTGCAAGCTAATACAAAATTCAACAAAAAAACGATCGTTTTATGTTTTCGTCTGTCAAAATTCAGATTCAAAAGTAACTGATATATTTCTCCATGTAAGGTAACGACTGTCAATAACCATCTTTTGAATAGCAAATTTTACCGGATTTTTGAGTTATGACGAATTGGTCTTTTTTTCGTTTCTTTCAATGTTTCAATGTGTTCCTGTTTTTCATCCAGCATTAGCAAACAACGAAAAATTTCAAACTGATCCAATTTTCCATTTTTCTGGTCATTATTGGCGATGAGGAAATCGGGCTCCAAGAAAAAACATTTTTGAATATATAAACCAACAGGTTATCTGTTGGACAAAACACACTTCGCAATAAAAAAACTTTTTGGGTAGGAGAAAAAATTGCAACAATTGTGTGCTCAAAGCCGCAGATTCAGGAGAGAATTGAACAAGAAACACTCAGAACTCTACTAAAGGATAACACTTGCAACTTGTTACGTGGCGCCATCTATATTACACTCACGTAAAGATTATATGTTTTCTTAATTTTCCCAATGAATTATTATTCGAATTTATTTCAGGGTTAATTTTTTATAATCCCATAACTATTTAATAAGATATAGAAATTATATCAATAAAACAATTCATAAAATTCCGAATTTTTTCATGAAAATCCTTAATAGAGATTATACAAATAATTACAATCTAGTAAAGATTTACAAAAACTTTGAGATCACATCAGCGTCAACTTTGACGTATTTTACTCTTGATATTCATATTGATATTGGTTACAACAGGCTAATTCCTGCTGTCTTTGAATGTCTGTAACTTCAGGAAGCGTGGGTGCCACTTCGTGAAACCGATGCAGTCAGCAGCGTAGCTAGGATTTTTTCCATGTGGCCCCAAAGTTAAAAATAAACTTTCACGCCAAATAAATATCTCGATAGGAATAGAATTTTGAGAATAATTTTCGCTAAAAATGCATATCTTACAATTATTCACAAATTAAAATTTTAAAATAAAAGATAACTAAAATTGTGATTGGCGCATCTGGTTGATCCAAGAACAGAAAGTGATTGCGTTTCAGCTAAATATTTATGACCGACTGTTAATAACAAGAAAATATTCAAATCTTGTTTCTAGAAATTCACTTTTTATGTTTTGTCACCTTTAAAGCGTTCATGCGTTATGTAGATATGTGAATATGTGAGACGGCTGTGTCGAAAAAAAGAATTTTCATATTTCCTAGTGAATGATTCATTTAATAAATTATTAAATTATAAAAGTATTCTACTCATTTATCTATATAAATAAGAATGGAGTGTTTGTACATTGAATATTTTCGACCCATTTCAAGTTTTCTATCCGTTTTGGACCCTTCTGTTGCAAAATCCGTCTCTTGCGCGTTTGGTGTCTATCTGTCCATCTGTCTGTATGTATGTGCGCGTACTACGTTCAAACGGTTGAATATATTTTCATGAAACTCTGCATACTGTGAGTTCTTACATTCATTTAGTGACTGAACTTGGAACTTCTACAAGTATCACATAAGATTTGTTCAACTTATTTTAATTTAATGTTTCATATTTGATACCCCACATTTTAGTTTAGAGAATGCATTATTTGAAATTTCTTTGCTTACATATTTAGGCAAGTTTCACGTTAGAACATCTGAGTAACTATACTTAAATCAACCATAATTTGGTAGTTTTGGATTAGCTGGGAAATATATTGAGCATTGTAATTATTTAGATTGTTTTACCAATGCTGCTGAAATATCAACTATTTTCCAAAACCATTTTTATGGAATTTAAATTCTAACAGTTTATTTATTTCGAGCTTTATTTTTTCTTTACGAAATATAAAAAAAAATCTGAATATTTGGGACAGATGACAAAGAGAATAAAACTGTACAGAACAAAATGTTTTAAAATAGGACTGGTAGCTAATATGGCAACCTTGGTATTTTTTTAATAGTTTGCTTTTTTAAATTTGTGTCCATTATATTCCAAGAATCTATTTTGTAGTGAAAAAAACAGATACATTCATTACTTTTCGTTCGAAGCTTCTTTAAAATATGTTTTAAGATGTATTTCTGGATTTTGAATTTTATGTTTTTCGTTCAATAACTGTAATGAAGGTATAAATAAAATGGTTTAATTAGTTTTTAAAATATTTTTAATTATTGTATGATAATTTTGGGAAACGCTTTTATACACATACTCCATGCATTCTGGGTAACATTGGCACTCTAGAGACTTGTTTCTTACTAAAAATTTAAATTCTACAAAAATGTAAAATGTTAAAGTGACATTTATTTACATTTGTGAAATTGGGTATTTAACAGTTGTGTACCTTTATTAGAGTGCTGTAGTTGTTAAATGGGATGAATAGGAATTACAATTTATTAACGAAAACGGAAATTAGTTAACAAATTCAACCCGAGTAACGCTGGGTTATTCTGCTAGTATGTAAAATAATTTTTCTTCGCATATACTAATATGTGAAGAGATATTTATATGTTATGTAGTTAAATTTAATTTTCCTGTCTGCACTCAAAAGTTTAAATTTGCAAAGAATGTGGTATCGGTTGCTGGATGTCAGGATTGGACTTGGACTGGTGGTAGAGTCCAATCAATGTGTGAATAGTTTTGAATAGTCTGGGAAATCACAATACAATTTTTCCCTCGACAATAACGGTGAGAGACCCAACAAGTTTTCTGAAATGAAATGGACTTGAGATTGAAGCTGTGAAGCACCTGTTTATACTAGGAAAAGAAATCCAGAGCTACTTTACCATTCTCAACTTCCTACATGCGCGAGTATGCTATTTCAACTAAGGCTACAATGAAATCCAAATTGAATTCTAAATCTGGATGATATGCTGTGGTTAAGTTTCAACCCCTAAATCCATATCAAACTTTTGTGCTTGCAGCTTCAATCGAAAGTCAATTTACAAATCTTGTGATCTCTGATTTGGCATCAAGCGAAAAATTCTGTTGCGATTTCCATTACTATTCAAAACTTTATTAATATATTTTATTCCATTACTTGTTGCTCTCGTGTTTTTAAATCAAATCATTATTCAAATAAGTGATTTTATAATGTTGATATGGCAAGTATCTGTTCTGAGGGTGTTTCAAAACATCGTGTGTAAATTTTAAGAGATGGTAGGAAAACAAAATTCAACCTATTCACATAGGGATGTATGTCCATCACTTTTTTCAAAATTTCTTAATTCATGTATCATTTTTTATTTGCATGAAACACACAGAAATGTCAAGGTAATCAATACGAACAAGGAAAATGCTTGCAATGGATATTTTTAAAACCTAAACCAATGGGCTTGAAGTACAAAAGATTTGATAACATTTAGTTTTATCCAGATAACAATTTTCGTTCAGCTGCACTAGTCATTTTCTCAAGATCTAAGAGTATCATTTGAGAAAAATATTTTCTTTACATGATATGAGATAATACTAGAAAGACAACGCATTATTTTAGCTTGACTTAATTATTTTAGCAGGGATGGAAAAATTTTAAGAATTCTCACTTTAAAAGACAATTGCTTATCTTTTCCAATAATGTTCTGCCACGTATGCGTATAGCATTCATTGTTTAAAATATACTGCAACTACTATAGGATACATGACAAAAAATTATTTTGCCCTGTGATCTCCATAAGCTTATTTAAGTAACTGAAAATTTTTAATGAAATACATAGTTAACAACTACTGAAATTCTGAAATACCATGTATGTTTCAGAAACTTTAAGTAAAATTATTTTGCATTACATATTTAAATGTATGTGTGTTAAATATCTTCATTCCTGTCAATTAAGCCAATCTTGGTCAGAAGGTCCCTTGTACATATATTGTTCTGTTATCTATCAGCACAAATTTTAATCGGTGAATCAAATTTTCATTCGCTACTTCTTATGCTATAATTTTAATTAGAATCATATATATGAAAATATATTAAGTGAAAGATTCGTACTGTTTATCTTTCCTTAAATACACATACACGCTTGTTTATTTTCTTTCGAGTTTGATATCCGTAGAGCTCTTCGCAGAGTTCATAGTATTGCTACAAATTCTTTTCCTGTAGGTGCGGTTGAGAGGATTTGGGAGTTGGCTCATTTCTTACGCAACACTGACTTTGAAAGGGAAAATGGATAGAAAATGAATGAGACAGAAAACAAAATAGCAGAGAAAAATACACGCTTCTATTCCTAGAGATAATCCCGGTCACGTTGCGTAATGACCTGTTCAATAGGATGAGCGCATTATCGCCAGCCACTGACCCACTCATTTGCGCTATCCACAGATGAAGAGCTTAATAATTTACTCTTTGACAGAATTCTAATGACAAATAAAGACTATTAGGTCCTTGAAAACAAGTATATAAGATTGGACCAACCTACTGCTTACTTTCCACACTGTACACAAAAAGTACGTAATCTATTACACTGTCACTAAAAAAGTTGTAATAAAAAATTTATCAGTGAAGGCCTATTACCTTATATGAGTGATTGTCAACCTGTGTGCTGCTGCACATAGGGGTGCCTTAAGAAAGATGAAATGGTTTAAATTGTGTAAGATTTATTTCATTCCAACGGTTTAGCTTTGAAGTTTTGACAAGTGGTTCACAAATAATTTCAAGTAATGCTCGTATAACTAATTTTTAGTATTATTTTCTTATTACCAAGTATGATAAGGAATTGTTTCAAGGGTGTTATTCAAAGAGTTACTTCGGAGCAAAAAGAGTATGTAATGACAAAAATATTTTTGGTAAATCAATTCAAATTGTATCGATTTTTGGTGTGCCGCAAAATTTTAGTAATCAGTTGATGTGTGTCATAAGATTAAAAGTTGAAAATCGCTGCTATGCACTATAAAATGCGTAATTTATTACTCCGTTTGTTAGTTTTTAAAGGGCACTTCGCTAAAAACACTAAACACTTCGCTTTTTAAAAGACTCAGTCAGTGAAGTCGTATTATATTAGATGAATGTTTTTCAAATAGCAAAAATTTTGTTTTTTGAGGGATGGGGCAGTCCCCCTTATATCTCACCGCCCATGTAGAGTATTCCAAGACATAAGAATATCAAATGAAGGAATATTTATGTTCTTTGGCAAATTTAGCACATGTAGAATATTTATTTACGTAGCGGTACCATTTGAAGGAGGTGGGATTCCATATATTCCAGTCCCATAAAGAATTAAAAGTTCAGCTTTGCACTGTAGAGTGGCATTAATCATTAAAAACATACGGATTGCATTGCTATTAACCCTCCTGGCGGTTATCTCGACGAGGTTAGTCGTCATTGGCAAAACTGACCAGATCTTGATGAACGAGATATCTCATCATCCGTTCTGAAAAACTGATCAGATCTTGATCTCGTCATTATCAAAAAATCGACAATAGGGCTTTAGAAAAAAGGTGAACAGGTCTTGACGAGATATCTCGCCATTAGCAAAATTAGACAAGATATCTCGCCGAAACCACTGGGAGGGTTAAAGCCGTGTGTTTAAAAACTTAAGAAATACGTAAGTCAACATGACAGTTTGAAGCAATTTTTTAAACAGCGAGCTAACAGTGCGTGCTCTGCATATTTATACTTGCCTAAGACCTTCTGTTATGTTGCTAAAATTGGTCTGAGCCGAATTGCAATCGAAAGCATATGTGGGTTTATTTTGATTTTTGTTATTCGCTGTTTTTTCCAACACAAAGGCAGCGATAAGACCTGAAACAAGTGTGGTATAAACTGAATTACCCCGCTTCGAGATTTTCCCTGAATAGCCTACTCCATGTTCAGAGCTAGAGAAGTCTGCATTTGTAGGTTCAAAAGTCCTCACGCCCATTTTAGTCAACTTGAATGCGAAACTCGTACATGTGCAGATGCGCTGTGTTGGTCGGAATTGAGAGGCCGTTCGGCTCTTAAGCTTAATGTGGTCGATCGTTGAATTGAAATATGCAAAATGGGTTATTCATGTTTTAGTTTTCAGTAGGCTTGGCCTCAACGCTTCCTAATGCGTTCTGTAATGGGCACTCAAACGCTTTCAGGGACACATCACGGAGCAAGTATTCGTGTGATTTATCATGCGCTGATGAAAGATAAAAAGTTGTCTGGACTGTGAAATATACTTTTGTAGAAGTTTGTTTCGGGTCGTAAATACTAAAAGAATAAACATTCGCTAGTGATGTATTTAGAGAAGGGGTTTGGGGATGAACTCTCCCACCTATTTGATTGACACTGCACATTCTCTCTGCTTCTACAAAAATTATAAATGCCTTAAAATTTACATTTTTAAGAATAATGACGTACATAGAAAAAAAATCGATAACTTAATCCGAAATTGCGGCTTAATTATCCTTTGCAAATATTTTATGTTTATGCCAGAGATAATACATCTGTTCGAAATACACGTTTTTTATACACTTTTTATTTAAAAAACCTATTTTATTTAATGACTGTATTGATTTATTACTGTTTAAGTATTTGTTTAATACAGCTGTTTTAATAATTACATTGATAACAAATTAGTTATGCATCCAATAATTTGTAAATTAAAGTATTTAAGTATACTATTCGAGAAGACAATATAAAAAAGGGAAAAAACGCTATTTATATAACATTTGCTCCTTTTTGAAAGTGTTATGCCTTCGTTTTACTGTTGTATTGCATTTTTGAATAGATACCTCTTTTCCTGTATTGAAATATGTGTAAAATACCTAATTTATATTTGATTGTTAAACAGAGACCAAATGTATTGAAATAGTGGTGGATCGGTTTGACAACATTTTGAGTAAAAAATCTATAGTTGATTCACGACCACTTCAATGTCTCAGGAAAGCAAGAAACTAGTTTTTCATTCTGGCTGGTAAATTGCTGACATGAGCACTCTTTTCTTCACTAAAAAGTTGTTGGCTGGTTGGTTTTTACGGCACAAGGGCCAAATCTGGCCCAGCTGCGCCAAGCAATGTTTCTTTCATCAAAAGTAAAGGGATATACACAAAGAAATTTTACTTTGTGTATATCCTTTTTTTACTGATACAGAAGAGAGAAAGAAACCCATTGCAGTAATAGGAATCCAACCTGCGCTGCCAACAGTTCGCAGGCAGCTAATGCAGTGAGCAAACCCACAGAAACACAACTGCCCCTCATTAAAAAAGAAAACGAACTCGAAAGGGACTTGAGTACCTGGGACAGTTAGAACTCAAACCTGAGATTTCAAATATATAAACAGGGGCCGTGGTAACCCAGTTGGCAGAGTCACGGATTAGCAACGGGAGTTCGAAATTCGATCCAACCAAACACCGCTGTATACGTGGTGCACGTTAAATCTGCCTTTGCCTCAAATATCCTCACTTTGGCGTGGTGTGGAAGTTTGGAGAGTGGGGTGCCAACTCAGGTGTTGACCTCGTCATCTGACCATGGCTCAAAATTACGAGGTGTTGTCATCGGATCATTCCCTTCGGGGTTGATCCCAAACCGTCAACAATAGCCCGTTGTGTTGCTTCAGTGCGAGGTAAATTCAACTACCTACCAAATAAACCATATTTCGGAATCTTATAATAAATTCAATACAGCTCTGAAGTAAAAAATGTATTTGCTTAAATGTAATCCTACTACAGTACACTGGGAACGAATTCTCGACGATAAGAAGTTGAGTTATTCCATGGTAGTGAAAGTCAATTTGAATGACGTCTAGAAGGATCATGAAAAACGACTGTACACATTTTACTGCTTGCATAGGCAAAGTATAAACACGGATTCTAAACTACAAATATTCATGCTAAGTAATTAGTATTAGTAATTAATTAACGTCGCACTGGAGCAACACAATGGGCTATTGATGGCGATCCGGGATCAATCCCAATGGGAAAGATCGAGGAAACACCACGAAATTTTGAATCACGGTCAAATGACGAAGGACGTCAAACCACTCTCCGAACTATACATGCTAAGATTATTGGCTAATATTTAAGGAAAGCTGCGAACGTTTAAAGAAGGAAAATGATTAAAAAAAAGAGTGAATGGTTATGAAGACATACGGTGAATCTAAGTGTTAGATTGAACTAACATTTCACCACACATTACAATTATTTTAATGGTAATATCACCATCCGTAATCGTTTCATATTGGTGATAACGAAAAGTAGTAATTCTCTAGTTTTACCACTAACGTGTGGAGTTTGCACATACTATTATACTACAGAAAAACGCTATTAACCCTCCTAGTGGTTGTCTCGAAGAGATATCTCGTCATTAGTAAAACTGCCATATCTTGATAGACGAGATATCTTGTCATTTGAAAGAAAAACTGACCAGATCTTGATCTGGTCAGTTTTTAGAAAAAATCGGCAATACCTTGATGACGAGATATCTCTTCATTAGCAAAATTGGTCAGATCTTGATAGATGAGATGTCTCGTCAGATCCACTAACGCATTTCGATATGCATGAAATTCATTCAATGCATTGTTTTCCTCAAATGTCCGCATATGCTACTTAACAGACTATATCACTATGAAGATTTTATCGCAGTCTGAAAATGGAAGAATACATTTAGCCTGATGAAATATGCAATCTTTTTTCATTTAAAATTAATCAAGTGGTAAAAGCGAGAGGTGAAAGAAAACCAATGAAGCCAACTTTTGTAATTTTGTCGCGTCTGCAAAAATAGGTTTTAAATTTCAATCCAACAATTCCTCAGAGCAGTTTGAAGATTCAATGTTATGCTGTGTTATCTAATGTATCACGCGATATAGTGATCAACGTCGAAATATCTACATATATTTGTCCGCAAGACCGTATATAAAATCTCAACATTAAACCATTCATCCATAATGAAACGTTTTTGTTTATAATTTATTAATCTTTCTTCGAGCATTATTTCGAAGTGTGGGATTTTATGTCAACTTGCAAGTTGTGCACAGGATGTTTCAGAACTTCCTGCATAAACTTTAAGGAAGTTAGGGCACGTAAACTAAATTGTATTCCCTATAGTGATGTATGTCTCAGAGATATTTTGCCTTCGATGGATTTGCTTCGGTGCACCCATAGAGGAAACATAAAAATAAAGTGAGCAATGGTAACCATTTATGTGCCCATGACATGTGATCAAAACTAGTAGTAACGTGACCTTTCCGTCTGCTGGATGGAAACGAACATTCATCATCTGATTGGTCCACAGGATGGGAGAAGACGCCTATCCAATGATTCATCATCTGATTGGTTCGCGCGACATAGTAGTAAACTTTGGCGACTTTTTCATTTTTGTCGTCACTCTATAGAAATGCGTATTCACACACTACCCTGTCAGAACAAGGCGATAAGATGCCAAATCGGCCAACCAAGTCAACTTTTCACAGAACAGTTACGTGATTAGTATACATGTTGGTCCCACTTTTTGAAGTTCCTCTCAATAGCCAAGTTCAGTCCACTTATATTTTACTTAGGGTGCACCAGTTGCTTAGCTACCACGATCCCCCGATTTATAATAAATTGATTTATTGATTTCTTCCACTGTGGATACCTCAAAAGCATCGTATACGAGATCCCCAATGATTTCGAAGTTAAACCTCATCGCAAGGGTCGTTGTGGAGGCTGTATTCCCGCATAAGGCCTGGAATCTTTTTTAATGTACAATAATTCATACGTCGACGCTCACAGGCATGCATCACTGTTGGTTGTGGTTGCAACTTTGACAACCTTTCATTAAACTGAAAATGTACAGCTGCTGTCAAACTGTAAAACAAGGACTAATAAAAAGTGTTCGCAAAAATGTCTGCATCCTTGAGTACTCTCTAATGCATCCGAATGGATCTTAAAGATATTCCTATAGGAATATCATTTAATTCTGTGTTCTTATCTCCCCTTAAAGTTTATATAGATTGATGGATTTGGTTTTATGGTGCAAGGATCATATTTGGCCAAGCTGCGCAAAACAAGTCAAGTGAATATACACAAGGAAAGCTTTACTGACACAGAAGAGAGAAATGCACCTAGGGAGTAATCGAAGTTTATATAAGAAGAATATGAGTACATATTATATTCAATTCTATAGGTTCACACCGAAAAAAAACGCAATAATTGTAGGCAGCAGTATATTACTTTATGATATGTTACGGTTCGGAGATATTCATTTCAGAAACAAAACAAAAAGCTATCCAATGAAAAACATAATTATAGCTGAAGATAACCTGCTTTCATTTGATTATCTTATTCTTTTTAACCACTATAGTGCATCATTCGTTCAGATATTATTCAAAGACGCTTCGCCCTTCTGTAATTCTTTCATTCCTCGAATTCTGATTTTTTTTTATCTGAGTAAAAAACTTGCCACCTGCCGGAATTTGCTAGCGAAGTTTAATTAACTTCGTCTCTTACACCTGCTCTTTGATCACGCACACTTACAGAAAAGTTTTCTGAACAATAGAGGGTTACCTAATTTAATATGTATTTATTTAGTAGATGCTGCTAGTTAATGAGTTAATATTTTCTTAAAGCTTGTTTTTTACATGGGAGATGGTCTTCCTCATGTGCCTGCAGACGAATTCATTAGCTCTTTAGAAGCATTTCAAAACACGCATAAACCTGTTCCCGGGATAAAAGTTGGGATAAAAAAGTAGCACACCGCTTAACAGCGAGCATTGTTTATAAACATTTCTGTTTTCTTCTATAGTAATTTTCGGGGATATTTATTCTTCCTATTACACTGCGAAAACCAAAAATTCTCGCACGCACAAGATAAGTCATAAAGATCGGTTGATACACCAACAATCATAAAAAGTCTGGGTTTTCAACTGCTAAACGTAAATGCTGAGATAATACCCCTGTATAAAAATTTCCCAAAAGTATTCTATTGTGTGAAAGTTATACCTTACAGTAGATCTATACAGTATATCAGGATAAGTTGGAATTATTCCATCCTTTTAGGGCAGAACTGTCCAAGTCGATGCCTGTGGGCCGCATGAGGTCAGGTATATACTGATTTTTGAATTCCACCACATCATACAAAAAATCACGAAAAATTGAAGTTAGAAATAAAAGTAAAATTTGTGAAACAAATTGTTATTTACAAGTAGTTATATTTTGTACCAGCTAAATAACAGCGATAGTTTGTCAGTTACTGTAAAAGTACTGCTCTGGAAATGAAAAGAGATATTAGCAGAGGTGGGAAGAGGGGCTCTTGTTCTGCTATGAACTTTTGTTCTAGTTTTTAAAATTTTAAGAGGAAAAACTGTTTCGAGCGATCTTTTAAACGAAGCTATACCAATAAATACGACCGTTACACAGATGTCACGTTATGAATATCATCGTACTTAGTAAAAAGAATAGAAAGATTGAATGAACTTCATTAAGTTCTCAATAGCTTTCCAAATTTGACTTTGAACTCAGATCAGTTTTTAAAATCAAATTATAACGATAATATGGCTAAATATAGTCAAAATTGAAGCTAAATTCGAATATTTTGATGCTTCTTTCTGTTCGCAGGATTCTGAACAAATTCAGCAATTAATTAAATATTTATTAATTTTATATCCAAATATTTAAATTTTCTTATTTAATTATTATTATAAAACCAAAAGCCATTAATATCATTCAACATGATTAATGCTAAAGCTAAATTCTAATATTCTGATGTTTCTTTCGCGAGAACAAATTCAGAAAGCTAGTCAAATATTATTTTTATATGCAAATATTCACATTTCTCATTTAATTACTATGTAACCGAAAGTCATTAATCATTCAACATGATTAATGCTGAAAATTCTAGTATTCTGATACTCCTTTCAAATGATTCAATTTATTCGAATCTTTCAATTTCTGATGCTCCTCCAAACAAATTCAGCAAATTAATTAAATATTTTTATATGCAAATATTTACATTTTCTTATTTAAGTGTTATTACAGAACCAAAAGTCATTAATCATTCAACATGATTGGTTAACCTTTCAGCTTTCAGCGGGAGGTGTACGTTTGGCCTTTGAAATAGCTTCCTGAAATAACTTTCAAAGAAGCTAGTTCAAAGTCTGGGTATATAAATATTCTAGCTACATGAAGGCTGCTAAGGTATACAAATATTCTCTAATTTGATATTCTAGGAGAGCTTAGGTTTCAGGGGGGCTGGATAGGCATATTGTGTCCATCGTTTTTTAATGTTCAAAATAAATTCAGATAATGTTCACCATAAAGTTTATTTTCAAAAAACATTTTTTTTAACATAATGCACTTCAAAGGATTATAAAAGCTCAACAGTTTTAAATAGAGCGCGTTCTCGTTATATTGGTCAAACCAAACATTCCCAAAGTCTCTGTTCATTGTCAACGACCATAGCACTGACTGGAGACATGATGTTGACCCGTGATTGCTGCTTGGATGAGGCTCACGACTGCTTCCTCTGCCCTGTAACAAATACTTGCGGTGGCAGGTGATTGGAAAGTAATTAACCTTTCTACAAAATGAGAGATCGGAACGCCAAAAATCCCGACCATGAGCCATTAATAGACAAGGGAGTTCGGTTCACTCCAACTTAAACGGGGACGTGCTGTATAATAGAATCATTTGTCATACTTCAACCACAAAACAGATCCACATACACAAGCTCGGACGCTGTTTTCATTCGAGCGCACGCTAAGAGGTATCTTATAACGGGATTGGATAGGATGTTGGGGTTTTATGGCGCAAGGTAAACTTATAACGGAAGTTAACGCGATTTTGTTTGCTAAATACTAATAGACGCTAGCATTTGCTTGTAACCCCGGTTCGGTATCGAAATGCGCTACAACTTATAAGAGATTATTTAAATTAATGTCTTCAGAAATTGTGATGTAGTTTTTCAAGAATTTCGGGTCGTGGTTTTCAGTCATTCAATAATTAAAATTAAAAATGGAAGACAGGACCATTTGTAGCTTGAACCTTATGTATGCCCTCCCTGATATGATCACAATTGAGACATGTCTCAAAATTTTTGGCCAGATAGTATTATTCTGTCGTTTTCTGCTTTTATGAAACGTCCTTACAGCGATGAATGAATTTGAAAGTTTAGAACTAAATATATTTACTTACTAAATGTAAGTAAATACATTTAGTTCTAAACTTTATGTATTTACTTACATTTAGTAAGTAAATACATAAAGTTTTAGTATACTCGAAATACATTTTAGTAAGTATACTAAAATGTTTGACATCTAGTATACTTAGTAAGTATACTAGATGTCAAAACCCATTCATATTTTGTAATGAACAATTCCCAAAATTTGCCACTCTTATGACTAGCCTCTCTAGACTAGCCTACTCAGACCATTTAGAAATAAATATAACGCTATTTAAAGAAATGACAATGGATTGATACATCTTTAATCCAGTTAAGCAATGTTAAGTAAATACAATTTTATTAGTTTATCTTTCACGGATGAACTTTTTTAATGCTACATGATTTGTAAATCAGTTTACTTTCAACAATAAACTTACCCCCTGCAACTTTATTGAGAATTCTTAATGCTTCGTTGACTAGCCTTAAGCCTTTTTGAGTCTTATATTTTAATTTTTATATACAGATTATAATCTATGGTATGAAAACATTTACGTAACGTGATGGATTACTAAATTCAGCTGACTGATTTTTATTGCATCTTAATATATATCACAGAGTACTAAAATGAAGAAGGTAATTTGATAGTTTATAGAGTAATTTGATAGTTTGATAGAGAAACGCATGTTTTTTTAATTCTAATGGTACAAACTTTTATATCAAATGATTGGATTTTGAAATTTCAGTTAAAGAAAAACGTAAAGCTCTAAACTTATTATTTAGCTAACTAAATGCAGAATTTTTTTTAATCGGAACTTTTTTTTTACTTTGCTTTAGTTTTCCGCATCAGCTAATATAATTATAAGCTGTAATCGACTGAATGACTGGGAGATGAACATTTTTTATACATAAAAAATATTTATTAATTTATGATTCGCGCTCTAAGTTCACCTCTATAAAAATAGCACAACATACATGAAGTAAATTTTAATGGACGTTTCTGAAACGAGAATTTACAAAGGTCGAGGTTTTCCTTTCGAAATAAAATATTCAAACATGGAGAATAATACGACGCATTCTGAAACTAGGTCTCATACTAGCACGAAGCAATATATTTGTTGAACTGTAGTAGTACAAAAAAACCTCGATCTTTAGTTCCCGTAGGCATATTTTTCTCTTCATTTTTTAAGTTCGTCGAACAGGAAATATCTGTAGCTTTCAGCCATAAAAGTCAATAAGTTCAATTTGAAACAAGGAATGCCTTCCTTTGCTATTGAATAGAAGACCTGAAAGGATGAAGTTACACAATATCGATACCTGAAGCTGTTTCTACCTCATTCATCATTTACAGGAGACATTAGTGGTAGCTAATGGCGATGTTTCAGACACAACCGGGTCTTTCTTGTATACAATTCACTGAAAAGGATAGAAAAGTTCAAATATAGATTGACAGCCATAAACTAAAAGTAAAATGTCCCTTAAACAGATGTTATCTTCTCATGAAGATAAACTTTGTTTCAATCAATAGCTTAAAAGCGTTATTAAGCTCTGAACATAACAGTTAATTATATAAAATAGCTAATAGATGTTAATAAACAACGACAAATGCTGAAGCCCTGAAGTACTGAATCAATAGTTGGTATTCGAGTGGATATAATTAAACAAGCGTTTGTCGAGCACTGGTAGACATAACCGCTGGGACGAATTCTACGAAATTTGGTGTGCAGACTTTCCTGGCCATGTGAATTCGATTTTTTGAATGAAATATTTCAATTTTTTCCCACTAAGGGTATTTCACTAAGGGTGAAATTTGATGCTTTTGCCACTTTATAGGAGCCGCGGTAACCCGGTTAGAAGAGCAACGAATTAGCAAACGGAGGGTTGTGAGTTTGAATCCAACCGAAGACCGTCGTGTACAAAGGGGCTGGTACACGTTAAATCTGTCGTGGCCTCAAATGTCCTCACGTTGGCGTGGTGTGGAAGTTTGGAGAGTGGGGTACTAGCTCAGGTGTGACCTCATCATCTGATCGTGATTCAAAATTACGTGGTGTTGTCTTTCCTTTCGGGTTTGGTTCCAGACCGTCGCCAATAGCCCGTTGTGTTGTTCCAGTGCGACGTTAATTAAATACCTACCCCTTGTCACTTTATTAGGCATATTACGTAAGAAAAACCTTCTATTATAAAAATAATGCTCACTGAATTTGGATTTGCTACAAATCGTGGAACTTGAATACTTGTGAAACTCTATCAAAGCAGAGCAATGCCTGTGTTTCACTCAAAATTTGGTTCGGTTTATCATTTTACGGTCACTTCATACTATCTACGGTTTAAAGTACTTTATTCGAAGAGTGTCGAAGTTAAAGTCTGAAAATATCTGACTTCAATCTCAGGAAAACTGTCTGTTTTCAGGAAATGATCTGAGAAAATATCAAGGTCGGAAAAGTATGCCAAACATTTTAAAGAATTTAGTTCTAAAGATCTTTTTTTGTACAATTCGCTCTAAACGCCTCGCCATTATTCCTTTCAATCACATCGTATTTATCAACTTATTTTGCTTCTTGTAGCTTCGTTACAAGTAAGGAAACAAAGTCGTTTCGCCTTCTTTGTGTATTTTACAACTCACACCGAGAGATTACTTACTACACACCGTATTTTAATCACTCGCAGATGTTATCTGACTTTAATATGATTTTTTTTGTAAGGAGATTTAATCGGGGGAATGTATTACTGTTTCCTATTACAATGATTCCTATGAACGAATCAATTGCTGATACAATGTTCTTGAAAAGAAAAACTACCCATTTAAATATTTGACTTTTCTGGTAAAGTGTATCACTTATAGTTCATGTTATAATATTTGTAATTATGAAGCATATGTGGATAGATTTTCTTTGTTACTGCTCTACGGTCTATTTTGCTACAGGGAAGGTGATTAACCTTTACTAGCACGTTTACTTCCATATTACTTGTTTCAAAATAAAATTGGATTTTCTAGAGTATAGGAATTACAGAAAGATTTTGAACAAATCGCTTTTCGTAATCTGTATTTGCCTTCAGTATCTAAGTTCTGAATTCAAATATTTTTACTGTTGATACCAGTACGTGTGATTGGTACATTGATACCTTAAAAGGTAAAACAGAATGGCTTAAATTTTCTGCTTAAGATTGATTCATCCGAACCGAGACCATTTTCCCGACCTTTTAATGATTAACGTACTAAATACTTACTTTCGAAACTGAATGCTAATAAAATGTTACCAAGAGTTTTACTTTGAATGAGTAGAAAATACTATATTAATTATCAGATTTACATCTTATCGCTGAACTACAACAGTAATATCTACAGCTATCTATTGATTAAGGGTACTGAAATAGGTAAGTTGTAACAGCCTGCTCTAAAATTTCAGCACACATCATCTTTTCAATTTAACCCTCCAAGTTGTTTCGTCAATCAGGATCTGACCAACTTTGTTAATTACGATATATCACGTCCCACAAGATCTGATCAGTTTTTTAACGTAACGAGATACCTCGTCAGGACAACCACCAGGAGGGTTAACAAGATCTACAAAATTCATGCGTTCAAAGATTGGATCAGTTACTTCTGTACAATCTGGCTGATTTCAAATTCCAATTTTTTTGTCCATCAGCACTAAATTGGCTGAAATATGCTGTGTACCGACATATTTTCTATCAGAAAAGAATCACGCATGCGCATGTTTTGTCGCTTACTGCACCAGTGCTTAATTAGAACCTATAGAAAAACCACCACCACTATCTCCAGACTGAGAACAGGACATTTTAAAGGCATGGAAAGTTAACTGTGATGGAACCAGAATTTACAGACATTGTAACAACAGTCTTAGAGTTGAAGTCACATCGCATCATATACTTATTCACCTGCCCTAAAATAGTATCTACTCTTCAAACCACCGATTACCATCCTGGAGAGGGCCTTGGTAGCTCGGTTGGAAGAGTAAAGGATTAGCAACAGGAGGGTTGCGAGTACAAATCGTCGTGTACATAGGGACTGCTGCACATTAAATCTGTGGTGGCCTCAAATGTCCTCACGTTGGCGTGGTGTGGAAGTTTGGAGAGTGGGGTGCCAGCTCAGGTGTGACCTCGTCGTCTGACCGTGGTTCAAAATTACGTGGTGTTGTCTTCTGATCTTTCCCATCGGGTTTGATCCTGGACCGTCGCCAATAGCCCGTTCTGTTGCTCCAGTGCGAAGTTTATTTAATACCTACCATCTTGAAGAACAGCTTTATAGATAGAAAATAATCGGCATCGCCAAAGCTGTGCAATATGCACATGGCGACATCTGACTGAGAAATGGACACGACAACAACCAGTGTGCAGCAGGACTAAGAAGAGTAGAAAGTCTGCCGTCTGACGAGTCACGAAGTGCGTGTCGAACGCGCGACGAAGAATGACAGGACCTTTCCGCAACCTTTCTAGTGAAGCTTTTCTTATTCCCATTCTTTCATAGTGAAGACTTATAGCAAATGGCGCACGTTTGAGATACCAATCACGATGAATACTTTCGATTCCCGAAGAGAGATAAAGCCCTTCTTACGGCAGATTACATACGATGGCCTGCTCTAAATTGCTGTCAAATCTATTATCTCTTCAAGAGATTTCCATTCTGTTGCTATAACTGTCAACGGGTTCGATAAGTGGAACAATGAAATTAAATTCGCATCCTCTGGCAAACATGAATACAAAAGACCAGTTTAAAACGAGAGCATCATTGAGTTTCAGGGATTTGAAATCATAAGTTGCAGAAACCCATAACATTTTCTTCACGATAATAAAATAATAATACTGTTTTATAACCAAAAACTGCTTATAAGTAAAGGCATACTTTCAACCATCTGAAGGATTCTCTCGCACATATCTGCGACATGCAGTTTTCCCTGCATACCTATTGATCACTTCTTGACCAATAGGATCTTTTTCGGTAGGTAGGCGGTATTTAATTAAAGTCGCACTGGAGCCACATAACGGGCTATTGGCGACGGTCCGGGATCAATCCCCAAGGGAAAGAGCCGAGGATAACACCACGCAATTTTGAACCGCGGTCACATGACGAGGTCACACCTGAGCTGGCACCCCACTCTCCAAACTTCCACACCACGCCAACGTGAGGACATTTGAGGCGACATTTGGAAAGATCATATTGCTCATTTCTTTAGAATAGAATCCTTTGGAAAAATTATATTGGTTCGACCCATTAAGGGCCTGAATTCAACCATGATGTTTATTTGAAAAATATTCATTGTTCCCATTTTCTATAGTCTTTAGAAGGGTGCTGTATGAATTTTTGTAATTATTTTATTTTTATTTTTAACGCTTTGCATCTATTTTTATGTTATAGTTAGAATACATAATACTGCTGAGTAAAAGAATAACTTATTTACAATGGTCATGGTTTTAAAGCTATATAAATATGCGTCCCAAAAAAGGAACGTTGGCCGTTAATAGGTTAAGAAGGTAACCCTTATTAGAGAAGTCATACAGGGAAGACTAGGTTGCACGGTGGAATTATGATTGTGAACACTTCAGAGGGTTAAAGTCGTTTTGTAAAAATGTATGAAAAACATAAGTCATCATTTCAAGGATCTGGGACATCAGACTCCCTTGAAAGGTCAAATGCATGTAATTGTTGTAATAATATGATTGTATGGTAGGTAGGTAGTTAATTAACGTCGCACTGAAGCAACACAACGGGTTATTGGCGAAGGTCCGGGATCAATCCCGAAAGAAAAGATCCAAGGACAGCGCCTCGTAATTTTGAACCACGGTCAGATGGCGAGAACAACACCTGGATATGATTGTATGGATTATTTGTAGAAGAATAATAAGCGTTTTTTGACTTACCAAAACCTTAGATTATTGAAATTAAGAGAGTAAAAATGATGGATGAGACTTCTGAAAAATGAAAAATTAATTTAATTGCATCCAGGAAATTGAAGTAAAACATAGAAGTAAATAGAAACTAACCCAAAAGTTGGTAGATAATTATCTTCAAAATGAACAGGAACTTTCTAAAATATCAGCATTTCACCAGAGAGCAATCCGATACATGATGCTTTGGGTTCGCTCTGAAGCTATGAGACCAAGATTCAACGTTAACTAATTGGCCAGCCTGTTATTATTTAGACTCCTAGGACAATTTAGGTTTCCTTTTACAAAGCAATAAAGATATATTTCACGTATCATCCCGTCTTCATACGGTAAATATAACTTTTTAATGATACAGAAGTAGATATAGGATATCGATCATTATATAAAGAGCATTGGTCCTTTACTTCGATGATATCTGATTCAAAAGCCTATTCAATGAATGAGTTTTTAATCTGTTTATATTAGTATAGTTGTAGTTTGTAGAGTTCACATTCAGAAAAAAGTAGACAAATATAATATACAAATTACTTGAATGTTTGCATATGAAAGCATTCTAATTTAAATGTCAAATCACCGGTTTCAAACTTCTTTTTCCAAAGTTTACATTTGATACAAAATGTTTCATATATACAACGGATCTTTAATTAACATTTTTCAACATAATATAAATGCACTTTTTCAACATTAGTTCATTTAGAGAGCTTTAATGCTAAAAAAAATTTGCACTTAAGAAAAAAAATGGGCTTAAAATACTGTTATTTTTATAAAACAAAGTGTACACACATATTACTTATTAACAATGCATTTTTTCACTTGTTTCAATTTTGTCTTGTGAAGACAACTTGAGGATAATCTTGGGGAAGTAAAACGAACTCCAGTTGCTTCATGTGTATTGTGTTTTTCAGAGCAATTTGTTTATACATATGACAAGAGAAAGATAGTCCCATTATATGTATGTTTTTAATATTTATCTCAGAATTGGTGGACTATACTACAGTCATAAAAATATTATAGAGAGGGACCAAACGGTTCAGGCCTCTTAAGATTGCCACGTCAAATTTAGGGCTCCAAGCGATCTTTTTCTGCTTTCATTGCACTACTCTATTCCCAATCCCTCTTTTTTCCCTTTCACAACATTTTTTTACTTGTAGTTGTCTGTCTTGTGTTTGTAGCAGCTTGGCCAAATATGGCCCTTGCGCCATAAAAACTAAAAACAACCAACCAGCTTCAAATTTAGGGAGCTACACAAATAATAAAGAATTTATACACAACTACACAAATATTGAGGGGTCCAAGAAGTTCGTATCTCTAGGTGTTGGCACCTCTAGTTTGATACCTCTGTGGAACACACGCTCATTGCAATGCAAGTATTACAGTATTACACAAAATTTGAGTTGGTATTACAATCATTCTACTATGCAGTTAGAATCTAACAAAGAAAATACAATCACTAAATTTTAATGACAGCTCTATAGGAAATTTACTCATTAATCAATTCTAAAAGTGAATCGTTTTGGGAATTTAACGATGGAATATGTATATAAACAATTTCAGGGTAAAGGGCCGCAAAACTTACTAACTCGAAGACGTGTTGTAGTACTTCGAGTGCTACTACACATGGTAGTACCACTACTACTAGGGTAGTGAGCTATAAGGGATCCCAACCCCAAATAAAGGAACTAAATATTTTTTCTGTTTAAAAGGCATTTCTATAAGGTTGATAGGAATCTAGTTTATTTTTAAACTATTATAACACACGCTCAATTTTAACCAACGGAAAAGCGTTTAAAAAACACTGGCAACTTTATTTTGGAAGCGCCCTTTTTTATGACCCATCTATTGTAAGTTCTTCGTGTCTCGTGAACGGCGATAAAGAAAAGCGATGTTTTCATAATGGATGATTTACAACCCCAAAACAATCTCAAGAGCTTGGAAATAACCCTTCCGCCGGAGCTACAATAAAGAAATTGTACCCCCAGTAACGCCTGCGAGAAAAATAATCCAACCGTATAGTTTCGGACGTTTTTTCTCCCTGCCAGCAGCGACTCTCTCGAAACAGAAAGATGTTAGGCTTTCAACCTTGAATTGTGAGTGTGCATTAGGGGAAGAAAAAGATGCTAACGCTATTAGTATTCCGGTGAGCGTCCTACGCAATCTGTAGCGCAGAAAAATGTACTCCCTACAGTCCCGTCTGGTCAGCGTTTACGGGTCAGTCAGTCGTTACCTGCCCTCGGGGATAATGATGTCATTTTCCCCCAACGTTACATACCAGCCAAGGGTTGCCCGCACAAACAATTCTGCATTTCGATAAAGTGTGTATGATCCGCCGAACAGGTTTGGGTTCGTCAAATTTTTCTCTACTTTCCAAGGGGTCTTCTTTGACCTATTAATTCCAGCTGACAAATGAAGCGGTAAAGAAATTTTTGCGCATCAAAATAGAATAGATCGAAATATATATTATTTCTAAGATCGAAATAAACTGCACTATTTTTGGATTTAAAAATGTTTCGAGAACCCAAGGCCATAGATAATCGAAGGTTGGGGTTCTTGTGCAACCTCTTGCAGAATCTGAAGAAATGCGGTAGCTAGATTCTTTTTTTGGTTTGTCGCTCTAGGGTCATATTTTGTGCTACACAATGGCCAATTAGGCGGGGGTCTTTGACTTATTAATTCCAGCTGACAAATGAAGCGGTAAAGAAATTCGTCCACATCAAAATAGAATAGATCGAAAAGTGTGTTATTTCTGAAATCGAAATAAACTGCACTGTTTTTGGATTCAAAAAATGTTTCGAGAACGCAAGGCCCTAGATAATCGAAGGTTGGGGTTTGTTGTGCAACCCCTTCGAAAATCTGAAGAAATACGGTAGCTAATTTTTTTTGTTTATAGCTCTAAGGTCATTTTTTGTTAAACAAGGACCCTTTAGACGGGGACTACGGCTTAAAACGGATTTCAAACCACTACAAATATCCATACCTAGACCGGACACATAAAGAACGTTTGAAAATTCAATGGATTCGCTCTTCAACAGCAAATAGAAATTTGTAAAACTGTATACATACACAGATATATTTTTATATTACTTACCTTTTGAATCATAACTAGAAATTTAGTTCTTTTATGCGTAGTTACAGGAACGCTAAAACATCTTTGGAGATCACATTTTTCGTCTCTTCCCTACTTACTTGTGTATATTGCCCCGTTTTCCGAACTTTTAAGACTAAAATTTTGTCGGAAAGTATTCAAATATGCACATGCGTTGATTTTGAGAAAGAAATTACGGAATGGTATTCTGGAAGAAGAGTGACACTAGAAAAATACTTACTCATAAAAGGTTAGTAAAATTTAAATTAATAAAAAAATATTAACACTCAGCGTCACGAGATTTTCGAGTAGTGTAGTATTGCTTTTTCCCCACAACGGACCAATGACTCAATAGCTACATCTATTGGTTGAAGTAGGTAGGTAGTTAATTAACGTCGCACTGGAGCAACACAACGGTTATTGACGACGGTCCGGGATGAAACCCGAAGGGAAAGGTCCAAGGACAGCGTCTCATAATTTCGAACCACTGTCAGATGACGAGAACATCTGAGCTGGCACCCCACTCTCCAAACTTACGCACCACGCCAACGTGAGGACATTTGAGGTCATGACGGATTTAACGTGCACCAGCCTCCGTAAATACTACGGTGTTTGGTTGGATTCGAACTCGCAACTAGGGGTATGAAAGTGGTGATTCTCAATTAGACCTTTGGTAAAGAGTGGAAGGAGCTCCTGAATTTGGAGTTTTATAAGGAAGTCATTGAAAATAATAATACAAGACCCCAAGACTATGCACAAAATGAAGGGATGTGTGAAAACATCGAACCTGCAGAAAACGCTTGCATTTAAATGAATAAATTTATTTTCATTTTTTAAATTATCTCATTTTTTAAATTGATATATTTTACCTTCAATTTGACTTACAATGTATGTCCATTTTTACATCATTTTTTTCAATAAAAAATTTCATTCCACTTTTACTTTTCTTTATCTAAAATCAGAATTGAGCAGACATTTTTTCTTTTCTTTTGTTTTCTATTGAAACTAGGTTTACAAAAAGAGGTGAGGTCTTGGGCCGATAAATTGAGAGTAATTGCAACTTATTCCACCAAAAAAATTGGTTATCTACCCGGATTGCTTCAAAACCGGCTAAATATAAAGTTTAAATTTAAATTTTAGGTAACCTGGAAATATACTACAATATTGAAAGTATGCCTTAAATGCTTGGAGACCTCCCTCCTTCCCAATAAAACTTAAAAAAGTCTAAACATGGCTGTAAAACGTTTTTGGTGTCTCCTGTAAAATTTATGAAAATGGATTGAGCCGGTTTTGAATCTAAACACCTCAATTTTAAGATCTAAATAAGTTAATAGAATGAATTTGAGTACATTACATCAAGTTCTATTGTAAATATGGATGTTTTTTATACTCCAAGGTATATATCCTAGAGATTTAACAATCTCACAACGCTCTCTATTTTCTCTCTCCAAACTATAAAAACGTGTTTATGAATTAGATATTTGATCATATTCTCTTTAAATAGCACCAGTGAGGGTTCAAGCAAGAATGCTATGTGTTTACATCTGTGCTTTCTCACTTCAGAGGGGCCGCGGTAGCCCGGTTGGAAGAGTAATATGCTAGCAACCGGAGGGTTACGAGTTTGAATCCAGCCAAAAGACCGTCGTATAGAAAGGGGGCAGGTGCACGTTAAATCTTTCGGGCCTCAAATATTCTCACGTTGGCGTGGTATGGAAGTTTGGAGAGTGGGGTGCCAGCTCAGGTGTTGCCTCGTCATCTGACAGTGGTTCAAAATTACGTGGTGTCCTCCTAGGATCTTTCCCTTAGGGATCGTTCCCGGACCGTCGTCAATAGCCCGTTGTGTTGCTCTAGTACGACGTTAATTAATTACCAATTACCAACTTCGGTTGGTAGGTAGGTATTTAATTAACATCGCACGGAGAGCAACAC
This sequence comes from Meta bourneti, assembly GCA_933210815.1. NCBI lineage: Eukaryota > Metazoa > Arthropoda > Arachnida > Araneae > Tetragnathidae > Meta > Meta bourneti. The sequence goes on from OW119934.1 coordinate 28,658,434, forward strand.
AACGGGCTATTGGCGACGGTCCGGGATCAAACCCGAGGACAACGGCTGAACCACGTTCAGACAACGAGGTCAACACCTGAGCTGGAACCCCACTCTTCAAACTTCCACACTACGCTAACTTGAGGACATTTGAGGCCACGACAGATTTAAAGTGCACATCCCCTTTATACACGACGGTCTTTGGTTTGATTCGAACTCGCAACCCTCCGGTTTCTAATCCGTTACTCCTCCAATCGGGCTACTACGGCCCGCTGTTGTTCTCTGATCTTTCCCTTTGGGATTGATCCCGGGCCGTAGCCAATGGCCCGTTGCGTTGCTCCAGTGCAACGTTAATTAAATGCCTAATCTAACCAATTCGATAAATGAGAAGGGCATGTTTTTATAAGTTTGTGTTGTCCAAATTTCTTTAGTGAGTTGAAGGCTGAGCAGGTTCGAGTCCTGTCAGGTTCCTTTCCTCCCTGGGTGCATTTCTCTCTTCTGCGTCAGTAAAAACTTTCACTGTGTGTATATGTCTATTGTTTGTCTTGTGTTTCGAACAGCTTGATCAAATATGGCGCTTGAACCATGAAACCCAACCAACCAAATTTCTTCTTATTATGAGAATTAGAACTAGCCTCAAAGGAGGGATATTTAGTTTAATGCCCTTGTATTAAAGACTGAGAACTTTAAATGCGTGTAGAGTACGGCTTTCTTCAAAATGAAGGAGTTTTGAGATACAGCTTCATTTCAAATCTCAAAAAGTGCAGTTTTGTGAGCATACTACACAAAAACCACAAAACTCGAACAACTATATATTACGAAAGTGAAAAAAATTAAAGCAAAAGCAGAATACATGGTCGACATGATTGTTGCACTGAGTAATGCCGATGATGATGTGGCTATTAAATGTAAGGCACAAGTGGAAAAGAGGCTTCTGTCATCACAACTTCCAAACAGACATTAGATACATTTCTATTGTTAATACAATCTCCTTAGTCCTAGTGCAATAGAAAATGACCGTAGAACGACAAATCAAACGACATCAATAGTTAATACTTAGGCTTTTTTAAAACACACTATAGCCACTTGGAAACCACTATTCCAACATAAGACGAAGCGTCATTGCTTTTGACAAATGAGTAGGTAGTTAATTCACGTCGTACTGTAGCAACACAACGGGTTATTAGCAACAGTCCGGAATCAAACCGAATGGAAAGATGACAACATCACGTAATTTTGAATCACGGTCAGATGACAAGGTCACATCTGAGCTGGCACCCCACTCTCCAAACTTCCTCACCACGCCAGTGTGTGGAAGTTTGAGGCCACGACATTTGAACATTTGAACACGAACATTTGAGGCCACGACAGATTTAAGGTGTATCAGCCGCCGTTTACAAGACGGTCTTAGGCCAAACCGAGTTTCGAACCCTATTTCGACAAATGGGATAAATCTTTTACGAGAGATTAGGGATTCAGCTGTAGTTAGGCTTGTGTCCTTTATGTGTTTACTTTCTGGGGAGCTCAGAATATGAAAGTTTCCTCCCCATAAAATAAAATCATCTATAACGATAGATGTGTTCAAGCAGAAGATGGCGAATTTCCAATGTGCCATACGGAGGAAAAAGTTGTCTAGTTCGCTTCTAGATGTAGATATTGCTTCAAATAAATGATGCCATTGAGCCTTTAAAAAAAAGGCTCACTTTTAAATATTAAAATATTTTTATATTTAAATATATATTTAGTAGTACATATACTTTTTACATATTTAGTCAGCAACGTTAGTTCATTTTGATAATTTCATACATAAGATCAACGTTAAAGAAACCTAAGATAGCATTAAGCATTTTCTCTTTAGGAACATTTGCGTGAAGCAAAATGGTGCATTTAATGTTTGAACGTACATATTTTATTCCATATAACAACTTTTCTGTTACAAATTATAAAATTGCTTTTATAATTCTATTACGAACGGGAAACAATCAATGGATTTTAATTTTGTAGTCAACTTTTGAAGGAAACAAATAAATGTCGCTTGCTTCGTTAAAAATAACTTTTTAGTTCATGAAACACCATTTTCCAATAAAAAGCGCTTAGTTGCGTGACTTCATAGCCTTTCAACCCCAACTTCTGCGAAAAAATTTACGAATTCCTCACCCCAACCTCGGTAGGTTGGAGCTAGGTATTTCATTAACGTCGCACTGGAGCAACACACGGGCTATTGGCGACGGTCCGGGATCAATCCCGAAGGGAAGGATTCAAGGACAACGCCTCGCAATTTTGAATCACGTTCAGATGACGAGGTCAACACCAGAGCTGGCACCTCACTCTTCAAACTTCCCCACCAACGTGAGGACATTTGAGGCCGCGACAGATTTAACGTGCACCAGCCCCCGTATACATAACGGTCTTTGGCTGGACCTAGTTTCGAACTAGGAACCTAGTTTGGACCTAGTTCCGAACTTCGTTGGAAAATCCGTTGCTTTTCCAACTGGGCTACCGCGGCCCGTAATGTCATTTTTAGATTAGGTGGTCCCGAGACAAGATAGATTTTTCATTAAACACAAAAGAACGGGCCTGGTATTTTATTAGGCTTTTGTTTGTAGCTCTGCTACAACCAAACCTGACACTAATTAGACCAGAGCTGTAGTTAAATGAAATAATTTATAACACGGACCAACATATAAATTATTTTCAAGTAAATCTCTTTCACTTACATAAGATATACCCAAAACAATAAAATATGACACTACAACCAAATATTATTATAACACATAAAGCTTCAGCTTCCAACTGCCTTCTGGTAGTAGAGAGTGCCACAGTACATCAATTGGTGACAGGAAAAAGGTTCAACACTGCTTTGGTCCCTGGCATTCCCCTATAATAACATTTAGTGTAGCCACATAACATGAAACACCCCTATATCTCGACAGGCAATTATCAAATCTATTGGAACTTGTATAAAATACTTCTGTGTTAGAAGGCACTCATATTCTTCCGTTTTGAGCATAAGTCGAGATTGTGTTTTCTAAACAGAAGCATTTTTGAATTTTGAGGCACTGAAAATATTTTGGAGGCTCATTAAAAAGGCATTTATTTAACCCTCCACGTGATTTCAAGTGGCAAGCTCAAGATCTGGTCAGCTTTTTCGAATTACGAGATATCTCGTTCGTAAAGATCTGGTCAGGTTTGTTAATGACGAGATACCTCGTGAGACAACCACCAGGAGGGTTTAGAGAAAATAAGTTGAAAACCATTTATATTGCCGGATTTATTATAAAATAATATTTTTTTAATGTCCAATACCAGCCCCGTTGGAAGAATAACAGATTAGCAACCGGAGGGTTGCGAGTACGAATCCAACCAAAGACCGTCGTGTACGAAGGGACTGCTGCACATTAAATCTGTGGTGGCCTCAAATGCCCTCACGTTGGGGTAGTGTTGGAGTTTGGTAAGTGGAGTGCCAGCTCAGGTGTGACCTCGTCATCTGACCGTGGTGTTGTACTCGGAGCTTTCCTTTCGGGTTTGATCTCAGACCGTCGTCGAGAGCCCGTTGAGTTGATGCTGTAGTGTGACGTTAATTATAATACCTACCATTGAATTTACTTTTTCTTAAAATAAGTGTAACTTTTCTGTCGAAGCACATGTGTAAGCAATATGGAACACCTCGACTGTATCTATTTTCCGTGTTTTCTGACAATGCATTTTTAAGATAACAGAATTTTCATGTTATAACGGATTCCCATGGGAAATTTTCAATTAATTTAAAATTAACTAATCAGTATTTTGCTCCCAAACTCGGAAAATTGAAATTGGCTGAAATACTACTGTATTCATGGAAGATTTCCAGACTATCCAGTCGTTTCTTCTGTGGGTACCACCAGCACACACCACATTATTTGTAATATAGATTCTACTGAACATAATTGAATGCATTATGCAGTTTAGTAAACCTGTTATTATTGTTTGCACACATGGAAGCTCAAGCTGCACTTAAAAAGGAAATCATGAGACAAAGTGTGGTTATCGTGGTGCTCACAAAGATCGGAAGGGGAATTTGAACAATCGACATCGGTAAATACAACATTAGGTGGAAAAGCTGTATCTCCTGATATATTTTAGACACGAAACTGGTTGAATATAGCACCGATATGGGTAAGAGATTTTTGGTTTCAGGAAGAATGTCTCTTGAAGTATTAAGTAGGCCGCATAAAAAAGCATTCCGAACTCTTTCCAATATGAAAAGGTAAATTTAATTAAAAGTAAGAGTAAAAATAGAAAAGCATTTAGATTTTATTATTTTTAGGACTAAATAAATATACTTTTGATGTAAAAATAGAAGTTTTTTGTGTGTTAGTGACAAATTCTTTAGATGTTCCATATTCTATACAATTTTTTTCAAATAGACGATTTTGACTTTTTTTGCTTTTTTGTATAACCGAAAAAGCTTTTTTAAGTTTCTTAAATTATATACTCACGTATGAATGTTAGGTATTTTTGTCATAGTTTGACATCTGATTTATTCCAAAAAACCATTCCCCTACTTTTGACAATCTTTTAAAATCAAGTGTTCCATATTTTCCATATTACGTACCTTTACCCAAAATCACGTTAAAATAACATCGGAATACAAAGTTGGTCCTTTAACAAACATCAGTGTGAGGACTGCAACGCTCCTTCAAAGATATGAGCTTTAGGAGTCGACGCCCAACTCGAGTATCCTTGATGACTACTCGACACACAGTTAAGCGCCTCTCCTGGACTCGGGAATACCGCCATTCGACACTCGATGACTAGAAACGTTTAGCCTGGTCTGACGAATCGCGTTTCCAAATGTTTCGGGCAGATGCAGGGATCCTTGTATGGGAAAACCCCAATGAAGCCATGGATCCCGCATGTGAACAAGGGATTGTACAGACTGGTGGTGGCACCGTAATGCTATGGGGTTTGTTTAACTGTCATTCAATGGTATCCCTGGTACGTCTACAAATGTCCCTGAGAGGTGAACGCTATGTCTGCATCCTTTCTGACGAGTTCCACCCTTTCATATCCTGAGCTCATTCCGATGGATTTGGCCTCTCGAAACAGGATAATGTGCCACCACAGAAGTCTAGACACACCAATTATGGTTAGAAAAACACACGTCTGAGTTTGGGGTATTGCCATTTCCACGTAAGTCACCAGATCTCAATGTTATTGATTCCATCTTCAATGTCATGCAACGCGCTGTAGAGCACAGAAATCCTACATCTCTGAATGCAGCAGAATTGTGAATAGGAATATGGTGTTCAAAGCCTGCAGAATACTTCCACAAGATCATAGAGTGCATACAAGTGCTGGTGTACCAGTTTTCCTAACACTTCAGTGTATTAATTCAAGGGGGCTAGGTAGAAGCACAATTTGCAATAGCGTCTTACTTCGCTATTACGTAATAATGGAAAGTGAAAAGCATTACCTTGAGAAAAGAGAATCGATTGATTTTACAATCTCAGGTAGGTAGTTAATTAACCTCGCACTGGAGCAACACAAAGGGCTATTGGCGACGGTCCGGGATCAACCCCGAAGGGAAAAATTCAAGAACAACGCCTCGTAATTTTTAACCACGGGCAGATGACGAGAACAACATCTGAGCTGGCTCCCCATTCGCCAAACTTCCCCACCACGCCAACGTGAGAACATTTGATTTAACGTGCACCAGCCCCCTTGTACACGATTGCCTTTGGCTGGACAGAATTTCGAACTCGCAACCCTCTGGTTGTTAATCCGTTTCTCTTCCAACTGGGCTACCACGGCCCTTTGCACAGTTTGGAAAGCCCATAGTTTGGAAATAAGATATTTACTCTGAAATTATTAAGTAAATAAAATGCTCCTGAACTATATCTGAAAATGTAGTTTTAGAGTATGTATGGAATCCTCCACGTTTATATCTTTTATGTTTCAGTATTTCTCCAACAATGACTTATGTTGTAATAACAATAAATTAAATCTAAAGGGTATAAAATTTATTTCATCGTTCATATTCATTTTTCTGTCTGAATAGTTCTAATTCAAAAATAACCCTATAAAGTTATAAGAATTTTACGCTCGCAAGACGTACAGCGTCAACAAAAATTGTATGCAAAAGCTTTTGAAACTAAACATATCAAACTTTTGTAAAGCTGCTTGATTTTTAACCCTCCAAGTGGTTTCGACGAGATATCTCGTCCTTCAAGATATGATCAATTTTGCTCATGACGAGATAGCTCGTCCATCAAGATCTGGTTAGTCTTGTCAGCTTGGCGAGATACCTCGTCGAAACAGCCACCAGGAGGGTTAAACAGACCGATGTCACTAATATATGCCCAGAGCTATGCTAAGGGAAAGGGTCAAGGGGACTCAAACCCGTTTTATCTACAGATATACCAGTCCTTTTTAGCATATATTTTGTTCTAATAATTTGAGAAAGCCTGGGAAAGAATCATAACTATTTTATGTTAAATGCCTTGTGAAGTGCCTAAAGTATTTTGGAAATAATTTCAGACATTACAAGAGGAAGGTGCCTTTATTTAGCTTTAAGCCACTGCAAGTCCTCTGCATGATACTGATATGCCCTTATGCAGAACTATAGAGCCTTATACTATAAATACTTGTGGGTCACTAGCTTATCGAGAGCAGTTAAATGAATATGAACGCTAAATTTCAAAGTGAAAGAACCCTTGAAAATCAAACGGTAATACAAGTTTCGATAGGGTTAATCTAAACTTAAGCCACTTAATTCCACTCCTCAGAGCCCATCCCATAATGATGGATATCCCTTAAGATTCTTCAGAGTACGAGGGACCTGCCAGACCGGTTCCGAGAGCTAAAGAATTCTGAATCAATTGCTCACATCTGCTGCCGAGTTCAGTAAATCAAGGAATGTGCCGAAACAACCGATCCCTAAATTAGAAATGGCCCACCGTAATCAACTCCCCGTTCCAACTTGTTTTCCAGTGTACAAACATCCAGAATTAAAGCACTGACACACTGTCCGATAATGAGATAATGTGTGTGAGGAAGGAAGAGCCGCATTCTTACGAACCAGAAACTATGGAGCAAAACATTGAGATGATGATCTTGAGAAGGAAGGGGGGAGGAAAGTAAGCCCGCGTCAGGTGTATCCGACGTGCGATTGGTCGCATTTTCTAGGTTGACTTCACATCCTTCTCGAGACAGGTAGTAGAAAACGTGTTTCGAGTTTAGAGGAATACTTCTGAATGAGAAGTTTTTCGCGGATGCTCCTCTTTAAGCTTTGATATCATTTTATCTGTTTACTTTTGGATAGTTTTGAAGTGCTTCTGGATTTCGATTTGTTGAGGTATCGCTTCGGTGGATGAATTGCATCGGTTCGATCAGTTTTAAGCTGCCGATTGTGGGACAATTTATTGTCAGGTGATCTCCGACTTCGACACTGATGAGGGTGTTTAGGTCATTTTCAGCTGCCATTTCGCTTGAATGCTAATGCTAAAGCTGCTATCCATGGGGATGAAAAAATTTTAATACTGCTCATTTAGCCTAAATGAAATGATATAAGACATGTCACCACAAAAGACCTAGATTTGGGAAAGCATGTGTTTTTGCACGTTATAGATCGTACTTTAGGTCAGCGGGTGTCTATAACAAATTTTCTCTTGAAAACATACTGGACACAATGTTGCAGCTCCCTCCGCCGTTGATGACAGGTGGCCAAGCTGCTTGTCCTCCATGGTCTTCAAGCAGAACGGTTGGTTTGGGTTGTGGAACCGTAATTTTGAATGGAGTTGTAGGTGGTGGTGGAGGATGCATTCGACCAGACCGATCGTCTCGGACCAACGTTCAGAAGCTGACTTGGAGGAATTCGCCATGGATCAGAGGATACTCGGATTCTAAGATCAGCAGCATGACGATTACTGATGTCAGTCCAACTGTAGCCATGAGACGCATCTTGCTGCTGTACGAGAATCAGCAGTACAGGGAAGCTGCTAATTTCATTAACAGATTGCATCGATCGACTTTCAAATCCATCTTGGATGATTTGCCAGTGGATATGTTTGTGGAAGCCATGCCTCAAAGTCTGCCTATCCTGGAAGCACTTTATGCGAAAGTATTCCTATCCGATGGACTGAACTTCCCCATGCGACTCCTGAGACCTGAGAGCGTTGTCATGCAAATGGCTAAGCTCTTCTCCCACCGAGAGGTGTTTGAAGCACAGATGAGCACCCAGAACCCAGTGATTTTGTCTTACAAGAAGCTAATCAAGGTAAGTGTTCACAATGACTGCAATGACAATGTAATAATTTGAGTTCTCAGTTTAGTTCTTAAGTTCTTTATTATGGTGGAATCGAAACTCCTGAAAGTTTATTATGATCCTTCGTATGCAATATACCATCCATCTATAAATATTAAAATTGAACTACTTACAACTATTATACAAATAGGAAATTAAATAAAACTACCTTAGGAAATATCGAAAATAACGATTGGAAAAAGATTTTTTTTAAGTTACTCGACTGTCGTGCTCTGTGAAGATTGGAATTTTTATTTCAGAGATAAAAGGAGGGAGCTTATATGGATTAAAGTTGTTGACATCAAAATGGCTTTTCAGTTTCTCTCTGAAAATAGAACGCACGGGGAGTATTGAAACACTTGTTGATAAATTTGTTTACACTAATTTCTTCATTGAAGAAAAATGTCATTTAAATCTGTCATTAGAATGTATAATGAGTAAAATGAGTAGGTACGTATGAGTAGTAAAAACCATAATATATCTGGAAAGTATACAAAACTGCTTCTTACGTTTCAAAATATTTTTATTATTCTTAAAATTTTATTTATTTATATTATGATTTTATTATTTACAGTAAAAACTCGCTGTAAGTTATGATTTACGTTAGTTAAGATATGTTTCTATTGTTCAACATAACAGATAGTTGAGTTACATAAAATTAGCATATATGATATTAATATAATATATAGTATTATTTATTGATATTGTATCATTCGTAATTGTGTTATTCTGTCTTATTCAGCTTTCGAGGTATTCTTTTGCAGTTAAAAGGCGGCCTTCAAAAATATTATTTTTCATTCAGTAGAGACTGAAAAAATATCGAATGTATAACTTGAAATTTATCTCTTATATACTTATTAGAATGCATAACTCGTGTTTTATACTAATACGCAAATGACCGAGAAATTTCAAGATTTTTGACACTCATTGGACTCTAATAACACTCATTAAACACTGATGAACTATTTTGAGAATTGATTCACAACTAATCAATTTATCATAAATCATAAATTATGTATCCATAAAATAAGCTTACGGAGCTTCAAGCAGTAAAACTAGCTATCCAATTTCACCCTCTCGTAGGTATCCTTTGTTCACTAGTGGCTCAGTGGGTTTGCACACTGCGCTAGTAACCTGCGAGCTGTAGGCGACTCAGGTTCGATTCCTGTAACTTATCCCTTCTGAGTCAATCAAATTCCCTTGTGAGTGTGTCCATTATTTGACACTGTATATCCTGTGTTTGACGCAGAACGGCCAAATATGGTCCCTGTAACATGAAACCCCAACCAACCTTTATTTACGAACTTAAAAGAATTAACATTTTCTTCATGTAAAAAGCATATGCTTTTCTTTGAAACAAAGTATTTTAATTTATTATCATATTCGATGACCTTAAATGATTTTTTGAAATTTGATTCACAGACCAAGATCAATTGATATTTTAAGCTTCCCCTTATGTGTCAAAAACTTTTAATTAAGCCTTATTAATCGCCAAACAGACATACATGCGTTTCTTTATTTCTAAATAAATCAGTAGTCTGATTCTTTAACCAATTTAGTATACATTTGCAATGTAGGGGAATTTAATGGCAATTTCTTTTCTTCTCTCGTATGTAACCTGTTGCCAGGCTCTTACGGCGGTTGAGAAAGCCATGACCATTTTTTGAAGCTCTCAGTAAATTTTAAAATGAAAAAGGAAACTAATAAAATGTGAATTATTCACATTTTTTTTTAAACCGTCTTATAACGTGAAGAACGGGTCTAATGTCCCGGCTATTCCCCTTTCAGAGGTCATACTTATTGCCCTGCAGACATAGGCTAAATTTTAAAGCTTTAGAAATACTTTTATAAGTTTTCTTTATATCAAGTACTGTTTCAATAATTAAATTTTGCACAGATTTATCAATACCCTAGAAAAAATCAGAACACAATAGTATATCTAGGGGAAAATGTTCTTTTCCAAACATCTGACGTACATACTTTAGACAACTTAATCAGAAAATCGTCTAAAAATATAAGTCCAGTTCGTTGATTTCTAATTAAATCAAGACCCTAATGGATGTAAACTATTAAACACATAAAGTTATCTATACTATTGGTCCATTGGTCAAGCTTTCTATTTCTTCTTTCGAGATAGTGATTTAAATAGTTGTTCCAGTTGTAATCAGACTCATGTAGCAAAAAATTGACCGTAGAGCGACAAATCAAACGTCAAGATAAGTTCTGATATATGAAAGTATTGAACTCCGAGCTGAAAGGTATGCGGTCATACTACAAGGTATACGGTCATACAGATTCCAAGGGTGCATTTTTATCAAGTACAAACAATAGAAATTGAAGTGAAGCAACATAAATTTTATATCACTTTTCTCATATTCTATGAGTGAGCGAAATTTTTTACTTGTTTGTATGGCTTGTGTAGAAGCCTATTGGCCACAGTGCACGTCTTCTATCTGCCTTACCCCTTTAGTAATGATAGCTCATTGAGTAAATCGATCTCGAAGCTATTTTTGGTCGATCACAGCCGACAGGAGACGATTTCAACACGCAAACGCAACTTAGTAGTAACTCATAGAAACAAACGGTCGTGGCTCCTTTAATATCATAGTTGACGTTGACAATTCGCCTTCCGCGCCAGCCATCGAGAGAGTAGGAGAGCGGCGTCCTACGTCACCTGTCATCCACTCGCTGTCCAACACACCATCTAGCGGGCTTCTCGGTGCGCCCTCTTTTAATTCTCGGTGTGACAATTCTTTAGTTGGAATTCCTGTGTTCCTTGTTTAGTATTTAGTATTCACCATAGTGGTAACATTGTATTAGCGTTTCTATAAAAAGTGTCAATATTTCTTAATACTACTGCTGTGCAAAAATGTAAGTACCTTCTTTCTATGGTACTGGTATGGTTTTAAATTAAAATTGTTTACAAACAGAACTTATGCTAATAGAAGATCTTCAACAAAGCAATTTGAATCACTTTCCAAATATGTCCGATCACCTACAAAAACATCAAAATTGTAACTATAACATTGAAAAATACGTTGCATAAATTAAAAAGGTGATTGAAGATTTTGAGGTCAAATTTCATGACTTTGAAAAAGTTAAAAGTTATTGTGCAGTATCTGTCTCTTCCTTTTAAAAAGGATTTAAATGTAAAACATATTGCCGCAAAAATTTCTGACACATTTAATATTGAAAAAAACCGCGTTAAAAATGAAATTGTAATTCTACAAACTGATCTAACCTTACAAGCCAGAGAACTTGAGGAGATTTTTGGAAATACGTCAATCGAGAAAAGTATCCCAATATCCCCAAATATAGCGAAATATAGCCAAATAAATCTACTCTTTTTTGGATCTATGAATGGGCTTTTTTATATTTAAAGTTCAGGAAGACTAAACATCGTTCCCTACTTACTGATTCTCATACTGAAGATTCACTATCATTATCTTTGTCTGGATACACACCTAATTATGAACGCTTTGTTGAAGACATGCAGACGCAGACTTCCCATTAATGATAAGATAATGAGATAAAATTTAATCTGTATTTTTTCTGTGGCTACTTTTCAATTTATAAATATTATTAATAAAACATAATGTTGGTTTAATACCCCCTCCCCCATTGTCACTTATTAGTACACAAGACACAAGTTTGAATGTGTTAAATGTCAAGATTTTTGTAGGTAGATCGCGACACATTTTTAAGAAAAAAGTCAATCATATATATACAGAAGTTGGCCACCCCTGGTATAGAGCACTTAATTTCAGTCAACTTTAATAGGTGGAAAAGTATTTGTTTACACTAGGTATTTCGGACTAATCTCATATACGCATTTGCACAAAAAAAAGCAAGTTCTACAGTTGAAAAAGTTTTTCCATAGAAACAAGCATCCGCTCGTGAGAACTGATAGTAAGTTATGTGGTCAAAGTAAGACTCGTGAGGAATTCAAATGTATTGAATTCCACCTTGATATTTTTAATGTATCATATCATTTGATACTGACTGAAATGGGGTGAAACCCCAAATTCGCTTGAATGAATCAAATCACAATCAAAATTCAATTCATACTTCTTAACTAAAAAATAGATTGTTACCATTCTAATGAGAAAATAATCAAGTTTTCCAAAGTCAATCTCATGCTCAGAAATATAAACCAATGTGTTTCTATTCTAATATTCAAGTAAATAAATGCTTGTTTTTTATGAAACTTATAAAACACAGTCTTAAAAGCAGACTGGGTCATTGTCTGATGGCTCATCAGACAATGATCTCAGAGTTTGACAGCTCCCAGAGCCAGAAAATGGCAAGCGTCTGGGAAATTTTGGCTTGCATTCTTTTCACACACCGTCAAACTAATTTGCCTTATGATGGGATCAGTTTGGTACAACACTAAAGACAAGCTAAGTTAAAAGATCACTATGCGTTTCACTAAATCTTCTAAAATTATCCTACTGTATCCTCCTTTTATGACTCGCTCACTAGGAATGATATTTTTCTTTATTTGGCCCTTTTCAGAAAAGTTTTTCAGGAAATATTAAAGGTCAAATAGTGCTCTTTAGTATTAGACCTTTACTCAGTGCTCAAATTTTGAACAAAATGCTCATTTGGTAGTTATCTCTTTGGTTTGGATAACTCTTAATTAGTATAATGTCAGAAGATATTAGGAACAGATGTAGAAAATAAAGTTAGTTAAGATGCCTTTAAGATTTCTCACCAATTAGAGATGGCTCTCGAAGGTTTTTAAAATAATTATCCTTTCTACTGATTTCTTTGATTACATTTATAGTTTTCCCTTTCCTAAACGATAATCTTAATCATTTCTTTTGACTAGTTGAAGAAGCGCATGTCTTTATTCATCTTCTCTCTGAACGCAGTTCTCTTTAAAATGGATATTTCAAGATTTCAAGAGCCTCATTCAACTCCCCTTAGTAGATGTGATCATAACACAAAATAACGAATCATACTTGAATAAAAATAATTTTTGTAATTACGATCCTATACTTAAATGTTTCTTCTCTCGAAATTCTGTACAAAAACTTCCCAAAATATTTATTTCTGTGTATTCAGACTTGAAATTCGATTTTTACCTGAGAAGTCACAAAAATGTCGAGTGGTTCAACAGGTTCTGGGTTTTTGAACTCCGGTATGGCTCGTAGTGGTTCAGAATCTACTTAAAGCCGTAGGTTCCCATTTAATTGTCGCAAAAAATTACCATAGAGCGACAAATTGCCAAAAGTGTCAGCATTTTCCATGCTTCTACCCAAAATTTGTATTTATTAAACTGTTTAAGTGAATAAGAAAGACAGAATACTAACTTTAACTCTATTGTGTTCCAGATTGAAAATTTGTAGCATTGCAGTTATTTTTAATATATTCTGTTAATTTGTTTTGGTAAACGGATAGATTGAAGGTAAATTTTACTTTATTAGGCGAGAAAAGTAATCTGACATGAAAATATAGTTTATCCAAAAAAGCAATTTATTCTTCTAAATAATTCATCAAATGTTTCTCTCCATGTCTTAATGAGCATTTTTAAACTAAGCGACGTCTCTTCGATGAATGCAAAAGCAAAGCGCACTAGTTTTTTCTATCTCATATGCGCTTTTAAAAATAATTTTGAATGCATGATTGCTGTTTGTTAACATCCGATAGATTAACCCTTTCCGGGAGGACCTCAGGTGTGTCACTTCCTTGAAATAGTAAAAGCTAGGTATATAAATGTTCTATAAATATTAAGGCTACTACTTTATATAAATATTCTCTAATTTAACATCCTATGGATTAACCCATTCAGAGAGGGATGTCACGCAGTGCCACTTCCTTCAAATGGTTAAAGCTAGGTACATAAATATTCTATAAATATTAAGGTTACTACGGTACATAATTTCATTCTCTGATTTAACATCCTATAGATAACATCCTTCAATTAGCTCTTTCAGGAGGGACGTCAGGAGTGTCACTTCTTTGAAATGGTTAAAATTAGGTATATATATATATATATATATATATATATATATATATATATATATATATATATATATATATATATATATATATATTAAGGCTACTAATGTATATAAATATTCTCTAATTTCATATTCTGATGTCTAAGAGTGGTTTAGAGGGGACAGGAGACATAAGGGAGTCCACCAACTTGTAAAAAATGTAAATGTTTGTTCTGTATCTAAATTTTTGTTAAGTCTTCATCCATCAAATTTTTCATAAAAAAACTTTTTTTGCATAGTGCGCTTAAAGGTTAAGCAATATTTAAAAGACTTTCTTTTAAGATAAAGTTATAGCGCTCACTATATTTAAATAAATCTAGCCTCTCTATTTTATTAATCAAAAAATAAAAACTGAATGTTAATCAGAAAACAAAGTTTTTATGATGTTACCTGAGAAATTCAGTTCCAAATGTTGTGTTGAACCATGATTATGACTTTATTGTTCAATATAAGATAGTACATCATTAATAAAGTTATCTTAGTTTAAACCTAAATTAATTCTAAAGTATGTCAGCTAGCAATTCACCATTGTTTAGCGAAAAAATCTTCTCATCAACTGTTGAGTAATATTTCTTGAAAATAGAGGCACGCCCCGCTATTCGATCACGTATCCACACATACACGTGTTCTTTATCTTATCTATTATGCAAATATTTGCTTGGATGTCGCCGGACAGCATACTTAACTACGCCGTTTCCTCAATACTTAAAATTGTTTCCTGAAGTCATTCAACCAAACTTTAGACTTTTTTTCCAACAGAAGTAAACAATCCATGCATAATAGTTCCATTTCGATGATAAACAAATTGAATTTTGAAAATTTTGGTCGTGAATTCGTTCTGTAAATGGTTTTCTCATATTATCTTTCTCCTTTATAAAAATTTGGGTCGAAATACTTCTGGATTATTTTTAATACATAACCCAATTTTATCTTCAAATCTTCAGTACGTCTTGATTATTTATTCTATTTATAAAATATTTTCTTAATCTTTAGCAAAAGTAATAAAGGAAAAATAATTGGAAACGATTTGAATATCTGTATTTGCATTGCCTTGGAGGCCAGATGTATCTTTCAGATATAGTAGCAACCTGATCTGTCCTAATATCTTTATTAGTACAAAAATGAATCCATACTAATCATGAGGTAGGCAGGTAGCTGAGTTTTGTCGCACTGGAGCAACACAGCTAATCTAGATTATATAAATAGATATTTTTCAAGCTCACAAAATCGTTAATTTCATTCCGGTAGTAGTTCTCAAGGTATTGAGGTTTTAAAACTTGACTGGGCACTCACCCTAGTAAGCGTTTTCAGTAACACGTGAGAAGGTATTAGAAATCTGTGTAACTACAGATGTGTCTTTCAACCTTTTAGCCCACTTGTGCTTTGGCGAGACTCAGAAGTGGGCACACCAAAAAGTATTTTTATCAAGCGCAGAGACAATGTTTTCCCACCTTGTTCCTGCACTGCCTCGCTTGCAACTCCCTTTCGTGTCCTTGACTGCATCGGTGCCTCTTTGGATTTATTTGTGGAAGACTAAGATGATGCAGTATCTCTCCTGCTCAGGCCACAAGATCTTATGAACCTTGTCTAGTATTTTCTAGACTAGGGGATAAGCAACAACACCACAACTTTTTAGTTTCCTTACAAGTATTTAAACAACATGCGCAATGTAACAAATTTCAAAATCACTTTAAAGAAGTTACACCAATACACATAGAGTTATATTTTCCCTCGGTCCATTTATAGAATTTAGGGCGAAACTCAGGTTTTGTCTTGATCTGCTCTTCAAAATCCGTCATTCATTTGATGTTCTACTAAAATCAATTATAACAATATTCTGACCATTATAAGGCATTTTGTTAAGATATCTATAAGAATAATAAAAGAGAAGCAAAAATCAGAGTCGTGAAACTTATTTTGAGTGTCATGATTGTAAGTATGGGATATGTAAGTATACTACATGGAGTCAAATTCATTATTAGATACCGTAAATAGACTTTTTAACTACGTGGTAAGGAATTTTTAATAGAACAATTCAGGATTAACTACACAATAGATTTCAACCATTACCAACTACTCTGTCACGAAAACTGTACCATACAGTAAGAAAATGTTTTATTTGGATCCACATCAATATTTTTGAAAATGTACTGATATTGTTAAATTTGATGTATCAAAACTTAAATCAGTGATTGAGTATAAGCCATAAGTCATGTTCCATATTTCGTAATTTCAGGTTATTGTTCTTTCCGAGCCTCGCTTGAAGAAGCAGATGATTGGACGGAAACGAGCCTTAGAAAAAGCAGTGGAAGGAATGGGCCAACACGGACTTGTTGGAACATCTGACAAAACACTCATGAATTTGCACGAAGCACTCAAAGTTGAATTCGAACGAGCGATCCATCAATACAAGGTAGCAGTTCAAAAGCTGGATGAGCTTTGCCTAACTCCCAAGCAACTTGTCACAAGATCTTTATCCTATGGCCCAGCTCCAACAAAAGCGAGTCACCAGCGACAGTTGAGTCTTCGTCAAGATGAAATTCAGGAGAGGCTCATTAAAAACAAATCTTTATTGAATGTGATTGAACCTACACTCACGGACCATTCATTAGAATTGCTGTTGAAGATTTTGCGGAAACGGGTGGAGATAGATAAGGATATCATCTTTCAGTTTACGCAGTTGAAGAAAGAAGTGAAAGATGTCAATCCTGATGCAGTGGTCGCTCCTATTCTAATGCGCTTCTCGAAAGGATGTTCAAGGGTGTTAGAACTGATGAAAGAAGTGGGGGACGAAGTAGACGATGACACTAGTAGCAGTGATATCTCTGGGTATCATAGTGATTCTGATTCGGCCATTGCCAGTGGAAGCCTACAGAGCCGGGGCTGTCGGAGATACAATTTGATGTATCGATCAGGTAAGATGTTATGAAACTATAGTAAAATTGTGTCCTTCCAGTGGAGAGAATTTTATATTTAGTCTATTATATCTTTGTTTAATATTTGCATATTTCTAATAATCGTGTGATACAAACTATTATCCTTTTCTGATTTTTGAGATTAATTTCCATTCATGTGGACTTGAAATACCTATACTTCTATAGCTCGATGACTTCAAATTCAAAATATATATGTAGGAATTGTAACTTTTTATGTGTGTGTGACTAGGAACACATAATTGGTCAAGAAATCAAGAGCCCACAAATGTTAAATGATAAAAAAAAATTAGTTCATAAAGGACAGTAGTAAGATACATAAATTTGCTTGCAAAAACTCAATTCTAATGAAATATGATTTCGCCTGAATTTTTCCGTTTGTTATTTTACAGTCAGAATATATTACCAGGTATTTAAAGAAAAAAATTACGCATGTAATAAACCTTCAGTCTTTGGAACAAAGACCTCAAACAATACTTTCTTCTCTTATGATATAATATACTTATCACTTCTTTTGTAATGTAATGTGTTACTATTCTCCACATATATCTGCGCCCATCGTTAAATATCTGTTTATTTTAAAGTAATAGTAATTATAAATTAGTTTTAAAAATCTATTTAAACCTAGTTTTATAAAACATGAAACATTAAGCGGAATATTAAAATAAAAATGCAAAACATAACACTAACATTTCTGAATCGCAAACTCCGGGAATTATGAGCTTATTGTTAGGATACATGAAGTATGTTATTCCCGATAAAAATAACCTTCATTAACTATTTTGAGCTTATGCCAGTTCAACAATGAAAACTAATCTAGCGTTAAGAACATGACGCCTAAACGGAAATAAATAACTCAAGTAAATCAGAAAAACAATTTTGACCATGAACTTGACGGAAACTCGTTAACCTGAAATAGATTTATATAAATACTCACAACGGTAATTTTAAGCAGAGTACCGCGTAGATAGTTTCATTAACTATATTTATAATTTCCTTAACTTAACGATCGTCGAGATAGTTTTGAACACAACGCCAGCTGCCACCTGTGTGACACAAATACTGTGTAACGGGCTTTTCTGCACTTTATACTGAAAGCTCGTTAAATCTAGATAACCGGGTCAAAACGCGAGGTGAGAATTTGACAGCAATTCAGAGGTCATGGTTAAACTCAACAGTAAATCATGACCGTGTTTTTTTCCTACTTCCCACAAAATGCGACTCGCGAGGCAATTAGCCTTAAGCATAAGCTCTTGCGGATGGGAATCTTAAATTACGTTCGTCACGTCTTCATGCAGTTGGATTCTGTAAATCCAAACGTGCCGTAACATTAACATGGTTTTGCAAACTACCACTTAATTCAACATTTTGCAACAGATGCTTGGTATCGAGAAAAAGCTCCGAAAGCACCCTAGTATTTAAAATCGTGTAGTTTTCACATTTGCTATAAAAATTAGGTTTTAATATAAATAGGTACATAAGTACTATTATTGTATATCCTAGGATTAGAAATGACCATTTAAGCAACTCAAAACATTCAGTGAAGAATATAGAATTTTAAAAAATGCATTCGCGGAAAATGCTAGGAAGTTTTTCTTTTCGCGAACAATAGACAAATAGTTTGTGTAATTTTCCTTTTTTCACTAAAAAGATCAATACTCGGCAAAATTGCTTTTTACTTACGAAAGAACAGGTTAGTTTATAAAAACTATATCTGTTATGAGAAAATATATCGAGCTAGAAGATAAATAAATAACTTCATAATTTCGATTCCATTCGTAGAAAAGATAAGTTTATTTTAAAAATAATTCTCAATAGAAACAAGAGTCTCGGAAAACTTGTTTCTTCCCGTGTTTCATTGATGCTACAAGCCTATTGCATATTTTGTTGCAATACGTCTGTGGAAAGTAATGTTAATTCAAATCAAG
Organism: Meta bourneti; assembly: GCA_933210815.1. Lineage (NCBI taxonomy): Eukaryota > Metazoa > Arthropoda > Arachnida > Araneae > Tetragnathidae > Meta > Meta bourneti. The sequence continues at coordinate 28,677,563 of OW119934.1, forward strand.
AATGATTACTAAAAACTATGCTTGGCCATGAGCACGATAGCAATTTGCTTTGTTTTTGATATTGATGACATGATTTGGGCGAAGCTAATGTTTTCACTTCCTTTTGAAAAAAAGGTTTTGAGTGAAGTCTTTCATCTGATATGAATATATTTCGCACATAACAAAAATTTAATCTTTTCAGTTAAGGCTACTGTAGTATTTTAGTGTTTGTTGCTATTTCGAAGGATTTTATCGACCCTTTGTCTCACGTCCATCTAGAACACTCCCTAGAAATCAGAGTATCAAAGTTTACTTATGAGAAGTTCTTATAACATGATTAGCAGGTTAAAATCAGTTGAATACTAGATCTGGCTTCTCCTAGTTAAGTGCATCGTTCTTTTGTGAAATTTAATACATTTAAAGAACAAAAATTTATCTAGCAGGAAAATTCTTCATTGCTTACTCGATAGACTTTGTGCAGTAGTGTAAGCCACCTCTATAGAGGAAAGCCTCCTAAACTCAAGTATTTTGGGGTAGGTAGCTGAATTTACGTCGCACTGGGAGAATACAACAGGCTAATGACGATGGTCCTTGATCAATCCCGAAGGGATAAATCGAGGACAACTCGCAATTTTGAGCCACAGTCAGATGACGTGGGCAACATCTGCATATAATTTGGGGATATCTTAAAAAAGGGCTGGAGGTCTCCAAGTAAGAGGACAGTGCTCACCCAGAGAAGACTATGCCCAGTTGTGATGCTCTTTGATGCTATATTTTGGATTCAAGAAATCTCTGATTTTGGTGGTTTTTTGGCCTGTCAGACAGGGTTTTTAGCCTTTAACCCTCAAGGTGTTCCTTGTCTCGACAAGATATCTCGTCATTGACAAAATCTTGATAGACGAGATATCTCGTAATTGGAAGAAAACTGACTCGATCTTGGTCTCGTCATCATCACAAGATCAGCAATTTCTGGATGACGAGATATCAAGTCATTACTAAAATTCGTTAGATCTTGATGAACGGATATATATCGTTAAAACCACTTGGAGGGTTAAGAAAGAGCAGATACTGTGACGTGTACATGCGCTATATAGAAAAATGATCAGAATCAGAATCACACAGCAATCATATCATGCTATTATTTGTCTAGAACCAACCCGAAAAAGTGTTATCCATTTTTCGATTGAACGTGGCATTCGAAATTTCAGAGCTAAAAACACCAAAGGCTATCCTTTTGGCATCCCTGGTGTTGCATTTGGGAGTAAACTGAGACACACTTACAAAAAGGTAGCACCAGATAGATACACAAATCCGCATACACATCTCCGGAAAGTCGTGCCCAACCTAAAACAGACCACACTGTTCGGTTTTGTTTTCCGACAAGGAATCACGTGGTGTGATTATTGTGCGGTCCGATTCTGACCACCTTGTATATCTGATTTTGTTGCACCGAAATTGGTAAGGAACTGGGCCTAAGCTGATGCTCAAATACTGAGATTAAATATCCAAATGGGGACTCGTGTCTTATAATGTTTTTGGCATACTGTATGTCTTTGCTATGCAATACCACGAAATTTTACGTTTGGGCTGTCTTTTTAAATTTTTCCAGTCACTAGCCACTATGTTACTCCTTGAATCTTTCTAAAGGTTTGCCTTATCCAATAAATTATACAAATTTTAAGACTTTTTATTCTACAGAACATAATTTGAATTTTAACATGAATTCAAGCAAACTTCAAAGTTTACTCAGAGGAATGAAGGTAAATGCAATTTTCCAATAAAGTACTCGAGAAGAAATTCGGCTCAGTTCTCTGAAAAGATAATGAGTTTTAAAAATATCTCCATCACCAGAAATATTTTATGCAGCTTTTTCTTAAATAATTTACTTAAAAGCTAGGCTGCAGGTTAATAAGCTGGCTTTAGAGTGAATTTACCTCTCAAAAAGAAAATTTTCAAATCTCCTTTGTTGAACAAAAATACTTGTAATGTTTGAGACAGAAAATATTCTGAAGTAAGCCTGAGCATATGCCTGAGAGAAAGAGAACTATTGATTTCTACTAAGAATTGATGACTCGCTTTTAATAAGGAAGGAATATTGTTTATCATTTTATAAGCATAATGTGAAACAGTTAGCTATATGCAATCTGCATATTTAATAAGGTGTTTGGTTGGAAACTTTCATTTAGTCGTTGTACATCAGAATCAGAACTCACTTTTGGTAAACTGGTATATATACAAAGTGAATGCTTGAACTTGTATATATGCATGAACTCTTAAAGTTCATGTGACATAAGAATAGTCAGAAATTTTTTCAGTCTAATGCAGACTTTTATCCTTTACACATTCAGATCTTTGGTGTGTCGTAATTTTTAATTGATCCGGCCTCAATATGAAAGAATAGCTGAACGTGTGTGTTAATAAAATCTATCCTACTTTTTGACAATGAAAGAGGAAAAGATATTTTTCGCTGTGCTTTGATTAATGTCTTTCACATGCTGATTGATACTACAAAAAGTAAAAGCGTCTTTCACTTTATTTGTGTGCCCTTGAATCGTATACACGTATGTTTGTATATTCGGAAATATACTGTTTTAATGTATTTTTAATTTCTGGAAAACAGTAAAAAGAAGTCTCCGAAAAACTAAGCAGATAGTTATTTCAAAACGGTGAATCCATAATTCGTTGAACTTTTGTATTGCTTCATGTTTGTGTTAGGATTCAATGAAAAAATTCTTCACCGAAATCTGTCTGTCTGCTGTGCGAACACGTGCAGACATAGTGAATGAGGGTACCGCGGCTGCGCAAGCTCACATTTCTTGACTGGAAACACTCGTAGGATCGAGAATGAAAACCACACCAGAGAACATACATCAACAAATCCTACCCCTAACTTCGATCTTTGACCTCCTAAGGGGCGGTGCGTGTATTTACAAACTTGTATTTATAGATCGCTGGGAAAAAGTCGCATCTGACGTCTGATTCGCGGATTCTATGAAACTGAGTACACGAATACGAATGTATTTTTAGTCAGGTCACTTATTAATGGTTCACGTTATTATGGTTTGATTTCATGTTGTCAGAGCATAATTAAATAAAAAAATACCTTTTTAATTTTTGGCATGTAATACTCATAGGATTTAGATTTTATTCCCGCTTGTGACAAATATAAAAACAATGAATTCCGGGTTTTCAAATTTCATTTCTATGATGCGAGTTAGTTTGTATACCAGAAGATTTTATAAAAAACCTGATTCATTTCTAAAGGAACATGGACAAAAATTTGATATTTCAAGCATTACGCGACATATAAAGATTAATCAAAATGTGTTAAGAAAACCTCTATCAGATGTTTAAATTCCTTTGCTTTTAATTCAAAACTTGCGGGATTGTTTGAATTCGCCATTGAAACTACATTGACAAATTATTCTACATTATATTTTTAAGCATCCGCCCAAAGTTTCACTGGAATTTCAAAATGTATAGTTAAAAACGTGCTTTCTCAAAGAGAATATTTTTCAAATTTGTATGAATAGTAGCACCCTTAAGCTTCAACACTAAATGAAATAAGCAAACAAAACGATTGATTATCGGTAAAAAGTTTAAGTTGTTAATATTTATACTTACTATGTTTTGAGGAGGAAAGTCTACATTTACGTTTGTCCGTCACAATTGCACAAAACTTCTTGAGATTGTACAGAGGACAGACATTTCGTGGAGGGTTATTTAAAATAATTCCATAATTTATTCTAAAACTAAAAGAACATTAAATTAAAAACTAAATTTGATCAAAAAGAAATCGTCACTTTTCCCCGAATGAATTAAATGGTTTGATTCCCTTAGAGATGCTGAATTAAAGAAGTAAATACAAATAACTTAAATGTGCATCCGAATTAGATTACTGTACCCCTCGAAGCAATTAGAAAAAAGAACAAATGTACTCAGCATTAGTCACAAGAATGTCTTGTCTTATTTTTCTGAAAAATAACAATACGTACCCTCATACTTCTCTTTATAGCTCCAATACAATTTAAAATTCACATAGCCTTAACATACATAAATTGCACTCTATTAAAAAAAAACAGACATTCTCCGAAAAAAGCTATAATTAAATATTAGTAAATATATACATTTACCAAAAAGTTTATTTCTATATCACCCCTCACGGTTTGTGGCGCTCGTAATCTCCTGCAGGATGATAGTACGCGGACTTTTGACACGGCTGGTAGTAGAAATTTGGCAGCGCTTCTTGGAATACGAGTATCCCTTATGAGAATACAGTTTTGTGTATGGCTGAATCGGAGTCGTCTTCATTACTAGATGAAACCTCTCAAGAACTCGGTAAGGAGAATTTTGTATTGAGAAAACGAGGTGTAACTGTCTCTAATTTATAATCAGTCTAGCACATTAAGCTGATGCTTTGTAATTATTATGACTAGCATATAAGAAAATTTGAGACATTAAATCTGAATTAGTTTGACTGAAATTTGAATGATTTTGGTCCAAAAACCAGGATATGGTATGGTTTGTCGCTCTACTGTTAATTTTTGCTACTAGAGGGCTAAGTAGACCGACCTACAATATGGAATTTGTTCGCTCTGTCAGAAGTATTCTGCCTACAACTACAATCACATCCAATGACGTCATTATTGGATTTATTGCCTCTGTTTCAAAATATTTATGGTAATTTTATTGAAAAACACGACCAAAACGTACTAGATGCATTTCATTTAGGTGCAACAGAAAAACTGCAAAATGTATTTTAATGAAACTGGAAAATGGGTATTTTCTTAAGTAAACAGGGTAATATTAGGGGTGCATCAGAAAATTCAAATTGATAACGTCTACATTTCTTGAATTGCTTTCCTTCCTACAACTTTCACCATTGAAACTTATCTTTAACTACAAGTAAAACTTATCTTGAATTTCATGGCATTATTTTTTAGTTTTATTGTTACTTGTTATTTTTAAGTCTTATTTAAGTTTAAAAGCGATTATAAATCACACGTTCGTATGGTTAGAAACATTAAAACTGTATTACTGAATCAGCATTCAATTTTTGGATTTTGCTCTTAAATACTTTTGTTAATTTCAGTTTCAAATTCTGAATTTGCTGAATGAATATTTTTGAATAAATTTTACTCCAATCTGCCACCAGAAAAATTACCAAATTTGTTCAAATTCTCTGTCGCATCATTGAAATCCTATGCTAAGTGAGAAACCTAAAATATGTAACGTGTCATAATATTGTCCTAGCAAAATATGTTAAGTATTCCGGTATTTGGGTTAAAGGTATATAATTACTTCTCTACAACAGAAATTGCTTTCACTTCAAATCATTGCACCAAAAATGCTAACGCAGTCATGAAAGTTTATTCACCCCTGACAGTGACTTTTGCTCCGCGATAAGATACATAGTTTCGTTAAATTAAATGTTCATGTATTTCTAAAATTATGTTTTATGCCAGGCGAATCTCTGAATATGAATGGTTGAATGAACCACAAAAATTTAAGATTCAAATCCAAAGCTTGTTTATTAGTTTTTACTCTGAAAAAGTTAAATCTTTGGAATTGAGGGCGAATGGAGCCTCTCGAAACATTGAGAGATGGAAGAAATTTTTGACTCGTAAGAATTAATTTTATAATTCTACATTAATTTTATAAGGACTTTGAGTGGAAAAGGAACCGTCAAAATGTTTTGAATATTATTTGTTTCGTAAACGAATGAACTATTATTGCTTATAACAACAATTTTTACCCTTAAATTTTCGATAATTTCATATTATTCGAATGTGTAAGAGATAAAATTGGATTTTTTCTAGATTTTACTACAAGTTATGAACCAGGAGAACTACAGATCCAGAATAAGTTAGAGTATGTAAAAGCTTAAAATATTGAAGCATTTCAAGAATTTCGAATTTAAATTTTAGACGTTTTAAATATTCAAGTTCGGGTAAAATTCAATTCATATCGAAATTTGTATAATTATCTGTGCTAGAAATTAAATATTTTTGTAATGAACCTTTCCTCTCTACATGCTACTGAATTACTTATTCAGTAGCATGCTCTTAATGTTACATTTTTGTTTACATAAAAGACTACAAAAGAAGCATATTACTTAGTAATTTTTTAAGAAACGCTTTAAAACTCTCTAAAAGTAAAAAAAAACATATGCTACTTGTTCTGATGTTAAAAAATTATCTTTGATTTTAAACATTTCGTTTTTGTATTGCCCTTGTAAATAATTCTTGTTCTTGAATAATTTATTTTACTTATACATGAACCTCTACAAAGATCTGAGGAAACTTTTCCCTAATTTCGTAATTTAAGAGCTGATGTTTGAAAAGAAAGTAATTTAAGAAGTTGTTCTTTTTTCTCAAGCATATAAGATTCAGAAAGTGCAGTATCGGAGTTAAAAAATACATAAAACCCTAAACTACCTCTTAAACAAGTATTCAGAATATTTTCTTTATAAGATGGTTTATATTATATACCAAAGGGAAATATTAAATTGATTCCAAATTCACAAATGTCAGCTAGTTTAGAATTGTTGGTTAATCGTTGTATACAATATCAAGGAGTGGTGCATATCCTTTGGTTTGAAAAATGAGCCCCATAGGAAGGTATATCGATTCAAATCGATTTGATTTACATAGCGATTTAAAACTTGATTTAAATCAAGGGATTTTTATTAAAAATCATGATTAAAATCAAACTTTAAATTCTTATTCTTTATTAAAGTTTAATAACGTTGAAAATGAAAAAGTTACATGGATCATGCGCGAGGTTGTGTAAATAAGTTTAAAGATTTTACTTCTACTAACACTCCAAGAATGCCCTTTTTAATAAAAAATATCTATTTCCCTACTTTGAGTACACTCTCTGAAGATAATAGTATTCGATCGGACAAGATCGGGGATGACAATAATAACTGACCTACACGTATTTCTCTCTTTGGTCACTGGGTTCATAAGCAGATGTCACTCACAAATCTGTTTATGAACAGCGGCTGAGTTTCATACACATGGGTTAGTTCATGTTTTCCATGGTTCAATCTATATATTCAATCTATACATTCAAAATGTTTTGGGATAATTTTGATATTCTCTTTCCTATTAAAGGGTTGTCGGTGTATACTAGAATTCATGCTCTTTCGTGAGGAATTTGTTATTTCCGATAAAAGAATCAGCTCTGTTTTCAAGTTGAGTTGTTTCCACTTCGTTCCAAACGATTACTGGGTACCCCCGTATTTCCTAGCTTATTTATTGGATCTTCCTGGTATCAGGTCACCTGAACTTAAATAGAAAAATCTCGAAATGTTTGCTGAAGCAAACTATTCATCTAGTATCATATGCCTGTGATTGTGAAATTTCAAATGAAGCAGATAATTCTTTCGGTTTCTTCTTTGGCAAATCAGATGTCTACTCTGGAATGGTGGAAACTCATTAGATTATAATTTTTGTTATATAGAAGACACACGAATATTCATTAACCCGGGAAAGCAGTGAGGTACCGTTTGGTACCAGTGAAAATTAGTTCAGAAAAATTTACGAGATTTCCTCCTATGAATATCTTTTTTTCCAAGTTTTATAGCAGATGTTTTTATAAGAAAGTGAAGGAAGACCCCAGGTGTGTATTCACAAAAATATTTGGCTTTTATACATGAATAACATTAAAAAATCTACTAAAAGAAAATTGAAATTAAAAAAAAATTAATTCTAGCTTTCCCGGGTTAATAAAGCTACCATTTCGCCACAGCTAATTCTGTATTTGTAAAGAGAATATTTTCAAAAAACTTGAAACTGAAACAAGTTGAGCAACGAAATGGCACGCATATAAATATGTATTCAATTCATTAATTTTGTAGTTAAAATTAAATTTTTATCACCTTATTTAAATGTTTCTCAATTTTTTTTAATGTGGTATTTTAGGTATTATGGATTTATATAATCAGATAGAATCTCACAAGTTAAAATTATATGGTCAGTAAAATAATTTGAATTATAAGAATCCTATTTAAAAATGAATAGCCCCTTGTGTTGCTCCAGTGTGACGTTAATTTAAATACCTACCTATTTAAAAATAATAGATTTTAATCAAATGAATCCGATTTTTTTTCGATTTTTTTAAAAGTAAAAAAAATTCGTACTGTCATACTCTGCTCACAGGTGAATATAAGCTTAGAATCTAGTCGTAAGGAGAAGAATCATCTTTTACTTTTTCTTTACAATTCAATACAGTTAAATCCTTTTTTCTTTCTAAAAACAATAATATTATTTCGCTTTTTCTGTAACTTAGGCTCTTAAATGAACAGAAGTTACGTTTCTTAGTCTTTAAAGGAAAGAGAAATTAGTCGAAAACCAGGGAAGATATTTCGTCGAAGAGTGTAGTTAGAATGATACAATCAGAAAAGAATGTGATATAAAGATTCTTTAATATATTTTTAATGTTATAAAAGTATTTCATTTCCAAATAATATGACACCTTCAAATATGTATTCTCATAAAGTTCATAATATTTATGACAGTTCAACTTTTCATTCTCCGATGATAAAATTATATTCTTAGTATTCAAAATGAAACTGAATAAAAAGAATCGAAATGTATGGGCAGCTTTCATGCCTTTTGAATAACCTGAACCATACCTTTTGAATAACCTGAAACATACCTTTTGAATGACCTGAACCATACCTTTTGAATAACCTTTTGCTGCAGATTACACATTGAGGGAGACCCTTCTCAACTGACACCCCTCATGAAAGAATCTGGTGTTGTTTACGCTTTCCTGTTTACGATTCCTGATTAGGGGAAAAGTCTGTGATTTTGAATGTCGATGTGTTCAATAGAATGGTTTGAAGCTGTGGAAGCTAATAATATCCAGATTCAATCTGTATATATTAATTGTACATAGATATATTCAATGTATTTAAATTATTTTCTTTGTGTTCTTTGACTCGTGGAGCTTGCTATGTTAAGAATTGGTTTTCCGCACCTTTATGCGTCTTAAAAAATCTAGATTTAACCCTTGAAAGCTAACCTTTCGTAACTTTTACAAGTGTTCCTCCGAAGTATAGTTTCTAGGGTCAAACTTGATTGCATCTATCTTTGATTGTCGTAAATCTATTTGACTATTGCTCTATCTTAGAATCATTGATTCACTTTTAACCTTGTTCGGATCGAGAAATCAGATGGTACCTTGGCCGTTTAAATCGTTTCAGTGCATTTATTCTTAGCAGGTCTTTTAGCAAGTTGATCTCCACGAGTAAAACAATCAAATCATTCTTTATACCTAATATTTTTTAAACTATTAAGCTTGCATTCCATCTAAACCTTTATATAAAAATCTGCCTAAACCTTTATATAATAATCCTCAACTCTGATTTGTTAAATTTAATAGGTGAATCACTGGATCACTGGACACATAAAAATACAATAAACACAAATCAAGTCGTATTAAATTAATTTTCTCTTTCAAAATTAATTTTATAATCAATGAATATTTTTAATCATATAATTGAAGCGATTCGAGCAATTATAAGCCAAACTTTAAATTTTTCAGGACAGCAATTTTTAAGTTTTGAAAATTTTAAAAATTATAAAGGCTTTATAGCTTTCAAAGTCAATTTATTCAAGTCATGTTACCTTAAACTTTCAAATACTTAAGTTCTCATTCAAGCAATCAGAAATTCTTTTGATTCTCTTAAGTATTTTATTTTATTTTATTACAAAATTTATATTTCTGTGGCTATCACTAGGTTGCCAGGAGCCCTCCAATTGAAATACGATAAAAAATATTTTCTGATTGCATAATTCAAATGCGATGAACATTTCTCTGATTGTATGCTCCTGTTTTCAGTAGAGAATCGTTACATTTATTTGTATAGCTTAATATCATCGTCATTAACTATTCCATAATTTTTTAATATTTCATGATAAAAATATATGTAAACCGTTGATTTTATAAGCGCAGCTTGCTATTAATTACAATAAATATAAATGACATTTATAGCTTACGATCTACTTGAAATAGACATTTATATTCGAGATTTATGAATTAACTCCTTGCCTCATAGAACCATAGGGATGACAAGTATAACCAAATTGAAAGATTATTATAGAATCAAATTTACCCACTTATAAGCCTTCAAGTAAATTTTTTGTAGCAGTAGCATAACGTCATTTAGTACAATAGAAGAAAAAGTATTTGAACAAAAAAATTTCCCTTTAACTTTTTAGTAGTCATTTTATTTTATTAGTTTTTATTAGTCTTTTTATTTAGAAATTAACTAACTCTTCACACGACAAATATTTCACTTTAGCTAATATATGTAGGAAAAGTAGTCAGGAAATAAGTGAAAATTTATAAGTACCAACGTATGCAAAGTTCCATGGGGAGTACTTGAACATAATTTTACAACTCAAAGTTCCACATAAAATGTCATTGTAACAGGATTTAATGCTTTGTAAAAGTGGCCATTATTGTCTATAACAGCTTATAAATTTCTTGCTTAAACTATGTTATTATACTAACTTTTTTATTACATCTGATGAGAAATATTCACATTTTTCAAAAAGAATGTTTTTTATTATTTTTATTTAAAACCTTTTTTCTTATTTTTTTATTTAAAAGTACCGTAAGTTTTCAATAAGACTGAGGCCAGGATATTGAGGAACTTTTAAGTTAATAGTTAATTTTATGTAAAAAATACCTTAGTTGACTCTTGATCGATGTTTGCTGTCGTCTTTTGGATCCAGAAATCATCTTTAATACCCAATTATTTCTGCAGTTTCAAATAAATGATTTTGCTATATCTCGACAGATATTAGTGCACCTTGTTTCACCGCCACATTTGGTGGCGGATATAGGGTCGAATTATTTTTCCTCTGTATAATCTTCTGGCCGTCAAATCCAAATAAAGAGGCGTTGCTTTTTTTCATCAGTAAATAATACATGTTCCTAAATTTCGAAAGGCTGATAGGCAAATTCCTTTTTTAAATAAAACCTTCTTTTATTTTCTTAACTGATGTGTGGCTTTTTTCTTAGATTTTTACCGTTCCAAACAAATTTGTGTAAGTATTTTCTTACAGTCTGATGTATAACAGTAACACCTGAACATGACCAAGGCCACCCACTATTTCAAAGCTACAAAAATGATGTTTTCAAATTGATCTTTGAGTCTTTTTGCTGTTTCTTGTTGGAAAAACTCTTCTTATGCTAATTTTTATTTTGCAAGTTAATTCGAATTTGTTTATGACATAAAAGCTAATACATTAAATTTTAAAGTACTTGATATTGTATTGACTACGACACCCATAGATAACTTACTATTCATTTGTGACAGTTTAAAACATTCAATTTGGGACTGAAAGTTTGTAATACTAATTGGAATTGAATGAACAAACGAACTCCTGTTTTTCTTCTCTGTGTTATATAATAGCTTACATATAATAGCCTACTCCTACAAAGTATTCCTATTTACTGTTCTCTCAAATGCTTTTCCCCTTGAAACTTTGTACATCTTGTAATTTATATTTTGTCACCGTTTCTCTGGCTCATATTTTCCATATATTATATTAGTTAATATGGAATATTTAGTGTGTCAAAATTTAGTAAAATTTCTTTCACTCATGATAAAATTAGAGGGGTATAAAGCTTCGTTCATAAACTTTTTTACTAAACTTTTTATATGAAGAAACGAAAAATTACAGATGATTCAATAAATATGTTCCGTTAAGTTCATAGGTATCACGCATAAACCTCAAATCTGCTTTTAACTAGCAACCGAAGGGTTGCGAGTTCGAATCCAGCCAAACACCGTCGTGTACAAAGGGGGCTGGTGCACGTTAAATCTGTCGTGGCCTCAAATGTCCTCACGTTGGCGTGGTGTGGAAGTTTGGAGAGTGGGGTGCCAGCTCAGGTGTTGCCTCGTCATCTGACCGTGGTTCAAAATTACGTGGTGTTGTCCTCGGATCTTTCCCTTTGGGATTGATCCCGGACCGTCACCAATAGCCCATTGTGTTGCTCCAGTGTGACGTTAATTGAAATACCCAAATACCCAAATCTGCTTTTAACTGTTTCCTCCTGATGACATTTCCTATGTTATTCGATGTTTTAAAATATGCCAAAGACTCGAATTCTCTTCGTAGTCTAAATTGATACCTACGCTTTCAATATACGATCGCCATTTCAATATGTAATTCAATCTTTACTAAAGCATCAAACTTTTAAACGCTTGCTTCTGAAAACAATTTTGTAGATTCGTGGTTTTGGTTTGGAGTCGACGATATCCGAACACTTTCGTAGAATTCGTTTAATAACTAAAAGAATTCATTTTTCGATAGTATTTCAATATATTTGGAATTCATTTTAAAATACAAATACGTCTCTGTTCTCTTTGCTTTAGTAAATCAAATTAATTTATAGCCTTTCTGTTTTATGGTTTTGGTGAATTGTAGCCTTTCGGTTTTATGGTGTTTTATAGTTTGAATACTATTCTTCAGTCCCTAAAATAACGAATGCCTCGTTCGCTTGTAGTCACGTAAAATTTTATTCTACCCGTTAATAGGAGGTGCAAAGCTTTTAAACATAGCACATTTAAACAATGATTGCCAGCCTTAAGGGTAGGTAGGTTGAATTTACGTCGCACTGGAGCACCACAACGGGTTATGCCAGCCATGAGGAATGAAAAATTGTGTGAATCTTTAGTGAGATTTGCGACTATTAAATGTAATTTTAAAAACTTGCATTATTTTGAGAACGTTTTATTGTAAACATACAAAGACTTGAGTCATCAGCAATCGCGTTAATTGAATTCTAGAATTATTAAGCTAATAAGTTCGTAATTAGCTTAAATTGAAATACATTTGTGTGAATCCTTTCAATGTCAGTTTCTTTATTTAATGCTCTTAAAAGCTTATTTGTATGATTCAAGTCTTTGTGGTATTTTAATTCCTTTCTTTACTGTTTTGCCTGTGGATTTGGTCTAGTTTCAGTGTTTTAAATATGTGTGAACTTCCGAAATTTATTTTTAGGATTTGCTTCAATTTTTTACTTTCTAAGAAATTATGCTTTTAAGTATATAATGTTTTCCAACATTTTGGTACGCTTTGTTATTTGTTTCAAACTATTACTATGGTATATTACTAAATATTCTAAAAACAATAAAATATATGTATTCTGGTATCTAATTAAGATTTTGAGTAAAAAGTTATTCACTTTGATTTACCTGACTACTGAAGATATTCCTTATATTAAAAGGTGCAATACAATTCACAATGATGTATGTAACATCAATGTACTCATATGCACAAAGCCTTCATTTTTGCATATTTAAGTGATAGGGCGCCGAAAATTTAACTGAAAACTATTTTTCTAATCAGTTGATATTATATACCTAAAAATATTTAAAGTAAAACAAATCGCAGCTTTCGAAATGTTAAATTATTTTTATTGATTTCCAAGAAAACCTTCAAATAATTATTGGTTTAACAGAGGCTTACCTATAAAATAAAACATTAAAATCTTGCATGATTTTTATGACAATTTGTTCCATGCCATTAGCATCAAACTTTATATTTGGAAGAATCTCTTCAAAATTCCCATTTGTTCTGTTCTAAACTATGAATAATTCACTTTTGTTATTTTTCAGTACGTGTGAACAGCCGCAGTAGCAGTAGTGGTTGTAGTCCAGATAATTTCTCCTGTGAAAGCCGAGGATCATCGCGAACGAAACAAAAGCCTGTAGTTCGAAACGGAAATAACCGTAGGATTTTATTGTTTTTTCAAAGGATTATACTATATATCAATTGTAAAGACTGCAAATAGTTATCCAATTGCATAACGTGGTTCTATTTTTCACTGTTTGATGCGTGAAATTAATTCCTCTGTAAATAGGTTAAAAGAAAAATTGTAATAAGTTTTATAATGTTACTATCATGAAAAACGTTAGTCACTGATTTTATAAATTCATAGCTGCTTTGAGAGTAAAATTTTTAATTTTTGCGTTTTATATGGAAGGGGTTGTAAATTTACTTTAAAATTCAACGATTAATTCATTACAAAAGGGGCATTGTTGATTACAGTCTAAAACTAAAACTTATAAGGAACCATAAAGTTTCATTTCAACAGTTTCAAGGAATAAAACAAAGAGAGTAAAGGAGTATGTTGAACAACTAAAACTAAATAACTTCTTATTTCGAATTTTAAAACTAAACTGAAAAAGATGCAGATTTTTTAAATTGCTTACTCTGTGCTTATAAATTCTATCTTGTGTTGATTATTTTTTTCATCTTATAATTTTATTTTTAAAACTCGTGTCTAAAACAGGTGTCTAAATTTATGTGTCCCTGATAGTTCAGGTGTCGAAATTTCGACTTTTAGAACTATTAAAATTCTTAATATAAAAAAATAACTATAACTTCATTTCAAAGTGTTATTATTTCAAAATAGGATCTTTGATGGAAAACAGACTAATATAACAGACTATCAAACTGCATTTCGGGACCTATCATAGGATCTACGATATATGAAACTTAATGAAACGTACTATTTAAATAAAATATGTATATTTATGTATAATATGTTCAATAGATTAATATTATTTCTGTATATTAAGTTCAAAGAAAATGTTTTCTATGAAAATTAAGAAATCATCTGTATTTTTGTTCAACAGGAATTACTTCCTCATCACCATCAGACACTAAGCCCATATGTACTATTGCGGTCCATGTCCCAGATGCTGCTAATTCCACATTATCTGTAGATAGCAATGATAGTTACTGGAAATTGGCATCGCTGCAAAAAGAAATCGACTCCCTCCGAAATGAGCTTGATTATGCAAAAAGTACTATCACCAGCATGCAAGATAGAGAACAGCGACTTAAATGCAGGTATATACTTAGTCAAATGGCATTACTACTTATTTGTATATTGTACATTTTTTCTGTTAATTCACAAACCAATTTCCTTAATTACATAATTTTTTTAATTAACTTTGATTTCATACGTTGCTATTAATATTCAAATGTAAGCCAAGTGCTTAGTAGAAAACTTAATTTGATCGCAAAACACAAGCTACTTAGTATAGTAGAACAGAGTTTATATAACCATGGTAAAATTGGCATATAATATAGTGAAATACGTCCATGGATTGGAAACATTATTTATAATTGTAGCAGCATACAAAGTAAAAAGCTGAATTCAGTAGCTATAAGCAGTACAAATTTACATGTAAATTAGCCATATACTTTCGTACTTAAGTTTTTCTTTTCTTTATTCCACTTTAATGTTTTTTAAAACAGACGTAGTTTAGCTGTTTTCCTAGTTTAAAATTAAGCCTCCAAGCGGTTTGACGAGATCTCTCGCCTATCAAGATCTGACCAATTTTAATAATGATGATATATCTCATCATCAAGATGTTGCCGATTTTTTTATGACGAGATAAAGATCTGGTCAGCTTTGTTCCAATGACGAGATATCTCTCCCACCAAGATTTAGCCAGTTTTGCTAATGACGCAATACCTCGCTGAGACAATAACCAGGAGAGTTAAGAATAACTGAATGCTTTTTGCCTTTCAATACTTTTTGCGTGAAATAAATAATCATAGATTTTATATTATAACCATTGTTTTGATTAATTCGCATTTTCCTTGTTAGTATATTTTTATAGAACTAAGTTTTGTGAGTAAAAACTCAATTATACAACACCATTTTAAATGAATTTGTTCAAATTTTTCGTCATATGACCGTGGTTCAAAATTACAAGGTGTTGTCCTCGGATTTTTCTATTCAGGATTGATTCCGGACCGTCGTCAATAGCCCTTTGTGTTGCATCAGTGCGACGTTATTTCAACGATCTACATACCTTCAATTTTACTATAATCATGTAGTAAATTTGAAGAAAAACTTTTTTTAAATGGTGTTTACAGTTTAATGGTATTAACAGTTTTTTATATTTTGCGAAAATGCACGTTAGTACATTGTTTGGCAGGATATTTTTAAATACATGGGCATTTTTAATGCAAATTTATTCAAGCCTTGATTTTAAACAAGTTATTGAGTAGTTAATATATTTGTAATCGAGTGTTATGCAAACGTGTTTAGTTTTCGTTAAATATAATCTTAACAAAATTAAAATGGAGAAACCGGGAAACAAATATTTTATTTAAACATTTTTATTCACTTTTACCATTCTTCAAATTTCAATATTTATAAAAAGAGTACTAATTGTTTAAGATATGAGCGAGTCAAACTGAATAGTGTTGTCTTAAATACTATATTTTAATCTAGAATACTTTTGTTAACCCTAATGGTGGCTTATTTTTCCGAGTCAAGAACTGTCCTGTAGTGGCCAGCTTCTGGTGCAAAAATCTGTTCCAAACTGTCACCAGTTCTGGGCAATCGACAATTTGTTTTTCCAACTTTGGATCTTCATTCCCCTTGGAGTAATAGGGCAGTTCTGTCTCAACGAGATACCTCGTTCTTTGCAAAATTGCCCAGATTTTGGGCAAGATATCTCGTCGAAATACTTGGAGAGTCAAAATAAAAGTCCTTGCATATATTCTTTCAACTACAAATTAAATACCGCATTTTAAATCCCAATTTAAAAAGGGTCCACGGTAGACTGGTTGAGAGTAATGGATTAGCAACCGGAGGGTTGCGAATTCGAATCCAACAAAAGACCGTCGTGTACAAAGGGGATGGTGCATGTTAAATTCGTCGTGGCCTCAAATGTCCTCCCTTTGGCGTGGTGGGGAAATTTGGAGAATGGGGTGCCTTGCTCAGGTATGACTCCTTCATCCATCTAACCATGGTTCAAAATTACGTGGTGTTGTCCTCGGTTCTTTCCCTTCGGGTTTGATCCCGGACTGTCGCCAATAGCCCGTCGTGTTGAACCAGAGCGACGTTAATTAAAATACCTATCTGCCCAATTTTAAAAAAAATTGATGGTAACTGGTCTTTATCCAATTCCCTTCAAGGAGTATCTACCAATCTATACTCACACGTTTTTTAAACAATGGATTTCAAAGGAATGTTTAGTCTTCGAATATATGAGGCTATCGCAGCAAGAGTGGCCTAACCCACCAACATACCCAATGGAGATAAATGAGATTTTCTTGGCACTATTTTATATATTTTTATTTATCCACAATATGATTTGGAGGATTAAAATCTATATTACCAACGCATTAAATGCCAAGAGAGTAGTAGTAGTAGAGTAGTACCACTGTAGCCAGAAATAATTATTTTGGCATTTTCGGGTTTTTGTGGGTTAGGCCACTCTTGCTCTGATAGCCTCATATTAAGTTTTAAAACGATTGAATGGTTTTTCCCAGGCTGGCGGAACAAGCTCAGAAGATGCTGGAACGTGGAGCTAAGTTTGAGAACGTTGCGTTGGGAGAGAAAAGACCCACGGCTCTCATTCGCCAGTACGGAAATCTTTATGCTCAAGCTCGTGTAGACACTTTGGATTCCTTGGATGCTTTAGGACCTCTTCAGGATGCCGACGAGCTCAAGTCCAAGATTCTATTCTCTGTTATTGTTGTAAGTATATTGAAGTATTTTTTATAATATTCTTTATTCTTGACAACTACCGTGCCCGACAAGATGAAATTGTCTAAGAAAAGAAAACCTAACTATGGCACTTAAATTCAGGAACTGAAGAAATGAATGCTTTCGCCTTCGAAACAATACGTATGCTCCAGTTGAAACTTTATGAACGAATTTTAAGTAAAATAACAAGGAGATATTAAATGTAACTATAGCAACGACACACATGCGTAGTAATATCATTTTCGTTGTTAATACGAAACGCTCTCAAATGGCAATCGCACGTGTATTTTCAATATTGTGTAATGTAACATAGGTAAATTTTACTTTTAAAATACAATACTTGTAAAGCATTTTATAAAACTGCACGATAAGTTTTAGAGAAAAATAAGCTTATGTCTTACATTTGGTTTTCCCTAACGTCAATGGTTTTATGTTTGTCATTTTGAAAACGTTTTGAATAGAAGCTCTTTTAAACTCTCATCGCAAGAAAAACCCTTCCTAGAAATTATTTTATCGCCTACTCTCAGAAGTGATAAAAATTATATTATTTTTTATGGGTCCCCGTGGGGATGACGTCCCCAAATGAGTACATTATCCGTTTAGGGACATTATCCCTTTAGGTTAGAGCATTAGGATATAAATGAGTTGGGCAGCAGGAATTAATGAAAATAGATTAACTTTTTAAGTGTAAAAATGGTATTCCTAGAATGAAGAGATAGATGACTTAAAAAATGTTTTTTGTAAAATATAAAAATATAATGTTTATCCTCTTTAAATCAATTCGTTTTTCAATGCAAAAACTTAAATTCATATTGCTCAAACTAAAAATACTCAGTTACATCAGATACTTTAAGAGAAATGCCAAACATATTTTAACATTTTTCTGCTTATTATTTGATATAGGTCTTAATAGAAGATCCAATTATTTTTCTATTCATTGATGGCCAGAATAACCTGTACGTAGCAAATAACTTATAGGCTGTCCTAAATATACTGTAGTTCCATTTTTATTTCTAGAAATCTCTCGAGAGGAAGGGACGTGTCACTAATTAAAAGTTTTGTAAAATTATTTTTACAAATGCACCCAAAGAGGAAACTAGAACTATATCGTCAATATAGTCATAGTTCTGACTTGCTTAACAGTCTTTACGGTGTGCCATATTTGGCGAGGGAAACTTCGCCATTTCATTATGAGAACATCCGTTTAGCATACGAATTCTGATGAAGTATGAATAAACCTGCGGTTACTTGTTTTTATAACTTTAATGAACTTTGCATGCATAACCTTAATAATAAAATAGTAATATTAATGTTGTTATCTTGTGAAGTTCATTTTAAGATGTTGCTTAAGATGTTAAATGGGGTATCTTTTTTAGTTTATTTTGAAACAAGTCTTTATCCGTGTAATATTTGCGAATGCTTAAATTTTGAATCAAAAAACTTATCATTATAGAAAAAAATTAACAATCAACTAAGCAGTTCAATGAGAGATAATCTTTCTGATCATTATGTTAAAATCATTGAGTTTATAGGAAAAGCATTTTCAATTTCTATTTTATGATATAATTTTCTGTTTTAGCTGGCATTTCGGTCCGTCCAAAACACACTATCTGACCTGAAAGATCAAATTTTCTGTATCTTGCAAATAAGAGAAGTACCAGAAAACGATTTAACTTTGAATGAACTTCAGACTGGAATTGCAGTTTATCTACGTAAGACTACAGAGGCATTCAACTTATCAAGAAATGTCAGTGTATGTATTTCATTTATATTCAATCTCAACAAAATGAGTGTCAGAGATGCCCATTAATGAATATTTTCCCATAGCCTGTAAAAGAAATTTATTACAAAGGAGAGATTGGAAGCGTATATAAATACTATATGAATCTTATTGTGATAGAAATAAAAGCTTTCTAAAGTGCAAAACTAAAATCTTTATATAACATCATATGAGAACAATAGGAGTTTCTCACTCGTGGTTATTTTTGGTCCTGACTATAGAGAGCCTATAATTTTAAATATCTATGGACAAGGGACCGTCAGGGCTCAGTGGGTTTGCCCACTGCGATAGAAGCCATAGAAGAAATATAAAAGTAGAGTGAGCAATGGTAACCTTTTTGTGTGCCCACGATCATGTGACCAAGACTATTAGTAACCTGTCCCTTAGAATGCTTTCGTCTGCTCGGTGTAACCTAGCATTCATCATCTGATTGGTCCACGAGACGAGAGAAGACGTCCATCCATTGATTCATCTACTGATTGATGATCTGAAAGTTGTACACTTCGGAGATTTCATCACTTTTGTTATTACTCTATAGAAATGCGGATTCACACACCTACCCTGTAATAAGATGTTATATCATCAAACGAGGTGATAAGATACCAAATTGGCCAGGGCCGCGGTGGCCCGGTTGGAAGAGTAACGAACTAGCAACCGAAGGGTTGCGAGTTCGAATCCAGTCAAACACCGTCGTGTACAAAGGGGGCTGGTGCACGTTAAATCTGTCGTGGCCTCAAATGTCCTCACGTTGGCGTGGTGTGGAAGTTTGGAGAGTGGGGTGCCAGCTCAGGTGTTGCCTCGTCATCTGACCATGGTTCAAAATTACGTGGTGTTGTCCTCGGATCTTTCCCTTTGGGATTGATCCCGGACCGTCACCAATAGCCCGTTGTGTTGCTCCAGTGTGACGTTAATTGAAATACCCCCCCCCCAAATTGGCCAACCAAGTCAATTTTTCACAGAGCAGTCCCGTGACTACTAGTCGACATGTTGGTCATACTTTTGAAGCTACTCTCAACAGCAATGCGCTGTTTACTTATATTTCACTCCTGTTCTAGCAACGTGAGAGTTGTTGGCGAAGCAGGTTCGATTCCTGTCAGATTCTATTCCTCCTTGGGTGCAATTCTCTCTTATATGCAAGTAAAAGCTTTCCTTGTGTGTATGTCCATTACTTGACGACTCACAAGCGGATCCTTGAGATCAAACACACAAGTCAGATTAAATGGGTACTCAATCTATGGAAACTTTTTGTGCTTTCAACAACTTTTATGAATCGTTTTTCGATGTTTTACTGATTCAATTACTATTTAGATAGAATTATTTTACCTTGGTTTTCTGATTTGAATGTCTAATATATAAAACACGCGGTACAGTGCCCCCTGTTGATAAAATTTTGAACTAACTTTTGTTTCACTGCTAAAAAAAGCTTCCTCCTTGGTAATCCTTTTCGTGTAAACCTCAATTTAATGTACCCATTTTTCCGGGTCATGAATTTTTGAAAAGTCTACGGACTTTTTAGGACCCCTGTGCCTGTGATTAAGTATTTCAAGAGTTTTGATTCTCTCCCTATCCAAGTACGAGCATCGTTTACTTTCACCTAATCCTAATAAACTTCATTGAAGTCGAACGTTTATTTCAGGTTCCAAAATTTATATTAAAAAATACTGCAATAATTAGGCAAGTAACGATAGATAACCCATCAGACCAGTTTGTAACCGCTTCGTATGGGGTGAACAGCTGATGAACGAAAGTGTCTCACAATCTCAGTAACCCACTCTTAAAACCTCTGTTCAAATTGCGCCATATCGCTAAATTTATTTTCTTTTTTAACTTTCCCTACTGAATATAACATTATAGGGTGCTTCTATACCCACTTAGTTCCGTTTCACAGCACAGAAAGTGTTGCTCTTAGACATCACAATGCGTGAATTCCTGCAAATAAATTACAACGCAGTGAAGGGTGACTAACTGCTTTACGAAAGTACTTAAAATTGCATCCAAGCATATCGGCAGATTTTGTCGATCATATTATGAATCCATCCCTCTTCAACAGTTTGGAACACTTCCTTTGTAAAACTAAAGTAATTATAATAGAGAATTTATAAACTGGTTAATTAGGTAATAATCTTAAAGTATTTTTAAATTATATTTTGTTTTATTTCTCTTATATTTAAGTCATAATGCAATTTCGTAAATCCACCAAACAGTATATGAGTTAAGGATATAATTTGGTGTATATAATTTCAATGATTTTGGCTTTTAAACTATCGAGCAGACAAATAACAAAACTATCAGATGGTAAATATGTGCTTGTCTCTTTTAATGGATAAGACCAAACAAAAATGTAAATAATCTTAACCTCTAGTAGTCTAAGATGAATTGGGAAAAATATAGTCAATAACAAAAAAATTATTATACAAAAAATTATTTTACCTTTATTCTTTTTCCTTCTAAAATGTTCAATTTCCTTTTATTCCTTTTTCCTTCTTTGAGTCGAGGCTTTTTTAATGTAGCTATTACATCGGTATCACAACCAATTTAATTTTGTTCTTAAAAGGAAATCCTACTAATTAAATGAAGTTCAGTGAATATTCATTATTTTTATCGTATGCATTCCTATTTTTCGTAAAAATTGCACCGTACAGGCTTGTTTTGTATCGTAGCTACCATTTTAACTGGGTAAATTAAGGGCTCTTTTTTACATCAGTAATCTGAAAAATAATGATTGATTGTAAAACTGCAGGTGTTTTCGATGATCAGGAATAAATGCGTTAACAATCGTACTATTTCAAGAGAAGCATGAATGGTTATCTCGTTCAACTCCTAATAGTTAGTATCAGTCCCAAACTTAAATCACTATGAAAACTGTTATAACACTGTATGTGAGCCTTTTTTCTTTTGCTAGTGTATTTTATTTAATTGTTACTTTTAAATTATCCTTTTCTTTTCCAGGACGTATGCAGCCAAATCTACGCTACCCTGTATGACTATCCCTGCCTGAAAAATTGCTCTGGATTGGTGAATTATGCGAAAGACTGCATACGCTTAGCATGGTGCTTGATTAATCAGAACCCGCCATATGTTATAGACTATGAAACTCGTTCTTTTAGACGAGATATGCACATGCGCTTTCACACATCCAATCAAGGGTCAGATGTCATAAAGAGCTATTTGTGGCCGACCCTCTTAGAAGGTGAAAACGGCCCTTGCGTTCACAGAGGCGTCGTTTTGACGTGATGATGTTTTGACGTCACTTTCACTACATGTTTTCCTCTGATGAGATCTCGAAGTTCCTCCATTACGTCAAACGCTCTTATTCCCATAAAATAAGAATCATTCCCGCGTCTCTAAGAATAAATCATAGCTATCGATACAAAAATTCATTTGAAAAGTAAAGAAATTAAGCAGTACTCTACTATATAATCTCAATCAGTTAATTATTTCAAGGTATTAAGCTCTAAAAATTCGACTTTAATCTGAAAATGTATTTTGATGGTTTTACAAAACGTAAAAGTCATGCTTACATGAAGTTGAATTCCATATTGAAGGCATGTTTAGCACAAAAACTAAACATCTCTTGAAATAGTGATTCCTATAATCTGAGAATAAAATACAAAAGTTGATTTCTAAAGCCTAAATTTGAGCTCATGAATGTAAATAGTTATTTTAAAATATATTAAAAGAATTCAATTTTGATTTTATGAAAATTTCCCACAATCTGTAAATTTATATAATTTTAACTGGTTAAATGTGAGAATTCTCCTATCCCTACTAAAAGGTTACTCATGTTGAGCATTTTGTTATAAAAACAGGGTTGGGGATCATATGGAATTTGCTTTTTAAACATTTGTAGGTAAGATATCATTAATTGTAATCTTGAATTGTATTTCGTGATCTTATAATAGAGGAATTTATTTATTTTCTTTTGATCAATGAATACACCCACTTATCAGTATTATTTTAAATTTGAGAGTATTTCCAGATAGCTAGAGAATGTTTTATTTTACGGTGAAAACAATGGCATGAATGTATTTGGTAATCCATGCTTATTGAAATGTGAGCATTTTTTAACTGAAAAATAAAATTGATAATTTTGTATATCATGTAAATTTTCTTATTTATGTTGTGCGCAAGAAAATTTATTTTGCTATAACATTGGTTATTACAGCTACATGTTGATTACTAATATAAA
The DNA here is from genome assembly GCA_933210815.1 of Meta bourneti. Classification (NCBI taxonomy): domain Eukaryota; kingdom Metazoa; phylum Arthropoda; class Arachnida; order Araneae; family Tetragnathidae; genus Meta; species Meta bourneti. The sequence goes on from OW119934.1 coordinate 28,701,058, forward strand.
TTACCAAATTGAACCCAAATTGTAAGAATTTTTTGGTGTTTAAGATGGGACAAATACCTCTAAGATTATTACTCTTCGTCTATGGTTGCGTTTATTTTCACGCAAAATTTAATATTTTATTTCGGTGAAAAAATTAAAATTTTATTTCGGTGAAAAAATTAAAATATTTATAATACTTTTTATATACTTGGAAGTACTTAAAATCTCTTGAGATAGGAAAATTGTGCAATGAAGAGACGTCAGTGAGGAATGCTAGTATTGAAATCTAATAATAGCAGTTCTGAAAAATTATACTACTGGAAGATTACTCCTACGGGTTATTTTACAAGTTTAGTACTACGGTAAATAGAGGTAAACTACTGTTATTGATTCTTAATATTTGTTGCACAAAATAGTAGTCATAATGGTTTTAAGTTCTTGTCAATCCATTGAAAAAACAAGACAATGAAAGAATAACATCTTTAAAGAAGCGTCAAAATAGCACTAGCAATAAAAAGAAAAGTACGTAATAGGGAAACTTAACATTTCCTTGAAATCATCGTTAAAGTATATCTCCAAAAATAACCTTAACTATATAAACTTCAAACTCCATGTGGGTTAAAAAGTTATTAATTTAGAAGCATAAATAAGGTATTTCAGTTTTCTCCTATTTTAGGTATTATGTATAGATGTGCGTACGAAGCAGGATTAAGTTATAAATTTCAAATGCTGCTATAAAACTATTTATGTCATTGACAAGTGTGTTATTTTAAGTTGGTAATAAGTTACCTGCATACGGGTATATAACATTAAAAGAAATAGGATATAAAGAATACTCCGACTAATTTAATTCATTGAACTGAAATTAATCTTTCTACACTTAATTCGTCTTCAAATATCTTTCATGCCAACATCATCAATCTTTTCATACCCTTCGTAGTTATAGTAATTTCATACGTTGAAAAGAATGTTAAGCAATCTTGTTAATAGAAACATTAACTGTAACTACGAGTAAAATACTGTTAAGCACCATCAATTTTCTTTGATTGTTGAAAACTTTTGCTTTACCGATTCTTTCTTGACTCTTTTTAGATTTTCAGACACATAGTATCTGCTACAACTTGGAAGTTAATTATATGAAAATATTATGATAAAATTCATTTTTAATATTGTTTAAGTAACAATTAAACTGTTCATGGATGCTCTGTTGTAGTTTTTAAGAAACTAATTTCGTGGGAAAGTAAAAAATAATTTAGAAAAAATGGATTGTAAAAAATTCAAGGTTCACTTTCCAAAAAAAAGATTATACTATATCATACGAGTCAAGGAGTCGTTAATTTGTAGTCATTCTCTAATGAAAGCAAATTTCTAAAAGAAATACATATTTTATTTCTAAATTTTAGAAAGCATATTAATAATTACATTAGAATATCAATTTTTCGTACGTTAATCAACAATTAGTTGTTAAAAACAATGTGTTGGTAAATTTAAATTTTTTGTTAAATTTATTTGACTTGAAAGATGCATGTTAGTAAAATATTATTTAACTTATTTTACACGGTAGGAAAAAGTTTACTTTGTTGTACAGTTTAGATATGTTTAATAAATACATTAATTTCAATCAAAAATAAAATTAAATATTTGTTTTAAAAATATGAAGAACTTGATATAAATAAAACTGAACTTCCAATCTACATTTCAATGAGAGTTCAGTTTACATACAGTTCTCTTTTCCTCGTAAAAATCTATTGCCCTTGAATTGAAATTTTAATTACAGATAAAAAGCAATATAAAGAGTTTTAAAGACATTTTAATGAATATTTTTAAATAAGTTACAAAGCACGCATGTAGATCAGTCGTTCTAGCATTTTTTCGTTTTAATGAATCCCAGAACATTAAATACAGATGTATTAAGTATTACATCTGCTTAAAAATATCCTCACACATAACTAAAAGAATTGTTTTAGTTCAGGAACCTTTACTTTGTTTAAAAGTGCGAGATTTGGTTAGTAAATTATAGAAATCGAAGTGCATTTAGAGAAAGATTTGGAAAAAATTTACTTTGCAGGTTAAAATGATTGGATAGTCTTAATTGTATTCTATTTCCTCTAGATTCAGCTGAAATTCAGATATTGCCTTATTTAAGAATTCTAAAATGCCTTCAGCTCTTAGCAAATTGCGACGAAGGTTTTCTTCAGCATTGATTTTCCTTCCCAAAATCTGGAGCGAGCAATTAATTCTATTAAACAGAAGGCAGAATTTCCTTAACTTGCGCAGAATAGGTCGTTAAAATATTTCCTGTTTTGGAATCTTGCATTTCACTTTGTTTTTATTTCCTGTAAATTGAATTCTTTATTGATTTATCTGTGATTTGAAGAAAATCAGACGATGATAATAAATTTGCAACAGCAACCTTATTGGTTGGAAAAACTGCAAGTTGAGTATTAATTTGTACACTTGTACAATTTCGTCTAACTATATAGAACTCTCATATCGCGAGGAACGAACTCAACTAACCCATGAAAAAGCAAGTTTGCGGATATATATATCCTCGTGGCTGCAGCATATATAAAATGAGGATTAAAAGAAAACATTTGTATGGTTTATAAAATGAAACTATGATGTTTTAAAAATAAAACAGTTCAAAGAGAGTAGAGTTGTCGTTGATAGAATAGAGTTTTACGGGTATACATCGAAGAGAAACCGCTGAAGCCAAACTTCAAAAAGCACTTGAATATGTAACTATTTTTAGGTTCTTAAAAACTGAGTTTTCATTAAGTAAAAGGGGTGTAAGCATAAATTTTTCGTGCATAAAGGTACTCATAAATTCAACGAAAAATTGCTTTGTTTTTACAAAAATATATACATACCTGATGAAATTCCATTCTCGTGCTTGTAATTCTAGCTCTTTTAGTTCTTTAATCACATCATTTTCAAAACTATTAACTGTAAAATGTTCTTTGTTAAAAACAAATGAAAATGAAATGCAATGACTATCACAGTTGGACATTAAATTAATATAATTTCATGTTTCCTTTAAGGTAGCACTTTCAAATAGTTTTACGACACCTAATTTTTTGAGAAGGATCACATGAAAAGAACTTACGCATTTTTCGTTCGAAATATTTCGTAAATATTTAAGAGTAATTGTAATTGACACCATGGGTAAGTTTAGCTACCTACGCATGTTTCCGAATTCCTCTGTTGTAATTAAAAATATTTCTTCTGATTAGCTTTATTTGTCTTGCTTTTGGCTAGAAAGTTAACATTTGCTGTAATGTTTTCCGACTCAGTACGTACTATTAATTGAATTAATGTACAGCTAAGATTCATATTAAAGTCCTTGAAAACAAAAGCACAATTCAAGACTCAAACGACTTAAGTACAACTCGCGCCGGGGTGTTGTTTTAAGATTATTTTATTCAAAGTAATCAGAAACAAGAAAGTAAAGGCATTAACTAACATCCACTAACATTCTTTTACGTTCATATTTTCAGTTATTAGAATCGTCCGAGCTTGCATTGCATTTTAGGTTAATAAATGTAGTATTGTATGAAATTTACTCACGCGAAATTTTAGGTGATTATTGTCTATACGAAATTGTAAGAAATTTAAAAACAATTGAAGGCATTGAAACAGATTGTGTAATTAGTTATGCCTATTTCGAATTATCTTTTCCATTTGCTTTGTTTCAGTTCTCCTTTATGTTGCTCTAAATCATACTCTGTTGATAAAATGCAAACCTAAATGCATTGCATTCTTTCAGTAACTGATTCCCTCTCAACCGTACTCATTACCTTTCAGTCGTATCTGAAATCTATGTACAGGGTGCTCATAAATTTTCATTTCTGTTTTAAAACAAATATCCATTACTAAGACTTAAAACTTTATATTTCTGTTCATAATCTTATGAAATGAAATTTTTATTTAATACTTCCGAATATATAAGCCTTTCAGGTACTTATCAAAACGCAAATTTTTCTGCTAGAACACAAGTTGTAAAAGCGGTCTCAACAACAGTTCTATAGCAGTTAGGTCAGTGATCTGCATATGAGTGCGACGGTTTTACTAAAGATGACAAAGGGGAATTTTCAACTGACCCTAGGGCATGAAAGACATTCACTTTGAGAACCTCTTACATGATTTGAAATAAAAGTGATTGGCAATGAAAACTTGTTTTATCTGAAAGATGCTAACGCGCGCAATTGCCGAATTCGGAGTGAAAATTTTCAGTGGACGGGATACTTCATGCGTAAATCAGTTGGAATCGGCTTAAGCAAGTTACACAGTGAGCTGACAAATACAGGTTGAGATGCATATGCATGTACCGGAGGGTTTTCTGAAAGAAGCAGTACACGAATGAGAATGTCGGATGCTCTTGAAGCATGTCGGGTAAATGTGCCTTAAACCTAAATATTGAATTTATCTTACGATCATTTTAATGTCCAACGAGTTTATTACTTGTTCCGTAAATGACCAGTCATAAATCTCCTGAAAAATCATGTAATTATCATTTTACATGAAAAACGTCAATGCACATGGATTCCAGTAGTTTTCTGAATGGCGTTGTTGCACCCAACATAACGCTTTCAGTTAAAAAGATGTTTCAAACACTTTCCCAGCCCAAATAATAAAATAACTATACAGTATTTTCCTTTCAATATTACATGCACATCCACTAGATTTGAATATCCGTTAATATCGGCTATGTGGATATTTTACAGGCAATGTCTTCAATGGAGAAGTAATAAATTCCCTGTTCCTAAAAGCAATTTAACACTACATTGCTGCTGATATCAGCACACCTTACAGAGATTTCAAAAATAAATTAGTATCATTTTGAGTATGTTGTACTATAAAAAATATTCTCTATCCACTGTCACAATGTCAATTTTCCTTTGAAATGAAATTCAGAATAACCACATATTCGTCCAGAAAAAACTCCACCACCTAACTTGTATTGTAGATAGGAAATTTGTCATTCCATTTTAGCCTTTTGAAATGAAAACATTTATGGACGTCTTGTAAGTATATGAATGAAATGTTCTTTGTTAATACAAACGCAAAACCAGTGCAATATTTCCGTATTTAATAAAAATATAAAATGAAATGAATAAAGAAAAGACTGCTAAGACTTACATTGTCAATGAATTTTGAAGTAGTTTATCTTTTTGTGATTTAAAATGAGGTTTAATTGCTATACATATTTAATTCAGACACTATATAGACAACCTATCATGAACATTTTTAGAATTTTTATTATTGCACCATTTAGCCATTCCTCATTTAAAAACATTATACATAGTTTATATATATTTACGATTACTAGTCCCTGATACTTGGACTTCCATTTTAATTAAATTATTCAGATGATTTAGTTTATAATTGAAAATTATTACAATTTATTGAGTTGATTTCTTATTGCTTCTTACTCAACCAATCCCAAAATGTTTTTAAACTAAAAGAATTTTCAAAACGACGAATTTTTTAATATCTGTGTGTTGATATTACTGCAATTGAATTTATTGAAGTCTTTTCTAAAGACAAGGCCCGAGTTTGCTTCTAAAATAATTAGCTCTAACTCTACCTTAAAAATCACATTTTACATAACTAACTACGGGAAAGTTCTCTTCCTAAAGGAGAACCCTGATTTAATACTTCCAGCTAATGTTGAGGTAGTGTATGTTGTTAATTAGTAATGTTAATTACATTTTTGCATTTTAAGAGAAATTTCTTGATATACACTACAGAAATGTCTACTTCATTGCAGCAAATAGCACTTTTGTGTATTAATTATTTTCTTTATTTCTTTAAAATAATAGTTATTTTTTTATTTAAGTATTATTTTTAAACTCCTTTCTGTTCTGCTTGTCTATTCACTTCTCTTTGTTAATTTAAAAGTCTATTAAATGTTTAATCTATGATACTCCTTAAAAATAACTCTTTCCTTCAAATTAATTCATGTTTTTTGCTTTTAGGTGTAAGATATTTTTGAAAATAAAATGCCCTTTAGCGTATAAGTTTCTTTTTCGGAAACCATCCATCGCAAACTATTTTTTAAATAAAGTGAAAGAGACAATACTGAAACCCATTATAAACACCGGTAAATTTTCTAAAACAACTTAAACTTTCTATAGGTGATGAATAGGCAAGTACGGTGTAATATCAAAGTGTAATTAACCGTTCATTAAAATTGCTAATGAGAAATTGTTAATTTTTGTAAAACGCTCGAGAAGTTCGAGTTAGGCGAAACTTAAAATTAAAAATAAAAAGGAATTCCTTTAGTGTTCCGAAATTGATTAAATGGGATTAACTTTGTGCAGAAATTCAGCCAGTAAATGAAAATAATTTGTTGGAAAATTAATTTCTAAAAACAGAAAACGAATTGGTTATAAATATTTCTTATCAGTCAATTATTAAGATTGTACACATACTTTAGTGTCAACTTTCAGTTGTTTTTCGGACTTAAATTTGTAAGCACTTTCCTTGAAATCTACTTTAACGAGAGGTTTCCAAAAATATTTGTATTTATAAATGTTAACACTAAACACGCGATACTTAAAAAGTATGGTTGGGTGTTTCGGACATTTATGTCGCAAGGGCCATATTTGGTCATGTCGAGCCAGACACAAGACATACAATAGCAACTAATAGACATACACACAATGAAAGATTTGCTGACACAGAAGTACACCCAGGGAAGAATGCACCTGACAAGAATCGAACCTGCATCCCTTACAACTCGAAGGTTGCTAGCGCAGTGGACATACCTACTGAGTCACACGCTCCACTTAAAAAGTATGAGTGAAGTTAGAATGGAATGCCACATAATATATGTTATATTTTGTAATATATTAAATTTTCAATTATAAAAATATTCATTTATAATTTTAAATTGTATCTATCGCTTGTTATTTGTAATTTATTTCAAATGTTCATCTCTGATAAGGTATTAACCCTTTATCATTTCAACGTTTCTGTATTATTGATGGCATTTTGGATCGCTTAGAAAATTTATTCTATGAATTATGTAACATAACATCAAATCATCTACATTTCTGTATGAAAATCAGATGCACTGTGTATGTGAGAGTTTGAAGAAACACTTCACTTTGTTCAAGCGTAATCAGTCCTTTCTGGTGAGATATTGGTGTGTTGCGGTGCACATTAGTAGTAATAAAATGTTTATAATATTATGGGAATTGAAAAATTTAATACACACTCCCACTGCTGTACGCCGTTATTTTATATCTTGCTTCAGTTATTGTCATTAAATTTCGACTTTTGTGTCAATTTCAGTATTACAGAATTCTTAAGCTTTAGATTACAAATAATTTTAATGGCTTTTTTATTTCTAAGGTAAAAGATAAGTAATGAATCACCTAGTTTTGTAGTTACAAATATAATATTTAAATTTTACCAGTATTAACAACATTAAAAATTAATAGACATATAACTTTGTTCCAAAGGGTGTTCGCTATCAGTATTATTGAACCATATGTTGTAAACAAAGACCGTCGTGTACAAAGGGGGCTGGTGCATATTAAAACTGTCGTGGACTCAAATGTCCTCACGTTGGCGTGTTGTGGAAGTTTTGAGAGTGGGATGCCAGCTCAGGTGTGACCTCGTCATCTGACCGTGGTTCAAAATTACGAGGTGTTGTCCTCGGATCTTTCCCTTCGGGTTTCATCCCGTACCGTCCCAATAGCCCGTAGCGTTGCTCCAGTGCGACGTTAATTGAAATACCTCCGTACCTACTTGAACCCTATGTTGGGTGAAATTGTAGTTTGTAATGCCATCATGGTCATGTGAAAGCTGTCAGTCATAAATATAATCAGTCATGAAAACTAAATTATTTTTTAGCATGGGAATTATGATTGTAGACAAAACTGGAAATTCAATAGGCCAGGGAAGGGGTTCTAGGACTACCCTTTCCATGAACTTAAACTCTCTGAGAAAACACCTCAACCATAACTATATGGGTTACTTAGTACTTAATCATGACAATACGGATAAAACATTTGTCCGTGTTCCTGCAAATTATATTTATTACAATGATTAAAACGTATAGCGTTTGAAGGTAGGTAGATAGTTGAAGTAACGTTGCACCGGTGCAACACAACGGACTATTGGCCCCGATCCGAGATCATTCCCAAGGGAAAAGTCCGAAGACAAACACCTCGTAATTTTGAACCACGATCAGATGATGAGGTCAAGACCTGAGCTGGCGCCCCACTCTCCAAACTTCGACACCAAGCCAACGTGGGGACATGTGAGGCTACGACAGATTTAATGTGAACCATCCCCCAAGCACCCCTTTGGTTGGATCGAGTTTCGAACATGCAACCCTCCGGTTGCTAATCCTCTAGTCTTCCAACCGGGGTGCCGCGGCCCTTAGCGTTCGAGGGATTCTTTTGTATTTAAATCATTTCCCGTTATCACGCTCAGTAAATAAAAGCAAATTATTTGTAAATTTGCAGAGCTAAACAGAACACTTCATTTCCCTTCCCTGTAATTGTATTCAGAGATGCTTGCTCAATAAGGAATTTAGTTTAAAGTATCTGATGTACTCAGATATAAGTTTGATTTCATCAAATCACTCATACATTTAAAGCATGTTATCTTTCTACCCAAACAATACAAAGAATTGTTAAAACCAAATATGAAGGGTGGGTAGTTAATTAACGTCGCACTGTAGCAACACGGAGAGTTATTGACTACGGTCCGGAATCAATCCCGAAGGGAAAGATCAGAGGACAACACCACGTAATTTTGAACCACGCTCAGATGACGAGACAACACCTGATCTGTCACCCCACACTCCGAACTTCCACACCCCGCCAACGTGAGGACATTTGAGGCCACGACAGATTTAACGTGAGTCCGTGTACACGACGGTCTTTGGCTGCCAAATATGAAGGACTTATTTAAATCCTACAATTCAACACCTAATACAGTTATTTCCAACCCTTATCTCACCAGAATACCTATTTTTCTTTATATATAATATCTATAATAATAAATCTAGTTTTAATTTTCAAATATTTTCTTCCCATAAATAAAAATTGAAGAGAGAAAAGTCAATCAGGACATTGAGCAGAATTTTAAAATATGATCCTCTAATATTAGCTTAATATATTTTTGTCACAATTGAATCTGATGTTGAATAAACAATAAAATTTTAAATTGGGGAATATTAATGAAGACCATTTTTGATTAGTTTAATAAGATGACAAAATGCTCGACTATTACTCCACTCCTTTTTTACATAAATTCATATGAATCTTGATTTAGTGTTTTATATTTTGAATCAGTTGCACTTGCAAAATATATAAATAGTCAAAAATTATTTCGCTGAATCTGCCTTATTGAAATGATTATTTGTATTCTTAAGATAGTTATAAGATTTGTTATTCGCAGAGATGGTAATTATTAGCATCTTTCGTATGTATAGCATTTAATTTTTCCGAAAAACATTTTTTATTATAAAGCACTTTGCATATAGCAGTACAACACGATAAAACGCTTTTACAATTATTCTCAGGAATTAATACAGTATCAAGTAAATTCATTAATGAGAGCTTAGGAGATATTTGGAATTTTATACTCCAGAAATTAATTAGTTTATTACTCTGCATGAAGCTGCTAAGTGTATATACATAAATCAACACTATACTTCGATAAATAAACTAAATATTTTTGCTACGCAAATACGCTAAATGAATTTTTGACTGTAGGATGCCATATTTTGAGGGAAATAAAAATGTTCTATTTCTCAAAGCGTTTCCAGAAAACATCACATAAAATAGCTCCTAAAATTTGCTCGGTTATGAAAAAAGTTAATGATGCGAAAGCATGAATATGATTCCATTTAATATTAACTAAACTTTCCATTTACACATCGATACGCCTCGTTAGTTCGAAAACTTGCTTGGTTTGTTTACGAAACCGCCATGTTGTTTACAGAGAATTTATAGCCCATGTAGACACCACTGTGATCATTTGAAAACGAAAACTACCAATTTACGCTAGATGGGGTAAAAAAATTTCAATTGGCGGCTTTGAAAGTTTTGGCGACTTTCCCTTCATTTTGGCGAAAACTACTCACGCACATGAACGGTAACGGTTATTTCCACTCCGATACCTAGTTCCTACGGCTCTTCTCCGAAGTTAGCTTTTACTCTCTCCCTGTGAGGAAGAGCTTATGAGATTTGTTATGAAAAAGTTTCGAAACAAAAGCAAATTGCACAGATAAGGAACTGAGCGGTTCTTTTTGGTGCTTGTTTCATTTCGACTACTTTCTGAGCTTTAGTGTTATTTCTTGGGTGAGTATTAACTCTTGAATTTTGTTAACTTTTTAAGTGCTTTGAAAATCTTGCTTTCACCTCACAGGTGCGGCGATTTCTATTCCTGTTTTTGAACAAAAGAGAATTCAAATGAAAAACATAAAAATACGATGTAATTAAAATGCATCATCGAAAACCTCATATTTGAATCTTTAATGTATTATTTTTTATCCATCAATCGCATTTGGAAAAGAGTGATGCGATTTTCATTTTGATAACTGCTCTCACTCTCTCTCTAAAAAGCAATTGTGAAACGTTTATATGGAAACAATTATAATGATGAATAAATCCTCAATCTAACTTAATTCAACAGTTTGATGTTTAGAATACGGGTGCAGTTATGTTTTCAAATCTGAACTATACATAATTTATAAAAACTAATGTCATGGTTTTATGCTGATATTGAATATCTGTAGGTAGATTCAAGCATATAAACAGGAAATTTCCTAGAATTAGGAAATAATTTTAAAATTAAATACATTATAGCTTCAGTTTTTTACCCTCTACCACCCACATGATACTACAAATACACTTGTAAGTTTCTACTTTCACTCGTTTTTATTTAAGAGTAAACACAGTTTTATGCAATTTTTATACAATACAATTTTTTTCACAAAATCGAAGTCTTCCAAGAATTTTAGAATCTTATGCATCGGACTTTTTTATAAAATGAAACGATTGTTTAAGAAACACATGGAAGGTAGAAACTAGGTTTCGTTTTCATAGATATTGTAATTAATGAAAAGAAGTATGAATGTTAAAAGACATCGCAACAAGTTTTTTGGGGAAATTTTCTCTCAGAAGTTTGTACTTCCTGGTTTACAATTGTAAAGATTCACGAAAAGAGTTCCCTATCCAAAAAGCCTCATAAATAGAAAAAAATATAGTTTACCAGATAATGCAGAATTAAATGAAACATTCTCACATTTATTTTATCAAAAACATTACACATCAATTGTTTGATATTCTAAAGATATATTTAGAGATTTATTTAATTATCTCTGGTAATTTTTCCTTTTCTGAGTAATTCATTTAGCACAAATCTTTAAATGAAAGGCTTATTCTGTTAGCTTTCTACTAAAAGTTCGTAAGATACAAGACGACTAGTCAATATGTGACCAGTATGGAAGAGATGCAAACTAACAATGAAATATCATTTCATATTTGTTTCTATTAAATATAAGTTTTATTTAGGAAATAGTTTTTCGTTAAAAATATATTTAAGTATACTATTATTGATTTTGAGAAATTTTGTTCCATTGATTAAAAAAAATTATTTTTAGTGGATTTTTTTTATGAAAAACCTAATTGGGAATGATTGGTTATATTCGCCAAACTATGATATCTGTAAGTTTCAAGAAATTGGATAAATTTAAATTAATCTCTGATGCTTGAAAAACAAGTTTATTTAAAGTTTTCGTCCTTCCATATTATTTTAATGAACACTGAATTAAAAATACTTGCACTTTAGCACTTAAGTCAAATTATATAATATGTAGGTTAAAGATTCTACTTTGAATGTACATTTATGTCCTTTTCAAGTTGTTAGGAACTAATTTTTGTGAGTTTTTAATCAAACTGATGTTCAACGAGTAAAAAACCACGAAGCTTTAAGGTAAATTTTTGTTTCACGGTAGTTTAAATATACATTGATATGAATTTATCGCAAACAAATTATGTTCACTGTCTGTAGAATTATTTCGTCATCTGACCGTGGTAATGACCGAGAGGTTGTCCCCAGATCTTTCCCTTGATTGATCCCGGATCGTCACCAATAACCCATTGTGCTGCTTCAGTGCGACGTTAATTCAACTACCTACCTGTGTAATTATTAATAAACTTATTAAGAGTACTTTCTTCCTCGAGTTTTTTAGAATAATCTAAAGTCACACAGCTAACCATGACTCTTTTCCAAGAGGTTAGTTTCATGCTTTCTCTAACCTGCATTTAGTTACTGAACCTATAAACCAATCTAGACTACGAAATAATCAACATATTTCTTGTTATAAGCCCTGATTAAATATTAAAGCAGTCTTATAAAGCAATTTAAACAACACTCGAATAATATCTCAATAGATGTGAACTACTTATCACCTTGATTCAAAAAACTGCTTCCAAACTCACGGCGTGATATTTTCGTAAAAATATAATGCCTTCTTTAGGCACATTGTTACGCTAGGTGTAACAAGTAAGATTGAAAAGTTCGTATTTTCAAAGTTGTCTCTAATGTAAAAATGGCACACATTACAAATTTACAGTCACTACTTAAATTTACTAATCCAAGTTAATATATAAAATATTTACCAATATTCCATCCCTTCTGACTTACACACCCAGAATTGTACTTTCATTTCAGTTCACGTATATTAATACTGTCAGAAGACTGTTTAAGCTTTGAAAAATAAAAATAGTTTCCGCTCATCGGTTTACTTTATCTCTTTTAATTACTTTCTCGACTTCGGTGCAAAAATTGATTTAAAATAATTCATCCAAGTGCTCCCTCATTTTTTATGTTGTATTTATTAGAAAGGGGAACAGAATCAAAATTCAAATACGCGCCGGAGGAGATCATTAGTGTAGCACGAATATGCATCTAAATGATTTCCAACTGGTATTTTGTAATCATTTCCCTTTCCTCTAATTTCGTTTCCGAACATCGGATAATCGAGAACATAAAATTTGAAAATGTTTTATGGAGCCAATTTACGACTCTTCATTTTTTTTTCGTCCACCTTCAATTTCCGCCAGTCCTGTTTTGTTAAATAGCACCGCATACGAATTGCCGTGAGTTTTCCTTGATGATTGCTTCACAGTTTGCTCTCTTAAAAGACTCGATGGGAAGTTTTAGAGTGGAATAGCATCATAAATACATAAGGACTCAGTAATAAAAATATTCCAAATATTTTGAATTCTCAGTAATTGAAAAGATAAACATGCATCATCCAAAATTCTAATTTTCAAAACTTCAACAAGCATTAGAAAAATACTGCAGTCGTATCATTTGCATTTCGAAAAATAAATTCTTATAGAGAATGGAAAAACTATCCGAAACTGGAAATGGGATATATTTGATACTAGGAAATTATCCATCCAATACTATCAGTTATTAAATGCTATTAAAAGTTCATTCAGGAGTTTAAACCAAAAAATATGTATATCATTTTCCGACTTCAAAGAATTTCCCACTTCATAACTTCCTCTTCACAAGTCACAGAAATATCTTATAAAAGAATTTGCACAGTCAAAGAAAATTATTTCATCACTGAGAACCACCAAAGGGTTATAATCTGCCCTTATTGCTGCAGCAATACAACTCCTCGTTATAGGAGAAAACTCTTTAACCCTATTGAACATATCCTTCCATCCTTACTTTAGAAGAGAAATCTTTTATTTTATGAAACAACGTGTTTAAAAAGAGGCCCCTAAAAGAAATTTCTAAATTCTGGTAAATCATTTTTCTTAATTTCTAAAGGCTGAGGTAATGTAATGCATTGATGGAGAATACTGCATCACAAAATTTGTGGTTGCGTTAAAAATGAACAGATACATGTCTAAGCAGAATATTCAAATAACCTCTCGTTAAAAAAGTTAAGCATCTTTTGTGAAACGAGTTGAAATGTAAGAAAAGAATAAGCTTGGAAGCATGTTCACATCATTTCTTGCTAATTCAAAAAGATAATAATGACCTCCACCTCCATTGACATTTCAATCACATATAATACAAGTTTTATTTTTCAGAGAATAGATTCAGAGAGATGGCCCAGTTACGTTTAAACGGACATAATAAAGCAAGGGCTAAAATAAAGATCTTAGTTGTATGAAAACATTTTTTAAAGTCACCTTTTTCTTTAGAAAAGTTCTGAAACTAATCGGATTTTAGAGATCACATGAATCTAGACGGATTTTCCCATTTTTTTAATTATCAAAACGTCTAAACCCCGAATTAGAGCCAATGAGGACATGGTATGAGATAAGAAATGAGAATGAAAATTAACATGAAAACGTCTCACGAAATGAAATAAGTAATGTTAAAGTATTGAACGATAGTTTGTATGTGTATATATATATATATATATATATATATATATATATATATATATAGTTGAATTTACTTCGCAATGAAGCAACACAACGGGCTATTGGCAACGAATCCGAAGGGAAAGATCAAGGACAGCACTTGTAATTTTGAACTAAGGTCAGATGACGAGGTTAACGCCTGAACTGGCACCTCACTCTCTAAACTTCCACACCATGCCAACGTGTGTACATTAGAGGCCACTACAGATTTCCGTGCACTAATCCCTCGCGTACTCGGCGATCTTTGGTTGGATCGAGTTTCGAACTAGCAACCCTCCGGTGGCTAGTCCGCGACTCTATCGACTGGGCTACCTTGATCCATGAAATATTGAGATATTGAACGAAATCTTTTAAGGTAAATAGAAAGTTTTTGATATTCTAAAATATTTTAAAGAACTGAAATATTTTTAAGAGGAGGTAAGAATATTTCTCCCTAATCTTGAGTGACTACATTCTTGTGAACAAATATCCTATTTTAAAAATCCAAATTTATTGCATTAACTTTTGCGTATTTGCGGAAATTATCGTTACCGTCATTGTGGGACTTAGCAATGAGCTATGCATGTGCCTAATACCCTGAAGTAGTGACATTCATCCCGAACATAATGAACTCTATGATTGTTATTTAATTGTACTGATAGTGTTTGATTGCTTGTTTAGACTAACACTTGGAAGTAAACATTTGATTCATTCCGTTTCTCTCTTTTATTTTTCTCTCAATGTATATTTATCAAATTAATTTCCTCTGCTAACTGCGAAGTAAAAACATGAATAGTAGTTCAATGTTATAAAATCATTAAGCATTCTACACGATACTATTTTCAATATAACATGTATTACAAACAATCGCATATCATCACTTTGTACACGATTAAATACTAGTTTCGATATTATAAAGTTAATTTTAGAAGCATTATCGTTCTGGACCCATCACTTTTTAAAATAACTACTAAACTGTCAAAGTCCAATATCTTAACCCAGCTTAACGCACACGGAAACTGAGACAGTATTTGGGGAGTAATTTTACAGAGAAATATTGAAGGTGATTCCGAATAGAAGATTTGGTAATGATACTTTTAACGGTTAGCTGTATAATTATTTCTTCCGTCAGAAAAGTGAAAAGTTGTCGAACATATTTTATAAGAGTTTGTTTATACCTAAAACATGCGTGCCCATTATAACAAGAAACTTCCTATTAGAAAATGTGTGTGTTTTATTGTGACTTAGTCAAATAAAAAACATTCATATTTTTTAAGTTAAATACTTAGAGTAATTAAAAGTTAAATTTTATCAATAAATAATTTTACTATTTATGCTAGCTTCGCTTTATTACTAAATAAATGCTGCTTTAAAAGTGTTATATTTAATGTTAAGAATCAATTATCTCCATTACTTCTAATTAATTGTTTCAAAATTATACCTCCTTTCCCGCTCCCGTTATTATGGGAGCAGTATCCGCCATCCAAACGCTGAGCTTACTTTTCCACTTCACTTCTGCTTTGTGTTTCTATATTTTCCCCTTATCTTCAAACGAATTACTTGCCTCAACTGGAGTGGGGAAAGCTCGTTGCGTCGATCGTAGCAGATCGTTTTATGGTTGCAGAGTGGGGTAGGCTAAGGGAGCACGTGAACGCTTAGCCTCTCCCTCTATTTTAGAGTAATGGAGTATAGGCGCGATTATAACAGATATCAAACTGTTTTCAAGCAACTTATTTGACGTGATTAATCCTTAAACTCCAATGCAAGTCACTCTTTATATAGAAATATTTAGAGTATGGTAATTTTATTTAGGGTATCGTAAATAAAAAGCTATTTATTTTGTTTCAATATATTTAAATTCAAACTAATCCATTTTGTATAATTTAACAGAAGTGAACGACGTATATCTCTTCCAAATATCACGTTATTCGTTTCATTTTTTATCAAGAAAACAGAAGATTTAGGTTAGGGAAACAAAGGTTGGTTAATTGGTAGGTTTAGGTTTTATGGCGCAAGGTCCAACAATGGACAAGCTGCTCCAAACACCATGAGAAACAAAGAACTCATTGCAAAGAGCGTTTGAAATTTGATGCATAAGCAGTAAAATAGTTTTATTATTAGAACGTTCGATTCTCGAGAGACTGCTTTGGAGTGTCTAGAACTAGCCGTAACTACTAGTCGTTATATTCGTCAAAAGAAACGGTTTTTTTATTTTATTTCAGCAACGCTCATAGAATCTCTTTGAATTTCGTTGAGGATTGCTCTTGTATAACTTCTAATAGATTAATGACATTTTTATTAAATACACTGCTGGCCACCGTAAATGCAACACCCTGAAGGAAGCATGCAAATAATATGAAATTTACAACATGCATTAGCGGAGGTGAGATATGCAAATGATTAGAATTTCAGCGCAGACGCACATCACGCGCGCCTGTGGCGCCACTTCAAAGCTCTATTTAAGGCTTGGAGATTTCGACGATTTCAAGTACGGCAATTGTGTTTTTCTTGTGGTTTTTTTCAAAAAAAACGATCAATTATGCCTCGTAGAAAACAGCGATCATCTTTTGATCAAGTATCCGAGTTTGACAGAGGAAGGATAGTGGCCTACCGAGATTGTGGATTATCTTTCAGGGAAATCGGTAGTCGTGTTGGACGAAACCAAACAACTGTAATGCGGATATGTGATCGTTGGATGCAGGAGGGTACGACGGACCGACGTGTTCGATCGCATCCACCTCAGTGCACCACTACACGTGATGACAGGCATATTGTGCGTATGGCAGTGACGGATCGCTCAGCCACATCACGAACCATAGCACAGCACATTCAGTCTGTACCGCATCATCCAGTGTCTGCGCGTACCATTCGACGCCGTTTACAGCAGAGTGGTCTGTCCGCAAGACGTCCATTGCTTCGTCTACCCTTGACGCAGAACCACAGACGTTTCCGCCGCCAATGGTGCGATGAAAGAAGGATGTGGACGGCAGAATGGAATGAAATTGTCTTTACTGACGAGTCACGCTTCTGTCTGCAACACCACGATGGTCGGATTCGAGTCTGGAGACACCGTGGAGAGAGGATGCTGAACAGCTGCGTTATGCACCGCCACACTGGTCCTGCACCGGGTATTATGGTATGGGGCGGTATTGGATATCACTCTCGCACTCCTCTAGTACGCATTGCCGGTACTTTAAACAGCCAGCGCTACATCTCCGAGGTGTTGGAGCCAGTTGTCCTTCCTTACCTTCAGGGCTTGCCCACAGCCATATTTCAACAGGATAATGCGCGACCACACGTGGCACGCATTGTCCAAGTGTTCTTCGTCAATCGCCAGATTGAATTGCTTCCCTGGCCAGCTCGCTCTCCGGATCTTTCGCCAATAGAAAACATGTGGTCCATGGTTGCTCAACGATTGACCCAGAATACATCCCCAGCTGCCACACCAGATCAACTTTGGCAACGTGTGGAAGCTGCTTGGTCTGCTGTACCCCAAGAACACATCCAAAGTCTCTTTGAATCAATGCCGAGGCGTGTGGCAGCGGTGATCTCCAACAATGGCGGCTACTCTGGCTACTGATTTTGGCAGGAACCACACTTCACAGAAGTCTATAAATTTAATCATTTGATACTTGGTCAACATGTTATCTATAAAATAAATTTTGTTGTGATATCTCTTGTCTTTCTTGGTGTTGCAATTTGGGTGGCCAGCAGTGTATTTCAATTCTAAACTACTTTAAAATTCATTTTCCATATCAAAGCAAAGCGGAAGTATTACCATTTCTATAAATGTTTTCGATGTTGAAATACTTATTACCATACAGAATAAAAAGAGTTTATCTCCGCTAAAAAATATGAGTTTCATAACCATATTATACACATTCGGTTTATCTAATTGAAGACATGGTTTGATATTTTTACTGAAATGGAATAAGTGTTCTTCAAGAGCAAAATATAATATTTTTCGACAACTTTTTCAGAGACAAAATAGCAACCCTTGAATTTGAATGCAGGAATATGAGACGAGTTAAAATCAGTACATGTAAACAATCGCGATTAATACCGTATTTTACACAATGGTTTGAAGTATCTCAAGTACTTTTTGAAAAATTTGAGTTCGATGAAAATCGCTTCTAAGTCCTTTCTTTTTCTTACGTTGTACAATTTAATCCAATTGTTGATTTACGTACCAAAACATACATACACTTTCCGAATACAGAGTTTAATGAAATTAGAAAAATCTCCACTTTGAAAACTTAGTTCTCCCTAAAAAACTTTAGATGATTTCTTCAATTACTATCATGAGGCAACATGCAAATTTTCTGTATAATCCATTCAAAGTATATCTGAAAGCAAAAAAGTAAATTACCATAAAAATAATTCATTTGAGTTCCAAACACTAATTCGTTAATGAAAACAGTCCTGGTAATACAAAAGTGGTAAGTCGGTAATAAAAATAAACGCTGTCATAACCTACAATGCCTACATATTTTATAATCCATAGGCATCTATCACATTTTATATCCAAAATAGTTTTCACTAATGATGTTGTTGACTATGGTATTTAATAAAATCTAATCTGTCCAAATTTGTTCACATGAGTTTCATCTGATGGCCATTTTAGTCTTAAGCTAGATCGATGAGCTTAGCTATATTTTTAGTGTACTTAAGTTTACGATTATTGCTCTTATTTACAGCGAACCCCACTGGACTTAAAAAACAAATATTAAATACTCAATGATCGCTTTAAAATAATCTAGGTATAGATAGATGTCTTCAATAAGGATTTTTTGTAAGACTCGATGGCATCTAGAAGGTGGTTTCAGGCGTCTGCGAAGGTTGCTAATAGCAACCTCACGACTAACAAAACATTCCATTCCACCTGCCAAGGGACAGCCGAATCACGCAGGAACGAATCACGTTTTATTTCCCGCTCAAAAATAAATGCACGGTATCGACCAATAGACCTTGACATTGTCTGTGTTAGTAATATCATCACGAGCGTATAACGTCTGATCACCATCAATTATACTCACATGGATGATACAGTTAACAGGTCCGAATGTCCATTTTGATTGTCCAGCTGAATGATTCATTCCCGAGAACTAGCGTTTCTCCAAAGGAAAATTGAATCGTGGGTTCGAAAAATGAGGAACTCACTCAATTTCGAAAATAGCTGTTTTAATTGGAGAATTCGCAATAGGAAATCGGATCCAATCTTAGTACATCAATTAAAAGTTATATGGCGCGATTATTACAAATAACTCATTGGGTTTTAAAACATGTATTTCTCAAAGTATTACACATAAAACAATGACTTAGAAATTGTCCAAGTTTTAGTCATAATACTGCAAAAATGATCTATGTTAGATCCTCTAATTACACAACACCACTTCATGCGGTAGTATGGACAACCCGATAAATTATTTTTGGTTTGGTTTGTTGGGGTTTATCGGCGCAAGGGCTATATTTGGACAATAAATAATTTGTAATAACCCTGTGCTTTAAATATAATCGAAACTCAGTAAATATCAATTTGCTAGGATGGTAGGTAGGTAGGTATTTTAATTAACATATACTATATATATGTATAAGTGAGGACATATATATATATATATCCTCACTTTCGTTGCCATCAGTCTCTCACATGTTGTAATTAATATTTATCACATAAGGCATTCTTTTTCTGAATAAACTGATTAATCCCACTTGAGTCATTGTTCTTCCGTAACAGCCATAGGGCGTCTCAAATGTTAAATCACGAAGTGAATCCACTACACATGGATGAAAGTACTTTATGTCAAACAGGTGCAACGTTTCCATTCTCCTCATATACACGAGGGAAAAGCTCCAGAATCAAGCTGTAAATTTCCTCCGAGTCAGCGTTCCGTTTCTCTCTCATGTAAGCACTTCCATCCCTTTCTTCACTCACAGTGCTCCACATGGCTTCACATAAATGTATCTCCTTCCCTGTAATGAATATCTCAGCAACATCAAGCCTTCCTTTAATGAATAGGGATTAAGCATGTCCCTTTGATTCGTACGCTTTGCAAAGAAATCGCTCGCACTGCGGCATTCCTTCAAAGGCGTCATCATTTTTATGGATGTTGTCAACATTATGAGCAAAGCATCCGGTTATTTCTTTCCTCCTAATTTATGGCAGGTAGCTTGGCCGAGGCTCTGTCATAACCGCTGTTTTATTATGGTTAAGAATGATGGTCATCGCGCCTAGGAACTCAGTTAAGAGAAAAGTTACGTCATCCGACTACTTCTTACATTTTTAAGGAGATCTCGAGACCGGGCTTATAAATAATGCTTATCTGAAAGAGAAAAATTGCTGCACGGTTACAGTAGTCCCATAGAATGATGTGCACGTACACCGTAGCCATATTTTTTCCGAACGTGAATATCGAGAATGAAAGGAAAACTTACATATTTTATTCTTTTCTGTAAAGGTGCTGCTTTTTTCAAAACCAAAATAAAAGGTAACAAATATTTGACTTGAAATGCATTCTTACTTGTACATTGAAGAGAACCGAAGGTAGCTTATTGATTTTAATAAATAATACAGAGGTTTGAAAATTAATTATATCATGTAATTTTTTAAAAAACAAGATATTTAACCCTCCTCACCTACCTCAATAATTTCATGCTCTTTGAACATCAATATATGGTTCTTTCAAAGATGCTTTATTTCATAACTCATATTATTTCTATTTTTGTAATTTTTTATTGCTCACATTTGGGGAGTCCAGAATGGTCAAATCCCGAGGTGTTGGCACTCCTGATCTCCTGGATCGATTCTTAACCCCCTTAACTCTAAAATTTTTCCAAGATCTTAAAATTATTCATTGAAATGATAATGTAATAAAATGATAATGGCTGTCTCGGCGAGGTATTTCGTCATTACCAAGGATAGGATCTTGATCTCGTCATAATAAAAAAATTGGTAAAGTCTTGATGAAGAAATATCTCGTTAAAAGCACTTGGAGGGAAAATATCATTAACAATTTATAAAACTATAAAATGTAGTAAAACCAATACACTGATAAATCTAAGTACATTTTAACTCTAGGAGTCATGAGATTTCCAAGTAATGTAGTAATGCTCTTTCCTCCACAACACACATACATGACTAAATAACCACATCGATTCGTTGAAAGAATCATAGGACACATTCTATTGGCCAAGAAGGTCGAAACTGGTTAGAATTAATCGAGGAAGACTGGGTTGCAGAACGAATATATGCGTGTGAACCACACGGAGGGTTAAATAGCAGATTTTAGAATGTAAAAAGTTTATCTCATTGCAAGGACATTTAGATTTTTGTTTGGAGGGCAGTAAGACAAGTTCTTGGGAAAAGTTTATTTTTATAAAATTTACCAGCTTCAATCTTTCTCAAAATGTGTTATTACTCGTTCTCTTCTTTCTTGTTCGTTTCTCTTCATTTTAGAATATATGTTGTTCTGTTAATGCAAATTAAAACCAATTGAAGAACATTTCACTAGGATCTCTAATTAAAACACATTTCCAAGACAATTTTATGCATTGCGTTCTGCACAGATCTTAGTAAAAGTAAGATTACTGAAATCAATCGTTTAAAGTTTACAACACAAACAAAGTATAAGCAGCAAAATTCATAAAAATATTTCTACTAAAATTAATAAAGCATTGATATCTACCAAGGTTAGGTTAAGTATTTAATTAACGTCGCACTGAAGCAACAAAACGGGCTATTGGCGATGGTCCGGGATAAAACCAGAAGGGAAAGATCGAGGACAACACCACGTAATTTTGAACCACGGTCAGATGACGAGGTCACACCTGAGCTGTCACCCCACTCTCCAAACTTCCACACCACGCCAACGTGAGGACGTTTGAGGCCACGACAGAGTTAACGTGCACCAGTCCCTATGAAGGTCTGTCTACTACCTTACGGTCTTAGGTCGTATTCGAACTCGCAACCCTCCAATTACTAATCCCGCTACTCTTCCAACCGGGCTACCGTGGCAACGATATATACCAAGGATCGTAATTGCATGTGTTTTACATATTTAAACTCTAAAATTTTCCATGATCTTAAAATCATTCATTGAAATGATAATGTAATACGATATGCCATTTCATGCTCACTTATGAACCAAACACATTCATCGAACTGACCAACATGTTTAACCGTCCTAGTGGTTGTGTCTCGGCGATATATCTCGTCATTAGAAAATAATTTACCAGACCTTGATGGACGAGATACCTCTTCATTAGATGAAAACTGACCAGGACTTGATCTTGTCATCAAATATCGGTACTATCTTTATGGCGAGGTATCTCATTAGCGCAATCGGTCAGATCGTGATGGATAAGATATCTCATCCATCCACTTGAAGGGAGACAAACCACTTGAAGGGTTAACAGGCACGTATTGAGGGAGGGGCCCATGTGGCTCGAGCCATCCTTGAAATATGTTTAGCGTTAAAAATTCAGAAATAGTCAAGTGATGTTAAATCAGCGTAAATAGAATCGAAGTTTGCTAAGCCACTTAAATGAAAAAACTCTGTTTGCAGTCGAAAAAAATAATGAACGGAGTGATCATTTGCATTTTGACAATTCAACTCGAATAGGAAAGAGAAGATATTCAATCCCCAAATCTATTTTCTGAATATGTACCTAACAATTAAAGAAATTTTTATATTAAAATATGTGCATACTCATCTTTTCGTAATTATTGGATGCCTGTGGGATAAAAGTACAGTAGGGCGATCACATTTCTCTGCAGTTTTTATTCACTTCTGATTCTTATTTCTAAAATTGAAAGGAACTAAAAGAGCAATTCAACCTAAGCTTCTTAGAGCGAATAAGAATGACAAAGCATAGGATTTATGGATAGCTCACATACACACACAGGATAATGGAAAGTTCTGATACAATTGGTACAAAAGCCAAGTCAAATATACAATATTAGTCTTTATATATCCTTTTACCCATCTTTGCTCGAAAGGAAATGGATTTCTTGTTAACATAAAGATATGACCTCCCAAAGTCACTAGGCACATTAGTTCGAAGTTCAAGATGTTAGAGAGATTTTCCCTTTAAATGTATTCAAGGAAAATCATAAATATTAAAATAGAATGTTATTCTAGAACAGAGGGGATCCACCTGTAGATGTCAAAGGACCAAAATTTCAGGGTTCTGTTCTCGTTCTTGCAAACTGGATTCTATTCTAATCTATTTTTCTTTGGGGAATCTCTCAAAATTAATGTTCTTTTATTTTATTCTAGTCTATCGTTTTTTCATCTAGGCGTTGCTTTTGGAAAAGTTGGACACCTGTGGTGTGAGAACAGGCAAATCATGTTCTCTATACATAAACGATTCTTGATCAATATGTAAGCTGCATGTGCTTGGGGTACATTTGGATGACAGAAAATGTTCTGATTTAGCCATGTGGAAGTGCTCCAGACGCCATTTTGACACAAAATACTTCTTTGTAGGAAACACAAATTTGTAAACTGCAAACAATTGAGTCTAGCCCACTTATAGAAAATTCACATTTTCAATAGTAACTAGTGGCGCAGCTTGTCCTAATTTTGGACCTTGCGATAGAAAATCCAAATAGCTAACCAACCATCAATAGTAGTTAGATATCTTTTAGTAATATATGTTAACATTGATAACAAAAAATACTTCACATGGAGGAAAAACATTTTTTTATACTACACTCGAAATTAGCATCTATATTAAGTACATAAGAACCGTGAATACAAGTGATGAATAAATATTTATCAAGAGGAAAATTATGTCGATAATATGAATTCAAAGAAACTTTTGTGAAAAGTGAAAAAGTTCATTAATGCCAAATTTGTCCGTTATTCGTCAAATCGAAAATTACCTCCATTTTCAAACATTTACCACAAAGTTTCTTAAGCGATTGGTTAAAGTGCAGCTACTTAACTTCATCTGCCAGTTAGCCATCTTTATCCTTCAATAGAAAACCCAATAAGGGAAAATTGAGCAATAAACTGGCACCAACTACTATATAAAGTGAGATGAAAATAATCGATAAACACAAATCCTTAGAAAATATATCATAGCTTGAGCCCTTTTTTATTAAACGAAATAGGTGGATACAATGGAAATACATGTTTCAATTTTCAAAGTGGCTTAAAATATTGAGTAGAAATATTTTATTGTGTAGGATAAAAATAATTGAAATGTTTTTGTCATACAACTATTGTCCTAAGGTTTAACGATTTTCAAGTTTAACTACAAGGCTAATAGTCTACGGTAAGAGAATCCTTGTACTTTCAAGAGTTTTTTTAATTGATTTCTTTATCCAAAATTAATATTCTTTATTGAAAATATAACCAACGTTCGTTCCACAGAACACAAATATAGTCATACAAATTTCGACCCAAAACCTATCATAAGATTTCCTAACTTAGTAACTGCTAAAAGTACCTGCAAAAGTTATACACATAAGTGTATCTATTACAAGAAACATTATTAGAGAAATTAAATACTTTTTTTCACCCACGACAACAAAAGGCATAGGCATTTTTAATTAACGTCGGACTGGAGCAACACAACAAGCAATTTGGTCTGGAATCAAACCCAAAGGGACCCAAAAATCCGAGGACAACACCACGTAATTTTGAATCACAGTCAAATGACGAGGTCACACCTGAGCTGGCACCCCACTTTCCAAACTTCCACACCACGCCAACGTGGTGATATTTGAGACCACGACAGATTTAACGTGCACTGGCCCCTTTGTGCACGACTGTCTTTGGTTGGATTCGAACTCGCAACCCTCCTGTTTGCTAAACCGTTACTCTTCCAACCGGGCTACAGCGGCCCTCACGAGTAACAGAGTATTTTTTCAAAGAATCTTATATTATGAATTATGAGAAAAGTTAGAAATCAAAACAAGAAATTTATATGCATTTAAAAAATTTTAATCAATACACTTCTCTCAAATTTCAATAATAATGTAAAGAAAGTTTTATACTTAATTATCTTTAATCGTTTCAAGTCGTTTGTTTTTTAAGAACCCAATTGAAAAGTAATTATATCTGATACCGATGAAAATATTTTAGACGAATTTTTATAGCATTGATCAGACGAACGACAAGATAAATAGTTACCTATAAATAACATAATAGTCAGTTTATATTGACTATTTAAAGAATTTAACATTAAACATGAATTTGGCAGACTAGTATAAAGTAAAGGCCAATTCTATCAAAAAATTGACAATTCTTCACATTCAAAGTGATAAATCTATTCGAGGTATTACCAAAATTATAAATTAGAAGCATTCAACTGGTATATTAAAAAAATCTGGCAAGCGTAAGTTAAGTCTTCCAAATTCAAAAATTATCGTTGTAAAACTTGAGACAGAGAAGGACCCTTTGTGAAATAATTAAATGTAAATCATTAAACAATTATACAAGGCTATGCAGATCTTTAATCTAATGATAATCTTTAGGCTATGTTGATACAACCGGCGAGTGCCGAAAAGTAATTTACTTGTTAAAAACAATGAATATTAGGACCATTCCCCAAAATCTATAATAATCAAAAATCTAAAAAATATTGAATTTATTAACATATGAAATTAAACTAACCTACAGACTATAAAAATATTAATGAACTGATCATTTGAAATGTGCCATGCATTTGTACCATATGTAAAGATTGTACGTTGCCTAAGGGAGAGTTAAATCTAGAAAACATGCGCCCACTGTAAAATTTGGTACAATGGTTTACAAGTGTCTTACTTCTAGAATAGTAATGTGGTTTCTACAAATCGATATAAATCATTAAAAATCAAGAAAAAAGTTCAAAGCTTCTATCCCAAAATTTGAACTATAATATGAATTTAAATTTTACTGATAACATGCTTTAAATGTTTTGCATGTAGTTATTGTATAATAGTGATAAAACCCTCTGTATTCTCCAGACAAACTCGATAAAATATACATGAATTTTGAAAAAGAGTGTAAGAAAGCATATTTCTTCAAAACCAATTAAATCTATACAAGAGCAAATGAAATGTAATTTAACGAGAATTTACAAAAATGCTAAGTTTATCCCAAAACGAAAAACAGTGTAATTTTATCTAAAAGATAATCAGTTAAATGATTGAATTTTTGTTAACATATTTGTTTCTATGAAACATTGACACCTGTGTTTCAAGCGAAACTATTTTTTTAATAAATTTGTGTTTTTAAATGTTTAACTCCCGTATTTCATGTGACCCAATGTGGCCCTTGCGCCATAAAATCCCACCAACCGTATTTCATGTAGTATTTTAAAACTGAATTTCAAAATTGATTTTAAATGGGAAAACTTGATATTCATTGACTCCTTCAATCGGCAACGATGCTCAATTTGGTGATGGATAATGTTACTTTATATTCAGGACTTTAAAAACTATTATTTCTTTAAAATAGCCTAGCTCGTTTACATTACTTCGAGCAATGTGAAAACCTTTTGAATTCTTGAAGATATCACATACTTTACTATCTTTTAAATTTTGTTCTCAATATTTTCTCCTTAAACTATTGAAATACTCTAAGGATAGCCTTTATTTTTCAAATACTTAGTCACTACTAATGGATAATCTGCGGAGAAACTCAACTCGCTTGAACGTCTTCGCTGCATTAGCTTTTAAATCAGTTTCGTTTAATTTCCTTATTGTTATCTAAATGTACACTTAAATTGCTTCTATGGATAAGGAAAGAAAGTCTAAATTTTTAACATCTTATTTTCTCGGTATAGCTCGCTTTTAGAAACGATCATTCTGCACGTAAAACTCAAGGGCTCTTAAAAAAATTTCCTATTTCTCTTGCACGCTTCAATCAAGTGTTGTCACGTTTCTTCGAAATTTTTTGCTCCATCATGACTTTTTTTATCGTGTTATCCTTGAAAGGGAAACAGAAATTAATGCTTTCTTATAATAATATGAAAGTAATTTCTTTTCAAACATCAGGTTACTCTATTTGACGTCTTATTTTAAAGTTCTCAAATATCGAGAGTTAAGCTATTAACAAATAAGTGATCTTCAACATTGGTTGTAAGGTTTTTGAATGTTAATTTACATTCGTCTCATGTTTAATTAAAGATTGTATTATCTTTTTATTTGAGAGAGAGAAAAATACTTTGAAGATCGAAAACTAGACATGAGTAAAACTTTAATGTTCTTACAGAAAGTTATACGAAGAAATATTTTGAAAGTGAGAAGTAGTTTTTGTGTAATAACACGGATGTTTCGTTTGGATAATAAATACTTCATTCTGAGAAAGAATCCTTAGTATGACTTACTAAGTATAGAAAAGAAAGTATCGCGTTTTATGCCAAAATATTTTAAAAGAAACCTTCATATTCATATTGTCAATTACTACCAGATATCCCGTTTCAAACCAGATATCTGGTTTTTCGCTAAAAACAATAGAAACTCTAAGCATTATTGAAAGTTTTAAGAAGTATTTGAATGATTTCTGCTTTTCTAGACTAATATCTTTTCTTTAAACCCTAATCACTTTATTATATACAAGTTGCCATACCAGTTGAGTTATTATTGTAGTATTTCTCTGACATTTTTTTATAATTTTCTTTATTTTAAAGAACTGGTTTCCATAAATTAAGAAAATACACAGAGCTATCGTGATAAGCAAAAGCATAAGGGAGTTTAAATTTTGTGAAAATACGAATTTGTGAAGTACGCTTTAGAATGATATAAAATAGTTTTCTCTAAAAACGATTTTCATTATAAAAATATCACATTAGTTAAACTTGTTCACATCTAATGAGCCAGAATGCAATGGAGAAAAGTTCTTAACAATAGAATGTGATCCCCTTTCCACAATGCAACCTTGATAAGGATGTCCTGAATAGTTTTTCTTATTGACAATCAGCTCAGTAAGGAGGACTGTTTCTCATTAAGACACTTGTGTTTCTTCAGTACAGCTACAAGATCTCTTGATTGTAGATGGCAGAGTGAAGATACAGTACATCTTTCTCTAAAACCTCTCACATATTCAATTGGCTATTTAGATTTAGCGACCAATGGTCTCTTGAAGAAATCGCTCTTCACCTTGCTGGTCTAACTAGCCCTTGTGCAACAAAAAATGGCTGGAGAGCTACAAATCAAAACAACCCTCTTCATCTGTATGAGTAAACACGAAATATGTATGGATCTCGGATGAAGTCTACTCCTCAGCGAATTTAGGATACTACGTTTATTACCACATAGACGTTTGTGGGTCCACCTACTGAAACGCAACCTTTAACAAACGAGGTGCACCAGCCGTAACAATTTCGTTGACGAATATTACCGGAATGATAGCAGGTTAGGTACCTGGTTGTCGTCGTATTAAAAAAGGGAAGATAAACTATGCCAATCATAAAACCTCCAAAATCGTTTCAAGCACTATCTGAATCCATGAAATATATGAACCTCCAATGTTGTTGAATCCAGTTCGAATACTCACATGGTTGAATGAACTGAGATGATTGCTAATCAAAACTTACCCACCTAGAGTAGACATCTTTTATAAATATTTACACACACCAGAGTAGTATATTAACTGCATAGCTTCTACAAAAGAGTATCGTAGTTCAATAGGAGAAAGATTCTGTTCTTTCGTGAAGATACGGATCTTGTCCAGAAATCGTAAGTTTTCTTTGGTTGATCCTTCGTGACACAGGAAATTGTGCTTAGAAATTCATTCCTAGTATGGATGAAAGGTCTCATATTCACTAACCTATTTTGTCTTTTTGGTTCGAACCTGCTCGACACCAATGATACTTTTTCTACCAAGGAAGATTGCAAATAATGTCTAGAGTTTCTTCCTGCAAAATGAATTTTTAAAAGTTCTTTAGTTCAATTCACACTAAATAATAACCCTCTCAAAACAATTATATTATCGTACTTTTGGATCATATAAATTTATAAATCTTTGAATTAGTATATAGTATGCTGACTAGGCATATATTTACTGATTGCATGTGTAGTTCAGTTTTAATACAGATCAGACTATCTGTTGGCGAATCATTGTTATTTTTCTGATTTTCCTTGTGTTGTGGAAACCGATATACTTTACAGAATAGATTATATATTTCCTATCATATGCATTTATTGTATAATAATAAACATTAGTAATTTTTGCAAGCTAGTTTTAAGACTTCGTATGTCTTAAACGAACATATAAGCAGAAAAACTCAAAGTTTATTATATACTTCGTATAAAATTAATTATCCAATGAAAACCTGCAGTTTACTATGAAAGTATTGTCTCAAAATTCATAACTCTTATTTTAATTTCAATACAAACTTTTTAACTAAAAATATTTCTCCTAAAATATATAGCCCTTTTGTATTTCAAAACTAACGTCATTAGTTAAATCTGCATTCAAGTTGGAATACTGAACAGCACTGAAGCATAAAATAAATCTTAAAATATATTACAATATTTATAGAACAAATTAAACCAACATAAAATTCCTAGACTCCTATATTTCCAGATCACTTATTCACTTTATAACGGCTTGTGAGCGAAATGACAACTCGGATTTCTATTTCACTAGTTGCTTAAAATAGCGTTGCGTCTCAGAAAACTTCAGGCATCTTAATTTGAGAAAACTATTCCGCTCTGCTAATTGAATGAAAGAAATTAAAAATTTGAACCTGCACCGTTGAATTGCTCTAGTCATTAAATTTATTATTCATGTATTGTCGCCACTGAAATGTTTTAGAACACACATAGGAGGGAAATATATTCCATTCTACGAGTTCATAATAATAAATACACACATATATGTTTATATTACTAGGTGCGTTGTTATGATTGCATTGTAGTATAATTGATTAATTTTAGGAACTTAAAATTTTAATAATTCAAATTAATATAAGTTCAAAACAGTTCATAGATTCAACCTAAGCCAGCTGCTCAATTATCAGTTTAGGAATACTACTAATTCACAGAGAAATAATTTTTGTTGGAATTAAGATTTTCCAAATTTTTAAAATGAAGCGCGCACGCATAAGTTACATTGATAAGTCAAAATTGGGTAAGCAAATTCTAAAAATACCAGGTATCACAGCAATTGTTAATCTTATTATAATTTAGTTTGCGTAATCACACATGTACAATAAATTATTAATTCGTCTAATACTTTTGTGTCAAAATAAATATTCCAAAAGTAGGCAATTGTTAAAAGCCAATTGTAAGCACCATATTGATTGTAGAAATCGATAAATGAAATTATTTGAATTACAATTATACAGTTTCATATTATTCTATTGTACATAAAACTTAAATCAACTGTATAATTTAGAGACAGATTAATCTTTTTTTTGTGTAAGGAAAATAGTTTTAATATATTTGAAAGAAATAAACACCATTTAAAACTTTCCAACCTTCAGATAAAAAACATTTCGAATAACATTACAGCTAAATTAGGTGTTTGGTCGAAAAAATTAAGATACTCGAGACATATACATATATATATAGGATTCTTCCGACTTATATAGGATATCCGATATATATAGGATTCCGACTTAGGATTCGGATTGAAAGCTGTACGATAGTCATTTTACTAGGTAAAATCGTTGGTTTATTTATATCTGCGTTGGTGCGTTTAGCACCGCTCTACGGTTTCAGATTAAACTGCTCATAAAAGTGGTCTGGTCACAATTGAGCCCTTAAAAGAGAAAAAGTTCCCCAACAGATCAATTTCGAAAGTAATCGAAAATGTTCGCACGTAACATGCCTTAATTTTTCTTGCTGTGCCGTAAAAACCCTGACTTTCAATCATTTTTTGATTTTTAGCGTCCTTTTTTTAAATACATCCTTCTATATTTCATCTACTGTGACAAATTATTCATATCAAACTAATGTCAAAGAATAATTCAAAATTATCTTAATAATATATAGCGTACTCCATAATGAGACATCCTAACTGTCACCTGCAAAACAGAATTGTCAGCCAGTTTTGGATGTCATCCAAAAAGATAACTCAGATATACTTAGATCTAGAATTACGATTGCATGAGAAAGGCATTCTATATTGATGTCACATATTCTTCCACTGAGAGATCCTTTACCATGGAATCTTTTTTGATTTGACACTTGAAAAATTAAGTAAAATATATATTAACTGATCAATGCAATCGAATAAATTTACGCTCATTCATTTTTAGGATGCACTTATAACGATGAAGGTGGAGTCAGCATCTTGTCTCTCAATAAAACATCTTTTAACTATATCACAATTTTACTGAATTTAGTTTAATGTATATTTTAAAATAAAATGTCTGTTGGTCAACTGATGTAAGAAAACTTTTTCTCTATTTCTGTGCTAGCTTCTATATCTCATTGCCCTCTATTGCGTGCGTGCGTGCAAAGTTTGCCTCATTAATGTGCATAACCAGCCAATGCCAAAAAATAAAATGTAAGTAATAATACACTCTGTGCGAAAAGTATCGAAATACACCGAAGCCAGGGTTCGATCGAAATGAGACTTATCAAGCGTGATGTATATAAAAAGATAAAGAAAGGATCCCAATATCAAATCTAGAGGAGACGCTTTTATATTGTATAATTACATCAGAAATGTCATGAATTAGCAACTTGTAAAGCACCCTCTGGCGGCGATACAAGCCCATATACGGCTTGATTGATAAGGACTGTATTTGACATGGATCAAATACAGTCCTTATGCTGTACTTAGAAATTATGATGAGCATTCTGTAGCTACTGCTCCGGATCTCTTATATTCCGGGGGCAGTGCAATTAACGGCCCAGCATATCCCAGACATGCCTGATGGGAGACAGATCTGGATATCTCGCTGTCCATGGAAGGATTTCAAAACCGCGGAGGCACTCCTGGGAGAGGATAATACACCTGTCAATACTGGGAGAGGATAATACACCAGCACAATAACACCCGGCCACAAACGGTTGTCGGGCCGTTTGTGGCCAGGTGTTATTGTGCTGGTAAATAACCCCTTGGACTCGAGGCATGAAAAGCAAAACAACAAGGTGTAGGATCTGCTGGCCCTCGTATCACTATTAGAGGAAATCGCCTATAGTAAGTGATGCCTCCTCACACCATTACGGGGCCGTCGTGGCTCAGTGGGTATGCCCACTGCGCTAGCAACCTTCGAGTTGTAGGCGGCGCAGGTTCGATTCCTGACAGGTGCATTCCTCCCTAGGTGTATTTATCTCTTCTGTGTCAGCAAAACTTTCATTGTGTGTGATTGTCTATACAGTAGAACTTCATTATAACGGACCCTATTATAACGGACGTCGCTTATAACGGACAGTTAAAAAAATTGTAATATGTAATAATAAAGGATGCTTGTTTTTATCTGACAAGTTTTACATTTCCGATTAAACATCGATCGTTGTGTTGTTTTGTGTAAACATGGATGCGCTGCATGACTCATACCGCTCGCCAGCCAGACGGCCAGACGAGTCATTGTCTGAAATTCCACGAATTGCCGCTCGACGCCAGCACCTGCAACAGGTTCTGTTTTGTTCAGTATTCGTCAATTATTGCTCGCACGCGCACTCTTATCAGTTTTTATTAACTAACATTTGAATCACGTTAAGTAAGCCTAGTGTAGGACAGAAAAGTAAACGTAAAACTCTTAGTCTTCACGATAAACTGTCAGTGATAGAAAAATTGAGAAAGGAGTTTCGGTGTCAATATATATAGCATTTGTGCTGAGTACGGAATAGCAAAACAAACCGTGTCTGATATTAAAAAAGCGAAAATCGGCAGTCGTAACTTTGTTCTTAAGTTTAATGCAGAAAAAGAAAAGAGTGAAGTTGAAGGTATGCGGATGCCTACTCTTATTACGCTGGATGATGCAGTCTACAAGTGGTTCTCTCAGCTTCGTTCATCTGGGCTAGCTGTTCGAGGAATAGAAATTCAAGCAGCTGCTCAAAGACCGTCTAAACAGATGGGACTTGAACAATTTAAAGCGAGCTCTGGTTGGTTGTTTAGATTTCGTCACATTTCAAACAAGAAAATTTGTGGGGAAATTTTGAGTGCAGATTTTCAAGCTGTTGAGCCATTCAGAAAAAAACTGAATGTTATGATTAAAAATGAGGGTTATCAGTTGAGCCAAATTTATAATTTTGACGAAACTGGTTTGTTTTGGAGAAATCTACCTGACAATACACAAGCTTCAAAAGTCGAGTAAACTACGAAAGGGTAGAAAATAAGCAAGGAGCGTATGTCAGCTTTGCTGTGTGCGAATGCAGATGGCAGCCATTTGCTTAAAACAGTTATCGTCGATAAAAGCAAAATCCTAGGGCACTAAAAAACGTGATGGACAATCTTCCAGTTCACTATTACAGTTCTCGCAATTCATGGTTTACAACTGAAATAACAAATGATTGGTTTCATATGAAGGCTGTACCAGCGATTAAAAAACACCAAATTAAACATTTAAAAATTCCAGAAGATGAAGTAAAGGCCCTGGTTCTTTTAGATAATGCACCAACACACCCTGATGAGGACAACTCTACAGTAAAGGTAAGAAGATCAAGTGTATGTTCCTGCCATCCAGCACGGAACCTTGGTCCATGGGCTGGAACACAACATCCGTGTTCCAGCCCATGGACCAAGGTGTGATCTACACCGCAAAGCGGCTGTATAAAAGGAAATTTCTCAGTGAAACTCTAGAGGTTGAAGAGCCATCCGCTGATGAAGAAGACAGGAGGGGAAACAGCCTCTTCAAAATTTAAAGTCATGCAACATTCGATCCACGATTTACAACTTTACTGATGCCGTGAAAGAAATCAAACAAATGACTTTGGCAGGGGCATGGAAAAAGTTTTTGGATAATGAAGAAGCAACTCCAGAAGTAGAAAATTGTGAGACAGAAGACTACCGTGACACTCTGCAGAGAGGAGGAGAGGAATCAGTTTCGTTGGAAGGTGTGGAGGCCTGGCTTGAAGCAGACGAAGACGACCCTGGCTTCCAGATTTTGACTGAAGAAGAAATTGTCGCCAGTGTAACTGAAGAAGCAGAATCTTCGGAGGACGAGGAAGAAGAGGTAGGAGACACTACTCAGCTTACAATTAAGGTGAGCGAGGCGACAGACCATTTAAATTTTGTTATTCAGTATGTTGAACAACCGGCAAATGAAAATGTGTTTGAATATTATGAACACTTACGGCACCTCCGTCAGTTATTAACTGAAGAAATAAGCAGAACAAACCCAGCAGAAAATAAATTATTTTTCAAACCAATGAATGTAAGCAATCAACATGAACCAGGACCTTCTTGTTCTAAAGATTAATGCAGTGTATACGTACACATCTTTTTCAATTCAACCTATGTTGAAGGCTGTTTTTTATTTGATAGATAATAAACACTTTTTATAGCTAACTACTGTACTTTCATTGATGTACACCCTCTTGCATTACACCCCTATAAGAATTATTTGTTATAAAACGGACTACCTTTAGCCTCTACTAGTCCGTTATAATGAGGTTCTACTGTAACTTGATATTGTATGTCTTGTGTCTGGCGCAGCATGGCCAAATATGGCCCTTGCGCCATAAAGTCCCAACAAAACAAAACCAACCCCACACCATTACACTAGGAGTAACAGTAGTGTGCCACTCTACAGTAAATTGAGAATGGTAGCGCTGGTCGGGCCTTCGCCACACGCGAATACGGTGATCATCTGACTAATGTTTGAAGCGGAGTTAAAGTTGTGTGCCGCTCGCGCATGGCACCATCCCAGATGTAGCCGACGATATTCGGTAGTCGAGGGTAGACGTCTTAACAGGTGACGTGCCTGCAGTCCTTCCCTTTTCCCTTAAGAAAGTCAAGTAACTATTTAATGAAGCACCTCCAAAATCATATTTAAAAATATACTTACTAATAAAATATAATTGATCTGGCTGAATACTTGTCTCCGTACTTATTTTCCTTAAGTGAAAAACTAAACAAAACCAGTTCTGTAACATATCATTTTTCCCTGTATATGTTTCAGCCTTCTTTTTTCTATCACTTAACACCATCCAAATATCAAACGACATGAACCAGTCCATACAGACCAATGATGCAACATATAACTCTGGCATTCAAACTATTTTTGAAATCACGGTCGTTGAATGAACCCAAATATCTTTCTCTTCAATTGGAATACCTAGGAAACTAGTTTCTTTCATGCAAACATGCTAGGATTACCGAAAGGTTTTTGAAGGGTGGTACCATGATATATTGAACTGAGATGAAAACATACTTAGGTTTCTAGAAAAATTCTATTTAGTGCACTTCTGCGAGTCTATACATTGATCTAAAAGTCACTCTTCACGACTTTCACTTGTACTTCAAGCCGAAAGACCATAGAGGCTACACCACAGCAGAATATTGTATTCTAGTAAATAAGAGGTCAAAGTGAAAGAGTTGGGAGAAGGGAAAAATATTTTACTATTTAAAAAATTATTTTAAAAGACAAGCCTTGACCATCAATGACTATATGAATAATTCGTTTCATGTTTATCTATCACCATGGATACGCCTGAATAAAAAGTTACATTCCAAATTTAGAAAAGTAGTGAATTCATAATCATGTTAAATACATGCATTTCAAACAGAGAAGAGTAAATGCAAAATTTATACAATTGTAAATACCATTTTACGTTATATTTCGTCAATTTGAGTATCATGTTTTCCCTTCAATCTATTTCGCATAGAGGCATATAAGTATGTATATAACTTTTCATCCACCCCAATTACACAAGATCTCCAAATTAATTTCCTTCAATACATATATCTATATTTACGCTTACCACTTGATAATGAATATATTTTCATTTATAAGTAAAATTCGAGTGATTAAGAAAAATCTTATAAATGTATTTGCATTTTCTTCAAATCTTTAACTTTTTCTTTTAAATATTTCTGACACAGAATAATAACACTAGCCTCACACCAATTTTAGAATTGTCCTTGTTCGATTTCACTATAAATATTGAATTGAAACGATACTCAAATAAAAAAGATTCTGTAAAGCTAGAACACAATAAAAATGCATTTTGACTTTTTTAGAGTCTAAGTATTAACATTTCAACGAAACTGCATCAGAAAAAGTACAAAACTTGTTTGGACACGGGTGTAATCAGACATAAAAACTTAAATTCTGAAGTGCCACATTCTTGGCAGCGTCACAAAAAGCACGATGTCAGTGAATTTTTACTTAATAGAGGCATTGCATGTCTCGCTTATCTTATATTTGAAATGCTTATTGAACTGTCTTTCCCAACCAGCACTCAAATTAAAAGTATCAAAAAATAGCTAAACTAACGTTTCATAAACGTTTGCGAATGATACATAATTCTTTTTCGCCTACAATTTTCCTTTCTACTGGACAATTTTTTAGACTTAAGCGAAAGGCGTTATTTTATTATGAAGCTCACAGTTTTAGGAAGGTTTGTTCTTAGTAAAAACGATTTATTTTTCATCAAATATTGAAGTTTTTACGGCATGAGTTATTAGGCAAGTGATTCTCAATTGTTTTCCATTATGTTCAGGTATCACATTTATCTATCACTATTTATTGTTTCAATCTGTTTTACTGTCAATACTACAACACAGTTCTTTTACTACATTAAGAATACTTAGTTTCATAATTTGTTTTATACATTTTTAATCCGTTATTATTTTTAAACCTAGTGTTATCCTTCAGTGATTATAAGCAGAAAATCATTCCAAAGTCTATCTTTAAAAATCAACTGGAATGAGTATTATATTTACATAAAACGCACGCTCAACTCTCCTTTTTTCCTACAGATAACAGTTCATTGAAACAAGAATGAAAGAATCTTCCATTTTTTGTGTAAATCTGGCGACATTGGGCTTCAAATACAGCTATTTTAGCAGAATAATTTTATTGCTAACTACAGTTTTAAGTTGTAAGTACAGATTTCTTACTCTCTGTGATAATACCGATATTTAACAATCTGTGATGAATACTTGTTTCACTTTAACATTTATTGTAGAAGATATGTCTGATGATAAGTTATTACATTAAGAAAGTTAGACACTCCATCAACTCATTTGCATTGTCGTTTCTCTTTATATAAGATAAAAGATACGTGGTTGATGTATCAGGTTGATAACATTTTGTTCAATGGGTGTTTTTGTTATAACGTAACAATATGAAATGTTCTTAATTATTTTCTTTTTAGAACTATTCGTATATTTAATTTTAACTTTACATTATAAAGTTACGAGTATCTGTACGTATTACTATGAGTACACAAATATTATAGTAGCGATAACTGATTGCAAATGTAACCAAAAATTGAATTTTCTATATGATTTGGGGGGGGGTGATGATGAGATGTCCAATTAATATAAATGCAATTTTTTGAAACATAATTATATAAGGGTTT
The DNA here is from genome assembly GCA_933210815.1 of Meta bourneti. Classification (NCBI taxonomy): domain Eukaryota; kingdom Metazoa; phylum Arthropoda; class Arachnida; order Araneae; family Tetragnathidae; genus Meta; species Meta bourneti. The sequence goes on from OW119934.1 coordinate 28,738,861, forward strand.
TAAAAAACTTTTTTAGGTTGGTATTACCGAGTATAATTGTCATATGTGTATTTGTATTATACGCTACAAATGTGCATGCTTCAGAATCGTTTATTTTTCCACAAGAAAAATCCTTTAGAGAGATGTGCATTTATAAATGTTCATACATCTATAAGCGAAATATTCATATTGTACGAGGAGATATTTTAAGCTATTCTCTCTCCTAAAATTCCCAAGTTTTTGCTAGTTTTACTGCTCTAAGCCGAATCTAAGTAGTGGGGAAAGCATCTCTGCATCTTTAAGTGCAGCAATAGATAAACATAATAGCACAAACCCGCATCGCTCCTTTCTCCTATTAGTTAATTACTTTGAGTGTGACTGAATACATTTCGCCGTACATATATAGAACTTTCTCGTGCTTTTGAATATTTTGTGAGAAATTTCTCAAAGGTCAGAGGTGTGTAGTCTAGAGCACTTATAACTATGTGTACTATGTAATTCGTAGATTAAATAGCTTTTCTTAAAGGGAGATATCAGTTTTAAAATATTTTCTACAACATGTTTACAATTGCAATGTATGTAATCTAAGTATATCCCTGCATGTGTAGTGACGATAAAAAAATAAATCTCAGTAATTTGATATTAGGTCACAATTGCACAATCTATAGGAATCCTCTATAACTCCCATTCATCTACATCTATAAAATTTCTTTCTATCTCGTACAGTACTTTTACTTTTCTTTCAAAGACAATCTCTATCAGGCTGTCCCAAGCACAAAACCTCCTATCTTCATTAAACACATTACCTCTCACATATACTTGCTCTCTTCCCATCCCTCTCATCTCAGCATACTCTTTGTCTATCTCACATATACTCTTTCTCTCCCTTTTTCTCTCACACAAATTTCTATTTCTTTTGCTCTCTCGTAATCATCTTTATGTATCGCATAATTTATCTGGTTCCTATAACCCTTTCTATTTTCATCCTCTTTATATTTCACTCAAAATCCTTCATCATATTTCACAAATAACTTTTGTCTCTTTTACGCACATTACCTCCCTCTATCTCTCATATAGTCTCTACTGTTCTCTGATTATTCTCTCTGATATCCCTTTTTCTTTAGTAGATCATCGGCCATCATTTTCATCTCTCCTAGAATGTTTCCTCTGCATATTCTCACTATATTCTTCGTGTGTTTTTTCACGTCCTTCTATTTTTCTTCGTCTCCTCTCGGTTGTAATTTCCGTATTATAAGAATTTTATAAATTATTAGAGCGTATCTATACCTACCCAAAGTACACTTAACTAAAATTCCGATGCTTTCTACTTCGACAAAACTTGAGCACAACTCTAAAACTCGTAAAAATTCTATTTCAAGTATTTATTCTTTTCCTAAGAATATGTTTGCTGCTATCTGATACTCACTTAATCCAAAACTAATTACTATGCCTTACGGAGAAATTTAGTTTATATAACTCAAATTTTGATCCAGGTTTGTTTCTGTTGGAATAGGATGCAAATTATTTTTGTACAGATATTTGTTATCTAATTAAAAGGAAGTAATTGTAAGCTAATGCTTTTATTTTATTCATTCTCTTCAGATTGCCACAGCTTGGATTGCTTCAAATGTGTTTCGGTTGGAGGTGATAACCAACCGTGTGAAGATCCTTTCCACAATAACTATACGAAAGATATCCTAGAGGCGCCCTGTTGGGCGGGAAGAAAACAAAGAGACGGAGTTTTTCCAGCCACAGCTTGTATCAAGCTCTCTGGAATTTATGGTATGATCGATGAAGCTTAAGTAAAACCAGTAGTCAGTGGTGGAAGCACGCAGATTGCAATGGGTTGACAAAAGATCATTCGCACTAAAAAATGTGCGATAGTTCTGAATTCTAATATCATTGCATATGTTTCTTCTCTGATAGATACATTAATAAATTTATATACAACCTATTGGTTTGAAAATATGTCTACTAATTAGTGTCTATCACAAAAGTGCATCAATTTAAGTAAGAAATTGTTAACTGTCAAAGGGACTAAATATGTCTAAACTAAAGAGAAATATTTGGAAATTATTTTCTAAACGCTTAAATTGAGTCATTTTTACGTTTCAATCATTTATTCTAGAACAAAATCTATCATTTTCTATATTTGTGTGTCTTGTACAAAGTGATCTAAATTAAAACAGGTGTTTAGACTTCTCTGAATAAAAAACTACTGGGTGAATCACAAACAAATTTTGTACACATACTTTCCTGAGTATGCAGTTTCAATTTCAAAAGGAAAAAATAATTCAAATTTCAGCCGCTAGGGGTGAAATTTGGCGTTGCGTTCCAAGTTTTTACATGTTGCCGAACTCATCCAACAAATATAGTCAAAAGAATCAACGTCCAATAACTTTATTGCAATCAGTGTGTAAATTAAATTAATAACAAATATCGGCAAACAGAAGATCTGTGCAATAACTCTATTGCAATTACGTATGGAATCACACAAATATCACAGATACGACTCGATGTGTCCTCCAACACCTTGCGAAATTCTGTCTTTTAAGACAGCTAAGTTCGGAACATTACCTTGATAAATGAGGCTCTTTAAATGCTCCCACTGCCAAAAATCACTGGGGTTCAAATCTGGTGACCGGAATGGCCATGATGTTGGAAATTATCTGCTAATCTGTCGACTGAAAAGTTTTGCCGTAGTAAGGCTTGCACAGGTAAAGATATGTGAGGAGGTTCACCATCTTCCTTGAAGATTGTGGTGTGAAAACAATTCCAATGTTAAAGTGATTGAATTACGAAGTTCCTGAGCATATCTTCATATCTCGAGCCATTAAAGGAACGTGTCGAAGAGGCTGTGACACGTTCTGTCAATGGCTCCAGATATGTGGATCCGTGTTTTCTTCAAAGAAGTAAGGACCAATGATAAAGAATATCGTGAAGCCACACCAAACCATTACTTTTGGTGCATGTAATGGAAGTTTTGGGTGAACGTGGGGATTTGTGTGAGATCAGATATGACAGTTATGAGTGTTTACAGCACCATTCAAGTGGAAATGAGCTTCATCACTCCACAGTATTCGCAAGAGCGATGAATATCAAAGAAAAAGTTTTAATGACCAGAAAGCAATTTTTGTGTGTGGGATATACATATTATGAGGGCAAAATTTGAAGACATTTTCGCATAACTCTCCACGTGATCGTACACGGCACGTCCAATTCCCATGCTATCACATGTACACTACTGCTACCAGGCCATTTCCTGCTTCACCACAGCAGTTGAAACTTCCGCTCTCTGCAGTCCACTTGGCTTGCGACCTCGCCATTGTTTTACAGAAAAAGTTCCTGTGTGTTCAAAACGCAAGATTATTTATTCCGAAGATTAGAAATTTTCATTGAACTTTTACGTAAGCCTTTTAATTGACGAAATTTTAAGTGCAGCAGAAGCATTGCAGTTTCGTTGATAGAAGAGTTTAACAAGTAACTTGCAATCTGGTAAGGTGAGCTTCATGAAACTAAGCTAAAGTTATCGATTAGTTAAAAATGTTATGTGACTCTTATATAGGGAAGGATGATAGATAAGTTACAATATACAAATTACCTGAATCGCAGCGCCAAAATTCCCCTCAAGCGGCCGAAATGCAAACAACTCCCTATATTATGAATGTGATACACAGTAATTCCATCTATTCATTGATGAATTGATCGTGGGTTTTTCCCAAAATTCTCCTGGAAATGATTCCGAACTTGAATACACCAGTTCAGAACTTACCATACATGTAAAGACCTAATCTTTCGTTAGAATACCTGCTTCAAGCTCAAGTAAATGTATCAATCAGCAAAAAGCACTGACGAACTTGACTGAAATCGCTGAAAACATTTTAGGCATCTAATCGACATTATTCTGAACAGTCAGATTCCTAACTCTGACTCCAAATTCATGGATGTCAGTGAAAAAACTGTCTCTCATAGAATACCTCTTATAATATCGTCTAGTTTGTAATAGGGACAAAAATTCTGGTTTTGAAATTGCATAACCAAGAAACAATTACAACTACATAATTGACAAAAACATGTTGTTTCAACTTAAGATGAAGCGTAAAATTGTAAGATACGATTTAGAACTTAAAAATTTTAATTGCAAGTCAATTCCATCTTTTTATAAAAGGAATGAATAGTAGTGCTTTGATTTTATACTTTTGCTGCTTAATTTATTTTTCTTCAACCATTACGATTAGAGGTAAGATTCAATGCCTTATCTTATTCCACATATATTCAATGTTGATGTTTGTTCGTCAGAATTATTGCCTAAAACGCCAAATTAGATAAATTAAACATTCTAGTAAACTAATGTCGATAGAGTATATTTTTAACAAAAGCTTTTTTTATTTCATAAGCATGAAAACATACAAACACTTCACAGTTGTTGAATACTTACATTATGCCTGGGCGATCAAAGAAACGGCGTCGCATACCATAAAAGTTTTGCCTAGCTGTAAAGCATTTTTCGTGCTTTCGGTGAGGAAAGTGATTCTCGATAAGACAAAATTAGTGTGCTTTGATTTAAAATACCAGTTACGAAGGTTAAATTCTACTGTAGTTACTTGGTTACAAAAACTCTTCACACTTTTACCATACTTCAATATCTTTTTTCATCGAAATTCATGAGGCCATTTCTCAAATAATGAGCATGCCATGTTTTCTGTAATTAGTTTTCCAAATTATATCAACGTTTGAAAGCTAATTACATGTTTCTACGTTTTTAAAGCACTCAATGTCGAGGAGACTTCCTATTACCTAAGAGTTTTTGTGTCAGAGGGAAAGGAATTTTTTCTTTCAGTCTTCAAAACGTGGTGACTCCGGAAAGTAAAGTGATTTGGAGTGATCTTTGAATGGAGGAAAATTCAGCATTGACTCTATGGGCAAAAAATCCGTTCCAAGGAAATTTGTTTTTTAAGGAACGTGGTCGCTCAGAGAGATTTTGCTGCACTTGCAGCAGTTGCGTTGGAAAGAGAAATCTTTATCACTCCTTTCTACGAAACTGCTCGCAATGATTTGATAGTATTCAAATAAAGGTGATTTAGGTGACAAAGAAAATCGTTGGAATTTATTTTAGTGGTATCAAACCACACTTATACAAGACTACTGAACTTTTTGGCTGTGAGAACGAGAGCATAATCATTTGAAAATTAGCATCTTCGATGGAAAACTATGTTCGGACCATGAAATGAAACTGATATTCTGAAACGCTTAACTATTCACGAGCAGAAACTCTATGCTTTCTGAATACCATGATTTGGCTCGCAAATCAGTATAGAACCACGCCCATGTTTGACAGTTGGCAGAAACGCTCTTGGTTACACGCTGACTCAACTCCTCCTTGTTTCGGCTTTAGAATATTTGCACCGTTTATTTTCCTTTTAGCGTCATGCTTTCTATAATGTTCTCAATATAGAAACTCTTCCATATGTGTTGAATTTTGCGGAAACATGGTCTTTAAGATGCAGAGCTGTGAAAAAACGAATCACCCCTCTTTATTTTTACATTGTTTATACTACAGCAAATTCAGATACCATTCGATAAGGAATAAAGTCTTATACAAACGAATATGGATAAAATTTGCATCAGGGATGTGCGCAAATTTGATATCTTCCAACGATAACTCTCGATTGTGACGCCAAATTTCAAATCTCTACCAAAATTTAATCTCGAATTTCAAGTCATTTGTTTTACCCGTTTCTAGATTATGAGTTAGAAAGTTTGTAGTATCTAATGTCAAAAATTAGCTTTTCTTCGTATATCTTCCTATCACGCTTAAATTTTGTATTGTTACTTTTGAAGAACCCAAACATAAAATTTGTATAATGTTTCTTTTTCCGTTAATTTTAATATGCTATATTAATTTTGAAACTAATATTTTAAAACTTATGAAGACCTTGATATATTTTGAAGCAAATCCATTTAAAAGAAATGTTTTTACAAAACTGCAAAAAAATCTGTTCTTTCCCCGGTAGTTTTTTCATTATAATAAATCTAATATTCACTCTTTAGGCATGTTTTTAAAAAGAAATGAAGTTCTCTATGCTTGGAGGAAAAGCTGAAATTTTGTAGTCCTGTAAAAAGTTCCTCCTTAATTGATTTCCATCAAAATATACGAAGGGTGCTATCCTAATATTTTTCGAACATTGATCTCATAATTAAATGGTAATTTATCTTAAAAAAGAAAGATTTCACAGATTTTGTTTTTCTTCAATAGTAACACAATAAAAATTGCGAGCTGAATAGGAATATTATTTTCGATTATATGAATTGTCTGGGAAACAATGTAGCATTAGGGAAGCTCCAAACTTTCCATACTCAACCTAGAAATGGCTCAACCAAAAAAACTTGAAACTTGATAATCGATATTAAATTTTTATATGGATTTGAAATTTGGAGTCTAATTTAGGTGTCATTGAAAACTATTAAATTTGTTCGAAATTGAATAGAAACGTGGACGCCCCTCTGAGCAAGCTTTATGCACATGAATGTATAGAAGCCGTAATTACCCCATCGAAGGGTACCTTTGAACTGTATCTATCATGAACGATGTAAAAATATAGAGCCTGCTTTTCCGTAGCTGTTTATTGAGATCCACTACATCTCATACCTCAGTTTTCTGTTTGATTGGACGCAATTCACTATGCTTGTCATTCAGTTTCGATTTTCGAATATTATTTTTCTTCCCCAATGAAGTTTTGCATACTTTGCATAAACGGTCATAAGCATGGACATTGTGACTGTTGAAACGAAAAACAATTTGATGGTTTTAGTTTCAAAATCTGCAGTAAAATAGCTGCAACTATTGGTCTTTTTAAAAGTTTGTGAATTCACTCATTTTTTGCCTCCTCGTTGAATTTGATGTACAACTGCAATATCAATATACCAAGTATTTGCTTAACACTTCAAGCTTTGTCTCGAAAGCATTTCAAAATAAAATTTTAGTATAACATTTCAATTAAATTGATACTCAAGTGCGAAAATGCATTTTCTCATATAGTAGTTTAAAGTTCAGTAACACACAACTGTTCTCGTATAGCATGAATAGCATCAGTATATCCTGACAGTCAGACAAATCGAAATATATCGAAGTGGCTCACCATCGTAAGACTTAAAAAAATGTGCGTTTTGCCAAACTCCGAACACACTACAGAACTAGATTTTGGAAACCAAATTTTAAACGTACTAAGGACGACCTTAAGAATTTAAGCAAAATACAAGCACTTACAAATATAATAAAACTTTTTCGTTCAGCTAATGTACTCAGCAAAGTAACATTAACTTCTAGCATAATGCTCTTGCACAACATTTTACCCCCTCCTCTCTCCTTATAGTGTGATTAAAGTTTTCATTTATTGATGAATGAATTTACAAATTACATAGTTAATATGATGGTAACATTCGAAGCCATTTATAGCATTGTTTTTATTTTAATAAATGGAACATAAACAAAAAGAGTATAACTTTTTAATATTTTGAAGATATTCTATCAAAAAATTACAACACGTTTTTAATACCTCTCTTATTTCTGCTAAATTTTCTGATTTGAAAAAAGTCAAACTTATATTTTACATAATTCTGACTCACTTTTACGTCTCTGCCATAACCGTAATGTTGAGAACTTTTAGAGATATACAGGGGGAGAGAGAGAGAAATTGACATTTTTTAGAAAATGTACTACAGAATAAATGTTTCTTTGAGTGATAAAAAGTTATTTTTCTTTGTGAACACGTTTTATGTTCGATCCGTACCGTATTCTCTTGGTTCTCTTCAGAGATATCACTACGCTCTTCGTAATATTGCGAGAAAACCAAGCTCAAAACTTGCTGCGTTGGCGAAGCAAATAAATAATGAGAGATGTTTGCTGACAACAGAATATTTTAGGCTCCTCAAAGGCAGATGAGAAAAAATCAGACTTCACTGTTTATACTTGTTTATTTTCTCAGTCACGGCGCTAAATCTGGTTTTCCTTTTTCAAGATTTCTTAGTTCTTTCTTAGTTTCGCAATTTTACAAGTAAACGCTATTTCGTCTCTAGTGAAAAGTTATACAAAGAGTACTCAAATTTTATTGCGGGATATCTATACATAATAATGCTTATATCTATATATAATGTCTACAGAGTTTAATAAACAATTGCAAAGTTTGGTACTAGTAAATTACATAAAACTTAGGTTGACATATTCATTGAAAGACATACAAACTTCTGTGTAGTAAATATATTACCATAACTTATATAATTATTAAAATATATTATTATAAGAAATGAATACAAGATATATTAAATATATCCCCTACCTTGAATAGAGAATCTAAGAAAACATAATAGTTTAAATCAAACTTTAAAATATGAAGTAAAACTGTAGCAAATTGTTATAGAGTGAATTTTAAATTAGCGGTTTATTTCAACTTTAAACCTAAAACCAATTTGAAACAATTATATATTCAGATGTTACGCAGTTCAGAAGTCAAAATCTATTTCATATATAAAGATCTTTAAGACAGTTGTATTTCTATCAGCAAACACGTAATAATAGAATGCAAAACTATTTTCAGTTACAGAACTTATTAGTCGTGTTATTTTCTTTTATGTTTGGTAAAAGCGAAAGATAAACTTGTCCCAGAATTAAAATATATGGTTCAATAACTGTTTTTTTACAAAAAACTACATTTCAAAAATTGTGCAGAATTTTTTTTCAGTTAAATTAAACTGTAATACATTTGTAACGCATTGTCTCTTCTATATAAAAATACAAAACACTTCCAAACCGGAAACATCGTTACAAAATTGTCTCATGCGAGTATGATCGACTTCAATTTCTATTTTTATTATAGTTGTGTATTGTGTGTCGTCTGTTAGCCACCTAACAAACCTTGTACATTTTACTTGAATTGAGTGATACACGACCCTATCGGCTGAAGTATCGAAAAATAAAAAGAGCAATTCATGTCAATAAATGGAATTGTTATCTTATATTAAACTGAAAAAAGAGTTTGAATTTAATCCATGAATTTAATCCGTTTCTAATCCAATCAATTCGAAAAAATCTCGATCATCTCAAGGATATTTGTCAAAGTTTTAAATCCCAAGAAATACCAATTTATATCAAACAATGACCATTTTTACTAAATTTTCAGATTTAAAAAATATAAGGAAATACTATTATCTATAAGCAGATTTCTCAGATTACTTAAAATCTTTCTATTGTATTTTATTAGTTACCTTATTAATTGTGAAAAATACGTAAGACCTTATTTAGGTTTAGGACTTATATCTGTAACTATAAAATTACTGCTTTCTTTTTATTCTTTTAAATTTTAAATAAGTCATAATATGTGTCCATAATATATATCTCCAGTCTTAACTTGCAACGCAAACCACGCGTATAATAATGAAATTTAATTTATAGATATGTTCTTTATACTTCACAGTATTATGTATTTGTACTACAACTCATTAAACATTTTAGATACTTATCTCGAAACTTTTAAATCAAACTATTACTTTCTATTTCTTTGCCCTTTTGTAAACTTTGTGTTTGTTGGGTAATACTGTTTTACACTTTCAGAGGATTCTGGAGAGAAAATGGTTGTTCGAGGTTGTGCCCTGGACAGCGGAACTCTTACTATTGATACAGAAATTGTCCGGATGAGTCATTGTGGTGGATTTTACTTCGACAACCGTTATGTGAGTGGCTGCCTACAAAGCTGCTCAGAGGACGCGTGCAACAAAAGCTCAACGCTTGATTCTTGGATATTTTTGTATTTGTTGGCGCTGCTCTTATTGGTCAACCGGTATTTGGCTTAAAGAAAATTATTATTGATTCTTCCTTTCTGACCAACGAACACGACTGTACTATGCAGTTATAATTAAGAGCAAATCTGAAAACATCCGTTGGGAAGCAAACTGCACAATGAAAACTCCAGTTAGTGGTGAATGGTCGTAGATCTATGAGTTTCGGTATCCTGTATGAAATTATTTAAATATCATACTGCGGATTACTTGTCATTGAAGCTCATTATACAGTAGAATAACAGAAATTTTTATTTGTTTTCGACCTCCGAACATTTCGCCCAACCCCTGAAGCACAATTTTGAATTCACTAAAAACTGACCCATAAGTGAATGAAGAATCCAAAGTACTTTCACATTCGGACAAATAAATGTAGGTAGAATAAGTTCCTTATCTATTGTAATGAAAAGGAGGAATCTATTGCGTAGGCGTTAAAAAAGTATGATAATACAGTCAAAGAGTGAACGAATTGGGGTTTGATACAAATTTGTGACGTGATTGTTTTTTATCAATGTAGAACTAGACTGATTACTTCTGTCCAAATCAACCCTAACATATTGTATTCAACCATTTTTAATACATCTCAGTTGACCATTACCACTATGTATTATAGTTACAGATATTTTACGCACTAATTTCGTAAGTTAAAATATTTGTTTTGTCGCTCTGCGATTTTTTGATATGAAAGCTAATTAGACGGACTTAAGTTAGAAAGATATTGCAACATACAATATAAAATGCAAGTATCAGTTCTGAACGCTGGGGAAAGGGATAGTTAACTTTACTTATTCATTGTTCGTAGTTAGGTTTTAAAAATGTATCCTTTCTCATTTGGGATACATAAACTTATTTTGTATTCTCACATTTGATATGATACTAGAACAGAAATGCAAAATTAGTTTTAGTTATTAAAAAAGAAAATTATCAGAAATCTTTTAACTGATCAATAAATGGCAATGCCCATGATTTTCTAAGCTATTTATAGCAATCTCCTCTTTCCCTATTATTAACGATATCGAATTACCCTTTAGTCTACAAATTACATATGCAGCTACTTCATCTTTTGCTATCATTAACAATATTGGATTAAATAAACTCTGCACATAAAAATTTTGCCCCGAGTCGTAAAAACACGACTAGATGTTACATAGATACTTTTCTGAAAGTTTTAAAATAACCTTATTAAAGGGCATATAGAAGCGTACTAACAACTTGCATCACATCAAAATAAGAAGTATAAAGTAAAATATTGTTCATAAAGCTTCTGAGTGCATTTTATTGTTTGGATCACATGTGAGAACTTATTCTTTCATTTAAAATACGGAGTAAATATATTCTACACATAGAAGTTTAAAAAACAGAAATTACAGTTAATTAACTAATTAAAATATAATCTTAATTTGCTTAATTAACGTGTGCAAGATAGTGCTATTTTTTATAATGTTAAATATAAGACTTTTCACTTATTTAAGGACACGCATCAATGCAGTAAATTTCTCATTATCAGAGGGTAAAAATATGTTTCTTTTTTTGGTAATCTGTAATTAGAAAATAGATATAAAGTAATAAGAATATAGCATATAGTAGAAACCAAACAAAAATACTCTGTGATAAAACTGAATATTTCAGAAGAAAGATCTAAGTAAAAAAGGAAACCACCTACTCAAAATCTATATTCTCACTACAAACGCTATGTAAAAACAAGAAGAAATTATTTTTTCATCCACTGACTAATTTACATTAAGGATATTTTGTGATCATTATTGTTAGGTTACATGAAGCAAAATTATTTTTACTTTGCCAAAAAATACTCTTGAAGACATTACTCAAACTAATCACAACATATACCGCATAGCAAAATCAACTTAGTTTTTCCCATATCTTTGATGAGGTGGAATAACAGTACAAGTCAAAAAGTGACATTTTTTAGAACAAGAAAACCATTTAATATTCCATATTGTGAATGAATAAAATGTATAAAATCAGTTCTGCACTTTATATCTGACAACTTTAAAGGGGAAATTAAGAGAAATTTTGGATGTGGCCTTGTGACAAAATTAAGTTACTTGTACTGTTCGTACCAAGAAAATTGTGCACATCACAACTGACTTGTACTGTTATTCCCGCCCATCAAAGATATTCATCACAATTTTTCAAACTTATACAATAACGAAAAGTAACTAAAACCATTTATAAATATGTCTATAGATGTAGAATTATAAACCTAATAGTGGTTTAAAATAACTTTTAGGTTTCTTTTTAATATTAATTTACTAATATTTTAATGTGACACTGGCTTAAGTCTTCCGATCTTATTTTGATCACCATTTTATTGTTCAAAGTGTTATATCTACTTTTAGAACTTGGCATTTTCAAACTTCCAATTGCTTAAATAGCTTCATGTCATGGAACACTTATCTTTCCCCGAGCACTTACACAAACACAGAATTTTTAGAAAATTGTAACTCTGAAATCTACTAATAATTCCAGAACAAAACTCTTGAAGTTCTAAGAAAACAAAAATTTAGTTGAACTCTTATCTCTTAAAAATTTCACTTATTTAATAACTCATTCATAAATAATTAGTCACTTTTTAATTATTTCAAAAATCAATTACCAATTTTCTTAATCTTAGCCAGAGACTGTATATATATATAATTCTTATATTTATCAAATCTTAGCGTGTAGAGGCGTAGCGTCCACGGAAGCCCAGAAATCTGACATCCCCTAAAAAATTAATATTCGGAAAAATTGGATGGCAAAAAATATATTATTATTATTATAGATAGAACCTGAGAAAAACGACGATTTTTTTAACTTAAATCTGAGTGAGATGTCAGTTTCTATTTCAACGTCCTTGATTTTCAAAAAGTCAACTAGGGAATGTGGATGCCCGATCTTTTCAGCCTCAAATGTTTCTTACATCTGATTGGTTAATCGTATTTGTCATGCGCAATGGGTACCTTCAGCACAGATTCTTCTCCCCCTACCCATGCTTCTTATTGAGGCTGACATCCAGTTCAGGTAACATGAGCAGCTGGTCCTGCGATTGGTCTATTATTTTCTCCTCATTTTCTCGCCTTTGTAAATCAAGCTGCAATCAACCTCTGAGACAATGCTTGGATCATCCATACAGAGTTGCCAAGATTAGGCGCAATTACACCTTTTGGGGCTCCTTTTTTAACTTAGAACAAAAATTATTTGTATTATATTGTTGGAATGTTGACTTCTAAGGTTGTCTAGAGCTACGTTTAAGATTTTTATTTTGCTTTCTTTCGAATCTCGGCGTCCCCTGTAATCAATATTACGTTATGCTACTGCATTTCATAAAGAGTGTAACCTTCTAATTCATTTATTCCGGTCATCTAATGCTGTAAAAATATTTAAAATGAGAAAAATTTAATTAATGTATCATAAAAGAAATGATTTTTTAATTGAATACTTTTGAAAAAGAATCTAGTAAATTATAGGAAAATTATACAAGCTAGATCTGTAAATCATAGGAACACATAATTTATTTTATAAGATATATACTGTTGTGTCATCCCATGTGTATATTTGTATTCTTATTTATTCAAAATATTTCCTAAATAAACTGCCATGTTCTGTAAAAAGATATAACGATGTACATACAGCATAATAGATGTCATTTTATGGAAAGATTCTAATCTTATGTATAAATATGAAATGTACTATAAATAATAAAAATATTTTCGCGATTCACATTTGTCTTTAAAAATTTAAATCACTTTGACCCATAACTCACGATATCCAACAATTCGAAATTGAACTAAGGGGTACATGACCGTGGAACTCTTTCATTTCAGTAAAAACAGATAGAAGTTTCAAAGTTCTGTAAAAAGTTACTTTTCGGATGGTTCTTTTCAAATTTAGAACTTTTAAAATGAAATTCACTTTTAAAGTTCTTATAATTAAAACTTTTTTGTTTCGGAACAAAAATATAACTCCTAGTTTTGCCTAAGGGGGTATTTTTATAGTTATATGGTTTGTAATATATCTCAAAAACTAATTGTTAATTACTCTACAATAATGAAATTTTGAGCACTCGTTATAGAACTAATCACCTATAAAATTACTTATTCTCAAAATCTTAGCTTAAAATTTTCTCCTTTATGCAATAATATTCTGATCTGAACAACGAGGTAATATATTAACATTTTTAGTCATAACTTAGATAATTTCAAATTGATCATTATAATTCTAAGTCCTTTTAAAGACAATTGTGTGGTTTTATAGTAAGTGTGCAAGTTTTCAGTATAATAATTAATTTTTCTGATATTTTGCGAACCGCAAAACTATGAAAATTACACTTGGACAAAATGAGTTCTTATACTTTTTGTTCATAAAAATAAAAGTTTAATAATAGAATCTTTAAAATGATTTCTTTTCTAAATATAACATCCATACTATCCTAAATTTCAAAAAATTCACCAAAAGTTAAATTTTTTACAGAACTTTGAAACTTAGACCAGTTTTCATTAAAATTAAAGCGTTCAAAGGTCCGTTCCCCCTTAAAAAAAGGAAACTATTATCAATTCTTTTATCTTTTAATATCAATTTATTAAAGATAAAAAGTATTTTGAAAAATGTTTATTTATGCTTCTATTCATTTGTCACCTACACATCGGTAATACATATTTTACAAAATATTCTTTAAAAAAGCATCTTTATATTAGAAATCTTATGTTTGCAATTGAAAACCGATGGATGTATCAGATGTTTTCTTTTCCAGTAGAATACAGATATGTTGCAACTTCATTCAATCCAGTGAGTCGCAGTAAATCATTCTCAGATATTTTAGCACTACTGCTGATATTTGGAGCGGAAAGCATACCGTTGTTTCATGTTGCGATAGCAACAGAATGGAACACCCACAGACCCTTCCTCTGAGGATCTCCATTCCGTAAACATCTCCATAGTGACCTCACGTCTTCGGATAATAATGGACAAGTTGAAAGCCCGTCTTTCAAACGCTTTCAAATGAATGTTCTAGCATTTCTGCAGATTAGAGTTACTGCCAACAGTCACTTCACTTGCAGTCTGTGCAGCATTTCCATGCAGGTTGGGCAGCTATAGCTAAGAGGGACAATTTTGGGGTTTCTTACAGCAAAAAAAAAGGAATACTTTTAATATTAAATTAATCCTTTGAGAACCAGTGGAGCTAAATGGCACTACGATAAGTTTTATTAATATTTTCAGTTTTATCAATAGATATAAGAGGATAAGAGGAAAGAAAGAGGATTTTATAAGATTCGGAAACTATTACATGAATTAACTGTCAGGCATGTAGTCGAAGCATGGTTGTAGAAACAAAATCCTACTTTCCTATAAATCTTAATTTTTTATTCCAAAAGGTTGCGATTTTTTTATTCTAAAATGTATAAACTGTCATTTATGTATTGAAATTAAATGTTTCAAAATTTCATTTTTACAATAATGAGCTGTAAATATAATTAGTTCGAAATGGTAACATCTAAACATTTTATTAAAAATTTAAATGCAATTCTTTTAAATGAATATTCAAGTTGATCAAAACTAGATACAAGTTTATTCGGAAAATTAATTTTGTTTTTTGGGTAAATAAAAATTCCAGCCTCAAAGGCACAAAGCATGTTTTAAAATGTTAAATTAGTTCATTGTGATGACTTGTAAATAAAAGCAGAAATGAATAAAAGTACAAACGTAATTTATCAGAGGAACATGGACAGAAAAAAATCAAATCAAGATACACATCTTTCATTTGTGATCATGTCTGAAATAGGAGTCGCAGATTTGGGTTAACCTTCAATCAGATTTTTAAAAAATTAAGTAATCAGTCTACACTATTATTGTTAAAATAATTATTTCAGCCATTACTAATAGGTATTTTTAGGATCATTCGTGGATTAAGACGATTGGTATTCATAGGCTATCAATTCAGAAGGGGTCGAATTGAGACATCATAAATCAGGATTATTTTTACCCTAAAATGTTTAAACTTAAGGATGCCTCAAATGGATATATCCTAAAATAGATTTTTAATGATATAACTAAATGGGGGGTCAAATGACTCCACCAAATATTTATAATTCTTAAGTCGTTTAGAGAACCAGTTAACGAACCTCAATTTATGCTTGGTATTTCTTTCTCAGAAAACGGTCAAAATGGACTCGGTATTTCGCTCAGAGAAAATGTGGAAATCCGTACATTTTTAAAGAACATTATTTTAGAGGAAGTCGATTTACAAATATCGAAATTTAAGCAAAAGGATATGTGTTTTATGAACTATTGTGGTGTAAGTATTGCATCTCGTAGCCCTAGACACTGTCTTAAATGCCTTATAGAAAATTTGATCTTAATTTGTCCCTGGTATTTCTCATTCCAACCATTTAAATCAAATTAGCTTAAAAGTTAATGATTACAGTGTACGCACTTCAAAAGAAGTGTATTTTACACGATTAAGTAAGTTACATTTTATGAGATTCAAGCTACTTAAGCAATCATAAATAAAAATGCAATTACACTAATTTCTATCTCTCGTTTATATTTTAATGCCAAAAGCTTCCGATCCTAGAGTTTTTAATCGTAACATAACTAATATGACTTTTGACAGTGTCAAACAGTTCCTGGGGAAAGTTAATTCGGCAATCGTTATCAACACTTACTGCTTAAAGCTCGGGGTTGTAGACGGTCACTTGGGAGAGTTCTCTATTATCAGCTTCCACTGCTCCAGTCAGGGAGTAATTGACAATCCCTTGTGATCGTAGGCACTCCCTAATTATCAACTCTTACTGTAAGATAAACACAATTAAGAATATATAAGCTCTTCATATATAATGTAGAGGACGCTGCATCTCCAGATCTTCAGTTAGGAAATTCAAATTCTATAAGATTGTCTAAATATTTGAAGACGTTTTTATGAGAGCAAAGAATCTGATACTATGCAATTTGGTCGAATATTTAGTCGATAAAAGTTGCGCTTGAAGTTATTATTTACCGAAGATTCCGTCTTCGGGTTTGCTCCCAGACCGTCGCCAATAACCCGCTGTGTTGTTCCAGTGCGACGTTTTTTAAATACCTATCTACCGAAGATCCCGTTCCACACATAATAGACTTTTTATTTATCATTGCATAATCAAAATTATTGAAGTAAATCGAGTTTGATTTTTCTTAATTTTATCAACTAGTCTGAAGCAGGATGACTCTATAACTATACATAAATATGTATCTTACACATGTGACTAAGTGTAAAATATAAGTATGCATTTAATACGGCCTGGTGATGGCAATTCTATAACAAAAATTGATTTTTGTTAAATAAGGTTGTTTGGTTTGTCACTCTACATTTATTTTTTGCTACACGAGGTTTATTTCAGGAAAAATATATAAACGTTTTTTGTATCTGCTAAAATTAAGCATTACTTAATAAAATAAAATTGAACTTTTTAGACATACAATCATAAATTCGAAATTTAATTTTTAAGTTAACTTTAACTCTTAAATTCGATTCGCTGCAAGAGACGTCAGTCTCCTGTAAATCCTTCCGAAGGAGAAAATTTTCGGCTTTGGCTTTGGGGTTTTATGGCGCAAGGGCCATATTTGGCGCCAGACACAAGACTTACAATATCAAATAATAGACACATACACAACGAAAGTTTTACTGACACAGAACAGAGAAATACACCCAGGGAAGAATAGAAAATTTGGGGGAAAGATTAATGAAGAGGAATTCATATTAAATATGTATACAGATGGATTGTGTTTTATTTATTTAGAATCTAATACTTACAAGAATAGTTTAGCCTAGTAACTCGACTCTCCATTATATCTCGTAATCTGATCGTGGTTCAAAATTACGTGGTGTCCTCGGATCTTTCCTTTCGGGATTGATCCCGGACCGTCGCCAATAGCTCGTTGTAATGCTCCAGTGCAAAGTTAATTAAATACCTATCTACCTTTCCGTTACATCGTTATTAAATTTTTCCAGTTTTGCTTCAGGATTCTATCCTAAGTACCACTTTCGAAGAGAGTTAATCAAGTATTTAGAGGATGCAAGCATTGTGTTAATCAAGTATTGTTTAAACACTTTCTCGAAACTTATTTTTAACGGTGGATTCGATGATAAAAATTGTGTTGTTTTCAAATTTATTTATATTGCTCTGTGTCGTTTCAGTGTTCTATATTCTAGAGCCTTTCAACTAAATTCGGAAAAGTCCGCTGTGTTGCTCCAGTGCGAAGTTAATTAACTACCTACCTTCAACTAACTTCGGGAACACTAACATGTGATAACCAGTGTTGAACTTTGTGAAAAATGATTTTCAAAAAGATCACTGAGTTTGACACTTTTTCCTAAAGTATATATTTGTATTTTGCTGGGTAATCTTGTTCTGTCTTTTTTATAGACTAGCAGTATCATTCAAAAATGTATCAATTTACTCCTCGTTTGAACAATCCTGTGGTCAAGTAAAGGATATAGACAGGGATGTATTCGCAGGCGAATGGTCCACAGGGCTCCAGTACTTCCGAAATATTTTTGGAGTTAAAAGCAATCGAAAATATAGTATCTTTCAGTTATGTATGATAGATATGAGACACTGACAAAACATAGAATACTGAAAACACATAGTTTAGTCAGCAGAAATCCGTTACACAGGAAAAATATTCATAGACGTGTCAGGAAGAAGTGGTCAAAAAAATGAATCAACAAATATTCCTTCAACATAACGGCAATTCAATCGGGACACGACCATCCCGAAATTATTTTTTCAATAAGAGCCAGGCTATATAGACAAGGGGCAGGAAAACATACGTTTAGTCTAAATTTAGTGTTAATTCTGATACATAGATGGCGCCTTGTTACATCCCACGATATTGAATTTTCCTCTCACCGACCACTCAGACACACGAACTTTTTCAGAATTGACAGTTCTTATCGCATTGTCACTCATGATTACGATTACGATAATGTATCAAGCAATAAGGTACTCTGTGGAATCCTTATCTTTATAGAAATGTCCACCACGCCGTCTACGCCACATAACTGGCGCTAACGAAGGAAAAAATTGCTGCAGTCTTACAATTTATATCTCACTCGTCTTTCTTTATCTGTTATTTTCTTTTACAATGCATTAAAATTCAGGCCTGCTATTCTTTTAATCTTTGAGACAAAACGAACCTTGTCTTTTGTTTCTTCTTTCTTTATAAAACTAATAGTAAAACAATAAATATATTAAATAAGTCATAAATAGCACCATGAAATCATCATTATTTTTTTAAATTCAAAAGTCTAAGCTTGCACTCAATTCATGTTATTCACCTGCAGCTCAATATCATTTGAAAAACTAAGCTCCCTTCAGGCCGTCGTGGTTCAGTGGGTATGCCCACTGAGCTAGCAACCTGCGAGCTGTGGGCGACGCAGGTTCGATTTCTGTCAGGTGCGATTCTCCCTGGGTGTATTTCTTTTTTCTGTGTCAGTAAAACTTTCTTTGTGTATTTACCTGACGTTGTCCATTACCTAATATCGTACGTCTTGTGTCTGACGCAGCATGGCCAAATATGGCCCTTGAGCCATAAAAATTCATTCAACCAACCCTTCAGGCCTTCCACCTAGAGATATTAGATGCAGGGTCCTTAATGAAATACAATAAAAGCAATGTTGTATACGTAAAATGCAAACTGCATGTTAAAAATATTTAGTACAGGTAAAGAAAAATCTGATGTCAAAGACCATGTCAAGACAAACCACATTCTTAAAGTCTTTGAATCACTGTATACCTTATAAAAGTAAATTGAATCATTTACAAAAATTTGAGATGTTTGACTTTCTGCCTACAAGACTTCCTGTAGCTTTTAAGAACATTTTATTTAATATTTTTCATTTAATTTTTGTAATATCTTAAAATATTTCACACCTTTCATGCTATCTTTTTTGAAAACTGGTGTTGCTGTAATAGATTCAAAATAATTCAAGCTATTGTAGTTTGCATAAGAAAATAGAACATAACGACGGGGACAACTGACAAATAAAAAGGAAAGTATCTCAGGTCAAATACCCAAAATTTATTCAGAAAGAAAAATGTCACGAAACGGCTTACTCTCTTGCACATAAAGGTCTTCCGGTGTATGTATGATTTTATTCTGGGTGCTATATAATAGTCATGTCTTATTTTTTCATTCCTTTTAATTATTATTCACAATAATATCAGCGTATAACACTCTTTTGAATGAATGTAAAACAGATTTTATAAAAAACATTTAAATAATTACTGACTACCTGTAAATGAGAAAGATAGTTTATTACATAATTAATAGAATAAGTCTGATGTTTTCTCCTCAATACAACGTGCAGCAATTCATGTGATACAACTCAAATACGCCCTTAACGAAACAAAAGAAAATTCAGAAACTCTTTTGTTTAAACGGCCTAATAAATTTAAAAACAGCTCCAAAAGATTTACGTACCAATTGTTTACCGTATAATTACGATTTGTTAACTATTTCGTGAATATTAGAATTAAGAATCTCGAAAATAATAATTAGAATGACAATTGCAATATTTATCAAAACAAAAGTTCATCAGACACTTTTGTTGAAGTAATTCTGTTTTAATTCCATTTTAATAGTAATCCAAGAAAATATTTTTGAGTTAGGTTACTTTTGAAACAAATATATGAATAAAAATTTAATTTCTGAAACGTTTGAGCACATTTTTTTCTACTCGTAGAGATACGGCCGTATCTGTATTTTACATCTAAAAATGTTTAGAATTGAAAGGAGAAATGAAATTTTAAGTTTGTTTTTGTTAATTTTGTTGAGATTGATTATCCACACTACTTCCTCAAATTCAAAAAAAATCTTCCAGGAAGCAGTCAAAACTTTAAATTCCTTGCAAAGCGAGAAAACTTGTCGCAAAATTTCTTGCCTCATGCGAAGATGAATTCAACGCAATTTCAAAAGCTATTAACAAACTTCTTCCTCGTACTTCAGCTGTAATTAGACGAATAAAAAATGGTCAGCGTTGTTTGAAACCAGCCTCTCTCGGTACGTCGAAGGTCGGCGATCGCGAATCAAGGCCATATTTATGCTCTTTCCGAATTAGAAGACAAACAAGAAGTGAGAAAACCATACAAAGTTGATTTCGCTACAATCTACACCAAGAGATTAGGTTTCTTTTTTTTAATCTCAGATGCTATCTCTCCACACCCAAAGTCATGTGGTAGATACGGCTGAAACGAAAATGAAGTAAAGCTGTCCGTTTTCTTTTGTCAAAAACGAACCTGTACGCGAATGCTTTATTACAATTTCAGTCTAAACTGGTGAATTTTTTAGACGCTTCTCTTCTCATCGTAGTTTTTCCTTCAGATCATATCAGCCTCTGCTTTACGTTAAAAATCTGTTGCTACGAGTTTAGTAATGTTATAACATATTTTTTGTTAAGGGATTCTTTATTTCCAGAATTAATGTGGATCCAAATTTGTTCGTAACTTTTTACATCTTGTATATTTATATCGCATCTTCTCGAGAAAAGTGACTACTCAAAACCTAAATTTCACGAGTATCAAAAGATTGAAAATTTTTAAGAGTATATCTTACTTCTGGATTTGGAAGTTTTTAGAATCCGTTAATTTGAATTGCAAATTTAGAGCATACATCCTGATTTCATTTAATGGTTTGTTCTAGAATCGTTTAGTTGAAATAAGTGAAATATTCGTTTTGAGATGTATCACTTATCGCGAAAAAATGCAGCAAATGCTTAAACTTAAAATGTGTAAGGCGACACCCTGTTGGGTATTTAATATATATTTTAATTTGATTTTATGTATTTAAAATTTTGGAAATATGGATACATTTTTCCCTACCATGTCTCGTTACTTGAAATGTTTTGGAAGGGATCTTTGCTTACAATGATATTTAGAAAAAGTATTTCGTTTTCTCAAGTTCTACTTACAAAATGAAATAGTCCTTCAAAACAATTTTAACGTTACTTTCTGACTAATTAAACTTATGAAACCCAAAGTAGCTTATACACAATATACAAACGCAGCATTACTTTAATGGTTACATGGCAACATTTAATGCAGATCGAATTAATTTAGATGAATTTACTATTTTTTTTAAATTTTCCTTAATTTATATATGGAAACCAGAAAATCTTGATAAACGAAAATTAACACTATTTATCGCATACGCATTTATCCCATATAAATAAATATTAACTCATAAGAAAAGTAGTGTGATATTTCTAAATGGATTCTAAATACCTGTCAATCTCCAGTTCTAACAGAGTGCACAAAAAGTATTCGTACGATAATAATAGTAAATAAACTTGTTTTCGTAAAGTAAGAATTTAAATATTTTGAAAAGTTATTGAATGCATTTATCCTTCTTTCTAAACTTTACGCTCACCCAAATAAGTAAAATTTACGCATGTTCCATATTTCGGAGGTGTAAAAATTATTCGTACACCCTACAAATCTTGAGAGTATTTCATAATAAATGCTTTGTTAATTATCTTTTTACTCGTGAATAAACCCCTGGATCAGTCACTGTTCCTTCAATTTGATCAAATTTGTCATTCTTATGGAAATGCCCTATTTTCAGTTTTCCTTGTTGATAATTGTCCCAGATCTAATTTCTTATCCCCGATTCCTCACACAAGTTCGATTGGATTAATGTCCATACAATCGAGGGAAGTAGTAGTAGTTCAGTAAAGTCGCACTAGAGCAATACAATGGGCTATAGACGACTGTCCAGGATCAATCCCGAAGGGAAAGATCCAAGGACAACGCATCGTACTTTTGAATCACGGTCAGATGACGAGAACAACACCTGAGCTGGCACTTCACTCTCCAAACTTCCACTCCAAGCCAACATGAGGACATTTTACGCCACGACAGATTTAACATGCACCAGTCCCCGTGTACACGACGATCTTTGGCTGGACCAAGTTTCGAACTCGCAACCCTTCGGTTGCTAATCCGTTGCTCTTCCAAGTAGGTTACCGCGGCCCATAAAATCGAGGGGGAATTTTTAGAAATTTAGTGATACAGTGGACTCCCTCTTAACGGCCACATCGGGACTGGGACCCAGACCGGATAACGATTTGGCCGGTTAAACCGTCGTTCCCTTAATAGCATTAAAATACACTCCCGAAATCGTTTTTATTAGTATAAAGCTAAGTATATAGCCTACTTTATTGTAATATGATATATATAATTAAGAAAACTTACCCTGGAAGAACTTCCTTTATTGGGAAAGACTAAACACATGTTACTGTAGGCTACTGTATTTACAGTACATAATTGGCCAGTGGCTGCCGGTTAAAGCGGAGGCCGGTTAAGAGGGAGTCCACTGTATTATGTACCATTCAGGCATTATATACTTTTTCAAGGTGTGTTACATCTAATTATCTGAAATTGAAAAATGTGCAATGAAATATTTACTTCTAAAAGATCAGTTTTCTTCATGGCGATCTTCATATTTTCAATAGCCTTGTTTCAGAATTTTGCATTAGTTTGTTTTAATATACTAATATACTTGATCAATTATCTGTCTATTCTGTCGTGTGCCACGGTAACCCGGTTGGAAGCTTGGTGTGGAAGTGGTGTGGAAGTTTGGAGAGTGGGGTGTCAGCTCAGGTGTGACCGCGTCATCTGACGGTGATTCAAAAGTACGCGGTGTTGTACCCGGATCTTTCCCTTCGGGTTTGATCGCGGACAGTCACCAATAGACCGTTGTGTAGTTCCAGTGGTACGTTAATTGAAATGCCTACCCGTCTATTCTCTCACGGGAAATGAAACCCAGAATAAATTGAAATGCAGAAGTTAAAAAATTATCATCTAGAAATATTATATTTTAAATTCTTTAGTTTATGCATATTAATATTTAAAATTTATTTGAATTTAATTTAATTATAGATCAATTATTTTGTCTGAAGTTGGATGACCTCTACGCATTTCAAGTTGCATTTTTAGATGTTTATTTAACTAAAACCTTTCGCCTGGGCAGATATGAACGTTATATGTCATTTAATTTTTTCCGTAAACGTTGGATGGATAATTTTTCCAACAAAAATATTTACAATGAGTATTAAATGTCAGGATTGATATGTTATTAGTAAACCTAGATCTTTAGGTTTTACCTATTCAGTTGTATGCACTCTATTTCAAATCTGTTAACACATTTTTACCATTTAGGATGTCCTGAATAAAATATGTTAATTGTATAACCCCTAAAACTACCTAATTTTGGTGTTTTTAGATCTATAATAATCTAAAAGGACTCTATTCATCCATATCAATATTCTTGAAAATGTGATTGACGCTAGTGTTTAATGAGACGTTTGAATATTTTAGTTTGTTTCTGTATAAATTGGATAAAATTCCTTGCATTTTCCTAATTAGAAAAGTTTCTAAAAATTATATGCAAAATGCATTGTAAAAGGTAGATGGAATTTCCAAGCTGAATGTGAAAGATAAAGATTTTATTTGGAAGTTTCGTTATATCACGTGATCGGAGCGGGGTTTTCACGTGACTGCGTCATCTGAAATTAAGAGATAGACTAAATGTAAATTTAGTATTTTTCATTGTCTTTGACGACCGATGCTGAAATTAAGAGATAGACTAAATGTAAATTTAGTATTTTTCATTGTCTTTGACGACCGATGTGATAGATCTAATGGAAGAAAGAACTGAGTTTTTTTATGCCTGCGAGCAGGTTGGGTGTCCTAATAAATCTAGTTATTTTTGAAGATTGCTTTACCCCTGAGAATCCATCTTTGCATTTGATTCATGCAAACATGTAAAAGTTAATTTTTCTTCCATAAAGTTTAACTTAAATATTGTAGAAAAGAACTATTAACTTTTCACCAATTCAGGTAGGTAGTTAATTAACGTCACACTGGAGCAACACAACGGGCAATTGGCGATGGTTCGGTATTGATATTTTTTAATTAACGTCACACTGGAGCAACACAACGGGCTATTGGCGATGGTTCGGGACCAATCCCGAAGGGAAAGATTCAAAGACAACGCCTCGTAATTTTGAACCACGGTCATATGACGAAAACAACACCTGAGCTGGCATCCCACTCTCCAAACTTCCCCACCAAGCCAACCTTTCACCAATTCAGGTAGGTAGGTATTTAATTAACGTCACACTGGAGCACAACACAATGGTCAGGGATGAAACCCGAAGGGAAAGATCGAGGACAACACCAAGTAGTTTTGAACTACGGTCAGATGACGAGGTCATACCTGAGCTGGCACCCCACTCTCCAAACTTCCACATCACGCCAACGTGAGGACATTTAAGGCCACGACAGATTTAACGTGCACCAGCCCCCTTGTACTCGATGGTCTTTGGTTGGATTTGAACTTGCAACCCTCCAGTTGTTAATTCGTTACTCTTCCAACAGGGCTACCACGGCCCATATCAAGATGAATAGCGCTGGTATGGTATATAGGTATTTTCAATTAACGTCACACTGGAGCAACACAACGGGCTATGAATAGCGCTGGAGAAACCTTGATACAATGTTTGAGTCTGCTGTAGAGAATTCAAAATTTGTCTTTTATGTATTCTAGATGGGTAATTATCAAACCTCGTTCGTATTATGACAAACTAACTGTTATTTAGTGAAAAGGACCTGATTTTGAAAAGAACTTTTAATCATGCTTAATTTCTGTTACCTTATCGGTTGATAGCCCGTTGTGTTGCTCCAGTGTGACGTTAATTGAAAATACCACTACCACTACGACCTTATCGGTTGAAAAACTATATAAATTCGTATTTGAATTGTCATTAGAGCTCTTTAAAGTATAAAATTTCCAATTTGTTACATAGTAAAACTCGAGTTTTTACCAGCAAAAATGAAGTTATGATAGCTTTTTCATTGTGACGATGGTTCGCACTTTTATCCTATTACGCTGTTCCCCAAATCCTCCTTTTTCCTTTTACGACATTTTTTACTTTTAGTTGTCTTGTGCTTGCCGCAGCTTGGCCAAATATGGTCCTTGCGCCATAAAACCTAAAACCAACCAACCAATTAAATACCAATAACCGATTGTGTTGCTCCATTATGACGTCAATTCAACTACCTACCATATAAATTGCTTTGATATTCAGTTTAGTAACGCGGGGATATTTTTGTATCTTTCGGTATTTTATTGCTTTAAGAAGGCTAATTAAACGAAACGCGCATAAAGACAGATAACTTCAATCGGAAAAGAAATAATTCATTAATGGCACTACTGCTGCTTTAAACAACACTATATTTTTCAGATAATTATGCAGTAGTAGATAAAATTTTCCAATATATCATAAAAAATTTCTATAAACTTGGCTCTTATCTAAAGTGATATTTTTGTTAAATCTTCAAAACCTAAAACAGAATTTAAAACCTAAAAAAGCTTAAAACATTGGTTGAAACTCTAATTTAAGATTTTAGTACCTAAAAATCCTGGGTCTAAAGTGCAAGATTACTAAAGTGAAATTTTCATGCTTCATCGTAGTTGAATGTTTTCCCGTGTGATGCGCTATTGCAAGCAAACTGATTTTACTGCCATCTGGCTGTAGTGTAAGTGTGTTAGTTTACATCAGTCTCACACACACAAGACCCCAAGTCTGTTCAGCTGCGAAACTACCGTTCTCACCGTAATGTAATGAGTGTTTCTAGTTTTGGTGTTAAATTTCAGGTTATTTTTTTGTTAGTTTTTATTTCTTGTTCTATATTTTGCTTGTATTGATTATTTTAAAGAATGCTTTTAAGTTCTAATATGTTGCTTTATAATAAGTATTGTTTTCTTTATTTTTTAATTTTGTTTCCATCCAGTACGGCACGTATCTGACAGTTGGATGTTGAAACAATTTTTTCTTGAAGTATCTCGCTTTTTTTGCTGTAGAAATCCGAAATCCCATATAGTGTTGAATTATTTTTGTTTAAATTAATTTTGGCGTGCTTTTTAAAATTTTATTTACATCTTCCAAACAGAAATTTATTCAAGGACATTTGACGAATTGCAGTGCAGACAATTTTAGCAAGGTTCAGTGTAGTGTTTTTCTTTTGATAATTCTTTTACATTACTTAGCATTACAGGTCTATATAGTTTAACTTTTTGAATTGGAATCATACTTGATAAACTTATAAATTCTTTTAATCTAGTGATATACTTATTTTCATTGATTGAAATTTGTTTTGAAAAATTTACAATGACTTTTAACCTTGACATGCAACTTATTCCTCATGCAAAATTCTTGTATGATTTGAATTTAACATGTTCAAAACAATACATTTTTCTTTGCTTTAGAGTAAATATGTAAATAAATTTTTGAATTTGTACATATGAAGTGAATTTTTCAAAATTTATCATTGAAAAATTGAATGATTTGTAATTAGTAAATAAGATTTTAGGGAGGAAATATTGAAATAAACAAATTAAGGTTTTCCTAATGATGCTAATAGATAAAAAATGGGATACATTTTAGTCTCAAATTATTTTTTGAATTTCGATTCACCAAATGAAGTTTAATTAAAGTAGTTTGATAAATGGATGTATTTCTTACTCATACAATGGTGAGCTATGTGCTGAAATGTTTAGTATTCATTTCGGATTCTGTCTTATATTTGAAATATTACATAATAGTGACCCACATAACTTCAATGTCATTTCAGGTTTGATAGCTTATCAAAAAATGCATTGCTATAGAAAAATTATTAGTTGTAATAATTACTGTTGATTAGATTTTTAAATTGCTGTATTGTTCCTTTGATATATGCAGCACCACAGCCAATATTGTCCACATGTTGTACTGTTTCTTGTACAGAAATAATATGTCAACTTGCAGTCATTCCAGCAGTTAAATCATTCTATGAAAAGCTATAAAAAAAATTCTGTGATAGGCTACTCATTTTGTCAATGTTTGTTATTTTTTGTAGGAAAATTTTGTTTTTGCCGTTTGCTCTTTAAGTAGAATTGATTTTGCTCCATTATGATTCTAAAAGTACACACCTCTCACCTACTTTTACTGTCTTATAACTTTTATGTGTTGAACAACCTTACTTTTTTGTCTTGTGCTTAACCACTCCTCGGTGATATTTGATTTGTAGTAACCTGTTGTGCATTAATGAAATATGGTTTTTATGGTTCATTTTGGTTTCCACAAAAAATATTTTAAATAACTAATTCTGCCTGATACAGTATCATGTTTACCCATGGCCATCTAGGGATGCCTGATTCCCTCTTTCGTGACATCACAGTAATTGGCTGAGTTCGCCAAAAGGCAGAAATGCAAATTCAGCTCCTAATGTCTACTTCCGTCTAATGAACATTAATAGATCATCTTTCTTGAGGCTTGAAATTATTTTCTCTTCTGAATTTATCTGTGTGTGAACCTGCTTTTGATACAAGTAATAAAAATTACCCCAATTTTAACAAAAATCACTGAATGATATTCACCAAAAATGAGCTGAAATTACGTTGGTAATTGTAGTTACGTTTTAAAATTAACACAATTAATTTCCTTGCATTTTTAGAGCTTTCCTTGACAATGTTTCTATATTATAAATGATTAGTTTTAAGCTCATAGTAATTGCATCTAGTTTTTATCACATTATTTAAGGATATGAAATTAACTTCATTCAGCTTTATCCATGGACTGACTATTGCTTTTAAATAATTATAAATTAAGGCAGCTACACATTTTTCTAGTTTCTCTAGTCGCAGAATAAGTAGTTTTGGGAAACTAGGTTTTGTGCAGTTGCCAAGATTTGGTTATTTTTATCAATATCTGTTACCATAATTGAAAAAATAAACTGAAATTTTAACTTTTTCCTTGAGAATTTTCTTAACCTTTCGTCGGGCGCAATATGCTGACCACTGAGTTCGGGCGCAATGTGCTTGATGGGCACATTCAAAAGCATAATAAACACCTAATTAAGTTTATTTATTCAACTGCCAAGTGATGAACATCATTATTAGGGGTGTCAAGAGAAGAAAAATACAAAAGTTTCTGCTAAAAACCATGTATTTGACATAAAACTACTCGAACAAATTTTAATGAAATTTATGACCAACTATCAAATACGATAAATGAAGTAGAGTTAGAAAATCGTGAAGTAAAAAAAGTAAAGTTAGAAAATAGTTTAAAAACGTTCACACACAGTATTAATATCTATTTAGTCATCTTCGGAGAGGGGGTCTGTACCTTCTCAGTGAAGTAAAGTAAAAAATGTGACGAGTTCGGGCGCAATGAGCTTCTCTGAACTAAACTTGAACAACTTCCCGTAGTGAGGGTCAAGGACAAACTAAGTGGGAAGGTTGCATAGAGCAAGTAAAAAGAGGCAGCTACTGGGAGCGCCAGGTGCCAACGCCACCTAGCGACGGAGCAAGATGACAAAATGGCCTCACTGTGCCTGTCAGATCAAATGCGCCTGACGGAAGATTAAAATAAAGAACAATCCCTGCATTTTCTTTTTAAAGAAAATTATCTCCAAAGGTGGTTGGATTCCTTTAAAATGTGATATCATTGATGTAAAAATATTATCAACACAATTGGCACATTGTGCTGAACTAAAATTAAATTTTGTAAGAGTATGTATGAAGGTTATTTTTTTATTTGAAATTATACCCTTAATCACACAATGAAGATTAATAAATTTATAGGTTAATACACACTGTTCTCTCAGAAACATAGTTCACATTAGGCACATGTTTTAAAAATATTGAATTCAACTTTAAATTTTGAGCTCACCAATAGGCTTAGTGATCAGGGTGTTGGCTTCGAGATCGAAAGATTCCTGGTTTGAATCTAGGGTAAGGCATGGATATTTGATCATCCGAAATGAATGTGTGACTTCTATAAAAGGATTGCCTAGAATGTGGTAAATATGCAAGGTAATGTGAACCTACCCCCATGGTGCACTAGGATAGCTCAAAGTAGATCACAAATCCACCCTTGCAATGCCATTATGAGTAATGTTCAATTTGTTGGGCATGAGGAAAAAAGCTTTCATTTTTGTTTCAACTTTTAAACCATCCAGAAATAAATATCCAATCTGCGTTTAAATAAAGACCACATATTTCATGTCATCATTAAACAATTATTTTTAAATTTGATAATGGTCATTAACTATGCTGCACTTTTAGCACTAGAACGACAGGCACTTTTGTTACCCTAAAACATCCAACAATGTTGCTTCGACACCAGGATATAAATTAAGTAAAATAGGTATTAAATATAAACAGCATCATTACTATTTTTCGTTGATAGCAAGTTTATTTTACAATAAATTTTTGACAATATGGTTATTTACACCTACAGAAAAATGCAGTAAATACAATATTTAAAGATATTTTTCATAATCTAAATGTAATTTGTATTATGTACGTAATAAACAATTGGTACAGTAATTTTTCTGTACATTTTTTGCACATCATTTTTATGCATAACTACCTTTTGTTTGTTGCATTTCCATTACACTTTTTGGTTTTACATTTTCTGCATTGAAGAGAATTTTTTCAGACTGAATCCAAAGAAAATATTCCTGCTTATTATATATTGTATTATTTACATAGTTTGAATGTAGTTCATTTGCTACATTCTGTATATAATGCCTTAAATGCATTTACAGAAGAGATTATATATACCCGGGAATTTATACCTATGCATTTGAAGAATGGGTTAATTATCTAATGCAGGTTTAAATAATCCTAAAAGTTTATGCTGCAAGATCTAAAATATTGAAAAATGTATGGATGGACCATCTTCCAGATCCAACTTTCACATGGTACTTTCTTGCCATTTGATTGACAATATCAACACCATGTTTGGTTTAATTGTAGAAACTTACTTTTGGGGGTCTTTTATCTGCTATTGTGTACTTGAATGAAGGGTGCTAGAAAAACATTATTTTGCTTATCTTGATACACTGTAAGAGTATTACAGGTACTTTCATGTTTGTATGCATTTGTGGAATAAAGAATAAGGCATTCTGGCAATGCTTTTGGCATACTTTTTGTTGCCAAGTAAAAATTTCTTTGGAAAACAATGTTTTAAGCTAGCAGAAAATAATTTAAAAAATTAAGTAAAAGAATTTTAAAACAAAAAAATCCACACAAATGATTATTCTGACTACTGCTAGGTAAGTTTTAAATTTTATGAAAAAATCTTTACTTTTTCTGAAATATTGTTATAGAAATTTGTCCAAGTTAAATAATTTATTTTAATTTTAATGGAACCAGGCTATATAATATGAATGTTATAAAAGATCACATTAATTCTATCAAACTATAGTTATTTAGGCATGATAAAATAACAGATGGATTTACAAAAATTAATATAAAATTAAGATAATGGCAAGGTTGCCATAATCCTAATAAAGGGGATCACTTTTGCCTGTCACTACAAAAAGCATGTCAAAAAACACATCAAAAGTTTTGCCACAAGTCTTTATATCAAAGCTGTACCAATATCAGCCCTTCAGGTAGAGTTTCATATTTTTGCAAATAAGGAAAAGCATGGTTAAGCCAATTTGAATCAAGTGATTTTTATTAAAAAATCATTGATTTAAATCAAAATTTTAAGTTTCATTTTCCGTTTTGTATTAAGTTAATTAATATTGAAAATGAACAAGTGATACATGTTGTTTTATTCAAATAAGAACTATCAAATAAGTTAAGTTATCTGTTTATGAAAAAAAATAACACATACAATTACAAAAAATTAGTCACAATGAAAAGTTTTCTGCAGTATCACAAAAGCATTCTAATTTTGTACGTAAATCTATATAATTAAGAATTTTAAAATTTTAATTAGGAAATTTTATGCATTGATCCCAAGAAATTCTTTATACTGCTTGCATAACTATTCTGTATTTATAGAATTGAAATTTCGAATGTAAAAGTTAATCCGCCAATCTACTAATTGAGTATGTTATAAAATAGATTATGGAATGAGAAGCTGAAAGGCTATTTTAATGATTATGATATTTTTATTGCAAGCTCAAAATTCCACTCAATTGGCATATTCTGGGGGAATGCTATTACCTTTATTCTATGTTCATAGAAAAAGCTTCATTTTCTTGTACGTTATGTATAAACCTTTATGTGTGTGCTTGGAATATAACTTTAAAATACTTATCAATGCTTTGAGAAAATTTGGAAAATAAGCATATTTGATTTCAAATTTATGCATATTTTCATGTCTTGTCTCATTTTTTACTATTTACTTAAAAATAACAATTTTTCACAAATAAGTACTTTTTGCAAGCTAAATATTAATAAGAAGTAAGAATTCATGAATTTTGTTCCTTTTATTTTTGCTATTGGTGACATGATTTTCTTCTCAAAAACAAGTCTTCAACCAATTAATTACTTTATATAAAAATTTAAAAAATTCTATACATTTCATTCATATATGATAAATATATAATGCAAACAAATTCTGAAAATTTTCTGATTTTTGATTAATTTTATACAGAAATTTATAATATGTGATGCTAGTGGGATTTAATTTATATAGGTCCAAAAAATCTCATGTCACCATTTATGGGTTAAATCAAACTAACCTAAACCTCGAGTACCAGATGCAAAAACATTGTTTATGCATGGCATTTTGTTTTGCTGTTCTATTTAGTCTGATTTACTTTGCTAATTCCTATATTGCGTTTTAATCTTTCAAAAATTTTCCCAGCTATATTTTTCGATACATTAATGGTATTCATTATAAATACTAATGTTCAACATAAATCAAAACTATCTAGAAATTACAGTGATTTTCATGTCTCATGTCCAACAAGTTTAAACTTGTACGGGCACAGGATTAATTAAAATCATAATCAATTTAAATTTAAAAATCTGATTTAAATAAAGTAAATCTGATTTTTACGATTTTTTTAAAGTCGTGATTTTTTCATACCCTGTTTTGAAGTCAATAGCAACCCAAAAATTTTATCCCTTTTTATCTGGTTCGGATGCTATAAATTGGGTGAATAGGCATTGAGTTTTACTAGGAAGTAACTGTTTGTCGATTGTTATTTTCACCAGGCATATAGCTCCAAAAATAATTTCTAATAAATTGATCCCAAACTTCAGAAATCATAGTAAAATTCACTTGAAGTCTGAGAACATGGATTTTAGGACAAATTTTAAATATAGAAATATTTCTCAAAATCTATTTCTTCAAAAAATGAGTTAAGCCCTAAGCCAGACTGCAGGGAATATGGTTCAATAGTTTTAGCACCACTTACTCAACGAGCATAGCTAGCATATGCTAGAAAAGCACACATTTAGTTGATGGACATAGACCAACTTTCATCTTGCAAAACTCCTTGCTTCAATTTCCGTGCATTTCCTTATATGGTCATGAAAAGTAACGATTAACTCAAGATGGAGTCATTAACATTTTGCTTAGCAAAATTACCAGTGCCACAACTTTCACGGCAGCAAATCAACCACTCCAAGCATTCCTATTATATACCATCCATTATATCTATTCGGTACCACCCTGAGTGACATGTAAATCCAAATTATACTGGAGATATTCAGCATTATCTGTTTTACTTCAGATTCATTTTTACGTTATCTGGTTTTGTTATCAAAACCAAAACTCACCACCATCAGATTCATTTCCAGATAGTTCTCACAACAAATTTGCAATTTCTTTCCATTTTATACTTTTTCTACGAGACATATTTTTTGTCTTGTAACGTTCAAAAGCACCTGTGAATAAATTGCCTTCTCAAGTCAAAAGTGCAAATGATGCATAAACAAACGTAAACACGCGAGTATGATTGCACTATTTTAACTTGAAAGGAATATAAATGTATTCAAGGTCAGATAAATGAATAAATAAGCATTGTAAAATGAAGTGTTTATAGCTTATTTTGCGGCTGGCTGCTTTTTTGCTGAATGAAAGCTATTTAGACTGAGAAATCTGCTTAGTGTTGAAAAACACAAGTGGTCGTTCCAGGTAAATATAACTAGAATTTCTCTAAATTGAGTTACACAAAAAAATTCCACTGTATGCTCATCCATCAAGTAAAGTGATTTAAAGTCACTAGAAATCATCAAAACTTGACAAAAAATGCAAAGGCAAGAAAGCCACAGACTTGATTCTATGTCGAAATGACACCAACCACTTGTATTCATTTATTTCCAACAGAAAAGCCACAGTAATGTTTAACATTTGACATCTATTTTTGCAAACAATAATGCTTACTGTTTTGCCCTAATTTTTCTATATGTGAAGTTTGAAAATGATCGATGTGGGTAAATTTGTGGTGCCTTCAAAAACCTGTCAATCATAAAAAAACAAATTTTTGGCCTTAAGGAAACAACAATGTTATTTTTAAGGCAAATCAATCACAGTGCAGTGTTAGAACAAAACAAACTACTGAACTACAATGCTTATATTATCAGTACACAGTTGGAGCCGTCACGACTCGGTGGGTATGCCACTGTGCTAGCAACCAAGTTGTAGGCGGCGCAGGTTCGATTCCTGTTAGGCGCATTCCTCCATGGGTGTATTTCTGTCTTCTGTGTCAGTAAAATTTTCATTGTCTGTGTGTCTATTACTTAATATTGTATGTTTTGTGTCTGGTGCATCATGGCCAAATATAGCCTTGCACCATAAAACCCTAAAAACCAACTATCAGCACTCGGCTACATGTTGTGATGTCGCAGTAGTGAATCACTACCAGTAGCAGGCCTTCTCAGGCCATGGCTTTGGTTTACCACCTTTCACAAGTGGTAAACATTCTTTACTGTTGTCACAAAAGGTAATAGGAAACGAAAGGTCAACTACACATTAATACAAAATATGCAGGAATTATCCAAATATTTTTCAAAAGAAAAACATTTTATTAATTTAGAGTGAAATTATTTCTTATTTTTAACATGAAATGGTTTTTAATTATATATATAATCTCAATTCAGAATTGCAAAAGTAAATATAATATCCCAAAAAAATAGCGAAATGAAAATAATAAATGTTTTAAATGAAATCAATTATTCTGTATCGATTAATCTTAAAATATTCCTTCTAAACCATTTTGGCAATTGTGGGCTTGATTGAAAGAAAATTCTGGGCCAACAAAATTAATAACAGAAAAATTCTTTTCATCCTTTGAATTTCGTATTTAATTGTTCACTTCTAATTTGTCATTGGTTGCCTCTTTCTACATCATTTTTCTGTGTAAATACTGCAACTACTATCTCAGACTTTAAATAATCAACACTGTATTCATTAGCAATTACTGTGAACCAATCATCTTCACATATTCGGTGTGTTTTTAGTTCCTTTGTGAGGTAATTATTTGCATAATTCTACTATTATAGGGTTTTCAGGCTTTTATGTTTTTTTATCTAAAACCCTAACCATATTGATCTTCGTTTTCACTCTATTGGTGTTTGGAAGAGTATGAATTTTCCTTGATCTTTGCTGTTCATATGTAGAAAACACCAATTTGTTGATTGGGTCTGGTACCTCCCTGATGATGCCAATGGACCCACCGACACCTTGTTAATTTCATTTTGCACTTTTGTTTTATTAATTTTGTTTAAAACTTTCATTTTATTGCATTTTCTTGTTCTCTTTTTGTACTTCTGTTTTGTCGTGTTTATCTTTTTGGAGTGGTTATATTTTTACTTTTTACAATTCTGGGAATTGAGATTATTAATATTTCCCTGCCAGATGTAGATGCAGCTTATATGTTCTTGTCTGCCAACATTTTTATTCATTGATCTTATCTTTAAATAATTTTCTCAACCCTTCTGCCATTTTCAACTGAGTTTATATATTTCAATAGTAAAATTAAAATATGTATTAAAATTGTAAAAGTTTATTTCAACTCAAAAACTTAACATTGCTCCCTTTTTCCTTTTCAAGAATTGTCTTGTTTTCAAGAGTTTTTATGGTGTAAAAATTTTCTCTTTCAATTAGGTACAGCAAGGTAACTTTCAGACTTGTGCATTAAATGTCCTCATCCTGGTAACAATGTCTTTAATAGTCTTAAAGTATGAATGGCAAATGACTGCATAAGCGAGGAAATGGATGTTCCTTGGAAATATTTCAAGATAAAAGTTGGCTCATCATGGTACTTCCTTTAGTTTATTAAGTTAATAAAATGAAAAATTTTGCTCTACTTTTGTAAAATCTTAACTACTTGGCTTATTTTTGCATGCAAATTTTCAGTTTGTCTGGCTTTTATGAATGAAACAAAAGTATTGTAAAGTTAAAATAAGAATTTTTCAGATAAAATGGAATTGCATCAGTAACTGAGAGAAATATCTGGTTAATTGCAATGAAGGTATTTACTTAGGCTTGGAGAATGTCACACTATTTAACTGTTTTTAAATACTTTTAATCTGAAGCTAGAATATCAAGAAATGTCAAAGTTTAGTTTGGTTTAAAGATTCAGGATTTAGTAGATGCTTTAAAAATATCCATATTCAAAAAGCAATTTTATTTGTCAGTTGTGAATTGTTACCATGCCTTTTAAATTAATAGTTGAATAATTTCCATGCATTGGATGAAGTTAATGAGTTGAATATTTTTTATCAGATATTCAACTCATTAACTTCATCAAATTCTAAAAGCAAATGATAATTCTAAAAATATTTGATAATAATTGAAACAATGTAAATAGCATTACTTTTGTTGTGTAGTACTTGTTTTTCTATTCTTTTTACTGCAACTAAGTTTTAGGGTATTAATGTTTTTCGCTTTTTCTTCAAGAACAGAAAGATTTTAATACCTCATTATTTAATTTCTGTCTCTTAGTTCATATATTTAAAAAGTTTGCATGGCTAGTTATGTACAGTTGTATAGATGGAGAAGAAAAGAACAACTTGCTATTTTCTTCTGTTCTGTTAGACTGGACACAGCCTGTCACTTTTTAAAAGTAATGTATGAAAGACGTACTTCATAACAGGTCGAGAAGTTGTAGGGAGTCTGAGCTGAAAGCCCTCCATCTCTTGTGAATCTCGAGTCTTGATTGAGATTACTTTGTCAGAGCTTTATATAGGTTTCATCAAGACATGGAGATAGTGATCGAGACTTGGCGATTGAGGGTGAGGTACCAATGGAAAGATTTCCTTCTCGGTGGGTGGAGCTAGAAGAGACCAGGCACTTTGATGACTGACATTTCAAAGTTATTTGGAGAATAGGCAAGATACAGAATACTTTTAGGAAGATTAAAAATGGTTTTAGGGGGATTAAGTAAGATCAAGTGGGTTATTGACAATTTAGGATAACTATAGGTTAGTTGGATGATGAAAGTCATACCTGGGGATATGCATTATCCAATCATTATCAATATTCTCTAGCTGATTGAAAAATTTAAGAACAAGATTACTTCATGGGTGGAGATAGGTTATACTGCTATATCTACTGTATTAAGTTAATTTTGTAGTGGTCCACTGAACTTTTCATGAAACCTACTCTGCTTTTTGGAAAACACTATCGTTAACAAATGATTTCTGTTTTTATATTGTGGAATAAAATTTAAACTTTGGAAGGAAAGCATTTTCTTTTTCCTCTACTGTTAACGTGTGCTAAGTTCGAAACAGCTTTTCTTCCTACAGTTCTTGACCTGCTCCATTGTCCATTCTCTGCTTTTCCTGCTTTGTTCTCCACTCTGCAGATTCAACTCTCTCACTCTGTTCTGAATTGTTCTCCACTTTTCTAGTGACCCATCGCTTTCATTGTTCTCAGTTCTTGAAATGCTCCCAGCTGAACACAGCCCCGATTTTTAAGCAGCTTTGTAAGACGACCAGTTAAGTAATTATGAAGTTTTATAATTTACGGTTATAACATAGATGGATTTTTAATTTTAAGTAAATTAGGTATTTTTAAAACCAATCTTGTTTTTATTATTAGTCATGTGGCTATGATTTTTTAAATCATTATTGGTTCAAATGAAATTTCCAAGATCATATTTTCATGTTGAATAATTTATTTAGTAAGCAATGAAAAGAAATTATTTCATAAAAGAAAATCAAAGTTTTCTAAAGAATGTGTATTATATTTTTATAATTTCATGTAAGAATTCCCCTCGGGACACATCTTTAGGTGTGTACAGGCATCATGAACCCAAGTGAACTGCTCTTCTCCCATGGGGTTTACTGTCTTTGGTAAACATGGGAATCGTACTCCTGGGGTACCCAAGCGATCTTTTCTCTTTTCCTCCTACTGTTCTTTCTCCCACCCCCTCTTGTTTATCCCTTTCATGTGTCTTGTGAACAGCATTGTAATTATGAACAATTTTGCTTTGAAATCCAATTATCATATATCATCATCAATCATATCAAGATTCCAATTTGATTTGCTTTTTTAAAAAAAATTCCATCACTATGTGTTGAGTATTTTCCTACGAGATGGTGCGTGGACAACCTGACCACTCGGGGATGTCACAGCGCCTTCAAAGGGGCTGCTTAGCCACCCCCTGTTTTCTTGTTTATCTGTCACTTGCGAGGGGACTGCCTGCTGAGAACAAACCTCGCAGCTTTGCTCTCCGTTGTTACTTGTTAATAAATCTTTTATTTGTTAATCCTGAGTTCTATTCTGTTAACTCACAAGCACAGAACGGGATCGATTGACGTGTCCAAACATTTGGTCCGTCGAGCTGGAGAAAGGTATTTTATTAAGCAAAAGTATCAGCGCTTCTTTGTCTTCAGCGACGCCATTGCTGTGCCTCCCTTGTGAACTGCGACTGCCATAGTTCTTTGCTACTGACGCTTAGATACTTTCAACCGAGTTCCAGTTGGTTCATCGTGATGTCTCTTCTCAAGGTGCATTTGTAAAAAGACTGTTGAACGTTCGAATTTTCTCTTGTTGAAAACAAATATTGAACAAGAAATTTCGAACTGTGGCATTTTCCAGGTCCAATTCTTCAAAGATCAGCTTGAAGTGACACGTAAGAGACTTACTGAACTTTATGATTCCATCTGAAACAAAACTTGAATACTTTGGCAGTTACTTTATTGCATACGGAAAGAAAGTTGAGTGAAAATACTCCCGAAATTAATGCTTGTGAGTCTCATCATATTTTGAATCCGTACCTTGAAGTTCGATTACCAACCCTAGAACTTCCAGTTTTCAGTGGTTCTATCGAACAGTGGATGTCTTTTCGTGATTTGTTTAGAGCATCCGTTCATTCCAACAGACAACTTTCTGATGCGCAAAAGCTTCACTGGTCTTCAGTTCTTTGGGTTAGTGCTGCAGCTAGGGATGCCCTGGGTGAACCGGCGAATCCACATCCTGATACTGTAACACTATATCATGGTGGTATCTTGAAGTGTGTGCTGAGGCTGGAATGTTCCAGAGCCAGTAACCACTTCCCCTTGTTGGACTCCGTGGTGGGTATGGGTCCACCATGAAGAAATTAAATATTCAATCTATGGATCGAAAATTTTCTTTGTGCCCTAGAGGAGGCCTGAATCCCTCTAACAATGTTAATTTCTTAATACCTAAATTTTTAATTATCAATAACCCTGAAGGGAAACTTGGACCTTTTTCACCATTTACTGTACAAAAATATATTCAGTCTGTTGCTGGTGAACCAAAAGCAATAAAGAAATTGCGGTCTGGTGAGCTTTTCATAAAAACTGTATCTGCATATCAATCTGAGCAACTAGTGAAATTAAACCAAATTGACGAATTAAAAGTTAATGTAACTCCACACAGAACTTCAAATTCTAGTCATGAAGTTATATCTGAATCTGATCTTTTTAATGTATCTGAACAGGAGTTTATCGAAGAATTGAAATCTCAGCATGTTTGTTCAGCCAAACGCATCTGCATCAGACGAGATAAAAGTATTAACACAAAACGTGTAATATTAACATTCAACACACCAGGCATGCCGACATCCATTAAAGCAAGATACTTAAATTGCAGCGTTAGACCATTCAATCCAAACCCCCAAAGATGCTTTAAGTGTCAGGTTTGGACATTCCCAGGCTTCTTGCCTATCACCCACAATTTGTGCCAGATGCTCAAAACCCGAACATGGTGAAAACTGCACTGATGAACCTGTATGCTTCAATTGTAAGGGAAATCATCCTACTCCTACTTACTCCAGGTCTTGTCCTCGATGGAAAAAAATCCAAAGCATAAAGATTTCATATCTTGAAGCAAAAATCTAGTAGAAAGTCGAACACAAAGAACAAATATTTCATACCCATCTGTAATCAAAACGATGAAATCCGTTGCTATCCAAACAGATACCATTCCCAATGAAGAAATTAAAAATACAATTGTACAAAACAAAGAAACAATCGTCCAAGAAAAAGATGCAACCATTCCAAAAAGGCAACCAGAAAAATCAACAAAAACACAAACATTGCCAAACCATCTGGTCTTGATCTTAAACACACTTCTAAAACAAAATCACAAATGAAATTAGATGCTACAAAATCTAATAGAATCGATGAAAAAATACTGGGAGACCTATTCATCTTACTCATCTGGTGAGAAAATGGAAATAGACAAAAATAAAAAGAGTAGGCACAAAGGAAAAAATTCTGATAGAATATCATAATGGTTAATAATATTTTGAAATTGTAAAGGCTAACGTAACCATGTGGAGACTGATTGTTGCCATCCTGTATGTATTGGTCTGCAGAAAATTTTTTTGACATCGGCGTATGCACAAAAATTGGAAGATATATTGCAAGAAGAGATAATTTTAAAAAACAATCATGCTAGTGGTGTAGCGCTTCTGACTTGTCTGGATTGTCCATCTTCGGCTGTTAAATTTCATACTTTCAAAATTGTATGCATTTTTATTTTGTACGTATGTAAATTAAATTTTTCAGTCTCATTAGTTATGCCTCAGATGATGATCTTGTTTTTATTGTCTGACTTTAAATATTTTTATTCTCATCTACACATTTTAAATTTACCTTTTATCTTTATCTTGGACTTCATTTTTAAGTGTTCTGTGCTTTTATTGGGCTATATTCTGTCTTGTGTTTGGCGCAGCTTGTCCACTATTGGACCTTGCGCCATTAAACCCAAATCAACCAACCATCATGTAAGAATTCTGACAATAATTTAGTACTGCTTTAAAAATGCAAAGAAATTGAGACAAAAGGATGCATTAGAGATACTTTATTTACATATATTTTGAACATTGTCGAATAATATACAAATTAACCTAAAATGTTGAAAACAAATTATGTACAAATTAATTACACTTGTACCAAGTGTCTCCAAGATTGATTCGCTTTCATCATTTTTAATAAAATAGTTTTTAACTCTACTATACTTTTTTCTTAATATCCAGGTGACCTTTTTGTGCAAAACAGTGTTTTGATATGGCTTGTCTTTTGCTAACATTAAATCTTAAACTGAAAAGTTTGTTTCTAAACATTTTCAAAATTTAATAGTAGAATATATATTGCATTTTCTTGAAAAGTGACGCAACTTAAAAAGTAAGTTTTGCAGGAAAGCCTAAAAAGATTAAAAATCTGAAGTATGTAGAATTTTTGTGTATATTTACTGATTTCATTTCCATGGTTTTCTCAAGTTTAATAGAATTACTTGTTGAATGAAAAAGTTAAATCTTCATTTTGAGTTGTAGCATATATTCTAGAATAATTTATTACTCTTGTGCTTAAAAAGAAAGCAAAAATATGTGAAAACTATTTAGAGTCCCTTTCCAAATTATTAGATTCACTTCAAATTTTTTCAAAATTCATTCAGAAGAAAAAGCTTCTTATTTAAATTTTACAAGCCCAATAGTCGTTGTTTATTATATTTCAACATTCAAGATTAACAAAACATGCAAATTTGGTAGTTATAATCCAGTATTTATTTTTGTCCAAATATGTAGACAACAAACATTACAGAATTAAAAAAAATTGGGGGCTATCAACTTCGATTTGTTTTGGCTTAATGTTAATGTTCACTCATAGTGTTTCCTGAATTTGAATAAGGTTTCCAGACAAGAATAGTTTTCTCAACCAGTCTAGTTTCTGAGGTAAACACTTTTACCATAACTCTTACACGTTTATAATTGTAATTATATCATATCTGGAAAATTTCCCAACCCAGGTAACACATTTTTTAATAAGGCTTACTGATCTTTCTGTTTGTCTGCGAACTTCATCTTATAATAAATAAAATCGGAGGTTTTTTACATTTGAGAATCATTCTTTTATTTGAGATAGGAGCCAGTTCCTTAACTCATTGCATCAGTCTTGTTATGGTGTCCTCTTTTCCACCTTGCTGATGCCAAGATTCCTGTTTCCTCTGATTTACGGAAAAAGTTATGAATTTGGTTGATGTTTCACTCGCTAGATTATATTTTTGATCTAGGGCACCTTGCAAACAGAATTCAAAATAATTTTGAAGCTGCTCTCATTAAAATTAAGCGAACAACCAAAATATTCAGTTTAAAAGTAGATATTAACTTATGGGTCATGCAAGATGAGCAAATGAACTCTTTAAAATTGGTGGCATCTCACCAATTTTAATAAAAACGTGTTCTTAATTAGGTTGCATATAGTAATGAGCAACTGCAAAATATTAGGTTTCAGAAATGTATACTTTGTTATTTATTGACATTAAAAGTACAGTCACAAATGTTGATTTTTTTTAGCTCTTAAAGTAGCCTGTTTGCAACCCTATATTTAAGTTAGTATAAGTTGACACAAATTAAAATTTGTATTGTTCCATTCTTCAGAAAAAGGTCTCTTATGAAAAGTCAGAATATAATTTAACAGCCTTCACTAATGAATCTGTGAGATTGACAAAAATAGAAATTTTGCCAATTACTATAATTTCAAATTGCTCTGGTTTACCTAGAACTGGAAAGACAATTGAAAATTGTTCTTAATGAAGAGCTTTTTATAACAAATATAGCGCTGTAATTTAGTGATTCCTTAGTGAAGAAAAAACATTTAAAAGTAAAATTATGGGAAAATGTAATTTTTTCAAATGCATATTTAACTGAAGGAAAACAACGAAAACATCATATTTTTAACATGGACCCAAGTCTTGCCCTGAAATTTTCATTGTTACATTTTGCTTATTTTCACCCCAGGAACATTTTTAACTAAATAAAAATATTGTGTACATGGTAAAATATCACATGAAATTACTTTTGTAAACTCTGTTTTCTTTGCTTAATCCAAGAAGTGTTCCATCAGTGAAATAATCATAGTTGGAAAGTTCATTTTGTTAGTCGAGCCTTTTTGATTTGTATATATCCTTAGGAAATGTAACTGAATAAATAATTACTTGTGAATATTAAGTATTAGACTGGTAAATACTTCTAATTTTGAGAGTAAAAAGAATAAAATCCCTGATCTTTCAAATGTTGATGTGGGAGCTCAAATGTTTTAATGAAATACCAGCAGCTATTATGGGAATGTGTAATTATCATTGTTGCTTCCCAATTTTTTGTTACATCCCAGTTGTACATTGCTCACAAATGCTTGTTTCATATTTATCACAATCACTAGTAGTCAATTTGTTGATGTTAACTATAATTTACTTTTTATAGTTAAAAATTATTTCGTATTTCATTGTTGATGTGGGGTTTCATTTCACTGTTGTCATTTAAAACTATCCAAAAAATCGTTTGGTGACAAAATTTTGAGTCACCAATTGAGTAATGGGCTGATACAGTGTTTTGTGTGATACTGCTTTTGTTGCTGTTGCTTTAGAACTCAAGGCGATCTTGAATTTTTTAAACAAGAAATAGACATTAAACTATATTCCTCTAAAATAGTTTGTCAGCTTTCCTTCGTGATTTTGTATGCTTATTTAGAGGGGAAGTAGTCATTTTGTAATTTTCTTTTGCTATTTTGAAGGAAAATGAAATGAAAGCCGACTTCCAAACTTCAGCAATAATTTTATATGTAACTAATTAGAATTAATTTGAAAGATGTCTTTAAATTCTTTTAGACTAGAAACTTCCTAAATTCTATCAAAATTAACAATTTTTCATTTTTGCAACTAATTTTTAGATTAAATATATTGTTTAAAGTTATTTCCAAATAGATAAAAAGAAAAATCTTCAGATTACAAAAATATAAAATATTGTTCTCTATGTTAAGTAGGTTTTTAGAAACATCTTCAAAGTTGCAATGTTAAACGATTTCACAACTGCTCTTCAAAGTTGCAAATCCTTAAAATACTGAAATTATCAAAATATTTTTAATATCTTTGTAC
The DNA here is from genome assembly GCA_933210815.1 of Meta bourneti. Lineage (NCBI taxonomy): Eukaryota > Metazoa > Arthropoda > Arachnida > Araneae > Tetragnathidae > Meta > Meta bourneti. Next base: position 28,782,851 of record OW119934.1, read on the forward strand.
GTTAACTAAACCCCTGTCACCATTTTGCCACAGGTTTTTCTTATTTTTGCTCATTTCAGATGGAATGATCCATATCTGACATTTACTAAAAGAAAACATGCATAAATGAATATATCCACAGATTTCCAAAAGGTGAAATCTCAGCACTTGCTGATTGAAGATGTTTCCTTTCAAAACAGCAGCTTCTGATTGTGTGTGGGGCCTCGAAGTTATTTTCTGAAAGTTTGGGCCTTACAGTACTTTCAGATGCAAAAATTTAATTATTTTGAGTTTCGATTTAATTTCTTTTCTAATGTTAGAAAGTTGATACAGATTTTCAAGCAGTTGTAAGGCCATGGAAAAAATGTTGGTCGGTTTTCCATCACATTTTTCCTTGCTTGGATGTTCTAATTCCCATTCCTAGTCTCACTTATTTCTTTATTTTCTTCAAAAATTATTCAGAAATGTCAATCTTGGACAAATTTCTCAATTTAAATTTTCTGTGCCAACTAAAACTACCTCTAATCTTTTGAGGCACAAATTTGTTTTAATCATTTTTGTGAATAATATCAATATTTTTGTATTTAAAACTGGTTAATAATTATGGTATAGTATTAATAAGTATGGTGTAATTTTATGTTTGACATAAAAAACTAAATTTCAATTTAAGAAAGTCAAATATGCCATCTACTGTGTTGCTTTCTTCATCAGTGCATGTTGGTACTTTCTCCTGATTCTAGTAACAGTCATATGATATTACATCGTAAAAGGCATCATTTTTATTGAATATTAATTGCTTAGCATAATTCGTACAAATTAGAACTACAACAGTTAAACCATATTATGATGCTCTGGTCCTTGGAAGTAAAAAATCGAAGTGTATCTAATAATTTGGCCAGGGACTGTATAACTTAAATGCCAAGGTTTGTAGAAAGGGAATAGGTTTGCTCCAATTGCACGAAACATGTTCTGAGTGGGAAAGTGATCATGTTATACCATCTGGAAAGTCAACCACTGCCGCCAAGACCTTTCCAATAACTCTGAATCAAGTTTCAAATTGATTAATAAATTCGCTGAAGACGAATCCGATTCCTCAAAGCATCAATCTTTTTCTTTATTTAGTAGCTGATAATCTGACGCAATCACACACGGAGCTGAAGTGGATACCATTTCTGAGAAAAACAGTTGAAAAACAGAAATCTCCAAGACCATTAAACCTCTCCCCCTATTATTTCAATGATCTTATGGGAGGGATTCCCTGGCCCGTTTTGCACTTTTACCCAATATTTTCTCTTGTAGACCATTCAACAGTGCCATCAAAATTAATTTTTATATAGTTTTAATACTTTACATAGAATGCCTTTTCATTTGTCATTTCACAACTTTTTTAAATACAAAATAAAGCATCTTGTGACGTCTACGTATGGAATACATTTCCTATGTGCGAAGTTCTTACATTTAATAAGCATAGCAAATATTTTATTTATTTTCCATACACGTATTTGAATATGTATTCAATTCATTGAACACAATTAACACTCAGTTAAATGCATCTTATTTGATTGAAAAGTAATCAGTCTGTAACTATGATTTAGTAGATGATTTATTTATAAAAAACAAATAGGTTTTGTCAGTAGTTAATCATTTCTCAAAGAGAAATGTAATAATGGAAGTGTTAAAGTGTAAAAAAGATAAAAAATTAACCTTTATGACACAATTGAATGATCCACAATTCCCTTTCACTAAAAAAATTCCCCGAGAAGAGATGTCTGGTAAAACTTCAAAACGGAGCCCAAGAAGTTCAACCCACAAGGCCAATGGAACAGAGGGAGGGGTTAAGTCTTAGAGATTTCTGTTTTTTATGCTTTCCAACAATGTTTTTCTCAAAAATGGTATTCATTTCATAAATGAGGCTCAGTGTGTAAGTGCCTCATCATGTACTAAATGAAAAAAGATTGATGTTTTGGGGTCGGATTCTTCAGTGAGTTTTAATGTAAGACGCAACCCGTTTCAGCTGTGTTGGAAATGTCTTGGTGCCAGACTTTCCGAATGGTATGTCAAGATACTACGTAAAACGTGTTATCGCGCAACTCACTTTGCAGCCAGATGGCTTCCTCTGACTTAGAGCATGTATTTCAGGAATAATAGACAAAATAATAGTTGAAGAGTAATATAAAGAATTTTAGGATATAATGAATAATATGCAAATGATATTCTTTTACTAATGTGATGTGGCCAAAATATGACCCTTGCACCCTAAAATCCAATCAATTTTTACTAATGTGTAATTTCCTTTACTGCCTAAAGGCTGCTTTGAGAAAAATTGAACTCCTGCCTTTGAACTTTGTGTTATACAATAAGACTTCTTTGTGTTATACAATAAGAGTCCTTTACAATAAGACTGCCCCTTTTGATATGGTTATGTCTAAATAGAAAAATGTTTAGAATTCATGAACAAAATGTTACACAAAAACATTTAGTTGGAATACATTAAGACAACAGAATGAATTATATACTATTGCCATAAAATACAAATTATATTGTGAGTACCCAAATAAAGAAATGTTCCTATTCAAAAATGGCCCTAAAGGGCACATCTTTAGGTGTGTATAGGCATCACAACACCGAGTGATCTGTCCTTCCTTCTGTTTTACCCTCTCCTACCCTTCTGCTTTTTTCCTTCTCATCTTGTTTGGCACGGCCTATCCAAATATGGCCCTTGCACCATAAAACCCAAAACTAACCAACCCATTCAAAAATGAATCCAAACTGATGTCCTGATTACTTCAAGATTTCACTGTCTGCCTTTGCAAAGTATTTTAGGACAGTGGTTTGAGTTGAGCAGGTTAAGAAATATCTCTGTAAAGGAATCGCTATAGCAAAGAACTGTTCAACTAAAAGACCAGTATTTGATAGTAATAATGATGAGTGATAAATAATTTATATTATCAAATGTGATAGAAATTCATATATCCAGAATGAGATAATTACATATTTTTTTTGAAATGTAATAAACAGAAATAATATTTTTATATCAATTTATCAAACATTAGAGAATGGATGAACAGCATTTTTTACAGTTTAAGACATGCTATGAAAATCAGAAACGTTATAAAGGATTTTAATGTATTTTAATTTTACCCATATTGAAGGAATTGTTATCTGCTCATCAAACTACTTTAATAGTATATTATGTGTATAAGAATGCAGTGTCATTTTTTGGTTTTAAATTGGATTGATGTTTGGATAAGTGATTTCAAATCATTTGATGCTACATATTTTGTTAACTAATTTTAATATAAATAACTAAAATATCATGTAAGTAACTGAAGCTATGAAATTTCACTACACTTCAAATCTTAAAATATCTTATATTTTGTGTTTTTATGGTTTTGTAAAATGTTGCATAATCAGTTGTAACATCAACCATAATCATCTTTTACTTGTTTTCTATCTTATTCCTTTGAAGTTTGTAAACTTTTACTATTTTTGTCATATTAAAGAATGTTATTTTTATCTTCTAAATATAGTGTCACAATGGGATAGGAAGCTTATCAATAAATTGCATTCCAAAAAGATGCTGTGGATTTGGTGGAAAGCTAATTGTGTAATCAATAATAGGTATCAGTTCAGCAAGATTTGTAAACACATTTCTTTAAATTTATATCCAATTAATTTTTAGATAAACATGATTTTAAGAATGCTAATATTACTTTCTGTTTTCTAAAGCTGGGTGTCTCGCTTTATCTTTTTATGCTATTATATATATTTCTCTTTTTGTAGAAATATGATTAACTTTCTTAATTATCAGAGAAGTTGTATATTAAGAGAATTATTTTGCATCTTTTTATGTACTCTGCTATATTTTCAATTCAGTTGATACTTTAAAGATAATTTAAGTTCTGGAACTGATTTTGAAATTTTGTGTTTTCAATTTGTCAGCCCTTTTGTAAACCATGTCTAACTTTAATTTCACTAATTGATGCAATCTTTTTTTAATGTTTCAACACTTTTATTAATATTTATTATTTTTTTATTTGATCACAATTTAATATGATGTTTTCCCTTTAAGTGAAGCTACTTAAAATGAAGTATCAGAGGTTAGTGTCCAGTACTACCCCATCTTCTCTTCAAGATTGGTTAGGTCAAAAACTGGAAGATCGTGGTATAGACAGTGTTTATGCTCGTTCAATTTTAAGTCTGCTTCAGCAAGACTATGTAGATATTGAACCCCATGAATGCCAGCATGCCAGGGGCCGCCAGCTGAAGGTGTTGCAAAAGGTATGGAATTTTACTGAGTTCGAAAACTAATTAATTTTTTGTATTATGTGTGAAAGCTCTGATGAGAAAAATGATTCCTGACTGTTTTACTGTGAGACCCAAAGCCACTTTTTATGTCAACAATGATTTCATGGAAATTCTGTAAATATAAAAACTTGCCAAGGGTTTCAAAATAATGTTTCCAAAATCTGCATAGCAAATCTTGCCTCAATGATTTAGATTTTGCTGTTATTTTATTATAGGGTCTTGTTCTGAGTTTGATCAAATGTCATTTATAATATCTGATAATTTCTGCTTCATGTAGGGATGAACAACTTATTTTCTGATGACTTGCTGCTTACTATTAATTTTGATGTACTGCTTTAGATAGCAACTAGTGGTAATAGATAATATCTGCCAACTCTTCTAGATTTTGCAGAATGTCTGTTTTGTTTAGCATTAAAAAATATTTTTTTCCAAGATGGAAATTTTCGAATGGTGCCAAATTCATTTCCATGCCAACCCCATGATAGAATATTAGATAGATGGTTTGCTGTATGGAAACCTACATTAAGCAAGTAAACTTTTGAAAGGGGTGTGATAAACAGTGCAAAAAATGCTTTTAAATTTTATTACTTCTGTAGATTTGCAATGTGAAAACAATTAAAAAGAAACTTCTACAGAATATAAGCTTGCGAGAGTGTTAACTCTTCAAGCAGCTCTAAATGCTTTCTATTTCTTGCTGCTCCATTTAGCACTTTTATAGACAATCTGCAGCAAATGAGTCGAGAAAAATTTATAATTTTCCAAATATAAATTTTATCCGAGTTGTAGGCAGTGCAAGTTCAATTCCTGTAACATGCCTTGGATGTATTTTTCTCTTGTGTCTAGAACTTTCCTTGCATGTGTGTACTTTACTTGATGTCTGTCTTGCATTTGGCACAGCTAGGTCAAATATGTGGCACTTGTGTCATTAAACCTAACTAACCAACCAAAGTTTAATCCAGGATTTATTTGTTCAACATTTAATCTACAATTTATCTAAGTTAATCAAGATTAATGTCTGCATTAAACTTTTAATCCGTATAACTGTTTTTATATTCAATTTTAATTTTTTCGGCAACACTGATTATTGTTCAGCACATTTTTTTCTAATCGGATCACAGGGTTCCCATAGTCAATAAAAGTACTTGCATTTTATTTATAAAACCCAAGACCCCAGAAAGTTCTCAAGAACTATTATTTTGTTCAGTCCATGAATTTTAACCAGGATTCATTTTTAAAAACAATTGTACATAATTAAAAACTCCCAATTGTGCATTTTTCTTTCATTTTTCCTAATTTTTATTTCATTCTGCTGATTGATTTAATAATTTTGTTTTGTTAAATTCATTGCTTATAAGTTCGAGTTGCTTCACTCTGCTGAGTTTTTTAATATGTAAAGTTTCTGGTTTTAGTATGTTCCCTTTTTTGTGAAAACTGATTTAAAAACAAATTTTAAGTATTACTCTCCCTTGCAAATTGGAATTATTTATTTAAGAATATTTTTATACTAAATTTCAGTTTGATAGTCTTGTGACAATTTCATTGGATCTAAAATGAATTAATAAAATGAGATCAGGAAAAGTATAGAAATTATTTTAAGTAAGAATAGAAACCATGTGATCATTTTCATTGTATGCAGCCATCTTTCTATAATTTTCTGTGTTTTCTTGCTTGATTTAGACTTACAGTGATCCTTTGATTCATAAATTAAACAACAAAAGGCTTTGATACAGGAATATTTGACAACATAATTTTGTGGAAATGCTTTTGAATTTTCAAAAACAAGTGTCCAATCATGAAAAATTCTGTCAGTAAAGAATAAATTACTGCTAATATGAGAATGCAAATTACAACTTTTGTGTTTAGAAATATATTACTTTCTAATTGTAGAAAGACATTGACAATACATCTGTGTCATGACATAGACGTATTGTCAACATAATATATATTATGTTGACAATAGTGTCAACATAGTAACATAATATATATTATGTTGAGAGACACTTAAGAACTACCAATATAAGATATACTTATGTTGACACTAAATAAATTTACCAATGTAAGATAGTAAGGATTTTGTGGCCTGGTGTTCATTTCTTAAATTTTCATAATGGATGTTATTTGACTCCATGTATTTTTTGTTATTTTTCAATGATAGTGCTCTCTAGATTTTTGTGATAATTTCTCTTATCTTTTCATGTACATCTAATCAAATACTCGTTTTGGAATGTTTCATTTTAGTTGATTTTAAGCTTATTTCATAACTGGTTATTTTATCCTAAATGCTTAGAAAATTGGGTTGAATTAACAGAATGGAAATAATGCAATATTTTAAAATTAATAAGGCATTGTGTTGAGATATAATTTTCTTCAAATCTTATATTTCTCACTGAGCTTGTAACTTCAATGCAATTTCCAAAATCCAGAAATTAGCACATTCTAGTAATGTACTTTTTTACCAATGTTTTCTAATATGGCTTTTGAAACAAAACAGTTTGGATCACAGGAGTACCTGAAAAATAGAACTTTGATGTATTGGAATTTTTATGAACTTACCCCTTTTTACTTGACTTGATTCCTTTATCTTAAACAAAATTCTATAAAGCCAAGATTTTAAATGTACTAAAGACAATGTTAAAAATACAAGCAAAATTAAAGATTTCGAAAGATGAGTTAATCCAATTTCATAATGTCATTTATGTTTTAGAAACAATATTTCAGAGCTGAAACTTTTTGTTACATACTGGAATGATTCAGGGAAGTGAAGAAACTTTTCTGTTAAAATCTTAAAATTAAATACATCTGTTTCGTGTATAAAATATATGGATCCCTAAGAAATCATTTCTTTGATGATTTGTATCAGTGAGTATCAAAGCTATCTATTATGCACAAATAGGTCTATGCATAAAATTAGTACTAAAATCTAGTTGCAATATTTCTGTTAATTTCCATGTTTTATTCTTCCATTTATTTAAGTGTTAAGACTTGTATATTTAACTTTTAGTACAGTGGATCCGGAAAATCGTTTTATGCAACAAAATCAAAACATCAAAAGTGGAGAACCAGAGAAATGCAAATTTTGTTAACATCCACTTATCCCTGTTGCAATGCTGTCCTTCCTGATATAGAAAAACTAAAGAAAAAGGCTGCCGTTGATTGTCTTCGATCTGCATCAGATTACGTAAGTTATATTTCTTTAATATGAATGCATGTTTGTATTATGTTGATTTTTCTGTCTGTATTTTGTTGAGAATTGTGTACTTATAGAAACAATCCTATATATTGGTTATTCCATGTCGAATCAACACACCAAAGTATCATTTTCAAGTTGACCTTTTTCAATTTCATTGAAATTTTATAAATGAGTTACATCGGTCAGTTCGGTCATTAAAAATTTGAAGACTGCAAAACAGGCGCATACATTAAAAAATTTTGTAAAATCTCGAAATCCACGAATGCAAGAAAGCTGAACTTGGACTTATTTTAAAGACCTTTTATTTAAACATTAATTTGAATTTTTTAGGCCTATGATCTTGATTTAGAACTAATTAATATTTTATGGTTCATACTCACCAGACTAAGATTTGGCTAACCTTGAACTTGAGTCTGTGCTGATTTCTGAGTGAGTTTTCACTCGGAAACAAAATAATTAATGTCATAAAATGTTTTATATGTTCCACCTTAAAACTTGAGGTTGAGAAAATCAAGGTTTTTGAAAAATTAAATTTAAAATTCTAAGCAAAGTATTCTGCCAAGTTGCTTATAATATTAACCCCAGTTTAATAAACTTTCCATTAATACCAAAAATAGCCTCAACTGATAAATCGCAAGAAATTAAAAGCAGAGTTGTTGCAAAAGTTTAAAAAGCACACATAAATTGAAAATTTCAATTTGTGTTATTTCTTAAACAAATCAAGATTGTTTCAAATCTTGTATTTCTGGTTTCCTTCTCAAAGAGTACCTTCACAAATTTTTGTTAGTGCTGTGTTGGATGGACATGGAATGATCCTTGTGTTTAAAAATTGTAATTTTCATTTATCAATAAAATAAAGTCATTAAATACTCAGTTTAATATTTATATTGATTATAAACTAAATTGAACTATTTTGAATAATACCCATGTCCAAAAAAGATCTAATTTGTAACTAGGCCAGATTTGTGATAACTTTTGTCACACGTTCCCCTTTTCTTTTTGCTGTGTTTTTAAACTAAGCATGAAAATATGTTCAATTTATTTTTATTGAACCATCATTTCAATGAGAATATCTTGAAAATTTGCCCTCTCTCCTAGTAGTATAGAAAAGACTAATTCTGCCCCACATCACACAATTTTACAAAGCTTTTGAAGTGACTTGATTTTGATACAAGCATGATATGTTCATTGATTTGAGCTGTTTTCGAAAATAATATTTTTAACAATAGCTGTTTGTCTCCCTTGCAATTACCACACGCCTCCAAGGGTTCACGGTCTGCAGTTTGGAAAAAGCTGCATTTAGGTTTGATGTAATACATTTCTACGTGGAAACTGCTCGTACTTGCATTTCTAATGTTTAACAAGTTTAGGCTTATCTGATCAATAAATGAACTACTACTCTGGTTTTCAGAAAGCATAACTTAACACAAAATATGACCTGTTTTTTATATGGTTGGAATATGGCCAAACGTTTTCAAATTGAACAAAATATCAATGAAAAGCATTTAATTTGAATCAAAACATGCTTATTTAATGTTTATAAGAGAAACTTGAAAAAGATGTACAACACACGCATAAGCATCAAGGCCTTGTTTAATTTTTCATTAATTTGTAGCTCGGATTATCTTCACATTTAGATAAAATTCAGAAGTTTCCTTAAAAGAAAAAATGTTTTGTTATTGTGTTTATGAAATTTAAACATCTGCAGTATAATACTTCATGACTTGAATGAAATTAGGGTGCCAAATCTCTTCTAGATTTTTCTTGGAAATTCTAAATGAACCATGCAATTCATTTACTTTAAAATGTAATTTCTCAGCTTTCTCTGCATAGTTTCAAAGACCTGTTTTTAAAGTGTAAAAAAATGATAATTTTGTCATGTCTGGACAAAATATCGTCTTTGTATTGTGTAACGCTAGATTTCTATGCTATCTCGTAAGAGATGCGACTGTCAAAAAATATTTTTTATCAAGCAAACTCAACTTTATGTTAAAAAAGAAAATTAACTAAATTTATTCTTTTATTCCTTTCATGTCTGTTAGCCAAGTAGTTACGATCATCAACATTACTTTTACTTCAGTTTTAAAAATACATATTGGACTGTATGAATAGCAATTATGATGTTATATTAGTCAACATGACAATTACCTGGAAAATAAATATCTAGATCAGTGGTCGCCAAATTTCTTTGACCGTCGACCAGGGTATGCCAATTTCTATCAGCTTGTTTTAAATAATTTGATTTTTATCAAAAAATCATTGATTTAAATCTAAATTTTAAATTTCATTTTTCTTTCTGTTATATTTAATTATATTGAAAATGAAATAATTGAACAAGATGCATTTTATTTTATTCAAATAAGTCACTCCTATTGAGTTCACCCCCAAATTATTTTGAAAATCATCCTCCCTTTGAAGACACGAAATAACAGTATTTGCTGATTGGCATCATAATAACCAGACAAGTATTTCCATCTTGGCCCATTGACCAATTAACACCTATTTGCCTTAATTGGCTATCACTCACAAGTCTGCTCATCAGTTGGTTTTTTGCTAAACATTCCGTGTGACTATAAATCGCACATGGCCAATTTTAAACCATTCACCATGTGATGAGTGAAGATGCTCGCAATATATTCATTAACATTGTAGTAACTTGCTTTCTTTTTTTAAGATGTTTTAGCTATTTATTTAGTATTGTAGTCTGTTCATATATAAAAAATAGACACTCGCAACGACGATTTTCTGCAGTATCACAAAAGCATTCCCATTTTGCACATAAATCTTTATAATTGATAATTTTAATCGTTTCATTTTATTTTGTGTAACATATTGGTTAATTTTTATTTCAATTGGGAAATTTTATGCATTGATCCCTTAGAGTTCTTTACACTGTTAGAATAACTTCACAGTATTTATGGAATTGAAATTTGAAATGTAAAAGTTAATTCACTCATCTGATAATTGAGTATGTTGAGAAAAGATTATGGATTGAAGAGCAGAAAGCTATTGCAATTGATAAATTTTTTATTGCAAGCTCAAAATTCCACTGAATTGGCATGTTCTGGGGGATGCTATTACACTTGTTCTATGCTGGTCATGGAGAAGGGTTTCATTTTTTTGTTTTTATATAAACCCTTTTCATGTGCTTTGAATATACGTATGAAATACTTGTCAGTGATAAATAAAATAGACATTTGATTTCAAATTTATGTATTTTTATGTCATCTCGTTTTTTATTATTAACTTACAAAAATAACAATTTTTCACCAATAAGTTATTTTTGCTAGCAAAAAATTAATGAGAAGTAGGAATTTTTCAAGATGAAAGTTCCTTTTATTTTATTTTCTATTGTGACATGATTTTTTCTCAAATGCAAGTCTTGAACCAATTATTTTATATCCAAATATTTGAAGTAATTCAAAACATTTTATTCATATATGATAAATAAATAATGCAAAAAATTCTGAAATTTATATGATTGAAAAAATTTATGATTGGATTTGGCAACCTTATTTATCTGGGTCCAAAAATTCATGTCACTGGTTATAAGTTAAACTCAAAGTAATCTAAACCACTTGAGAACCAGATGGAAAAACATTGCTCATGCTTGGCATTTGGGGCACTGTTCTATTTACTCTATCATGTGATTTACTTTGCTAATTCCTATGTTGCGTTTTAATCTATCAAAAATTTACCCTGCATTATTTCCTAATATGTTAATGTTTTACATAAAAAATGTTAATTTTTAAATAAATCAAAACTATCTAGAAACTACACTGATTTGCGTGTCTTATGACTAACAAATCTAATCTTGTACGAGAAAAGATTTAATTAAAATCATAAAAATCTGATTTAAATAAAAAAAATCTGATTTATATCAAATAAATTCTGTTTTTTTTTTTAATCATGATTTTTTCATACTCTGCCGTCGACCCCTTCAAGTGTTTGACTTTTTATTGACCCCATCTATTGGATTATTACGTAACTATAATTGGACAAGCAAAAAAATGCTTATGTGTTTTTAGATTGTTTATTTTATATTTAAGTGTTTATTGTATGTATAATATAGTATACTAGCTGAATTACCCGCCATCGCTCGGGTTGAATTGTTTATAATTCATCGTAATATTACTCATTGTTATTCCTATGGAGATTTCTAATTACTTTTATCCTCCCTGCAGTCCTAGGACACAAATCATACTAGATTAATATATAGCCTGTGTCCAGGAGGATGAATGTACCAAATTTAGTGCGAATTGGTCTGACAATGATCGTATAAGTACACAATGTTATTCCTATGAGGATTTTAAATTGTCTTTAGCCCCCTGTACCACTTTTTGTAAAAATATCTTATTTTATAAAATTTTACCAAAGCTAGTTTAAGAATTTATAGTTGGGATACATAAACGAAATGATACTGAGCGATTTTCAGTGCATCCACACTCTGAGATTCTAAAAACCTCTAAGATCATCTTGAGAGGTGACTCCTGTAGATGTTCTGACGTCATCTACACAGCCAGACCGTGAGAGAGCGCCCCCTAGCAAGTGCTCTGTCCAGGATGACGGGACGTTACACCCCTCTGCACACCCAAGACAAATAAAATAGAATAATGGTTAATATGTAGCCTACATTACCCACAGGGTTCCAAAGGATAAGTGTACTGTACCAAATTTGGTGTTGATTGGTCAAACGATGTAGATTTGTATAGAGAACAGATATATAGAGAAATATATAGAGAGAAACACAGATGCCAACTCTGCTTTTTATATTATATTGGCTTAACGTCAAAGGGATACTTTTTGTTTTTGACATCCTTCTTAACATTACATATTTGATAGGAGAGACAAATAATATATAAAATTGATTTAGATAACAAATAATACAATCTTGCTTGTATATATGAAAATAAGACTTAGTATACAATTAACTTGGTATACAATTTACTAACATTGTCATTGTGAAGGGTGTGCTTTGTGATTCTTGACAAGATTAGCAATGTTGGATTCAAAATTAGTAAGTTTCAGCCTTAAATTGCCACAGAATTCTATATCTAGCTTATTTCTTTGTAAGATCATTAGTAAATATGTCATTTTGGCCTACTTGATTGGCTTCCATAACTATTTTCAGGACCTTGCTCCATCTTACAGGTCCTATTCATGTAACTTGCCACGATTCACTCTTAATTGTGTTGTCATTCAGGATGGAGCTAATCCAAGTTAACCGAATTAAATATTACTGTACAATGATGTCTTGGTATTTTTCTATCGAACTCTAACAATGTTATGACCACTTTAGTGACCACTGATCTAGATGTTTCAAGACAATATTTTTATAAAAAATTTGGAAATTTGCCCCTTTTTGAGAATGACCCTGGTATGTCAACTAGTCACCATAAGGTCTAGATAGTATTCATACAGCATCATGCAGGTTAAATGTTTTCTCATTCAAAGCCCTGTCTATTTTCTATTTAACATACTCATCACAATATTGGTGGGCCTTTTCATTTTTTGTATGAAGAGGTGCTTTTTTTAGAAAGATAACCTTCAATGCTAGTATGATTGAGCGATTTTCTGATTGTCATTTCAGTTGCTACTACTGCTGTGTATTCTTTCTATTGCCTGTTTCATTTTGATGATGGAACTTTATGACTTTTGAAGCAAAAACACTTGTGACATCACCTTTTATATCTGATGAAATCTGTGAACTATCATTAAGTCTGACAATAATTACAATTTAAATGGGCAGTGCAGTTTTTTAATGCCACTGCATTTTCATGCCTCATATATGCATGCATGTATCCATTTCATAAAATTAATTTTTAGATAAATGATATTGAAGAGCTCATTGATGAAGTCTGGATCAAATTGAAAAATATAAAGAATCTTAAAGGTGTGTTTCATTTTATATACCATGTTTGTGTTTTATCAGTGAATTGCTATTATGTTTTAGCTAGATGGTTATGTACAAGGCTGTCTAGCTGCTGTATTTTCAGTTGAGAATCATTAAATATAAATTTATTTATAAATTGACATGGTAGCTGAAATAGTTTTAAAACTGCTGCAAATATTTTTATGCTATGTGTTTTCTGCAAATCATTTATAAGATGGGTGTTTCAACAAGAATTGAAATATATTATAATTTTTATGGAAACTGACTTTGGGGTTTTTCTGAGCAACTATGCTTAAATACTGTAAAAATTCTTTTAAGGAACCATTTTCCTTTCTGAAAACAATAATCACTCCAGAGTGGCTGTTAAACTGCTTTTGTAGATTTGATTAAAAGTTGTTAAAAATACAATGGAGTGAAATTTAGCCAGGAAAAACATCTTGCATCAAATAAAATAGCCTCATTACACTCTTTAATGCATCCTCTGTCCCTATATCCAAATTTTGTGCAGTCATCTAGGATTAAAAACATCAACCTATTATTTACCATCAAAATTAGTTTGAAACTCATCCATTCATGCTGCTTTCAGTATCATACTATACCTTGTAACTAAACTGAGGATTGCTGAAAAAGCATCAAAGTGTTTCATAGCACACATCAACACCATAATATTCACTTTCTTGGTTTCACAAATTGTACTTTACCGCAATGGTTAAATTTGTTTGAATTTCTCTCCTTTTGGTAAACCTGATATTGCATGGACTGTTATTTTGACATGGTATTGATGTCAGATATCCTTCAATCATGCTACATGGTTTCACAAACTTTTTGGCTTAATACCTCTTTTCAAAAAAAAAAAATTGGGAGGGGGGCCATCCTGTTGGAAAATCTATCTCAACTAAAAATAAATTGCAAATGTACCTGCAAAATATAAATTTCACATAAACATTCTAGATTCTTTACTTTTATTGGTAGTAAATATTAATAAAATCAGTAAAATTAAAAGTAATCACGAGTGAGAAGAATGATCCTCTTGTACTGATTTTTGCCTGCATCCGAAAACATTCAGTTGATTGTTTATAGTCTTCCTCTTTTTATTAAATAATCAATGGTAATGCATCACTGTAGTATATCTGATAAGTTAAGTGGATAAGTGTTCGCTTAAAATATATTTCTAGGCAATTTTTTACCATCTTATGGTACACTCATGCTCCTGAACTATGCTATTTCCCCTAGATCTAACATTGTCCCAAGACTTCAGCACCCACTTTGGAAAATTTTGCTAGGACTAAGATTTGTCCATTTTGTTTTTACCCTTTAATTTTTGTACGTTTCAGTAAACAATCCCATTACTAGATCTCCACAGAGATATTTATACATTTCCATCTATTTACTTCCATCTCCTCTGTTTCGAATCTGTTAAGATTTTTATATGAAATCTAAAGAAGAGTTGGAGGTGAGATTTACTGTCAAGAACGATGTATTTGATTTTTTTTTTAAATCACTAAGCTAATGTTGCATTTGACAAGGCAATATCCTTTAAAGGGCACTTTTCAAAAAGGTTTTTAAACTTTGGGTAAAGACTCATCACCTTATGATCCAAATTAAATAGGTGTTTAGACCTCTAAGAAAAACTACCTTGCAAATTGCAACCAAATTATGTACATACTTTTCCAAGTATGCGGTTTTAATTTGTGAAGAAAAAGTTCAAATTTCGGCCTTTTGGGGGAAATCTGGCGCTGTGGTTCAGGTAATTTGAAAATTGCCGAACTTACCTAACATCTTTCAACTATATAAGGAGTCGCACAGGATATTTCACTAATCAATGAATCTTATTGTCATGAAGCTTGCTTTACCAGATAGTGCGTGTGGACGCGACTGAGGTCCTGTACAATCAGACACAAAGCAAGTAGTTCCAAAAACTTAACAATTGGATTTATTAAACAAGGAGATCATAGCAAACAAGATCATAACAGCAACAACAGACATAAACCTGCAGCAATGCTAAGATCCAAAGAACAAGTGGTTGAAAAGAGGTGTAAAATTAACTGGGGTAGTGGAAGGAATAATTCCACCCCAAAAGAGACTAAAATTAGATTTGGAGAGGGGATGTGCTAACGTTTTCTGCGACTTCGGTGTCAGCCAGGGATATTGCCGAGACGATTGTAGACAGTGAGTTTCTTGTTAAACACTTCTATCAATGAAACTGCAATGCTTCTGCTACACTTAAGGAATTTTGGTGATTAAAAGCCTTACATAGAAGTCCATTGATGATTTCTAATCTTTCGAATATAATCATGCATTTTGAACAAGCAGGAACTTTTTCTGTTAAGATGGTTTGCAACCTTACTTGTGTTTAACTCCAGAGATTGGAAGTTTAAACTGCTCTGGTGGAACAGAACAAATAAATGCAAATCAATTGCATTCTTCTATTGAGTGTGTTGTACAGTAAAGGCAATTTTTTTAGCAAGGTGATGAAAGACACATAATAGCACTTTGATGTTAGTGATGAAATATGTAATTGCATAGATCTTTTTTTGCCAATATTTGTTATTAATTTAATTTCTGCATGTGATTGCAATAAAGTTATTGCAAATTCTTGACTACTTGTTAGATGAAATCGGCAATATACCAGTTACCTGAACTGCAGCATGAAGTGTCACCCCTAGCAGCTCAATTTTGAACTATATCCTTTCCATCAGAAAGAGAAACAGCATACTTAGGAAAGTATGGGTATAAAGTTTGGTTGTGATTCACCCAGTAGATTTTCCTATAGAGGTGTAAACACCTGTTTAATGTTGATCATCCTGTATTTTACATGTAACAAAATTTAATTTATTTAAAGAAAGGGACTGCTCATGTTCCATTGCCCATTTAGAACTCCCCTTTACATTAAATGAAAGATTATTTATCTTAGCAGTCTTAATGTATCTACAATATGTACCCCTATCCATTTCAAGAAGGTGACTTGAATATTTAATTGCTTCGTTATTGTTTTCCCCCTAGAGGGTATCTTATAACCTAACATTCCTTTTTGATACTTATCAAGTTATCCATGATTCCACTACTTTCATAATTTATCCCATTATTATTAAAAAGAACTATTCTTTTGAATCTTATATATTCCTAATGTGTCTTGTACACATTTATATAATAATCATATTAGGAGCATTGCTAATCATCAGAACGATCCTCTTTTTTAGTTTAGTCTGTCAGTAATTCTTATTAATAACTTTGATATTGTATGTCTTGTGTCTGGCGCAGCATGGCCAAATATGACCCTTGCGCCATAAAACCACCAAACCTTATTAATGACTTGACTAATCTTGCATACAAAAACCAGCTGTTTATAAAATGAACACATGTACAAACTGGTCATTTGCAGGTTTGAAGATACAATAGTAAGTAATGGACATATTGTTGAGATGAATTCCACCCATGTTAGAGCTTAGCCAAATATAACTCGTGTGCCCTAAAACCCAAAAGCCAACCAATCATGTTTGTGTCTTAGGTTCTATTACTGCAGGTTTTCAGAAAATTATGACTGGCAGTCTTAAAAGTTTAGCTTTTCTAACCAATACTATTTCTTCTCATCTTGTAGTATTATCTGGAGCTGGTGCAGAACATTTAGAGGTAGAAAAAAGAGATGACGGGAATTAATGAATATACTTGAATGTTTTGAGGGCATAAAATATTTTAATGCATCAGAATAGATACTCATGGAATAAGGTTAAGAATAAGTGCTTGTTAATAGAAAAAATTAGTATTATCGAATTTAATTAGGAAGTTCATTGAGAAGTTATACTGTATGCAGATTTCTATAATTCCCATTATTCGAAACCCCAAAATTTTATGAATGCAATTTTATTTTCTATTACTTTGAGAGAAAAATTATATAAGTGTAGCTGTCCAATAATCAGAATTAATCCTTCAGGTGAAAAAGAAGACAGAGCTTTGAGAAAAATTATGGATCCTTTCTTTATTCCTCCTTCATCGCCCACAGATGAAATTGAAAAGTAATATTTTCCTCAAAATGTTTCTTTTCTATCTGCAAAAAAGTTTTATTCTTATGTTTGTTTTGAATTCTACATTTATATGTGAATTAGTGTCAGTGATTGATATTTTTAGAATACTTTTCAATATTTTAAATATATTTATTTACAATTTTCATTGATGCTATTCCTTACTCACAGGGATTTACTAACTGCAATATCTGTTAAAACTGCTATTCCCAATTTATAATATTTTTTAATATATATCAATTAAACGTTTAAGAATTAGATACATGCACTTGATAAACTAAACCCAGGATTCATACAAGTCCTAGAAATCTTTAAAAACTCCTAGTAATGAATTACTCTTCAGAGGCTCTTGAATTTTATTTAGGACTGCAATAAAACTTAAAATAATTCCAAGAATTTCAACTATCTCAAAATATATACATAGATATACACGAAAAACATACATATGTATACATATACACGTGCATACATATAGGGATAATAGGGATTTATTTAAAGTATAAATATAATACAAAGAGGTGAAAATACATTTAATGCAAAAAAAATTCCTGATTACTTTTGTGTAAATTCTGGCTTTCCTTTATTTCTGTATCAAATTTTTTCTTTGGGAATCAACATTAATCTCTTTGTTGACCACCTAATTTTTTTGTTCTTTTATCAGCTTTATATCCACCTATAAACAATTCAACTCCTTTAAAAGACCTTCAAGCACTTTGTTCAATGTTTTTTCCAAATGGCACATCCTTAATTATTTTTCTTATTTGCTGCCAAAGAAATTCTTTAAATTTGGGATCACTTATTTTTGAAAACTAAATATTTATATAAACCATTTAAAAGAGTTACTTTTTCTAATACCTTTATAATTTCGTCATTAATCCAAGTTTATATGCAATGGCAAGACTTACGTGATTAACTAAAAATATGTTTAGTGTGTTATAGTTGGTCTCAAACAAATTCCTCTCTGAGGTCATTCTTTACTTGGCAATATTTTTGTTCTACTGTCCCAGAGACAGATTAAACAAAACTTCAAAAGAAATACTTAAATCACAGCCCTGTGAATTTTAGATTTCCATACATCTACATTTCTACGAGTCATTGTAAATAACATTTAGAATTAAATGTTTAAAATTTCCTAAGGTTTAAACAAAGTTTAAAAATTCCTAAAAACGAACTTAAAAAATATTCTAGAAGATTGATTGTTCAAAATAGGCTTATTAGAGGGTAATATATTTTTTGGTGCAAAAATTATTGGGATGACATGAGTATGAAAAGAAAAAGACAAGCTACATGAATATGTTTATTTTGTTATTTAAATTGCAGAAGTTTACATTTTCTTCAAGTCTAGGTAAAAGCAATATGTATTTTGGTGGTTAAACACTAGTATCATCCTTATCCCTGCCAATATCAGTGCTTTCTACTAAAAGTGTTTTCCTAAAAATTTTGTATTTTTGCTGCTGAAATGCTAGTATCATCCTTATTCCTGTCAATATCAGTACTTTTTCCACCTCTGCATGTAACCCAGTTGGACTTATTTGGAGAAATGAGTGTTGCCAGCACTGGATGCAAAACGTATTTTAATTTGAGTTTTCTTCTAGTAGTGATTACATTAACACCTTGATTATCATATATTCAGCTATGTTGATCTATTCTGCTTGTCCTTTGATAAATTTTCTGTTAGCAAGCTACAGAATGCCTCAATCCTTAGAATTGGGAGTTCAAAGGTCACTTGCTTTAAATGTCGCTGTTTGTAAATTATAAATTAAACCTATTTTTAAAAAAAGTCAAAATCTAAGAATTATAACAGGTATCGAGGGAAAAATTTATTTCAAATAGATTTATATCTTTGTATACAAAACCCCACCCCACTAATAGCAAAAGAATTTTGAATCTGATAAGAACAGTAGATCTATAGGGCAACCTGTATCCCAGTCCCCACATAAAAGACAAAATTTAATTGGTAGAAGTCACATTGGATTGAGAAAAAATTGCATTTAGTTCCTGACGATGGGTGGGGATATAGTCATTCTATAGTATCCTTACACAATTTTTGCATTTTAAACCTTGTATTAGTCATTTTGCAAGTTTTACCCTTTTAACTACTAATTTTAATACGATTATTTTACTTTTGATTTCTCCAAAGTGTGTCGAAGCATGAAGCAGGCGATACAATGCCATCTATCAGTGAATTAACTAATTTTTTGCACTGTCGAAAAATCCCCCGCCATTGTAATCCATTTCATGTCAACCGCTCTTCAATTTACTCATATTTATGGTTTTATGCACTTTTGAAAAGTCCATACTTTTGAGACACCCTGCATGTTAATTTTGAAACTCTTCCTATGTTTTATTTTTAGGTTTTATTTTATAACCTCGTTTTCTATCATTTCTTTATTTTCTCAATTGAAATAAGTGTTTTTAATTTTAGAATTCTTGACAGTAAAAATATGGTTTACTAATGATACCTAAAATATTTCTTTAGATATTTTGCTGCATTTCCACCACTTAATGGCAAAACAGAAGCTGAAACTGTTGTTGACCAGCATAAAATATCCAAAAATGCTTGGTGTAAACGATGTGTTTTGAAGAGAAAATCTGATGTTCAAAACGAAGTGATCCATGATTCAAGCAATGCAGGCTTACGCAGTTCAAGCAAATGCACACAGCCAATAATTCCTTATAGCTCTCTGAAAACCATTAAAAATGTTTATAAAAATGATAATGCAGCTTATGAAACACCTAATAAGCATGAAGAAAACATTTCTTTCTCAAAATTAAAGATAAATGTTTGTAAGAAAAATCCTTGTAAATCCAAAAGGACCACTATATTTAAAATAATGTCTTGGTATACTAAAAGATCTGCTATACGAAGTCTTCAGTTTCCCCTAAAAAATTTATCTTTTGTTACTATTTATCAATTTACTATGAAAAAATCTCATTTTATTGACCTTCTCCATCATACCACATTTCAAAATCTTGCTACCACTTTAAGCAATGTAGAATGCACAGATGCTTTATTAACATTTATAACAGGATTGAATTTCAATTCAGATTACACTAAAATTGAAGCTTTATTGTATGATACAGAAGAAAATAATTGTGCTCATTCAATACAATCACATCAGGAAGATGTATCTGAAATTGATATTTTTAGGAGTGATGTTAGTTCTATGACGGTGTCTACGTGTCTTGCTCTGGGATCTGAATATAAAGAAACAAAGAAGCCTATTGCAACTGGCCTAGATGATCACTTCAAAATGTCTTTGTCTGATATTTGGGAAAACTCAGAAAATCCTCAATTAAATATAACTCAAAGTCTTCTTTCTTCTCTTTCTCTCAATGCAAATACTTCAACATGTTCTTATACTGAAAATGAAGATATATCATTTAAAAACATGTTAGATTTTATCAATGAAGCTGGATCTATGTATCCAAAAAATGAAACTTGCTCCACTCTCAAGGAAAGTTTGCTTTCATACAATGAACAGAATGGTTTAGGTATGGATGTTTCTCTGTGGGAACAAGGAAACAGTGCATTTCATACTTTGCCAGAGAAAAATTTAATTCATGAATTTGGAAAAGATTACAAACTAGCTTGTTCCGAGATGAAAATTAATGAGGAGCTATACAGTATCAATATCTTGAATGCTTTGCCTCACGAAGAAAAAGATAAGTTTCCTGAAATAATGTCCTCTAATAAGGAGATAATTCATAGTGATGAAGAAATATTTTATTCTGATGATGATTCAAATGAAATTTTTCATTCAGACGAAGAAGAAAATTTGTTCACATCATTTAAAACACATTTTCAACCTATAAAAATTAGCTGTTCTTCAATGCCTGATGTTAATCCAGAAGTTAGTGTATATACCAGGGAAGCAAACTACTCGCTGACTGATGAAACTTCATTCCAATGTCAATTCAAAGTTGATCTAGAAAATGATACAGTGCTAGAAAATAAGAAAATATTTTCAAATTGTGACAATGAGAATGAAAAATTTCTAACAAATGCCTTGTCCATTGATAGTGTTATTCCTGATACAAAAACTAAAACTGGGTCTTTGTCCTCATCATGTGAAGAACTGACCTCTTTAACTCAATTTAAACTTGAAGAGCCTTGTGATAAAAATAATGCCTGTGAACAAAAATACCAACATGAAGCTTCCCGAAAGTTAAGGGATAAAGGAACAAATACTGAAAATTTAAGTGAACAGTTTTCTGCTCTCACAGGGATTGAGCAGAATGAAAGTATTTTTACTTCAAACAAACAAACAAATTCTGAAGGCTTAATCAAAGATAATCTAGAAACTGGTAATAAAATGTGGCTCTTCCACTGGGGAGACAACCATAGCTTTATTGCCCGTACATGGCAAAAAGATAATTATAGCCCTGCTTTAGGGAAACAAAATGATAAAATCTCATACAATTCTGAAGTTATTACTGCACTTTCTAAAGAAATAAAAGAAGATGGAGAGGAATTATTAAAGGGTTTATGTTCTATGTCTGATATACATAATGATACTGTAAAGCATGAAGGAGATAAATCTGCTGAAAATTACCTACATTCCAACCCTATGGATATGTATTTACGAAATAGGATTTGCATTAGTAAAGCTGAAGAGGTTTTGAATTTGGCTAAAAAAGAATCAAATTTTGAAAGTCTTAATGAAATTAGTTCTAAACCTTCTACATCCTTCGTTGACACTAGCTTCACCCTTGACAATATTAAAGCCAATTTATCAGAAAATGAAATTTCACAAAGTTACAATTTATGTAGCAGCTTCTATGAGTTGGGTAAATACCTAGATACAAGAACCATTCAAGGTCGATTTGAAAGTAATCGTTCACACAAAAAAGATAATTATTTAGAAGGAGGAGGCTGGAGTCTTGCATCAGACAACTTTTTTGATTATGTGTGTGAAAGTGTTTGTGAAAGAGCTAGCTCTTTGGGAGAATTGGTAAGTAATTTTATTTTAATAATCAGATTTAATTTTATTCTGGAATTGTTTAAAATGTATAGTAAATTACTCTCATTTGCTATGATATTTAATGATAGTTACAAAGAATAGTAATTGAAAGAAGAAAATTTAACCAAAAAAATTGTTTTATTATAAAATTTTAGGTAGATTGATTTTTCATCTTTCAGACTAGTTAGAATCTAGAATAAGAAATATTCTGTTGTAAATATATATATGTTATATACTTCCTGTTTATTATCCAGGATAGGAGTTCCTTGAGAATGAAAATCACTCACATTTCTTAAAACATTCTAAACAATAGACAATTTTTAGTTTTTTTCATCAATTTAAGCACTTTTCATTCTATACAAAATTTAGTTGACTGTTTATATTTTTGAGGAGGCTGAATTCTTATGGAGCATTAATAGTAGATGTTTCTTTGTGAATGTGTGTGGTTTAATAAATATAAATTTACTATTTTATGCTCTAATTACTATCGTATATTTGTTCTTAAGAAACATTTAATCACTTGATTAGTTCAAAAGGAAAGCAGCCTGCATTTAAAATTCTGGATAAATTTTTAGCCTTCACACTGTTATTCAAAAAGCTTGAGTTTGCAAAATTGTTGAAATTTGCTGCCACTGTTTACGAATCATTGAATGAAACAGGATAGAATCTTTTTAGACACAAATTTCTATAAGTTACTTTGGTCATAATATCAGGTTGCCCATATGATAATTATCCTTCTTTTCATTTTCACAATTCATGTTATCTGTCTTGCGTTTGATTCAGCTTGACCAAGTATGACCCTTGTGCCATAAAACCCAAATCAACCATGGATGGTTGTAGACTAATTTAAACTATCCAAAAATGCTTGGCGCAACTTTAGGTAACGTAAGGATGGTTAGCTAGCACCTTTCTTCTCACGATGTCTAGATTTTACTTATATAGGCACTTTACTGTAAGATAACCCAGGTATCAAGTAAAAAGTACACAAATTAAAAACTAAATTTGAACATGAATTAAGTCTAAATTTTGATAACTTTATCTTAGATGAATGTGGAAATGTTCCCTTTCAACTTTCTTGGTGTGTAAACCAATATATCCATGACTTTTTTAATAAGCTCATTTTAAACATTAGACTAAGAAAAGTTTTACAAATATGCTTGAGAGCATATAATTTCATTAACTAATCTGTCTTTCATTTAAAATATAAATTATAATTCTTTACTAGAATGGATAAACGAATGCAAATTCATCCATCTATTACAGGTTTTCAAATGTGCGTGGAGTAACTGTCATTTTTCTATATCAAACATTCTAAACATTTATTAAATTTTAGGATTTGGAAAAATCTGAAGCTGGATTCTTTGAATTGTATCATCAAAATGAAAGATTGAGATGTACTTCAGAAACAAATGAAGAAATTAATCAAACTGGAAGGAAACTAGCATTAAATATACTACAAAAGCGTGCAAAACAAAGTATGACTAAATTATTTAATTATGTGTTTGTTGTATTAGAGATTAAAGAATAACAAATCATCAATTTCTTTTTTCGAAAAGTTTTTTTTTAACTGAAGTTTATTAATTTTTGGAACTTCATCTTCTAGTTTCAGTGCAATGTAATATGTAGATTCTACCTATGATAAATTTTGTTTTTAAACAAACCTGTCCACTGACCATATTTTGTTACTTTTTATTATGTCCACGTCTGCATCCATCTAATTAACCACCTTATTTTTTAGTTTTTGCATGCTTTTATATTCATGTAGTTTATTTATATCAAATAGGAGACATATTTTGCTTTAGGGATTTTTTTTTCTAATAATTACTCTAATAAACAGTTCTCATATAAAAAATAACTAATATGAGCTATGTCAGACATGTTTTTTAAATAGATACCAGATGAATATTGATAAGATTCTTGTTTCTCAGATAATGTCATATTTCTATTTTCAGCATGTCATCTCACAGGCTTGCTTTTTAATTACTTAAAAAATTTTCTTGCTCTAAGTTACACATAACGTATTGCAGTAGTGATTTAGAGTTTAATTTGATTAAAATTTATATTTAAAATATTATTTTACAACACCTGAGCAACCTCTATTCCTAAAATGATTGTTTTAAAGAGGCTATTTTATTTTAAAACCTTCTATGTTAAATCTAAATGTATTTTCTGAGCATATGAATTAGGTCACAAAAACATTACATTATTGCTACCCAGCAGTCTTAGCAGCTGTGGCTCTTAGTAGAGTACTTAATTACTAGTGAATCTCCATTCCAGTCTGATGTGTTAATTAGTCCATATTATTAGTTTTGGTTTCATTCCCTATTTTCTTGCTTCTATTCTATTGTTAAGGTTACTCACTGTTAGTATATTCTTTAGTTTTAATTTATTGCATGCTGTATTAAATTCCAAAAATTCTGAATGTCTAATATATTTCAGAGTATGCACCTCGAAAGCGTCCTTGTTGTTTCTTTTTGCAAGGGAATTGTACCCGTACTGATTGTAGATTTTCTCATGACCTCTCAACTACAACATGTCGTTTTTGGAAAGAAGGATCATGCTTTAAAGGAGAGACTTGCCCTTTTCTTCATGGTTATATCAGGTGTGTATAATTTTTAAGCAAGTTTATGTAATATTTTATTGTGTATGCAGTAATAATTTATTTCTTATATTATTTGTTATACTTGTCACATTAAGTTCTATCCTTTATTGTTCCTTTTAATTTCAGTGAAAATGATCAAGAAATACACAAGAGTGATCAAGGTTTTGTAAAGGATAACTTAGACAATAGCTATTCATTAGAATCTGAATCTGATTTTCCATCTCTGTCATCTGTTAAGACTCAGGTAATTTATTAATATACATTCTTATTTATATTATCATATGTACACATCTGAGAAAATGTTAAATTGATTATATCAGTCATTTTATGTTAAGGTTAGTCACTGAATTCCGTTTCTGAGAGTATGTAGGTAGGAAAAATATCTGGAAAAACAACCATTTAAATTTACTGAATTCAACAAACTCCACCTTTTATAAGTGTAGTAATTTAAATTGCAGAATTTGCTAATTATTGAGCACATATTTTCACTTAGCAAACAACTGAGTTGAAAATATACTTATTGGTTATACTTATAATACACGAAACTTCTGCTTATTTTTATATTAACATACAAGAAGTATTTCTTTTGATATCAGTTTGTGTTTAAAGTAGGTAATGTGAAATGATGTATTTCAGGCATCTAAAGGAAAGTCTGCTGCTGTTATAATTCAAGTAAAAGGATCAAAGAAAAGTAAAGAGAGAAATATATTAAATTGATGTTTATTGGATATAATTCATAAAATTCTATCCAAATTTTATGTAACATTACAAGAAATGCCCTCTTTTGTTTATTACTATGTAGTCATCCTGCTAATATGATCGAAATTGAAGGATAAACATTTCGTGAAAAATTTCTGTACAATTTTCTCGTAACCTTTGATTGCACTCTTTTGAAGCATTGCTTATACTATTTGTTCTGTACTAACTACAAAAAATACCATTATGTGTCATTGTGATCTGGTCCATTTTTATCTTGTTTTTGTCCATTTCTTGTTTAAGTTATGTTTTATGATTGGATTATGTAATTAACTTACTACTCTAAGACCTGCTCAATTGTGAAACCTAAAATTATCCCTATATATGTGCTTTTATTCTTAATTTGTTACCCTTAAAGTATGTTTTTTACTAGTGTAGTTCTATCGACTTTTTGACTGTTGGAAACTTATGTACTACATTTTTGTTCTCCATTATGCTCACCCTCAGTCTTATTAGTGATGTTTAGGTACTTTGAGTATTTCATTTTATTCTTATCAGTTAATTTTTTAACCTTATCCTTAAATGTTTTGCTTGAAATAGAGTAAAGTCGAAATCAAAACTGATCTAGAGCTCTATCTAATGATCTTTAAACATGAGTTTTTATTAAAAAATTACTTTTCATAATATGTCTATTAATTCTTGGTTTGTCGCTCTGGTGTCCTTTTTTATGCTACATGAGGGCTAATTAGACTATTAATTCCACAATACTGATGATCAGTAGAACTCAGTACTGGGATATGTATATTTTAAACAAAATTAAAACCTAATGTCTGGAAGAAATATAAGAAGGTTAATTTTTAAAAAATCTATTTTGCACCTCCTTTTTCTCAGTTTTTAAATAGTCATTGCTATAGTTGCTATGAATAATATTCTGTTGTAAAATTTAAATATTTTCCAAGCAACTGAGTTTAATGAATTATTCAAAATTGATTTCATGTTATACAGTAGATTTTTTCATCTCATTATTTTACCCAACTGTCTTTCTATATAATGTTTTACATCAGAAAAGTTAAAATTATGTTTATCAAAATATCTAGTTCTTGTGATAATGTGCTACTACAAAACTGTTTCCTTAACTTTCCCATACAATTCATCCTAATTATCAATACATAAAAGTTCTACTCTTGTACATTGCAGTTGACACATTTATAAGAGATAATATCAGCCATTTCCATCTTTTATTTAAAAAATTATTTGAAAGTTGCTAATATCAACACATTGTGTCAATATTTATTTGATCCTAACTGTCAAATGATGAAATATTTAGTTGCTGAGATGAGTATTTCTTATCACATTCCAAGACAGTCACATTCTCTGTTATTTCTAGTATAAACTTTAGAAAACTTACTCCTCTCCTGTATAAATGCATATGTCAAGCTTAGTTTTATTTGCCTTTTGTTTCTAAGAGCATTTATGTGTTAGGATTTTAATGTTCTTAACTGAAAACGCAAAACATGGCATGTATATATATTTTAATCATAAAATTATTTTATTTTTCAGAATTAATTCTAGTCAGCATAGTTTCATGAGTATTGCAAGTATATTAATGTGATTCATAAGGGTGATGAAATACTCAAGTTTTTGGGGATTAAATTCTGTGCTCCCACTTTATTGCTGTTGATACTAATACATTATCTATTCATATTAAATTTGTTACTTTATGTATTTTTGTAAAAGTGAATACTTTTTAGTTCCATTAGGAACTCAGTAGTTTATGGATTAAGTATTTGCACGTACGGACCTGTTATCTAACTCATACATACTTTTAAAATTATTTTAAGTATATTTTCCAAACAGTAGTACACTTGCATAAAGCAACAAGTAGGATTATTTATTGTATCCTGATTTTTGTTATATATAAATACTCTATTTTCTGATTCTATAAGAGTTCTGAAATATAAGGTAACAAGCCCACAACATTTGAATTCATAATAAATATTGTTTAGGTTTTCTCTAATATTTTACTGATATTTACAATCCAAATTTTTAAATTAAATTATATTTATAACTGCATTTTTAAGGATTATTCCTTTATTTGATGGGATATGTTTGTTAAATTAGGACATAAAATTATATATTCATTGTACTTACCTGTGGTTTTGAAAAATATAACTGATTTCTGTATGATTTTTAAAACTATTAACAATTTCTTTTACTAATAGTCATTGAAAGAAATTATAGATCTCAATTTAGTTGCTGAATTTGGTTTTTTCTATTGATTGCGATACTCTGCTTCATCAGCATTTGCTATTATGAACTTGTTTTCTCCAATGTTTATGCTTACATTATCAGCATTTGCTATTATGAACTTGTTTTCTCCAATGTTTATGCTTACATTATCAGCATTTGCTATTATGAACTTGTTTTCTCCAATGTTAATGCTTATATCAGTGTATGATCTTTAAGTTCTGCCCAAGTCAAAATATTGAAGAAATTACTTGATCTGAATGTCCATATTGTAACTCATTCTAGTCAGTGAGGCATTATTTTTATTTTCGTTTTTATTTTAAGATGCAAATACTTATTCATTAATATATGGGAAGAAATTTTATTATGTATAGTTTATATTGAAGGTTAAAAGATATAATTTTGCAAGG
The DNA here is from genome assembly GCA_933210815.1 of Meta bourneti. Taxonomy (NCBI): domain Eukaryota; kingdom Metazoa; phylum Arthropoda; class Arachnida; order Araneae; family Tetragnathidae; genus Meta; species Meta bourneti. The sequence continues at coordinate 28,811,159 of OW119934.1, forward strand.
CACTTTGAACACAATTTTTTTGTCTGAATTCTGATTTTTTTCACTAAAGGCATAAACAAATTTACATTTTCTTAAAAATCTAATTTTCATTTTTCATGGCTCAAACCATCCAGCCTACCAACAAAGGACTTAGGACCAGGCAAGGGAGGACTAATTTTCACTTCAAAAGGTTTTAATTAAATTGTCAACATATATGTGTAAAATTTGTAGACAGTTTTGCATTTGTCGCCTAGGGACAGAAATTATCTGTAACCTTACGTTTCCTGTTCTTGTATGAATTATTATTGCTCTAGTGTATTATAATTGTAAAAATTTAAATCAAGACTAAATGCTAACAAGTACCCTTGTAATATTTATGCTATCTTAAATAGATTTTTATATTTGATAACACTTTTAAGATTTTTAATATTGCACCTATTTGTATTGAAAAGCTTTTAAATACCTTTAAACTCCTGTTTTTATTTATATAATTGTAAAATCCCCCTAAATACCCATAAATTTAGGTTCAGTGTCAAATTTTTAACTTGTTGCGTGCAGTTGGCTGTATAACATAGTATAAAGGTTATATAAAATCAGAACACAATATCAGATGGGTGTACAACAAGGCTTGTTTTGTACTGAAGTATAATCTGAAGTATCCCACTTAGTACTGAAGTATAAAGTTTCAATGAAGCATAGATCTAACTTAATTCTGTTCTAATTTAAATTGTAAAATTCTTAGATTTGTTTCAATTTTGTAGATTTTCAACAATAGTTTTAAGTTATGAAAAAAAAATTAAAATGTGTTTTTATAAAAATTGTTATTAAATAGATAGGAAATTGAAGTTAAATAAGTAAACATTTCTTTGAACTAATACTTTTCTTCAACATTAAAGTCTCTTATATTTTTTTATTTTCATTTGGCCCATTCATTCTTCATAGTTTATTGTGAAATGTGTATTTAAATTTAAATGTATTCAATTATTCCAGAAAAAATGTAAGGATGTATACATATTTGAGAGTTTTTTTATATATTATGTATTTTTTTCACCCCAACTCTCAAGTCAGTGTATTCATTCTGATGTATATTTTAACTTGGAAGTATTCAAGGTTTCAATAAACTAAACTGAATGGCAATGTCTACTGCTGTTTGTGGAATGAAAAATAGGCATATTAAAATGAGTGAAACTTTGATAGTAAAAATTGAGATTTTTGTGATATTCATATTTTATAACATCAGTTCATTGTATTCTATTTACATCTGAAATGGAGTTATTGGAAGGAAGTGCATTATTTAAATGATTTTGTTTAAATTCCTAGTTAATCATTTATTTACGTTTTATTTGTTAAAATATCGAGAGATGATTGTCCAACATTTACTGTTTCACTGAAATAAAGAGAGCTTTCATCAACTTGTGTTAAATTCTTGATTTAAACACTTTTTACGATGAATTTACCAAAATTTTCTTATTTGATAAGTTTTTGTTTCTACCCTACTGTTTGTAAAAATTGCAACATGAAGGAATCATGCAAATTAAACTAAACTTGCAGGAAATGCAAAACAGGTTAGGATATGCAAATGATTAGAATTACAAAGCGATCACTCATGTGTGGGCCGAGAAACACCCTCTAAACTTCCAAGTGAGCCATGTATAAAAAGCAGTAAAGGTGCGTTAAAACGTGTGCATTGTCGTTTGACTGCTGTAAATGATTGTTTAGAAGTTAATATGCCTCCCAAAAACGCAGGGTGCCATACGAGCAACTAACGGAGTTCAAACGGGGCCGCATGATCGGCCTCCGTGAGGGTGGACTTTCGTATCGTGAAATCGCCACTCGCACGGGGCGTAATGCCACAACAGTGATGCGTGTGTGGAAGAGATGGAGAACTGGACAAGTCGAAATCCCGGCAGTGGGACACGCAATATGACGTCACCACGGGATGACAGACACGTCATCCGCATGGCGGTGACAGGATGCTGTACGGTCGTACAGCATCCTCTAGTGCGTTGGCACAACATTGGAGCAGGTGTGTAATTGTCTGCCCCCACGGTTCGTTGACGTCTGCTGCGCCACGGGCTACTTGCAAGGATTCCCTTGACGCTGGACCACCGACGCCTCTTACAATGGACACTACCAACACAGCCAATGGCGTGCCGGTTGGCAACAAGTCGTTTTCTCAGATGAGTCCCGCTACAATCTGGACTATAACGATGGACGCGTACTCGTCAGACACTACAGAGGTGAGGCCTTCTCCCGGAGTATCTTATTCAGCGTCAGATTGGACGAACGCCTAGCTTTATGGTCTGGGGCGCTATTGGATATGGGCGATCCCGCCTACTCCAAATTGTGGGGACCCTGAACAGCGGACGCTACATCAGGGAAGTTGTGGAGCCCGAGGTCCTGCAACGCATTCCCGGAGCTGTATTTCAGCAATACAATGCCCATCCACATGCTGCTTGGAATGTACAAGCCTTCAGTGCACGACAGATTCCCCGGATATGTCGCCCATTGAGCATGTCTGGGATTACATCGGACGGCGACTTCCTCGTACCGCTCGTCAGGCAGAGAGTAAGGTCTGAACTTTGGCATCAGATAGAGGCCATCTGGAATGCCATTCCTCAGCATGACATTCAGAATCTGATTCGATTCCACGACGTGTACAGGCTCTCATCTCTGCGCTTAGCTGCTACACAAGATATTGATTTTCGGCATTATTTTTGCTTTATTGGTCTGTAAATTTGATCTTTTATTTAAACCACTATAATTAATACGTGGAATAAATTTTACGTATTTCAGATGATTCATTCATAGTGTTGCAACTTTCACAAACAGTAGTGTATATTCGTTCATAACGGTAACAATTGGATGTTTCTAAATCTTTTCTAAAACAACGCTGGTTTCCATAAAAAAAAAGTAACAAGTAAACATTTTAATATCTTCGTAAAAAATGCGCAATTGACTTCAAACTTGAAGTAACCATGACTAACGATGTGATGCTGCTCATGCACATTAAATGTAAATTTGTCTGAGTGGCTTCAGCTGGCAGCAATATAAAATGCTTGGAATTAAATCGTTATATCAAGTTGTAAAAACAAACGAAATAGTCGTTTTATAGTAAATAGGATTACGATACAAAGGGCTCATGATGATACCAAGCAATTGGGAAACTTGAGTCGGGACAAAGGTTGATGTCGCTAGATGGTTGAATGTAAGTCGTCGATGGTCCAGAAATTGGAACCAATTTCAAACAGAATCGACATCTCAACGATTCAGTGGAGGGCAACGACAGCCTCTGATGGCCGCTGTGTGCACGAAGGGACAGGACCACTACCCAACTCGCTTGTGATCTGTACTTGCCACGGTGATAGGAAGCCTGGTATCATCTACGGTATACAAAACCATTTATTGTTATAGACTTCTTGACGACTGGTAATGTCAGTGCACATTAAGGAGGGCTCATATTGGACACAAATGCATGTCAACTAATGTTAAGAGGAATGGGGGTCCGTACTATTTTCATGGTTGAGTGCAGATTTTCTGAAGTGATTCTTGACACATTTTCATCTGGAATAAGTGGATACAATATCACCCCTCATTCCTACAAGGACAGTTATGGTAAAGCCAGTTTGGGAAGGAATCTCCTTATTTGGACATCTGCATTTCCGGGGGAACTTAATGCTCACCACCATGGAGGTGAGGTACTGGACCCTATTTGTATGCTGTTGTTAATGGCAATACGTTTATTCTCCATGCCCATAATGCATGTCTACACACAGCTCGCCTTTCACGACAGTACCTTGAAAATGAGTAGTTAAAATGGATTGGCCAGAATGCTCTTCCTACCAGAATTTTATTGAGCATTTATGGGACGCTCTTGGGAGACAGGTTGCTGTATTGTTTTACGGGAAACACAAAAGGCACTTTATGTCAACAATGATTTCATGGAAATTCTGTAAATATAAAAATTTGTTATAAGGTTTTCCAAATAATGTTTCCAAGATCTGCATTACCTGTCTTGCCTCAATGATTTAGAATTTGGTGTTATTTTTATTTTATAGGGTTCTGTGTTTGATCAAATGTCATTTATAATATCTGAACTTCTGCTACATGTAGAAATGAACAGCTTATTTTCTGATGACTTGCTGCTTACTACTAATTTTGATGTACTGTTTAGTTAGCAACTAGTGGTAATAGATAATATCTGCCAACTCTTCTAGATTTTCCTTAATGTCTGTTTTTAGCATTAAAAAATATTTTTCTCTAAGATGGAAATTTTCAAATAGTGCCAAATTCATTTCCATACCAACCCCATGACAATATTAGAACCACTGCTTGATGGGTTACTGTTTGGAAACCTATGTTAAGCAAGTAAACTTTTGAAAGGGGTGTGATAAACAATGCAAAAAATGTTTTTAAATTTGATTACTTCTGTAGATTTGCAATGTGAACAATTCAAAAGAAACTACAGCATATAAGCTTGCGAGTGTTAACTCTTCACCAAGCAGCTCCATTTAGCACTTTTATAGACAATCTGCAGCAAATGAGTTGAGAAAAATTAATAATTTTCCAGTGTTTTAATCCAAGTTGTAACATGCCCTGGATGCATTTCCTCTTCTGTGTCAAACTTTCCTTACATGTGTGTACTTTACTTGATGTCTGTCTTGTGTTTGGCACAGCTAGGCCAAATATGTGGCTCTTGTGTCATAAAACCCAATTAACCAACCAAAGTTTAATCCAGGATTTATTTGTTCAACATTTAACCTGCAATTTATCTGAAAGTTAAGATTAATGTCTGCATTAAACTTTTAATCCATGTAATTTTTTATATTTAATTAATTTTTTGGCAGCACTCATTATTGTTTTGATTGTTCGGCGTTTTTTTTCTAATAACTGGGTCTGAAAAAATACCAATGTTTTCTATGGCTTTTCAAACAACAATTTGGAACACAAGCATCTGAAAAATAGAACTTTGATGTCTTGGAATTTTTATGAAGTTACTCCTTTTTAACTTGACTTGATTTCCTCTCCTTAAACTAAGTTATATAAAGTCAAGTTTTTCAATGCTTAAAGAAAATGTTTAAAAATACAAGCAAAATTTTCGAATTTATTTTTAATTAAATAATCTCATTAAATTTTATCAAAAATTTGAGTACTGAAAGTATTACAGTATTTAAATTTTAATTTGACAATTAAAAAATTGTAAGTAGTACTCACAAACATACTCAAATATGATTTATTTCGAAGTGTTTGCACTAGAATTTTAATGGAAATGCGAAATAATAATTCAGTGATTCATTTGGGGCCTTCGTGGCTCAGTGGGTATGTCCACTGCGCTAACAACCTTCGAGTTGTAGGCGGTGCAGGTTCCGTTCCTGTCGGGTGCATTCTTCCCTAGGTTGTATTTCCCTCTTCTGTGTCAGTAAAAACTTTTATTGTGTTTGTATGTCCATTACTTGATATTGTATGTCTTGTGTAAGGCACAGCATGGCCAAATATGGCCCTTGCGCCATAAAACTCTAAAACAACCAACCAACGACTCATTACCTGCTGACATAAAATTAGATTTTTTAAATTTTAATAGTTTTATTATGGTTTTGATTTCTCTGGTGAAAGTTGCATTTATTCTTTATGGATGTGGCTACTGAAAATTAAATATTAAAGGTTTTGAATGATAAGTTAATCCAATTTCATTTCATTTATGTTTTAGAAATAATATTTCAGAGCTGAAACTTTTTGTCACATACTGGTATGGTTCAGGTAAGGGAAGAAACTTTTCTCTTAAAATCTTAAAATTAAATGCATCTGCTTAATGTCTAAAATATATTGATCTCTAAGAAATAATTTTGATGATTTGTATGTAATACTATCAGTGAGTAGTATTACAAAGCTATCTATTATGCACAAATAGGTCTATGCATAAAATTAGTACTAAAATCTAGTTGCAATATTTCTGTTAATTTCCATGTTTTATTTATCCATTTAGTTAAGTGCTAAGACTTGCATATTTAACTATTAGTACAGTAGACCCGGAAAATCGTTTTATGCAACAAAATCAAAACAAAGTGGAGAACCAGAGAAATGCAAATTTTGTTAACATCCACTTATCCCTGTTGCAATGCTGCCCTTCCTGATATAGAAAAACTGAAGAAAAAGGTGCTGTTCATTGTTTCCGATCTGCATCAGATTATGTGAGTTATATTTCTTTAATATGAATGTATGTTTGTAATATGTTGATTTTTTTGGCCTGTATTTTGTTGAGAATTGTATACTTGTACTTATAGAAACAATCCTATGTATTCTCGCTTATAGGTTATTTCATGTCAAATCAACACATCAAAGTATTTTCATCCTGACGTTTTCCAATTTCAATGATATTGTGCAAAATATGAGGTACAATTGCGGAAAAAACGAATAACCCCCTTTATTTCGGAGCCGTCGTGACTCAGTGGGTATGCCCATTGCGTTAGCAACCTTCGAGTTGTAGGCGGCGTAGGTTCGATTCCTGTCAGGTGCATTCCTCCCTGGGTGTGTTTCTCTCTTGTCAGTTAAACTTTCATTGTCTATTACTTGATATTGTATGTTTTATATCTGACGAAGCATGGCCAAATATGGCCCTTGTACCATAAAACCCCAACAAACCAAACCCCATTTATTTCATGCACTATTCGTAGTAGAGCAAATTCAAATACATCATTCAATAGGGAATAACGTCCTCTGCAAATTCTAATGCAAATACGTTGAATAAGGGGCCGTCTTCATATCAGATTGTGCATAAACAATAAAATTTTCAATAGCAAAACCATTTTTGGATACCTTAATCAGATTCTACATCGTCAGATTAGTCCAAATACGAAATTTCATTAATTTACTATCATATCCGGAGATATTCAATGTTAAAGCCTTTGTCCATTTCAGGGATCATCTCCACATTGAAAGTCGTTATTCGTAAGTCTTGATTATTTGCGAGATTTAATCAGGAACTGTTCATTTGTTGCTTCACTAAAAGATTACAAAGAACTTTAACCCTGATGGTTGTCTCAACAAGTATCTCGTCATTAGCAAAATTGACCAGATCTTAATGTACGAGGAATTTGGAAAGAATAATAATCAATACTTACTGTTTACTTCCACTGTCAACTTCAATTTTTAACAGTTAATGATATCTGTTAAACTTATTTAACTATTAAATAAGCTTTTCATTATAACAATTAATAACTTGCGATAACAGTCAATAATTACTTATCGCAAGTTAGCAATAACCGTTAAGAATTTTATCGTAAGAACATAATTTTGCCATTTCTACAATTAGATTGATCATTATTTAGCTGTACCTCACATTACAGGTAGAAGGCAATGTCTTAGATTTCCTAAATGATATTTTCAAACATTTGCACAGTCCTCAGGTAAGTCTTTCTCAATCGATTTCTTTCTAAATTTATCAAAGTTCTCATAATTTTTCAAATTAAATTTTATTTAAAAACTAAAACATGTATATTTTGTTTGGGTACCTTAATAGGCAACACGCTACAAAATATCAGCGCTATAGGAATATTATTTACGAAGATATCCATAAAAATCTGGAAACTTATTTAGCGTTAGGAGCTCCAAACTTTCTGTATTCATGAAATTTGGTATGTGAAGTTAAATTATGATATACGTTTGAAATTTTGTGTCTAAATAGAGTTTGCTATTGGAAATTATGAAGTTGGTACTAAATTTAATATGGAGAAGACCCCTTATGCAAAGTTTATGGATATGAATTTATAAAAGACGTTATTCCCTGACGAATGCCATCTTTAAATTTACCCTACTGTTAAGATTATTTGAATGAGGAGGGGTGGTTCGTTATATATATTTTTTTGAGTTACCGATCATTAAAAATTGAAAAACTGCAAAACTTGAGGCGCATATAATAACAAATTTCGCAAAATCTCGAGATCCACTTATGCAATAAAGTTGAACTTGGGCTTATTTTAAAGGCCTTTATTTAAAAATTAATTTGAATGTTTTAGGCCTGTGAAGGCTTAACATAACGGCTGTGAATTTGGAGGTGGGAGTATACCTTGATTTAGAGTAATTAATATTTCATGGTTCAGACTGCACTAGACTAAGATTTGGCTAATTGTGAACTTAAGTCTATGTGCTGCTTTCTGAGTAAATTTTCACTCAGAAACAAAATAATTAATATATTAAAATGTTTGATATGTTCCACCTTGAAACTTGAGGTTGCGATGAACTGATATAATTTTTTAAGAAATAGGCTTTTGAAAAATTAAATTTAAAATTTTGAGCAAAGTATTCTGGCCAAGTTGCTTATAATGTAAACCCCAGTTTAATAAGCTTTCAATTTACACCAAAAATAGCCTTATAACTGATATATCACACGAAATTAAAAGCAGAGTTGCAAAAGTTTAAGAAGCACATAAATTGAAAATTTCAATTTATGTTATTTCTTAAATAAATCAAAAGATTATTTCAAAACTTGTATTTCTGATTTCCTTCTCAGAGAGTACCTTCTCACAAATTTTTGTTAGTGCTGTGTTGGATGGACATAGAATGATCCTTGTGTTTAAAAATTGTAATTTTCATTCATCAATAGAATAAAGTCAGATAGTCATTAATAGAATAAGTAACTAAATTTATTCTTTTATTCCTTTCATGTCTGTTGACCAAGTAGTTATGACCATTAACATTACTATTATATTGGATCTGTGTAAACAGTAATTATGATGTTATTTTAGTAAACATAACAATTACCTGGAAAATAAATATCTAGATGTTCGAAAAAAAGTATTTTTTAATAAAAAATTTGGAAATTTGCCCCTTTTTGAGAATGACTCTGGTAGGGGTGTCAACTGTATTCACCATAAGGTCTAGATGGTATTCTTCATTCATACAGCATCATGCAGGTTAAATGTTTTCTCATTCAAAAACCTGTCTTTATTTTCTATTTAATATACTCATCACAATATTGGTGGGCCTTTTTCATTTTTTGTGTAAAGAGGTGCTTTTTCTGAGAAAGATAATCTTCGATGCTTGTATGATAGAGCCATTTTCTGATTGTCATTTCAGTTGCTGCTACAGCCGTGTATTATTTCCATTGCCTGTTTCATTTTCATGATGGAGCTGTATGATTTTTGAGGGAAAACACTTCCAAAAGCTGTCCTGTTTTGACATAGAAATTTGTTTTTGTCCCTTTCTCGGTTTTCCTATTCCTTGAATCAATATCCTAGAAGTGTGGTAAGAAATATTTACTCATTTTCGAATGATAATAAGACACTCTAGAAGTTATGTTACATGTGTCATATTATGACAACAGCATTGACATTCTTTCATAATGATGTAAATTCCATGTAGTTATGCATGATCGAAATGACTTAACTTTTCTGAGTGAGATTATTTAAATGTAAGAAATAGATGATGCAATATTATGTCATCACCCGTGTCACATCACTTTTTATATCTGATGCAATCTGTCATAACTAGCATTTAATGTCATTTAATCAGATAATAATTACTGTATAAATGGGTGATACAATTTCTTAATGGCCACTGCATTTTCATGCCTCATATATGCATGTATGTATCCATTTCATAAAATTAATTTTTAGATAAATGAGATATTGAAGAGCTCATTGATGAAGTCTGGATCAAATTGAAAAATATAAAAAATCTTAAAGGAGGGGAGGGGTGTGTTTCATTTTATATACCATGTTTGTGTTTTATCAGTTAATTGCTATTGTGTTTTAGCTAAATAGGATTATATTAAAGTCAGTCTAGCTGCTGTACTTTCAGTTGAGAATGGTTAAATATAAATTTATTTAAATTGACATGGGTAGCTAAAATATTTTTAAAACTGCTGTAAATTTTTTTATGCTGTGTTTTCTGCGAATCATTTATATGATGGTGTTTCAATAACAATTGAAAACTATTGTAATTTTTATGGAAACTGACTTTCGGGTTTTTCTGAGCAACTATACTTAAATACTGTAAAAATTCTCTTAAGGAACCATTTTCCTTTCTGAAAACAATAATCACTCCATAGAGTGGCCATTAAACTGCTTTTGTAAATTTGATTAAAAATTGTTAAAAATACAATGGAGTGAAATATAGCCAGGAAAAACTCATTGCATCAAACAAAATAGCCTCATTACACTCTTTAATGCATCCTCTGTCCCTATATCCAAATTTTGTGCAGTCATCTAGAATTAAAAACATCAACCTATTATTTACCATCAAAATTAGTTTGAAACTCATCCATCCATTCATGCTGCTTTCAGTATCATACTATACTTTGTAACTAAACTGAGGATTGCTGGAAAAGCATCAAAGTGTTTCATAGCACACATCAACACCATAATATTCACTTTCTTGGTTTCACAAATTGTACTTTACTGCAATGGTTAAATTTGTTTGAATTTCTCTCCTTTTGGTAAACCTGATATTGCATGGACTGTTATTTTGACATGGTATTGATGTCAGATATCCTTCAATCATGCTACATGGTTTCACAAATTTTTTGGCTTAATACCCCTTTTCAAAGAAAAATTTGGGGGGATCCCATCCTGTTGGAAACTATTATTTATAATCAAAATGGTTGAAACTCATCTCCTGTTTATTGCTGCTTTCAGTATCATACTATGCCTTGTAACTATAAAGTGATGATTGCTAGAAAAGCATTTGAAAGTGCTTCATAGCACACATCGAGTATGAGAGTAGAATGAATATAAAATGAATTAACCATAATATTCATTTTCTTGGTTTGAGAAATCATACTTTTCCCACAATGGCTAAAATTTGTTTGAATTTCTCTCCTTTTGGTAAACCTTATATTGCATTTACTGTTATTTTGACATGGTATTGATGTCAGATATTCTCCTTTCTTCAATCATGCTACAGGGTTTCCCAAACGTTTTGGCTGAATACCCCCTTTTGAAAGAAAATTTCTTTTGCCACCAACTAAAAATAAATTGCAAGTTTAAATGCAAAATATAAATTACACTTAAACACACTAGATTGTTAACTTTTATTTGTAGTTATTGTCAATCAAATCAGTAAAATTAAAAGTAATCAAGAATTTTAGAATAATTAGAAAGATGCGCCTATTGTACCTATTTGTCTAAATTAGGCTTTATTTTCATCAATAGTATCCAAAAACATCCAGTCAACTATTTACAGTCAGTTTCTCTTTTTAGTTAAAATAATCTGGAAATGCATCACTGTCTGATAATCGACTTACCGAATTTAATTAGGAAGTTCATTGAGAAGTTATACTGTATGTGGATTTCTGTAATTTCCATTATTATAAACCGAGAAATTTTATGAATACAAATTTTATTTTCTATTACTTTGAGAGAAAAGTTCATATAAGTGTAGCTGTCTAATAATCAGAATTAATCCTTCAGGTGAAAAAGAAGACAGCTTTGAGATAAATTATGGATCCTTTCTTTGTTCCACCTTCATCATCCACAGATGAAATTGAAAAGTAATATTTCCTTCAAAACGTTTCTTTTTTATCTGCAGAATAGTCTATTCTTATGTTTTTAGATTCTACATTTGCATGTGAATTAGTGTCAGTGATCTTCTATCTTTAGAATACTTTTTAATATTTTAAATATATTTATTCACAATTTTCATTGATGTTATTGATTACTCACTGGGATCTACTAAGTTCAAAGTCTAATAAGAAAATTCACCTGTGATTTCTATATGTACAATCTAAGGTTGCTGTTTTCGTGGTTAGCTTGCTATTTTGAACAAAAGGTGTAATAGATAAAACTGAGGGAAAACAGCAATTTTTTAAACACTCTAAAATAAACATTTACTGTTAAAATTATAATACCCCAATTTATGATATTTTATGATGTACATCAATTTAACTTTTAAGAATTAGACACATGCACTTGGTAAACTAAACCCAGATTTTATACACATCCTAGAAATCTTTAAAAACTCCTAGTAATGGATTATTTTTCAAAGGCTCTTGAAATCTTGAATTTACTTAGGATTGCAATAAAGCTAAAATAATTCCTAGAATTTTTTATTTCAACTCTAAAAATATATATACATATACAAAAAAACATATACACACGTATATGTATAAATATACCAAGCATACGTATATATAATAGCGCTTTATTTAAAAGTATAAATATTACCTACAAAGGTGGAAATGTATTTAAGGCAAACTTTTTTCGTGACACTTGTGTAAAATCTGATTTTCTTATATTTCCATATCAATTTTGTTATTGGGAATCAGTAATAATCTCATTTTGCTGACACCTAAATTTTTTGACTCATTTCATATTTAAGTGAGAATTTAAAAAGTAGATTGTATTGTTGCATTGGTAATTTTTTATGTATTCTCCAAGTTTTATCAGCTTTATATCTTCATTGCCTAAAAGCAGTACAACTCCTTTAAAAGATCTTCAATCACTTTGTCAATAGCACATCCTTTATTATTTTTCTTATTTGCTGCCAAAGAAATTCTTTAAATTTGGGATCACTTATTTTTGAAAACTAAATATTTATATAAACCATTTAAAAGAGTTACTTTTTCTAATACATTTATAATTTCGTCATTAATCCAAGTTTATATGCAATGGCAAGACTTACGGGATTAACTAAAAATATTTTAATGTGTTAGTTAGCCTCGAACAAATTCCTCTCTTTGAGGTCATTCTTTTACTTTGTATTATTTTTGTTCTGCTGTCCCAGAGACCTATTTAAAAACAGGGAGTCAAAATATAAGGACTAATATGGGTATTGAGGGAACAATTTATTTCAAATAGAGATATATAGGTTCTTTGAATACAAAACCACTCCCCAATGATAGCAAAAAGAATTTCGAACCTCTGATAAGTACATTAGATCTAAGGACAAAGTATCCTAGTCCCTACAAAAAGACAATTGATTTAGTAAAAATCACAATGGATTGAGAGATAATTCTATTTGGTCCCTGATTATGTGTGTGTGTTTGGGGGATATAGTCATTCAATAGTATCCTTACACAATTTTTGCATTTTAAACCTTGTATTAGTCATTTTGCAAGTTTTACCCTTTTAACTACTAATTTTAATAGGATTGTTTTACTTTTGATTTCTCCAAAGCATGTTTAATTCATGAAGCAGGTGATACAATGCCATCTATCAGTGAATTATGAACTAATTTTTTGTACTCTCTAAATATCCCCTGCCATTGTAATCCATTTCATGTCAGCCGCCCTTCAATGTTACGGTTTTATGCATTTTTGAAAAGTCCATATTTTGAGACACCCTGCATTTTGAAACTCTTCCTATGTTTTATTTTTAGGTTTTATTTTATAACCTCGTTTTCTATCATTTCTTTATTTTCTCAATTGAAATAAGTGTTTTTAATTTTAGAATTCTTGACAATAAAAATATGGTTTACTAATGAGACCTAAAATATTTCTTTAGATATTTTGCTGCATTTCCACCACTTAATGGCAAAACAGAAGCTGAAACTGTTAACCAGCATAAAATATCCAAAAATGCTTGTAAAAGATATGTTTTGAAGAGAAAATCTGATGCTCAAAACGAAGTGATCCATGATTCAAGCAATGCAGGCTTACGCAGTTCAAGCAAATGCACACAGCCAATAATTCCTTATAGCTCTCTGAAAACCATTAAAAATGTTTCTAAAAATGATAATGCAGCTGATGAAATACCTAATAAACACGAAGAAAACATTTCTTTCTCAAAACTAAAGATAAATGTTTGTAAGAAAAATCCTTGTAAATCCAAAAGGACCACTATATTTAAAATAATGTCTTGGTATGTTAAAAGATCTGCTATACGAAGTCTTCAGTTTCCCCTAAAAAATTTATCTTTTGTTACTATTTATCAATTTACTATGAAAAAATCTCATTTTATTGACCTTCTCCATCATACCACATTTCAAAATCTTGCTACCACTTTAAGCAATGTAGAATACACAGATGCTTTATTAACATTTATAACAGGATTGAATTTCAATTCAGATTACACTAAAATTGAAGCTTTATTGTATGATACAGAAGAAAATAATTGTGCTCATTCAATACAATCACATCAGGAAGATGTATCTGAAATTGATATTTTTAGGAGTGATGTTAGTTCTATGACGGTGTCTACGTGTCTTGCTCTGGGATCTGAATATGAAGAAACAAAGAAGCCTATTGCAACTGGCCTAGATGATCACTTCAAAATGTCTTTGTCTGATATTTGGGAAAACTCTGAAAATCCTCAATTAAATATAACTCAAAGTCCTCTTTCTTCTCTTTCTCTCAATGCAAATACTTCAACATGTTCTTATACTGAAAATGAAGATATATCATTTAAAAACACGTTAGATTTTATCAATGAAGTTGGATCTATATATTCAAAAAATGAAACATGCTCCACTCTCAAGGAAAGTTTGCTTTCATACAATGAAGAGAATGGTTTAGGTATGGATGTTTCTCTGTGGGAAAAAGGAAACAGTGCATTTCATACTTTGCCAGAGAAAAATTTAATTCATGAATTTGGAAAAGATTACAAACTAGCTTGTTCTGAGATGAAAATTAATGAGGAGATATACAGTATCAATATCTTGAATGCTTTGTCTCACGAAGAAAAATATAAGTTTCCTGAAATAATGTCCTCTAATAAGGAGATAATTCATAGTGATGAAGAAATATTTTATTCTGATGATGATTCAAATGAAATTTTTCACTCAGACGAAGAAGAAAATTTGTTCACATCATTTAAAACACATTTTCAACCTATAAAAATTAGCTGTTCTTCAATGCCTGATGTTAATCCAGATGTTAGTGTATATACCAGGGAAGCAAACTACTCGCTGACAGATGAAACTTCATTGCAATATCAATTCAAAGTTGATCTAGAAAATGATACAGTGCTAGAAAATAAGAAAATATTTTCAAATTGTGACAATGAGAATGAAAAAATTCTAACAAATACCCTGTCTATTGATAGTGTTGTTCCTGATACAGAAACTAAAACTGGGTCTTTAACACAATTTAAACTTGTGACTGCTTTAGGGAAACAAGATGATAAAATCTCATATAATTCTGAATATTTTACTGCACTTTCTAAAGAAATAGAAGAAGATGGAGAGGAATTATTGAAGTGTTTATGTTATATATCTGATATATATAATGATACTGTAAAGTATGGAGGAGATAAATCTGCTGAAAATTTTCTACATTCCAACCTTATGGATATGTATTTACAAAATAGGATTTGCCTTACTAAAGCTGAAGAGGTTTTGAATTTGGCTAAAAAAGAATCAAATTATGAAAGTCTTAATAAAATTAGTTCTAAACCTTCTACATCCTTCGTTGACACTAGCTTCACCCTTGACAATATTAAAGCCAATTTATCAGAAAATGAAATTTCACAAAGTTACAATTTATGTAGCAGCTTCTATGAGTCGGGTAAATACCTAGATACAAGAACCATTCAAAGTCGATTTGAAAGTAATCATTCACACAAAAAAGATAATTATTTAGAAGGAGGCTGGAGTCTTGCATCAGACAACTTTTCTGATTGTGTGTGTGAAAATGTTTGTGAAAGAGCTAGCTCTTTGGGAGAATTGGTAAGTAATTTTATTTTAATAATCAGATTTAATTTTATTCTGGAATTGTTTAAAATATATATTAAATTACTCTCATTTGCTATGATATTTAATGATAGTTAAAAAGAATAATAATTGAAATAAGAAAAAGATTTTAACCAAAAAAATTGTGTTTTATTATAAAATTTTATTACTTAGGTTGATTTTTCATGTTTCAGACTAGTTAGAATCTAGAAAAATAAATAAGAAATGATCTGTTGTAAATATGTATATTTGTGATATACATATATACTTCCTGTTGACTATATCCAGGATATGAGTTCCTCGAGAATGACTGAAAATCACTCACATTTCTTAAAACATTCTAAACAATAGACAATTTTTAGTTATTTCAGCTATATTCAAAGCAAACATCTTTTACACTATTCAATTTAAGCATTGCTCATCCTATACAAAATTTAGTTGAATGTTTATATTTTTGAGGAGGTTGATTTCTTATGAAACACTAATAGTATTAGATGTCTCTGTGAATGTGCATGGTTTAATAAATATAAATTTACTATTTTATGCTTTAATTACTATCGTATATTTGTTCTTAAGAAACATTTAATGACTTGATTAGTTCAAAAGGAAAGCAGCCTGCATTTAAAATTCTGGATAAATTTTTAGCCTTCACACTTATTCAAAAAGCTTGAGTTTGCAAAATTGTTGAAATTTGCTGCCACTGTTTACGAATCATTGAATGAAACAGGATAGAATCTTTTTAGACGCAAATTTCTATAAGTTACTTTGGTCATAATATCAGGATGTCCATGTGATAATTATCCTTCTCTTCATTTTCACAATTCATGTTATCTCTCTTGCATTCGATTCAGCTTGATCAAGTATGACCCTTGTGCCACAAAACCCAAAACAACCATGGATGGTTGTAAACTAATTTAAACTATCCAAAAACGCCTGACGCAACTTTAGGTAATGTAAGGATGGTTAGCTAGCACCTTCTCACGATGTCTAGATTTTACTTATATAGGCGCTTTACTGTAAGATAACCCAGGTATCATGTAAAAAGTACACAAATTAATAAATAAATTTGAACATGAATTAAGTCTAAATTTTGATAACTTTATCTTAGATGAATGTGGAAATGTTCCCTTTCAACTTTCTTGGTGTGTAAACCAATATATCCATGACTTTTTTAATAAGCTCATTTTAAACATTAGACTAAGAAAAGTTTTACAAATATGCTTCAGAGCATATAATTTCATGAACTAATCTGTCCTTCATTTAAAATATGCATCATAGTTCTTTACTAGAATGGAAAAACGAATGCAAATTCATCCATCTATTATAGGTTTTCAAATGTGCAGTAACTGTTTCATTTTTTCTATTTCAGACTTCATTTTTCACTATGAAGTTTTACGTTCTAAACAGTTATATTAAATTTTAGGATTTGGAAAAATCTGAAGCTGGATTCTTTGAATTGTATCATCAAAATGAAAGATTGAGATGTACTTCAGAAACAAATGAAGAGATTAATCAAACTGAAAGGAAACTAGCCCTAAATCTACTTCAGAAATGTGAAGAACAAAGTATGACTTTAAATTATTGAACTACGTGTTTTTTGTATTAGAGATTAAAGAATCTCTAATACAAAAGAAATCAGAGAATTCTGTTGTAGTACAACACTGAAGTTTATTCATTTGTAGAACTTTATCTTTTAGTTTCAGTGCAATATAATATGTAGATTCTACCTATGATAAATTTTGTTTTTAAACAAACCTGTCCACTGACCATATTTTGTTGCTGTTTTATTGTGAATGTCTGCATTCATCTAATTAAGCTTATTAGTTTTTTCACGCTCTTATATTCCTGTAGTTTATTTATGTCTAATAGGAAATGATATGAGATGTTGAACTTAGGCACCACGTATTTTTGATATAACAGAATTTTCATGGTTTATCGTGTAATGTGAATGAAAACTGGGCAATCTTATTTAACTCATGATTATGGTAACAATATGCATTCACTTTCTTATTCTACGACCAGGTTTGCTTCCCTTTTACATTGATCTAGTGAAGAGTGCATGTCTCAATAGTGGTATTTTTATTTTATAAGAGGTTGATGGGGAGTTTACTTTCACTGCTAACTATTGTAACACAGGTTGGCACACATGATATTTACACTCCTTTCATCTGATGTAGAATTATGTATATATTGTATTCATTTTTACTCTATGTGAGTTATATGTTTCATTTTCAGTAACACAAGTCAGTTCAAACTATTAATACCAATAAAATATATCAGGATACAAACAAATCTACAGCTACTAATTTTTCTATTCACATCAGCCATGCACGTGAAGAACAGCTAAAATATACATAAGATGTTTGTTCCTAAGCTAATGTTTTGATCACATAGCTATATTCTGTCCTTTCAAGATTTTAGGTGATTTATCTTGGTTGTAATATGGAGAAAGATTGCTTTTTGAAGAATGGAATTGGTTTATATCTCCTTGATAGAATATTTTTCTTGCACTAAATTATGCATAACGTCTTTCAGTAGCGATTTAAGTTTAATTTGATTGAAATTTATATTTAAAGCTACTATTTAACAACACCTGAACAACCTCTATTCCTGATTGTCTTAAAGAGGCTTTATTTTATTTAAAAAGCTTCTATGTTAAATTTAAATGTATTTTCTGAACATTTCAATTAGGTCATAAACATTACATTATTGCTTCTTAGCCAGTCTTAGCAGATGTGGCTCTTAGGAGAGTACTTAATTACTAGTGAATCTCTCCATTCCAGTCTGATGTGTTAATTAGTCCATATTCTTAGTTTTGGCTTGATTCCCTATTTTCTTGCTTCTATTCTTTTGTTAAGGTCGAACCTCACAGTTAGTATATTTTTTACTTTTAATGTATTACATGCTATATTAAATTCCAAAAATTCTTAATTTCAAATATATTTCAGAGTATGTACCTCAAAAGCGTCCTTGTCTCTTTTTGCATGGAAATTGTACTCATACTGATTGTAGATTTTTCTCTACTACAACCTGTCGTTTTTGGAAAGAAGGATTATGCTTTAAAGGAGAGACTTGCCCTTTTCTTCATGGTTATATCAGGTGTGTATAATTTTTAAGCAAGTTTATGTAATATTTTATTGTGTATGCAGTAATAATTTATTTCTTATATTATTTGTTATACTTGTCACATTAAGTTCTGTCCTTTATTGTTCCTTTTAATTTCAGTGAAAATGATCAAGAAATACACAAGAGTGATCAAGGTTTTGTAAAGGATAACTTAGACAATAGCTATTCATTAGAATCTGAATCTGATTTTCCATCTCTGTCATCTGTTAAGACTCAGGTAATTTATTAATATACATTCTTATTTATATTATCATATGTACACATCTGAGAAAATGTTAAATTGATTATATCAGTCATTTTATGTTAAGGTTAGTCACTGAATTCCGTTTCTGAGAGTATGTAGGTAGGAAAAATATCTGGAAAAACAACCATTTAAATTTACTGAATTCAACAAACTCCACCTTTTATAAGTGTAGTAATTTAAATTGCAGAATTTGCTAATTATTGAGCACATATTTTCACTTAGCAAACAACTGAGTTGAAAATATACTTATTGGTTATACTTATAATACATGAAACTTCTGCTTATTTTTATATTAACATACAAGAAGTATTTCTTTTGATATCAGTTTGTGTTTAAAGTAGGTAATGTGAAATGATATATTTCAGGCACTAAAGGAGAGCTGCCGTTATAATTCAAGCAAAAGGACCAAAGAAAAATAAAGGTAGAAAGCTGAAATTGAAGCTTATCGGATATAATTTAAAAAATTCTATCCAAATTTTATTTAATCTTTTTACTTTATTACTGTGTAGTCATCCAGCTAATATGATTGAAATTAAAGAATAAACATTTCTTAAAAATTTCTGTACAATTTTCTCATAATCTACGATTGCACTCTTTTGAAGCATTACTTATGCTATTTCTTCTGTACTAACCACGAAAAATACCATTCCTTTGCATTGTTTGTGATCTGGTCCATTTTTGTCTTGTTTTTGTCCATTTCTTGCTCAATTGTGAAACCTAACATTATCCCTATATATGTGCTTTTATTCTTAATTTGTTACCCTTAAAGTATGTTTTTTACTAGTGTAGTTCTATCGACTTTTTGACTGTTGTAAACTTATGTACTACATTTTTGTGCTCCATTATGCTCACCCTCAGTCTTATTAGTGATGTTTAGGTATTTTGAGTATTTCATTTTATTCTTATCAGTTAATTTTTTAATCCTTAAATGTTTTGCTTGAAATAGAGTAAAGTCGAAATCAAAACTGATCTAGAGCTCTATCTAATGATCTTTAAACATGAGTTTTTATTAAAAAGTTACTTTTCATAATATGTCTATTAATTCTTGGTTTGTCGCTCTGATGTCCTTTTTTATGCTACATGAGGGCTAATTAGACTATTAATTCCATAATACTGATGATCAGTAGAACTCAGTACTGGGATATGTATATTTTAAACAAAATTAAAACCTAATGTCTGGAAGAAATATAAGATGGTTAATTTTTAAAAATCTATTTTGCACCTTTTTCTCAGTTTTTAAATAGTCATTGTTATAGTTGCTATGAATAATATTCTGTTGTAAAATTTAAATATTTTCCAAGCAACTGAGTTTAATGAATTATTCAAAATTGATTCCATGTTAGAGTAGATTTATTTTCAGCTCATTATTTTCCCCAATTGTCTTTCATATAATGTTTTACATTACAAAAGTCAAAATATTTTTTCTTGTGAGTATGTGCTACTACAAAGGATGTTTCCTTAAACTTGGAACATCTTATTTACCATACATTTCGTCCTAATTAGGAATACATAAAAGTTCTACTCTTGTACATTGCAGTGGACACATTTATAAGAGACAGCATCAGCCATTTCCACCTTTTATTTAAAAAAATATTGGAAAGTTGCTATGATTATCAACACATTGTGTCAATATTTATTTGATCCTAACTGTCAAATGATGAAATATTTAGTTGCTGAGATGAGTATTTCTTATCACGTTCCAAGACAGTCACATTCTCTGTTATTTCTAGTATAAACTTTAGAAAACTTACTCCTCTCCTGTATAAATGCATATGTCAAGCTTAGTTTTATTTGCCTTTTGTTTCTAAGAGCATTTATGTGTTAGGATTTTAATGTTCTTAACTGAAAACGCAAAACATGGCATGTATATATATTTTAATCATAAAATTATTTTATTTTTCAGAATTAATTCTAGTCAGCATAGTTTCATGAGTATTGCAAGTATATTAATGTGATTCATAAGGGTGATGAAATACTCAAGTTTTTGGGGATTAAATTCTGTGCTCCCACTTTATTGCTGTTGATACTAATACATTATCTATTCATATTAAATTTGTTACTTTATGTATTTTTGTAAAAGTTAATACTTTTTAGTTCCATTAGGAACTCAGTAGTTTATGGATTAAGTATTTGCACGTACGGACCTGTTATCTAACTCATACATACTTTTAAAATTATTTTAAGTATATTTTCCAAACAGTAGTACACTTGCATAAAGCAACAAGTAGGATTATTTATTGTATCCTGATTTTTGTTATATATAAATACTCTATTTTCTGATTCTATAAGAGTTCTGAAATATAAGGTAACAAGCCCACAACATTTGAATTCATAATAAATATTGTTTAGGTTTTCTCTAATATTTTACTGATATTTACAATCCAAATTTTTAAATTAAATTATATTTATAACTACATTTTTAAGGATTATTCCTTTATTTGATGGGATATGTTTGTAAAATTAGGACATAAAATTATATATTCATTGTACTTACCTGTGGTTTTGAAAAATATAACTGATTTCTGTATGATTTTTAAAACTATTAACAATTTCTTTTACTAACAGTCATTGAAAGAAATTATAGATCTCAATTTAGTTGCTGAATTTGGTTTTTTCTATTGATTGTGATACTCTGCTTTATCAGCATTTGCTATTATGAACTTGTTTTCTCCAATGTTAATGCTTATATCAGTGTATGATCTTTAAGTTCAGCCCAAGTCAAAAAATTGAAGAAATTACTTGATCTGAATTCCATATTGCAACTCATTCTAGTCAGTAAGGCATTATTTTTTTTCGTTTTTGTTTTAAAATGCAAATGCTTATTCTTTAATATATATGTAAAAATTTTAGTATGTATAGCTTATATAGAAGGTTAAAAGATATAATTTTGCAAGGTACTTTGAGCACAATTTTTCTGTCTGAAATTTTGATTTTTTTGCACTAAAGGCATAAACTTACACTTAATTAAAAAATATAATTTTCACTCTTTCATAGCTCAAACCACCAATCCTACCAACAAAGGGTTTAGAGCCAGGCAAGGGAGGACTAATTTTCATTTCAAATTTTTTAAAATTAAATTGCCAAAATATACGTAAAATTTGTAGACAGTTTTGCATTTGTCGCCTTGGAACAGAAATTGTCGGTAACCTTGTTTCCTGTTTTGGTAGGAATTATTATTGCTCTTTAATGTATTGTGGTTGTAAAAATTTAAATCAAGACTAAATGCTAACGAGTGCCCTTGTAATATTTATTATATTAAATAGATTTTTATGTTTGATAACACTTTTTGAGATTTTATAATTTTACATATTTGTATTGAAAATCTTTTAATTACCTTTAAATTCCTGTTTTCGTTTATATAATTGTAAGATCCCACATAATATTCATAAATTTAAGTTCAGTGTCAAATTTTTAACTCATTGCATCTAGGCGTACAGTTGGCAGTATAACATAGTATAAAGGTTATACAAAATCGGAACACAATGTCTGATGGGTGTACAAGAAGGCTTGTTTTATTATATCTCATTTTGTACTGAAGTATAAAATTTCAATAAAGCATAGATATAACTTAATTCCGTTCTAATTTAAATTGTAAAATTCTTAGATTTGTTTCAGTTTTTTTAGATTTTCAACAATAGTTTTAAGTTTTGAAAAAACACAAAATTCAAATATGTTTATTTTATAAAAATTCTGTTATTTAGCTTTAATTTCCTATCTATTTAATAAGTAAACATTTCTTTGAACTAATACTTTTCTTCAACATTAAAGTCCCTTATCTTTTTTTCATTTGGCTCATTCATTCTTTATAGTTTATTGTGAAATGTGTATTTAAATTTTAATGTATTCAATTATTCCAGAAAAAATGTAAGGATGTATACATATTTGAGAGTTTTTTATATATTATGTATTTTTTTCACCCCAACTCTCAAGTCAGTGAATTCATTCTGGTGTATATTTTAACTTGAAAGTATTCAAGGTTTCAATAAACTAAACTGAATGGCAGTCGTCTACTGCTGTTTGTAGAATGAAAAATAGGCATATTAAAATGAGTGAAACTTTGATAGTAAAAATTGAGATTTTTTGATATATTCATATTTTATAACATCAGTTCATTGTATTCTATTTACATCTGAAATGGTGATATTGGAAGGAAGTGCAATATTTAAATGATTTTGTTTAAATTCCTAGTTATTCATTTATTTACGTTTTATTTGTTAAAATATCGAGAGATGATTGTCCAACATTTACTGTTTCACTGAAATAAAGAGCTTTCATCAACTTGTGTGTTAAATTCTTGATTTAAACACTTTTTACAATGAATTTACCAAACTTTTCTTATTTTTATAAGTTTTTGTTCCTATATTTGTTCATAACGGTAACAATTGGATGTTTCTAAATCTTTTCTAAAACAACGCTGGTTTCCATAAAAAAAAACAAGTAAACATTTCAATATATACGTAAAAAATACGCAACTGACTTCAAACTTCAAGTCACCATGACCAAAGATGCGATACTGCTCATGCACATTAAATGTAAATTTGTCTGAGTGGCTTCAACTGGCAGCAATATAAAATGCTTGGAATTAAATCAGTATATCAAGTTGTAAAAACGCTAAACGAAATAGTCATTTTATAAATATGATTACTATACAAAGGGCTCATGTTCATGATATCAAGCTATTGGGAAGCTTGAGTCGGCACAAAGGTTGATGTCGCTAGATGGTTGAATGTAAGTCGTCGATGGCCCAGAAATTGGAACCAATTTCAAGCAGAATCGACATCTCAACGATTCAGTGGAGGGCAACGACAGCCTCCGATGGCCGCTGTGTGCACGAAGGGACAGGACCACTACACAACTCGCTTGTGATCTGTACTTGCCACGGTGATAGGAAGGCTGGTATAATCGTCTACAATTATAAAATCATGCATGATTGATAGAAAGATGAAAATAATGTATGAGATGAAGAAAGAAAATAATAGATGGGATGAAAGATGAAAATAATAGATGGGGATGAAAGATGAAAATCGATGGGATTAAAATGCATGATTTTATTAATCATGCATGATTGTTAAAATCATGCATTATTTTACAACTGGTAGCGTGAGTGCACCTTAAGGAGGGCTCATTTAAAATGGGCACGAATGCATGCCAACTGGTGTAAAAGATCAGTGGATCTTGACGCATTTTCATCTGGAGTAAGTCTGGATACGATATCGTCCCTCATGATAACAAAGAGAGAGGTATGGTAATGACAGTTTGGGAAGGTATCTCCTTAGTTGGACATCTATGCATTTTCGGGGAACTGTTAATGCTTTCCACTATAGAGGTGAGGTTCTGGACTATTCGTCTGCATGCAGGTGTAACAGCAATATATTTATTCTGCAAGTCCATAATGCATGTCTACACACAGCTCTCCTTTAACGACAGTACCTTGAAGATGAGTCCAGTTAAAATGGATTGGCCAGAATGCTCTTCCTACTAGAATTTTATTGAGCATTTATGCGGCACTCTTGGACAGTGTTTCTCAACCTTTTTTGGTTGGCGGCCCACTAAAAATATCTGGAATTATTTGCGGCACACCTGAATATAAAAAATGTAAAAGTTGTATGATACAAAAAAACAAAAATTATTTATTTACAAAATTTATTCAATGAGAGGGCTGTTTTTTGAACAAATTAAATCAAAACGAGGTTCCAAAGTCGCCAGACAAGTTCGCATTTCATCGTCAACTTTTAAGTCTTTCTCTTTTTGGATTTCTGTCAATGCTGAAAATCCAAATTCACAGAACCATGAAGATGCAAAAGGCAGAAGAATTTTTAATAGCTTTCAAGCTGATTGCAGGGTACAAATTTTTGACAGAGCCAAAACCCATCCAAATTTTTCTCGAAGAATGTTGAACGGTAAAACTTATCGCTTCGCAAATCAATGAGCTGTTCTTTTTCTGTTGTCAAATTTGGTGTCTTGCAAATTACAAATGGGTTGATTAACCATTCATATTCGTCAACTGAAAGCGAAGGAAAGTAGCTTTTAAGTGAGGTTTGAAGTTCGTCAATGGTGCTTATAATTTCGTCTGCAATTTTTTGTTCGACTGAGATTCATTGACACCCGGAAAGCAGTCAAAATTTCCTTTTGATATTTCAGATTTCCAGTGTTAATTTTTCTTCAAATGACTTCGGTTTTGATGTTGATGTGACGATATTCTCGGATGGACCTTGAAGACTTAGATTTAGAGAGGTCAGCTTTTCAAACAAGTCCGAGAGAAATTGAACTTTAAGCCACCAAATCTCTTCATGGAGAGAAAATTCAAAAGATGTTTTTTCGACCTCCAAGAACAAAATCATCTCTACTTTCAGGTGTATGAGTCGTTTCAAAACCTTTCCCTTCGAAAGCCAACGCACTTCGGTGTGATATAAAAGAGTTTTGTGGTCGGAATCCATTCCGTCCCACAGCTGAGAGAAAATTCGGGATTTAAGAGGTCGACTCTTGATGAAATTCACCACTTGGATGACTTGATTCATAACAATCAACATATCTGGAGTTAAAGATTTTGAAACGAAAGATTCTCTGAATCGTGCAATGGATGTTTATAATATTTGGAATTTCTTGGCGCAAATTGTGATAAATCCTTTTTTTGTTTCCCAACATTGATAGACATCCATCTGTGCAAACACCAATGCAGTTTTTCCACAGCAAACCAAAGCTTGAAATATTTTCTTTTACAAGCTCAAATATGTTTTTTCCTGTCGTCGTGCTCTTCAAATCTTTGCAGAAAAGATACTCATTCAAGAATTTTTCATCTTTAACAAATCGAATGAAAGCAAGGATCTGTGCTTTCCTCTGATATCTGTCGATTCATCAATCTGAAGTGACCAGAGTTCACTGTCGTGCGATTCGAATGCTCAACAATTTGTTTTTTTAAGTCTGAAGATAAATCTTCGATTCTGCGTGATATTGTGTCATTGGATAATGGTACTTTCTTGACCTCTGTCGCTTCCTTTCCCAGCATTGTTTCGACAATGATAGCTAATGCTGGTGCAATGATAAACTCGGCATCGGTGTGTGCTTTTTTGCTTTGTGCAACCTTGTAGCTGGCAATCAATCCATTTTCTGGCATCTTCGTATAGTTTAAAATTTTTTTGCTGTTTTATTTTGCTGCGCTACCAGGTTTTCAAAATATTCTCTTGGTTTGTTGACCTCTGGGTGTGAATTTTCCAAATGTCTTTTCAGTTTACTAGGAACGAGAGCTTCATCTGCAAGTTTCTTTTTGCAGACTACACAAAATGGTATTTGAGGGTCTTACGTTTCAATTGCGATGAATCCGAATTCGATGTAGTCATCTTTATACCTCCGTTTGTTTTTTGTTTATCTTCCGTTTGTGAAGCACCAGATTTTATTAAATATTTGTTCATTATGGCTAAATGAATAAAGCATTTTTTAATTAGTTCACAGCAATGCAATCACATTAAAGAAATTTAAAGACTTATTTCACAAATCTTGATTTTAAGAAAGAGCCAATTTGAATCAACGTCAATTACAATTGGGAAAAATAATATCAAATAAAAACGCGGGAAAACTAAATTTAAAAAGATTTGTTTAGAAACCGTTGAAGTAATTACAAATACTATTTCAAAGTTACAAAACCCATGCAATTTTAATTATTTGTCAAAAACCCTCGCAGCACATTTGACAGTCTCGTGGCACACAGGTTGAGAAACACTGCTCTTGGGAGACGGGTTGCTGTACTGAACCCACCTTCTTAGCCTTCTCGCGAAGCTAGCAACCTTCGAGTTGTAGGCGGCGCAGGTTCAATTCCTGTCAGGTGCATTCCTCCCTGGGTGTATTTCTCTCTTCTATGTACTAGCTCCTGCGGGTCAGGTCTGTGCAAATCGTCAGCCATTTGTGATTGGTTGAGAAATTTTCTACAGTAAAAGCTGAGAAAGCTCCTAAGCAATAACGTCTCGCCAACGGCTACCTTGCCAACTTCAATCGCCAAAGCGAGGAGCTATTTTTTCCTTTCATTTTACACCCCCAGAACTTGAATGTATGTGAGCGTTAGGGAGAAATATGAAGCTGCGAGCATGTTCCTTCATCAGAATGTCGGTATAGCACAGAAAAGCAATGCACCTGTCATGTTTTGCTTTGGAATCCGTTCTAAAATGAAGTATTTATTTCAATATAAATTTAAGGATGTTTTGCCAACTATGCTGCACAACAAAATGGAAGCCATTTGTATCACGTATGGTATTCTGCATTAAAATGACATTTCTAAATGTTCTCTTTTCTATGCAATAAATATTGGTGCTATAATTGAATAATTCTTCCCTTTTTTGTGTGCGAGAAGAGAGTAATGCTAATTTAGACTCCGGAAGAAGGAATGTATAACTGAAAACTAAATTTTGTTCAGTCAGCTTGCCATTTATAGCTACTCAATCTGGTTTACTCTTAAGTTTATTCCTTCATGTTAATTAGAAACTAAAATTGTATATATAATGTTTGCGTGATTCGTGAAGCCTGCTGAAACAAACTAGCTGGATTGTAAGGCTTAAGCCTAAAGGAAATGGGTTTTAACAAAGCCTCGTCTTCCCTAAACACGTTAAAATTGCCCTTTACTCTAAAAATATGTGGTTTTGAATTATGCATCATTTTCTTGCTATGTTTTCGCTTCCTATGAGCCTTACTGAATTCTATTTTCTCCTTTTATACCTAATTTTCACTATCTTTATATGTGCATTCTAATTGAAAAATATTAAAGTCACAATGTCTCATTCAGTTTATTTGTTTGTTGACTACTCATGAAATTTGCTTTTTTGTATTTGCAGTTATGAAAAGGAAATTCGGATGTATTGCGTTCTATGATTGGTTAGCGGTTTAAAGTTTGGATTTTTTTTGCGCTCTCTGATTGCTTAGTTTTTGAGAATGATTTTAATTGCTTACCGCTTAAACGGAGTTAGCAAAGGTCACAACGGATTTAGATTTTGTGCTTTCCGCTGGATTTTCAAAATTTGGAATACCATTTTTTCAAGTAAGTGGCAAATTTCTATTGATTTTTTTTTTTTTTTTAAATTTTTAATTAGAAATTCAATTCATTAATTAGACTGGACGAATAAATGCGTTTTTTGGGGAAAATGTATGATGAATCTTTAGCGAAAGCCACTCACTTATCCTTGATTAGGTATGGCAATGGATGGTTTGACTGGACGTATAAATGCGGGTTTTTTTGGGAAAATGTATGATGAATCTTTAACGAAAGCCGCTCACTTACCCTTGATTGGGTATGGCAATTGTGTTGTAAATTGCATGTGTAAGATTCTTTTGATTACGTGGTACTGGGTGAATGAAACGCCAATTAAATGTGTTATGAATGAAATGGATGTGGCGACCCATACGATGACTCATTGGTTTAATTTTTGTAGAAAAGTGTGCGCTGTTAAATTTTTGTAAAAAATTGTATATATTTTGTAAAAAAAAATTTAATTTTTAATTAATTTTTGTTAAAATTTTTAACCCTGAGAAACCTAATTAAATTGGAAAATAAGTTTTATTTTTCTTTACTTTTTATTGCTTATTTGTGCATTCCTCATTTTTACTTGCTGATGTAACGAATCGAATCGGCAAGTTGGCCGCCATACTGGTGTTGGATGCCATCTTGATTTGGCGACAAAAATTACTTGGCGACAAACATGCCCCGGATTCTACATCTTTACCCTCTGGCGGATTTTGTTGACGGCCGGTGTAAGTGTCTTCATATTTGCAGCGTCGCTTTCAGCTATTTCTATGGCGACAGCTGTTTCCACCGCATCCGATAGC
The DNA here is from genome assembly GCA_933210815.1 of Meta bourneti. Classification (NCBI taxonomy): domain Eukaryota; kingdom Metazoa; phylum Arthropoda; class Arachnida; order Araneae; family Tetragnathidae; genus Meta; species Meta bourneti. Next base: position 28,839,915 of record OW119934.1, read on the forward strand.
TTTAGAGCTTTCTTTGCCAGGAGTCTCTTTTGGATGTTTTCGTTGCACAATCCACAGACGAAACGATCCCTCAGTGCTTCATCGAGAAACGCACCGAACTCGCATGTAGAAGCCAACCTTCTCAGTTCCACTAAATATTGAGAAACAGATTCCCCAGCTGTCTGGTTCCGCCGATGGAAACGGAAGCGTTCCGCAATGATGATTGGAGCAGGTTTGAAATGTTGCTTCAATATGTCCGTCAATTCAGCGTACGAGCATTCTCTCGGCGACTTCGGAAGAAGCAAATTCCGTAGAAGTTTGTAGGTATTTGATCCAATAGCTGATATAAATACGGACACTTTCTTGACGTCTTCGATATCGTTTGCGAGAAAAAAATGTTCCAGTTGTTCAACGTATAGATTGAAGTCGTCCACCTCCACGTCAAATGAATGTAACGCGCCGATTAGGCCTAACCTACTCATGGTGATGCTAAACTTTAATTACAGCAATAAAGAAAGCTTGTGAGTTCGAATTATCCTCGTCGCCACTATAATATATTGGAAGTAGTAAGACTTATGATTACTGAGAAATACTCTCATACAAGTGAAGAAGGAACTTTATTGAATTAGTGCTAGTACAGGTCGTATACATATCCAAGATTAGACATTCTTACTGTTGTGTTTTTCTCTATATCGAGTTGAGTTGTGCTTGGACAGCAACAGTTAATATTTACAAATAATTAATTAAGGATATCAAATATAAACAAATTATTGCACTAAATATATTAATAACTAAGATATTACAGCCCTTGCGCCATAAAATCCCAAAAAACCAACCTATCAAGCTAAATGGTATTGGTATTTGGTATTTTCAATTAACGTCACACTGGAGCAACACAACGGGCTATTGGTGACGGTCCGGGATCAATCCCAGAGGGAAAGATCCGAGGACAGCACCACGTAATTTTGAACCACGGTCAGATGACGAGGCAACACCTGAGCTGGCACCCCACTCTCCAAACTTCCACACCACGCCAATGTGAGGACATTTGAGGCCACGACAGATTTAACGTGCACCAGCCCCCTTTGTACACGACGGTGTTTGGCTGGATTCGAACTCGCAACCCTTCGGTTGCTAGTCCGTTACTCTTCCAACCGGGCCACCGTGGCCCTCCAAGCTAAATGTAGATGGCAGTAATTTTCAGGGGCGTAATAGACTTGAACCCGGGGCTAATGGTGCTGGTGAGGCCCTTCGTCCGAAATAAAATTTATGTGTTAAAAAGATAAAAAGTAATTAAAAATTATTGACTAAGAAGTAATCTATTATGCACTGTTGAAAAATATACGTTTACAGATAAATTATCCTAATTAATTTTCGTTAATCGTTATTTGCGTTACTAATTATCAATTACAATTCATTGTTACTTTAGTAACTTTTTATAATTTACTATTTACGGATACATTATGTTTTCTGAAACGAATTAACACATGTCCTTAAAATAGCTGAAGCAATTTCGACTAGAGTTAAAATTCTTGCCTCTTCTAAAATGAAAAAAGGGAAATTCACCATAGTAAGTATTTTACATCCAATCGACAGATCTGATTAATTATGCTGAAAGCTCGTTTACACATGAAGCTCATTTGTAAATTAAAATATTTTAATGAATTTTTCAATAACAATATCAACTATTCTAATTTCGATATTGTCAATGGTTTAAACTTGTTTTATGTGATCAATTTTATTCAAAAACTCAATTTACAAAGCGCGGATGTTAACAAACTTATACAGAACTTATTCATTGAGTCCGGCGACGAATTTGCTAGCAAATCAATTATGCTCAGCTAGTCATTTTCTAAATCAAGTGATTTGATACAGAGCATAATATAAAAAATTGTAAGCTTAAAAGAATTTTCCTTGTGCCCAAACTTTCGATTTCTGTAATATTGTCTTAAACATCTAGTTCAATTATTGAGTTAGCCTTGTGTTAATGACGCAATTTACCTATTCAAGTACAACACATCACAAAAAGAAAAGTTAAATATAAATTTTACCACCATTGCTGCGAAAAAAACTTGTATTAATTAATGTTCGCGCCGTGCGTATCTCCGTGAGGCTCTATTCCCTAACTGGCGAGGGCCGTCGTGTCTAAGTGGGTATGCCCACTACGCTAACAACTTTCGAGTTGCATGAGGCGCAGGTTCGATTCCTGTCAGGTGCCTTCCTCCCTGAGGGTATTTCTCTGGTGTACTTGATATTGTATATCTTGTGTCTGGTGAAGCATGGCCAAATATGGTCCTTTCGTCATTAAACCCCAAACCAACCTTAATTGGCGTAACTTTTTATGTATTTGGCGAGCGCCAAGAACATTGCCAACTTCTCAGTTCCTGATTCTTGATACGGAAAGTCGTAATCGCCAGCGTTCCGTCCCAGGAATCATTTTTTGTGTACCTAGGATAGTACAACTCTTGTGTACTTAGGATATTACATCTCTTTCTTTGTACTTAGGATAGTACAGCATCAATGTAAATAAACGCTAATTACAGTCCACTAAAGTTTTTATTTTTGTGTGAGATTAGTGAATTAGTTTTGTGTGAAATTAGAGACTACAAAAGAACTAAAAAATAAAACGTTAAGAGCTCCTAATGCACTTTTTTGACTTGCCTCCAAATACGGACTTAATAGATGTAGAAGAGGATCTACAACGTATGCATGACTGCCTAGAGAATATTGAGGTCCGCCTTTCTTACCTTAGTAAATTGAAAACTCAAAAAACTAATAATTGTATGACTGTTGAAACAAGTCGAAGGGATTGGAAATTTGGTGTAAAACTGCCAGAAATTCCACACACCATTTTCTCAGGCAAATACAATGACTCGAGCAGCTTCAAAGGTCAATTTGAAAATTTAATTACAAATAACATTTAAGTGACGGATAATCAAAAACTGTTCTACCTCCGAGCTTCCTTGAAAGGCGATTGCATACAAATCGAAACTACAGATGACACTTTTTGACAGCACTAGAAGATCGGTATAAAAAAGGGCAATAGTTGATATCCACGTGCAAGTCATAATAAATTACGATAAATTGTTACATGAATCTTCCCGACTTACGCAATCTGATAGATCATGGCAATAAAAACATTCGAACGCTAAAACTTTTAGAATTTGATCGGAACGATTTATCGGATATTATATTGCTCAACTTTATTTGTCAGAAGGAAACAATTTCAGTTGTCCTTAACCACAAAATAAGTGTTAAAATTAGACGACCTCTTAAACTTTTCGGAAAAACGAAATTTTGTGCTTGAAAAAACACACAGGCAGAAACACTTTCAAAACCGATATCCGAAAATCCTTTATAATTAAAGACGGAAATTTAGGATGTTTTCTGTGCAAAGGTCAGCACACATTAGGCATAGTGTGTCAAATGGGAGCGAAAATGCAGTGCCCGAGGCGGGTAATTAGGGTATGTTCAGGGTAATCATATTTGACAAGTTATCGTGATTTCCAACTGTCACATCTCACTAGTTATCGCTTTCTTGGCAAATGCTTTGGTGCATCTTTTGGCTTTGGCTTCTTTGAGACGTTTTCTCACTGAAGTCATTAGGAGTCATCTTTTTCCCGTCTTTCGAAGAATTGCTGTTGAATGGAATTATCTCTCCTCTATGAAGAAATCTGCTACAAGGGGAGTGGGGACGCCATCTTAACAAAGAGTGGTGCATCATTTATAAACATTTTCATTTTTTGTATAATTGTGTGTGTACATGTTTTGAAAATTCAAAATCAATTTTATTTTTGAGATTTCTTTACCATTTGGAAGGGAGATTTTAAGGAACTGCGAACTCTCCATTTTTGCAATTGAGGAGTACACAAAATGCTATGACTCCCCCTGATTGAGCAAAATACGAAACCCACTTTACTCAGAATAAATTGGCTGATAGAACTTTGACTTAATTTTGATTGTTAGGTATTCAAAAACTTTCCTGATTGAAACTTGCGATTTCTCTTTTTTTTTTAATTTCAAAGACAAATTTACATGAAGGGAAAAGCACAAAAATATTTTTTTTGCAAGAACCAGTGACAGTAGTAGATTTTGTCATGAGTAAGAAAATAGGAATGTTTCGAGCCTTTGCAAGATTTTATCACTGATAAAAAGAGAAATTTTAATCTAGTAGCTACTGTATATATATGGCGTATACACAACCAAAATCTGAGTTCAGACAAAAAATTTGATCACTTTGTTTTGCGAATTAAGCAAATATTTAAGTTTAAAGTGATAAATCCACTTTTACTATTTATTTTTAAAGGCAATTAATACGCTTTTACAATTTATTACATACCTATTACATTTTCATTGCAATTAATAACCATGGATCTATTTCAATTTGGGGACTCTTGAAAAATATTTTACTGAAGAGTGAAAGTAAAATTATACCACTGTACTAGAAGTTGAATTTATCATCAAAATGTTTAGTTATATCATCAAAAATGTGGTCACTGTTTTGAGTAATAAAGAAATATCAGTTCAAAGTTATTAAAAACTTTTTTCGCTTTATTTCTTTTTAAGGACAATTCATTATCTTTTTCCTGTTTATTACTTATTTAACACCTTTTTAAAGTTCATTAAATGACGATAGATCTTGTTGAATGTTATACACTTTAATTTGAAAAGAAAACATTGTAGTTGTAAATCGAGAGCTACTTTCTTTTGTAAAGAAAATGTACAGGGCATCTATTTATTGTAGGTAATTCAAATTGATGTTGCTTCAACAGACTTCTTGAAATACGTTTTCCCTATGCTAAGATCATAAACCATGCACAACACAGAATCATCGTTTTGTATGTGTAGAATACATCTACATAAAGTGTCTCATGGAGTTGGTAAATCGATTCTCCTCAAACCATCCTAAGATCAAGAAAGCAAGTTCAAGAAAATTTTTAGTCTCCTAATACTAGACACCTAATACTCATACACATTTTCAATAAATATAACTAATTGAGGAAATAGTAATTTTTCAGACTGAAATGTGTCAAACCTCCATTGATTGAAAAATGCACTAGGGGTTCGGATAATTAGCTTTTTACATTTATTCGAATTTTTTTGACAAATTCCCAGATACAATTTTCAGTGCCTACATAGAATAATTTTATAAATATATATTTTCAGTTGACCTTGAGAACAATATTTTTAAATAATTTAAATGTCTGGCATTTACCTTATAAAATAAGTTATATTATATCTAGTCTATGTAAAAAGCATATATTCTTGGGCAATAGGGTCCTTAGCTGACCTCGAAAGCGTTGGAATCGGCTTTTTAAAATGTTTTCAAGAAAAAATACTATAAAAATGCATGGATTTCATTAACAAATAGTTATTGAATTATGAAAATAATTGTTCGCATAGAAAATTGTATGTATTTAACCAACGATAAATATTTGTTGAAAAACCCTCGTAAAATTATTTCTGTACTGAAAACAACTGAGGTGTAACAATTTGAACATTGTATGTCTTTGTTTTCAATTCATAGTCAGGACTAAATTTAATATGCTATACAAAGATTTAGCGAAACCCCAATATCTTTTTTAAAATATCATAATGTCCAGATATTCATTTTGCATAAAAAGTTGTATTCCTAAGTTGGTTCAAAATACAAAATAAAAATACTTTTTTAATGTAATAAGTCGAAATCTTCAATTAGCATAAAAATTCAATCTCTATTTTGTACCTCCGAAAATAATCCCGACTACGTTAATGGTTTAAGTGTGAACTGTGAAACGAACAGCACTTCCAAAACCGGGGGTGGGTAGTTGAATCCTGAAGGGAAAGATCCGAGGTCAACACTTCGTAATTTTAAACCACGGTCAGATGACGAGGCAACACCTGGGCTAGCACCCTACTCTCCAAGCTTCCACATCAAGTCAACGTGAGGACATTTGAGGTCACGCCAGATTTAACACACACCAGCCCCCACGTATACGACGGTCTTTGGATGGTCCTAGTTTCGAACTCACAACCCTCCTATTGCTAATCCGCTACTCTTCCAACCGGGCTACCACTGCCCCACCAAAAATCGGAGTCACGTAATCAATTTATATAAGCTATATATAGGATATTTTCACGAATACTCTCAAGACTTGAAATAAAAATGCTCTTCCTTGCCGACTTATTAACATAGTATGCAATTCACTAACGTTGTCAATGTGAAGGGTGTGCTTTGTGACTCTTGACAAGATGAGCAATGCTGGATTCAAAATTAGTAAGTTTCAGCCTTAAATCGCCACTGTAACTAGAGCGACTCATGTTCATTCCATTACTTGCATTTCCAAGTCCGAACATGGCTGAAACCAGCTTCAACCATGTTCGGATTTGGAAATGCAGGCAAAAATTTTGGATATTTTTTACAGAAAGTTTTGGATATTTTTCTACAACATTCATATTCCAAAAGTAACTTGAAGTCCTTTTTTTAAAAGCGTCTTAGCTTCAAGATCAACTGACAATTCTATAAGTTCATCTTGTTTGTTAAATTCGATGTTTTCAATATCTGCGGAAAATGGAATGATAACCCAATCTGGAATGTGCATGTTTTCAAAATCTGCAAAGCGTAATTTAAAATCATCGCTCAAATTTTGAAGATGTTTTGTGTATACTCTTCCTCTTTTACTTTCAATTGACGTAGATTCGAAAAATTCTGAAAATCTTTTCGTAACAATGATGATTTAAATAAGGCTAATTTAGCTTGGAAATTTAAAAGAATCGTTCAAGCTTGAATAATCGTGATAGCTTTATCTTGTAAATGGGTCTGTATGTCATTAAATTTTGAAAATAAGGCAACCAAGTAGAAAATATGAACCGAATTAAATATTACCCATACAAAGATGTTTTCTATTTTTCTATGGCCCCTGGGGTCTATATCGACCACTTTAGCGACCACTGGCTAGGAGTATCAGCACAGCACGAATATTTCGTACATATGATAACAAAATGACTATCTGACCCATTGAGAAGAAAGACATTTTTCAGTTATCAGTCCCTTCCTCTAAGAAATTTGGGAGCGGTAATCATTAGTATAATTATTCGATCGTATTCTCCTTTACGGAGCACATTTTTTTCAATGAGTAGCAACTTTTTGCTCGTCACTTAAATTACACAAACCATCAACACAATAAGAATCTGGATTACTGGAAAACATAATGACTAAATCCATCCATCACACTGACAGGTCTTTTAACTGAGGAAACAACACAGCAGGAATCTTCCGATCAGTGAAACCTTTCTCATTGAGAAAGGGTAGTATGTGGGGGAGTCATAGGGGTCTGGATGCGGCCTTTTTTTTATCAAGACAGCCTCGGACATCCCCTTTGGCTATGGTTTTTCTAGTGTGGGAAAAATACCTCATTCTCGCACCGAAGTTGTTCGAATCGAAGGGGACTATAGAGAAGGAATAATCTTTAACCTCTTCTGTCGTAGACGCCATGAGTGGTGAAGAAAATGTGGAGTTGCTTCTAGTTTTGATTCAAATAACAAATTCCAGATACATGATATATATCCGGGATATGACAAAATATTTTCACTTTTAAAATTACTAGAGCAAAAATTTTGCCGCTTTAAAGCAAACTCGTTCCTTTTTTAGATAAAAGCAATTTATTGTGAAAGGAAAACGTTTTCTTTCAGTCTGAAAAAACTCATGTAGCCTTTAATTCTGATAAAATATTAATGATTCAAAAACACTAAATACAATTCCTATTTCTGTGTACCTTGCATAATCCAAGGAAGCATCACACTTTTTGTATGAGAGGGGAATACTTTGGTGGTTTATACCTTTATTACAATGATAAATTGCAACTCGATACCTTAACTCAGTACTAGATTATTTAGATTTAGGCATTCGAAAAATTATTAAATGCAATGCTCATAGAACGTTAGCTCAATTCTATTGGATTGAGGAAACGGTAGAGTTAAGACATAGTTATGCCGAAATTGTTTTATGATTATGTACCTGGGTTTGGGTTTACTTTTGGTTGGTCGCTCAATAGTAATTTTTTCCTAAATGAAGGCTAATTAGACTGGAACCTACGACTTAAAGTGGATTGCAAACCAAGATACATTCTTTCCCAGATCAAGATTCGAACCCAGAACCTTTTCAACAAAGGGTCAGGAATAGCCTACGTGTGTCTGGATAAGGAAATATTCCCGTTTCAGATAGACTCCGCTCATTCATTCTAATACACTCGTTTAGTTCTAGGCTATCCAAAATTACAAAGGACAGTGAAATTTTTTGGGAGCTTGAGCATTACTTTTGTTGAATTTTGTAAAATTCAGTGCGGTTGTTTGACATTCCGGAAAGTTTAGTTAACTTATATACAGGGTGCAACGCAAAGACCGTGCCCGGCCTTTATTTTCGCAACCGTTGGTCGTAGACATATACTTCCAATTACAAAAATGTTATGACATTTTGAAATTTAAAAAATAAATTTTGTAAAAATTACAAAATCTAACTTTTTATACAGTACCCCGTCCCTTATAGTGATATTTAGTAAAAGTTTACACTCATCCTAACAAACGTAACACAAAAAGTTTCAGTTCTGTGTGATACAAATTGACCGAGATATTTAATTTCAAAGTTTGGGATTTTTTCAGATTTGTTTTGCCTTCATTGAGGGGTCGGTTAAAATATAAATTAGAATAATTCGAGATTGAAATCAGGGTGCAACGCCCCTTTTACGGCGAAAGGGGGTTCCCCGACCATAAACGATGGGTGCATGTATAGTAAAGTGAACATGCCCGATTCACTGAAAGCGGTCGCAGCGTCCCCAGTGGCGAAACATGGAAGTTTGAAAATCTAACTCGCACAAATTGCAGACAAGCATACAACGGTAAACAATACATAAAGTGAAGAAATTGAATGCGTGACAAAACTGAATCGTGGACGCGTTGGAGCATAGCTGGTATAACTGCGACAAGCACGGCTGATACGCTGTTTCAGATCATCCAGAGAGGTTGGCTCAGTCGCATAATAGATCTGTTCCTTGACGTAACCCCAGAGGTAGAAGTTCATGGGAGTCAAGTCCGGCGAACGCGGTGACCACTCAACCCGACCACCATATCTGATGATCTGTTGGCCGAATTCGGTGGCTAGATACGCACGAACGTTTTCTGCTTTATTCGGAGGGGCACCATCATGTTGGAACCACACACGACATGCATCTCGGAAAGGCAGCTGTTCATACCAGTCACGTACCATGTCTTGTAACAGGTGAAGGTAACGATTGCCCGCTAAGGTCCCGTTGTAGAAATGGGTCCAACAATCTGGGTTCCCCATATACCGCACCACACATTCGTTGACCAGCGTACCTGGTGTCGTGCTGTGCGTCCCATGTGAGGGTTGTCCAGGGCCCAGTAATGCACGTTGTGGGTGTTGACGATGCCATCCCGTGTGAATTGCGACTCATCTGTCCACAGTATGTCGGAAAACAACGACGGAATGTCGTGCAACATATTGAGCAGGAAATTACAAAAGTCAAATCTTCGTGCGTCGTCACCCGGCATCAATGCTTGCACCAGTAGCGGACGGTATGGATGTGCACCATGCGCATGTAACAATTGCCAAATATGTTGACGCGTGTATCCACATGTCTCGCTTATTTCCGCCGTGCTTAGGTGTGGATTTGCAAGGGCGTATCCCAGCACTTCCTCCGGTGTCACTCGAATGCCCGATCTTGTCAGTCTGTCTGATCTGGGCCGTGCTCTCTGAGACGGCAAAATACAGTAGTTATAGTTCGATGCGATGGACATCGATCCATAAGAAAACGTTCGCCATAAACCCTCGCAGCAGCTCTGGCATTCCGTTGACATTCGCCATAAATCACTATTATTTCGACATATTACGCGGATGTGTAGCACGCCATCACGATCTCAGCGCGGACTAGTTTGCTCACTTCTGGATGGCTCGTCTTTTATCTCGAGCATGTGGCTGCGCTACTATCCTATTTGCATAATCACGATTAGCATGGGGGTTATGCCCCGCTAGTAGCTTGCATTCCGCTGCCATTTATCCGGTTCTTTTTGCGCATTTTTCATTTTCAGGGTGTCGATTCTACATAATTCGACGATGGTCTACAACTTCCTAATTGACATCTTTTGTCTATCTTGCTTAGTTTCGGAGTTAGATTTCCAAACTTCCGTGTTTCGCCACTAGGGGCGCTGCGACCACTTTCAGTGAATCGGGCATGTCCACTTTACTATACATGCACCCATCGTCTATGGTCGGGGAACCTCCCTTTCGCCGTAAAAGGGGCGTTGCACCCTGATTTCAATCTCGAATTATTCTAATTTATATTTTAACCGACCCCTCAATGAAGGCAAAACAAATCTGTAAAAATCCCAAACTTTGAAATTAAATATCTCGGTCAATTTTTGTCACACAGAAGTGAAACTTTTTGTGTTACGTTTGTTAGGATGAGTGTAAACTTTTACTAAATATCACTATAAGAAACGGGGGACTGTATAAAAAGTTAGATTTTGTAATTTTTACAAAATTGATTTTTTAAATTTCAAAATGTCATAACATGAATGTTTACCTCATTTGAAACATTTTTGTAATTGAAAGTATATGTCTACGACCAACGGTTGCGAAAATAAAGGCCGGGCACGGACTTTGCGTTGCACCCTGTATAATGTTTACAAGATGGAAGGTAACTTTTAGAAACCATGTACTTAAAGTTAGCTATTTTACCGAATTTTAGATTTTTGGTTTAAAAACTAAATAAGTTACACCTGTATATCTATATATGGATTTTAAATTTATCAAAGTGTTCAAGTAAATAACTCTTGACAAAATTTTATAATTTTAAGTGTGTTCAAAAGTTCTGTTCTTTTGTGAAGTTCTAAAAATCTTTTATTCTAAAAATCATAAATACAAAATTATTTTTGTTGTTTTAAGGAATGGAACCTTAAAAGTTTAAGTTTCACAGATTTAACGTTTTTAAAAATAGTTTTTCAACTTAAAAAAATTGTGGAGGATAAATATTTCGCTCAATTGAGGAGCATGTTTTGTGTACATAAATTTTCACAAATACACTTAATTTTTTAAAATACTCTATATATAGAGAAAAAAAATTAAAAATGTCCCCTTTTTCAGGTAGAAAACAATAGAGTGAAGGATTTCATTTCGCTGTGGAATGTGTTTTTATCACCACCACGCTTTTTTATCGAGTTAAAGAACGATATAAACATTGAAATACTTACAAATATTGTTAGAAACAATCTAATTCAGTATGATTTATCTCAAGATTAAAATAATATGAGGAAGAAAGATAAAACAGACTTAAAAGTGGAAAATAATTGAATTTTTATGTTAGATTTATTTAAATACGAAGCAAAAGATCATGATGTCAAGCAAATGTTTTTAGAAAAGGAATTTTCCAGCTGCGCGGATTTTTGGAATTAATACAAAAGAAGTTTCATTTCGTTCTCTAATTGTTTGCTTTTCCAATTTGATATACTGCATGCTTCAAATGCACAATCTTATAATGAAAGATTTTACAAGTATTTTAAAATATGAACAAAAAGGTTCCCTAAAGAGCATAAATGTGGTTCACGTTTATAATACGGTTTATATGAAATGATTTAATCTTATTTTTAACAAATCGATTTTATATATATATTTAATTTATAATTCTTAAATGTTTCAAAATTTATCTTTTATTTTAATTATTATTTTGTAATTTCACAGATGGGTGCATATAAAACAATTTTGTTCAGCAAGAAATAATTTAAATTATGTACTTAAATGTTTTCAATTCATAACATTTTTATTGTATAAGACACGAAAGAATGTAGTGATCCTAGTTGGCGTCAAAAAAATCATCGCCAAGACAGAGAACGATTTCACAAGTTTGTAAAGTTTGGTTTATGATTTTTAATATTTTAAGCCCTTATAGATGTACAATTTACAATAACAAACACATTCGAACATCAGTAATTTTTATTTTAAACATTATTTTAGATACATATTGATAGCAAATCTATGAAATCTTTTTTACAGAATAGGAAATGTCTGCAGGTTGTACTAAGAATTCCTAAGTTAGAACATCTATTTTATTTTATCACACTAGCAGATACTGAAAAACACAAAAAACAAACGTAAAATGCAAATAAATCGCTCACCTGTGAAATGTAATGTTTCCACCTTTAATAAATTTGTAATTACATCCATATACACAGCACGACGGAACCATGTTAGCTTTCACTTTCAATGCATTTGCTATGGAAGAAGGAATTTGCAAACTATATGCGCCTAGGAGAAGAGTTCAAATGTCCTCACGTTGGCGTGGTGTGGAAGTTTGGGGGGGGGGTGCAGGCTCAGGTGTTGCCTCGTCATCTGACCGTGGTTCAAAATTACGTGGTGTTGTCCTCGGATCTTTCCCTTTGGGATTGATCCCGGACCGTCACCAATAGCCCGTTGTGTTGCTCCAGTGGGACGTTAATTGAAAATACCAATACCAACCTAGACAAGAGTCTTACCGCAGACCATACAAGAGCACCATTTCCAAACTGCGCATGCGTGAACGTTTTTAAGTGTATACGGAAGGCGTGGCTTATCTGACGGGAAGGAGTAGGGGGGGGTATTTCAATTAACGTCACACTGGAGCAACACAACGGGCTATTGGTGACGGTCCGGGATCAATCCCAAAGGGAAAGATTCGAGGACAATACCACGTAATTTTGAACCACGGTCAGATGACGAGGCAACACCTGAGCTGGCACCCCACTCTCCAAACTTCCACACCACGCCAACGTGAAGGGAAGGAGTTATCCTGATTTCGAGAGTATATCTGTATAAAAGCAAGAGCGGGAAAATTTCCAGTGTTAGTGTTTACAAGGGTTAGTTCTGGAGTCGAGTAATATTTTCTTGTTAGGGTTAGCTAACCTGACAAATTTTGAAATCTGGACAGCGGATTTTTTCTGAGGACTTATAAACGCGGCCTTTTGGTCAGCGAGAGCTTTCCACAAGAGAAATTTTGCAGTCGGTTTGGAAAATCACTTAAGTATTACGTTTCTTTCATTTCTGGATTACTTCTATTACTCTTAAGTGATAGTATGTCTTTCTTTCCAAAGTTTCTTAGTGATTATTAACTGTTGTGTTTCTTTCATTTCTTGTTTATTTTAATTTATGTTAAAAATTAGCGTTTCTAAAATTTAATTATCTGATATCTAGTATAGTTCTGTAAAAATTTTGAATTCAGTGTTTCAAGAGCTTATCATTTGTACTATATTGTGTTTCTTGCATTTAATTCATGAAATTGTTTACAAAATGTTTTCCTGTTCTGAATGTCATCATGTGTATTAATCTATCATATCTCTCTAGAGACATTTGAAACAGTCATCCAGATTAGGTTCAAAAGGAGATTAAAATTGGTAAACAAGTGTTTATGTTGCGACAACTTATGACAAGAATTTCCATTTGAGACGACAGGAGCATGATGTACATAGGTTTGTACATCAGAGCTGAAGCAAAAGGTGATATTCAGTGTCCAAAATGCTTGGAAAAGATTATACTTAAATGGAGCTATTTAGAATTGCAATACCCGAGGATCTAGCCCTATATAGTGATTCATTGTACATATATATTATCCGGTGTATTTTGTGTTTGTTTCATGGCCTCATGGCTTTACGAGCTTAGTTTTTAGTGTTATAAGATGCCGTCAATCTCGAGATTATATGTTTAAACGGAACTATTTAGAATCGCAATACTTGAAGATCTAGTCCTATATGATTCATTGTACATATCTTAACTGAAGGGGGTTCTGTGCTTGTCATGGGTGTTTTTCTTTGTTATGCTCTTGTGGCTTTATTTTTAATTACGAGTTAGTATTATAACACGGTGTCAATCAAGGGAGAATTTCTGGCTTCAGTTAATCAAATTGGTAATATTTTAGTTTAATTTTAATTCCAATTTTGTAAAACATGTATCAAACCACAAAAATCGTTTGTTTACATTTATATTAAATTGTTCAAATGTTTGTATTCATACTATAGGTGACTTTCAAATACAATTTAATTAACTGGTGTTTAATCTTTTCTCATTCTTGGCTTTTCCCTTCAGGATTGATCCTGGTCCGTCGTCAATAGCTCGTTGTGTTGCTCTAATGCAGGGGTAGTCAAACCTTTTTATACTTACTGCCCACTTTTGTATCTTTGTTAGTAGTAAAATTTTCTTACCGCCCACTGGTTCCGCAGTAACTTCATTTAGTGCAACTGCAAAGTGCTCATAATTTTTGAGTGGAGGTTTAGTAAAATTATGTAATTAAATTTATCTTTTTAATTGCATGTTAATTTGATGCAGTGCATACTAGTGCAGAAGCAGCTTAAATTGAAGAAAATTCAATATAAAAACTAGTCTATTAAATGACCTTTAACAACATCATAGGGGAAGATACTGATCTGCTGGTGCTTCTCACTGGTTTGAAATTATTTTAAATTTAATTTTTCATACATACAATATCTAGTTATCCTTTGGCTAGTTATTAAATTTAGAGGTGGGAACTGCTGCTAAAGAGGATTAAGGCTCTTGGCGATACCTCTATAAAAAAACGCATCATGATTCCTACCCCATGGGTGATGTGGAAATGGAGTTGTTCAGTTTAGGACATCTCAAAATTGTACACTGAAACTTATAACTATTAAAACATCAAATTGGTGTATTCGGTTATGGAATATACCTGTTCCCATACTTGGCATTTACAAAATTAAAATTTGTCATAAGTTGGAGTCGTAACAAATTTAAACTTTCATGGACTATAGAGATGGTTCTGACTTGAATATATGCAAAAGAATGGGAACCTGCAATGCTAATTTATTTAGTGACAGTAAGAATGTGGAACGTATATTTCTAATAAGAAAGCTTTTATTACATGTCGGCTTTATACCGCATTTAAAAGCGTGCCTTAGTGTTTTTTGGAAAAGATTGAAAAGCATACAAAGCCTCTATTTCAGGAATCTATTGGGCCATGATTCTAGTGAAAGTTCAATGTACCTAAATGTTTCAAATCAACAATTGGAAAATAAAACCATTACCAAAATTCATGCTGTTGAGATTCTATTTATAAAGAATTATTGAAAATGACCATTTCTATCATTGCATTATTTTTCTGATTTTCTTTTAGTTGATTTCTTTGAAATTGATGTTTAATCAATTTCAAAGCAAAAAAATATATTTTTATTTAAAAAAAATTATGAATTTCTTACACTGCTTTTAAAAATAAAGTAAATAATTGCTGATAGCACAACAGAAAAAGCAGAATCCATTGTATTCGTGTAGCGAAAGCTTTGAAATAAGATATTGGAGGGAAATAAACAAATTAGTTTTTGAAAACATTTATTGAAAAATATCGACTTATTCTTAGAATGTGTTTGATCTAAGAGAAAAAATATTTTCCAAGTTCTATTATAATTTCACATTGTTTTAATTTAGGGCTATATTTCATCGAAAGAGTTCTTGCGTGTATGGATAAAATTGTTTTTCTAACCAATTTCTTGATTCCTGTTTTCCTTACAAGTTTAAAAAATGCTATGTATTAGATGCCTGACATCAGCAAACATGTTTAATTCCAAATTCGACTTGTACATAAAGTGGCCTTTTCAACTTATGACACCCCATCGAAAAAAGTGGGGTCCCAGATGAGGTGTAAAATAAGTTGTAAGGAAGGGAAAAGAATTTGTTGGCGATTGTACTAATGAAACTCGGCCGTTTTGAGTTTGGAATGACATGGTCTTGAGATGTGTACCTGTGTCAGAGGGTTAAACAAAATTACAAATTTGTGATTCTTTACACAGGGTTCCTATACGTAAGCGAATCCAGTTAAAATATTAAGATTTTACAAGTTTGGGTGTTTCTATCCAATTGATTGGAATAAAAATATTTACTCTAAATTAACCTCAAAATGGTATTTTGAAATTAAGTTTCCTATAATTTCAAATTTAATAAGATAACGTTCCAAGTGGTTACAACGAAATATATCTCAAGATATTGCCCATTTTCTGACAAGATCAGGTCAGTTTTGCTAATGAAACGAGAAACCTCATCGACATGACCACCAGGAGGGTTAATATGAATGCAGCACTTACAAGTATTAATGTGACTGATTTATTAAAATAAAATAAACAAGGAAAATAAAGGCATTAATGTGAACTTTCTAATGTACTCCACGATAAAGTATAATATACTTAAATTCAGTTTCTACTAGTAGCGGAGGACTAGAAATAAAGTCATATATATATTTTAGTTGAGTTTTCAGTCTCGCAGAAAAGGTTTATGAAACTTGAAAATGCACTCCTGCTATAATGTTGTCACTGTAAGAGCCCTGTATTGCGAAAATTCTGAAAAGTTAAAATTTTAATATTTATATCAATATATTAAATATTGGAATACAAATTTATACTAGTAAAGTATAAGTGTAATATGCATTAATTTAATTGTCTGAACTTCAATAAGCAGATTTTAATCTTAGTAAAACAATCCAAATAGTTGAAGTTGCAAAATCATAAGCCCAGTCCTGTTCAGAGTGGATAGTAAATATAGATTAAATTCCACACTTTAACCCTACTTGGTAAGAAATGCATTAGAAGATAAACATTTGACTTTAAATTGTGGATGAGCATTTAACATATTTTACCATGAAGTATAACTTCTACAAGTTGCAATTAATAAATGCCTATTTAAACTACCCATTTCAATTTTAGTAAACAAATAAAAAATACATTTTTTAACATCGTACAAAGCTTAGGCTTTTTTGTAAACACGAAAATTAAGAGAAGGTAAAAGAAAACTTTAAAATATTACTTACAAAACAGTATGCGATATACTTGTTTCTTTAGTTATAAATAACAAACAAGCTAAATATGTTACAGTATGTTTCATGCAGGAAAAAGCAGATAAGATTAATAGGTTACATGTTTCAAGTAAACAAACTAAAAATGTTACAGTTACAGTGAATATTTCATGTAGGTAGGTATTTTAATTAAAGTCGCACTAGAACAACACAACGGGCTATTTTCATGGTTAAAGAAAAATTTACAATTAAAACATGTTTGATATTTGTTGCAACAAGCTTAAAAAAACTTAATTATTTAAAAATTATATTGTCAAAATTGAAATATAGAAGATAATGTAATGAGTTTCTTAGAAATAGAAAATCATGGTGAATACAAGATATTCTGTAAAAACACACCTAAGTGGCAAAGAAAACTTTTATTTTCAATAGAAATCAAAAAGGTCATTTATATTACAAATATAAATTTTTTATACAAGCCTTTATACAATTTCAATTCTAAAGCTACTGTCGAGGCCCACCAAAGAAGCAAGAAGTGGACTGTATTTTAACTTAATTTATTCAAACTTAACAAGATCGACAATATATACAAGGTGGTTCCCGAAAGGAACGCTTGCGATCTCCTAATCGCATCAAAAGCAGCAGTAGCCTATCTACCGCTTGAGAAGTTCTTACTGCCAACTTTGGCTACCTCTTTTTAACTGCTCAGTTCCGAGCCAATTGGCGCTCGCCAAACACAGGTGATGACGCCAAGAAACTTGAGTCGCCAAGGCGCGAACAGCTACCATTCCAGAATTAGTGTCACAACATTATTGCATCCATTTTAGTTGAGATGAAAAGGGTAACTGAAAATTAACGCATTTAGATCAACACAGTAGACATTAGATCATAGTACCCTACTATGGGATAAAATAAAAATAAACACTTAATTGGTATAAAGTAAAAAATGATTATATTTAGAAATCCTAAAGTGGTAACAAACTAAAGATACAAAATATGTCAAAAGTATGTTCTTTATTTCACATGGAATGACTGAAAAATCAGATTAGTAATGTTTGTTCAAGCTCATTGATTATCCTCCTATGATATGAATGATTCAATTAAATCAGATATTCTATTGAAGATGTGCTTTATACCTGCTAATTATAATGGAAGATAATGCTAATATAATGGAAGAGATGTTATCTACATCACATTACTGACTATTGGAACCACTTCCTGAAACAGTTGCTTTACTCTTTTTTCCCAACACAAATGCAGTATACTCTTGTCAGTCATCTGTAACTAGATCTCTGAAATAGTTTAGATATGTAGTATTAATATAATGAAGCCATAAAATGTCAGAATCTCTACTTAAGTAACTTTCTGCAACATTGACCCAAGGAAAAGTGACATGAATTTTGTAAACATTTTAAGTAACTAAGTGCCCCAAAACACATCTAACAAACCCAAACAATACAGCTGTGATCAACTACATGCACATAATTTAATTTATAATTTTCTGTTGGCTACTTAGTATTTTAAGTAACAAATTTATGACTACCACTAAATTTAATAAATGCTACAAAAAAGTAAGTTTTCATTTTGTTTCTGCCCTGATGCCAAACTTCCATGATTAATACAAATAAAATATTGAATGGTTCATGAGAACAGGCAAGTCTATTTTCAGAAACATAAGCTTACCAGGGGAAAGTGCAGATATACACAAAATTATGTGGCAATTGCCATTGATAGTTAATTGCTTCACCAGCTCATGCTCATTGCAATCACACTTCCGACACAAAATTCAAAATCAGAGCCATCATTTGTGGGTGTGGCATTGTAATCTCGAACCAGCCCTTAAGCATCCCCCACTCATTCACACAAAATCAACTCAAATAACAACTTTCCCTAGCCATAGTATGTCTGGCCCCCACGAGTTGGCAGTTGAGTCACATGGTCTTGAACAAGTCATACTAAATTAGGATACTGGCAGTAATGTAAACCATGTCTTCTATTGATGTCTTTAGCTGGTTTTAACTTTAATGTTCCGTGTCAAAAGCGATACCAGTGATAACATGTTGGCAAAGGAAACCATTCATGCTTTACATATACAGCCTTTTCTTCTCGAGCTTTTTAAACACTCTTCACACCTTTTCATGAATCGACTGACGCAAGGTTGACTGATCTACATTAGTGACACATTGCCCCATATATTCTAATTACTAAATTCATACTTGATGCACTATATTGTGTATACATACTTTGTGTACATGTTAGATGCTTAGAAATATAAATATATTTGTCGAATTTCATAACTTATTACTTAAGACGATAGACTAAAACAAGAAGGCAGAACTGCTAATAGTCATGTATTGCTGTTATGGAACAATTGTACTGGAACAATTATCTAATTTGAATTTTTATAAGTTTCTTATTTGTATTGTAAAAAAAGGTTCATCTAGCTACAAAAAATAACATACCCACCTTTATAAATTTTTATTCTTAAATTCATTCTTATAAAAATAAAACAATAAATGGTTTTGTTTCTTCTACATCTGTGTAGTTAAAATGAGAGATGCAAAACTACACCACCAGTATTAACCAATCTTGATGAGAACTTTTAATTCAATGGAAGTTTTATTCTTTTCCAAAAGATGTACTCTTACAATCGATTGAGTAGGCATTTATTCAAACTTGTGTGCCTGATTTCAAGAATCCACAGAAATCATCAAGATAGGAAGACATTACTCACAAGGAAAGTTACTCACACAGAAGGAAAGCACACCCAAGGTTAAGTAACAAGAATCGAATCTGCTTACAGCTACGCCAGTTAACACTTCACTCAGTAAGTCTGAAATTGAAAAAATTTCCTAATTTCTAGCATTATCAGAAAAGCATAACGTTAGTACATGACAATTCTGCTATCACTTTGCACAAACTGGGATGCTGTTTATCAATCAATGCACCACATTAAAATAGAATGAAAAAATTATTGTAGCCACTATTTCACATCGTATCGCTGCTTATTGCGCCAACAAGTTTCTAACAATTAGTTTGCTTACCTTCACCTTAAAATCCATCTGCTGTTGTATCAGGTTCAGGTATTTTTCCGTACCAAATCACGAGTGCCAACCCTAACAAAACAAAAACACCAAAATTCCCCTCATGCTTTTGTTCTCAAATACTCTCGAAGTCAGGGTAAGCCTCTACTTCCTTTCGTCAAATAAGCTCCGCCCTCAGTATACTTAAACAGGTCGCGCATGCGCAGATTAAAAATGGTGCTCTTGTATGGTCTGCGGTAAGACTCTTGTCCAACCTAGGAGAAGAGTCTAGGGATCACGTGACTACTGTTTTTGGTCACATGATCATGCGGACATAAAAAGGTTGCCATAGCTCACTCTACTTTTATATCTCCTCTATGGTGGTGTCCTCGAATTTTTCCCTTCGGGTTTGATCCCGGACCATCGCAAATAGCCCGATGTGTTGCTCTCAGAACGACGTTAATTAAAATATCTGCGTACCTCAAAAATATTAAGTCTGGTAAAACAACATACTAAAGCACACGCACAAACCAGCATACGACGTCCAATCAAATTATACAAAGTTATTCAACATCCTTGTTTTTATCATGTTTGGCTAGAGATAGCTAAAAATTTCATTCTTCTATTGTACGCTTATAAAAGTAAACAAGTGTTTCAAAATCATGCCAACAACTGAAGTTCTATTTCCCCCCTGTTGATTATTCTCAGTTTCCGTCATTTTTTAAAGAACTAAGACAGTTGTTTTTGAAAGTAATTATTCAACATATCTTTGTATTTCGTACTTTTAAGTAGGGTAGTTTTCTTAAATATTTATCTGTATTTTTATAAGAGACGAACAAATCGGTAAACTACCCATGGTGTACATATATATATTCTATATTTTTCGGCGCAATAGGAAATCATGTATCGCGTAAGATTTGAATTTGTGGGAATCTAATTTTGTGCAATGAATTATGCAGTGTCGTTTTCATTTCATACAACTCTAAATTATCTTGCTGCTTCTTTCGGTGTAGTTGTATTTTGATCAATAATTGCCTTATCTCCTAACAGACAGTGTTTTCTTTGGTGAAAATAACTGTTCGCCGTCATATTTAAAGATGTTCTAAAATTACAAATAAATTCCATACACCACTTAAAAAAGCAGAAGACAACAAAATAAGAAATTTATTATTGGACAACATGAATCCAAGGGTATTAAAGGGATGCTTGCTTTTGTTTCAGATTTGGTTGGTTATTTAGATTATTAGTTTCTACAATATAAAATTTCCCCTTTTCTTTTTATCATGTTGCCATGCTAAATTTTGCTCATCTATCTTCAGCATTTAACACAGCCTCGTGCAAAATCGTAACACTTCCCAGTTTGCAAATAAATAGGGCAGGAGTTTTCAAGCAGGATGCCATGCCACACTAAATACAGCACTGACTAAAATCATGGCTGCTATTCTGTTAAAAACTAATGTAATTATGCTTATTATGTAGTACCATTTGGTATTGTGAATAAGGGTCATCATGGCTGAGTGGATTTGCACGCTGTACTAACAACTGTGAGTTGTAGGGGTTGCAGGTTTGATTCCTCCCTTGGTGTATTTATCTCTTCTGTATCAGTAAAACTTTCTTTGTGTGTGTATATCTATTTACTTGATATTGTTTGGTGCTGCTTGATCAAACATGGCCCTTGCGCTATAAAACCCAGGAGCTGTTGTGGCTCAGTGGATATGCCCACTGCTCTAGGAATCTATGAGCTGTAGGCAGCGCAGGTTCGATTCCTCCCTGGTTGTATTTCTCTCTTCTGTGTCAGTAAAAGTTATGTGTATGTCCATTTCTTGATATTATTTGTCTTGTCTGATGCAGCATGACCAAATATGGCATTTTTGCTCCTTAAAATCCAACATATCTCTCATAAAACCCAACCAAAATAAATAAAAGACATTGTGGATATATCTTATTGAAAATGATTACATATCTTCCATTTTTATTTGACGTTTCGCAGGCAAGATCTAAATTTGTTTATATTGTAAATTTTGAGAACATAAAATAATATGTTATGATATACAAATTGATATAGAAAGGCAGGGAGCTGCAAAAAATTAGTAAGTTTAGGTAATGCTATTAAAAATGTTGAAAAACACTGAAATAGGAAATAGATGGCAAGTTAACACTGAAAAGACGGACGATGCTGTGTAGTCTTCATGCTGTTTGCCTTGTATACCTAGAAAGGCAGGAAGGGCCAGAGTGGTCCTTATGGTATTTTTCATAATACTGCAAAATTCTTTCCATTTGGAAGGTAATCACCTTGCAACTACATTTGAAGTAGTTTGACCTAGTTTTCCCCCTTTATGTGTGCTGGTTACAAATATTATGTTCGTGTCCCCAGCTGTGAATACTGTTTTGGTGACAGACTGTCGACTGACTAGTAATTCTTTTTCCAAATGTGGAAGTCCTGACACCTTATTCATGTGACACATTGAATATTGTCATGTGAATAAGGTGTCAGAATTGTGACACTTGAACACATTTAAAAAATGCTTTTGAGTTGAAAACCTCAATTGAAATTCACAAACATAGTTTCAGTCAACTTATTTTCTAATTTTTGATTTCTTAAGCTTTTGCAAAAACACATATTATCAGAGAATTTGGTAAAATTCTAGTTAACTATGTGGCTTTGGAAAGTTTTCAATTTTTTATAGCCTTTGTTGAATAGGAAATGGTAAGCATTGTGCTGATAAGATGCCAACTTGACGAATGTTAGCTACTGCACTGTATACTAGGATTTAAACAAATTTTTTATAATATACCATAAGATATGAGAAACACGGAAACTGATTAACAATAGCTTGTAATAGACTCTTAAAGTATATGGAATACCCTTGATAAAGTGCTTCTTGGCTTCATTACTAATTTAATTGCCAATTGTAAACACTTGCTAAGTGGAAAATTCTTTTCTTTATTGCTAAGTTTGCACACTTAAAAATAGTTTATCTTCTAATTTAAGTAATTACACATAATTAAGCCTAGAATTTTTAGGTTTTAAAAATCTTAAATTGGGTTTTTTCAATTTATGTTTTGGGTTTTTAAATGGCTATTTTAGATTTCTATAGGTTCCAACAAAAATATAATTTTAGATAGTAATATCGTTTGATTAACACACTTTTTTCATTGCTATAATGACAACTTTTAAACCACTTGCTTGTTTTTGTAAATAGCATTGTAAAATGTGCAATATGTCACAGATCACAACCAATTGTCAAATTTTAATTTGATAATTAATTAACCAAGAATAACTAAAGGTACTTAGAAGCAGGACCAGAATTTACGAGAATAGCTAGAAATATTTTTCAGAATGGAGAAGACTTGCCAAATACTAGTGTTAACCGAATTGTTAACCAAATAAAAATTTGAATTAAACTTCTGAAACAGATGACACAGATTAGAATTCTTCAAAAAAACTCAACAAATTCATCTCCAATCCTGTTCTTGTGATTGACAAAAAATTATCCCTTTCAACCCTTTAATGTACAGGTTAAACTACACAAATCTAATTTAACCTTTGTGTTGCATAAAAAAATTATTGTAGAACGGCAAACTAAACTTTTTTCCCGAAACTAATTTTTTTTACATATTTGTGTGACTTCGTACAATCAAATCTTGGTAAATTTTCATTGGTAAGCCCTTGCAATCTTCAGATAAAATTCATTTTAGTCCTGAAAAAACATTCAACAGAACATGAAGTCGGGAAGGGGCAAATATTATTTGAGAAATTTCGATGGCTGTTCACCATAGATCGTTTTCCACAAAGTACTCAAGACACATTCTCAATTATTTTGAAGTTGGGGCTTCTTGCTAGGACAGCCTCTAACTTCCTGGATTCAGCTATGTCAACCAGTTCATGCACAAGGGTTTCCTTTTGCTCCCCCATCAAATCTATTGCTTCTGTCAAAGACAATGATACTCCCTTCAATTTTGTAACTGTAGAAGCTAAGTTGTTGCAATCTGCTTTGATAAAAGCTAGAGCATTAATAGTTACATACACTTTTAATATCCCCACATGGTGATTGGCATAATACAATATTGCAGATAACCACGTTCCTCACCTAGTAATAATAGGTTCTGATGATAGAGGGACATTTGGAAGAATCTCCTGAACCTCCCACGTGTATATCATTTCTGTTCCCCTGTTCTGACAATATGCATACAATTCTCTTAAAATCTTACTTGTCAGGAATTCAAGAAAGACCAATACACTTATGACCTTAATCCTTTTTCTCAGTTGTAGCATTACATATTTTCGACGTTTCCACTGATGTCTTAAAAATCAACAGCATTGGTTTTAATTATGGTGGTTTTACCATAATATTGCATTGTGATATGAATCATTCATAGAAATTTGATTACAATAAATATTAACATTGTACGTAAGAAAATTTGAAGTTCTGATTTTTTTCAGGTTTGATTATCTAACTTAGCTCTTTCAATGACTAAATTGAAATTATGGGACTTATTTTTATATTAATGATTACTTGCAAAGCTTAGGTTTTTCCCTTTTACATTAGTTTAGTAAAATAAATTTTATTAATTTTTGAAATTTTAATAGATTTTATGTTGGGGAGTTAATTTTAGGGTCATTCCATCAGTTTAGGATCAAAGTTGCTTAAAAACAAAAGCGAAACACACACTGCTTTGTGCTGTGTTCGACGTATGCACTATCCATGATTACTGAGGCAATTCCTGCGACATATTCTTTACTTTCAGTTTCTACATTCAGTGAGCAGTGTCAGATTTCTTAAAGTATCTTAGTTTGTCATTACTTTTGGCTAATAATTTAGTTGTTAATTTTAAAGTATTACATTAAGTGAAGTAGTTACAAATCTTGATCTATTAGATGAAAACAAGGTATTAGACAGAAAGTAGTAATTAACAAAAGTAAAGACATTAGTAAGAAAAGAGGATTTGGCAGTCTTTCTGTTTCTGATGAATGAATGGAATTGCTTGTCTTACTCTTAGATTAAAAAATTTTGAATTCGAAATTTGCTTGTTTGAATGAGTAAAACTATTTTAAATAGTTTAAATAAAACTTTTTTGGTCATCGCGTTTCTGCTTCTTTCTACAGAAGAAATGGTAAATTTTGATGCCTAGCATGTTTTTAGTAATTGGTAAGATGCATATGCCAAGCTTTCCATTAGCTCTTTAATAATTCAAAATTAAGAATAACCAAGTATTGCACATTTTAAAATATGAAAGGTGCGTTACCACTTCTTACATGCTTTGTTGTTGCTAATCTCCATGTCTAGTTCCAGCTAGACCTAATCCACAAGTCCATTCGCACAAAGTCATACACCAAAAGAGATTCAAAAAACAGGTTGTCTGGACAACTCTAGGCACTCGAATTTATGCTGGGGAGGCCTGGTCAGATTGCCATTAAAGGCAAACAGGATGAATCTTGTGACCACAGCAAAATGTAAGACTCAGATGGCTTCTGAAAAAGCGTGAGAACGCTGTCTGAATATGTCTGTCGCTATTGAGAGCAAGTGATCTTCCGGGGCAATCCCTACGATACCAAGAGTGTACCGGAGGAACAATCCATACCTTATCAAGATTTTTTCATGACCATCAAGAAACGTCAATGAGTGGGTATTGGACAATGGTTCACCGACACCAAATCATCTGCTACTTTGTTCCCCTGAGGTCCATATGTGAAGGGATCCACTGTAACCTTCCAGTCTGCCTTCTTAAAATTCCAATATTTTTTATGGTTAATATAGGTATTTTGCCTCCTCTTTATTACTCATGATTGGGAAGTGATCACTCCCAATATTATTCATGATTCTCCATGTGCAACTGGGGAAAATGGCGGGATTCACTATAGAAATATCAAACATGCTTTGTAAAAAATAACTGCTGTCTCGTAAAACGCTGATCCTTAAGTTCAGCGTTTTAGCGCTGCTTCTAGAACTCTGAACTTTTGGCATATACTAGAAAAAAATTCATGCACAAATTGTTAACCAAGACAATATTTAAAAATGGTATGAAAATAGCATGATATAGAACCCCAAATGGATTGTGAGCTATGATTGGTTGACTGAGATTTTGATTTTGGGGCTGTAGTATTTTTGTAACAAGAAAGTATCACACTAAGGTTACCAGAAGTGACTCATCACACTGCTTTATTTTGAATAAAAATGTATTCAAAATGCATGTAAAGAGGAAATAACTGGAAAAGGTACTTTTTTAGGTCTTTGGTGCATAAGATCGTTTTAGGTTTTTAGATCCTAAATGCCGAATTAGGTATCTTTAGGTGCTATAAAATTTACACATTTTTTCAGGATATTTCAAATTGCAAAAATGTATAAACAGATTCAAAATAAACAGCGTAGAACTAAATAGGTAAAAACCTAAGAAAGTCTAGGCATACTCATAATATGAAAACAGACATTCAGTGTTTATGGTGCTACTGTGTATGTCTTCATTGTTCAAATAACGTTCACTATCTTCTAAAAAATTGATGAAATCTGCAAACACACATGTCTAGATAATTTTTTATAACTAAGTTAATAAGCACTATGAAACTAAATTTTTTTGAAGGAAAATGAACGAAACTGTTTTAAATAACCAAACCAAATGTAATGCTTACGTATGAAAAAGTTAATTATTTTGTAACTTGTTAAAACTGATTTGAACTATTTCGAATTGAATCTCAGTGAAACTAGTTCTGTCATCTGTGTAACCATCATTCCTCGGTCATTCATGTTGATTTGGGTGGCCGCAATCGGTCCTGTTGCTTGGGCTGTTTGCTTTCCTATCATCCACTGGTGGTCTCCCTTACTGCATATCAGTGTTAACCCTTTTTTTTAATTCAAAATTCATTGAGGAGGATCATGATTTATATTTATCCTTTTATCATTGCAACATTTGTATTTTGAAGCTTGTTATCAAAGAAACATTTCGCTACCTAGAATTAAGTGAGGTGTAAGCATTTCAAAGTTAAAGTAATTAAAGATAAAGTGCAATATCTGCACTTGCATTCAGTTTTAGCCTATTAAAAACATGTATAAATATGAACAAACTGAAAAATAAGGTAAACAGATGAACATGCCATTTGTGTTAAATTGTGTGCATATATGATGATTCAATTGTAGATCACTCATGCAAATAAGTGACTAACAGTCAAACACTCCAATCAATGGTTAATGTTAAATAAATGGCAATTTGCATTTTCTTTCAATTTGGTTCTTGATCAAAACAATTTTGAGTCTACATTAAATCCAGGTCCAAAAAGACAATATGTTATTCTTGTTTAATAGCTGTAACTTATGTAATGTAAATTAAAATATAATAAATCAAGACTATCATGTGCCCATAAATACTTTGTACTTTCCTAGTTCCCTTATTTAAGTGTAACAAAACGAAAGATTACATGTAACTAAGAAGTTCTTAGTTACACATGGTCCACAAAGGTTAAACTAGATATGCTTAGCTAATTCATAGTGCAAAAAATGTATATTTTAAATGGTTTAAAGAAGAATGAAACATGTAGATTTGGCTGAATTGATCCATGCATTTTATGTCTCAGTAACAGCCAAGTTCACACTAGTCTAATTCTTATTGAAATCTTTACTCTTTTTTGTGTTCCGATAACATTTTTTGAATAACTATGAGGGGAAGTAAATCATGAACAATGAATGATTTTGGGGTGTGCAAAGCATTCTCACTTTCAATTTTTCGTGAATGATTTTTTGTGTAGATGCAAAATTCCTGTGCTTTAGCAGAAACACTAGTGTGATTTATTTTTCTATTGCAGTTATTTATAGTATTCTTAATTTTAATCATTTTATCACAAATGTGGGACATTTTAAACTTCATTATACCTTTTATAGTCTTTTTATTTTCATAGAAACAACTTTTATTTTGTATCTTCAAATTACTACACGTGGAATGATCTTTGAAGCAGATGTTTTTCTACTGCATGTCATAGTTTGATTTTATTGCTTACCATTTAAACATTTTTCAAGGACTTTTTCTTTGAACGAGTATGTATTAAAATTTATTTTCAGCCTATTATTTTCTTATATTTTGATGATTTATATTTATACTTTTGTTTTTAACTAACATGACTAAATATGAAAATATCTAGCAAAAGAATTAATTACTTATATTTATAGGTGCTAAATCCAAATTTTCTCCATGAAGTGCTTTTTACTTTTGCAAGAGAGCGGATAATTTCTCAGAAAATAGCATAATGTATGAACATATGGTTTTGAGTTTTTCAAACTACCAGAAGTCATTATTAATCAAACATTTCTTCTCTGGGTTCAAATGTTTAATTTTTTTATTAGTTTAAGTTTTTAACCAACAATTTAATGACCCATAAGTCACACAAAACCTTGGTTTTTATTTTTCCTTAGTATTAGGTGCTAAAGAGAAAGAAAACTTTCTTTGTTTCATGATAAGATAGTTCTCTCGAAGCATAAAACAGGCAAGAATTTTGGACATTTGAAATGGTTGCAACAACTTGATCAATTATACAAAACCATAACTGACCATAACTACAGAAAATTATCGTAGAACTTTTCTTCATTTTAAAAGTAATATATTAAGTAAGATAATTTGTTATACCATTTTCCACAATTATATTGAACAAGAATAAAAATATTAAATAATAGCATACGGGTGATGTGACTGATGGCATGTGGGTGGTAGGCTTTAAAGTTCCTCTGCCAAACCAATTCCTTTTGTCTTGTGGTCCAAAGTAATGCATCCAGTGTGGAAACATTTTGATGACACCATATGAGCATCAGTTATATCAGAATAAACATAATTATGTATGGTAAGGGTATTCCTGATTCATATTATTAAATGTGTTCCTCTTTTTCCAATTTCTGTACGTTTTGAGAAACAATTCATAAATCAAAACCATGAAGATTGCGAAACACTTTTTCTTATCATTGTTTTGTAAAGTATTTTCAATAAAAAATGAATTTACTAATTTTTATCAATGTCTGTAAATATATAAGTAAAAGTGAAATAAACAATGAAACTATTCCATCTCTAGGTAAGTTGTTTTAGATTCTAAACCATAGCTTTAAATGAAGTTATAAGTTTTTTTATCCAAATGAGCCATGCAGCCATTTTAAATTTTAGTGCTCGTGCTTTTGTGAACTTTATACTAAATCTTTATACTTTCTCCAAATAAATTTTAAATCTGCATTTGCTATATTACTATTAATTTCTTGTTTTATTTGAATATGATTTAGCTGGGGTGTCTGCATTCAAATTTAGGGGTTAATGGTGTACCCCAGATCAGAAGTGAAATTCTGCAATCCAATGAGAAGAAACCAAATTTACCATCCATGGATAATCATACTCATGATCTTAATGTTCCAGTTGCACCAACTGCAGCTACCAGTTCTGCAAGTAAGAATACAAATAAACCATTTTTAAGTTAATGTTTATTTCTTGAATTCTCAACAATCACAAATGATGAAACTTTTGACAAAAATTTATTTTTCATTGATCTTTCTCAAAAAATGTATTTTCAATATATCTAACAATATTTACACAAATATTTTTATTAAACATTTCTTTCAATAAATAACTCTCAATTGATGGACCTCCTAAAAATGCTTACTTCATATAATTAGTGTCACATACACACAATACTGTCACAAAACAATCATTAGAATTGCAAATAAATTATGAAGATACTTAAATTTTTATTGATTAAAAATGCTTGACAAGTTTCCAGAATATTTGTTTGGGAAATTTATTTATCTTCAATATACTAGTGCCAATCCTTATTTAGATTTCATCTGTTTGCATAGGCATGGCCAGAAATGCATGTGTCGTTTTTATAAGGCTCACATGTGTAGTACTGTGCACGTCTTACCAATATATATGCTACCTGCCAATCAGGAGGATGTACCTGCCTATGGATTTAACATGGATATTCCTGGCATATGCATGAAAGTTTCAGTGAATCCAGCATCTTTTTCTCCATGGCACTACAGAACAAAACATTCATGTGTTCAAGGTGTGGCCGTAAGGTTCAGTGAATTGATCAAATAAACAACATATAATAAACTTTGAAAATACGATTATTGTCCTTTAAAGTAGTCTATCAAAAACAACATATCTGAGAACATTCTTACAAATTGTGAAACACTGAAAATATCATCTTTGTCAATCACCTTCAGAATTTTGCACACAATACAAATTGTGTTGCTCCAGTGTGACGTTAATTAAAAATACCAAAAAAGTATCAGAATATCGCACTACTCGAAACGTTTAATTGAGGCGATGTTGAAAAGGAGGTAAGCGCCAAAAACTAAATTTTACAGGACAAGCAAAAAACCATATAGGAACATAGGAAAAGAAAGTAACACCCGTTTTCAACTCATAAATTTTTATTAATACAAATTACAAATTTATGAGTTGAAAACAGGTGTTACTTTCTTTTCCTATGCTCCTGTATGGTTTTATGCTTGTCCTATAAAATTTAGTTTTTAGCGCTTACCTCCTTTTCAACATCAACGCCTCAATTGTAAATCAAGTCTTTTAGATCCTCCTTAAATTTAAGAAACCAAAAAGAAGTTGTCAAAAGCCGGATTGAGGGAATAGGGAGCATGCTCTAAATCAGTAACCTATTGATTCAAAAGTATGGCAAAAAATCATAAAATATAGAAGTATTATCACAAAGCAGAAATAAACTTCCACCATCCCTAAAACTAGTTCTTGACTGGTATTTTGCACCTAAAGTTTTTGAACAGTCAGGTAGAATTGGGCGTTCAAGGTTTGATCTTCAGGGATGAATTCTGCAATCAATCAGTCTCAATCAAAGATTTGTAGTGCGGCTTGTCCGTTTTTGGACCTTGCGCCATAAAACCCCAACATCCAATCCAAATACGTATATTTTTGGCATAAGCTATACACAGTTGATAGGGTCAGGATTTCTGCTTTTGAGGGATGAATATTTGTGTATGCCTGTCAGATGGTTGATTCTTTCACTTATCAGAAGCTTACAAATCAAACACACTTCCTAGTTTCAGCATCATTCTTGTGCACTTATTTCAACATTTTCTTCCTCTTCATCATTTCCCTCAACTTGAAATAGAACTTGATTTTCCTTTTTTTGCTCCAATGTCTTTCAGTGTCAAGTTCTCAGAGATCTGCCTTCACTAGCATGTACCAGTTGCAGCCATAAAGCAGTTGTACTGATAGCTGGTAGATTTTTTTTAAATTTATCACTGCACTAACATTCCATGAAGTCTTCTGCATGCAATGCATTCGAGATAGGAACATTCACTGAACTTTATATCTAGCTAACTAAAGCCTGAATCATTTTGCAATTGAATAGAAGTTCATTCTTTAAGTTTGTACAATTAATTACATGACTACAAAACTAATTAGAAATATTTTAAAACAAAATAGTCTAAAAATAAATTGGAGTTCAAAGTGAAAAATGTAGAAACTAATTTTTTGACTCCCAATGGCTTCGTACATCATTGCTATTGAGCCTAGAGCATTTGTCACTGTTAAATATGTAGCTCTACCCAGGTAAGGACAATTGTATTAGTTTAAAAAAATAGTACATGATTTATGCATTTAAGTTTTTGTTTATATTTTTAGCAAGGAATAAGATAGCATTGAAACCTGGACGTTCATTAATGGATTGGATAAGACTTACGCATTCTGGCAAAGATTTAGCAGGAACTGGTGGAAAATGCTTGGAGGTATCATCTCGTGAGCTTGCAAAGCACAATACTAGGAAAGATGCTTGGATTTCCTTAAGAGGTGTTATGAATATTTAAATAGTTAAAAATATATTACATTAATATTATTTATATTTACATGAATCCAAACTAGAAGTTTTTTAAATCAAGCTACATTTTTAATTAATGTTTTGACAAAAGATGGATGTAGCATTCATTGCACACAGCACGAAGATTACATTGACCTCAAAATATATTCTGTTTACAACAGTTGAACTCAGCAAACAGCTGGCCACTATATTCTGTGGATTGTATTCTGGATTTGAGTGTGAAGTGAAAAAAAGTATAAACTGATAAATAATTGTGAAGTGAAATAAAAAATACTGATATTGTCTTTGAAAATTTACAAAAACTGAGCTGTAGCTGCAACCACAAGAACTGGAGTACTTATACCTTCATACATCTTAAATGTATATCTCGAAGTGATTAAGTGTCAAAACCCATCCCAATTCTTTGAAATCTGATCGCTAATCTCGTAAATAGAAAATGGTACTTTATGAACACTTTGTATATAGTACATATAATAACGTTAAATAATTTTAACATGAGCTGAGAAACAGACATGAACTTGAATAATTTTACTGAATAAGCTGATCACACAAAATTAGTGTTTGACAACTAGTAAAGTTATGAACTATGATAGGAAGAAATATATAATATATAATAATAATTCATCAGTAGCAGTTCTGACAGCAGAACAAATCAAGTCCAGTATATTTAAAGCGAAATTAAAATTGAAAGTTCTGACTTTATTGAATTTTAAATCCATAATGAAACATACTTCTGCATGTGTTCTCTGCAACATTGTTGCCAATAATACGCTGAGGATTAAGCTACACTTTCAGACTCTGAAAGCAGTAAAATAGAAAAACAATCAATTCATAAAAAGATTTTTAAATGATCTGATCTACTCTGGTTATTGCAATGGCAAAGCGCACTACATTTCTCTTGTATTTCCTATCTTTCAAATAGTGAAGTCATATGCTAGTCAGTTTAATTTTAAGATTGCCACTCCACTTAAGAAGATTCCATTGCCAACATGTAAAAAAATCCAGTAATATAAATAATGTAATGAGCAATGAACCATTAAAGAAATTAACGAGTTAATTATTAAAACGTATTTCAGTGTATTATAAATATTTAAGTTTTTGCCATGCACAAAATTCTGACTATCTTAAGAACAATGATATTAGAAGACATTAAAAAAAGAAGTTCAGTTTACTAACAAATTAGAAAACTTAATATTCTTTTATCTTATAAGAGATCACTAGGTCTTGAGCATTTAC
This sequence comes from Meta bourneti, assembly GCA_933210815.1. Classification (NCBI taxonomy): domain Eukaryota; kingdom Metazoa; phylum Arthropoda; class Arachnida; order Araneae; family Tetragnathidae; genus Meta; species Meta bourneti. Next base: position 28,872,794 of record OW119934.1, read on the forward strand.
ATTTAAATCCAGAAAATTTCTGATGTTAATTTTTAAATATAAAAACATTAGGATGAATAAAACAAAAGCAAATTTCTGAAATTAATCTATGATAAAATGTCAACTTATATCTGCAACAAAAACTATTCAGGTATTCTGAAATTATTCAAATTATTATATATGCTCAAATTATTGTGGTGCTATACAAATAAATTTGCCATAATGGAATTGAAATTGAAACTTATGGGCATTCCATCAATCTGTAACAAGACAAGCTTTTCGTTACTTAAGTAGTTTTAAAAACTGAATTTTAAGTGCAAAACATTTATCATTCGCAAGGTTTAAATCATGGGCAGCCATGGAATTAAACCAGGGATCAGTTTGCATGATATAAAATGGTGTCAGGATTAATTGGCACCAGTTTAGAAATATGTACTGTGCTATGATGCTGAAAAACTACATGTGAACTTTAGTTTTAAGCTATGGCAAAAGGACGAGTACAGTTCATAACATAATCATTACTATAAACAAAATAGGTGTCCTATAAACAAGGTAACATCGTAGAGAAGGAAAATTCAGATTGATAAACATCAGTGATGACTTGCCTTCATTTTGCTTGTGTAAGTTATCACAAATTAAACAACTTTTATTTTATACCAGTTAAATAATAATCAACTTGATAATATATACAATAGAATACTAATCTTAATTGTTATTTAATGTTTGAACTTCATGAGTTTAATGTCTTATTGCAATTCTAAAATGATTGAAATGCTAATTGAAGTATCCAGATTTTGGAAAAAGTATGTTTTTGTCTTTACTATTAAAAAAAGTGCTGTAATTTCAAATCACTACAGCAAAAATGCTGTCACTCATGTAAGATACGAGGGGTGTTCAAATGAAAAGGTACGAAATGTCGTAACAACCAAACCGGTTGAAATTTGAATATGCTGCTTTGGGATAAAGTAGTGAGACATCTAGGGACGCGAATGTACAAGTACTGGCATGGTTGTGCGCATGCGCGGGTGCCCGCACATGACGCAGGAGAGAAGCAGGCAGTTGTGTGTTCCGTCCAATTGACGCGGCAGTGCGTGTGAGGACATTATGGCGTTCACATTGCAAAATTCGACGATTGAGGAGCAGCGAGGTGTTATCAGGTTTCTGACTGTGGAAGGGGTTAAACCGGCATTCATCGCCGGGACACACAGACACACAGTCTCCCCTGTATGCGGGGGAGACTGTGTGTCCGACAAGTCAGTGAAAAAGTGGAGTGCCCATTTTCGTGAAGGCCGGGAGTGTTTGAGTGATGACCCGAGACCAGGCCAGGCAAACACAGTAATCACGGCCGAACTCATCGACAAGGTGAACGACCTGGTGAGAAGTGATTGGCGTGTCACAATGCAAATGTTGGCAGTGATGGTGGGGGCCAGTGTTGGAACAGTGTGGGCAATTGTGCACGACAGGTTGGGTTACCGGAAGGTGTGCGCGCAGTGGGTTCCAAAGAAGCTCAGCGAACCACAAAAGGAACTGTGTATGGGGCTAGCACTGCAACACCTGTTCCGGTATCATGAAGACCCCACTTTCCTGGAGCAGATCGTCACCGGTGACGAGAGCTGGTGCCATCACTTCGAACCAGAGACAAAGCGGGCTAGCATGCAATGGAAGCATGCGTCGTCATCTCCCCCTAAAAAATTCAAAGCTGTGCCCTCAGCAGGCAAGGTGATGCTCACCTTCTTTTTCGACGTCCGAGGTCCGATACTCATCGAATTCCTAGAGCATGGAAAAACCATTAACAGTGACGTGTACTTTGAGATACTCCGTAGCCTACGCAAGTCCATCAAGAGCAAACGGCCTGGGCTGCTCACGGAGGGAGTGATTCTGCTCCACGATAGCACGCGTCCACATGTCTCCAGGGTCACACAAAATGTACTGGCCAAGTTCAAGTGGGAGCAGCTTCAGCATCCGCCCTACAGCCCGGACATGCACCCTGCGACTTCCATCCGTTTTGTCCGCTAAAAAAAGGGAAGCGCTTCAACTTGGACGACGAACTGAAGGGCACAGTGGAGGACTGGCTCTTGTCACAGCCACAGGAATTCTGGGAACAGGGAATCCTTCGGCTCATGAAACAGTGGGATAGTTGTGCTCAGGCCTCTGGTGATTACTTTTGAATAAAGACTTCAATTATACCCACAGTGTCGTTTCGTACCTTTTCATTTGAACACCCCTCGTAAATTGACTCATGGAACAAATCTGATTCCATCAAAAACGTATCTAGTGATATTGAAGTGAACATATTTTCAAAATAATATAGAAATATGAAACACCAATATCTAAATTTCTTGAGAATATTGTAATATTTCAGTAATCCAAAACTGTTTTATATATATTCAAAATCAGATTCTGGAAATAAATGTCCTACAATAAGCAAAAATAAGATAGTAAGAGAATTGTTTCAATTTATTACTCCAAAACCTATATGTATAGGTTCGGGGCATAAATAGCTAAGCATAAGTAGAATTCTAGAAGAATTATATTTCAAGCTTCTAAATTAGAAATATATGTGTCGAGTTTGCAAAAAACAAAATATAATTAGTTTCCACTATAAAAACTGAATTTTATCAACTTGATTTACATGATTGAAAAAGTATGTTTCAAAAGTAATTTAGAAACTAATTCAAAAGAATTTAGAATTATAGCAATTTTAAAACACTCTTCATTAAAATCACTCAATTTTCTAAATAAGCTTTCATAATATTTACAAATAATTATGATACATTTATCTCAAGCTGTAAGTGTATAGGCCTAACGTTTTTATATTTTTATTGCAATTTAAATATAATATTTATAAGACTTAATTTAGTGAAAACATTTTAGTTTGTTAAAATTTAATTTGTTTATCTTTTTCTAGGAAAAGTGTATAACATCACACATTACATTGATTACCACCCAGGTGGTGAAGATGAACTCATGCGTGGTGCTGGTAGAGATGCAACTGATTTATTCAATCAAGTAACTAGATGTTTTGCTATTTTCATGCATCTGTGCTGTATCTTGTAAGAAAGCAATCAGATTTCTAGATTTAAAAATTTTTTTCAGCTAAATCTACATATTAATTTAAAACCTTTTGACAACTTTATTAGGAAGTTCACCATGTTTATGAACAAATGCATGTTAATCATTGCATTAAGTTGTCAATTTTGACATGATTTTAAGGAGCTCTATTTCAGAGGATAATATGTATGTTTAAGAGGGTTATTTTTCATAGCATTGTATAAAAGGCCTTAAAATATGTGTTCAAAAGAACATAATTGCATTATCTTTGTTATTATTGGTGGTTAAGATATTGGTGCCTAGCTAATCTTACTCAAGTCTAGGCCAATCTCTTGTACATTTTTGAAAAGCAAAACATTTAAATTTTGTTCTTGTAAGTGAAATCAGAACAGTCAGATTTTCCATTCATCTGCTTTGCACCAACGGATGGGTAGAATTTTTCTATTCTCAATGCAAATGGAGATGTCACTTGACTTACTTTGATGAATTAAAAGAATATATTTTAATTTGAGTACGAGAACAAACACATTTTGTACGTTCGTTTTCGATGTTCGTGAAAATTTCATGACTAAAAGATCCTAAGCAAAATACTGCTTGGCTATCAATTTCCAAAGCTGAATGAATAACTATTAGAGCGCATGTCTTCTATTATAATTTGTATATTTTGCATCTATTCTATCTGTATTTGTATGAACTTTTTCGGATCCTAGGTTAATGTTTTTATTGTTAAACTTTTAAAAATGAGTGAATTCATATTGTGCAGCAACAATTTTGAGTCATTATTTCCGTTTGTTTTCAAAATGAAAGTTCAGTCTGTTTAACTTTGGTGTGCATTTATACTCTTTATTACCAAGTTCTGAATGCATTGATTATGTGCTGATGCACTTTGCACAAGGGAAAAACCCCCTTTTAATTTCCACATGCAATGAAAATGTTGGCAGATGCTGAGCATTTGTCTACGATGCTATTAACTCATGGGCTCTAGTACATTTGTATAAGTCTGCTACAGCCTTTAGTTGCTATGTACATGCTGAAAATTTGAACACATGCTATGATCAGCATTGAAAACAACTTGCCTGGAGTCTTTTTTATCTGTATTTTTAAGTAAAAAAGCAGAAGGTAGAGAGAATCATTCAAGCTAATCTGAAAGGTCGGCAGATGAACAGTTATGGATGTTAAGTCGTGAAAAATCCAAGTAATTTATCTTTGAATCATTGTTCTTCCGTTACTCTTACATGAATCTGGTAGACACATTTTTTCAGCAATTTAATACACAAATTCTTCAACAATAATCTCATTGAAGGATTTCACAGTTAAGTAAAATTTATTTCTCACCAAAAACAACTTCTGGATTCACCCACTCAGACAAAGTATGTCATGCTATTTTATTAGAGCATTTCTTAAAAACCTGTGGTCATAGTCAAACAGGGTGTAACTTTGCCAAAACAAGATTGCCCTGTGGTTAGTTATCAATTCTTGAATACAGTAGACATCACTTCAAGAGTGATTATTCTGAGTAATCAGAATAAATTCTCCAAAAGGTCTAAGTATATATGAAACTGCCTTTAACATTTTCTGGTGAGCACTGAAGACCCTTTAAATAAAATGTAAACTTAAAACCTTTTCTGCGTATTATGCTGGGATATTTCTGATGGAAAAGAAAGGACCATAATTGGAAAATTACAAAATAGATGCTCAACATGTGCTTGCAAAAGGGGTAATGTTTATTTATTCTCTTATACATTTTAAAACAATTTGCAAGAATTTTTATCGGTGCAAGACTGTTCTTGGGGTATTAGATGCCTATATCCAAACCTCAATACGTCATACCCTTATTGCAAAAACATTTGATTAAAAAAATTTCTCCTTGATAATTGTTTTTGAATATCTTATGAAAATCTAGAGTATACAGATTTATAAGTCTTATAACTAGAAAAAGAACATAAGAATAAAGAATGTTTAAACACTAATAATATCAAAAAATTTATTCAACATGAGCATCTTTGTTTAAAGCTGGAGGCACACTGGCTGTCTTGGCTGCCATGTTTGAGGATGTGAAACAAGCATGCCCAGTACACCACTCATAAACAACCCTATCATTTGGAAAGCTTAAATAATTGTAACATTGATTATCTTATGATTTAAGCAGTATGATGTAACTTTTCACGATGCAAACAAGCATTAAAATATTTAAATGCTAAAGAGCTTCTTATAAATATTGGGAAGATTCATACTTCAAATTAAATTGCATTTTTCTCTCTAAACCCTTCTGGTGATTGTCTTGATGAGTTATCTTGTCATTAGAAGAAAACATCATATCTTGATCTTGTCATGAAAAAATTGGCAATATCTTGATGCATGTCGTCATGAGGAAATTGCTCAGATCTTGAAGAACAAGATATCTTGTTGAAATCACTTGAAGGGTTAAAAGATGAAAATAATTATCGAAACAATAAGAAACACTCTTTGAGTTTTACAGATCCTGCACAACAAAAAGCTGTAAACCTATGTTAGAAAGGGCATTCTGATAATCTGCACAAATAACAGAAGATTATTAGATCTTTCTTGATTTTTTATTTGGATAATTATTCATGTCAAATTCATTTCAAAATAAGATCCATTATATTGTAACTACTTTTTAATTAAATACTCTTCAATCACAACCTCATTTATAATCTACATTTTAGGTAAGATTTTTAAACATCCTAAGTGCATAAAGAGTGGTTCCTGGAAAGGAATGCTGTTATTATCCTATCTTGTCAAGAGATCAGACACTAACTGAGAAGTTGGCAATGTTCTTGGCACTTGCCAAGAACGTGAAAAGTTATGCCAATTTATAAGTGGTACCAACAACTTACAGAGATATGCATGACGTGAACAATTTGTTTGTAAGAAATAACACTAAGAATATGGGTAAAATAATCATTTAAAATTCTTAACATCTTTATAACATTTATTTTTCTAATTTAAAACTAGTGTCATATTTTACTGATGCTGAGTTGCAATGCATTTAATGTACATAAGTTGGTGAGAAAACAATTCTGTATGTGTTTACAAGATTAGTTGTTATACTCTTCCTTTCCCATAAGCTCTGCTTCCAGTGAGTGATCATGTAAAAGTTTTAAACATCCTTGAGTTACCAACAGATCAGGAGAGGCTTTCCTCATTGGCCTTATTAGCAATTGAAAGAACTTGAAAAAATTGGAATCTGCGTCTTGCACTATGCAGAACATCATCCTGGTGAAAATAGAAATAAAGTGAGTGAGAAAATGATTAGGCATGTCAGTCAAAACAATTGTAGACCCTTCACAGTTATTATAACAAACGAAAGAAGACCACTATATAAACCTGCTTGTTGCTATTGGGGAAGAGGGACACCTCTCTAGGGATTGTCCAGGGAAACATAGCTTGCGAAGAAATTTGACATTCTCCAGTATGAAGATGAAGGAGTTCGACATTCTCCAGTACAAAATGAAAGATAGTGATGCAATCATCTCGGAAGATGTGTTGAATCATACTAAGCAAATTGAAGAAGAAAACGGGATGAAACCAAGGAGTTAGTCCAGATATTGCAGGAAGAGGATGAATCATTGATGTAGAGTTGGGACGATACAAGAGACAGAATTCATATGGAATAATAAACGAAATTTGGATTAATTCGGAATGGATAGGGGGAGAGAACGTTCAACAGGTGGTGTTTCTTGCATGCAAACACCCAAAATATGAAGATAACTCACAAAATTCCAGTAGCAGGTCACCTAGGAGAACTAAAAACGAGACAGAATAAAGTTTTCATTCCTTTGGCCTACTATAAAATTAGATATGTGAAAATTTTATAAAAGTTGCAAAACTGTCTGCTAAGAAGATCTGATATACAGGAACAGGATCTCTATGCAACATTTGGTGCAATCGAAATGGAGACAAAGAAGTCCTTGAATTGGAGTTTATTGAGCCAACGGACAGTGATTGGGCTCACCTGGTGATATGCAAAGAATGACACTGGGAGACTGGATTTTCAACTCCTTAATAGTTTTCCAGTACCAGTTGCTTATCCAATGAAAATAGCAAGAGATTTGCTCTATGAAGTTAGGAAGGCACATTTCATTATGATACTATATCTGACGAAAGGCTATTGGCAAATTCCTATGAAAAATTAAGCGAGACATTTACAGTGTGATTGTCACTCATTCTGGACCCTACCAATGGAAGGTTTTGCCTTTTGGAATGAAAAATGCAGGGAGTACATTCCAAAAATCCACAGATGAAGTTTTAACGCTGCACAATTAGTTCTGTCGATCTTACATTGATGTTGCTGGGTCATGGGATGAACATCTCAGTCACATCAATGAAGTATTCACCACTTAAGATGTGCCGATCTTACAGTAAACCTAGACAAGTGTGGGAAAAATCAAGTGAGATTTTTAGGACATGTCATTGGTTTAGGTCGACATTCTCCTGATCCTTAGAAGGTGGAGACCTTACATAGATAAGACCTACTTCAAAGAAAGAAATGTTTATCCTTGGACTAGTCAGCTACTACTGAGATTGCATCCCAAATTTTTCTGATATTGTACTTCCACTGACAGATCTAACAAAGAAAAGGTTCCTAATATCATTCCATATGAACTAGAAGTGGAGAATGCCTTTCAACTGAAAGAACTTATTAAGATGTCATCTCTACACATACCTATTCTGGACAAACCGTTTCAGCTTTACACTGATGCCTTAGCTACTGCCATTGGTGCTTGCTTAGCAGAAAATGATGATCATGGGAAGGAAAAGCCCATTGTTTTTTTTCAGCAAGAAACTATCTCCAACACAAGTGAGATGGTCCACTATTAAATGTGAGGCGTATGGAGTTCTGGAAGCCTGAAAGAAGTTTGACACTTGTGTATTTGGAGGTGAGGTTCAAGTCATCTCCGATCATAGTCACTTAACTAACTTGACTCTCAATGTTCCACATGATGTGAAACCTGCTCACTGGGCTTTAGCATTGCAGATATAACATGACAATATCATATAGGAAAGTTTCTGAGCATGGCAATGCTGATGCGTTATCACGATTACCTATAAACTGTAGCGCTGATGACAATTAACTAAGTTTAGGATTTCCGAGATTGTTTGGGTCTTCTGTATATGGATAAAATTTAACCCTTTCTCTAAACTAGATCTAATATGCTATAACTACCTAATTCTCCATTATTTTAGGTGTATGATTATCGTCTGTTTGTGTCATTTTGGTGTTCTTGTATGTGAATTTCATATATTTATTACAAAGTTATGAGTATGCTATATTTAACCCAGTAATTATATATATTTTGTTGGACCTCATGCTAATATGCATTTATTTAATTTTCCATTCATCGTATTTATAAGTTTATTGTATAGCATTATTTCTTAGAAAATATTTTGCACATTAGGTATGGAAGAGTTCTACTCTTATACATGTGTAATTTTTTTAATGACTTTCTCTAAATATAAAAAGCATTCATAAATAGAGCATTTTTCTTAGTGCAGCGAATTGACACGAGAAAACAGGCTATTCTCAATTATGTGTACAATTAACACCCTCAGTATAAACATTTGTACTGAAAACAAGTGAATTATTTTATATACAATTGGAAAATGACAATAAAAATTTATTACTTCCCAAACAATCAAGGTGTGTTTATTCATTGATGAAATTAAATCCATTGAAAGATACAACATAATTTGCTGACAATGAGGAATTTAAAAAAATCGAAGATGAAAATTTGGTACATCAAAAGAAAAATAATCCAGTTTAAAAAATCTTTTAGGTAGAAATGGGTGATTCCTAGATACTGATAAGTTGAATTTATTGCATCAAACCAAATGTAAAATATATGCAGTGGCTCCAATTTATTTAAGCTTTTTTTTTGGTTTAATGTGAAAATAATTGCATAATCAAAACTTTTTTTCAGTGTCATCTGTTTAGTTAACTGACAATATAAGTGTTAATACTAAAGACAACTGAAACACCTTAATCTACGTATAATTTTGCAAGATAAAATAAATTTGACCATCTGTAGTAGATTTTATAAAAGTTCTGATACACAAGTTTTCAATGAAACATGATTTACATAAATAACTGCATTTGTTGGTTAGTTGTTAACTGGATGAAATATGATGAGCATATTGATATGATATTCACATTTCAAAAACTAGGAACCCCAATGAGATATTAAACTTCGTATTTCCTTCAACTTTATATAAGGTGCAAAAACTAAAAATATTTTAAAACAAATTATTCATCTAGTAACCGATTTTCATTTGTAGGTTTTCGCTCTGATTAAATTTATCCCATACTTTCAATTAAAAGTAGACAGTTATTTTGGAAAGAAAATAGTTTTAATGTTGAATTATCCTAGTATTTACAAACAATACAAGAATTTTGAGAAATGAAGATTGAATTGTATTCTTTTCCTGATTAGGTTCGGAGGAAAAGATTCCAAAGTGATTGTATTTTTCGTAATGCTTCCCGATACACAAGCATCCATCCCGTGAAAAAATGAACTGTAGCTGTTCTTTGTAAAACCAGTTAAAGTAAACATAAAATACGTAGCGACATCTAGTGTGCGTGATTGAAAGCTGGTCATTACGTTCCGATGAGAGAGTGGGGTGCCAGCTAAGGTGTAATCTTGTCATCTGACCGTGGTTCAAAATTACATAGTGTTGTCCTCAGACTTTCCCTTCGGGTTTGATCCCGGACCGTCGCCAATAGCTCGCTGTGTCGCTCCAGTGCGATGTTAATTAGAATACCTGCATTCCAATGAAGCCCTTTGAGCAAAAGTGTAAACAGCTACCTGTTGTGTTTGCATTGAGGCGGAGCCTAATGCATACAGACAACGTAGAAATATAAACAAAGTTTGAAACTACCTACTTGGCAAACAATTGATAGAATCAATTGCAGTTCTTAAAGATTAGGGAAGATAAATTTTTTTGATAACATGATCCAAAAAATGAAATACAAAAACTAATGATTTACTGTAAACTAATTTAATCGATATGTATGAAAATTAACTGATATAAATTAATTTCTTGGCAATAAACAATGAAAAAGTGAGAAAACTGTGCTAAGTTTCTCGCAAATGCATATCACTTCATTAATAATTTTTTCACTATCAGTTTAGCAAATTCGTACACATTTTAATTTAGATTAATTTTTGTAGTACATGACAAAAGCTGTGTGTAATGTGTTTTAGGTCTTATTCTCACATTTTTATGGTTATAAATGTTTTTTCTCAATCAGTTTTAGGTCATTAGTATCTGCGCTGCATTAATTCTGAATTTTACATGGTTTTTTAAGGACCACAAATTATATTGTTACTGTTAATAGTTTGATATTAGGTGTTATAAATTTCAAAAACAAGCATTGCAACATTTTTATTTATCTTGTAAATATGTTTCAAAAATCAAAAGATATGCAATAGCAAATTATTGATCAAGAAACTAAATTCCCTACAGAAAATTTTTGTTGCTTGTAGTTTCATATCTATCTCATAGTTAAGATATTTTGATTGAAAGGAAGGTGTGTAAATATTTCTCAAAAAGTAATTAAAAACAATATATTATCAATTATCAAAATTACTTCACAAAATATATTTGGGGTTATAAAAAATTCTTAATTTTCCTATTAATGCTAAAAATTCTCAGTTTTCTTTTTCATTTGTTTTCAAGTGGGCCAAAAATTATGCTTGAGATTAGTTACAAATTAATATTTTACAGCAGATCAAGCAGAAAATTTATAGCCAAAGCTATAATACCAATTACAAACTGCTGCCTAGCACATGAGCGATCACAGAGTTAATTTTTTTGTGTAAACTGCATTCATATAGCTATTTGGTGAACATTTTGCTTATTTGACATACTTCAAATTAATTTGAATGAATTCCTCCCTTTGACAGAAATTTCAGTTCTAAAAAATGCTAGTTATTTACTGATCTATTCAAGACAACAATTTTTAGAAGTCATTCTGCTAGAATTAGTAAAGCTGGATGACATCTCAGAAATAAATTGTTTTATTCAAAGGGCTACTGTAGCCTGGTTGGAAGAGTAACGGACTAGCAACCAGAGGGTTATGAGTTCGAACCCGACCAAAGAGTCATGTACAAATGGGGCTGGAGCACGTTAAATCTGTTGTGGCCTAAAATGTCCTCATGTTGGAGTTTGGAGAGTGGGGTGCCAGCTCAGGTGTTGCCTCGTCATGTGACTGGTTCAAAATCATGAGGTGTCGTCGGATCTTTCCCTTTGGGATTGATCCAGGACTGTCACCAATAGCCTGTTGTGTTCTCCGGTGCGACGTTAATTAACTATCTACCTACCTGTTTTATTCGAGTGGCTAAAAGATAAATTTTAAATAATTATGGTTTGAATAGTGTTTATTTCCTTAATATACAGTCAAACCTCTTTAGGATGAATTACACGGGACTCTAAACAATTCATATTAACGGATTTTGGCAATTCAACCATGGAGGCATGATGTCTAAAACTTGAGTAATTTTCTTTCTCAGATGTCATGTGCTCTGGTATCACTATCTAGGATCCATATAGTTGATCTCAATTTCCTCATTGCCGATAGTGCCCAGTTCTTCAGGCCAATGGCAGTTTTTGGCCTTTTTGTCTTGCTTTTTCAGTTTCTGGAGACATGCTCCCACTCACCGCAACTGAATCAATTGATTCTCCTCCAAGTTGAATTGACTTCATCTTGCTTGTTTAGTAACCATTTCTTTGTGAACTTTCCTGGTATCCTTTTCTGTGTAGGGTTAAAGTTCTTCGTATGGAGGACTGGCTCTTCATGTGTTTCACTTCCAAAATATTCATTTTGGGAAATTCACTTTTCTTCAACTAGCAGCCTTGTGCTCAGATTTGCTTCATCCTTTTCCAGGGTGATAATGAAAGCTTAGGATTTCGGTAATCCAATTAGTATAACCTGAGCAACCTCCCTGTCATAATGGTGTATCCTCTACTAGCTAATTTTCGCTGGATTTCCATCAATCTGCCCAAGTAGGATTTCATTGTATCATTTGGCTCCATTGTACTTTTGAAAAAGTCCTTCGTTATTTGTAATATGGAAAAAGGACGCACATAGAAAGGAAAAATCATGTTTCCAGATTTATCAAAGGTACAATACATAATTAACAATAACATTGTAATAGGCATTCTTAACATCTCCATATAGAAGTTTGGTTCTTTTGCTAAGGTAAAAAAGATACTCTTATGTTCACAATCTTCACACTTATCAAAAATACTTGATTCCTTCATGTTTTCCTGTAAATCAAATTTCTCGTTTTTAAAATTCTGGAAATGGAGTTATAAAAACCGCTTATGTGTGTATGTGATAATGATTAATCATCCTCAATGACTTAAATTTTATTTGTTACTTAAAATGTTTAGAGTTTTCAGTATTAACTTATGCATGTACAGCATTTAAAAATCAAATATCAACTATGTTGAGCAATGACAGATTTATAAGTTACTTTATTTTAACATATTTCTCTGTTGTAATTGGTAATTTAATGCATATATTGTTTGATCCAGGCATATATGATTTAAATCATGATTTTAATCATGTTTTTAAATCAAGTGATTTTTATTTAAAAAAATCATTATTAAAGTCACTTTAAATCTTTTTTCTTAAGTATAAAAATATTGAAAATGAAGTAACCTGGAACAAAATACATGATACAAATAGGTTTAAAAATTTGCTGCTACTCAGTAACACCCCAAGAATGGCCTTTTTTATAACTGAAAATACACCTCCTCGACTTACGACCTATGCGATTTACGACCATCCGCATTTACAACCACAAAAAATAAATAAAAATAGTAAATAAAGATAACTACATTGGTAGGGTCAAAAAGATATAATAGAGTACATATTATGTATTTTTCACATGTACAATAATTATACTTACATAGTAGATTGAATTTTTGTGTTTTATGTACAATTTTTATAACCCGTTTAAATGAAAATAGTGTTGAAAAATATAAATTCGACTTACGACCAGTTTGACTTATGACCTGTCAGTCGGAACGGAACTTGGTCGTAAGTCGAGGAGACCCTGTAATTGGCTTCCACTTTGAGGATACTTAAGATAATTATATTGATCGATGCAGTGGTGTGTACTTGGGGAAATTATTTGTTTCATATATAAATGTTTTGAAACTCTATTTTGTTTATATAAATCATTATCAATATTATATAAATCATTATCAATATTATATAAATCGTTATCAATATTATAAATATATTTGTAATATCTCATGTTGGAAGGAAGGCTACCCCCATCCATGAAATATTAGACCCAAGGAGTTTCAGGACCCTAGAACCTTGCGACCCTTCTGATAAGCAACCCAAAACAGATAAAACCACTCTGCATATTTGGTTACTCGTATTGTTTGTATAATCCCTTTTGTTTGGGTGTCCTGGACTCTGTTTTTTTATAACAAATTTAACTTCTCATTGGAAATATTTACCTCTCCTATTTGGGGACAAAAGAGTTTCCTAGGAGTTAGCCATTGCGTTGGGATGACAATGACAACTGACCAATAAATATTTCTTTTATTGCTTACTTAAAGCAAGTGCCACTCGCAAATCTGTTTTTCAGTAGAAGCTGAATTTTATACATATGAGACCAGTCCATGCATGGTACAAAATGTTTTCCGGTAATTTTGTCACACTTCCCATGTTATACTTAAACTGGTGCCCTTTCAAGAAGGAATTGTTACTTTGGATAAAGAAATATGGAATTCCTAAACCCTCAGACATATTTAACATGAATTAATATTATCTAGTAAATACACTGATTTGCATGTCTCTTGTGTAACAAGTTAAATGCTCAGGGGAATGAATTAAAATCATAAAATCCAATTGAAATAAAAAAATCCGTTTTGTATCAAACCCACCTTTTAAAAATATTCGAAAATTGATTTTGTTATGCTGTCTCAGATTTCTGCTTTGGAATGGAGGAAAATCTAGATTTTAATGTTTGTGTAAAAGACTAGAAAGCCATTCAAAATCTTCCTTTGACTTCACTTAGTTTTTACACTTTTAAAGCTAAGTTGGGTGATGAAAAGGTTGGAAAATTAAAATTGATTTAATTATGATATATAAAAATTAAATAAAAAATTGTATCCAAATAAAATGAGGGCTGCAGTAGCCCTGTTGTAAGAGGAATGGATTAGCAACTGGAGTGTTGCGAGTTGAAAACTTGGTCCAGCCAGACTCATGTACACGGGGGCTGGTGCATGTTAAATCTGTAGTGACCTCAAATGTCCTCACGTTGGCATGGTGTGGAAGTTTGGAGAGGGGTGCCAGCTCAGGTGTTCTCGTCATCTGGGAGTGGTTCAAATTTGCTAGGCTTTGTCCTTGGATCTTTCCCTTCGGGATTGATCCATGACTGTCGCCAATAGCCCATTGTGTTGCTGCAGTGTGACGTTAGTTTACTACCTACCTACCAAATAAATGTTTATTTTTTAATACTGAGTTTTAAGTATTGTGGATTTGTATCATGAATTCAAATGAAATAAATGAAACGAGGCCCAAGAATAACTTTTATAGTTTTAATGTTTCAAAAATTGTCCTCCTATATTTCCTTAACCCTCTTATAAATTGATATTTAACATAAAGGAATATTATGCAAAGCCTGCACTGATTTGCATGTCTATGTCTAACATGTTTAAACATACACAAAGAAATTACAATCATAAAAATCCTATTTAAATAAAAAGTTATGATTTAAATAAAATAAATCTGATTTTAATGATTTAAAAAAGTCCCAATTTTTCACACACTGGTTTGATCTATGTATGTAATTCAGACCCCAAGTGCACTATATGTTATGTGTTCTATTTTGTATCCAAACTCTAAGATTAAAACAGATTTTGTTGAACAGACATGATGAAAAAACTTAGAGTTTTCAAAATTTTGCTCAACATGGGATTCAATATCATTAAAATTTTAAAACTATTTTACCATCAAATTGGAGTGTTTGATTGTTTGTTTTATAGTCCTATTGAAGTGGCTATTTACTTTTTTCAACTGTCAACAAGTTAGCGTATTATATAGTTATAAAACCTGACTGAAAGCCCTTAATTATGTTAACATGTCACCAATTTCTTAGCCCTTGATAGACAATGTCTATACGCTGAAATCCTGTTTATAATATCCTAATTCTAGAAATAAAGAATTTTTAAGGTTATTTTTTGGTAATTTTATGGTAACTTTTTAGGTCATTTTGAGTTTTTAAGACATTTAGTTCCTGTCATCGTTTTTTGTTTTGTGTGGAATTTAACCTTTTTACTGAAACATTTCTCATTTTTAATCTTTCATCCTCATCTGCCAGCTTTTGTGTGAAAATAATCTGATTTATTTGCTTTTATCCAGAGCAAATTCTTCCTACACTTTTCTTAGTAGTGTATAACAGAAACAGTAAGGACTAGTTGGGGAATTTCTCGACTTTTGACAGAAAAAGGGAAAGATCACATTTTACTTATAGATGTTTAGGTTGTAAATCAAACAGCTTAGTAATAATTCTAAAACTCCAAAAACTTTACACTATGGCTTTACAAATGAGCACCTTAAATTTACCTAGCATATTCATTTAAGTATTCTTGTTTGGTTTTCTAAATACTAAAATTGGTGTATTTTGATTTATGTGTGATACACTTATTTAAATTTTATATTAAAACTACCACTTGTAATTTCCTTTCTTTTCTGTTAGGTTCATCAATGGGTTAATGCTGAGTCTATGCTGCAAAAATGTTATGTTGGCATTTTGAAGAAAACTTGGTCTTTTGAAGGTAAAGTTCAATGATAATTTTTAGAGTTAAGATTTTGGTGCATGAAAATTGTTAGAAAATGAACAATAGAAAATGCAATTATGACCTCATAAACAAAAGAAAGCCCTAAATATAACTAAATTGACCTAAAAGGTACTATTGTTTTGTGAAACGTTTTACAAAAAGAGGTTCACAAAGCAACAATGAAAAGAAACATCCCCTGTACATAACAAAAACCTTTATTTCGTTCACCTAAAATTTCAAAGCAAAACAAAAACGTGCAGATTTTCAAAAGGGATTTTCTATGATTTGCATCCACTGAAACCATTGGAAGACTATATAAATTGTCACTTGTTCAGTCTCCTAAGATCTCGCTAGAGGAAAAGATTTTCCCTGATAAACATGAAAAATGGAGTTTTAACTCTAAAACAAGGCACTTAAAGGTTTGATGGTGTCGTTTCTACACCATTAAACAAACTAAAATAGTTTAATCTAAATGGCATAAGTATTTTTTAAATTTTAGTTAATTTAAGCTTATTTTATAGTATTTTGATTAATATATGATAATTAATGCCCCAGAAAAAGTAAATCGATTGTCAAACTGAATTGGAATAAAGTACTGAAATTTTCAGAAAACATGAAAATTTGTCAATGAAATATTTAGACAGATTTTAACACAAATTTATCTGGTTTATAAAATACATACATGTCATACATTCTGATTCATTTTCACATAATCTGGTTCATCAAAATCGTAGTATTAATTATTATATTCAAAATTGTTTTTTGTTATGTGTGAAAGCTTATTTTGTGCTTGAATGTTACATGGGAAGTTAAGATTTATTTCATACAAGCTGTTTATTGAATGTTAACTAATTACACTTGTATATAAGGTGAGGAATCTTCTATCTGGGTAGTTTTGCCTCATCCAGCTGTGGAAAAGGATGTATAATAGGATGAATATAACATGTTAAGATCAAATTAAGTGAAAACAGAAGTTTTGGTACACTTGACCCATGAAGTAACAGAAAAAGGCAGAGGGTGGTGTGACGCTGCTTGTGTCATGAATGCCACCCTTATAGTCATGGAAAGATTTAATATAGTGTATGGTTACCTTGAGCGGCTTATATGCTGTACAATGGTTCAGCATACTGTTAATTCGGGTGTCCAGTAGTTCTTGGGACCAGGTATCTCATTCTTGATCAAGCGCTCTTCTGATCTGTTCCCTGAGCCCTGGTGGAAATATAAGATCTTAAACTCTGAGCAGGATGACCAGTGCTATATCCTCAATTCCAGGTATTCCCAAACTCAGCTAGTCCTTCGAGTACTTGCATTATTGTCTATTAAGTAGAACTCGGGACCATACAGACTGATCTCATGTAATTGTTGATGAACCATTTGTCTCAATGAAGTAATTCCTGAGTCTCTTGACAGGTCTCTAATCAGTGCATTTGCTATACTGGTTGGATTATGTCGGGCACATATGGCCACATTCCTGTCTTGTCGTACAGTTAAGACACATAGGCAACTTTGACCATATTGTCTTCAAACATCTTGGCCAGTTTGGCACTGTCTCCAAAGTCCACATATGATGTTTTCTGGAATATTGAGTTCCTGGAAAACAACTGAGTTTGGCCATCCTCTATTCTGATGATCCTGCCACACATGATGTCACCGATTTGGCTTCTTTGTGACACATTTGTCGTCTAAAAATTATCTTTTGGGGTCAAAGGGCAATAACAATGCTTTCAGATGTAAAGCCTAATGAGTTCTTCAGACACAAAACAGCATTATAGAAATTCCCTTATCACCAATACAACATTGGGAAATATGCTTACTGGCAAATTCCTCAACTTTTGGATACATGTGTAGTTATCAATTTGATGGCATAAATAGTTTACACATGTTTTCTTGCATCTTAAGATCAGTTTTAGTGAATTATGAAAAATAATTAAGTAATTCATAAAATATTTCTAATTTGGTTTTCAAATTTTTTGTCTTTTGATTTAATTTCAAACTTTGTATGAATTTATTGAATTAAGATTAGTAATTTATGAATTATTTTTGACTTCAAAATAGTCTTATGTCTACTGCAAAACAGTGACATAAGGCATTCATAAACTTATATGCCAAAATGCAAAACTTAAATATGTGTTTCATAATTGATAAGATAATCTGTTTGATGTGTTGCTTAGACATCTCTGAAATGACATCATTAAGCTACTTGTAATGCTTTATATTATCCATTATTTACCAAGACACTGAGATTCTTTCATCTTCATATAAAGCTACTTGAAATTGCAGTTAAATTTATATAGAAGATCCACTTATACTTAAGTTTTCGATAATTGGTACTGCTTCTTATCCTTGATGACTCAAATTGAACAAAATAACCAAGTGTGGTGTTCAGACACTTTATATTCAAATTGATTGTTTTTCCATGTATAAACTTCTCAATGTCTGACAATAATGATCTAATTTGAAAAAATAAGGCCCATAAACTCGTTTTGCCTGATATGGACAATACATTAATTTTACTGGACATAAAATTCATATTATAAATTGTTTGTAGTAGAAATTCACTATCAAGCAAAATTTGCAAAAGGCCTAATTAATTTGAAGATTGATTTAAATTATTTATATAAATATATTCAATGCAGGGAAATCAAATTATAAATTCATTTAGAAATCTATGGAATTGTGATGTATTGCAAATCTGGTACTAAGGTTTCTACATACCCTTTACCAGGGTGTTTTAAATTCCTTTATATATACTAGCAGTACCTGCATGGCGTTCCCCGTGACATCATTCTTGTTATGTCCTCACTGATTCTGAAAACATTAAAAAGAAAAAACAATTTTAAGAATGAGTCCCACCACACCCGACATGACACGGGCATGTCCCTCATTCCTTCCACCACACGGATTCTTGCTTAGAGAGCTTCATGATACACTACATTCAATGTTCTTCCATTTGGAGCTAGGATGTCAAGATTCTTGACTTTTCCAACTCTTGAACAACCCACATACAGCTGACTGGGAGAAACATGGTTTAATGAGATCGAGTCCTACAACTTTCAGCGATTGTCCTTGTTGATGCTCATGGCGAAACTTAAACAAACAGGGAACTGAAGTCGTTTAAATTGGAATGGGAGATCCGAAGGGATGATTGGGATCCTAGGAATGAATACGTCTTCGCCTACGGCATGTCCAGTCATGATGGTAGCTTCAATAATATTCGGCATAAGTTTCTTGATAGAGAGCCTTGTTCCATTGCAGAGTGAAAGTGGATTTCTGAGAAGCATAATTGGTGCCCCAATCTTCAGCTCTAATATGTGCGAGGGTACTCCAGATGGCTCCAATGTGTTCAAAAACTCATTTGTGTAGTTCACAGCATCATCTGTCACATGTAGTGTCGATAGATTTGTAAATTTGAACACTACCGGGCAATTCTTCTAAAAGTTGATTATTGATGACATTGACATCTTCGTTTCTTGGAGTAAGAATTGCTCTGGCACAGCCATGCCTGATCAGTGAAGTGCTGCACCTCATTTGGAAACACCGCCTTTTTCAGCTCTTGTTGAGTTTTCACAATCCTTCCAATGCTTTGCATTGCTATACATCGATTTTGATTATCCGAAGTAACGGCACCATTTCCTAGTTGAAGTAGGTTATCTGCAAATTGCTGGGCAGAGGGATCACCTTTGACATGAACTCGCATGTTTGTTGATAATCCAAATGTATGAATGCCATTCCAAATGTAAGATGATTTTAAGCAGGCCTGCATTTCAACCGCCCTGGTTCCACGGGGAATAACCGGAAGTGTCTCGAAAGTCGCCAGCCAACACCATAGTGACGCCTCCCATTCTGTCATTGTTACGTCTGATGTCTTTCAACGTGACATCAAGTGCTTCGAATGCGGCTTTATGGGGCATAGTACATTCATCCCAGACAATGAGCTTGCAATCCTGTAGAACCTTTGCCTTTCCTGAATTTCTTTAAATGTTACATGTAGGAGTTTCCGCGATGGCATATTCTTTTTGGATGCTCCTGGTGGTACAGCGAAGACTTTTCTCATAAATCTTCTTTTGGCTAAAGTGCGACACAGAAACGAGATTGCCCTGGCTGTTGCTTCATTAGGCATTGCCACAACTATTGACAGGAGGGAGGACAGCTCACTCGGCTTTCAAGTTACCCTTAAATCTGGCAAACGCAGCTATCAAAAACTGCTCTTGTAATACTATCAAATGCTTCCTTTTGATCTTGGACCATATTTGGCTCATTCTCCTCTACAAGGAGAGTGAGCGAGTTGTTGCGAGTCCATTCGCATCATAGTTTCTTTCCATAAGTTCTTCACTCGGTAGGACTGAATCGCAGTTTCGATTGGGTTGCGGTAGTCCAAAGCTTTTTAGATCCGATCCACCCAACAATATAATCTTATCCTCAATGTAGATTAGAGCTATGTTGAAGATGTCATCATTGTAGTCCAGATCCATATTCTGCTGCTGTACGCGTGCTTGGTGCAGTATCTCTTCAGACAGGTTCTCCTTGTGATTCATCCATAACTGATCGGGAGAAGACATCGGGCATGTTTGTAGCATAACAGGAAACGGATTATGTAAAATCTTTGCCGATCGAGATGCAGCTGCTTCTTCCAATGCTTTGTTTCAGTGTTCATCTTTCTCCAGAAGTCCTCTAAGCTGGCAAGCCTCTTTGTAAGTTCTGCAGACCCTTCCTTCAAATGTTCTCAAATCTTTAAACGACATCGGGCCTCGTACTTCATGCAGCAATTGTCGCAGGTGAAAGCATTCGGAGTTGGTCGGATGGACGGTGTACACGCAGCCTAGTGCATCGCTAGACCTTGTTCCTGCTCGTTGTGGTACAACTTGTCCTTGTGTTCAACGGTTCCATGTCTTGTTTCCGTTGTTCCAAGTGTAGTACTTCGGTACTTGGTTGTACAATAGGGTGCGTGCAAACTCATCATAGGTGCAAAGTCTGAAGAAAGACGTCAGTGTTGTTTCCTGAGGTGCTTGGACACATTGAGCAGCATTTTCTGTTGTGAAGTAAACTGGCCATTCTCAAGGTAGATGCTTAGATGAATAACTGTGGGGTGGCGCTCGAGAATTGGGAAGTTGAGTATTCTCCATACTGCTTCGTTGCTGCTGATATATCTTCCCATTTGATACTGACGAATTTCATTAAGGTAATTTTCTCCACTGATCAATTCAAACAGCCATGTCAGATCCTTTAACATACATACAGACGTACTTTATAGACTTTACAGAATTGCAATATTCTACGTTGATATGCGCATTGAAAATTTTTGTTAATAGAGGGCGATACGGAACAATCCACGTATTGTCCAGACACTTCTGATCCTCGAAAATTTATGTTTGCAGTAAATCCCCCGTCTTATGCTGATCTACGGTGATAAAGTGGATATCCATCTTGTCCTGTTTGAGTCTCTTTCCAAAAACGGCGTGGGAATCGCTTTGTGCAAATTCCATCCTTCATGCATGGAGAGAGTGGATTTATGCATCCGCAGGGGCAGTGCACCATTTGCTTCGTTACAATGCAAAAAAGTTCTGGGTCTTGTGGATTAGGGATTTCTGCACTGATAAAGTCATCCACTCTGAAAGTGTAATGAGTCTTTGAGCCAAACCAGAATGTGGGCGTGAGGAAGTCCTCACTTCTGCCACTCTATCGTGTACATGTGACACTTAACTTCTCCAAAAATCTTTGCATTTGTGATGAGACTCATCAGTGTTTTTTTGCTTTTGATGAAAGACTTGCCAACAAATCATGACGATCCTGTGGTTTTTGCCCAACAAATAGTTCTTGCTGTACTCTGTCCAGTTTAGATTGCATGTAAAGGTGAAGAGGTTTGATCTACCAGTTTCTCACATAGGTCATGGCATTTTGAGTATGCTCGTGCATGTACATCCCCAGTAAAGCTGGAAGGCAAGATGATCAACTGGCCAATGTGCAACATTTCCATCTTTCTGACCGCATCCCTCAAATGTGAATACTGTTCCACTCTCAGCGTCCACTGATCTAGTCGTATGCCTTTCCGATTCAATCTTGACATATATGTCAATGATAAATTAATGGAACAGGTCTTTGCTTCTCAGTAAAATGTTGAAATTTGAAGAGATTATCATCATCCTGTGAGCGTAGAACTGCATAGCAGAAATCTTAGCGGCATTGCTGTAGTTGGGTTTGTTTGTCGCAGTTCCAAATTATATCCATTCTCCCCTTCCAAAACATGAGTGGATACTGCACATCGTAGGATCTGTGTGTATCGGGAATCCTCTTGATGGTGTCACTTCTTTCTTCTAAAACTATGTCTCATGCTCCATGTTGACCAACAACCCACCATGATTATAGCCACTTCTCCTGTTGTTGATGCATTGAACCGCCTCTCATGTTTACCATGTGAGGTTTTGTCCACTAAGATTACCACTTTGAATTCAGAGCCGATCTTATCTATGGCCGATTTGAAGCTGTGGATGTAAGAGTTGGGATGATCCAGTATATATTGTAACTGAAGTACTGCCTTGTCTCGTCTGCAGAACGTGTTTGCAACGCTGCTCTACTTGTTGTGTACCATCTCTAACAAAATATATTTGCAGAAATTTAGGCTCTTCGTTTGGTAGAGGGTGTAGACTCCCGATGGCGGTGATAAACTTGACCCTGAACCTTAAATGTCTGCATGTATCCGGATTCTAATTTCTTTTGTTGTGCCAAAATAGGTCATCTGGAAACAGGAATTCTATCTTCTAATATTTGCCAGGAAATGTTTAGCTTCTGCTGAATTTCCAATCAGTAAAGTACATAGGGGCTCGGCTGGATCCATTAACAGTGGCAATTGAACCTTTCCTCCGTTGCAGCACATACCTAGGACTTCACCTTTCCACTTCTTTGCTTTACAGTGTTGACATGTCACGGACATTGATCTAATTACACGAAGGATCAGATACATAATCTGCTGATGGCTCGTAATTAAAAGCTGCATTCTCTAAATTTCTACAGATGCGCATTTGAGCAGCACTTCTGGTTCTAACTTGCTGTAGTCTTGTTTCTCTTTCTAGGGTGGATTCAGCTTCTCTTTGTTCTCTTTCTCTGTCCTCTAGCTGTCTTGTTTCTCTTTCTAGGGTGGATTAAGCTTCTCTTTGATTTCTTTCTCTGTTATCGTGCTGTTTTGTTTGAAGACGTTTCTTTTTTCTGGAAGGCTGGGGCATCTTTAAATTTAATGCTAAACCAAAATAATATAGTTAATTGCTTGAAATAAAAATTAGATTAAAATTACAGAAATTATACAAATTCAAAAGTAAGTTATAAAATAACCACTACTGAAATAAAAATGTGATTGAATCTTTAAATATAACGCTATACTTTTAAAAAGTCTTGTTATGTCACCTCACTGATTCCGACAAACCTAAATGAATCACAATGTCAGCGAAATCAAAACCAAATTAAACAGAAATAAACACTTACTTCATTTCACATGTAATTTATTAACACAAACATTATACTATTTGCGAAAAATACCAAAACGAAAACAAAAAGCAATACAAAAGAATTAAACAACAAAGTTTAATATAATTAGGGGAGGTTGAAAGTGCCAATTTAAAAATGAAAGTGGGCCGTAATTACCTTAATTTTGAAGATAGGAATGAGGTGTACATTGATTAAACAATAATAAACACTGTTACTGCATTTCATGTAATTTATTAACACAAACATTATATTTGCGAAAAATACCCAAACAAAAGTTTAATGTAATTAGGGTTAATAGTTTGTACTCACGATTGATGATCGTCAACCTCTTTGCCTGAAATAAAAATGAGATTAAACAAATTCAAAATTAAGTTATGAAATAACCACTATTGAAATAAAAATCGTGATTCCAGAGCGCTTTGAATACGTTTGATGGTGAACAGTTTCAACACAGTCTTGGTTTATTGCCAAGAGCAGAAGCTGTGGGATCCCTTTCACACTGTTGCCATTCTTAGGAAACCAAATAATACAAAAATATGCCAATAAATTAATTATAAAATTTTCTAGATTAAAATTTAAAATTTGGGCTTCGAGGGACATTCGGTCACATTTAGGACTACCTGTGTGCCGAATTTCATGGCTGTAAGTGATTTGTCTGG
Organism: Meta bourneti; assembly: GCA_933210815.1. Taxonomy (NCBI): domain Eukaryota; kingdom Metazoa; phylum Arthropoda; class Arachnida; order Araneae; family Tetragnathidae; genus Meta; species Meta bourneti. The sequence goes on from OW119934.1 coordinate 28,896,784, forward strand.
ATACCGCACATACACACACAAACACTTCCTTTTATAATAGAGATAATCAAACCTCATTAAGACAAACTAGCTTAATACAAATTACTAATGATATGAACTAAATTCCAATTCCTATCAAAATGTGTATTCAAATAATGTTAACTCAATTGTTTAAGAATTCTGGTTACTAATCGCTGGTTAGGACTAACAAATTTTCAAAACTTAAGGGCAAACATTCTTTTCAATTGTATTATCAGAAACATTAAATGACCTAAAAATTGTAGAAGATTTATTTGTGGAAGAGAGTGGAGAAGAAAGAATAATTGAAGATTCCGAAGAGATGAAGGAATAAGCATGCCTTCTTTAAAAGAAGCTACTGCTGGCTTCGAAATTATTCACGGCTTTTTGTTAAGCAGTGAAAATTCATCTGCTCAATTAAACAGTGTTGACGACATCAAAGATTTTCTTAAATATCACAAAAACAAAACACAAAAATCAATAGCAGAATTATTTCAAGACAAAAATTGCATAATCAGAAAATATCTGTAATCAAGAATTATCTGTTATCGAGAATTATCTGTATTATCAAGAATCATCTATATAATATTTGTGATGAAGAATACTATTTATCTGTGAACCAAGAATTGTACAGTAAGCAATGCAAATACATTAATATTTTGTTTTAATGTTGAAATAATGTTTTTTTTTCTGAATTCAGATAACACACAAACTTCGGTTAATAAAGGATTTTTAGAGTTCCACGAAATTCATCTTAACAAGGTTTTATTGTATATGTATATTTATCTATACATATATATATATATATATACATATACTGACAAAAGTCACTGGACACCCTTTGAAATCAAATGAATTGATTTGCATTGAACAAATGCTCAGAACATCTGCTAACGGTATAAAAAATGCCTCTGGATTACTTTGATCATGTTGCACTGTGAGGGTGACCTAAAATGTCGAGGTGTGAGAGAACTTACTTTGAGAAAGGTTTGATAGTTGGTTGTTATCTTAGTGTTTTATCTGTAAGAGAAACCGAGAACCATTTAAACATTCCAAAGTTAATTGTTTCAAATGTACTGAATAACTGGAATAAACATGGTGTGCCTCATGTAGCAAGACTTACTGGCAGACCAAAGAAAATCAGTGATAGAGGACATAGAAGTCTCAGGAGAGTCCTTACATCTAATTGATGTACTACTGCACAAGATCTCAGTGTACACCTGAGTAGATATGCTAGAACCTCAGCATGACACATACCATTCGCAGAGAACTGCATTGCATGGGTTTTCGTGATCATGCAGCTGCTCATAAGCCTTTCATCTCAACTCGGAAGGCTACTCTTCGTTTAGCATAATGTAAAGAACATTTACCTTGGACAGTAGAGAAATGGAAACAGGTCCTATGGACTGACAAATCCATCTCCTGAGACTTCTATGTCCTCACCAGTCTGATATGACCGAGTGTGGGTATGGTGTGAATGCTACTTACCACAGTTCCTACTGATGACAGATACTGACTTTAGAGATGTCTACTTGTGTGCGGATGTTTATCGTTGTTTAGTCCAGACCCATTGATTATCAAGGACACAAAAGTGTTAACTAGCATGTTTGCCTCTTGACAATTATGCCCTACCAACTAACAATTCTTTGAAACTAAGCCTTATTGGTACCATCATAACGCACCCAGTCACAAAGCAAAGGCTTTTATGCAGTGGTTTTACAATAATGCCATATGAGTTTTGGACTGCGCAACAGAGCCCTGAATCCCATAGAGCACCTATGGAATAAATTAGAGCACAGAATATGAAGTTTGGAACTAAGGCCAACTACGAAGCAACAGTTAGCAGTGACATTATGTACTTAATGGAAGCACATACCTATTGCTATATATATATATATATATATATATGTTCTAAAATCTTGTTGGAAGCATGTGTAGAAGGGGCAATGCATGTATTAGGGTCAAAGGTGGACCAACACCTTACCAATGTAAGCCAATAAATGGTATGTTGTGTTTCTACTCCAGATATCTGGTGACTTTTGTCAGTACAATGTATATATATTTATTGGTTGAAAATATCCTAGGTAACATTCTATTGCTCAAGACCACCTGTGCCTAATCATTAATTTTAATTAATCATTAGTTTAACATTAAAAATTACTAAGCAAATTAAGAACATAATTTAAAAATTAGCAGTAATTTATTATTAACTGTTAGATCTATCTAATTTATATGAGAAAAACCTATGTTAAATCAGCAATAGATTTCGCACACATCCTTAAAGAAATTGTTATTAAACATCTGTTTGGACATTTGTATCTTTTTTCCCTTCTAATTAAATTGCGTAACAATTGAAGGATTTCTACCAGGTTAGCTCTGAAATTATAAGTTTTGGTACCTTGTTTAAAAAAAGACAGTGCAAGGACAGTCAAAACGTTTTACTATGTTTTCTTGTACATTTAAGTTCCAGTTGCATCTTTTCTATCATATTTCCAGAGATATTCACTTTGTATTTCTTGATGTTTCTTAATGTCATCCACGCATTTGAATTTGCAAATTCGAATTATTACTTATTTCACAAACACAGATTTTGATCTTAAAATGATTGAACAGTTAAAAAACCAAAAGAAGCGATGAAAAACTAATGGCATTATCTTATTTATAATATTCAGATTAAATATGTGCTTCTAGTTTTGATCAAAGTGATTGGTTTATAATGATTTTTTATTTTGTATTTCAGTTCCAAAGTTTACACCAATTAAAAATTTGAAAGTCAAACATAAAAAACCTGCCAATGCATCTAAAGAATTAGTAACTGATGCCAAAAGTAAGAAGACGATTAGTGATTCTGACTCTTGCAATGAACCAGTAAACATTTGTGACAGTGCTAATAAGGATCCAATCATTTGTCTAGATAATGAATGTAAGTAAATAAACTTTATTGGATAAAAATAGTTAAATTGTTTAAAGGACCAATATTGATGGAATCTTCTATAACATTTCTATGTTTATGTCTGTTTTTCTTTTCTTTTTTTTTGTTAAAAGAAAACCATGTGTTGAAGATTTTAAGATTTCATCATGCTCAAATTTTCTTAAAAGTGCTGATGAATAAAGTTGCTCATGTAGACACTATAAAAGGATGCTTAAAATATATGGATTGAATAAAGATGACGTGCAGCAATATTAAGTCGAGACAAGCTCTCTTGTATCGCTACACTGATAAACCACAAAAAATCTTTGGAATGCAAAAGATTGGGATTTCTTCCTAAAATTGCATAGTAATTACCTTTTATCTTTATTTTTATGAAAGTTTGAAATCTATTAAAAATACTTACACACTGAGTTCTCGTGATTCATGATTAGTAACAGAAACACCACACTTGCCATTTTTGCTTAAATTAAGCCTTGGCACCTGAGATTTGTTCTAACCAAAGAGATTAATTATTTATTATGTTTTGGGGGCTCTGGAAAAATTAAAGGGGCTTCAGGCCCCTCAATTAACACTTAATATTTTTTTAGTCATCGATAACCACTAATAAGAAAGAAAAGATTTATGTACAGAGTAGATGTAAATAATACTTCTGTGCATATTACAGTGTATTTATACATATAATTCATATTATCAGTTTGCTGTAATTAAAATTTGGATGATATATAAAGATCAAAGAGCAATAAACTAGTGATAAAAAGCTAAAATAATTTCGTTATGGCAGTGGTTTCCAAATTTTATGAACCTCTCTGCCCTCCTTTGTACATAACAAATTATGCCCTCTCTTGTTTTCCAGTAACTCAGATGAACTTGAAATAATTCTCTTAGAGCATGATTTATTTATAAAACAAATGAAATGTTTTGCAAATATGCAAATTTAAAATAGATATTTATCACAAAAATATATTTTGGAGAATATGTTAAGTAAATCTAAATTCTTAAGTATAAAATAAAACAGAATAATACCAGAAGTGATATTCGATGTAACACAATATTTTATTGCATTAGGTAGGCTTCGTTTTCAATGGAAATTCAATTAATTTGGCAAGCCTGTCTTTGAAGGTATTGTTAATCGCGATTCTTAATCACTAATTGAGATCCCTATTTTTTAAAACAACTGCAATGGAAAAACCTGCTTCATATAAGGTATTCTGAATAATATTAAAATTTTAACGCTTTGCCCAGACTGGAGAAATTCGTCTATCTGTATATCCCAAATGCAAAATCCCTTGCCCACCCTTCTGCTTTTTTTTGCTTTTTCTTCCTCTGTCATTGTGTGCAGCTTAGCCAAATATGGTCCTTGTACCATAAAACCCTGAAACTAGCCAACCCGAAAGCAATATTTTCTTGTTTAAAGCATCTATTTTAATGCATTGTTACAGGTATAAGTCTATTCCTGCTCAGCTGCAAGAAGACCAAAGACATTTTTCTATTGAAAATGAATTTCATATTTGATAACTTCCATAATTTGATAGCTCCATTCATAATTCAACATGTCTAGGTCTTTAAAATGAAATAAAAATTTCTTTTTTAGACTGGTCAAGTGATAAGGTAGGAGCTTAATTTTTTCATTTCATCTGCAGGACAAGTATTTTTGAAATTAGAAAACATCAAGAATATTATTTTGCAACTTTATTATCTACAAATATGCTCAGGACATTGAATATTGTAATATAATTAAGTGGTAGAGTATAATGATCTAGTTACTGTTATTTGTAACTTTATTTTCATGGAAAAATGTATATAGGTGTAGGTTAAATTAGAAAATAATGCTTTTGGTAACAGCTGTTAGGGGGTCCTAGGATGACCCACCCCACAATATGGAAAATGATGCCTTAATGTTAACATTTTTATTGGACTTTAAATTCTGAATGTCATACATTTTTTGAACTTTAAATTTTGAGTTATATAAGTATATGGTATAATTCCGTACTTGTATTAAAAACTGATTTCTCTTAAGCATGTATATCATTGTGTTTTGTTATGTTTTTAGGTTCAGATGTACTTGATAGAGTAGAAGATGTACAAAGAACAGTTTTTAATAAATCAGAGTGGTCTGTAGTACCCTCATTGGAATCAAATCCATCTGAAATAGCTTTAAGGTTTGTTTCAATCTTAAATGTTTGCTTTATTGATGTTTAATAAGATGTATTCAGATAGATTTAAAATTCACTGCTTTAACAAATAATTTAAATCTTTACAATGTATGGAAGGAAATAATAAAACGAAAGTTTTGTTACAAATTATGTTTGATATAAAACTGGTTTATTTTCATACACTTCTGGCAGATTCGGTTTTAATTATACTTTTACACACATACATATATTTACAGAACACATGCAGAACAGTAGCAGCTTAATAGATAGAATTGAAATCCACTAATTGAAAAAATAGAACTTCAAAAAACGACATCTTAGCTAACGATACAAACATGAAAGTTGACACAGAAATTATTGTCATTAATTGCAATGGATAGATATGAAGACATTTTTTTCAAAAGTGTTCGCTGGCATTTCATGTTAAGTAATAAATCAAAAAAATTTGCTGTGCAATTTTGTTTTTGTTGTATCTATTTTAATGTCAATTGCATAGTTCCAATAGCGATCAATGCAATAGAAATTCCTGTATCCTTAGAACATGCATAAAGGTTACTGATATTGAAGTTAAATTAACCTCTTCTCATGATCTATTGCTATTTTATTTTGTAGATTTGATGAAGATGGAGATTATACAAAACTTATCATCAAAAGCTTAACTATTAAGCACCAAGGACTGATAACTGATTTAGTGGACCAGAGATTTTTCATAAAAATTAGTGATTCACCAAACTACGTATTAAATATTGGTAAAATATCGATTTCTGTTAAATCTTGTGAAAGTTTGTTTTGTAATTGTGCTATTTGATTAAAATTTATGAATGAAGACTGGAATGCTACTCTTTCAATATTCAAGTTTTAATAAATTTATGCATAGAATGACTGTTTTTAAAATCTTCAAATTCCTTTAGTGATTCCTGATAAATATTACTTATTTTAATAATTTTTATACACTGATGTATTTATTCATATTAAGGTATTTAATTAACATATTAAAGTATTTAATTAAATCTAAGGTGACAATATTTTAGTACATTTTATCTGGTGAGTTTTTATAACTGCTTGTGTGGGACTAGACTGATTTTCTGCTCTGATAAAATGAAAATTACAATCCAATCAATTTCTTCATCTGTGGCTCTCCTTTCTACAGTTATATCTTCCTCTACTCTGGTTCAAAGATGACCTTTCATTAAGTTGAAGCTTCTGCTGTATCATATCAATAATCAAGATAACCAAAAGAAAATAACTGAAACTATCTAAAGAGATAATTAGAAGGAAAGGAAGTTATTACAAATTGAATTTTTATAAACAGCTGTCTGCTTTCTTTTTCTGGAGTAGCTCAAGAATTAAAGTAACTTTTCATTTAATTTTGAAGCTAATTTTTAAACTTTGTTTGAGGAATGGGGAACTTGATCAAAAGGGGATATTTTCCTCCTAGGATGTTTGTCATGCATATAGTATTCTAGTTTTTCCTACCACTCAACTGCTCATGCTCTGACCAGCAAACTTATTCGATGATTACATTTATGGAATAGTGTAATTGACGGGTGATTTTAAACAGTCGAATCAATTTATTTTAAATACAGTATGCATATTATGCATATATTTTATGTACTATATGCTTATTTATGTTGTATATACCATGTGTAAAAGCTATTTAAAACGTGTTATTGTAATGTATTTCCAGAATTGCCAATTTCTTTTGAAGACAGCTTTGAAGGTATGTGTAATTTCAATTGAAATAATTTTGCATTTGTTACTATTATTTATTCCTACTGATTTATTTTGCAATTTTAAGTGGAAATGGTGTTCTGAATATTGTATATGCTTATGAGATTACTCTATTGGTACTGCTTTACTTTTTCTATTATATTTGTATTGTTTTGAAATGAATGAGCTAATGTTTACTTTAGTGGAAACTCAAGATGAACATTCTGTTGAGATTTTATTGGGGATACTTAGTAAAATGAAGAAACATGATTCCTGTCAACTTGCTATGAAGCCCCCATATCCTTCAGCCTTTCGAAGCATATGTTGGACTCTTTGTGAACTCAAAGATGAACGTACAGTTTAAAATTTTTTTTCATAAAATATACACATATTACATACTTTTAGCAATATGTGTTTAAAATATTGCACCAATTTCAGAATTCTAATAAATTTGTATTACTCTTTTTAATTTACAGTCATTTACTGGTCCTGTAAATTAGTAAGCAGAATTCCTGTAAATCACAACACATTCTTATTTACATATCTTCTTCCTCCTGGAACCAAGATGTGGATTCCAATTGGACGGCATGTACATATCAAATCTAATGTAGAAGGTTAGTATCTTGGAAAATAAATGTGGAATTTCAAGCATTTTATTTCTATTAATGATTAAAGTTTAGGAAAAAAAGATGTTTCCTGATTAATTAATAAATTCATTTTAGTTGCATTAATTAGATCAAAAATTTAGATCCGGACTTGCAGCATTTATAAAAATATTTTTATCTCTTTTTTAAAGGGATAGAGATTGTAAGAAGTTATACTCCTGTTATGTTATCTCTTGAGGACAAAACAATCACTACAGATGGATCCAAAATAGTATTGATGATAAAAATTTATCCTAAAGGTGTCATGACAAATTTAATTAATCAATGTAAGTTAGGTAAGTTTCTTTTTATCACTCAATATTTCTGTACTGTCAAAAGAATAGTTTTTGGAAAAAATGTTTGAATAAGATTAAAAAAATTGGATAGTCAAATATTATCAAGTTCACTTCAAAACCTACTTCCTAGGGATGTACCGGTGTCCCAAAAATTTGTAAGCACTGAAGGAATTTTTATGTTTGAATGCAGTTTGCGAAAATATTCTCTGGAAGGGAGATTTTTTTGGAAGAGAGAAGAAATTCAAATTTTTGTTGGATGGCACTTTACTCATTGAAATCACAAAATTCTATCAAAAACTATGTTTATTTGCATAGGTTTGCAAGTATATCACAGCAATAATTGTTCTGTGTCCATCAGCACAAGATATTTCTTTGCAAGCGAGTGAGAACAATGGTAAATGAAGCATGTAGCATATCCGGCAGAATGGAAGATCTTTTATGACGAATGGTGTCCTTTAACTCCACTCAATAAGACAGGCTACTGTGGTACACTCGGAACTTTAGATAAAAATCAACTGGTGCCCAAGTCCGGTGAGTGAGGAGGTCATTCACTGGACATTAATCAATGTAAGGGGTGCACATTTTTGTTCACCAAATGTGCTCGTCAAGAACTGTTTCACCTGGAATGTGATATGAAGAGGTACCCCGTCTTGCATAAATGTGGCGGTGTGAAGGAGATTATGCTGCAATAAGCACGGTATCACTTTATCCTGTAGCATTTGCAAGTAGCATTCTGCATTAACTGAGTATGTCTACAAGCCTGCTTTTGCACAAGGCTCTTTAAAGATAAAAGGACTCATAATAATAGACACAGTGAATCTACACCAAACAGTAACACATGGTGAATGTAACGGCTGCTCAGTATAGGCATGTTGGTTCTCCTTTGCCCAGATTCTATAGTTATGGGTACTGACTGTCCCATGCAATGAAAAATGAGCTTCATCTGTGCAGAAGATGCTGAGAAGCCATTGTGGATCTCCTGCGACTTTAGTGAAAGCACACCTTGCGAATTCCTCTTGCTTAGCTGTGTTATTTGGTAAAAGCTGGTGAAATGATTGCAATGTGTAGGGGTACAAGTTTTTAATTTGGACTGTGATTTGCATATTTACTGTGTTTCGAATGCTCAAAGGGCGCTCTATCGAAAAAACTTACATTTTTCTTTACCAAAAAATTCCCCTTTGAGAATAATTTTTTCGCTAACTGCATTGAAATATACCAATTCCTTCAGTTTTTACAAATTTTTTAAGTGTTTATGAATTTATGGGACACCCGGTACTTTGCTATGAATTTTGGGGATCACACAAAGGGAATTTATCTTCAGTATTAGGAAGTTAATTATATACTATATATATTGTTATATTTTTTGCTTTAGTAAAGCAAATAATTGATTATTTTTTATTAATATTCATTATATTACTTTTTATATTTTCATTCACTATTTTTATTATTAACACTTTCAGTCTTTTCATCATGCAGATATTTTATTTTTGTTGCGAAAATATTTTGGCTTATTCCATAGTGAATTGAAATTTTTAGTTTTAAATAGGAGTAGATGGTTTGGGTTTTATGGGGCGAGGACCATATTTGGCCATGCTGTGCTAAACGCAAGACAGACTACATGAAGTAATGGATACACACACAAGGAAAGTTTTACTAACAGAAGAAACACCCAGGAGGAATTGGATAGGAATAGAAGTCCTGTATTAGATGTTTGACATAACTTTTCCTCACGCTTCAATAAATATATCATTAATCTCTTATCATTGTTCAAAGCATTTATGCAAAAATGGGTTGTGGTCATTGAATTGTTTTATAAGTAGTTGTTTTATGGATAAAACATAATGTAACTGCTGTTTAGTAAAATGTTTTGTACAGCCGGTCGAAAAATGATCTGAACACTTTGTTATTCATGTCTGAAGTTCCAGTCAAATTAAAAGTTTTATTTGACTTGGAATAATGTCTATTATAAATAAATATGCAACTTGATTTGTATAGAGAATATCTTCAAATTAAAATTTGTATCAACTCAATTTTTAAAGGGTATTTTAAAAGTTGTCCATCTTTTGATTAGAGATTCTGGTTTTTAGGATCTAAGTAGCTCAAATTTATATAAAATCAGCATTCTTAATCTATGTAGAATTATGAGTGATTGAAATTCGAAGTCATAGTGCAAAACATATATGCTTCACTTTTTCCTTATGACTTCCAAATTAATTTCTAACGTAGTTGTCATTAATTAGTTAATTATTGTATTGTAAAAAATTATTGTGTTTTTTACTAACAATTCCAAACTATTAAAGAGTCTGAAAAGAATTTATCTTATTCCATGAGATTCACACACAATTGAGTTATATATCATTAATAAACCAAATTACAAAAATCATTTGCATGAAAGAATAAGAATATGAAATGGAAATTGATTTTTACATTATTCATGATTCAATCATGTTATACCCTTCATCTTTTCATGTTTTAAAAAATACGAAATAATTTTATTTCTAAAGTCTCCCTCGTACTTAAAATGAAAAATCCTTTTAATTAGTATTTTTACTACTGGTAATTTCCTTAAAATAGAGCTTTTTAATATGGTTTTGCATATGCAGTGCTTTTTCCACTGATAGTTTATTATTTGAAGATACTAAATTACCGAATGTGTACATTTCTGAAGCAAACCTTTAGTTTTATTATGATTAATGTGAATTTTAATTGTTAAATTTGGTCATTTTATTTCCTAAATCATATACTAATTACAAAATGTGATTTAAGGATTTACTCTAGTTAATATATTCTATTGATGTAACATCACTGAAAAATTATTTCTAAGTTGAGTTCGTTTTGTCTTTGGTTTTTCAAAAATGAAGTTTGTTCTCTTGATTTTACAGCCTAACAAATGTCGGTGTCTATGCTCTAAAAGTGACCATTGACAATAAACCAAAAAAAAAAAATTCATTGTAAAAATGTGCTATACTTGGTATATCTTAAGACTTAATATACTTATATAAACCTTACCACATACAAGATCTGTGTTTATTGTTTGATTTCATGGTTTGTCATAGTTAAAATTTTCTATCCATATAACATCTCCAAAGCTGTTTAAGATAGCCTCCTTAGTTTACCTCTGGGGTGACTGCAAGTAAATTTAACTGTAATCTAAATATACTCCTGCAGTTATCTGTCCCTTCTAAAATAAGTCCTAGATTTCTGTAAGGAATATTTTGATCTTCAATTATGATTTGGAGTATTTTAAATTGTATCCTTTTGAGAAATTATTCTTTGAGGAGAAAGGAAAATTAAAAAGTATAGTTGATTCCCAAATTTTAGATTTGCTATCTACAGTTATTGTGTAAAATTTCCTTTTGTTTTTAGATTTTGTAGTAATATTTCATGGTAGAAAATTTTATCAAGCCATAGACACATTATTAAAATATGCCAGTGCTGTTATTAAAATTTCAAATATTTATGTAAGTATGTAGTCCAGTTTTAATAAAATTGTGATAATTTTTCTCAACTCAGTTTTTTCCATTATTTTCACTTACATTGTGTGCTTGAAGAAACCCATGAATAAATATAAGTTCACAATTTCTTTTCAAATATCCTAATACATGTAACTTCTTAGTTCCTTATCTTATACATTACTTATGTTATACATAATGTATTTTGTATTGAGATAAATATAGTATCTGCCAGACGAAATAGATCACATGGCATGAATTTTGAATGTTGAGATCATTGGGTTTAGTCTTGCCATTTGCTTTGATTGAATAATTGATGTTTCTATTCTTTTATAGGTCCACTCTAATATGTATATATTTCTTATACATAAACTTTATTTAACAAGGATTGCATAATTTTAGCAAATAATATTTTTCATTTACATAAAAAATATCAATGCATTTTGAATTTCCACAAAGAAAAGTATTTGCTTTAATTCATTAATGATCCAAGTTATTGATCTAGATAACTGTTCTACTGTAGTAGCAAAATGTAGTTCATGCCTTAACTTTAAAAATAAAATGTTTTTTCTCTTGGCTGACTGGAAGTTTACATCTTTGTCCTTATTCATTTTAAAAATTATATTGTAAATATCAATGCAAGGACAATACAGGGTGTTCTGCGTAGGACTGTAATAAAAAAAGTATAATTTTCTTTACTTATATACTGATTTATTTAAAAAATTTCTTACATACATAGACTCAGAATTTTTTTCGCAAGTCTAGTACACCATGCACTTATTCAAATAGTTTGTTTCACTGTTACACATTTTAGTCCTAAGCCGAACACCCTGTATGTTTGAAATTAGCATTTTTGTAGCATTCTGCTGTATTTTCGATTTTCATTCTGAATTTCAACGTTTTTAGAGTTTTTTAAAATGATAACTTGCCTGAGAATTAATTTTATATTTAAACCTTGAACTGTTAAAGTATGTTTCATCAATAATTTTATTTCAGGTGAAAATATGTGGATCAGTAACTATTCTGGTGGTTTTTCTGAGGTTTTGCTAACAAATTGTGATTTTGCAATTATGTTAGCTGCAGGAACAGGTATTACCCCAATGATTAGGATTATTCATTGGATTATAACTGCAAAAGACAAGATGAGGTAGATTTCAAAAGTTTTTTTCTTTGTATTTCATTTACTCAAATATTTTAAGCAAGGATGGCAAGCAGAAATATAAATTTATTAATTTTGGAATTGCTTTTCATTTTTATGTAGTACTTTCATGCAACATCTCCATTTTTGTTCCTAGTTTTTTTAGCCTTCTGCTTTATTTTTTCTCATACTTTATCAAGTGATATTTATGAAGTTATATTTTTAATCAATATTACAATACTCAGATTCTTTGATTTTAGCGACAAACTTCTATGGAGTTTTTAATTAGTACATTCCCTGGTACTTAAAATGGAACTACAGAAAACTTTGTGAAGGCATATTTTGAAACATTTTGTTTTGGTTGCTTTGCTTTGAGCTGATAAGTAGAAAATTAATTTTTAATGTACATGGACAGCCATGTTGAATGTTGGCAGATACTTTTCTTGACTAAATGAATGTTGGTAAAGGTTTGTGCAGAATAACTGTTCAATATTTTCCCATCAAGTTTCACGAGAATATATTGTCAATTTAGAGCAGAAACTCATTAACTGACAATTTTTCAGATACTGATTGCTCATTTTCATGATGAAAAGTACACTGCCATATCATAATTGATGCAAATATTTATAAAATACGTATAATTTTTATTTCTTAACCTAAAAACCAGTTAGTCTTTAAAAAGCTACTGTAAAATTTGTTTTTGTCAGTAAAGGAGGTTCTGCTCTACGCTAAGGATATATTTAACAGATTTTTATTTTTTATTTTACTTTTGGTATAATGTAAAAAATTTAGATGTCACTGCTTTGATAGAATGTTCTTACTTAAACGCATTGTTTTAAATACCCTGTTTAAAAGTTTCATTTTGGAATTCTCCTATTTGTTACAGACCAATGCTGTTGATGTTTTTCAATAAAACTGAAGAAGATATACTGTGGAAGAAAGAACTTGAAAATTGTAGTGCAGCTTATAAAAAGTAAAATTACTTTGTAATTATAATAAGGTACATTTAATACTACATTAATTTAACCTAGATATGCAAACTGATGTGTGAAATTTTTTCAGTTTTGATATTATCCATGTTTTATCTGAACCGAGTGAGAATTGGTCAGGAGTCAAAGGTCAGTTGAATAAAGATCTTATTGGTCAACTGCCTACTGAAAATCTGCCAGATATCAATCATCAAATATTTATATGTGGTCCATTGCCATTTACAGAAACTGCTTTAAGGTATACTAATTCATTTTGCTTTAGAACTTATATAATGTTTACATGTATAATTGTTGTCAGACGAAACCTCTAAATTGTGTAAAAGGTAAAACCTCATTCATCCTAGTAGTCAATAGTCTAAAAGCTTAAAAATTACTAATAAAGGAGACAAAAACAAGATGGTAAAACTAGTGTATAGCAATTTTGATAGAAGACAATGTTGCCATCACTCACTTTTTTAATTAAGCCCTTCTAGGCTATGTGGAGGCAGGGATTTTCCAAAGCACATTTTGTTTTTCCTATGGTTCTTCAGGGAGGAAGAGAGGTTTACTAATCATGCCATTTTTTAGCTGAATTTTTCTTTTTTGAAGTAGGAAGGACAAGATCCCATGTTCTGAATTTGCCTGTTTAGAGTAGTTCCTGCTTACATTATTATTTCCTGGGGATTAATTACATTGACACTGCAGGCAGACTTTGACATATTCTAAAGTGGACTTATCAAAACAAATGTCTGCGGATTTCCATCTCTGATATGTCTCCTATGGGTTATGCAGTACACTATTGACTTTCGTTATTTACTTTTATAAAAAAACTGACACTATTTCAATTGATCTATTATGGGATGTTTTTGAAACCATGTATAGCTTTAGATAGTTTACGATTTAATGAAAATGAATTGATTGTTATCTTCTCAGTGAAAGGTTAATAATGGCAAGTAAAAATGCTCAAGTACATTATAAGGAAGACAAGGAAGACTATTTCTACTGGATTTTGCAAATGTTATCAACATTGTAGCAAAGATAAGTTATGGTTTGCATTATTTGGCTCTGTTTTTTCTATAATTTGTTTTTGTAATCATTGAAGTTAGCATTAATTGTTTTTAAATGTTCTTTAGAAGGGAGGGAACATTCATTTGTGTTATGGATTGCTGAGCCATTATTTCTAGTGGTGATAAGTGCACCAATCTGCACACAATGCTTTTTTTTACCATCAGCACTAATCCAAAATTTTTTTGGATAATATGTGCGAAGCCATCAGATAACAAATCACTGATTCTCTGAAATCAATCATTAATTTTACAGTAAATTAAGTGAAAAAAATTCCATTTATTGAGGCAATAACAGTGAAAAATGTTTCATAACAGATCTAGAAAAGCATGAATTCTACGTCAAACAAATACTTTAAAGAGTACCAAAAAGAGTTAAAAACAAACGCTCTGCGATTTTATGATTTTTTGAAAAAATTAGCATAATTTAACTGTTTTATGGTACTTAATGCCAAAACAAGATATTTGTGTTTACTGTAAATACCTTCAATATTCAATATACTATCATTAGTAAATAGTTTCACTGTTTGAAACATTGCTGCATTTTACTTTTCTTGGTTACAACACTAAATATAATAACAGATAGTCCGAATATTACAAAATGGTCTTCTAGATTAATCAGGATAAAATTACCAAATGCATTAATCCTGAGATATCCCAGTGCATGGCTTCATTTCTTGAATTTTCGAAGCAAAGCAGATTCCTGAAAACCTATCAAAAATTATGTTCATTGTTCAAATAGTTTCCCAGCAAATTAAAGAATTTGTGGCCTGGTGCTGGAATCCCTTCCCTGTTTTTACATTGCTCCCAGTCTCTTACATAATCTTCAACATAAAGCCTCTGAAACAAGACAATCTGAATAGTTCTCAATCTGAACAGCCTGGGACGACCCAATGAGTGTGCATATCAAACTCTCCCTGGAAGTTTGGAGAAAGGGTTCTGGGTTCAATCTCTAAAACGTCCTTGTGTTCACACCAGGTATGTACATGTAAAATGTGTCGGCCAGAAAGTCCTCCCAATAAGTAGGGTGATATGTGAAGGAGGTCCAATTCAACAGTACTACCCATGTGAAGATCAATCAAAATTGGTTGTGCATTATTGGTCATGTCTTTTATAAATGGGTAAAATCTCAATAGAGATTTAGTTACCTGGGCATCTGCTGGTGTATGAACTATGCATTATTTTATCAATGTTGTGTTGTAACTATAAGCATGGTTTCTAAAGTTCGAGTTCAGTTTGTTTACAGAAATTTTTTTAAAGTTGTTTTATGCTCATGGCTTCAATGAAAAATGGCAAGATCATTATCAAAAGTGTATAAAATTGTTTTTTTTTTTTAATTCAAGGGTGGAGCAGAGTATGACTGAATTTGATAGTATTCAATTAACTGATTTTAAGAAATTTATTGACCTTATTCCCCAGGTGTTCGGAAATACTCAAAATCATGAATTTTATTCATTGTCCTTCCCTGGCGGTGTTCCGACAGCTTACAATTTTTTTCACATCGTTGATATTCAAAGTTATGCTGAATGGAAAGCAAAATCTGGCAATGTGTACCTCCTCGATTTCTACAGGATCTACTTGCCTAAACAAATGTACTATCTCAGTAACTATGGAATGAATATGGCAACTATTTAGTGGTACCAATATTCTAAAGTAAGCTTGTGCATTGCAACATCAGACCTTAAACCTGGCATTGAAAAGTTAACAGAATAAACAGTGCCAAGTTTCACATAAGCTGTAACGTAGTGTTATTCCAGAATGTGAATGTTATATAAATAGCATTTTTTTTATCAAGTAGTACAATTAATAAAATAATTAAATTAGTAAGATATTTAATTTTCCCAAGACAATAACTATTTTTATTAGAATTTTAGAATTTAGTTGTAGAATTTGTGTTGAATGACTAAAAGATGGGGATATAGGTTAAGATGGCTACCCTCCATCAAAACTTTTAAGAAGCATTAACCCTCCAACTTCATAAAATTGAGCACCAGTCAAATATCACCTTTCTGTTGACAATAATTGAAGTGTATTTCACCCAAAAGGTAACTTGTTTTGTACTGATCAATTTTGGTGTAACAGTTCTTTTAGTTAAGTTTGAGAATTTTGTTTGCATAATATATTGTGGATAATATTAGTTGAATCCTTCAGTGGAAATTCCCCAATTTCTTATTTTGCCACTTGAAATAGGATATTCATTAATTTCAATTGGAACTTAGAATATTCTTATTGCACATAGAACATTTTCAGAACCAGTTGTTTTGGAAAATGAGGGTAGTTTCCAAGGGCACTCACAAAAAATTAAAACTTCTTCAAGAGTGTTGTCTGAGTCAAGAGTTCTTGTTTTGAAAACAAGTAATGAAATATACAAAGAATAGAAAGGTACATGGTAATGGGTGTATTAAAATACTATATAACTTAAAAAGTACTTGAACAATTGGGGTGTAACAGCAAATATGTATAAGAACAAATTGTTGATAGTCATTTCTTTAAATGCTATCAATAATGACATTTTACCATATCTATTTACCCATTTCATTTATTAATTCAAGACAATGATTCGACATTAACTCATTGCAAATTCTTTCATTGAAAATTCTATCTTTAATTTTGATTTATTACATTGCTTTTTTTATTGTTTTGCATTTTTGTCAGAACATACACATATAGGAGTAAAAATATCCCAAATGTAAGAAAAATTTATGATATTGCACTCCTTAGTAACTAACACTGTTATGAACTAATGTGTCTTAGTGTTCATACTTGGGAGGTTTTAATGTACAGAACTGTTATAATTAAATATTTTAAAATTATTTATGATCATTTACAGGTATTTGGAAGGAACTGGCTATAGTAAAGACAATATTTATGCATTTACTGGCTCATAATCCAATCTTGTGAGAATTCTTTACTCTGTTCATGCCAAAATCACTTTGTAAGTGTCCATTGTTTATGTTTTAGCAAGTGGTTCATTAATTTTCCCATTTAATGTTAAAAATATACAGTGGATTTAGTGAATGTTTTTTATTGTTGAGCATATGTCTGGCCAATGAGTTTCATGTTCAAGTGTTTCTATGTTCCACTGCAAATGGATGCAGGCTATATAAATAACAAAAAGTGAATAAATCAAACTTTTGAAGGACCTTAATGACAAATCAAATTGTGTGATGGATAGATTTTTTATCTGATCAAATATCTATGTATAAAATATTCAAAATTTAGAATTCAGAATATTTAATCATTTAAATAATTAAATTCATATAATTCTGCCTGATTATTTCCAAAGTGTTAATTTAAAAAAGAGCAGAATTTTATATTTATTGCAACTTACCAAATGAGCTTATGTTGAAACTGCACTAGAAAATAAACAAGAAGTAGCAATATTATGAAGCCAATAAGAATTTAAAATTTGTCCAATTTTTTTGTGTGCAAAAATTACCTCGTTTAATTTCACCTAGCATCTTATTCTAATCTTTTAGTTGAAATATGCTGCCACATCAAAATGTGTAACAAATTTTTACTGTAACAAATTTGACAGATACCTTAGTAAGACTCATCTATATGTGCCAACCATGGACATTTTAGATAATTTCTAAAATTAAGATTTTATTAATTTATCTGTTATAAATTTTGATATTTTTGCTTGAATGTGATGTTCCATGCACCTATAGTTGTGAGATAAATATTTCCGCTGTCTAGATTTAGATAAGGAATCTATTTTGTGAAAAGATGTTTTAGAAATTAATGATTATAAGGGATTAAAGTTTATATTACCTTAAGATATATTTTTGTAAGTGTGTTATATATAAAACAATTAGGTTCTGGTTTTTATATTTGGAAGTCCACATGACTTGATCAATATGTTTATTATAAATGTTGTAGGTCCCCTCTAGAGCTTTCTTCCAGAATCTTCATTATTTCTTTGAATTATATTTGTTTCTTGGCTCTAGTGTATCCTACTCTTTCAAAATATTTTTAACATGTCTATTTTGATTTTTGGCAAGACTTAAAAATCTTATTTATTTTCAATTTTTTCGCTTATTTATTGGAATATCAATTTTCTATTTAGAAGATAAAAGTATTGATATTTTTTATTTTGTAATCCATTTAGTCTAGAATAAATCTTCTAATTTCTGTAAGTGTATTCAATGTTCTTTTCAATTTTGCCTGTGGAATTTAAGTTTTGCTTTTGGTATAAAAAGGTCTTGAAGAGTATAGCTGATAGGTCTGTTTACTCATGTACAATAATGTTGCAACCTAATTTAAGATAAGTGTTTTAATATTGCTTTTTTGTGAAGTGTTTCTCAGATTCCATTCAAACAAATCTAGTCGCCTTTTAGAATTTTTGGTAAAATAGACTACTTACAGCAGTGTTGACTAATTTCATATTTATGTTTAATATTATTTAAGGAAATCCATCTTCATGCATATGCTCATTGATCTATGATTTTTAGGGGATTTCTGCTAATAGATTTCAAACTACAAAATTGATTATTTTCAAAACTGTTTTACTTGGATGTAAAAATTCCTCATTCTAAGAGGAAAGTATTTCTCCATTCTTTTATAATGAGCAACTAATTTCAATGAATATTTATATTTTTGGAGAAAAAAATTCCCTATGTGTGAGTGCAGAATCATCAAACATTTGAGCGTTTGCTTTGCCAACTATGTAAAACCTGAACATTTCACCCTCCGTATGATAGATAGGCCCACACCTATGCTATGTGCAACAGCTCGCGTGCTTGTGCCAGATTTCTCTCAATCTTGTGTAGAAGGTCTTCCATTTCTGGATTTCTTGAACTTCTCATCCAACCTGCATCACGTCTGCTGATATGAATGGTTCTGATTCCATACAGCTGGTGGTGCAAATGTTGGATGATTCTGTACTTGCCTGTTGGGGAAGCATTCCTGGTACAATCTTTAAGCCACTCTTCTGTTTCCATTGGCAGCCATCTTGGAAGTCATGTAATGCTCCATCATGTGCGAATGACAAAGTTTAAAGAAGAACAATTTGCAAACACCTTCTAGCGCCTACAGGCATATTGTGAACCTATATTCTTTGGCAAAATTTTTTATTTTGGTACACCCTACCACCCAGGGCCAGGGAATTTCAAATCAACCCCATATGTAACATTCATTTTTTTGTATTTCATATAGAATGAGAGTTTCAGAAGTAAATTATTTCAGCCACTTATAAAAGCAAAATATTAGTAACTTTTATGAATAATTACCTCCAATGTTTCTAACATAAGTTTACTCAGAGATGCCAACCATCCCAGAGTTTTTGGAAAGATTATGAATTCTTACCTTTCATTAAGGGGAATAGTTAAATTATTAAGAAAATATGACACAATAGGTTTCCAATCTGTTTGCATTAATTATGCTAATAACCATTTTTATAGTTTATTATATAACTATTGCGAATGTACCAATAAAACATTTTAATTTATTTATATTACTTTTAAATTTGGGAATTTTTTGAATTTTTCAAAAATCCTTATGAATGACATTTTTGCAGTCGAAACAGTCCACAGGCAATTTTCAGTTTTTCATTAAAATGTTCGTATTCAGTGTTATGTCTAAAGATGCTATTTGCAAAGGCTAAAATTAATACTTATATACTTGAATACAAATACATACCAGTGTTTGTATTCAAATAGAAGTAATGCTGATATTTCTATGTTAACTTGAAAAACTGGACCAAGAAACCATACTTGATTTTAAAGAGTCTTTCAATTGTAGCATTTTATAAAGGGTTGCATTTGTATATTATGTATACTACTTCCGAGCTGTTCCTGAGTGGTGTGCTGTTTGTGCACTTGTATGTAGCCAGAAAAATAGGGGTGACCGAAAAACAGGCAGTGTGCCTTCAGCTTTAAAAAAAATGCCCAGCAATCAATTTTCTGATGTTATTAATTTGTACTGTACAACTTTGATATAAAGACTTTGTGGCTATGCTTTTGGTACGTCTTTTGGCACACTTTTTGTAGAGCATTATGGCAGATAAAGGCAACCCTACTTTATTAGGATTATGATCTGCTTATTATGGCAACCTCACAACATTTAAATTTTCATTTAGAATATTCTAGAATGGTCTTTTCATTTCCTTTTAATTGTCCTTTGATTTCATTAGTTCTTTAAAAAAATTTCCAATTCTTTTCCGTTTCATGTAAATTTGAAGAAATAAAATGTCTAGTTTGATTTTAATCCTGGCCTGGTGCAGTCGCATCAGGTTGTACCATTTTTTGCTATTTCTATTTTTGAAAATCATTGTCTTTTTGATTTTAACATGCCTACTGCGTTTAGTGTTGTACATTAGTTTCAGGGTGGGGGTTCTTTTGTGAAATTTGAAGTTTAATTTTTGTGGTGGCAGGGGCAACTTTAGGAAGTGAGGAAGTGGCTAATTGTTTATTTTGTGTTCATTTATGTCAGGATTAATAGTTTTTTATTTTCTTAAGGTATCGGGATTAATTAAATCAGATTTTTTGTGCGATAAATGCAATGTTCTGATGAAGTTGGCTGCAAAAAATTCACTTTCAGAAGGTTACACTTAGATTTGTATAAGGTATGTTGGTTCAAGATTAATGGAACATTAACAGGTTGTCCATTCTATACCCTCCATGGTCGGGATTCTGTGAGAGCTGTCATCAGTGGACAACTGGAAGTTGGAATACATGTTCTGTTCTGATAAGAAGCGGGTCTTAGAACTGTACTAAACTCACTAAATTACACGCCGAACAAACAAGTAGTACATATAACGCAAGGCATTAAGAAATACATGGTTACCTAATTTGGCCTCTCTTATCAAAGTTTCAATCTTCATTTTAATACCAGAATAATGTACTACCATTCAAATAAGAACTTAATTTTTTCCATGATTCAGATAAGAACTACTTAATATACTATTATTTAGATAAAACTTATCAATGTACAATCACTCGGATAAGAATTTCGAGGTACAGATTCGAGTACGATTCAGTAAAGAATTTATGAACAATGCATGTTTCATTTTTCTAAAGAATTAAAAGAATGCGAAGTATGTATTAATAGTTTTATTTAATAGTTTCACAGAATATGTGCAACATATTCTGTGAAAACAAAGCAGAATTCAGAAACTTTGCATACTAAATTGCATAAATTAAATTAATTGCATCCAAAGAATGCTTCCATTATGAAACTTGTTTTGGACACAGGACGGCATCAGCTTTATTTACCCCAGGTCCCAAAAAGTCTAGCTTCGTCTCTGATGTAATGAAGATTATGAAAGTCACATCTTAGAATGTGAAGGAAACAGATAAATTAACTGCTCTTCAATTCGATGAAACTTTCTATTAACATGAGAACTATATCAGGAGC
Organism: Meta bourneti; assembly: GCA_933210815.1. NCBI lineage: Eukaryota > Metazoa > Arthropoda > Arachnida > Araneae > Tetragnathidae > Meta > Meta bourneti. Next base: position 28,918,494 of record OW119934.1, read on the forward strand.
TGGACCCGTTTTCACAAATGCAAGTTGTTATGGTTAGAGGATTAATATAAATTGGAAGCAGCCGAAATTTGTAGACTGATTTTAAAATGAATGAAGATATATTATTTTCAATTATTGAACAACTTAGCTATATTGGCCGAACCGTTGTAGCATGTGTCTAATATGAGAGGAGGCAATGTAAGATTATGAAAAAAAGTGGGCATTAGCAAAAATCATTCATGGTATAAAAATTCATTTGACAAGAGTCGTAATAACTACTTTTCCCTCGATGGTCCACATCTTCTGACTCTTTTTTTCGGAATGGGTTTGTTGATACTGGTTAGACCTAATAATGAAGTGAAGATTGAAAATTCGCTTTTTTTTTCAATTATTACAATTAGATGGCAATGAGTTGCAAGTTTTTGCCACAGATTGGAACTGATTCACATTCAATGTGCTAAGGAGCAGAGACAAAATATTCATATGACAGCACCATTCATATGGCCAACCACCAGCAACCGTATTGAAACATTTCTCAGCCTTACAAGATGCCACGAATTTATCAGAATTCACAAATATGTGAACAACTGGTTTGATGTAATGAACAGTTACATTCCAATTAAATTTGATTTAATTTTCCAACTGAATCCCTTTTAAAAATGCTTTTGGAATGCATTTAGTTAGTAACATACTCAAATTTTAGACAATATGTTTTCTATGATAAAGGGAATGAAGTACAATGAGAAAAAGGGAATGCAACTTTTCCAAAGGGGATTTTTTAATCTGAATTCACTCAAAGATCTGTTCCAATTGTTACAACTCAAAAATTATATTTCCTATCTATTGTCTCACAGATTGAATCATGATTCACTGGAAAACGTTTTTCTCAAGTGCGATGAAGAGGGGAACTCAATTATCATCCTACACCATTGAACACAGTGTACAGAATACGAATGATTATTCTGAGGAAATATCCCAGTACTTTGCAAAATAATCCGAACACAATAAGTCAAGAAACTACTGCTAAAGTGTTACAAGCAGGTCTTAGAATCAAAACTCAAATGCATCACCAATTGAAAACATTGACACAAGTGGAACTGAAAACAATACATTAAATAATAATGAATTATTTTTTACTTCAGCAGAAAAATTCTGCACAAGAGAATCTCTCAGGGTGGGTAGCTACAAAATATAAGAGTACCTCGATTTTGGATTTTACAGTTATAAAGCAAAAGACCCTCTAAAATCGAAAATGTGGATGGAGCATTTATCATACGGTGGACATACTGTACCCTCATCTATGTGGTGTGAAGTCACCAAAGTAATAGAATCCAAGTTCATTCTATTTCATTCTCAATAAGATTTGCATACCAGCCAGAAAATTGTAAAGATTTTGACAGGATAAATTATTTTCTTGTTTCTGGATATAGCCAAAGATGTGATTAAAACTTATCAAAATGATAACTATCATCCGAATAAAGTACTTAAAAAGAAAAATCAGTGAGAAAAAAAGAAATCGAATACAGAAAATTTGGACAACAGAAAAAAAAGAGAAAATTAATGAAACAAGTACTTAAAGTTAGGGAATATTTAAAAAATGTACTTTAATTTTTCATAGAATTTTTAAGTACTATATTAATTGCACGTACTTCATGAAGTGTGTTAAATTTGATTCAATTAGCCTGCAAATTGTTTCAAAATACTGCATTTTATTCAGTACTCAGTGTATCAGTTTCTGCTTCTCTGAGCATTAGGTCGTCCAGTGACGTCACACCACGGATGAAAAGTCTGACACGTTTTCCCCAGGACCTTGATGTGAGAGTACATAAATGATTAGGCACAGGTCATGGTTTAGGTGCAGCGAGTTGAAGCTAGAGATCTTTCTTTTGACCTATGAGCTACTAAGGGGAACTAAGTCGGGACATTGTGACTTAGTATTTTTTTGCTTCAACTTCCTTAGGGAATTTTTTTTTATTGAACAAAAGCAAACTCCCCGTGCACCACAGAAGTACAACACAGGGCTTACAGAAATAAGTTGCTTTAACAAAGAAACAGTGGAAAACAATTTAACTAAAATTACAAGATTCTTTGAACTTGACAAATGAGTAGAAAAGCAGATTAGATTTAACAAAAACATTGAGTTTCACTGGCCATGTTTTACCTAATTTTCTCAAATCATTTTGTAGGCACATTCTTGAATTTTTAAATGCAGGACAACTAAAAAGCAAATGCTCCACATCATGTGGCTACTTTCTAGAACACTCACACGTATCATTAGTCCGAAGATGAAACCTATATAGATATTTAGCAAAATTTCCATGGCCAGATGAAAATTGTGTAATTTTGAAGTTTGTGAAGAAAAATAATTCTGAGTTCAATCTATGCTTAATAGTAGGAAAACATTGTTTGGTGTGGCCAGCTTTCTCATGCGAGACATACTCTCTTCGTTCCACTTAGCAACAAGCTTGTCATAATATGAGGCTTTCAAGTAACACTTAGGAATGTTACAATTTCCATCAATTGCTAAATTCAAAGCATCTTTGGCTAAAAATCAGCTTTCATTCCCCTAAATTCCAGTGTTCACGCACATAGGCAAAGAAAATTTCAATTCCTCTATTTTTAAGAGAACTAATTGTTAAGAGCGTTTCAACAACTAATTTTTCTGGGCTTGTAATATTCTTCAGTAAATATAAAGAGAATTGCTACAAATAAGGTACTTTGAACAAAATTTACATTTTCTTTAAACCATCTAACTGCGAGATTAATACAAAGCAATTCTGCTTGAAAGATAGTGCATTCATTCCGGATACGATGTTTATAAAAGCCGCATTCGAAGTAGTCTTCAAATAAAACAAAAGCAAGGCCAACATTGTTCATCTTACTACCGTCCGTAAAACATACTTTCTGAAAAAGCTTCTCCACATTTTTCTCGTACTTAGATGAATTGGTTCTAAAACAGCCGGATGAGGGATGTCGCAGAGAGGCAATTTTCCATCAACACAATCCATCGAAAAATCATTTAAAATCGAAGCATACAATTCATTTTTGCACTTAATTTCCAAGTCTAAAGGTGGAACTCCAGCTATAGCAAAAGTTGCTTCATAACTTAAAGTTCTATAACCTCTGACAAGACGCAGAAGGATTCTCCGTTGAATCTTCCTCAACCTGCGTCTGTTTGTCTTAGTCTCCAAAGCCTGTTTCCAGATCCGAGATGCATAAGATATGAAAGGCACAATACCTTGTTTATGCATAACTTTTAAAACCTCATAGTTTACTCCAAATGTATTTTTGGCAATACGATACAGGCCAGTAAGGAGTTTTTCGCATTTATTGGAAACATTCAATATGCTTTTTCCATTTGAGTTTTCTGTCCAGGAAAACACCAAGGTACTTAAATTGGTCAACAAATTCAAGAGTCGAACCCTCAAGGATCAAAGGTGAAATAACATCTTCATCCAAATTTCCACCGATAATCATAGCTTTACTCTTGGAAGAGTTGAATTCAAGTTTGTGAATGTTTGACCACTGGGAAATAAAGTTTAGCGCAGATTGTGCTCTCAAGATGATATTTTGAAGCTTTCCTTGAAAAATCAGGAGAATATCATCCGCAAATGCAATCTTGAAACAGTCTGAAAGACGAACTAAGAGATCGTTTATAATAATATTCCACAGACTAGGTCCAGAAACAGATCCCTGAGGACAACTGCTCTCTAAAGAACGAATTTTGCCTTCCGATCCGATAAAAAGTTCTGCAGTTCTTTCATTCAGAAAACTTTCAAGAAGGTTATATAAATTTTTCGGAATACCAGCATCTTTTAAGATTTTCAAAATAGAAGGCCCCCTCATTATCAAAGGCACCCTTTATATCAAGAAATATGTACACACTTGTCAGCCTCTTCCCATGCTGCAGAATGTCACAATCGAAGCAGAGCGTCTTCAGTAGATTTTTGAGGAGTAAAACCAAATTGGGCATCACTGAAGAAATTATCTTTCTTCCTCAAAAACCAGTTAATTCTGTTAATAAACAGTGCTTCAAGGCATTTTCCCAATGTAGACAATAAATTAATGCATCTAACATGATCAAGGTGAGGAATTCTTAAATCCAATGTCTTAGGGATCAAAACAGCACGCGTCTTCTTCCATGGAGCAGGAAAGACACCCAAACTTAAACACAGATTGAAAAGCTTGAGTAAAAAATCAGGAAAAATACCATGGAATTGCTTAATTATTTCATTTGGCAGCGAATCCGGTCCAGGAGTTTTATTTCTTTTAAGTTTTTTAATGATGGACTCTTTCAGAGTTAGTAAAACGACAATCTTCAGCAGACGAATATGGTCTTTTCAATTCAGAACGCATAGTTCTGTGAACATTATCGTCACTTTCATAATCAGCTGGAAAACACTCATCACAGCAGAAATACACTCATGTCCAAAATTATCTTTACATGCATAAAATCACGGATTTCTCAGAAACTGAACTATAATTTTATGAATTTGTGTGAAATGTAACATAACATCATAACACATAAATACGAAGGAAAAAATTTAAGAGCACTGCATATGTTATAAAACTGTAGCATGAAACAATAAAAATGGCAATAAAGTGACAAGGACAGTTGAGAAATAAAAGAATACCTCAGAAAAAAATTAAGGCTTATCAATTTAATATGGAATGCGATCTCCCCTGACGTGTACACACATATCATAACGTGTTTTAATACTGGCAATAATGTTGTTTACCACAGTTTGGGGAATTAAGTTCCACTCCTCCAGCAATGCGGTCTTCAGGGCATTTATATCTCTAGGAGGAGGATATCTCCATGCAACTGCTTTTCCAAGGTAGTCCCATAAGTTCTCTATCGAGTTCAGATCAGGAGATTTTGCTGGCCACGGTATTCGCTCAATGGCTTCACTTTCAAGGAATTCTTCAACGAGGTTTGCTCGATGTGTACGAGCATTATCGTCCATAGATAAAAAGTCAGATCCATATGCACCTCTGAAAAGTCTTACATAAGAAGACAGTGAAACACATACCCTTGGCTTTCTGGCATAAAGGCCTTTTTCATTAAGCCTTCTGTATACAGTTTGCCGTGATACAACAGTTCCAGTGGCGGCTGCAACCTCTGAACTTAACTGCCGAGCAGTAGACTTCCTGTTACGACGGGCAGTATTGCCCGATATCGATCTTGAGAGCAGTTGTTATTCGTTTACGGCCTTGTCCATGCCTCCTTACCACAGTTCCAGAGTTCTGAAATTGTTTCCATAGCGTAGGGACTGTCTGTCTTGAAATATTCACACATCTCGCTGCTTCCATGATGTCTGCCCTGCTTCTAAACGGCCGATAATTCGCCACTTCACAGATTTTTCCAAATGATACTTCGGAGCCATAACAAACCGTTTTGAGTCCTTAACCACTGAAATCAAACGCTGTATTGCAGAAATTCACTCAGATATTCACATTGCGCAAAGTTCTTGATTCACCGTCGGATGACGTAACGCCTTGATTTGCATATCAGAAACCGTTTGATTACTTCTGATTGGATAATGCTAATTAGGCTTGTTTTTCACACATTCCTGCAAAAATTGATTACATCGATTGGATATTTCATGGAATATCATTATTTTTGGGTATGTAAAGATAAATTTGGACATGAGTGTAGTTTCAGTCAAAGAGAGATAGCAACCCTATTTGGAAGTTTAATTCCAGATATCTACTTTCTTCATGAAATTGATTTTAACACTATACTTATATATATTCTTCCAAATATTGTGAATATTTATAGTTGAAAGAAATTCTCTCCAAGAGTTGAGTTTGGCATCTGACAATTTTATCTTATAATTGTGTTGCAAATCCATATACTTAGTTTTACAGATTTCTTTCACGATAACATTTTATTCCCTTTGATATCTACGTCTTGCTGCATTCACATGTTTTCTTATACATTCAATTTCTATGGACCACCAAGTAACTTTCTTGGTTACCTTTTTTTTATTTGGGATAGATGCTGTGGCAATTTGAAAAAGTACAGAAATAAAATTATTAACTATCCTTTCCAAAGTGAATTTATCGGAACACTCTCCAAGAAGATATAAATCATGCAGTTCACTGATACATAAGTCATCAAATAAAGACCAATTTGCTCTAGTGAAATTAAAAGAACACGAAGGATGAAACATATTTGGAATAGGCATATCAAATTCAAAAGTAATCATTTTGAGAATCCTCCTCAGAGATATCCCAATTCTGAACATACCGGAGATTTCCCAAGCTACAAAAAGTAATATCAATGTAATTAGAACCCTGTGTTGAGCTGAATGTAGGACTACGATCTTCATTAATAACAAACATCTGATTTGCACTTAAGAAATCACAAATCTTCGTACCTCTACCGTCACAAATAGGGCTATGCCAAATTTCTGACTTGCTATTTGAATCCATTCCACACAAAAAATGACTTGGCTTCTTGGAAAATAAAATGTTTGGGACTTTCGATAAATCCATATCAATATTGGTTTTGGGTTCGAAATAGGCTGAACAGATAGTCAAATTCATGTCACCAATTTTGAGATCAAGAACAACTTTATAATCGGTGTTATTTACATACAGGAAAGTGGAGAAACAGTCACCATGAATAATGATAGCAGCCTTAACAAGTTCTGCTCCACCATCATAGTAAACTTTATGATATTCTTTTGGATAACCAGGATGAGTACCCCTGTAGCAGTGCGGTTCTTGAATTAATGCAATGAAGATATTCGCCTCCATAATATAAGTTCCTGAGTAGCAATTTTGGATTTGTGCAAATTGATTTGAACGCACTTAAGCGCAACTGATTTATCAAGCCTACCCATAAAATATTTTTGAAGAGGTTTGTTTCATTATAAAGGTATGACTAGGGCAGCATGCAGTAAAAGGCTTGTAATTCACGTCGACGTGCGCAGCAGCATTCTTTGTCTCTGTTAAATCTAATATAATTCACACATACTTGAATATTCTTATTGTAGTCGGAACTTTTATGTTCGCCAGCGCAGTGATAGCAAATTAATGTATTCGTACACTCAAGCTCTGATTATATCCCAGACATGAAAAACATCTATTTAGCACAATAAAGTCCTCAACCTTACACGCATTCCACATGACTTTCATTGAATTCCTTAAAATACATTTACGCACTGAAGGATACACTTCAATCACCACACTTCTCATTGAAATTGCTTCAATGAGAATTTTTCAAAGTGAAACGAACTTTAGCTTCCTTCCAAAACTCATCCGAAACAATGATTTCATGATTTTGATCAGCAATAATCTCTAAAAGTTCTTCATTTTTTACATCATTTGGAATATTTTTTACTACAAGTGTTGGGTTTCTATGCTTTGGGAGTGAAGGTTTAAGAACAGTTGAATCCTCTTGTATAGCAGAGAATAATTTCTCTTTATCAGATCCTGAAACACATTTGATTAGAACTTTATTATTACCAATAGTCTTCATATGGCGAACTCCAAACTTATTTTTCCTCGGATCTATTTCAGTTTTAATAATCTTTTTAACTGTCATGTATGCCAGGTAGACCGAGAGACGATACGATTCGTTTTACATACACGCAAAGAACATTTATTAGCATTAAGATACACAGGCACGAACGAGCATAACAACAACTACACCGAACATGTACAATACGAAACTACGGAACCCAAAAAGGTAAAAAAGCACGCGCGCGTCACACAGCTTGGAAGGTTCTCTAATCTGGCTGTTGCCAGATACATAACAGTTCCTTCCCGACAAAATATAGAGTCACAGATCGAGTCTCTTTGGAGGTCTACTGATTCGGTTTGAGCGTCGGAGTGGCACATCAGTTTTCGGCTTTCCGGAAGCGTCTGGTACAGGCTTAGGTGGTATATCATCACTTGGAGTGGCAGGTACAGGTACATCTTTAGGTTCAGGGACAACTTCAGGTACAGGTGCAGGCGGTTCCGATTCAGCAACATCATCGGATACTGGCTCATCTGGAAAATTCAATTCTTTATCGTAAATTGGAATTTCAGTAGCAGCTTGGAATAATTCAATCGACTTCCCACATTTCCTTATTTGATCTACGTGTCTCTTCCAAATTTCATTTCCAACTTGTATGCTATAACTCAAAGTTCCATCTCGGTTTATAATTGTTCCAATTTTCCATTTGTTAGGTCCGGAATAATTTCTTACGGCTACTTTCTCCCCTTCCTGAAACTCACGCAAGATAGATTCTGTGTCAAGTCTCGAACTCTGTTTCTGAACAACTTTGTCTCTCAAATTTGGTTTAAAAAGATCAAGCCTAGTGCGAATACATCTCTTCAAAAACAAGGCACTCGGAGTTTCTCCCGTGAGAGAATGTGGAGTTATTCTATACTGTAATAAAAATCTTTGTAATTTCACATTTAGATCTCCAGAATCACCTCTACTCGATTTCAACGAAGCTTTGAATAACTGCACTATTCTTTCTGCCTGTCCGTTCGTAGCAGGATGGTACGGTGCTGAAGTTATATGTTTAATATTATTCAGTTTCAAAAAATGTCGAAATTCGTAACTAGTAAAACTTGCGCCGTTATCACTAACCAAAGTTAAGGGAATTCCATAATGAGCAAAAAGAATACGAAGATGATGAATTGTAAAACTAGCTGTAATATTTTTCATCGGAATGACTTCTATCCACTTCGAATATGCATCAGAGACTACAAAAAACATTTTCCCCATAAAAGGACCAGCGTAGTCAACGTGTATCCTTTGCCAAGGTCCATTTGGCCATTCCCACGGATGTCGATTTATCCTTGCTGGTTCGTTCCTCGTTGCGATACAAGCTGAACAGTTCTGAACAAAATTGGCTATACTGGCATCAATACCTTGCCAATAGCAGTAGCTTCTAGCTATGGCCTTCATTTTGACAATTCCAGGATGTCCAACATGAAGTTCTTCCAAAACTTGATTCTGGTACTTTTCAGGAATGCATACTCTATGACCATACATTATGCAACCATTTTGCAATGAAAATTCAGATTCTCTACCTTTCCAAGGCACAGGTAATTCAGTTCCAGATTTTAAACTTTCATACAGTTCGAACAATTTCCTATCAGTTTTAGTAGCTCTAGCTATGTCAGTTGCTGTAACAGGCATTAATTCAACTTGCGAAATATTTGTCACGTCTGCTTCAGTCAAGTACTCACAGTCCTTGTCAACTGCTAGTGGTAACCGTGAAAGTGCATCGGCATTGCCATGATTCTTAGTGTTTCGATACTTGATTGTATAACTGAATGCTTGGAGAAAAAGTGCATAATGAACCATTCGTGTTGCTGATAGACATGGTAAACTACGATTAGGTGCGAAAATTGATACTAGGGGTTTATGATCGGTTACGAGATCAAAATGTCGACCAAATAAATATTGATAAAATCTCTTTACTCCCCATACGATACTCAATGCTTCCTTGTCTATCTGCGAATAATTACGTTCCGTTTTAGTCAATGACCTTGATGCAAACATTGCTGGTTTTTCTGAACCATCTGGCATAATGTGACTTAAAACTGCTCCTATTCCAACTGGTGATGCATCAGTTTGTAATACAAGAGGTAACTTAGGATCATAATGGCATAAAATTCGGTCTGAAGCAATTTCTTGTTTCAATGCCTTGAAAGCTTTTTCACATTCTGCAGTCCACAAAAATTTAGTACCTTTCTGCAGTAAATTATTGATAGGAGCGACACGAGTAGATAAGTTGGGAATAAATTTTCCGTAGTAATTGACTAAACCCAAAAAACTCTTCAAATCAGATACAGTTTTTGGAACTGGTACCTTCGTAATTGCATCGATTTTTTCTTGTGTTTTGTGGAGGCCGAATTTATCAATTGTATGACCACAATAATTCACAGATTTCTTAAAAAATTCACTTTTCCGCTTATTTACTCTGAGACCATATTCTTCTAGTCTCTGTAGTACTAATTCTAACCTTTCAAAATGCTCTTGATCATTTCTCCCCGTTACGGTAATATCGTCTAAAAATACGTGTACCCCCGCGATGCCTGATAAAACTTGTTCAATGGCTCTCTGCCACACTGCCGGAGCTAAGGCTATACCATAATTCATTCTCTTGTAACGGAACAAACCCTTGTGAGTATTGATCGTCAATAGATGTCGGTCCTGCTCATCAACTAACATTTGAAGGTATGCCTCAGATAAGTCGATTTTTGTAAAGAACTCCCCTCCTGACAGTTCAGCAAAAATGTCCTCGATACGGGGTAAAGGATACTGCTCAATTTTTAGTCCCGGGTTGATAGTCACCTTATAATCACCACAGATTCGTAGGTTCCCATTCTGTTTGATAACAGGAACAATTGGTGTAGCCCAATCACTATATGTCACCGGCTCAATGATGTCTTCTGCAACTAACCTATTAAGTTCAGTTTCTATTCTTTCTTTTAAAGCAAATGGTACTGGTCGAGGTTTAAAAAATACCGGTTTGTAATTAGATTTCATTTGAAGACGGCAACAAAACTTTTCCAGTTTCCCGATACCCGGAGAAAAATTTTTCTCATACTTTTGAAGCAAGATATTTAATTTATTGGTTCGAGAATTACAATTTTCAACCCGAACTGCTTTAATTGAGCTCCAGTCTAATTGGAAATTTCTCAACCATTCACGACCAAAAACTGCGTTTACTTTTGCATGTACCAAATAAATAGTTTCTGTATTAATTTGATCTTTGTATTGAATTTGCACCACTGCTTGGCCAGCTGATGTTATCATAGAATTATCGAAATTCCTAAGCAATAATTTGGTAGGCTTAATGGCTACATCCGGACAAAGTTTCTTAAATTCATTCACATTCATACAACTAATAGCAGCTCCAGTATCTAATTCAAATAAACATTTTTTCCCTTCAACAAAAATTTCTAATAAAATCTTATCCCTTGCATGTCGTGGTGATTTAACGCTATTAACTGGTACAGTTTCAGAACAAGATTCTATTTGTTTAACTGTTTCGTTACGTTTTGAGCGGCAGACTTTTGCCAAATGCCCGTTCTTTAAGCAATTCCTACACTGAGTGTTCTTGTGCTTACATTCGTGAGCTAAACGTTGAGTACTATCACATCTGTAACATTTCCGAGATTTATCAAACTTCTTTGTAGGTTCAGATTTCTTAAATTTAGAAAAATCTTTTTTGATAGTTTTATCTTGCGAACTATGTAATTTTTTTATCGATACCATTTGATTCTGAATTTCACACACATCTCTCTGAGCAGATTCCATTGCGAATGCAATGCTCTTAGCTTTTTCGTATGTTAACTTATCCTCTGCTAACAGCTTTTTCTGTATATTTTCGTTGTTGAGACCCATCACCAATTTATCACGAAGCATCGTACTTAAATTGTTCCCAAAGTTACAGTGTATCGACAGTTTTTATAATTCGGCACAATAATTTGCAATGGACTCACCTTCAAATTGCTTCCTCTTGTAGAAACGAAACCGTTCTGTCATCTCTAGTGGTTTAGGATTCAAATGTTCCGAAAGCAATTTTACGATATCTTGATAAGTCAATTCAGAAGGAATGTTCGGAGTGGCCAGATTCTTTAACAATTTATACGTTGTTGCTCCCATAAGGCTTAAAATAGCAGGGACTTTCATTTTATCTTCGATCCCATTAACAACGAAGTAAGATTCTAAACGTTCCACATAACTGGACCAGTCTTCCACAGACGCATCATAAGATTCAAAATTAATGTTCGAAGATCCCATCCTCGTCGCCAACTCTTTTGTCATGTATGCCAGGTAGACCGAGAGACGATACGATTCGTTTTACATACACGCAAAGAACATTTATTAGCATTAAGATACACAGGCACGAACGAGCATAACAACAACTACACCGAACATGTACAATACGAAACTACGGAACCCAAAAAGGTAAAAAAGCACGCGCGCGTCACACAGCTTGGAAGGTTCTCTAATCTGGCTGTTGCCAGATACATAACATTAACATCATCAGATGTACAATTATTTGCACTAACAATAACAACAATCCGAATCATTTCGATCGTCGGGTACAGATGGCGCCACAACATTTGCATAGGACCTTTGGTTGACATTCACACATTCCATTAAACTTTCTTTATAAGCTTCTCGAAAATTCGAAGACTTAATATATTCAACATGCTTCACAACAAGCATTTTCGCAGTTTCCACAAAAAAATCAGTTTTGCAACATTGATCGTAAAACTGGAAACGAAGACGTAAAACGCGTCTTCGTTGACCGCCATGTTGCTCTACCTTAGGAAATTGGCAGCTGTTCGTGAATGATGTTATTTTGGATTTTGTAGAGTTATAACTCGCAGAAAATAGGTGGGGTTGAGAAGGTTGTAAAGATCGATGAATCGAAAATTGTGAAACCTAAGTGTAACAGAGGGTGCAGAGTCGATGGGCAATGGGTTTTCGTGGGCATTGAAGAGAGTCGGGATAGGTTGGAAGATACACTGAAGTTCTAACGGAATGGGTTGAGCCGGGTTCCACAGCACATTCAGACTTGGAAAGAGTACCTAAAATTGGAGTACGAGGAAGCATTTAACTGTAAACTTGTGTTTTTTGATTCCATAACTAAGTGCCATACTACTACTATCGAAACCACATGAAGACACTAAAAAGCTCGCTCCCATCCCGCAACAGGCAAATCGAATTTCATTTTTATTTAGTTGTGTATTTGTTTAAAAATTCGTGTGAAGAAAAAAGATTTTTTCAATGCAATTTTAGAAATTGTTAGTTTTAGATTGGAAAGAGTTTAAAATAGTCTAAGAAATTTTAAAAGGATAATCAGTTGTGGATATTTAACCGCTGTTTTCTAACTGTTTCCGCTAAGAAAAACGGTATTCCGCTTATTTTCCTCTAAGAAAAACGGTATTCCGCTTATTTTCCTCTAAGAAAAATGTTTTTTTCTAGGAAATTCTTCCTTGGTGACTTAAAAAGTGAGCCAAAAAACACGCCATAAGCGTTGCCTCAAAAAAGTCTATCAAAGCTGTACCTTTAATACTTCTTCAGTCTTTGTAGGTTCTTTTTATGATTGAAACAAGATACTTTTGAATATGCATATTTTGTCCTTAATTTACTTTAGTACGTATAAAAAGCACTCAACAAGGGTGGAAAAAACATTAAACACAATGCTCGTTTAACATGGCATTTAGGGAAACAGGAGAAAGACAACCATCCGAAATTATTTTCTGAATATGTGCTTGATGAAGGGTATCCTTTAAAAAACTAAAATGTTTTTGCGAAGAAGGGCATCTTGCTGAGATTTGCATGTAGTCAGCTCATACCTTAGGAATGGCTTTGTACCATAAATTTTATAAAATGATTGCATTTGTGCGATATGAAAATAGTTCTCAAAAGCCGCGCGAATGGAGCCAAGAAAGCTCAGAACTAAGAATTTAACTGTTAGTATTGTGTATGTTTACATAGTTCATATGTATCATTAATAACCCACTGTGTTTCTCCAGTGCACACAATGTTAATTCAACTACCTACCTATGTATCAATATTAATTAAAATTCCGTATTCAAAAATATGATTAAATATTGAAAGCATTTTGGAAAATGCATAAAAGTTCATTAAAATCACATTTAAAATTACTGAAGCAACTAATCAGAGGTTGGCATCTTTGGCTTATCTTTTAATTACTAATTAAAGGTAAATTATAAAAGGAAGTTTCACATTTCAAATAAGCCTGCATATACAAAGAATAAGTGGTTGTTAAACTGAGTTAATAGTATAGGATGGAAGTTGATTTTTCAGTTTTATGTATACAAGACGATCATATAAAGGAAATACAAATTTGTATAAAAGCCTCTTAGAAAAATTAATAAACATGCTGTTTTTGATATTGATATAAGTAGCCATTTGCTTACCTGCATAGATTTTTAAAGATGTAAATAGATATAATTAAAAATACTATAAATATCCCAATTATGTATTTGTTCAAACCAGAACCTTTTGTTTTTTAAACTGAGACAGAAAACTGGGTAATCATAATAAGGAAAATAACATTTTTATGCAATAGTAACCAATACTTTGTTATGTGTTTATTTCTGTGATATTTGTATCTTGTATAATTTTAAATTGTAAAATTGATGTTTATGAAAATTTGCTTATACTGTAAATAAAATGGAATGAAATGGCTTGTATTCTCAAAATACCAGATTGACATTGCAATCATGAAAATAAAGTATTTAACCAGAAGACTTTTGATTGTCTCTTTTAAATTGAATGAATAGATACATGTTATACCAAAATGGAAGTTTATTTGAATCCAATCAAAGCATATTTAGAACTATTTTTCAGTACTTCCCCATTATCTGTATACATTATCTACCAATAAGTATTTGGACACCTGTGATAGAAAAGAAAAACAAAATTCATTCATATTCAATAGTTGGTAGAGCCTCTACGAGAGGCAATTACAGCCTCAACCCTCCGGGGCATGCTTTCCACAAGTCCTTGTATGACGGCTAGTGGTATTTTCTTCCACTCGGCTTGGAGAAGACATGTAAATTCCTTCACCGATTTTGGACGGTTGTTGCACCCCTTAATTCGGCGATCCAAGTCCCAGAGGTTCTCGATAAGGTTCTGGTCTGGGCTCTGGGCAGGCCAGTCCATTCGGTTAACCCCATTGTCACCATTAATCCATGGTGGACCTCGCACCATGACAGCTGGCGTTGTCGTCCTGGAAGTAACATGGGTCCAGCCCGTAAAACTGTCACAACGTAGGAAGCACACTGTCATCCAAAATAGTGCAGTAGGCGTCGGCATTGAGCTTACCATGAATTGGGACCAAGGGTCCCAGTCCATACCAGGAGAAACACCCCCAGACCATAATTCCACCTCCGCCGAACTTTACTGAGGGCACAATGCATTCTGGCAGGAGGCGTTCTCCAGGCAGACGCCAGACCCAGACCTGCCATCCGAACAGTAGATGGTGAACCTTGATTCGTCGCTGCAGAGAACCCGTTTCCACTTATCTACGGTCCACTTTCGACGTGCTTTGCACCACATTAACCGAGCAGCGCGGTTGGACTTTGTGATCAAAGGCTTATGGGCGGTAGCACGACCATGAAAACCAAGCAGATGTGCTTTCTTACGGATGGTATTCATCGAAACAACACTCCCGGATGCCTGTTGAAACTCCTGGAGTATGTGGGCCATCGGTTGGGTGCGGTTCTTCCGAATTTCTTGACCGTGGTTCAAAATTACGTGGTGTTGTCCTCGGATCTTTCCCTTTGGGATTGATCCCGGACCGTCACCAATAGCCCATTGTGTTGCTCCAGTGTGACGTTAATTGAAATAAAATAAAAAAAAAATCTTCCGAATTTCTCTGGACAGCACCCGTCGGTCTCTACCTCCCAGTTTCGTGGGTCTGCCGACTCGGCACATTCCGACAATCACCGCTCATCTTCCACTTCTGAATCACATAGGCCACTCAATTTTGGGTAATTCAGCTCGCTAGATATGCCCCTTAAGGATCGGCCATTTCTGTGATACCCGACGATTACACCTTTCTCGAAATCAGATAACTCTGCACTTCGTGGCATCTTGCATGCGACTAATGCCAATGTTGTTTCCCACACGATATTTAACGGCGGAGGGCGTGACGTATATCAGGACCGCAGATATCGTCATTTGCATGGGTGTCCAAATACTTATTGATAGATAGTGTATAATCATTCAATCTGTTCGAAAGTTAATAGAATAGCATAGGAATGAGAAACTGAAATGAATGGATGGACTGAAAAATATTTTAACTAGTAGTCTGAATGATGAAAACTTGCAATTTATATTATACATGAAGCAGTAAAGCTTCAGTGTATATTAGATGGGTGTTATACCCATATTATATAGATAAATATTACATGAAATGACTGAACTAGATTGCAGTCTAGTAGTTGGTTTGGGTTTCTATGGCATAAGATCCAGAAATAAGAATATGGGTTCATTCTTTTCATTACATGTCTGAAAGAGCATTGTATTTTTAATATTTTATTCTATAACCTTATAATTATTAAAAGGATTAATCTGCTCATATGCCACGTGGGCAACATGAAACAATGAAACATCTGTTCACATTGATATTGCAACACCATGAATGAAACAGATTGTCAGAAAATTTGTAAGGTGGTAAATTTATACAAATGATTACAGTCTAAACACATGGAAATCTGATGCATACACGATGCTCACAGAAATATAACCAAGTATATATAAAATGTTTCAAAAAGCAAATCTCCAAACATTATTAGTTAATTTGACTCTTTTAAGCTAGTAGTAGCAGAACAAGAATGTAATCAGTTAATGGAATTTGAATGAGTATTAGGCGAGAAGTTGGTTTATCGAATCATTGGTGCACGCATTAGACAAAGCACTTGTATAGTTATACATACGCAGTCCTTAAAAACTTGAATTCTATCTGGCTCAGGACCCTGGAAGTCCTTGGGGAAATACAATTTCATTCAGAGTCCTTGAATTTTACCTACTTATTTTTAACAATGCCTAAACTAAAAAATTTCCAATTCACATATTACCTTTCATTTCTCCCTCATTCTTATTGCATATTTCATTTTACTTGCATAATGAGAAGTATTAAAATGTATGACTTTATATGCTAGATTGGAAAAAACAGCTGCTGGTGTTGGCGTATTCCTTTTTGTCATGTGACGTAAAAACATTTTTAATTAAAATTCTTGTAAAGGACTTGAATTAAAAAATAATGGCAAAATAATGCGGTTATTAGGTAAATGGAGCTCGAATTGTTATGTCGGAAAGGGAATGTCACCAGCACTGTACATCAGTAGTAAATTGTACAGTTGCATCCAGAATACGAGAATGGTAACGTCTCAGAAGTTTCCAAGGACTGACTCAGCTTGCCCTGCGTTGCAATTCCTTTTCCTACAAAATCGATTCCAATCGTGCAGACTCTGGAATGTAGAGCTGTTGGTGTTTCCGACGAGACTAGATTTAATCTCATGCACCGTTTTAGCTGGATTAATTTTTGAAAGTATTGTGCTGAATAATGACCAGCGAGTTGTTACTGAACGCGTCGGAAACTATTATAAAACGGCTCTGGTTGGTTGGATTTTAAGGTGCATGAACCCTTTTTGGCCATGCTGCGCCAGTCACAGAACACATCAAGAAAGGACACACAAGGAAAGTTTTACTAACACAGAAGAGAAATAACCTGGGAGGAAACGAACCTGCGCCGCATAAAACCGCAGGTTAGCGCAGTGGGTAAACCCACTGAACTACTGCTCTAGTAATTAGCCAGATGGTCTTGATTGAGTCCACTACTCGAACGGTATTACACTCGCCAGAGAAAAAGGTTGCATGTTGTACGGCGGTTGTAATGAATTGTTATTTTTAGGGTCTAGGTCAAACCACCATGCCCAATCTTTCCAAGTTCCTTTGGTTGGTTTGTTACGATCTGATCGTAACTTAGTACATAATCTTTCTTTCTCGATATAATTGGCTATCTCATCTGACGCAATGGGGTCATATTGAGAGTTCACAATGAAAAATAAACCTTTTTACATAAATTTTTGAGACGAAGTTTCTTACTGCAACGAATCTGATTGTAAATGCACTCTACAAACAAGAGCAGTGAGTTAAGAACTCTCACCTTTTGTCTTTAAAATGTTAAACTGCGATTGCTTAAAACACAATTAGTTATCAATATTTAGTCTGCCTTTAAACGGGATTCATCTTACCCTGGTTCAAAATTACTGTGTTGTCCTCGGATCTTTACTTTCGGGATTGATGCCAGACCGTCGCCAGTATCCTGTTGTGTTGCTCCAGTCAGACGTAAATTCAACTCTTACAGTGAGTCACAAAAGTATTCACCCACTTCCACATTTCTTTCAATTATTTTTATGAATTCTATAAGGTAGGTAGGTAATTTATATATATACGTTTCATTCGGGCAACACAACGGACTTTTGGTGACGGTCCGTTATCGATCCCGAAGTGAAAGGGACCACTGTAGCCCAGTTGGAAGAGCAACGGATTAATAACTGGAAGGTTGCGAATTCGAAACTCGGTCCAGCCAAAGACCGTCGTGTACACGAGTACTTACATAGTACTCACATTTTCCCAATCTAAATAGCAAGTAAAGGTAAAGCTTAACCCGTGTTTGTCAAATTAGCTATCTCAAAAGTACCATTAACCAATTTTAAAATGGTGAACTTGTGTTCAATAAGAAAATAATGCATCTAACATTTTTTACTGTTAAACAGTAAAAAAAAATTTAGCAACCTTAAGCCTCGCTTTATATACCCCAGTGCTTCATACTTATTTTTATTTGTAATAGTTTAATACTACATGTATTTATCAAAAACCAACGGAATCGTGTTTTCTAACTAGATAATTTTAAGTACATTCCGTAAAACTTTATTAGGTATTCCACTAAAAGTATTACATTAGATATTCCACTAAATTTAGATATTCCAGTGGTGACCACTAAGCCACTTAACATGGAATGATCCAGTAATAGTTTGCTATACGTAAAGTATTTCTAACATGTTTTGTTAGATAATTTGTTTAATATTTATAGAACTGCAATATAAATTAAGTTTCTTGGTCAGACAAGTTGTCTTACTCTAAGAATTCGAGAAATAGACCATTAAATGATGTGCTTGATGGTATGGTATTTTTGATTAACGTCACACTGGAGAAACACAACGGGCATTTATGATGTGCTTGAATAAACATTGGTTTAGTGATTCATGTAGCAATGTCGAGATAAAAAATAAACGTTCACAACCAAATAAAATAATTTACGATCTAAGACTTAACAATGAAAAAAGTTTTACCCTTCTGTTGTAATAAATCCAATTCCAAATTAAGCATTATGGCAAATATCGATACGTTCTTATAAGCTCATACATTTCCGAATTAAATAGGGAGAGAATCGGTTTTCGGTTATACAGGTGAACACAAATCCATAAGCCTTTCAATTTCTTCAGTGTCCACAAATATTTCTCACTACATCGATATCCGGAGGAGTTCGGATAAATTTCGAAGTGGAAAACAATGGCAGTCTGGGCTGAAACACGTATATGGAAGAACGTAAAAGATGTACACTGACCGTGGTGTTGCCCTCGGATCTTTCCCTTCGGGTTTGATACAGGACCGTCGGCAATAGCCCGTTGTGTTGCTCCAGTGCGACGTTAATTAAAATACCTACCTACCAACAACGTTTTTCGGAACTCGGGTACGAATGAAATGCATTCCCACGACGCATTACAAAGACCTATTATTGCGGTAATATGAAGTTGTGAAAGCTCACAACAACGATATTTTCAACGGAAGCAATATTTTCTCTTGAAGCATTGGTACTACAACTATTATTGTTTCTAGAAATAGTGGCACGATTATTATTGTTTCTAGAAATAGTGGCACGATTATTATTGTCTCTTGAAGTAGTGGCACTGTTGTCTCCTGAAGTAGTGGCCTTCGGGATTGATCCCGGACCGTCGCCAATAGCCTGTTGTTTTGCTCCAATGCGAAGTTAATTAACTACTTACCTACCTGAAGTAGTGATACTATTATTATTGTCTCTTGAAGTAGTGGCACTATTATTGTATCTTGCAGTAGTAGCACTATTATTATTGTTTTCTGAAGTATGGCACGATTATTATTTTCTCTTGTAGTGGGGGGGGGAGGGGAATTTCAATTAACGTCACACTGGAGCAACACAATGGGCTATTGGTGACGGTCCGGGATCACTCCCAAAGGGAAAGATCCGAGGACAACACCACGTAATTTTGAACCACGGTCAGATGACGAGGCAACACCTGAGCTGGCACCCCACTCTCCAAACTTCCACACCACGCCAACGTGAGGACATTTGAGGCCACGACAGATTTAACGTGCACCAGCCCCCTTTGTACACGACGGTGTTTGGCTGGATTCGAACTCGCAACCCTTCGGTTGCAAGTCCGTTACTCTTCCAACCGGGCCACCGCGGCCCTCTCTCTTGTAGTGGCATTTTCATTACTCAACATATCACTTTCATTTCTCGGTGTGTCAGTTGGACCTGAGATGCTTCATTGGTTGAGGGTTCGCAAGTCGTCTTTGATATTTGGATAGCAGCTCAACTGATTTCGGAGGGTACTTCTCAATGTCCAGGTGTATGTAGGTAGTTAATTATCGTCGCACTGGAGCAACACAACGGACTATTGGCGACGGTCCGGGATCAACTCCGAAGGGAAAGATATCGTAATTAAGTTGCCTCTTTTTGATTACTGTCGTTGTAAGACAACACCTCATAATTTTGAACCACGGTCAGAAGACGATGTCTACACCTGAGCTGGCACCCCTCTCCAAACTTCCACACCACGTCAAGTCGTATAAAGAACTTTTCTTTCCAAATATTGTCTTTACTTCGCAATTTGTTTGACTTTTCATTTGAAAGCTGGAGGGCAGTTGGTAGACGAATTTACGTCTGGGATCAATCCCTTGAAAGCTGGGAATTATTCGCTAATTTGAATTCATGTCAACAGAAACATGAGAGAAAAGTGGTATAGAGTTTTATGAAGCAGAATTATAAAGAATAAAACGAAAATAAACGACGTGAATTATTGCTTACAGTTAGAAAATGAAGAATATACCTACAGTAGGAGAGAGGGGTTTCGTTTGTAATCTCACTCAGTCAATCCTTCTGCGTGCGATTTAGTTTTTACCCTTTTGGAGTAGGGTTTCTCTATTTTGAGCCTCTCAATCTCATTGTCTCGGCTCTTCCTCGTCCATAGACTTTCCGAGAATGTCTGGGACACGGATGTCAAATCCCAGATTGCCCCGAATCCCTTGGGTCTCCTATTAACTTATCTCCTATCCAAACGGGAGATATAAATATCAAAGTATTATCAATGAGTATTCAAATAAGTTGTTTCAACAAATATTCACGCCTGGGGTGCCCAAGTCCTAGAGGTCCGATCCCCTTAATCGAACTAGTACAAGAGGTGGTCTTTCCGTCACGAAAAGGTAGCAGCTGTCTCATACACGTCGTGGTAACGGAAATGTACCCACAGTGATGTCTTTATCACATCTTTCATATCACGTGTTGCAAAAGCATCGCGTCGTCACAAAACAGGACCATTAAAGACATTGCAAACACATAATTTATGTTTCTATCTTAAGGCCAAACTAGTAAAATAGCAGCATCAAGGGGCAACTTTCAAGGGTCCCTTTTAACTCACTGTTCCCTCCCATATCCATGATGTGTTTGTGTCATTAGCAGGTCCCAGCGCACAGAGGAACCTATAGAAAGAAAAATGTGTGTTATGTGTGGAGGACAGACTGGGAAACCTGCCATGAGAGTATCGTGCGGCTGGACGGTAGAAGCAAAATGGAGATGTCTGCCCCTAATCGAGTCAGGAGGAGTAGCCTCCCCTGTTTCTACGGCCCAGTACCCCCTAGTCGGAGGGGAGGAGGAAGAATCTTCCGTTCTTCGCGTTCGGGGTAAAGTTTGGGAATGTGGGTTACCTAGAATCGAGATTCACTGATTTTCGACAAAAAACTAGAACTGCAAATCCTCATCCAAAACTGCTGGTTCGATTCCCTGAATAAAGATTTAAAAATGTTTCAATGGGCTTTTAATTACAAATTTAGGTATAAATAAGGCCCCTCTCCCTTTTCCACTAAAATCTGTAGGTATACGTTTTCTGTAAATTATTTTTGTATTAGCGATCTTTTACTCTCTTCGAAGAACTGCATTTCGTAAAATCAGGAAATGAATTATGATAGTAATTTCGAGAAGTAAATAGAGCTTCAATTTGACGTTAAAGGGACAGTGGGCTTTCAAAACAAACTTTTGTAATTATTGTCCAATTGTAATAAAATTTTCAGACTGTTTTATTCTCTGCATAAAAGATTATGTATTAAGTTTGGTCCAAAAATATTTGGTTGTGTGAAAATGTTATTACATAAAACGTAAAAAGTTTTGATAAATTAGCAAATATTGATGTCCCATGCGCATTAATTTTCCATGTCAAAATTTTAATTAGCATAATAGTTTGTATGCATGTTAATAAAAGTAACTCCATTTGGAAATTTTTCAAGAAAATCAATTAAAACCTGAATTGCAGAGATCATTTTGAAATCAGAAGAATTTTTAAAAATCTCAGAGAAAAACGCGTTTTTGTAGTAGACTTACTGTACTTATCTATTATATATTTTATGTTGTTGTGTATGCAACTCCATCAAAAACGATCGCAACTAAAAATTTCTTTGTTATCTAGAGTCTGATATCAATTAATTTTGAGAACTAAAATTTAAAAATGGATTTTTCGATTAATTTTGGTGATTTTGAAAGTCTACTGACTCCTTAAAACAAGATAGAATTTCATTGAGCCTTTGCTGAAGAAGTTTCTGAAAGCACTGTGAGAAATTAAATGCTCCCTAAAAATGACAGGAATCATTTATTTTAAAATTCTGCTGTTGAGAATCTTAGTCAAATAGACGTAAGCATTTCCAGTGCCCGAGGGTTCTAAAGTTCACGGGGGAAAATTTATCAAATTGGTACAAATATTACTTAACATATTCCAAAAATATTAAAATCTGTTTGAGCGAAATTTAATTTTTATACAACTGTTCAATGTGTGCTGCTTCGTCAAATATTACACTAAAAGTTTTAATTTGCAACCGATAGTTCTGTACCTCAGAACCAGACGAACATAAGTCATATGCCAACTTTTCAGGAGAGCATAAAAACTGAAAAGAAGGATCTCGTTGCCTAGTTGCAAAGATAGTATTTGAATTAGCCTGCAAAAATTGATTGTTAACACTAAAAATATACATACTTTATCCATTGTTGGTTAATTTTTATGTAATTTTATAGCTTATTAAGACAGGACTGGACTTACATTATTGTGGTTCTACATCAAAAACCTGTTTTAGGACTTACATAGCACTTTAAAAAGGTGTTTCAAGTAAACTACACGAGCAATCATAGTAACAATGTCTTTAATACCATAAAAAACATAAAGTACAAAAATATTTAATATTGTATTAAAAAATATTTAATATTGTATAGATTGAGTGTTGTAATGTTGGAAATGGCTTAAAAGCTGCAGAGTAAGCAAAAACATTACTCTAGAGTGGTTGAGTCATCCTCAGGAAAGTTTCCTTCCTTCTCTCCATGTGGAAGGTTTTCAAAGGGTCTATACTCTTCAGGGACCCACTGCATTAAATTCATGAGGTCTCTGTACTTCTCATTACTTATCTTGTTTTTGGTTGCTCTCAATTTTAGGATCGTCGCTGGCATAACAACCCTTTGTTCTCTCTGATTTCTTTTAAATTCAACAGTTTTAAAGGTATCTGCGAAACTGGTCTTATAGTACAACTTGCTGTCTCCTTTGCGAAGCTATAATCACACTGCATTGGATATCAAAAATGGTTCTTTGTGTTTTACTTCCTCGAAACAAATGGAGTTTCTTTGATCTTAAAATTGAGAAAATCAGGAAAGTCTTCAAGGCACATCCTTCTCACAACAAAGGGGTTCTTTTTTGAATATGAAGCAATACAATTGGCCCAATCATTTGTGGTAAAAATAGTGTGGTTTTTAATTGCTTTTTCGCTCTCTCTATCACACTATGCTTGTCATCTAGTACTTCCATGTGGGTGTGTCCAGCAAGTAGGAACTTACGGTCGACTTCTTTAGAGTAGAAACTTTTTCCAACAGCCATAGGTATATGAAAATCATATTAATATTCCTGTTTTGGTCACTGCAATTATCTGTCCGCACTGTTAAGTTTTCAGTAGGCCTATCAGGATTTCTAAGCTCTTCATTCGCCCATGTGAATAAACATGATGCTATTTCTTTACCTCCTCGACCGGCTGTAACTTCAGCCCAGATCATACACCAAGTTTTGTCAACGGTTGTGTTATAAATTGTACTATTTAATGTCCAGAATTTTCTTGAGTAAAAACTTTGGGAGTTCTTCAAATCCTGGTGTTGGAAGACATTTTTGGAGATCAGACATAACGACTCTCAAACCTTGATTATCACGGCCTTTCAGTTTATCTTCCCTTTTTTAATTCATACCTACGTGAAGCTTCTTCCAGGTTGTTTTCTTTTTGTAATTTAAGTTCATTGGAGTTTTTCATCATTTTTTTCATTTTTAATTTCCCAGTTTAGTTTGTCGCAAACATCACAAGTGTCATTATCTGCTGAGTGGAAAGACAAGCTAAAATCTTCATCGAAAGCTTTGGAATAAACCCACTTTTTCTCTGGTTTAATTTTTTCTTTTTCGCACTCATCCACATACAGTGAGTACATTATGGAAATGTTCAGGTGATTGCCCAAATATTTATGCTTGGATCTTTCCCTGCTGTAGTGGCTTTCATACACCGGAAACTTTGAAATATGGTTTCTGATCCGTTCTAAGCTATCACTCGGCAATTTATTTGCTGGAATATGTTTCCCCAAAGGTCTAGCGTTACCAAACCAGACTCACTGGCTTTTTTAAAGCAGCTCTCATGAAGGTTTCAGAAATAGAAAGCGTATTCAGGAAAATAGTTTTGCAAATGACTTCCTCCTTATTATTAAAGTTTTTAACTTTATAATGTATGGCTATCGGTTTTGTTTCTTGTGCCTTCTCTTTTCCGTTGTCAAAAAACAGGCTTAGTTTTTATACACTGCTGGCCACCCAAATTGCAACACCAAGAAAGACAAGAGATATCACAACAAAATTTATTTTGTAGATAACATGTTGACCAAGTATCAAATGATTAAATTTATAGACTTCTGTGAAGTGTGGTTCCTGCCAAAATCAGTAGCCAGAGTAGCCGCCATTGTTGGAGATCACCGCTGCCACACGATTCGGCATTGATTCAAAGAGACTTTGGATGTGTTCTTGGGGTACAGCAGACCAAGCAGCTTCCACACGTTGCCAAAGTTGATCTGGTGTGGCAGCTGGGGATGTATTCTGGGTCAATCGTTGAGCAACCATGGACCACATGTTTTCTATCGGCGAAAGATCCGGAGAGCGAGCTGGCCAGGGAAGCAATTCCATTTGGCGATTGACGAAGAACCCTTGGACAATGCGTGCCACGTGTGGTCGCGCATTATCCTGTTGAAATATGACTGTGGGCAAGCCCTGAAGGTAAGGAAGGACAACTGGCTCCAACACCTCGGAGATGTAGCGCTGGCTGTTTAAAGTACCGGCAATGCGTACTAGAGGAGTGCGAGAGTGATATCCAATACCGCCCCATACCATAATACCCGGTGCAGGACCAGTGTGGCGGTGCATAACGCAGCTGTTCAGCATCCTCTCTCCACGGTGTCTCCAGACTCGAATCCGACCATCGTGGTGTTGCAGACAGAAGCGTGACTCGTCAGTAAAGACAATTTCATTCCATTCTGCCGTCCACATCCTTCTTTCATCGCACCATTGGCGGCGGAAACGTCTGTGGTTCTGCGTCAAGGGTAGACGAAGCAATGGACGTCTTGCGGACAGATCACTCTGCTGTAAACGGCGTCGAATGGTACGCGCAGACACTGGATGATGCGGTACAGACTGAATGTGCTGTGCTATGGTTCGTGATGTGGCTGAGCGATCCGTCACTGCCATACGCACAATATGCCTGTCATCACGTGAAGTGGTGCACTGAGGTGGATGCGATCGAACACGTCGGTCCGTCGTACCCTCCTGCATCCAACGATCACATATCCGCATTACAGTTGTTTGGTTTCGTCCAACACGACTACCGATTTCCCTGAAAGATAATCTGTTGGATATTTTTATCTGATGTAAAGCATACTTACAACTCAACTTGTGATGTTACTTCGTTTTAAGTGTTTATTATGATTAGACTAGAGTTGTAAACTCATGATGTGATGCTGTATGAACCTGCTTCCTTTTTGTACTTAATTATCTCTTAACTTAATCTAAATAAATTATTTGTTTCGTTAAAATGCTTCCTCATCAATCCATGGCTTCAAATTGGTAGCAGAGCGTGGTTGATATTTGTGAATGATTTTAAATTAGAATTCATTCGAATAAGCCTAACTTTGTATTGCATTCTTTGGGAACTTTTCTGAAGCCTAACCGCACACTTAGAAAAATGGATTTCAATTCAACTAGGATAGAACAGTTGAATGAAACAAACTATGCAATTTGGAGCATGAAAATAGAAGCTCTACTAGATGCAAAGGATTTATTCGAAGATGTAATTCTAAGAGATGAACCTGCCTTAAATGAAGATGCCCACGATCATAAAATTTGGTCAAGAAAAAATAAAGAAGCTTTTGGAATAATTGTTCTTAGCCTGACAGCGGAACAAGCGATCATTTATAAAGGCATCAAGAAGGCAAAAGAAATTTGGGAAACAATAAAGATTCGTTTTGAAGGAGCTGTTGAAGATAGAAGAACAGAGTTATTGCTGGATCTGACGAGATTGAAAAAATTGCAAAAGGAAAGCATAGATGAATACCTTACAAGGTCGCAAGGACTTTCACAGCAAATAAACGAAGGTAAAACGGTTACTGAAAGAGAATTAGTTCGGTATATCGTGGAAGGTCTGCCAGAAAGTTATGAGACGATTGCAATGGCATTATCTGTAAATAGAGGCATCAACTTCACAGACCTGAGGCAAACCTTGATGAATTTTGAAAAGAAAAATAATAAGGGTGAAGAAAAGTTCTGTACAGCTTACAGAACTTATGACAAGCAAAAACAGAAGTTATGCTACACATGTAAAAAACCTGGACACTTACAGAAAGATTGTTGGTTTGGAAAATCTAACCAAAATGTTAAGAAAAGAAATTTTGATACAAAGCGTACAAGGAACTCTAACAACTTCCGAAATGAGTGTGCACAAGTTTCTGAGGAGGAGCCTAAACTTGGTAAAGAATTAGCTATGACAATAAGTGAAAAAGTATATGGTGATAAGGAACTGACAGAATGGCATTTGGACTCTGCCTGTACATCACACATGACCCCAAATGAAACTTGGATGGAAAATTTGAAAGAAGATAACATAATTGTCAGTGTTGCAGAAGAAGGTAGAAACATCGAATCGACCTACCGAGGAGAGATTAGAGCAACTACTACTGAAGGAGATACAAGAGCTATCAGATTAAAGAATGTCTTATGTGTTCCAAAACTCAGAGGTAATTTAATGTCTGTTCCGAATATTGTTAAATATGGAAATGAAGTAGTGCTTAATTCAAAAGGAGCATACATTTATGATGAAAATGGTCAATTGGTGTGTGAAGGTAAATTAAGAGACAATATGTTTATTGTGAAACTGATACCTCGAAAGACAAAAACAGAAGATGAAACATGTCTCCAAACACAAGTAAATTCCTATGAAATGTGGCACAGAAGACTTGGCCATCTAAATCATGAATACCTTAAAATGATGTTGGCAAATAAAATGGTACGAGGACTAGAAAAACTGGAAGGAGAAATCAAAACTTGTGATTCATGTATAAAAGGGAAAATGGCACGTTGTTCATATGACACCACCTATTCAGAAACATCAGAAAAACCCCTTGAAGCATTACATATAGATCTGTGTGGTCCATTTAGAGTGGCAACTTTAAGCGGAAAGAAATATATGATGACAGTGGTGGATCAGTTTTCAAGAAGATACTTTGTTGAGTTTTTGAAATCCAAAGATGAAGCAAGAGAAGTTATACAAGTCTTGATAAGAAAACGAGAAAATGAACTGAACACAAAAGTTAAAAGAATAAGGACAGATAATGGAACTGAATTTATCAATGAAGGAATGTGTCAGTATTTGGATCGAAAAGGCATAAAGCATGAAAAGACTACATTCTATTCACCGAGAAGTAATGGAGTGGCTGAAAGAGCAAATAGAACACTACTTGATAAAGCACGAACTTTACTGATAGATAGTCAGTTACCCCTTGAATTTTGGGCTGAAGCTGTAGCTACTGCAGAGTATATGCACAATATAACACCCACAAAGAACCGAAGATATAAAACACCTATGGAGCTTTGGAAATCCAGAAAACCTTCAGTACGTCATGTGAAACCGTTTGGATGTTTAGCATATTACAAAATTCATGACAACAAAAGACATAAGTTAGAAGCGAAAGCTAAGAAAGGTATTTTCCTAGGATATTCAAGAGAAAGGAAAGCTTACAGAATATTTGATGTTGAAGAAAGAAAAGTTTGTGAATCATCAGATGTAATATTCGACGAATTAAAGAATGGATATATACCAAATGCAGAGAAAAAGAAAGAAATAAACTACATGGAAATAAGCTACACTATGGATAATCAAGATGATGATGAAGAAACTAATATAAGACCTGAGACTAACTCCGAAGACAACTTGGATGAACAAGATAGTAATAATTTAAGTGTTGATGATGGAAGTAATGCGGTAAGGAGATCATCACGAAATAGAAGGATGCCTACAAGATACAATGATTATCAAGTATATTCTGCGGGAGACTTCACACCAGAAACTTATGAAAGTGCAACGACATCTAATGACAAAGATCAATGGACACGTGCAATGGATGAAGAGATTAATTCTATAGAAATGCATGAAGTATGGGAACCAGTGGAAAGACCTAAGAACAAGAAAGTTATCAAAAGTCGTTGGGTATACAAGATCAAGAATTGTGATGATGGGAAAAATTATAAAGCAAGATTAGTAGCAGTTGGTTATGGACAAAAACAAGGTGTAGATTTTGAAGAAAGTTTTAGTCCTGTGATGAAATGGGATTCATTGAGAACACTTCTGACACTTGCATCCACATATAATTCAATTGTAAAGTTCTATGATGTAAAAACAGCCTATTTAAATGGAATATTAGATGAAGAAATATACATGGAACCTCCAAAAGGTTATCAATTACCAAACGATAAAGTATATTTGATCAAACGCAGCATTTATGGATTACCACAGTCAGGAAGGTGCTGGTACAATAGATTTTCTGAAATATTAGAGCAAGCAGACATGAAGAAATTAAAATCAGATCCATCTGTGTACACTAAGAGGAAAGGCGAAGAATATATTCACATTGGAATTTATGTGGATGATTTTTTAATTGTGGCAAGTTCAAATGAAATTATCAATGAAGTAATATTAAGGATTGAAAAGAATATTGAAATTAAGGAAACAACAGATTCAAATATGTTTTTAGGAGTACAAATCAAGCAAGCAAGAAATGAAATAACCTTATCCCAAAAGAATTACATAATCAAAGTTTTAGAAAAATTTAAAATGCTGGATTGTAATCCAATGAAAACTCCAAGTGTAGCTGGGGACAAGGAATTGGATGATTTTAAAGAATCTGAACATTTTTCACCACAAAAGTATCAAGAAGCGATAGGCTCCATAATGTATTTGGCAACTGGAACTCGACCTGATATAGCTTGTATTGTAAGTAAATTGTCTCAATACAATCAAGATCCTAGACAGATACACTGGACTGCAGTCAAGCGAGTTTTTCGATACCTGAAAGGGACTATGGATTTTTGCCTAACACTTAAAGCTGCAGATGGAAAACTTAATGCAAGTACTGATGCAAGCTGGAGCACAACAGCAGATGGAAAATCATACAGTGGATATTTATTGAAAATAGGGAAGTCCCTCGTTGGATGGAAAAGTGGGAAACAGAAGCTAGTTGCATTATCAACGATGGAATCCGAACTAATTGCAGCATGTGATAGTGTTTGTGCAGTGAAGTGGCTAAAATATTTACTTGAAGAATTAGAAGAGGACTCTCTTATAGCCAAACCTATTAATGTGAAAACTGATAGCAAGGGATTAATGGACTGGGTCAATAACCAAAAAATAAGTAATCGCACACGCCATATAAATAGGAAGTATCACTTTATTAAAGACGACAAGGATAGTGGAGAAATTCAATTCTCACATCAAAATACGAAGGAATTAGATGCAGATATGATGACAAAACACCTTCCTAGTGATATCTTAAACCAATATATGGCTGGACTAGGATTAGGGCCAATAACACCTACCATTGGATGCAAGTGATTATGGACTGTTACCAAACTAATTAAAAAGCATAACATAAATAAGGACTAAATGATAAAAATATAGGGGGGAATTGTTGGATATTTTTATCTGATGTAAAGCATACTTACAACTCAACTTGTGATGTTACTTCGTTTTAAGTGTTTATTATGATTAGACTAGCGTTGTAAACTCATGATGTGATGCTGTATGAACCTGCTTCCTTTTTTGTACTTAATTATCTCTTAACTTAATCTAAATAAATTATTTGTTTCGTTAAAATGCTTCCTCATCAATCCATGGCTTCATAATCCACAATCTCGGTAGGCCACTATCCTTCCTCTGCCGAACTCGGATACTTGATCAAAAGATGATCGCTGTTTTCTACGAGGCATAATTGATCGTTTTTTTGAAAAAACCACAAGAAAAACACAATTGCCGTACTTGAAATCGTCGAAATCTCCAAGCCTTAAATAGCGCTTTGAAGTGGCGCCACAGGCGAGCGTGATGTGCGTCTGCGCTGAAATTCTAATCATTTGCATATCTCACCTCCGCTAATGCATGTTGTAAATTTCATATTATTTGCATGCTTCCTTCAGGGTGTTGCATTTACGGTGGCCAGCAGTGTATATGAAAGTACAAATTGTCTTTTTGAGTGGATGGACTTAAGTTTGTCTGGCTCAAACAAAGGTTAGGACTTACGCTCTTATAACCTTAGTAAATCATAAGAGGAGAATTTTTTACAGACTTACGTTGTTATGGCTTGATGCAAAATCAGATTCTACATGCAAAACTGCAATAACATGAAAATCGTTATTTTTGAACTTACGTTCGTCTGATTCTGAGGTACAGAGTTTATATAAATTCTACAGGAACAATGAAATGTACAATAAAGCAAATTAGAAATAGTGAAATTTCAGTGTCAATTCGACGAAATTTCGGTAGCCAATGAAAACAAAATAAAAAAATTAAATCACTTTAATATCCAATGATCAAATGAAATTAAAAATAAATAAAACACAAAAAGTCTAAATCAATCGTAGAAACATGTTCAACGATAATCTACGTTTACTCAGAAAGAACATTTTTGTTGATCACTGCTTTTATATCAAATTTCATTAGCGGTTATCAAACAAATCAATGAATGAAATCAATAATCCTCATATTTCTTAAAATTTAAATGCAAACGTGCTGTACTGAATAATAAACAAATAAATAACTTACTGTATGTAAAACAAATTATAAAAGTATTGTTGAATTTAATTACAATACTTTTATAATTGTAATAACAAATTATAAAAGTATTGTAAGAATGACTGATATTTGTCTAAAAGATAAACGATATTTTCCATTTCCAAGTTAAGTCAGTTCAAAATAACATTAAAACTATGTATCTCAAGTAAAAATCATATTATAGAACTCCACTAGTATGTAAAAATTACCAACTATTAAAAATATCCATTGAATTTCCATAAAAAATGTTTTCTGCCTTTTGCCTTTTCTTCTCCCTTGTTGTTTTGCGTTTTGCGCCAGTTTGGCTAAATATAGCCCTTGCGCCATAAAACCCCAAACCAACCAACCATAAAAATTGTAATCGATATATTATTGTGGGAATGAAACTTTTTCGTGGTCACCCGTGGTTTTGATAAAGCAAAATCCCCAAACCCGTATTTCCCGAAACTTTTGGGTCCCCAAACCATTCACAAACTGAATATCTCGATTGGATAAAAGTACTGTAATGATTTATTTTAGAATTGTATGTCAGTTGGAATAAAACAAAAATTTTACATGGAAAACTGCGTCAGTTCTCGGAAGATTAGTAGTAGAAAAATATTCCATCCGTTTTTAGAAACATTTAAATACTTTTGTCTTAGTAACTGAGTTGCAATTTTACAAGCTGAATCGAAGACATTGTTTTGTAACTCAGATATCTAAAAAGTTTATTGAAAACAGCGCTTTTCTTTTTTCAAGAGATAAAACCATTTTGTATACATTGAAGAGAATTTGATCCGATATTTTTCCATTTCATGTCACTACTTAAAAATTTCAACCCGAATTACATATTTAGTTTTAATAGTATCCTGAATAACATTGCATCAAATTGATTTGTCATCAGTCTCTAAGATCATGTTGATGGAATTCAGAATTATTAGTCTAATAAATTATATTTATGTAACATGTACACGTATTTTATATACATGTAGTTGTAAAATTATTTTTCTGGACACTTAGCTGATAGTTATATTTTTCTATGAAGGGGTCTTTAAAATTAGAAACTTTTCTAGTCACTTTTCAAATTACATTGAATGAATTAATTCAACCAGTCACGCCGGGTAATTGAGCTAATAATATAAGAAAATATATAGATTTGGTAGCATGGATTCAAGTGAGTTTAAAAAATAGATTGTGTGTAGCAATAATATCAAATAACAGCCACCCGATACAACTCAATAATGTAAAATTTCCAGCCCTGAATTTTAAATATAAATATTTGGTTAATTCGTCTTCTCTTTTGGACCGAGCACTTTTGCCAGTAATTTTATAAGTGTCTATCAATATCGAGTTTCCTGTTACAGCTTTCATTCAGAAAAAAGCCGGCTGAGTTTAAAGAGCATTTAATTATTCAGTAGAGAAGTGTATTTATGAGTGGATTGTATAGTTTTATGACGGGAGTGATCTACTTTTAGATATCTAAAACCCCTACTATTACTCTTAAATATGTTACATTTACTCACACACTAGAAAAAGAATCTTGACAAGCTGAATTTTACACTTTTACAAAAAATATAATCCATTATTTCCGATCGAAAATTGTCGGAGCACAGTGATGAATATCAGTGCAAAGTAAAAAGGAAGATAACACGAACGGCGACTATTGAGTCGATGAAAACAAACGGTCTCATGCTAATTGTCAGGCAGTACCGTGAAGAGAGTTGAAGTGAAAGGGCTTAAATGAAAAAGGAACCTAGTTTAATGTTGAAAAAGGTGATTCTTAAATTAATTTGTGTTTACACACTGCGTATGCAATCAATGAAAATTAAAACCTGGAATTTTGAGTCATTTTCACTATCTTTTCAGGAAAAATGCTGACTTAAAGCTGTTTGTGAAAAGCTGATTGTATGAAGGGATTAAGGACACAGTGTTTATTGTTGAAAATTCCGGTTTCAATTGTACATTACTCCCACGCCTCTTGATGTATCGTGCAATCGATTATAGCGCTCTTTTTACTTTTCCCGATGAATTTTCCAATCATAGAGGAAATATAAAAGTAGAGTGAGCAACGGTTTCCTTTTTATATGCCTAGGATCATGTGACCCAAACTAGTAGTAACGTGACCTTGAGACTACTTCCGGGTCGAAACGAACATTGATTGGTCCGCATGATAAGACACTGTGAGGACACCCATCCATGGATTCATCATCTGATTGGTCCGCACGACGTATCAGAAGACTCGATTTCACCATTTTTATCGCCACTCTATAGAAATGCGCATTCACACATCTACCCTGTCGTAAGATGTTATATCGCCAAACGATTCGATAAGATGCTAAATCTCACCAACCAAGTCAATTTTTCGCAGAACAGTCACGTGACTACTAGTCGACATGTTGGTCGCACCTTTTGAAGCTCCCCTCAATAGTAATACTCAGTCCACTTATATTCCACGTTTATGTTTCGAACAGCAGAGGAAAATCGGAAACGATTTGCTTAGAATCGAGAATACAATGGGCGCACTCACTTCCAGCACTTATCTTGAATTGAATAGTTAAAAAATGAGTGTTTCGAAAGCAAGTAGAAGGAGTTTCCATTACCAAATATTCTAGTAGACATTATAAATATTATTTTAAAGTTTAATATCTATTTTGTGTTTACTTGTAATATAACACAATTTTAAATAAAACACGAGTAATGTAATAATTTATGGCTATTTATTCCTTATTAGCAAGTTTTTCTTGATCCTCGGTATATTGTATTCTTTTCTTGCCCCCAAGAAGTGCGATATATCGAGGTGTTTCTGTATATACTTGAATGAGGCTACGGATATAGGAAGTATGTGGTGTACATTCAAGGTTTTTACACAAAAATATTAATAAATATTTTGTAAATCCTGTAAAATGTTTCATCGTTCCATGATTAACACATTTTACCAAAAGGGCAGTTTTATCCAAATAGAAAAAGGTACTTGAGCAGGTAGTGTAGCCAGGATTTCATTTCGAAAGGGCTCGACGTTAGAAATGTAATTCTTTTAATGATGAATGAATGCCTTATTAAATTAAAAAAGTTTCGTTTAGAAAGTTTTTTTACTTTATATTTGGTCACCAAAGAACATTTATAAAATAAAGACATAAATAATTGCTCGAATCAACACAATGGACACAGAAGTGTTAAAGTGACGCAATGGTATGTTTTACACGTATTTGTAAATGGCATGAGTTGTAAGTATTAAGCAAGTGTTCGGATTTTGTTTCGCGAAACCTACTTTTATCTTTATCTCAGTTTTGAAGCGTTGATACGATATATTGATATGTAAATGTGTGGCATAATTTTTTGAGATATTTTAAGAATTACGAAACTTTAGGTGTAGATTCTTGAATTGAGAAATCTTTTTCATTGCTTTAATCATTTTCATTTACTATATCGGTTTCATTACTTTAAAGCTCCGTAGAGACATGGTTGTAGCAATTTTTTTACAACCTCCTACTTGACCAAAGGGACCGCGGTAGACCAGTTGGTAGAGTCGCGAATTAGTAACTGGAGGATCGCGCGTTCGAAACTCAACCCAACCAAAGACTGAAGTGCACGTGGGGGCTGGTGCACATTTGTTCTGTCATGCTGTCAAATGTCCTCACGTTGGTGTGGTATGGAAGTTTGTAGAGGGGGGTGCCAGCTCAGGTGTTGACTTAGTCATCTGACCATGGTTTAAAATTATAAGGTGTCGTCCTCGGATCTTTCCCTTTGGGGTTGATCCCGGACCGTCACCAATAGCCCGTTGTGTTGCTCCAGTGTGACGTTAATTGAAATACCCCCCTGAAAGTTCTACGGTTATTCAAATCGAAGCGCGCTTTCTTATTACTATTTTGCTACCGCTGATAAGGAGTGACCTTGATTGAAAGCAGATGTGTAAATTCGGTCTTTTCTGCTTTCACTGCATCATTCTAGCTTGTGTTGTGGCACAATTTTTGTTTCACTGCAGTGCTAAGTATGGAGAACCAAAAAGTTCATTTTCGTCATATTATGCTCTTTTATTTTAAGAAAGGAAAAAATGCTAGTCAGACTGCTCGTAAGATTTGTGTTGTATATGGACAAAGTGCTGTTTCTGATGACACAGTTCGAAGGTGGTTTGATAAATTTAAGCGTGGAAATTTCAGCCTCGAAGATGATGCCCGCTCTGGACGGCCATCCTCTGTAAACGAGGACCTATTAAAAGATGCCATCGCTGAAAATCCCCTCTACATAGTTCAGGAATTATCACACAGACTAAATATTCCAAAAAGTACAGTTCATGATCATCTGAAGAAGATTGGGTATGTAAGCCGCTACGATATATGGGTACCCCATATTTTAACACAACAGAATATGCTTGCTCGAATTTCGGTATGTGATTCTTTGCTGAAACGAAATGAAGAAGCTCCTTTTTTTAAACGGCTCATTACTGGAGATGAGAAGTGGATACTATACAATAATGTTACAAGAAAAAGATCATGGGGTAAGCCAAATGAACCTCCCCAACTAACATCGAGAGGGGGATGCATGCCAAAAAAGTAATGCTTTGTGTATGGTGGGACTACAAAGGAATTGTTCATTATGAATTGTTGCCACAAAATCAGACAATAAATTCGGAAAAATACTGTTCTCAAATGGCAGTATTAAAGGCAGAAATCGAATTAAAGCGGCCAGAACTGACCAATCGTCGAGGTGTTGTCTTCCAGCATGACAATGAATGTCAAAGACTTATTGAGTATGGCTGAGATGTTTCGTGTCACCCCCCATATTCATCAGACCTTGCCCCCTCAGATTTTCGCCCCTTCAGGTCACTTCAAAATTCTCTGAACGGCCTGGAGTTCAATTCTTTGGAGGCTGTCAAACAACACCTCGATAACTTCTTTACAAATAAGCCAAATGACTTTTTTAAAAAAGGAATTTTCCAGCTGCCGGAAAGACGGCAAAAAGTCATAGAACAAAATAATGGTGCTTATGTGATTCAATAACATTTTCTTAAGTTTTTGTACTGCTTCGTTGGTATTTATCATAAAAAAACAGCAGAACTCTCCGGACGACCCAATACATACATATATATATATACATATATATATATGTATATATATATGTATATATATATATATGTATATATATACATGTATATATATGTATATATATATACATATATATATATACATATATATATATATGTATATATATATATATGTATATATATATACATATATATATATGTATATGTATATATATTGCAACACTTTTTCCCTAAACAGATTTCCTGAACTGCGAAGTTCTTTCACGAGGGTTGATATATTTTTAACGATTTCAATTGAATTAGTAATCTGTTACAAGTGTTTTGTTTTATCTCTTATCTAACTGTACTTATGTATGTCCTTATTCTTGCATATTTTTCGATCACATACTTTTAGTTCTCGGTAATCGGATACTTTTCTGTAAAAAACAATAATCAAATATGCACTGTGACTAAATAATTTAAACAAAAGTAAAGCCAATACTTCATGGGTAGCTTTGGCGAAGCCACTGGTTGCGCTTTTGTAGCCCTGTTGTCCAGCATCAGCTGAGAGAACTGAGCAGACGAACTTTTTATCACAGAAACACCCAAACAAACGTCGTGCGCATGCGCCGTAGCTTGGTTGGTTTCTTTTCTCCGGTGGTCTTCTCCCCGTCTAGCCTTGCGGAGTATTTCTCGCCCATCGCTCCCGCGGTCAGCCTCGTCCGAGATCCCTCCCCACTCATGGGAAAAGCGCGTGGTTCCGTTTGCTCTGACAGCTAGATGATCACTTGCAGCGCCATGGAATTCAACAGCGCTTATTATTCCAATACTTACCTGCCGTCCAATTTCATGACGGTGAATCCTATATCGGGATCCGAACTACAAAAGGCCCCGAAAAAGTTTGCACGCAAAAACCCGTGGGGCAATCGTTCGTATGCAGATTTAATTGCACAAGCTATTTTAAGTTCGCCAGAGCA
Source organism: Meta bourneti (assembly GCA_933210815.1). Classification (NCBI taxonomy): domain Eukaryota; kingdom Metazoa; phylum Arthropoda; class Arachnida; order Araneae; family Tetragnathidae; genus Meta; species Meta bourneti. The sequence continues at coordinate 28,955,701 of OW119934.1, forward strand.
AAGATTGACCTTGTCTCAAATCTATGACTGGATGACCAGGAACATTCCGTTCTTTCAGAATCAAGTTGACAGCAGTAGTTCCGCTGGATGGAAAGTGAGTAACATTTTCTCCGTAGATTAGTTCATATGATTGATATTAACTGTATCTGTATAGTTAGTATTATTTAGCATAACACAAAATACCCGTTTGTTTAACAAAAGAGGCAAAATATGCTCGGCTGTTTTGTTTCTTAAGAGCGCGATATGCACGTGCAAAAACTTTTCCCTGCACAACAGGTAGCTTTACGCACAACATGTGAAGTTATTCAGGGGTACAAAAGCCCTGAAGTTTGGTTTCTTTGAATAGAATAGGCGTAATCTGTATCTAGAGAGACTTATATCGGCTGTAAAATATAGATAGTTACCCAAACATTTGCAGTGTCAATTAATATTTAAATAGTTTAAATAAAAACCTTCGAATCTTTACTTTGTTATAACATCCAAACTTTCTCACTTTCGTCTATACTAGATATTACTCGCAATTGTATTCTTCAGAGCTCAACTTAAGTGCATTCTACAAGTTTAGAAACGTTGCTTGTAGCCTAATTCATATCCAAAGTAAAAAAAGTATATTTTGTCTATGTTTAGCGACAATTTTAGAGATTTTCTTGGAAGTATTAAAGAGAGCTAAATTTGAGGTAATTTCCATTCAATAGGAACAATAGTAAAGTTAATAAAATCAGATTCCACACTGCGAAATATTTTAAAATGATCAACCGATTATAGTAAAAAAAATCACGATCTTAAATACATTACTAATACTTTTGTAGATGCTTTTAGAGTTGCTATTCTTATCAACTTTTGTTGGCATGTTTTTACCTTTTCTTGTAATTGAACCAACGCTGTACGTTGAGAAAGTATGTCATGTTTATTATAAGTGTATTTTGTGTTGATTGCGAGAATTATTCTTTCAAAAGTTCGTTATAAATACATATATCGTCGGCTTTGAGCAGAAACTCAGTAACTGATAGTTTTTCGAGACACTATATGCTTATTTTCAAGATAATGAGAAATAAATTGCCATATTGTAATCTGTTCAAAAGATGTATAATACTATCAAGATGCTTATAGTTTTTATATTTTGTCATAAAAATTAAGTTAGTCTTTGAATGACTTTGATTATAATGTATTTAAAGTTTTTAATTTGTTTTAATTTACCTTCGTCTTCACTAGACACTAATTAGTTGGGACATGTAGAAGTGCCAGACCATCTGTTTTCTCGATGTAGATGATGACGTATTTTGCGAGCTTTAGTAGTATCATATCCTTATCTGAGACAGGCTATAGTTTCCTAGAATATTGTATGTTTGTTATTTATGAAGCAATTGCAAATCGGATACAGATGGAACAGGATATGAACGATAAATTGGTCGAACCGCCCGTTTTGTAGTGATTGGAAAGATAATACAGTTTATAGGGTTTAGAGTTCGTGTCTGTTGTCTTCAGGTAGTGATAGTTTCTTAAACTAATTAATAGTTAATTTAAACTGATGGAGCAATAGTAGGCCAGAAAATAGCCTGTTTTCACGATGTTTTATCGATTGTTTATAAATTTTGTTAATATTCTGACAGCTCACAAGTATGTTGGCCCATTCCGCCCCTAAATATACAGACACATGTAGACATTTCCACAACCTCCATACAGTCAGTTCGCTCCTGGTCTTGACTACCGAACGTGTTGTTCTAGCTATATTGGCAGTGCAACTCATAAGGGAGAACACATGTTTTGGCCTATAAGTTTTGATAGATGGAAAGTTTTTGAAAAAGTGCTAAAATAGCAACGAAACTAAAATGTTTTCCCCATCTTCAGATGCAAAAACAAAGAAGCACGTATAACCTTGATATAAAATATATCGAACCTCGGCGCAAGAGTGCCACAAGTTAAAAGTACGTTTTTCCAGAAGCAGTTCAAAAGTTTGGAAACGTTAGTGAAACAACTGAGTGCAAAACTACTACTTGTAGATTCGTCATTTTATCCAATTTTAGTTACGGCATTTTTACAGACGACACGGGGGGACATTTATAATCACTCCAAAATTCAAAATCAATGCGAGAAATGTATTGTATCTGAATAACTTAAATGTGGGTAAGAAGATGGATTTCAACGAGCGTACCAGGTGAGATTTAGTTGCTACAGAACGAGGAACTATAATGAAGCTTCTATGAATTAAAAATAATTTTCGTTCGTCTTGCTCCAATAAGCTATATAAGTGTATACCGTTCTTTATTTTGAACTTTGATTCCTATCTGAATTCCCCACGTTATGGGCAGTTCACTCTCAACTGTTAATTTAAAAATGATTATTTGTGTTTGAACACACTGCACTAACTATACATAAGATTTAGTATCTAACACTTCTAATACTTAAATATACACTCATGTCCAAACTTATCTTTACATACCCAAAAGTAATGATATTCCATGAAATATCCAATCGATGTAATCCATTTTTGCAGGGAATGTGTGAAAGACAAGCCTAATTAGAATTATCCAATCAAAAGTGATCAAACGGTTTCTGATATGCAAATCAAAGCGTTACGTCATCCGACGGTGATTCAAGCGCTTTGCGTAAAGTGAATATCTGAGTGAATTTCTGCAATACAGCATTTGATTTCAGTGTGTAAGGATTCAAAACGGTTTGTTATGGCTCCGAAGTATCATTTGGAAAAATCTGTGAAGTGGCGAATTATTGGCCGTTTAGAAGCAGGGCAGATAATCATAGAAGTAGCGAGATGTGTGAATATTTCAAGACAGACAGTCCCTACGCTATGGAAACAATTTCAGAACTCTGAAACTGTTGTAAGGAGGCATGGACAAGACCTTAAACGAATAACAACTGCTCTCAAGATCGATATCGGGCAATACTGCCCGTCGTAACAGGAAGTCTACTGCTCTGCAGTTAAGTTCAGAGGTTGCAGCCGCCACTGGAACTGTTGTATCACGGCAAACTGTACACAAAAGGCTTGATGAAAAAGGCCTTTATGCCAGAAAGCCAAGGGTATGTGTTTCACTGTCTTCTTATGTAAGACTTTTCAGAGGTGCATATGGATCTGACTTTTTATCTATGGACGATAATGCTCGTACACATCGAGAAAACTTCGTTGACGAATTCCTCGAAAGTGAAGCCATTGAGCGAATACCGTGGCCAGCAAAATCTCCTGATCTGAACTCGATAGAGAACTTATGGGACTACCTTGGAAAAGCAGTTGGATGGAGACATCCTCCTCCTAGAGATAGGAATGCCCTGAAGACCGCATTGCTGGAGGAGTGGAACTTAATTCCCCAAACTGTGGTAAACAACATTATTGCCAGTATTAAAACCCGTTATGATATGTGTACACATCAGGGGAGATCGCATTGCATATTAAATTCATAAGCCTTAATTTTTCTGAGTTATTCTTTTATTTCTGAACTCTCCTTGTCACATATTTTTGCCATTTTTATTGTTTCATGCTACAGTTTTATATCATATGCAGTGCTCTTAAATTTGTTCCGTTGTATTTATGTGTTATGATGTTATGTATCATTTCACACAAATTCATAAAATTATAGTTCACAGTTTCTGAGAAATGTATGATTTTATGCATGTAAAGATAATTTTGGACATGAGTGTAGATTAAGTTTCGTTGAATTCATTTTGATGTATATGAGAACTTGGTGTGGTGTAATAAGTGGATCCTCCGGCACAAATGGTAAAAAATAAGGACACCTCAAATGTTTTTAACTTCTCTTTCAAGCTGCTTTTCGAGATAGAAACATGTTAAAAATACTACAGTAATATTTAAGGAGATACGAATTAGGAGAGAGGGGAATGATGACTGTAAACTAAACGTTTCGCAATTTTCCGCATTTCCGTGTGTTCAAGCAAATCATTCTACTTTTTTGCTACGAATCGTAATGTAACCCTTACAACTCCTTAAAAATGCTAATTAGAGTATTTTTAATTTTATGGATGAATTAGAATATTTTTATTTTTAATTTGTTAGATCTCCACATTCTGGGACAATAGGCACAATTTATAATGAATTACGTTGCATGAATTTTGTAATAAAATATCAGTTGAGCCAAAACTATAAAAGTTGTAGCAGTTCTGAATTGTTTTGGTATGGCATTTTTGCTTTCCAGGCATGTCTTGAGATTCAATTTTTTTTCAAATTGCATAGTAACCATTTTAGATAGTGGTGGTAATTGTTTAACAGAGCTCCACTTTCTTGAAAAAAAGTTTGCTATTAGTTACGTAAGTGTCAATTTACTATTATTAAACAGTCCTTCAAAAACAAAAACTATATTAAAGAGATACATTGAAGTGAACATTTTGGAAATATGGTGAAAATTCGGTTAGTCCTTTTGATAAAATCAAACAGCTCTCCAGACGTTTACTCTCTTTTAGTTAATTGAGAAAAAGTTTCGCTGTTTTTTATTTTAAACAATGATTAATATTTAAAGAATACTTGTATAAAATCTCGCTTTCCTTTATGGTAGTATCTTAACACCACTAATTTAGGTTCATATATTATCTCTGAGATAGATATTGAAAAATAAGGTTGTTTTAAAATTCCTTAATATAATATAAAAGTTCAAATAAAGAAAATTCAAATTTGTATGTGTGAACTTTTATACGGATAAATGTAGCTCGTAAACGAACACGTCTGAAAATTAGATGTGGTTAAAATTGTATTATTTCGTGTTAAGACGAACGTGGACATTACTACAACGTTTAATTGACTTATAGTTACTGTGATATAAAAATTCCATGCTTTATATACATACTAACTCTACTTCACTAATACTAAAACTAATAGATTGCTTATATTGAATTTCTTTCCCATGAAAATACACTGGAAACACGTCTGAAATCCATTTTTTTATAAAACAATGTGAAAATTAGAGGTTTAGTAAAAGCTTAATGCTCATATGCTTTCAAATCGCATTTGTTGAAAACTCCTTAAAGAATGGGTTATATAGATCTAACTTTCATACCGTTCCCCAATTCAAAATTTTCAAATTACGAAACATTTTGCAGTAAAATAATATGTAAAACGTCCAAAATCCTATTCGTTTACAAGCAATATTTATCGATATATAGTAGCTCAAATTTGAAGCATTTTTAAGATTAAAAAGGGGAGTTGTATATTTAAATAATTGCGAGACACTTCATTTCGTTAGAAGATAATTGAAAACGAACCCAGTAGTTCATATCAGTTAAAAAAGAGAATGCATGTTCACTAGATGTTGGTGGTGAGGAATTTAGACTCTTATACAAGGTTTCTGTCTCTGAACACTTAATAATTTGTTAAGAAGAAAAAGTAATTATGCGTATGGGGGTTCATATAGGTGACTGTGTACTATCAAATAAGAAAAATTTGTACAGCTCCTTTAATTCTGAATTTCAGAAGAGTAATTTGAAGCAAAAATAACTAACACACAAGTAATAGAACTTAAGTTACAAAGTTGTTGAGCGTATTTTAATTGCTAGGGATCTGAAATGCTAGAAAATGTTCAAAAAATACACTTGACCCCAAAAAATATTACCTAAAAATTACATGTTTTTATTTTTTGCAAACCTTTTTATAAGCAGCAGAGTATGAAGTAACAAAAAAGAATCTAAACGACAAAAAATATTCGTAAGAATGTAATTTAACTTTTAAGTGCCTTGGACAGGTCCTGTAAAAGAAAAGATAAATACCGAAGCGATTTATATTTTCTGTCAAATGAAAGCTTCTGTGTCAAATGAAAGTTTGCATTTTACTAGCTAAAACATTTAATTGGATGTTTTAAGTTTGGTTTAGAATTGCAAGGCAGAATATATAAAATCATGCTCAGATTTTCAAGAGAATGATTTTCCGTGGTCTGCTAATAAAGTTTTTAAAGATTGAAAAGTTCCTTTTCACGTCTCAAACCACAGGAAAACACGTTAAATAAACTACGTCAGTGTTCATTCTGTTGAAATTTCAGCAAGGGAAAAGTTTTTACTCATCAGGGATAAAAAATAAGGGATTGAAAAAGGGCGGTTTAGGGAAGTTCATCCTAAATGCCTCTATTTTTAACACCAAATAATACATGTAAAATATTGGCGTAAGTAACAAAAATGTCTTAAAATGAACGAAAAACTTGATAAAATGTCATTTTGCATAAAATCTTTGAGTTATTTAAAATTTTAAAAAGAGGAAAATTACGTTGGAAGGAAAATTAATGTTACCTAATATATCATTCATATTTCTCTCACCATTTTATGAGTATTTTGAGAGAATAACTATTATTCTGCAGAATTCATTCAATTAAGACGATAGAAAATTGACTCATTTGAAAGTACATTTTATAGTTTTAGTGACCTGAAGTTTTTATATTCGTCTTCCACGGAGATGGTGTAGTTTAAAATTCAGGTTAATGAAGTTAACCAAAGAAAATTCCTTATGCAGCCAAATATTATGATTTTGAGAAATCAGTTTTAAAGTATTTTAATAAACCAATATAAAGGACGCAGTTAACTACGCAGATGTCATTGATACTGTTTTCTTTGTATTGAGAAACGCAAGTGAGAATCTACCACGGAATTCAATTTAAAATTAGTACATGAAAAAAATCGAGATTAGATATTTCTGTAGGTCTTTTGTGGATGAAAGTGCTTAGGAAGAGTGATATTATAGAACTCTCCTAAATGTAATTATCTGGAAAATTAAATTTATATGAATTTTACGAGTTCTTGAACATTTTAAAAACCGAAACTATTAACCCTCTGAGCGTCACGAGATTTCCGAGTAGTGTAGTTAAATAATCACATCTATTGGTTGAAAGAATCCTAGAAAATATTATCTTGGTCAAGAACGTCAAAACAGGTTAAAAGTCATGCAGGGAAGACTGAAGGTGGCAGAATGGTTAAATACCTGTATAGGATTTTAACCCTCTCATCCCCCTTCACAGAGTTAACTCTTGAAAGAGTTAAGTTGTACTGAGAATTCAAAGTATGATCTTAATCTTTCAAAGTAAATTGACTTTTCTCACAGGAAGACAAGTCATTTTATTATATGTATGATTAATGTGATAATCAATTTGTGTTCGATTTCTTAAAACTTATTGAAATATTTAGATTTTTTGAGACTCCATGGGCCATTTAATTATTTTATATTTCCTACCATATATAGACCATCGTATGAAAAGTTATAAAAATTCGTTATTGTTTTACGAGAAAACTTTCAAGTCTAGGTCCTGGTATTGAAAGTAGCAGGTTTATTACTACTTTCAAAGAAATGCAGGTTTTAATTCAAAATTGTTATAAGAAAGCTGTAAAAAATGTTATTTTATTTGAAACATTTTTGTAAGTGAGAATATATATCTACGATTAACTCGTAGGGGGAAAGGACTGTAAGCACTTCCCTTGGGACCCTGTGCATAATGTCCACACTATCAGAATACTTTCTGCTTTCGACGAGATATCCCATCCATCAAGATCTGGCCAATTTTACTATTGACGAGATACCTCGTCAAAACAAAACTATCCTATTACTCTAAGGGGAATAAAAATCCAAATAGAAAAACAAATTGTCCCTTGGTGAGAGTTGGTGACCATTTCAAACAGGTTTTTGTATAATCAGACTGGCCACTACAGGGCAGTTTTGGACACTGAGATAAATCATCAGGAGGGTAAAATGAATTTTCCTCTTTATATTTCAATAATGGAGTATACACAGAATTTATGAAAGAATATAAAATTAAGTCCAGGGTCCAATAACTTAATATGTTATTGCATTTTAGCATTATTTTACTGTTGAATTTATTTGTTTAAATTCACGTGAAAATGTATGCACTGTCACTGGAACATGTCATTCTAATCTAATCTATTAACGTATGCCATATTTGTAGTTGAATAATCAATAACTCAAATCTAAATCTACTTCAAAGACAACTTACTAAATTTTTTCCCCAGTGGCAATATTCGTCATCTGACCGTGGTTCAAAATTACGAGGTGTTGTCCTCGGATTTTTTCCCTTCGGGATTGATCCCAGACCGTCGCCAATAGCCCGTTGTGTTGCTCCAGTGCGACATTAATTCAATTATCTACCTACCCAGTGGTAATATCCTTTAAACATTCGTGAGATTGATTGGTTGTTTATAATTATGAAAGGGCGTGAACAAAAAAATTTAGAAAAGACTAATTAGTTTTGAAGAAATTTCATTTAAGTCATCTGTCACTATATTAATTTATTCCCAGTATTCTATATCTGGACAGAGCGATTTATTCTCACGTGTAAGGAAATATGATAAACAAATTAAATTCGATACAGAATGATGATAAATAAAATAAAAGTATATATTTTGTTTTTAGGATCCGTTCTTGATAAAAAAATCTGCTCAAGCAGTGTTACTTATAAATAAATAACATTCCTAAATTTATCATTAACCTTTTAGGAACCTCGACTGAGCTAATAATAATAATTTCTTCTTTAATAATTCCCTTTATCTTTAAGCATCGAATACATTGAGAGATAGAAATAAACTAGATACATCTTATGAGTTCTTATTGAACATTTCATTAAAATTCATAGGGCGTCTCTTATTCTATTGAATTCAAGGAAAAAGTGTCTGAAAACTATCTTTTCCCTTTTCGTTTAAAATTTTAAATCACGTAAATCGACTCCAAAAAGTTCTTATCATTCTTGCACCAGTAAATCCACATTAGAGTTCAACTATTTTTAGAATGTGCGTCGTTTAAAGCCCTTTAAATATTGTTTTCATCCAAATTTAAATTATCCCATTCATCATATTTCATCCATATTTAAACTAAAGGCTTTATTGCTTTTGCAAGTTTTTACTGGCTAATGTTTCACTTTTCAGTCATATTATCAAAGCGTCCTCTTTATTTATAAAATTATGTCTCAAGGGTATTTCCTCTCTATATAAGTGTACAAAATATTATTTTCAATTAAAAAAGTGCACCTAAATGTATATAAAGATGGAAAATGGAAGCATATTGTACATCATAATTAAAATTTAAAAATACATTTCTACTTCTTTACAAACAATAGAAGTTTTAGGTATTATTAATTAAAAATATCTCAATTTGCCAAGAATTTAGAGTGAAGCGCTTTGATAAAGTAAAAAAGTCTTTTACTAACAAAAGATTAAATATTTAATATTAAATCATAGCATTAGGAAGCAACGATAATTTAAAAATAATAAGTAATCTTTTATATAATTAGTAAAAGATTAAAATTTCCAAAAGATTATTCATGGACCGACTTGGGAAAGTTCCATTCAAGAGTTTTCATGATATTGTTATTTAACTTGATGTTAATAATAGTTGATACTGATATAAGTGATTATGTAGACGAAATATATAACATATAATAATTATATACTTTAATGGTGCACGAAAGAATTTTTCCAGACTAGTAGTGTCTCTTTTTCAGTCATGCCCGTGATCTCTGGTTTCAAACCTAGATCTCAGGTTCAGAAGAGCATAACACTGCATAGGAGGGTTACAATTGCCAGTTACACTTAGGATGGCATTTTGTGTCTGAAGGCAATTTAATTAGTCAATTTAGTGATAAGTTCTGAAGTTTCTAACATCATTCCCTTTAATTTTTGAAGTAGTAATAAGTTTACAAAAATAATAGTCACTGATTGAATATAATCGTCTTACAGATATGAGTTGACATTTTAAAGAATATTTACGCTCTTTCTAAATTTTAACATTAAAAAATTCTCATGTGTCAATACTTCGGAACATAGGAGGAACGGTATATGGGTCAATGAAAAGCCGAATACAGTCGCGGAGATTTTAATTATCTTGTCCAGTGCCTTTAGATAACAAAATTGGTTATAGTTTGTTTTTCAAGGATATGCCGAAGAGGAAGGTAACTTAGAAAATTGCAAAGACCATAACTGTTTCTGCAGTCATTATTGATGTAACGGAAGTTGTAGCTAGCGGTCCTATTTAACGACTATGTCACGCTTCCGATTGCAGTATAGTTGCTCTTGAGTCTAGTTTTGGTTTGTTTTGACGATCCTGAAACTTTCAGAACGGTTATCCTTAAAGGTAGTTGCTTCGCGAAACGGAAGTTTTTATGATAACAGTATTATGTAGTGGATATCTTCTATCCTTTCCGTTTTCAGTCTGTAACCTTCCCAGTCTTTGCGAAGTGAATCAGCTATGAGTGTTTAAGAAAAAACTAACGTTTTCCAAAGGGGTATGATGCACTTGAAGTCAGTGACTCTTTCGTTCAATATTTGTGGAACCCTTCTGAGCTATTTCTGAGAGCAGAGAGATGTTCGACAACTCTTCGAATCAAGACTAAAATATTCCAAATTCAATTCAACGAAATAGTTCTAGCGTCTTCCAGTTGGGTTCACAAAACTCGCGTTATTTGCTGTAATTTCACGTGGTTTTTCTTCCTTCTTGAAATTATCTCCTCAGTACCTTCAAATTCATTTTGAGGCAATGTAGTGGCTAATGATCAAGAGTTAACTCTTAGCTGATAGCAGGTTAACTTATATAGTCGAGTCGCTCATTTTCAAAATTCGCATTGCTGTTAACGTGTCAAGTTGACTCCCTGTCTTTGAAACTGTAACTGAAAGAATTATATACTATATCGAATTTTTTTGTTCATTTCTTACATATTTATCTTCCATTTCTTTCTTCTAGAGCAAGAATGACGAACCTCTTCCGTTTAGTGTTACACTCAGTGTTTGCTTTATTGCCTTCACGTGTCTATTGTTTGCTTTATTAAGATTAACTTTTCGTCATGAAAGTTTTTGCGAATATTATAAAAATGACAAAAACAGAATAGGTAAGAAAACATTTTCAATTTGAACCTGATTTAATTCGTAAGATAGTTGAAAAATCATCCATCATCACATTAGTATGAAACTTATTGCTGAATGTCACTGCCTAAGGCTTTTATGTTGGTTTTGTGTCTCTAATATCACGCAAGAGGCACTTGAGTCTGAACCAAGGCGATTTATTCCAAACAATTTTTGTTTAAAAAACTAACTTTGATTTAATTTATTAATAAATTAAAGTTTAAAACTATTGAACTTTAATTTAATGTTAACGTTTTCACACCAGAGTGTTTGTGTATCACCCTATGACACCCGTGGTATTGGTTCGCCATCCCTTAAATAGAGTTTGGTTAAAAATGTGGTTTACTCGACATGTGATACTTCATATCTAAAGCAGTAGGTTTTTATAAATGATTTATGGTTATGACTTCTCCAATTTTTCTAATCTTTTTGAAAATTAAATTTTTTCCAGAATATCCTAGGTTTCTAAAATTATTAACTTCAATTAACTTCGATAAGTTAGATTACGTACGGTAAAAGAGAAAATACGCAGTGAGGTCCAAAAGCCACCGGCCCTATTGCATTAAAGAAGTAACAGAATCAAACAATCATTTTTATTTTTCAATATCTCTTTAATTTCCATGCATTTTTATAACAGCTAATTCGCTTTTATGTATCACTAAAAATAATCTGAATTTTTGTCTTTAAAATTGTCTAAAACTATAGAAAGGACTTTTTCATTACTTGTAAATATTTTCTCACGTAGGTCCGACTTCAATTTTGAAAACAAAAAAATTTGAATTATAAAATATTAAAATGTAAGTTGAACTCGTTTCATTTTAAAACTTGAACCACCATTCAAATCTACGATAACTGAATGGTACCTGTTTAAAGAAATTAAAGATAAATTATCTCATCGTCTCTTTATTATAGAAGGAAAATTTCACATCAGAGAGATAAATGTAGTAGAAAAAGAGACATGCTTTAAAATTATTTGAATGTAAAAATATCTTATCACTGGAGCCAATTAAAAACCAATTCATACACACTGAAAAGTTTTCGTGAATGTTAAAGAAACCATATAAATACGCTGATGATAAACATTTGTTTTACATGAAGCATCGGATGTAGAAAACTTTTGCACAAGTAGAAAAGTTACGAAAAGTTTGATACACAATATTTTCCTTGTGATTACTCCAGGACATTAGCAATCGAATGCCTTGATAAGTTAACAAAAGCGTTTTTAGTTTGTGCCATATGATCATTGGTTACACAATTCGAATAGACTTCTCCGCCTCCATGTAAAAGCAGCACCAAACTGTTGTTTTCGCAATTTCGTGAAAAAGGATATAACAAAAAGCTCATTAAAAGAAGCTTAACATTTTAATATCTTCCCAGGAATAAGGTATCAGATAAAATCTTAATGGTTTTTATAAAACACTTTCCGATTTACATTGTGTTTCAAAACTTCATGTATAGACATTAAGGGAGGTAGGAAGCACAAAATAATTAAGTCGTATTCACACAGGAATGTATGTCTGCAGACGCTCACGTGGATGTCATAGAGTATACACTAAGTTGCTGAAATGAAAGACAGCAAGTATGTGAGCATTTTTATCAGCCATATATTTACTCTTTGACAGTAGTTCCGACCACCAACAGTAATGTATGCATGGCAGCTTCGATGTATGGATTGCCGTACATTCGCAAAACATCCTGATCTTTTATGGTTTAATACAGAGGTTCTCAAACTTTTGATCTATGGGCCCCTCTCATGTCAATCTGAAGATTTCATGCCCCCTCCTCCCTACTCGATATAATTTGAAGTTTTAAGAATAAAAAATTTCGTTTAATGCTAGTATTGAAGTCCTTACATTAGAACAAATTATTTTTCTTACTTTTTTATGCATATAAAATTAAAATTTAAAATATATTATATACATTTCTAGAACATATTTACAATTTTTATTTAATATTTTAAGGTGCCATGGAATTTTCTCACGTAATATATCTATCTATCTGTAATTAAGGGGACGGATGAGCTTGTTTCAGAGTTTATTAAAACGAGGAGTAATGCTTGAGAGAGCAACTCTTAATTCCTTGGTAACATCAAGTCTTGCACGATATTTATTCTTTATTGCTGCTAGAGCTGAAATACACATAAGTATGTTGTTGAAAACGGTATGAGCATTTTCATAGCTTTTTCACTTAATGTGTTGGGTATTCTTGCCGAACATTAATCCATAACTTTGCCAAAGAATTCCATTTAAAATTTATTTTTAAAGAAACATCAGTCTGTAAATCTATAAGATGCTCCTGATCAGTAATGCTTAATGAACTTGGCAGGTTTGCATCAAGTGGATTTGTAATCCAGCTCCATGCATCGAGATTTTCATAAAAATATTTTTCTAATGTTCTTATAATACAACTAGATGGTCAATCAAATTAATTTTTCACAGTAAGGATACATGTTCTGAGCCCATATTTTTACACAGAACCTTGAAAATCCTAGATTTTAATGTCCGAGATTTGATTAAATTTACAGTTTTTATAACACTCTGTAATACACTGCTGGCCACCGTAAATGCAACACCCTGAAGGAAGCATGCAAATAATATGAAATTTACAACATGCATTAGCGGAGGTGAGATATGCAAATGATTAGAATTTCAGCGCAGACGCACATCACGCGCGCAACCACTTCAAAGCGCTATTTAAGGCTTGGAGATTTCGACGATTTCAAGTACGGCAATTGTGTTTTTCTTGTGGTTTTTTCAAAAAAACGATCAATTATGCCTCGTAGAAAACAGCGATCATCTTTTGATCAAGTATCCGAGTTCGACAGAGGAAGGATAGTGGCCTACCGAGATTGTGGATTATCTTTCAGGGAAATCGGTAGTCGTGTTGGACGAAACCAAACAACTGTAATGCGGATATGTGATCGTTGGATGCAGGAGGGTACGACGGACCGACGTGTTCGATCGCATCCACCTCAGTGCACCACTTCACGTGATGACAGGCATATTGTACGTATGGCAGTGACGGATCACTCAGCCACATCACGAACCATAGCACAGCACATTCAGTCTGTACCGCATCATCCAGTGTCTGCGCGTACCATTCGACGCCGTTTACAGCAGAGTGGTCTGTCCGCAAGACGTCCATTGCTTCGTCTACCCTTGACGCAGAACCACAGACGTTTCCGCCGCCAATGGTGCGATGAAAGAAGGATGTGGACGGCAGAATGGAATGAAATTGTCTTTACTGACGAGTCACGCTTCTGTCTGCAACACCACGATGGTCGGATTCGAGTCTGGAGACACCGTGGAGAGAGGATGCTGAACAGCTGCGTTATGCACCGCCACACTGGTCCTGCACCGGGTATTATGGTATGGGGCGGTATTGGATATCACTCTCGCACTCCTCTAGTACGCATTGCCGGTACTTTAAACAGCCAGCGCTACATCTCCGAGGTGTTGGAGCCAGTTGTCCTTCCTTACCTTCAGGGCTTGCCCACAGCCATATTTCAACAGGATAATGCGCGACCACACGTGGCACGCATTGTCCAAGGGTTCTTCGTCAATCGCCAGATTGAATTGCTTCCCTGGCCAGCTCGCTCTCCGGATCTTTCGCCGATAGAAAACATGTGGTCCATGGTTGCTCAACGATTGACCCAGAATACATCCCCAGCTGCCACACCAGATCAACTTTGGCAACGTGTGGAAGCTGTTTGGTCTGCTGTACCCCAAGAACACATCCAAAGTCTCTTTGAATCAATGCCGAGGCGTGTGGCAGCGGTGATCTCCAACAATGGCGGCTACTCTGGCTACTGATTTTGGCAGGAACCACACTTCACAGAAGTCTATAAATTTAATCATTTGATACTTGGTCAACATGTTATCTACAAAATAAATTTTGTTGTGATATCTCTTGTCTTTCTTGGTGTTGCAATTTGGGTGGCCAGCAGTGTACTTCATTTAGAGGAGAGCTTAGCTCTTTAGATGCCAGTCACTGTCGATGTATCATACAGTGTGTCCACTTGGCTTCTGGAGCTACTGCTTTCACCCTCGCTTTAAGTCCAGTATATTCTCCTGACATTGCACGAGATCAATCTGTGCATATGCTAATGCATCTTTCCCATGAAATATCATTGTCTTTTAAAAACTTATCGATCATATCGAAAATGCAGTAGTATATGTAAGAAAAGGCTCGCAAAAAGCAGCTCTTCTCGCAGTCCATCACCATCATTAAATCGAACATATGCAATTAGATGGCAATCTCCATGGACATCTGTTGCCTCATCGACTTGAAGTGCATAGTATTTGCCTCTCATTTTAATTGCTCATTTAAATCTTGTGAAATTTCTATAATTCGTCGGGATACTGTATCATTGGAAAGGGGGATATTTTTTAGTTGTTGTGCCATGGAGTTACCAAACATTGAAGAAACTATATCAATAGCTGCTGACAATATTAGTTTCTCCAATTGTATGTGGCTTTTTGCAAATGGCTATTCTTCGAGAAACTAAATACGAAGCAAGAAGAGCTTTAGAAGGTACGCTTGTTGTTTCAGTGAAATTTTGCTGAGATTTAAAATGATAAATTTTCTGATAAAAATTCCTTTGGTTTATTAATAAATTCTTTATGTTTGGTTTCAAGATGCCTTTTTAATTTATTAGGCTTCATGCTATCTGAAGCTAAAATTTGGAAACATTACACATTGAGGATGTTCTTCCCCATCAATGACGGTGTGTGTAAAACAAAAAGATAAATAATTTTCATCATACTTCCTCTTCTTTATGCTCCGTTTAAGGGTAGATGCCGTAGTATCCTTCTTGGTGCTCTCAGAATTCATGAAATGCTCATTTTCGTCATCTACTTCTTGATTGATTAAAAGTCGTTTCATTTTAGCCTCCGTTATTTTCCTTCGTGCACCGTAAAAAATAAAAATAAAAACAATATTTTGTAAGTTTACCTGAATAAATTCGCGCCCCCTTGGACTACGCTCACGCCCTCCTTGGTGGGCGCGCCCCACAGTTTGAGAACCACTGGTTTAATACAAAGTCTGGTGCAAGTGTTTGTTGATTCGGCACACGTCTGTAGAGGTACCATTGAGGATACAATCTCACAGTGGCTCGTCCGTTTCTGGAATCTATCTTTAAAAGTCGTGTAAATGAAGATATTACCATTTTCTCCTTGCTTCAGTCACCTAATATTTATCCATTATCTTTTTATCGCATTTATGGTTGGTTGGTTTGCTGAGGTTTTAAGGCACAAGGGCCATATTTGGCCATGCTGCGCCAGACACAAGACGTACAATATCAAGTAATAGACACACACAATGAAAGTTTTACTGACACAGAAGAGAGAAATACACCCAGGGAGGAATGCACCTGACAGGAATCGAACCTGCACCGCCTACAACTCGAAGGTTTTATCGCATTTATGAAAGGTACCCCATCATTTATTTACGGGAGATAGACAAAACAATGTGTTAAAACTAAAAATGTTTTATATTCTTCATTAAGGGGACACAGTACCCTAAAAATGACAAAAAATATCATTCCTTATTGTCTCATACTAGTAGAGTTACCCGGCGTTGTTCGGGTTGAATTGGTTAAATGTTAATTGAAAAGTGATCAGACTAATCACTTCTATTTCACAGAAAAATGCAAGCATCATTTAAGTGCACGGAAAATAATTTTTTTAACATTGTTTTAAATTTTTCATTGCTTCTACAATTTACTTCGAACGCAAATATGTATACATGATATATCCATCCATATAATCAATTTTATATTTATCACACTCCCTGATGAAAAACAAACTACCAAAGTTTTTTACTAAGGTAACTACTACAAAAGTCGATTTTGAGTTTGGGCAAGTTAAATTGTTACGGCATTCGTGATTATAATTTATTTTGAAGCAAACAAATTTTTTCTTCAAAATTATATTCAGTGGCACGTGGAATAACGAAGCTTGTTTTAAAAATGTCATCAGTGTAGACAAAGCAAACTCAATCGCTTACAATTTTTACAAAATCATTACTTTCAACGAATGTTTCACAGGTACCTAAGTTGCATACGAACAGTGTCAACTTCAAGCTGTCACTTAAGACAAAAATTCTCAATTTTTCAAAGGTCCTAGTTCAAATACTTCCTTACTGTGTAATATTCCAACAGAAATTCAGTTTTAAATCGAGGTAGGTATTTTAATTAACGTCACACTGGAGCAACACAACGGGTCATTCAGTTTTAAATAGAATCGTTATGGTATTTTTCAATTAAGATTCAGTGTCTATATGGAATAGATGTAGTTTCTTGACAAGGAGTACAGTTATAAATACCCATGAATAATTACCCATGAAACATGAAAAACAAATGTAAATTTAATTGATTTTAATAGTCATGTAATAAAAATCTATGCAAAAATTTAAAAATTTCTTTGAGCGACAAGTATGGCTACCCGTTTTGATTTAACGTAACCTATCTTTAAAATAATTTTATTTTAACTTTACCGGTTATTTTAAAATAAGAAGTTACACACCTTACTTAAAAATATTTTCATTTATTTTTATGAAACAGAATTCTACAAACCATTATGTATTCAACTAGACTTAGGGAAAGTTGGTCGAAATATACATATACCACCATGAAATTTCCTGTCTAGTGATATTTTGCAGAGAATAAACAATTCATTAAAATTTAACTCCTAAATAATATATCTGTAATATGGAAAATACTGGAACACGTAATTACAAACAGAAACGAAATTCCTCTTAGAAAACTGCAGAATTCCGATTAACAAAATTACGCTTTTATGATCAATGAGTTTTTCGTTTGGGCTTTTCGGGTTCCACTACAAAATATGTAAGTTGTGTAAAATTAAGTACTTTAAGTATCCATTTTTTTCATCAATCAAATATTCATAAATTATTTATATTATGGAGAGAAATAAAAAATCAGTTTAGACATAATTAGAATTTTAAATTGTTTAAATATAATGTTTTAGAAAAAGCTGTTTTTCGAGTAATACTGGTAAAACAAACTGAGTTGCGTACCGTAATCGTTTTATGCTCAATGTTATTCCCATGGCAATTTCGAATCGTGTTTAGCACCCTCTGCACACCTAGGTTAAAGAGAACGGGGTTAATATATAGCCTACGTTACCTACAGGGTTCCAAAGTATAAGTGCACCAAATTTGGTGTGGATTGGTCAAACGGTGTAGATTTGTATAGAGAACAGACAGACAGACGCCAATTCTGCTTTATATGTATAGATTATACAAATTTGAAAGATATGCGTGCAAAATATCATACCTGTTGATAAATTATTATTTAGCAAACTAGTTAAGTTTTTCATCCAGAAGTGAAAACGACTTACTCTTTTAAACTATTAATTCCGTCTTCTCAGATTCCTGTTTTTCATGACTACAATGTTTTTAAATGTTAAGGCTTTTCTTGTAATTAATACAGATATTTGTGCTTTTTTGTGTTTTTCATGATGTATTTGATGACTTTGTGCATGGAATGAAGGTTTAGAAGAATAGTTAATTTTTAAAAAATGATAAAATCAATTGACTGCTTTTTTACTATTTGTCCATAGTGTCTGTTATAAAAAAAATATTTATAAAAAGTAAATAACGGTAATAACCGCAAACCTAGATCAAAATTGTGGGAAGCACTTCAAGGAGAATAAAGAAAAAATATTTGAAAAAAAATCCAAAATTTGAAGGAGCCAGAATTTTAAAATATTGAAATATATATTTGTTTTATGAAATTCACGTGGTTTTAGATTATGTACGCTGAAACATTTTTCTGTAAATGTAAAATTAAGAATAATTGTTCAGAGGGTACTATGTCTAATTAATTAGAAGAGTTTGGCCACCAATTCTGCTTTTATACCTCTTGGATAACCACCCGAAGTGCCCCAAGCCTGTCCTTTTGAGGGACTTGTCAGTTTGATGGGCACTTCTGGTTACTTTATTAAAAAAATTACAAAGTGTGGTTTCTGAAGAAAATCATCACTGTGGTATTGGAAACCTTTCGCAGAGTGGGTTATCCACTGAAACTACCTCTTGGAGTAGTTACCCTACAAATCCTCTATATTCTTAAGAAATAAATTGTAAGTTTAAAAATCACATTCGTGATTTACTTGTCTTAACGATTTAATCACCTGAAATTACTGTCCCCCAAACAGCTCAGGATGCCCATATAACCCCGTCCCGATTGATATCCTGGGTGCGTCACTGGTCTGTTATTGTATTAAAAATGAAATGAAATCACAGTTAATCCTTTGACAACGAGGACTGGGCTAGACGAAGCCCTGACCAGTCCTCTTCGGAAGTGCTCTCAGAGCAGGGAGGGGAGGAGAGGACGGAAGAAAAGAGGTCAAGTTCAGAAGGCACGGAAGCAAGTATGTCACCAGTAGGTAAAAGAGATTTATGTGAGCTCGCGGGGGAGTTGTGGAAAGAAAGGGGTAGAAATAAGGTTTGCTTTCATAGAAATGGAGTTTTAGAATATCATTTACAGCAGACCCTTCTTCTGAACGAAAGCGCTGGTCCAAGGGAATGGAGAGTGGGAACCTCAGTGGTCTGAGCTGCCCACCAATCACTTGGACAGGACTAACAGATGGTTATTTCTTCCTGTCCTAAATTTGTTACCTTATAGTGAGAACATTGTCTTGACTATATGAGGCTATCAAAGCTTGAGGCCTAACCCACCAACATACCCATGGAGATAAATGCGATTTTCTTGGCACCACTTTTTATATATTTTTATTTATCTACAATATGATTTGAGGAGGGTTAAAATCTATATTGAAAACGCATTAAATGCCAAGAGAAGTTCACTGTGGGTGCCAGAAATAATTATTTTGGCATTTTCGGGTTTCTTTGTGGGTTGGGCCACTCTTACTCTTATAGCCTCATATGATCCTTTCACTGTAAGCGTCTTGCAAGTGTACAACTTTATGCTCAGTTCAGAGAATCGATTGGAGAACACAAAATCTATCATGCAATTTGATTGATTCCCAAAATATCGCAATAAAATGAAAGGTTTTAAAGTTTTTGTTTACCTCCCGAAAGGAAATCGATGTAAATTAGTTGTCATAGAACAGGTCTATTTTGAAATTACACACTCTTATTTACCTATTTCATATGAAAGTTTCAAAAGCAAAAACATTAATTTCTATCTGTCCTCCAAGTTTCTAAATTAAAAGTTTTAAAAGTAAATAAATGTAACTTTTCATATAATTTGTGTTACCCAGCGGCCGTCCACTTTTACACCACAACGGATAAAAGGGTCAGGCAAGTATTTAAAGCACGGATGGCTTGTGAGTATATAGACACAGTTTAATGAGTTTTTAATATATAATTAGGTTGGAAATGTTGCTGATATTTTTCAATGACTACTTCAAAAGCTATTTAAACAAGAAATGTCTAAAATAAGAGCACTTTTGTAAAAACGAATAATTCAAATTCCTAAGTTCTTTGCAGAAAAGGAAACTAATTGAAGGGCTTCAGGCAACATAATAAGAGTTTTCAAATTTTTAAGGTTAGCGTTTTAATAAATTCCAAAATTATAATGATTTATCTACTATTCAAGTCATATTATCTTAAACTTTCAAATATTACGCACTCATTCGAACAATAGGAAATTCTTTTGATCCATTTGAATATTTAATTTTTTTACATATTTCTGTGGGTTATCATTATTTTTCCTGGAGCCCTTCGTCGTGTACAAAGGGGGCTGGTGCACGTTAAATCTGTCGTGGCCTCAAATGTCCTCACGTTGGCGTGGTGTGGAAGTTTGGAGAGTGGGGTGCCAGTTCAGGTGTTGCCTCGTCATCTGACCGTGGTTCAAATTTACGTGGTGTTGTCCTCGATCTTTCCCTGTGGGATTGGTTCCGGACCGTCACCGGTAGCCCTTTGTGTTGCTCCGGTGTGACGTTAATTGAAATACCCCCCCCCCCTGGAGCCCTTCAGTTGAATGTTAATAATACTTTTACCTATCAGACGTAAAGTAAATTTGAAAATATCTTCGGTTCATTTAAGAAGCAAAGGTTCAATTAGGCAAAAATAAATCTGTTCTGCGCGCTTTCAATTTGCGCGTCTCACTATGGCTCAACTAATCTCAAGTAATTTTAGTGTCCCAATAAAATTTAAATTATTTTTAATTTTTCAATGTTCATGTTCAGCTTCATCATTAAGTATAAGAAGCATGTATATTTCTATGGTGCCATGGAAATAAAATTTCAAGCATACAATTTTTTTGTGGAAGCGGCGTTAAAAAGAAAAATAACACCCTGGTTATTATCTGTGTAAAAACGAGACGCGTATCAAGTAAAAATTTCCAGACCTTTCCCTTGATTTATCATTGGTTAATTTCATTTGGGTGCGGTTTAAAACAGCTGGCCACTATATAACGCGCAAGATGCTTAAGATGACCGGAAGAGGAAATCCTGAGAGTCACTACCGGAAACGTTGTGACATATTGAAGCGAATGCCAACGGAGATAGAGGGTGATATAAAAAAATGCACACTCCTACCTCCAAATCAAATTTGCACGTACGCATTTTGCAATGGAAGAACTGCTAAAGAATCTAGCTTTTAACACAGCGCAAACCCTTTGGAGGAATGATGTTTTCTTTGCTATATCTTGGCATTTTATATCGCTACTACCACACCAAAGGCTCAAATCTGCATATTTGGTGATTTTCACCTAACTACTTTTTTCGAGTCACCATTTTATGTTTTATACTATGATAAAGTCACGAATCTTGATACTTAGTGGAAGTGCCGTTTTCATGAGAAAACAATAACCTTTGAATCGTAACTCAATTTTTCCCGAAGCATCAAAACTTTGAACGCGTTTTTGTAGAAATGCCAATTTTGCAGATTCGTGCTTGGCGTGGTGGTAACGATATATTTGGATGGCTTATTATTTCTGTTTGGTCTTATGTATACAGTCGTGCATATCTTATATTTATATTTTCTGCGACGCAAATGCAGGGAGAAGCATATTTTCAAGAGGAGCTTAACCCTCTTTGTGGTTGTCTCGACGAGGTATTTCGTCATTAGCAAAACTGACCACATCTTGATGGACATCTCGTCATTCGAAGAAAATCCAATGGTTAACAAACATTAGCAAAAATTCAACTCCTTATACAATATTAAAAACAGCCATAGCACTTATTCAGAATTAGTGGACACTATCAGTTAAGTACTATCATATAATCTTCATTTTTCTGTAAATACCCATAGTGACAGTACCCACCCTACATGCATTACATCTTTTATCCTGCACCTTTTATATCATATAACTTACATATCATATGTATAATAAATGTATAATTTTAGTTATACTTTTTATATTGTTGATCAGATTATTTTAAACCTTTATTTTTACTGGTTTGCATCATCTTGGTCCGTCTTTGGACCTTGCGCCATAAAACCCGAACCAACCAACCTGCAAATACCCGCTGTATTTCAAACTTAACAGTGGTGCTCAGTGATTTCTACTTTGTTTCGAGATGGAGGTCTTATCTGTATTTTTTCTAGCTTAAGTTTTTCTTCAGCTTTTTTAAACTAGACCGGGGCCACTAATGTGGCCCCTGTTTTTGTAATACGAGTTTTGTCCGCCTCTCCTTGTTGTGCGGGCCACGGTAGCCCGGTTGGAAGAGTAACGGGGTACCAGCTCAGGTGTGACCTCGTCATCTGATCGTGGTTCAAAATTACGTGGTGTTGTCCTTGATCTTGCCCTTTGGGTTTGATCCCGGACCGTCGCCAATAGCCCGTTGCGTTGTACCTTTGCGACGCTAATTGAAAATACGTACTACCTCCTTGTTGTACTTTTAACCTTTTTGGTGAGTCGAGTAGTATGTATGCAACGTCATGCATGTCTGCAAGCTATGGAACTTGGCTGCCGGTAAAGTTAGGTCAGATCTGTGAATGAGGAAGGGGCACCTCACGTATCTATTAATTAACTGAACATCGATAACTAAGAGGATTTCAAGTTAGGTGAGAGGACAGGTTGGTTGATTGGTTGTTTTGGCGTTTGATGGCGAAGTATCGTATTTGGTCAAGCTGCGCCAAAGATAAGACGACGTCAAGTAAAAAATGTCGTGAAAGGGAAAAGAAGAGGCATCGGGAACAGAGTAGTGGGTTGGTTGATTGGAGTTTTATGGCGCAAAGGCCATATTTTGCCATGCTGCGCTAGACACAAGACATACAATATCAAGTTATAGTTTAAAATGTGGGTTATAAAATGTGCATATTCAGACGAGAATCGGAGCTCTCTACCACAGTACGATCCTTTATTGAGAAATCAACGTGAGGGAAGTCTCCAATAGTCAAGATTTTTATGCGAGTTAATTTACTGACAGCATATAGTATTAAAAATAACTTTTTCATCTGAAATGAAACGATATTTTCTGATAGCAAAACGAATTCTCAGCAAAGTTCATTTTAATGTCTAAAAATTCGGAAGCAGTTTCTAGTTTAGCATTTAAATTTTCTCTTACAGATTACTAATCAGTTTAATTTCATATATATTCTTGCCAGCATAATTATGTCGCCATCATATTAAATAACCTTCTAATTTAACACTAATGAATATACATGGTTCAGAACTAAATTGATTGAATTTTAAATGCTCCTTTTTCGAAGAGGATTCTATTTGTTCTTTCCGCAACACTGTTTAAAGGAAGTGTATACAGAGATGCGGATCAGTTCTAACACAAGCTTTAAGAACACATTGAATCAGTTCACCAGTGACATACTCCTTGGCATTATTACATTTTACTCTGTGTGTGTATGAATATTCTGTAAAGAGAAATTGCAATTTGCTACATCCCTCTTCTGTTTCAACAATCTTACTTCACAAAACCTTGAGTAATCATTCACAATGGACATAATGTAACGACGACCAGTATTTGTCGGATTTGTTGGATGACCACAAAAGTCAGAATGAATTGGCTCACTTGGCGATGTCTTGGAATATGACCCATCGGAGTAGTTGTTTGTTTGGATAACATTCGCAAAATGTGTGTATTGTAGGCATCCGATGTTTTTCATTACTTGACTAGAGAAATGTCAAAGCAAATCCCTAACATCGGCTAACAAAATCTCATTGGAAGCAGGCCATGCAATCACTTACATATTACCCTCGTGCATCTCGTTGATTAATAACAGCACAGATGCTTTTATTTTTGATTAACACACCTGTTCCTTTTGAAGATTACTACAAAACTTTCTTTATCAAAGTTCTTCACTGAAATAAATTCTCCGTTAAGATCTGGAGCATACAACACATCCTTGAACCTCCAAGTGGTTTCGACGAGGTATCTCGTCCATCAAGATCTGACCAGTTTAGCTAATGACGAGATATCTCGTCTTCAAGACATTGCCGATTTTTTATGACGAAATCAAGATTTGATCAGTTTTCTTTTAATGACGATATATCCCATCCACCATCATCAAGATTTGGTCAGATTTTGCTAATGAGGAGATACCTCATCGAGACAGCCACCAGGAGGATAAGAGTAATTTATACTGATGTAGCACTAGGTATTGTGGCAATACGTTTCGCGACCAAGGAACATGCCCCAGAAACGCACTGCAGTATACAGAAGTTGGTTTCATTTAAGAAAACCACTCCGTTTGTGAACACATGTGCGATGTAGCTCCAGAATCAATTATAATTCTTACTTATTAAATCTCCAACAATGAAAGTTACTGCTACTGTTTCTGTTTCCACATCGCTTTACACGTTTCATTTCACCCGACAATCACTTTTAAAATATCCACTACAGCCACAATCGTAATACATAATTTTCTTTCTATAGTGCTTCGAGTCCTCTCGACTCCTTTGTTTTACATCGATCGCAAATGATATCCTTTCTGGTTGTAGAAAAAACGGCATTCTCATCTGCAATTGTTTTTGCTGTAAGGATTTTGGCAAGTTCGGTACCAAGTAATAGGTATTTCGTCAAGTCCTTTGTGCTCGTTTTATAAAACACATAAATTTAATTGCTATTTCAGGCTTCTACTTGTACCAGTCTATGTATTTAATAATTTTAATACATTTTTCGTTGCCCATGTGCACGTGATCTGACACAGAGGATCCTCCTCCTTGTCACTACTACATGTAGGAGAGTATATGTGAGTCTCTATATGTAGGAGACCCACGAACGTCGTTGACACAGCGTGACTCCGAGCTGTTGTCGAGAAGACCCGGATCTTGACTCATTGTGGAGTCGGCGGTGCAATTTTAGTTAATGTTTTCGCGTCATGTAGTTGCATTCTCTGTTTTTAAGATGTTTTACGATTGCTGTTTTGAAAGCTTTGCTTTTAAATTAATTTTATGTAAAGAGCCCATGCTGCTTCATTTACACTTTTGTTTTCTGTACCTTGAAGCGTAAGATTTTGTTGCGAATCGAGTTGTCCGGCGGTACTGGGTGTCCCCTAGGGCCCCCTTTTGTGATGGTAATCTCCATCCCTGCCTCTCGTTTTGGGTTCGACCATAGACGTGAAATATTAGTACAGAGCATTGCTACTTGAGAGTAGCTTCAAAAAGTGTGACAAATATGTTTACTAGTAGACACGTTACTGCTCTGTAAAAAATTGACTTGGATAGCCAATTTGGCATCTTATCACTTCGTTTGGAGGTATAACCTCTTATGACAGTGAGTTATGTGAATGCGCATTTCTATAGAGTGACGACAAGAATGGTGAAATTGCCAAAATCTACTATGTCACACTGACCAATCACATAATAAATCAATGGATGAGTGCCTCCTCCCGTCCCGTGGATAAATCAATCAAATGATGAATGTTAGTTTCCACCAGGCAGTAGTCTAAGGATCACGTTACTACTAACTTTGGTCACATGGTCCTGGGCACACAAAAAGGTTTCCATTGTTCACTCTACTTTTATATTTCCTCTATGGGCTCGACACATTCGGTAAGTCGAGAGGCGAGGGTACTTTATGTATATACGTCTCTTACTGATTCCACATCGAGAAGTTCGTTCCTTCAAACGGAACCACGCCATACGGAATATCTTCGAGTTCTCTGATTTACGCCATCAAAAGTAGATTTTTCAGTTATAGGTCAGCTGTTAGAAATTTACACTTCAATGGATATCAAGGGGAACGCGTTAGCCTAGTTGGTAGAATCGCGGAACCGCAACCCGAGGGTTGCAAGTTCGAAGCTCGATCCAACAAAGGACAGCCGTGTACATGGAGGCTGGTGCACGTTGACCTTCCTGGTGGTTGTCTCGACGAGATACCTCGTCATTAGGAGAAAAATGACCAAATCTTGATCTCGTCATCATAAAAAAATAGGCAATATCTTGATGACGAGATATCTCGTCATTAGCAAAATTGTCAGATTTTGATAGACGAGATATCTCGTCGAAACCACTTGAAGAGTTAAATCTATCGTGGCCTCGAATGTCCTCATCCAAATGGAGCATCGTCCGTACTCCAAATTCAATTGCCTACCTACCATGGATCGCAAAAAAGAAGGAAGTGTTATTTATTTACAGGCATTTATGTTTATCCATTTGAGGAAGGATTGAGTTAGTAATCTAACAAATGCTTCTCATGCCTTTCGGACGTCCGAGAGAGTTATCAATTTAACCAATGAAATATCTTTACAGATGGAATAGGCCAATTACATCGCGATAGTTTAGTAATTTTAGTAAGTGGAGGCGGTGAAATTCTTTCAAAGCAAAAAATGCGTTATGCAATAAGAATCGGAATCACATGTTTCAGCGAGACACACGTCGCGCCCTAATTGCATAACCATATGTTTCAGTAAGGAACACGTTGGTGTATACCCTTAAGCATCACACCCGAAAGCTTTGAAATAAAACCTGTACAAACGAGCGGATTTAAACAATTTATTTCTTGAACCTGAAGCCTTATTCCTCTCCCACTTAAATTTTGCTTAGTATTTCAACGAATCGGCTTACAACTTAAAAGTACAGAATTTCAAGGTATATGTGAGGACCTTGAGCAACAGAACGCGCAAAATTGGACTTGTGTAATCCATAATGCTGGTGAAGACAAGACAAAAGGATCTGGTGTCATTTTCACAAGTATTGCGATGATAGCCGTATAGAGTTTAATGAGCAATGGTGGTTCAAAACATGTGGAATCGTAGCCTAGCGACAACCGTTAAAGAAAACGGAACCAATTGATTGAAGCGTGTTTGTTATTAAGATTATGATGGTTGTAAAAAATATTGAACATTTTCTTTTCCCAATGATTAAGATGTATGAATGTTGCTTCGAGCAAGCCGACTTAGATGCTATATAATTTCAAGAGCCTTTTAGGTTTAAAAAATCACATTATTCAAATCTAAGTATTTTCAAACACACAAAAAACAAAAAATTAAACTAAGCAAGTATTACTTTACTTCGCATCTTAACACTTCTGGTGGTTGTCTCGACGAGGTATCTCGTCATTATCAAAACAGACTAGATCTCGATGGACGAGATATCGCGTCCTTAGAAAAAATTGGCCAGGTCTTGATCTCACCATCATAAAAAATCGACAATTTCCTGATGACGAGATATTTCGTCATTAGTAAAATTGGTCAGATCTTTATGGGCAAGATATCTCTTCGAAACAACTTGGAGTTTGAATCCTCCAAGAGGTATCGATCGAATACCTTGTCATCAATAACGCCTACTTTTTTATTGAACAAAAGCAAACTCCGCGTGCACCACAGAAGTACAACACGGGGCTTATAGAAATAAGTCGATTTAACAAAGAAACAGTGTAAAGCAATTTAACTAAAATTACAAGATTTTATGAACTTGACAAATGAGTAGAAAAGCAGATAAGATTTAACAAAAACATTGAGTTTCACTGGCCATGTTTTACCTAATTTTCTCAAATCATTTTTAGGCACGTTTTTGAATTTTTAAATGCAGGACAACTAAAAAGCAAATGCTCCACATCTTGTGGCTGCTTTTTAGAACACTCGCACATATCATTAGTCCGAAGATGAATCCTATATAGATATTTAGCAAAATTTCCATGGCCAGATAAAAATCGTGTAATTTTGAAGTTAGTGAAGAAAAATAATTCTGAGTTTAATCTATGCTTAATAGTAGGAAAACATTGTTTGGTGTGGCCAGCTTTCTCAGGCGAGATATACTCTTCGTTCCACTTAGCAACAGACTTGTCATAATATGAGGCTTTCAAGTAACACTTAGGAATGTTACAATTTCCATCAATTGCTAAATACAAAGCGTCTGGCTAAAAAATAGGCTCTTCAATTCCCATAAATTTCAGTGTCCACGCACATAGGCAAAGAAATCTCAATTCCTCTATTTTTAAGAGAACTAATTGTTAAAAGCGTTTCAACAACTAATTTTTCTGGGCTTGTAATATTCTTCAGTAAATGTAAAGAGAATTGCTACAAATAAGGTACTTTGAACAAAATTTACATTTTCTTTAAACCATCTAACTGCGAGATTAATACAAAGCAATTCTGCTTGAAAGATAGTGCATTCATTCCGGATACGATGTTTATAAAAGCCGCATTCGAAGTAGTCTTCAAGTAAAACAAAAGCAAGGCCAACATTGTTCATCTTACTACCGTCCGTAAAACAGCCTTTTTGAAAAAGCTTCTCCACATTTTTCTCGTACTTAATTAGATGAATTGGTTCTAAAACAACCGGATGAGGGATGTCGCAGAGAGGCAATTTTCCATCAACACAATCCATCGAAAAATCATTTAAAATCGAAGCATACAATTCATTTTTGCACTTAATTTCCAAGTCTAAAGGTGGAACTCCAGCTATAGAAGGATTCTCCGTTGAATCTTCCTCAACCTGCGTCTGTTTATCTTAGTCTCCAAAGCCTGTCCCCAGATCCGAGATGTATAAGATATGAAAGGCACAATACCTTGTTTATGCATAACTTTTAAAACCTCATTCCAAATGTATTTTTGGCAAATCGATACAGGCCAGTAAGGAGTTTTTTCGCATTTATTGGAAACATATTCAATATGCTTTTTCCATTTGAGTTTCTGTCCAGGAAAACACCAAGGTACTTAAATTGGTCAACAAATTCAAGAGTCGAACCCTCAAGGATCAAAGGTGAAATAACATCTTCATCCAAATTTCCACCGATAATCATAGTTTTACTCTTGGAAGAGTTGAATTCAAGTTTGTGAATGTTTGACCACTGAGAAATAAAGTTTAGCGCAGATTGTGCTCTCAAGATGATATTTTGAAGCTTTCCTTGAAAAATCAGCAGAATATCATCCGCAAATGCAATCTTGAAACAGTCTGAAAGACGAACTAAGAGATCGTTTATAATAATATTCCACAGACTAGGTCCAGAAAAAGAGCCCTGAGGACAATCTCTCTCTAAAGAACAAATTTTGCCTTCCGATCCGATAAAAAGTTCTGCAGTTCTTTCATTCAGAAAACTTCTAAGAAGGTTATATAAATTTTTCGGAATATCAGCATCTTTTGAATTCCGAATGATGAAAATATTGCCACTTTATGCTGATGATGAGATCAAGATCAGGTCAGTTTTTCTAATGACGATATATCTCGTCCTTCAAGATCTGAACTGTTTTGCTAATGAATTGATACCTCGTCGTGACAGTCACCAGGAGAGTTAAGACAGGGACACATCGGGTTTGTATAAAGAAAGTTGAATTAATTATAATATATATGCGTGTTATTACGAAAGTTGAAGCTGTAATAGCCATGTTTAACTTGATGGAATAAGCCTTATATATAGATTGTGACATGCTCCAAGATCTAGAATATTCTACTTTTTTAAATATTTAATTTGTACTTAAAGTATTAAGGATTTTCAATTACCATTAGCTAAGGAAACTAATATAATTACATAAAAAATGTTTCAGGGGTATATATGTACCATGTGATTCTGATACACGAAACAGTAAATTTTAGTCCACATTATTCTTTTATTACAGCATAACTTTTCAAGAAACATGACCATTCTTTTGAAGTAAAAATACCTAACTTCAGTTGTGCAAACGTGTAATAAATTCTTATAAAATATTACAAAACCTTTTTAATTGTTGCTTTAAGCTTTCGTTATCATATGTTAATTATGTTTAAATTAAATATATTATTGCATTATATATGTGCATATTTAAATTTAATTTTAATAGTGTAGTTTATATATTTAAAATTTTAACAATATTTCCCCTCTTTTCCTCATAGTTTCAGTTTCCATAATTTCTAGAAAAAGGTCTGAAAGATTTTTAGATAAACGGAAAACATTTTCAAACTGGAGAAGTTGTTTAACATCTAATTTAAGTTTGCGTCAAAAGCGTTTCCACAACATGGTAAAGGATTAATTTTAAATATAATTTGATTCATGTTCTCTCCTTTATACCTAAAGTTGAAAGTTTTGAGAACTGAACTGGATTCGAATTCCATTATTGCCTGTACTATATTTTATTTATCATGTAGTACTCACATAGTTGAAAGTTTTTCATTACATACTTGTATTTGTTTAATTTATGTACATTTGTTTTCTATGCTTTAGGGATATAATAAGTATTTTATCATAGCTCAGGTCTGTATGCGTATTGTAATGTAATATTATAACTACTATGTGTTATAATTCTATTGTGGAAGCTTCAAGTCCCCGTGAAACTCCTGATGCATAACTTTTCCATAGAATCGAGGTTTTCACCAATATTTTGATTTTTGTTGCACGATGAGTAAACTCTTTTATAGCTAACACTTCAGTTAACTCTAAATTTTGTTTCCCTTAACTTTTGATTTCTTTTTCCATAGCGAAAGAGAAATTCCCGCATCTGGGCTCAATTTCGAAAAACTCTGTTACACAGTATATTTAACTAAACAGCTGAAAACCATAATAGCGAAACGATATTCTATTCAATCTACTATTGAATAATATGTTGAAAGTATATACGGCTTTTGCTAAACTAAATTAGTATATTTGCTTAGATATTTTTCTTAATTTGACTATCAAATAAAAATTTAAGTTTAACTAATGCTTCTCATCGGTCACTCCATTTGATTCGATCAAAATATGAAAATTTTTGCACTCGATACAGATTGTTTGTTTACTCAGCAAAAACGTCTAATATGAAATACACATGGAAAAAACTGCAATAAGGAAAGGTTTAATTTGCTGCATATCCTACTTGGCATCTTTATCCTTGTAGGAAACTCGATGTTTTTACGTGTAATTAAATTAAAATTGGGTGAGTATATTATAAATATACTCACCCAATTATAATGTAATTGCTCTAAATATGAGAGTAAACCCACATTTTTGTTGCCTTACCTGAAATAGATAAGAAAATAGACTACACTTTATTTGAGACCTAAAAATAATAATTTGGAAATGGAGAATCGGGACTAACGATTGACTGTTATAGTTTTTAAAGCTTATTCTAGAATGTACTCTATTTACCACACAAAATTAACTTCTACAAATAACAATGTAGGTTTCACTCTGTAACAGTTCTTTAGAAACTCCGACTCAAAGCACTCAAATTAAAATACAAGATAATTTAAAAATACTCAATTAAAATATTCTTCGATCTATCAATCTTATCCCTGGACTAATCTACAATGAAAATACGGCACCTTAACTTTAACAAAATATTTTAAAGTTTATTTTTACTTTTTTAAATATGCAAACATATGCAAAATATGCATATGTTTTTAACAATATGCAAACACTTTTTGTTTAATAAACAGCTTTTTAATCCTAATTATAACACTTTATCGTGTTTTATATTCCTTGTA
The DNA here is from genome assembly GCA_933210815.1 of Meta bourneti. NCBI lineage: Eukaryota > Metazoa > Arthropoda > Arachnida > Araneae > Tetragnathidae > Meta > Meta bourneti. Next base: position 28,987,307 of record OW119934.1, read on the forward strand.
GATCTTTAAATCCTGAATGTCATTGAAGAATTGTTTTTGTTTTTCACGTACTCAAAAAATTACTAGCATTTTTTATTTAATACTGACTTTTATTGTTTGAAAAATGATTTGGAGAGTGCAAATTGCTTAAGTTTTAGTTTACGTTTTTCTAATGAGAGATTTTAGATCAGAATTCCACTTTTAACACTAATGTTTATTTTTGTTGGATACTGTTTTGAGTCCAACGCCAACAATAACGCCAACAATTTTCGTTCTCTAATATTCCTTATTATAGAAATCCTTCATTTTATATATAATATCTTGTATCTTCAGTAACTTGATAAAAGATATTAGAATGAAGGATTTGTATAGTCTAAATATCACCTATTTTTTCATACACACAGTTGACATTGTAGAGAAACAGCCGTGTTATGATGAAATTGCCCAATGATAAGATCTAAGTTTGACGCCAAATTTCTATCCAAATTTAATTTCGGATACCAAGTTTAAAGTCATTTGGATTTTCCATTTCTGAATTATCAAAATGGAAAATTGGAGCATCTAATATTAAATTAGCTTCCCAGATCTAATTCACTCTTCCGAAATAATCTTTCTTTCATTAAAACTTCTATTACATTACTTTTAAGGAACCCAACCCAATCTATATAGATTTAATTTTTAATATGCAATATTAATTATGAAATCAATGTTCGAAAAAGTTATGAATAGCAACATTCATATAATTAGAATTGAATTGGTTCAGGATTATCTTGCAAAATTTCAGGTCTGCAGATACTTTGCGTAGATTCGGATGGTAAAAAATATATTGCCATTTTACCCCAAAATTGTAAATTGATATTTATTTTCTTAAGCATCCCAGAAAAATCTTGAAATTTTTATGTATCGAGATTTACATTGGCCCTGATGTCGCATCAGAAGATTTTCAGGAGTTGGCCGGAAATGAAGTTTCCGGCGTTGAAGAATATGGGCTCTTCTTCAGATATCCATATCTCCCAGACTGGGGAACTTTACAAACAGGAAAGCATCACATTATCTGTTAGATCCACTCGGATCAGTCCGGATCGAGCATACGAGGACGGCAGAAAAATTATCTCCGCTTAGCTCCGTTTGTCTTGGGAGTGTTTCTGGGAAGGTCTCTTACAGGTCATCCACGCTCTATCAGACGCCTTTTTTTCAGAGTATTGGTGTATTTTTACACATTCCAGGAATCTGAAGAAGAATGCCTCTGAGTCGGATACCCATACTCAGACAGCTTATTGGCGTCTTGGAATAGATTTGTTCAGAAAAGAAAGGAATGAAACCACAGAAAAACTTGCAGCCTTTTAAGCTTGACGGATACCGTTAACTTCCTACTTTCTCTTTTTGTAGGTAGGAAGGAATCAGAGGCGACCACTTAGGGAAATGATTTTGGGGATAAGTAACCCCAGATGCTTCACACGAATGTGTGCTTTCGAAACACTATTGTTTACACACATCATTACTAATATTATCGGTATATTTGTAGTACTAATCCCTCGTGTTTTGGGGGCGAGTCCCAATCATAGTAACATTGGGACCCAAGGAGGTCGGGCACCCTAGGACTTGGGCGCTCATGGAAGGAACTCGTGAATCGTCATTAAATCTTAATAAGCAGACGTTGTTTATTGAGGAATAAAACGGAACTTAAACTTTTATATAGGGGCCTCGGTAGCCTGGTTGGAAGAGGAACGGATTAGCAACCGGAGGGCTGTGAGTTCAAATACAACCAAAGACCATCGTGTACAAAGGGGGCTGGTGCACGTTAAGTGTGTCGTGGCCCCAAATGTCCTCCCGTTGGCGGGGTTTGGAAGTTTGGAGAGAGGGGTGCCAGCTCAGGTGTGAACTCGTCATCTAACCGTGGTTCAAAATTACGTGGTGTTGTCCTCGGATCTTTCCTTTGGGGATTGATCCCGGACCGTCTTCAGTAGCCCGTTGTGTTGCTCCAGTGCAACGTTAATTAAAATACCTACCTATCTCTCAACTGTTATTAAAAATATATTTAAACAGGTAAGCAACGATATGCACACAAGTTCAAAAAATGGCCATTTTCTTTTTAAAATATCATATGTAACTATCTTTTTCCTCTACTCCAAAGTCAAGTATAATATTTATTTTTATTCTGCTTTTTTTACTTTCATATACAACCTTTCGCTCTCTCATTGGGATACTTTGGTGAATTGGAATATCCGAAACAGAACATTTCTCGTTATCAAGTTCTTTTTCTGATTCAAATAAGATCAGCTGTAAAAATCTTTTAATTCTGTATCACATAATCTGTTCTCAACAGCCGTGAAGGAGTCACCGCAAACATACACGACATAGCCACCAGAGCTTTTGCTCTCCACGTTTTCAGTTTTGTTTATACAGGAATAACAGAAATGTTCATTTAGATTGTTTTTTAATTTAGTTTGTTAATTAATGACGAAACGATATACGAGTAATTGGGGTTTCGTTGCTGCTTTATCTGTGTAATTGTTGTTTTACATTTTCTAAAGGTAAACGGTATTGGACGCAAACAATGTGCATGTTTTATATTTTTATAGAAGTTTTTTATTTTGTACTAGAAAAAGAACTGCGACAGTACATAAAATACATTTTAGCCATCCTACTTTTTTTAATACTGTATCGCTAGTTAGACAAGAGGGTTAAATATGCGACCATTTGTCAGTAAGATTATAAGCTCACATGATAAACTTCAAGAAAACATTTTAATCAAATATTTGTTAAACGTTTTGAATCAAAGCTTATTTAACAGAAAATGACCGAAGAGTGACAAACTAAAATAATTTAATTGAGGGTAAGGTGATAAAATGAATATTTTCAATTATTTGCTAAAATTTATGAATAGGACAATGGAGAATAAAGGAGATCACTCCGAAATATCTTATGGCGCTATATTATCCGGAGCCTCCTGTTTGTCAATTTTTGTATTTATTATAGATTATGACTTTTTCCAATGCATTTATTATTTGCTGTAAATATATGTTGCGCATAAAATTGTTACCTTTTAATTTGGCTTAAAATCTTTTCGCATTATATATATTTTCCCTTCGCTTTGTTAATTTTGTAATTTGAATATCTCGGCTATAATTTTCACATCTCCATTGTCAAGTTCTCCCCAGTTGTTCCCTGACACTCTTCACTCAACTGCCCTGCAATTTTTGACAGCTCTTCCCAAAACTACTCGCGTGAAACTGGTCACACAGAAGAAATGAATTATAGATTCGATGTATGGGGCAAAGATGTAAAAGAGAGTCTAAAAGTATTCGAGGGTATTGTTGGTTGGGTTGGATTTTATGGCTCAAGACCATATTTGGACGAGCTACACTGGAAAACGCCAAGTTAATAGACGTACACACAGAAAGAAAGCTTTACTGACACAGAAGAGAGAAATACATCCAGGGAGGAATCGAACCTGAGCCGCCTACAGCTCGCACGCTGATAGCTCTGTGGGAAAATCCACTGTGCCATGGCAACCCTATTCGAAGTATGGATTCATTAACGTGAATAGGCCTTATTTGGTAATGGAGAAGTGAAAATCGCATCTCTGACAAGCAATATTCATATTGCACGATTGAACTGAGTGTGGGAAGTGAAATCCAATAGAAAATATATCTGATGGTTAGTTAGTTAGTTATTTTAATTAACGTCGTACTGGAGCAACACAACGGGCTATTGACTGACGACTGTCCGGGATCAATCCCCAAGGGAAAGATCCGAACACAACACCACTTAATTTTGAACCACGGTCAGATGACGAAGCAACACCTGAGCTGGCACCCCTCTCTCCAAACTTCCAAACCCCGCCAACGTGAGGATATTTGAGGCCACGACAGATTTAACGTGCACCAGCCCCTTTTGTACCCTACGGTCTTTGGTTGGATTCGAACTCGCACCCCTCCGGTTGCTAATCCGTTACTCTTCCAACCGGGCCCTTCTGATGCTAAAGGATTTAAAGCTAAACTATAAAGGTGAAGATTTAGGCACACACGCAATTGTGTAGAATCCCGATTTTACTTTTATCTTGTGTTGATCACACCCGTCCTTTAACATTATTTATGCTATAAGTTTCGGACGTCTTGTTAGAAGGCGTGAAGCAACTATTGAACTAATGTTGAAAACTCTTTTTTTTTCCAGAACTCTATTCGTCACAATCTATCGCTGCACAAAAAGTTTCGAAGGATCCGAAACGACGCCACTGGTAAAAGTTCTTGGTGGACAGTTAACGCAGAAGCGGGCACTGGGAGATCAACGAGGAGGAAAGGTTCCTCCAGAAGAAAGCGAGGGAAAGGAATCCCCCAATGCGCACTGGAAAACATATCGATTCCGCTTCTGTTTAAGAATAATAGATGCAAGATTCTTGGTAGCAGTCAACCACAACGAAATGTTTGGGGAGTTAGAGAACATTTCAATGCGTGGAACAACTCGAGCCCACCAACAGGATCGCCAGAAAACACTTCGCAATCTAGCTCTTCACCGATCCTGTCAGATGAAAGTCGTTCCAACTCGATTCCCGAAAATCCGCTCGATTGCTATGATAGTTCAATGTACTATGATCCCTTTTCGGAAAGGAAATACTTTTCACCCAATGCCTATCAGTCTAGTCAGATGTATACGGAACAGTTTTCATACGGTGGTATACAGGGTTCTTACCGAGCTTCTCTCCAAGAACAGTTCATCTTCCGCCAAGCAGAGGCCAAACCAGCAGAAAATAAAACTACGGTGAGGGATTACTTCATGAGTCCTCATCATCTTAGTGGCAGCTACATTACAATCGAAGAGGAGAAAGATAAAAACAATTTTTGTCATGAAATTGAAACAGATGTTGGTATTATGAGCGTTTTTACACACATTAAAGATGAAGATAAATCTAAGCAAACTTCAACGAGAGAAAGGGATTCCGAGGAGGATGTAATGGACTTTCTCTTAAAGGCAGATGTCTCTGATATTGATAGCTTGAATTCGATTTTGAATGAAATTCGAAACATTCAAAATGAGTGTGATGCATCAAGCAACCCAAAACCCGACTCGCTTACCCAAGATTCGAAATCAAGCAATAGGGAATATTCTGGATTGCTCTCAAGCCCTTTAAGCGACGTAAAAGGGGTGTGTGTTGATAAATCAAACTTACAGATACAAGCGGCAGATCAGACAGATAACTTACTGAGAGGTACAAACACTCGAAATGCGCATTCTTCGCTAGAGGAAGAGGCTAGAACATCGCAAAAAAATGTTCTGCTCGATTCTACTCTCGCTTCAAATCGTTTGGAAGGGAGTCAAGATTCAGTTACCTATAGTGACTCAAACAAATTTGATGAAAGGTCAAATGGCTTAAATACCAAGCATATTGAAACGGAGGATTTAGGCTTAAAATTTAGAGATCAAATTATTCGAAAATGTAATTCTTCTCCCATAGATGTTTATTACAATAGTCAGATATACCAATCGAAAAACTGGGGGAATTCTATAAATTCGAACGCATGTGAAAATTCTAGGTTATTTGATCCAGAAAGTATTATTTCTTACGATGTGCCAATCAACGGATCTTACCAATCAAGTTATGATTTTACAGACACGGTTGTTAATAACACATCATTAACACAAACAGAATTCATTGAAAAAAATAGTCAAAGCGATACCACAAAAATACACAGCCAAAGATTTATAAGAACATACGAGCAGAGCTCAAGTGGACTCAAGTGTAATAACTCCGCTCCAACTTCAACAGTCCAATCAGTCAATGAAAACTTTGATATTTCAAGGACTAAAATTGCTCAAGGTTTTACAATTCGAAGTGCAGATACATTTGAAAGCGATCTCCAAATTTCAAGTTCTAAACGTGAAAACTGTGTAAAATCTATCGATAACGAGACTTTCTCAGCACCCATGCTGAGTTTCTTGCCATCAAAAATTGAAAATTGTCATAGTTCAAACGAAGCAGCAAATGTGGTTCCATTTCAACATAAGACAGAAAATATTAATACTTTAAACAACAGCGATTCTTTTTTCCCGGACTCTATCTTCAGTTTCATAACATCAGAAACGGAAAATTGCCATAGTTTTTCTGAGACCGAAGATATGTACGATGCTACATTTCAACAACAGACAGCAAATGCTTCTACAATCGACGACGATGAAACGTTGCCAGTATCAGTGTTGAATTTTACAGATTCGGAAACCGAAATTGATTGCTCTGAGGAAACGAACATTCTGACTACATTTTCCTCAGAAAGAAACGAAAGTGAAAATAGTCACAAAATTAGCAAATCAGGGAGAGATAAACAAAATAATTTCCTTTTTAGAGACGCTATTGACACTGATTTTTTTTCAAATCCTTTTCTTCCTATAGATATAACCAGCCAAAATACTGTTCCAGAGAAAAATGCTTTAACTGAAGCTACTTGTACTGATGCATCTACTTCTTTCAACTCCGAAGTTCTAAATAACCTAGCACCACTGAGGAAGTGTCATCAAATTGCTTTAGATGAGGTATTTGAGGAAATATTACACAGGAAATCTAACTATACGAAAAATAGCATTGAGAATGCTGTTCTGGAGATTGCCGAAGAGCTGTTTGAGGAAGAAATGCCCTGTGGCTTTTCGTCGAACATGGAAGAAAAGGATAAGGAGGATACGATTTCCTTTGACGAGGATACCGACTCTTACACATGTGTTGAGTCCATCGATGTTTTCCCGGACGATTCACTTGCATCGGTTCCAGTGCAAAAAAATAAACAGGAATAATCAAATCGCCAATGAAAAGTCAGATGAGAGTCGAGGTGAAAGCAGTATGGAAAACACAATTGAGTGTATAAAGGACAGTCCTATTCCAGGAACCAAAATTTTGTTCTACTCTTCGGTTTCATAATTGCGGATACTGAAACTGATGTTTAAGGTTTAATTACCTAGACAACAAATCTTTTTGTTGCCAAAATATATTCATTGACTGTAAGTAATTTATCTCACACTGCGACACTGCACCTTTGCGGTTTACCATACATTGAAAACAACAGACTGAGGAAAAGAAGGTTACAAACTATAGTTTTTTGTGATAATTTCCCTTCTTCCTCATAAATATTTCGAAATCCACTTTTTCTCTCAAAAATCATTGCTCGGGGATTTAGTTTCCTCGGCGAATTTATAACCTTTACTTAACTAGTCTAAGAAATAATGAAACAAAATTTGAAAAACAATATACCAAATGTCAAGAATTGTAGTTTTGAAAAGCCCTTTGTACTTGTAGTATCATATTATGATATCGCGTGACCATAATAGAATAGCAAGTACAATTATCTTAAAGCATCACAGCATGGCTTTCGTGTCTGAATATGCATTGAATAAAAAAGAAAATGCATCCATTCCTGAACCTACAGTTAACCTGAATTTAGGGATAGAAATCATCTAATATCTCAACGATTCATTCTATTGTATTAGAATATTACTATTTACGAATCCTAAATTTCGAAATAAAACACTTATTTACAAGGGTTAGAGCCCTTTTGTGTCTAGTTTATAATTATAGAATGGTGAAAATTGAGCTTCGAAGGGAAGAATGTAAATACGTATGAGTACTCTAAAGTGCCGTCCTATGTTTATAACGTCGAAAAGTTGAACCATCGGATTTAGAAACATGTACATTTCCTTTTCTAAAAATGCACCCTCCTTATATAATGTATTGTATTGAAATTGTACATATGTTTGAAACTGTATTTATTAATGTGCATACTATTGCTTGATTACTAATCTTTGATATTTTGTTTTGTTTAGTGAACGGATTTATAAGTTTTTAATTAACACAGTTTCAATCTTACACTTATTGTAACTACAAATTTTCATTCTACATTATCAAATCAAAAATATCTCAAATTTTACATTTAAATTTTATGTTGCGAAATAGCGATGTTTCATATAACGATCGAGACAATTTACATTTGATAGTTATAAAGATAGGTAAGTTTTCGAAAACTTTTCGAGAAAATAAATTTTTTAAATCTTATTTACATTCTATGTAAATGAACCAAAAAGTTTACACTAACAAATTCTATACAAAAGTAAATAAGAGTTATATCAGCTCCTGATCTTACATATTATTTTAATAATCTACAATTATTTTTTGTATAAACTTACAAAAACAAGTAATTTTATAAACATTTATACACGATACGAAATAAATATATTTTTAAACTTGGTTTTTAAAGATCCATAAAATAATATACACATACAGTATACATGCAGAGAACTATCCATTTGACAACTACTCCAACTGCCTTTTGTACTAGAAATTGCAGAACAATTAGGTAAAAAGGCATACATTGGTAACTAAGTTACACCATTTTTGAATCAACGTAAACTAGAAAAAATTAACTATTCTAACAGCTTTCTTGATTAAGAAAATAATGAATTTAGTTTTAATTGATTGAATTTCATCAAAAATAATAGCATCTAAGCTTTATATGAGAATTAGTAAGAAATGAATGCTTTATTTATTAAATCAAAGCGCATCTAATAAACATTGCTAGATAATTAAATAACAGTGTATTTAAATAGGAATAAAAAGGACAATTTCAAATTTTATTTTAAAACCAATCATTAATGTAAAGAGAAAATAAAGATACAAGAAAGAACCAGTTGAAGTTGTCGCATTGAATGTCCATATCCGTATACCTAATTTCATTGAAATTGGAGAATGAACAGGAGCCTCATTAAGTATAAGAAATACTAAAAAATTAAATTTCTTTAGCATATTTTTCTCAAATAAAAGTCGAATTACATCAAATAGCTATTTTGATTTCAGAAAATTTTCTTACTAAATTTGGGACTAAAAGGCGTAATATTTCATCAATAAAATAAAGCATTTTGTTTTTCACAATAAATACAAATATTTATGCTGAATGTATATTGAATAATAGCATTGTGTAAATTTGATTGTATACACTATGTAATAATGGTTTTTCGGAAACCTGGAACTTTTTTTCACATCATATACAACGTTTTGGGTCGTAAAACATCAAATTTATTTCCCATTTATGGCATAAATTAAAACATTTTTAACTTCCATTATGTGTTAATTTCAATCAAAAGCTAATACTTTTTATAGTAAACTAACCAATAACAAAAGTTTACAATTCTAGGGTTATTTGAATTTTAATTTAAATATGAATCTAGTATTAGGGAGAAATTCTTAAAGTTTACGAGCACATAAATAATAAAGTTCATAAATGAATCGTCCTGTTCGAAAAGGGAATAACTCGAGATTTTGGAGTTCTGTTTTTTGACTTGTATTCTATGTACTTATATTGACAATTTCTGAGCGACTGTAGGGCATATTTTCCCCATAACTATCTCACGATTGTATCCCTTTTGGCTCAAGAGGAAAAAATCTTGGATTATAGATAAAAAATCATTAAGAGAAACTGAAAAATTCGAGATATTCACTTTTCAAACGATTCAAATATGAGAACAACAGATTTTGATAACTATATATGAACTAAATATATTCTACTTTTGAATTAAAATCACTTTTCTCAATGTTTAATTGCTAGTTTCAATAATTGCCAAGCTACTAAGTTAATATACCTCTATTATACTTTACAATAAACTTTGATTTTAAAGTAATTTTAAGTGTTATGTAAGTGAATACCCCTATTTTGTGTGCGGTTTCACAATAATCTTGTATTTCAAAGCAACTGTTTGGAAAGATAACTGTTTATCGATTGTATATATGTATCCTTTTAATTTTATTACATTAATAAACTAGATTGGAAATCCTAATTTTTATTTTGTAATAACTACATCATATTCTGTACGAGGTCTGATAAAAAGCATCCGACCTTTGATCAGAAAAATACGACTTCTTCACATATTTATTTTTTCAAACCTAGTCTCCTCTAAAATAGACCTTTTCTGAGTCGACACACTTCTCCCAGTGGTTCTTTTAGTACGGAAGTATTTATCAATGTCACTTCTTGAGATTTCCATCACGTGATCTTTGATATTTTGGGTGTTTCTTGATATTTTGGGTGTTTCGAAATCTTGCCCTTTGAGTGTCCTCTTGAGCATGGAAATCGGCCTAAAATCAGATGGAGCCATATCTGGAAAGTAAGATCATCGAACCTATGTATAGCCACATTTGGCTGAAATAAATCTGAGGTGTGATGTGTTAGCCGATGAATTAGGGTGTGGGTTCCTTAGCCACTTTTGGCAAGTTGTGGTCTCTCATCCAATAACTTCTCGTAGACGATGGATAACAGTCAGGTAATATTCATTGTTGACCATTTGTCCATAAGGAGTGAATGATGGAGCCATGTGAGGGTTTTTCGCCACTTTCGGTGAGGTGTGGTCTCTTTCACCCAATAACTTCTCATAGATAATGGATGAGTCAGGTAATATTCCTTGTTGACAGTTTGTCCATAAAGAGAGAATGATGGAGCCATGTGAGGGTTTTTTCGCCACTTTCGGTGAGGTGTGGTCTCTTTCATCCAATAACTTCTCATAGATGATGGATAACAGTCAGGTAATATTCCTTGTTGATTGTACATAGAGCGCAGTCGTGATGAACCAGGCCCTGATTTTCAAAACCTTGTTAACAAAATCTTCAGGTTACTTCGGGATTTCCGAGTCTTTTGCTATGAAACCCTCGGCGTTTAATATTGAAATAACTGTACCTTTATTCTCACAAAAATCTCACAAAATATTATCGCATTCTTTTTGATCAACCTCGTTCTGTAATTCATATAGTATTTTTTCTGTAAAATGTACTTTTATAATGTGTGTTTCTTAAAAACCTTTGAAATTGATAATGTAATAACAAAATGTGAGAGTCTTATCTATTAAAGTTATATGTATAGAGATATATTAAAGATCTATCAAAAATTATTTTCTACAAGATTTGGAAAAATTATAATGCATTGCACTCTGTCCATTACGTTTGCATTTTAATATTTTTTATAAGATTATATATTCATCTGATGCACAAGATCTCATAAAGAACTCCACCAATGAGAAATCGCACTGCTATCAGACTTTTATAACATGTGTATTTGAAAATTGTTAAAAATGATACACAATAGTATAAGTTGAATTAGTTTAAAGCTCGCAAGTAGAAATTGATTACAACAGTTAATTCTAAAAGATTATTTTGATAGGTGTCTACAAGCTCTGAGAAATATCTTATTTGTAATGCAAAATATTTACTTGACTATGCTATTTCTCTGTGATATTATTGTGATTTGTTTAATAAAATGCATTGAAAATGTGTTATGCTCATTCTGTAAAGTATATGAACATAGTTATTCACAAGACAATATTTTAAGATTTCAATATAATACAGATGTTAGGGAAAAGTAAATGACAAAAATGAATATCACATAAAATTGTGTTGTTTCCAAAATACTTCATGCATTTTGCTTGCATGAAAATTCATAAATTTATGCCAGCATTTTTATCCTTGCTAAAAATCTCCGAAGTACTCATTCAGTCTCTTCTACAGGAAGATTCCTAAATTTACCAAAAACTGAATTGCAATCTGATTTGCTCTAGTTTCTTGAACTCGAAATCGCCTTCTTTCCTACAACGAAAAGATTTTCGGTGAAGTTCGTCGTTATTGTCCGATATTCTTATTTACAGCATCTTCACTTATGGAAAAATTAATGTCATAAAAAAGAATGCATGATAAAACTTAATTATGCTAACAATGTCACTTTCGTAATCCACTAAACGTAGAAAATCGGAACTTTTCAGCCTTAGTTGGCTCAATCGAAACATGTAGCCACAAAAAGAACATAAACATGATTCAGCATGACCTTAAAATGGAGAGAGCATCGTTGATGTTTAGTACATACTTAGAGGCCGTTTCTGAAGTTTTGATTATTGATTGTACTTTTCTTGCGGTAGCACTTGTGACACAAATGAGTGGAACTGCTGAACGTGAGGGAAATTCCCAAAGTCCTTTAGATTAGCATCAATTTGCTTTTGATGAAGAAAGTGAATAGATTTGAGCTTAAACAGATAAAGTGATATTTTATTAAGGCAATGATTTAAAAATCTCTTTTTACCCTCCAAGTGGTTTCTACGAGATATCTCGTCCATCAAGATCTGATCAATTTTGCTAATGACTAGATATCTCATCATTGTCGATTTTTTTATGATGACGAGTTCAAGATCTGGTCAATTTTCTTCTAATGACGAGATATCTCGTTCATCAAGATCTGGTCAGTTTTGTTAGTGACGAGATAACTCATCGAGACAACCACCAGGAGTGTCAATTCCTTGTACATTTATCTAGTTTGTCTGGCAAGTGGTACTGAAGAAACCCTTTCCTAAGCATGTGCTTATTTTCCTTAATGGTTTATCGAGTCCTGAATGAACCACATTTACCTATAGAGGCAGGGTTTGTGTCTGTTCTTATTTTCGTTTCTTTCCCCTTGAGTTAATTACGCAAATATATCAGATTTTTAGATACAGATATCAGATATGTCAGCTGATCAGCACAGTAACCTCGTCTGGCACAGTAACCTGGTAACCTACCTGAAAATTTCCAGTCTCTTATTGTAACTTCAAAAACCTTGTGTTTATACATCAATAAGAGCAGCCAAACACGAGCTACTTAAATACCACTATAAGAACAACGAAATTTTCCAAAACAAATAGTGTTGGAAGCTTTTTCTGTCAAGCTAAATGTAGCCAGTGATAGTGTTTCTGCAGCGGAACGTGTTTCTTGTATGTATTCCGAACATGACGTCACTTGGTTAGTTTTTCGACATATTACCAATAAAAATTCCAAAGAATAAATTCAAGATTGATATGTGATAGTTGATTGGTCAACGCCAATTAGATTGAACGCCAAGCGTCGCCAAAACGACGATAAACTGCATTTTAATGTGATCCTGATATGTGTGTGTGTGTGTGTGTGTGTGCATCATGCGAGAGCATTTGCGTAGTGGAAGCAAAATTTCCTTTTTCCGTCTGGTTTGTTTGTTTACACTGAAAATCCTTCTCATAGATTTACTATAGATGCAATATATTGAAGAATTGGTATTGAATGTTGCATTGTGTCTAGCTGATAATTTTTAAATATTTGATCACATACATTAAACAAATCATAAATTGTTCCCTGAACCTTCTTTTTAACCTCATGTAACATTAATATTTAAGCTAAAAACTAGTTAATACGTTGAATCTAGGTAGAAGTGTTTGCTGCCGTGAGTGATAAGTAGGTATCAAACGAAATCCCAGTCTAATTTCGACTCCCGCAGTGACCTGCTTCCTACCGAATAAAAAATATTTCCTTTGAAAACAAGACTTTCCCCTTCTGCGATCGGAAAGGATAAACTATTATTTTCCATGTGCAGTATACGATTCCAATTTTTGTCAGAAAGAGATCAATTTAGAATTGTTTACGATGACCCTAGGATGATCACAGCGGAATTTCGCTTAATATTAGGAATTACAGAATTTTAAGATTTTTGATTTTTTCTGTATTTATTTACTTAGTCTTTGAGTAAATTTTACTTCTTTGGATACATCGATACTTCAAATCGCGTCATTATACTGTCATTTTTCAAGTTATACGCGAACCACCCATAGAAATGAACTCTTATGAAAAGTTACACATACGGCTATAAGATTTAATCTTAGTGTATCTAAGTAGTAACGATGCAAACACATGGCATTGCTTACGGTCATCTAACATGATCTCAATCCAGATCTTGCATTTCGTCCATAATAGAGGTTTACTCATTTTCAGATGTTGGAGATGAAAAATTGCAGGCCTTGACTCTCAAATGAATACACTTCGCGAATCAGTAATCAGAGAGCAGACCACTGATTTCTTTTAATAAAATTCTTAAAAATATCAATTTTGTGAATTTTGAACTAAAATGTTATTCATGTACTAATAAATCTATTATATAAAATTCATATCTATATTATAGTTTAGAACACTTTCGAAATATATTTCTGTCTATCGGCATTTAAAAGCTTTTAAATGTGGCTTACATTAATAGGGTATCGTATTGATAACTCTAAATTATAAAATAGACAAAGATGTAAAATACAAGACTAAATAGATTTTCTTATGTATTATTATCCAAATGAACAGTAAATTACTTTGATAAAACTATAGTACTATGTTGTGGATCATCATGTGATAATTAGTTCAAGTGAGAATATTATGAGATTTGCCTACACTAAATTGATGGCTGAATGTAAAGTACACTAACAATTCATAGTTTGATTGAGAAAGATTCTAAAAGTTATAAATGTTAAGAAATAATTATTAAAGTTAAGTAAATCAATAGTGGCAACACTAGAATTGTTTTTTTATGTTCTGTATCGTATGCATGCTTGTGATTTTTTAGTCCTAGCTGCCTGTTGTAGAATTATTGTTTTGCTGCTACCATGTTCGTCCTCAATAAACTAATTTTGCCATAAACCAGTGTGTTGCCTCTGCATTAAAAACCTTCAATAAATATGTTAGGAATCTACCCCTATTTAGTATTAACAAGTCTTCAAGTAAAAAATATTGAATAGTTAAGGAATGATCGGAGTTAAAGGATATTGTGATTATAATTGTGTTTATTTCCAATGGCTAGGGCACAATAATAATACAAAAGAAATATTAAACATAACAAACAATGACAGTATGAACTAAAAAAATAGCACACATCCAGAAACAACGAAAAATAAAGAAAAGACTGATTTGAAACCAAGACAATTAATCAAACAATAATTTAATCATCGAATTTCAATAACACAGTATATATGATGTGTACGCATGAGCTGAACACATTCTAGTAAGAATGTTAAAGATAAAAACATTTAAATTATTTAAATTGGTAATCTGTTGTTTAATATCTCTGTATGGATCGTATGGTGTAATTCGTGAAATCGTCAACCCTATTTTATCGATTAAATCATGATAAGGTACCGTTGCGAATTTTAACCAAAAATTCTCCTTTATTTAATTTGAAGCATCAATTCAAAATATTATATTTATTGTTTACTTTTTATCAGTAGTAGGAAACTATCAGCACTGAAAAAGGACATTAGATTGCTTAAATGTGCTTTGAGTAGTTTCATTAGAAAAAGAACGTAATAAAACTTATTTTCTTATGTAAATAATTTTACTCTCCAAAAAGAAAGATTACATTTCCCAAAGATTAAAAGACATGGTGATTGAATAAATATTTTTTGAAAAAGCATCTTCCTAGCGTTCCACTAATCAAGAACTTCAAATTTTTGTGAATGAAATAAAAAAAATAGAGAAAATAGTAAAAATATATAAAATTCCATTTTCTTTATTTGGAAACAAAGTTATTTTCACCACGATCTACAGATAGTACTGGATATAGTAACGTTAATATTTCTTGGTGGTACCAAGTTAGAGTAACACAACTTTTAAAGGAATAGTAATTACAATTCAAAATACCCCAAAAAACTGTTACGTTACATGCTGAAAATTTTTGCTAACACATAAATGCAAAGCGAAAATTTGCTTCATCCCGAAAATTTTAATTTAATCAGTCACTTTTTAGCTCCTGAACATTTGTTTCCAGTTTTTGAGGATGCAAATAGGACCAAAAGAAGCGTTTCGTAGAAAGTAGCTAATATCTTTACTTCCAGTCAAAAATGCTCACGCATGAACGTCGCAGTTCAGCCATTCAATAATGGTATTGTTTATTCAGCATTTTTTGTGAGGAACTTTTTCACTAGTGTGAGATTAAGTTATGTCGATAATGGAGTACCATTTGAATTATCTTCAGAAAGTTGATTACGAACACGTTTCCCCAAGACCTACTGATAGTGAATTGAACTGATTCCCAGGGTCAGTAGTCTTTAGCAATTCGCCACAAGTAGAGAATTGCTAAAGCTTGTTAAATCATTTTAGGTCGTCGTTCTTATTACACGTGTTCTGAAAATGAGCATGCATTAAAAAAAGCTTGTCTTCCTGCAAGGTCGTTGAGCAATGGAAGTTCCCTGCTCTTTACATTATATTCTTAAGTATCTATCGAAATTGGCTAACTCTAACTGATAATACACTGCTGGCCACCCAAATTGCAACACCAAGAAAGACAAGAGATATCACAACAAAATTTATTTTGTAGATAACATGTTGACCAAGTATCAAATGATTAAATTTATAGACTTCTGTGAAGTGTGGTTCCAGCCAAAATCAATAGCCAGAGTAGCCGCCATTGTTGGAAATCACCGCTGCCACACGCCTCGGCATTGATTCAAAGAGACTTTGGATGTGTTCTTGGGGTACAGCAGACCAAGCAGCTTCCACACGTTGCCAAAGTTGATCTGGTGTGGCAGCTGGGGATGTATTCTGGGTCAATCGTTGAGCAACCATGGACCACATGTTTTCTATCGGCGAAAGATCCGGAGAGCGAGCTGGCCAGGGAAGCAATTCAATCTGGCGATTGACGAAGAACCCTTGGACAATGCGTGCTACGTGTGGTCGCGCATTATCCTGTTGAAATATGGCTGTGGGCAAGCCCTGAAAGTAAGGAAGGACAACTGGCTCCAACACCTCGGAGATGTAGCGTTGGCTGTTTAAAGTACCGGCAATGCGTACTAGAGGAGTGCGAGAGTGATATCCAATACCGCCCCATACCATAATACCCGGTGCAGGACCAGTGTGGCGGTGCATAACGCAGCTGTTCAGCATCTTCTCTCCACGGTGTCTCCAGACTCGAATCCGACCATCGTGGTGTTGCAGACAGAAGCGTGACTCGTCAGTAAAGACAATTTCATTCCATTCTGCCGTCCATATCCTTCTTTCATCGCACCATTGGCGGCGGAAACGTCTATGGTTCTGCGTCAAGGGTAGACGAAGCAATGGACGTCTTGCGGACAGACCACTCTGCTGTAAACGGCGTCGAATGGTACGCGCAGACACTGGATGATGTGGTACAGACTGAATATGCTGTGCTATGGTTCGTGATATGGCTGAGCGATCCGTCACTGCCATACGCACAATATGCCTGTCATCACGTGAAGTGGTGCACTGAGGTGGATGCGATCGAACACGTCGGTCCGACGTACCCTCCTGCATCCAACGATCACATATCCGCATTACAGTTGTTTGGTTTCGTCCAACACGACTACCGATTTCCCTGAAAGATAATCCACAATCTCGGTAGGCCACTATCCTTCCTCTGTCGAACTCGGATACTTGATCAAAAGATGATCGCTGTTTTCTACGAGGCATAATTGATCGTTTTTTTTGAAAAAACCACAAGAAAAACACAATTGCCGTACTTGAAATCGTCGAAATCTCCAAGCCTTAAATAGCGCTTTGAAGTGGCGCCACAGGCGCGCGTGATGTGCGTCTGCGCTGAAATTCTAATCATTTGCATATCTCACCTCCGCTAATGCATGTTGTAAATTTCATATTATTTGCATGCTTCCTTCAGGGTGTTGCATTTACGGTGGCCAGCAGTGTAGATGGCACTACTTTTGCTGACAAACATTTAGCGCGCAATAAATAAAACTGATAAAAAATATTATCTTCGAAAGTTAGGCTGGACAGTAAATATGACATAATTCGTGAAGTTCTGCACCGGTTGTGTTATGTATCGCTTACAAGTCCAGAGAAAGACGCGTCGAGTCAGGAAGAACACAATAGACTATTTTATTAGATATCAGATCTCAGTCACATAATCCACAATTCAAAACTCGTTGCCACTTAAAGTTACATAAATGCTAATACACAACATTCCTCTCCCTAGGTAGAGTAGTTCTTTAACCAGGTACGTGGGTGTTTGCTCCTAGTAGGTCTTGATGGTAAGGCAGGTCCTGGAATGGGCTTGGGCTGTTCATCCACAGTCGAAGTGTCCGGAGGGTCAGTGGCTGCCCAAATGATTCTGAATCTTTGTGCCCTTCTGATGGAACGTCCAGGATCACTGGCGATGGATAATTGGTAAGAGTCCACAAGCTTCCATCGGACTCTGGTATTCTCAGGAACATCTTGGCATCTTCTAGGTTGATCGATGTGACGTTTTCAAACAATTCCTTGGTTTGTCTGCACCTTATACGAAGTAAATCCGATTACTTCAGTTATGGTTGCTGGTACCCATTTAGCATGTGGGGGAAACCCTCAAGCATATACAGGATCTAAAGGTGCAAACACTCGAAATCTAGCTGCAGTATTTTGATCTTGCCTAGACTCAGAAAAATCTGGATGCAATTTATCCAAGCATGTCCTCAAACGAAGGTTCATTAACAGTTCAGTAGGCGAAACTCCTGTGGTGGTGTTAGGAGTAGCATGTTGTGCTAATAAAAACGATGCTAGTTTCAAGTTCCAATTCCCCGAAATAATTCTTCGTAGAGAATCCTTTGTAGTTTGAACCATCCGTTCCGCTTGACCATTTGATGATGGATGTCTAGGTGGAATCAGGATGTGACGAATACCATTATTTTCAATGAACACTTGAAATTCTGATGAAGTAAATCCTGTGCCGTTCTCTGAAACAATGGTATCGGGTATTCCGTGCGTACTGAACAGCTTTCTCAGTACTCCAATTGTACATTTGGAATCGGTTGATTGAACTTTGACTACCTCCAACCATTTGGAGTATGAATCAACAACAATCAGGAACAATGCTCCCTGGAAAGGACCAGTGTGAACAGTGTGCACTCTTGACCAAGATTTCTTTGTCCATTCCCACGTTATGGATGTTTTAAGTGGTGCATGTCTAGTCTGTTGACAAATATCACAATATTCAGTGTCTACAATCTGCTTGTCCATCCCTGATCACCATACATAACTGCGGGGAAGGGCTTTGGTGCGCACAATTCCTTGATGAGAATCATGAAGTGTAGCCAGCATTTGATCTTGAGCTTTCGTAGGTAACGCAACTCTGCATCCCCAGAGTGTGAACAACCCTTGTGAACCGAAAGTTCAAGTTTTCTCTGAAATAATGGAGCAAATTCTTCCCTTGGCTTCTCTGTTGACCATCCCCTCCATACCAAATTGAGCACTCGTGAAAGAACAGGATCATGTGCAGTCATTCGGGCGATATCTTTGGCTTGGAGAGGCGGTTTGTGCAGTGCTACCAGTAGTAAGATTTTCATTGATGATTGGTTATCCTTTATACTCTGCGGGTGCTGAAAGCGACTAAGTCCGTCTGTATTAGAAATTGCCTTTTCTGGCTTGTACACAAGATTGTAATCGTAGGAACTTAGTGTTAAGGACCACCGCTGCATCTTTGGTGATAACATAGATGGTGTAGGTTTGTCACGAGCCAACAGTCCCAACAGTGGTTTATGGTCAGTACGAATTTTAAACTTGTGACCATAGAGATAATTGTGGAATTTCTTAACCCCTTGAATGATGGCTAGAGCTTCCTTGTCAATTTGTGCATACCGACGTTCAGTTGGGCTTATTGTTCTCGAGTAGTATGCAACTGGTGCTTCGACTCCTTCTGTCATCTTATGACTTAGGACAGCTCCAACACCATACGGAGAAGAATCGCAAATAAGAATGATTGGCTTCTTTTCATCAAAATCTACGAGAAGTGTATCAGCTGATAATAATATTTTTTATCTTCTCGAAAGCCACTTCATGATGTTTGTTCCACTTCCACTGTGTTCCTTTGTCAAGCAGACGATGAAGAGGTTCAGCCACCGTTGCCTTGTCATGCAAGAATACATGATAGAAGTTGAACAGATCAAAGAATGCCTGGAGTTCTTCCCTCTTTGTAGGGGTAGGTGCTTCCTGGATAGCTTTAACCTTGTCTTTAGTAGGTCTATACCCTTCTCATGAATTTGATATCCCAAGAATTAGATACTAGAAGCTCCGATGATGCATTTTTCTCGATTGACTCGCAATTCAGAATCAGAGAAAAGACGAAGGACTTCTCGAAATCGTTCGGCTAATTCTTAAAATGTTGAACCCTTGATAAGGACATCATCAAAATATGGTAATACTCCAGGAATGTTAACTAATAATGTCTCGATGAATCGCTGAAATATTCCAGGAGCTGAAGATATTCTAAACTGTGTACGTTTACATTTGAATGCTCCACGGTGGGTTACAATTGTTTGTGCTATTGCAGAAGGCTCATCGTCAATCAATTTGTAAGTAAGTTTGGGACAGATCAAGTTTGATAAAATGACGACTTCCCGTCAGTTCGGCAAGAATTTGGTTAACAGCAGGAACAGGATAAGGATGATTTCCTAATGCCTTGTTTATTGTGCATTTGTAATCTCCACACAACCTAATTTCACCATTAGCGTTAAGGACAGGAACAACTGGTGTCCATTCTGAATAGTTCACAGGTTCAAGAACTCCTTGGTCTTGTAATCGTTGCAATTATTTCTCAATTTTAGGTCTCAGAGCAAATGTACAGTTATTGCCTTCAATTGAATTGGACGCACTGTGGGATCTAAATGTAGTTTTATTGGAATGCCTTTAAAACTTCCCAATTCTTCCTTGAATACGTCAGGAAACTCACACGAGACCTCATCTAATGTTGAATTTCCTATGTTATGGATTCCTGTCACTTTGATTTCTAGAGGTTGAAACCAATTTAATCCTAGAAGTCCTAGACGCTGTTTCTGAGCAATCAAAAGTGGAAGTTCTCCGTCAAATGAAGCATATTTGACACTGACCATGCACTGCCCTAAAATTTCAACAGGTTTCTGATTAGTCTTTCACGACAAATGGAGGCTTTGTAAGAGATGGAGAACTGTGAAGATATAGGTTATCAAATGTGCCTTTATCAATGATGGATATCTTGGCTCCAGAATCAACGTCCTTGGTGCATGGTGAGTCATTTATGAAGACTGTTATTTTCATGTTTGAGCTTTCTATAGTATTAATATGAACATGCTTCAAATGAAAATCATCCAACTCCTCAGGTTCTATAGCATGTGTGTCCTTATTCTGACCACGAAAGGTTTTCTTATTGGAGGAGTTTGTTTTAGAACTCCTGCATACTTTCTGAATGTGACCTTTCCTTTTACAAAGATAACACTCTGCATCTTTAAAGTGACATTGAGTCCTTGGGTGATTTGCCCTACAACCGGAACATTTTTGTTGCTGGTGTTCACCTTTGTTGGCTTTAAAGTGCTGCTCACGATGTTGCTTTTGAAGAGGCATGACAGATATAGAGTCTGATCCTCTTATCTCCCTCACATGAAGATTGGCAGTTTCAGCAGCAAGCATCTTTTCTTGAGCTTGTGCGAGGCTGATAGATGTTTCAGTCAATAAGTGTCGTTGAAGAGCCTCATCTTTCAAGCCACACACCAGTCCGTCTCGAAGCATAATACTTAATGATATTCCAAAGTTTCAGTGTTCTGACAGCTTCCGTAACTGCGATAAATGCAGCGACACTTTCTCCTGGATGCTGGTTTCTTCGATAGAACAAGAACCTCTGGAATATTTCAGATGGCTTGGGTGCAAAGTGTGATTTGCAGAGTTCTATCAGCTCATCGTAAGGCTTAGCAGTAGAACTTTCGGGTGACACAAGAGAGCGGATAATTGCGTACATCTTAGCCCCACAAACGCCCAAAAATACAGCACGCTTCTTCTGAACATCAGTTACATCGTTAGCTTGTAGAAAGTATTCCAAACGGTCATGGTAAGATTCCCAAGCCGATGGATCAGCTATGTCAAAGGGCTCTAAGCTTCCAAAAGTAGTCATTGTAAATTCAGAGATTGCAAAAATTCACAAAGTCAGAAAACAAGACAAGCGTACTCACATCAAAGTACCTCAATAGTTCAGCAGGGTTGTGAACGTTTCGATAGATGAGTTTCGTTTTCGTTTGAAAATTCCTGTTTCTTCACTAACTCCTTTATGGTTGCTAACTAGGCCCGATTCGTGGGCGCAACATTGAAACCTGTGTTGCGTTAAACTTGGGATTCCATCCTCGTCGCCAAAATGTTATGTATCGCTTACAAGTCTAGAGAAAGACGCGTCGAGTCAGGAAGAACACAGTAGACTATTTATTAGTTATCAGATCTCGGTCACATGATCTACAATTCAAAAACCGTTGCCAATAAAAGTTACATAAATGCTAATACACAACAGGTTGATTCATAGAAAAAAAATTTGGGGCCGCGGTGGCCCGGTTGGAAGAGTAACGGACTAGCAACCGAAGGGTTGCGAGTTCGAATCCAGCCAAAACACCGTCGTGTACAAAGGGGGCTGGTGCACGTTAAATCTGTCGTGGCCCCAAACGTCCTCACGTTGGCGTGGTGTGGAAGTTTGGAGAGTGGGGTGCCAGCTCAGGTGTTGCCTCGTCATCTGACCGTGGTTCAAAATTACGTGGTGTTGTCCTCGGATCTTTCCCTCTGGGATTGATCCCGGACCGTCACCAATAGCCCGTTGTGTTGCTCCAGTGTGACGTTAATTGAAAATACCAAATACCAAATGTCCTCACGTTGGCGTGGTGTGGAAGTTTGGAGAGTGGGGTGCCAGCTCAGGTGTTGCCTCGTCATCTGACCATGGTTCAAAATTACGTGGTGTTGTCCTCGGATCTTTCCCTTTGGGATTGATCCCGGACCGTCACCAATAGCCCGTTGTGTTGCTCCAGTGTGACGTTAATTGAAATACCCCCCCCCCCACCCCATAGAAAAATTTTTGCTTGATGCAAAAGTTCATCCCGTTTTATGACAAAAATTGAAGAAAAATTTTATTTACTAAAAATTACATTCAATCAATATAGTATGTGTCGTTCTGTTCGATGACCTTAATCCATCTCTCCGTTAGCTGCATAATCCCACGCTCATAGAAGTTCTGAGGTTTCTGACTAAAGAACTGATCCAGATGACGATACTTTCTGAACCACTTAGGGCCGCGGTAGCCTGGTTGGAAGAGTAACGGATTAGCAACCATAGGTGCTAAGTTCAAATCCAACCGAATTTGCGAGTTCAAATCCAACCAAAGCCCGTCGTGTACAAAGGGTCAGGTGCACGTTAAATCTGTCGTGGCCTCAAATGTCCTCACTCACGTTGGCGTGGTGTGGAAGTTTGGAGAGTGGGGTGCCAGCTCAGGTGTTATTCTCGTCATATGACCGTGGTTTAGAATTACGTGGTTTTGTTCACGAATCTTTTCCTTCGGGTTTGAACCGGGACCGTCGCCAATAGCCCGTTGTGTTGCTATAGTGCGACGTCAATTAACTACCTACCTACTAACGTAATTTTCAACCACGGTCAGACGACGGTAGCCCGGATGCAAGGTAGGTATTTTAATTAAGGTCGCAGTGGAGCAAAACAACTGGCTATTCGCCCGGTTGCTGGTTGGCTGGTTTTGGGGTTTCATGGCCCTTATATTTGGCTATGCTGCGCTAGACACAAGATATACAACATCAAGTAATAGACAGACGCACACATAATGAAAGTTTTACTGACACAGAAGAGAGAAATACACCCAGGGAGGAATGCACCTGACAGGAATCGTACCTGTGCCGAGAGAGTGGGGTGCCAGCTCAGGTGTTGCCTCGTCATCTGACCGTGGTTCAAAATTACGTGGTGTTGTCCTGGGATCTTTCCCTTTGGGATTGATCCCGGACCGTCACCAATAGCCCATTGTGTTGCTCCAGTGTGACGTTAATTGAAATACCCCCCGTACCTGTGCCGCCTATAACACGAAGGTTGCTAGCGAAGTGGGATACCCATTGAGCCACGTCGGCTCCTATTAGATCGACGTCATCTGACCGTGGTTCAAAATTACGTGGTGTTGTCCTCGGATCTTTCCCTTTGGGATTGATCCCGGACCGTCACCAATAGCCCGTTGTGTTGCTCCAGTGTGACGTTAATTGAAATACCCCCCTATTAGATCGGTTGCAAAAGTAACAGATTAGCAACCGGAGGGTTGCGAGTTCGAATCCAACAAAAGACGGTCGTGTACATGGAGCGCTAATGCATGTTAAATCTGTCGTGGCCTCAAAAGTCCTCATGCGAATTGGAAGTTTGGAGGGTGGAGTGCCATTTCAGGTGTCGATTTCGTCATCTGACCGTGGTTCAAAATTACGTGGTGTTGTCCTATGATCTTTTCCTTGGGACTTGATCCCGGACCATCGCCAATAGCCCGTTCTGTTGTTCCAGAGCAACGTTAATTAAATACCTACCCACCTGCCACCCATTAGGTCGCGAGTTCGAATCCCGGTTTGTAAGCGTATGGATGTTAGTGATTGTCCATGAAAGGAGTAGTGGTGGCTCACTCATTTGGTGATTTTTCGCAAATAGCCTTCAGTTTTTCTCCATGTACCGAAGGCCTTAGGTCAGCTGTCTGGTTCGAGAAAAATTTTATATGATGTTGAAAGATTTTTTTTTGTTTGAGGAGGGGTAGGTTGGTATTTCAATTAACGTCGTACTGGAGCAACACAACGGGCGATTGGCGACTGTCCGGGATCAACCATCTAAGGGAAAGATCCAAAGACAACTCGTAATTTTGAACCAAGGTCAGATGACGAGTTGACACCCACTCTACAACTTTTATATAGTTTGGAAACATAGATAATAATTTGTTCGCTGTTATTGGTAGGTAGATAGATATTTTAATTAAAGTCATACTGGAGCAACGCAAGGGGCTATTGGCGAGTGTCCGGGATCAACCCCCGAAGGGAAAGATCCGATACGCTGTTATTGGTTTGGTTTTTGGATTTAATGGCGTAAGGGCCATATTTGGCCATGCATGCTATTATTGGAGAATCGCTTGTATTTAAATTCTCAAACGAATACTACACAAGCATTTATGCTGGCATTGAAAAGGGGGAATTTCAAATTAACATTTAAAATTGCATATGCAACCTCTTTACAGTGTGAAGATTGTAAAAATAATAACATCACACCAACAAGCGAAGCTCTCTGTGGATACCACTGATCGACATTTCTCCATATACAGTAATAGTGGCCACCATTGATCATAAAAGTAGCCTCATTGACCCTACAGCTAATTTCGATATTAATTTTTATTTTTGAAAAATGATATCTGGTGAAGCGCATAGATGGAGGGCCGCGGTGGCCCGGTTGGAAGAGTAGCGAACTAGCAACCGAAGGGTTGCGAGTTCGAATCCAGCCAAACACCGTCGTGTACAAAGGGGGCTGGTGCACGTTAAATCTGTCGTGGCCTCAAATGTCCTCACGTTGGCGTGGTGTGGAAGTTTGGAGAGTGGGGTGCCAGCTCAGGTGTTGCCTCGTCATCTGACCATGGTTCAAAATTACGTGGTGTTGTCCTCGGATCTTTCCCTTTGGGATTGATCCCGGACCGTCACCAATAGCCCGTTGTGTTGCTCCAGTGTGACGTTAATTGAAATAATAATAATAAGAAGAAGAAGCGCATAGATGTACAAAATCTTCAAATGTCTCACTTGATTGTCAACCGGAAGGTTGCGAGTACGAAACTCGGTCCAACCAAAGACCGTCGTGTAGACGGAGCTAATGAAAGTTAAATATGTTGTGGCCTGAAAGTGGTGTGGAAGTTTGGAGAGTAGGTTGCCAGCTCAGGTGTTGACTTGGTCATCTGAACCGTGGTTCGAAATTACGTGGTGTTGTACTCGGATATATCGCTTCAGGATTGATCCGGGATAGCCGCCAATAGCCCGTTATGTTGCTCCGGTGCGACGTTAATAAACTACCTAACCTCACTTGATTGTTCAAGTGACTCTTTCTGTAACGTGCCTGCCATAAAATTACCTTTTCAAATACATTATAAAATGAAAAAGAAATCTACTTTTTACCTAACCTAACCTGTGCTACGAGAGATATTTTCAATGTAAGATAAGAAACCCCGGGAAGAAGATAACTTTATTTCCTGTTATGGGTATACCACAAAAGCACAAGCGCCATCTACATTTAGCTTCTCAGAAAAAGGAAGTATTAGAGGAGTGGAGAATCCACAAGTATGACGTCTATAGTGCTAGATATGATTGGTTGACACCGCGGACCCCCATACCTTCCGCTAAACGTTTGTTTCATCCTATCACCAATCACCTCCTCTCATCTGTTACGTTTTTTCTATGTATGTAAACATGCTTTTGTTTGTGTATTTACTCTTGAAAACGTCAACTTAGAGCTCTTGGTGTCTGGTAAAAATTTTGCGCTTCTTGTTTGTATTTTAAACACCTGTGAAAAATGTTCAGTTTTCTCTTGTTTTTCAAAAATGGACACAGTTCATTTCTTATTAATTTCGGCACTTGCGTGATTTATTGAAATTGTGGTTCCTATTTGTTCCCGAAAGTTCAAAACTTAGCTATTGAAAAAGCAGGAATTTTCATTTCATGTAGCATGGAGCGGCAAACTAAACCCAGGAATATTCCCCAAATCCATCGCAGCTTGTTTTCACAATTTAATCTACCAAATTATTAAGATAGCTTTTATTACTTTTATTATAACCTTGTAAGGTAGGGTTTTTCATGAGTTTTGCACATCCTAAACCACTTTGAACTGCAACTTAACTAAAAGATATAAAAATGTATTTATAGTATCAATCGTTAAATATCTTTTGGGATTATTACTAAATCATTCGGATGGTACTAAGAGTTCATCATTTAGACTACCCAACAATTCTCCTAAATGCTACAAGTATGAAACTTACCAGTCTAAGGTGTATTTTCAGTTTGTTTTCACCTTGTTGCCTATTTGCATTTTGTTTAGTTATCTGTAAACTGCTCTTTTCTTTCCGAAATGCAGCCTTTGAAATTTCCTCCAAATTCTTGTAATTCTGTTCTAATTTGAGCAAAGGTAGTATATTTTATGTTAGTTTATTCCACATTTTTAAAATTTATTATATTTGGTTTGAAATATGTTTAATCGCAACTTTGTCTCATCAAATAATTTATATTACATTTGTAGATATAGATGTATGGATTGGATAACACGTAATATTGTATTATCAATTTCTAAGTTTTTAACCTTTATTTGCTTAACCCAAAATGTCATCCAGTAGGCTGATTCATACTTGGATAGTTAAGAAATAAATCCAATGGATCCACTACTGGTGTCCTTAAAAAGGAAAAATTGCTAATTATCCTATAAGATTGGCATCAAACTTGGTTATGAATTTAGTTAGACTGTTGAATGAAATAAGATAGTTGTAAAAAAGACAGTTTTCAAAAGAAATTAACACTAATGTCACAAAATGACATAAAAGAGGGCAACAGACTAAGTACCTCAACTAGGGATATATGATTGCCCCTGACAACTATGTAAACTTGATAGTGATGTTCTATGCTCTTTATAATGTTGTCATTTAATGCAATTGGGAGAAATGACCATTATTTCTAAGTACAAAGATGTGTTTATGGAAGGATGAAGGTTGTGATAATTGATAAATGGTGTCTGTTCACGTATTACCTACAAATTAACCTTTAGACTATGGGCGATACAACAATCATACTGTATTCGAGTAGTGGAATAAAAGCGCCATAGTGTAAAGGTCAAGGAACATTGCTTGATAAATGTTAGTGCTTGTCAACGTATTAAATCTATTCATAAACAAGACTTTCTATAATATGAAATACAACATCACACACAGGAACATTGCATACACATGCATTTTAGGTGATACATTCACTACATAATTTTAATATAAAAAATGCTTTGACCACAATTACTTTCATTTCTTAAATTTTGTTCAATTTTTTAAAATTAGTATTGCATGGTATTTAATACTTCAAAATTTGTTTAAAAATTATTTTTTTATGCAAATGTTTTGAATTTATTGCTTAAATAATAATTATAAATATGTTTTTCAAATCGTTTATGGGGTTGCTTTAATTTCTTCCTTTTCAGTCCATGTTTTCATTTGCATTTTTCCTAACTTTCTGACAGTGCCTGTCCATTTCAACATGTATAATGCAAGTTCTGAAATTCAAGCAAATACTTTTTTGAGTTCTTTCATCCTATTATTTTCTTTTCTTAGTTAATGCAAAATAATCTTTTTTAAAAAATGTTTAACTTTAACTGCTTGACAAAAATAAGATTTTGTTTTCCCTATACTAATGTAAAATGCAAACACTTTTCTGACTATCTTTCAATTGGTGGATTTGAAAAATTTACTATGACTTCAAGATCCAAAAAAGTAAAGTATCTTTTCTTTATGTTTGTATTGCTTATCGTTTTGTAATTTTCTTTATTTGTAACATTAATGTTAGTGCTTTGTTTTTATTCAACCCCAAAACATTGATCAAAAGACAAATTAAATTCTAATCACATTGAGTACAATCTTCGTTTCTACCTTCCCTGAAAACAAAAATCTTCAATTTCTTCTAGCTCCTTCTATGGCTCCCACATCTGCAGTTAGCTCCACAGTACCAGATTTCATGATGGAACCCAGTGCTAGGTTAGATGACAGGCCTCGTGAAATATCAAATTTTTAGCAAGTGCATTGTTATTAACTGGCACAAGTGTAAAACATTTTTTGTTACTTTAC
This sequence comes from Meta bourneti, assembly GCA_933210815.1. NCBI lineage: Eukaryota > Metazoa > Arthropoda > Arachnida > Araneae > Tetragnathidae > Meta > Meta bourneti. Next base: position 29,015,707 of record OW119934.1, read on the forward strand.
ACGCTTATTGCACAGCTTTATTATCATAAATATAGGGAAGATTTTTCAATTTTTTAGATTTAGATAATAAACTACACATTACATTATAACACTGGACCGCAGTGAGGGGGTGCTGTTACTCATTTAGCACTACCCAGGAGGCACGTGCAGCTTAAGAATGCTATGGATGTGAGTAACTCTTAGCCTTATGCTCCTATAAACAACCTCATTGCGTTCACTTGGCCAGAGCTCGTTTAATTGTCAGTGACATCTTGAACTCTGGTTGGATCATTGCCTTCCAATGGATACCAAGCTATTGTGATATAACAGGAAATGAGCGCACAGACAAGCTAGCTAAAAATGGTTGTCTTCTACCCCAGCCATCCAGCCCTCTCCCTTATCTCTGCTTGCAGGTTGATAGAGCGAAAGATAAATAAGTCTTTTCTAGTTCATATGCATATTTTTAAGAGTTGTATTTATTGCTTTATCTGTTTTCGGGAAGTGTTTTAAGTCAGAAAGTAGCATTATTTCAACATGATAAACAGACAAAGAACTTTGCTTTACAGAAAACATAAATTAAGAAAATATTCTTTTATAATTTTAATTCAGTAGAATTATTCAATTGCAACTTTCTACTTTGATAGTTACTACATGCGAATTCCTAGAGCATGTTTTGTACTATTTTATGCCAACTTTATCTACAACAATTAAATAATTGAAATATTAAACTTTTTATTGATATGAATGAAAATTATTAACAAATTTGGATTACCATATACCTTGGTAAAAAATAAATGATATATTTTATAATTTTGAAATGTTTATTAAAATATATAAACTTAGCACACATGCATGATTCAACTATTTTGACATTTAGTAATCATAAAAAACTGGATTGACTTATTCTTAGATTATGTTGTTTTGATGCAAAATATTTGCAATTTATGAGTTAGCTGCTTCAAAATGCACGTGTTTTTATATTAAAAATACTTAGAATGTTGAATTAAAATCCTGTTCTATACTTACAGCATAAACAGGTTTCATAAATTATTTTTGTCTAAAGAAGTAAAGTGAGGTTTTTGTGAGCTTCCTAGAGTAGTGTTGTACATTTGCAGTAACTTTACCATATTGTTTCTATTACCTGGCCTATCAACAAAGAATTTATATGTTTACTGATTTAGTCATTGAAAGTTTTAGCCCAACCAATCCAGTGTATTATATAAAGTGTGGCAAGGAAAATTAAATATAAATCTTAAAGTAACTTAAAATCAAATTAATCACATCTTGAACCTTGTGGAATTTACTATAGTTTTAGCAGATATTTTCAGTTAAAAACAGCACGACATGCATGTTGAATTATGGGATTAAATGGTTTACTTTAATCTTATAAAGTTAAAATTAAAATATCAAGAACTTTGTATCGTCAAAAACTCGTATAATAGCTATGCTTCTTTTATGAGAAGTTGCTTAATGAGTCAAGATATAATGATTAACAGATTTTTTATTTTAAGATAATATTATTCAATATTCTAGACATGTTCAGAACCTGTTTCAGATCTATATTTAGACATAATGGTTCTTACAAAATAGTCAACATCATAATAGGATCGGATGATTTATGTAATTCTTTTAATTACGACATGAAATAATCCATTACTTGGAACATGAATGTTTTATAATTAAAGATTTCTGCTATTTGTACATGGAGTTATACAAAAACTGTTTGGAAACAGGAAGAACAAATTTCTCAGTCAAGGTGGACAATTTATAACTGCATTTTTGCTCTTTATATTGTAATTTTATCCAGTTACTTTGTCAGTTATCCAAATACTTACACCATTGTCACGTTACAAACCACCTATAATATCTTGCAAAGACATTTCTCACAATCCTTTCTGCTTTCTATATCAGAACTTTGGAGGCTTTAAAAACCGATTTTGTTTCTATTGTTTTGATTTCTTACAGCAAATAGTGCATGTAACATGGTATGTTCTGTGCTTGATAATTGCAAGAATTGTTTTGATTAGGAACATGTTTTAGACCTTTAAAATGTTGTAATTCATCAGTGTCTTGCATTTTTTATTGATTTATGCTTTTATAAGTCGAGTATTTCTGCAATGTACTAATCCATTTGTTCCATGTAAAATTAAATTGGTGGTATACGTTCTGTAGTATCTTGTGTTTTGTTACCTCTTTTAAGCTTTAACCCTCTGACACCCATATCCATCTCAAGACCATGTTGTCAAAACCCAAAACGGCCAAGTATCATTAGTACAATCACCAACAAATTATTTCCCCCTCCTTACAACTTTGCACCTCATTGGTGGATCCCACACCGGGTCCGAAAACCCCATTTCTTTTGATGGGGTCGTACATAAAATGGTCTTTTCAACTTATAAGTCAAATTTGAAATTAGGCATGCTCTTGTTTCCTGATGTTTGGCATGTAATACATAACATTTTTTAAACTCGTAAGGAAAACGCAAATCAAAAGAAATTGTGATTAGAAAAAACAATTTTAATTCATACACGTAAGTATTTGGTATTTTTTTAATTAACTTCACACTGGAGCAACGCAATGTGCTATTTGCGACGGTCCGGGATCAAACCCGAAGGGTAAGATCGAGGACAACACCATGTAATTTTGAACAATGGTCAGATGACGAGATCACACCTGAGCTGGCACCCCACTCTCCAAACTTCCACACCATGTCAACATGAGGACATTTGAGGCCACTACAGATGTAACTTGCACCAGCCCCCTTTGTGTACACAACGGTCTTTGGTTGGATTTGAACTCTCAACCTTCTGGTTGCTAGTCCTTTACTCTTCTGCGGCCCCATACACGTTAGAGCACTTTCTTTTGATGAAGTATAGCGCAAGATTAAAACAATGGGAAACTGTTTATAATAGAACTAAGAAATTTTTTTTTTTATGTTAAATCAAACACATTTCAAGAATAAGTTTTATGTCAATATTTTTTCAATAAATGTGTTAAAAAAGCTATTTCTCTCCAATGTCTTTTATTTCAAAGCTTTTGCTACGGGAATACAATGGATTGTGTTTTTTCTGTTGTACCATCAGCAATTAATTTGTAATTATTTACTTTATTTTTGAAGCAGTATATAAGAAATTCATGACAATTTTTTTAAGTAAAATATATCTTTTGCTTTGAAATTGATGTTTAAAAAATAAAATCAGAAAAATAATGCAATATGATACAAATGGTCATTTTTCAATAACTATTTATAAATAAAACCTCAAAACAGCATGAAAATTTTTGTTAATGGTTTTATTTTCCAATTGATCCAAAACATCTAGGTACATCAATAAACTTTCACTCGAATCATGGCCCAATTAGATTCCTGAAATAGAGGCTTTGGTGGTTTGTGGGCACTTTTCAATATCTCTCCCTAAAAACACTAAGATAGGCACACTTTTAAGTGCGAAAGTGACAGTAATACTTTACTATACTGCATTTTAGAGGGGAGTATAAAGCTGACAGCTGAGAAAAAGTTGCTTATTAGAAATATAAGTCCCACATCTTTACTACCACTCTACTGTCACTAAAGAAATCACGAAATTAGCATTTCTAGATCGTAATTCAGTCAAATTTGTTGAAAGTGACGGTCATGTGTTACGTTACACAAAAAGTAGTGCAGGATAGTTTCCCATTGTTATGAATTCATGAGAACTCCCATTCTGAAGGACAGAGGGGTCTGGAAATGATTTTAAATGTTTAAGGGCAGATGAATAACTACATGAATGATATTGACTCATCATTTGTAGATTCTTAGAATTTCGCTCAATTAGAGTTCAAGAATAAGGACACAAAAAGATGTGGGATACTTCCTACCTGTTTGTTAGAAATCCGTGAACTCCCATTTGAAAAGACCAAAGGGGAATGAAACTGGTTTTTCCAACGAGGGAGGACGTAAAAGTCAGCTACTAACAACATCCTATTATTATGGTATATATTCTTAGAATTTTGTTTTTGTTTTGCTTTTTTTGTTCGAGTAGGGCATATATATATATATATATATATATATATATATATATATATACCCTACTCGACCACTCCAGGGCATTCTCACCATTTCTCGAATTATTTCTGACTACTGGTTGAAGAACATGGTTTTGTATATAAGGATCTGACATGAACACAAACTCAATTGTTCACTCAAGAATCTCAATCTCAGGCTTCAATTCCCCTTAATCTGCAATTTACACAAACAGCAACACTAAATTTTGTATATTTTGGCTCATGTTGAAAATCTCACATGAGGTTATCCGATTCGCAGGCAAACTGAACTAACAGATGTACGTAGTTAGAAATCAACTCCCTAACACATGATTTAACAATGCTTCAGGTGACAAGGAGATGTGTCCAAGGAGCCTTTGTAGAGTGATTACCCTCCTCACTGGAGAGGGGGAAAAAGTAAATTTCTTTTTCTGGTGTAATGGCAGTTAGTGAGTGTCTGGATGCAATGCTGTTTCAGACGGCTTGAGTTTTAGAGGGTTAAATATCAACTGTTGGAATTTTCATAGTTTGTATAAGTTTTATTTTAACAGCTTGAATTTTTTTTTCTGTGGCTCCTTTGCTTATAATTATACACAATTAAATTTATCTGTAAAATGATACATTTAAATTTAACTTTATTTATTTACTCTGCTAAGTTTTCTCTAAACTCTTTCAGGTATTACAAAATGTAGCTTGAATGATTGAGAGAAAATTCCAAGTTTTCTCAAGTAGAATAAAGACTGGCATACAGTGACTGACAACTGATGGGGAGAAATAAGAAATAAATGAAAGGTCGAGGATTTTCTTGAAGAGAAGGTATTTTACTTGCATAACATAAAATTAAATTTTGGTGGCTCAGATGAAGCTTGTTTTGTTAAGTCAATGAAAGACTTGCTAATGCATATATACGAGATCTGATCTAAAAGGATTAGATCTTTCATCAGAAAAATAAAATTACTTTGCATATTTAGGTCAAATTTTGTTACCTTCAAAATGGACCCTTTCTGATTCGACACACTTCTAGTGGTTCTACTGTTAGAAGCATTTTTCAATGTCACTGTTTAGGACCTCCATCAGGTAATTTGTCACGTTTTTCTTGATTTCTTATGTGTTTGGATATCTTGCCCTTTATCTTCAGCCTGAAAATTAGTCAGTCACTTGGAACCATGTATAAAATTAAATGATGGACAAACCAATGTTTAGCCATATTTGTCCAAAAGCTATTCAATGAGATGCAATGTGTGTTCTGAAAATTTAAGTAAATAATTTTTCAGTCACTATTCTCTGAGTTATGATCCGTTTCATCTAAACACTTTTTGTTTAGATGGCAGTCAGGTAACATTCTTGACAACAATTTTCACTAAGGAGCATACTCGTGGCCAACTATGCCCTGGTTTCAGAATTTTGTAAAGATCTTCACAGATTGCATCATGATTTCCATGTCTAATAGTAAGAAAGAATCTTGTATTTTCCAGTGGCTTTGTTTCAGGAGAAATCATAGTTCAGTAGACTCAGGATTCACATCTCCGATCATGGTTTTATCATTATATCAGGATAAACATTGGTGCATTCCAGCATGTCTTGTGCAATGGTCAGTTAAGCTGGAAGCAGAAATGCGGCAAACAGAATATATGTGCAAGTATATCACCTTCCTTTCAGCAACTGATGGGTTGCAAGGAATAAACAATCTAGAAAAAATCACATGTCAATGTGTCAAAAATCCCATGTTTTAAGCTTGGAACATTTTATTAGTAAGAGGAAAAGACTTAAAGAAGGAAGGTATTAAAATTTTGATATAAAAGTCAGCTCAACACTAACACTTAACAATTATATTTGTTTATATATTATCAGTTATTGTAAATAGATTGATTTATGCAAATGCTAAATATGACATTGTGTATAATAAATTCATAAAATCTGCTTATTTGTAAATGCAAATAGAAAGACATGAAACAATGATGAAAAATATGAACTGCATGAATATAATGTTTTGTATCAAATTAAACATTTTATCAAATGTAAGAATGTTGGTAAAATAAACATTATGTATCTTAATAGTGTGCTTATTCTTACAGTGATTTTTAGCATATTCCATCAGGTATTGAGCTCATAAAAATTTCTGATTTTAAGGTGGAATGATTTCACGATTGAATATTTGTGGCTCATAAACTTCTTTCTTGTATTTCATTGAAAACATTCAAACCAGTAGAGAGGTTCTAAATGCTATTTTGACATGGCCAGAAATATAAAAAATTTAAATATCTTAAACAAATCTTTCCAAATGTTCCCTTTTTGCAGGTATTGCAGTGTTGATTCAACAACAGCAATTACTTTTATAAGTGATTTATTAGTACTAAGTAATCAAATTAGTATTAGTGTTGATTTCTAATTACCTTCTGTAATTTTTAATTATTAGAAGCTCTTAAAATATTGTAATCTGAAATGTGTTGCTAAATAGAACCTTATGACCTTGGATCACTCAATTAAGAAAAGTAAATAGAAATACAATTGTGATTTAGATTGTATGAAAACATTTTTTATAAAATATTGTTTCATTGTTTATTAAGTTATGCTATTTAAAAAAATAAACTTATATTAAAAAGTTTAAAACAAATTTATATAAATCCACATTTGATTCAAAACATGGTGAAAATTTATGCTTTTTATGCATATTGATAATGTGTTAAGACATTTGATGTAGTTGAGGCAATTCTGTAGATAAATTATAATATCAAAAGTATTTGCTATTTTAGGTTTTGTAATATTTCGTAGTTTTCAGAGAAGTCAACCTTGAAACTTGCAAGTTTTACCATAATTCTGCAACTTTGAGTAATAAAATTTAAGTGCATGATCCTTTGTACCATTTCCAAAAATGTTTATAGGATTTGTAACTGTTGATCAAGGTCAAGTGAAATTGGATGATTTCACTATCTTAAAGCTATTCCAGAGCAACTTCAATGTGAGAATTTAACTTAATTTCAATTAAAATTTGTTTTGAAAAAGTTAGTAAACATGCTATTGACATCTAATAAAGAGACATGTTAACTTTGTAATTTAATAGCACTAAGAAGGCATTTTGCACATTCAGTGTACAAAGTCCTTACATGTAAGGCATCTGCCCTGTTACATTCTATTATCTCATGCATATTTTCCACTTAAATCTTAAATGTTTTCATGAACATTATTTTGCTATTCACAAGACGGCATGAAACATGGGGTGCTTGTTTTCAGCTGGTCTCTTATGTGGATCCTTGTGCCTTATGTCCTCACTTCTCTAATATTTAGTGCTTTGTCTCCACTGTTATGGCTTTGGCTTGTGCATTGAACTGTGCCTAATTAAGAATAAAGTCTTTCTCTTGAAATCAGCAGCGATTGGGCACAAATTTGCACTCCAATTTCTCAGGTGGCCAAATATGGACCTTGTGCCATAAAATCCAATCCCATCCAACCAATTTCTCAGGGAAAAGCATGCAAAATACATTATATGCATCAAGTGTATATGGTTGCCTATATTGTCTGGTGTCTAAAAATCCTTAAATTTGTATTCTATATATACTCTGATTGCCAATAGAAGGAAAAAGAAGATAGCATCTCAGATGGAAATTGAAGTTCTTTTATGTCATAATGCAAACAAATCAGCACCTTGAATGCAAATCTGATGCAATGATTTTTTTGTTCTGGAATTATTTTGATTTCCAAGATCCTAAATTATTGCTATGAATGGATTAATAGAAGTAATCAAACATAAAATTTCCAGTAAAGTTTACAATCTATGAATTAACAAACTTCTAAAACTAAAACATGAAAATTATCAAATAAAGACTCGTGGACAAAAGTAGAATACCTTGGTTGTCATGTAGTGTCTTTGATTGCATGCAATCTTGAAACTGAAATGCATGAATCCGTGTTCACAAAAGACATTACAACACTCATTTTGTACTTGAAATTACTTAATGTTTTCTGAAGTTACATGTTCATATATGAAGTGCTGGGGAATCTGGTCCATCCGCACTATTATTGCTATCACTCAATGTGTTTGATTTTATATCTTACTAGCATTACCCGCATGGTGTTGCCCGTGACATCATTCTTATTTTATGTCCTCACTGGTCTGAAAACATTAAAAAGAAAAAACAATAATTTTAAGAATGAGTCCCACCACCACCCGACAAGACATGGGCATGTCGCCTCATTCCTTCCACCTCACTGATCTTTGATTAGAGAGCTTCATGATACACTACATTGAATGTTCTTCCATTTGGAGCTAGGATGTAAAGATTCTCAGCTTTTCCAACTCTTGAATAGCCCACATACAGTTGACCATGGGAGAAACACGTTTTAATGAGATCGAGTCCTACAACTTTCAGCGATTGTCCTCGTGCCTTGTTGATACTCATGGCGAAACTTAAACGAACAGGGAACTGAAGTCGTTTAAATTGGAATGGGAGATCTGAAGGCATGATTGGGATCCTAGAAATGAATACGTCTTCACCTGTGGCATGTCCAGTCATGATGGTGGCTTCAATAATCAGCATCAGTTTCTTGATAGATAGTCTTGTTCCATTGCAGAGTGAGGTGGATGCAGATTTCTGAGAAGCATAATCGGTGCCCCAATTTCTAGCTGTAATATGTGCGAGGGTACTCCAGATGGAGCTCCAATTTGTTCAAAAACTCTTGTGTAGTTCACAGCCTCATCTATGTCACATGTAGTGTCGATAGATTTGTATTATACAAATATAGAAATTATACAAATTCAAAACTAACTTATGAAAAAGCCACTACTGAAATAAAAATGTGATTGAATCTTTAAATATAACGCTATACTTTTCACCTCACTGATTCCGACAACCTAAATGAATCACAATGTCAGAGAAATCAAAACCAAATTGAACAGTAATAAACACTATTACTTCATTTCATGTAATTTATTAACTGAGTTGCTGAAAATTTCTTGATGATAGGAACTTGACACTTGGAGTCGAACTTGTAGAGGGGTGGAGCTTCAGTTGTTTGCTTTTCATTGGTGGTACGAAGAAGGAGTTTCAGAATTGAAAAAGCTGCATAAAATCAATTAAATTTTTAAAAATAATTGTGTTGAATTAAAAAAATAAAAGGATAAAGTAAAAGTACGAGGGGTATTCCAAAAGTAAGGGCCGTTTGGTCATTAAATAAATGCTTTCTAAATCACCTTGGTTTTCATGAGTTTTCTTTTATTGAACCTTTGTTTACTTTTCTACATAACCGCCGTTCAATTCCAAGCACTTGGTGTATCTGGATACGACTTTTCTTGTTCCCTCTTTGTAAAAGCCCGCCACCTGCGAGTTGCACCATTTCTTCAGCGACGTTTTCAGACTCGCTATCGTCGAATTGTCAACCAAGCCAATTTTTCAAATGCGGGAAAAGTGAGTCACTGGCTGCGAGGTCAGGACTGTAGGGAGGGTGGTCGAAAAGTTCTCAGCCGTATTCTTGAATGCTTTCAATAGTGCGGGCAGCCGTGTGAGGGCGCGCGTTATCATGAAGAAGGACGATTCCGGAAGACAGCATCCCAAGCCGGCGGTTTTGAATGGCACGTTTGAGCTTCGCGAGTGTACACAGCTGCTGTGAAGCGTCGATCACCCTGGACTTTTTCATCCACTTGTTGGACGAGATCATCCGTCTGAACACTGGGTCTTCCACTTCGCTCTTTCGTACGGCCCCTTTTGAATTCTCGACACCACTCTCACTTTTCCCTCACTCATAACACCAGGTTCATAGATCTCACTCAATTCACGGTGAATCTGAGCTGCTTTAACACCTTTTGCGTTTAGAAAACGAATAACCGAACGCAGAGACGTAACTAGGCTAGTTTCCACCCGGGGCAAGAACTCGCCTTGGCGCCCCCACCACCGACCAACCAAACCAAAACCCACCCCGACAACACCTGATATCGCCACCACACATTAATTCCGCTAGTCCAATTTTTTTTTATTAAACTTAGATGATAAATGCTTGATTTCAAAGGTAAATAGATTAATTTGCAGCAATTTCATTTTTAGTACAATATAAAATACCCAATTAATTCTAAGATATTTCATTGACAAATAATCTAAGAGTAGCATGTTTGGTATATTCTTTCATACTTATAATCGCTGCAAATGAAATGAAAAGGTTTTATCAAATGATATCGGGATATGTGGGCTGCATCAAAATCAACAGACTTGTTTTAGAATAGGATATTTAATTATGATAAATACAGAGGCTGTTTGGACATTTTTTGAATGATTTTGATGAGGTGTAAAAAAAATTGTATGCTACGAAATAATTTTATTTTCGCAGCAGTTTTAATAGTTAAAGTATAACTTATCGTCTGCTAACTCAGAGTTTTGTTTACTTTTAAAATGGCGCTTTTAAATAAGCAATGGATGGAAGGCGATGTTTCCGCTCTTTTCGAAGAGAATTATGCTTATTCAATTATTCAAAAACGCTGTAAAAGTCATGTTTTTCTATATCTAAAGGTACGACAAGTAATATTATTAATGAGAAAGGAATAAACGCGTAAAAATACTTCCAAATACGTATCCAAAAAAGAAAAGAATTTCTGAGAATATTTGCAAGGTAAGATCTTTAATTTTAAAAGAGAATCCGCCAAGTCAAAGGACTTACAAAGTCATTAAAAGTTCAGTTTGAACTGTAAATAAAATAATTAACAGTGATTTGAATCTTAAAAAGGCCAAAAAGTAAAATGTTCATCGTCTATCTCCACGACATTGCAGAAAACAGAACTCGCTGCAGAATTCTGTATTAGAAGCATTTAGCGGAGAAAGATGGAAAAATATGTGACAATAGACGAGGCGTGGGTTTATTTAAAAGAGTGCAATAAAAAAAGAACAATTTATTATCATAAAAGAGGAGAAAAATCTTAAAACATGGTTCAACTTGGTAACTTTAACGTGAGAACTTTCTCTAAGAGATTTATGATTGTTGTCGGTTTTGCATATAATGAAAAATTAAAAGTAAAAAGGAGGACGAATGTAAAAATAAACTCCCACATATTATCAAGACCCTATTTTATCCCAATATTCAAAAAAGAAATACTATATTTTTACCCAAAGTGCCAACAATCAGTAGAACTGCATCAGGATAAAGCAAGCAGCCACACATCTAAATCGACTATTAAATTCGTGGAAAAATTGGAACAAGAAACTGGTATCAAGTCAATAAATACCCTTTACTGATATTCCTGCTAAATCTTCAGATGTCTCACCCATGGACTTTTGTGCTTTTAAAAAGATAATTATCGAAACGTCGACCGAAAACCATTCAAGGATTTTGGAAAACTGGAACAAGAATTAATAGTAACAGATTTTACTCAAGTTATCTTGAGTATTATACTTAGACATTTTTCACAATCTCTTAATCTATTGACAAAATGTGAAAAAAATTAATTTAAACGCAGAAAGCTTGAACAAAACTTAACTTTATGTTCTTTTTCGGCTGCAAACATTTTTACAATGTCAAAAGATATCTTTGAAGCTAACTTGTGCTCTATTGATATGATGCTTAGGTTAATTAGTCGTTGTTGCCCTGTTAAGTTTCTGAGGCAATTTTTTATGATCTTTAGTTTGCTAAAACTCCTTTCATTTAAGGCGACTGAGACTGGTATTGTGAGGAAAATTCTCAATGCTGTCGTTATGTTGGTCGTGTCAAGTCCGCTCTTGTATATTAACGTCAAAAGACCTGATGGTGTAGCCGTTTTCATATTAGGGCTTAAATCCAAGACATGATACTTAAAACTCTCCACTTCTATCTCCAGCTAGTCCTTGTCTAAGTCTTCTTTATATGTGGTAGCTAACTCAAGTGCCTAGTTCTTCAATTCTTCTCCATTCATTGTTTCAAACCGAGCTCCATTGAGGAAACCAAATAAACTATTCATGTTTTGAATGACTTGAAACCTTTGCCTCAGTTCATTCAGAATCCGATCTATTATTTGTGTAGTCAATAATCTGAACCCTTTTTCTGAGAATTCATAGCTTTCAACTTCGCCCTTCTAATCAAACATCCGCTTCCTCCTCCGTACTTTAAAAAGAGGATCTAGGTTAAGCTTTCCTGCTATTTCTTCACACATTCTGCATTTAGCTCCTTTTATAGTTTTTGTAGTCTACTAATAAGTTTTTCCTCTTCATTTTTTATCATATGTAAATATCTATAGTAAAAAAATACTCGGCCAATTTCGAGCTGTAGGGCGTGCAAGCAGTGCATGACCGCGGAGCGGCCTTAACCTCCTGTCGATAAATCAGTGAAGTGACTGAACTTAAGATTGATTTCCCTGAATTATTTAAAAATATGGATTGAGTTAAAAAGCACTGGATTAGAGATTAAATAAATTTAGAAAAATCAGAGTTGCATAGGTATTTAGTTATCATCTATCATCATTTCAGCTATGGTGAGGAGTTTTTCGACGGGATTTTGCGCGTTTTTCAATTGTTTTAGAACGGACTTGAGTCCACCTATGTTTCCGAATATGTCCCTGATTTCTTTAAAGAATTCAGTGATTTCTTTTAAGTTGGGGATGATTTCTTCTGCGAATTGTTTTGATGGGGTCCATGATGTTCGAAATATCTTTTTGAAAGTTGGGCGTGGGGGAGTGTCTTCGGGAACAATTGGAGGCGGAGCTGGTCGGCTTAGTGCCGCGGCATATGAAAGTCCCGGTTGGGTTTTTCTGGAGTTTGGAAAGCTGTTATTATTAATTTTATTTTGGTTTCTGGGTTGCGGATTTTTGGGATATTTGGGACACCCCATCCATGAGGCTATGTGTCCTTGTTCATTGCAATTGATACAACGAGGGTTTATTTGCTTCGGTTTTGTACAGGTAGTCGTTCTATGGTTAATTCCGCATTTGAGACATCTGGACTTTAGATGGCAATTATTACTGTTATGCCCGAACAGATTGCAATTTTAGCACTGAGAGGGGCCCTTAGTTCCTCTAGTGTTCCACTGTTACGGTCATGTAAAGGCAATTATTTATCTTGTATCTGTCGTTCCATTTATCTGTTTTTATCAGGGTGATTAAGAACATGGGTAGGGGGATTTTTGATCGCATCTGCTTCATTTGAGCAATTTCCTCAATAACGAAGCCTTTGGCCTCCAGTTCTTCCTGAATATCTGAGGTCGGAGTGTCTCGTGGTAAAACTTTAATTACAAATTTCGCGGGGCGGTTGTTTCGGGGGGTTAGCACAAAACATTCAATGTTGTTTTCAGTTAAATAGTTCGTGAGTACTCGGTACTCTGAGTCATTTACGGTTGAAGCTTTAATGAAGTCTCTTGCGAGCTTATAGGTCGGCGTTATTTTAAGTTTTTCCTAGATGTCATTGAATAATGTTATATTGTTTTTGTCGTATCGTATATGAATGGGGGCATTTTTGGTTGTGGAGGGTCGTCATTGACTTCATCTAGCACATTGAAATTATTAGTGGTTGTTATTCCTTGTTGTGGCTCGTTCGGTATCGGGTTAGGCTTCGCTGTATACCTCTTGAATGGGTAGGAAAAATCGGTTTCAGCAATATGTTTTTTGGTTAGACAATTTTGACTGTCGAGATTACTACTTGGTTGTTGTATTTACGCTGTTTTGGGTGTAGTTTGCAAGTTTCTGGGCAATCAATCTCAAGAAAAGTATTCCACTGACCTTTCAAATGATCCAGTCGCTCCATGGTTTCTCCGGCTAGTTTCCTGGTGCTTTCCTTGGAAGTCAATGCGGTGTTGCTCATCAAGGCTGAGAGCGTTGCGTTCAGTTTCCTTTATGTCTTTTTCTAAATGGATCTTCTCCCACACGGCTTCAGGATGAAGATCTTGTGTCGTGGTAGCGTCCGGTTCCTTCTCCATCTTTTCGATTTCAGTCGATGAGATCGCAGGAGTCTTTGAAAAGGCAGTTGCGTCTGTTTCAATGTCCATTTCAGAGACATTAGGATGGGGGCGGTCCTGGGTTTCTTCGTTGCTGCATTCTTTGCCTTTTTCTTCGACGTGGTAGCGGCAGTGGCATCTTTAAGCTTTTCTTTATCCTCCTTATGTTTGATGGGTTCCTCCTCTTTGGGTCTTTCCTGTTTGATTCCTATCTTCTCCGCCTGAGCGGCTTCAAATCTCCTGTGAAGGTTGTCTGCAGTTACGAGAGTGGATGATGATTTCACTGCTGCTAAAATAGCTTCAAGCGTAGTCATCGGGAGTCTTTAAAAAGACTGTTTTTTCAGTAATCCGGGAGCATGTTCTCGAGACGTCCGTACTGGAACGATGCTGGGCGGAGAAGGGCCTCGGCCAATTTAGCGCCCCCAATCCGGCGTCCGGGGCAGATGCCCCGTCTGCCCCTTTCTAGTTATGTCTGACCGAACACACTTCACAACTGGCGGGATCACTTATTTTCGACGCCATTGTTGCGCCAAATATACACAAATGACTGATAATCGACAGACCGGCCGATTGGTGCCTGATGAACCAATAGAGGGCGCTGGGAAAGCGAAACTCCAATCGGTGCTGTCAACGGCTTTTTATTAGCGAACGGCCCTTACTTTTGGAATACCCCTCGTAAGTACAGAAAAAATTGGAAGGAGATTAGAGTATATTTACTATTTTATAAAAATATAGACTAAATTATTTTCTTTAATTTTATTTCTTGAAATTTGATCACACATCATTTTGTTTGTAAAAGCTTCAAAACAAAACTGATAAATTTTGGTGTGTATGACACTTTTCACATTCCTTGGATTTTAAATTATGCCTTACATTTTGTATTAATTTATTTTCTATTTGTCAATAGAGCTTTATGGTTAGAATTTCAAAAACTAATGTATTCATTGTTGTCAATTATTTATTTTGTAAATGTGTAAGCTTTCAGAGTAGACAAACACACTTGTTTTATTTTGAGGATTTAGCATTTTTTAAAAACATCTTGTGCAATATTTCAATGTACTTAGTTAATTCATTAAATTTCCAGTGTAGGTGACTAACGTGAAGGCTTTTGGCTCACCATTCAACAAGTTCTGACTTCAAATCCTGTACTGGGAATGGATATTTGGAGTGGTTCGTAGTACATTTTAAGGTTTCACACTAATTAGCCCTTTAGTGGCAAAACGATCGTAAAATGACAAACTAACTAGGTATAGTCCAATTCAATCCTTCAGATCAATTATCCACAAAACAAACTTTTACATTCACGTTGGAGCAGTATATTAAAATGATCCTAAAATGTTTCTGCAACATCCGTTTTATCTCCTATTGTGTAAGCTGTATTGTTTTTCTGCACCGTTCATTCTGGAATAATTTTTGTTTAAAAGGCATTGAATTATATATATATATATCTTGCGTATATATCACTGGAAATGTTGATCACTTTAAAACCAGGAAATAAATTATTTTTTGAATTTCCTCATTTTAAAACCTTAAAAGAACTAATAAGGAAAAACGAAAATTTTGTTGAAAATATGCTTACTGGGTAGCATCACAAAGTTTTGGGGAATTAAAAGTAATTAGTGAAATCCAGGTTTCAGAGGTGTCACAACTGGAGAATAAAAGGGTTTATGAATATGGGGCATAAATTGTTTTTAGATCAGATATCCTTTCATTTGAATAAAAAGAAACTACTGTTACTAAGAAAATTCTCAAAAAATCAAAATATAAACTTAGTGGACTGAATGTATAAGGTGATTTAATTTTACGATTTTTCTCATTTCTAAAAGGATGCCACATCAGTTAGAAATATTTTTCAGAAAGTTAACTGTAAAATATAATGTAATTAGTAAATGAACTGTTGCATTTCTTTCTGTTTTAAATTAAATTCCTATTCCACCTGGATAACTTAAGAATTCATAGAATTTGCTTTTTAAAAAACAAATTCTATAATATTTACAGGCTTTATATACTTTTTGGAAAAGTATATGAATCCTGTAAATGGAGTTACTTGATTTTGTTTTAGCGACTATTACTGCAGTGATATTGTGTATCCCTTGTGTACTAAAAATCGTCAAAACAACTCATAATAATGATCCAAGGCAATAAAATGAATTAGGTGACTTTAATCGAGAACTGTAGGACTGACTGACTGAATTTTAGATTGAATGTTGATTATCAATTCTAGCGACTCGTGGTTTGATTGGTTTTTATGACACGGGTCAGATCTGGCCAAACTGCCTAGCAAGTCATGTATAATCACTGAAAATTTTTTAAAATCATTCTGTAAAAACACGAAATTTCTTTAAGGGCAGAAGCTTCATCTAGAATAAGAAAAGTATTTGGTTCGAATCATTTGCTACCTTTGCGTTTGAATGATTGAAGAAATGGAGTGTAATGGCAGAAAATTAATCAATACTCCAGAAAAGTTTTAGTTTGTGATCTGGAATGAATTGCTTTGAGCAAGTACTCTGTTCGAAGTAGAATTTAAATACATACGAATTTGCAGAAATCAAAGGATAATTTTTCCCCTATACTGTATCATATACTTAAAACTGGCAATTAATTCTGATTTGAAATTATGTAATTTTATGTGAAAAATGTTTTTCAGAAGAAAATTAAAATTGAAAAAATCAGGCAGAGAAACTACTAAAAGTTTTATGTAATTAATATTTTTAATTAGTCAAATTTTGTCCTAGATGGTCATGAAGCCAATTCATGTTGAATTTAATCTAAAGTGAACAGATTTGTGAACAGTGGCAATATTTCCTTGCTCAGATTTGTGAACAGCAAATTTCCTGTTCAAAGTCAGCTGTATTGGACTTTTAATTCATCGCTCTGCTGTTATTTTACTGAAACTGTTTGAAATAGAGCACTAAAAGTAAGATCCCTTTAGTTTGACTTATTAAAGGGATATTACTCTTGTGTAAACTGATGATAAAGTAGTAATATGTAAAGCAGAATAGCAGATTTTTACGATGGAGGATCTTTAGTAGTTTACACGATTTAAATTTTTGTCATCACATGCCGGACTCTCCGAATGGCTAAGAGCACCACTTTTAAATCTAGTATCACAGGAACTGCAGTTAATTCTTTTATTTGGAAATTCATTTTAGGAATTTTCTGTTAGGGAATGTTTTTGGCTTTTCAACATTTACCTTTTAGAAGTGTTTGCATAGTCCAATCTTTCCTAGAATAGTATTGAAACAAATTTCTTTCTATTTATAACTTACAAAAAGGTTTTATATAAGATGTATAGTTGTCGTAAAATGTTAAGCATTCAGATCAGTACCATATTTGTAAGTGGACTGCAGTGTAAGGGTAGAAGCACATATTTAAGGAAGGTTTCTTTAGGGAAGTTTTCTTGTAGTGAAAAATGAACAGTTTTCAGTTGTAATTTAAAATAATATTTTAAATGTACTAAGATGGCAAAAGTTAATTTATTCCAATGAAAACTAATGCTGAAGACCTAATGCAGTAATTTAGCAGAAAAAGACATGGTCTGATTCAATTATGACACATCTCAAATTGTAGTCGAATTGAGTGGTGGATTTTAGATTAACCCACCCACTCACGGCAAGATAAGTTCAGCCCTGCATCAGATAAATCAGTTTACAAAATTCAAGATTACTGTTTAAACTATACGATTTACTCAGTAAAACTTCTCTATTCTCATCCTGTTAACAGACCACTTGTCTTCCATGACTATGATATGCCTTTATTACTGTAGAGCAAGGATGTAAAGATAGGTTATAAAGAATTCTGACTAGTTGTAGACACTAAGAAATCGGCATTAAATGAAAGAATGCTTAATGAGAAAAGTTATTTATGTATTTTATGTTCTAGGGCGAACATCTATATATATACAAAATTCAGGATGTTATGTTATTCCTCATATTGAAATGGCAACACGTCATCGTAAGAAATGTGGGAGTATATAGTGGTATACCGTGAAAATTATGATTACTGTTGATCTTGGCCTTTATTGGTATCCTGTTCACAGTCTAACATTTTCTCATTGAAAAACCTCAAAGGTTAGATATTGTGTAAATGATTAGTTTGACACATTTCAAGGCAAGTCATCACTATCTCAAAATAATTTCATATCTTAGTACTGTTGGCTTTGTGGAAGAGGATCTTTCTCATGGTGGTTCAATTTTCAGTGAATGGGTAATTTTGAGACTTGGACAAACTCAACATACCAGAGAAGCATTCTGGATTTGTTAAATGGAATGCAACAAATGAAAAAATTGTTGTTTTATTGAACACTAATTAAATATCACATTGCTCTACATCTTGTGAATGCAACATATTTTATATAAATTTTACATTGCATTCACAAGTTTATTTTTAATAAAGTAATTTATTAAAAAGTTAATGGGAATTTATGAACTGCAAATAAAAATCCAAGCAAATAATTAATTTAATCTTATTCTGTATAATTTTTACAATCATGGAAACCTAGCTCTTTAGTGTGGTCAGAAAAGCAATTATTTCAATAACCTGACTAATATATTTATATTAAATGCTAAAAAAGTTAAGTTACGAAATCAAAGAGATGTATGTAAGTATGTATCAAAGAGAGATGTGCTCCAAAACCACCTTTTATGAAATGATTTGAAATGATATTGCATTTATTAAATTGGGGCTGTCGTGGCTCAGTGGTTATGCTCACTGTGCTAGCAACCTTCGAGTTGTAGGTGGCGCAGGTTCGATTTCTGCCAGGTGTATGCCTCCCTGGGTGTAGTTCTCTCTTCTGTGTCAGTAAAGCTTTCACTGTGTGTGTCAGTTACTTGATATTGTATGTCTTGTTACAATTACTTGATATTGTATTGTGTCTGGTGCAGCATGGCTAAATATGGCCCTTGTGCCATAAAACCCCCAAAACCAACCAACTAACCATTTATTAAATTTCTAAAATAATAAAGTGAATATGAAAAACTATTTTGTAGCTTTTCACTGGTGTAAAGTGCTATTGAGGGAACAAAAAAGTTAAATTAGTTTGAATATATGTTTTAGTTTCAAACCTATCACCATATTAGATTTTAGTTCAAAATCATATTACATTGATTTTTCAGAAAATGGGATTGATGTATTGATGTTTTTGTTTATAGAACAGTTCCTATGCAATCTTTGTGCATTGTTTTTCTGCATCTATAAGGCAAATAACATTTCACTTAGCTCTTAACTCAATTCATAGCTAATACATGAACTCTGATGGAGTACATAACTTTCATCATCTTGAGTGATCTTAAATTATTTTAGATTAAGGAAAAATATTTTAGGACTAAACCCAATAATTTGTTAGTATTGTAAATACAAGACACATTTTATTCAAATAGACAAGACAGATTTTTTCAAGCTAAAATATTAAGTGGATAATTTGCGAATTTGAACTCAAATGCTGAAATGAGTATCAATATACTCATATCAATATAAGTGACAAAATGTCCTTGTGGGAGTTATAGGATGTAGTAGAGGTGTTTTCTTCAACCATTGCAGATGGATGCTCCATTATAATTGGCAGAAGGATTCATTTCCCCAGGTCCATTTAAATAATAAATACAAATTGCTACAGAAGGTGTATATCAAAATATTTCCCCTCTTTCTTTAATGGTTTTATAACAGTAAACATTTTTTTTATCATTTCTGTAGGATGCCTCATTAATAAAAATATTTTCAAGTTTAAATGAAGGTCAAATGTATGAGAAAGAAGAATTAATTAATTTTCTATCAGAAAATATTAGAAAAAATGTTAGTTTAAATTTTTCTTTCAAAATGTTTAACAGGAATTTAATTATATTTTTACTTTTGAATTATTACTTTTAATTTATGTTCTTGAGAAGTATATCAAAATTCTAAACATTTTCTATTCCAAACAGTTCTCTGGGAACCCAATTTTGTGAACTTTTAATGGAATTTAGATAGTTTCCAATTTTAAAATTTGGTTTTAATGTTTTAGGTAAAACAGTAATGGGCATTGGAAAGTCATCATTTCCATTTATGCCACCTGAAGTGCGACAACTGCATTTAGCTGTGATGCGAAATGATATTCTGAGAGTACGGCAGTTAGTTGATGCTGGAATAGATGTTAATTTTCCATGGCAAAGCTCAACACCTCCAAGTGTAAAAGACGGAAGTACTCCATTATGTGAAGCTGTGTCTTTAAATCATCGGTTAATTGTTGAGGTAATTTGTGATTTATTTTGAATTAAAAAGTAAGGAAATACTCAAGGATGTAAGCTGTTAAACTACAAAATAAGCAGTATAATCAGTGCGTTATGATCTTAATATTTGCTATTCTTTAAAAACAAAATTCGATTTGTTGTGGAAATAAATGTTTACAAGAAAGTGGGTCAGTAGACAATAATTTATTTTTGAGATAACCCCTTTTTAGCTTTCAGTGGATATCGCTTGCTACTCTCAGTTTGGGAAACTTGAGATTAAAGGTAAATATTTAAAATTAAATGCAGAATTTGTTTGATGAGTTGCAATCATATAGTAAAGGCGTACAGCTTTCATTGTCAGACTATAAAGCCAAAAGAAGGCTCTAAACTCAATTTTGAAAATTTCCGACGTCTGAACCCTTTTCATCTAAATCATTACAATTGTATTTCCAGCATACTAACATATGCTGTCATAAAATTAGGGTATATTTATTAAATATTAAAATATTCTTGAGCACCCAAGACAGATTTCAAAATAAGGTTAAATATTTTGAGATTAATTTAACGTTTTGTAATCCATCTTTTTTTTCCCGGACCTCTGTGATGGACGTGTTTATAATGGTGTTATGTATATATTTTAGGAATTAATAAATTCTGGTGCTTTTGTTAATAAGCCAGATGGCTTTGGATGTACCCCTCTTCATAAGTCTTCGTATCATGGTAGAGCAAATTTGACTGCTATTTTAATTCATGCAGGTAAATTCTTTTTGTATTATACTAGATGTAAAAAAATTGCATTATGCATGAAATTCATTTTTGATTAATTTCACTTTCTATTAGTTTTCTTTAACTATTTCATTAGCAAAACATCATGTATTTGTAACATGGGTCTCAATCTCTTTAAATTCATAGAATTATAATTACTGTACCTTGCACCACTAAAATTAAACCAACCATCATAGAATTATAAAAATTCAATTGACTCTATAACAACTTAAATTCCATTGATGATATTGGGTCAAAATATTTTCACTGTAAATGTTTTTATCTTCTCGTACCATTTTGCTTCAATTTTATGCATATCAAAATTTATTCTGTTCTATTTTACAACACATACCAGCACCATATTCTATTTCTTAACTTATGCAATTAAGAAATAGAATGTGGTGTCGTGTTGTAAAATCGATTACAATATGTGTTGTAAAATAGATCATAATAAATATGTAGCTTAAGTGAATCCACATGTGTTTGTTACTATGAAACAAAGAGCATATTTTCAGACAGATCAAGAAATACTTATACACTATACTAAGATCATTTTAAATATTTAAAGTAATAAAATTTAATGGGTCTATTTTCAGGTGCTGATGTTCAACTTTGTGATAGAAATCTTAGTACTCCATTAGTGATTTGTGCTCAGAATTTTATTATCCATAACAATCTTGACACTATTCGTATATTAGTGCAAGCAGGTTCAAATGTAAATGCTCCAAATCGATATGGAAAGATAGCTCTTCATTATGCTGTTATGTGGGGGTTAAAGGAAATAACAGATCTTTTACTGCAGGTAGTGATTTAAATACAATAACTTTCTATAAAATTTTTTTTGTTGATCAAAGATATTTATGTAAAAATAAGTGCTATTTAATTCTTTGAGCATCATGCATGCATTATTCAACCATACGATGTGCAATTTTCCTGCACATTGTATGGTGGAATTGTATAACTGGTTTTAGAATTAGGCAATAGAATCTTTCCCAAGATTCTTTCAATGGATAGATATGGCTATTTAGTCATTAAGTGGATTGTAGAGTAAAACCAATAGCACTTGAGCTAGATTTTCACTTTTCTGCAGTGATGGAAAATGCTTAAAAATTTGTTCTGGAATCTTAATAGATCATGACATCTCTTTAAACAGGACTTGGTGCTGGATCACTCAAACCATGTTGGTCGAAAACTCCCCTTCTATTTGAGAGCTAGCTTTCTCATCTCCTGTTTCTAACCAAGGGACGGTTACATCCAAGAGTGTCACAAAGCATCCCTTAAAACCATCTGGATGGAAACAAAATTCTATATGCCAACAACGCCCCTGCCTAGACAAATTTATGTCCTCCAGTCAGTTGAAGCCTCTCCGGTTAAATCCCCCTGTAGGTGTAGATTCTAGACCCCAAAAGAAATCTCTAAAAGCCATCAAGCTGTCATATTTCATACTTTAGTCATATACTGCTAATAGGCCATTCCCATATCTAACCATTCTATTGTTCTATGGTGACATTTTCCCCCAGTCCCCCTCACAATAAAGGTATGCAACTTTTCCATCAGCTCTCAAATAATTAGGGAAACCACTAGAGATTGATACTAATATAGTGTAATTTAAGTTTTCTCTCTCCATGGATCTTACCCTTCATTAGAGATAGGTGTATAATGTTTTAGCAAATTCACCGAACACCGATCTACATAGTTTTCAAATAGAGGAAAATGTAGTTTTTCTTTTGCTTTGGGATGGTTGAAGCCCAGCGCCCCCTCCGAGTGTGCATCTAGATTAAGAGATGATTAAATTATATAAAAAGTACCAATTTCTGGGTCTCTTAAAAAGAATTATCACTCATTCTGAGTAGTTGAAAATGGCTAAATAACTTCTCCATGATAATACTAATTGGTCACCCTTAGTGAATAGCACGCTGTTTGATTGTTTTGCTTATTAACTGTTTAATATTACCTTGTGATTTTTAATTTGATTGACAAATTAACAATTTAGAATTCCTTTTATTTTTTCTTATATACAAGAATATTAAATAGAAATGTTATAATCATAAAATTATTCTATTGCAGCATGTTCTAATTCATAATTTTTATAGGCTGACTCTGACATAGATTACATGGATTTTAAAAGAGAAACACCATTGTTTTGTATCCTTCGAGCTATAGATGGACTTTACAAAAAACGAGCTGTATTTGAGCTGCATTTGCCTTCTGTTAAGGTAATTAAAATTATGTTATGGTGGAACAAACTCACACAATACTCTTTATACACTGGTGTCTATAAATTAAGGGCCACATTTAGGCTTCTCAGAGATTTACATGTATAAATAAACAAACTGATGTGAATGTTCTGGTAATACATGCTAAATTAACAAAACATGCCATTTTTGGTCTTTGACAAAGCCAAAGCAAAATGTCTAACTTTTTGAATACTGTCTCCTGTCAAAGTTTAATAGGGTATATATCCACCTCTCAATGTTATGCACAAATGGTATTGGTTGCACATGCTCTTCACAAGATTGTACAGTAAATCTCAAGGAAGCTTTCGCCATTCCTGTTTCAGTGCAATAACCAGGTATTTTGGTACATGGTGAGGAATTTAGTTCTGCCGTGTGCCTCTCAAGAGCATCCCATACATATTCTATCCAAGAGCATCCATACATATTAAAGGTCAGATTAGTATGTAAGTCACTCCATTCAGTTTATTTCTTTGGTGTTCAGCAGGTCAACACAGACAGAATGATGACAACTGGTATTATCCATGAAGATGAAGAAATTTCCAACAGCACCATGAAAGTTGCATACATGAGGAATAATAACATCCTGATAATAAAGCTGAACATTCATGGTTCCACTTTTCAGCACATAAAGCTCGCTAAGCCCATTCATAATACCACCCCAGACCATCATTCCACTACCTCTAATGGTCTACTGATGTTAGTGTAAGAATAGGCAGTGCTGGGCTGAAGTCAGATGCATTTGTTCCTCAAATCGGACAACAAACAAAATCTACTTTCGTCTGTGAACAAGACAATGGCCCATTGACATAGTTCATTTGGCATGTTCAATACACCATCAAAACCTATGTGCTTTGTGTGATGTAGTCAAAGGAACTCTACTGGTTTGTGGGCATACAAACCAACATGATTCAATTTCTTGGACATGATCTGGTGCAATATATATCCCTATGCTAGCCTGAAGCTATTGTGCTAACTTTTCAGCAGTTATGTTGCGACTCTTTCTGCCCTTTCTGTCATAACAATCTTCAGCTGGGGTTGATTTGGTTGGTTGACCACTGCTGTACAGTCTGGCAGCTCGCTGTTAAAAAAATTGTTTTCATAGCCTCGCGACTATGCTTTGGCCCAAACTCATTGGCTCCATCTTGTGTTGAATATCCTACCCTACAATTTTCCCATGAGTAAAAATATCAAGATGTGCTATAAGTGATATTGTGTCATTCACCATAAGACCTAGTAACTATCATACACAGTTAAACACAAAAAATCATTCAGTCACTAGACTCCTGCTTCAACTTTTATATTTTAGCAAACTTGTGCTGTCACATAACTGCAAATATGTTAATTATGGTCAACCTTTTTTCTATTTCTTATGTCTGTTGCTACAATCAGTGATTTTTCACCAGAAAAGATCAACTTCCTTGTCAACAAATTTGCATATTGCATCTGACCCTTAACCCTCTGGATACTGGACAGCCTAGAGATTCTAGTTCCCTGGATACGGCTGGCTTGGATTCTTTTAGACCTCAAACTCCTGAAGAATTGGCCGAAGCCCATTACGATTTCCATCCCCTCTTTTCTGCAATAAAGAGACCCGCTCGTGAATAGCCTTATCTCCATTGACAGGGATGATGTCGTGGTTTTTGAGGGGGCTTCGCAAATCATTTCTCCTTGAGTGTCTAGAGTCTGAGAGGTTGAGTAAATGAAAAGAGATTGCAAGAAGATACACTTAAAAAATCAAGGGAAGTTTTAGTTTAGAACATGCAAAAAAGCATTTCTTGTCCTGCAGTGAACTTGTGAAATCTGTAGATTATTTTGTAATAAACTTAAATACAGGTAAAGGAATCGTATAAAAAACTGTAAAGAAATTCTCTAAGGAAACTACTATGTCCAGAAATCAGATATCTATAGAAAAAAATAGTCAATAACATTGCAAACATAGAATTGGAAATTTAAAAGTTCTACAACTTGAACAATTTATTGACTGAAAGGGTTCTAATTTTAGGGGTTATAACGGTATAGAAAGGTAATATTATCAACTATAATTTGTTATATTATCAATTTCACTTGTTGATAGACGGAAATAAAAAGTATATGTATGTGCCTTTTTTCAAATTGAAAATAAAAACAGATTTTACCGGTTTTGTTAAAATTAAGTTTGCACCCTCAAAATTTGCTAGCACACAATCAACTGTAATCATGTAGATTTAAAATTTGCAAGAATTTAATGCTCCCTTTCCTGTACTTTGCGAACCTTTTATACTGTATGACTTCGATTGGGGGCAGATGAGGAAAAGTTTCAACCTATTAACTACTGCTGGATTTTATGAGCGAAATTTATTTTTTAAACATTTTTCTTATTCTTTCCACTTTGGAAGAATAATCGAAGAAATGTTTTTTTATCATGTTCAATTCAGTTTATCTTCATTTCTGAGATTAATTTTAAAATAAAGGTATTTTTTACTTTAAAAGTAATGAATATTTTATACATTAGGCTACATTTGTATATGTAAATAAAGCTATAAGAAATTAATTTCTATTGCCATACTAAAAAATAGAACTCGGATCCCATTAGCTGGAGTTTAAAAAGCTAATGGCTATAATATAATTCATGCAATATCATCGAAAACTTATGAGAATTTCATAGACGCATCAGTAGAATGACACATCAGTAATCTAGCATTTGTATCAAACTAATTTCCCCATCACCTTGGAAGTATGGTTTGTGGATGCATTACCCCTTTTGTAATCAGCAAGGCAGGTTCCCTGGCACAGAATTTTTATACAGTAAACCAAAGAAAATAGTCTTGATAAAGACTTATTTGAAATCAAAAGATAATTAGATATTGAAACCACGACCTGAAAGTAGTGAGCGATGGCAAAGCTTGTCTGATTAGTGTAAACTTAGTCGAAAATACTGAATACATCTGTGAGGAAGCAGTTTTCTTATGTTGTGATACCAGGAATTAGTGTTTCAAGGTATGAGGGGTATATTAGCATAAGAAGAATGATAGTGAAAACTTTTTATACTCGATCTGTCCCCATAAAAATGGCGCCAAAGACAACTTGTGGGTCCTTTGGGTGTTAATGACCATACATATTGAAGTCACCGCCGCACTTTCAGTTTACCCTGGAAGTATCTGTACTTTCTTGGCATACCCATGACCCGACAATAGAAACTGCAACATTGGGTGATAATGGGACGGCACACATTCCCTCTCCTCCTGGGGGAAAGCATTGTAAAGGCCGTCTTCGGCCAGTTTCAGAAAGTTGCCTGCAAAGCTGTTTCGGCCAGCTGTTGTAACCAAAAAAGGAAACGATGTTCTGCCGCATCGTATGTAGAGGGTTAATCTATGGTCATTAGTGTATTTTCAGCACAGCAGACTTTTTCAAACAAATCCTTCAGTCAAAAGTACACACACATTAAATACATTCAAGAGATAAATGCAATGAAAAAATAAAATAAAAAACTAGGAAACCTTCCATGTAGCCAAAAGATCCTTTGCCTGCCAGTAACATTCACTGTTATTTCGGTTAGATCTGCACATGTTACTAAATGCACTGTGCATCCACTTGTGCACCATCCATATAAAGAGGGTACAAAGAGCTATTAGCAATACCAAGCTTATGTATGAGAAGCTAGGCAATCATGGTTTGTGGCATGTCAACTCTTACTTTCAAAGTATATTATTAAATTTTTCATATGATAATTTCCTTAACACAATTAAAAGCAAGGGTAAAGAATATATTTCACCTTATGGAATCTAGAGGAATGATTTTAGAAAATTAGACGTTTCTCTATGGTTAAAGAAATTTTTTTTACATGTTCTGAATTTTTAAATGAAAGTTGATTTTTTGAAAATAAACATTTTGATAAATTTCACATGCACAAAACAAAGTTTTTAAAATTACTTTTTGAGTTTCATTAAACACCCATATTTCCCCCTAAATGGGTGAACTATTGTATCAAGATATCGATAGCGAAGTTTGGAGGGAAGAATTCCTTCCCAAAAAGGACTCCCCAGGGTGTTTACTTTCTTTAAGTATTTATTAGATATATATTTACTTTTTTGTTGCAACTTGTCCAAGTATGACCCTTGCGGTATAAAACCAAACAGAAAAAAAGACATCAGTATCATGATAATGACCTCTTTCCCATCCCCTTCCTACAGAAAAATTCTGGCATGTGTCTGGGTCAATCAGTAACTTAAGATTGAATTTGGTTATGCTAATTTAATATAATTATCGTTAAATTTTTTTGTGCTGGGCTTCATAATCAACTTATCATAGTTGAAACAGAGCAATTTCCAATTACACTAAGTTGAGATATTATCTACATCTTGTTTGGAACACAAATTTCTACCTGTGCACCAAATATGCAGATTGCTCTTAAAACTTGAGCAGAGAAATTAAAGTGCACTAGTTTAACTCTAGTGTAAAAACTGCAAACATTTTTGAATTAGAACTTCATTTCTTTAAGTTTTTCATTGTAAATTTGATTGTATTACAAGATGTTCTTCATATGGTAAAATAAGTTTGTACTGAATCGCTTCATTAGCTAGCCTTGCAATCAAGAGGTTAGTGCTCTGACCATCTGTTCAACAGGCTCTGGTATCGAATTCTCTTCAAGGCATGGTTGTTCGTAGTTGTTTGAAATCCACTTTAAGAGCCATAGATTACAGTCTAATTGACCCTTGTGTAGCTAAAGATGGGATACAGACAAACCAAAACCAAATCACCTCATTATACCAACTTCAATCTTAATGTTGAATTCCATACGGATGACTGATACATTAAAAAAAATAATGAAATGCAATTTTCGGTTTGCGAAACAGTCTCAATTCTAAATGTATTGTACAGAGCATTTTATTAGAGTTGCAATGATTTTGAGCTTATTTTTGTTTTCATCATATTTATATTTGTATATTTATTTTAGCTTTTAGTTGTATCTGGTTGCGATACTCTGAATTTAGGAGAGTGGCTATTTGAAAATAGTATTTTAACAGATGAATACCATATGGATGAAGAATTTTATACTTGGTATTGTGGATCTCGACCTGGGAGTCTGAAACATCTATGCCGAGCAGCTATAATGAAACATATAAATGACGACAAAATGAAAAGTTTACCTTTGCCTTTGACATTAGTTAAATATCTCTCAAGAAAACTATTGTGATATAATGGGTCTGTTAATTGTGATTTTTGTTTTAAATACTTTACCATTTTATTTTAATATAAATTTTATTGATTGCATATATGATTTTAGTTATTGTTATGTAAAGGATATATAAATGTGCAATATATATCATGCCATCAAAATGATGTAAATGTACTTTGTGCCTGAAAATTAGTATTATATAAAAGTATTTTTTATACTGTGGAATTTTTGTGTGTGATTGTTGAAGTAACAGGAAATGTATCTAAATGTGTATGTGTGAAAGATGCGTTTTAAGCAGCAAAATATGTAGGTAGAGTTTATGTATCTTCAATAGGAGTTTAGTCTGGATTATCTCTTTAATGGACAAAATGAACTTTAAAAAACAAAAATGATTTGTTTGTTCTTCAAAGTTAATAACTAAAAATCTTTTAATTCAAAATATATGAAAATATAAACCTTATACTATTTCATTGTAATGTTAAGAAAACGATTCAAGCTTATAAAAATATTCATGATAAATCGCGATATACCGTTCCAAGTCAAAATATTAGAATAATCAAAGATATCAACTTTGAATGAAAGGGTTTTATTTTTTTCCCATACAAAAATTTCCAGAACATACATAACCTTGTTTAAATCTGCTAAGTTTGCAGAGTATATTAACATAAAAGTTATGAATATTTAAAATAAATTACAATTGACATTTGGAGAAAATCAAACTGATTCAAAATATTAGAATATTTCATTATGCATACAAACATTTCAAAATTCACACATTTTCATCACTGAATACCTTTTCCCAGGCCTCATAACCGCCTCCTTTTGCACCATAGCACTATCTCGTTTCTGCTTAGCAGTAGAGGTTTTGTCTTTCATACACGAGACTGAAACCCAAGTTTATAGAGTCATCTTAACGATGTTGATTTTGGAACATCAATACCATGTTTTCTCTCCATCCGGTGCAAGTACTGTACTCTTCTGAAATGGTTCTCTTAGCAATTTTTTTCAGGTTTCTATCATCTCTTGGAGTGATAGAAATCATCCAGTTAGAACATTTTAATACTCTGCTGTTTCAGAGCATTTCAAGTTTCTCGCAACAAACTGTTGATTAATGCCTTGTTTATGCAGATTAACAATACGAATTATTGTAGATCTCGATATGTCAGTTATGCAACTCATATTTTGCAGAAAGTAAACAAAACCACTTAATGCAAATATTTCTAACTTAAGATAGGTGGATTGGTTTGGGATTTTATGGCTCAAACCAGACATACAATGTCAAGTAATTATGAAATAAAAAGTATATATAAAAGAAAGTTAAAAAGGAGGGAGAGGAGAAAGTAGAGAAATATCTCTTAGGCATCCTGGTATCGCAAACCCCATCTTTACCAGAGGCAATTCTAACTCAGGAAGCAATTCTGCAAAAATGCTAAATTTGTTCTTAATTTCTGCATCTTTCAGAACCAATCAGAAAATTCTAAAATATTGTCATATTTGGAGCCACTTTTGAGTATTCTAACATAGTTAATATTTAAAATATTTATACAAAAATGCAATTTTCATCAACATTAAAATTAAAATTTTGAAAAATTTACTTCGGCAAATTGTAAACCTAAAGAAAAATTAGTCGTTTGTCTTTTTCTAATGTATTACACTAAAATGAAGCTGAAATGAAATGAATTATTTCTAATATTTTGACTTAGATCTAAGTATTTGTTTTCAACGTTTAAAATATTTTATCTCTTCAGTATATTCATATCTCACTAATTTTAAGTTAGATTTTTCTGCATATTTGTCTTGTTTTCATTGGTTTTTGTAAAGGAATTTATGTGTTTTCAAGGTGTTTCCAAATATTTTTTTCTCATAACATTTATATAAAAAGATTAATTGTGTTTGAGATTTTGATTGCTGCAGAGATAATTGCTTTGTTATCTGTACACCCCATATAGCACATGACCTATATGGGTTGACTCTCAAAGAATAAGGTATGAAATTTAGAAATACATCAAACAGTACATTCAGATGTTATTGGATACCTTTTATCAGAGTTATGCAATAGCTTTGAATAATTTGAGGCAATATTTAATGTTTTAATTTTTAATATTTCTCAAATTTCACGTTTTAATAATTAATTAAAATTCATAAATATATTTGTATTCTCTTATCAGTCTCTCCCTCTGGATATAATAGGAACAAGCTTTTATTTAATTATTTTAAGATTTTTCTAGTTTTTAAAGAAAATATCAAGTTTTATTTGCAATTAATGTGATATTAACGTGAGTGTATCCAAAAATTAAACATTTACATATGCTTGTAAAACTTTCAAGAATCAAAAGTCAAAATAGAATGACACTTTTTATGTTGTGTAATAAGATAATGAGAAAGCAAGGCAAGCAGGAAAGCAAGCAAAAAATATTAGGTACAGGAAGTATGCATTTAAAAAATGTGCCAAAACAGGATTATCATTTTATGTAGAAAAAATAGGATATACTATGGTGCAGTGTATTAATAGGGTGTGGTTATTTCGTGTGGCATAGAAACCTCACGTCGATTTTCTGTACTTTCTATATTGTTGTCCATGAGTTGTATGTTCAAGGCTGTTATAGCTCCGAAATGGTCCAGGTGGGGACTGGCTAGGTTCAATTCGCATTTAGTGCATCCTACGCATGCTCAAGGGAATTCGTACCCGGTGACTTTGATGGCCAATGTATTTGCTAGATATCTGAACTTTGAGCAACATCATCAACCCAGCTGAGATTGATGATAGTGCGCTTTGTATCGTCCACGAATGTGACTGGGTTCATTGCACCTCAAAAAGTACTAACATGAGGTTTTAGTATACTCCCTGTACCCCTTACCAGCAACAGTACGTCTGTCGAAGATATGGAGTTCTGTGCACCTATTAAACACTGCCCATCCCCGATTCCAACAACCCCCGACTTTGAAATTAATCCCTTTCCATGCTGTTAAAGGGATGGGGTAGCCTATTTCCCGTTCTCTACATAATGGTGCTATGAGAATCAGTCTGCAAACTGAATCTCCTAATCAGTAAAGAGCTCATTGTCAACTGATTCAAAGTCCAGTTTTAATGTTTCTGACTATTGTGAACGCGTTCGCTTGTGCACAGAGGTGCGGGACACAAACTGCTGGATGTCTGACTGGTGGTTGTCAGTTGTCTGAAGAGTTGCCTTGTAGGCATCGTCTGTGATGTCATGCAGTTAATACTAAAATAGCGGTAAAGTGGAGGAATTGGAGAGAAGATGACTTAGGTAGGGGTCCATTTGTAGATCGGTTGCAAGTTCGCCAAGGACTGCCGTACGAAAAATCATATGGCGACCACTATTGGTGATTATTTGTTTTGCCTACTTGTTACGACTGCTATCGCTTCTGGCACCGAACAATTAACTTAGCCAGAAATCACGCTGAAGTCGGCACTTGTGGGAACCCATTGTTTACCTTTAACCTGCTTTCTATTTTAACGAATAGACTCGTTTAAAACCACGTGACTCAAATGCAAACTCTCCATAGTTGGACTGGAGAGTTTGCATTTGACGACCTTAGTCGCGTACTCATTAGCAAATTGTGTCGTGTAATTCATGTATTGTAATTGCTCCAGTATGGACAGTACGTCTAGTCACCCTGTAACTTAACGTAAACAGCTTAATCCAGTGATTAAAGCGTGCTCACATATAGACGAATCCTTAGAGGGTTGTAGTGTGTAGAAAGGGAAAATGCTCGCTTCTAGACAACGTACACATTGGAGAACGGCTTTCATCAGCACCCGTGATCGAACTGTGATCCCTTTAGTGTTCACCTGCAAGAGATGCGTACAGAAGAGAAGAAAAAGCTAACATGTACGTACAAAGCTTCGATTGTACCGGCCGCATGGTTCAGTTATTAATTAATCGATTCCTGAAAACTAGAGGAAGGAATAAAAAGCTTTTGCGAAGTATATTAACCAAGACTTTACATGCAATTCTTCCGTTTCCTATCCCTTGACTAATTCGCCTTACGTGTGCATTGATGTATCTCAGACTTGCATTGTGCTATTGCTTGAAAAGTATGTTTGTCTACCGTCTTTGTTTTCTAAACTGTTTATTTCCAATTGTATTTAAGTTGTTTTTATTTATTTAAATATTTTCTTATTATTTTATTTTGGAGATGTGTATTTTAGAGTACTGTTTGTTTAATCTTGTGAAATAAAGAACGCAAGTCAGATTTCTGTTCTATTTATTTCAGTTTCATTAATTAAAAATGTATCGAAATATCACGTCAAAACGTGAGGTTTCGATACATTTTTTACTATAAGACAATTATTTATTGCTTATATTTCGATCGAGCTTGGGAAGTGTGGTAAAAGTCATTTGATCGGTTTGGTAAAAAGGAAATAACTTTCTAATAGATTGAATGCTTTTTATTTGAACGGAATATGGTTTTAGCAATTACTAAGCCTTAAAACAGGGATTGTTATGGGGCCATCACGAGTTTTATATTTTTCCAATACTGTTTTTTTCTTACGATAATTTGGCGTTTTAACTTATTTAATTTCAAGTTTCGTTCCATTTTATAACAAATGTATTTGGTTAAAAATGAGTATGCAATCTCGAGTTTACCCAATTAGAAAGAAATTTAAAATTATTTCGAAAGTTTGTAGACCATAAAAACATTTAAAACTGAAAGATGTACCTACGTTGAAATAGTTTTCACTCATTCATTAGTATTTATTGAAGTGGAGATGTGTATATATGTAATTTTATTTTTGAGTACTACTGGGGGACAAGTTATTTCTTAAAATTGTCTTGTTTAAACAACTCAAGTTTTTTATATTGCACTAGGTAAATGAACCCGTATTCAACCTTTGAAGGATTTACCTTCAAACGACAAATATTTCTATTGTTTAATTTCATACTACATTTATTTACTAAAGTCCTTGCGTTTTATAATTTTGTTCTGCTTCCAAGCAAACCGCAAACATACCTTTGGTGTTATAAAGAATTTATTTTCAACACCTGTTTTTTCAGTCTATTTTAAGATTTTGAGCTCTTGTAACGTTTCTTTCCTAAGAATTAATTAGTGTGATAAGAGTAAAATGAACATCTGACATTCTCCCACGGACTCGACTTAAATGTCATTTTCTGAGTACAAGACTTACACTTTTAATGCATAAAAGGTGAGTCTTTCGGAAGCTTACTTGTTATTTCATGCTGTTGATATTGCAACTAGAATTTAAAAAAAATTTATTTGAAAAATTGTAATTGAAATATTTTAATTCAGTATTTCATTATTGCTACCCTGTTACCATGGAATTGTAAAAGCTAATTTCATTAAATTTCTTACTATTGTGTAAGGAATATACTAGCATTTTTAATTAACTAGTGTAATTATACCAGGCATTGGTAGTAAATATTATCTGATGAATAGTTTCGAAATTCGTCTGAATATTTTTCTACAATATTCCAGAAATTTTACAAGAGCATTTTTCTAGAATATTTTTTCTCGCCATCTGACCGTGGTTCAAAATTACGTCCTCGGATCTTTGTAAGTCCTCGGATCTTTCCCTTCGGGTTTGATGCCTGACCGTCGTTAATAGCCCGTTCAGTGTGACGTTAATTAAAATACCTACCTACCTAGAATACTTTTTAACTACTATCGGAAAATGTAGAAACCAAGAGGTAATTGGAAAATAAGATGACATAATTGCATATTCAAAACTCATAGAAGGATTTGACATAGTAAATTGGGCTTAGATTGGGTCATGGCAAATGGAGTAGGTATTGTAATAGATTCGTGAGTGAACAATTACTTTCGCGATACTTGCCGTGAGTTATTCCTGTTATCAAATTATTTCTGTAGCATGACAATTTTTCGCTTGACGCCACAGATGAAAACGAATGTGTTGCAAGAGAAGTTTACTCAGCAACAATGCAGTGCAGAGCCCGTTAGAAACTGACTTCTGGGCTGCGGATCGGGAGGTTCTCGAATTATTTTATGGGTACTCCCCGCAAAATTTCATTTTGAATCATTTTTCAATATTTCACTATGTTTACTGGTTATAAGAAGCTTTTGGATAGTATTTTAAAGTGCAAAATGTGTTGTGTGTCAATTAAAGACAGTGTTTATAATCAGATTCCATTTAAAATTAATGAACTCGTTATTGAATAAGGCTATAAACAGCGAGCTCAAAAGTGTGCATTCAAAGCTGTAAAAAAATTATTCAATATTTTGAAATTCGTGATCAAGACATTCTTTCAAAAGGACATCTGATCCTGAGAGAGACTAGGGCTTGAGTCTATTCCTCTCTGTACAACCTTGCGCAGCTAGTAACGTATTTTAGTTATTTGAGAAACAGTTGTCCTCGTCGGGGTTATGTTTTACCAGCCCTTCCTTAACCCTCTTTGTGGTTGTCTCGAGGTATCTCATTAGCAAAACTGACTAGATCTCAACAGACGATATATCTCGTTCATTAGAAGAAAACTGACTAGTCGAGAAAAAAACTGATCTCGTCATCAAAGAAATCGTCAATATATTGATGACGAGATATCTCGTCTCTAGAGACATTGGTCAGATCTTGACGGAAGAGATATCTCGTCGAAACCATTGGAGGGTTAAAAACTCGTGCCCGTGAGAATTAAGTTGTAGCGAATAGATTGAGATCTGGCTGCAAACCAGATACGGCCCTGCGAACAGTTTTATCCGGTTTGTAGGCCAGATGCGGTATTCTGTAGGTCAGGTTTACCCGGCTCACAGGTCAGATGCGGCACTTTGGTCAAGTTTATACAACCCGCAGCCCAGATGCGACCCTCCAAATATTTCTATCAGGCCCGCAAACCAGATACTGCCCTCCAGATAGGTTTATCCGAGCAGCACAGATGCTATCCTACGGACAAGTTTATCCGGCCTGCAGTCCAGATACGGCCCTCCGGATATTTTTTTATTTATTTTGCGATAGCCTTCGGTCGCCTTTTATAAATACAGAATGTTTCAAAACTTCCGGTACACAAGCTTTAAAGGGATAGAGAGAACACATAATTAAACCGTATTCACACAGGGATGTATGTTCACAAGCGCCACCTGTATGTGCTAGAGGTAGGTAGTTGAATTTGAGTTCTACTGAAGCATCACAATGGGTAATTGCGACGGTCCGGGATCAAACGTGCTAGAGGATACTCTAAGGTACAAAGGTGAAAAGCAGCAAGTATGTAAACATTTTTATTGGTTCAATTTTAGTTTGACAGTAGTTTCTTACAACATTCCGTGAAATGTTCCGATTTCACAGTCTGTTGTAAACGCATAAACGTTTGGTAATCCGGTACATGTCTGTCGAGGTACCTTTCACGATACAATCTCACAGCGGTTCGTTCGCTGCTTCATATATTAAGTGCATGCCAACCATTTCAGCATCCGTGAAATGATTCGTGATACCTGTACGTTACCTTCTGAGCCGACGATGGTCCAAACTGGTCAAAAGTCCCAATGCCAATAGCGCCTTCTAGCAAATCCTGGTAGTTCTTGTGGACATGCATCCCTTTGTGAATATGGCAAACTTTTTTGCTTCCTACCTTCCCTTAAAGTTTGTACATGAAGTTTTGGAACATCCTGTATTTTACCGAGTGTTGCACTGTTTATAAGACCAATTTCATGTTTAACTTTGTAGTTTTACATATTACATTAAATCGAAAAACACGTAGTTTAATGTAAAATTTTGCATTTTAAATTCTTTAAGTTTTCTAGGTCCTAGCTACTTTGCATCTCTATGTATTATAGTATGTACATTATAGGAAGTAACTTGCGAACAGCAGCTACCCCGTATATGATTCACTTAATTTACAACTACTAATAGATACAGTTTTAAATTAAAAAACTAGACGAAAATTATATAAATTTCAATTCAGGAAATGTTTTAAAATGATATGAAAAGTCGTATTTTTTAAAATCGAAAACTCAAACTTGTAAAAAAGTGTTGAGATTGCGAATGTTTGAATCATTAAATGTATTACTACACGAAGTCATAAAATAATGTTAGCTAAAAAATGTGTTTTTTAAAATGAACACCAGGTTAAAACTGATGTGTACTACTGTGCTTTTTAAATGTTTTACTCTTTTACAGGTGCAAAATAATTTTCAAGAATGATGAAAATTCAAACTATTTTCCTTATTGTTTCGTTGCAAGTGAGATACATAGCACCACAGGTGGTAAATCTTTTACTCATGATTCATTTTCATATAGAGGGATGTCAAATATTTTAGTATTTATAGAACCTGCACATATTGACTATTCAATGTTTGAGGAATAGTTATTATAAACCTTATTGAACTTCAGGGAATATATTTACAATGTCTGATTCTTAACTTGCTTTGCCACTGTTTTGTATTTGATTCTATTTTTTCTGTTCATATTCTACACCGTTTGATACTTTGAATTTGTTAAAATATTGTTCTACTTGTTACGTATTTCTCTATTTTTAATTTTACTCTGCAAGCCTCTATAATACTTTGTGGAACACGAGGAAAAGATAAATTTCGTCTTAATAAAAAAATGAATAGTTTTATAACCAGTTCACTCAATCATGAGTTTAACTACTATAACGTTTTACAAGGTCTATAAAATTTATAATATTTTATAGTGCAATATATTTTAAATAGAATTATGAGGGGAAGTTTAAATGTCTCATCTTTCTTTCAGGGCGTGGTGGCTGTAAAGAGATAATGGAAAATTGCAACGATTACATAGACGGTCTTCTTTCGACTGTCATGATTGAGAAGGGAATGGTTTGGATCCATATCCTTTAAACGATAGCGTATTATTTGTCCAGAAGAAAGTTATCTTCATAGACTTCAAAGGAGAAGCTAAATTGTCTACTGGTTATATAAGAGGTTTAAGTCGTGCATCTCCATGTTCTTTATCCATCGAAAATAGAAGGCTTAAGTTAAGTCTAAACTTCAAACTGCAGATATATTGTTCAATTCTACTGGATCTGTGAAGGTCATGAACATGGGGCCTGTAACATCTATTAATGGTAATGCTTCAGTTGTGTCGATGTTAATATGACATTCACTCTCAATTTGACCACTGGCAAAGAAGCCCTTATAGAAAAATTCAACGTTGAGGACTTTAAGGGCATGCAGGTTCGGATTGAGGGCTTAAGCCTTTTACAGTGGATGAACAATGCTATGAAATGTAATGCATCAATTTATTGAGTTTAAGTTGAGTTATCAGTTTATTGAATATTACTTAATTGAGTTTAAGATTAGGGACTTTGCATTGGAATGTATCACGGTGAGTCCATTTTCTGTGGAAGAATTCGAAATCGACGAAAAAGATATTGAAAGCACGACTTCGGGTGTTGATATCACCACTTCTTTTCCTACGAAGATGAGTTAAAAGGTTAGTATCGATACGCATATAAATGAATTATTTTAAGCTTTTTAAAGGTTAAAACATCAAATTTTCAGAATTAAAAAATTTTACTACTTTCTACATTTGATTAGCTGGAATTACACAAAATCAAACGTGCACATATAAGGATCATATTTATTTCATTTTCAAAGCCTTTATATCCTTAGAAAAATTTTGATTTCCTATATCTCTTATAATCTTTCAGCATCAATAAGTTTTATATTAGTTTACTTTTACCTTTATTGATGCCTAGTTGAAAGTCTAATACAAAAGAGTTTACTTAGCAAAGATGTACTGGTATTGATATTTTGAAGAGAAGACGCCGTGTTCTTGGAATGGCGACTGTCTGAAAATGGAAACAGCTTTAATTGCCACGCCATGAAGTTACAAAACTCAGTATGGAAGCTACCCACCTCTTAAGAATGCTGCCCAGTTTTGGTTTTAAGTAATTTAAACTCTTTGAGATTTACGAAAATTTCAATAAAGGTTTTAGGCCTATTGCTCTTACTCTTCAAAGCTTAACGATTAAATAGCTACGTTGATTTATTGAATCCTTAACATGCATCACCTACTTAAAAATCGCATACCTTTTAAAGCATTTACTGTATCTTTCCCTTCGGGATTGATCCCGGACCGTCGCCAATAGCCCGTTGTATTGCTTCAGTGCGACGTTAATTCAATTACCCCCGAAAGAACTAAGATCAAGGCAAATTTAACACATAAAATATTTTCTCGTTCACCTGAATACCGTTATATTTCTTCTAGAAAAGGTACAGATAGTAAAGACTATTTGCCTGAAAGACCTCTAAACTTTCCTATATGAATTAAAGACCAGAATCGATAGGACAGAATAATTATACCGAATAGTTTATAAAACATACTTAAAGAAAAATTGATTACCTCTTAGAAATATTACGTGCGGTGAAGGTGTTTAGCCATTCTAAATAAGTGATCAAACTTTTGGGGTTATCTTTATGTCCTGTAAGCAGCTTCATTTGGTTTTGTGTCCAGTTTTAAAGTAATGTCATGAAAAGCCAGAATGTAATTTTGAATCTCCTTGGATTTTTATTTATCATAAAAAGTGTAAATAGCTCCATCTCATTTTTTGGGGTATTTAATTTCAATTCTTTGTAAGGCAAAGAACATATATGATATTTTAAAATGTCACATTTCTTGCCTTATGATTTGAACTCGTACTGCAGTAAGCTCTTAATATTTAAAGATTTAATTCATTATTTTATATCAACATCAATATGTATATATTTTTCAGGTAAGCGCGTGTTCACTAAGATTCTGTTAGCTACATAGAGCGTGCTTGAAAACAGATTCATAATTGAAGCTGATTATAGTAAACTATACCCTTATACATTAGAGAACGATTGGATTGATAACGTTCAGAAACAAAGAAACCATAAAGATAGACAGCCAAGAACGGGGAAAAATTATTTGAAACTTAGCAATGGATATCTAGAGGACCTATCGAAAATCAAACGAATATGCGATTGTACCAAAAGTCCCTTCTGGAGCGCCTCTAATATTACTTTTGTGTGCTATTTTGGTTTTGATGCACTGGAATTTAAGTATGAAGCATCAAATGGAGACGAGTTCAGATTTTGAAATGATAGCAATGGACGCCAATACAAAGCTGAGTAGGTTGATGATACAAGGTTACATCTAATCAAAATGACAACGTGCCTAATTTGTAAGACTTCATCGTGAACAACATCGGATCACTAACCGTGAAAGAAGCTTGAATGATTGCGGATTGGCTCCATTTTGCCCAGAATAATTATGACCGAGAGTCTATTTTAAGGCATTTTTCAACCACTCTTCAAGGTTGTGCATGGGAGATTCAAAGAAGTTTTAAGCTACAGCATTTATAAGACTCCAATACATTTTCTCATTATATAACTCTTGCGTCGAATTCTCGGAATACTAATTTGAAGTAACAATGAAAAATAACAAAATTCCTTGTTTCCAGTTCTGCAAGTATTTATAATTTTTGGATGCTCAAGTTTATACGTGCAATTGCTATTTTGTGAGAAAAACAAACTGTCTTGTTATATTTTATAATAGGACTTAATAAAACATTTTAAGTGATTAGAGATTGGAACATCTCGCAGTTAATAACTAAAGTTTTAATTTGTAAATTTCCAATTCAGTAAATTTGTTCTAAAGAATAACAATAAAATTTCGAAATGCTACATAAACTAAAACTAAATACATTCTGTTCTTGAGTAATATGATTATAGTTAATTAAATCATGGATAATAAAATTGAGATTTATCTACGCTCATGAATAAACACTTGATATTCATATGCTCAGGTTCGATTCTAAGGTCTAAAAATGCAAAATTATACTCAGAAAATAAATGACTGACGTAATTTGAGTAAACACAGAAGTACTAGTTACAACTGAGTAAATAGAAATACAAGTCACCAACAACTTTTTTGTAACTAAGAACGTTGAAAAGAGACTTTATTGTGGTTAGCGTTATGTCTTTATTAGTTGTTTATTAAAATGTTTGAAAAATTTTAAGTCATTAAAAATTAAAATTTAGTCTCCACATTACGCCACATTTTTACATTTATCTTGCTCGAGATACAATATTTAAAGACTTCTAAAGAATATACTTTTTACTCAAACACTTTTTCGGATATATTATACCACTACTATGGGATAAAGTTCACAAATATAAAATCACAGGCAAATTTAAGCCTCGTTTTTCAAATAAACAATAACTGATACTTTTGCAACTACCGTTTTATCTTAGTTTAAAATCTATATTTACATCGATCTATACTATATTAGATGTGATGATAAGCACATAAAATGATTATACAATGCATAATAAAAGTGCACATAGTAGTTAAAAACTTTATTATGGAGTATATTACATATGATAATGGATATTTACACAGATGAGATAGATTTCTTTCGATGTTGCTCTGTAGTGAATGAACAGTGTAGAACAGTTCTGCAATATAAATTCGTGCGTAGCAAAACGCATGAACTTAAGGAGAGGTGTAAACAAACTTTATAAGTGGTATTAGCTCAATATTACACTCTTGTTTGATAAAAACAGGATTATACTTTTTGTAATTCCAGTTAAATACTTTAATTGTTCAGCTTTGATTCGGAACAAAGCAAGTCTGCTGCTCCCGTCATTCTTTTTCAAAATTTGTTTCAGACATCTGCGACTTTCTTCTTTGAACACATACATCTTTGGCTTCATAATGCCGAGAAAAAATTCAGAACTTCGCAAGTCTCATTACATCTGTCAACGTAATTGATCAGATGTGTTGATTATTAATGCACATACGTTTTCACGCGCGCCGATTTTGAAATTTGGTTTTCTGTTTCATAACCGCACGTAGATTCGCCACATAAGAGTTTCGACTTCGACTGAGGATCGTTCATTTCTGGGAAAGGAACAGTGCACTTTTCCCCGTTTTGCATGATGTGCGTCAGATTGGGTTTTATATTACTGCGTTCCTCGTTGAAAGCTGGTCTACCTAATTCGACATCTTTCTGCGTTTTCCCTCTGCAATACGAAAGAATGGCCAAAAATATGGCTGCCAGGACGACTATTGCAATAATGCCTGTCACGACGAATGAAGTGCCACTTGTTGAGAAGTATGAAAGGCGCGATGAAGTTTTTAATACTGAAAAAGAAGATAAGGGACATTACAAAAAGTGCAAAATTTTTATGAATGGAATTATTAAAACTATTGGTGGTAGTTGAGAACTGTAGTATGAAAGGCGCGATGAAGTTTTTAATACTGAAAGAGAAGATAAGGGACATTACAAAAAGTGCAAAATTTTTATGAATAGAATTTTTAAAAGTATTGGTGGAGGTTGAGGACTGGTATAACCAGAGTAGAGACCCTCGAAAGTGTTAGTTTCTTATTTTCATATCTTTTTAGAAATAAAACTAAAAATACACAGAATGCTCTTTTCGTAATGTTAAAATAAAACAATAGTTATTTGAGTAGTTACAGGTTTATTAAGTTAATCACATTTGCTAAAAAGTATGAACGCAGGAGGAAAGGCATTTATTTGTTTTTGACATAACTTGGTAGGCATTTATTTAACGTCGCACTGGAGCAACACGACGGAATATTGGCGACGGTCCGGGATCAAACCCAAAGGGAAAGATCGAGGACAACACCAAGTAATTTTGAACCAGGTCAGATGACTGGGTCACACCTGAGCTACCCACTTTCCAAACTTCCACATCACGCCAAAGTGAGGACATTTGAGGCCACGACTGATTTAACGTGCACCAGCCCCTTTTGAACACGACGGCCTTTGGTTGGATTCGAACTCGCAACCCTCCGGTTGCTAATCCGTTACTCTTTCATCCGGGCTTCCACGGCCTACTGACATAACTATCTCGTATATTTACAATTGTATCAACGCTTCAAATGTGACGGAAAAATAGCGATTGAATTTAGACAATGATTGATTATTTAATGTTGTGAAATGTCATAAATATTTACTAAACACAATCGTTTTACGGGGCTGCGGTAGCCCAGTTGGAATAGCAAAGGATTAGCAACTGGAGGGTTGCGAGTTCGAAACGCTGTCCATTGTGCACGTGGGGGCTGGTACACGTTAAATCTGTCCTCATGTGGTGAGGAAGTTTGGGGGGTATTTCAATTAACGTCACACTGGAGCAACACAACGGGCTATTGGTGACGGTCCGGGATCAATCCCAAAGGGAAAGATCCGAGGACAACACCACGTAATTTTGAACCACGGTCAGATGACGAGTGGAAGTTTGGAGAGTGGGGTGCCAGTTCAGTTGTTGATCTCGTCATCTGACCTTAGTACAAACTTACGCGGTGATGAACTCGGTTCTTTCCCTTCGGGATTGATCCCGAACCGTCACCAATTGCCCATAATGTTGGTCCAGTGCGACTTCAATTCAACTACCCCGATCATAAGTTTGATTTATTTGTTCGACTTGAAATGAAATTATAAATGCCTTTTGTAAATGTATAACTTACATAATTACAGCGTTTGCTCTCTCATAATTTACTGGCCACATACTCCTATTGCCTACGAAGTACAAACTACTTTCTCTATGTGATGCAATGTAATGCCTCATGCTAACGGGAATTTCAGGAAAAACGCTGGTTCCCATCAGATCATCGAGGTCAGAACTTGGTGAGTAACCACCTGGGAACTGCACGTACAGTCGCGTATTCTCCGGATATATGAACATTAAATTAATTAATCTTGCCAAGATTAATTAAATTAATTAATTTTTGGCAAGATTAATTAAATTAAATTAATCTTGCCAATTTTTTAATCCAGTTGTGAAACATCTGCCTAGTATATACAAATAGAAGGCAAATAAAAAGTAGGTGTTAAAGAAACAATAACGCAACTATTGCTATAGATGTAATAAAAGAAAATATAAGGCATTAAAAATAGATAATCTCAGTGATTAAACCCCAGATAACTAAGCAAAAAGATACAATGCCCAAATGGCAGTCCGATGAGTCCTGACTAGTGAATGGGAAGGAAGGTATAAATGGAGGATTCAGTCCACATCGCTGCTGCTGTGAGCCACGATCAAACTGAGTATGTTTCTGGTCACGTCTATTCAAATGAATAGTCCCAATAGGGAATAGGAACCGTGCACGTGTGTCATATTTGGAGAACACTAGCGACCAAGTGGACAAAAGTATCTTCCGCAGGAAACTGGTGACCGGAACGGTAAGCTGTGTGTTGGGTATCTTCATGGCTGCTTTGGCTGGGTCAATAGACTGTGAGTTTCTTGGTTTCACCTAAGTGATATCGGAGTAGGAAGACCCATTCTGAAGTCCTTCGGGAAGATATGTGACTTCCAGTTGTCTTAGGTAAAACTAACTAGCATTAATTGGTAGGAAGGCAGGTATTAATTAACGTCTCCCGTAGTAACCTACCACACTACGTCCGAGACAGGTAATTGGTAATTAATCAATTAACGTCACACTAGAGCAACACAACGGGCTATTGGCGACGGTCCGGGATCACTCCCGAAGAGAAAGATCCTATGACAACACCACGTAATTTTGAATCGTGGTCAGATGATGAGGTCACACTTGAGCTGGCACCCCACTCTCCAACCATCCACACCACGCTAACGTGAGACATTTGAGGACACGACAGATTTAACACGCACCAGCCCCCTTTGTTCACGACGGTATTTGGTTGAATTCGAACTCGCAACCCTCCGATTGCTAATCCGTTACTCTTCCAACCGGGCTACCTCGGCCCTGCATTTGTAGGGAATTGGTCCTCTCAGAATTTCGCGTTACTTCCTACATTTATTTTCATGTAGCCTCAATCCAGAAAATAGATAAAGTTTTTCATTTATGAAATGAAAAACACTTCAGAAAGGAGTTTTGTAACTTCATGTTGCAACAAGACTACGAAAATCTACAGAAGAGATGTTGCAACAGCAGAAAAACGGAATTTCTACGTATTCTTATTCATTTTGTCGAGGCTACGTGGCATTAAACTCTATCATTGTAGCAACGAAGTTTCTCTGAGGTTTTATTCTGCGTCATGCGACCTCCACAGGCTTACAGCAAACTCATTAACCGACAAAAACTTTTTTACTGTACTGCTGTTTAAAGATTAAGGATTTTTGGGTCAAAAAATAAAAATTACATATA
Source organism: Meta bourneti (assembly GCA_933210815.1). NCBI lineage: Eukaryota > Metazoa > Arthropoda > Arachnida > Araneae > Tetragnathidae > Meta > Meta bourneti. The sequence continues at coordinate 29,060,011 of OW119934.1, forward strand.
ACACTTTGATTGTGTGATATATCTTCCAAACATATTATAATGTGACAATGTATTTATTGACATGGAAAATAAGCATTTAGCTTCTCCCAAAAAGTGTTAGTTTCTGCTCTACGCCGACGAATATGTGTTACCTAAACATAATGATTGAAATCGGCCTTGATTCGTGTAAGCGAGAGTTCAACTATCTTGCATAGTACATTATACCCTTAAGTCAGAAAGTCATGGAATTCGAAAGACAAGAGTGACATATACGAATCTCGAACTAATTAGATAATATATACTTTATGCTTCCCCTGTGCTGTATATTTAACAGATCCATGAACGTTTTAAACGTGAGAATGTTTTGGAAATCATTATCGGACCGAACCACCAACCTCTCCTAATGCCTTCGCAAAATATATTCAAATAATGAGTGAATAAATGTTGACATTTGAGTAATGGGGTCATACATCAAAAAGCAGTTTATCTTATTTACGCATATTAATCTTGTTTACAATAACAAACAATTTTTTACTATTTTGAGCTCTTATAAGAGCATAGCTGCACAAGAAAATATCATTATGCATATTAGTGATGAGTCATTTATTCAAGCTTACACAAAAGAGGAAATATAGGGTTTCTAAAAGAGTTGTTCGAACCTCTTTAAAATCTACTAAAACGTGTCAGAGTGCATTTATTTTGCTATTTATATGATGAATAAAATGCAATCAATAGAAAGGATGGGTATTCGCATTTGAATACTTTATCAAGATAAATTTCATTTTGTATCGCCGGTCAAAAAGTATTTGCACACCTCCATTTTACAATCCTAACTATTGATTAGGACCACGATTGGATTTTCTCGCAAATTAATTGGTTACAGTGGTCAGATTTGTAAAAAAATAGGTATTTACCGTAACTACGTCGGAGCAAATCTTTCCCTTACTTAACAAGGGGCCGCGGTAGCCCGGTTGGAAGAGTAACGGATTAGCAACCGGAGGGTTGCGAGTTCGAATTCAACCAAAGACCGTTGTGTACAAAGGGGGCTGGTGCAAGTTAAATCTGTCGTGGCCTCAAATGTCTTCACGTTGGCGTGCTGTGGACGTTTGGAGAGTAGGGTAAATGAGAGGCTCAGGTGTGACCTCGTCATCTGACCGTGGTTCAAAATTACGTGGTGTTGTCCTCGAATCTTTGCTTTCGGTTTGATCCCGGACCGTCGCCAATAGCCCGTTGTGTTGCTCCAGTGCGACGTTAATTGAAATGCCTACCTACCTTACTTAACATGACAGTGACGATATTTGATCATTTGGAAATAATATGAAAATAAAAGGATGAGGATGCCTTATTCAAATGAGAGGTACATTTATGAATAGTATACATTATAGTGTCGTGTCTAATGATACTTTTGGTTTGACTGCGGACAAAAGGGACATGAATGACGAGTTGTGCTCGGATACTTTTTGACCAACTTGTGCAACAAAGTTTGTAGAATCCAAAATAGTACCTGTCTTTATAACAGTTAAAGTAACGTTTTTGAAGTTGAAACCTTTGTCGTTGAGAGCCAAACATACATATGTCCCTGAATCTTCCTCCAAAGGGTTTCTAATGAGCAGTTTGGACTTATAAATGCCACTGTCTGTTCCAGGATCATCACTGATTTTGAGAGGACGATACATTGTTGTTCCAGCTCGAAATAAGGGACTGTCTTTCTCGTTTTCAGAGCTTCCAACTTCTTCCTTATTCAACTTTTTCAACCACTGGAAAATTGAAATAAAAACATTATTCCATCAACACTTCGCATCTTAATAAATTTCTCAATTCATCAACATTTAACCCTCCTAGTGATTTCGACGAGATACATATCGTCCATAAAGATCTGACCAATTTTGCTGCTGACGAGATACCTTATCAACAGGATATTGCCAATTTTTTTATGATAACGAGATAAAGATCTGGTAAGTTTTGCTAATGACAAGGTATCTTGTCATCAGGATATTGTAAATCTTTTTATGATAACGAGATCAAGGTCTGGTAAGTTTTGCTAATGACGAGATACCTTGCCATCAGGATATTGGCAATCTTTAATGATAACGAGATAAAGATCTGGTAAGTTTTGCTAATGACACGATACCTTGTCATCAGGATATTGCCAATCGTTAATGATAACAAGATAAATAACTGGTAAGTTTTGCTAATGAAGAGGTACCTTGTCCTCAGGATACTACCAATTTTTTTATAGCGAGATCAAGATGTGGGCAGTTTTGCTAATGACGAGGTACCTCGTCGAGACAGCAACCTGAAGGGTTACATTCTTTTTCTAATGCCAGCTTATGGGTCGTATGATCGTTCAAGCATTAATTGGCGAGAACTTGGAAGTCTGCGTTTCCCCGGGGCACCATTGGAGGTACTGCAGGTATCGTACCCATCTTGCAGTATGCGTGAAGGGGGAGTGCCTTCCTGAAGGCTTTGGAGAAGAGGACCTTCATTTATGTGTCGTCTGGAAGAAAGGAAGCAGCCAACCAGACTTCGGCGCATACGAGATTCCGCATGTAACCGAGTGCTTCAGGGGCCGTCATGGCTCAGTGCGTATGCCCACTGCGATAGCAACCTGAGAGGTGTAGGCGGTGCAGGTGAGATTCCACCCACCCTAGATGTATTTAAGGCCGCAGTAGCCCGATTGGAAGAGTAGCGGATTAGCAACCGAAGGGTTGCGAGTTCGAAATCCAATCAACGACCGTCGTGTTCGTGCGGGCTGGCGAACGTAGAATCTGTTGTGGCCTCAAATGTCCTCACATTGGCGTGGTGTGGAAGTTTGGAGAGTGGGGTGCCAGCTCAGGTGTTGACCTCGTCATCTGAACGGTGTTTCAAAATTACGAGATGTTGTTCTCGGATCTTTCCTTTCGGGGTTGATCCCAGACAGTCGCCAATATCCCGTTGTGCCACGCAAGTACGACGTTAATTCAAAGTACCTACCTGTTGAGAGTATTTTAATGTGTTTAATAAACTAATTTTACTTGCCGAGTGTAACCTTTCGTTCACCGGCACTAAAATGTTTCTTTCATATTGTCTTTTCATGCAAATGAATGGAAACTTTAAAAAATATAATAAACTATTAATTTATATTTTAAAATAATTTATCAATTGATAGAATTAAGATTTATCCCCAACCAAAACCTTTCCCTTTGGGATTAACCCTAGACCGTCTCCAATAACCCTTTATGTTGCTTCAGTGCAACGTGGTAGGTAGGTAGTTGAATTAACATTGCACTAAAGCAACACAACTGGCTATTCGCGACAGTCTGGGATCAATACCAAAGGGAAAGATCGGAGGACACCTCGTAATGTTGAACCATGGTCTCAGATGAAGAGGTCAACACCTGAGCTGGCCACTCCACTCTCCAAATTTCTACACCACGCCAACGTGAGGACATTTGAGGCCTTGGCAGAATAAACATGCTTCAACCCCCCCACGTACACGACGGTCTTTAGCTGGATCGGGCTTCGAACTCGCAACCCTTCGGTTGAAATCCTCTACTCTTCGAACCAGGCTACCGTGGTCCCAATGCGACGTGGATTCAGCTACCTATCTGACCAACTAAAATCACCAAATTTCACTTTTTATTTAGATCAATTGATCTAATATGCTGCTAAAAAATTAGGAGTAATTACTACTGTAAGCAGGTAAATGTGTTTGTTCTCCAAAATATTTAGTTCCAAAGCACCAAAATGTTTTACATATTTCTAAGGTGTTTAGTTTTCTGGATTTGCAAATTCACTACTAATATGTAACACCGCATATTGTTATAGGATTTCTCGATTTTCTGAGTTACAATTAGTTGGCCAGTCATGTTAACAGTCTAGTGCAGAGTTTACCAACCTTTTTCGGAGCCCTTTTTTAGAATGAATTTCTATTGCGGAGTCCCTTAGGCATATGTTTTACAAGTTAATGGTGTTTGGGAGGAGTGTTACAGAGGGGAGGAAGAGGAATAGTCAGTAAAGAGGTATTCAAACAACTGCACAATGTGAATGCAATGAAATTATATTTTAAAAACTTTTAAATTTACCATATCTCAATTTATTCTCAACTACCACCAATACACATGATATTGTCAAAACTGGATACACGAAGGTTCTTCTAAAATTCAATAATCAAACCATTTGCGTTACAACAGATTTTATATTATTGGTGAGAGCTATTAGGTGCATACAATAAACCCAGTTCATCCACCTTAATCATTACATCCAATTCAATTCAAATACATATTCGTTCATTACTTATACGAAATTTTTATTATTCATTATATAAAAGATAATTCCTATTTAGTTTTTCTAGAGTGCCTTGTAGTGCGAAAATAGGCCTAAATTAAGACATGCCATAAAATAACTAAACGTTAATGAGACACCTGTGTTTGTATCTTTTTTTTCAGTTTTCTTATTTTAGATATAATTGTGATAAGTGCACATTTCCGTTCAGAATGTAATATCTAGTTTTCTTATTTTGATTCTACTTTTTGTTTCTTATTCTTTATTTAATTTAATTTTTATTTATTTCATTTTCCTGGAGTGGCGGCGTATCCCCTGGGAATGCGCGCTGAGCCCTTAGGGCTCCGCGAAGCCCAGGTTGCGAACCACTGGTCTAGGGTTTAACAGGTAAAGATTGAGTTAGAAAATGCACGAGGAGAGGTGGTTCAAGATGCCTTAGAGGGGGTGGTTTGGCTATGCTGCGCCAGACGCAAGACAAACAATATCAAGTAATGGACATACACACACAAGGTAAGTTTTACTGACACAGAAGAGAGAAATACACCCAAGGAGGAAGTGAACCTGATAGGAATCGAACCTGCGCCGCCTACAACTGGAATGGTGCTGACCAAGACGGCCCCAAGATGCTTTAGAAACATTGAATCTATATTTCTCATGCAATATCAAATAGTTATTGCTTTTATCTAAATAAAGTACCTTTATATGCAGTTTCAATTCAGGTTTGCTGTTGACTACACACCAAAAAATGGCGGGCTCTCCCTCTTTAATAACAGCTTCATTCGGTTCTACTGAAACTATGCGAGGAGGTTTCGGTACATCTGTGGGAGAAATTTTGATTAAACGATGTACTTCATAGGCGTTCATATAATCAATACATAGCAAACTTATACAGGGTGATTCTAAATTCCCTGGTATTACTTCAATGGAGGTAAGGGTGCACCAAAATAAACATTTTTTGCTGAATAATGTATGTCAGCAAATGTCATACGTAGGGGCTAGAGAGAGCTGTTTGGAGAGTTTGCGATTCGTTTCTTTTCTTCAAAACTCCGTCATTCGCAATTTGATGCAGCATTACACGAATTCCGAGATGGCTGACACGCATCTAACGTATGAAGCTGTCAATTGAAGCGGAAGAACTATTCATATATAGCACCGTGAAGGCTTCCCTTTGGTCACCCCGATCACCCGATTTATCACGCATTGATTTCTTCCTCTGGGGATATTTCAAAGGCATCGCGTTCAAGACCCCATTGACTCCGAAATTGAAATAATCACAAGAGTCTCTGTCGTGGCTATAAGTGTCCATGAAAGGCCAGGAATGTTTGAACCTGTACGGCTTTCCATGCGTCGATGCTGTAGGCAGGCATTAGTGTTGGTGCAACTTTGAGCATCTACTATGAAACTATGTGGATAACTCCTGTAAAATTGAAAACTTAAGGCTAATAAAAGCTTTTAAATACTTGCTTTTTTCAATTTTCGTACTTTAGTGTACCGTTTAGCACAACCAGGTGGCGCTTGCTGACATACAACCCATGCGAATACGGTTTAATTTTGTGCCCCTACCTCCTTTTAAAGTTTATACAGGAAGTTTACGCACACCTTGTATATAAATACCTGTGCTCACCTGTGACTAATAAGCTATAGTCAATAAAATCTTCACCCATTTTATTTCTTGCAATGCATTTATAAATCCCTGCATCCTCTTTCTCAAGTTTTTTTAGTTTCAGAGTAGAATGAACTTTTCCTTTGGATGATAGCACTTGTGTATCTTCGATGAGATGGCCATTTTTGAACCAAAATATGTGTGGCTTCGGCTGTCCTGATGCAACGCAATGGAACGTTGCTTCTCCACCGACTTCGTCCACGAAGTTTGTCGATGAACGTTTCTTAATACTTGGAGGAACTGTGAAAACAGCTTTTAAACATTCGAGAGGTAAAACGACATGTTATACATTTAAAGTAGAAATTTGATCCTATATTGAATAATTAAGGGGGCTTAGCATTTTATGGATAATATCAATCACTAATTATCTCATATATAGGGAAAATGCGTTTGCAAATTTTAGTGCACAAAAGATGTATTTATTTTTACGGTGGATATATAATACCAATTATTCTATCATAGTTTGTAAGTTACGCACAACATTTGACTTAACATTGAAAAGAATTCACCCCAAAACTTTCTGTTTTGGATTGTTGGATAGATATATCTTCCAATATATATATATATATATATATATATATAAACCATTATTTTAAACAATAGATTGGTAGGTAGTTAAGTTAATATCACACTAGAATAACACAACTATTGGTGACGGTCTGGGATCAATCCTGAAGGCAAGGATCCGAGGAAGGACAAAGCCTCGTAATTTTTGACCATTGTCAGATGACGATGTCAACACCTGAGCTGACAAACACTCTCCAAACTTCCACACCACTCTAACATGAGGACATTTGAGGCCACGGCAGATTTAACGTGCACCAGTCCTCATGTACACGACGGACTTTGGTTGAGTAGATTTAAACAATAGAATATACTTAGAATAATTTTAGAGGAAAATACAAAAAAGCATTAATATAACCCACCGACAGTATTGCTAAAACCCACGGTTAAGCAAATTTGAATCTAGTTAGAAAGCTGATTCTATGCGAAAATAAGAGCCAAGAAATCTTTTAAAGGATATAAAAAAACTAAAACTAATCATTATTTGGATACCTGTTTTGTAAATAATAGCCAATGTGTTGCTCCAGTGCGACACTAATTAAATACCTACCTACCTGGTTTGGAAATAAATAATTTGTTGTGGAAGTTTGCTTTAGATTGTTTCAATGGTTAAAATTCTTCCATGTGAGTAAAAAACAATATTTCCATTCGATTAAATACTGATAATGTTTATCATCATTTATGAAACACGGTTACATAACAATTCAGAGATTTTGGACCATAAATAAAAAAGGAAGGTTCTGCGTCGTATCGTTAAAATTAATTGCTGTGGAAAAATAAGACATTCAAGGTTTTAGGCGTTAAAAGATCTACATTTGTAAGGCCTGATCGACATAGAACTGGTCTGGTTGGAAGAGTAAAGGATTAGCAACCGGAGGGTTGCGAGTTCGAATCAAACCAACGACCTTCGTGTACGTGTGTGTGGGAAGCTGGTAAACGTTAAATCTGTTGTGGCCTCACGTTGGCGTGGAGTGCAAGTTTGGAGTGGGGTACCAGCTCAGATTTGACCTCGTCATCTGACCGTGGTTTAAAATTACGTGGAATTGTCCTCGCTCACTGTGTTGCTCCAGTGCGACGTTAATTAAAATACATACCTACGATATAGAGCTGCGTTCCTCTTGCAAATAATTAAGCATTATATAGCGCTCAGAACTTGATACGCTTCCAGAAACTATTTGAGCAAGCATCTCGAAACTTAACATTAGACTAATTTTAAATAAATTCCAAATCTGGTCTCAAAATTGGGAGGAGATTCGAAGTTTGGGGGGCTCTCAATTAGATATGAAGGCGACCTCATATTCACCACTTTATGCATATGAATTTATAGACGTTATTCCCATCAAATGATATTTTTGATTTTGCTCTACTATGAATGAATCACTAATACAGAGGCTTTGGTTCGTTTTCTCTGCAGTTCCATTATTTTAATTCTGATTATTCATATGATGTTCTAAAAATCGGAAATCAACTGTTGGGATTCTAGATTTAAGGTACAGTGCTGTATAAATAGGGGGAATTAGTTGAATTAACCTCGCGCTGGAGCAATACAATGGGCTATTGGCGAAGGTCCGGGATCAATCCCGAAAGCAATGATCCGAGGACGAAACCTCGTCATTCTGAACCACGGTCAGATGACGAGGTCAGCTCCTGAGTTAGCATACCCACTCTCCAAACTCCAAACTTCCACACCACATCAACGTGAGGACATTTGAGGCCACGACAAAGTTAATGCGCACCAGCCCCCGTGTACACGACGGTCTTCGGTTGGACTGAGTTTCGAACTCACAACCCTCTGGTTGCTATGCGTTACTCTTCCAACTGGGCTACCTCTGCCCCATTCAATAATTGAAAACCAAAGGTTGGGATTATGAATTTAAGGTACTGTACGATAAATGGGAGGCAAGTTGAATCCACGCCGTACTGGAGCAACACTGGAGCCGTATTGGTGACGGTCCAGGACCAATACCGAAATTAATGATCCGAGGATAACACCTCGTAATTTTGAACCACGGTGAGATGACGCGATTAGCACCTGTGCTGTCATCCCACTCTCCGCATTTTCACACCACGTCAACGTGAGGACATTTGGGGGCACGGCAGATTTAACTTGCATCCCCCCATGTACAGGACAGTCTTTAATTGGATCGAGTTTTGAACTCGCAACCCCCGGTCGCTAATCCACTACTCTTCCAACCGGGCTGCCACGGCTCTGTATGATAAATAGGAACACTATGGAGATAAAAATACAAAAAACTATTACACTTACAAACATTTACTCTGTTCACCGAATTCTGATTAACTGCAGTGAAGTTTACATTTTCAACTTCGGGATCTGTATGAAGGATTTGAAAAATAAATTAACATGCAATATTATTGCTAAGAAAGAAATTTTACGTATTCTAATTGGAAAAATGTTAGTTTTCCACATTTACGCAAAAATATTTGTAACTTACTGTCCACTATGACTGTAATATTTATCGGCACGGCGCCATATCCGTTAACTCCTTCACACGTGTATATGCCGGCGTGATCCATTGTCACTGACTTTATTTTCAGGGTGCCTTTGTTCGTTATAGTATAACCAGGCTCCATGTATAAAGATTTATTCCCTCTTGTCCATTCCACAAATGTTGGAGTGTCTGATCTTTCTATTGGACATCGTAGTTCCAATGGCTGATTTACATGAGTAAATGTAATCTGTTTATCTTCTCCCATAGTTGATTTCCTTGGACCACCTGTGGGAATTATTTCCATCATCATAAAAAGAAATGAAATCAAAAATCACCGAGTGGTCTACATGGTCATAGGAATTAGATATGAAGGTTACAGAAAATATATACGATTTTGAAAAGTTGAAACCAATATTTTTGATGCTAATTAAGTCAATGAGCTAAAATGAATGATGAAATCAGCAACTGAACATCATGGTTGGTTGATCGGTTTTGGTTAACAAGATCCATTCAACGTCATATATATATAATAAGGAGAGGTAAAGTAGTTTAGATTCTTATGTTTAATATTACAAAATATGTACTATGACAAGGGTAAGTAGAGTGAGAATCTTGGGGTTAAGATTACCTACAATTTATTTATAATTTGTGCATATTAAGGAGAAAACATTAGAAGGTCATGATTAGATAGCCACAGAGCGGGAAGGAACCGACAGAACTTATATTATTTTTTATAAGAAAGGAAAGGTTGCCGGGAGTCTGATGACGCAGTTGGCAACGCGTTAATAGTTCAGTTTCCTACAAAACTAGTTATATAATTATTTTAATTTTAAAACACTATACTTGTTTAGAAAAACGTTGTTAAAGGAAAAGGAGACTGAGAGTACAAAGTTATCATTTCTAAGTTCGTTACATCGACAGAAATGTGTTTAGAAACAATTAAATTCACGCATGATTCGTTTATTTGTAATTTGTATTTATTTATAACTTTATATAAAATAGTTTAAATTGAGCGTACAGTTTATGAGTTGTCTTAATGAAAAGCCTTCGAAACAATGACTAATAAAGATTAAAAATTTAGTAAAGAAATGTGAGCTTAAGTACGTTGTTCTAGTATAGTGTTGCTAAGAGTTTGTCTCTTATCTTTATTAGTTGTTTTGAAGATTTGCATTCCTTACTATCAATTTGACTAAGGTTCTCATTTGTTTTTCGACCTTTGAGTTGAGTTGTTTTTTGGTGGTTATCTCGACGAGGTATCTCATTAGCAAAACTAAACAGATCTTGATGGACTAGAGATATCTCGTCATTGGAAGAAAACTAATCAGATCTTGATCTCGTCACCATAAAAAAGGCGTCAAAATCTTGATACACGAGATATCTCGTCATCATAAAAAATCGGCAATTATAGATATCGACAATATATTTATCTCGTCATCAAGATATTGCATGTTTTTTGATGACGACATATCTCTTCATTAGCAAGATCGGTCAGATCTTGATGGACGAGATATCTTGTCATTAGCAAAATTGATCAGATCTTGATGCACGAGATACCTCGTTATTAGCAAAATTGGTCAAATCTTGATGCACGAGATATCTCGTCATTAGCAAAATTGGTTAGATTTGGTGGACGAAATGTCTCGTCGAAACCACTTGGAGGGTTAAAGCGAAAAGAATGTTGACTTTAAACTAGTAAAAATGTATTGATGTTGCTAGATCGAGCATACAAAAACATTTGATATTAATACATAGCATAACCCCAGATAAATACTTAGTCCACGCATAACACACATCATTGAAAAGGGTATATAACTTTAAAAGTTCCGCGTCCTGATGTTTGATGCCAAGATAATTTATGGCAGTAATAATTGGATTTGATTTTTTTTGACTGAACAGTCAACAGTCTACTCTCTCCGCTTTAGAATGGCCACAATACGTTCCACAATTGGGAAATGACAATTACACGTAAGGGAAATGACACTGACTTTCAGATGATTCTCAACCTAGTTAACTGTTCATGAAGGAAATTAATTCATAGATTCAAGTATAATAGAATTAAATAGCTAACCTTCTGTTGAGATTTGATGGAATAAGTTGAAGCTCTGTAACAGGATAAGCAGTAATGACAAGCTTAACCTGTTTTCATCTGGAAGAAATATAAAATTCATCTTGTTCATCTTTCACAGAACCTGCAAAATACGTTAGAACAAAGATTTATGAAACAGAACTTTTCATGGAATAATATAACTAAGAATTTTAACTGTGAACCACATAAGAATGGTTCACGATTCTGATGTCGAAGAAAAAGTATTGAAATTTTGAAATTCAGTGTTGCATTAACATTCCTAATTGTTAAGAAAAGTACATCTTTACATGGAAAGCAATTAAGGATACACGGGGAAGGGGTTCTCTAGAAAAAGAAAAACCTTTTCCCATTATTGATTAGCTACCGAAGCTACTACAAATTTTTCCTATTGAATTATTTTTTACTTGTTTTCTACACTCGTATTTTTTCACATTAAAAAATTATTCTAATCCAACTCTTCCTTCAAATTCAAGAATTAAAAAAACCATCGTATCAAATTTAATATACTGCAGGTTTTTTCGAAATTTCGCATGTTTCGGAATAGTTATTTTCATTCATTTATCGCGTTACGTTGCCTATCGATTAAGAACTACAAAAAAGACGTACTTTATAATTTAGGTTTACGAGTGAGTTAGGATAAAGTTATGTGATGAAAATTTGTCAGGAGAAAAAATTACATAATACTTATAATTCTATGTTCACGTGTATCAATGCCTTTGAATCAATAACATTTGTACTGTAAATAATTGAATGCCACTTTCTAATGAAGAGATATGCGTTGATTTAGATCGTGAGAATTTATGAGAATTCAAAATTATATTTTGCTATTGATTTAGAATTATACCATTGGAACAAATTATAATAGAAACAATAATTATATACAAATTCAAATTCAATAGGTCATTCGTATGCTTTTTGTACGCATAAATAGAATTAAAATGTGTCTTAATACAAACGTCCATGGAAATAAAGAAAACATGAAATAAATAGCTGATAGATTAACGAGGTAATGACCCCAAAGCTGAAAATCTGTATCTCTTAAGTACTCAATATATAACCTTGTATAAATGTGTATAATTTTTTCCCTCTTTACAGCTTTTATAACTAATACAGGGGCATGTTTATAACATTTTAAACTTAGAAAAAAAGGCTCCTTGCTACAATATAGAAACTTTCCACAATTCCAGGGCCCTAGTACCGGTGAAGCGTCTCGTATGTGGTGGTTCTGGCTCCATCGTCGATTTAGAGATTTTGAAATATTTCGTTCATAAATGAGTCTTTTTAGTAGCCCATACAAATACGGATTGGAGTGAAAACCCCTGTCCCTCCTCCCAGCAAAAGCTCTAAACCAACTGGTGAGTTGGGAGGAGGAGAGTCTAGAACCCCAGAACTGCAATAAGACTTGTGTGAAATTCAATGTGATCTACCTTAACACAACAGAAGTAGTGAATTCTTGTTTGTGAAATTATTTCAACAGGAATGATTCTGTTGTGAAAACGAACTCTAAGACAGTTTTATATTTGGAAGACTGGTCCATTGTAAAGCAACCTTATCTGACATGAAGATAGAAACAGAAATCATCAGCAAACCTGAAATTATCTGGTATCGTTTTAGTTAACAAGATAAGAACAACAGAATGACCTGGGGTCATGTAATCTCAGGTTAGCTATATCAGAATGTTTGTCAATGCAGTAATTTTGACAACACAGACTAATCATTGTCTCTTGGGTCAGAAGGAACACCAATGTACTGTCTTAGAGCAGGGGTCGTCAACCTTTCAGTAGGGAGGGGTAACATTAATAAATTCTTTAAGTTTCCGTACGACACACTTCTGTAGGCACTTATAGAGATTCATGGAATGATGTATTGTAACAAACTATCTTACATTATTATTGTCAAAAGCAGTATCAATAGAAAGAGATACTTTGCTCTCTATGTATCCTTTTAACGCTCATGGTGGTTGTCTCGACGAGGTATCTTGTCATTAGCAGAACTGATCAGATATCTCGATGGACGAAATATCTCGTCATAGGAAAAAACTGACCAGATCTTGATCTCGTCATCATAAAAAATGGTAATAGCTTGATGACGAGATATCTCGTCATTAGCAAAATTGGTCAGACCTTGATGGACGAGATATCTCGTCGAAACCACTTGGAGGGTTAAACTGCCTCAGATTTGAAACGCACCAACTCATCTGATGTTGGATAATGAATGTAGTTTTAATTTGCAATTCCCATGCTCACAGCTTGGTCTCAAAATCTTTCCGGCTGGTGTAATGGTTCTAGAGTCCAGCAAAATTAACCCCATAGCATCAATCGCTCTTAATAGGATAGTGGCAATTTTGGGGATTGGAATGCCGATCTAATTAATAAGAAAATACTGACTCAACGGTTCGCGGAAATACCATAAGATGGACAAAGGATTGAAGACCTACAAGACTCGTACTCAAGTGTCGTGTAACAATCTCAAACCACCAGCTTCCCCTACTTCCAACTCTCACTCCATGAAATGGATGGCTGAAACTAGCACTGAAACATTATACGTTCAAAGAGAACATAAGCAAAATCATCAACACCTTAGACTCCCCGCCCTGGTCTGGACTTCATAGTAGCAGCATAAACAATGTTCCCGAATAATCATCTACTGTTCTGGCAGATCAACAAATCCCAGCAGTAAACACTATATAACAAATTTCTGTGCAGGTAAGAAGTTTGAAAAGCAGTTTAGAAGACAAGGAGATTAACTCCCAAGGGAGACCTGGTCAATTTTTTATAAAGATGGACATGGGGTATCTCCTGGCGGAATGGCCGTTTCAAAGTAACGCGTAAAATCATTTAAAATAATGAAATAATAAGGCCTAAGTTTTATCACTGTGGCCTCCGATCTAATTTAAATCACTGGCTTAAATCATGAGTCCGTCATCGGCAAGTGGGAGACTAGTAAAAACTCTGTTGCTTCATATGTGTTTTCAGGACTATTTATTTTATTTATATGGATTATTATCAATATTATCGATGTATTTGAAATATTTATCCCTCTTGTTATTGGAGGCTCCCAACTATACTAATATTGGGGCCTAAAAGTAGGGCGCGGAAACAGCTTATTTGGTTACTCATTGCTAATATTTATCCCTCCTTTCCAGTGAGCAGCCCCGTCTATAAAATTATCGGGAGGATGTTGGTTGGTTTTGGGTTTTATGGCGCAAGGGTCATATTGGATAAGCTGCGCCAAACACAAGACAGACAATATCGAGTAATTATGAAAAGAAAGGATGGTTGGTTGATTGGTTTGGGGGTTTTATGGCGCAAGGGCCGTATTTGGCCATGCTGCGCCAGACACAAGACATACAACATCAAGTTACAGACACACACACAATGAAAGTTTTACTGACACAGAAGAGAGAAGTACACCCAGGGAGGAATGCACCTGACAGGAATCTAACCTGCGCCGCCTACAACTCGAAAGAAAAGAAAGGATGGAGAGGAGAAAGATCGCTTGGACATCCTGGGGTCGCGATTCCCATGTTTACCAGAGGCAATAAACCCCATGAGAAAAGAATAGATCACTTGGGTACCTCGGGTTCGTGAAGCCCGTACACACCTAAAGTTGTGCCCCCGAGTGGTATCGGGAGGAAAAAAGGCTTCTAGGTGTTCTCCGAACTCCTAGGTGCTTACGCCGTTAGGAATTGGGGCCAGTGGTTACATATCTTCTATCACTGTTGTCTTTTCACTCCACCCCAAAACAGCAAAGACTGTTTCCCAAACATCTTTTTGATCGGTGTAGCGAAAAATGACCGCAGCATGAGACAAACTAGAACCAATTGTTTTTAAATTTATGGTACTCTTTTTATTATGAATTTATTATTTTATCTTGTATTATTAAGTCAAACCTTAATTCAATTTTATATCTTCAGAATGCGTGCAAAACATTAAGTATAAATTCTAAATATTAATAAACACTTTACTTATTTTTAATAAATCACATCGTTGACAAATAGGTGACAATTAATATTTATCATTTTTGAGATAATGACAACCTTGCGCAAGAACAACTATTTCTTAAAGTTTAATGATGGTAGCTTCAAAACCGATATCTAAGTATTAGATGAATATAGATTTATTTAAGAAAGTTACATCTAAAGGAGAACATAAAAATTGGCCGGTATAAGATTTGATTTTTTGATTCTTTCACTTTTATCATAGCGAAATACGTATTTACAGTTCTATATTATGCAATCGATAAAAAGCTAATTAGCTCTTAGAGAACTAAAGCTCATTTGGATTCTTAACGGCAATAATATTAACTTATTGACAGTTTGAGAAAAGGGACTTCATAAATTAAATATATCTCAGGTGTGGTAAGGTCTTCCCCAACGACGATCACTGATTGTGTGCATGCACTATGATTCCGGTGTTTTCTAGAAAATTCTATGTACATCCACAATAAACTGATATTTTCAATCAGTCGACATCCTCAATTAATCTGGGGCCACTGTAGCCCTGTTGAGAGTAGAGTATCAACTGGAGGATTGTGAGTTCGAAACTCGATTCAACCATAGACTTTCGTGTACGTGGAAACTGATGCACTTTAAATCAGTCGTGGCCTCAAATTCCCCACGCTGGTGTGGTGTGGGAGTTTGGAGAGTGGGGGTGCCAGCACAAGTGTGACTTTGTCACCTGACCGTGGTTAAAAAATTACGAGGTTTTGTCCTCGGATTCATCCCAAACCGTTGCCAATAGACCGTTGTGTTGCTCCAGTGCAACGTTAATTCATCTACCTACCTCAATTAATTGATTCAATTAAAAAACATTTTTAAATACATTCTTTAAAAATATTTTTTAAATAAATTGTTAAAAACTTGGTTTAAAGAGCAAAATTTAAAAAAATCTGTTTTGTGGTCGCAATAAGGACAATTGCTACACCGAATCCTGAGTAATTAAACCGATACACTCAATAAATTTTAAAATAAGCTATAACTGCCATGAACGAATCTTTGTTCGTAAACTTTAAAACTGAATATTCTGAATATTGACGGGGATTGTATTTTGGGTAGAGTACATCGACAGAAATATTTGGTTTTCAATTTAAACAAATTAAAAAGTCAAAAGAGAAATCCTCTAAAGCGAGAATATATCGTCGGCTTAGAGCAGAAACTCATTAACAGACATTGTTTTTTGAAGACATTAAATGCTTATTTTTATAATGATGAGAAATACATTGTACTATTGTAATATGTTTAAACGAGTAATAGTACTATCAAAATGCTTAGTTTTCATTTTTTGCACTAAAAACTACTAGTCTTTAAACATCTGTACAGTGAAATATTCCCTTTGTCAGTTAATGAGGCTCTAAGCCGACGATGTACGAAGCAGAATCTCTCTGAAACACTCCGCAATGCTCTCGGCGATCTTTTGCACCCTTCAGAGGATGGAAAAGTTTGCCGACAGAGAGCGCACGTGGCGCATTGTTGCGACGGATAACGAAACATCCGCCATCGAGAAAACGCAATCAGAAAACATTCAAACCCCAGATGATGAAATTAAAAGACGGAAACTGATAATAAAACAAACATGCGTGGTAAAACAAAATCCAGTCAATTCTTAAAGACATCGCGTTTGCAGCTCAAAATAAGAAATACAAGTTAGCAATAAAAAGTTGAAATTTCTAAGCTTACCTGCTACAGGTGAGTGATTTATGAGACATAGAACTAACTGTCTCCCTTCAAAAGTCTAGTGAGTTTCGTATCAGATACTAGTTATCTGGAGGGGGCGGGTTATCTTCCGGTCAAAGTTTATGGCGCCAGATACCTTTAGAGATCGGCTACTACAAGGACTGACGGATGCATCTTTTTTGCTGTCTTGCGGTGTTTCAGAGAAAAAAATTGATAAGGATGACACATGCGATTGCCGATCGCACTCTACTTAAGCTTTTGTGTTTACGTTTATTAATCAAGATGATGCCCTTTTTAGATGCATTGGAATCGATGATTTCCCTCATATCTAGAATCGGTGAAAAACTTAGGTGAATACAGTATGGAAATAAAAACCATTGTGCAATAGACAAAACTTTCCGAGGAGCTTTACACATTAAAACTTAATTCTTTAAAAATATTTGCATTGAGATGAAATTCTTTAGAACTTTTGGGAGTGATATCCGTTGACTTTTATTTTGTATTTTTCTACTCCTACAAAACTTTTAGCGAAGTTTGTACACATTAGAATTGCGTTCGTGAATAAAACAAGTCATCTTTGGAAAAGTATTTACATTTGGATGAGATTTTTTTAGAATTTTTGGGAGTAGTTTCCGTTGAGTTATTTTATAATCTTTTGTTTTTTCTACGCAACTTTTAGCGAAGTTTGAATGCATTGGAATTGCGTTCATGAATAAACAAATCATCTTTGAAAAAGCATTTGGAAGATTTTTTTAGAATTTTTGGGAGTAGTTTCCGCGGAGTTATTTTATAAACTTTATAACACACACAGAGTTTTGTGCATATTGAAAAAATCCTCCTTGTGTTCATGAATGAGACAAATCATACTTGAAAAATATTTGCATTTTGATGCAAATATTTTTTAGAGCTTTTAGGTAGGTAAGTAGTTAATTAACACAGCACTGGAGCAGCAAACGAGCTATTGGTGATATTTCGAGGGCAGCATCTTGTAATTCTGAAACACAGTCAGATGACGAAGTAGAGCTTTTAGGAATTGCTTCGTTGAGTTAATTTGTAATCTTTTTTGAGGACAGATTTTTTAAAAATATTATTATATTCCTTAATTGTCTATAAGCTAATCTCCTTGAGTATTTAACAATGGCGCTTTTAGAGAAAGTTGAAATTTTCATCATGCCTACAACAGACCTTAAATTATAGATTATACATTTTTTCAATTTTATATTATTCTACATACACATTTTAAAATTTTTATATTTAGTGGCTTTGATCACAAAAGCGACTGAATTCTTTATTGACTAAATCGCTCGTTAATCAAAGCGTTTGAGTTACAATGACCATGTTGCAAGGCCGATAATTGCATGGAGAAATGCAAATGAAATCATTTTAGTTCAAAATGAGGAAAGAGATCCCCCAGAAATAGTCTGAAACCGAATTTTAAAAATTAAAGCAAATCTTAAGGGGAACTGACAACTCATATATGCATATAGAATAATCTATTTCAAATGAGGCCACTGTTCGAGGACAAACTTTAAATGTGCGCTAATACAGATATAAATGAATGATCTGTTTTGGCCACACCAATGAAATATGTGTAACATCTGTGAAAGATTGAATGCTGCTTTCATTTAAAGTATGTATGTGTACTATTTAAAGACTCATCATGTATTTTTCTTAGATTTCGCGAACCCGATTTTTCTGGCAACATTTAAAAGTACAAAATTTTGTTTCAATGTTAGACACCTGGGTGTCTGAAAGGCCTGTTTTTTGTTTGTTTTGATAGGATCGTTTCTTCGTCTGCAAAGAAATATTCAATTGCTCGTTGCATTACTTTAAAAAGTGCTGACTACGTTGTCCTCTGAAAACTGAGCATAGAGCCTATATAACAAATCAGAGCTGTATAAAAAGTCGTCTAAATGTTCGACCTTTCTGGAAAATTTTAATTTAGATATCATTCTTGGAATATATTTCAAGTTTAATCAAATAAACATATCCCCATGTTTGCATCAAATTTGCATTTACAGAACTATGATCTAACATTTACAATCAACATGACCTTAAATATACAATTTGATTAGATTAGATTCAAAATAACTGATGGATACTTTTCCAGTTTACGAGCGACGATATAAAATACCTTCCATTTTGTCATATGTAATCTTTGAAACGACATGACGTGTTTATCAACCACAATACGAAAAGAACACTCTTTGAAAGACAATTTCTTGCGAGTTTCAGCTCTCCATTTGTGGGTAGTGAACTATTGTCACAAAAACAGCTGGTATTTAATCTCCTAAATTTACTTTATTTGAAAGTCACAAAAGGATTGGTTACTTTTCCTCATGATTGATTAAACTGAAAAAATTGAGATCCGATAATGAAATTTTGTGTAGTTTAAATTTGTTCAAATAACTGAATTTTTTTGTAGATTATTATCTTACTAACATTCTGACATTTTATTGGTGTTTTTGGGTCATTATTTTGCATATTTAAAAAGTTAACGGGACATTTTAGTATAAATTTCCCTAAAAAATGTTTCAGCCTTGTCAAGGAAATTTTAAGACTGCAAAAACGAAATAGCTCATTTAAGAACTCTGGTGGTTTAAGAAGCGAAAAGAGCTTTTCAATGTTTATAACCGTTGCTGGAAAACCACAGAAAATAATTTTCTATTAAAATTCTGCACATTATTTTTGTTCTGCTTTGCACTTCTTAATAAAATAAAAATAACGTCTTAGTCATGGCAAACTAAAACTATTCAGTTTTGTTAGTAAAATTCAACCTTGCTAAAATGCAACAAAATTGAAATTTTGTATAATTTTGTATAATCGATTAAAAAGTCTTTTTTAATCGATTTCTATATGAAAGTTGCTACTCATAATTGGTTCAAATGCTAATTCCAATATTAATAATGCATATTAAAAACTAATTTTAAAAGAAACATTGCGTAGATATTGTTTGGGTTTTGCAAAAGTAACAGCAAAAAATTTCAACTAATAGGAAGATTATTTCGGAAGACGAGAAAGATGTAAAAGTCTGAGAAACTTATTTAACATTAAATGTTTCAAGTTTTCTAATCTCATAATCCAGAAACGACTGAACTAAATGACTTGAAACTTGTTTCCGAGGTTAAATTTGGATATAGATTCATCTTTTTGCAAATTTGGGTGCAAAGTTCCAGCAGTGTAATGAAAATTAAGAAGTTTGTGGCAAATCAATATGAAGACGACTCGTAAACACACAGATTTTATTCTTATGAATACATAGAAGATGTTATTCTCTAGTGAATAGTACCTTTGCTAAGAACGTAGCGTAAATAAAGGGGATCGATTTTTTTTCCGCAGTCGTATATTAAGGTACGCCACACTAGTCCGCATCGCACAGACGGCAAGCATCACAAGGACAGAACGCATCGTACGGACGGAATGCATCGCACGGATAGGATTAATTTAGTGTACTACGCACACTGCATTCGGAATATCTGCATTTCCAAAAGCGGACCATCTCCAGGAGGCTTCTCAGTTCATAGTGTAACTTTATTATGTGGACATTGGTTGCGACAACAAATTTCATTGTGCTCAAACGCTGTTATGGACAGTGAGGAAGATGGTAGGTTTTAGTTTAATGGAGCAAGGTCCAGTATTGCACCCAAGCTGCGCCAAACACAAGTCCAAATCAAAATTAAAACAGATTTTAAAATATATATCAGATAGACATACCAATATTAAAAAATAGGTTAGTAACATTTAATTTTAAAATATAATAAAAGATAGAGAGTGAGGAAGAAGTAGTTGTTAGTTGCTTGATAGCAGAAGAGGAACAAAAACGGAACTTGTACCATAAACGTTATTCCCTGATTTAGTTGACGATGACGTCAAGTTTCTTTTCAGTACTTTCGTATGACCCACTCTAAATTTACAGCTCTTCTAGACATCCTGAGACCACATTTAAATAGAGAACACATCATTCAGGGAGTCAGTAGGACCTCAAGAAAGACTCGCGCTGTTTATAAGCTACGGATGAATCATCTGCATTGTACGGACGGAACGGATTTTACTCTTCCTCCGGATTCTTCGTCAGGATTGCCGACGTCCGACACGTACGATGCGGATATATGAGCGCAGTCTCATTTAAAACAATATAAATAATTCTAAAATTCGATCCATGCGATGCGTGCCATCCGTACGATGCGGACTAATGTGCGCTTGCCTTTAGGGTGGGCCGTTCACATAGGCAAAAAAGTTGTTTTTTAAATTTGAATTTGTGTTAGGGGAAAAGTTGCCTCTTACCTTCAAATCTAAGCCTGCATTAAACAATGTTTTTTATTCAACATCTTAAGAGCCTTCTACCGGACGTTATATTTTAGTATTTTAGCTGAAAAACTATCCTTCCATAAAAATATACAAATAGTTTTAAACTTTAAACGAGTCCAAAAATATACAAATAGTTTTAAAAACTTTAAAAATTGTAAAAAAGAACTCAGTGAATGCAATGAAAAATATTTTTGGTACAGGTACAGTATTTATTTTTCAACTGCACAAATGGAAAATTAAAGAATTCTGAAATTTTGCAGTTTTTGCAATAGTATAAAAATTAAATATAGATTTACAAAGGTTGAAAAATATATAAACTACGTTGGTTTTTCAACCGAAGATATAGAGTACTGGATATAAAATACGATGCATAATTAAGCTAGTTTTACTGTTTTTACTAATCACACTTTTGGAACAATTTTGTCGTGATTTTATCTTAACTCGGATGAAGTCCTCACATACTCCTGGTCCATTGACAGACATTAATGCTTTTATCACCAATTTTGCGAATCTTTTGACCATCTGTGTAAGAAGCGAAGAAACTGGAAAGATCGCGTATCTGAGAAATTTATACAAGATTAGAGTTCATCATTCATAACTTTTGTTAAGACATGGGTTATCTACTAAATCAGTTTTTCCAATTTCTCAGTTTGGTGAAACAAATAGCATCGAAGTTTATTTTGGAATTTTAAATTTTTTTTGCATTAGTCATTCTCTCAGAATTCTCCTTAGCCCCAGTTAACGAATATGGTGGCATTTATCACTGATCATTGTAAGGAGCATATTTTCTGGGTGAAGGAAGTATGCATTTTGTTGAATGACTGGGTAAATAACAGCTTTTACTTCGTCGAAGCTCCTGGCAGAAGAATTCATTTATGTGTTGCGATCTGCGAATTCAGATTCGTGTTTAATTTTTAGTGTAAACCTTGGGGATGCGCCACGTTATTTTTCTCCCAGCAGTACTGACGTATATCAATTACGGTATGTGCGATTTTGATAAAATGTTAAGTTGTTTAAATTTGCATTCTATACAGATGCTTTGTTTCAATTTCATTTGTGGAAAATAACAAACGACCATCTTGCATTTTAGGATAAAATGGGTAGGACTTCCCAAGGCCAAAAAAGTCACCCAAGGCCAAAAAAGTCATCCAAGACCATTCAGGTCATCTTATAGCACAATGAAATTCTACCCTATAACTTTAATTCTAGTTACTATAGGGAAATCTTACTGCTATATCTTTCATCTAGTACTTCTCGCAATGGGCAAACAGTATTAATGAGCATATTTGCTTATTCGTGAAGGATTTTTAGACACTCGAGAACTAAACTAGGAATATTTTTACTACGAGGATTTTATAACAGATATTTCTTAGTTTCACCAAGAGTTATACTACTCTTTTAAAATACCACAATTTACATAGGAAAGAGTTGGATTGTCTGCCTATGTGAATTTGAAATTATTAAAAGGCGCGTCTCTTAAAACGGGATTTCGTGTTATCACCATTAAAGTACGTGGAGGTAAGATAACGGTTTTCTTAGAGAATGTTTACCTCTTCTCTTAGGTGACCGGTTTCTCAATTTAACATTAAACGACGCCGTTATCATCAAAGTAAATACACTTGCACTTTACTTCGATACTGAAGCTTGTTTAGTAATTTATATTTCCTTTTGATGTCTGACTTCTTCCTCCATATTTTGATTTGGCAATTGAGATTCTGCTAAACCCAAACATCTCTAGGTTTTAAAAATGAAACACCTTTGCTCTTAAATGTTTTGATTGTTTAGATATATTATATGAACTTGTTAGACATACCATAATCCACGAAATCAGTTTAAAATAGGAAAAGAAGCTACATATTATAAGTATTTTAAGCTTAAAACTTACATGAACATATGTGGCATTCAAAATAAAATTTAAAAGCTGAATGGTGTAACACATCCGTTTCAATAATTTTCATATTTGTTCAGTATTTACCGAAGTTTGTTTAACACAGGAACTTGCGTCAATAAAATCAACTAATATATAATTTTATTGTCAAAAACAATGCAATAAACAATCATATACGGAAAATTTTCATTGTTTTGACTGATTACTACTTTTTAATTCCAAATGCATGAAAATTATTTACATTCCGTGTCTTCATTTTTTATAGAAAATTCAGTGCGATAATAAAAAAACCCCCGATAAAATATTTTCATGTAAAACAATCAGCTGTAGTACAGACAAAGAATGTTTCTGGTTACTTTGAAAGAGTGTGATTCTCGTTCAAGTAGGTACATATATATATATATATATATATATATATATATATATATAAAGAAAAGTTAAGGGAAGTGAACTACTTGAGGGAAAATCGTGTGCCTGTCCGACTAGTTGATATGTCCATGATAATGGTCTCGATGTTATTGGGGTATAAAGTGCTATTGTCTTGCGTCTTGATATAACGCAGTGCTCGTAAGAAAATTTCGTCCGCGAAGTAGAAAAGTTTAAGTAGTTTAATTAAGTAGAAAAGCAACTCTGACGGGAGGGTATTTAAGAAGATAGTTACTTCTAATAAGAAGACCCTTGTGACGAAAGTGACTGCTAAAGTCAACCTGGGAATCTCCAGAAACAAGTCTCTACTCAGACAATGTAAAACGACTTCACACACATGATATTCATACCAAAGTTGCTATATTAAAATATTTTGCACCTGAGTCGAATGTAAAAAGTAGACAGTGGTATCAGATGCCAACTTGGACTACTGATCACTGGAGAGGCGTAATTTTGTCGGGAGAAACAAATTTCACACTGTTCCTTTCCGCTGGATGTTGTGTACGTATGAAGAAAACGACTGAAGTGTAAAATCCGGAATGTCTTCTTTCCACAGTAAAACATAGGGAGGTTCCATCATGCTCTTGGTGGTCATATCGTAGCTTTGAACAGTTTCTATTATCAGCTTGAAAAGAAGGATGAATGGAAGGGATTATGAGATCATTTTGTGTGAACATGTTCAGTCACTGGTGTAGGCATTGATTTTTATGTACATCTTTCAAGGTGATAACATCGTGAATTCACAGAGCTGGGAATGTCCAATGATTGAGGAACATAAAGATGGAATTATATACTTTCTATTGATTCCCATTCACCGCTATAAACATTATTGAGCCACTGATGTCTGTGTTAGTGAACAAGAGAAGGATCCCGTTAATCTCTTCCACTGTCTCTCGAAGACCATAAGCAGTTTCTTCTTGAAGAATGGTGTACCATCTTTCTAATCATGATTTATTTTCAATATGAGGAGAATTCAGGCTGTTTTGAATGACAAAAAATTAGTTAATCACCACCGATTTTTGGCATTAAGCTTTGCAAAACTGGATTGGTATAAAGCAAGCGAAAATTGGCAGCTAAACTGCAGCGTTGGTGCATTGGACCACAGTTTGTGTAGTGTATGTGGTATAGTTTACAAGAGTATTTTGATTTGTATTTCTGCATTTCGACTAGCAGGGAATCCCACGACACAGCACTGTAAACAGAAAGGCATATTTTTAAATATTCTCCAGTTACAAGCATAATGGCAATCGGACCACCAGTTATTCGGTGTCTTTACCCTTGAATGTACGAACCATAGCGCTTAATATTGCCCTACATGCAAATGTGGATAGTCGCGTTTGACATTACAAGAATACTAGCCATTGAGAATATAAAACTTGCTCTTCTGTGGATAACTATACTCTTCGATGGACAGTCGTTTCCGCTCTATGCGGTATCTACTTGAAACGCATGAAATAATCCATCATTCATCTTCGTATATTGGGGAGCTTGTACTGTAAAACTTTATATATAACTAAAAAAATCTTATCCAAATGGGTATTCTTAGTATTTCCAATGTCTATTTCTACTGGATAGAGCACATCGAAACTTTCGCAGCGTGTAACGTCGAAATGCAACGTACACTCGAATAACGGACTTGTTATCTGTGTGTTTCCACCAAGTATCTCTTATTAGGTTTACTTTAAGGTCGATAATGTCCACCATGTGCGTTTATTTTTAAATATATTTCCCATTCAAAGCCATTCGTAATATTTATTAATCTTAAGCTTCATGTTCTAATTGCATTTTAATGAATTTAAACACTTTTTGTTGATTCATGTATGTATCATGTATTATTTTAGTTCCTGTAATTTCGTTTCTAAATAATATAATGGATTCTAGAAAATGCAGCGAAACTGTTTTTAAGATCAAAATTTACCATTCTACTATTATCGTTCCTTACTGAGCCTTTACATTTTTCATTTGGATTATCAATATCATTGGACCATAAAGCAGAATCAAACTAGATCCCTACACGATCCATGAATTTGTTGACTTTGACGGTGATTTCAGAAGCCACAAGCAAGGTATCTGAAAACGAAGAATTTGGCTTCCGTTTTCCGTTCAGTTTTATCTGACGTACATGATTTGTACACATTATTATCTGCTGCTCGGATAACAGGCACATTGCTATCGTATTTTGAAGTGTTTCTCCACAACGTAAAACTTGTTCTTTTGAATACTCCGAGTCCTCTCGATCCGTTAGTTTTGGATGTGTTTCTAAGTTCTTGTAGGGGAGGGAAGCTTTCTGAGTGTGTTACTGTTTTTTTTAATGTTTTGATTGGTACTTGCATACATATAAGAATTTAAAAACGATCTCAATTGGATAAAAAAATTATCTTAATCATCCCTTTGCTGTATATAGGGACTGCAATGATTCGTGAGATCGCAACAGGCATTGATCCCACAGTCTCTTTTGCTTCCAAGAAATTGCACAAAAGACAATTTATCGGATGATTTATATTCAAGGGGTGAACACACTCTTCTGAAAAATGTATTATTGATCTACAATGAGTTTTTACTACATACATTTAAGAGGAGTTTTGATTTTATATTGTTTTTGTAACACTTTGGATTAAATTCGCATCTACCATTGTAACTAGCAATCTAGTATGAACTTCAATGGTGTCTACAAGTTCAATATAATCAATATACTTGTGAATAGAACTGACAGAATGGCATAAAATTCGACGCACTTGTGCAATAATGTTGTACTGAAAGTGGAATAGAAAAACAAGAAATATATTTATTATTAAAAATACTGAACTATATATATTAACAAACGTCATTAACGAGCGTTAGCCGTAACCGAAACCCGCGGTTTTTTTGCGGAAAATGAAACCCATGAACCCGACCGTTTTGGTTTCTAAAAAGATAAAAACGTTTTCTTCGAAGTCAGAATATAAAATTTTAAGTAAAATAGAACTGACAGTTATTTACAGCTATTTGGAAGAGAATGAAATAATAGACTTTACATGTCTTATTTAACATTTGATTGCTGTACGCAATTTGAGCCTCCGCTTAGGTTTAAAAGTATACTTATTTTACGATAATTACGGATTCAACCCAATCCGGAATGTTAATTAACTGTAATCAGAACATCTCACATTCATCATTTATATGGAGTTGCTCAAACCATTTGATAATTTTTTATTGTTCAACCCTTTTATTGTTTGGGTCGTGATGTGACTGAACAGGCTACACATGGATGCCAATCAACTTTAAGCCCTTGTGTGTGAGCGTATGAGAGAACCTCTTCTCAGAAAAGAACGATATTTTAATTTTAAATCAATTTGTTTTCTTGCAATAGAGTGAAATGCAAATAGACATCTCACTTATTTCTCGGGCCGCGGTAGCCCAGTTGGAAGAGTAACGTATTAGCAACCGGAGTGTTGCGAGTTCGAATCCAATCAAAGACTCTCGTGTACAAAGGGGGCTGGTATGCGTTAAACCTGTCGTGGCCTCACCTGTCCTCACGTTGGCTATGGAAGTTTGGAGAGTTGGGTGCTGGATCAGGTGGTGATCTTATCTGACTAGTTCAAAATTACGTGATGTCTTTGGATCTTTTCCTTCGGGTTTGATCTCGCACCGTCGCCAATAGCCCGTTGTGTTGTTCCAGTGCGACGTTAATTAAAAAATACCTCTTATTCGCTTGTCAATCAAACTCGCTAACATTCTGTTCCCAAGTTCCTTTCACTCGCTAAATTATAACACAATTATGTCATCTTATGTGTACTAAACTTCTAATTTCCAAAAGAAGAGATATTGACAGCCTACTTTTTCAACCTTTTGAGAGCATTTTAGTTTCAGAGCTTCAATTGAAGATAAAATGTTATATTAATTCAAATTTATGAAAATTCTTCTAAACTGAATAAACTATAAGATACACTTTTAACAATTAAAACTACGTCAATATGCAGAAAGAGCATTTTCGCCGAACAGTAATTTTTGTTCAAAACTGCGTTTATTGCTCCTTGCATTTCTAAAAGTTTTAACCTGAAAATAAGATGCATACTGAATAAAGAATGAACTAAGGGGCAGTGTTACTACATATGACAGACTTTTATTTTTGAAAGGATTCTTTTTGTATTTATTAAGTTTAAGAGACATTGAGGAGAGAGATTCAAGGTAGAAATCGTGTTGCCGCAACTCTATCTTTTATGCATAGATTGAAAACCATTAACTTTTCGTTGAGCTTTTAATAACAATTTTAACCCATACATTACTGCAGAAAAATGTCTCGCAGGTATCCGCCGTTCTCAAAAATGAAACCCACGATTCTCGAAAATTGTGGTTCCCCGAACTCTGCTATTGATGTACTATCCGCTTTTACACCGTATATATAACGCAAGGATAAACGTCACTTAAATATTTTAAAAGAAAGTGGGGTAGTAAAATATTCGTTCTATCATGGCATTCAAGTTCTTTAATAAAAAATGTTTCAAGAATATTTGTCAAGAACTTACCAACTAGTTTGAGTTCTGAGAGACTTTCTCTGCTTATTTAAGCATATTTCGCTTCAATTTTAGAGTATAAAAATTTCGCGTATGATTAAAAATCAAAATAATCCATCCTTAACCTTTCTCAGCAGGATTGAGTGTGCTTTTTGTTTACGTATAGCAAGCTTTTTGTCTCAAAGATATCAAAAACGATAACCACAGCGGCTTTGATCTTTACCGACATATCTGGTGATAAAAAGTTCTTAATTAAGGGCTTATATAACAGTAAAGTGAACGCAAAATGCAATGGAGGTCGTCTCTCAACGAATGAGTGTTGCACATGATTTTTCACTCTTCAATAAGCCTCTATAATCATTGTTATCAGTTGAAAATTTATGAAAAAGCTGATCGTAGTCTGGTTACTAGGTCGTATTAGCAGATAAATGTTCATTACCGGTCGAAATGTTAGAAACACGGTGGACGCGGAGTTACTATGGTCGACCCAGCAATGAGAATAATATATGCCACTAGCTTGCATTCGTGCTGACTATGTGGTCGGTCAAAAAAGCATCTATACACGCATTGCTTTGGAGTCGGGCCGAGGTAGTCCGGTTGGAAGAGTTTTCGGTTTTTCCATTTGGGATTGATCCCGGACCGTCGCCAATAGCCGGCTGTGTTGCTCCAGTGCGACGTTAATTAAAATACGCTATCCCCTTTGAAGTCACAGTAAAACCAAAAGTGTCATCAGATATGGCATAATGTATACTATCAATAAATGCGTGTTTCATGTATATAAAGGTACGTCTTTAATAATTGCATAGTTAACATCAATACCAAGTCTTCTTTTAAGACTCATATAAATGAAACTTCATAAAAGTCAAACATAATATTGGATTTTTCGGTTGGTAGGTATTTTAATTAACGTCGCCGTGAAGCAACACAACGGGCTATTGGGGACGGACCGGGTTCAGATCCAAAAGGAAAGATTCGAGGACAACACCACGTAATTTTGAACCGTGGTCAGATGACGAGGTCACACCTGAGCTGGCCCCCCACTCTCCAAACTTCCACACCAAGCCAACGTGAGGACATTTGAGGCCACGGCAGACTTAACGTGCACCAGACCTCCTTGTACGTGACGGTCTCTGGTTGGATTCGAACTCTCAACCCCCATTGGACTTTTCGGTGTGATACATTCCATGTAGTCAATTCAAATCGCAAGTCCTTGGTTTGATTCAATCATAAGTCTCGGTGTCAAAAGTATTATTAGTTTTTTCGTAAATCAAATTTTTTACGTAATTCTACATTATGCTTGATGACGAAACTGCACGTTTTTAACATTAACGCACACGCAAGGTGTGTAATTTAAAACGCAATGTGCAACCCATGCAATTTGAATTTATTTATATATTTCGTTTATCTATTCTATTTGGGGGTATTTCAAAGACATAAGCGTGTATAACAGATTGCATTGACTACTATTTATGAATGTGAAAAGTATCTGGCTTTAATAAAAAAACTGCCGTTAGCATTTACGTATGTACCACATGGATCAAATGGTTCCAATCCGACACTACAAATGGCCATCCACCTCGAGTGAAGATCATAGTTTTTATCAGACCTCGATCAAACTGAGAATCCACATCATTTCGTGCAGTCAGATGTAAATGATGTAGTATGTAATTTGGGTCTTGCTGAAGAAAATAAGTAACTTTTTCGGACGCAATTTAAGAAACCATTTATTACCTGTAAGAACTTTTTCCAGTATAAATATCGAGGACGAGTTTAAGCAAATTTTCGTACTGCGGGAACTTTAGTTTTGTTGATTTTTCTGACGTCATCTAGAAACTGTCCATGCACACAAAAGACGAGCCGCTGTAGCCCCGTTGGAAGAGTAACGGACTAGCAACCGGGGGTTGCGAGCTCGAATCCAACCAAAGACAGTCGTGTACACAGGAGGCTAGTGCACGTTAGATCTGTCGTGGCCTCAAATGTCCTTACGTTGGAGTGGCGTGGAAGTTTGGAGAGTGGGGTGCCAGCTCAGGTGTGACATCGTCATCTGACCGTGATTCAAAATTACGTGGAGATGTCCTCTGATCTTTCCCTTCGGGTTTGATCTGGGACCGTCGCCAATGGCGCGTTGTGTGCCTCCAGTGTGACATTAATTAAAATACCTACCTACCCAAAAGACTAGCTATTGTCTCAAAAAGAGTTATCGTCTAAGACAAAATAATATGCTAATTTCTCTCTAATCGGCGTACAAAAATTTTACACAAATACTCTACACCATTGGTCGCCAAAGTGGTCTATATCCACCCCCAGGAGTTGATATCGACCACTAGGGGTCTATATAGACCCCTAGTGGTCGATATCAACTCCTGGGTCGATATCAACTCCTATTAAGACCCCTAGGGGTCAATTGGAGGTCGATAGAAAAATATAAGACATTGTACTGGTAATATTTAATTCGGTTAACTTGGATTACCTCCATCCTGAATGACAACTCGGTTAAGAGCGAATATAGAATTCGCGGTGATTTATGGCTGAAACTTACTAATTTTGAACCCAACATTGCTAATCTTGTCAAGAGTCACGAAGCACATCCTTCACATTGACAACGTCAGTAAACTAAAGTATAGTTAATGTTGCAACGTTAGTAAACTAAGTTAATAAAAGTCTTATTTTCACATATATAAGGAAGATTATATTATTGTTATTTTGTTATCTAAGTTAAATTTTATATTTTATATAATTCCTCCTATCCAATATGTAGTGTTAAAAAGAAAGTCAAAAAACATAAACGTGTCCCTTGGACGTTAAGCCTATATAATAATATATACTATATTATACATACAATAAGTACTGTAACTATAAAATAAACAATCTAAAAACTCGCATAAGTGTCTTTTTTGCTTGTCCTATTATAATTACTTAATAGCAAAATAGAGGGGGTCGAGATAAAAATTCGAGAAACTCTTGAAAAGGGCCGACGTTCAAAGAAGTTCGGCGACCCCTGCTCTACACATTTAACTTAACATAATGGAGCAGTTAGTGACCAAAGACCGTCGTGTACAAAGAAGGTTGGTGCATGTTAAACTTGTTGTGGCCTCAAATGTCCTCAAGTTGGTGTGGTGTGGAAGTTTGGAGAGTGGGGTGCCAGCTCAGGTATGACCTCGTCATCTGACCTGGTTCAAAATTACGTGGTGTTGTCCTAGGATCTT
This sequence comes from Meta bourneti, assembly GCA_933210815.1. NCBI lineage: Eukaryota > Metazoa > Arthropoda > Arachnida > Araneae > Tetragnathidae > Meta > Meta bourneti. The sequence continues at coordinate 29,091,011 of OW119934.1, forward strand.
TCCCTGACCGGACCGTCGCTAATAGCCCGATGTAATGCTCCAGTGCGAAGTTAATTAAAAAATATCATAATTTAATTAATAAGAGTTTGTATAATATTAACTGTTTATGTTATTTTAGAACTAGTTTTCTGTTTCCGAACCTTGATTGTCATCACTAATCCTTGACGCAAAGTGTTAACGTTTTATAATCTGTTTAACAAAGATCTAAACGTTTTATTCCCTAAATAAGTGGAAATTACGATCATTATGGTTTTATGCGGGTCTACATATGCTCTCTTTAAGTTTATAATCTCAAGGGGTCCGTGAGAAAATTTAATTTTCAGGAGAGGTCCTTGGACTGAAAAGTTTGGGAACTCCTGATCTAAAGAAATGGTAACAGTGATTTGATACCTGAAAAGAGCTTTTAAAAATTATTTTATGAACAGATTCTATTATCAAGAAAGAAAATAAAATGCTTTTTAGAATCGTGATAAATAGCTAATTTATTTTCAGAATGATTAGGTTTATTAAATTTTGAAATCCCATTACTAATATCTTACATTATTTTTCACCCATTATTTCTTTCGGATCTTTCCCTCTGGGATTGATCCCGTACCGTCACCAATAGCCCGTTGTGTTGCTCCAGTGTGACGTTAATTGAAAATAGCAATACCAATACCAATACTCATTATTTCTTTAGATATAGCCTATTTTACTTTTTAAGTACTTTTCATTAAATTTTATCAAGAAAGTAAGTCGTATCTTCGGTTACTATATTTTTTGGGTCATTAGTTTATTTTACAAAACGCCTTTTTTATTGATTGTAAAGATATACTTGTTTTTGGACTTAGGTTTATAAATTACCAAATTTATTTAATTGAATAGTTCTTAAATAATATATTATATAATATAAAGACTTAATTTGTGTCGCCATCTGGAAGCAGTATATTAAAGTTCTTGTGTTAAATATAAAACTGAACTATTCTATTTTAGGAATGACAATGTGTGATTATTATATAGTTTCTAAGATGCATATATTTCTTGTAAGAGGCTAATCTAAAAGTCTGCTGTTGTAATATAGAAACATTTTAAAATCCTTTTTTTCTCTGTTATATAATAACCTTAAACATTTGTAATATGCTGAAATTTTCACAAAAATGAGAGGTAAATAATATTTTGAAGATTGATTAGGAGCTAATACCTTCAAGCCTATGTTAATGGTTTTCAGGGAAATTGTACTCAGGGAGAAGAAAAAATTTACTCACGAAATATCTAAATTTGAGTGGAGTAAGGAAAATAGTTATATCTAGAGTCAAGACTTGAATGAACTTAGTATATTTTCGTATTTCCGGGTTTATTTTCTCAATAAGGGAGTTTTTGAGGTTTTGAGGTATTGTATATATTTCTGTTTATTGTTTCATCTTTTACATGTATTTTAATAAAAAATAACCCTGTCAACTCCATTCGAGATACTTTTCAGAGTAATCTAGTTTTAGGAAAAGATAATCCTTACTGTTCATTTTAAAGTGATATTTTTGGCGATGAGTGAACAAATACTCCTTGCTTTTTTTCTCTTCTGAAGCTTACAGTGAATAATTAGTAGAAAAAGAAATTCAAGTTCTCGTCATGGTCAAGTTTCAATGTAGGTTATAATTTTTAAAAAAAGTAATTCAAACTATTTTAGAGAATTTCCCTCTAAATTTAAAGCCCAGTGTTTATTTCAAAGGCATTTAAAATTAATGTTGTGATACTTCGGGATCCTCTGGCTTGATATATCTTCCGTGTTAGGGCAAAAAAGGGTTGTATGACTTTTAATGGGTCGAAAGGAATAAAATGCATCATTAATTAAAAAAAATAATATAACATGATTAAAATCGAAATTAAATTACAATTATTTGTATCATGGCTTGCTTTTTTCTTCTTGAATATTTGTGAGAAAGAGTGAAATATTCAACTTAGAATTGTGAAAAGTAGCCATTTTGACTTAACCCTTTTTTCCCAGACACGGAAGATATGTGAAATGGACTCTGGGAATACGGCATCTCACATCTTAAAAACACTAAAAATACTAAATTTTATTACTTGCAAAATAATTCATTTAAGATAGTCTTTAGGCATAAAGTTCTATGCCAAACACTCATTTTTAGCAGTGCTCTTCAAAGGGTTAAGTGCCTTTTTAATAATTTTTAGGAATGGTTTAGTTCATTAACATACTTACTGATTACACATTATGCATTATTGCTACTACCCCTTGATGACACAAAAGTGTGTGATAGCAACAGCGACAGCACAAGACAGCGTAAAAGCGAAAAGTTGGCTATGTGTGAAAAACTGGTGAATGCGCCCAATCAGGAAATATAATTTATTGAAATCTGTCCTGAATTCGACGAAACGGGCACAGGAGTTCTTGCATCGCATTAAAACATCGCAGATGTTCATTTTGAGTCTGTTCTTGCGGTTTCAGTTTCTTGGAACCCTTTAATAATTTTTCTTGGGTCTGAGCATTTCTTGAAGGATCACAATTACAAAAAGTAAGTATAATATAGGCAGTGAAATGAATACATAAAATAAAGTTCAGTTTAAAATTCCTTACAAAGCAATACATATTTAGTGTCTGAAATTTTTAAAGTAATTGGACTCTTTGCAATATCCAAAATTAGCAATACTGGTCCATGTGTATGTCCTTGTGTGTTTTTCGTCTTATTATATCGAAAGCTATTTCTATAGAATTACAATTTCCATGCTTTCATTGCATGAAACCTGTCTAGAAAGCTGATTCTACAGTAGATCTACTTGAAGTCCTAATTTAATGTTTTCTGTTTCTTTTACATAGAAATGAATGAACTGAGTACTTGAGATTTCTTTATATAACTTTATAGCATTACGATTTTATGCATGAGATATTTAGTTGTAATTTTATTATTTTCTGCGGCATTTCTAGTATTCCAAAGCCATTTTCACTCGTTCATTTCTGAACCCCTTGATTTCCAGAGGCCCCAAGTAAGCTGTAGCGTCCATTAAACCTCCTGGTGGTTGTCTCGATGGGGTATTTCGTCATTAGCAAAACTGACCAGGACTTTATGGACGAGATATCTCGTCATTAGAAAAAGAAACTGACCAGATCTTGATCTTGTCATCGAGCAATATCTTGATGAGATATTTTGTCAATAGCAAAATTGGTCATATATTGATGGACGAGATATCTGGTCGAAACCACTTGGAGAGTTAAGAACGACTGACTTAGGCTATTCGCAATGGTCCTTACCTTGATGACCTATATCCACGACCAATAGTACAAGTCTCGTTTAATGCACGAAACCCCATGGTATATAGAATAGAAACTGTCAGAGGAACTCTGGTTGAAAACACGACGAGTGGAGAATTCTCTGATGTGATAGTCAGTTACACTCGGAAAATAAATGATTTATAATCCGCAGAAATACAACATAAGGAACGATCTAGCTTTTAGAGAGAAAACATTTCTGAATTTCGTATAAAACTGACATCCAGTTTTGAGAAGATGGATGTCGAGTTTTACGTCTTTCAAAAGGGCAGTGTGATTACCTGGAATATGGAGATGAGATTCTCAATGAACACTTGTTTGTGATTCTTATCTTTTCATCGACTTACCTAAGTGAGCTCGGCTAGTCAACAAGCTTAAAGAGGAAGGAATATAGCGTATAAATTCATCAATATATGCTCCGCTGACCAAAATTCATTCGGAAAAAGCATCGTTTGGCGCAGCTTGGCTAGATTTGGTCCTTCTTCTTCAAGTGGTGGCGCAGCGCCTCCTGTACCGACTCCAGTGAGCCATTGCTGGATAAAGGACGCATCACCCGGGTAGCTGCACCTCGGGGAGTTGTCCAATGGGGTGGCCCCAGAGTAATTAGCATTAGTCCGATGAGCAAAAGACGAGACCCGAGCCGACACCAGTACCAAAACGGCTATGCCTAGTGCGATCGGTCGGCAGGTAAAGTGAGGTCTTTGCAAATATGCCCCTATATTTTTAATTATCCATGGCAAATATGCCGGCTGTATTCTGAATATAAAGAAGTGTGAGATATCTGATTAGCCATCTCGTTGAATGAATGTGGTAAAATAACCATCTCCTGGCATTGCCTTGGCTGGAAGGATTTTTACGTACACCGACCTGCATTCGCATTACGTGGAAAGGGAAAACCAGCAAAACCTTCCATGGTCGGGTGAGCAGTGACATTGTGTATGCTCGGGTGCAGCTTCACCCAACGCGCCATCCGAAGTTTGGAAGACCGCCAGTCACTCCCACATAGACAGGCGTACTGACCACGGAGGAATCCATGGACATTGGGAAGTACCCAACTACAAGGCACGATGGGTTTGACCCGGGGGCAGTATCCGGTAACGCCAACGTCTCCCAGTCCAATCACCACCCGTAGCCTTCCGCCGTTGTGTACTATGCCAGCAATCGTGCCCCGGACAGCGAGTGGGAACTGCCGGGGAATGGGGCCCAACTCAACACGATGCAATGCTTTCCACAATAATGAAGCATTTTGGGTGACCAGCCCTGCTTCTCGAGAACCTTGGCGTCTGAGGGAGGACACTGGCGATCTCCACATCGAGGACGCTGCAGTGGCTCAGCCATACCACCGCTTTGTCCATCCGCCCCCACTGAGGGGCCAGCAAACCGCCAGAGCAGGTAGTACTAGCCCCGGTTGATGAAGCCTGAGTTCTCAGTGCGAACCCATTCCGGCATGACCAGGAACGAACGGGGGTTCACTACGTCCCCATCCGTCTCAGCCATCCCCAGGACGGCCGGACAATATTTCGCATGCCAGCAGGATTTAGCCTGGAGTCTCTGGCAAGGAGACAACCAGTTACCAGCAAACCACCACGAGGAGGTACCTGCAGCTCACTTGACCCGGGTGTAGCCCATCAATACTACTATAATCCCCGGGCCCTCCAAACGCAAGCTTTCAGTTAATGAGGCACTCATGCACCCCAAGCTTACTCACTCACTTTTAGCTCGGTCGCCAGATTTGGTCCTTGCATCATAAAAACAACCAACTTGAATTAAATTGATTATCAAAGTACGATTATAGCTGATCCGTCGTCTTTATCAACTCTTCTTGAATTGGAGGCTATCCTGAATCAGCAATGGTTAAGATTCCATCAAACTTCCATTGTTACATCTTCAACTCCATACTATACAATTGTACAGGAGTTTCATCAGTCCACACAACCTACTGTACAGTCCAGTTTTTACCCTAAAAATAATTTTATCAAAGAAATTTTGTTACAGAAGTTCACATGATATGCATTAAATGACAATTCTGCATAAATATTCAAAGAAACATATATTTGTGCTGAGTTGTGAGATGTTTTTTTTTGACAGATATGAATTTTTTCTTTTTCTGCAATATGAAAATGTGTTAGGTTCAACATTGCTAGTTTCACGTGCTGTTAAATGAAATGGCTCTTACTCTTCTTTTTAAAACGTTTTTTATAAAAAATGGAGAGAATGTGTTTGAATTCGTGTCACTTGAAATCAGAATTATTTATACCTAAATATAAAGTTAAATGAAAATTTATATGAAATTGTTAATTTTTTGCTTTTCAATTATTGCCCAACATCCAGTTATAACTATCTCCGGCTTACTTTTCAACAAGATTGACTCAATGGAGGAATATAAGAATATTTTTCTAATCGTGATTTTTGTTCACGAAAACTTGTTTATCTAATGTACAGTAGATGGAGCCACAAAGTCTAAGTGACAAGCAATCGCAGAACGCATTGTGAGATCTTGTATCTGCATAATTTAAAAGTCGTCTTATGATCAGAGAACCATAATTGAAATCTTGGATGCTTATGGATGGATTAAGCTCAACGCATCACACACGTGAAACATCTTGGATTTAAAAATTTACGTAGAATGATCAAACCTTTTACCAAGTATAATTTACTCCTTTTAAACATTTTTTGTGGCTCTCAATTTCAAGCATATATGTGAGAAATGCAGTTTATGTTTTGAATATTTTTGCCTTGCTTTTTTCACGAAACCCTTTATAGGCAAACAGTTCACTGCTCAAATTTCACGTTTCTGTATAACCCATAAAATCGTAGATGCTGTTAGATTTTAGAGTTTACAAAATCCAATCAGTATCATGTAGTGATACAAATAAATGCACATGCCGAGGCACAATAGGTGTTAAAGAAAAATATTGCAACAATACCATCTTGTAATTCAGATATTTTTCTTGTGTTCAACAATTTGTTTGTCTTCAACAAGTCAAAGCAACCAAGCCCGTATGGTACGAGAGAAAAGGGACGTGCTAACATGGACGACAGACCCTAGAAGTATCCCTTACTAAACAGATTAATAGAGTTCCATAGAACTCTAGAATTCTATTAAGATTTCTAAAGAAAAAATACCATAGAGATTTCAATAGAGAAAACGATCTCTGATTCTATAGAAATGTATTTCTATAGAATTCTATAGAGAAGTTCTAAAGTAAAGTCGTGAAACAAAATGACTTCAATAGAATTTTATAGAGATTTCTATAGACATACTATCGAGATCACTTTATAGAGCATATAGAAAAACGGGTCATAATTCTATAGTATTACATAGATCACAGAAATTTTTATAGAATTCTATAGAAATTTTTACAGAATTCTATAGAAATATTTACAGAATTCTATAGAAATTTTTATAGAATTTTATATAATATTTTCGTAAGGGATCCTTCCCCCTTGGGTTCCTATACTTTTATGGTTAGGGTACAGTTCTTCTAAATATGTGAGATAAATATTACAAGTAAACACATAATATGAATAATCAAATACGCAAGGTGCCTAACATCATTAGATTGTGTCACCACTATTTCAGGAGACGGGCGACGAATCCAGAGGGTCCGAACGACTTGGGCCCCAATACTTTTTGATCATTGACATCAATTTCCTCATGCATTTTCAGAATGAACGTCGCATAAATAACTGCTATATCTTAATTTTCGTAATAAATTGTTATTGCCAAATGTTACTAACATATTTTCCCATTTCACTGTGAAAAATTTATTTATTTGTTCGGGTAGTGGTTCCAGTCAGTAGAAAGCCGAAATGGTTTTCCTTAAACTTCTTCGTAAAAACTTAAATAAGTATTATAAAGAGTGCATATACGAGCGTGTTATTTTCAGCCTAATTTGTTTCGTTTACCACAGGCAATATTAGCCTAGATAATTAAAGTAAGACATTGTCGAAAAGATTTAATCTTTCAAGGTACTTGGGAACATCAAACCATCTAAGAATTTGACTGACATATTGTCACTCTGTCTTTTAAAGGACCTAATAAAATAATGTGTTTACTGATGAATTCAGTGGCATTTTATTTTCATGGAAACTTGTTTCTCCTATACACAGTAGATGGAGCCACGAAAGCTTTGTGATAAACAATCGGGTAGGTATTTTAAGATCTGGTACCTGCATAATTTAAAAGTCAATGTCTTCTGTTCAATAACCAAAATCAAAATCGATAGACGAGAGGCTTAAGCTCTACGCACCACATAATTAAATTTTGTAAAATTTCTAGGGTCAGAAGATTTCTAAAATGTTTACCAAGTATTATTATTTTCCATTGAACATTTTTGTAACATTCAATTGAACGTCTGCATGTCAAAAGGAATTTGTTGAGTTTTATGGCTTGTTTTCAAAAATATCTACAAGTTAATCAATATAGCGTTCAGTGATTTTATGAATTTGTACTACGCTTAAAGTCGTCGAACCTTTTGAATGTAAGAGTTTATGTAAATTTTTTGTACAGCGAAGTGATATTAATAAATGTACCTACCGGTACATTACTTGCCCACGAAAAGTATTGCATCGATTTCATCTTCTAATTCAGTCTTCCAAACAACTGTGAAAACAGTACGAGAAATAGGTATGTGTTGAAGGGATGAGAAAAAAATTAAACATTAATAATTTGAGGCTAAACATGAAATCTAATAATTGATATTTTGGATATTCAGATTCAGAAACATGTCGAATTTGTTATTATGAAATTTATTTAAAACGTCTTATAATTGAAATCTTCGAGGATTAGCAAAACAAACGTGTCACAAAACGTTTCTCTGCTGTAGTTCTTTCCAAATCTTGATACTTATAAAAAGAATTGTTTTGATCAGAAAGATAAAAGGGCATATGTAACAATTTATATGTTTAAGGTGCGAAGGCGGTTAGACATTAGCTATGAATGTGATCTAGTAACTAAATATTATTAACTAGTTTTATTATTCGTTATTATAAAACAATGTTTTAATGAATTTCTCAATAATTCAATCGATTTTTGCAAGCCAGAGAAGGATAAGTGTAAAAATGAATAACTATATGCATTTTTGTGTTCTCAGAGAGAAAATTTTAGGAATCCTCATTAAAAATGTCCAATTTTTGAGTTACGGCAATATCCCCGAGGAGAGAGATAATGAAAACTTACAAGACTTCCAACTCTTTAAAGTTTGTCTTTTTAAAGCTGCCTTTAATCTGTATTACAAAGATTGACTACTGTCAACACACTTTATAATTCATCCGAAATGTCTAGTGTTAAAGGACAGCTTATTTTAATTTCATGCATGGAAATGAGAATAACTCATACTTTTGTAAAAGTATCTCATTAGGAAAAGGTTTGTTTTTGTTAGCTTACATTAATTTTTTTGTTACATGTGTATTACGGAAAGAATTTTTAAAACCGTGAGATTAGTACTCTATTAATGGATAAAATTATGTGGTTAAATCAACACAGCTCTGCATTATATTACAGTCTGCCCTAAAAGCATCATGATATATTACAATAGCTCTCTGGTTAGGCAGTCCATCTGGATGACATGTTCCGTTCATTAGAGCTACATTCATTTAAACTTGTACAAGATCCCACGACACTAGGCACGGGATGCTGATTTTAGTTAGGTTTGGTTTGTCGCTCTGCTGTCATTTTCTGAAATACGAGGGCGAATGAGAGCGGAGACGGAATTATTTAGACGAGGATTTAAAAAGGCGGAAAGATGACTTTTCAAACTTATATAGGATTCTTACGGAATGTAGTCTATTTGCGGTTTTTAGTTTTAAAAAACTCAAAAGATTCTCAATGGCTCATGATAGTTGATTTTCTAAAATAAAGTGCCTAATTTTGTCAGAGAATACAATCAAAAACATATAAGTAACTACCAATACCCTTACGAAAAGTTTTTATAGAGTTCCATACAACTCCATAGTTTTCTATAGAGAAATTAAATTTTGTTTCCATAGAATTCTATAGAAATGTCTATTGAGAAAACGAGCACTGATTGTATAGAAATGTATTTCTATAGAATTCCATAGAAAATCTCTATAGAAAAGTCTTGAATTAAAAAAAATGAGCTTCTAAAGAGGGTCTACAAACATTTTCTATAGACATTTCTATAGACTTTCTATAGAGATTACTTTATAGAACTTATAAAGGATGGGCCATAATTTTATAGGATTCAAAAACCACATTCTATAGAAATGTCTATAGAATTCTATAGAAATTTTTCATAAGGGCAATGTTTGATGTAGGAAAAATAATAATAATAAATGTGATCTGTTACATAAATGATTTCTTATTCCACTAAGTCAGGTATTGACAAAACAATTACAAATGTAACGCTCTAGATTTCCGGAAAACATTTTAAGTTGTTTTCTCTCGGTCGCTCAAGTAATCAAACATTTCCACCTGCTTTTAAGGGATACAAGAGAAATCAATATTCCTCTCATCATGTTTTTGTTTTTGAAAAATTCAAAAGATTCTCAATGGCTTATGATAATTGCGTCCCTAAAATAATTCCATGATTTTTACTGAGTATATAATCAAAAATATAAAAGTAACTACCAATAACCTTTGATGTAGGATAATCTTTCATAAATGTGATCTGTTATATAAATGCTTTGTTATTCCACGAACTCAGGTATTGACAAAAGAATTACCAAAGTAACGCTCTAGATTTCCGGGAAACACTTTAGGTTATTTTCTCTCGTTCGCTCAAGTAATCAGACGTTTCCACCTGCTTTTAAGGGATACAAGAGAAATCAATATTTCCCTCATCAGTGACTCACTACTTTTTCTATCTCTCACAATATTTAGAAGACTCAATAACAACACAATAGAATTACTGATATATAGTCGGAGGAAGACTTATAGATGAGGGTAGGAGGTGGGAATCGTTAACGTGTAACTACAAACAGTAAAGGATTTCGCTGCGTAAGCCATTCTGTATAAACTAGTGATTTGTATCGCTAGTTGCATTGCGAATTCTTTTAAGTACCTTCATTTTACGAAAATTATTCTGCACAATGTTCATTTTTCTTTCTAAGACCAATAATTCTCGATCCAAGTACCCTTAAAATCTTCTTCCCAAACAAACTCTCTTTAAGCATCAGACAGGAGCTTTGAATGTGTAGAAGGTCCTCGGGTAGTATTGGAATCCGTTCCGAAGAAACGTAAAAAGGTAAGGTCAGTGAATTGAAATGCCTGTATAACAAGGAAGTCACGATCAATACTAACAACCGTGCGCTTCAGGACCTGACAGGACAAATTCACCCGCAAGCCATTTTTATCAATAAAACAGAGTCCTATCCTGGAGCCAGTATTAAAGCAGAAATAAAAATGAGTGTTTGAGGATTCCCTAGGAGAGCTGGAAAATGTCACCCCCTACGGTTTTCTCTATGTCAGTGGTCCTAGTGGATGTCAGAAAGTGTAGACGGCTGATGAATTCCAAAATCTGATTTACTGATCGAAAGAAATTAACCATCCGCCATCTGATTTTTGCTTGTCTTCCAACAAATCATTCCCGGTTTATTGCCGGTTGTCGTTTTTATTCGGATTATAAAAGCTGTCATAGACACTCAGAGTCAATATCCATATTCCATTCAATATTTTTTCTCAAGTCATCCATGATAACCTATCAATCGGAAAAGGGAATGGCTTTTTATTTTGTTTCCTGTAACACTCAATATCCTAGCAATTGATGGTTCTCCTACGCACCTCGTGAATATCGATTGTCGAGTTGGAGTTTTTAAGCACAGCTTGCCCGGAATGAATCAGATTGTTCAAGTGAGCTTTGCGAGCTTTTTTGTTTTCTGTGGGATAAAAATTCAAATGCACTCCTCTTTGTGTTTGCATTTTGGACGTCGATAAATATGAATCCAAAATGAGTTCATCTTCCGTCGTGAAACGGAATCGAATATTGCCACACAAGCAAAGCATAATTTTCTACTGAATCGCGAACAGAGTATTCCTATTGGGTTGAATCAATTTATCGCTATTTACACCAGTTTGATTTCATTTACGAATGGCACATAGACGTTGATTTAAATGAAGTTCTCATTTCTCGGTATTCACAATCACAATCCCGTGCGTTGAAGGTTAATTTAATTACTTGACTACATTGCAATTCCTGTGAATAATTCGAATCTCCCTAACGAACCTCACTTTAACAACTATTACCTGCTAACATGTAAGCTATATTACAACTCAAGGATTAGTCTGTCCTTACAGGATTCCTTGACATACCGTTACCTTTAAAGGATTTACTTGGATTATTTTGGGAGGACTTATCGTACTAAAAGTTCATTGATATAACAGAAAATTTTGGAATAACGATTTTAAGATTAAAAAACAATAAAGAATAAGGCTTGAAGATACAGTTTCCATTCGGAATTTTCTGTTAAAAGTTTTGACTAAAAACAAAGTTAAAGAAAAACACATCTTTACATTTTATTTAGCATCTAAGTTTTGACAGAATCTTTGCACATGTCTTTTGAAAATTGAGAAGATTCAATATGTGGATTTTTTTAATGGATAACTCGTGAATTAAGTTAAAATACTCTTTTTACGTAAATTTTTAATTTAATATTTTCATTATTTTAACTGATGGGAGCATTTAAAATTGATAGCTATACTATGTAGAATATGTTCACTAAAATTTTGAAGCAACAAAGGAAAGTAGTATAAAGTTACTAATTTGTTTATTTTGAGTGCGCATTCATCAAAAACCTAGACGGGTAATTAATGAAAATTTATGAATTCTCTTAGTTTTCCATGGATATAATTCTTAAGATTAAAACCATGCAGATCTGAAAAGAGCCTTATTTTTGTAAACATTAGGAAATACTGTTTTCTTGTATATAGATTTCTTCTTCATCTATCTTCATTGTATATAGATTTATATTTTTATAATTTTATTTACTTATTCTTGATATACAATGTTCCTGACGATTAAATTTGTAACACCTCCTTTTTCATAACGTTAGTACATAAATAATTTGAAAAGTATATCTATAAAACGGTTATCAACATAGACTGATGAATATACGCAATTGGCTTAAAAAGCATAATCCCATTTTTAATTTTCCAAATTTGATTATCTTGGTTATTCGGTTTGGGTGGAAATAATACCTATATAGTAGTCACAACCTGTCGTACGCCCATTAACATGAAAAGGGTTCCGAAAAATAAACTTAAATTCTTTAATTTAACCCTCCTGGTGGTTATCTCAACAAGGTACCTTGTCATTATCAAAATTGACCAGATCTAGATAGACGAGTTATCTCGTCATTAGAAGAAAACTGACCACACCTTGATTTCACCATCATAAAATCGGTAAGATCTTGATGGCGAAATATCTCATCATTAGCAAATTTGGTGAGATTTCGATGAACGAGACATCTCGTTGAAACCACTTTTAGGATCAAACCCAGCGATCAACCGCTTTTCACATTTTCTTGTATGCTCGAATGAGTCTATGATTGTCCATTGAACGGAGGGACTTCACAATTTCTATAGACATCACTTCGAATGAGGTTAGGTATTTAATTTACGTCGCACTGAAGCAACACAACAGGTTATTGGCGACGGTCCGGAATCAATCCCGAAGAGAAAGATGCGAGGACAACACCGTCATTTTGAATCACGCTCAGATGGCGAGGCAACATCTGAACTGGCACCCCATTCTCCAAACTTCCACACCACGCCAACGTGAGAACATTTGAGGCCATGACAGATTTAACGTGCACCAGCCCCCGTGTACACGACGGTCTTTGGTTGGACTGTACTCTTAAGGAATCCTCATTTCCAAAGATCGTGTAAAACTTGAAGAAATTATTAAATTAAGTATTGTCGTCTTAAATTGGTGTTTTGTTTCCGGTGTTTAATCTCTGATGGTGACTATATATTAGATTCAAAAAAGTTTGCATGAATCAATTTATCCTCATCTTTTCCAATCTACAGGCAAAGTAAACACGGTTCTTTATGGTAGACCTAATTTTTTTAGGTTATTAATTTATTCTACTTTATCTTACAGTTTATTAGAACAAAAAAATTGATTTCTGACTGAGGGTATACATTTATCAATATTTGATGATGTAACAAAGTGATATATCTAATGGCGTTTTGAAAAAATTACGTGATTTTTTGTCATATTTTAAAAAGTTCCTGTAATTTTTCAGAATTGAGTTATGATTAGTTTTCTATTATATTGCCTGAATAGTCTGCAAGATATGTGATTAAAATTTTTAAAAAGGCAATTTAATTATCACTTGGAAATCTTGAACAGAAATTGAAGAGGTTTGAAAAAGTGCCATGCTTATATGTACGTAAATAAAAAAGAGCAAACATACAAGATAAGAATTTGAATACATTCTAGTTTTTGAAAGATACTTTCAAAATAAAATGACGAAAAATAACTTTTTATTACAAATGCTATTTTTAATTTTTTTTTTATATTTGTGCATTGTTAATACATTTTAATTGTTTATAACTGGAATACTTTATGTGAAAAATTACTTCATCCGGTAATATCAAATAAATTTTTAGTTTAATTGGGGTGTTTTTCGATTTTTAATGCTACCATTTAAATCTAAATAATTACGGAAATGTTTAATGCAAATATGTAAAGATAAAACTTTTAATAAGACATCAATAAATAAACAAAATAATCCATTTTGAATTCTCATACAGATATTAAAGCATATAACATGAATTTTCTGTTGAATCAAGAAAAGAGTAAAGCTTTAACTTTATGTCTATGTTAAATATATAAATTAAATTTTGTCGAGTTTTTATGAGTATGATATATTTTATAGGGTAATCCAACGGTTCACAACCTTCAATACCCTTGTACTCTTAAGGTAGCTTGGTAGTTAACTAACGTCACACTGGAGCAACACAATGGGTTATTGTCGACGATCCGGGATCAATCCCCAAGGGATAGATCCGAGGACAACACCTCCTCATTTTGAACCACGGTCAAATGACGAGGTTACATCTGATCTGGCACCCCACACTCCAAACATCCACACCACGCCAACGGGAGGACATTTGAGGCCATTTAACGTGACCCTCCCCGTGTACTCGACGGTCTTTGGCTGGACTGCTCTGGACTACTCTTAAGGAATCCTTATTTATGCATTTTTAATCCTCGTAGGAATTACATTTGCATGAGTCTGATATTTTAACTAAATGTAGGTTCATAGAGTTGATTGAACAATGTACTGAAAATATCAACTATTCTTCTCATACAAGCTTAAACCATATTAACCCTCCAAGTGGTTTCGACGAGATATATCGTCCATCAGGATCTGACCAATTTTGCCAATGGCGATATATCTCGTCATCAAGATATTGCCGATTTTTTGATGGATGCTGATGAAATCAAGATCTGGTCAGCTTTTTTTCAATGACGAAATATTTTGTCCATCAAGATCTGGTTAATTTTGCTAATGAGGAGATACTTCTTCGATACAACCACCAGGAGGGTTAATACTTTAGTGAAGCATTATTGATGTTCAAAAAATAAATGTTTTAAGTAAGGTAACTATTTTTAACGCAGGTCAACATGCTACTGCATTCCTCCGTCTATCTTGGGATTCCGTGGGTTTATTCATTGCGCTAGAAGCCTGCGAGCTGTAAGTGGCACAGGTTCGATTCCTATAACTACCGTGGGTGTATTTCTCTGTTCTGTATATGTAAAAACTTTCTTCGTGTATGTTCATTTACTTGATGGAAAAAGCATTGATTTACGTAACTTGGCCAGATCATGCCCTTGTACTGTAAAAAATCAATCAACTCTGTCTACCACGTACTAGGGAGAATTTGTTAATCCTCATCATTAAATGGAAAAACATAGAAACGGTAGTGTATCAGAAAATTTAGAGCCGCGGTGGCCCGGTTGGAAGAGCAATGGATTAGCAACCGGAGGGTTACGAGTTCGAATCCATTTAAACACCGTCGTGTACAAAGGGGGCTGATGCATGTTAAATCTGTCGTGGCCTCAAATGTCCTCACGTTGGAATGGTGTGGAAGTTTGGAGAGTGGAGTACCAGCTCAGGTGTTGCCTCGTCATCTGACCGTGGTTCAAAATTACGTGGTATTGTCCTCGGTCTTTCCCTTTGGGATTGATCCCGGACTGTCACCAATAGCCCGTTGTGTTGCTCCAGTGTGACGTTAATTAAAATACCTACCATGGAAAATTTAATAGGTATATGGTCATGGAAAATTTAAGAGACATATAGCCAAACTATAAAAAAAGACACAGATGTATAGTATTAGTTGGTACATACCTACGCAGTCTGCAGTAAAATAGTTACTTCGAAATTGAATATTGCAGACATTTCTTAAGCTTTTCTCAACACAAATAAAATCTTTTATGCAAAGATTTAAAAAAGTATTTCACACTTGACTAGAACTATATTTGGAAGAAACTAAAAAACATCGCGAAATATATGATGCCAACCACACAATAACATTTAACTCAGAATAGGTAGGAAGGTATTTTAAATACCGTCGCACTGGAGCAACACAGCGGGCTACTAGCGACGGTCCGGGATCAATCCCAAAGAGAAAGATCCGAGAACAGCACCACATAATTTTAAACCACGTTCAGATGACGAAGTCAGATTAGTAAAAATCGACTTTGAAGTTTTCCAATATCGTTATGAAAACGCACTACGTTTATGAAAACAGAGGGGTATTGTTTCGGTTGAGACAATTCAAAAACTAAATTCGTTTATTAAAGCAACTTATTTTATAAACATAATGAAACAAAAGCCCTAAACCATCCTTCAATCTCAAGACATCTTAAGTCTCCTTTTTTCTCATCTAACCTCGATGAAGACTTAAATATAACGAAACCTCGAAGCAACTTTTCTTTAACCTTCCTGATGGTTGCCCCGACGCGAGGTATCTCGCCATCAGCAAAACTGACCAGATCTGAATGGACGAGATATCTCTATCTTAGAAAAACTGACCAGATCTTGATCTCGTCACCATGAAAAACTTGGCAATATCTAAAAGACGAGGTATTTCGTAATTAGCAAAATCAATCACATCTTGAGGGACGAGATATCTCGTCGAAACCACTTGAGGTAGGTAGATAGTTTCATTAACGTCGCACTGGAGTAACCCAACGGGCTATTGGCGACAGTCCGGGATCAATCCCGAAGGGAAAGATCAAGGACAACGCCTCGTAATTTTGAACCATGGTCAAAATGGTCGTGGTCAGATGACGAGAACAACACCTGAGTTTACACCCCACTCTAACAAACTTCCAAACCACGCCAACGTGAGGACGTTTGGGGGGGGGTATTTCAATTAACGTCACACTGGAGCAACACAACGGGCTATTGGTGACGGTCCGGGATCAATCCCAAAGGGAAAGATCCGAGGACAACACCACGTAATTTTGAACCATGGTCAGATGACGAGGCAACACCTGAGCTGGCACCCCACTCTCCAAACTTCCACACCACGCCAACGTGAGGACATTTGAGGCCACGACAGATTTAACGTGCACCAGCCCCCTTTGTACACGACGGTGTTTGGCTGGATTCGAACTCGCAACCCTTCGGTTGCTAGTTCGTTACTCTTCCAACCGGGCCACCGCGGCCCGTGAGGACGTTTGAGGCTACGACAGATTTAATGTGCACCCCCTTGATCACGACTGTCTCTGGCTGGACCGAGTTCCGAACTCGCAACCCTCCGGTCGCTACCTAGCTGCTCTACCGATTGGGCTACAGGGACACCCAAAACCACTTGAAGGGTTAATCCTATCTATTTGTAATCGCTATTCATTTCTCTATCCAGTTCCCACGCATAAACTTATTTTTAACTCAACGTCCCGTGACCCATCCCCTAAGTTTGACGATCTTGTATCTTTCTCATACCCTACTTGTCGTTTGTTACATTTCTTTCTAGTTCCTTGTGTCTCAGTGGGTATGTCCACTGCATTAGCAACCTTCGATTTGTAGGCAGCGCAGGTTCGATTCAGGTGCATTCCTCCCTGGGTGTATTTCTCTCTTCTGTGTCAGTAAAACTTTCATTGTGTGTGTGTCTATTACTTGATATCGTATGTCTTGTGTCTGGCGCATCATGGCCAAATATGGCCCTTGCGCCTTAAACCCCCAAAACCAACCTACCATTCTTTTCTCTTTCGTCGCCAATAGCTCGTTGTGTTGTTCCAGTGCGACGTTAATTAAAATACCTACCTACCTTCCCCTTTAGATCTCAGGTGAGACTCCAGCGTTTCCCGCAATTTTGTTGTTTGTGAGCACTGATAAAACCGCTCCTCTGCCCTCATCTTTGTGAGCCGAGAACCAAATGGCAGACCAAATTCTGCTCGGCGTTTCGGTCTTAATTAGCGAATATTCACACAAAGGACGAGAGCCTGGTGGAACTTTTCCATGAACGACGGCTGATTCGGAAATAATAGGCGGGATTTTTGACGTTTCTTTAGCGCGCTTTCCTCGAAAAGATGCGACTCTCGCAATCATTCTCCTGCCCACGTGACGGAATGGTTGCGCACAAATCTCCTCCGCAGAACATCCCTCGCAGCCACACTTGGCGACGCATCGCCCGGGTTGCAGTCAATCGAACTTTCCCAAGTTTCGCACACACGGAAAGTCAATGGCCCGGCTGTTACGCAGCCGATCGAATGTTACTTTTCAAAAAATGTAGCGGAGGAGATGTAGCTGGAGGATTAGAACTCGAGTGTTAGTAGATTATCGCATATCGGGGTCTCTACCACCCCCATCGAGGTAATCCCGTACTTCCCGCAGTCCAAAACGCGGTGAGGGGCGTTCGGGGGAGACTGGTGTAGTGTCTTATATAGCCGAGTTCGGGAAATCTGAATTATTTACATTTATTCAACTCTTTGAGGCGTACAACACACACAATTGATCACAATGGATGTAGATTTGTACTCTAATACTTCTCTGGCAATCTGTGTATACTACTATTTTCTCTCTCAGGGGCGCATTTACGGACATGGTAGGTAGATATTTTAATTAACGTCACACTGGGCAACACAACGGGCTATTGGTGACGGTCCAGGATCAATCCCAAAGAGAAAGATCCGAGGACAATACCACGTAATTTTGAATCACGGTCAGATGACGAGGTCACACCTGAGCTGGCACCTCACTCTCCAGTCTTCCACACCACGCCAAAGTGAGTATTGCACAGGCAAATGAACTATAATTAAATTTTATTTTAAGATCAGAGTCACAGCTAACAAAACGCTTCAAAATTTTTGTGATCATGTGTAAAAGTGAACGCCTTTTTATGTTCTGGATGACACACCGAAAGTATATTTTAGATCACATTGCGTATTTTGACGTTATTTCTCTATTAATTTGTAGCTGACATTATCAGAAGGTTTTTATTTTACGAATATAACATCACATACACGTTATACAAAAGCACAAGGCAAACAAACAAGGTAGTCAAGCAAAAGGCAAGCAGATAAGGTAGCAAACCTTATATACTCGAGACAAATTCGAACTGAAACTGATTCCCTTCACTTTAGTTCGCTCTCGAAATAGGAAAGGTTGATAAAACGTAATACGCGATCTCGCCAGCTAAAAGCAGTGGCGCTGTTTAAGCCACCGCAAATTCATCTAGTAAAATATAATTTAAATCGTCTTGTAAAATACAAAATATATATAATAAAATCTATTTCTTACCCTCTTCTGGTGGTTGTCTATGAGGTATCTCGTCATTAACAAAACTGACCAAATTTCGATGGACGAGATATCTCGTCATTAGAAGAAAGCTGACCAGGTCTTGACCTCTTTATCATAAAAATAAATCGGCAATATCTTAACGAGATATCACGTCATTAGCAAACCTGGTCAGATCTTGATGGACGAGATATCTCGTCAAAACCAGTTGTATGGTTAATACTTTCAGGAACGGTGATACGTCCTACCTCCTTGGAATTGTTAATGCTAGAAATATTAACACTCGGGGTCACGCAGGTTATATGTAGTTTTTGTAGTTTTCTCTGCTTAACATGTAACCAGATTTAGATTTTTGCTCAATGAAGTCCTTCCTAAGTTTCTTTCAATCAATAGATGTAGCAATTTAGTCA
The DNA here is from genome assembly GCA_933210815.1 of Meta bourneti. NCBI lineage: Eukaryota > Metazoa > Arthropoda > Arachnida > Araneae > Tetragnathidae > Meta > Meta bourneti. The sequence continues at coordinate 29,110,397 of OW119934.1, forward strand.
TTAAATGTAGTGTAGGGAAAAGGAAGTACTACGCTACTGAGAAATCTCGTGACGCTCAGAGTTAAGGATACCAAGTTATTAAAATATTATTTGACATTCTTGATATCAAATAATATTTTAATAACTATTCCTATAACGTTTTTAAAACTGCTTAGAGTTGTGGATGCGTCGTAGGGTCAAATAACAATTGCAACACGCATATTTTTTCACAGCCTTAATGTGTAAGAAGTCAGGCATTTTATTCAATGAGCGTCGAAAAACGTTTCGTGACGGTAAGAACTGTAATGCGTTACCAAAAGAGAATCATAGGGTAGCTGAAGTGGCACTGGAAATTGCAGTGTTTGGAGATCGATGTCAAGTATGTGGCAAGATCAAATGGATAGGGGAGGCTTAGGGAATTATATATGTTTTATCCGGATTTCTCCCTAGATGTGATTCAACCATCACACCCTAAGTATCACTTCAACTCAGAAGGGAAAGCCCTCGAATTGCTCGCCATCACTCATGCGTTGAAGTATAGTCTGTTTTAGAGGTATTTGTACTTGTTAGTTTTTACTTTCTTGTGTGTGTACCTTGTCTTTTCTTGTAACATTTTACTGAATATATTTTTAAGCTGCCGATCGCATATTTCTGAATTGCTTAACTTTATTTGATACATTTTATGCATGGAATGTATGCATGGGTAACAGATTAGAAAAAGTTAATATGAAAATTGATTTTCTTTCACACTCCGATTCTTTAAAAAAGGGTTACAATTTTAAATGTTTATAAAGGGGTTAATAAGGTTTTAAATTTTTTATTTCTCAGGTTGTGTATACGATGACTGAGGAATTATTTCTTGTCAAATCCTTTCTTTCGCATGGATTCCGCTATTGATATTCATTTTGTTGTAACAGAAACGTTCACTGTTCTGAATATCTGAATACAGAATACTATTCGTAGTTGAAACGCATTTTGAATCTCAGTTTTAACTAGCTTAAGTATACTAGAATATATTTACATATCACGTTTAAAATATAGGTAGGGAGGCAGTTGAATTTACGTCGCACTGGGGCAATACAAGCTATTGGCAACTGTCCGGTCCGGGATCAATCCCGAAGGAAAAGATCCGAGGACAGCTCCTCGTAATTTTGAATCACGGTCAGATGACAAGGTCAACATCTGAGCTGCCAACCCACTCTCCAAACTTCCACAACCACCACACCAACGCGAGGACACTTGAGCGCACGAAATATTTAACATGCACCAGTCCCCACGTCCACGACGGTGTTTGGTCGGATCGAGTTTCAAACTCGATTGAAAATAAGACCGCTGTCAACAGTGCTATGTTTATCCTCTTATTTCACTTGACTTTAATTTGTGCGGGAAAATTATCTTCGAAAATAAAAACGAAGAAAAGACACAGCTTTCGGATACCAAGACACATTGTAATGTACTTTAGGCATTGCCATGACCAAATTTTGGGGTTGTCATGACAAGAAATCAGTAGCCAATGAATGAAAAGAGAAAGCATATCTGGGGTCAGAGCTACATTCTTGAAAACTTTTCTAAAATTTATTCATTCAAAAGAGTGACATTCAAATTGACAAGAGACTTTAATTTTTCGATTTTATGTTTTTCTTTAATTAAAGATATCTGCATACTCTTTGGTGGATAAATAAAGGTTACCTCTCTTTACGAATTACAATAATTAAACATAATGCTGATTTGTACTATACATAGGATTATTTATTTCAATCGGTTCTTGTGTGTATAATTTTCAACAAATACTTAATTAAACTTTGTTGTGTATGAAACACATACTATACTTTAAAAACATTTTCAATTAGTTCCTTTTAACGAACTATTTTGTGAAATCCAAAGAGTTCGTAAAGCTGAGTTTAGTCTAATTCAAGAACAAGAGGATGTAACAAGAGAGAAGAAAACAAGCATGTTATTAGGTAATTGATCAAGCCTTAGAGCTTACGCGATTTTCAAGAAGAGTGCTATTTCGTAGTCCTTAAATATATTTAATGACTAAATGAAGGGAAACTGGTAAGAACCCATGGGGAGAAAGCTGCTGGCTGCAAGACGGAATAATGCAAGTGTAGAATTTAAAATCTAGCGAGCAAATTTGTCTTAGAATGTGTTAGATAAATATATATATACGTTGTTATTAATAAGTCAAATAAATTTCCTTTGTTCACTTAAGGGAACACAAGTGCCATTTGTAAGTCTCGAGTCAAATTCATATTAATTATAGTTTTTGTTGGCTCTTGTTCCAATTTGTCTCAAAATAATGTGTTTAGGCATTTGGAGAAACAACGTTCATCTTTTGCAAAGTACTTTTTCTTGAAAAAATTATTTTTTCGGTTTTATACTTGCAATGGTGTAAAATTAAAAAATCGTTGTTTCTCTTTTCGTCCAACTTAGGTGCTTGGAATAAGAAAGGTGTAATGGAGTTATCGATGTATCCGACATCCTCATTACTTTGTTGAAGAAATTTGCAACTCAATCGGCCGCTAACCATCAGTAAAAAGAGTAAGAGTTGAAAGTGATTCTTGATACGCATCAGACTTTACGATACAGATTTTTGACTACTTTTGACGTTACTTAAGATTTAAAATGAAAAAAAAATGGTGGATTTTAGTTGTGGTATCATTGATAACAGATGGCTGAAACATGTGTAGGACGTATTATATATACTTTATGCACAATAGTCAAGAGTAGAATAAATAACAAATGTCAGTTTGAAACTGTCTTGCTATTGAGAAAAGAATAGTTTTCTCGGAATATAGTGAACTGTATTCAAACCTCTGGTTTACAATGCGATTATTCGGTTGTGAACGTTAAAAATATCAACATATCGAAAAATCGTGCGATTCAAAAATACCCAGACTTGATTATGTTTGAAAAAAGCTTACAATGCAGCTTATTTTAAATGCAATTGATTGCTATATAAGGATACATAATCCAAAAGGTTTTATTCATTTCCGTTTAACGAATGGGAGTTAGGATATTTTACGATAACTGTTCTTGGTTATTAATTATCAAACTATTTTTTCTTTAAATGAATGCAACCTCTTTACTATGAGTTCCTTACATCTTAAATTCTTGGATATTTTTACTTAAAAATGAATAGCTCCAGTTGATAATTAAATAAAAGCTATAAAAATGTCCCTCATATATTGATTAAAATTAGCAGCTGTCTAGAGTGCTGAATCAAATCCTTAAATAGCAACTAAAAAACTATTAAAATTATTACCGAGTACAACACCAAAAAAGAAATTTACATGATGTATGAAGAGGCAAAGATCGATAGACGGTGGCCTTTTCTATTAAAACCTTTGAATTTTCCCGAAGACTCATGATCCCATCAAAGAATCATATTCCTGAGGGTCCCTTACGCACGATGAGTTCACTTTTGTGATGCATCAAATAGCTGTCGTTTTGAGATTTTTGATATTTTTAACTCGTGAATACGATCACTAATTTATTTTCTTGAAAGAAGAGCAATATCTTAATATCGAAATGAAAAATTTATTCAATTATGAAATCGTATCGTCACATATTTTTATAAAGAGAATATCAAAGTTTTATTATATATCTATACTAGCTGAATTACCCAGCGTTGTTCGGATTGAATTGTTTGTAATTCATAGTAATATTACTCACTGTTATTCCTATGTGGATTTCAAATTGTTTTTAGCCCCTCTACAGAACCAGGAAAAATAAAACGCGGGTAATATCTAGATTATGCTTCCCGCAGGATTCTAAAGAATGAATGCACCAAATTTGGTGTTAATTGATCTGAGAGTGATCGTAAAAATGTTATGCCTATGGGGATTTCGAATTGTTTTTAGCCTCCTCTGCAGACTCAGGACAAATCCCCCGAACAGGGGGATTTGTCCTGAGTCTGCAGAGGCTAACCTGCGTTACCAGCAGTCGTCTAAAGAATGAATGTACCAAATTTGTCAATTGGTCTGATAGCTATCGCATAAATACTCAAAATGATTCCTAAGGGGATTTAGCATTGTTTTTAGCCCCCTCTGCAGACCTAGGACAAATTTAACGGTGTTAATATATATCCTGTGTCCCGCAAAATTCTAAAGAATGGATGTACCAAAGTTAGTGTGAATTGGCCTGACATTGATCATATAAATACGCAATGTTATTCCTATGGGGATTTCTAGTAGTGTTTTAACCACCCTCTGCACACCCAAGGCAGATAGTACGAGAGTTAACATGTAGCCTACGTTACCCGCATCCAAATAATAAGTGTAATAAATTGGGTATGGATTGGTCAAATGGTGTAGATTTGTATAGAGAACAGACAAACGCCAACTCTGCTTTATATATAAAGTACGTATACAGGATGTTTCGAAATTTCCAGGCCAATATTTAACGGGTGGTAGGGAGCATCAAAATGAACATTTTTTTTTGTCAAAGAATGTAAGTCCGCAAATGTTGAACGTAGGTGCTGGAGGGTGCTGTTTGGCGAGTTTACAAATCGTTCTTCTAAACTTTGTCATTCGCAATGCGGATTTCGAGCACTTCCTTTTCCATTGACAGTCCTATACGTTCGATGCGCAACAGTTGCGGATATACATCCTTGTAACAAAAAATGTTTACTTTGATGTGTCCTACCACCTTTCAGAGTTTGGCTAGTGAATTTCAAATAATCCTGTACATATAAAACTTTATGAATTAGCAGAAATGACAATGATGCCACAAAACTACGAAAGAGGAAAAAAAAAGTGCTTCCCCTATCTTGCTAAAGCAGGAGGCGTTCATAGGCGTAAGCAGAGTGAATCTCTTTGGGGCCAAGATCCTCAAAAATGCTGCGATTGCGAGATTGTCAAATTCAGCACGCATACTTCAGTAAAAATTTCCAGATTGCTTTACTAGTGCTGTTTTGTTTGATATGCTAATTCCTCTCTGAAACTATCTAGCTAAGTTTTTGATGTAAAAAGGCATTTTTACCAAAATCCATTTTGAAGTATTTAAATTCTTAATATATTATGGGGGTCACGGTAGGGGTTGGAAAAATAGCGAACTAGCAACAGGAGGGTTGCGAGTTCGAAACTAGATCCAACCAAAGACGGTCCAGTACATGGGGGCTGGTGCATGTTAAATCTGTCGTGGCTTCAAATGTCCTCACGTTGGTGTAGTGTGTAAGTTTGGAGAGTGGGTGCCAGCTCAGGTGTTCATCTCGTCATCTGATCGTGGTTCAAAATAACGAGGTGTTTTCGAATCTTTCCTTTGGGACTGATCCCGGACCGTCACCAATAACCCACTGTGTTGCTCCAGTAAAAGGTTAATTCAATTATCTACCTAATATAATATGTGCTATATATAATGTGATATATATATTTCTCTCCTATGCTCATAATTGAAGCAGGTAGATAGTTAAATAACGTAGAACTGGAACAACACAATGAGGTATTGGCGACGGTCCGGGGTCAATCCCGAAGGAAAGATCCAAGGACAATACCACGTAATTTTGAACCACGGTCAGATGATAAGGACAATACCTGAGCTTTTATAATTGAAGCAGATGCACAAACCAAAGATTAAAAAAGTAGCAGAATTTACACACGTCTGCTAGCAATACTACTTGATTCTGAAAATTTATTTTTACCGTGTGTTTATTCCCGGATACATGAATATTTTTGTTAACTTACTTTAAAAGTCCAGTGTGTCAGCCCTTTGAAGAACGGTGTTTTCGATTGAAACCACCATTTAAAAAGAAATGTTGCCAGTGAGCAATAGTCTACTTTTGAAACAATTTTAGCAGACTTTAAGGACAAGATAAAAACTCAATATATATGACTGCCGCAGGATAGATAAATTTTTTATCGTGTTCTTGACGGTGCTTTGGTTGCTTTATCCTTTATTTCTTTCAACATTATAAATTATCTGAATTTGTCTACCTACATATACATTTTTTAGTTAGAAAGCACTTCAGTGTAGTGCTATTCATCAATTTTTATCGTTATAAGAGTTAGCAATAGTTTCCACTCTAATTTTGCACGAAAAAAAGTGTTTTCTTATGAAACCCCAATCCATTCTTTTTTTCTGATTTCTTTGAAATGTATGAAAAGTATGAGATCAGAAAAAATTCTTTAACCACATAATAACTAAGACAAATTGTTACGTATTTAAATACTTGTTAATTTGTAATTGAAAAAAAATGATTGGACACATACTATTTATTTATTTGAATCAATCACATATATATAAAAGTAAACTGTTCTGTACCTGTGTTTTGGAGGTCTAAATATAAATGTATAGGAATTATAAACTTAGTTTGACTGCCTCTTGAGCACATTCTATCTGAGAACTGGTCTTATACTACTGAGCTAAACGCGACTTGCGAAATTGTTAAAATTATTATTTCACATCTGTCAATAATTAACTGCCGTATTATAATTTTAAAATTTGCTAAAAGTACTCTAGATAATAACCATTAGCTTTTATCTCGTTTGAAGGTAAGTTAACTTTGGAAATGGCGATGCGAAAAGCTTCCTTGAAAACCTTTAAACTAGAATTACGATTGATAGAAAGCATGAAGCGGAAAGGATACTCTATTAGTATTTTCTTTAGTACGGCTTGTTTTTCTTGGATTAAAACCAGAACCCACAAGCACTCCCAAAGTAAATGGCATGTCTAAATATATGAACGAGGATCAGCACAGGTGGCAAATAACGCATTGCCTTGTGTGATGTACAGTTAGTTTATCATTTCTTAAGTGAAAGATTAATATTTTAGGAGTTTAAATTAATTGTAGTGCAAATAACGTTTATAGACCTGAGACATCCTAAATGTGTTGGGGTTTTATCCCTCAAGGTCGAAAAGCGGACAAGCTGCGCCAAACACAAGATAGAATATGACCCAATAAAAGCACAAAACATTTAAAAATCAAGTCCAAGACAAAGATAAAAATAGGTTTAAAAGATGTAAAATGTATAGATGAGAATAAAAGTATTCAAACCGTCAGATGATAAAATAAACCATCGTATGCAGCAAAACCAATGAAATTGGAACTTAATTTAGATATGTATAAAATAAATGTGTTGGGAAGGAACTAGTTCAAATTGAGTCAGATGCCGCGAACTTGGATTTGATAATTCATTGGATTGGGTTTTGGGACGCAAGGGCCATATTTGGTCAAGATGCACCCAAACAAGATAAAGTAAGTGGGCATACACACAAGGAAAACTTTACTGACATAAATGAGAAATACACCCAGGATGAAATCGAACCTAGCTTGGATTTGAATCTGATAAATCATGTAAGATTAATGCTGTGTCAGGACAAGAAAAAGTACAATTAAAAGTTATTTTTTTCTTTCAGACGACCTGTGTTGTTTCAATCTGCTTCATAATAGATATAATTTCTAACCTTATTTCTCACGCACTCTTAGTAAAGCAGTTACTTGATCACTATTCAATCTGCTTAGATCTATAAGTTTTATAGTTATTTTTTATGCCGTTATAATATTTAGGATGTGTGGGTATCTTGCAATAGCATCACGAAATTTGTCACTCATACTTCAGAGTCGCATAGTTCTTTTATTTGAAAGAACAACCTTTATAACGTGATCTTTGTCAGGTAACGCAATTTTACAGAATATTTTCAAAAATGTTACTTTATGGAATGTTTTTAAATTTCTAAATAAGAATTACAGACGATCAGAGAAAACTGATTTCAAATTCAGGTTTTTTTTATTTCATTTTAAAGTTACTTAAAATGTTGATGACTCTGATATTATTACAATGTGTCACGACCATCACGTTTTTATGCGTTGTTGCTCGCATATAATAAATAAATTATCTGCAAGTAAACAAATTAACATACTAATACAAAATACAAATATATGTGCTTAAACTTAATGAACTTATATTTACAAAATGTAGGGTGTTAAATTGAAAAGTTAGTTCCCAAACTCTTGTTTTCAGTTTGAAGCATTTGTAGTTTATCTACAATAAAATGTATAATTCAATTCTTAAAAAAAGAAACTTCGAGAAATGCAAATAAACAAATTGACATACTAATTCAAAACAAATACTCTTGTATAAACTAATTAAGTTTGTAGGATGTTAATTAAGAAGTTAATTTCAAAGCCGCGTTGTTTTCAGTTTGAAGCATTTGTAGTTTATCTACAATAAAATGTATAATTCAATTCTTAAAACAAAGAAACTTTTAGAGAAGAAATTCTTTTTTCTAAAGGAATTTCGGCAAATCGTAGTGTTCAATACTATTTAAAAGAAACTAAACCTGGATAGCACTATTTACCATGGCCCTAGTCTCCGGGAAGAGTTTTCAATGTTTGTGATACTGAATTACAGAAACATTTTGCCTCAATCCTAATAAGGCCTACATCGGATGTAAAAATCTGTTTATTTCTGCTTTTTTAAGACTCACTCAACTTAGACTCGAGAATTTGCTTCAGGACCTCATCGAAAAGAAAAATAAATCACCGGATGAACATCCACTTCTGATTGATTATTCTTTATGTAGATTCTCAATCATCCATTCTCCAGAAGGCATCTCTCTATATTCTGTTCCCGCAAAATCCATTCCCAATTCTAATTCACTTTCACATATCCATTAACTTACGTTCTATAATAGCCATATTGATAACCGATAGAGGATAAACAATCAGTCGGTGCCCATTAGAGTTTGATTTGATTTGATTTGTGTAACCAAACTGCTGACAACCTTATGCAGCAGCATAATCGATAAACAGGTCGGGAGGCAGTTGTGACATCATCGTGTGGGTGATATAAACGAGTCTCAAGAAGGGGGAACAAGTATCACAATCTAAAAAAGACAACTTTCAAACCTCACAGGTTAAGCATTGAAAGCGTACTCGAGGCTGTTGTATTTTTAGTGGACAGATTTTTTGTGAAACAGGATACAATCTGCAATTTAGGCATTTTTTAATTGAGTCAATGAAAAGATGAGTGAGGAATAGTTTTAGTATTCGCTCTCAAATAATCGAATTCATCATAAAAGTAGCACAAAAGTATTTGCAGCTTCGAAAATAAAAAGAAACGTTTTCCCCTTGAGTAGATTAAGCCTTCATCTTTCTAAAAATTACCTTTTTTAAAGTAAAAATAAAATTGTTTGATTGTAGAAGAAATTTGATAAGTTCTCTTATCCTCAAGTTTTTTGTAACAACGTTTTCTAGACATCTTCCGCAAATATCTGTGGTTATAAGAGTGGATCTAAAAGACCAAATGCCAAGCGAAATATTCGAGTTCAATATTTTTTTAATATTTTATTAATTTTAGCGACGGTTTTAGAACACAAGCAGATTTTGAAAGGGAATTTCTACTTGAAAGAAAAATTGTACTCGAACAAAGCAGTAGTTTAAGAACTGACGCGGTTTACAATGAAAAAAATCAATCTAGAATCATTTTAAGAACTCCTTGGAACAAATAAAGCGTTTCATTTGGAAGAAAGAAATTTTATTGCACTCTAAGGTGTCTAATTAAGTATCTCGTGAATTCTCCATGGAATTCGTTATTTATTTTATTTGATGGCCTTTAAAATGGTCTGTTCTATTGAATCTAGTTTAAGAAAACGATCTGATAGCACTTTAAATGTTCATTAAGTTACGGAGATAACAGTCACCAAAGTAGTAACTTTTGTTGGAGTTAGTAAGTTTTGTTATAGTTTAATAACAAGTTAAAATAATTTTAATATTTCAAAACATATCACAATAAAAATAAAATACATATTTGTAAGTTAAGAAACCTCACATTTAATACACTAAACATAGATATTTTTAATAAAAATGTTTACTAATGTAAATATTTCACTGCAAAAATTACAAAGTATTTTTTATAAACACAATTAACCCCTTTTATAGCGCTAAGATATTAATCTATAAATTTTTGGTAAAAGTCATGTACTTTAAGCATGTGAAGTTTCATGCAAAGTTGCAGGAAGCTATTTAAAGTAGTGATTATATAATTTCATGATACAGTTTGCCACTGAATGTAATTAATAGCTGTTAAATTATCTAAAAGATTGAATGTAATACAGATACATTTTTACGTGTGCCAAATTTTGAAACATACTAATCAAAATGGAAAATATAATACGCAAAACTATCTTTTCTTATCTAGGGATTATTGAGTGAAGTGTTGAAGAGTTTAATTGTGGACACGATGAAATGGTTGGATAGAATTGACCTATAGATTGCCGTTAACCGAGCGACGTTGAGTATTCAACAATACTTTATTTTTAGCGAATTTTTTCTATACTAATCTACAAAGCACCGTTCTTGAAAAGATAGCGTATGGTCTACAATAAAACCTTTTTGTTGCGTGTGCTTGGAATAAGATAAACTGTTTTCTTAAAAAAGAAACAAATATTTAAATTGTAGAAGGTGATGTAGGAGATAGATGGTCCTATTTTCTAATTTTTACAAAGATGTTATCTTTTCTACCAGAATCTTCAGTATATATCTACTTACTAGAACAATATCAATAGGAACCAAGCAATGAATAGGAAAAAATGTATGTACTCTCAAAAAATTAACATTGCGTTAAGTCTATGGAGAAAAAGAATAGGAGAAAGAAGATAGTAAGCTAGTGAGAAAGAAGAGATAGAGAGAGGGGATGAATGAAATAGGACCATAGAAAAATAAAAATAAAATGGCATGGAAAGATATAAAATATATGGAAACTAAAAAATTAAGAGGTGATCATAATAATATAAATAAAAATAAAAAGAGGAAAAGAGAGAGAGAGAGAGAAAACAGGGGTACGCGAGGAAAATTATGTATAAAATACAGAGGGAAATGAGGGAGAAATATAATGTAGAATAATGAGGATAAAAGAGAGAAAAGGAAAAAGTGAGAATGAGACATAAGAAATAAGAGAAAGAAAAGGTCATTTAGAAGACAGGTTAAGAAAGATGGAGGAGAGGGGAGCAAAAAGAACGAAAAAATGGAACAGAGTTTCATTCCAGGTTCTTGCCCATGCTGTTAAAATTTTTTAATCGATGGAAAAATATGTTTAACTTGTATGGGTAATTCTTCGTTTTTCTTAAACACTAACATTTTCCCACTGATAATTTCATTAAACTTTATTTACTTAATGAAATGGCCGACCCTCTTATATATTGTAATGAATTTTGTGGTCAGAAGTACCCCAACGACTGAAGGGTTGATATTTTAATTAATCTCTTCAGTCCCAAGAAAAGCCGTCCCCTCAAAAAAAAATTATCGGCTATTAAAGTACTTTCAGACTAAAAAATGATAAAAAATGTTATTGTACTTTTTTGAAAAGAAAATGTAATGGGTCGTGTTTTAGGATATATCTGAGGTAGATAGATAGTTAATTAACGTCACACTGGTGCAACACAACGGGCTATTGGCGACGGTCCGGGATCAATCCCGAAGGGAAAAATCCGAGGACAACTCCTCGTCATTTTGAATCACGGTCAGATAGGATGTAGAATGGGGATAGAATGAATTAGTGAACATACCATAACCGTTTGAGGGCAAAAAGGTTGCTGTTTTAATGTACCCAAACGGGTATCCAGGGAGTTAAATCCGAGCATTTTGGTACTGATAATTTAATTAATTTTTATTTCGCTAACAAAATGGCACTGGATTTCGGGGTTAGGAGCTAGAGTGACTGTGAATGGAAAAGTTTGAGAAGGCAACGAAGCAATCCGTGTCCAGCAATCGCCAGCATCAGTGACGAATTCATTAGGCGCGAAGTGGCGCAACTTTCGACCTCCATGGCCCCGCAGTGCTTCTGAAAAAGCGAATCCTGTCAGAGTACGGAGGCGTCGCCCCTCGGATGCGATTTGGCTGACTTTTGCAGAGTTGCGCGCTGCCGGCAACCCTGCGCGACAGCATACCTCCGATAGCCTCCGCTTCTCTTGTTACTCAGATCTCCTGCTTTTCGGCTGCTCGCTGCCTCTCCTTCTTCAGCCGCAGGGAACTCTTCGGACAATCCTCCCCGATGGACACTTCCCCATGGTTCCCGCACACTTCGCCCTGCCGCATATGTTCCACCATAGCGGGATAACCGGCCGGAGGGCACTTCTGTACTTCTTGTCTGGACTTTGACAGTCCACTCGGCGGAAGAGTATAGAGGAGAACATTTATAATTTTTACCTAGTTCGGACGTTAGACACTTAGGAGCGAAATTTTATACTTAAATACTCAGAAAAACCGAGCCGTTTTATTTCACGAGTAATCACAGCACGGCGACGCGCCTCTTAAGTAGGGAATTGATTGAATCAGGTACCAAATTTGTTTTGCGAAGTACTGCGCTGGAGACCTTTTTTGATAACATTCTGCACATTTTTGATCCTCGGAGTACTTGGAAGCAACTTACGCTATTTAGATAACGGTGATATTTAGGAATTTAAGGCGAATCATTTGTATATTTTTGGAAAAAAAGGAGTGATACTCAACGTAATTTTTTGAAAAGTTTTGGAAAATTAGACAGATTGATACCTAATTTTATACCCGAATTATCCGATAACAGCAGAAGTATGATGGTAGTTGCTGTTCGTCAAGTTTTCCATTTCACGGCTTTGATATCAAGAGTAGAAAACATGTGTCAGAAGAGCTCACTTTTATAAAATAATTTTTTTCTGATTGAACTCAGCTTGGTCGGTGGGTCGAATTTGTATGTATATCGTTACAGCATTTTCTGAACTCGTGTGAATTAAATACATTCTTTCTAAACGGTGATATCCAATTTCCAAGATGACGGAATCAGTTCTGGGGACAGATTACGCTACGGTGTTTCTGAATGACACTTTCCAAACGACTCTGACTTTGATCGGCGATCTTGGCAATGAGTCGTTCTCGCCCATCATGCCATCAAATTTCACAGAATCAGAAGAAGACGAGTCATGGGAATCACAAGTGAGCATGGCATTCAAGACAATGATCGTCACTACGATCATCGTGTGTGCCGTCTTTGGGAACATTCTCGTTATATCCAGTGTCTACCGGAATCATAAGCTTCGGATCACAACCAACTACTTCGTCGTGTCCCTGGCTTTTGCAGACACCCTGGTCGCTTTATTAGCCATGACCTTCAATGCGAGCCACATGATAGCTGGTAAGTGGCTTTTTAACCAGACAGTATGTGATTTCTGGAACTCTTGCGATGTCCTTTTCTCCACGGCTTCGATCATGCACCTGTGTTGCATCAGCGTTGACAGATACTACGCCATCATTAAGCCCCTTGAGTATCCGACTAAAATCACTGGCCGACTTGTGGCCATTATGATAGCAAGCGTGTGGTTCAGCTCTGGTCTTATTAGCTTCATACCAATCTTCCTCGGTTGGTACACCACCGATGAGTACTTGATGTCCCGAGACCTCAATCCCGATGTCTGCGATTTTCGAGTCAACAAGCCGTACGCTATCATCTCGTCGAGCGTTTCCTTCTGGATACCATGCTTCATCATGCTTTTTACCTACTACAAGATCTACGTAGAGGCTGTCAGACAAGAGAAGTTTATGTGCAAGTCGCAAGTTGGCCCGGCAATGAAGTACAACAGTGCTCGAAACAGTACCGACCACTCTACAACCCCCAACGTTCATGCTCCACCTCACCGCAATTCTCATGCCGACGATCCAGAGAGTGGTCAATCCACACCGACCAAGCGAAGTATTAACAAGATGAAACGGGAACACAAAGCGGCCAAGACCCTGGGCATCATCATGGGAGCTTTTATTCTCTGTTGGCTACCTTTCTTCCTCTGGTATGTTTCAATCAGCATGTGCGGAGATGCTTGCTACTGTCCTGAGATAGTCGTTCAAGTTCTCTTCTGGATCGGTTACTTCAACTCGTCGCTGAATCCTATCATCTACGCTTACTTCAACCGCGACTTTCGTGAAGCTTTCAAAGAGACGATCCAAACCTTCATCTGTTGCTGCTGCAAGGTACCCTGTCTCCAGAATGAACGTGCAAAGGCTATGCATTTCAATTGCGCCTACAGATCCACTCAAGATATCGGACTGGTCGAGAACAAGTACGTCAGAGACTGAAACTGTACAAGTCTTTTTGGGAGAATGAAAATATATTGAAGATGAGAGAATTGTCTTTAGGCTGGGTAAGTAGATAATATTATCAATACATCCTTGCATAGTGTAAAAAAGCAAAGTGTATTAAGTTGACCAATATAAGATCATTCTAGTGACCTCAAATTTCATCAAAGCACTTGTCAGGTTCAATGGTATAATTACTTTAGTGTATATATAAACGGCACAGTGAATTCTCTTTTCCCATAGATTTTTGTCATGTAAATTAAACTACACAGAAATTTTCTTCTGAACGAAGTGATTTTATTCTGCAGAAACGTGAAAGTGCAAAATCATTATATTTTTTGTATTTTTAGAAACGTTCTGTGGAATATTGTAGAAAGTGCTTCTTTTAGTTTGAGTGGGTGGTACAAATTACGGTACAATTGAATAGCTATGGATGATAATTTTAGTTTCATTACATATGACAATTTTTTTGACTCTAAAAAATTAATTTCAAGAAAATGTTTTTGAATTAATATCTCAAAATTGAAAGAAACGAAAAGTAATGAATAATTTTTTGTAATAATGATTTTGAAATATTGTATAAAATGAGATCACATTGAAATGTTTGGAAAACATTCACTACCACATTTTGTATTGTTAAAGTAAAAAAATTGTCAACTAGAAAGTGCTTATTTTAATTTCATGTTAAAAATTTTAGTACATTTATAAAATAATTCATACGTTTTATGAACTCAACTCCAAATTTCGTATGTTTGTTTTAATGCGGCAAATTTTAAGTAAATAACGTTTCTGTAACAAGAAAGTAACTAAATATTTCTTCACTTGATTATGAACTCCAATGGAAAGAGGCGAAAGCTATTGAAACTCCATAATTTTCTTTTCTTTACTTCTCTCCGGTCTTTGAGCTTAGCGTAAATCCATTTTTATGATGCGGATTTATCAACATAATCCTTTCATAATAATAGTAAATACATTACGCTAACAAAGTTATAATACGAGCAGTTTATCTTTTCAAGCGCAGAGGAGATATCTTGTCTCAGAGTCATCTTGTTTAGTGTCAATTAATAGATATATTTGTTGCTTAATAGGCTTAGGTTTTACAACTGGAGCTTATGTTTCAGATTTATTGATAAAATAAATTTTATCTTAACTTTTCCTTCTGTAACTGAGCTGTCACATGAAGCCTATTCCTAAGTTAAAGCCACTTTGATTTTAATTTACGATAGCGAAAGGTATATGTATTTTTACATTATACAGTGAATCTAGATTGTTGAAGGTGTATAGGACTCATGGACTCGAACAAGCTGAGCTAGACCATGACGAATTACAAACAATATTATACATTTATGCAATTATTTCAAAGTTATGACTGTGGTATCTTAGATTATAAAGCTATTCATGGTGTGATAAAATTGTAGGAACGACAATTCTACTGATAGTAATTTCAATTTCAGTTTGAATTAAACTTTCATTTTAAATGACCTTTCTGATTAGAATTAGTTTACTCATTTGCTTAGTATCTATTAATGTTTAAAAGTATATGGTTTTGAAATGGCACTGCCTTAATTATACTAATGTATTTTTTCTGATTGCATGATTACATACATTTCAGATGATTTTTTTATGTATTTCAACCAACTTTAAAATACCGTTATGTCGAAGAAACAATTATACATTGTTGTTTCTACAACTACATTAGTTACAAATGTGAATATTTTGGTAATGAGACTATACGCATATTTCCTGTAAAAGTTTTGATTTATTGCAATTAACAACACAAAACAGAAATGTATAGTTATGGACAGTTAGGATCCATCTTTTCATTGTAATTCAGAATTTTTCAGAAAATCACAGGGTAGAAAATAAACTACTTTCTTGTGAAGGTCGTTGATTCTCTTCCATTACATTTCTGAGTGGAATCAATGTCAGCCACATTCTTTAAGTAAAAGCTACATATTTTCAACGTAACAGTTCTGAAAACTTCACTCCAAAATTACTTTACAAATAGGCATTAACTCCTCCGTTTCAGATATTTTAGTTTAAAGGATTTTTCAAATGAACATTAAAAAATAGAAGCAAAGCCTCTTAAATAGTTATGTCAAATGGATGTTTTTTAAACTTAAAAATTGTTCCTATATAGTGCTATACCATCTAACATCTTGTCAAGGTAATGCTGTTGCATTACATCAATCTGAATCTATTATTGAGATCCATATTTCCTCATTTGTCGTAATGAACCTCATAAAATGATGGCTTATCATGAATTTAGAGAACCTCCTAGATTCATTTAGGCTTTGTTCGGAATCTGTCAGTTGATTTAAAATGATTGCACTGATGTTGGTGAAATTTTACTTTGGTTCTAAATATTATTGCTCATTAGTGTTTGTATAACTTCAAACGTAAACAGAAAGTTTGCTTTACGGACAACCTTTGAAATTGTATTAATTAAATTCAACATTAAAGATCATAAAAATAAAGTATTTATCCTGTTAAAACTGCATATCCCGTTTAAATGAATACCCATGTGATTTTTACAATGATATAGAAATCTTTTCACCTCTTGACAATGATAAAACGTTTCAACGAATCAAAATATCTATCTTGAGTTTTACTTTATTGATTGTTACTTTAAATATGGATTGTATTGTTATTTATATGAATCTCAAAGGATATAAAATATCAAGCTCTTAATAAGTTAAAGAAATGGTTAATTCATCATCCGTGAAGATTATTCAAAAATTTTAAAATGTCTAAGGTAACTCGGAGATAGCTATCCCTATTGTTTTCCATGTTAAAATCAGTAAAACTTGATTTACTTTTTGTCATAACCTAATTATCTCTTATATACGCTATATCTTTTACCATATATTCGCTGGACAGTCACAAATATTTTAACCAGTCTCTTTTTTTGTCAAAATTTTTTACGCTGATTTCATTAAAATATGTGATACACTCACTACCAAATCTTTGGTAAACACAATGCTTCAAATTTTTAAAGTTTTTCATATATATTCGAATACTTATAAAAGCTTTGGGTTGCAACGTATACTAGAGTCCTAAGATTATTTCAAGTGTTTAACTTTGATAATTTTTTTGAAAAGGTACATTCTGTGGCCAAAAAAGTCACTTTTGAGAAAACTTACTCTTATTGTTTTTATCAATGCATTCCTGTTCTATAAACTGGATCATCAGAATAAAAAATACTTTCCGACCAGTTACAAAGGAAAATAATGCATCATTTTAGCGCTTGAAAACTACTTTACAAAAAAAGACCTCAAAATTGATATTTTGATTATTTTATTCTCCTGAGGTTAACTCAATAAGTATTGTGATAAATTGAATTACATTTCTTAACATATTAGCTAAAAAGTTACACAGCTGCATAGAATAGTTCATACATATATTTTACACTTCTCCTCAAAGGAGTTTTTAATTTATTTTGTGACTTATTCATTATAGATATATAACTAATCCTGTCGAATGGAAATGATTTAAATAAACAAATTACAGGTCCAATCTATGCATTTAAAATATCTGAAAGATTGATTCTCTAAATGAATAACAATTGAGTGTAGCTAATGGAAAATAGTTGATGCGAAATAGAATCTATCCAAGTTTCTCGAAGATTCACATCCGTTTGTTCTTCTCTCGCAAACGGGAACACGGGTTCGTTTCAGTCTGAATGAACATAAGGGATATACACCAGCCTTAACATCGCTGGGAGGGATCAATATAAAATCAGAAAAGTATATACTATTTATTTAAGCAGGGCACATTTTCTGTACATCTTGCAAAGTAGAATTTGCGCTTTAATGCATCGTAACTGTTTGGATTGATTTAATGAAACAATTATCATAGCAATGGATCATGGAATGTAGGAGTACGGTGGTAAAATTCCTAAGCTTAGGCATCCAGCAAGAAAAATAACGAATTTTTTTGCTTGAAAAATTTTGTGGGTTTATTAACTAAGTTTATAATGTATTTGAAACTCGTTCTTTTCTTAATATTTTATAAAACTGATATTTTCCATAAAAAAGGGATGCAATTTACTCATTTGGAGTTTATTTAAATATGCCAATTATGTAAAACTCCTAGTTGTCGAATGCTGAATATGTGTCTAAGAGGAAAATACAAATTGCCTATAAGTATTTGAATCTTAAGTAACTTTCTGCCTAAAGGGATGAACTCTTTACACATATTCATCAAAATAAAAAAAAATACCAGTAACACTGAAATGAGAACATGTATCATATTAAAGTCTATTATTATATTAACATTTTCTTTAGTATTTTGCTTCTCTCTTATAAAAAATTATATTTCTTAAACTACGTTTAAAAGTAGATTGTTAGTTCTCCGAGAATGGAGGTTTTACTATAGAAAGACAAAAATCGAAAAATTAATTTTGAATGATACGTGAAACATTTGTTTCTTTTTGTCTTTTCTTGTGATATTTACATAAATATCATATAAAACTGGTAGTATTTCCTTCACTTGGTTTAGAAAGTAATCCGATGTCTCTTGAGTTACCCAATCTCTACTACTGATTACAGTTATTATGTAATTTCATTATTGAAAACAAAAGTATTAAATTAAATTGACTTTAATGCCACTCTAGATATTTGTAGCATGTTGAGTTCCTCTAAAAGTGATGATTATTTAAATTTCATATGAGGTTGTAATTGTTAAAGATTAAATTGTTCGTATACTTTGGTTCAGCAAAGGGGAATACTTTATACTGCAAGATTTAAATCAATAATGATAAATAAAATGTGATAAACAGTGCCCTCGGTAACTTAAGACTTGTGATAGATCGCATTTAAAGTTGGGTTAATTTTTCAGGTTAATACAACAATAATACAGATGTGAGTCAATTTGACCTTATATCAATCGAGAAATAAACTAAATATTTGCCGTTCACTGGAGATAAGACTTATACACCAGTAGCGATTAGAATTGAGATGATAAATTTTCTGTATCATTGGGGTATCACAACTTAAACTGATTTCTGATGATAAAATATTCAGATTTCAAAGTATTTCTACATACTACAGTATAAAATCGCAAATATTTCTTTGATTAAAGATGCAAATAGCTCAAATATGTACTTTTTGCGTTGGGTCAACACCGAAGAGCCCGTTTCCCAAAAGCGCTAAATCAATTTTTGATTAATCACAATCCCGGACCGTCGTCAATAGCCCGTTGTGTTGCTATAGTGTGAAGTTAATTCAACTACCTACCCCGATTCATCACAAAATCCTTATGGAAAGAAACTGGAATTTCCCTTCATTCTATTTTTGCTAGAATCAAATTATGTTTCAGAACTTCTGATTATTAAAAATATATGCATTAGAGGAAAAGACTGTCTACCAAAGCAAACTGGTAGTCAAAGTCCAGAAGCTTCAAAACATGAGATAAAAACAAGATGAAAAATGAGTACTTGTCAAACAAGACTAATTTTATTTTTGATCTATATTAGGCACTATTTGAAGCTTTCAGACTCTAAAACGCGTAGCTCTGACTTAATGCCTTGGAAGCAAGCTCCTCAATTATAAATAGAAGAGCGATGAATGCACTCCCGGATAAGCGCTCAGGATATGGGGTTGGCTTGTTAAGCCGATCTGACAATTTGGTCCCCGAAACATGTCCCGATGGTGAAGGAGTCGTTTTCCTTCCCGGGGAGAGATGGATATGATTTGTTGGATCCCTCCACACGCACTGCAGTCGTCGCATCTTGACCATCCATCTTCCTCTCTCTCTCTCTCTTCGTGCATTGTCTGGCATTGACGCATCACAATGGATTGGGCTTCTCGCCTTTCTTTCACAACCAATCACAAAAGACGATGGAATTCAATTTTGACATCGGATGGCTTTGGAATTCCAGAAAATTGGAACTCCTCTACCCATAAACTCCTGACAGAGCACTCCCCTTGCCAAGATTCCGGAGCGCGCCAAGAATTCCCCCTGGGGAGTTCCGTTACAGAAAAACGGAATGCACACTTAAGGAAAGTCCAAATATGCTGTTTATTATTAATTTATTTTAGACTTTCTTTGCAATTGTATCGTTTGTTAAATCGGGTTTGGGCTCAGTTTCACGCGCACGGTACTACAAACTAACAGATATGACCACAAAATTATCGACTCGAAATTCGTGATACGCTTATATGGAAGGGGTGTATTAGGTTTGGTGGAATTTGTTGTCAGGTAGGTAGTTGAATTAACGTCGCCCTAGAGCAACACAATGGGCTATTGGCGACGATCCGGGATCGATCCCGAAGAAATTTGTGCTCAGGAAATGGTAGATATGGATACGGATAATGTCTCCTGGATTTCAAATCCCGACCGTTCGTATTTCAAATTCAATTTTGTAGTATAGATAACTAAGATTTGTTAAAAAAATTATTTAAAAGATAATCTGTTAATTGTTATTTTTATAGCTCAAAATTCTTTTTATTGCTATAGAGTAATTTTTATATAACTTATCAAAACTTTTGAGTATTATGAAATTGATAATATAGTTCTTTTGTTAAGTGACGGTTTATGCAATTTTAATATTTCTTTAAGTTTTGAAAATTCCAAACACATTCTTATTTGTTTAGTATATTATAATTTATACTGCTAATTCTAATAACTTTTTTCAATAGTGTAATCAAAACTGAGTGCACAGAGATCTAAAACCTATTTCTCTTTATTTCACCACAATAGATTCTATGTTTTTTTGGTAGTTTCTCTTATAGAAGAGGCTTTAGGAGAATTTCTTAACTTGAATTGTTTTCAGTTAATAAATAGATTAAGAAAAACAAGTTTTTGCATAGCACTTTTCCAAAGATTAAAGGTATGTTCAACACAAGATTGTTTTTATCATTTGATAGAGCTTCCACCTACGAAAACACGTAATATTCTTTCAATCACATTCAACATATTATCTAAATATAATTGTATTTATGGGTTTATGTCTTAGATTAATTTCAACTATCTTTTCCTATCATGCGAAGTATTACATTTTCTACGAAGAGAAATAAGTTAGATTAATATATATATATATATATATATATACATACATATATATATATATATATATATATATATATATATATATATATATATATATATATATATATATATATATATATATATATATATATATATATATATATATATATATATATATATAACTTAAAAATAATATTAACTGAATCTTTTACTTGTAAGTGTAGAGCATTGCTTTCTTGTAAATAGAAAATCTTGTAAAAATGAAGGTTAGACTTACAAAAAGTGAAATAACGCACTTCTGAAAAAGTTACCAAATTAAAAAAGTAAAATTTACAGGTAGCTATTTTAATTAACGTCGCACTGGAGCAACACAACGGGCTATTGGCGACGGCCCGGGATCAAACCCGAAGGGAAAGATCCGAGAATAACACCACATAATTTAGAACCACGGTCAGATGACGAGGTCAGATGACGAGTGGAGTGCCTGAGCTGGCACTCCACTCTCCAAACTTCCACACCACGCCAACGTGAGGACATAAAATTTACAAGAAACCCAAAAGAACACTGAAAATCTTTAAGCGTGCTTTATTTCTCAATCTGAATTGTGAAAAAATTCGTCATATATCTATGAAATATATAGCATACAGATATGTAGCATATATTAAAATGAATAAAATTAATCTTAAAGATGACTAGGATTATTTTTATTTACTAAGATCTCAAAGGGTTGAATTGCTCTATTCCTCTCTGGAAATTGATTTTTGAACCTCCCATTCGCGACCGAACATGTCATAGGTTTGCTTTATTTGATTCATAAAGCTGTTACTATCCTCTACACCAAGCATTTTATTAGACGCGTATGCAGAGGATGAAAATGTAAAATTGCGACGGAACATACTTTTCTCGATCCATTTTAGTTTTGTTGCTCCTTCGCGATGCTTGGTTGACATCGCGTTATTGAGTTTTCCATTCGTAGGGCTCTGTTTGATAACACGTCAAGGCGTCAGTTGGGCACATATTTGTTTGTTATACTCACCCACTATTGCATCTTGGTTTTTCTGCTGCGCTTTGTTTGGGAGGTCACGACTTTCAAGAAGCGATTACCTTGCTTTGACGCATTATTTGTTTGACAAACAGTGTTGGATTGAGACTGTCACAGTTTTTTCGATTTGATTCTGGAAATTGTCCGTAAAAGGTATTGAATTACGCTTTCCTAATCAGCCATTTTTAAAAGAAGTTTACTTCGCATTAAATATATGAAAAAGCCTATAATTGTCTCCATATCCAAAGAATTGTTACTGAAGAGAAGATAGTACTAAAGATGGTGAGATTCTGTTTGGGGATCACTTGATGTTGTCTGTCGTGTGTTTGACGCAGTATGTCCAAATATGGTCCTTGCGCCTTAAAACCCCAACCAACCATTTCGGGGAACAAAGCTACTATGAGGAGAGATTTTTGTCAGCATTTGTTGAAAACGTTCAGTGCAGACTGACTTTCCATTCGAGGTGCTAGGTATATTCGCATTATTATCCATTATTGCTACAGAGTATATCAGTCTTATTATTTTTGTACATTAATTCACACACCGCTTAGAGGTAATACCCAACATTAATAACCGTCGATCTTAAAAAAACTGCTAAAGTTTCTTATAGAAATATACTTCAGAAAATGAAGATAGAGAAATTAAAAGGGAGTGGTATACTGGAAAAAATTTACGTTTAAATTTCTGTTTAAGTTTACAACGAATCACATTTCAACTACACACTGAAATAAAAATAACTGTAGGTGAAAATATAGATTAAGATTTAATTCAGGGAGCTTCATTTGTCATAACCAAATGACATTTAAGATAGCATATTAATATACAAGTATATGGTACATAAATGTTTTATTCTGTCTAACGTATGACATAATATTAATGTGTTATTTTTATATAATAAATTTAACAAACAAAACTATTAACGAAAAAGACACTTCGTTGTTTTCAAGTTGAAGTTACGTATAAAAAACGACAGAAATTTGGATGAAAAAACAGCGCCACAAGAGCCCGTACAGGTTTCGTAATAAAGAATACATGACATTGTTGCAAGGCTACCATACTTTCTTAAAAGGGAGGGCGTCATTTTCTTCTCTACTCTGACAGATCTGCACACACAATAGAGTAAGAAACACATCTACATATCGGACAGTAGAATTCTTTTATCGCGCTCCTGCGCTGTGTGTTGCACAACTTTTTAAAGAGAAATCAAAGTATCAAAAACTTTCAGCCGAGAGTGCAACAGTAATGCCAAGGAAACTATTAAGAGTATCATGCACCTTCTTAATTCGATTCTTGAGTAATCTAAGGCGTATTGAAATTCTTAAAACACATCGAATCACTTAAAATGATTGCGACAAAATATTTTCCAAGTCAAGAAGGTTGCAACTGCTATTCCAATGAACTACCGTGAAAACTGCTTTTTTTATCTAACACTCCCAAACACTTAAGAGGCCCTTTGATACAAATTCGGCTTTTGCTTTGGAGTAAGTCCGATTTCAGGAGTAGGAAACAACCTACCAACAGGAACCTATAAAAATATCTTCACTTCAAAAAATGTATACGGATTTGTTCTCACCTGGTAGTAGAATAGTTCGAGATCTGACTGAACAGGTCTAAGTTGAAATTCCGTGATGGCCCTGGATATTCATAGAGCTTTCGAATAGATTTTGAGGCTCAAATCCTGATATAATTAACCTTCGTGTAAGTAAAAAAATATAAAATCATAGTGACGAACTAAAAATATGTTAATATCAGTGTAAAGATAGTCTAAAAGTAATTAAGCGTCATTTTTCCTTCAAACGTTTTAGTTTTAAAATTTTATAGTACTATATCTACTTTATACTATCTACTTTGTAGTACTTTAGTAATGAATTTGTGGAAGTAACGGATGATATTGATGTACAATGTTTTTAAAACAATGAATTTTATTGAAAGTATAACAAAATATTTGACTTGGTACTAGAAACAAATTGGAATAGGATCTTTGACGATGAAAAAGTTTTTAATTTATTACAGGTAATATAACTTGATATGGTTTTGACTCCAGTATCAGTTACAGGGCTATGAAGAAATTTATTAGATTTTCTATGCTTTTAAAATCATATTCACCCACGCGGTCGTAGAAGTAGTGTTGAAAGTAAGGATTGAAATGTGTAACTGAATTGAAACTAAATTATTCTATTTTTGAAAAATGATATTGAATTTGTTGGATTTTAATTAGTTATTATTTTCTAAATTAAGCTTATTGTGTTATATGATTGAAAACGCAGTGGGTGTGCTAGTATGAAGAGACAAATTGTTTTTAATAGAGTTGTAAAAATTTTTATGTATGGGTTTTAAATCAGTATTTATACTAAAATAAGAAGAGTTATTTTTATTAAATATTTTTGGTTAGACAAAAATTTCCATATTGTTTTATACAAATTCAATGGAAATGTAAAATAGATGAATCCTTACAGCTAATTTTTCTATTTCGAAGTCACGAAAATAGCTTTTTAATGTGACTTATGGTTTACTTCGTACGATCTAAGACTTAAAAAGCATATATAGGATACGGATATTTCTTCCCAACTTTCTTTTCCGAAATCTCTTATCAACGTCCTTTAGATTCTTCAGGGATCAAAGATAAAAAACGGGCTCTACTATCTTGATTAAATCCAGATAATGTGATTTTCTAAGTCGACCTTTTCATGGTCCGTCTAGGATGTATCTCAGGTATAATCTGCCATCACATAGATTACTTTTTTCTTCGTAACGTATATATATATATATATATATATATATATATATATATATTATATATATATATATATTATATATATATATATTATATATATATATATATATATATATATATATATATATATATATATATATATATATATATATATATATATATATATAAGCAATATTGGATCTTGTATGCCTAATACAATTTTAAATTCTTCTACCTCACCTGCAAGGTAGTAGAGCCCGTTTTACGTTTTAAGTGATTTAAGTTCAAGCTATTTTATGTAGAAAACATTTTTTAGAATATAGTTCATGAAAACGATTTATTTATTTAATACAATACATACGCTTAACGCATAAACTATCTGAAAGAGAAAATTAAAATATGAGCTGAAAATAAATAAATAAAATTAGAGGTAAGCAATGCTTCAACCGTGCTTAAATGAAGAAAGGTATACTTGATTTCTCCTTTTCTTGAAAATGTGTTTTTCAAATTCAAGATACACTGACACTTTGTTTTTGTCATTTTATTTTTAAGGTACTGTTTCTCAATTTTTACTTTCGAACGAGTTTTAAAAGGACAGATAAATTTTTGGAAAGATTAACTTGTAATTTGGTATTCCTAGAAGAGATAAATTCATCTAAATAAATTACCTTTAAGGTGTAAATATATTTATTAAACTTCAGAAGTATTGATTAAACTTACATTAATATATTAATTAAACACTGCAGAGCTAAATCTGTTTTTTATTTAGAGGCAGTTTCAAGAGATTTGATTTACAAATACCACTTGTAAACAAGCTGTTTGCGGATAAAAATAAAGATATTTGTCTAGTACTTAAGTTATATTGCCATTTTAGAAAGATTTTCATAAAGGTAACAAATAAATTTATTGATCATCACAAAAATCAGTGAAAAAATTTTAAACAAGTAGAGGCGAAAAATTACAAAGTTTCTATAAACTGATTGACTTTCTAGATTAATTTACCATTTGTCTTGACACCTCTATACTTTTAACTAATTCTAATGTAAGGTTCACTTGTAATTCCTCTCATTCTTGTATGTACCGTTTTAATCTTTCATTTTCTCTTTGCCTACTTTTATCGTTAAAAATTAACGGAATTTCACCAATTTTTTTCTTCCCTGCGCTCGTCTGACAGTAAACCATTTAATCTTAACCCTCCTGGTGGTTGTCTCGACCAGGTATCGGGTCATTAGCAAAACTGTCCAGATCTTGATAGACGAAAAATCTCGTCAGTAGGAAAAAAACTGACCAGATCTTGATTTTATCATCGCTAAAAACCGGCAGTATCTTGATGACGAGGTATCTCGTCATTAGCAAAATTGGCTAGATCTTGATGGACGAGATATTTCGTCCTTAGCAAAATTGGTCAGGTCTTGATGGACGAGATACTTCGTAAAAACCACTTGGAGGGTTAATACCGAAGAGAGGATAGTTTTCTCTAAGAAAAGCTATAGATATAAAAAAATCGAAGCCTGAATGTGAATTATTTAAAATAAAATTTGTTTCCACGTATATGAATTTCGTTTGTTCCCATGAAATGATCCCATGTTAGCCCGCAATATATACCTTCCATAACGCCGATACTTTATTTATAGTAATCGTGATACCTAAAAGAATAGTCTACTTATTGCAAAGTTGTCTGAGACATTTTATGCCCCACCAACGTATCTAAATCATCCATAAAGTTTTACTTCAGGCAACATTCATTTTCGATGAATGAAAACACATTTATGGTCTCTCCGGCACTCCCCGACAAAGACGATTGTAGACGGTTGAATAAAGCTCTACTCGTGTCACTTTTATGTCCATTGCATGCAGAAATCGACATTGGAAGATATCCTACTCATATATTATTGAGAGATGAAGTTTCGGAGAAATGGATTTTATTTTTTTCTCATGGCCTTTTTTGCAGTCGATCTCTTTTAGACCAAATATATAGGATGGATTTCTATGTACGAGAGAGTAGGACTGACAAACTGGGGTTATCTTTTGCTTAAGTGTAAGAAACATCCTTGCCAGTAACATACAATTCAAGATTTTTTCGTTCTTGACTCGTTAGAAAAACTTTTCTTTCTATCTTAGCTTAAATATCGTTGTATGATCTATGGAGTTCAGGAGTTTTTTTATAAAATTTGTAAGCAATTTTTTTACTGTTTTACTCTGCTGAAGTACTGTTCGTGGAAGCTCCACTCGAGTTTACATATTGTTCCTTAATGTGCTATTTTAAAATTCTTAGTGTTTTTAAAACATCGGAATGTAGTCATAAGATGGAAAATTATTAGTTTAAAAGATTTGATGGTTAAATAAATATTTTGTAGAAAAAGAGAAATTTAATCCACCCTAGTTGATTTTAATATATTTATATATTAAAATAAAAATTTATAATTAAAATATATATTTAGATAAAGTTGAAAACATTTATCAAAATAGCATTTGTAAATAGATTAAAGATATGCCTACTTTAAATATACGTATGGATTACATGCAACTTTAATTCTAATTACATTAATTAGAAAGATAATATATGACTTCCTATTATGAATCTATCTTCGAAAGCCATGCTTCTAATACTTTCATTCACCTAGAATAGCAAATTTTTTCTATCATACAAATATTAATTTCTCTGCACTTGCATCAACGTTTTCTTATCGAAAATATATAGTTTTAATTTATTTACCAACCACTTTTAAATTTTGATTTTTATAACTGGTTTTGTAATAAATGACTGTAAAAAACAATTAAGTATACTTTTTAATTTTATCATATTTCCTTCGAACTGAAGTATTAAATAGTTTGAGTAAATAAAACTAAAATTAAATGATTTCAATACATCATAAGAGGGAAACATAATCGCAGCTCTCTTTGCCTTTAACGAAATGCCTGATTTAAAATTTGATCTAAATTTTCTAGAAATATTGAAATTATCTAAACTTTTTCTAAATGCTTAATTAAATTCAATTTATTTCACTACGCTGTCAATCAAGTTGGTTTTTATAATTGATTTACTACTAACTATTTCAATCGATATTAAACAAAATTGAATTTTAAAACTTTGAGGTAGTTAAAATGTTAAAGGTGCTTAAATGGCTGTGAGATCTTGTGTTAAATTTTTTAGATATTTCACATCAAAGTATCCGACTCGAAGAAGTTTCTTTTTCATTCCATCGGTCTCAACGTATCAATAATAGTTGCGAAGGACATCCTACTGCCGCTGAGTTAAAAGTAAACACCTCTATTCTTAGAAGCAAAGCGCTTTTTTTAAAACTGATTTCTTCCCATTTTCTACATCGAGTTGTTTTCTTATGTTGCAGATTGTACTCCTTGACACATTTTGGGATCAATTTTTAGGCTTGTTCTAAGTGTTAATCGATGCAATAAATATATTTGTAATTGAATGCAAGTAGTGATTTTAATCTTCCGAGTGGTTTGGACGCGATATCTCGTTTATCGAGATCTGACAAATTTTGCTAATGATGATATATTTCGTCATCAAGATATTGCCGATGTTTTATGATGACGAGGTCAAGATCTGGTCAATTTTTTCTAATGACGAGATATCTCGGCCATCAATATCTGGTCAATTTTGCTAATGAGGTGGTACCTCGTCATGACAACCACCAGGAGGGTTAATAACTGATTTTGTTAGCATTTCCATTTTATATATAAAAAGTCTGATACTTTTCCAATACTCATAAGTAAATAAACGGATGGGCTCGAGGAATTCCATACAATTCTTCATTATTTTTTTTATTTCGCAGACCTGGTGGCTCTTGTTGCAACTGGTCCCATATTCGAAACCATTTAGATATGATTGTTCGAAGTGGTTCGGAATTTACTTTAAGCTATAGATCCTGTCTAATTAGCCCATATGTAGTTAAAAAATACCAATAGAGTGACAAACCAAATCTTCATTAACTTAAGAGAATGGATAACATTGTTATCATTCCAGTCATTTAACGGCTATTCTGGCAAGGAACTTATGCAAAACATATCACCCCTTGAAAAGTTCGAAAAATATCTTGATTGTATTACTTTATGATAACCGTGGTTTAAAGTGAAAAGCAAAAGAGTGTAAAATTGTATGTTCTCTCTCGATTTCCCCCTTTTTTTACTTTAATCGTGAGGTTGGTTGACGATGTGGTTTCAAGGAGCGATAACAGCTGCTTTATGTATCCCTGTCCAATAAGAAGCGTGTCTTCTGCCAACGAAGTGCCAAAGATAACGACGAAAAAGCACGAGTCAAACAAGTGGCGAGTGAGGAAGTTAATGGATCGGTGACAAAACGGCTACGACAAAATGCTTCCGAAAGGTGCGCTGTGACAAAGAAAGAAAAAGCTTTTCTTTTAATCAGGGAGAAGGAATAATTAAATTGAATTAAGGACTAGTTCCCGTGTTATGGGAGAGATAATTGGAAATACTTTTATCCGTTATAGTTTCAGGAAGTATTCTATTATTATATATCTGCAGGAATAAAATAAAAAATGAAACGTAGACAGTATTTACTTAAGACATTGTTCAAATCATTTTTTAGCCTTTCTGGTGGTTTGTCTCGACGACGTAGCTCCTTATTAGCTAAACTTGATGGACGAGATATCTCATCAAAACTTGGTCACTTGAAGGATTAAAAGCATAAAGAACGAATTATTGTCATTCTTTCTAAGAATATGAAAAGTTCGTTACTACAGTCTACTTCATACGGGATAGGTGTTGCTATAAAGTGATCTATACTACTGTGAAAATATACAAAACGGAAACACACAGGGGCTAAAGGAATTGTGAAGGGCTTCCTATAACACCTCACACTGCAGTTACAATCAACTGTGGTGAGGCTTTTTTATTTTGAATTCCAGAGACTTTTCAGTTTATAGCTGAGTATTTTAGACAAAAATTGGCATTAAATAATTCGATAGTATAAGAGTTTCTAAGCATTAGCCGAAAGTGTTAATAAAAAAGAGGCGTTAAAAATAAAAGTATCATACGTGAGTTGAACATATACTTTTGATAAGATGACTTTTTCTAGCTATATGGGTGGAATTTTATTTCTGGTGTCGTGGTGTTGGGTACCTACAATCTCTACATTCGATCAATTATATTGAGTCTTGATGAACACACAGCTTTCCTGGGACGTTCTAAGTAATGAAGTCTATAAAATACGAAATTGGATTCATTTGCTGATCACGATTTGGCTTTCGCAAGTGACGTGGAACTATCAATACCCACCAGAAGCTTAGCTATTTTTGGAGGTAAAAATTGTCTCTCATTCCATTTAATTCCTGGTGTGGCATTGTTTCCTAAATTATAGCTCACCGGGGTCCTTACATTTACTGCAACCTAATGCATGAGCCTTTAATAGAGCGAGTAATTTACGACGGGAGTTCATTGCTTTGCGCTATTTTTAGCCGCCTCATAATTTATTCAATGGGAAAGATTTGTAACGGGAAAAACTCAAGCCCTGCTTCGATTTTTACGGTTATGCCACATTTCCTTTGTAAAAAGTACAATTTGTCACTTGCACCAGACTTTTTATAATGCGGCTATTGTAGTATATGGAGCAATACAAAGAGCATAGCGAAATACCCCATGTCTCATTGAACTCAAAGATTCTGGTAGTTTTTCAGATTTGAAATAATGCAATGGGCTTGAAAAATGCAAAAATTAGGGATTGTAACATAAGTTAGGTTATAAGAAATTCTTCGAAAGGTTCTTCATGAATACGAATGGATCGTAACATAAAAGGCGAATGATGAACTTGATGTGAAATATTACAGCAATCATGCGATACCATCCTATCCGCTCTAAGCGTTCATTTTCCTGTTGTTTTACAAACTATTTCATTAGCATTTCAAAACAAAGAACACAAAGACACGGAATTCCTTCATTGAGTCGTCTACACAATGCATTGACCACAGGTTTGTGTTCAAATCAAAAGAAGCGCCTTAACAACATGAATTGCAAAACGTGTGACATCACCTTAATGAAGTCATTTATTTCCGCTATTTCTCCACACTCTTCCGACGTCCTCAGATAGCAATCACCTCTTCAGATGCTGTCTGCTTCCACTATTATGCGTGCATTGTTAAGAAGTGTGAAAGTTTGTGTGTTTTTAAAATTTGCTTACAAGACCATTGGCCTAAATGTCAAGCACCCCATTCCTTGAGCAATGGCAACATGCCAAATGCATCGTTCTGACCTTTGAAAGGGTTATTCCTTCTCAAACAATCCTGAAGTGTCTGGAAGCTTACTTTGCATTAAGTTCATTCAATCTCTTATTCCGTTTTCTGGAAATTTAAGAGACAGTTGTCACTGAATACAAATGAATGCAAGACATTAACAGGCTCACGAACCTTAGCGAGAACTTCTAAATAAACCTTTCGCAATCATGAAAGATAGTGGGAATGAACTGTGTGATAATCGCAGTCCGTATTTACATTTGTGAAAACCTTGAAATAGTTCGGATATTTTTGGTACGCACAGAATCGAAATGTAGCTTAAGTTTCGTAATAGCATTATGATGCTTACCTTGTATTTATGTAATGAATTTATTTTGTCTAAATTTAGATATACGTGAGTGCAATGTACGTTTTGTACAATTACGTATTTATGCTCATGTATAAACACGAAAACAAACAATATAGTAATAAAATTCCTTATGTGCGCTGAATTGAAATACATAAGGTATCCTCTTTTTGTTTTTACTGCACATATTTGGCAATTTTATTTATTTACTTTGAGATGTAATAGAAAGTTTTTGCAATAATGTGTGTCATCAATAGGACATATTTAGAAAATATTTCGCAATTTAGTATTCAATTCAAAAGCCTTTTACACATATGATACATGCTAATAGTCTTTTCTAGCCAGTTATTACTTCATTTCCATTATATAAACACTCACTAGGAACTTAAAGTTCAACATTTTAAGGGTGGTTGAACTCAGAGGGATGATTTCATCTTAAAATAGAATTCAATATTCTAATTTAACATGTGTGGGTGACATCCTCTTACAGTTTCTCATAAGCAACATATATGAATTAAGTAATACTATTGTTGCGAATTTATTTTATCTGTCTTCAAATGCTCAGTGCTGATATCTGTGTTCGAAGTACCATCACGTTTATTCTACCATTTCAGGAAAATAATCTTGAGAAATATGGTATGTGAGAGGTATTTTCTGTCAAGCTAAATGGGCATGTGGTAGTAGTGTATATGAGGCGGAACGTGTTTCTTATACGTATTCCGAACGTGACGTCACTGGACTTGTTTTTTGAATACGATTCCAGCACTTCGCCACTAAAATTTCCAAATAGTAAAATCCGAATTAACGTATCGTAGTTGATAGGTCAACGCAAACGTCGCCAAAACAGCGATAAACTACATTTTAAGGTAACCACGATACGCATCACGCGGGAGCACTTGGGTAGCGGAAGTAAAATCTTCGCATTCAATCTGGTTAGTTTGCATTTGAAATCCCTGGCATAGTAAAATTATTTAATTACTTAAGCATTTGAAAAGACATAAATATGTACGTCTGCCTAAAACAAATATCTTTATGCAATTGAAACTTAAACAAATCCAACACACCTAATAACGTATTTCAATTTATGGCAAAGATATTGCTTCGGTAATGATAAATAAACATTCAACCATAAGCTATTTTTAGTTTTAGCAAAAATCGATTTGTCAAAGCTTTCTTTACCCGCCCAGGTTCTAAATCGGAATTTTAAACACAAGTTTCCATCGCAATGTTTCACTTGTTTTAATTGGGTTGGAAGAGTGTTTTCAATCGACCAGGTGTCTGCAGTGAAGGGCTTCATTTTTAATTAAGATTTAGACGAGATGGATTTCACTTTGTCTCTAAAAAATCCCCCTCGAATCGATCCAAACGCAAACTCTGCGAGAGAAAAGAACTCGCTCCTTTATGAATTCGATATGGTAATGTAGTCATTAGGCTTCTCTCAAATGATCTATAATTGAAAAGAAAACTAAATATATCAAAGATTGGAAACGAAGACTTATTTTATGAGAAGCCATTCATTGACACGCACTGAAAGAGGAAAGAACTGATTTAAGCTGTTTTCTTTCTCGATCCCGCCCAAAGTGCGTGATTATTTGAGCGTCCAAAAAATACTCACAAAAACCTCACTGAAATCTCTACTCAAGTTGAAGTGCAAGGGAAACGAGTCATAAATCATTCAGCGCGTGTATTTTACAGCGCCTATACTGTCAGTTAAAATGAATGTCAGCTGGATGCATTGTTTGAGAGCATTGAGCAACGACTACATTAGACCGGCTGACAATTTTAAACAAAACAACTACCAAAATAAACTATTTAAAGTCCAAGACTTATGCAACAAAAATGGAAATAAAACATGTTTGCACCGTTAATTAAAGGGTGTATAATCTTTTTTCACTCGTCATTAGAAGGAACTTTACGCAAATCTATCAATCGATGCGGATATAATTGGGAAGATAAAATAAGCATTTCAAACACTGAAAAATGACAATTTCGAAATAATTTCTTTCGGATAATTAACGACGGCCTTGTATGGTTCGGAATAAAGGTTTATTAGAGTAGTGTTTGATAAATAATTTGAGCCACACTTTACCGTTATGTAATTTGGAATGCCTACACGTATTTGTTTTATGATTCTATTACGAGTTTAAATCTGGCGTAATGTACTATTTCACCTCTAGGTATAAAAAGCTGTCAACTTTCATTTTGTTTAACACAGGATGTTAAAGCACTTTATAAAAATATTTTAATACCCAATTGGTGTTAAAGTATCAAAAAGTCGTTAACCCTAGTTTCGTGATATATCGCCCTCAGGGGCACATCTCCTTTAGGTGTGTACGGGATTCAAGGACCCGGGGAACTCTAGGGTTTTTCTTTTCACATGGGGTTTACTGTCTTTAGTGAACACGGGGATCGTACACCCGGGATACCCAAGCAATCTTTTCATGCTTTCATCCCTTTATTCCATTCCCCAATCACTCTTTTTTCCCTTTCAAGACATTTTTTAATTGAAGATGTCTGTTTGGTGTTTGGCGCAGTTCGGCCAAATATGGCCCTTGCGCCATAAAACTGAAAAACCGCCAGTCATCTCATGGTATATCACACCTCGAGTAAAATGATACAACTCAAAATAAAAATTTTTCAATTGAACCATTCTTTTAACTCGAGCGAACCATGGAAATAAAATCAGACAAAATGGTGCAGTAATGCTTTAAAAGGCATGATAAAATTCTACAAGTTTCATAGTGAGAAGTAAAATGTGCTTACAGATTTTCAACCTTCTTTGGGATCTCTAATATTTACTTTTTGAGTTCCGTCACTTTTCTAGGTAGTAGGTGGGTAGTTGAATTTATGTCGCACTGGAGCAACACAAAGGACTATTGGCGACGGTCTGGTATCAATCCCCAAGGAAAAAATTCGAGGACTTAACCTGGTAGATTTGAACCACGGTCAAATGACGAGGTCAACACCTGATCTAGCATTCCACTTTCCAAACTTCCACACCACGCCAACTTGAGGACATGAGGCCACTACATATTTAACTTTAACGTACACGACGGTCCTTGGTTGGATCGAGTTTCGAACTCGTAACTCTTTGATTGTTAATCCGCCAATTCATCAACTGGCCTACCGGGACCCTGTCTCTTTTCTAGAGGTGTGATATTATCTTAATATTATTATACTTAAAATATTAAAATCCTTTCTTTTAATAATTATATTAAAAGCAACGTATTGATACAGCACAACTCCAAAGTCGATACAGAAGCTGTCAAGCGAATGTTGAAACTGGTATTTATTTTTACCTCGCATGTTTGCCTCTCGCACTAAATAAAAATCAGGTATATTCTACAGTAAAATGAGCTTATTCATATTCATTCGACTCATAATGGAATGATACTCCATCTAGAATAGGGGTTTTACAGAAAAAAATTCTTATCAAATCGTATTTTGAGGTTCATTTATTATATTATTCTCCCCTCCTCTTCAAAAAACTGGGTTGTGAGATCCTAACATGAACAAGTATGAAGCGGGCTTTATTTGATTAAGTAAAGAAAAGAAGTCCCATAAGGGTCATGAATGCAGAATTTCATTCTTCATGGTTATACAAATATCAGATGGCTTCGCATTCAATTTTCTTGTCTAAAAAATGCCCCATTTTTCGAAATATTTGAATAAATTCGATTCGCATGTCGTATAATCAAAAACTCGGAGACTAGATGCGAAACGTTGCACAGGAGCGCGATGCCACGAGAATAAAAATAAATCCGCTATCTTGGGGTGCGAAACTTCCTTTTCGGAAAGATAGAACTCAATTTGAATCCAATGCCCATTCATAACTTGAAACCAGTGTTGTAACCGAACTTCCAGTGATGTAAGCAACGCACAAGCGGCTGTGATTTTATTCAGATTGGAAAAATGCAAGATAAGAATGCTTTTTTATTCCTGCTGGGCATCGTATTTTGGAATATTAAATCTGTTTTTCTTTTCAAGAGAATATTTCGAGACGCTTGTATGTTGGTTGCGGAAAAACAAATACATTTACTTAGTTAAATTACTTGCCTGCGAAGCGATACTCTGAAATCTAGTAGACAAAAAGAAAATACGTTGTTATCGGCCTTTCGAGCTAAATTCGAGCCCCGAGGTTTGAAACCGTTTCTCTCGATTATATGAAGAAATATTACTATTTTATATGGATACTGTTATGTATTCAATGGAGCATAAATACATTCTGTTTTTCTAGATATGGATACAAGATCTGGCCAAATTGTGAATAAAAGGCCAAAAAATATAAATCAGAACAGAAGTTATAGCTGTCTTAATCCTCCAAGTGGCGAGATATCTCGTCCATCAAGATCTGACCAATTTTGCTAATGATTGATATATCCCGTCATTAAGACATTGACGATTTTTTTGTGATGACGAGATCGATATCTAATCAATTTTCCTAATGCCGAGATATCTCGTCCATCAAGATCTGGTCAGATTTGCTAATGACGAGATGCCTCCTACCAGGACAATTAGGAGGGTTAAAACATGAAAGATTAATTCCTAAAATGTAAGGATCAGCTGGAAGTTTGACATTAGACATACTCAACTTATGCAATATACAGATTATATTATTAGGAGTTATAGGATTTCTTTAGCCCCTGAACTGAAAATGTTAAAAAATTTACTTTCATATAATATTTTAGTAGCCGATGGACTAAAACCAATTGTATTTCAACTGTTATTCAGTATGTTTATATACAATACCTTTTCACATCCCAAAACTATATGCTCACATGAACATCAAATCATAGCGTTTTCGAATGAAATTAATAATGATAACCATTTTAGCAATCGAGGGACTTTCGGATGAGATTTCTTATTGGACCTTTAATATCTAACACGAGAAAAACTTTTAAGCCCTCCTGGTGGTTTATCTTCACCCTGTAGTAATCAGCCTCTGGTGTCAAACCTGTTCCAAACTGTCACCAGTTCCAGACAAGGGGCAATTTGTTTTTTCTACATGGATTTTCCTTCCCCTTGGAGAAACAAGGCAGCTTTGTCTCGACGAGGCATCTTGACATTAGCAAAACTGACCAGATCTTAGATCTCTCGTCATTAGCAAAATTGCCCAGATTTTGGGAGAGATATCTCCTTGTGGAATACTCAAATCGAAAAAAAGGAGTAAATATAGGGATTGATACAAACCATACATATTTGCCCTAAACATTGTAACGAGCATAACTTCTCTATTTTATTATTAATATCTATTATCTAAAATATTATATTTTTATTGGTTCTTCATACCGTGATTCAACTGATCGTTGATAGCTCGGACGACTAGTGGTATGGAGCATTTGTTTTAATCCTTCCCTCTACTTTACATCTCAATCGATATTTCCGCACAGCAATTCGTTCAACCAAATGTCGAGGATTTAGGAAATACGGAATAAACTCCGTACTGTGTCGTAAATATGGCGACTTCGATTGAAATGACTTCATTTCAGGGAATAGTCACTGATGAACCTTTTTCTGCAACCCAGTCTTATCTGTGTAACGATTGTATTTTAAACAGGAAGTTATGTACTTAATTGTCTGATGTAAGAAATTAAAAAAGAAATAGTGCTCTTAGATATAGGACTTGATTCTTAATTTTCGTTTCTATTATTAAATATAACGATTCCAATCGAAGTTTTATTTTTCCTCATGGAAATGAAATCCACTGATGAATCTTTTACTGTCTCAGTTTCAAATATATAGCGATTTATTTTAGAGAATAAATTATATCTCCAGTTGACGAATAAAGATTTTTGGCGTGACTTGCGTGGCGTGACAAAACTATGAGCAATTTTATCGCCTATGCAATTTTATTGTTCTATTCGACTATAACTTCAATATGAATTTTGCTGGCATAATTACGTACAGAACTTGGGTGAAATTCACTGTGCTTCTATATTTTGTCGAGAAGACACCGTCTAGTATTGAACTATATACTATAGGTATCACAATAAGTTCAAAAATTGAGTAAAAGGAAAAGATTTTTATAAAACTCATACGTTAAGAAAAAACAAGAACCTGTCTAGATATTAATTTTCATCATAAAATGAAATTATAAAAATAACTACTTTCTCCATCAATACAAACAGGGTACTTTCTTTATTACTTTTAAAATCCTATATACTACTTGGATTATTATCAGGTAGAACAGTTAGGCCTTTGAGGTCGTATCGTATTCAATCATTCTAGCGTGCAGGGTAGTTAGTTCGTTGAATTAAAAAAATGTAGGAAACTTGAATACCGTGTATGTTTGTATGTGTATACATATACGTATATATAGCTGTATGCTGAAGAATTATCCACATACTAATCTTGAAAGTGTGATCCAACAATACACATCTTCGTAAATGGCTAAAACTTTATGAATGGATATCTCCAAGTATTTAGTTACCATTTTTTATTCCCAAGAGATTTTAAGTGCAATTAATGAGAGATTGCATAGTCGTGTCATTCTCTCTCCTTCGTGCCATTAACGAAACTGCAATTTGCTAGCTAGCTTAAATGTCTACACTTTCGGATAGCTTTTTCATTCCGTTCATTTCCTCAATCCTCGTAATTGCAGTGCGTTGAACTTTCAGTGTGGTGCAAAATGATGCGTTGTGTGCTCTGTGAGTGAAGATAATCAATTAGTCTATCTGAATAATATCATTGTTTCGTATGCAAAGCACTGTCTTTACTCATGAATGGATGACGCGCTCTCATCATGCTATTCTTCCTCATGGATTTCAGCAATTCCGTTTGTTTGGGAAAGTATTCTTGTGTAACGTTTTGATGTATTTTGAGAATTCTGAAAAAATCTGGAAGTAAACATTCCTTTTTCTCTGTTACCATAACGGAAGGGACATGTTACAAAAAAGATGCTTCTCAGAGGTGAATGTGATTACGCATTTAAAGATACGTTCGGAAATGCTTTGAGAGTATTTTCAAGGTTAAATGTTTCAATATAGTAACTGCTAGTCTGCAAAAACGACTGCCTCAAAAGTAAATCAAATGACAACAATGCCTGTGTAAGTTGTAATTAAAATCTGTCTGCCTGTCAGATTTACTTGACGTTAGTTAGGATTAATCAGATCTGTAAATTGTATTTACTACGAAAGGAATAAAATACAATGTTTTCTAGAATTTAATTATTTTAATACCTGCCTTG
Source organism: Meta bourneti (assembly GCA_933210815.1). NCBI lineage: Eukaryota > Metazoa > Arthropoda > Arachnida > Araneae > Tetragnathidae > Meta > Meta bourneti. Next base: position 29,148,903 of record OW119934.1, read on the forward strand.
TAATTAGAATGAACGGTATAATATGCATAATATAAAAAAGTCTGGCTACAATTAAATCGGAAAGGTCATTGTAACACTGTAAATCTGAACTAAAAATCTGCCTTTCAGTTATGCTGACTGTTGCCTATTTAGTATGAATTTAAATTAAAATACTAAAACTTTCAAGTAATTAAAACAAAAGATTTAACATTAGGTTGTTTGAAAACCTAAGTAATTTGTTTACAGGGCTTTAATATAGTCTGCTTTAAAAATAATATAAAGACACTTTCAATTGAAGGCTACGCTTTCGCTCTTTTTGAAGAGAAATATTCGTTCTCTGTAATTAAAAATGCTGTGATAACCCCGAAATTAAGATTTGAAAAAGAACATTATTCTTAAACTAAAAAGTAAAGTCACATTTCATTACTATAACCGAAAAGAATATAAAATTAATTTTCAAGCAAGGTAAGTATATCTTCTTTTGCATTAAAAGAAGATATACTGATCTTGGAAATTCTTTAAGGCAATTTCCTTAAATATATATGTACCATCTGTTAACAAGATAATAGGTACACTTAAATCTTAAGACCTAAATATTCTGTTAAGATTTTATGTCTAGTGATCACTAACAGGCCTATAAACTTATTTTTAAGAAATTGAATGTAATTAAAAAAAGGATTCAGGATATTATAACTAGATTCTGAACAAGGAAAGGTAAAATGACGAAAAGGGGAAAGGATGTTAAAATAAATTATTTGTACTACTAGAATAATGTGTGTTTACACACCTCATCTATAATATAGGAATAACCATCTCTATATAGTTTTCAAAGAGAACTTCCTATGTATAACGGTAGTCGTCATATATCTAAATGTACATTTCATTAAAAAATGTCAAAAAGATAGGTATCAAGAGACTATCTCTTTGATTAGAGTCCTTTAAAGTCTCCTTACATGCTCTTAATGGTTTACAGTGCCTTTCAATTGTTAAAAGAGAATTTCTCAAACATTGGCCTAGAGCAATGTATGAAGTATGGGAAACAGTAAAAGAGAAGTGAAAACTTTTATTAAGAAATCGCCTTAGATCTTTCAATCTACACGTAAGGTAACCAATATATTTATCAAATCGAATAAATAAGAAATAAATGTTTTTATTTAAAATGCTAATCTTATTGTGAAAAAAATAGCTCTAAAATGTGTAAGCACTCTCTGAATTTCCATTGAAATCTAGAAGTTATATTTAGAACTCAATGTACAACAGAATATTGAGGTGCATCAATTGAATTCGCTCACTTTATATATCCTTATAGATAGTTGATAAACAATATATTTTTAATAACATATCATATGAACTAAAAACTGGTTGCTGTTGACATTTAAAGTTACTTCAAACGAATCAAACTTAAAAATATTGTCAAAGAATATCTCCGTTTACAAACTTGTAAGATTACGTTAAACTGTATATTTTGATAGATGATAAGAAAAGTATTAGAAGAAACAATGAATCAGAGCTACGTGAAAATATATTGCTTAGATTCAAAGAGGAAATAAAGTACCATAAGTAGAAGTGTTTGAAGCAAGTGACTGAATAAGGAGTTTGGCAAAATGTACTTCGTTCTGTCCTAATTAAGTAGCGCTGTTTTCTATTTTAATTGCTCTTGGCTAAAGGCAAATTACTGTGTGCAAGAAGAAACGAAATATGTTTATTTTTATTCATTCCAGCTATCCCAAAACTTTTTGTGGCACACACGGCTGGCAGAAAAATTACCATTTTTGGGTAGTTGAAACTCTGCAGTTGTTGTGGGATAGCTTTGTGGTTGTGATTGGACAAACGCGGATGTGTGATGCATAGAAGGACTCAGATCGTGTGCGAGGTATAAAAAAATGCTATCGCAAAGCATATTTAAACTGAAATTAAGACAAAGAAATGCGACTAGTAGAGGAAAAAAAGAACCAAATAAAAACCCCGCAGGCAGAAGTAAAAAGAAGGAAAAAAATAAAGGAAAAAACCCGCCTTAGAGTCATGACGCTACTCAAGGTTTCATGTAGTGCTTAACCGCATACAAAAGTTCCAACGTTATTTATTAATATTTCCTAGAACTTTACGATCTTGCTTCGCTGCTACTGCACATAAAGATACTGAATTGTTGAAGACAAAGAAATACCTAATTTACGTGATTGCGTGCTATGCACTCGCTTTTACCCAAAACAGTCGACTCCATAATAGAGAAGATTTAGAATAGAAAATGACTTATAATAAAGTGTATTAGTCGATGCTCCAACAGTTGAATGGTAAAAAAAAATTAAGAGCTGTCTTATTGTTTCTTATTCCTGGCTGCATGTCGTAGCCCCTTCATTCCGCTATGCATCATGCTCTCTATGGGCGAAATAGTCTTCCGCTTACTTAAAACTGTAAAGTCGCTATATTGCGATTCAGAATTATATAAGTGTGTGTCCGCCTCCTGAGCTCGCGAAAGAACGGCCACTTCGCAAGGCTGTTGATGCAGAAATTATTGGGGATTTGTATTTCACATCTCGCTTACTGTATCCTAAGTGCAATATTATAATTCGGAATTATATAATTTTGTGTCCACCTCCCGAGCTTGTGTTCGCGAAAGAACGGCCAATTCACAAGGCTGTTGGTGTCGAACGATTGGGGATTTGTATTTTACATCTCGTTTACTGTATCCTAAGCGCAGTATTGTAATTCGGAATTATAATTTTGTGTCCACCTCCTGAGTTTGTTTTTGCGAAAGAACAGCCACTTCGCAAAGCTGTTGATGACAAAAGTACTGGGGATTTGTATTTCACATCTCGTTTACTGTATCCTAAGCGCAGTATTGTAATTCGGAAATATATAATTTTGTGTCCACCTCCTGAGCTTGCTTTTGTGAAAGAACAGCCCCTTCGCAAAGTATTGAGGGATTTGTATTTCACATCTCGTGAACTGTATTCTAAGCGCAATATTATAATTCAGAATTATATAAGATTACGTTCACCTCCTCATTTGCATCTTTTCAATAGAACAGTCAATTGCTGGTTGTTGGTGCCACTATTCGTGTTCTACATATCGTTTACTTATCGTTACCTTAAACTTTCTTATGTTGAAAAACAAATTTCAAAGGTTAATTGATTTACTATTTTAAGTAGAGAAACGCAATTTCTTATCCTATTCTCATAAAATTTGATTACTTTTCAATAAAAAATTCTTTGCGTCAATTATAGGTTTAACTAAAAACATTAATCAAACTACGTGAAATTTTAAATAAACTTATTGCAAGTAACATCATACCTAAAATCAAGAATATCCAGCTTATAAGCATAAATTTTATTATAAAAATTAAAACTATTCTCAGTAAAAATTTGTTAGTATGTATCAATAACAAAGACGTAACTATAAATTTACCTTAAAAATTTGTCAATATTTGATTGCGAACCATAGGTTGCCGACATCTATCATCTAGAAAACACCATTCACCATATATCTACTGAACAGTGTAATGTAAATAAGATAAACCATATTTTATAGATGACAAGATAAATAACAATGTTTCATTTCAAAACTCCAAGCTCGTAGATTGTACCTGGGAAAATATCGATAAAACCAGAAGCAGGCTAATTGTCAAGATTATTTCGTATGTGTGATTCTATGCGTACCTTGAATATGTAGACCTCTTCAGAAGATAAGTTTGCGACGAGTACAGTACTGATATATACTTGCATTTATTAACCAGAAATGAAACACCGCCAACACAATTTTTCATCAACTGTTCTCATTCTAATTTGAGATGAAAAATGCTTTAAATACAAATTTAAAAGATAGGTTCTTGTACTGTACAAAACCGCTTTTGTGTATGAGAACGGACTAGTATTTTACTAGTTTATTATTTTACGTAACAAATAATGTTACATTCATGAAAACAAGCACACCTGTTTTGAAAAGTATTATTTGTTAAAAAATATTCGATGACCCATTTTTATACATTTTGCGAGAAACCATATTGATTGAATATTTGTGAGCTTTGAGGATAACAGTGATGTTTACTTGTAATATAGATATGGTCCTCTCAGATGTAGAAGTCTTATACCTAGAAAGTAAGTTCCCGATATAAACCACAATTTTTTTTTTACTAAAAACATGTAATTTTGCGTAACAATTTTTCTCGTGTCAAAATCAATGTCTTTGTTGATCATAGACACTGACGTCATGATAAGAATTATGGGATATTCGCGCACAACATCTGGGGCAGTTTTTCAGAGAGCGTTTGGCAACCACCTCAGGACAAAAACGTATTTTGGATCTCTGGCTCTCACCTTAAAACGTGGATGACAGCGGTGGTGTTGACAGCTTGAAAAAAATCAACGTGCAATGCTTCATTCTGGGAGGGATCCTCTAAGTACCTCTTGCTCAAATACATTCTGTGGCTGACAAAGACAGTTTGTAAACAAAGTTACTGATATTTATCATCCTACTGAAGTAATGAAGAATTCTAGAAACAAGAAACAAAACTATGCTACTCAGAGTTGTGTTATTTTTTTATAGTAAATAACTGAACTAGTTTGTCACTCTACATTGTTTTGTTACCTGAGGGCTGATTAGTATAATACTTAACTTGGAGGATTGAGTTAAATAATTTTTTTTGCCAAAATTTAGTCGATTAGTAAGTTAAATCTTTTAACGCATCATTGTGTGGTTAATTCAAGACAAAATTTTTACAAAACATGGAATTATAAAAATATTACAGTTAACTTTTTTCGTTAATAACTAAAGATGCAATTGCAGAACCTTAATTCAAAGATAAAGTCATTTAGATTCTCAAGAGTAAAATATGTATTCCTGTAGACCTTTTGTTTGGATTAATAAGTACACTGAAGTGCAAGAACTGGGACATCACTCTAATACTTGTTAAGCCTCTCACGGTAGCGTAGAACTGCAGAAATATGATAGGTCATGAACTCCAGAATTAGCAGTAGGAGCTTAAAACGATTTCAATTAAATACCATCAATTTAATTCTAGAACATGAAAATGAAACTGATCTGTTTAATTTCCCCTTTTTACAAAATTTCAATCATTAAAATATCTGAATTTAGTAACAAATTACTGATACCAACTCTCGAATAGTATAATATAAGCAAAGTTTGTCGGTTTGGTTTTGGACCTTCCACCATATTAAACCTCCAGACTCCCCTCCCCTCGGCTCACCGTGAGGTGTAGAGCCCATATAGAGGGGAGGGAGCAAATCACACATAAGTAGCATAATATTGTCCCCCAGATCAGGTTTGCAACCCACTTTCTGGAAAATCATCTTTAAATTCTTTAGCCAGTAGTGATGAAGCCGATTCTATTTAGCCAACTCAAACTTCCAAAAAAAATAATATTAACGAACTAGAAACGAATCTAAAATCCATGCATTTTTATATCTTCTGAGATCACTGAAAACAAATATTTTGAAAGCAAATAGGGTGTTTTTCCAATTTTCTTAACACATTGACAGAGAGAATATGCAAAACGACTATGATTTCCTGTCTCATGACTATGCAGATACTTCTGTAAATTATCTTCATTTTCTCGTGTGATCGTATTTTCTGTTTATTTTTCGTGCTGGAATTTTAAATGCAAATGCTTTCCAAAATGCCTTCTTTCTCAATTTTTTGGGATAGCACATCAAATGAGTGTATATTCCATAGTGACATGTCCTCTCTAATAATTCTAAATGATTTTTAAATCCCCAAAATCTTTGTGACATTTCGAGCAGAAAAATATAACTCAGCAAATGTTACAAGTGAAACTTGACGAAAGTTATTCAACCGTAGAGCACCGTGCTTATAGCCTTATATAAAATATTATTGGTAATTATCACTGACAAGCATAGAATAGACAAAATCTTAAAAATATAACCGTTTCGCTCGTACTTTTATTTGATTTTCCACTAGTATATTTGCGTCTCAACTTACATGCTTTATCTGGGATATCCTCTTATGAATAGATGTGAAGTGCTGTGTAACAAATACTGTAATGGAAGAAACTGGAGTCGCTCAATCCAATTACAGGAGTTTAATAAAAAAATTTAAATCATAAAAATACACAAACGCAATCATGGACACAAACACATAAAAGCATATCTTGGGGAAGTTTCTACGGTCTGATGTTTCAAGTCTCGCTGCTGACGATCGGAACTGATGTTCCTTTTCATTTGAAAGTTCCACATACCATAGAGGTTTATAGCTCCGCAGCCGGCGTTGCGCCGGTCGCACACCTACTACAGATTAAAGCCGATTCACAGTTCATTCCTTAGGCTCTCCCCCTGGCTATAAGAAGTCTAGGCGAGTAGCCAGGAGAAGAGTCAGTTATTCTACTCGGATTTTGTTTGACTGTTGGACCAGTCTTCCTGCAAAATTGGACTGCCAGAAATGGTGACAAAATTGTCAGTCGTTTAGCGAAGACAAGGACAACCAAGGGTAGACAAAGACACTTACACCGTATTGGAGTAGACTGCCCTAAAATTCCTGACAACAGAATTGAAAATTTGAATACTGATGATAGTGTTTTTAAGCCATACTTTTCCCCTTTATAACTCTACTAGGCTGCTCGGCGATTGATAGCCGATAGGCCAGAGACGGGCGTAGGATAATAAAAATGTCTTTCGGGCCTGCCTCTCCTTTGCAGGGAGGCGATTCGTACATTTCCAATTTAAGGGATGCCAAGGCAAGGACGGAGAGGAGGAGGACGGAGGATGGATGTACGAATCGCATGTTTCGACAGGGATATCGGAAGAAGTAAGATTTGATACTTCATTACTCGTTGGAGAGCACTGGGTTAATATGACATAGGGTCCTTCTTGACCAGATGCAAAATTTTCTGACCTCTTCTTATCTTTGTTACTCACGGGGTGTGAGGTTACATACGCATGATCTCCATATGTGTATTGAGAAACGCTCTTCTTCCTTGATCAGCATACTTCTTTCTTTGATCCTGCTTTTGTTCTACTAGGTCCTCTATCTCCGTGGATATATTTGCGAATTTCCGTAGATACGGCGTGATTTCTGCAAGGAAGTTGTCATTGTTGATCACTGACCTTATCTCATGGTGAACCTCATCTACAGGTCCTAAGTTGTCTTCCAAACAGTAAAAAGACTGCGGAGAGAGCACAGTGGTGTCACAATTTGAGATGTTAAGGGCAAAAACGTATAGTTGAAGAGTTTCCATTCTTGTCGGTGGTGACCACATTACGTGGTCATCGCGTGATCTGATATCCTGAAGTGTTCTTTTCTTCTTGTGGTCAGCTATGAAGAGTTCTTTTAATTTATCAAAATCACTATTTTCATCTCTGAGAACAAACCTTCAAAATAACTGATCAGTTCAAAAAAGAAATAACACCAAGTATTAGAGTGTGATGTAGAGAAAATAGTTGTCTGAATTTATCAGCTAGAGCTTGTATCCTCTCATAAGCACTTCTTTCACCTTTTGATAATCTTGATATAATTCTGGTTCCCTGGCGATAAGCCTTACGACCTCAGTTGGCAGTAATCCGATAAATTTGGAGCGCAGTTGCTTCAGGAACCTCTAAGAACTTAAGTTGAGGCTCACACAGGTTCTGGAAGAAATGCCATGTCGTCGTATTTGGGAAGTATTCCCAACTTCCAGTTCGGTTGCTGGGTCTCCAGTACGGGATTGCAGTTGCGGACAGGGAAACATGGAAACCTGATATTCACCTTGCAACTTCTTGTGCCGTTCCGAATTAAATGCTCTCTCTTCAGCTATCTTCTTTGCTTCTTCCCCTAACTTCTTGGCTTTTTCTTTTCTTCCTTTTTTATGAAATTTTTATTTTGCTGATCCAATTTACATCATATGGGTTATAAATTTATTGAACCCTAAAGCTTCTCAATAATTGGAACACCAAGTTTACGCAATAGTGATTTGATAAAAGCTTATTTAATAGTTTCGATTGTTTGGATCCCACTGAGGGGAAAAGGCTTATTTATCATTTTAAAGTTACGTAATTCCATCTGTGTGAATACCATTGTCACAGTTTGCGTAATTATAATAATTATTCAAAATGAATGTAGTGCAAACAATATCGTGCTAAGACATCACATGAATAACCATATCCATATTTAGTCATCCAGTCGATGTGGAAGTCCATGATTTGTTCTAAGTAAATCAAATGCATCGATTCAGAAAAACTTACTTTAGGGAATATTAATTAAACACGTAAAACAATGCTATACCTACCATTTGAAAACACAATGACAAAGATAAAACAGCATTTCTAGAAACATGCGAATTTATAATAGTTTAAAAGTTGCAAGTCTTGGAATGATTGAATATCTCTAACTAAACATTAGTAATCTAATTAAGCATAGCCCAATATTGCTATTAATTCTACATTGCTGTTGGCTCACTGTTATAAGTTTGGATTGTACATAGCTTGTTGAAATAAAAAAATTGATAACAATTCAGTATTAAAATTTAAATACGTTCACACACATCTAGAATTTCGCTTAAGACTGGCTGATTTTTTCACTCGCTCATTGGGAGAAATCTATTTATCGCTGTATAAGTGAAGTAATGTTGTGACAGTCATATTGAAAAAATAGGCAAATCCGGAATTCAACGAGCTTTGAAGATCGTTTTGTGCACCAAAATTTATAAATCGCATTCATGAGAATTCTGTGATCTTTATCATAAGTTATGTGTCTAGTGTAAGAAAAAATCGCCTTTGAAAGCTAGAAAGGGAAAGTACTATCAAGGAATCTGTATTTCTCTTGGATGTTGACCATCTGGACGCCCAAATGGCCACACCGGGGACCGAATTCTTACAAAAGCGGACAACAATCGAAGCGCTCGCTACCCTGTTTTATTACGTGGACAGTTGTTATTACCAGCGGTTGTAATTTATGCTGTCGGCTTCTGTTTGGATCCGAAATCTGAAATAATGTGTCATCAGATCAAAGTTGGTGCCGTAAATTCGGGGTATAAACAAGGGAAGAGAGAATGAAGAAGGCAGGTTGTGATTACAGGGTCCTTGCATTGTCCCTTTCAACGAAATTGAAACCAGAGAAAAGAATTGTGATGTAATAACGGAAAAAGACGTTTCTTTACATGTTTTGTTAAAGAAAACACATGTGTATCTAAGGTAATAAAGGATGTCTTTATGAAGAAATGTTAAAAAAGAGACCCATTCTGTAGTTTTTCTTATTCATTCAGCATTTAAATCCCGATGTAATTGAGATTAAAATGGTATTAATTGAAAGACATTAAAAGTTGCATTATTAAGTAATGAGAGGACTCCAGACGATTAGACGGGTGTACAATAAATTAAACTAATCTATTTCACAAAAGAGAAACTCTCCTCAACCTTCAGTATTTTTAGTGAAGAAGTTGTGTTTAATTAAGTATTAATTACATTTAAATGGTTTTAAATTTTCCTATGACCACCAGAGCTTTCTCTTTTCTTTCATTAATGCTATTTTTCGCATTATCTTTCTGTTTCTAATATATGATTGGATGCCTAAATTATTCGGCAATTCCTCTTTTCTTGTATGTGGACCCATGGATCAACAGGCTGTGGGTTGGAATCTAGTCTAGAAATTAGGTCTAGGAAGGAATATTCGTCGTGGTACGGAATTCTGATAAATGATTGTATACAGACAAACCAAACTTTGTTATACGCTCGATTTATATTTTTTGTCTACTTCGCATAATATAAGATTAGGATGGTACTAGAGGTGTGTGAGGATATGGTAATAATGATCTTGACTTTCTTTCAAGAGTTATTCAACAGAAAAATCCAGATGCTTACGTATATATATATATATATATATATATATATATATATATATATATATATGTAAACAAGATCTGAGATGTAAACAACTTCTATGGGTCAAAAGTCAAGATTATTATGTTTAAGAACATACGAATGATCCAAGTCTCTGTTTCCTGTGATAACATAGTGAAGATTTGCCTAATTGCTTCACGGCTTTGTAGTTATTTTTATTATTGAATCTTAGTAATTTTAATCAGTTCCAATATAAATTAATCAAATGTATGTTTCCGCCCCCCTATAAATCTTTCTAAATGAAGATAATTTGTTTCTTTTATTAATTTGTGCAATAATTCTTATTTTCAAATTCATTTTTACGCGAAATTAGGATAGTCTTCTATCATACTTGTTTATTCAAATCACTAGGCAGTTGTGTAATAATTTCCTAAATTTTTATGCAGGGTTCATTACTGTTCTGTAAATTAGTGCGAGAGTTTCTCAAACTAATAAATGATTTCAATAAGTTAAAGTTATATTAAAAAAGAATTACAAATGCATAATTCAATCCGTAAAAATTAGTTTTATCTAAGAGATTTTAACTTTAAAATATTATTTTTCTACTGGGCCCATACATAAGTTAAGTGTGAAAATATTGGATGGGAGAAAGAAGTACAAATAAAACTTTTGCGTGTCATTTGCATTTCATTGTTTTTGTAAAGTATTGTTACGAAAAGAATCAGAGTCTGGATTCAGATTAGGAGAAATGTAAAGTTCAATGCACAGTATTCAAGAGCCAATATCGAGAAAATAAGTGTAAATATAAGAGATATGCTAATGGAATAAGCAACCGTGAAAGGAGAAAATATTTCCCATAAATCACACTCACCTGAATGGTAACTTCACAAATAATACTTCACATTTCTTCAACATAGCTAACGGGGCTGTTTCCAAATCGAAAATCAAATGGCAAATATCCTTCAGCTCTAAAAATTCTAAACTTTTTATATGCTTTTATTGAACACTTTTTTAACAGGAAGGGAGAACCAAATAATATCCCTGTTACATTATTGTTTTCAATAGACTTGACAAATTAATTTTTAATATCGTTTGAAAATTGTACATGAAATTTCCAGATATTTCCCTTATTATTGATAGCAAGAGTACTAAAAGCCCTAATTGTTCCATTTTATGTGCATTAGCTAATTCTAGGGGGAAAGAATTAATAAAGAGGTGCCAAATCTTGCAAATTTGTGCTGACAATCATAGCATATTGTTGCTTACTCCATTGTTATGTTGGTAATTGGTTTACCTTTTAATTTTTCGATCAAATCTTATAGCAGAAACTTGGAACAAAAATTAGTTCCAACATCTCATTTTCATATTCCCCAAACAAGCTGATTTTTCATGCTAATTTTGTCATCACTTATAATTCCATGCGTTATAAATCTTAATAATATTATAACCTCGCTCTCTTTCGTTTTCTGTTCTGTATGAACGCTTGGCATGGGAGCTTGTACCTTTTCGTTTACTGGATTGCAAATATTCACAATTAATAAATTTGGATTTTTAAAAGCTTTGCTTGTAGCTAGCTCTTCATGTACTCGATTGCATATATTCACAATGAATAAATTTGGATTTTCAAAAGCTTTGCATATGAGCTTGTACCTTTTCTCTAATCCTCATGATGGTTGTTTCGAGTCTTTAGGAAAACTGATCAGTTTTGACGATCAGACCAGACGAGATATCTCGTCCTATTTTGATCTCGTCATCATAAAAAAAATCTGCAATAACCTGATGACATTATATCTCGTCATTAGCAAAAATTGGTCAAATGTTTAATGACGAGACATCTCGTCGAAACCACTTGGAGGGTTAACACGATTGTATACATTCACTATTAATAAATTTTGATTTTTAAAAGCTTTGCATACGAAAGAGATTGCTCGCATCTCTCACTAAACCGATTACATCCATTCACAACTAATAAATTTTGACTTTTTCAAAATGTTAATTAGTCCCTATTATAATGATTAATTTAATTATATACACATCAGATTTCCTCCCCTTACTCTCAGGAGTGTCGTACTTTCTCGTTTAGCATATCATGGGACATGTCATTGATTTTACGGTGCACAAATAATGAAATATTATTTCTCTTTATACAACGTAGCTTAGTGGGTTTGTCCTCTACGCTAACAGTCTGCGTGTTGCAAGCGAAGCAGATTCGACTCCCGTGACTTACCTTGGGTATATTTCTCTCTTCAGTAAAACATTTCTTATGTGTGTATGTTCATTCACCTCACTTTGTCTTTCTTGTGTTGGCCAAATATAACCCTTGCGTTATAAAAACCCCAACCAATCCTTTAAGTGACAAATATAAAATAAAAATGCATTTAAATGCACCGAATTAAAGTCAAAACGTACGTTATGTATTTCATCTACTGCTATCCACTTTAATAAAAGAGTTTCCATTGAAATTAATATACAAAATAAGTTATTCATCGAAATTAAGTAATTCGAAAATGTTTTACAAGAAAGTACGAATTAAGAATAGTGCTGCTTTTTAGAATAGTGCTGCTTTTTAGAATAGTGCAAACAAGGAATTTCTATTAACAAATGTTGCGTATCCTGTTAGCATTAAGGAGCATTTTATCTGAAAGATCCGTCAATTGGTTTAGTATTCATTCATTTATTTAGTCTCGTATAAAAACACGGCTCCCGTATCGTATTGAAGATGGATAATAAAATAACAAAAGCAATCCGATTCTCTCGAAAACTTACATATGATAATCGAAAACACGACTAAGGAATCTGAATAAAAATATGTCACACCGTCGAAAAAGAAATAAAAGTAAAGTACGAGGATTCTAATATGAAAGTTGCAGTTTAAATGACACAAAAGAATTAGGAATTGTTGAAAAGTATTTTAATTTTTCTTTAGAGAAGAATCTTAGATTGCATCGCACCTTTTAAAAACGTTTTGCTGTTAAACTCTTTAATGGTACTTTAATAAACATTTTGTCTTGGAAATAGTTTCTCGTCATATTTAATATTCCATTAGTCAATTAGGCAACCCTTCAAAAGAAACGAAATTGGATTCATAATTTTATTTAAATCGTAGGAAACATTGCATCTTTTGGAAGCTAATGTGACAATCCAATTGGTTATGTTTAAAATTGATCTCATCGGATCGAATTATCTTTCTGCTTGACAAAACACATTCATTTCTGAGATACGGGCTGAATGAAATAATTCGTTAAAAATGCATAAGTACATCAAGTAATAACTCAAGATTATTTTTTCAAGATTAAAACTAGGGGCCATTCGCTTGGTTGGGTTTTTAAAAACATCGTATGATGGTACTCTACTTTAAATATATTTGTTTCGCTATTGCTGCAGTGTCCTTTTTTCCCAAATTAATTTTTAATGTATCGATCAACATACAAAGATCTAGTTTTAAATTTCGCTTCTCCAAATGATTAACATTCAATTTATTTAATTATTTAAGCAAGGATAAAGAATTATGTGTTATCGATGTACTTTTGTGCAATTTCAGTTTCAATTACTACTAATTTTATACTTCTATGTTAAACAAAAACCTAGATATCTTTAGAATTAGACAGTAATCGAATTGTTTTAGATCTTTGAAACTGTCTGGATGCTTAATTCGATAAAACGCTGGAACACTCGAAATAGGTTTATATGAAAATATATCTTTACCCTGTGTATAATAACCAATTTATATCTTTTACCTTCATTCATTTTGCTTTTGAGAGAGAATGCACATTTTATTCAGTTTATTTGAGAAGTGTCAAGGAAGTATAGAGGAATTAACGCTTTAATGCAATAATTTATGTAGGTTTTTATTTACTTAGTAAGCATGCATAAACATGCATACATACTTTTGAAGTTGTAATCATAGCAATTTTTGAAAGGTACAAAATGAAAACAATTGTATCTTACTCCAGCGTCATATTTTGTTAAACAGCACTCAGGTACCAAATTCTTCATAACTTAAAACACTATACAAATCTTAGAAAACCTTACAATGTCTATAAGATGCAGTAGTTTACTTCCATTAAACTAAAATATTTTTGGATTATGAATTTTCGAGACTTAAGATGAATCTTGTATTTCCAAAGTAAGATAGTCGCTATGCTCATGTCATAAATGCAATGTGTGGTCAGATTTCATAGTTGAAATATACTGCAATTAACCCTCCAAGTGGTTTCGACGAGGTATCTCGTCAATAAAGATCTCATCAACTTTTTTAATGGCGAGATACCTCGTAATCAAGATATTACCGACTTTTTGATGATGATGAGATCAAAATCTGTTCAGTTTTTCTAATGACTAGATATCTCGTCAAGACAACAAGCAGGAGCGTTAACAAAGGGACTAGTATTTTACCCATATTACAGATAAGAACAGCTTAAGAACAACATAAGAACATGATTGTGAACACTACTCAATTCAAATTTGCGAACAAAATTTTCCTATCAAGTTAATATTTTTTTAGGTAGGTGGAAGTGTACGACTTCTTTCTCTGCTTAACTGAGAAGTCTCTAAAAGTCTCAGCGAATATCATCAAGCATATTTAGACACAAATAGCCTCGATAACAATTCTAATTATCATAAATTTCCTGATTAAATCCCGTATTACTCAGTCTAATCAACTCTCTTATAGTAGAAAATGACAGTAGAGCAACAAATCAAAATTAACACTTGATGAAATCGCTGATTATGATTATAAGAGAAGAAAATATAAGTGGGAATTCAAAAAAAGTGAAGTCTTAAAGACAAACCGCATTACATTTCTTCCTAAGACTTCAAAAATCAACAACTATTCCTTATTAGTTTCTTGTTTTAGACTTTCTCAAGACATATTTGCAAATATTCTTGAAGAGGAACAATTATAAAACAGTTCAGTCCATTAAATTATTAGATTATTAAATTTGTTGAATTGATTTTTCATACAGTATTTTAATGAACACCAATTATTAATGCTACAAATATGTTTGGATCTACAAAAACAAAGTTGATACTCCTTACATTTTCGTACATTACAATGTCTATTTTACACAGTTTATATGAATCTGTTTTACACAGTTTATATGAATCTGTTTTACACAGTTTATATGAATCTGTTTTACACAGTTTATATGAATGAGTTTTACAGTTTACTTTGGATGATTACTCCGTGTGAAGCATGTCAAATTATGGGAGAGTACTGCTAAGATAATAAAATGTCAAAAACAATCTCATAAAATTATGGATGAACTCCACATCTCTATCCTCTTGGGAAATAATGGAAATTCTCTCAAATGCTTTTCCTTTTTTCTCTGGGTTGTATCTCTCAAATGAATGCGTCTTGTTTGAAATCTATTTTGATGATTACTACTGTTATTGCAGATTGTTTCGATATTCTAGCTTACCCAAAAAAGTAAGCTTGATTAAGAAACATTGTTTTTGTTTATCCTTAAATTGAAATTTACTGAAACGATCAAAAAAGAAAATGTTTTTTATGAATCGTAATTTCTTAATAACATTTATATTTTATACTACAAAAATCTTCTTTTATTTCAGTTGAAAGTTTCACTGCTTTTTTACTTTTAAAAATCTTTTGATGTACCGTAGTCTGATTAGAAACGATGTTTATGTATTTAACGTCATAAAAAATACCAATTTTAGTAAAAGTTGACTTTTTTTGCTTTTGTATAGCCGATGCAATTTAGTAATATTCATAAAAGATATATTTAAAAATATTGTGATTGTGTTACTGTGTTTAAGGATCTCATAAATAGAATATAAACAATTAAGACAAGCTTATGCAATTTGCATCGTATCGTAAATGCTTAAGCTTGTATTTTTAAGCGAGAATAAGTAAAGCAATTAATTTGTTTCTATTATTATAAATAGTAGAACTTTAAGAATTAGAAGGACAAGTCAACTACTGGATGTCATGTACTAACCGAGGAGCACCCAACTCTGCTTGGAATTTGAGGTAAGTTTGTCTTATTTTTCACCCTATTTCAAACCATGTAAATTTTGCAGCAAATATCACTAAATGTAAATTTTATATTTGTAATTGCTTCGAGTATTCATATTACAAAAATAATTCATTTCTACTCGTTTTGTAATTGCACTCCTTCGTTTAAATTTGGAAAAAATTGTTTCAAATCGAACAGAATTTTTAATTTCAAGTTGCATAGCCATCAAAATGTACGCAGTCATATCGATAAAATTATGTTTCTAGTAACTAAAATACTAATAAACGAGTTTAACTCGTAAATTAGCAAATACTTTTAATTTTCAGATGGTTGGTCACTTAGAGAACAATAAACTATTATTCCAATAGTAAGTTGCTATCAAAACTTTATAATTAATCTCTTAAATAATTTTTCTATAGTTAAATTTAAAGTAACGCATCTCGGAAGTTGTGTAATTTACATCTTGACACTTGTACACAAAACAAAAAGTGTTGCACTCGTATTGTGATACTAATTTTACTTTAACTTCCTATTTTAACATCCTATTTTAACTTCCTATTTTAAGACTCTTTTTAAAATTCCTTATGAATAAATTTCGAAATAATTATGTACCAAATTCATCATATATATATCATGGAAAGATTCCAGTCAATTTGTAAGGATTTGTGAGGAAATTTGAATCTTCTGATTCAAAGAATTATTTTCAAAATCTTTACTTACACAGAACATTTTCCTGTAAAAGTGAACCATATAAATTTGAATTCGAAATTTGTGAAATATTCTGTTGTCCAGTGAAATGCACTTTTTTATGTAGTAAAATATATTAGCTCATGGGAAAATTCATACATAAATACTTGCTAGTTCATCTAAGTAACTTTAAGTTTTCATATTTTATACGTGTGACAAAATAATCAGAATAATCTTATAAATTCACCATATTTTTAACTTTATCTTCACATCCCTTCCATAAGAAAATAAAAATGATCAGGGAAGTTGAGTGAATTGTTTGAATGTATAGGTTTTTGGGTTTTATAGAATAAAGAAATCAATAACTCGATACAAAGGAATTCTAAAAACATCATGGGGGTTTAAGCACAAAAATACTTAGAATTCAGAGTATTAACTAGCACATAGACATACGTGTTTCATTTTCTGAAAGGTCCCTGATAAAAGTATGAATGTGCTTGAGTACAGGATCTTACTAGTTTAGCACTATGGTTATGTTCATTGGTTTCTTTATATTTCTGGCTAATTAATAATTTTTTATATGACATGTATACTCAAATTTTTAAACTTTTATTCAACATTAGTCAATTTGCATCAAGTAATATTTAAAGTTTGTGATAGGGCAATGTAGACAAGTACATAATTAGCAATAATACATACTATGCCTCATTTTCGGTTTCGAAACGTAAGTCATAAGCTTTAAATTCGTGATCAATAACTTAATGCCCTTTCTGTATAAATAGCAGATAAAATGTATTACTTAAGAAAGCAAAACAATACAGATTTATAATGGACTGAATATCTGTTTGACAGGATAAACGGGCACAAGTAGGCTGAATATCGATGTATTTTTTCAAATATCTAATGAACTCGCTTGAGTCTGATTAGCTTATATGTAGTAATTTCCAGGCGAACCAAATATACCAAAGTTTATGAATAATTGTTCGTTATCAGTCTTACCCGAGGTTTCCTACAGCTTATGAACCCCAACTAGAGCTAAGTAGTTTCCAAAGTGTAGCCGGTCGCAAATACATTCTACATATGATTAAATCAAGTTTGCATGTGATTTTAACTGACTCAGTTCAACTGATATTTTTATTTATGGCTAATTTAAATTTTAATACCTGATTTAGCTGCTGTTATACATTTCAATTCTTTATATATCTAACTTCATTAGTTGAAGAAATTCTCATTTAAAATGCATTATTTAAAAATAACCCAAAACTCTCTTTCTCATAGTTATTCAGAGGTTTTAATGCATTACCAGGTTCAGGTAACAAAGGCCAATATTAAAAATTCTAATGCCCTGGAAGTTTAACTTATTTTAGTATATTTGCTGCACTGATACCAAAAATGGCATCAATTTGGTCATAATAGCACTAGCTTTAGTTATTCATCCTAAACTCCTTATATTTTAGCACTGTGGTAAAACATTTTACTTACCAACACATGTTTAGTGCCGTAAAAAATAATATACGTTCTTGGGTACATTTGGAGTGCTGATTAAAAAATTACTATCAGTTTTGCTTTATTAGCTATAGTTAAGGAGGTCCAACATGTCCACTTCCTTACACGTCTATTCAACTGCTTCGTCAAAATTCAGGATCGTTAAACGAATAATTCCCTGCTTTTATATTCTTTTATAAATATGAATGCCATTGCTATTACATAATAATACTATTAATATTTAAACAATTGCATATTAGAAACCAGTTTACTTCAACAGAAAATAAGATATAAAATTATCACTCATTCAATACATAAGAAGCTTCTTTTATAGGATTTTCTAGAGCGATATGTACTAGGATAGCTTGACTGAAGGTTGCCGCACTTATCTGCCGTCATGTGGGTATTCCTTTTACCCTAGTATCTCTCTTAAATAGTTTTATGCTCTCCTCCATAGCCACTTAGATCGCTTTCGAGATAATCTGGGTGATTTTAGTGAAAAGCAAAGAGAAAGATGTTACCAGGGCATAAAAGTATGGAAGAGAGATAATAGAGAAGGGGGATACACACTGATGGCAGATTATAGGAGGAACCTTTAGCCAGACTGCCTTAGTAGGAAGTCTAGATGTCCTACAATTCCTATAAAAAGCTCTATATACAAGCACTAAATGAATGATAATTTTGTGTGCTGTTTTGAGTTAAGTAAACTGGTTTTGTAATGTGTCGTTTTAATAGTATGTAATGTATCAATAGTTTAAGTTTTCGAAACCAGATTACAGTAGCAAATCAAGTGGTTAACAGTTCTGAATTTTGACGATTGTTTCATAAGCTGTGAAGGTGGTTATGCCGTATCTTCAAAACTAGTTGATAGGAAAAAATTGTAATACCTTTAGAATCAGCACTCCAAATATACATAAGAAGTCTAACTTTCGCGGTACCACATCGTGTATTGACCTGTGTAATTTATGGAATTCCCTAATGTGTATTCACAAAAATTAATTTATGCATGAGAATTGAAAAAATACTGTTTTATATTTCATTTAAATTATCAATAATTTGAAAGTAAAGTAGTATTTAACAGTCTCACACGCACATAAACCAGCAATATAAGTTGTAAAAGCTCCTTAGTTTGGGGTTATAATTTCCCATTTTTTGTGCGAAAAGTAAAACATATTCACATATTACATTATAAATACCTTCTTAGTTTAACTTTTGCAGGCATTACTCTAAG
Organism: Meta bourneti; assembly: GCA_933210815.1. Taxonomy (NCBI): domain Eukaryota; kingdom Metazoa; phylum Arthropoda; class Arachnida; order Araneae; family Tetragnathidae; genus Meta; species Meta bourneti. The sequence goes on from OW119934.1 coordinate 29,168,042, forward strand.
CGAACGCGTTGAGTTGGGCACGTCAATTTTTTCACTTATATGGCACATTTAATAGGAACTTACAGTTTTCGGTACTCTTGACATACCGTAGTTTATATATATGGAACAAATTAATAATTAACTATAGCAGGAAGGTACGTAAAATTTCTTGCCCATCTATCTGCATGAATTACTTTCATTAGTAGTTTTTCTTGTAATGTAAGGTGTGACAATTTAATTTAAAGTTGGACGTAACTAAAGGTACTGGATAAAAGGTAGGGTGCTTCTATTATAAGCTTTAGTATGAGATTATTTCCAGACGTATTGAAGGATATTACTTGCTCATACAGATAAGTTTCTATTTTTATTTTTTGCAAGGTTAAATTTGGCTGCATTATACCTAAAATTTTAGTTTTAGTGGCTGTAAGAACTATAAATAGTTAAGTTTTAACTATCTACAAGAAACAGAATAACATGGATGTATAGATTCAAAATTAGATTTCGAGACACTCACTTTCAAGTGTTATTACTGACAGCTCTAGGTTTGTGAACGAGTTTTGTTTCAAGACATTTTTTATGTGTACCTCGTACTAGTACTTTTTGTACATGTATCTTGTACTGTGAACTAAGTACCCTTGTCCAGTTACTAGTCTCGTACTAGTAACATTTAAGGTAAGCTTTAGTAACCATCTCAACAGATCAAATCCATGTTCAAATTATCCAAAAGATTGTACAAAATGTTCTATCAAAAAAATTAAAAAAATACATGCACTACGAAACAAAGCAAAATAAAAGAATATAACAAAATGTTCTACTTATTAATTAAAGATTCAAGAAAACAAAGAATCACTAAACTGTGAAATAAATATATATAAGAGGGTATTAACATATGTTTTAAAACAAAGGAATCAATTTTTACGTTTCAATATCTTTATTAGAGTATTAGAGTTTGTTTTCCATACCAGCTGCACTATGCCCCACTTAGTTGAAATTGAATGACGTCTAAGAGACTGATGAATTTTCCACTTAAAAAGTTTATCTGTTTACCAAGTTTCAATTACCATTTGTTTTTCTGATTGATATTTTAAAAATTAAAATAAAAAAAGAATTAAAAAATATGCTAACTGCATTTGGCGTTTGGTTTACTATCATAAATAGTTACACCTGTTGAATGCTTTGAGAAATATCCATTGTATTCAAACGTTCGTAACAGCAAATGTTCATAAACCAAGAGTTGTCTGTATTTATTTTCTCCCCTAACCACAAATAATTTATTGTAACATGTAATGCCATTATAAACCAGTAAAGAATGTAGTATAAATTATGTACAGTTTGAAGTCATAAAAGTAATCTCGTTTTGTAGGTCGAAACCCTTGAAGATGTCAGAAGTGGTAAAGTAGCTAAATGCATTAAACGAAAAGGGTAAGTTCTTCATCAGGACGCCCGAGAAAGAATGGTAAGCCTTCATAAAGAAATGTTATTACTGCATTATATATATGAAAACTTGACTGCTGATCTTAGTGATTCAGTGTCTTGACATTTGTATTTGCTAGAAATAAAGACTGAGAGTCAATGTTACATGTAAACTGATGTTTTGTTTTACTTAATTTGGGTTCGATGTGTGATTAAGCAATACCATGAGAGGCTTGGAGTTTCTGGATCCTATCAAGGGTATTATCATTAATCATTTTCGAACAGTCTTCGAGGATCTGGTTTCTTGCTTATTTCTTAGAAACGAATTATTTCTAAGAAATCACTGTGTTCCAATGTGTGCTTTTATTTAATATCCCGTACTAGCTGAGTGATTCAATTGTTTTTCAAATTTGCGGTTCGTTCTTCAAACTCAGTTGTAAGATCAAGTTCGCACAGACGGATTATTATTGTTTGTGATTGATCTGGTTTCTTGCTTATTTCTTAGAAACGACTTATTTCTAAGATTTGTGTTCCAATGTGTGCTTTTATCTAATATCCTGTACTAACTGAGTGATTCAATTGTTTTTCAAATTTGCGTTTCATTCTACAAACTCAGTTGTAAGATCAAGTTCGCACAGACGGATTATTATTGTTTGTGATTGATATCGCGAAAATTGATTATTTTGATTTCATCCATAGATGCAGTGAATAGGTTTTTATAATATATGTTTCCGGCAAAGTTTGAAATCCGGCATTCTTTAGAATACCTAGGCATTTTATAGAATGCCGAAAACTGGCCGACAATGTATGAAACGATTAATATTTCACACATTTCCTAGGCATTCTATAGAATGCCAAGTGGCAAACCGGCAATGTATGAAATACATCTCCGATTCGTTATTACTCGTCGAAAATTAAGTGCAATTCAAAATAAAATTATTTCTTTTCTTGGTGCAACAAGTAGGTTCATATTTTATTTTGTTTTCTTTAATATGAAAGGCATAAATTTTGTTTTGCACAACTTAAATTTTTTTTACGTATTTTGAATAAGTTTTTTAAGGGCACTCTTTCATTATTTTTCAAAATAACATTTGTATTTTTGAGGAATGAACGGTTTTTAAATAATAGCCTAATCATGACCTTTTTTTCATACTTTGCCTAAATAGCATTTGTCATTCTATAGAATGCCTAGGTATTATATACAATGCCTAGGGAAAGTATATAATAATTCTCATATTTCATACTTTGCCTAAAAACGCCGGGCATTCTATAAAATGCCTAGGTATTCTATAGAATGCCGGCGTTTCATACATTGCCGGTAATATATACATGTAAAACAAAAAGGAAACAATTGGAGATATAGGAGAAACTGTGAGACCGACTATTTATCAACGGGGGTAAAGATGGATTCACTTTGAAAAATTGTAGCCTTTTGTGTATTTATGCAAGGCAGAGTCTAAAGAATTACATAAATTTCCTCAATAAAGATGTGAAATAATTAAATAGCTAAGATTAAATAAAAATTAATAATTTATAGAAAATTTTAAATACATAATTTAAATTTGCGCAATTCTTTAGAATCTGTCTTCCGCAAGCTCCAAAAGGCTCTCAATTTTCAAAGTGACTCCGTTCTACTCTCTTTGATAAATAGGTGGGCTCACTGTTTTTTATTTCCAATTTTTTTCCATTTTTGTCTCGTGTATCGTAGAAGTATTTTTACTTTTATATTCCGCTCTCTTGTTCTGTTTGGCTTTAACCGCTGACCATTCCCTACCTCGTATTTCTTTTACTCAGCTGTTTCTTTTATTTTGTATTTTTTGTATCAGTGCTTGTTGGTTTGCTTTTTGCTTGTATATGTGAGTGTATATATAGTTCATGTGTGGGCATGTATCTCTCTATATTTGTCTTCCATGGAATTACACAACTATGAAATACATTTTTCTTATGTTTTTGTGTTTCGAAAAACATGTGCTTAAATGAGAGTCATTATGTGTGTTGTAGTTAATTTAAAACTCACAATGATTTGCCTTAATGACGTTTACATGAAACGTGTGATTACTATTTTATGAGTCGTGTGTGGGGTCCAGTTTTAACTTGGTAAACCTTCCCCGGTCATTATTAGATGTTTATGTCAAAGTACTTTCTGTTTCTCTTGAACACCATTTTATTTCAACAGAACTTTGTAAAAACGCACAATAACATATTTCAAAATATACTGCGCATGTGTGATGTGGTAGTATTTGCATAGTTCGGTATTTCTCAAATGAATTTTCTCCTTCCAACCATACTCAACAGAATTAGCAAAGAAAAATATTTATGGGATACAACTTTTTGGTTTCCTTCAGCACTAGTGTTCCTAATGCTGAAGTGATGTCATAAAAATACACTTATAAAAATAAAGACTGACTAAACAGATTATTAGTTATGTAAGCCATGAGAAATGGCTTTTTCGATTTCTTCAAATATTTTTTATGTTGGCTCTTGATCAAGGTCAGAACTTTACGTATCTGTTTGTCGTATGAGAAAAAACACTTTGTTAGCTCGGTCATGCATTCTGAATGTATAAAATGCATAAAACATTGGGTTGAATTTGAATCGTATATATAAATTCGTACTACTCATTTAAAGTAGAAGCAAATTCTTTCTTGAATGGTTGGTTGGGTTTTATGGCGCATGGGCCATATTTTGCCAAACTGCGCCAAACACAACGCCTATGTGTATTGAACGATTTTTTTCAATAGTACATGTATTCCATAACAGTCATTGTAGGGCTGAACAATTAATTTTGAGAATAATCTATAAAGTATTAAACATTTTAAATAAGATTATTATATGTAGTGCTATTTTCTATAATTCTACGAAAATTAAAAGGAAATTACAATATTGATTTACAGCTCTTTTTCTTTCCCGGTATTTGCTTCCTTCAACAGTAGTATTACTAATGTTGAAGTGGTCTCATAAAATGACATTTATGAAAACAAAGATTGATTAAACAGTTTATTGCAATTATGTAAGGCATGAGAAATAACATAAATGGAAGCTATGGCATTGAAAGCATAAAAGAACTGTACTGAGTTCAAATTGGGAAAACAAAAGTCGTCAATTTCGCTGTTTTAGGGACGTTACTCACAAAAAAGATAACTGTATCGGTAGTAAGTAAATTCAATAAGTATATAGGCAGTTAACTGATTTCTGAGTAAAATTAAAAAAACAACAATTTTGAAAGGTAGTATATTTATATAAATTTTTTTTTCTGTATTGTCTTTTAAGTGTATGCAATTGCATTCATTATTGGTGCTCTGATGGGTAAAACACAATTTAATCATGCTGAAAACATGGCTATAACAAACAAACAAAATATAGTATTATTTAAGTATTATTATCTAATATATCTCATGACTCTGACATTTGCATGTTTTTGATGATGAAATTTTCTAATGTACTCTTGAAAATTACTGCAATTTAAACAATGAATGACCGATAAAAATTTCGGCGGCGTTTTCTTTAGATTAACAGTCGTAATCATTGATTTATTAGCTTTCTTGAAAGTGTTTGGCTTTGAATAAGACACGAAACAGAATAGGTAAATTAAAGCTTTGACAAAATGACAAGCATTCTTTAAATGGTGCCTTTGTTTAATGTTTGACAAATTATAACATCAAAATGATTCCATTGCTGTAAACGCTGGGACTTCAAGACCTTCGGCCAAGATTTAAAAGCTATTCTTTTAAAAACGGCATTTTAAGGACTTTAATTCAATAATAAGTAAAGAAACAGTTAAAACTATAAGCAATAATGTATGAACACAGTGAATTGTTTATTGTTGTTCACTCAAAAATTTTCTTCTTGAATGAACGAAATGAATTTTTCATATTTTTACCGTTCATGCATTGAGTAGTTTTATTCATTGAATGTTACAGATCGTACATAAACTATTATTTAAACCTCATAAAAATTATAAAATTTATCTTTTTAAGTACTATTTTAACGTACAAATAGTCATTTTTCATATTTAATAAATGGGGGCCTGCTAAATATTTTTCTTTCCAGATAATTATGTATCAAATGGCGTAGGTAATAGTTTCCAACAGATAACTATTTTAGGACATGTTATCCGAAGTTTTTCAAGTTCAAATGCAAAAGCTGGGTTGAAATGGTATTTATTTATAATTTGCATAGTATTCTTATTATTTGTGTCCTCTTAAAAATAAGTGTATTCCGGATTTTTATAATTTTTACCGAATAAAGTTGACTTACACTTCAACAAATCCCTAAGGTATGGTGTTACATAATTAAATTTTAGTATTCATATTTTTTGTATATAAAGGCTTCAAAACTCTTGAACAAAAAAATTTAATTAACTTACGGTCCAAATTAACGGAACATACATTTTTCTGTTTTTATTATTATCTTATGAAAGTTTCATGAATTAATACAGTTTGTTACTGATAATTGGTTCTGTTGTATACCTTCAAACATATTGTTCAATCCAGTTCACCCCAATGGGATTTAATTGATATAAAGGCTAAGCGGCACAAAATACACGGACTTCCCCTACTTAGAGATTCAATCATAATACGACTTGGCACGTTTCCACAAAACAAATCTAACAAATGTGACACTCAAATGTGAGCCAATAGCTTTTGATGGCGCATAGCCGTTTAGTTTCATGAAATAGTTTATGATCAATATTCACCATTTCATGAAACAGTTCTTAATCAATATTAGCGCTAGGAGCTTTTGTAGTGCATATTTTTCCTCGTTAAACTTATAAGGTAATATCTAAATAAAGTATGTTAAAAAATGAAATACGAGTCATTTATAGCTAAGGATTGAAATATTCCTGAAGTTTAAATTATTGTATTATTTTACTTACATAATTTATGAAACGTTCTGTACAAACCATTTTAATAACATTCATGACATAATTTACATAGCATTTTAATAACATTCATAACATAATTTACACAACATTTTAATAAAATTCATTATATAATTTACATAACATTTTAATAACATTCCTGTCGGTTTTACCTGTAAAACCGACACAGAAACCCCTAGATTTATTCACAAATATCTCAGCACTTTGTTTGCAAAATACGAAATCTATAATGTGTTATAATTGAATTCGAGTTAAGTTTAACATTCAAAATGACGCGAATTAGTACCTGTGCCTTATTTCTCCTACCTACTTCAATAAACACACCCCTACTCAGTTTAACATTCTGTTCGTTTCTGAATTAGATTCTCCCAGAATTCCGACAAGTATTAAACTTCATTAAATGATTCCCTGACGAATAACGAGTTTCGCAATAATTTAACATCATTAAAGATTTCAAATTATCATTCATTTCGGTTCTCCCACAGGTAATCTATAGAAGCAGATCTCATCAGTGGTTCTTATGAGATAATAATTGTCGTAAAGCTCTTCTGATAATCTTCGAGTCGTATGAAAATTTAATAATGCACAAATAGAAATGATTCGACCTGAAGTGGTCTAACAAGATATAATTTCTTGGATTTTATCCAGAGGTAGGGTTATTCTAGTTAGTATAAACATCATTCAAGTGGTCAATAAGTCTGCTTTATACAATCATTCGTTCGTGCGTTCATATGTCCAATCTATACAGTCGTTTCTATTTGAAACCGTTTGCATGATTATTTGCGCTTTTTGAAGAGGCATTCATTATTAAATTTCTCGTTATTCTCTTTCAAATTAATGAGCGCACAAGACAATTGTAGTTTTCTATAATTTTTCCAAGATCGCAATTTATGTTTTGTTTTTTCTCTTCGTTTTTTGCTTCATTAAAATCATGGATTTGCGCTTTGATCATTTTGCCAAGCAGTAATTTTCGTTTTATTGTCTATTAATCTAGATTAATGCATTAAGTTTCTCTTTTGTTAAAATAAAAAAAATTAGATTAAATCTAGAGCATATAATTGTAACAATATCGGGGCCTATATAGTCAAAATAATGATCGGTAAATTTAGGTTGTATTACTCTCAGTACAAACTATTACCTCCCTGTATTATGGCCCTGCACGAAAGTGACAAATCATATTGAACGGTCATTACAATGACTAAACCCTCCAAGTCGTTTTGACGAGATATCTCGTCCATAAAGATCTGTTGATTTTTGCTTGTGACGAAATACCTCGTCGAGACAACCACCAAGAGGATTAAGAGTTAGATATCCAGAATACTAGAATTGAGTATTGTTCAGTATCATTAACTGGGAGTATTTCTACAATAGCGATGTTTAAAGAACGTACCTAATATTTGCTGACATGGAGTTTTAGTAATCCTTATGCATAACATTTCTAAAAGTAATAGTTTGTTTTAGTTTCTTCTTAACTCTTGGTTACCATGTTTATCACTGCACTGGATCGGAGAAAATCAAATTTCGTCGGAACTAATTCTAATAGAAAAACCCTTAGTAGTCCATCTCAGATAAACATATCTGCTAATTTTTCAAAATTAAGGGAAGAGATCGACGGTTGAAGTTCTCAAATAGTGGCATTTTGGCTTTTTCGCACAGCACCGTCTGAACTCGCTTCAGTCAAGGGACTGTTCAAGGGACCCAGAAGAATGGTTTTCACTTATAGAAACTCCTAAAACACTTTAAGATGACCAATTCGTATCAAACATTACGACCAAACTTAGTCCAATTTCCGTATAAATGGCCATATACCGAGAATTTGTAAAAACTTTTCAAACTTTTCAATCGGAGATTTGTCCTAAAAACTTACCCAAAATGCAATAGGACAGATTTTTTAATCTAAATGAATTTAGAGAATGGTTGTAACAACAGTTGTAAAAGTAATATTCATTGATAAATTTGTTTTAAAAAACGATTTATTTCTGTGTAACTATCTAACATCGTTTGAAAACAAAAATTTAACTTGAATAAAAACAAACCGGTCCAGTTTAAAAATGCTAGTAGATGAACACCAGACATGTTACATTAAACGGAGGTGACATATCGCTGGAATATTAAAAAATGAAAAACTAACATTCATTTTGTTAATATACTGAATGTTTACCATATACTTCATAGTCATATTTCATTTTTAATTTTTTGTCTCATCTGCAAGTAGCAACTTAGCTGCTTCTAAAGTTACGTTTTAAATATTGAATGCTCCAAATTAGTTTTATAAAGCATATTTAAGGAGAGGTTTCCATAATTTTATCGAAACGCCATACGAAATGTAGAAACAATGCATATAACTCAGAGTAAGATAATGCAATTTACCTCAAAATCATTTCTCAATTTCATTGTAAATCTTACCAATTGTTCGACGTTGAATTACACAAAAATTATTTCCCATCTTCTGATTTTATTCTGTTAACCACGTCTTAAAAGTAGCAACCTTAAAAATACTTTTTATCCTATATCTGTACAAGCATTTAATGCAAAAATAATACCAGTCATAATTTGTGAGAAGTACGTGATTAGTTGTACTGACGTAGTGGAAGTAAACAGTCTTCGGCGAGAACGCAGTGGTTATGAGCCAAATTTATTTGGCAAAGGCCACTTCATTCCCCCACTGGGTATCTAAATATAATTCTCCTTGGCTTCCCCCTCTCAATCTTTAGTCTCACGAACTTGACGCTCAACCATCTGTCTTCGAAATTCATTTTCAATGAGGAGTGACGATCCGATTTCCAGTCATATTTCATCGATTGTATCATTAGTCTACACAATCCAGATGGAATAATCTAACGAGACTCATGATGCCATATCCATAAAGGGATCAATCGAGATTCGACCAACTCATTTATACTGAAATTTATGAATCGCACCAGTCATTCGTTCGTAATACTGATGTAATTTAAAGTAAACGCAATCAGTTTTTACTCAGTTTAAATTGCAATAAAAATCGATTGGAAGTTGAGGAATCGAAATCTGTTTCTACAAAGCAAATGATTCTTATTACGTCAAAATAAATTCAGTAAGTTTTGGTTTACTGAGGAAGAAAAAGCATCTCGAAAGTAATTGAATTCCCAGTGTATTATGATTTTGGGTTGAATGTGAAAGGTAAAAAAGAGGATTCGTGAACGTTTCAAAGCAAATAATTTACATTTTCAAATTGTTTTAAATATTAGTTATTAAACTTTTAGTTTATTTAAAGTTCTACAGAGTTTACTTTTTTAAAATGCTTTTGCAATATTTATCACTTTTATTATAAATATATCGATCATAATAAATTAAACATGTATAATTAAATATCAGTATCATCACACACACAATTATCGTTTCATTACAATTAGTCTTTAAACTTAAATTAATTCATTAAGAACTAGTGTGCTGTCTTGAAATTTCCTTGATTAATAATGACTTATAAAATCATTTCTTTTTCTAACACAATCCTTTTACGCACGCATACTCAACGAATGCTTTCCTAAACGTGTATGTTTATTATTATAAGAGTTGAAATTATTTATTTTGAATAATATTGATTCTTTTTTGTTTTAATTTGATAAAAATATTTCATGTTCTTTTTGCATTGAAGCATTTTAACCATAGTGAACCACCTCTTTCATTTTACTGATTTATTTGGACTTTGTCAATTAAGTTTGACAGAAATCCGATAAAACGTTTCTCATTCAGTTGGAGAAAGCGATGTTGATCTTTTTATTGGTGATGATTTCAGAGAAACACTAAATGATTTGTACGGTTTGAGGAGGCTTTATTTGCATCATGACTAGACATCGTTTTTGTGATAAAAATTTATTTTTTCTTAAAAGATTTTTCGTAATCCTTTAAAACCACTACTTTGAACAATTTTATATAAATAAGTGTCATCACAAAATTAAAACTATATTTCGAAAAAGTTTTATACTTAAAATTTATATAATCGTTCGATGGATTTCTTACCAAGACAAAATATAAACTAGGTTTTGATTATAGTAATAAATGAAAGTTATGAAGTTTCCAATGTATTTGTAACATGCCTCTATGTTTCAGGATCATATTTGATACACATTTATTCAATATATTACATGTCTATCACAATACTAATTTGTACATCAACCAAAATTGCAGTGTGATAAATAATTTCCAGGATCCAGATGTTCTATTTCTGGAAAGTGCGATTCTTATATACGTCGAACTACAGAATACGTTGTAAATTTTGCAATCCAATGGATTTAAGCTGATGAAATCAGCAGATATTTCTGGAATGCAAAAAACATATTTCTTGAATGCTTAGTAAAAAAGTCTTGAAATTCAAATCTTTGATACCGCACTGTTAGTAACGGTAATAGACATTTATGTTTATTTAAATGCTAGAAGCTATAGTCATGCATCCTATCTATCACACTATTATCTATCTTATGTTCTTAAAAGAAATTTATCATTTTATGTAAAACGTATTAAGGTGTCATTATCACATTGAAAGAAATATATATAATAAAAAACAATCAAACTTACAAAATATACAAAACATTAAAACGTAAAATAATAGAAATGCAGACCAGCAAAAGGGCAAAAGATCAAAAAGTCAAAATATTAGAAATGCAGACCAGCAAATTGCCAAAAGATCAAAAAGCAGACAAGTAAAAAGCCAAAAAAATTGGGGGTAAAAAATAGTTAAGCAGAATCCAGAAGGCAGAAGGCAGAACTGTCCATGTATGCGCGCTAAAGCTGCAGACACAACATGGATAGAAAAATAATTCAAAATTACACAAATTAAAACAAAGAGAAATATAAAAATAATTCAAAATTACAAACTAAAACAAAGAGAAATACAAAAATTTAAAATTAAGAAATTTAAGAAAATTTCGAAAAAATGATGAAGTGTTGGTGGTTCAGGGCGTCATCAGGTTTTGTTTTTCTAATTTATATTTTTTAATTTTGCCTTTCTTCTTATGGTGTTTGGAGGGGTGTGTGGGTTACTTCTGGTGTACTGCCGCTCACACGCAGAAAAAACACCATATTGTGTTGACTGGGTGAGGCTCCTCCCTGATGACGCCCTGATCCACCAACACTTCATCATTTTTTCGAAATTTTTCGTAAATTTTTTAATTTAAATTTTTGTATTTCTCTTTGTTTTAGTTTGTAATTTTGAACCACACACACACACACACGCACGCACACACACACGCACACACACACATTAGTTAATACCATATATCATTCTTAAATGATTACTTTTAGTCTTTAAGCATTTTTTATCACAAATTATTGATGAGGGTAATATATTTTAAAGAATCGTATTTGTTGATGCACATTTTTTCGTAATATAATTGAAAGTGTGTGAAACATAAGGAATTATATTGATACGATATTTTTATTACTGTTAATGTAAAATTGTACTCAAAAATACCCCCTTTATGTTCTGAAAAGATCTTTCTATTCCCATCTGGGAACAGACTTTATACAACATAGGATAGGAATTACTCCCACCCTTCAATTATTCAGCTTTAATTAGCAACACAGCTCAATCCAATTCATTACCTCAAAATCATTACCAATTAAAGTTGCTAGTAGCTTTGTATTTTCCCTATCGTTACACAATCTGTCGTCTCTAATATACGATGAAGATGTGATATCACTTGGGAGCAAATATCTATTTATGTAATAAAAACGTTACTTGTTTAGCTTCTGAAATGCTTTAAAGGGATCAATGTGAAAAACCCTGTCAGAAAAACTTATTTTACAAATGACTACTGTCTAGACATAATGTTCGCCATTTAATGAGAATGGGACATGCAAGCGTGACTCTTAATTTGAATAAAATGTTGTTTCAAGGAAGTATGAGTTTTTGGAACACTGTTCAGTGTATTTGTCTCTGGTGCGTCCTCTACCTTCACATCATTTCTGGTTCTATACTCTTGTAAAATTCAAAAGGTTGATTTCTAATGAATGTTGGTAATTCATCTAGTGACACCTTTTTATTTATGTTGTCTCGAAAGTTGTTTTAATTCTAAAATTTTAGTAAAGTGAATATATTAGTAAATGCATTTTTAATTTGAAACAATCCATGCGTTTTCACTATTAAAACGGTCCTTTATTTTTCTTCACTTTTCAACGATAGATGATACTGAAAAGTGTAGCAAATTTATCGAGTTGGGGGTAGTTGAATTTATATATCACTGGGGCAACCCAATGGGCTATTGGCGACAGTCCGGGATCAATCCCGAAGGGAGAGATCCGAGGGCAACACCTCGTAATTTTGAACCATGGTCAGATGGCGAGGTCAGGACCTGAGCTTTCACCCTATTCTCCAAAGCAAATTTATCGAAATTAAGAGTCTGGGCAATGCCAAGTGTTTGACTGCAATATGCGTTTTGTGATATTTATCGAAATTTTGACTCTTATATACGAAACATCTGGTTAGATTTTGAAAAACAATTTTTGAAAAGACGAATACCGTTTATTTTTTCGATATTTTTTGCAGGTTGTTCTCCATTGTATTGTCGTTTCGCAAACCACATTTTCGTGTTTTAAAGCAAGGCATATGCATGTTCTTTATAAATCTCAATCTTATTTTTTAAAAGCACGAATTGAAATGCGGCTTCGATATTAAGTGTTTAGTTTTAGAAATTACATTTCACACATTTATTTTTGAAAAAATAGTTGTTTGACAGACGCTTTCAAGTAGATAAAAATTCTGTTTGGGAATTTTCACATTGCAACAGATCCGAATTAACTCTTGGTAGATTGAATATAAATACGCATAAAGAAGAGCTTACAGTAAGGAAAGAACTGCTCTCTCAAATAAACTATTCTTAGAAAGTTAAATGGGATTTTGTTAATTCTTAAAGGCAGTTTACTTTTGTCGTACACAATGTTAGAATACATAAAACGGGAAAATCCGGAATTACCCCTAAATTCTAAATTTTCTCAGAGCAGCCATTTCTTCACTGTTCTTTAAGAATATTTGGGATAAAGTATTCTGTGTGTATGAGTGTAATATTTCAAAATATGACTTTTTTGATGTTTAATTTTGTTTTCAGATTTATACAGGATACACTATTTTGTATTAAAAATTAGTAAATTACTTTGCTTAGCAGAAGTTTATTGCCCCCTTATATGATTAATGACGATAAAAACAATATCAGTCGCATATAAACTAGACGAATAGTCTCAGTCATGTTTTTTTTGCACTGCACTTGATTCCATTTTTTATTAGAAAAAAAGCCTTATTCCTTCACATTTAACATTGTCTACCAATCAATTACATTTCTACTAAGAACAATGCTTAAATATAATATGCTTGATATCAATGTATTTGTACAGTGGTTATCGGGATTTATTACCAAAATAATATTTAAAAAATAATTTTTCAAAAATTTCATGCTACACAAATTTTAATATTTTATGGGCATCTGAACAAATTTCTATGAGTCTAAGTAGAATAACTACTGAATTACTACCAATTTCATGAAAAATTAGCAAGTTATGATTTTTTCAATATCTATTCCAAGTTTTATTACTCTAAATATATTATGAAACTAATTCACACGCACAAATTTATTTCCTTGCGAGTTATTCATATTGTTAGCAACTTTCTTTAGGGTCTTAAGTTGCATTCTAGAGTTAAAATATTAAAATAACTTCGGTTCTTAACGTTCACACACAATGACCTGCTAATAAGCATTTGAACATCGTTTCGATGAGCGAAACTAATTGCACAGTCTTAAAAAATGCAGATGATTATCTGACGAACACTTTATACAGAACAATGCTGATTAAACCACAATTGACTGAGAATGGCATACCTGAATCCCAGCATACCCGAAAGCATGAAGTTTACGCGATTCAAAGCCCTCCAGATACTAGATATGCGATGGATTGTCAGGTGTGAAATTTAATCCACTACAACTCCATTCCCATGAAGGTTTCTAATTTGATACTTCAATACACTCATATTGGCAAGAAGGGAAGGATGCATATTGCTTATAGTCCTACTCAAAGTCCTTATTAATTTTGCCCTTTATCCTGAAGGCGATCCATAACAATGCACTTAGAACAACATTTTATGCCGCAAGAGTGGGGTCATTTCCCTAAGGAACGGACCATGTTGTGGAGGAAGACTGGAGCAATTTCTAACAGAGTTAGCGATTGCCTAACAAGAAGGCAACACCCGCCCGATCTCTTTTTTCCATCAATTGGGCTTCCCCCTGCCATAGCGTGCAATCATTCTATTTATCTTAGAAAGAGCGAAAAACAGCTGAGTGATTATTTCTTGCTGGAAGTGGAGACGTCTTTCGATATGTAGGAAAATGAATGCAGTGTAGATCCTAGTGAAGGTGGATTACTTTACTGAAAATAACGTGAAATGTGATCAAAAGCAAGAATTTTTGTGTTTGGCAAACAACATTAATAGGTAAAAAGAACTGATAATTTACGACTCTACTCGTATAACTACTTCATAACTACTTTTATTGTTCAACTATTTTTATGACGATCCTTTCGTTATTCTATCAACACAAAAAATAGTGTTTTGAAGGTAAACATTTATATATATTTCTTACCCGAATGATATCTAAATAGAAGTGGAAATCCACTAGAAATATTGTAAATTGAAGTAAAAATGTATTGCAGGATTTTAAGTCTTTCAATTACCTACTTTCAAGTTCTTGGAAAGATCTTTTCAAGAAAAGTACACTTATTTCAATAAAACATTTAAGCTGCAATCTAGGAATGGAATGAATTAAATTCACGTGAATCTTTCATGTCTGTTAGAATTCCTTGAAATCACTGTGATATCGATAAAAATAATTCGAATAAATAATCTCATAAATTAAAAAAATTCCAAAACCTATTTATAATGTTATTAAGTATTTTTATTATTACCATAGAAATTTACAAATGTTCGCTCATTTGGTTGTATATGGACAGAGACAGAAAAAAAGCCGTCTGGGACCGTCTCACTATTTAGGATTGTAAAATGAAAGTTAGGTGTACAATGATTACGTGATCGTAGAGTTAAGGATAAATCCTTAACTCTACATGGGGTTTCGACGAGATATCTCGTCCATCAAGATTTGACCAATTTTGCTAATGACGAGATATCTCGTCATTAAAATATTGCCGATATTTTTATGATGACTAGCTTAAGATCTGGTCAGTTTTCTTCTAATGACGAGATATTTCAAGATCTGGTCAGTTTTCTTCTAATGACGAGATATTTCAAGATCTGGTCAGTTTTGCTAATGACGAGATACCTCGTTGAGCATCCGCACCCCCTACAACCTCTTGGAGGGTTCATTCTGTTAACGTATTCCCTAACATGTCCTTCATTTTTCAGTTTCTTTCACTTTTATGTCATTTTCATTACAAATTCCGCTTTTAATGAAACATTAAAAGCGGAATTTTTATTAAATTTTTAAAAAAGTTTGTATGGATATTGTTGACTGAGATAGAAAAATCACTGATCAATAAAAAAAGCTTAAAATTAGTTACTTTGGTAAGTGAATTTAAATTTACATTTTATTAATTAATATGAAATATAATGACCGTTCCATTAAAAACTTCATGAACCTGTCTCGAATGGAAGGTCTTGGTTAATCCACTGTCCTTTTCCATTATCACCAAAATAATTCTCACCAAATCAAAATTAAACTTCGAACAGTCGTAGAGACGGAAACTTCCATTCCAACTCATCATCTAATTCATGATGCAGGAGTGTTCATTTTGAGGGTGGAAATCGGAATTATATAAACATTGGACTTCAAAATACGCCTCAGCCCATAAAAGAATTGCTCAGAAAAATTGCTACTCAAAATAAACTAAAAGACATATTTTAAGACGGTCCCCAATGAGTTAAAATGATGCAGCTTTGAAAAAGACCAATTCTGAAAGGAATTAACTGAGCTTTGCTCACTCTCCTTTGAGAGTGAGAAATCTATACATGTTTCAATTCATAATTCCTTCAAATTTGAATTTAAAAATTAATAATGATTCCGAAAGCTTGCTTTGACAATGAAAAGAGGTATAAATTGAGCTTGCGTTACTTGATATTTTAATATAACATCAAAGGATTATATATATATATATATATATATATATATATATATATATATATATATATATATATATATATATTTCAGAAGGTAAAAGGTAGGATCGTGGCTCCATTTCCATTCGGGGATCCGGATTTCAACGACTTTTTCCTCGACATCTATTCGAGCAGAATAAATGCATTGCACATTAATTTCGGCTACTTTGATGAGAATTAGAATTTGTAATCAAGTGAGAGTTGCTCTTATAAAGTTGAGTTGGTACGCATTTGAAAAGCACGTGCTCTTGTGGCAGCACATTTGTATCTATCACAGACACTATTCTGAGTTGAATAATGCTATGGGTTTAATGTTTCCACTCAGTTGACTTGAATATTCGGATATCGTTTGGACAGGCTGTACTTTTTTGAAAGTTTGCAACATGGGTTGTCTAATTAGAATTATTCCTGGAGTCATAAATGGGGTCTCGTGCTCCAGGGAAGCCCAAGCGATCTTTTTCAGCTTTCATCTCACTACTCTCTCCCCAATCCCTCTTTTTTCCCCTTTCATGACATTTTTTACCTGACATTGTCTTTTGTTTGGTGCAGTTTAACCGATTATGATTCTTGCACCATAAAATGCCAAACTAACCAGGAGTCGTAATCATTGTAGATGCTGTAAAAGAATTATTTTATCTTACTTTTTAAGTATCTGCCCTTTGTAGACCGAAAAAGGTGCTAAGCCAGTGATGTGATTGTTGGTAACAAAGAAGTGAGAGAAACGTGTATGAGGTTGGTTGCATAGGTGATCCCACAGTTTGTTATTAGATTTTGTCGCATTTCTTACAAGCTTTTAGAATAAAGTCAGATTAGTACGCAGACGTCTTGAACTTAAGCCCTTTCCGTGATACAACGAATAATTTTAAGAATTGAAAAACCAACTGGATTTTACCCTCTTCTAAATGATTAAATTGTATGAAATGCTTCTCTCTCCAAATGGAACTATGACAAAATATACGTTTATACTTCAGGGTAGGTTATAACCGTGACCATAGAGTGATCAATTATACCAATATGCTATAGATTCATAGAAAATAATTAGAAAACGCTAATAACATCTACCGATGAAGCACTCAAATACTTATAGCGAATCATTTATTTATTTTTCACAACTCTTTAAAACAATACACGTATTTTTGTATACACAAAATTAAATACACACACATATATATATATATATATATGTATGTATGTACAACAATACAATTTAAAAATAGTACTGTGTAACAAATGAAAAATCCCCTCTTATGCAATTGAAAATACTAGTATAGCTGATTAGAAATCTATCTATCTGTATTTTATTGAATATTCTTCAGACATTGTTAAGCTTTGGTCGAATTTTAAATTTAAATAAATAAATATACTTTCTTTTTTTTAATTGAGAGTTCGTCATTAAAATACAAATTAACTATCTTTGTTTCTTTCTTGGTCGTAGATATAATATTATTCTTTATTAACTACCTTCTTCTGGCAATATTAATTTTCTAAACCTAGATTTGAATGGCTGCTTCAAGTCTGTCTCTCTGGTCAGCAAGTTCTAGGTTCAAATCCGGTCTGAGAATGGATGTTGTAAATCACAAACAATGTGCAAAGAAATTTATTGGAAAATTTTTAAACTTACAAAAAAATGAAAACTAGACAAGGAAAAATTATTGTTATAAAAATTCAAGTAGATCCTTAAAATATTGTACTTAAAATATCTGTCCTTAAATAAGTGTCAAACTTAACACTTGAGTTTTGGCCCAAAATAGTTAAAAATTTCGAAAAAAAGATGGAAAAGAAAAGCTTTGATAGTAAATTAAAAAGTTTATTTTTCTAACATGGTTTCGTATTACATATTTTAAAACATTGTTTAGATTAATACCGTGCTTCAGGTTTACAATTAGAATTACTTGGAAGGTGATTTTCATGTTCCAGATTTTCTCTACGTGTACAAGTTTGTAAGCATTACTTCTAGATGAAATGACTTGCCAGAGAATATGTCCTAGATTCATCCGGATGAAAAATTATAATCCAAAAATCAGCCCTCTTAGTTCTAAATTATTTCATGGCTCTAGGTTTATTTCGTTTGAAAGGTGCACAACAATGCGTGCTCTTCATCTCATAAAATATAGAAACTCTGAAACATTTTATTTTTTAGTTTACTACGTTTCGTGAAACATTTTTTACTAAAATTAATACAGTAAGAAATTATGCATTGAATATATAACTTATATTTAAAACCAATAAAAATTCTATTAGATAAAAAGTCATTTATTAAATATTTCAGCTGACATGTGCTAGTTTTATTTACAACACGGTATTTTGTAGCAATTGTTTCAGACATGATTTGCACATGTAAATAACGTAAATAAACTGTTGAACCTAAAACGAACAGTGTATTCTAAATGAGAAAAGAAAATAATACCAATAATAAACTTACACATAAATTATGTGATTAACATTATACAATCTTATTTATTGCAACAACTTAAACAGAAGACGGAGAGGCCTCCGGCTGTGGCCTCTCGGCCTTCTCGGCTTATCGTTTCGACCCCCACCAGAGCTTATCTGTGCTTGTCGACATACACCGGCGATGGTCCGAATGTATAATATAACAAAATATTCGGTCTTTTACCGACGTATTTGGTATGTGTGTGTCGACATTCACCGGAGAATATTGACATTATCTAATTTTGGTCTTTCACGGTAACATATATTCCACACTGACTGGAAACTGATGTTATGAAATAAATAAAAATATGAAATTTACATTAAAAGTAAAATGTTAAATGTGGCATGCTCTCCTGTTCATAGTGATGTGTTAACGGAAACCACCAATTTTAAATAAGAGGATAGTTAGAAGCAGTTTAACCCTCCAAGTGGTTTCGACGAGATATCTCGTACGTCAAGATCTGAAAAATTTTGCTAATGACGAGATACCTCGTCATCAAGATATTGTGGATTTCTTATGATTGCTAGATCAATATCTGGTCAGTTTTCTTCTAATGACGAGATATCTCGTCAATCAAGATCTGGTTAGTTTGAGTAATGACGAACCTTCCTGGTGTATATCTCGACGAGACAACCACCAAGAGGGTTAAGTGGTTTTGAAGCTGTCAGGATGGGGTTTCCAGTATCTAATCTTGAAATAGGTAGCAACTTCAAAAGTCCTACTTTTTCAAAGATGCTCGTTATGTTCTTCAAAAGTCATGTGTTTAATTACTTTTCTTAATTACTTTAATTAAGTTGCTGACTTGATAAATTATTATTACATAATTGATATTTGTGTTGTTTTCTGCTGTAACCAATGGAATCCTCCAAGTTCCCTTACATTTATCTCTATCTTATGAGCCTATATTAACTTTTATTATCTATCGATTGACGCTGCTTTATAAACTCATATTTGTAGAGATATATATTTAAATATTTAAGAACTCAACAATTCGATTCAGGGTATTTTTGACAAATTTTGAATACCTGTATATTTTGTAGAAATTAATATACTGAAGACATCTTGCTTTCCGATCAATTGTAAAGGTTATGGAATTCCTTTATTACAGTTTTATGAAACAAATGCAAATGTTTCCATTTTCAACGCAATTTCAAACCGTATGCTTGATTTATGTAAACAAAATTTAATTCAAAAAACATAAAAATGAATACAAATAGAAACTTGAAATACTTTTTTTCCGTTTTACTTTCACGCCTACCAGTTGATTGAAATGTATAGGATGATTGAAAAGTCGTGGCCTCAAATAAACTATATTTATTAAACAAGGTAAAGGAATTTCAAACCTTTATATAAATAGATACAAGTGAAGTATGAATGTAACTTTTCAAAATAGAGTAGTGTCACTTAATTGCATTGAATGTTCAAAATGGTGACCTTTTCGATGAATGTCACATGCGTGTTCGTTTTACCAGATCCTATGCAGCTCTCTGAAGCACCGTAACAAAACTGTCAACGATAGGTGCTCCAATTTTCAGTTCCTTCAGAATTGCAGGATGAATTTTTTATCTTGAAAAAATGATATGTAATTATTTTACATCTCTCTGGACAGTTCCGTAGGGTATTTTGGAGGAAGCTGCCAATTTTCTGAAGTATTTTGTGTCGAACTTTCCAACTCAGTTTCTAATTCGGACAGTTCAGCCAAAGTTAAAATGAAAGGTTCACCTGCTCTTGGGTTTTATATGGAATAGATACAGTTTTTCGAGAAAGCTTTCCTAACCTCGCAATTGTTTACTTATGGGGTTTGAAACATGGATATTTCATGTATAACAATGATACTTATAAGAATGACTGAAGAAACATTATTATAAAAGAAAAGTTCTATCACTTTAGCAAAAGTCGTGTATTTCTGTTGTTACACAAGGCACTAAAAGTGAAAAACAACGATACCTCTTGTATATTTTTGGGCACATTAGTACATCCCAAGAATCGATTAGTTCAGATTCTCGGTGTTTCATGATTTTAAAATTTGATATGTCCTCTAATTAAAATGTAAAATTGCTAATGTTTGGCAGTGCGATAGCAAAATAAATTTTACTGCATTGTGATTATCTTTAATTACATAGTATTGACGAGTTTTATACGTATGGTCATGTTTTTGCTTTAGTGATATCTACTGGCTGAAGAATTTAGTCCAGTGGTCTAGATCTACCTAAATTAAATCTAGAAGACGGTTTAGCATTTCTTTTCTTAAAAAAGTTTTGTTTTTCATTCCTTTTCTAATTTACTTAAACAAGTGATTCTTCGAACTGTACTTACAAACTACATACAGTGACACCGAAAATTGATAAACTGTCCAAACATTTAAAACAAATGACTGAATATTTTTACTTAAAAAAATTGAATTGAGAACACATTAACAATTTCTATTATTTTTCAAGGCATCAATGTTTTGTAATTATATTTTTTGTTCTTACTGCCTCCCAGTGTAGTGGCATAGACTTAAAAAAGGTTTGACTGTGTGCGATATTATGTACCTTTTCTTGCAGAAAATAGATCAATGAATACTTGGCGGTTATTTAATGATTTAAAACAGCTATTTAAAGCATAAAACAGTCTTAATGATTTTGATGTCTAGGGATGGTGGACGGATTTCTAAACGCTGTTTACAAGATGAAGTGATCACACATTTATATTTTTGGAGCATGACCTGCATCATAGCTTCGTTGGAATTAGAATTTCATGTCCAAGCCTAACTCATGTCACTTCTATTAAAGCAATACCTGATTATACCTAAATAATCCATTAAGGCCATGATACCATCAATTAACATAAGCTTTCTGAGTCAGCTGACGTCCACACATTAGCCCACGCACCATCGCCTATCCAACTATTGACCATTGAGATCAAGAATTTTTGCATCAGCACCCCACGCCGACGGCCATCACACAAAAGTATTACATTTATCTTGTTACTAAATAAAACTTTATTCCAAAAATTTAAGGTCTTTTATAAGTAACTTTTTGCTATCTTACTTTTCTTTCACAAGCTGATAAATAGTTTCTTTGTAGCTACTTTGCCATTATTAACTTTTCCAAGGACTTAGTGTACGATTTCTCTAGAATTACACAACCATAGATTGTCGATTGTTGTTTTGGCATTAACTTTTGAATCAAACTGATTTCATAATTTTTACGTCTACAACTACATTCGTTATTTCTCTTTGATCTCCCGTATTTACTTTCAATCGGTCCCTTTTGTATTAATATTTTCTACACAGAAATGGCTGTCCTATAATGTTAGGCAACTCTTATAAGATTTACACCTCACTCTAGTAATTTTAAAACTTATGTTCTTCATAAATGCGCATTTTTCTGTAGCGTCTCTTGCTAACTTGAATTTCAAGTAAAACAACATAACATTTGAATAGCACAGTGGACTTTCCAAAAATTCATTCATGAATTTTGCTTCTAAGAATTGAATACAAGAAATTTAGATGTATTTCAAACCTTTCTAAAAATGTATTTCTATTTTCATCACTCTAAAATAATTCTAATTATTTTTCGAAATCTAATAAATTATAATTTTAACTAACAAATAGTTTATTTTTATGTATATAAATAATAAAATGCCCGAAAGATGCATACTTAACAAAATTTACACTTTTGCTCGAATTTATGAAATTAAATGACATTTTAATAAGATAAATTTTTGGAGTCACTGTACGTAGACTTGGCTGGTCACTGTTTAGATAACTTTTTGATAATAATTACAAAACTTATAACTAGTAGTTACCTGAAACCAGTACATAAAAACTTGGATCTTTTCAATATCTTAGTTCGGCATTTTACAGAAATGCATTAAATATTGGCTTTTTGCCTAAAGCGCAGTTGCAAGTCAAAAAAGCCAATCATTATTTCTATGCTGAATGTGTTGCATGTATTTTTAGACTGGATTAAAGGAGGTGAGTATAAGATATTTCTACTATAGTCATTGTTGCTTAGCAACATGCTAGTTTACAAACATCACTGGGTGCTAATGACTTTCCATTTTGCAGTTTGTGTTTTGTTTTAATATTGTCTCGAACATAAAAAAATTACCTTTTATATAAGAAGTGTATTTATAAATCGTAGTATGTACTAAAAATCCATTTTCTCTACTATTATAGTTTACTTAAATGAGTGATTCCGTAATCAAATTCAGAGGATGAGCTGAAATGTTAACATAGGACTTGTTTTGATTCATGGTGTAACTACTAATTTTTTTATCATAATGAAAACTCTTGAAGGTAATGATATCAATGATAACCCTAAAAATATCAGATATTATTTAAATTATCGTTAAGTAATCACTATAGTCAGTAACTTTGTGGAAACATATTTTTCCTTTATGTATGATGTGGCTCAAAATTACTTGGTGTTCTCGGATCTTTCTATTCGGGATTGATCCCGCACCGTAGCAAACCTCTGTGTATGAAAGCCATACTTCACGATTTTCAGTACAAAATTACTATGTGGCTCATTCCTGAGTATAGTAGAAAATCGTAGATTTTTTTTTAAAGTTTTTAAGCTACTCAAATGAAATCTTTATAATAAATAAAGAATAGGTACTAAAGTATGTTGAAATTAATTTTATAATATCAAAACTAAACTTATGCAATACAAGTGAAGAACTAAGTATATTGCATATGCATTCACTGTAATTTGGGTTAGTACTTCATATTTCTGAAAATATAACTTCTCGTATAAATACTAGAAGATAGCTAGCTACCCAGGGAACTTTATAATTATTGATATTTTATTAATAAACTGATTTTCTCCTGAACTTGGAAAACTGCCGGACATTGAAATTTATTGTCACCAAAATAAATGTTCCATTCATATAGAATGACACTAAAATGTCTAAGATACTAATTTATCGAAAATTTTTCTACTTTTGCTAAGATACGTGTATACCGAAAAGTTCTAGCATTCGTTCTTTCTCCAATTTTTAAATTTTTCTCTTGCACAAAATAAAAACTATGATTATTATAACTTCAGAGGGGAGCTGGTAATATTAATTTGATTCCATGTTGAATAGAACTTTTTAGATACCCTTTTCAAAAATAGTCAGATATTTTAACATAAATTTTATCAGTTGTTTATTAGAAAATTACATATATTTTAAAGAGAGCTCTTGTACTTATGTAATTTATCGGTAATTTGCATATTTTTAATGTGCATTTCATTCCTAAAATTTAAGCACATTTATTTTTTAAATGTTAAAAAGTTAAAGAGAAAAGCCTACCTCACCCATTTGTATAAGCGCCCTGTATGTATAAGCTAAAAAAAAAGATAGAAACTTTTGATGTATTATGAGAAAAAGTACTAAAATATTAAATAACTTTTCAGATCAAT
Source organism: Meta bourneti (assembly GCA_933210815.1). Classification (NCBI taxonomy): domain Eukaryota; kingdom Metazoa; phylum Arthropoda; class Arachnida; order Araneae; family Tetragnathidae; genus Meta; species Meta bourneti. Next base: position 29,192,269 of record OW119934.1, read on the forward strand.
GCGTTTATGTAGAAAAAGACCTGTACACATTGTCAAGTTTCAGTTACAATTAATGTAACAATAAAAATATTAGTTGCAGTTAATTGAACAATAAACAAAAATTATTGTTACAATAAATTTTTTATTCTTTTAAAAATGATAGGAAGTGAAAAAATGCATTTTTTTGAAAGAATGTTTTACATTTTTTAATGAACTTCTAGGACGGATATCTTTATGCATCATCGCTGTAAATTAAATATTCCCAACTTTTAATAAAAACTTACGAAAAGCAAATGCGATTATTTTTCATCACTTTTAAGGTACCATTAATGACAACGCTCTAAACACATTTTCCAAAAATATTTGCGTAGAATAATTTGTTTGAATAAAAAAATAAGCCACCAAATTCTCTTGCGCCATTATCGGCAATTTCCTTCAATTTTCCAATCTCGGTAACTAAGGATTACATTTGATTAAAAATGATAGTAAATGAAAAAATGCAATTTTTTAAATATTTGTTTTTAATGAACTTCTAGGACTGATTTCTTATGTATCATCACTGTAAAAAGAAATATTTCCAAACTTTAAGAAAAAATTTATAAAAAGCAATCGCGATTATTTTTCATCACTTTTAAGGTACCATTAATGACAACACTCTAAATACATTTTCCAAAAATATTTATGTAGAATAATTTGTTTGAATAAAAAATGAGCCACGAAATTCTCTTGCGCCATTATCGGTAATTTCCTTCAATTTTCCAATCGCGGTACCTAAGGTTTACATTTCTTTCGTAAAATAATGAATGAATCCGAAAAAATGCCTCGCGATAATGAGTGCGGTCATAAAAAGAATGCACACAAAGCATGCAAATAAAGCAGCATTTTTTCTTATCCACCCGTGGGTGTTTCAAGCAGTTATATTATTCTCAGCATCTACTCTGTCACAAGAGAGGGTGAAGGAGGTTCCCTCAGCTAAGGAAAAGAAAGTGACTATAAAGAAATTTCTGAACCGAGCGTCTATCCATCTATCCAGAGTTATAGAGTGACCTCGAAACTTTCCACGTATCAAAAAAATGACTGTCTCCGAAGCAATAGATTATTCCCTTGAAATTCATGGTGACAGGAAAGTATTGTGTTTTGACAAATGAGAAGAATTATATGCCTGTTAGTATGTCTCAGGGGGAGACTGAACGCTGCAAACAGCAAGCAACACTTTCTTATCCTCTGACTCAATGCTTTCAATAAACCCACACTATTCCATGCTTTGGTTACGTTGTGCGTGACTTATTATTGCTTGAATTAACAGGGTGGTGCATAAATAAGTGATTTGAGAACTTTGTTATAATAGATTGAGAATTAGCGAGGCTGAACGTATTTACAGTTTGCACATCCTATTTTATGATGATTGTTAAAGTGCACAAATACAGGAATAGATTTACATGTAGCGAAGTTTAGTTAAAAATGCATCTGGTTAATTAAGGTTCAATTAAGTTTATGTAAGATTGTGTTTCATAACATGCACTTTTTAAATTGATACAAAAGTATTTTGGAGTTTTTCATTTTAAAATTATTAATATCAATGTTTATTTCGAATTAAAATTATTACTTTATGGATTATTTTGTTATTAACATCAATTCATTTAATTGATATCCGTAGTTTGCAGAAATAACTTCCAAAACTACACAATAGAAATCTTACTAACAACTATTTTAACTTTTAAGTGAAGCTCAACTGCAAAAGAATAATTATATAATGCATTTAGTATCTCATGCGTAATCATAAATTTTCGTTTCGCTTATTTTATTTAGAATATTAATATTGCATCACGTATAGCTAATGTATTGTAACACTTTTCAAATCAAATATAAATATATTAATGCACTTGGAATAATTAAAAAAGTACTATTTGGTAACTATTACAGTTAGACATTTAATATCATCTTATAAAGGAGATCAACTAAAGTTTAATGTTTTACCAACTGTATGCATCAAATTTTTTCTTCTGTAGAAAAGCACTACACTACAGTGAAAGAATTTTGGTCCACAACTATTCACAAATTAACCCCATATTTAATCATGTAATACGAAGTACGGTTCCTAAAAATATGGGAGGAATACAATATTAACTCTCTCTCTTTGTAAAATTTCAGTGAAACGATTATCCTCGTATTGTAGTGAGTAAACATTGCATGTGGTGTGTGATCTCTTTTGAAATTGCTATCTTTCGTTTAATATTGCATTTAATTCTACAAGTGGTTTCGACGAGATATCTCGTCTATCAAGATCTAACCAATTTTGCTAATGACAAGATATCTCGTCATCAAGATATTGCCAATTTTTGATAATGACGAGATCAAGATCTGGTCAGTTTTTTTCTAATGACGAGACATCTCGTCCATCGAGATTTGGTCAGTTTTCTAATGACGAGGCACTCATCTAGACAATCACCAGGAGGGTCAAAACCTACATACTACGTGGTTAGATTTTGTATATCAAAGAACCAAGAAAGAAGTTCCTTGCTTTAATTTTATGACTTTTTATCCAATACATAGACCAAATTAATTCCTGCCCCATTTTTTATAACAAAAACATTAAATAATGAAATTGATGGATGAGATTTAGAAAATCCTAGTACTCTTACAAAAATACAGAATCATTTTAGAATTAGAAACAGTAACATCTAATAGAAGTATATTATTTAAATTTGATCAGAATTGAGTAAAATAATTTTTAAAATTTACCATTACTAGAAAACATTTAAAAAGAATTCAGTGAAATATCCATAGATTGTTAATCTACCTAATAAGGTCTTAAAGAGGCACTTACAAAGTAGGTAAGAGGGGAAAGCTTAAAATGAAATAATATATTTTTGAGTAAACCAGATCTTTAAAATCATTTTTCGGATGGTTCAAAAATTCACTCTCAGCTATTAAATAGATTTATTTTGAATTCCATCACAATCTGAAATATTTAAGCTTTTATTATATGATTGACTTTTTATCCTCGTTTGTCCACGAGCTATCAATTGAAGCATAATATTCTGTAAAAAGGGACACAAACCTCCCTCGATTGTTTTATTTCTGTCCTTTTCCCATCGGCTTATAACAGAGAACACGAGTAACGTATTTCGCAAAAGCTGATCTTTGTTACCTCGTGACGAAACAAATCTAGCATTTGACTTTGAGTGGAAGGAAAGTAGCGTTTCCTCCCGTAAACAGACTTATCAATCCGAAACGAAGCTAAAATGATCCCATCACCTTGAAAAACATGCTTTAGAAAGCAGTACCTGGTCCTCGCGACTTTCCGCTTTTATGTGCCCCTCTGCGACTCATGTGGCGATATTTGCCAAGTCATTTCTGGTGCCTTATCGATTTTCTTTGCGACCTGTCGTTTTCCTTCCCTACTGTCCCGGGTAGTCAAGAATGATAGTCTAGGACACTATATATACATCGGCGCCTCGCTTCAGAAATTGGCTCTCTTCCAGCTCACTCCGATCTATTTTAATTTCCTCCATATATTATAGACAGTAAAAAACAAAATCGCAACAAATTATAAATCTAATTTCTTGTCTTTTCTGGCACTAAAATATACTAGTACGCCTTTCATTTTCGATAGAACTTCACAGTCTAATGAGTAATGAGAGTACTATAAATAGTGAGCACTTTTTGTGAAGTGTTATCTAGTACTGAATTGAATACTAACTATCCTTATCGTCTCCTTTTGAGAGCATGCATTTTAACTTTTCGGATCTGTTTAGTTGTTGCGAGGTTTCTGATTTCTGACACTGCGAACTTTTTCTTGAAGCCAGTCAAAAATATTTTTGTTCTCATTACTGTGTTTGGAAAAAAAGTTTAACAAAAGATCATTTGTTTCACTACGCCTCTTTGTAACATTTATATCAATGATATTTTTATTTCTGCAACTAATAAAGCAGGTTATTTTCCTCTTAAGTTTATACGAACATTTAAATTCGCTAAGTATAACAGCTCCAATTGGCCTTCTGCTCTTTATTTAAATCTACTCGTAACATTCGAAAGTATAAATCTAAACTTATAGTTGCATTTCTTTGTTATAATAAATTTATTTTCCCTGGTTTATTTTCAAATTTTATATATTTAAGGTATTGTACATTACACACTACATTTAAAATATAATATTAAAGCATAGTTGAAGTATACTATCTTACAATCAATGAGAATCAGATAATAACTTATAGAAACTAAATATGTGTAAAGCTAATAACAAATGGAGTAAAACTAATAATAATATATGTTAATAGTGGATAAACATTTTTCAACTCCCGCAATTAGAACATTTTAAACGCTGCAATATTTCTCAGTTTTTCAAACAAGGCAATGTTGTTTCGTAATGTGAAAAGAAAAAAATCTGCCTTGGAAGCATTTCAAAAACACGCCTTTCAAAACAAACAATTTAAAAAAAACATAGATTGCTGTTTCAAAAGATATTTTAATTTTATGAACATTCAATACGAATTTCAAAATATATTCATATTTAACCAAACTAACTCAAAATATAATTAAATTGAGTCGAGTCTAAAGATCTGAGTATCTGAAAGGCTTAGAATGATTTGAAAAGTAGGTATAACTTCATGTTTGATCGTCATACTTCACACGCAATTTGGTATTACTTTAACAAATCCTACATTTATTTAACGCGCTATGGAAAGATGAGTCTTTTTAACCATCCTGAGGGTTGTCTAGTTATTAGTATAATTATTCAGATCTTATGGACGAGATATCTCGTCGAAACCACTTGGATTTTTAATCTAAGAAACTGAATTCTACTTTTGCTCAAAAGTGAAATCATGGAATTGTAAGAAATTTCATTAACATTCAAGTGTAGTCGTAGTTTTTTAGTGTTCTTAAAAAATTGAACCCGACATGTTATAAAAATTATTAAACCACAGATCTGCTTACATACATAGACCGAAATATTACTTTTCTTCATATTTAAGCAACTTAGAAAAAATGTAATTTACACTTAGCCCAAAATAGCTCCAGCTTGAAAAGTGAGATCGCATGTTAATGGCGTACGAAAGACGCAATGTATAGAAATACAGGATATTAAACGTACTAAAATATTCCCAAGTCAAGACCAGTTCTTTAAAGAGAAAATCACACCCTCGCTATTCCGTGAGAAAAATAATTTTCTGCCAGCGATATAATATTACGCAGAGTTTTCAACGGTTCATTCACAACGCTATCTAGGATATTCCCTCGCTTATTTTCCCTTTACTCTCCGGTGCGACTAATTTGCTATTTTGTATATTCAAAAACTCGCGTTCATTATTTTGTTTCGTAAAGATGAGTGGCTGAAATGTATTCGCGTTTGGTGAATAAAATGCAAAAGGAATGAAATTGGTATTATCTTTTGTATCCTGATTTCTGAAAACACACACGATGAATACTTTCACCCCTCGATGAAATTTTCATGAATGGATGCTTTAAAGTGAATAGGATTCTTAAATAAAAGTAAAAATACTTTTATTTAAGAAAGGCTATTTTTCAATTTTTTTTTAAACATTTCCTTAATAAAAAAGAATTCGGAGATTCTTTTTACTCAATCAGCAATGCATTTATAACGTGTGATCTCACTTTTCATGCTAAAATAATTTTTATTAGAATACTTTTCATTTTCATAAAGTGTGAATGGTAAAAGAATCATGTTTATAAATAGCAGTTAATTAAAAATTGAAATAAAAGGAATTAATGAAATTGTGAAAATATAAAAATAATGCAGTTGCATAAATGGATATTAAATTAATAAAACTTTTATTAATAATTCAACTTGAGAATAACTAACCTATGAGAGGAATTTTCAGTGTAAGCAATCAAACCAGATGAAAAACGAGGATTTTACTTCATGATATCCAAATGCTCTCGCATATTATATATCGGGGGTACCTCAAAATGTAGTTCATCGCCATTTTGACGACGATTGGCGTTTAATCTAATCGACGTTTACCAATTGGAATGGCATTGAATCTAATTGTCATACATCAATTCGAAACTCTATGTTTGGAATTTTCATCAAATACTTTTCGAATTCTGATCGTTATTTTTCCATCACGTTTAAATTGCTTTCAAGAATTCACATATTTTCATGTATAAAAGCATTTCTGATACAATCGTAAATATTTTACTTTGCAAATAAAATAATTAAGAGGCAAGTCTAAAACAATTCTAATCATTTTTACAATGTATGTTGGATGGCAGCCACGAATTGCCATTTATTCTATTTCTTAATAGTAGGTTGGATCTTTCCCTTCGGGATTGATCCCGGAACGTCGCCAGCAGCCTGTTGGGCTGCTCCAGTGCGACGTCAATTAACTACCGACCTACCTTAAATGTATGATAGTTGCACAATCACTTCATTTAATTAATCACTGATCTTAATACTGAAGAACTAGGGCTTGTGAATAAAGTAAAATACAAAAATTAATAATCAATGAAGAATTAATTGGCGACGCTTAAGTCGAATTACAATCTAAGGGATGACACGTCCGAAATACATTCAGGAAGCACGTTTCACCACAAAATACTACCGCTACCTACATCTAGCTTGATAGAAAAAGCCTGTCACAGCCATTTTAGGAGTATTCAATGGAATACTTATTTTTGTAAAATTATGTATGTTAATCACAGCATCTATTTTCTCAAAATTGTCACATTGGAGCATAAAAATATAGAATCAGCAGCAATCATGAAATTTTTATGAATAAAATAAAAAGCATCTATTCCTTTTTTTACTGCTTTAAAGTATTTTATAATGTTCAGCTGGCGTGGTAAATTTGAATCACCTCTTTTATTCGTACTTCATTCATAGTAGTCCAAATTCAAGGGTGCATTCAATAAGGAATAAGGACTATAAATTTATGTGCGTAAAATGTGTTTAAGGGGTCATCTTCATATTAAATTGCAACTTCATGATTTGAATTCCTCCGAATTGCGAATTTATATCAAAATTTATCATTGGATACTAAGTTTCAAGTCAATTGATCCATTCGTTTCTGGATTTGCAAGTATGGAAAATTTGAAGCACTTAATGTTAAATTTGTTCCCAGACATTTAATCATACCTTCCGAAATAATCTTATCTTGCTTTTTTATCTTATCCGGAAGTTTTTTATGTTCCGAACCCAAACAAAAAGTGTTTCTTAAATTATTTTTTATATACAATATTAGTTATGAAATTAATATTCGAAAAATTATGGATAGCAACCTTCATATATTTTGATGGAAATCGATTGAGATGAATTTTTTTTATGAGCTTGCAAATATTTAGCCCTTTCCTCCACATAGAAAGTTATGAATTAGTTATTAAGTCATAGAAAAGTTAAACTCCCGGAGGAAGGAGCTGTGCGTAATCGCATAAATCGTTCTTCTGAATCAACTTCCATCACAATATCTTAAACATAAAGCATACACAGTTACAGCAGGCATTCAGAAGCTTCGGTTTTATATTCCATGATCATTTTCGTGTAATTTAGAACTTTCTATTGTTTTTCACGTGTGTGAAGCATAGAGAATTCATCAACAAGCCGCTAAATTGCAAGTCCATTTCCTTCCGAGAAGAAATAAGCAATGGAATAAGTTAGGCTTCGAATGGATTTCTTCTATCACTCTTTCCTAAGGGTCTTTCCTTTGTGACATTTGTTTCAACTTTGTCTTTCTTCGAATGTATCTGTCCATGTCAATACGTCTTGAACACACATTGTGGGAGAATGTTTATTCAATAGAAGACCATTACTTGGGAGTAAATTAAGACCTCTCTTAGCGTACAGTTTTATGAAGGAAAAATTGATTTTATGACACTCAATGTGGAAATAATTTGTTTTTTCGAGATTAGTTAAGGAATAATATGTATTTTTGGAATTTCCAGTGTTTAACAACCGACTGGTATGAATTTATTTAAAAACTATGTTAAAAGAGTTGAATACATTTTGTTGTACAGAACAAATATTAATACACTTTAATTTTGCTTTCAATCTTTTTGAGTTTTAAAATTTTGAAGTAAAAATTAAATAACATTTTGAAAATCAAGAGACTATTTCAGTCTACTCTACTTTGTTGTCTAGCTTGTACTATATTTGGATCAAAATTTGTATTGAGAATAAATTGAAACTAAGCATCCAGGAATAACCAAATTGTTTAATTATTCAATTCGCACAGTTTGATTATCACTCATACAACTAAATTATGTAATTTAACTATCATTTATTGGATGTTCCATGTGCTTGGAATTTAAAATGTTAGCGAGAACTGTTGAAAAGGCGTGCTAAAAGGGTGCTAAAATTCATGGCTCGAACTTAAATGCTTTTGAATGTAACTTTTTCATAAACTGTCTTAATTGAATTTCAGTCAATTTTTTCATTTTCATTTAAAAATAGTTCTGACCAGTCAGCCTGAGATTATTAATTGAATTTTGTGTAATTTTCATTCAATTAGTTCATTGTCAATTAATTCATTAATTGAATTAGATTATCTAAGTAACTCTTAACTTCGATTATTTCGAAAAATAGCTTTTTTATTCATCGCAAAAAGGGCTGAGGAGTAAAAAATACCTCCAAATTCCACATCTTTATAAGTAAAAGTAATTTGGAAGTTAGTTCTTGTGTTTTAATAGCATTTTTACCAAACGTGTTACCAACGTGGAACAGTAGAAATCTTAAAGCACAAATTTAGCCAATTTTTTTTGAAGAAAAATCTTAGCATTTTTCTAAGTGGATGGAATGCATGTTAAGTAGATTGCAATTATTTTAATTGGTATAGCGCTTTCATTGCATCAGATATCATGCAAAACCTAATATTGGAGGGAAATCTTGAACACTCTTTTTTTTTCTGAAATTTAGTTTCATTAATTTATTATGAGAGGAGTATTATAAGAAAGATTATTCAAGGTAAAGTGCAAATGACGATCTCATGAAAATTTCGTTGAATTAACTGACGCAGTACCCTTCCTGTACTTCAGCTCCAGAGGACCTTCAACCAGTTTGAGGAAAAGAATTATATTTGAAATAATTCGGAGTAATAATATATATAATGGAGACAATACTCAACACATGAATAGGTATCTAAGAATTTAAATGAAATTAAAAAGTGCCAAATCAACGAAAAAAAGTTTTTTTTACACACAATGTTTACACACAAAGTTCACAACAATGATCTCGTGTTCAAAACTTTATCCCGTTTAAAACTTTTCTGTGCATTCAAAGTTTTAGGCTATTTAAAACTTAAGTCCAAATCACGCGACCAAGTAGAAAAAATTACACGCATACACAATTTGCAATTGTTAATATGATTATTTTACTCGGAATTTTTATATAGGCGAACAAAATTCGCTGCTGATAGTTGGTGTTTATTATGTAGTAAAAAGAGAGGCAATATCCCCATGTTTGATCCTTGTGAGTTGACAATTATTGCATGCTGAGTGTAGAAATATTTAATACCTTCTCAACAAAGCTACTAATAGTATGCTCATTCAATCAATTTTTAATTGAGCTTAGTCTGACTGCTTTCTAGCCTTACGAGATATCAGACAGGCTTATACAGAATTTTAAGTCATTAACCCTAAATACTAAACTTAGAAATTGCCTTCTTGACTAGTATGTTCAGTATATATTTAAAAAATTTAATTAGTATTAGCCCTACGGGATTTAATTTATAAAAATATTAAGTGGAACAAAGTTCATAGATCTTCCCTGTAAAATTATACTTGAGAAAAAGTATAAAATATATTTAGAACTCTGTAATTCTGAAAAAAAGCAAGATTAAATTAAACTCAACAACTCGGACTATAATGTGAGGAGAAATAGATTTATAATACCACAATAAATATTATCACAATAAATAAATTTTTATTGTGATAATATTTATATTATCACGATAAATAAATTTTTTGAGATAATTCAATTTTATTGAGTTATCTGAAAAGATATTTTATACTATTCACACAAAGGTCTTACAACCGATGAAAAGGCCTGTAAACTTACATGTTTAACCCTCTGCGCTGACATGTACCTGTGATCAAATCTCTCAATCTCGTGCGTTTTAACAATGACAATAGACTGATACGTTTGAGTATCGTGAACATGAAAGCTCACTGAATAATTATGTGCCCATAAAACTAATTTCTTACACAATAACACTAGTCATGATAACTGTTATACTGATCCTAGCTGTTGTCATAAATGAGAATTGCGATTTTCTTTTAATTGGTAGGCTCAATGATAAAGGATTTCGCAGAGCTAGGTTTAGTAATATAAATTGTTACTTCATACTTTATACGTTTTCCAGAGCTCTGGGAAGTCGTTATTTTTATCGTTGAAATTGGTCACGTCTTTAACCGCTGCACATTCCAGTTTTCCCTAATTCTGAAAAAACGTTTATCGATTAATAAATGACATAAAATTTTGAAAATCGCCATGCTCATTTTACTAAGCATATATTTTCTAGTTAATATAATTTGTTTTGTTTTAAAAACATTTTGGTAGAAGTAATAATTCATAGTAACTTAATTGAAATGTGATAAAATAACTGTTAGCAACTGTGTTATTTTAATGAATTTGTATAAGACCACTATCATATAACATGTTTACTTAATTTACAGAATTAATGGACATAGAAATATATATTTTATCCAGGTAAAAATAAAAGGGTCATTGTTTTAATTTTTCCAAGTTCTTATGGATGTTTGAAAATCTAAAATACTTTACGTTTGCCAGCAATAACAAATTCTAAGGATTAGCTACTGATCATTACTTAACATTTGCTTTTTGAAAAACAAAAATCGGTTCCAAAATACTTTATATTAACTTGTAATTTTTCCTCCCTTTTGAACAATTGGGAAATACAATGAATGAAATTGAATGGTATATTGGATAGAAGATTGTATTAGAAGTATCGAATGCAGATAATCCGGGTATAAAATGCAACCATCATACACCTGCACTTAATTTATATGTTACATTGAGATATCATCCATAATTTTAGTAAGATAATTCTCAAATGTCTGATTTTTGTTATAGCTCTAAGGTTATTATTATCCAGGTAAAAATAAAAGGGTCATTGTTTTAATTTTTTCAAGTTCTTATGGATGTTAATAGATCTAATTAGACCTGGGGCCAAAAGACGCATTTATGGCATAAACATGGGAAGAAACATTAGTTTAAGAATATCCTTTATTTTTTATTTTGATCTATCTTGTTACTTTATTTGTTTGTCTTTCCAGGAACTTCTGAACTAGCCAGATTGCCCTAAATCACCAAATGCGGCATTCAAATTGAAAACTGTTGTTTATTGTATCAATGACATCAGAATGTGTAGACTTTATCCGGTGACATACGGAAGCACCCAACTTGTTTGTTAGCACCTGTCGAATGTAAGACCTCAAATGTTACAACAAGCAGATGTCTCATAAACTGTAAATCGATCTTGTATGTTTGCATGCTCTGTTTGTGGCTATTTGATGTAGATGTTGACTCATGTGAAACATCCAAAAGCACTAGTGCAAATGAAAATAAATGGTTATTTGTGTATATAATTAGAAAATTTAAGATGAACGAGAATACCGGAAAATATGTCTGTGGGGTATTGTGCCCACTCAATGTGATATTTTAATCGTGCACCAACTTCAATGTTTCAAGATGAGGATAGAATTGTCTTACTATTACTGCATTCTCATGTATGTAAACCAGTAGTATGATCTCTAAATATTTTGTATATTTTGTCTTGTATAGTTGCACTTCCATGGAGGACTGGAAAAGAAGATAGGAGCCAATGCACGCATAATGGTTTTTCTTATTCTAATCCATATGCGTTTCTCCTAAATTATGGTTTCAAATTTTTGACCTAGAATTACTTTGCTGTCAAACGAAACTATTTTTATGACACCTTTAGAACTGTACATTTATTGCTTTTATATAATTTTATATAAAGCAAGCATGAGTGTCGTTACGCGAGGTATGGCGTAAGAAAGAAAAATTCCTCCTCTATTCATTACCCGTACCGACGTTTGCAAACTAAGTGTGACAATAAGTGTTTTGTTCATCAATATCAAGTGAATGTCAAAAAGTCAAATGATTGTAACAATATATGGTGTTAGTAAGTTATAGAGCATAGTATTTTTTGTTCACAAATTTTCATTCCTGAAAATAGCTTTGCAAAATTTATCCTCGCAGATTGGTTGATTGTAATTGCGTGTATAAGAAAATATTTGTCATAACATATTCGTGAGAAATAAAGATTCCATACTATGAATTGTTTGTTGCTTTACAGTGTTTTCTGTAGAAAGCATATTTGTATAAACATGCAAAGCAGTGTTTTATGTATCCTTTAAGAACATTACACAATGGAACTATTACCATCATTGAAATGAATTCCAAATACAACTTTTTCGGAACAACTTTAATCAAACTTTTTTCACTTAAATTCTGTGTGAATTGTAGTATATATGCGAAAAATACGAAGTTTTTAAAACTATTTCAATCATTTTAATAAAGGCAACTCGTAATAAGTATAAAAACGACAATAAACTACAATACCAATAAACATAAAGAGATAGTGAAAACAACCATTTAAGATCGAAAACTACACAGAGAGAGAGAGAGACAAGATTATATTAATTTTATTTTATTTCACATGCTAAAAAAGATTATATTTAAAAGATAGATTATAATTAGACAAAAATTGTTTAATTTTGATACATAGAGGAGATTGCTGTACCTTTGAACATATAACCTATTTATCTCTTAATTTCAATCAATTTCTCATTGTCAACTGCAGTGATGCTTACATCAAAATACAACTTCCTATTTATCTACAGACACATTAAAAAATTAGTGTTTGACTTAGCTTGGCCAAATCTGGTCCTTGTGCCATAAAAACCAACCATCCATTGAAAACTTAATTTTATGTGAACATAAAAACTTCATTGACAAACATATAAGCTGCTGAAAACATTTGTTCAAATGTATATGATCATGTATAGTCGTGGAGAAAAAAACGAACCCCCTTATTTCAAGCACCATTCATAGTAGAGCAAATTCAAAGGCATCATTCAATTGGAAATAACGTCCTCTACAAACTCATATACAAAAAATTGCATTAGGGGCCGTCTTCATATCAAATTTTACGTAAACAAGATTTCCAATGGGAACACCATATTTTGATGCTTTAATCAGATTCTACATTGTCAAATTAGTCTAAATTTGAAATTTCATGAATTTACTATCGTTATATATGGAGACATTCTTTGTTAAAGCTGTTGTCCATTTTAGGGATCATCTCATTGAAAGTCAATATTCGTAGATCAAGATTATTTGTAGTCAATCAGGAACTGTTCATTTGATGCTTGACTGAAAGAAGTCTACAAAGAATTTTAAATAGAAAAATTCGTTCTCTTGACATAATGTTCGTTTTCAAATACAAAAATTCAGAAATTCTTAACCCTCCAAGTGTTTCGACGAGACATCTCGTCCTTGATCTGGTCATTTGTTCTAAAGACGAGATATCTCGTGGACATAAAACTGGCCCTTTACTCCAAGGGAAATGAAGATCCAAGTAGGAAAAACAAATTGTCCCTTCACCAGAACTGGTGATAGTTTCTAACAGGTTTATGCACCATAACGATATGCAGGTTTAAGATATGCAGGTTATGCACTACAAGGCAGCTTTCGACGTGAAGATAAACCACCAAGAGGGTTAATACAGCAGTTTCAATAACAGTGTTATTAGAAAATAACAGTTAGTGACTGTTGAAAATATTAACAGTTATCGATAAATGTTATTGGATAGCAGTAATGCAAATAAAAATGAATCAAATCTTTAAAAATTGAAATGTGTAAAAAATATTTAACAAGAATACAAAGTTGGAACTACTTGTTAGTAACCAGAAGTTAAATTCAGTTAATAGATTGATTTTAAGCATTTAATAACTTAAAATTAACTGGGCACTCATTTTCGCCCCCTTTCCTCAAGGGGTACCTCTATCAACCCTCAGTGTGATCAGCAACGACCAACTGAGATCTACTACTGGATCAAACAAGTTCTGTGACAAGTACTACACATAGACTGTAATTCCGATAGCAGTTTAAATAACAGGGTTATTACAAATAATAGTTAACAACTTTTATCGAAAATATTAACAGTTAGCATCTGTTATCGAAAATTTTAAGAGTTATGGATAAACATTAAAACATAACTTTCAAAACATCTAAATTAAAAATTAATCAAAATTTTGGAAAGAATGATAGGCAATTTTTAATTGTTTAAATTTACTGTTAACATCATTTTTTTACAGAATAGTAACTGTTAAACTCATTCACAAATTGTTATCTGTAGTTATTAACTGTTACTATTATCACAAGTCAGCAAAAACCTTTAAGACTGCTATCCTAAAATAACAGTTTTGTCCATCTTTACCATTCGATTGTTCATTGATTACATTGAGTTCATCTGCCCCACACATAACTGGTAAAAGACAGTGTATTTTAGATTACTATATGATATTTCAAACATTTTTCAAAAATCGAAACATTCCTCAGACTTGTCATACTTTTTTCAACTTTTACATGCCCCTAAAATACCCATAGTGACGAAAATTTAAGTGTATCAAAAAAACTATCGGGTGGAAAGAGCTGAATATTTGCATGGTCATATTTAAAGTCTTCTAAATTAATTTCCATCAAAATATATTAAGGTTCCTATTCAAATTATTCGAAATATTAGTTTAATAATTAATATTTTATGCTAAAAGGTATTTAAAAATAAAACATTAGATGGAGTTTTTTAATAGTAACATAAGACAAAATATCAAAGTTATAGGCATATTATTTTGGAAAATATCAATAAAAGTCTGGAAAATTGATTTAACATAAGGTGTTTTAAACTTTCTGTACTCATAACTCCGAAACGGCTGGAAATAATGACATGAAAATTGGTATGTGAAATTAAATTTTAATATAGACTCGAAATTTTATATCAAAATAAGATTGATTTCTATTAGAAATTATGAAGTCGGTGCTCAATTTTAATTGGAGACGTCCCCTTACGCAAATATTAAGGCTATGAATTTATAGAAGACGCTATTCGCTGTCGAATGCCATCTTTGAATTCGCTCGACTGTTAAAATTGCTCGAAAAAAGGGATGGTTCGTTTTCCCCCAACTGTACCTTTGAACGAACCCTCTTGTACCTTTTAACTCTTAGAGGATAATAAATAAGTAACAAAAAGACATAAGCGTATATATTTTTTATTTCAAATAATTTATAATTACATTTTAATAGAGATAGAAAACAGCAATAAAATTAACAATGGAATAGAATAGTACTTTTAAATTTACCACTTATTATTTTCTGTTTCAAAATTAACTTCAAAAGCTAACTGCTTTTTGTCTCTTTGATATGTCATAGAAAACGGTCTTGGTAGCTTTAAAATTCCGAGAATATCATCCTTGATCGCATCAAATATTTCCTCACTGTTATAAACATATTTTTTGGATTGTCCAAAACATTTAAAGAGCTTAATTTTGAATTGAACAATTTTATGTTGTATGTTTATGAAGTGAACCCATTTTTACATTGTAAACTACATGTTTCACGGAGAAATGTTTACTCAAAGCTTCTACTCCTACAATAGAACTCATACAAGCTGCTCTTCAATTTACTTGAACACAAAAGTAAGGACAAATAAATCAATAAACAAAAGTAGTTTTGACTTAATTAAAGAACTATCTGCAAATGATGGCCTTTTTCCATCATTTGCAGATAGTGTTCAAAGGTACATGCCGGATTTGTGTTCATACAAGAGGTGTCACATTTTAAAATTATTAGTGAATTCAATGTATTAGCTATGTGAAATATAAAAGGAAATATACAAAAATACTCATAATTAAAAAGTTTTATTTAGTATCTAGTAGTGCAAGCAAATTTCACGTGAAAACAGCATTAAAAATTATTAAAAATAAATATATTTCCCAAGAAAACATTAGATCTTGTAGCTCAAAACTACGACCACTCGACACAGCAGCATTAACTTTTGAAAAACTTTTTAGCATAATAGCAGTGCTCTCTAGAGCTGATTTCAAGAAGTAGTTATGGCTTATGCCACCAGAGAGCATCACGAGCTTCCAAACTGAAATATGTACAAAGGTACAACAGTGTTCCCTACACTCTGTGCCAAAAAAAATTAAAACGTACCGAAGCCATTGTTCGATTGGAACGAAACTTACCATGTAATGTACATGTACAGGAAAAGGGATTACCACAATATCAAACCTAGAGGACTCTTTATTATTGTAAACTTACATCAGACGGGTCATAAATTATTAAGTTGCAAGCTCCCTCTGGTGGAGATGCATGCAGATATACAGCGTGGCATGAAGTCAAAACCCAAACAAACGCACTTCACGGTATGACAGGGAACGCCCTTGACGTTCATGACGCTCAGACTTGAATTATTTGCATGTCTGGTGAAGAGGATTTTGCATTCCAAATTTCATGGTCATCGATGAACGCTTCTGGGTGTTTCAATGTTTTGGGTTCAGAGTTAATATCAAGGTGTACGAACTTATATAAGCTTCATTTTTCATAAGAATATCAGTCTTCAAATATTTTTGGAAACATTTTTAGAAAAAATCAAGGTGCAACATTGATTTTCTACAAATATTGGTAATTTTACACTGCACAATCTATCTGCAACTTCTGTCTTAGAACATTTTGTTTAATAATTAGGATGTTAATATTTCAAAAAATGAAACAAAACATATTTATTAGTGGAGTTGTTATATGCATTAATTGGTTATGAGTAAAAATCAGAGTAATTATTTTCTTACTTTCTTTACTATACAAATAATAGATAATACATCAAAACATAGATTAACATTAATTTATATTATTAGTGTTTTATAAAAAGATAAATTACCCTCAATGTGACAATGGATTATTTTAGTATTCAACGATTAAAACCGAGATTTTTAAAATGCTAGAACTTTTTCATATTTTCTCAGTATGAAAGCTCAGTAGAGAAGAATCTTTGAAATGGTTTCTAAGGAAAGTTCGATGTCTCTTAAGTTCAATAAAACAATAATTATAGTTTTATAAAAATATTAAAACTAAAAAATATGTGTTAGGCAGTAAATACTTTTAATGATGCGATATGAAATCAAATTTGAAAAAGAAAGGATTATTTATGTTTAGACGAATGTGTCTCAGATAATTTTAGAATTTCATTTTATTTCCTAAATTATAAGAATAGCCCGTTGTGTTGCTCCAGTGCGACGTTAATTAACTACCTACCTACTTAAATTATAGGCAAAACGTTTTCTATTTTTGATTTTTTTGGTGATGAAATATGAATTTGAATAATGATTTTGTTCTATTATTAAACTAAAAATGATATCTCATAAGAAACATTTAATGAGCTTGTCAGAAACACTCAACCAATGTCTCATTTTAAATAAAAAATGCTTATTTACGTAATTCTAAAGTAATAAAAATAAACATATTTAATAAATCCATATTCCGTGCAGTCGAGGTGTTCCATATTGCGTACATTTGTGCTTCGAGGGAAAAGTTACACTTATTTTATTAAAAGGTAAATTTAACAAAAACAAGTATTAAACAGTCACTAACATGCCTATTTTATGATAAATCACGCAACAAAAGTATTTTTGAACAAATTTGCTCTTTAAAAAACTTGGTCCTTTAAGTAAGCCTCAAAAATATTTTTCAGCACCTCGAGATACAAAAATGCTTCTGTTAGAAAAATGGGTTCTCAACTGACCCTAAAAACAGAATATGTGTGCTTTATTCTTCTAACACAGAAATATCTCCGATAGATTTTCGTAATTACTTGTCGAGGTATTGGGTGTTCCATATTACTTGCCCTAAAACTTGAAAGATTTTATGTTTGATAAATTATCAATTCAATTATGAATCTTAGTTAATTGGGTCGAAATTTGGCATTTGATTCATTAACCCTCCTGGTGGTTGTCTCGACTAGGCATCTCGTCATTAGAAGAAAACTGAAAAATCCTGATGGACTAGATATCTCGTCATTAGAAGAAAATTGACCGGATCTTGATCTCATAATAAAAATCGGCAAAATCATGATGATGTGGTATCTTGTCATTAGCAAAATTGGTCAGATCTTGATGGACGAGATACCTCGTCGAAACCACTTGGAGGATTAAGAAAGCCACTATCCTACTTGTGGTAATCTTTAAAATGCAGGTGTTCCATAACATGCCTTTACTCTGTATACAATATTCCAACACGAAAGAAACAATAATGAAAGAAACAATAATGAAAGAAACAAACAGTATATAACCACAAAGAAAACAACTTTCCTCTAATCAATCAACGATTAAAGTCGTCGCGAACAAAAGATGAAGCAAAAACTACTAGAATAAATGTAAAAACTATGATTAATGGAAATAGAAAAGAAAAATTAAAAAACTGGAAAAAAGTGCGCCCACTTAATCAAGAGTAAATTGGGAGAGTCACTTTAAAAACGCTTTAATTTTCTTCTGTACTCATCTTGACAAGAGTCTAAAAAGATACAAAGATTATCCCCGAAAACTCAAAAATTGAAAACAAAAAAGGTACTCGGGAATTCTTAGGTTTTTGTGGGGTAACTTGTGTATCTTTTCAGACGCTGCCTTTCTCATGTACAGAAAAAGCGCAAATTTTTTAAACGGCACCCACTTTACTCCCCTTAATCTAGCTAGACTTCTTTTTCTTCTATTTTCAGTTTTCTTTTTATACCCATTTATCCTAGTTTTTCACTATCCACTTATCCAGTAGTTTTTACTTATCTTTCTCTCTTTATGTCAATATATATACATTGGGGTCTCGGGAAAGCATTTTAAATCAGGAGTCTCCGCAAACAAACTAAATAGGTGAGTCATTTAACGAGATTGATGATTTTACTCAAGTTCCTAGATGTAAACCAATCCCTATATTCACTTATAAGGCTTTGTTCATGAAGAATGGTTGGTAAATGGGTGAACCTGTATCAACGGTAATAAGTGAGTTTCGCTTGAACTATGGTTATGCGGAAATATTGGGGTAAAATAAAAGATAAATTGAATAAAAAATAGATTAAGAAGAATTGGATTGGATAATGCATAGGTTTAGAATCAAAAGGGGCAAACGAATTATACTTTTAGATTCTAATGTATTCTACATAAGTAGATTTCATAGCTAACAGTTGTTCATATAGCACTACAAATATATGCAATGAGATTTAAAGCAAGAATTAATTTTCATATTAGAAATACAATAAAGACGTTACTTCAGATTTTATGTAGTGTTCATCAGTTCCTATCATTATCTTTTTCTTTGCATTTGGTTCATAATTTGTTATCCAAATAGTGACGTTATCTTAAAGAATCATCTGCAAGCGTCAAAACTGGAATGCTGTTAAATTAATCAATCTCGATTTACGTGTTATCTACTCTGGTTTTAAACAATACTAATATAGATTCTAGAAAGCATAAAAATTATCACATCAATATTAGTTAAATTGGTTGCATTTGGTTCATAATTTGTTATCCCAATCGCGATGCAATCTTATAGGATTATTTACAGGCTACAAAATTGGGGTGTTGTTCGACCAATCAGTCTAGATTTAAGTATTGCCTACCCTGATTTTAAGCAATATATTTATATAAGTTCTAGAAAGCATAAAAAATTATTCCATCAATATTAGTTGAATAAATATATTCTATTTCAATTGTATTTGATTTCTCTCTTATAAATGGCGCTTTCTCTTTTGATTGCTTTTAGTTTAATATTTTCTTTTACTAAAATGAATGACCAGCAACAATCGTCAATCCGGCTCATGGAGCCCCATTATGGCGCCACAACTTCTGCTAATTGATTGCCGGATAGTTCCTGAGAGAGAAAATGAGATCCGGTTGCTGGAGGAGCTTCTATATGTGTGAACTTTAGATAAGTTTCTCTCGGGATCTTTTTTCCTATTTTCTCTTTTTTTAATGAACCTAGGAAAGAAAACTTGTTTCTGAGTGAACAGTTTTATTTCCCTTACTTGAAAAGGTTGGGCACATCTTGTAACTACCTTAAGACAGGGAATAAAAATAGCGAAATGTTCACCACTGTTTGGGATACAGCTTGAGAGGATACGAAAAATTATAGATTTATAGTAAATATACTATGTATAGTAATATAAATATGTATAGCAATCATTAGAATTGTATATAACACAAAAGGGCATATGCTGAATCTTTTCCTACTGACATATCTGACAACAGAAAATAATTTCGAAAAATGTTTTCTATAGGTAACTTTTACACTTAAAGTCAAATAAATTCTTTTATGCGGTCTTATTCTTAATAGGGCCAAGACCAAACACTATATTTAGTATAGAAAGTACTATAGAGTAAAAGCTAACACGGAAGTTAAGTTATACAATTTACTAAGGCACTTTAAAAATGAAACATTATTTTAAATAAAATTAGAAAACTTTATCCATTAAAGGTAAAAACAAATTCGTAAGAGGTTCCACTGTGTCTGCAAGAGGTAGGATGTGTAGCATCAAAACGATTGTGTCTAAACTCATTAGCATCATGACAATCACTTAAAATGGCCTGACAGATAAAGATGATTATACATTTACTTGACTTCTGTTAATGTAGAAACTCCAGCTTAAATAGCCATAATCATACATAATGTTCTTGGTGACATAAATTCCTTGGAATCTCAGCTTAAAAAAGTTTCCCTAGTTTTCAATCATACCACTCGTCATTTCAGCTTTACTCTTAAATTTAGCATCATTTTTTAAATTAATGAATTTGTTGTTTACGCTATGCGTTTTCCTTCTTATTTTAAACTCAGTTTTACTGTTTTTATAGGCTAATGTTAAAATTATTAGGATATTCTGTAAATTTTCTTATTTTACTGCACATTTAACCACGTCAAGGTTGCATTTAATTTACCCTTGAAATTATCCTGAAACTAAAACACAGATTCTCAAGATGTACTCGTTTTACTGTAGACCACTTATTCTCATTCTAAGCAGAATTAAAATTATAAATTTTAATAACACTGATGGTAAAATTGTATTAAATTTTTGGATTAAAGTGATACTTAAAGTATAAATGATCAGTAATTAAGAAATGTGTAAGACATTAACGGATTTTTAGCTTACACTAAAAATTATATAGATAGTATTGTATATACTCGTGGGAATGCACCGTTATGTTCTGTAAGATTTATAAATTTAGAGAACTCAGAGAGTGAAAAATTCTACTTAGGTTCGTCAATCGAAGTAACGGTTGTAATTCATCAGAAAGCGAAGAAAATTTAAATTTATCTCATCTAAATAATGCCGTTTAACTTTTGTAATTGTAGGCTTTCCCATATTTTACGATAACGACGCGTACGTTATTCTAAGCCTTTCGTTTCCGATTGGAAAAAGTTCGTTCAACTAAAGTGTACAATGCCGTGTATAGTATTAACATAATATCTAAAAGGAACAGTAGAGAAGGAAAATTAATTGTGTTTAGAAATTAATGGTAGAACGCATCAAGATATATGAATTTTAGGCTAGATTATAAAAATATTTTTAAATTAGAATTATTTGAGTTGTGTTAAACTTTTCAGACGACTATCAAAGTTAGTAATTTTTACATCTATCAGGTTTTTTTTGTTGGTTTTGAGTTAAACTCAAAATCAACTAAATTCAAGCTGAGCCAAAAGCAGCGTCAAGTAACTGGACATACACACACAAAGAAAGCTTTACTGGCACAGAAGAGAAATGCACTCAGGGAGGAACCGAACCAGCACCGCGCCCATAACTCGCAGGTTGCTAGCGTAGTGGCAATCTTACTGAGCCACGGCGATACTGCATCTGTCAGGGAAAATAATGTAATCAAAGTACTAGCCTCTTTTTGGTTATGGATGATACAATAGTGAAACCGTTTTGAAATAATGTAGTTATTTCTGTATAAATAAAATTTTTAAAAACAATAGAAATCTATTACTAAAATTAGTTATTTTAATACACTACTTTTAATTGTCTCATTTTAATTAAGGAATAACTGAAAGGAGAAAGTAATGAAAGATTATTATAACTAATGTTTTCTGGGAAAACTTAATAAGTCATATTTAAAAAAAATAATTCCGAACATATCTTATTAAATTTATTTTCTGAATTGAAAAATATGGGCTCCGAAAAATATAACGTTGAACTTAAAAGTATAATTTATTAGCAAAACTATGTCTGGATTTGGGAGGACATGATTCTAAGCATTTATTTAAAAATTAAATTACAAATTTCCCCAAGCTGTAAGGGATAAATTTTTCAAAGCACACACAAAAGATGATTACTTAAGGTATTACTGCAAAAAATATTTTTGTTAACATTATTTAGACTAGAATAAAAGATTATTGGTTACTGGTGTATTCAAATAATGTACTTACTTTTAAATTCTTTTCAAATCTTTAAATTAGTTTATTCAGGAAGAAAATAAGGAAGTTGATGTTGGCATATCAACACCTCTCGCTGTAATTTATTTTTTGAAGCCTTCTATAATTTTTATGCTAACTTAATGTAATTTAAATAAGAACAATATATTAAAATTAATTGAATTTTTAATTTTTTAAATTTCGCTAAAATATTCCATATATTAATAGAGCCGTTCAAGAAGCATATCTATGAATATTTTATGCAAGTTTAAGGAAAAATTATTGGCAAGAGGATTTTGTTTAAGTAAACACTACAAAATATTTGTGATGGCTACGAGGAACATTTGAAAAAAATATACAAATAGCCTTAAATAATTTTAAAAGTTTGATGAATAGAGCCTCGTAAATTCGAAGTAAATTGTTGAATTTAGTTAAATAAAACTTAGTAAATACTTCTGATTAAAACTAAGTTTTAATAGGTATGGTTAGAGCTAGTCACAAACTTTATTTTTACAATATCTAATATATTTTCCTTTGAATGCTTACTTAGATTCAGTGTTGTAGCATTTAATAATCATACATAGTTTACATTTAGCAATCATACAACATTTTGGGTTGAGGGTATTATAATATAACATTAGAACTGAAATTTATAGCAATAACTCTCAAATTACATTCCTGAATATAAATGTATATCCAATTAAATTCAGGGTACATTACAAATTCTAAGGTAAACTAATTGGTTAGATATTCATATAGTTATGTCAGAAGGATTGTACAAATATTTCTTCCAAAACTGAACATAGTGCTCCGTTTCATGTTTATTTACATAATTATAAAGTTAGTATAGCAAAGATGTACGAGGGTCGTTTAATAAGTATGGTAAAAAAGCAAGTTAAACACCGGCTTTTCTTTGGAAAAACTCGATTTTATTTCTCAACATATAGTCCCTATTGAACTACACCACTTGATTCAGCAACTTTCTAATTTTTTCATCCGGTCTGAAAAGTAGCTTTTGTCAAAGGCTACAAAATATGCATTGACAACGGCAATGACATCTTTATTCGACGAGAATTTTTTCCCAAGGGAACAAATTTTTAAATTTGGGAATAAGAAGTCGCACAGGGTGAAGTCCGGAGAATAAGGTGAATGAGGAATCGATTCGAAGCATAATTTCTGTAATTTTGCCTTTATGACAATGCAATTTTGCCATTGTGGGACAAGGCCAGGTAGTCTAGTGGTAGCGCTTCGCGCTGTCACAAGCGCTACCACTCTACAGATCCGGGGTTCGATCCTTGAGCTGGGCAAGGTCGACTCAGTCTTTCATCCCTTTGAGGGTCGATAAAATGAGTATCAAGCGTGCTCGGGAACTAAACACTGGGGTTCCCGCGTCAGGCCGACAACCTGACAGGGAAAAAAATGCCACTCGGCAACCCAGGTCTCCAAGGTCTCGTAAGCGGGATGGGCACCGCTGGTCATGGTTCTTCGAGGACGTAGCACCATGGAGTTTAGTTTAGACATTGTAGGACGGCACATTGTCCTGGAGAAAGAGCACTTTTTGGTAAGATAATCTTGGCCGGTTTTGTTTGTTTTTCTTTCAAAAGGGTCCAATACCGTTGCACAATAAGCTCTTGCTATTGTTTTCCCCTTCTCTAAGTAGTCGATTAGGATAATTCCTGGGTATCCCAAAAGAGAGTCTTCTTAGCGGTTTTCGCCTTCTTTTACCACTCGCTGCCCACTGTTTTGACTCCTGTTTAGACTCAGGTGTGTAGTGGTGAACCCATGTTTCACCCACAGTTACGAATCAACGTAAAAAGTCCTGCTGATTGTGGTTAAACATCTGCAAACACTGATTTGAAATGTCCTTTTACTTGAGTTTTTTGGTCTATAGTCAACAATCGTGGCACCCATTGTGCGTAGAGCGTTTTCATCTGCAATTTGTCATGCAGGATATTGTGCACACGTTTAGTTGAGATACCTACAGCCTCAGAAATATAGCTCACTTTCACTCGGTTGTCTTCCACAGTGATATCATGGAATTTTTCAATGATATCCGTTATGGTGACTTCAACTGGCCTCCAGAGAGCGCTTTATCTTTTGTGCATGCATGGTCCCGTTTGAGTTCATTTATCCAGAAATACACCATCATAAATACTGGTGCAGTGTCCCCATAAACTGTATGCAACTTCTATTTGATCTGGGAGGCTGTCCGCTTCTTTAATTAAAAATATTTTATCACTGCACGGAACTCATTTGTTTTCATTTTTGTGGTAGCTGTTACAATGCTAGTTTCAAACGTCTGTAGAACGCGAATAAAGCGTCTCTTCTGGTTGAAATTTGGCATGAGCTAATTTGTAGAGTTACACCCTCCAGTCACCAAATTTATTGTTGCACATCTCATGGAAATTTACCAAACGACCCTTGTTCGTGATAAAAGTAATTTCCGTTAAACTTGTTTACCTTACTTGAAGGTTTAAGTAACGCAAACATTTATTACGGAATTATGGTCTTTTAATATCAAAGTGCTCAATATAATTTTTTATGATCAGATAAAAATAACCTTTGGAAACGTAGATTACATCACGATTTTTAAATTGTTTGCATATAACAATCCTTTCATCGTATTTTTATAGCAATGTCAACTTTCCATTTCAAGCATAAGCTCTCATAGAAATTACTTAACATAAAATATATCAAGGTTAATTAAGCAATTAAATTTAGTAAATTAAAGATAAACACAATGGAGGGCGCTTACAGGCCCGTAACAATTTGGGGATAAGTCAGTGTTGGATCGGAATGAAATTAAGCATGCGTGATGTGCATGAAAAGATAAAGATGTAATTACAATATCAAACCTAGAGGATTCTTTATTATTGAAGAATTAAATTAGAAGTAAATTAGTTAGTTATGAATTCCCCTCTGGCGGTGATACGTGCCGATATACGGCGTGGCATGGAGTCAAACCTAAGCTAAATCCTTAAGCATCGTGTGGAAAATTTTACCAAACACTCCACAACTGCTTGTCCAGATCCCTTGCAATCAGGGATTGGTACAATTGAAGGCCATAGATACTCAATAGGAGACAGATATGGAAATCTTGCTTGCCGAAGAAGGATTTAAACACCACGGATGCATTCTTGTGTGAGGTAAGCCTTGTGTGCTGGGACGTTATCTAACTGGTAAATAGCCCCTTGGACATGTGACATGAAAGGCCAAACAGATTGTAGGATTTTGTGGACGTATCGTTGTGATATCACACTACCTCGTACCACTACTAGAGGGGAGCAGTTGTCGGAAGAGATGGCTCCTCATACCATTGCAGTAGGAGTTACGTCGTTTGCAGCTTGATAGAAACTGGGAATGACTACGTAGCATCGTCGGCTGTGTTTAGAGTGATGCCGAGCACGAGAGTAGTGAACAGAAATAGTATGACAGACATCATGTTTAGTGACCAATCCCGCTTTTGCTTTGGGGCAGATTCGCGTGTGACTGACACCTGCCGCCAGCGCTACCATTTACAGTTTACTGTCGAGAGCCATACCGCTGTAACTCCTAGTGTAATAGTTTGAGGAAAATCAGTCAGCGACTCGGTAATGTCATGAAGCTTAGCCGAAAACAAATAATAATTTCTAAACTGATACTGCAGTTGTAGGAACTTCAACATACTTCTCTCGTTAGTTTCGTTTTTAGGGTTGATGCGTCAATTTAGTTCCCTTTCATTAAACTGAACTAAGTTGCTTGAAAAAGCACAGTTCTCCACAAATACAAAATTTGGCCTCGAAGTTTTAAGTCATGTTGATACGTACAGATTTGGGATGTATGGAAATTAATATATTTTTTACATTTTATATTTAGGATTATTGATCCAAAAAGGAAAGTTTCTGATGCACAATGACTTCAATTAGACAGGAATTTAAAATAAATAATGGCATATCTTAATATATCCTTCATAAAGAAAAAGTTAACTATTGCGAACTGTCTAAAATAAGTTCCTATATGTCATTAATCGAAGAACATTCGTACAACCAAAATTAATATCCATAGATTGAAACGGCATCCTTAATAGTGTCAATAAGAACCATACATTCAAGTTATTAATCCATTTACGTTATTTAAAAAGTTTCCTGGGATTAGTGAGGTAAGCGAAATATTTCTGAAAAATTTCTTGCGTTCCTAATATTAGTCACTATAGGGGAATTATAAGTAATTTAGGTAGGTAGGTAGTTAATTAACATCGCACTGGAGCAAAACAATGGTCTATTGGCGATATAAGTAATTTGAAGTATTAGTCAGTGCAAAATATAATTCTTGTCAGTTATTATTGATTAAGAAAAAATTTCGCACTTGAGTAAGAAATTGATAAAAACAGATACACTTAAACTTTTGTATATACACATGTGAACTTCTTATGTATCCATATTTACAGTAAATGTTCTATATTATGCTAAGGACCCTTTAAATTGGAAAATAATGAAGTCCTCTTAGATTTCTGAAAGGAAACAGAAAATAATTTGGAAAGAAATTACAAAAGAAGCTTCATTAAAAATATATTTGGACAACATTTTTAATTTTCGCAAAAAATCGAATCGAATAAATGTAATGCAAAAATATGTTTGGCTGATACAATAAAAATATAATTTAAATGATTCAAAAAGTACGGTATCAATTAGCAAAGTGAAAAAATGAAAAGTACAATAGGAACCCATTTTGAAGGGTTTTTATGCAATTTTTGAGATTCACGCAATTAAGGTTTAAATGAGAATATATTTAATGAGTTACATATTTCTTTGCGAACTGAACGAATTTACTCACGTGGCTCTAAAGTAGGAAGACAGAATCCAGTTTTTTCTACTTTTTTATTCATTTGTTCATTTTCTTAAAAAGAGAGTCCATCCAATGTAACAAGATGGAACAATATTTTATAAATTCAACATTTCTTCGCATAAAGTATCTTTGAATGATACATTTTCAAGTAGAATAAACTTCAAATAATTTTAAAATAATTCCTCGTACATAGTGACTGGTTAAATTAATGAGATTTGATAACGAAACATTTTTCAGATTATCAATATATTGTTCAAAGTAGTCAATGTCTGGTTAAAAATTCACAAAATATGACATCTGGGTGATTTAGATGTATTGTGTTCTGGGTGATATCAATATAGCATGCGTTTCAACACATCAAGTGGTTTTGACTAGACATCTCATCCATCAAAATCTGACCAGTTTTTCTAATGATAGATATCTCGTCAAAAAGATATTGTCAAGTTTTCGGTGATGAGAAGATCAAGATCTGGTCTCAGTTTTCTTCTAATGACGAGATATCTCATCCATCAAGATCTGATCACTTTTAATCTAATGACGAGATACACTGTCGAGACAACCACCAAGAGGGTTAATAAATATGGTATGTAATCATTGCCACCTGATGTAGAGTGGCTTGAAGCAAATAATCAATGTTTATTACGTTATATTGATAAAAAATAGGTTGATTTTTGTTTAATTATTTAATCGAATTATTTTATTTAATCAAATTATTTAAAGTGCAATCGATTAAAATTTAATATCGAAAGCGTTACTTATACGAGTATTTTTTGGCGTTAACTTTTTATTATGTGTCAGGGATAAAATATTTAAAATAAATTTGAACCTGATGAAAATCAATGTTCTACAATTATAAATTTATTCATGCATTTAGATTCCGCTAGTTTAAACTATTACTGCAGAATACAAACTAGAAGGGACATAACCTGGCAAATACTTATCGATTAAACATACCCATAATTTTTGTGTTTGGAACAAAATCCACACGCGATGAGATATCCCGTTTGTTTAATAGCCAATTTCAAGCTAATGAAAGAAAAATCTGCTATCCAGGTTCAAAATCTATTCATGGAAATGCTTCACGCACTTCCACGTTATCTTTATAAGAGATGAAAAATGTATGAAAACTATCATTGAAGTATAAGGACAGTTTGTGTATTTTGGACAACTAAACTTTTATACCAATTAAATCCTGTTGAGGTGAACTCTACCAAATAATGTTCTTTCAGAAATACGTTCTATACAAAATAAATCAACCATCACTGGTAAACTTTATAAACTTATGAAAACTTTCGTAGGAAAATAATAAAAACTGCAAAATGTACGTGCATGTAATTTGGACCGTAAGCATGAAGTTTAATGAGTTCGTTGAGTAATTTGAACTTAAATATAAAATAGTCAATAAAGCCTTAAAATATTTCTTTATTTAACCTCACTCATCCGAGGACAAGTGGGAAATATTTGTACAATAATTGCTTCCAATTTTCGTTTTCAAAATTAAAGAAATTTTAGAATTTTTCTATCACGGTTGGAGAACTAAGACGATTCGCTTGTAGTATAATGCGATTCCAACTGTAGAAGGCTATTTATGATGTTCTCCATAGCTGATATAGTTTCTTCATGTTGTATAAGATCATTCATCGGTATCTTTCTGTAGTTATTGAGAAATCTTGATCACCTCTATCCAAAAGCTGCAATTGAAGATTGTATGTTCGACAATATCATATATTTTTCTACACTTCATTTTATTATTTAATTACTTTTGAATAAATATTAAGAAGATTTGTAGTCGTTTTAATTACCATAACTCGTAACTATTACTATTAATTGATATTTTTCATTGGTTATTGAGAAATCTTAATCTTTGTCCAAAAGCTGCAATAGAAGATTGTATGTTCGACAATACCATCGATTTCTCTACACTTCATTTTATTATTTAAATTACTTTTCAATGGTGAGGAGATTTGGAGTAATTTCAATTACTATATACTGCTTTTAATTTAAAATCTACAATATTTTGAAACTTGAATTAAGAAATGAAGGTTTCCAGGAATCATTTCTTCCATCCTCCATATTTTGCATTATCTAAATGGAGTCCATTTTACAAACTGATCAATATCAAAAGCAATACCACTTGTTCTGACTTTGCTGTGCAGAAAATAATTAAGACATATCTATTCGCAATAAAAATAAGACTTCCCGAGATCCTTCCCCCAAGCAAAATCGCTCTAAAATAACTCCTAGTTTCTCTCAGCCGACTTCGAATTCAATACAAAAAATCTTGCTCATAAAATAAACTTACAGGAAATGAATCGGAATGCACGCTGTCAACCTCAAGCCACGTGTTTCATATGCATGCTAGGACACTTGCTCCATGTCGATCCAAATGAGCAATACTAAGCTAATATTAACCTATCAGAGAATGCCTGTTGAAAAGTGAGCTATGAATTGGAAGGTGGATTAGCTCCAAGGTATGACGTCAGCAGCCAATGAGCTTTCATCAAGGAGAACTGGTAATTAATTTTCGCGACAGTTGATTCGTTTTTCAACCTTTTTCTGGAAGGATCGCACTCTTTCCTGTCAAAACAAGAATTTCGACAGCTAATAACTGTGCCCTCCAAGTCACGAATGAACGAACTCTTCACTTGCGAGGAATGTGTCTTAAGGTCTCATGGAAAAGGACACTCATGTTTCCCGCTTCAAAATGAAGTGAGTAGATTAGTCTACCTCCAACAGCCCTAGCGCTTTTTCAATTATTTAAAACTCTCGGTTCGGTCTCGGAATACGGAAAATTCTACGCATTCATTCGAAATGAAGCCCAATTTATATTTGGAATTAGATCTGTAACACCGATTTGGAAAATCTTTGATATTTCTATTTATTAATTTGCCCACATTCCTAAACCTTTCATCTCTTAATCGTGATTGATATAAAGGCTTTGGTGCCTGATTTCCATCCTTCGACCTTTAAGGGGTCCCTTTGACTCAGTGGGTTCACCCGTTGCGCTAGCAACCTGTAGGCGGTGCAGGCTCGATTCTTCCTTGGATGTATTTCTCTCTTCAGTGTCAGTAAAACTTTCCTAGTGCGTGTATGTCCATTACCTGTCTTGTTGTGTATTGTGCCTTGTGCGTGTATTGTTCATTACCTGTCTTGGCCAAATATGGCCTTTGCGCCATAAAATCCAAAACCAACCAACTTCAAACGTTTGCTAGTGATTTCTATAAAAATTTTAAGTTGTGCTCTTAATATTTAATCTACATATAGTGATCATAAGTCTTTAATTTAAAAAAGTCCTTCATTTTATTGCTGTTTTCTTAGGTTTATTCTTTTTCCCCTAAACAGCATTTCTGTCCTTACTTTTTGTTTTGCCTATTTGTTGTACAGTATCTATCTTATCCAATCTCTAGATATCAACGCCAGCGTATTATCCCTATCCCTTCTCCCTACCATTAATCACTAGCGTGACTAGTGAACATAAAGTCAGGGGTGTTGTGACGTTTGGAGATTAAGTTGGGCATTTTTACTCTGCCGTGTATTTGGATCTGTGTTTTTTCTTTATTCGTTAATAATTTGTCATACAAGGGGTTAGTTTTTAAATATTATTTTGAGCAAGCATGGCTAATTTATTCAGTTTACTGTAACAATTGCTTATAGTTTATTAACATTCTGCAGATGATAAACCACTATGTTGTTTATGTATTGATTCACTTTTAGAGATTCATGGTCTGGACATCTAAAAATCGATGTTCAGTAAAACAGAAGAAACAATTTTCTTTCTTCAAAATTAGAATATCGGACAGTGATAACAAGTGCGAAAAGTGTGCTACCAATCTTAGTACATGAAGCGAATAAGTAAATACACATTTATGGATACTAAATTACAAATAATTTTAAATTAGGGCTTCTACGAGTAAATAGACACACATTTTGTCAAACTTCCTAAGTATAAGAAGAATATTTTATGTAAATGCGAGAGTCTGTACTAGAAGATGTAGTGTCCTATGAAAGATAATCACTCATTTCAACCTAACGGTTGTAGGTCAAAGTTAATCAATAAATCTTCAGGAAAATAGTCTTGTCAAAACAAAAATGGAAACGATCATTTACAACGTTCTTGACACATAATCTGTTTTATTGATTAAAACCAATTTATGCACAAAAAATTGTGAATAAAATATTCAAATTGTCCCAATTATGGAGAAGCATATTGGTCTGGTTAGTATAAGATAATTCTTGGTCAGCATTTTTATCCAATCGAGATGCTAAATCAATCATTTAGATTTACAGCGAATCTAAGGTAAGAAAATTCTAACACACATTTTAACAACTTACTGATTTTAATAAGATTTTTATTGAAACATCACATGCATTATAGTTGAAGCTGAAAGTTTTGTACTTTTCCGAGAAGGTAAACAATATTTTCATTAATTTTTTGCCTGAATAAATTCATTTGAAGCTCGCACAGTAGATGCTTAGAAGCATTGATGTATAATGTCTTTCATTGGGACTCAATTAGATTAGAAACAAAGGAGATAAATTTATCTATACTTTCACATCTCGACTAATTTCAGAGTTGAAAAATTGAAACAACTATGATAATATATAAGCTATGTAGGAAGCAACCGAATGTAGCAAAAATAGGATTTAAATTTTCATAACCACATATTAAAACTTGCGTCTTAGAATATCTTCACGAAATTTCTATTGATTTAAATTTCTAGCGATTTAATTAAATAGAAAAGCTCACGTGATTGAACAATTCCCAAAAGTTTGCATTGATAAGAGATACGAAAATCGTTTACAATTTAGCAAATACTTTGAAGTTGAGATATATAGATTTAATTTATTAATTTCATTACGCTTGAATTTATTATTTAAATCACACGGAGGGGGACATATCTTTTGTTGAAAACAAAGCATTCAAATGGTCCTTCTGCAATAATGGTCTTTCCACAGAAGTCAAGAAAAGATATATCAAGGTACAGAAATATACATAATGACGAATTGTAATCTTAGAAGAATATCAATAAATGAATTAGTATCGTGATGTCAACTTGGGCAAAATTATTTGGTTCATTTACAAGTATCCAATTACTTCTATGCACATTTTAGGGATTGCATGATTTTATTTATTCATCTCAATTATTACTTATACACTTTATGTATAACTTTTAATTGTAGAAACATACTAGGTTGCAGTACAATTTTCTCTTCAGATTTCTTAAGGCCTTCCCTTAGATTGGGTCCTAGTACCATGGTACAAGCGAGAATTCACATATCGAGGGGGCCGTATCCATACACAATAGTCAAACATGTGAAAATATTTCATGAGTAGAGTAAATCCTCAATCATTCAAAAGCTATGCACACTAATAATAAATTGGCTTTCCGAAGATATTTTTATCTATTTATTTCGTTAGAATAATTACTCATATCGTTTATATTTTTCCGATATTTATTATTCAAGTTCGAGGAATGAACCCCATTCAAAAATTACTTGTGGGAAAAAGAACGTCTCGCCTCTAGGGGTTGGTTCAGGTCATAAACTGTACCTTAGGGGAAAATTAAAAACATGGACCTTAAAACTAGAATCTCGAAAACACATTGGAAGCGAAAATAAACGTAAGGTTCCATTTTCCATTTTGCAATAATTTCAGGTATTCCTATTTGCCTTAAAAAGTCCCGCAGATTATTTTAAGAGCAGGAAACAAGACACAATTTAGCTATGATATGCTTTATTTCAAACTGGCTATTTGTACATACATAAAAAACAAATAATAAATCAACAAATAATAATACCAAATTTGTAAAATAACCAAGAAATAGCAAAGAAAATTATTCCCTATATACGATGTAATTACCTATGGAATTGCATCTTTAAATTTTCTATTTGATAAACAATACACGAATAAGGGATTTCTTTTTAGCTACAGTACAATAAAATTCATTTTAGAAAGGTTGGTTGGTTTTGGGGTTTTATGTCACAAGGGCTATATTTGGCCATACTACGCCAGACACAAGGCATACAATATCAAATAATAGACACACACATGAAAGTTTTACTGACACAGAAGAGAGAAATGCACCCAGGGAGGAATGCACCTGGCAGGAATCAAACCAGCGCCCTCTACAACTCGAAGGTTGCTAGCGGAGCGGACATACACACTGGACACGACGGTCCCATTTTAGAAGGGAGAGTTTGTTTTTTGAATAGTTTAAAGGGGAAGTAATATTCGATTGATTACTGATTTCAAGGATTCTTAAAAATGATAGTAAAGGAACATCATCATCTAATCATTTTCGTCTAAAATTTTTTATTTCATGCAATTATTTTAGAAATAACTAGTATTACTTATTATTAGTCATCTGACCATGGTTCAAAATTACGTGGTGTTGTCCTCGATCTTTCGCTTTGGGATTGATCCCGGACCGTCACTAATAGCCCGCTGTGTTGCTCCAGTGTGACGTTAATTAAAATACCTACCTACCTACATATTATTATTAACTCAATCAATTATTTAGTAATGTTACAGGAAATTTCAATCGAATAATTGTGTTTGAAAACTTCCAAATTTTTTAAAGTTACAAATTTTTATATAAAATTTAACAAAGTATTACTAATCACAAGCTACGCAGACAAAAATATACCAATTCTGATCATTGAGGAAACTCGAGAAATTTTTTTGAATATTCTCTCACCATGAGACTTTACTGTATTGATTTTTGAAAATTTACAGACATTATTATAAACTAGAACATGAGTTTTTATAGTAAGAATGAATCCTTATTACATAAAACAACTGTACAATTGTTACTGTATTTTTGGCATTTTTTCGCACACTAATATTCCATCGGACAATTTCAAAGTAAAATAAAAACGCAACACTAATCTCAGTAATTCAATACATACCCTTATAATCGATGTTACATGAAATAGTACATCAAAATAAAACATTTGATTACATAAACATTAAACAACATAATTAAATCACAATTACTTGATTACCGAAACAGTACATATCATTTGAAATAATGCTAACTACACAAAAACAGATGAGCAATGGATTGATTAGATTGCAAACAAAGTGATAAAGTTTCCTCAATGCGCTTAAATAATCGTGATTTTTCACGTTACAGAAATTAAAATGGCAACCTTAGCTTAGAAATAGAAGCGTCGAGTACCCAGTGTATAAAATTTGAGTCTGCGAAGAATCCAAGCCAGTGCTCAGTAATTCAATACATACCCTTATAATCGATGTTACACGAAACAGCACATCAAAACGAAACACTGAATTACATAAACATTAAATAACAGAATTAAATAAAAATTACATGGTTACCGAAACAGTACATAAAATTTGAAATAAAAATTCTAGCGTCTCCCGACATCTAACGTGATATGCTTAGTTACACAAAAAACAGATGCACAATGAATCGATAGGATTGCAAACAAAGTGATAAAGTTTCCTTCAAAGCGCTTAAATACTCGTGATTTGCCATGTTATATAAATTAAAACCACAATCTTAGCTTAGAAATAGAAGCGTCGAGTATATACCCAGTGTATAAAATGCGAGTAGGTAGTCTGCGAAGAATCCAAGCCAGTGCGAGAAAGCGAGTCTGGAGCGGAAGTCCTCCAGAGCAGTCTTGAGCAGAACTCGGTCGCCAGCTGGTGCCAATTATAGGATAATGAGAGAAGGAAGGAAACTCGTCACGTTCCAGATGATATGCTTCCGAATAAACCATCATTAGAGATAACTGGACGGAACACAATCTTGTGTCGAAATAACGAAATAGTGTGAACAATGCTGCACGCTAACCACAATAAAAGCAATCCCATTGAGAACGAGCGTCGATAAGTGAAAAAGGTGATTGTTCTCTTAGATATTTAGATTTTTAAGCAATTCAATGACATAGTGCAGCATAAAGGTTTTATCTGGTGTGAAATGCATAACCACTGTAAAAGCAATGCCACTGAAACCATTAAAATACTACATCAATAATAGACAAGGGTAGGTAGGTAGGTATATCAATTAACGTCGCACTTGAGCAATAGATCGGGCCATTGGCGACGGTCCGGGATCAACCCCCGAAGTTAAAAGTTAGACTTATTCATGGTCATATTGCATGCGCAGATTCCAAAAATGGCATCGATTTGGGCCTTTAGCTCTAGTTTTAGATGTGGTGAACAGTCTGAAATGCAACTGATGAAACTATCTTACAGTTTGTCCGTTTTACAAGATTGTGTAGTCACTCTTTTTGTCACCCCTTTGAACTAAATTTTGTAAAAAAATTCATAATTAAAACACAACTATGAGAATTTCCCAAACCAATGCAAACAAAAAAAATTGAAACTTATTCTGTTTAGTTCTGTAAGCCTCAAAAGAAGAATTCACTTCTCTAAGCTTATCGGTAACAAGCTAAGCAGCAGAGTAAATATATCTTTACCTAGTATTGTTCCTAAATGAAGATACGTGCTATTTCAAAATATTTAATTAAAAAAGAATCAAAGTAACAAAAGAATGTGTTCAATATGATGTAAAAGTGTGTGTTAATGCTGCTGACGAGTTAAGCATGACATTAAGTTAGAGTATGCAGTCTTTAAAATGCAATGCTCTTTCAAATCAGTATAAAACAGAATTCTCAGAAATGATAGAAATGTTAGGAAAATGCAAATTTGTGAAAAGAATTCCCTGAAATCTTTTAAATTATTCATTATATTTCAGAGCTGAGCAAAATTCCTTCACATAATTTTTCTAACTTATTAAAACAGTTTTTCCTATTATTAGAAGAAAGCAAAATATTGAAAAAATTTCGAATTCCCTATTTTTCAACGAGTTAGTTTGAAATCATTTTCGACTCTACAATTTCTAAAGAATTCTCTGTTTTGTTTGTTCTTGTATTTTATTAGATACCCATTTTTAGATGTTTTGAATTCCATTTCTTAATAAAAATCGTTGTTACAATTGAATGTTTTGTGTTCTCTGTGATCCTCGGTTTTATATACTTGCTTTGTTTCATTTGCACTGAATAGATTCTAGGTAAGTTTAATTTTTACTTTCATCTGTGAATTGCATTGTCCTGCGAAGATATTGCGTTTCAAAATATATGTGGGGTATAATTCAAATATGCCCTGATTTAAAAATCTAATTAGATTCTGAGTACTCGAAAAGAATTTGCGCAATTTTACATTTTGTATATAACTGTGGAATGTCGTTTTTAATATTGAAAGCTATGCATGCGGCACTTCTAATGTGATATCTTGCTTGAACAAATAAACGCGAGATTTTTCAATTTAGTTTTAATGCAGAAACAAAGTAGTATTGAGCCGAACACATTTTCTATCTTCGTATTTCGCTGCATTTGATGTTGGTTGTTCTGTGGTTTTGTAGCCCAAGTCTATTTGGCCAAGCGCCAAATACAAGACAAACAACTTCAAGTAATGCCATGCAAGGAAAAAGGGGATTGGGGAATAGAATGAAAGCAGAAAAACATCACTTGGGTATCCCGTGACTGCGACACCCGTGTTTATTAAAGACAGTAAACCACATGGGGAAAGTAAGATCACTGGAGTACCTAGGGTCCGTGAAGCCTACATAGGGTCCATACACACCTAAAGGAGATGTGCCCCTGAGGGCTCTACATTTAAGGTCTGCTTTGTGATTATATTGTTTTTGTTGATTATAATGGCAAGTTCTAATTTGCACACGAGAAAAGTGTATGAGCAAACAGAACAGTTTTGGTACAGATGTGGATTTTTTACGATAAAGTAAAATAAGAAGGAATGTTATACAGTTATTCAAGAGTTTTTATCTGACGTGCTTTAATATAAAATCAGATCAGGTCAAAAATTATGCTCTACATATCGTGTAGAACTGACGCAAAAATTCTACTTCGATGAAGCAAGGTGATCCAAGGTACACTCATGTCCAAAATTATCTTTACATGCATGAAATCACGGATTTCTCACAAGCTGTAAACTATAATCTTATGAACTTGCGTGAAATGATACATAACATCATAACACATAAATAGAAAGGAAAAAAATTAAGAGCACTGCATATGACATAAAACTGTAGCATGAAAAATTAAAAATGGCAATAATATGTGACAAGGAGAGTTAAAAAAAAGAATAACTCAGAAAAAATTAAGGCTTATGAATTTAATATGGAATGTGATCTCCCCTGATGTGTACACACATATCACAACGTGTTTTAATGCTGGAAATAATGTTGTTAACCCCAGTTTGAGGAATTAAGTTCCACTCCTCCAGCAATGCGGTCTTCAGGGCATTTATATCTCTAGGAGGAGGTTGTACCCATGCAACTGCTTTTCCAAGGTAGTCTCATAAGTTCTCTATCGGGTTCAGATCAGGAGATTTTGCTGGCCACGGTATTCGCTCAATGGCTTCACTTTCAAGGAATTCGTCAACGAGGTTTTCTCGATGTGGACGAGCATTATCGTCCATAAATAAAAAGTCAGATCCATATGCACCTCTGAAAAGTCTTACATAAGGTTTTAAGATCTCATCCCGATATCTCTGGCCGGTCGCAGATCCGCTGTTGAAAACGTGTAGGGGCTACGTCCATCGATCATCATTCCTCCCCATACCATCACACCTGCACTACCGAAACGGTCACGTTCCATAATGTTTGAAGGAAGATTTCGCTTTCCTGTAGATGTAAACACGTTTAGAATCAGATGTTAAACTAAACCTCGACTTATCAATAAAGAGAACATGGGTCCACTGGTGTTCACTCCAGTTCTGATGTTCTTTGCACCAATTAAAGCGATCTCTCTTTTGTCGCGAAGACAGTGAAACACATACCCTTGGCTTTCTGGCATAAAGGCCTTTTTCATTAAGCCTTCTGTATGCAGTTTACTGTGATACGACAGTTCCAGTGGCGGCTGCAACCTCTGAACTTAACTGCCGAGCAATAGACTTCCTGTTACGATGGGCAGTTATTGCCAGATATCGATCTTGATAAGCAGTTGTTATTCGTTTACGACCTTGTCCCCAGGCCTTCTTACAACAGTTACAGAGTTCTGAAGTTGTATCCATAGCATAAAGACTGTCTGTCTTGAAATATTCACACATCTCACTGCTTCCATAACTGTCTGACCTGCTTCTAAACTGCCGATGGTTCGCCACTTCACAGATTCTTCCAAATGATACTTCGGAGCCATAACAAACCGTTTTGAGTCCTTACGCACTGAAATCAAACGCTGTATTGCAGAAATTCACTCAGATATTCACTTTGCGCAAAGCGCTTGATTCACCGTCGGATGACGTAACG
The DNA here is from genome assembly GCA_933210815.1 of Meta bourneti. NCBI lineage: Eukaryota > Metazoa > Arthropoda > Arachnida > Araneae > Tetragnathidae > Meta > Meta bourneti. The sequence continues at coordinate 29,230,813 of OW119934.1, forward strand.
CCTTGATTTGCATATCAAAAACCGTTTGATAACTTTTGATTGGATAATGCTAATTAGGTTTGTCTTTCACACATTCCCTGTAAAAATGGATTACATCGATTGGATATTTCATGGAATATCATTCTTTTTGGGTATGTAAAGATAAATTTTGACATGAGTGTACAATGGTACAAGAGAGGATGCATCAAACTCCCATGCTTTTGTAGGAATGGAACTGTAGGGTCAAACATAGACAATGAACACTTCGAAATTTGCTCGAAAACTGTTCAGTCAACAACAAAATTTAGCCAAATTCCTATATAATAGACGTACAAATATTTTGTTGCTCCGTTTCACTCATGAAACCAGGGGAAACGTAACATTTTGTGAAGTGTTTGGTAAAAGTTGCCTCTGTGATATCAGTTTTTCAAACAATTCAATTCTTGTCATGAAAAATTGAGATGAATTTTTGACTGTCCATAGATTCACTAACTCACTCAGGATTCAAAAAGATCTCGAATGACTCCGAGCTTCAGTCTTGTAACTTTTGCAACGGTGTCATTAACATGTTTCTGGGTAATATCAAAAGGAACTAATACGACCAGAGATAGTAAAAAACATTCTGGCTAAGTTCCAGGCAATCAGATGTGAAATGAACTTGAGTTTACACTTTCTGCTCTCTCAGTCCGACTGTGTGTTGTGTGTGTTTTCCAATACATATTTCCATATATAATTTCATAAAGTTGTATAGGAGAGGGAAAGGTGGTATACCAGAGTAGATTGGACGTTTCCATGATGACTGACTACAGTTGGTGTCTTTTAGGTAGGTAGGTTAATTAATGTCGCACTGGGGAGCAACACAACGGGCTATTGGTGACGGCGTATAAAGCCAGTAGGGAAAAATCCGAGGACAACACCACGCAATTTTGAACCACGGTCAGATGACGAGGTCACACCTGAGCTGGCACCCCACTCTCCTAAATTCCACACCGCGCCAGCGTGAGGACATTTGAGGCCATGCCAGATTTAACGTGCACCACGGTCTTTGGTTGGATTCGAACTCGCAACCGGTGTCTATTAGGAGATTCGTAGTCACCTGGCCCACAAACGCTAGTGATCTCAGAGCTTATTTGCAACAACAAAACTGGAATTCGTTTCCGTAGAAAGTGGGCAATGAATTGTGTAGGTAATAACTGAGAATAAAGAATGTAAGCATATCATCATTCAGTGCAGATTTCACGTGTCTTTTGAAAGTGTTCGAACTCTTTCGACATTCTCCTATAGTTTACGACCGGACACAGTGAGACGAGGTAATTTTCTCAGTCTTCGGAATTTTTCAAATTATGGTTTGAATCAAACAATAGCACGTCACTGGAAGACCCTTCAAATAAATCACCAACAAAAGCTTGTGTACAGTGGGAGTAGAAGTAACATACGTGGGTGCACTTACGCAATACACAGCTTGAGTAACTGACCATTGTCTAGAGGAATCGTTTCCTCTTCTGGTTTCGGAGGTATCTAGAGGAACAAAACATTCATGGTTACCTTCATGAATCGTCATTGTTTTTGCATTTCACTCATAAAAATCGTCATTCTGAAATCATTATAAATGTTTTCCGAAATTGAGACCCCATTTTCATTTTCCCAATCACCATTTCGGACTGTTTCATCACTCAAGTGTAATTTTCACCCACTCCTACACTTCTGTTGAAATGACCCTTCTTCGTGACACTCGTAAGAAGTAATTCTTCGCAATAGCGGAGTGTATTACGATATATTTAAAATAAATATCTGATTTTGCCATTTGAAATAAAAATATGCGCTTCAACCAATTAGGGGGACAATTTCACTTTAGAGATACAGTTAACTATGAAACTATTTTTAATTACATAATTAATATTAGACATTCCTGTGTTGTATGTTTAATGTTCATGCATCTGACTACGCTAAAAAGTCGATTTTTGACTAAAGTTTTGTTTCATTTTATTCCATATTCTTAATATTTGAATAGAAGCGGATATAAAGCAATTTGAATAGATCTTGACAGCTGTTGTTTTACTCGTTTTCAAATTTTTAAATGCATTTTCCCTGATTTTGAGCGAAATGTTTGCACGAGAAACGAGATAACTAAAAACGTTCTATATACTTACGAATGAAAATTGGAGTACTGATTTTTATATTTGTTTTGGAGAGCCTGAACTTGGACATAAGAGTTATCTTAAACGAAAACCTTTTAGAGAGATTTCAGTGTTGTAGCTGAAGGAAAAATTTCAAAAATTCATGTTTTCTTCTACGTTTTTCCCAATATCTCATGAGTGGAAAGGAATATTGCATATCTTTTAGTTCAGACCTTAGTTCATATATTTAGGAGACTGAAATTTTAGGCAAATGTACTCATAAGTTTTTCAGTTGTAAAGTTTTTCGTAAACGTCATTTCTTTTACCTAAATTTTTCAATTTTTAAATAAATTGTGATTTTTTTTATTTTATAATGTTTTTATAAGTTGCTTTACTTGAAAGAGAAAAAATAGTATAATCTAAACACTTAAAAATGTACTCCGAAAGTAGTCAGATACCTTAAATGATTTGTAAAGATATATAATAATCACATTTACGCATCTTTACCTATTGAGTACTTTCAATCACGAGCTATTTCACTGTAGAAAATAGCTAATTGTTAAAATTAAACTAGTGTAGAACTTGCAAAATAAAGTAACAGAGATTTTGTTCCCATTCATTAATTCTGAGTTCTTGAAATATTCTACTCTAAAGTCTAATGGAAAGAAGACCTTCACCATCACCGAAAAAATTCTGATGAGTTCAGATATTTAATTTCATAATCTTACAAGAAAATCACGTAATCTAGTTTGTATGCAATATTAAACTTCAATTTAAAGCATATAATGAAATACTAACTGGAACAAGGGCCTCAAAGTTTGCCTATCATAAATATTCATTTAGTATTTCCCGTAATTGTAGAAATTTCCATTTTTGACGAGAACTAATCTTTCGTTTAGTTTGTTAGTGTATACAACGAACGAACCATATTTTATGTTAGTTATCCTTGTCCATGCTTATGTAGTTTTCCCAATTAAATTATGTAATGCCATTCGAGAGAAATAGAAGCAACTAGACAGAACTTGATTTCTAAAAGCACAAAATAAACTGGAATCAGTTCTCTTTTAATTAACGCATCATAATCCAGAACAAACTAGCTTTAAATTTTTATCACTGATTTTATATAAGTTTTCAAGTAATATGAGAAACCAAGAACTTTTTTTTCTGTAATTCTCTCTAGATAATTTAAGATACTTAAAATATGTCAAGAGTGAAACCGACTAACTTTTAAACTATAAAATCCTTTTTCCCAGCTTTCTGTGTTTCATGAATACAATTATTTGTAATTAACATAGAGACTTGCCAAACTTTTGAGGTTTTTTATGTATTTAACAATTTTATGCATGCATAAGGATATAGAAGAATAGTTAAATTTTTAAAAATTGACTTTTTTACTGTGTGTTCATAGCGTCTGTTTTAATAATATGTGTGAAAACGTAATAACAGTAGTACTTACAAACACATAAGGTATAAAAAATTAATTACAATAGTACATGGATACACTTCGAGGAACACAAGAGGGAATTACAGGAGTAGGAATTTTAAAATATTGAAATACTTTCTACAAATTTAATTTTTTAATTATTGTTTATGGAAAAAGGATTTCTTTGTTATATATATTTCATGCCTATTGGAATGAGATAGACTAAAACATTTTGTTATCAATGTAAAATCAAAAACAATTGTTGGAAGGGCACTGTCCTCAATTAAGTAAATACTAGAATAATTCAATCTAGAATTGAGTAGTTAGAATAGAAATAAAAACGCTTTAAGGTAAAATAACAATGATACAATTACAAGGGGTTTGGTAGGTGAGCCTATCCACCGATCCAGTTTTTTACCAACACGGTGCCTTATACTTTTAGCAAAAATCATTAATTAATGAAAATTATTATTTTCAATTCTTAATAATTTAACATTTAACCCTCAAGTGGTTTCGACTAGATATCTCGTCCATCAAGATCTGAACAATTTTGTTAATGATGAGATAACCACAAGGAGGGTTAAACTTCCTGGTGGTTATTATCTCAGCGAGGTATTTCGTCATTAGCAAAGCTAACCAGATCTTGATGGACGAGATATCTCGTCATTAGAAGAAAACTGACCAGATCTTGAGCTCGTCAATATTTTGATGAATATATATATCGTCATTAGCAAAGTTATACAAATCTTTATGGACGATATATCTCGTCGAAACCACTTGGAGGTTAATAAGTTTGCAAAATAAAATCAACCAATCCTGCATTCCCAATGAAAATAATTACAAATGGAGCTCGTTTTGGAAATTTTGATACTTGCCCTTAATTATGACTATTTGCCTCAATGGTAATGATGAAATTTTGCTGAATTTTCTATTCAAAATGCAATCCAAAGGGATTCATAATTAGTACTTAAAAATAATTAACTTATATACTTGTAATCCTCTTTTAATTTCACTAAACCCATTTCATTTGATTAATCATTTGATATTTGTCTAACTGGCGTTCATTGTTTAGTAGACAATCCCATTAAAGTTAAATAGTCTTTGTTGCAGTTTGTAGTCTGAGTCTTATTCAGTCAATTTATTTTGCTTTAAATCCAAAAATCTTCTTAAATACCTGCAGTTGTGTAAATTCGAGGCGTAGATCTGTCGATTTCCTTCTCAATCTCTTACAATATACCATTTAAATTCAATACGAGAATCTTAAGAGCCTGTGTTTCAGTTCCTTGTTCTACACAAGCCATCGAGAAGAATAACTACCATTTACCATTCAAATTTAAAATTTATCATCGTTCAACAGACATGAAAATCAAAACATTGATAGTTTTATGTTTACACAATTTATTTTCAAATTATCTCTTTTGGGGACAACACTTATTTGCAGTGTTTTAGTATTTCTTACTTATGTCTTAAAATCTATTCCTATTTTTCTTATATAAAGAAAGGTTATATATTAATTAGTTATTCAATGCCTACCCGATGTAAAAGTTATACAAAGCTGTACCAATACTTACGCATCACGATTTTTTCATTTCTTTAGATTATTCATCGTTTTAAGATATGTAATTTAGAATTCCTTTATTCCTGTATCAATATTTGTTAACGCTTTGTCGCTTTCTTACTCCATAGTTTAAAATCTTTTTACGGAATTTAGTAATTAAATTTACTCTAACTTTAACATTTTGTGGATTTTAAATATATTAATAAATAATTTTGATATTGAAATAAAATGATGTTAATATGCCTAAATATGCAATTTTTAACTATTGTAGAGTTTCAGAATGCAAATAGTAATCATATCGGGAAATTCTGTTCCTGTATATCAATATCTTCATTTGCAATAGTTATAAAAGGAATTTCTTTGTTGCACAAACTTTTTTGTACTTTTTTAGTTGAGAGTAAATGAGCACACTATACATCTATTCAAAAGAAAATTTTCCATATTATGTGATTATTTATACATCAACTTTAAAACTTCGTATATTGGATATACATAATTGAAAGCTAACACTTTAAAAACCTTTATAAAAATAAGTTTGACTTTCAGAATTCAAAAATGTGTCAAAACATAGAAAGAATTAAAACAAAATTAGTAAACCTCTTTAAATTTTAGAATTTAGAAATACATTCTAAAGATTCGTTAGAACATTTATGTTTTGAAGTTTTAGATGCCAGAAAAATCTTACCGGACGTACATATTACTATAAGGATTGGTTCAATAAGTTAGTTCATTCAACAAATAAGCGAGGGATGAAATTTTATAGCTTAGTATTTACCAGCGGATCGATTGGAAGATATTAGAAATGTTAAATTAGCTGCAATTTTCCTTTCAGATACCTTGGGACGCAAATAAACCTGAATAACCTCTCTCTAATAGCTTTCCGTTTGAGGTGCTTAGTAGAAGCTTGTTTGAGGTGCTTAAAGAGAGATGCATCTTGAGGGGCCATACTCAAATGAAAATACAAATAATCTTGATCAGCAAAATTCGTATTTGCTTTCACGACAGTTACATTTATGTTTGCTTGTGGTAGTTATCTGGTCAACCTGAGAAATTTTAAATAAAAAAAAGTATTTGAGTAAGAAAAAATATTATTTAAGGCTGTACAACTGGAATAATTATATCTAGGCGAATATATATAGTTTCATCGTATTGTATTCGGATTCTCTGTATAATAAATAACGATTTTCAAAACAGACGAAGCTCCAAGTTAAATCTGGTAGGTAAGTAGATATTTAATTAGCGTCGCACTGGAATAACACAATGAGCTATTGGCGGCGGTCCGGGATTAATTCCCGAAGGGAAAGATCCGAGAACACCACCACATAATTTTGAACTACGGTCAGATGACGAGGTCACACCTGAGCTGGCACCCCACTCTCCAAACTTCCACACCACGCCACCATGAGGACATTTGAGGCCACGCAAATTTAACGTGCACCAGCCCTCTTTGTTTGAAGGGGTGGGATTATATTGTTTTAAATAAATAAATGCCTAATTTTTAAGTAATACATATTTTAATTGGACACACTTTACCTGTGTATTGGGATAGGAATATGCATTTTGTAAATGTATCATCTCGCAGTAACCATTTTAGGCGTTGCTAGTAAGACTATTAAAATGATTAGTAAGACAAATCCGCAATGAAGGATTTATTTAATTCTATTCGGAAATAAAGTGTTACATTAATCATCACGTGAGCCATTACATCAAACGGGTGAAAGAAATTTCAGGAATAGTTACAGAATAAAACAGGTGTTCTTGATGGGAGCGTTTGGTTTGGTCATTTCTTTGCAAACGAGGCTGATGTTGAGAGACAAATCGGAAGTGCGAGTTTGTTTATTAGAAGAAACGGTTTTCGGAGAAAAGATAGAATAAGGCTCCCCGTACTGGTCTTAAATATTGCACCGAAATAGCTTATTCTTAGCAGAATAAAATGAATTAATTTTGATAGGATTCCTTTTGAATATATGTTAAAACTAATAAAATGTTTATTGTACATTCTTTATTTGAAAACAAAAATGTTTAGCTTGGATTTGTCTGCTTAAGAATTTTTTCAAAATTGAATGGATTAGTCATTCAATGCGGGAATTGCACACACGCACCTCTTTTATTTTGTTTTTATATTTAATAAATATTTTACATTGTACTTCAAAACCATAGATTTTACATTTGTCCGAGATTGGTTTTTGTTAGAGGTACCGTTCGTCGGTGGTATTAGTCAATAATTTGTTTTTAGCATTTGTTGAAAGAATAAGCAAACATGATGTAACTACTACCCAATAGACTTTCGGTTTTTCAAAAGTAAAATATGTAAGTACTAGTTGAATTTACTTTGCAAAGGAGCAACACAACAAGCTATTGGGGGTGATTCGAGACCGAAGGGAAAGATCCGAGAGCAACACCTCGTAATTTTAAGCCACAGTCAGATCGCGAGGTCAACATCTGAGCTGCCACCCCACTCTCTAAACTTCCACAATATGCTCACGTGAGGATATTTGAGGATATTCTCACGTTATAGCTTGCACCAGCCCCCACATACACGACGGTCTTGATTTGGATCGAGTTTTCGAACTCGCAACCCTCCGATTGCTAATCCACGACTCTACCAACTAGAGTACCGCGGAGGCGGAATATTAAAATAATTCGTGACAGTGGATCTTATTTGTGCTCCCATAAAAGCTTTTGTTGATCCTATGTGTATTTTTTAAACTTAGGAACTTAACTCTAAACTGTGAAAACAAAACCGAAACCTCCTTTTTATTTTTCATTGTTCATAATAAAGCAAATTCAAAGGTACCATTCAATAGTGAATAACGTCTTCTATAAATTCATACCCGTAAATCGTCATCTGACCGTGGTTCAAAATTACGTGGTGTTGTCCTCGGATCTTTCCCTTTGGGATTGATCCCGGACCGTCACCAATAGCCCATTGTGTTGCTCCAGTGTGACGTTAATTGAAATACCCCCCCCATACCCGTAAAATTTGCTTAAGGGGTCGTCTTCATATTAAACTGAGCGCAAACTCCATACTTTTCATTAAGACCTAACTTTGACTTTAAATGTCGAATCTACATATATCAGAAGTTAACTGGAGTATCAAATTTCAAGTAATTTGATCCTACCTTTCTGGATTTCAAAATTTAAAATTTGTAGCACCTAATGTTAAATTAGCTACATAGACTTCTATTTATATCTTTCAGAACAATCTCCCGACCATGCTGAAATTTTTTATTGTGCGGCTATTAAGGAATCCGAACGGAATTTACGTAATGTTTCTTTTTTAAATAAAATTTTAGCATGAAAAAAATATAAAATTAATATTCAAAACTTTATGAATAGCAACCTTATATATTTTTCTGGAAATCGATTCAAAAGTACTTCATACACACTAATGCAAAACTCCAGCTCACTTCTCTTAGTATAAGTAAGTCTGCAAAAAAGGGCTAAAATTAATGAATATTAAATATATTATTGGTAGAAAAACTTCCGGGAAAGAGCTGAAATTTTGCATAAGAAATCTTTATGAATCTATTTCCATTGAAATATATCAAGGTTACAATTCCTAATTTTTTCGAATATTAAATTTGTTATTAATATTACATTCTAAAAATTAACTTAAAAAGGTCACGTAATTTATGATACGTCACGTAGGTTCTTTGATAGTAACATAAAAATTTTCAGAGCGATAGGAAGAATATTTTGGAAGATATAAATAAAAATCTGGGAAACTAATTTAGCATTAGGTGTCCCAAATTTCTACACTCATAAATCCAAAAATCACAAAATCGAATGATTTTGAACGAGGTTAAATTTTAATATAAATTTTGAAAATTTGGCTTCAAAATTAGGTATTATAATTGGAAATTATGAAGTTTGTGAGCAATTTAATATGAAGACGACAAGCAAATTTTACGCATATAAATTTATGAGACGTTATTCCCTACTAAATGATACCTTTGCATTAGCTCTGTTATTAATGGTAAAGAGGGGTAGTTCAATTTCCCCAATTGAACATAGTAATAAAACAAGTCATTAAATATTACCATTAACATATTTCAAAATTACTAATTGTTTAATTTTCTATTTCAGATTAATTTTCGCCTTGCTGATACATATTTTCTTTGTGCAAATGTTTCATATTCATCGAACTATGTAGCGCTTCTTAATTCTTATCCTGTGTACTTGGCAACTTTGTAATATCCGTTGCTTATTTGTGGTGCAAATGATAGCTAGATTTGTCTTCTGAGTACTAAGCCTTTTTCGAAGAGTAGGATGGCCTAATAGGGTTATATTCTCAATAGATTACCTGACAATAAATAAGTAAGCTCTAGCTGGCAGTTATTGGATTTTTCTCGGTCGATATCGAGTAGTTTTGCTTGAGAAAGAATTCCCGGTGCGTATGAGTATGACTGCCTTTGGAAGAATCTGATCCAATATGAACGCTGAACCCTGAGCGTTAAAAATGCCCCCCTCCTGATTATTCAATTTTATGAAGAATGAAATGATGCTTTAAAAAATGGGGTGATAAAAGTCATTTTTATGGATATTCAAGAATCCGTTATCGGAAACAATAGATTGTGTCATACTAATTTTAACCCTCAAAGCGTCACGAGATTTCTGAGTAGTACTGAGCACACTTAGCCCTCCTGGTGGTTTCCTCGACGAGAAATCTCACCATTAGAATAAAACTGACGAAATTTTGATGGTCGAGATATCTCGTGATTAAAAGAAAACTGACCATATCTTGATCTCGTCATCATAAAAACAATTGGCAATATCTTGATGACGATATATATCGTCACTAGCAAAATCGGTCACATCTTGATGGACGAGATATTTTGTCAAAACCACTTGGAGGATTAATGACTAAATAGCCACATCTATTAGTTGAAAATATCCTAGGAAAGATTCGATTGGTCAAGGCGTCTAAAACTGGTTAGAAGCCATGAAGGAGAAATTGAATGTTACATGTTGGAATAATGTCTGCAAGTGTCCCTCAGAGGATTAAAAGGCGATTAATGAATTCAATAACGGCTAAAACGTCCCCATTACGGCGCCCATTTGATATCCATTTGATACAATATGGATCCCCATTAAGGCGAGTAGGGATTTCCAAACATTTTTATTAAGCCCGCAGACCGAATGCGGAGGAGTTTTCACTGCCCCCTGACCAGATACGGCCCTCCGAATATGTTTAACCGACCCGTAGTTCAGATAAGGCCCTGCGGTCAGGTTTAACCGAACCGCAAACTAGATACCCTCGAAATAGTTTTATCAGAAGAGAGATACGCCCTTCTCAGAATAGGTTAAGCACCCCACAGACCTTATACGCCTCTCAGAAACGGCATTCCGAAAAGATTTCTGTATCCTTCTGCCAGTACCAGATATTCTTAGCTAGGTATTTTAATTAACGTCACACTGATGCAACACAACGGGCTATTGGTGACGATCCGGGATCAACCCCAAAGGGGAAAATCCGAGGACAACACCCCGTAATTTGGAACACAAATATTCCTACGATATATAGTATATATATATACATTATATACATATACACATACATATGCATATACCATTTAAATTATCAAAAGTGGGTGGTGTGCTGATATTGTGAAAGCTAAAGAAATAATGGAAATAATATAAATTGTTTCGGCTCCTAGCAGATCTGTTTTTAGGACTTGTTTAACGTGAGTTATCCTCGTGAATTTCTGAAAGAAGGCACAGCTTCCCAAAACGCTAACGCCCCCTTCTTCAAGTGTTCTAATGGCCCTGAATAGTCGTTCAAGGGCGAAGTAAGGAGCGGAAATGGAAAATCATAACTTTCACTTGACTCCTAATGGGAGAAAGTGTTTGGGAATGATTTTCCTTAAGTATCATAGCTTTTCATAAGGTCATAAAATCTTCTAAACAAAAGAAAGAGCTTCTCTTTCTCTTCTGTCTTTCTTATGTACATTATATATTACATCTATACACACACATTATTTTAAAGTTGTTGAGATACATTTCAAGCTACACTTCTGAATAGTGGCGACAAGGAGAAATTATTATGGGACAAATACCCAGTTGCTTGTGTTTTCGGAACTCGGTATTTGTTTGTACACATCAATACCTATATTATCTGTATATTTGTATTATTCATTCCTCCTGTTTGAGAGATCGAGCTCCAAGTATAAAAATATTCGGCCCAATAGAAGTCGGGCCCTTAGGACATGCCTTGGTGTGTGTTTTGTCGAGACAGCGTAGTTGATTACTCGCTGGTAGAATTTGAATACTTACTTATTAATATTTTACTGTTAATAAGACCTGATACCTTTCATAAAATTATGGATAGTCCCAAAGGGAATGGGATTCTAAGAGATGTCTCCCTAGCAGTTTTGAAAAGCTAAAGTATTCATGTATTTAAATCAGGGTGAGACACAAAATTAAGGGTCTAAAATCAATCTCATTCACCCAATAACATTTTTTGAAATGTAAATTAATTGACTACTCTTAAATTAAATGTTAGGCATTATTCACTTCCCAAAATTAGCAGACAATTTTGGCATTGGTCAGATAAATTTTCATATAACCTCTTACGTTTCCGTTTAAAGTGTTTTGATAGTTCCCGAAATCCACAGCAATTTGAGTTTTAGGGGAAATCAGTTAGAAATTATTCATAATAAATATTCATACATTTATCATTATTTCGGTAAAAATGTTTCACATTTAAAACTTTGTTGGATTATCATAAATCATGTATAGGAGAAAGGGACTAATAGGGATTTTAAATAGGAACTAATCACGTATCATTTTATATTATCTGAAAATTTTAAAAAATACCCAATTAACACTATATCTGCAGTTTTAATTATGTTTGGATTGTAACAATTATTATGCATGTGAAATACGGATACCCCTACGTAAAAAAAGTTTCATTTTGTAACACATTTTTTATTAAAGGAATCGAATGTTTCTGGTAGTATCGAAAGTATGTAACGGTTTAGGGAAATACGCGTGAAAGTAAAATTCTTAACAACTCCTTTTGTGAAGGAAAGAAATTAGTTGGCCATTAGGATTCTGATCAGGAAACAAAAACAAAGATCTTTCGCAATACTTGAATTAATTTATAGTTTGCCCACGCAAATACTTACGTTGAAAGAATGTAGATGTGAGTTCTATATGTATGTGTATGAGTGAATCTTATTTTTATTGCATTCACTGTTATTAATTTTCGAAGGAGGATCCGAAAAAGAATATATTCCAAATTAGAGCTGCTAAACTTTATTTATATTACAAACTATAGAATTTTAAATTGCTTAATGAAAACGTTGCACCTTTATACTTTTTATTGTTGTAATTAAAATTGTAATTATAACAAATAGATGTGGAATTTTATTTACACGGACCGAGTGTAAACAAAACTTGTGTATATATGGTATTTAAATTTTCCTTACAATAAATGAAAAATAGATTTTTTACTTATTAATACAAAAAATTATAATATAATATTATCTATTCATAATTAAAAGAGGATGTTTTTCCAATTATATTCTATGCACTTTTGACCTGTCTCGTTTGTATACTCTCTTGTAACATAATTTTTCCAATCTGCAGTTTTCATAAATTATTTTCATACTTTGAATTGGACCATATAATTTTTACATAAAATTACGCAGTATTTGAAGAATAAAAAACATGCCACTGAATGGTTTTTAAAATTATTTTACTTAAGGTATCTGACTATGTTGAAAATTTGATTTTTGACTAGAATTTCAAATTTCATTGAATTAAATATCCTTAATTTTAAGACTTTTTTCTTAAAAAAAGAACCTGTTTTTATTTTGTCTGTACGGTGAATAGAGTAGCAGAGATACAGAAATTTGTATAGATCTTGACACACCTGTTTTTAAATCTTTAAATGCATTTTTCTCTGATTGTGATTTTTACAAAATTTTTCTCGAGAAACGCGATACTGAAAATGTACTATATATTTTTGAATGAAATTTGTTGTACTGATTTTTATATATGTTTTGTAGGGCTTGAACTAGGATATAAGAGTTATTTTAAAGCGAAAACTTTTTAGGGATTTCAGTGTTGTGGAGAAAGGAAAAAATTTCAAAAATTCATATTTTGTTATACATTATTCTCAATACCTCATGAGTGGAAAGGAATATTGCATATCTTTTAGTTTAGGCCCTAACTTATATATTTAGGTGACTTTAAGCAAAATTCTAGGCAAATGTACTTTAAAATTTTTCAATTGTAATGTGTCTTTCGTTAACGTCATATTTTTATCTAAATTTTCCAATTTTTGCCAATCAATAAAGTTTAATAAATTTTAGTGATTTTTATTTTATGTGTTTTGTAACTTGTTTTACCAAACACATTTGCATTATTAGAAAATTAAAAAAAAGGACTCCGAACGTAGTCAAACACCTCAATAAAATTGCAGTTATAAGAACGCAATCGCAAAAATCTACGAGATCAGAAAAAGTTAAGCTGAACTGATGTCGAAAGGAGGAAATTGAAAAATAGACCAGTTTAGGCTTCCTTCCAGTTCCCCTCCTGCCTCCGTAGTATATACGGTTTGAGACAAGGGATCGGACCGCTAAAAGATACAGAGTTAATGATTATATCAAAATGTGAGTTTCAGTTGATCAGAGATGCGTCATTCGAAAGCTATAAATAACCTTTTCCTCTCTGTTGTTACGTCCCAATGAAAGCGACGGCTCACGTGACTGTCCTTTAAGCAGTTAGAAAGTCTGTGTGTGAAGGCCACCACTATTTCCTGTCGCAGTGGCTGGCAACCAGTCAACGGAAGAACAAAGTTCGCACTGTTCTGCGTTTAGCGACCAATTTTACTTCTGGGGCTACCAGCTTCACTCTACCTACTTAAGTTTTTAACAGTATTCAGGTTTTCAAAAAGCAAGTTTCGCTTTCCGTCATCACAAAATACCTAGGTAAGAACCAGTGGCACTAGTTCAAAATACAAGCAAGTACAGACGCTCCTTTCCCTAATTAGCTGGTTCTATCAAGTTTCACAAGTATCTTCGAAAATAGTATACTTAAACACGTCGATTTACAAATTTATAAGGTGAGACATTGATGCGTTTGAATTGAGATTATTAAACAAATACTTAAGTAGAAATCAATCAATATGATCATTCTTGAATTAAGTAAAGTCAATATAATCCATAATTAGTTGCTTTTATCTAGTTTCACAAGTACCTTCGAATAGTATACATTTACAAATTTATAAGGTGAGACATTGATGCGTTTGAATTGAGATTATTAAACAAATACTTAAGCAGAAATCAATCAATATAATCATTCTTGAATTAAGTAAAGTAAAAATATATATACGTCGGTTTAAAGCACAAACTCATTAACTGAGAAAAGAATAAATTTTACATAACGTCCGTTCAACGACTACCTATTAGATTTTGGGTCAAAAATAAAAATAAGCACATCGATAGTGTAATATTTTTGTTCAAACACATTACAATGTTTCAATGTATGTCTCGTCATCATGAAAACAGTCATTTAGTGTCAAAACCGCAATTCGGAAAAATGTCAGCTAACGAGTTTCTCCTCTAATTCGACGAAAAAGTGTAATGTAGGTGGGTAGGTATTTTATTAACGTCGCACTGGAACAACACAACGGGCTATTTGCGACAGTCCGGGATCAACCCCCGAAGGGAAAGATCCGAGCACAACACCACGTAATTTTGAACCACGCTCAGATAAATTCGTCACACCTGAGCTGGCACCCCACTACCCAAACTTCCACACCACGCCAACGTGAGAACATTTGGGGCCACGACAGATTTAACGTCCACCGGACCCCTTTGTACACGATGGTCATTAGTTGGATTCGAACCCACAACCCTCCGGTTGCTAGTCCGTCACTCTTTCGAAAAAGTGCGCGGAAAATGCATATTTGGAACGGATAAATTGAACTTAAAACATTTGAAAAAGATAATCAAGGGCAGTTCCGAATTTCCCTTCGTCGTATCAAATTTTTCGCATTTTACAAATTAAAAAAATAATTTAAAATATTTGCAATTTTTGTAGAAATTGGGGATAGGTGCAGTGTATACCAGAGTAAAATATCGAACAAGGGGATGGCTTATCCACCTAACCTCTCCCTAGTATCGCTACTGGTAACCTAGTAGCGCCACCTTGTAAAGTCTCATCCAATCCTCATATAGGAAAAAAAGGACTTTAAAGCGACAAACCAAACCTAGGTGTGACTGAAATTGTGAAAACACTGAATTGTATAAAAACAAGAGAGAAAAACAGGAAAGTATTTACATTGAAGCTACGAGGTTTTTGATATATTGCTTGCTCTGGAAATCCAATATTGTGTTCTTATTTACGAAACACCCGTTTTAAAAATGGGTGTTTCAATTTATTTTGCACTTTCTTTCTTAACATTGAAAGAAGAATGACATTTTTACTGATCTATTTCAGACGTTTTATATGGTTCAGTAATATTTATTTATTTTACTTGACATGTCCGAGAACATGTAGGAAACATTTGTTCAATAGTTGCTACAACTTTTATTATTAAATTAAGCAAATTCAAGAGATAGTTTTTAACAATAGTTTGAGGATCAAGATGGTTTGGATTGGATGTTAGGGTTTTATGGCGCAAGGTCCAAAAGTGGACAAGCTGCGCCAAACACAAGACAGAATATAACCCAATAAAAGTACAAAACCGAAAGTCAGTGATAAAAACTAAATATAGTTTATAAAACCAATGTCCTTTAAAAATAAAAACAAGTCTTTGCGGTACGGATCTGTTAAACGTTCATGTAAAATAGAGAGGATCAAGATGAATGATGAATGTAGAATTTAATTCTATCTGTAAAAGGCTGGGATGCTTTTCATGGCTGACACTGTTTCACTTTACGGCGTTTGAGTCCCATACTTAGAGGCAGTGAAATGTCGGTACATGTTGTTATGATGTGGAATGTAACAGTTTATTGAACACTTCGTAATTTTCATACGTAATGCTCTATCTTTAAAGTGAGCTTTCTCTAGGGCACTAATCACCAATAGCCCACTGTGTTGCTCCAGTGCGACGTTAATTAACTACCTACCTCTAAGGGCGTAAAGTTCCTGTGTTAGATGGATAAACGAAGTGTTACAAACTTCAAAGCTTTATGGTAGAAAAATTAATTGATATGAATTTAAAAAATAAGGATTTAACTAAACGCTTGTTATAGGCATTCGTAATGTTGCTCTTCTATGACATACGTTATGACCGTGGTTCAAAATTACGTGGTGTTGTTCTCGGATCTTTCCCTTCGGGGGATGATCCCCGACCGTCGCCAATAGCCCGTTGTGTTTCTCCAGTACGACGTACCTGTGAGACACGTCAAGTATAATTACACTTTTTGAATAACTAATGCAATAAAATTGTGATATGAAGAGTTCTGCCGCGTTTTATACCATGCATCAACATAGTAGTAATAGCTTGTGAATGTTACTATTCCTTTCATTTGAAGTAAAGTTCAATTTCACTTTCTTACGTGACAACCAAGGGGAAGAGAGCCCTCAAACTCCTTAAAGCAAAATAAAACTTCTCGACACATCTAACACCCGAAGATTATGTTGAATGTTCAGAGATTAACAATATATTTTTCAAATTGTGTTAGAGTCTTAGAGAAAGATAGAGAGAAATGAGGTGAAACGAAATAGACTGATCCCATAATTATTCATAAAGTTTCACACATTTTGTGTTACTTCAAACAATCGCAGCTAAAGAAAATCATTTGGCAAATCACAAATTTATGTACCGATAGAGAATTTCGCATTCTAAATATCACGGTGATGTATTCAATAGTTTGCGAGTTGCGAGTATCCAAACCTGCGAGTTCTAGGCGGCGCAGGTTCTATTCTTGTAACTTACCTTGGGAGTATTTCTCTCTTCCATGTCAATAAAGCTTTCCTTGTGTGCGTATGTTCATTACTTGACAGTGCCTGCCTTTTGTTTGGCCCTGCTTGGTCAAATGTGGACCTAGAGCCATAAATACAAACAGACCAACCAATAGTGGTCAAACTTTCTTCACCATTTTCATTCAGATACAACTAATAAATATCAAATGATAATTGAATATTTTTTCAATATTTTCTTAGACTAAAATATGACTTAATAAAAGCAATTTAGAACTAAAGTTAAAACTTCAAAAACTTTCTTTGATAGATATTCCGGCATTTGATGTTTTAATGATCCTGGGGATTCAAAAACCAACCGGGAAAGGGCCTTTTGATCTCAAAATGAAATATTAAAATATCCCCTCACTAGAAACGTTTTCTGCTAAAATAAAAAATGCGCGATAGAAATATGGCGTTAGTTTGTTAGGCGAAAAGTTGGGATTATGAACGCTTTCAGGGGAGGAATCGCAAATATGATTCAGCTTCAATTACCTCCAAGAGTCGAGACACCGGTAAAGGAATAAAATAGTTTGATAAATATTACAAGATATATGAAAAAAAGGAACGTAAAGACGCTCGACGTTACTTTGTCACCCAGTGTTCGATACACCCATTCACCGGATTGAAAAGTTTATGAACTTTTGCTAAAATGAAAAAAGTTTCATATTTCCCCAATCTTTTCGGAATTGAACTGAACGAAATTGATTCCATCAATTGGGGATCGCAGTAGTTCAGAGATTATACTAGGGTCGATAGCAGCCCATGACACTTTTTTAGAAAACGTTATTGAACTGCTAAGATTATAGATTTGTCCCGGACAAGTTGTCACAACACGCGTTTATTACGAGGGCAGTGTGACTCAGATACTGTATTTGAATACAACTTGAGAAATATCGAGTCTATGGAACGCCTGATGCCAGAGTAGGAGTAAATGAGAAAGTGTCTGTCAAATTGAAGCTGAAACCTATCAGAGGCGTGGGTGTCGATTGTTTCCTGGTGACGCGGGGGGCACGAGGGTAAAATGACAGGGTACTTGTTGCTTGCAGGGAGAAAATGAAATTTGGGGTCGGTGACAGCTTAGAAAGTGAGACGTATGACACTCATCTCCAGCCCACACTTCTGAAAATAATCGGCTTTTAAAATAATTGGATTCACGAAATACTTTGCGGAGTATCAGAAACTAATATAGTGAGCTGTTCGGAAGTATGGAGAATGTGTGCGTAAATATTTAACAGAAACCCACTGGCGTTATTGGAGTGAAAGTATCAGAGCTATCTGAAAACGCAGTTTCTAATTGAAGTTACTTTTGGGGGACTAATATAGTGTGCGGGTCGTATAAAGATGTATGCTGAATGTATGCGTAAATATTTAATAGAAATCATCTGGTGTTCGTGGAATGGAGTATCGGAGCATCTGAAAAAGCAATTAAGAAGGGAGGTTATTTTGCATGCTCCATTTGAGGCATCGTTTCTATATGGATGCACATGTTGATGTCACCTTAATATAAATGCCTGTATTGATTTAATTCAAATGTGAGGAATCTTTTAATAGGTACTTAGAGGTATTGAAAATTATAATTTTTGATCAATATATTCAGACTAAAATTGCTTTTATATTAGTGATTTTAAAAGGGAAAGGAGCGTATTCTTAATAGGACAATAGAAAATACACAAAATTTTTATTTTTACAGTTTTACAATCAAAAGCATTACAATAAATTTAAATTGGATTACATTTAAGAGTTATTTAAATTGTATTATTTAGCATATAAATAGCCTTATTACTACTGCCGTTTGGAACCATCAATTAGTCTTAGACTTATTCAGTGGTAATGGATCGATTTCTAGTGGTGTTTAGCTTGTAGAATAAAACATAAGCTTTTGATAATCTAGCTTTTCCTGAAGAATTCATTTCTGTTAAACACTATTTTTAAGTTAAAAAAAATCATATCTTAAAGTTCTTAGGATCGCGATGTCTTTTATAGTTTCTGTAAACAATGAAGGTAAAATTATTGTTCATTTAAATTACATTAATTTCGTTGACTTATAAGAACTGTCCAATTATTCTCCCTAAACGGAAATCTTATTCTGCTCGTCTGCGGTTCGAGCATTTAAATGGTTATTGACTAATAGTTTTTATGAAAAAAATATAGGTACATTATTTTCATTTTTACTGATTTAATTTATGGAAGTGTTTAAGGTGTACGTATAAACTAGATTTTTTTATTTTGACATTAAAAATCCAGTTTTTTACAATAGGTCATTGGTTTGTGTTTAAACTCATTTCAGTGTAAAAAAATTCAGATTAATCTAATCAATAATGATCTAATTTAGATATAATTAGCTAATTAGCATGTTATTTGAACAGTGATATCTCAAACTCTAATTTGTCCAGAATGACAATTCCTATTGGAAATTATTCCAAATATTATTCTTCATGTTTTAACTCCCATCAAGTTTCTAGAAAGAATAGGTTTTTTGACAATTATTTTTTTATTCAGGAAGTCTAAAATTCCTGAAAATCAAGGCTTTTTCAGAAATTTCAACATTTGAAAATCAAGTAAAAATTCATTTTTTAACTGACAACTCTGACTGAGGGTCAAAACATCCACTGTATTATATAAATTTAATGACACAAAAATAATTATAATAGATCAATTAATTTTGAATTATCACTGTTCGAACAAAGCATAGAGTTGCAAAAACACAGTTCTTCAGAAATTGAGTTGAAAGTTTTGGAAACAAGTTTGTCTATGGTGACAGTACCAAACAAAAGCCCTTGTTACTAGAAAACTATTTCGAATACTTACAAGATCTTGGTATCGTTTGAAAGCTAAGGAATTGGAAAATATTTTGAATTCATAAAAGTTATCAATATTCTGGTCCAGTTTCGTGATTTCTAGTGTATACACACACCTTAAGTCAATTTACACCCATATTGTGCAACAATTGAGAAACACATCGGGAAATGTATTGTGAAGAAAAAACTCCAATGTGGTGTTAAAAATTAATTTACGTTTCAAATTGCATGGTTTGAAAATTGTAGTTCACATGCCGAATTTTCCTAGGACAAACAACACGATACTTATTTTTTTCAACTCAGCATGAACCACTCATGATTTCCTTGTGATTAGCATATCTGTATATCAACTTGTTTTTATGATGACATATTTACCATTTAAGCGTGCCAAATTCAATCTTTTACTTGTTGAGTAATGTTCAAATTCTCTTAATTAAAAAAATTTGTTCATACATATAGACTGAAACAAATCATTAGTATTGTATAGTTGGTATGTCGACAGCTCTCGATAAACACTAGTAACTGCATCAAAGTTACAATATACTTTTTAATTAATTACGTTTATTAATATTTATAATTAATTATGGTCATAATGCTGTCGAAATTTAAATTCTTTATTGTTAAAAATTGAATTTCATGGCTGAAAGATAAATAGAAATAAACTACTTTAAAACAATTATTCATGCCAGGTGTATTATTTTTACTACTTAAGCTAATTTTCCTGAGGTCCTGTAGATAAAACTTACTCTAGGAGAAGAAAGATTGGTGAGGCAAAACCGCACACATTAAGTTAAGTGGTGATGTGATTAGTGTAAAAAGTATAGCAATGAGATTTCTCTCATTATTTTTGCAATGATCATAATAAATACGAGATCACAATCAAAAGTCAATTACGTCAACAGAACGCACATTAAGGGGATCCAACTGTGTTGAATGACACAATACGTGTAAGAACTCACAGGTGAATTTCTCAAAATATCCAGATAACTAAATTATTTGAGGTCAACGAGATTATAAAACAAGAGTCACTGTAAATGTAATGAAAACATCCGTGTGGAAAATTTCTGTCCATTGAGTCTTGATGTACTTAAAAAGTAGTAGGAACGAAAAAGTAATATTCTTAGTACTGGATCCAATTCGCCACAGCAGCGGTTTCAAATACAGTTTTTATGACAACTATTTCAGACTTTCTTTGACAAGAAGTAAATTGACGAAAAGGCAGCTTAAACCAGTACAAAATCATGAAAAGATTTCAATTTCGATCATCCCAGGACGAATTCCAGAACGTTTAAAGGAATCTCTACAGACCCATCCGAAACATTCCGTTATTTTTAGAGGTTACTGACATCCAGATAAATCACAAACAAATAGTATCTGATTTCACTGTCCCTGTCTTCCCGATATGCCCCCCTTTAAAAAAAAGCCTTCCCCCGTCTTCGCGAAGGAAGATATCAGGTGCTATTGGCAACGTTATCCGCATACGTTCTCAATAGGAAACGCAAACATAGATTCTTTTCAATGGAATTGAATCGACTCAAAAATAAATCTAAAAACTATAATCTATCTATAGAAGCTAAGGTACAATGAAAAGTGTGCAATGACACCTGTCAGTTTTTAATAAACTAGTGCCATTCTGTGTTATTTTCGAGCAATTTCGGTTCGCTTTTAGAAATGACTAATACTTGTTTCAGAAATAGAAGCTTTTGTGTTACCCAAAAAAGTGAAGGGAATAGAAATATGAGAAATATATTATGGCTATGTGATTGAATTTAGAGTTTTATGACTTACAAAATCCATTGTTTTCTAGTTTAGCGAGTCGAATGTCTCTTTTATGAGCCAATAATAGTCTCAATAATATGCGTATATAATACAATGTCAAAAATGTTTTTAAAAATCATACGGGGTCTGCTAGTATCAAGCATTTACTAATATGTTTAACAAGCAATGCCATTATTTTATTTCGTAATATAATTTGAAATGCACATTCCTTTGTTTTTTAAGTTTCGTTAGTTTCTTACAAGTGTTTTAGCCAACTGCACTTTTTTCAACATCCATCAACCGTATAATTTTACTAAGAATAAATCTTTGATGGGCGGGAATAACAGTACAAGGCAGTTGTGATGTGCACAATTTTCTTGGTACGAACAGTACAAGTAGCTTAATTTTGTCACAGGGCCACATTCAAAATTTCTCTTAATTTCCCCTTTAAAGTTGTCAGACATAAGGTGCAGAACTGATTTTATAAATTTTATTCATTCACAATATGGAATATTGAATGATTTTTTGTTCACCTGAACAATGTCATTTTTTGACTCTCTCTTGTACTGCTATTCCCGCCCATCAAAGAAATAAAGTCGATAATAGTAAACCCGATTTCGACTATAAGATGGACTACCTCGTCCCCATTCAAAATTCCGAAACCAACGGTTGGTATTCTGGATTTAAGGTACGATAAATGGGGGCTAGCTAAATTAACGTCGCACTGGAGCAACAAAATGCGCTATGTGCGACAGTCAGGGATCAATCCCGCAGGGAAAGATCGAGGACAAACCTTGTAATTTTGAGCCACATTCAGATGACGAGGTCAACACCTGAGCTGGCACCCAATTATCCAAACTTCCACACCACAGCAACGTGAGTACACTTGAGTCCACGGCAGATTTAACTCGCAACAGCCCAGTACACGACGATTTTGGGTTGGATCGAGTTTCGAACTCGCACCCCTCCGTTTGCTAATCCGCTACTCTACTAACTGGGCTACCGCCGCCCCCTTAAGTATATTGGCTATGTACGTATTGCCTCAATGATCTAAAATTTCATATATAAAATTTAAAATGCTTTATTGGACATTATTGCAAAAAAAAATGACGTCGACTTGGAAGTGAAACACTCTAAATCTACATTTTTAAGATATGAGTTTTTTTAGCTTTTCTAGACCAGAATGTGATGATCTTTAGAGTGGCAAGTCTCTCTCTAGACTAAGTCATTTTTGTTTGCATGAAGGTTAGGTTTCTTCTTGAGAAACCCACTCAGCCCTCCTGGTGGTTGTCTCAACGAGGTATGTCGTCATTAAGGAAGACTGACCATATCTTGATGGACGAGATAACTCGTCATTAGGAAAATCTAACCGGATCTTGATCTCCTAATCATAAGAAAATCTTGATGAAAAGATATCTCGTAATTAACAAAATTGATCAGATGAGCGAGATATCTCGTCATTAACAAAATTGATCAGATGAGCGAGATATCTCGTCCAAATCACTTGGAGGGTTACGTCGGGTCAGTAGTTTCTATTGCGAACGATATAATAAAGATAACTTGATACAATAAAAATAAAATAATTAAGTAATAGCAATAGAAACTACACAGCTGCTATTGCGGGGTATTTCTTAGGAATGTTTTGGAATTTAATTAGAAAAGACGAAGGAACTATGACCAGGTATCTAAAAGTACGTAGGTGTTTCACCTGGTTGCGAATGAAACATTTGGAAACAGATACTTCGAATCAGAAAATCAATCTCTGGCTTATTTGTAAATACCCTATGTTCAAAGAAGACTTGTTAATCTTCTTTTCTCGTTTCTTATGTCGTTCGAATGAAGGAGGGTTCCAGGAAAGGGATAAAAAGGAAGAGAGAATATATCCCAATTCCTTTGTTCCGAAACCTATACTTGGGTAGTTTCTTATAAAAAAGCAAGCATGAGAGAGAGATCTAGGGGACGTGCTGACAAGGCTAGATATCAAGAAAATTGTTACCCAGCAGTAACTTTTTAAGGAAACCTCCTCCTGATGTGATGCTTTTATATTTCCGATGCGTAAAACTCAGATTTTACTTACAGTATGAAAGTATTGCCTGGTGGGCCTAGTAATATACACTCCTTCCACACAGAAAATAATATTTCAGATACGTTTAAACCCTCCAAGTTTCAACGAGATATCTCGTCCATCAAGATCTGATCAATTTTGTTAATGACTAGATATATTATCAAGTTACAGCCATTTCTTTTTATGATGACGAGATCATGATCTGATCAATTTTCTTCTAATGACAAGATATCTCGTCCATCAAGATCTGCTAATGGTTTTGCTAATGACGAGTTTCGTCGTCAAGATAACCACCAAGAGGTTTAAGGCCCTGTCACAATATATCAGAACGCATGTATATTTCAGCCAATTTGGTGTCGGAGGATTGACGTTGAACCAATATGTGGTTGCCTGATAATTTATATGCATTTATACGTTGTATGGAATATAGAGATGTAAAATGTTATGTAACTTATGAGAATTTCCTCTACTTAAAATTTCAAGACCACCGACAAAATTATTATGTCTCATGGATAGTCCTTATGCTTGTCTCGTGTAGCATTTGTCACCTTAAAGTGACCAAAAAATCGACATAACAACCCTCATGCTAGCTTTGATTCTTCAGAAAGGTTAGCACTATTAACTAATATTTGTTTCAGAGGCGTACGTACTGTGTCATCAAAGAACGGTTTGGGATATACTGCAAAATAGCACCAATAGCTCACGGTAAAAGCACTGAAAAGAGTTATATTTTAGCATTATATAAAATTATTATTCAACTTCCTGATAGTAAGTGTATATACATGGTACAGTAAAGTGCACAGTATTTAAAGCCAGTGAAAAGAAAATAAATATTTTCGATGCAATGAAACTAGCATCTAGAAAACATCCAAGCAATAATCTTGTAAATGCATCTAAGGAACGAAAAAGTAATTTACGATAAGGAGAAATAAAGTGAAATAATTAAGATTATGCTCAATAAAGGTGCACAGCCAAGCTGCACATATTAATCGTTATATCTTCTATGTAGTTTTTATCCCCCTTAAAACTATTGTACGTCGGTCCCCATTGCATGCATATGAGGCATATAGCAAGTTCCAAATTGCCGCAAAAGTGTGCCAATCCTGTCGAAAAACTTTAAAAATTTGAAAAGTATGAATCTCATTAGTACGAATATTTCATGAATAATTAGTCCTTTTTAATAAGAACATGACCAAAGAAATATGTGCAACATGTATCTGTTGTAATACTTGTCTAACCTCGAAAGAATGTAAATTATCTTTGGTGAGGAGAGTTGAAAGGAATAAAAATAAGGGAATGCACACTTATAAAAAGTAGCTTCACTCTTCATTTTAATCCGATCGGTATTTGAAAATGTTTGCTTTTTGTGTTGAAAAGA
This sequence comes from Meta bourneti, assembly GCA_933210815.1. NCBI lineage: Eukaryota > Metazoa > Arthropoda > Arachnida > Araneae > Tetragnathidae > Meta > Meta bourneti. The sequence goes on from OW119934.1 coordinate 29,255,811, forward strand.
ATTTTCTCACCAAATAGTTATTCATTTTATTTGTCAGCATGATTTAGACTGTAAGCGAGTTGATGAAAGAAAGAGACACAGACGGCTTATGTTGAATTTTTTTTTAAATAAATATACGCGGTTCCCTCTTATGCAGAAATAAACAATGAAAATTTTAACGGTTAAATGAAAACTCTCAGAATTGCTACATTTTCATTCCCTTCTCTTTCGCTCTTTCTATTTCCCCTTCCGACGAAATGCAATAAAATACTTTGCCTAGAGTAAATAAGGGAAAATAGATAGGAGAAATGAGAATAGAATAGTTTTTGTCTAGTTTTTTACACCATTTTCATTCCGCTAATTTGCGTTTTCTCTTACAAAAGACGAATAAAATGGAATTTAAAGGTGTTCTTCCTGCTGTATACTGCGATATGAGTTTTCTGTATTGTAAACAGAGTTGATGAAATGTAAAATATTTCACTAATAAGCTACCTGATAAAAAATGAAACCAGAATGATGTTATCGAAATAAGAGAGAAATGGTTCATACATTTCGAAAATATTTAACCTTTTTTTGATTCATTCAGAGGTAAGAGCAACGATTATATACTAATATGAATTAATTTGCAAAGTGCAGTTGGTGACATTTCGAAAATATTTAATCTTTTTGATTCATTCAGAGGTAAGAGCAATGATTTTATATACTAATATTAATTCATTTATGGAGTACAGTTGGTGCTTGGTTTAGTATAGTTACCTATATTATAAGTAATACACATAATTTGATGTCTAAGTAGCTCTTCTGTAATAAAAAATGAACGCAGAACAACTGAAATATTTCCTCAAAACATTATATATAAATTTATAACATACACATCCAACAAAATATAAATTTATCTTGTTGGTATAGTTTATTATTTAATAGTGCATGTATTAAACATTACCCAAACTACATGAATGGCATAAAATTATTTAATTTGACAAACTATGTTTATAATTCATCGTTTGTGTGTGAATGCCCTCTTCTGTATTTTTATATAGATTTCTGTATCTCCGTAGTTATTGAACTTGTGCGATAGATGCATTTATGCAGTGTTTGAATTTTTAAACCCACCTTTAATGTAATACTCTTCTATACTTTTCTCATGCTGGATATTTTCCCGAAAAGTTATGCTTCAACAGTCAGCATCTCTGCTTTATCCTCGTTTATACTTGAGTTGTAAGTATTTGGTGAGCTGCTAGAACTCGAGTGATATTTTATTATGCTCTAGCATCTCATTACTTTATGAGCTAAAAACTGGATATCAAGCGCTCCAGTTCTTTATATATTTTTCAAGAAGTTTTCTAAGAGTCTCAAATGCACAGAAAGTATCGAGGAGGTTTTTACCCATTGTTACATTCTATGCCTGGTAGCAAACAAAAGTTTCTGCTATATTAATCTTCGTCAACGCTATTTTGTGCTCCCTTGTAAACTGTGACTAGTACATATTTCATTGCAATTTATAATTGAATACACCCTAGCGAGTAAAACACATATATACCAAGATATCTCTGAAAGTATACTTGTAGGAACTGTTAAGTTAGGTTGTAACTTTCTCTTCTGAAATTAATGTTAAAAAAGAAATCGAGAACAGCGGTATTGTCTAGGCCCAGTTCTTTAAAGATGTGCTGAAAGTGATAAAACAAAGTTTCAGAAAAATGCTCAACTTCAAGACTAAATCTTTGGACTAGTGACAGAAAACACTAAATGAATTTGTATGTTTCAAAACCTGAACTGTAGTTTAAATAGTTTAGTGACCACTCCATAGGTGAGGAAATGTTTACACGAAAACTTACGAAATAGTTTGCTTGTTAGTCTTGTTATGACACAAATATCTCGAAGTTCGACTAGCACGAATATTCTCTCCATGACAAGAGTAGAATTTTAAGTATATTTTTGGTTTAACCGGTTTAAGGGGCATTAGCATCTAGTTAAACGAATCGGCTGTCAGTTCACTAATTGTATAAGGCAATCCATACAAAGAAATGTCACTCTTTCCAAGGGAGAAAACAATCAAAGGAAATCAAGAAGTATTGAAATAAATACCGGGATTTGTAGTGAACCCCTAATTGACAGGAACTGCTCAGTGGATAAACGAACTTTCAGTAAGCCTGAAATGTTAAAAAAAATTTGAAGTTATCCTAATATTTCAATGAGTTTTTTAAGTTATAAAGACAGGAATATGGTTTTATTGTACAAATGCTCAAGGTGAAACTTTTCTAATTGAACAATTTTTGCAAGAGGGACCGTTAAAAAATTTGATCTCATACTTTTTATTACTAACCCCTCTCCAAGCAGCAAAATATCCCGACGAAATGCAGCATTTCTTTTGATGAGTTTTCTAATTGGGTTTATGAGCATACGAGAAATACACAGAGATAAATCTTTGAACCTGAAACGCCGTGTTAAACGCTAAATTCCCTTACTCTTTTAAACATAAAACGCAAGAACAAAAATGAAAAACAACTTAAGCACATAAATGAAAAATATCGTGTATCTTTCACTTCCCAGCATATTTTTTCTTAAATTCGTATATAAATGCTCGTCTTTTTTTTAGCAAACTTGATTTCCAAGAATAAAATGTAACGAACTAAATTACATTAATCTTGCATTTCATTTCTAGTCATTTTAAGAACGCTTTAAGGAATTACAAAGATTCTGATATATATTTATCTCCTTTAAAAGTGAATTACGATAATCTTTTTTTAAATAAATAGCAAATATCTGAGATCTTGGTTTCAATTTACCTAGTGCGTAGAATTTGAAACAAGTGAAAACTTAAAACATCTCCATAGGACAAAAACATAGATTAAGAATTTTTTAGGAAAATGCTTATTTATTCTCTTATATTTTTACTATCGAGAACTAGAGAATATATATATATAAAGTACGAAAGCTGTATTTTATGATTAACAAAAATTAAATCTTTCTACTCATTTTGTAAGTATGAATGTAACATACTTTAACTCTTTGGGGTTAGGTGGGTTAAAAACTGTCTCACCTTTTCCTTAGCTTTTTATGCATGGTGGGATATTTTTTAACCCACCTCAAAAAGTTTAAATTGCTCATAGTCATACAGTTTAATATTTTATTTAAAGTTTTTCATTGAGTTGGCAATGCTATGAACTAACGCTAAATGTGTAAATAACTGAAAACAAAAATTTACACACGTCAAAACGCATTAGTAAGTTGTTGACTGTTGTGATTAAGGTTGGCGAATTGTGTGGTGCTGTGAATTTTTGTCTTTCATAACATTAAATGTTTTTTCGTAAAAATTTATTATGAGTAAATAAATCGTTTTAAAATTAAAAAACATGTTGTTTGATGTTTTATACTAATTTTGAAGCTGAATAAGTGAATAAACAATTCTGTGCAACTTGGTTTTTTTTCTTTAAAATCGTGTGCCTCAAAGAGTTAAAGAATAAAAAAGTGAAATAGAGAAGCAATATTATATTCTTTACCGACCATATTTTTAATAATATATCAATATTTTAATTTAAGCGTGACTTGAAGCATAGTAAACACCGTCAGACTGGAAGGATATTAAGCCAAATATATTAACTGTGTATCATCATTCATTAATGGCAGTCTTCCTTCACTCTTTTTTGCTTCATCTCTGTCTTAGCCTTCTAGTTATTTGGCTTCATATTTGTCGCATTTTTTCTCATCCTCTCTCGCCGGGTTTCTTTTTTCTCTTGTGTTAATTTCATTTCATCTATCTTCGTGCTTTCTTTTACACCTCTCAGAGATTTCTGGAATCTCGGTGATTTCTTTCATATCTTCCTCTGAACTTTTGCATCTCAGTGTAGCATCGTTTACCTTTTCTTCGTGATTACTTGTATTTCTCTGAGTAACTGTTTTCGATTTGTTGGAAGATTCAGTCAGTCAAAAGGGTATCAGGACACCTCTTATTATTCACGTTCCTGGATTCCTACAGTCGAACCAATGGTGTCTTTGTATTTGAAATAAATGTGAATTTTATTGTATAAGAATCCATCTTCATATTTACTTAGATTCTATTTCCAAAATTTTAAATGACAGCACCTACTTTTAATGTCTTAAAAGGATTTTCTGTACTACAATTTTCCTAAATCAAATGTTTTGAGCAAATGGGATCATAATTGGTAGAATTATAAGAGAAAACCTAATCGAGGTCCATCTCAATATATAGAAATGATAAATAAACGTCAAGCAAATATTTTATCATACTTCCTAATATGCTCTCGATTCTTCAGTGCTACCTTGACTTAATAAGTCTTATTTTTTCCAATACTTCTTTAAATGAAATATTGAACCCTATTTCAAAAAATGCTTGGAGATTTTGACATTATTTTAAATTATTAACTTAACAATATAACAAAAAGGCGATTCAAAAGATCAAATTAATTTATTTCGATTAATTAATTTTATGTAAAATTTTGCAATTATTCAACAGTTTGCAAATTATGAACAATGGTCACCGTTTTATTTACTACTGTGAATCGCCTCAGCATAGAATCAAACTACACATGATTTTGATGACGTCTTAATAGTACAGTACAGATCAAGCTGATCATCAGAGATCATTCGCCGAAATTAATGTTATTTGATCATTACTCATAGATTTTCGATTGGGTTGAGATATGTTGCATTTTAGGCTACAAGTGCTATTCACTTCAGACTTCGCTACTCCATTACGCGAATCTTGGTCTATGAGGCCATTACTATGTTGACGTTAAACATTCCTGCACTTGAATGCTTTTCAAGTTGGGAAGTTTGAGAGAAGTTTGCCAATTTGCAAACTGAAGTATAAAAATGTATATTAGCATACACCATGTGACTTATTTAGTAAAAAACAATCATTCACCTTTTCACCTAGGTAGGTAGGTATTTAATCAACGTCGCACTGGAGCAACACATTGGGCTATTGGCTACGGCCCGGGATCAATCCCGAAGGGAAAGATCTCCGAGGACAATGCCACGTAATTTTGAACCACCGTCAGATGACGAGGTCACATCTTAGTAGCACCCCACTCTCCAAACTTCCACACCAAGCCAACGTTTGAGGACACGACAGATTTAAAGTGCACTAGCCCCCTTGTACACGACTGTCTTTGGTTGGATTCGAACTCGCAACCCTCTTTTCACCTAGGAAAAACTGTTTTGTCTTAGAGCATATGACTAATTTGTCTGAAGCTTATCAGATTTGTATACTCTCATAATTGGGCCTATTAGCAAATTGTTTTATTCACGTGGCATCGATGATTTTTCAGATGACCATTCCTCACGTTGACGTGGTGTGGAAGTTTGGAGAGTGGGATGCCAGCTCACGTGTGACCTCGTCATCTGACCGTGGTTCAAAATTACGTGGTGTTGTCCTCGGATCTTTCCCTTCGGTTTGATCCCTGATCGTTGCCAGTAGCCCGTTGTGTTACTCCAGCATGACCTAATTAAAAGATACCTATCAGATGACCATTGGAATTTTATAAAATATTTAACCTTCAGAAATAGCTAGAGGTCTGATAATTTGAACTTAAAATTCGCATTAGAAAAAATTCTTTCAAATAAATTCAAAAGTCAAATTTCACAAGTCAAAATGATACAGCAGGATAAAGGACTATCTCCAAAAGAAATAAACTACAATTTTTCCACTCTAAGATGTTAAACACCACTGAGTCAATTGCACTCGAAATTTATGCATGTTTCAATTCGCAATTTTTTTTCAATTACGAATGAATTAATTAATAATAATTAGAAAATAATGCTTTGAAAATATAAAAGGCATACATTTTGTTTGGGTCACTCAATAATTTAATGTAATATAAAAATTACTTTAATCTGCTGTTCGTTTTGGTAACATAAGTAAAAGACATTTCGTATTAGGAGCTCTGAATTTTAACCACTCTAACGCATCATAAATTTGACTTAAAACATGTATTTTACATGAATTCTAGCTATTTTAATCCAGAGGAAAGAATCGGCAATCACCCCAAAGGGGTCATCTTTTAAAAAATTGAGTCCATAAAATTTTAATACGAAGACGTACCCTTATGCAAATGCAATGCACAATTATTTAAAGTATGCATTATTGAAGTGTAATAACGCTTTTGGTTGGTTTGTGTGAATTCACAGAGATAAGAGGTGCTCGGATACTTTTTGACCGACTGTAACTCATAAAATAACGCATTCAAAAGTCGTTCACAAATACTAAAGTGTATATTTGGCTCACCATTTACGTCATCAAGGAATTCGAGTCAAAGATGCAACTGAGGCGAACAATAGTTTAATATGTATTTTAGTTTATCTATTTATATTCTTTGACAGCTGAGCTGAAAATAACAGCCCATTTATACGTCTTTTATTAAATATTGCTAAATGTACCGAAAGCGAACTTTAAACGCTTGAAATATACCAAATATGCTGACATTTACTATTCAGAAGATTAAATCAAAAGCTTTGAATACGAGTTTGAGGGTAGCCTTTTTAAGATGAACCATATTTACAACAAATTAATAATGTATGGAGCATGGGAAAATAAATGAATGAAAAAATGCGTTTGAAACTGAGAGTATCAGTTTAAGCGCGTTTAAGGAACGGCTGTTGGCGTTACGTACGAACCCACCGCTTTACATTTAATTATGAAAATTTTGCCGCTAAAGATAATTGGTTTCAAAAGTAAATATGCTTTAATCTCATTCTTTAATCTCATTTAAATTACTTTTTTGTAAAACTTACACAAAGGATATCAAAAACTAATTCAAGTATAAAATTGGGAAACAATGATAAAAGTAAAGCCTCACCACAAACCATCCGACTAAAATGACCTAAAGCAAACTAGAATTTAAAAGGATTACTTCCTTTTAAGAATAGATCTCATTAAAATATTATCTAATCATGATATCTCTAAATAATTAACAGCATTTTTATTTCGCAAATTTACCTGAACCGACCAATTTGTTTTAAAAAGATTTCTCGGGGATCTTAATTTCACTAATTAAAAATCAAACGGCAGAAGTGTAACTAAAGCACAAATTTAACACGATTAATTTACTTAATCGGAAGTTTATTATGAACCTATTCATGAATATTTCTCAAATAGCAGTTACAGAATATTTTAAACGATATTTTTATAATTAACACATATCCAGAACATCGTCATATTTATTACGATCACACATTTCTAACGAATATTTTTAATGAATAATTTCTATTAGTTTAATGTCTCTCTCCTAATATCCACGAAAGATAATTTTTAAATTGATAGTTGCTAAATTAATAATATTTATTGTGCGAAACAACTTAAGGAAGAGGAACTTTATGTAATACAAAGCATGTCATTTATCTGCATTTATACAAAACTGGACCGTTCTGGGCTTGAAAAAATCGAAAATTACACAAGGAAATAAGACTTAGACATAATTTTGAAAAAATTGGTATTGGATTAGTAGTAATTAGCAATAGAGTGAAATAGTTGGGGATGGACCCAGATGCAACACAAAAAACGTCAGGGATTTAAATGAATATCTAGCAGGACCCCTCTAGTCCGGAAATAATCGAGTTACAAGAAACGAGTTTTTAAATACTCATCTTTAATATCGCAGTGAGTTGCGTTACATCTTCTAAACAGACATAAACCACCTTAAAAGAACCAAAAATAAAAATACTGTGTGTCGAAATTTTATTTTGAAAACAAAAATTTGATTAGTTCTAAAGTGAGCTAAGGTATCCCATACAGCTTACAACAAAAATTAAGTGACCTTCATCAATATGAAGCAAAGTCCATCTGGCCTAAGGAAATCCATAGTAACACAACAACGAAATTGAAGATAATTTAAGTATTTTGAGCATATAGAATCTATATTGCGACATAATTTCAACATAGCATTATAGTTCTCAAACAATGATGCTCCATAAAAGAGGATTATTGATACGTCGTGGACTGTTATTGGTGAAGGTGATACAGTTCTATCAAAAGCACCTGTAAAGTCTACAACTTCGACGGGCGTTCGTCAATGGAAATAATTCTCTATTGCCTTCAGTGGGCTTCCTTACTTCAGTTTTATTTGCCTTCGCAATGGGTGAAATCCACTTCATATACGTATAATTTTCATTCTGACTTTCATCTGACGTGTTATTGTGAGCTAAATTATCTTCTAAGATTGTAATTTTATCGCTTTGAATTCCACGAGTTCTTACTATAGCATCTTCCGCCTCCATGACAAATGCTATCTTTTATTCTCTGCAATATTTGTGTTGTTCCTTGGTTCGCATTCCCGATTGCCATTATTCCTTTAGTTCTTTGGTTGTGCAATGCTCGCACATGCCAGGTTTTGCAGTCGCCCGACCTATTTCTCACAATTTTCTGCTTTGTGACGTGAACAGTGACGTATATTGATAACAATTGAATACCAACAAATCAGCATTCATGCTTTCTATTCACGCTATTCAAGTATGCCTTCAGTGTGTAATTTCGAGCTAAATTGGTGATGCCTACAGCTTTGTAAATGAAATTTTTTCCGTATCTTGCATAAAAGCGCTAATTTCCTACTTTTACCGCTAGGGACGCTGCAGGCCGTCTAATCTTGCAGCGTATAGTCACTTTACTATTCTTATACACCACTTCCATAACTAGCTATCTGAGTTCGACAGTTAGGTGGGTGTATAAGTACTTTATTATACACATATGCTGCTAGATATAAGGAATTCGTGTTAGCTTGAAAAAATGTTTTATTAAAGGTACTTTACAGTGTACCAAGAAATTAAAAGAGAGCACGTATTCAGAAATAAAACCTCCTTCAACATACTGCAGCGTTTCGGAGTCTTGTTACTTTAATCTCAAATTCTAAAGGTTAAACTTTTGAAATGATATACTCCCTACTGATCTCAAAGTACACTAATCTTTAAAATAACCTCTTTCGAAGCAGCATAAAAATAGAGACATCGAATGTGTAATATACACTCTATAAAAAATTGAATACGAAGAAGGAAAAAGCTTTAGAATTGATAATGTGCCGTGGCCTTTCCATTTAGTAAATGGCTTTATCATACTTAAAACATTTCTCTTTTCCCTGCATTTTAAAATATTGATTTTTGCTTCGCGAAGTGTACATTTGAAACAGTTATTTTATTCATATATGTTCCCACTCAAAAGTGAATCTATAGTTACTAATGAATGTGAAAACTTTTAAATTATGAATTTCCCCTTTTTCAGAACGACTTATAAAATACATTAAAGAAGAAATCAGGACTTGAAAAATAATTAAAAATGAAAATGTTTGTTAATTTATAAAATTTGAATTACTTATACACAAAGATAATTTTGGAGGTAGGCCTACGCGATAGAGAAAAGTAAATATTTGTACTGTACAGTTATACTTAACACAAAATTTTGTGTTGTATAAAAATTATTATTTTAGAAAATAGCCTCGAAAAAGGATGCGTGGAATACAATGCGTTTAAATGTCAGTTTTGTTTACTAAAGTCAACAAATTTGCGACAGGACATGCCAAGTAACATATTTTATTCAAATTATTCTATAACATTTATGTAAGGTTAATATGGCTTCTCTTGCGAGGTTTAAAATTCATACAGGATTTTAAGTAGTTAAAGATGAAGAGAATAATATTTGAAATGAGAAAGTTATTTAAATAGTTTCGCTGACTTTTAATAAGATATATACTGGAAGCTACTTTTATCAAATTAATTTTAATTAACAGAAGAAAAAGCAAAATTCGCTTCTTTATTTTAAATGATTATATAATAATAATTTACGTTAACAGTCTTGTCCAAAATACACTCCATAATCCTTGATATATCCAAAAATTTTACGGACATATCAAGGATTATTTGTCAAAAATGCGTAAGTTTTAAAAATTAGTTATGGAACATTTCTGAAGCAATTGACAAACGAGAAAATAATACAGAGAATTATTGAAATTTGAACTGCAGCTAAATCTTTCCAAGGTATCGGATCGACCAGTTTGCTATCTCTCTCCGTCTGTTTTCATTGATAATATTGTTTGGGATTAAAAATTGTTCCTAACGCTCCTTGTATTGAGCCCGTGATTCAATTATTGAATCCAAATGATTGATAGAGCCGAAGGCAACTCAATAATCTTTCTCTTGCAGTCAAAATAAGACCGAAATTCGATATACTGACCAGGAAGATTACCAGTTCCGCTGTAACAAATAAGAACGAAATAAAAAATCTTTTCGAATTAAAGCAGTTTACCTAAATTACAGCAGCTTCGGCGGTATCTGGTCCTTGTCGTCGCTTTTGTAATCATCGTGGGTCGGGAATAAAAATAGAAATGTAATCAATTTCCAGACGTAACACGATATTTAATCAAACTTCATCTTTACAAATATACGGCAACAACAGAACTGAATTCTATTAATTGGATTTCAAATAACTCGAGTTTCACGCGAGTCTCACGAATGATGGCAGTCCTCTGCCATGAGTGATATTTTTCATTCGTACGCACTGCGTTACACAGTCCCAATTCTTGAAAGAATTCGAAATAATGAAGAAATTAACTACTCCAAGCTGTCAGACACGAGACGGTACATAAATATTTTTCAGCTGTTTCAGAATTTGTGCTTATATATAGTCAATATTCTGGTAAATGTCTAACTGGAGTTTTGCCTTTCTCAAACATTCGTTCTGAGAATCGATTTAGGTGTATTTAATGTGGGTGGAAAGTGAGAGTCCCCATTAAATCATTCGACTTCTGAAATAGCCAAAACACTGAATCTTATAGTTCCACAACTCAAAGAATAATGAGAAGAAAGAACAAACTGTAAACTGAACAAGCCTTCAATCTGAAAAATGTTAGAATTTTCTATGGAATTATACGCAAGAAGTGTGTGTGTAAATGCCGATTTGGGTAGGTAGTTGGTAGTTAGCGTCGCACTGGAGAAACACAATGGACTATTGGCGAAGGTCCAGGATCAATCCCGAAAGGAAAGATCTAAGGACAACGCCTCGTAATTTTGAACTACGGTCAGATGACGAAGTCAACACCTGAACTGGCACCCCACTTTCCAAACTTCTACACCACGCCAACGTAAGTACATATGAGTGTACGACAGATTTAACATGCACCATCCCCCGTGTACACTACGGTCTTTGACTGAACCGAGTTTCGAACTCGCAACCCTCTGGTTGCTATTCCGTTGTTCCCACAGATTTCGGAATCAACAAAATAATTGTTCTTCATATATCAAATACAAGTGAAAAATGTTAAAGTGTTTTATAGGAAGAGTTTATTCAATTACCTGTAGAATATATCCCTAGTACGACATTAAATAAATTCACATTCATTCGAGATCCAAACAGTAAGTGGGGCCGCAGTGGCTCAGTGGGTATGCCCACTGCACTTGCAAACTGCGCAGGTTACATTCCTCCCTGGGTGTATTTTTCTTTCTTCTGCATGAGTAAAACTTTCTTTGTGTGTATGTCCATTTCCTTTATAATGTCTCTCTTGTGTTTGGCACAGTATGGCCAAATATAGCCCTCCCGCCATAAAACCACAAAAATCAACCAAACAAACAGTAAGTCGGGCTCAGTGGGCCTATAAGGTTTGATTCCTCCCTGGGGTATTTCTCCCTCCTATGTCTAAAAACTTTCCATGTTTGTGTGTATGTCTATTACTTGACATCTTTCTTGTGTTCGGTGTAGTTTGGTCAACGCCTTAAAACCCAACGCAACCAACCAACCAAACACAAAGCAAGTCAAACGAACACGCGCCAAAATGGTAAGTAATTGAGTGAATGAAAGTTGAACAGATTGTAGTCAATTAACGTCGCACTGGAGAAACATAACGGGCTATTGGCAACGGATCAATCCAGAAGGGAAAGATCAAAGGACAATGCCTTGTAATTTTGAACCCCGGTCAGATGACGAGGACAACACCTGAGCTGGCACCCCACTCTCTAAACTACCACATCAAGCCAACGTGAGGACATTTGAGGCCACGACAGATTTAACGTGCAGACTTAGCGTGCCCCCGCGTACGCGAAGGTCTTTGGCTGGACCTAGTTTCAATCTCGCAACCCTCCGGTTGCTAATCCGTTGCTCTACCAACTGGGCTACCGCGGCCCCCAACAGATTAGTTATGTGCACGAATACAAAGCTGCTCAGTTTTGCAGCCTTGAATATTACATGCTTGTGTTTAAAATACTATCAATTCCAACAAATTTACTATACGCAATAATTTGAAAATAAATAAGTGTGTTTTGATTACCAGTAATTTTACTTTCTAAGAGTGCTGACCTCTAATTCACTACACCCTTTCTATACATAAGAACACATAGGGAAAAGACTACTTCAATTTTGGACATGCCCTGGATCAGAACAACTGTCTCTAGTATTTGCACAGGGAGCGTAGAGATGTGTGCTTGGATATTGAAACGGTCTGTAGACTTTTGGTGTAATTAATTAAGGCTGTGTGCCGTGAGCATTAATTGAAAGTGTGCCGATTATAGATTGATGAAGAGCTTGTGGCTGTATTATAAGTACTAATTTGTAAATAGTGTAGTTTCACGTTGTCTCACTTGTCAAATAGGTCAGAATCGAGTTATATTTGTTTGCCTGTGCACCATCAAAAGATCTGTATTCTTTGTAGCAGTCCACTGATATTGAAGTTAATGATATCGGTGAAAACTAGATACGCTTGAAATTGAGTATTGTTTCATATTGCTTCATCAAATGCCCATGATACTGGAATCTGAAATAAATGTTAAAAATAAATTTTGCAGTTGTGGAAGTTGCTGAGTAAGATCACGTGAATGATGATTTATCTCGATACTTGTTACACATACAAGAAGTTAATATTTGTTTTTCTCCTATATTTCATCATCCCATAAAACATATTCGCTTTTGTAAATATAAAGTATGCTAAGTGAATTAAGGGTGTAGTTACTCTAAAAAGGTTTTTAGATTAAAAACGGTGGCAAGTATTTGGCTCTTTGCTTAAATGCTCTTAAATTGCTAGGGTTAGGTATCTAAATTAAATACTTGCACTTAAATTTCATAATCACCTGAAAAATTGGTAAAACGTCTAGTCGTATATAGATCAGCCGGGACAAGTAATTCTTTAAAAAGTTTAAGTAAAAGTCAAATTAAAATAGTATTAAATTGATCCTTAATCTAATAAATAAGATGACAATTGTTATAAATTATTGACTTTATTGTTCGAAATTTATATATATATATATATATATATATATATATATATATATATATATATATATATATATATATATATATATATATATATATATATATATATATATATATATATATATATATAAATTTCGGCATAGTATTCTAATTCAAGATGTACTAATTCTTATTTTAAACATACTTATTTCTTACTAGCAGAATTACCCGACCTCACTCTGGTTGAGTTGGTATACTATAGTTTGAAAAAGTGACCAGAATAATCACTTTCGTAGAAAAATGTCAAATGATTTAAGTGTGAGTAAAATAATTTTGTAACATCTTTTTGACATTTTTATAATTTCTACAACTTATTTTAGACACAAATCCTATACATACATATCCATTCATGCAATACATTCCACATATATCGCACCGCTTCTAAAGCACAACTGACGAAAGGTGACAGACGCTAAGGTAACTACTACAAAAGACGATTTTAAGTGAGGATTAGGAATTCCCTTTTTTAAGTTCTTTTCCTGTAAAACTGATCAACTGAATTCGTAAAAATGACAAATCTATGGCGAATACTCTCACACTCATAGTTTACTTATCAATATTTTTTGTCTATCATTAAGGGAAATATGACAAATTAATTTGATAAGATATTTATCACTTAGTTTGTTTTAAAAACGAATGCGCTTTTTTCTTGAAAATGTCTTCTTTTGGCACGTGCAATAATAAAATAACTTGTTTTAAAATTGAATGTCTTCATGACAGACAAAGCAAAGGCAACCTATTACCATTTTCCAAAAATGGTAAATCGATTTGACAGCCTTTCTTCTAAAGAAAATCATTGTGCAACTTTCCTTATGAAGTTGCCTAAATATAACTTCAATTCATAAAATAAGCCACTTTGATCTTGTCTATATGATAAGGAACTTGTAATATTTCAAAAATCCTAGTTCGGATTTTTTTAACATCAACGTTCTTTCCATAATGGCAAAATTCCACTCAAAATTTGTTTTATTATAATTTACATGCCGCTTTAAATCAAATTCTTTGTGGTGGTGTTGTGTATGATTAAGAGAAATAGAATTTATTAAAATAATTAATATTTAATAGAGAAAACAAAAGAAAACAGCGAAATAAAACAAAATAAAAGTTGGCTGGATAAAGTTGTTCTCAAGATATAAATTCGTGGTTCTTTTTTATCTAATGATCTCGAACAGTTGCCACAACTTACAACTAAAAACTAGGTATAATTTAAAAATACGAAATTAATTCCGAGCGAAAAAAAACGAAAATATCACTGCACGTGGCAATGAACACGAGTTCCCATTCGTTGCAAAATATCGTCTGTCCTAAATATTCGGAAATAGTTCATATTTCGCAAAGAAACTAAATAAGGCTCAAATAACAAATGTATTAGAATTTAAATTCCATAAAAATAGGTTTTTGAATAATAATTTATTTTTCAGCAATACTGGTAAAACAATCCAAGTAATTGCATGCTCAATATAGCTTCCAGCTACTCCAAAACTACCAAATTATGGTTGATTTAAGTATAGTTACTCAAATGTTTTAGCATGAAACCTGCTTAAATATGTAAGCAATGAAATTTCAAATAATATATTCACCAAACAAAAATATGGTTTGTAAAATATAGAACATTTCATTAAAATATATGGAATAAATTCTATGTGATTCTTGTACATACAGATACAAAATCAGACATAGAACGGGAAGACGGACAGACTATAGCAACCAAGTTCAGTCACTAAATGAATGTAAGTATTCCCATTATGCAGTTTCATGAAAATACACTGGCCTCCAAAAGTTAAGCACGCAATGCAAATTTTCAATTTTAGAAAGCGTAATTGAATGCGAGTGGCTGAAAATCGCTGCGGATGTAGATGGCAGTATGCAAATATCGTATGTTACAGTCAATCACGATTGAATGTCCGAACATATGCTAATTAGGCAGTCGTTGAAGACGCCAGCATTCTGAAGGATTTGAAGAGATGCATTTAAATGCTGATACGAAGTGTTTGTAACTTTTGTAGGATTATTTATGATGATATTAGTGTTTCTATGGCTGAAAGAAGACGAATGACAGATAGTGAGCGCTGGCGTGCTGTCGAACGCATTGAAGCAGGACAGTCAATCAAAGATGTCGCTCTTTTCTCTGGCGTTGATCATTCGGTAATTTCTCGATTATGGAAACAATTCCAAACAAGTCAAACAGTTATCCGGAGACCTGTGCCCGGTCGTCCAAGGTTACCGCCCCCTCTGATGATCGGTATATTGCTTTAGTATCCAAGTCGGAATCGACGAGCGACCTGCACAACTGTTACATCCATGGTTGCAGCGGCACTTGGTAAGACAATAGCTGCCGAAAGCTCCACATGAAGGAACTGTACGCCCGAGTACCACGTGTTTGTGTTCCACTAACTGCCCATATCAGAGAGGCAAGATTAAAGTAGTGTCGTCAACATGTCAATTGGACTGTCTTAGATTGGTACAACGTCCTGTTCACGAACCAGTCCAGATTTGCCCTGGGATCAGAGGATAAGCATGTAAGGGTCTGGAGAGAACGAGGCACACGCAATCAGATCAAGAACATCATCGAACATCACGTATTCAGAGGTGGCAGCGTCATGGTGTGGGCTGGAATTTCAATCGCACCGAGTTGCACATCTTTAAAGGTGGTTCTGTGACGGCTGTGTGGTATCGGGATGAAATCCTAGGCCCCATTGGGAGCTCTACTCTGCAGCAGTTGGTCCCGATTTCCTCCTTATGGCCGATAGATAATGCCCGTCCCCATCAAGCCAACATCGTTGACGAGTACCTGGAAAGTGAGGGCATTTCTCGTATGGAGTGGCTGGCGTATTCCCCCGACCTTAATCCCATTGAAAACCTTTGGGATGCCCTCGGACGTGCTGTCTCTGATGTTTACCTCCTCCAACTAGTCTCAGATAGTTGAAAACTGCCCTAATGGAGGAATGGCCTTTGCTCGCACCTGCGATGGTTGATCACCCCATTGAAAGCATGGAAAATCGTTGTAAAGTGTGTGTGAAGGTCCGAGGTGATCACATCCCTTATTAATATAAGTTTTGCTTGGTTTGCTTGGCTAAAAACATCATTTTGTCAATGACCCAAATGTGACGTCATCATATAACTTACGAAAGTTAAATATTTTTTTCATCTTTGTACATAATTCTTGTTTTCTTTAATGCATAAACACATTTGCTACCTTCATGTGCAATTTTGTGTTAATCTAAGCTTTATTTTTGAACTTTTGTTGATTTTACCGTCGCGTGCTTAACTTTTGAAGGTCAGCGAATCTGTGTATATTCAATCGTTTGGACTTAGTACGGGCACACATATACAGACAGACAGACAGATAGATGGACAGACAGACACCAAACGGGCAAGTGACGGATTTTGCGTCAAAAGGGCTCAAAACGGATAGAAAACTTGAAATTGGTCAAAAATATTCAACGTACAAACACTCCATTTTTTATTTATATAGATTAGCTAAATAGCATGTTTTTTGAATAGTGATATTTCAAATTTTAATTTGATCAGAAAGACAACTGCTTTTGGAAATTATTCCTTATATTCCTCTTCATCTTTTAACCTTCAATCAAGTTGCAGGAGGGAATAGGTTTTTACAATTTTTTTCACCTAGGAAACAAAAAAGATTTTATTTGGAATTTTAACATTTAAAAATCAAGAAAAATTATTTTCTTAACTAATAACTTTGATTAAGGGTCAAAACCTTTACTGTATAGATTTTAATGATACAAAAGTAATTACAATAGATCAATTCATTGTTGAGCTATCACAGTTTGACAAAGCATCATTTTGATAAAACACAGTTATTCAGAAATTGAGTTTAAAGTTTGAAAACATGATTGCACATGGTGACAGTACCTAACGAAAACCCTTGTAACTAGAAAAAGATTCCAAATTTATCGTCGGTTTAGAGCAGAAACTCATTAACTGACTTTTTCTCGAAGACACTAAATGCTTGTTGTCATTGATGACGAGAAGTACATCAAATGGCGAGATGACGAGAAGTACACAAATCGTATTGCAACTTGTTTAAAAGATGTATAACACTATCAAATGGTTATAATTTTTACTTTTTGACTTACAAACTAATAGTGTTAGTTTTCAAACTGCTGTACAGTAAAAATTATTTATCAGTTAATGAGTTTGTGCTCTAAGCCGACAATATACAAGATCTAGGTATCGTTTGAAAGCTAAGGAATTGAAATATATTTTGAAGCAATAAAAGAATCGATATTCTGGTCGATTTTCGTGACTTCTAGTGTATATATACACCTTAAGGTAGATCACAAAGCAGAAGATAATCATTCATTTCTTACATGAATAGGAACCTAGTTTTCTCATCAGATAGATGGCATCTGCACGAATATATGCATACTTCCTTGGGTAAAGTTAGGAGTTTCAAAATACACTTTAAAGTCTTCATTTGATATAAAAGCAGGAAAAAGCCGTAAATTACTAAAGGAAGCCATTCTCTCTTGACGGAACTTCCGAGTTGAATAAGTCACACGAGCGGAGAAGTTTTGGACTTGAAGTGCACCGTAAAATATAAAGAGCTTCCTTTCTTCCCAAATCTATCCCAGAACATAAATTCACATCCATGCATTCTACCCATCCACAAGACGAAGAGCAACAATTACGTTTCTATGTAAAAAGCAATTTTATTCCTATGTCCACGAGAAAGATGGACTGTGGTCATTTCCGATTTCCTCTTAACTCAACCCACAACCAGAATCATGCATTAAGTGAGATTGCAAAATTTCTTCCTTCGCTGTTATTTACATCGTCCAGAGAGGACGATTCAACTGAGAGCGCCAATATTCTTTTGACTAGTGACCTTCATTGGATAGCTAAAATTGGCATATTGCTAGTACAAGACATATATGTTCCCATAAATACCTTTATTTATAGTACGAAAAAGAATTAATAGCTTTGTAATACACTTTCATTTCGATGTTATTCTGTGTGTATTGGCGATATCCCACAAACACTTATTTTTAACACACTTTCAAATTCGCTGTTAATTTGGAGATTGACTCCCAGGTGCAGACTTACTATTAACCCTCCTGGTGGTTGTCTCTACGAGGTATCTCGTCATTAGCAAAACTGTCCAGATCTCGATGGACGAGATATCTCGTCATTAGAATAAAACTGACCAGATCTTGATATCGTCATCAGACAATTTCTTGATGACGAGATATCTCGTCATTAGCATAATTGGTCAGATCGTGATGGACGAGATATCTCGTCGAAACCACTTGGAGTGTTAATTTAATGACCTTTGTATTTCTCCTCTCAGAACATAAACCAAACCTTAATTAAAAGCTTTCACGCACTTTGCTTACAGTTTTACTCATACTTTTCTGTCTTCTGACTTTTATCTCTATGGCAGCTTGGGGACCGTGGTAGCCCGGTTGAAAGAGTGACGGATTCGCAAACGGAGAGTTGCGAGTCAGTCCAACACAACGGGCTTTTGGCGACGGTCCGGATCTTTCCCTTCGGGTTTGATCCCAGACCGTCGCCAATAGCCCGTTGTGTTGCTCCAGTACGATGTTAATTAAACACCTACCTACCTATCTATGGCAGCTTGGGCTTCTCATCCCTGGGTCATATTTAGATTATCATTATTTTATATCGTATTAAATGAGTCTTTTAAGTCTTAACCATACCCCCATGGCTGTTTCGTTTCAATGCGACATATACAATTGTTAATAGTTTGTTATTGCTAATTGTTATTAAATCTAATTTTGGAGAGAACCTCTACCTAGTAATTTCAATAGTAAACAATTCCTTTTGAACAGGTGAATCACGTTGAATTAGACGAATTAATTTCATTTCAGGCCAGTCAGCCGCTTACCATATATAGAATGCGAAATTTTCTCAATATACTTCGTATTTAATATGTAGTAAGAGGCTCTCGAAAAAATGTCAAGAAACTATTAAAAATTATTAGTTGAAGTTTGGTATTATACTGTCTTTTCAATGTCGAGAATTCTCAAATATCGAGCATCATACTTGGATTGTTTTGAATGAAATTTTCTGCTTGTGTTTAAGTGGGATTTGCAAATACCAAATCGCCTGCCAAATAGCAATTGGCTCCACGTCAAATGCGCAAACTAAGCATACAATATCGATGACAGATTTGTATACAAAAGTTGTAGGGCTCGAAGAAAATTTTTTGCCTAAAGCTTAGAGATGATTTGAATTATATTTTCCTTGTTGTGACTCCAAGAAAGAGTTTGGAAGGTTCCCAAAGCTGGCGAGGCTTTTGGCAGGACAGTCCATTAATGAGGTGGCTAATTTCTTTTCTGTGTGTCACTCCGTTATTTCTCGTTTGTGGAAATAATAATTCCAAATAATTGGAACAGTCAATAGGAAACTTGTTTAGAGATGTTCTAGAGTTCCAACATAGTAGCTGATCAGTAAAAACGTTCAAAATTACTGGGAAACTCAATTGTCTAGCAAGAGCACTATCTCCCCAAGTGCTTGTAACTGCAGCTGTGGAAGACCAATATTCTCTAGTACTGTGAGGCGAAGGATACATGCAAAAAGGTTCTGAGCACTGGTACCAAGGGTTTGTATTCTTTTCAGCCTTAAGGCCATAGGAGCACAATAAAAGTAGTGCCTGGACACAAGTACAGTGGTTCTATTATCTCCACACAGATGAATCGAGATTTGACCGATAATTGGATAATGAACGCTTGAGGGTCTCTAGAGAACAGGAACAGTTCGTCTTTAGTTGGGGTAGTATGGTGACATGTGCTGGATTTTCATTGAGATATCGCACCAACCTGTCCGTGTTCACAGGTACTACTGTAAAGGTTTGAAATGTGCCAGGACCAAGTTCATGAACCCTGACTTTATGCTGCAGCAGTTGGCTTAGATTTCCTTTTGATAGACGATAAAACTTGCCCACCAAGAGTCAAAGCTTGTGGAAGAGTACCTTGAGAGAGGCCATCGTTTGGAAGCAATGCCGACATATTTCCTGGATCTCAATCCGATCTCAATAGAATAACCCTAGGAGGAGCTGTTGCCCGTTTACTCTATCCAAATACCCTTAATGTAAACTGCTCTTTTGGAAGAATGGCGATTATAGTCCTCTGCTGCCTAGGTCACCTTATTGAATGGTTGAATCGTCGATGCAAAGCTTGCATGAAATTCAGGGGTCATGCTTCATAATAAAGTTCACTTGGCTGATCCGTGCTGCAGAGAAATTTCTTTTTCCCAAAAACACGAAGTGGGAAGTGACCATTAAGGAATAAAATAATCCTAAATGTAATGTTTTTAACTTTTATTTTGGTTTAAATGAATAAATAACTGAATCATCTACTTTCTAATTAAATTTAAAGTTAACAAACGCTGAATTTTAAGAATTAAATCAGATTTTCTACTTAATTAAGTTTTGGAAGGCAGTAGTTGAAGTTATTTTTACTTAAGAAAACGAAACATCCAAAATATGAAATTTAAGCAATGAAAATACCTGACATGTGAAACAAATATCTGAAAATGCTTAGTTTTCACTTTTTAAGGCCTCATTATCTTTCCAATTAATGAATTCGTATACTGGGGAAAGGGATTTAAATCATTACAATCAATATTTTAGATCTTCAAAAAATCCAACTTGAGTTTTACATAGGAAAGTATGAAGAAATGTTTAGTAATTGGAAAGTTAGGACTTAGGGATCATATAAATATTATAGATTCTATAAATAGTTACTTGACTAACTATTCAGAGTAAATCCAATTAATCTGAGAAATTCATTTTCCTTTAGTTTTAAAACTGTTATGCATAGAATGTTGTCTTTAAAGATAAGAATAGTAATTTCTCTATCTCAATACTACATTCCATAATTGATCATGATTAGACTTGTAAAGTGCATCAGCTCATTATTTTCTTTCTGATTGTCTTGCGCAAATAACAATACTTCACTTTGTTTTGTTTTTCTAGTGCCACACGGTATCATTTTACGTAGTTTCAATTACCTTATATATCGTTGACTTACAAGTGAAATCGTTGACTACTAAGTCAAAAATATAGTTATGAGAAAACAGATGGGAAAAATTCTACTCACTTCTAAACTCCCTAACCATCCAAAAAATTTGACGAAATATCTCGTTCGCGTCAAAATTTGACCAATTTTGAGAATGACGAGATATCTCGTCATCATGATATTGCCGATTTTTTTATGATGACGAGATCAAGATCTGACCAGTTTTTTAATGAAGAGTTTTTTCGTCCATCTAGATCTGTTCAGGTTTTACTAATGACGAGATACATCGTCAAGACAACCTCCAGGAGGGCTAAGTGCGTTTTCTCAAGAAGAAATCTAACCTTCAAGCAAAAAAAATGACTTAGTGCCAGAGAGAGACTTACCACTAAAGATCATCACATTTTGGTCTAGAAAAGCTAAAATACCCATACCTTAAAAATGTTGACTTAGTATCTTTCACTTCTAAGTCGACGTCATTTTTTCTAGATAATTTTTTTGTAATAATGCCAAATAAAGCATTTTAAATTTTATATATAAAATTTTAGATCATTGAGATGTTGTTCTAGTGGGACGTTTAATTCAACTACCTACCTATGTACTTGCTTAACATTTTACCAAAACAATTACCACTTTAAAAGTGTTGAGTACTGATTCGCAACCTCCATACATTACATATAAGGTAAAAATGTGACGTTTCAGCTGGCAAGTTTAGAAAAGTATGAATGAATTCCCATTGCCAAGAGACGCATTCGCAACACTCATTTAACACATTCCTATTTTCCAAATAACTTTCCGTGGGACAGCGATAACATCCCGATTGTTACTCACGATGTATTTTGGAAAAAGTCAATTGATTTCTTTCGAGAGCACTTTAATTAATTCGCTCGGAAGTTTGAACAGACGCAACATTAATCATGCGAATGTTCTCTTTCACCTCCAAAGCAGTCAGAAAAATAGAAATGTTTCCCAAGTCGAAAAAGATGTTCATTATCAAGGGTGTGGTGAAAAAAATGTATCCCCCTAATCTTAGCTTCTCCAATCTATTTCTAGTAACTCATCACGAAAACTGGGTTTATTTTTAAGTCTAATCATTAGGTCGTGACTGTAGTGGGGTGGGGCATTGGATATCTTCGAAAGCGAACTTTTGAGAATTGGTGGCGCTTAGGAAACGACTTTTTTCGTTTTGGCACGCTTCCCAAAATCGAAGCTTAATTGCGAAATTTCGTTTTATTATTTTTTCGCTCACATTTTCATGAACACAACATAACCTTCTTATTAAGTAGATCAGAACGGAGTATTAGTAAGCTATATTCGCAATTCCCGGATGATAAACGGTATTTCCTTTGCATCCTTGATGGCTGGAAACTCCCAGAAAATGTGCTTTTATTCTTTATCCTTAGGTGATGTATGAATTTGAATTATCACCCGGGGAGGTAATCTTCCTATAGAGCGGCACTGAAAGACTATGGAGAGTACCGAAATCGGGTCACAGGAAATGTTTTTAAGATACTCCATCACCTTATTTTTAGGGCCGTGGTGGCCTAGGTGATAGAGTCGCGGATTAGCAACCGGAGGGTTGCGAGTTCGAAACTTGATCCAACCAGGGACCGTCGTGTACGGGGGAGAATGGTATAATAATGTGTAAATAAGAAGTTTAATATAATTAAGAGTAAATGTAAAAAAATTAAAGATACTTATTTCGTTGTACTTAATCACTAAAAGTTTTTATATGAAAAGTCATGGTTTTTGCTTGTTCTTAACAAATTATTCAGGTGTTCCATATTAAATACTACTTTTTCAAATCAATGATTTTGATATTTTTTTGCTTTTTCCAGTAATTCAACAAAAAAATTTAAGTTTGACAGATTATTTATTTGCATATGAATCTTATTTAATTATGTCATGATTTAATCACGATTCGATTCATTTCATGGATTTGATTCATTCAAAAACCATTCCCCTACTTTCAGCAATCCTTTAAAAAAATCAGGTGTTCAATATCAGGTACCGTGTGTATATATAAATATATACACACGAGAGCTAATTTAACTGAATAACTAAGGGGAACACAAAAGATATCCGTAATGAAGGCGGCAGCTGGCAACTGATGTTAATAGATAAAACTAATTTCTAAGGGGAGAAGCATCCTAAAATTTGGCAGGGAACAGATAATGTCAGCAAACAAATTAGAAACATCACTTAATTAAGAAATCAATATAGTCAGAATTCAGAATGAAATTTGTTTATTATAAGGAATATGAATTCACTTTTTTCTAGCTCGCATAACAAGGAGTAATCAAGAAGAGAAATATTTTATTTTTATTATACATAGTTGAATGTTAATATATAATGGTTAATGCTACGATATGTAATAATTAAGAGATATATAATAATTAATATTAACTTTTCAGAGTTTCGTGTTATTCTCACAGTTATACTTTCAACAACTGTTCAAATTAAAAAACTTATGTGATTGTAGCCTGAATTTTATACTTTTTAATTAAACCTAGTTATTTCAAACGAAGATAATCTCTTTTACTTGTTTATAGTTCGCAAAGCTGGAACTTCTGCTTCATCAAAATGTTTTTTCGCATAGTCATTTCTCAAGCAGGTAAAATTTCACAAATTCTTAATAACCCAAATAACGTAATGCTGAAATATTCTTTATAAAGCATTAATTAGCTATATAATTTCCCTTCTACACTCATACGTATTGTTTATAACGTTCAATTCTAATGTTTTTCCATATGTTAGCTATGGAGTCTAATATTTTCGCAACCGTTATAACTTAATGTAAAATATGATTGCACTTCAAAGCTTTACAAGAGGGAAGGAACAGTATAAACACTTTCAGAGGAGGTGTGAAGCCTGATGTCTCTCCCTCTTTGAAATGCTGATGGCTAGGTACATAAATTGTTCTAGGTATATTAAGACTAGGTACATAAATATTCTCTCATTTGATAATCTGATATCAAGAAGTGTTCTAGATGGGCGGTGAGACATAACGGTGTCCCATTTTCCCTTAAAAAACTGGAAGTACTCCATTTTTTATGTGCAAAATACATTCGTGTAAATGGATAGGTCTTCATCCATAAAGTTTCACCCAAAAATATATTTTTTAGTGTAATACCCTCTTAAATGGATTAAAATACTTCTTTACAGTCATGTAGGATCGATTGTACATTGAATGTTTTATGGAGAGAACTATTCTCGACGACCAAAAGATTAGTTAATTTAAAAGCTTTTGGATCAGGAAAGCTTTTTCAGGAAATACTTAGGGACCGTTATAGCGGACTGGCAACCTGAGGGTTGCGAGCTCAAATCCAACAAAAGACCATTGTGTACGAAGGGAGCTGGCACACGTTAAATCTGTCGTGGCCTCAAATGTCCTCACGTTAGCGTGGTGTTGAAGTTTGAAGAGTGGGGTGCCAGCTCATTTGAGACCTCGTCATCTGAGCATGGTTCAAGATTACGTGGTGTTGTCCTCGGATCTTTCCCTTCGGGGGTTGATCCCGGACCGTCACCAATAGCCCGTTGTGTTGCTCCAGTGCTACGTTAATTAAATACCTACCTACCAGGAAATACTTTTCTTGTTATTTAATAAAATGTCAACCATACATTAATTATCAGCTTGTGAATTTTTACAGAATAAAGAACGTACAAATAAAACATTCAGTTGAAAGTTATAAAATAGATCTAAGTCGTGTGAATATATCGGATGCTTATAACTTCGATAAGTAACTGCAACTAATGCCTTAAGTATTTTGTTTCGTGCATATACAATTTAAACCAAGTACACTCGTACATTTTGTTTAATTTTATGAGGGCTGTGATACTATCCAGTGTTTGTCAATCATAGATAATAACAATATGGTATTTTTCTTATTTGGGGAAACACGCCTGTTAACGAGATTGCTCACCATGTGAAATAGAATCGATTTATCAAGAAAGCGTTTCAAAAATTCCCTATCCTGTATCATTCTTTCCTGTAAGGCCCTTCTTTCTATTTGACTCTTTCCTAAAAGAACTTTTAGTACACAACTCGCTTTGTTGTCTCTAATTAATTAAGAATATTATCTCGTAGTTACCATTTAAGAAGATTAAAGGGTATAATGAAATTGTGAGCTTACATATAATAATTCCCTGCTAAGAAAGAAACATAAGTGAATTGAAGAGAAAAAATTGTGTTGCTTCGTGATCAATTTAAAAAGTAGGCTTCCGATAACTAATGTTTTATCTATGGCTACATTTTTGCGTATTATCCAAATGTTCTTTCCCTAAAAACTTTCATTGATAATACGATAAATTATATTATATTGACTGAAAAAATGTTAGTCCAAAGTGGGATGGACTGATAAATTTCTTACGAATATTGGAGAGGATTAAGAGAAAATATTGATGATAACGGTGTCGCTATATTTAATTAATACAATTAATAACACATATTAAACAGTTTCTATTTACAATAACACCTCTAATACTAAAATATGGACATGTATTTAAAAAAATGGTTGTATGTATTATCTGGTTGAGGGGAAATGGGTTGTATGACTTACTGTGCACAAACCTAATATGGTACTCATAACTCACGAACATCGTATTTCCGCAATGGGGAAATACCAAATTTGCCTCATTAGTTTTCATAAACCCACTCATCGATATAATTCAGAAGGGATCCTATTGCTTTTCGTCAAAGTGAGACTTATTAACCTCAGCTTTTGGACAACACTGGTAGCATAAATTGATGTATTGCTTGAATGAGGTAAACATACTCTTTATGCAGAATTTTCTTAGTTTGTGACTGAAATTAAAATAAAGTATTGTTGACATCTTTGAATTTTCAAGATTAATACAATATTGTTTCTTGGTTTGTTTGTTGTACTGCTGTTATTGAAATATATTTAACTTACCAGGCTTAGTACCATACCCGATTATTTATTCGTGAAATATTTACAAATATAGTAACTCCTGTTATATCCCGGATTCGGCTATATCGCTATTTTTACTTGTCACTTTTTTGAGGTTTGAAGCAGCAGAGAAAGTCTCCATCTTTCTTGAGAATTGAGAGAGCAGAGGTCACTTGCTTCAAGTGTAGCTGTTTGTGTAAAGTACATTTTAAACCTATGGGTGAAACGGGAGTAGAGATATTCTTGAGTGAACAATTGACTCCAAATAGATAAGTAGCCTCCTCTTGAATACGAAACCACTCCCCTTCCCCGATATACAAAAATATTTCGAGCATCGGGAGAGAACATTACATCTACGGGACGGCATGCATTCCAGCTCATAGAGGAAATATAAAAGTAGAGTGAGCAGTGGTGACCTTTTTATGTGCCCAAGATCATGTGACTAAAACTAGTCGTAACGTGACCTTTAAACTACTTTCGTCTACGAGAGGAAACAAACATTCATTATTTGATTGGTCCATAGGACGAAAGCAAACGATCATCCATTGATTCATCATCTGATTGGTCAGCTTGGTTGACATAGTAGTAAACTATTGCGATTTCATCACTTTTGTCATCATTCTATGGAAAGATACATTCGCACATCTACCCTGTCATAAGATGTATCGCCAAACGATGTGATAAGAGGCCAAATCCGCCAATCAAGTCAATTTTTCACTGAACAGTCACGTGACTACTAGTAAACATGTTGGTTACAATTTTTGAAGCTCTTCTCAATAACAATGCTCAGACTACTTATATTTCACGTCTATGTCTCCTTGCCCCCCACGAAATCTTAAAACAGAGTTGGAAGGAAAAACCGAAAGCATGATTGAGAAGGAATATCAGCTTTCAAAAACAGTCTACCGTATTTAGAATTATTTTAAATGGTTTTATGCATAACTTGTAATTTTAAATAAAAGAAACGCTTAGTTTAATGCATAATTTGTGCCTTTTTTCTAATGAGCAACCTAGTTCTCATTATATCGCTTCCCTTAATATATCGCCCTTTTTTCCCCCAAAGATTGAGATATATCGAGGGATTACCGTGTTTATTACTTTTAATTTTTGACAAGTTGAACTTAAAAAGTGAAATAATTTACTTTTTTAAACTTTTTACTCATTTAAATTTGTTGTAGAAAGAAATGTTTTTCATTTTTATTTTTAGACTACACATCAGATATAGTTGGCACATCTTAATAAAGCTAAGGTCTACTGATTAACATACTGTTTAATATCCGATTGTAACGTGTAGAAATCTAATTAGTAAAACTTGTTCAGTCAGTCTTCATACTGCCATACAAGTGAATGAAAAAATTGATCCTTTCATATTTTAAATAAAATTAGCAGACCCATCTAAAATAGCATCTGAGCTAAACTTTCTTAATTTCTTATATCTATTGATTACAAAGAGTCATTACTCGCATTTCATATCTTATTTCAATCCATTTAGAATGAATATAGCATCCATATTCAATAAATGAATTTTTTCTAAATAAAATAAAATTATCCAAAATGCACAACAGCATTTCGTTTACTTCTACTGGTGTTAATTCTTATTTCCAATAAAATGCATGGCAAAAAAAGCACATCTCAATCATGTTACCACAATTAGATTCTGAACGTATACTTCAATTCCATCCCATTCCCTTGTTCGAAGGTAATTCGGTATTTTTTGAAGCTGTACCTTTTCAGTCGTATTTTCTTTTCTGCTTTCTGTCTTCCAGTAATTGCATTCTGTAATCAGTCTGCTGAAGTTAAACTACATTAGAAAGGAGAGTTCTCCCTTGTAGTTTTGGCAACATTATGCGGCTCCATAACTCATATCACACCTATTTAAACTAAGCTCCAAAATTGGCGAATAGTCGATTTTATATTGTTCATATCCATTGTTGCCATTCGACAATAAGCAAATAACGTCGTGCTACGTACGTTAATGAATAGATAATGCAAATGCCCAAACTAAATTTAATTTTAATTTAATTATGTCATCTTTCTGAAAACCTCGTAGATAACCGGAGCGTTAGCTCCTAGAGACTTCCACACAGGAGAACAGAATAATGAGTATTGCTTTTAATTGAAGCACTCTCTGTCGTAATTCAGTTTCAAAATAATTGCGTTTCTGTTTCTAAGTTTTCATCTAACAAGTATCAACACGAGTCCGCTTTTAGTCAGCTTTAAATGCGTCGTTACAGGCCCGAAAATAACTGTATCGTTACAATCTTGGTAATGCTTCTTAAGACCCCCGCTAATGATTCTCAGTGAAGGCTGACATGAAAGCACACAACCCATACTTAATCCGATATTATAATAACGATGTGAAAAGAGAGTTGCTGATCCTTTTATAAATGGCATGTAATAGGGTAGAGCTACATCTTAAGATTTAAGAATTATTTGAATAATCTCTCCCATCATTAACCATCACCAGCATTAAATACTTTGGGAAGAGAAATTCCTACACGATACGAGGGCGGTCTAATTTTGGGTAGCGAATGATATCTCCCATTCTTTACTTTGTTCTCTGCGGTTTTACTCATTCAACTTCGTTCCCTACCCGAAATGTTTCCAAAAAACTTAATTAAATTCGCGCGAAATCATTCGAGGTTTTACGGATTATTTACACGTTACTAAAAAAACAGTCCGACAAGACTTAATTTTCCGTAAATATTTTCATTCTCAAAAGGGACCGTCAAATTGTGATTAAATCTTTGTAGAATTCTTACACATTCCGAATTTCGGCCCACTCGACTGAAACAAATGGGATAAAGAGAAAAAAGAAATGGATTTCAAATCTTACCCGATCTCTTAAATTAAAACGGGAAATTCTTAGCAACTTAAATCACTCAATTACCTACCACCGCACCGTGTTCTCGTAATTGCGATTTTCAAGAGCAAGGCTTAGAAGAATAAATATCCCGGATGCTTGGAATCTGAAAGCGATCTTCGATTTATTTTTGAATGCTATCAGGAAAGGCATTTTAAATTACGCGAAATTAAATGTGAAGTTTGTGAGATTGGAATGTTTATTAATTCTAAATAGGTACGAACAGACGTTTAGAGTACAGAAAATGATTTCCTCCAAATAAGTCTAAAAATATTTTACGCTTCAACTAAATGGCGCATATTTGAAATAAGACGAATATGTAGAGTATAGCAATCGATTACAAAGAGCGTAGCTTTCCCTGAATTTAAATTAATACTTCGATAAAAAATAAATATATTTTAATTAAGATTTCTGGTGCATGATAATCCAGTGTTTGATATTCAATTGCTTAGATATGTTACTTTCAAAATCCCTACTTAGTTTTTAAAATAACCTGATAATAGTTAGTTGTAGACAAAAAAATAAATTGATAAGCATTTTAGTGATAAAAACCATGATTATCTGTGATTTATCAATCTAAAGATAAATATGCTAAAGCGGAAAATTAAAGGATAAATCTTAAAATGAGCAGACAAAATTTTTATAAAATCTTTATTTTTCATAACTCATGAATTTCAAAAGAAAGTATGCACAATTTTGAAATTATAACATATTTTTAATTATGGAATTAAAAGAGCAAACAAAATGGATATAAATCTTCAATACTATTAGAATCAGAAGGAAAATATTTAATAAGGGTTATAAATTACCGCTGATAGAACACAGTTTCTGTGGTTGTTCATACTTCATGAGGAAATCAGATATTTTACGGAGCACTCTGCGGCGTTCCTTGAGCGCACTTGTTCTTGAAGAGTCCTTGAATGGATCTGGCCATCTTACGTCATGAAGCGCGTACTACACATACTCAATCGGATTTAAATCCAGTAATATGCAAGCCATTCCATTTTCTCAATATCTTTACTTTCCAAGTGCCCAGAGATGAGTTTTGCTCTGTGTATTATTGATCATTAAGAGGAATTATTTCCTGATAGCGGCTCTAAAAAGTTTGACTTCACGGTTTAGAATCTCATATATACCTCTGGTTAGTTACTGAACTGCCATAAATTACACGTAAATATATGTGTTAATTTAACATTACTCGCGTTGGACTTGGTGAGAGAGATTTCTGAGTATCTTTGACGTCTTTTTGGTTGAAGTTCTCACTTGGGTCTACATCTCCGTTGATTTTGGTTTTTACTGTCTTCTGCAGTTGAATCATTGAAGAGTAGTGTGGCAACGTGGCAGTGGATTAATTAATGTAGTTGGTGTATTCTTTCCAGTCTCGTGCCTTGAAAGGTTCAATGTGTAGAAGTAACAATTGCTTGCAATCAGTGGATTCCCACCAAATTCTTCAGAACTAAAAGGCTCTTTCCCCTTTGTTAAATCCTTTAAAAGAATAAAATAAAGTTGTGATGTTTAAGAAATAACCTTAATTCAGTCATGACTGTTGTGTAAGAGATTCTGTCAGTATACCTCATTCATATTGTTTCAGAAGTACCAAAATGTTAAAAAAATTCAAACTTTTTAAATTAAAAAAAATTTAACGGAAAACTCTACCATCCAGCAAACAATTGTTCATCTTACTTTCCAGAGTTTTTGCTGTACTCGCATTTGAAATGAAGTGCCCAAAGTCTGTCTTGCTCTCAACATGCATGCTGAAATATACCTTCTAAGTTTCACACATCTGCTCTTCTATTGAATTATTATGTTTTTCTTAATAAATGTAACTCAGACAAACGCAACTACATCTGCAAAATACTTGCAATTTCATGATGTCATCTAAGATAAGTGCAGATATGTATCCACTTAACCAACTGGAACTTAACTGAACTAGTAGATTTAATCACCAATCATCATAATATTCATGTATTATAAGAAATTTAGTTCTACCCATCAATATCTATGCATCATAAAAGAAACCTAGTTCAAAAATTACACGCTATTAGCTTCATTCCTTCTAGAATAGACATCGAATTCCAGTCTGCATAAAGAAAGTGTAAACGTGCAGCAAGAATGAAACTTGTGATTACAATAGTGTGAATATTCTTCAAAGCGGAAAAACTAAAATTTAGTAAATACTTCATACTTTTTAGCTCACGATATGAAATTATATTTAAAAACTTTAGGTAACTGAGAGAATGATAAATATTACACTAAAGCGAAACTTATCTGAAAAAGACGTAAAATTTTGTTCACGATTAAATGCTTTTAAGATGATAGACTAGGTCTGCGTTTACTTAAAATATCCACTTAAAAGTGGGTCATCCGTCTCTTATCTCTCAAGAGATAAAAAACACATCAGACGAAGAGAAAGTTTAAGAAATATTGAAGACACGATTTCTCACGCATGAGATAAAAAATGAGAAACAATTTATTCTAAGATTATACCATACTTATTTTAGTTCCCAAATAAAATTATACAGTTCAGAAATTAAACTATACAAAATTAAAACTACAATTGAATAAAAAATTTAGATAGATAGAACTCTGAAAAACAAAATTTTATTTATACTGGAACAAAAAAATTAATTATTTCCCCCTAATGGGATGACAGGAGAGATAGAATTTATTTAGAACCAAATAATAATCTAATAACCGTATCATCATTTTGAAAAATTATTGGGGTAATGAAAATAATCATCGAACATTATATAATTTTGTAAATGTGATGCGTAATCTACATCCTAAGATGTATGAACTGTGAGGTACATGTATATATGAATCCCGGGATCATATCTTTGTGGAGCGATTTTACAAACGGTAGTGTTGTTTTCTTTAAATCCAATGATACTATCCTACTTGAGTAGGATGCTTAAGTAAGACAGTATCATCACTATACAGCTGGTTAGTTATTGTAATGACTGTTTTAACCCTCCAAGTGATTACGACGAGATATTTCGTCCATCAAGATCTGATCAATTTTGCTAATGACGAGATTTCTCGCCATCAAGATATCGTTGACTTTTTAACGATGACGAGATCAAGATCTGGTCAGTTTTCTTCTAATGACGAGATATCTCGTCCATCAAAATCTGGTCAGCTTTGCTAATGAGACTAGATACCTCGTCGAGACAACCACCAGGAGGGTCAATATAAAAACGTCAAAAATTCCATTCCCACTTTTGTGGAGAACAAATGTCCTTGGTGAAAGATAGACAAACTCGATTATTGTCCACAGAGAGCAATCAGTTGACTGGGTCCCTAACCCCCGGGCAATATTGAGCCACTACTTCCTACTTCCAGCTTAGTTTATCAAGACAAGCGGAGGGGGTATTTGCTACGGATTCAGAGGGATATGAGTCTGGTGTTAGAAGGCATTGGTAAGACTACCAACGTGATAAATCACATTTGTTAATTTGATAGTGATTTGTAAATTTTTTATGCTATTCCCGTCTTCGGCCTATCGGCCATCAATCGACGAGCAATCCAATAGAATTCTGAAGCGAAAAAATATGGCTTAAAAACACTATCAACAATATTTGCAGTTCTTTTGTCAAGAATTTTAGGGCAATTCTTGAGGTGGTCTCCAGTCATTTCGTCCAGTTCACAAAGGGGACAGATAGCTGATTTCGCTATTCCAATGCGGTGTAAGTGTCTTTGTAGGTAGTCATGTCCGGTAAGAAGTCGAAAACAAGCGACTCAAACAACTGGGCAAGGAACTTAGGAGATACAAGCTTTATTCCTCAATAAGACTCCAGTTCTTTCCTTTAGACTAGTATATAAGCCTCTTGATGTTACGTGAGGTAAAATGATTTAGGTTGAGACAACTGCGATCTGCTTTAGCCAATTGGTCCGCTTGTTCATTGCCATAAATACCACAGTGACTTGGAATCCGCTGTAAGGCAACTTTTTTTTAACCTTCCCAAAGTGGCTTAGTTTTTCGCTAGATCGATGCACAAGATCATATTTCTTTAAACTAGGGGTCGTAAGAGCTATCTTTGCTGCCTGAGAATCGATGAAAAACACGATATTGTTTTAGGACAGGTCTTCACTTCATCCACAGCCTGGTAAAGAGCAGCAATCTCTCCATCGAAGTTATTGCAGTGTGATTTGTAAATAAAAACGCGTGCACGTTTAATTTATGATTATATAAGTATAGGTTTGCGTTTTTTACTTTCTTTTTAACTGGTACTAGAGGGAAAAGTTTAAACGAGCTTTTCACCAGTAGTAACGAAACGCTTAACTGTTACATCAAGAATGAAGACAAAAATATACTATGAAAATTATTTATCCCTTGATTTCATTCATATATTAGAGTGAAAATTTAACCATTCAGCGGCCAGGCTCAAAACAGTCATACAAACGCTTTTCTTGGGCTCCATAGACCCAATACTTTTAGAAGTATCACATGGTCAAAAGGATATTCGATTTTTTTTTGTTGGAAAAACATTTTCTCTTAAATGAGATCGGTCTAAGATATTTTTTAATTACTCTCATTTGTAAAATCACCATTTTCCATAAAAATATGTGAACGTTGTAATTCACATCTTTTTGGAATATTATTTTCATAATTAATATTGGATACTAAGCATTTACTTAAAAAAGAGACATTACTTAGATTTTGTTTGGTTTCTCTAATAGTAGCATAATAAAAATTTTCATCATGGTAGGAAAATTATTTATGAAGTTATGAAAGTCTGGTAAACACTGATTTAACATTACGTCCTATAAATTTTCCATACTCATAATTCAGAAAGAGCTGGACTAGATCACTTGAAACTTGTTATACAGGGAAAAGTTTTGATATAGAGTCGAAATTTTAGTTCTACATTGTGAAGTGTCAGGAATTATGAAATGTTTTCTCAATTTAATATGAATGTAATTTAATATTCCCTTAAGGAAATTTTATGCACGTGGATTTATAGGTGGTTGGTTGGATTTTTCATACCTCAGGGGCCAGATGTGGCCAAACTGCGCCTAACATTTTTTTTCCGTCAATTAAATGGACATACACATGTAAGGAAAGTTTTACTGATACAGAAGAGAGAAATACATCCAGGATACTTACAGAAATCGAACTAAAGCTCGTAGGCTGCTAAGGCAGTGGGCCCTCTGAGCCACTACGTCCCCTGTATCTATAGATATGATATTATTTCCTCACCAAATACCTTTGAATTTCCTCTACTATGAACAATGAGCGAATAAAGAGGGATAGCTCGATATTTCCCTAGCAACTGTTCTCTCTAAAGTTGAAGACTTCAGTGTAATTAACTAATTTGGAAAAAAGTGTCTTCAATTTTATTTAACTCAGATCTAACTTTAAAATGTTCTTTCTTGAGACGGAAGAATGCATTTAATTTAAAATTTTTATCCCCAATAACAGCCGTCTTGAAGTCAAATAAAATGCATCATCGAACTTTTATTTGTTGAGTGATACTAGGATACAACTTCATTACCAGGTTTTAGTTTATAAAAAAATAAGGTATTGCAGGCTAACCTGAAGAACGTTGGCTTCAAGAAGATAAAATAACTTTTGTATTGGCAATCTTTTCTTCAAAAAACATATTCTGATTCCGTTATGAAATTCGATCTCTCTTTGCTTCACAAACTGCCTTCATTTTTATAAACCAGATAAGATATTTTGTCGTTTCTAAGTAATTGTGCTCTGGGAAAAAGAGACTTAGCAAATAATAGTGTATTTGAGGGGTGAGTGGGCGAATCAGAAAGGTGGAATTGGGTTCGATTTACTTTTAACAAGAGCATTATACTTCTGATAACAACTTTCGTGTATTTCCAAACATAACTGGAAATGAATTAGGTTCCTTAAAAAGAAAAAAAATCAAATATCTCGTTCAGAGCAGATCAAATAGTGTACCTGTGTTGCTTTTTTGACAATTTAGTATTTAATATCACGAGAATCCTGACATTTCTTCAAATTAGTTTAGTTTAAAAATTGGCGTCCTTTATTTTCTTTCGTTAGGATTTTTGATTTCGTTACGTATTGACTGAAATAAGTACGGTAATTGTGTTTAGTCCTGTAAGTAAAACATATGAAGAATGATCTGCTCATAAAAACAAGTAATTAATATATATATATTGCCTCAAGATATTCTTTTGTTTCAATAAAGACTATGTTACTGTTCTGAAACCAATAGTTTACATCCATCGGAATGTATTATACAAATTCAGTGGTATATTTTATTGGTTATACAATTTAAATAAGTGCATAATGTGGTTCTCAAACATTTTACTTCAAAGCCTCCATTTAAATCTTTTAATGGAGGCTTCGAAATAAAGAAATAAATAAAATTGGTTTTCAGAGGGATTTTTAATGGAGGATAGTTTTCAAAGGGATATTTAATTCAATATAATTCCTTAAAATCTTAGATTTATTCTGAAATGAGACTTTAACTTAGATAAAGGATCACGAAACAGCATTTTGATAGTAGATAGAGTGTTTGGTCTCATAAAGGGATATTACCAAAGTAGAAAATACTTTAAAATCATCGGATTTTAAACTATATTCCTAAAGATCTAATTCTATGATGGATATAAAAATGATGGCTGTAAAGGATATCTGCATCGTTACCTTACCGTGATACGTTGAGAAAAATCTGCTTCTCAAATGATGATTCAATTTCTCAAATGATAATTCTATGAACATATCGTCGGGTCACAAAGTCAACATTTTCAAACATGAAATTTCAGTTTTCCTAAACCAGAAAGTGATGATCTTTAGAATGGTAGTGTCCTCTAATTCATTTTTTTTGTAGAGAGGTTCTTGAAAATACACTTGGTGAGTAAAGCTTAAATTAGTAGAATTTTAGCAGTAGTATTTTCCTATATTTAGTCGTTGTGTCGCTCCAGTGTGACGTTAATTAAAATACCTACCTATATTTAGTAGTAGTATTTCACTATATTTAGAAGTAATATTTTCCAATATTTAGTAGTAGTATTTTCCTATATTTAGTAGTAGTAGTAATAGAATTTTAGTAGTAGTATTTTCCTGTATTTAATAGCAGTAGTAGTATTTTCCTATATTTAGTAGCAGTAGTAGAATTTTAGTAGTAGCATATTTATAGTATAGAATTTCAGTAGTAATAGTATTTTTTATTCCTTAGTAGAATTTTCCCCTTTGTTTTCACAGAACTGTTTTTTGACTTAGTGTGATACTAGACATAGAGTGACATTTGTATGCCAACTATACAATAAGTTGAATTTAACATCTTTTTCAAAGATACTTTTCTTTTCTTAACCTTCTTGGTTTATCTTCGCTTCGTAAACTGCCCTATAGTGTCCAGCCTCTGGTGCAAAAATCTGTTCCAAACTGTCACCAGTTCTGGCAAGGGACAACCTATTTTACCTACTTGTATCTTCATTATCCCTTGGAGTAATATGACAGTTTTGTCTCAACGAGATATCTCGCCCTTGGAAAAATTAACCAGATTCTGGACGAGATATCTCATCGAAACACTTGGAGGGTTAAAAGTAAGATTTTTTAATTTCTGATACTTAAAACATCCTTACCATACCATTTTTAACACCATCCATCCTCCTTATGGCGTTTCTATGCCCTTACATATGGGAACACTCCCTACAGTTTGAGAACCGATGCTTTAGATGAATTGTAATTCAATTGTAGAATAAAAGAATAAAGTGAAAAATGGTTCAGTTTTTACTTTAATCCACGAGTAGCTTTATAATTAAAGAATCTATCTTCCATTTTCAATAACTAAAGTTAATCACAATGAAATTTTATCTTTTCCATAATGTCCATAGAGTGATTGTTTCATTTTGAATTAATTCCCTTTGGAAAAGTAATTTTCTAAATAAACAGTCATTCACCGTAAGAGATGAGATTAGTTTAGTGCCTTATTGTTGGATACTTTTCAAAATGAGAGCATAAAGCCGCTTAAGAACACTGGGAGATTTCTACAAAGTCGAGAAGGTCGAATTTTTGCCGAATTCAATTTTCGTCCGCTTGAATATGTTTTGCTTAAAACTTTCTTCA
This sequence comes from Meta bourneti, assembly GCA_933210815.1. Lineage (NCBI taxonomy): Eukaryota > Metazoa > Arthropoda > Arachnida > Araneae > Tetragnathidae > Meta > Meta bourneti. The sequence continues at coordinate 29,292,859 of OW119934.1, forward strand.
TTTTTCCTAAATATACTTCACTATTAAGGCACTTCGACTGTTCGGCGTTTCGTTCGGATCTGCTGTTAAGAATAAGGCCTTAAGAATTTTTTAATTCCATACACTGTGGAACTAGTTAAAACCATAAATCGTAGAAACAAAAACTGTGACATGCAAATGATGATGTTAATTCATACTTTTGGCCAAGAATGTTTGCAAAAATATAAAAAATTTTATTTCTTAAATCAATATATGCTTTAGAATCTCAGTAGTACTATTTAATTACGCGTATACTCTTATACTTTTAATTAAAAAATGTTGCATTGAATCACCTAACTTTACATCGATATAACTCACTGAAGAACCTATCCAGTTATGATTCAACACAAATAAGGAATCTTCGGTAGGCTCTTTTGGATAATAAATATCTGATATTTTTCCATGGCACCTTGAACTGTTAGCAAAACCTTAGACCACAGTTTACCTTAAATCTTAGTTTAAGTTTCCAAACAATTTAAATGACAATTTTTTATCATTTTATTTAAAATAGGAGAGTAAGCTATATACAGTGTGGCCATAAAATAACTTCCAAGAACCAAATTTGGTAGGTAGGTATTTAGGTATTTCAATTAACGTCGCACTGAAGCAACACATCGGGCTAATGGCAACGGTCTGGGATCAAACACGAAGGGAAAGATTCGAGGATAACACCACGTATTTTTGAACCACGGTCAGATGACGAGACAAAACCTGAGCTGGCACCCCACTCTCCAAACTTTCACACCACGCCAACGTGAGGACATTTGAGGCCACGTAGATTTAACGTGCACCAGACCCCTTTGTTTGAAGGGATGGGATTATATAGCCTAGGACAACACCAAGTAATTTTGAACCACGGTCAGATGACGAATCAAATTTGGTATGGAGACTTTTGAAAACATGGGGAGGTGTATTCCCCGAAAGAAATTTGAATATCAAAAGTCGTCGATATCGAGAAATTTGGCGCTGTTTAAGTCGAAAACAGTCGAACATTTGCATCAAACCCATATAAAATAGATTATTGAAAGTTTCGACTGGGAAATCTGGCACGTTGGAATTAAAAAAACAGGCAATCGACACACAAATTAATAGATAAACTCACAGGATATAATCTTTTATTCACCAGAATCAGGTTACACTTGAACCCATAGACCAATTTCAATGTGCTAACCTTTCTATGCTGTGACGTTCTGTGCATTACATTCAGCTATCGGGCACTTCGAATGTTATTTGTTGTTCACAAGAAAGGGCAGCACATTAAAATTGGTCTTTGGTCGAAAGGAACCTGATTCTGGAGAATAAAATATTGCTTCCTACGAGTTGCATCTCTATATTAATTTGTGTCTATTGTCAAATTTTTCCATTGCAACGTGCCGCATATCCAGCTGACATTAGTAGGTGATTGTTGCTTACATAGTCGAAACTTTGAATAATCCATTTTATCTGAGTTTAATGCACATTTTTGACTGCTTTTGACTCGAACAGAGCTAAATTGTCCCCTATCAGCGACTTTTGGTGCTAAAACATTTTTTGCGAAATACATCTCCCCATGTCTTCAAAAGTCTCAAATACCAAATTTGGTTCCATTCCGTTTATTCGATTTAGCTACAGTTGCCTCCAAAGGGTGAAAGTTATTTTATGGCCACCCTGTGAAAGATGCAACTCAGGTATTCTGTAATGTACAAAATTCAGAGATAATGAAAAGTCCCTTGCCTCTAACTTTTTAACTATTAATAAACTTGTAAAACAAATTTTGCGATTGTAGACAGGATTCATCCATACGGTTCATCACATCATGCTTGAAATCGCATTTACTGCTTGTATTGTTAAAGTGATTTTGTTAAATTAAGTGTAGTAGCCTTATGCAAGCGGAATTATATTTTGGATCAATTTTTGTTGTCATTTCTTAAACATTATTTGTTGTTACACGGGGAATAAAAAATTTAAAACTTTAAATAAAATTAACAGAGTTATCTAGAGTTAGATGCGTATTAATTTGTATTAAAATTAAGTTCTTTGTCTCTCTATTAAGTAGTTTTGGAAATGTTTATCTCTCTATACACAGAACAAAGCATTCCAGCCAATTAAAGTATTTGCGCCCACAACTTAGTGTTATTTCATCTGTGATTATCAAACGATTCAGTCATAAAATTAAGAATATGAAATATAAACAGTTTTAACAAGTGTGTGGGTGTAGGAGTATCTCGGGGTTAAAATTAACTACAATTTATTAGCAATTTTTACATATTAAGAGAAAACATAAAAGGTAATAAGACAAAACCACAGCGCAGTTGGGCGTAGGAGAGAAACCGACAAAACACTCTTCTTTTGTACAAGGAAGAAAGGGTTGCAGGGAGTCCGATGGCGCATTTAGCAATGCGCCAAAAGTTCAGTTTGCTACATAATTCATATATAAATGACATTTTGCCAATAATGGTCATTTTCATTTATGTAAATTGTTATGTGTGTTTATTTTTGTCAGAATTGCTATGAACACACCGAATACTCCAGAAAAATTTCGATCGCAAATATAGTGGAATGACATTTTTGGTAACAAATTATAAGTGTAACAAAACAGTGGAGAAAAATTTAATCAACACTGAAAAGGATTATAAAATTATCAATTTTACGGAGTCCCCATTCCGTAAAGCTGATTATTGCAGAATTCTATGCAGCCGCTTTTACTTTTCCTCGTGCATTTGACATTCTAATCATGGATTCGTATCCGTGATTAAGGGTTTGCGAAAATTACGACAAGCCCGAAAGAAAGCGCATTGCTAACGTGAAGAGAGGCTCAAACGCGTTAGTATTTTCAATATGCCTTGTCAAGTTGTCATTTTAGAACCAGTGATTTACGCGCATTACGTTTCTAGAAGATTTTTGTAGTATTTTAATTTTAGCAATACAGTATAGTTCACACTATGATTTTAGAAATTGATGTAAATCTGGGCTACAAATACGCCCCTTCCATTTCCTAATTACAAAAGAGTCATCTGTTTTGGAAACGACATAATTGCTGCTAAACAATTAAAATAATAATTAGAAACATTTGAATTTTTGGCATTTCTTCTCAAACTGTTATCAAAAAGTTTTAGAAATCTTAAGGACTAATTGAACTCAGGAATCGAATTAAGGCATGCACTATTTAGCTGTCATTTACGACAAGATCGCAGTTTTTAAATCTTGACTTAATAAAATAATTTACTAGATATGCTAGTTATTTGGATTGCTGTATAAAAGAAAACCAAGTTAATATTTCATATAATTTGGATAAATGATTTTTTCAATAGTTTGGGTAAAAGCACATTATTTATTTGGGAAATAATCCCTTTCTTTAAACTGAGAAAAGGGTAAAATATACTAAATAGACTCTAGTGGATTGTTCTTTGAATACTTATTATTTTTTTGTTTTGTAAAATCAATAGACCCGTTTTGTTTAGCATGAGCTTTGAATGTTAAAAATATTCACTAGAAACCCGTCAACGTTAGAGAACGACTGAAAACAGAAATCCCTTCTTTATTTAGTCACCCATGCTAAATACTGCAAAACCTCGCATTTTGGCTATAGCTCCTAATTGAAAATTAACGCCTCTATTACACTAATTTTAAACATTGCGTTATTTACAAATGAGTGTCGAGCAACATCTCGGAATTGTAATAAAATATTTTAGAAGCTTCTTCCAAGAATCATCAGGGCCAGGTGTCTCATTTTTCGTGAGACCCTTTTTCATCTGTATGTGTACAAAAATCCAAAACAAGTTTGAAGTGTGCAAAAAGTATTGGAACTTTAATTGAAACATTATCAAAACAATGTATGAATTAACCCGAATACTACTCAATCTTGAACTTGTGGGTTAGTTTACAATGTTTGTAGTACGCAGTAAGGCTCAAAAGGTTACCGGCACTATTGCATTAAAGAAGTAGTAGAATCCAACAATAATTTTATAGTTCAATATAATCACCCTTTATTTCAATACATTTTTAGAATGTTTAATTAAATTTCGCATACTATTCAAAAATAATTTGCATTTTCTCCTTAAACTCGTCTAAAACAAAAGTGACTTCTTCATGACTTGGGGACCGCAGTAGCCCGGTTGGTAGAATCACGGATTAGCAACCAGAAGGTTGAGAGTTCGAAGCTCGATCTAACCAAAGACCGTCATGTATGCGGGGGCTAGTGCGCATTAAATCTGAAGTGGCCTCAAATATCCTCAAGTTGGTGGTGTGTGGAAGTTTGGAGAGTGGGATGCCAGCTCAGGTGTTGTCCTCATCATCTGACCATAGTTCAAAATTACGAGGTGTTGTCCTCGGATCTTTCCCTTCGGGATTGATCCCGGACAGTCGCCAAAAGCCCACTGTGTTGCTCCAGTGTGACGTTTATTCACAAATCAACCAACTACCATCTTCATCACTTGTAAATAATTTTTTCCCACTCAGATCCAAATTCAATTTAAAAAAAACATTTAGAATTTGAAAATTTAACAGGTGGTACTCAAGTTTAAACATTTTAACACATATTGCACAACAGCTCTTCTATTTTTTGATGCTAGCTGGATTGCTACTGATGCTAGGGCAGTAAAATTTTAACATACTACAAAAGAGAGTGGGATTTTGACTCAGACCTGTCAATTCTCGTTTTAACATGGAAACTTTAGGACCTTACTATGCAAGTGTAAGTACTTACCCAATAACTTACGTAGTGTGTTTTTGTCATTTTCGTTTACGTAGGAAATTAGTTTACGTTACACTGTCAGTCATTAATTGAATAAATATTGAACAAAAACATTTTAATAAAAGGTAAGGAATTTATGGAAACCATCGACATAGAAACATACTTGGGTCAATTTTGTCAAAACAATAAATGAGTAAATTAGGTTTAAAAATAAATGAATACCTCATATTAGTTCATCATGTGCTTTTAATGTAAGATTCTGAATACCATTTTCTAACGTCTTAATTTTAAAGTTATTTATTTCCTTAAAAGATGACTATAAAAAATAAAATCAATGAAAGCCAAATGATGAAATTAAAAAAAAAAATTCCTTTCGTTGTTTGCTTCTCTTTGTTACAGTATTTCATTAGATAAATCTTTGTGACCTTAATAAAGCACATCATCCGAAATTTTCTTCGAACAATGAGTAATTCAAACCTTATGAAACTTCCATTTTTCTATCAAAAATACTTCATTCAAAAACACAATACAGCGCTGTTCGTCAAAGCACTAAACGACAATAAGACACATTTGAGTTGAAAATATTTCGACCCTTTTATTCTTGAGGAAATTTTTTCACTCTTATTCAATGCAAAGTCGCTTGGTTTGTCATTTAATGTGTATTCATCTGTTTATCGTCCACATTTCTTGAATTTTAATTGAAAGAGCATTTTGGGGAAAGGACGTTATTTGGGGCAGTCACAAAACTTCCGACTCTACCCTGAAGACCACAGTATGTAACTGTCATGTTTTTTCCGGGTTATCTAATCATTCTAATCATTCTTCAATACCAAAAATGATCTATTTGGTGTCTTGGTTCGGTACAGCTGTATTGTACATCGCGTTTGGTGGCAACGCTCTTGGCGCACTTTTTATGTCGCCAAGGAAAGAATTCTTATAAAAAATCGGCTTTTTAACGGAAAATAATTAACAGAAATAGTTGGAAAATAGCGGTTAAAACATCTTTTTATTTTGCCATAAAAACGGGAATAACCCTAATAAGATGAGTTGGCTTCACCTGCCATAACTCTCTACTAAAAGTGAACCAAAAAACAAGCCAAGAGCGTTGCCACCAAACGAGGTGCATAATTCAGCTGTACCTTTGGTTCTGTGTTAACATCTAAATGACTGCTCGTGTTAGGATTTTAAGACAACATAAAAAGGCACTCAGAAGAAGATAAACTATTCAATTGAGGTATATTTTCGATTTCATGTAATGTGGTAGGTAGGTATTTAATCAACGTCGCACTTCAGCAACACAACGGGCTATTGGCGACGGTCGGAAACAAACCCAAAGGGAAAGATCCGAGGACACCACCAAGTAATTTTGAGCCACGGTCAGATGATGAGGTTACACGTGAGCTGGCATCCCACTCTCTAAATTTCCACACCACGCCAACGTGAGGAATTTGAGGCCACGGCTGATTTAATGTGCACCAGCCCCCGTGTACACGAAGGTCTTTAGGTTGGATTCGAACTCGCAACCCTCCAGTTGCTAATCCGATCTCTTCCAACCGGGCTTCGCGGCCCTTGATGTAATGTGATAGTATTGGAAAGGGTATGCAGAATGAAACTAAGCTACGAAAATACCTATGCTTTTCTATTAGTTTATTACTTCGCCTTTAATAATCGTGCTTAATTTTTAGTATTAATCTTAAAATCGATTGACGGAAGTAGTTAATATTTCCTTATGAACGAACACAGCCCGATTTCTTGAAAAAAACATCTTTGAAGTACACTGCTGATATAAGTTGCATTTTTTTAAAAATAGGTTCAGTTCCTGATTGAGTCGTCAGTTTGGTAGGTAGGTAGGTAGGTAATTAATGTCGCACTGCAGCAAAACAACGGGCTATTGGTGACGGTTCGGGATGAATCCCGAAAGGGAAGATCCAAGGACAACGCCTCGTAATTTTGAACCCCGCCAGGTGACGAGAAGAACACCTGAGCTGACACCCCACTCTCCAAACTAAGCAACAACCACGCCACTAATTCCATTTGGATATGTGGCGCGTTGCAATTTTTAAAAAACTGGTAAAAGACACAAATTATTATAGATTCTACTCACAAGAAACAATCTTTTACACAACAGAAACAGGTTCCCTTGACCACATAGACCAATTTCAATTTAGAGGCGTGGTTGTTGCTTACACGCAGTCGAAACTTTGCATAATTCATTTTATCTGCGTTCGACTGCCTTCGGATCCAACAACGCCAAACTTCCCCCTACAGGTTACTTTTGGTTCTAAAATTTTGCTTCGTAGCATACCTCTCTCCATGTCTTCAAAAGTCTCAATACCAAATTTGGTACCATTCCGTTTATTCGGTTTAGATACAGATGCCTTCAAAGAGTAAAAGTTGTTTTATGGTCATCCTAGGTATTTTGCATGCGAAAAATTCAGTTTCTTAAAGGGTTTTGAACCTCCTGATGTCCAACTAGAGCATTCCTAGACATCAGAACACCAAATGAGATAGCATTTATGTACCTCAGCAACCCTGATATATATAGAATTACACCTAACCTAACCATCTCAAGCCTCATTACAGCCCCGAAAAGGTTGAATATCTTTATAGGCCAACCTTTCTGATAAAACGAGTCTCAACCTTAACTATGGGTTTCTATGTGACACATATTCTTGGAACTTAACACTCCTGGTGGTTGTCTCGACTTGGTATCTCGTCATCATTAAATCTTGATGGACGAGATATCTTGTAAATAAATGAAAAGTGACCAGACCTTGATCTCGTCATCATAAAAAATCGATAATATCTTGATAACGAGTTATCTCGTCACTAGGAAAAGTGACCAGATTTTGATGGACGAGATATTTCTTAAAGCCACTTGGAGGCGTAATCTACCTGTGCGTCAGCAAATTTATTAAGGCCCTCCATTTTCAATTAAATGAGATAGAATGTGGAGAAGAAAGATGTCATTTTCAGACGTTCTTGCGAAAGTTTGATGCATCATGAAAGTAAATGAATCATTTCTCCCTTTCATCTCGGGAGGAAGATGTATCGTATCTTAAAAAGAAGAGCAGATAAGATGACAGAGAGGAAAATGTACACGAGACCAACGACTTCTGAGTACCTACCACTCCTCAAAGTAAAAAAGAATGTTAAACTTACTCGAACGAGAGGATCTAGCGTTGAGGCCCATTCTATTTTATTCCTAATCCTCTCCTGCAGGTTCTTTTCTTTTCCTTACGCTGCGCTCTCTTTTTCGCCTCTTCTCCTAGTTCTCGGAGATTGAATAAAATGCATTCCGCTGGAAAATAATGTGCACAAATTTCAAGCGGGGGAAGCGAGAGCATATAGTTCGGGAATTTAATTCACCGTTTTCCTAGTAACAAGTTCCGCGTTATATAAAGAATTGAATTGATAAATCCTCACACGGAAAAAGTGCGTGATATTAATTCAGTTTGTTAACGCATCGCGTTTGCGAGCGGTCTACCTTTTTTATCCCCGGTCTAAAGGAGTTTTATTAGTCTCGTTATAATTTCTAAATAGTCTTGAACCAAATATATTAACTAAAATGCCATTAATCGGAAGCACACCTGTCTTGCAAAGGATCCTTGGGACTTAAAGTGTCGTTTTATTTCTACTAAAGATTGCCGGTTTGCAGCAAGGATGACATTGGTGTGTTTTACGGATGGTTAAGCTGTTTAACCATCCAAGATATCTCTTCCTTCAAGATCTGACCACTTTTGCTAATTACGAGATACATCGTCAACAAGGTATTGCCGATTTTTTTATGGTGACGAGATCACGATCTGGTCACCATAAAAAATTCTTCTAATGACGAGATATCTCGTCCATCAGGATCTGGTCAGTTTTGCTAATGGCGAGACACCTCTTCGAGAGGACCAGGAGGTTAATTTGTGTAAGATTTGTGAACTCCGTTTCTGTATAGAAAACAAGTCAGTACGCATGTGTATTTCAGCCAATTTAGTGTTGGAGGACTGACGTTGGACCAATGTGCGGTTGCCTAAGAATTCACATTCATTGATACGTTGTATGGAACATAGCGAACTAAAATGTTATGTAACTCATGAGAATTTTTTATATTGACGAGGTCAACCCTGATCAGTTTTCTTAATGACGAGGTAGGTTATCATTAGCAAATCTGACTGTTGTCGAGACAACCATTATGAGGGTTAAAAAGCCCCCTTGGGAGGAAAGGGGGATGTTTTTACTTCCAGTGGCCAAGACAAGATGCAAACAGAAGATGAAAGACAACTCTAACACAAACTTCTACAATACAACACAGATGTGTGAGTTCTCTCTCTCTCTCTCTCTCTCTCTCTCTCTCTCTCTCTCTCTCTCTCTCTCTCTCTCTCTCTCTCTACATCACAACATAAAAGAGAAAATATAGAAAAAGAAATATCCAGTACCGAGAAATCTCAGTCACCATGAATTCCTTTGCAACGAATTAGGTGGGATCTGTTCATAGGGTCAGGTTGATTGCAAAGTGGACAGAAAGGATGGTGACTATGCACAATAGCTCTAAAGGGGGCGCAAGTAAAACTAAAACCATGGGATATATGTACCCTGGGCAACGTCTCTGATAGCAAAGTGGTTTACAGCTTTCAGCATGGCTATCTCCTATTTTCCCCCAATTCAGGCGTTCTTAAAGGGGAGGTAGTTACGATTATTTGTTTAGTAAATCAATCGAAATTATATCGATACTATTTTATCATATCGGCAAAACATATAATATATTTTTTGGTATGCCACATAATTTGAGTAATTAGTTTATTTGTTCCATGAGATGAAAAGGCTTGAAAATCGATGTACTAGGGTACATATTTAGTAGGTGATTATACGAGTGAATTTTGAAGTTTGATTTATGCTAGCTCAAGGCAGTGTTTTCTTGGTTTTGGTCAGACTGAGTTCGGTTACACTGAGACTTCCCATTTCACACAAAAACAGATGCAACCTTCTTTTGAAGCTTCCACTGTTTTAATATGATGCAGTAGGCTAATAATACATAGATATGGCGCTTGTAAACACAAATAAAGTTTCAAATTATAAACATTTCTCATGAAACTATTAAAGATTTAAAGGGCGATGAAAGGCTGACATAGTAAATAAAGTACTTTAATAACAGGTGTGACAGACAAGGCTATGGAAAAAATAGGTAGAAGCATATGTTTAATCGAGCAGTGCAATAACTTGGTCTTCTTATAATAACTTCTCACAACCTTTAAAAGAGAAGGTTTAAATTTTTATGTGCAGTATGTACTATTCAATGTTAGGCTATAATTAATTAAACTCTGTTCTGATGAAAAAGTAATAATAAATTGCTTAATAAAATTAATTAAGATGAGGAATTCGAATTTCTGTAATCCGAACTTTTTTATTTTATCAAGTTTAAGTCAAACTTTATTTTCTTCAACAAATTACACAATAAATATGTTGCTCTTATGTGAAATTGAAATATGCGTATAACTCTTGGATAACTTTGAAAGTAAAAGGGAATTTGAGATAAGCTCATTAGAGCATTTTTCTAAGTGTTGTTTTCCCTTCGGGATTGATCCTGGTCCGACAATAGCCCGTTGTGTTGCTCCAGTGCGACGTTAACCCACCTACTTACCTAAGTGTTGTTTTTATTTTCCTATAAGGTTTAATGTGATAGTTCAAATACTTCTGGTTTAGATGTATGAAAATGTTTTTCACACTTTCTTTAATTCATTTCATAAATAGTTTATACTTACATTATATACTTATATTTTACTTATATTTGTACTTATACTTATATTTTACTTATACCTATATTTTTTACTTATACTTGTACTTATATTTTACTTATAATTTTACTTCTGACCAACGTAAATGCAGCACCATGAAGGACAAGAGATATCAAAGCCATATTTGGGTGAAATGATTGAAATTACAGCTCCGTTCGACTTACGGAACACGATGAAGTCAGTATTTTGTGTAGCCGCCATGGAGAGCAATAACTGCTGCTTAACGTCTCATCATTGAAAGAGGTGGGGGGGTATTTCAATTAACGTCACACTGGAGCAACACAATGGGCTATTGGTGACGGTCCGGGATTATCATTGAAAGAAGGAGCTTTGGATGTGTGTTTGGGGTTTGTCAGTCCATGCTGCTTCCACGAACTGCAGACGGACGAGATTTCTCGTCCATCAAGATCTCGTCGTCTCCTGTCATGAGAAGAAAACTGACCAGATCTTGATCTCGTCTTCATCAAAAAATCGGCCATACAAACGAGCTATCTCGTCATTAGCAAAATTGGTCAGATCTTGATGAACGAGATATCTCGTAACCGCTTGGAGGGTTAAATTAATAACTTTTTCCTTAAAACTTTTCAGCTGCATCCCAAAGTTCTGGTGGGTAGGTATTTTAATTAACGTCGCACTGAAACAACACAACGGGCTATTGGCGACAGTCCGGGATCAATCCCAAGAGAAAGGTCCGAGGACGACACCACGTAATTTTGAACCACGGTCAGATGACGAGGTCAACACCTGAGCTTTCACCCCACTCCTCGAACTTCTACACCACACCAACGTAAGGACATTTGAGGCCACTACAGATTTAACATGCACCAGCCCCCTTGCACATTACGGTCTTTTGGTTGGATTCGAACTCTCAACCCTCCGGTTGCTAATCTGTTACTCATCCAACCGGGCTACCACTGCCAATGTTCTGGAGGGCGGCGATAGCGCTGTTTTAAGAGTTACGAATTAGCAACCGGAAGGTTGCTAGTGAGAAACTCGATCCAACCAAAGTCCGTCTTGTACGTGGTGTCTAGTGCGCGTTAAATCTGTTGTGGGCTCAAATTTCCTCACGTCGGCTTGTCGTGGACGTTTGGAGAATAGGGTGCAAGCTCAAGTGTGACCTCGTCATCAGACCGTAGTTCGAAATTAAGAGGTGTTACCCTCGGATCTATCACTTCGGAATGTATCCCAGACCGTAGCCAATAGCCCGTTTTGTTGCTCTAGTGCGACGTTAATTCAACTAACCACCCACTGTTTTCATCTATAGGGGCAATGTTCTTTTTCGGGGATATGATTTTTTACTATAAAATTTTTCAAAAATAAAATAATAATTTATGAAAGTACCCCCTTAAATAGCCTATAAAATCATATTTCCGAGGAGTAGGCTTCTGTGGGAACAGAAGTAGCTAAATTAGAAGTGCATCCGCAGCATATTACACAAACATAAAATATGCTTGAAAAGTCTGATTATAATTAGCCAATTAGAGCCGCCCCTAGAGAGCTTAGTTCTTTCATTATTAAGAGTGTGGTAATTTTTGTTGAGAAGTATTATTTATTCAAGGAAAGTGCGTGTTTTACGAAATCTATAAAGAATTCTAGACACGTCTCTAACAAAGAAGCTGGAGAAATTTGAGTTTCTTCTCATCTAAGCCAGGCTGGAGGAAGAACATACATATTGAGAAATGGCAGAGTACATGTAAACTTTTACAGATAAAGAGCTTGTTAGAGCATGGGACTTTTTCTTCAATAAATAAAATTATAAGACTTCGAAACTATGGCAGCATTTTTAAAATTTCTTGTAAATCACACTTTTTATCGAGAATAGCTCACTTTGTTTTTCGAGATTCTTTGACGAGTTTTTGCAAATTTCAAATTTTCTAACCCAGAGTTCAGGCAGTGTATGAACTTAAAAAGTGGTAATAGGTTTCTGTACAAAACCTGAACCTAAGACTCGGCCCGGAGTCTAACAACTTTAGAAATTTAAACGACTTAAGATTAATTCTATAATAATGAGCACGTTAGTAAATGCCGAATATACACAGCTTTCTAAAAGACAAGCACGCGACAGTAAATTCGACATAACTGAAAAAGTTTTACATTGAATCAAAATTTCACATGAAGATAAATAGTAAATCGGTTGTAAATTCATGACAAAAATATAGTAAACAAAATATATTTAGGTATATTTTTATGATTTATATATGTACAACACATTCCATACATTCTAAAAAGTTTGTAACTTGTGAAAACAAAGGAAACTTACATTAATAAGCGATATGACCACCCTTGACCTTCATAAAGCTCCGCAGTGACGCTTCATACCTTCAATTAGGTGGTCAAGCGTACAAGAGCGCAATGACTTCCATTCCTCCAATAGGACAATTTTCAGCTCTTTGAGAGTAGTTGGAGAAGCTACAAGGACAGAGACAGCACGTTCAAGGTCATCCCAAAGATTTCCGATGGGGTTGAGGTCCGGCGAATATGGTGGCCACTCCATAAGAGGCCTTCACTCTCAAGGTATTCATCCACCAAGTTTGTTCTACGTGGACGCGTATTATCATCCTTAAGAATAAATGCCGGACCAACTGCTGCAAAGTACAGTCTCACAATGGGGTGAAGGACATGAACACGATACTTTTCAGACGTCACATCACCTCCTGTGAAGACATGTAGGCCGGTACGATAGCTCACAAGAAAATCCATCCCACACCATTACACTGGCAACACTAAAGGCTCGATGTTCAATGATTTCACTGGGCTTGTTCCGTGTTCCTTGTTCTTTCCAGAACCTCGCACGCCTATTATCGGAATCCAGGTCAAATCTTAACTCACCCGTGAACAGTACGTTGGACTATTCCGTTGCTTTCCAATCCGCATGTTCACGACACCACTTCAACCGTGCTCTTCTGGCTTTGACGCTTAAAGGGACACAAACTCTTGATACCTAGGCATACAGTCCTTACATATGTAGCCTTCGCCCCACAGCAGTAGCAGATACAGACCTACCAATAGTTGTGCTCTTAGAGTTGACGCCGTCTTTCGTCAATTGCCGCTTAGCCAATAAAGCCATATACTTATCATCAGCAGGTGTGGTACCCCTTGGACGACAGGAAACAGGTCCCCGGACAACTGACCTACTCGTTTAAAATTGTTTCCATAGACGAGAAATCACATAGTGGTCAACACCAAAGAAAATTGCAACGTCTTTAACAGACTGCCCTGTTTCAGGCCGCCCTACAGCAAGCCAGCTTTGAGAATCTTCCAGTCATAATTGACCTTATCTAATCCACAAATAACCAGAATCGTCTTTCAAAAATCTTCTATCAACATTTAAATTCATCTACTGAAAGGCTTCAGAAAGGGGTCGTCTTAAAAAATGCCTAATTTGCATATTTCTGGAGTGTAAATTCTGATTGGGCACATCATATGATATTTGTATATTCCTTCTACAACTACAGTGAGTTTCGCTCGATGAAATTGAAGCACGCATTTCGAAGCTCAAAATTTGCATCGCGTGCTTAACTTTTGGAAATCAGTATATATTTATATATTCGTCATTTACTAACATAATTTTAGGAAGCAAATTGTTTGGAACGATTTTATTTGAAATAACTCTTTCCTGAAGTTTGAAGAGTAAAAGTTACAAAAAATGTCTTTATCTAAAATATTTTTTCACAACCTATATAAAAAACACTCTGGTTAATGAATACTATGAATATCAATTGTTCTTAAGGCTAGACACAATAAAATGCGAAATTTTCAATGTGCAGTTTGTTCTTATGTTAATGAAAAAAATTTAATGGGGAAGATACAATGGCAACGTCAAAACAATTTACAAAAGTATTTACAAGAACAAAAAGTGTGATCCCCGTAATGTAAATATTTGATAGTTTGACAAGCGAAGTAAGAAGAGGAGAGTCCATGTTAGCTGGTTCAGAGTCTGTCAGTTGGAGATGGGAGTGGTCTGTGCTAACATGTTTTATTTTGAAGAGTTAATGGGCTTCCTGTCTAAGATGACAGAAATGGAATAGATGAGATAGCTATAGTTAAATTGAACTATTTTTGTTAATCAAGATGTGAGGGATGTCAGCGAGAGAAGGAGGAACATTGATTAATATACTATTTAACGATAAATGAATAGTATTTCTGGAATTATAGCGAGAAAGAAAAGTTCTTTGAAGTCTATGTTACAATTATGCAGGTTATGTAAATAAATCCTCCAACGCTTAACCAGCTCCGATTCCTCACCCTATTTTACATGTTCATCTGAACGACCAATACCCTTCAATGTAAACGGTAATAAGCTTGTAATGCTTTAATTCTAATAATACTTTCATCTGAATCTTAAGCTCAATTTCTACCTGATACTTTCTAAACTGACCATTATTGGCAGCAGTACATTACATAAACAACTGAGTAAATTTGGAGATTTAGGTTTTGAAATTGACATTTCATCTTCACCATTAAAGAATTTGTCATTAGCATAAGAACAAAACTCTACACATTGAAAAATTCGTCATTTATTATCTAGCCTTAAGTATAATTTCTATTCATAGTTTCATCAGTGTTTGTCAGTGTTTGTCAAAAAATATTTAATAAAAAATATAAAGACATTTTGACAGTTTTGCTCGTCAAATTACAGAAAAAATTATTTAGAACAAAATCCGTCCTAAGAGTTAGTAAATTCCATATTTAACTAGGAAAAGGGTTTCTTGCCTCTACATTTCATTAGAATGAATTATTATTACTTTTACGATGCCTGATGTGTAGCGAGTGCCAACTGGTGTTAATAAAAAGCCCTATATGGTTGACTTAAAAGCTCGCGTGTTCGCAATCACGTCCTATTCACCAATGTAGAAGATAGGAGAAAGACAGGGCAATTTCGATCTACCAAAGAATATTTCATTGGTGAGACTGGTTGCACTGAAAGCTAATTATTGTTGCGGCGGGTAAGTTGTCTACACCTTCATGAAGTCAGGTATTTCGGATTTCCTGAAAAGAAAAGTAAGCTCATAGAAATGGACGGCACGTATTGAGTAAGTCAGTTGATAGTGTTGAACTGCCTGTTTCATTCATGCGTTTGTTCGTGTTGCACGCTTTCTCCTCCTCAAATGTATTCTTTTAACCCTCCAAGTCGTTCCGACGAGATATCTCGTCCATCAAAATATGACCAATTTTGCCATGACGAGATATCTGGTCATCAAGATATTGTCGATTGTTTGATGATGTCGAGATCAAGATCTGGTCATATTTTTTCGTACTTGATGGACGAGATGTCTCGTTCATCAAGATCTGGGTAGTTTTTCTAGCGACGAGATACCTCGTCTAGACAGCCAACAGGAGGTTAACCCTCCTGGTGGTTAAGTGCTGGTGGTCTAGTGGTGAGACAACCAATAGGAGGTTAACCCTCTTGGTGGTTGTCTGGTAGCAATAGACATTTTGTAATTCTGTACTATGTACTACGTACTACTGAATCCTAAAGAATAACCTGTGCATACTGGCGTACCGTTCTTTGAGTTCTGAGTTGTTTCTTTAACCCTTTCAGGAGTGGGGGAATCCATCCCAGCTCCCTGAAATAGTTAAGGCTAAGTATATATAGGTTCAGGCCTTACGTTCCTCTTCCAATAGATCTAAATACCTTTACACTATCAAATCCCATATTAATCGTCATACTAACCTGTTTGGCCTGAGCTGGGTTCGGGCTCATGCGGGGCTCGCCGGCAATGAGCTTGCCGACAAGCACGCCAAGCTTGCGGCGGTCCATGGTGAGCCAATCGAGGTCCCCTTTCCAATTAGCCTAATAAAAAGAAAAATAAAAAATTTTACACTTGATAAGTGGCAAGAGCACCATTTTTGTTCGGAAAGGGGGCTTCGATTGAAAGAATTTATGCCCACAGTGGGTTTTGATACCCTCATCATGGACCGTCACTTGATATGGTTTCTTACTGGTCATGGTCCGTTTATTGCTTACCTGCACAGGTTCAAAATCAAAGATGATGACATTTGTAGTTGTGGGGGTGTGGGGGATGCCGACCACTTCCTCTTTGACTGCCCCATCACACGGGCCAATCACATGACAAGACCCATGAGTCAGAATAAGCCTTTATGGCTAAAAAATGTCATTTCAAACTCTGGGTCGTTAAAAAGAATAAAGGCCTGTGTGGTGGTGGCTGCGGAGATGGTGGCCGGCCCCTCCACATCCCTCGCACTTTAGGACCACTCGGTGTTGCCCCTCCTTTTTTATGTAGGGGGCAGGAACTAGGTTCCGCCCCATTTTAAAATCTTTCATTTTTTTAACTGTATTAATTTTATTTATATACACTTTTCTATTTATTCATTATTATTCATATTATATTTATTTCATTGCATCCTATTTATCCCATTGTCATTTCATTTTCATTCATCATTTATTTATTTCATATCTGTATTTCATCAATTCATATGCATTTTTACACTGTCTGTCTATTTTTAATATGTATTTTTATCTTTATTTACACAACTATTTTGTAATATTATTTTATGTTTTATTTTGCACTTTTTATTTTTGTATAAATTGTATTATCTCGTTTTCTCTAATTGTTTTTGGTCACTGTCCGGAGGCCCGCGCTCCTGGACCCTAGGTGTTCGGCTCCAGTTGCGCGGTTCATCCAGCACACCACAACGAGTTTTTATTATATTCTATATTTTCCTGTTTTGTATTGTGATTATTTTTGTAACTGTCTTATATTTATTTGTTTTCTTTTATTCCGTGTGTGTACGGATTGTTTGTTTATTATATGTTTTCTCCTCCGAACATTGTTACACTTAATTTATGCCCCTGTTTGGCACTGTAACCTTTATTTTGAATACTTGAATAAATGCTGCTCGGGGAGGGTTGGGCCCCGTTGGCCCTCTTTCGTGCTGCGGCGGAAGTCTTCCACCTCCGGGCCATACATTACACTCTAAACCTAACGGTGAGTGGGCCCGGAGAGTGTCTCCAGTGTCTCCAAGTATATATAGGTATATTCTAGGTATATCAATTCTACGTTATATAAATATTCTCTCATTTAATATCCTGAAATTTGAGAGTTCTCAAGTGGTGAGACAATCATCTTTTAAGTCGGCATAGTACCTATAAAAAACTTTAAAAAAAATTTTCGATTAATTTAAAAAGTCTAAAATGTTATGATTCTGATTAAAAAGCACATAAAAAATTTGCATTAGCTTGTTCACAGTTATGATTTTTCGGACACCCCTATTTCATTTTTAACCCTTTCAGCTTATCTTCATTCTCAGAATGATTAAATTTAATAATTCTCAGAATTGTCAAAATGAAGAATTCTCAGAAAGAGAATTTTCAACATTCTCCGAGCTCTATTATTCTTCAACTATTGAACTCAGATACACGAAATTTGTAATGTGGTTGAATGATCATTAGTTTCAAAATAAAACCAAAATTTTACACACAAAAGTAGGAAATTAATCTAAAAATGTGAATATGAATGGGAGAAATTTTGCTAAAAATCAATTAAGTGAAATATTAATTGATTATTTCATATTTTGTGCTACTTGAGCTACATTTTTTGATTTTAACTTAAAATACAACTACCCTCTTACTCATTTCAGTCATTATTTTGGTAGAAAACGCATGGGTTGCCTCAAAAAGTTCCACGCAAGTTGTCCTTGTAAATATTTGTTTGGTAGATTGAGTATATGTAAATTCGAATGCAATAATATCACAAAACAGAAAGATATCCAGGAATTCAAACACAAAAACACCAAGGAAACTTCGAAAAATGAAGTGTTGTTGGATGAGGGCGTCATCAGGGAGGAGCCTCACCCAGTCAACACAATATGGCGTTTTCTGCGTGTGGGCGGCAATTCACCAAAAGTAGCCCACACACCCCTCCAAACACCATAAACAGAAAAGCAAAAATAGAAAACAAAGACCAGAAAACCAAAACCACAGAAGAGAAAACAAACTTGCCCAAATTAATAAACGACGGCCTGCATTTCTACTGCTTTGCGTTTTAATGTTCCGTATGTTTGATTGTTTATTATATATATAATATATATATATATATATATATATATATATATATATATATATATTAAGGGGAAAAATATTATCAAGGGGTTAATAATATTTTTCCTGGTGTTACCAACTCCGTAACAAGCTTTGGCATTGAGATCCGATGTGTCCGCTCTGCCAAGAGTGCGTGGTAAAGAGATTTAGATGAGACAAAAATCCTAATGAATCTTTGGAACGAAAGGGTGTCTGATGGGGAGATATTTTTGGAATTCCCTGGGGTTCCCTGACATTTGAGCTTGCCGACAGCTTTTCTTCCTGAGTGGGCCCCATCCTGTGCAAATAGCACAGAACTATGCGTTTCACTCCTTTATTTTTCCTTAGAAAACCTTTCATATTTTTTTGTACTGTGCGTCTCATGATAAACGTACTTTTCTTACACATGCTGTAGCATTAGTGTGATATGTACTGATGCGGATTTCAGAACCACTTCTACGCTAGAGTTACTCGAGTTTTCCCATAAAAGAAATGGCATTACGCCTGCAATACACTGTTCATTATTTTGTGTAAATAAATGTTTATTGTCTTTATTATTCTATTAAAGATGAAGATGAAATTATTTTCCCTCATTTAAGTAAAATGCAGTGTAGTTGAAATAAACTAACACTGGGAATCACTGTTTGGTTAGTAATTTGTTCTTTAACCCTCCAAGTCGTTTCGACGGGATATCTCACTCATCAAGATCTGACCAATTTTACTAATGACAAGATACCTCGTCATCAAGATATTGACGACTTTTTTATGATGATGAGAAAAATCTAGCTAGATTTTCTACGGACGAGATACCTCGTCCATCAAGATTTGATCAGTTTAGATGATGACGAGATACCTCATCGAGACAAACACAAGGAGGGTTAATGGTTTGTTTAAATATTTTAACCTACAACGAGTTTTCAAAAGATTAAAATGAAAGCAGGATAAGTAAACGTAACTAAATTTTTATGAATGTAGTTTCATGAATGTTTTAACATTTTCAAAGTATATAAAAATCAAACTTTATTAAGATAACTATTCTTGTTTGCTTCTAGATACACTTTGTTTAACTCTACATCGAAATCTATGACAAATCATCATTATTTAAATAAACATTCAAGATAATTATGTGTAATATATACTTATATAAATGTTTACACTAGGTGTATATATCTTTTCTGTACCTGTTAAACTCTCCATGTGCATAGAGACCGATCCTTGATTTGAGAACACAAGAAGGAATAGATGTGCATTCATAATAAAATCATTCAATCATTCAATAGTTACTTTAAAATAATATGATTGCACTAAACTTTTAAATTAAAAATGCATTATTTTCTTTGCAACAAACATAATAAAGAAACTAAACATACAGAAACTAAAGAAAACATAAACTTGTCGATTTTCAAATTATGGCTCTGAAAATATTAAATGATCTTTTCGCATAAAATTAAAATTAACAGAATCAATCAAATCCCTTTGTAACAAAAGATAATCTTTCAATCTCAACTTTATCTATTCAGAGTATTATCAACTTTATCTATTTAGAGATTATTAGTACTTCTCATCCATTCCACATTTATTCCTGACCTCGTAAAATTAATTTTACGGATCACTCTCCTTGGAAATTTATCTTGTCAATTCTCCAATATTATTTCCTTTCATGAAACTAATAGTTATGATTCTTATTAAATTATTATTAAAGGATAAATTTTGCACTTTCTGAACTCGCCATAATCTTCTTTTGAAACAATTTTCTTGAATTTATATATTTTTTGGGGTTTAAAGTAGTCACTTGCATCTTCGTTTACATAAATAAAAGTTGCAATGTTCCAGCATTAAACTATATTTTAACTTCCATTCGAAAGAAAAATTATACATCACTCTTTACAGGTTCCAATTTATAAACAATATTCAATAATCAAATTTGAATAAATGTTATTTTTTATAAAAATATTAGAATTATTTTAAATAGAATTCCGCTCTGAAGAAGAGTTATCTATTTTTAAAGTGTTCCATGTTGCTTACAATAAGAAAAACAAATTTATTTATTGAAAATTAACGGGAAGAGAAATGCTTACAAAATAAAATATCTTTTTACGTAAATTAAAAATAATGCCTTTGCGACTAAATGCTTAGGTTATTATAGTTTCTAGCTTTTCTAGATGTTACTGTTTGTACATTCTGATAATTATTTCTCTCTCGCGATCTTTTCGGAAGTACTAAAGAATCGAAGTTTACGCACTGCATTAAAATTAGCTTAAGTCGATTTATTTGAAATAATATTTATTATTATTTTAAATAAATTACATTTAAACACACGATTAATTTGGATATTTCATTTTTTCTATTCGATTTTTCCTATTTTTCTACATTTAAATTTTCGAAAGATTAATTACATTCATGTATATCAATTTTTCTTCTATTCACATCACTTCCTTAGTAATCTAAAATATTCCTTCTAAGTTATTTAAACAGTTTGTTTTGATTGAAAAGCGCATTACTTAAAAATGTTTATAAATACCAGAATATTTTTCTTTTTAAAATTTAAAGATAAATACATTCAAATTCCTTTATTAGTTACACGCAAATTACGTATGTATATACAGTATCAGTTCCATTCAGCAATCAAAAGATTCATCAGAACCATATACTGTTTTATGAAATCCTCCAATAGAAAACTGTAATAAGATATGAAACAAAAACTTTTGTATATGATCTGTCATTTTGTATCTAGGATAGTCATTTTCATAATTTATTATGTTTTCTTTAGGTCTAAGACAGGGATGCATAAGTTTGTTAAGACCAAGGTGATTGTTCAACTTCAATTTAGTTCCACCACATCTAAAAATTTTCAGTTAGTAATAAATTTGTAAATTAGATAAAATATAATTGAATCTTTGAAAATCGAATTTAAATCGTATTCAAAGCAAAAGAAGTTACTACTTTGAACATTTCAGTTATTTTGTATTGAAAATTTATAATGAAAGTTTTCTTTATAATTGATTGGTGAAACATTTGACTGGGAATACAAATAAAATATTAATTGGGAAACGTTTAATTTTTAGGTACATGTTAAATAATTATATATATAATCATATTTAGGATTAAGTAAATAATAATAGGAGAGCTCTTACTTGGGTGTTAAAGCTCACATTCAAATTTGCTGCTTTAAAAGGAAGCATTTAATAATCGATTACCTGAATAAATTGTTGCTCGTGAATCGATATTTTTCATTGATTGCTTACTAAAAATAGTCAAAAGCACAAAAAGAAAACTGTCTTTCCTGTATAAAGAACGTTAATTTTGGGGGTTTAAGTATTACTTAGCAGATCTTTTATGTAATTACTGGGTGTTTCAATGGGTACGGATCACTTATTTCTTGAATAACTTTGTTGCTTCTGATTAGAATGAAAAGAAATTCTGCAGCTGCATGCCGGTCTAAAGGAAATTAGTAAATGCACTTGTGCTTGCTCGGTGCTGTAATTAAGTAGGGAGTTTTTTTTAGCAGAAACGTGTCGATTGATTTCTAGTGGAAAAATTTTGGTTGGAATTAATCGAATTTCACTTCGTTTATTTTCGTCCTAAAATCGATTCATCATCGCTACGTAACTCTACGATGTTTTCTGTAGTGCTTTAATAGCACTACGGAAAATTATCTTGTCTCCTTTCTTTTGCGAGATATATGTCAAAATGAAACTATTAGCCAGACTCGGAAATGTTAAAAATGAAATATACCATTTTATAAGCAGTATGATAGTTAAATTAGGTAAAATTAACTACTAAATTAGGCAACATTGACAACTAAATTTGGAAACATTAAGAACACAAAACAAACAAAAATCTTAAACATTTCATTTGGAACCATTTCTATTAATTACTTGTTATTGTTGTTGTCGTGTCCATTTGTGAGTCACATATCGCCGTGTGCATTTTTCACAGCTTTGGCGATGTCGATTATTTTCTCGCTGTAAAGCTGTTCTTCAGGATGGTAATCGATGGTTTAAAGAGCAGATACTATTGCAGGGCAGGTGAATATATGATTAAGTGTGAGTTCAACGCCCAGACAGTTGTATTAATTACTCTTAATGTAATTATTAACTATTAATATAAATTCCTTAATCGATTAAAAATAGCTGCAATTTAGATTAATCAATAGAAAACAACAAATCCTCTTCTAATTCATGATTAGATTATTTATATTCTTTATTAATTATCAGGTATTAGATTCTTATTTGTGTATTCCAGTTTACTGTCTTACTAATTGAAGGAATAAGTATTTCAACCAATGTTCAAAATGCTTTCGGAATCTAATCGACCTCCGAATAGCACCAGTCTCTGGGGAGTTTTCCTATTCCCGAGATGCATTGTACGTCATTGTAGATAGTACCATTTAACAGCATTGGATTTCTTCCTATGGGATTACCTTTAAGATAATGTTTTGAAGCCGACAAAATCACATCTACGCTTTCAAGATGCCATAGAAAATGAGAATCTATCAATTCCAGCCCAAATGTTTCAGATAGCAATCGACCATTTTGAGTCAAGAATTTCCCATTTATAAGCAAGTTTGGGCAAGCATTTCAAATTTACTAATTTCCTTTTAGCCCATATACATGTTAACATTTTATTCTGAGGATAAGAAATACAGTTATTCAATAAGTTGTCAGTACTCACCGAAGGGGTCTGTATGGTGTTTTGGGGTCGGACTTGTAATTAATAATATTATTATACCTATAATTAACCCTCCAAGTAATTTCGACGAAATAGTTCATCCATCAAGATCTGGCCAAATTTGCTAGTGACGAGATATTTAATCAAGAGATTGTCGATTTTGTGATGATGACAAACTAAGATCTAGTCAGTTTTCTTCTAATAAGATATCTCGTCCATCAAGATCTGGCCAGTTTTGCTAATGACGAGATTCCTTGTAAGGACAACCAACCACCAGGAGGGTTAAAATAATGTAATAAACAATATTATTTTATGAATGGCAGGTAAGATGATTATCAAGGGAAATAAAAAAAGCGCTTTAAACCTTTTGCAGAAAAATCTGCCTGTCCAACTGGTGTTCCAAGCCTTACCTCTCTCTTCCCTATTGCTGTCATTTGATTTATCTTTCTTGTTAACGGTTCACCTTGCTAAGATCTTCTTCATTAATTTTTCATTAATTTCGAACTGAGTAAGAGTGCTTTTATTATTTATTTCTGTACATAACATTTAATAATACAGTATAGGGGTTTAAAGTAAAACAAACTCTATTTAAAGAAATATGTGTTTTAAGAGTAATTACATATATTCTTCATCTAATTTTACATTCTCTCTATATATATTCCAAACGGTGTCCCTAAATTTTAATTGTGGCACATTTCAAATGACAGCAGTTAACTCAATTTTAATTAGTTATCAATCATGACTCGGTTACACAACTGGAGGTTTTTAACAAAAATGCAAAATATGCCTACATTAATTCCTGTTATTTTAGAATTTCGGCCAAGGTGCAATACCTTTGCCACTTGGGAGTTTACTTTCATAATGAATGTTCCAATTTTTATATATGCTTTTTGTTAGCATTCACATAGTAAGTTTTTTTACATAGGTCAAAAATCTCTAATCGATTTTTAATCCGTAAAGTGTTGTTTCCATTCCTGCTTTCGAATGGAACTAACTGCCAATATTTGAAGAACTTATGCTGTTGATGTTTTACTATAAGCTTTTGTTACCAATAAAAGTTCAGTTCTTTGTATTTGATTTAGCGATTGCTTCATTTTTTCCTTAACTCTCTCCGGTACCAAGGATTTCCAATAGTGCGGAGCCTATTTTTATGGTTCTAGTACGTTATTGCTTTAAACAGAGGCAGTTAAGCTCCACGTAGAGTAAGCTTAGTGGCCTTAAGATATTTATTCGTTACAGAACTTTTATTTAAAAAAATTTTTAAGTATCCAGAAGCCAAAGCTTCAATCATTTAGATTAGCCCCAAGCTTTATAGATTAACTTTTTATTTTGATGTTTGTAGATCTTTAATTAAAGAACTTAATTAAAAATGAACAAATGTCAAAATTAAAATAGATGGTATCAAAGGATTTACTTCGGGTTTTTTAGAAGTACGCTTAATTTAAAAATAGATTACGATTAAATGCTTTTTATCTATACTTCGTTTACGAAAATTGTTTTTGAACTGTGAAATCTAAGGGTTTATAAGAGATACAATGAAATATTTTGATAAGTTTCTTGCTATTTATCGATTTACGCATTGACTGTTTTTGTTGCGCTCCGTAAATCCCTTCAGCTGTTCATCTTTGAAACAACTTCCAGAGACATATGTTATTGACACGCTGTATGTGTAAGGAATTCCTTAAATGTTTCATTACACAGCCAGCCAGTTTTAAATGTCCCCCTTCCCAAGAGTGATTATTTCTTTTCAATTCATTTATTAGGAGGATTGTATCCTATCTCTCAAAAATCAATTCCGATATAGTTTATAATTCAAAAGTTGTTGATACTCTGAAACCATCCAGTTAAAACAACAAAATACACGAGTGTCTCTAGGAAAGGATTATTCTGATAAGGGTCACATGCCATACGGAGACACTTGGAGAGGGTGTTGCCATAGACGTGAAATATAAGTAAACTGAACATGGCTATTGAGAGGACCTTCAAAAAGTATGACCAACATATCGACTAGTAGTCACATGACTGCTCTGTGAAAAATTGACTTGGTTGGCCGATTTGGAATCTTATCGTCTCATTTGGCGATATAAAATCTTATGATAGGGCAGGTGCATGAATAAGCATTTCTGTAGAGTGGAGACAAAAATAGTGATATGGCCAAAGTCTACTTCTGTGTCGCACTGACAAATCAGATGATGAATCAACGGATGGGTGTCTTCTCACATCCCATGGACCAGTTAGATGTTGAATGTTCGTTTTCACCATGTAGACGAAAGTCGTCTAAGGGTCACGTTATTACTAGTTTTGGTCACATGATCCTGGGCACATGAAAAGGTTGCCATTGCTCACTCTACTTTTAAATTTCCTCTTTGGGTGTTGCATTTTAATGACCGTTTTTTTTTCAAATTTTTACCACATGCAGAAATGGCAGTGAAACCCTAAAATCTCAATTCTTAAAATATTTTCTTCACTATTAGCTGAGATACAAGAATTTAAAAATTAGGCAATTCTGCAAAATGGTAGCCATCTTGAATTTGCAGCAGCGTCTGTAAATGCCCTAACTTGAGAACTAATAATTGAAAATTTATAATTCTTATACCAAATGGAAGCCATTTATTTCAGGAGTGTAATTTGGTATTGTTTTAGTATCTGAGCATTTAATTGTGAAATTACTTTGAATTAATGTACTTAATAGAATTCAATTTGATAAGCTATGGCCACTCTTGCCCTGTAAAATAACCACTATTTTGAAATCCTTATGCTTCGATTCGAAGAGCCTTTTTCGGAAATTAAATATTTTGTCACTCGGGTTGGTTGGGTTTGGGGTTTTATGGCGCAAGGGCCATATTTGGCCATGCTGCTTCAGGCGTAATCAAGTAATAGACATATACACAATGAAAGTTTTTCCTGACACAGAAGAGAGAAATACACCCAGGGAGGAAATTTTGCCGCTCTGAATCTGAGCCCTTTATTAAAATCTGAGCTGTTTAAGTTATTTTTTCACTCTATATGTAATAAAGGCATTAAAATGCAAAATTACCATTGTTTCTGTAATTTATATACATTTTTAATTAAATGGCTTCTGTTTAGTACAAAAGTTATTAATTTTGAACTACCAGTTCTCAAATTATGGTCATTTACAGACACGGATGCAAATCAAAGATGGCCACTAATTTGTAAAATCCGACAATTTTTAAATTCCTGTATCTCACATAATATTGGAAAATCTATTTTAAAAATTGAGATTTATGGGTTTCACTGCCATGTCAATCTATAGTAAAAAATTTGAAAAATATCGGTGACTAGGATGCAACAACTTTTTCTCAAAGTGCTTCTCTTCACACGGAATCGCCCAAAAATTTGTCTTAAAATATTTTAATGTCCTTATTGAACTTGCATGTTTTGTGTTTCTTGATATTAAAAGTAAACAAAGACTATGAAAATAACAATAAATTAAACGTAAATTTCAATTTTGGATCGAAATCATATACGATTAATCAGATTTAAAGGGAAGCATTAAGTTTCTTTTTGCTTTATTTATTTGTTAATTTTTATCGTCTTTTTGTGTAAATAATATTTTTCTGCAAGAGAAATTTTGCAAATTTTATAATCTCTGTTTTATAATACAAGTAAGGTAGCTGTAGTCGGGTAGGAAGAGTACCGGATTAGCAACCGGAGAGTTCGAAATTCTGTTCAATCAAATACCGTCTTGTGCGTGGGGGCTAGTGCACATTAAATCTTTCATGGCCTCGAATGTCCTAACGTTGGAGTTGTGTGGAAGTTTTGAGAATGAGGTGCCTGCTCTGGTGTTGACCTCATTATCTGTAAGTTGTTCAAAATTACGAGATGTCCTCAGATCCTTCCCTTCGGGATGGATCCAAAACCATCGTCAAAAGCCCGCTGTGTTGTTCCAGTACGATGTTAAATCAACTACTAACCAAACTTTATAGTACAAGTAATTGTGTTTCATGAATTAAATATCTACAGGTTGTAAACTTGCGTGTTTAAATCCGTAAATAAATATTGACGTTCTAAAACATAACTAAAAAATGTTATTTGTATTTTACGAAATTACTGCTGATTAATTTTTTCATATGGATTCCTTTTGGTTGTTTTAAGAACGTAAATGACAATATACTTTAACAAATTTCCTTAAAATATACGTTTTTCCATAAATAAAAATATAGTAATCATTCCAAACTTGTTTACTTTAACTCACAGCATTATTTTATGCAAAGCTTTCCTAAACTAGCAATACGTCAATGCTTACATATTTTAATTTAATTACGAAACTTGAATGACAGTCTATAGTTTATAGTTCCTGTTAACTGAATTAAGTAGAATAATGAGTCAACATCCGTTTTGAACAACACTGTCTTACTCTAATGAACACGGACAGTTCATCTCTCGTTTCATTGAAAATTAATTACACTTTGAATTACAGGGGAACTAATTCATAATAAGCATGAACCATTCAAATTTAAATAACGAATGATATAATGGGTGAGATCCAAGACTTAAACATTTACAGTTGAAAATAGCTTTTTGCAATAAAAATGAGTAAGGTAGGAGGTAGTTGATTAACGTCGCTCTGGAGCAACACAACGGGCTATTACGACGGTCCGGGATCAATCCCGAAAGGAAAGATCCAAGGACAGTGCCTTGTAATTTTGAACCACGGTCAGATAATGGTAAAAATGAGTAAAGCAAACAGAAAAATCAAATTTTAAAAATGAAAAAACTTTGACATTTCTACAAGAGTTTTCAAAAATTCTACATCTTTTCCAATTCAAAAATTCTACAATTATAAATTATATGATTATAATGAAATTGTTGAATTTAATGAGACATTGCTCATTGTTCTACGAGGGACATTTCTTAAAATTTTATACAAAACGAGAAATCTGACGAGATATCTCGTCCATCAAGATCTGACCAGTTTTTCTAATAACGAGATATCTCCTCCATCAAGATCTGACTAGTTTTTCTAATGACTAGGTATCTCGTCCGTTAGATCTGACCAATTTTGCTAATGACGAGATATCTAGTCATCAAGATATTGTTAATGATGACGAGATAAAGATCTGGTCAGCTTTTTTCTAATGACGAGATATCGCGTCCATCAAGATCTTGTAAGTTTCGCTTTATGTCATACCTCGTCAAGACAACCACCAGGAGGGTTAATATACAATTCTAAATAGAGCCAATTTTATATTGAATCAAAACAGATAGAAAGCTAAACTCCTAAATACTCATATAGGTTATGAATTTTTACTGTAAAATTAAATAAACTCAACATGATGGAAATGCTTGATTTCAACCGAATTCAGAAATGCTTATATTTAAGAATAATAGGTGAGTTTCCTGTGAATTTTCTTGCGATCCACTCATAATTAAAAACAAAGCTATTAAATCAACAAGGAATGTGTTTATTTTACCAAAACTATTTTCTGTAAACTTAAAAATCTCTGCTCTTTAATGCATGTTGGGAGTTTGAAAATACCTTTTTTCTAAAACACATTCAACTTCAAACAACTTTGAAACTGTTTTGCTGCATTAAATCGCCCTTTTTTCAAATACTGGTTTCGCCCTCATTCTTCAATTTTCTTTTAATGTATGGCATTCCCAGCTTCTGAGATAAAGCGGTTGGTAAAGGGATTACAAATCATCAAACCAATGTATAAGAACATTTAAAGTGTTTAAGCTTAGTTGACGTTTACTGTTAATAGGAATGTAAGAACTAAATGTCTGTGTCATACAAGTGATATTTATTACTGATGTACGCTTTTTACCTTAAAAACAGACAAAATACCACTTGAAAGAGATCAAAAGTGGCACAATTAAAAATATTTTATGCTATACTTATGTAAGGTTAATATGATTGGATCTAAGTACCCCTTGCTTTTAACATTTACCTTTACTATTACAAAATACTTTGAAATGAGTATGGGACTGAATAATTTCTTATGTGCATATTCAAGTTTACATGGAAGCACTTAAACAGAAGTTGCATTCGTAGTATCAAGTTTGATGACAAATGTCACTAAATAAAAGCGGAATCATCCCTAAAAGCATCCCTAAAACCATAATTTTACAAAATAAAGGTACGCAAAATCTTAGGTCTGAATACTGCATTTTATTAAATACGAATATCCTCGCTGAAACGTTTTACAGCGGCGTTTATTTATTTACTTTCATTCCTAACAGACTAGCATATGTTCTCAGTATCAAATACATAATTAAGTCAGCACTTAGATGTTGATTGATTGAATACTTTCGCACAAAGCATTTTTGATTCCGTTTCAATAAATAGTAGCAACTTAGAGTTGAGATGCAAACATATTTTCCACGACCTTTCTTTCGAGTTGGTTTGTCTCTCTACGGTCATTTCTTTCTATATACCACATCTTTCATTAGTATTTAGTGGTAAAAATCTAAATCCCCTTAATTCACATTTTTCCCATTCATTCAATTGCTTATAATATGATAATGGACATTATAAAGAAATAAAATACAAACTAATAAATGAATATAAACGAATTTTAATCCCATATATACGATTGAAATTCGTTCACACTTGTGTATATGTTTGTATTTTTCTTTCTGTCATGCCAAATACAGAAATTACTTAAATTTTAGTTGCCATAAGTTCAGGTGAAAAACTAAATTGCTATTAACCATTTTCCCGTTCAAACTTCATTTGATAAATTCCGAAAATGTTCAACAGGATGACTGAAATAACTACTATACCAAAGCACTGATATTTATTATTTTCGTGTAGAATCATACGCTTGTTTGAAAAGCCTGATGCGGAGTTTTCACATGACAGTCAATTAGTAATTTGGCAGCATCTTCATTGGACTGTACTCATTCTTTTTCAATACTATTAAATTTCGTTTCGATCTCAGTCAGTGAATGTCATTTTTAATTTTACATAACACTTTACGCATTTAACCTTCAAATTAAAAACGCCTCACTGATTTCCAATACATTCATATTCACCAAAAGTAAATCACAAATTATTCATTATAATCAGCTGTATTTTAAGTGAATTGAACATTTGGTACTCTCATGCCTTTAGACTTTATCCCTGGCGAACTAAATGTAGAGTTCAAGATTCAGAAACTCACAAAATGTAGATATTTAACAATTAATAAACACAATGAAGGAAATTACTGCACTTACATCTATAAGACAATGGGTTTTGTAAAGATAAAAAAATTAGAGGGTGCTAGTATTTCGGTAACCTCATTCGTAACTTGTAGCGTAATTTGGCATGTTACTCAAATGCATATCGCTTAGGTTAAAGATTAGCACAAAATATCGTCAAAACACATATAAATTGAATCAGTTGTTAACATGAAGTATCATATTTTTCTACTCTGGTAGTTTGTTTATGCTAAACTTGAAAAACCCTCCCATAGGTCGACTCAGTCCTCGTGTAGTAAATTGTAATCGTGAGCGATAAACGAAATCAAGTCAATTTTTTATAATTGTTCAAGCTCTCTCAAGCGCATCTATCCCGTTCGGGTTCACAACGAATGCATAGTTAAAAACGAGTCAAATGTTTACACTGAAAAACCCTCCCATATGTCGTAATTGCGAGCAAACTAAACAGTGACCGTGAGCGATAAAAGAAACAAAGTTGATTTTCTATAGCTGTGCAAGGTCTCGTGTTCACGATGAATGCATAGTTACAAACTGATTACACTATAAAATGAATAATTTTCGTTGAATTCTCAGTATCATGAAAATTAGCTTTCCTTGCGCTTTCCTATATTTCACTTGCAAAGTTTTTGAAGTTCACTAGAAAGAACACCATGTTTTTTATATTGATAAAAGTAATAAAAATTTAAGATGCACACAATAAAAAAAATTGAAATACCGTAACAAACGAGTCACAAATAGTAAGGTTCAATTGCTTTCTCAACCTTATATTTTCCGATGTATGCTTCCTGAATTTGAAATTCATGTAGAAATATACCCACCTCTTTATGATCAGCGTCTACATCTTTAACACTAACGTATTCAAATAGAAATGACGTATTTTTTTTTATAAAAAGTTGCTTCATATTGAACTAAATTACTTAAAATTATTTTAACGAAGTTTATAATTTCTACAATTTTTATGCGTTGTCTTCAGTTTATCTTGTGTTTCGTTTACATAGGAATAAGGCATTTTATAAAGAGTTTCTCATTTCACTTGTCTTACTACTGGTTTAGTAGTTTGTTTCATCTCATTCTTAAATAAAATGTGGGAATGAAACCTAATCTGTTACAATACTCCCAGGGGAAAAATTACCGAACCAAACAATCTAGAAACAAAACATTAAGGCCTGAAATTCTAAGCTCTTGTTTATTTCTATTCTCATGTCTTAAGGATTGTCTTGCTTAAAAGAAGGAACTGAGAACTCTCTTAAATCTTTCCTTTCGATCGAAAAACGACAGATAAAATGGAGTATTTCGTCTGAGAATAAACTACTTTCTCGTGTGCGCCTTCTGACTAAAGGTATGAAAAATATTATAGAAAAACTGTTATACTCACAAATGAATATATTTTAATGTAGAGTAAATAAAAGAAATCATAACTAGTCAAAAAATATTGAAGTTCGGTGAAAAGTTTAGGCAACAATGTCAAATACATTTTGTAAACGAAACGGATTAAGAAATCTTTTCAAGTAAACATAGACTCAAATCTTTTAAACTAATCTAGGAATTTTAATATACAGTGGGTGATCGAATTATTAGAACTACAGTGCGAAAAAAGGTAAACGCCATGAAAAGTAAATAAAATTCCATTCGTTGGTAGTTCAAGCTATATTTAATAAACTTTATATCAACTAATCTGTCAGTATTAGAAAGGAGGTGTATCATAGGAAAAGCAAAGTATTTTAAGGTTTCGTTGCGTGCGAAAAGTGTCTGAAATATCCTCTCACTTTGAAATGCATATACCAATGTTTGTTTTACTACTCCTGCATGTTTAATTTTCTAAATAAAATTTATCACAGAATTTAGTAAAAAAAGTATCTCAAAGTCTTGAAAGGATGAATAAAGGGATTTCTGCATTGGATTGGTTTCTTACTTTTCTTTAAAATATTTTCTACGTGAGGGCTAAATCCGTAGGAGCATAATAAATACTAAGTAGCAGATGCAGCAACACGGTTTATCAAAATTCTGCATAGTAGTTCTACGTTACCTGTTTGAGATTATTTGTCAAAATTACTCACACATCGTGACAACTCAACTCGATTTTATTACAGAAGAGTGGCAAAGAAATAAATGAGAATCGAAAGATATGAAAGATATGCAGCTTTAGCTGAAATAAATTATTTTGATTTCTTTTTTACTCTTTTACGTATTCTGAATAAAATCTGAAAAGTGTCTCAAAATTTCTTGCATATAAAATAAACATCACTAGAAGTAAAGCACCGAGAAATAGCAGTTTCAAGGTGAATCTAGCGCATCTTTTCGTTTCTATGTTTCTTTCAATAGGAAATGAAGGATCCCACAGGAATACTTGAATGTGAAAAGGCTCACTTGTCCAAATTATATTTTTGGTATGGAAAGCAAACGCATTAACATACATTTTTTGTAGAGTTCGTCGCTGATATTTCACTTTATACAATAACCGATGACACCTACGTGAGAGATTTTCCCTTTACTTTCTGAGTCAAACAGACCTACATATTTTTTGTAAGGTAAATATGGAGGAGAAAAAATCAACGGTTCCAGCTAAGTAACATACAACTCTATTGTCTATAGCTACAAGATAAGACTTACACTTGTAACGTACATCGGCAGGCGTAAAAATAGACACCTGCGTTACTTAATATACGCTGAAGTAAACAAAGAAGCATAGCAATAACCACGGCCGAACACGTTAAAGTAAAACACGGGTAAAATTATGCAGTCCAGACATTACGATACCTTTGTAACACGATCATAAAGTATCCTGAAAAACACGCTTGAATCCTTAAAAAAATGGTAGCTTCGCTAAAAAAATATATACGATCACGAAGATACTGAGACTTACAACATTCCGAACATCTTGCCAGATTATAACCATGCGCATGTATAACAAACACAACATTTAAGAAAGGCACGAAAATTTAAATAATTCGAGGTAAAAAGAGATATATTCAGAAACCTCATATATAAATTTATTTTTAGATTTAGGAATTTCAATGAAGTTTCTATGCATTCCAATGATTGTTGTATATAATTGTAACTACACAACCAAATCTATATATGTGTACTCAGGATTTACATTTTTCTCATTGTAAATCCTGTACTTTCTTTTTAGTCACCAAGCCTAGAATGTTTCAAAAGTACCTAGATTTAATGGTTATGTATGTCACAGGAGATTTTTTATTCTAGGCTTGGTGACTAAAAAGTAAGAACTGTATTACAATGAGAGAAATTTAATTCCTGATTGTTTCAGTAATACGTTAACATAATCAGGTGAACAAGACTTCAAAGAAAACGCAGATAACAATTTAGTACACACTGTCACACTAGTATTCATCACTAAATGGTCTTTTCACGAGATTTTGAAATTCATCAGACTACCTACGAGATGTGGAATTTGCACATTCTAAATTTTTTGTGTGAAAACGAAAAATTTAACATCTTATTTCCAATTTTGCTTTGAGAGCAGTTAGTTTTTCATTGTTAATTATTAGTGTATTTACATACAGTAGTTTACACTGTATGTAAATACACTAATTACTATACAGTAGTTAAACGATAATGTACCAGATTCAAAATCTTATGATTAGAAACAGAAAATTATGTGTATCTTACAAAAGAAATGAAAAGAAGTATTACAAGTTAATTTGATAACTATTTAATTAATAATATGTATTGTAGTTTCCTAATTTTCGATTAAAATACAAAGCACTTAAAATTGTCTTCATACCTCCTTAAAGCCTTTTATATAAATTATTATTTAAATTTCAAATTAAGGTTCCACTAAAACTAGATCTCAATACATTGAGAAAATTAAAATAATACGTGCCTAGACTAATAATTTTGTAGTAATCTGTATTGATCTTCTGACAAAACGTGGGTTGTTATTTGAAAAGCGTAAAACATGGATATCGTTATTCATGAGGATACACGATACTGTAAAAGAGCGTTGTTATGACTTTGCTAAAATTAAAATACTCGTTAGAAATGCTCCCAAAATTTATGTTTGCAAATCGCGAAAAACTTTAACTTCATTTAAGAGTAACAGCTGGTGTTAATCTCTAGTTATTGCCTCGCTAGGTATATACAAGTACTTATTGAACTTTTAAGGTGGAAAATAATTCTTTCAGCGAGGTAAGCGCGAATTTCCACATCTTAATTACCATCATTAAATGCCTCTTCTAGAACAATAAAATATTGTTTTATTGATCATCAAGTGTAGAATCCGATTTTATTAAGCTTGATCTTGGTGAAGTTCACATCGGAAGCAATAATTTCAAACTTACGTGTTAAAATGAAGCTTTACAACGGTTTAATGTACTTTCACTTCTTGTTACAGTGATTTAATATTTGGATATGAAATAAATTTTCTAGAAAATACTGTTCCGAAAAGAAATTCGTGGATGGATACATAACTTTTCAATTGATTTAATATACGTAATTGAAAACAGTAAAATATTTTGTTGTGATGGAACTTTTTAAGTTGGAAATCATTTGTTAGCATTCAGTTTGCGTGAATAATTTTACTACCAAAATTGCGATTGAATAGGTTATTTATTGTAGAACAAATCTAAGTAACTTTGGTTTAGTTCATAAGATTTATATTTCAAATACTCATGTTCATCTTGCATATATTTGATTTAATTTATATTAGCTTATGTAATTTGAAATATGGTGAGAAAGAATATATGAATGTAAAGGCTTATATTTTTAAGATAAATGATACATTTGCCTCTAAGCAAATATGCCTTTTGATTTTCATTTAATATTTATTTGCATCAACAATTCTTTGTTCCATTGATTGGGTGCCTAAACATAAAGGAAAGAATACTATCTCAAAAGTAACTAAAATTTGGTGCAATTCATACTATTTCAAAAAAGGATTTTATATAACGCCCAAATTTGGGAGAAAACAATAATCCAAAAAAATGTTCTATTAAATTTTTCTACTTGTAGTTTTTTAACACAAATAAACAAATATTCTGTAAAGTGAGCTAAGTAAAAAGTTTTTTAGTCTTAGCGTGGAATTTTTCAGACTTTATTCACTGCTAAATTTAGAAAATACTAAATTTAAATGTAATACAATAAGAAATACAAGAAACTTTCAAAAATTCTTTAAAATTGATTTTGGAAAAAATAGTCTTATAGGTAAATCCGACTTTACTGCTCTACTTTATATGTATAAAAAACTATGTCTATCTATAAAAGGGAACTAAGCAACTAAGACTTAGAAACAAAAGAAAATAATTGAAAATCACTATTAAGATGAAACTTTTTAAATAAGTAATATATGTTTGATAAAACTTTAAAGGATTTAATTTTAGTTAATTCACACGCACACGATTGTAAATAATATATAAAAGGGTTTATAAATACTTTGATTTGAAGAGAAAAGACACTTCACACAATTTATATAATTATACTAAAAAATATGTTTATGTACTTAAATAATATTATTAGTGTAAACCTAGTTATAACTCTTCATTTACTTAATAGTTTGCTATGTTAAGATAAAGGATTTGTGCATTTTTATTTCACCAGGAGGGTATAGTAAAAAGTGAACAGAAAACTTTTTCATTCCTTTAAACTGCTCGAAATTGCATCAAAAAATTTCAGAACAGTGAAGTATTGCTCACCTTCAAAGAACGTATGTTAACGCTATTAGATGGGATTCTGACTCACTTCTCAAAAACATTTTCATTGTTTTATTTCATTTTTCAAGTTTTTTCAGTTCATTATTCTAATCTCACTTTCACTACAAAATCAATAACATAGGGTTCAATAACCTTTTTGAAAGCAGAACAAAACATTAATTTAAAATTTAAATAAAAGATTTACTAAATTATTTAATTTAGTTTTCTTCACTGTTCCAAATTCAATGTTGACAGGGTTAAATAGAAAAGTTTGGTTTAATGTGAAAAACAACGATTCATACAATTTCACACATTTTTATTAAAGTTTTAGTGATATATAAATCATCAAATAAATGTCTTCCAAATTCAACAGTGTTCTATATTTGAATTCTGTAAAACTGCCTTTTATGTATGAAATTAAGTACTTTAAATTTCAAGTTTTAATATTTTAACAATTTATGTTTGTTATTTTATAGTATTTTTTATTAAAAATAGTCTCACTTTCAACAATTTACCATTCACTAAATTTTAATTGATTGTCCTGTTTTTAATCACCGTCAGTATTCTTTTCGTAACACAATTTTAAACTTATCGATTTGGTTGGGGAAAATTCCCAACCAAATCTATTTAAATTTTTGAATTCCATCTGATTTTTTATCGTTGATGTTTTAAATTTCATCACTTCATCAAAACTTTTTATTCTTATGTTCATGACGAGGATGATCCTATCCTTTCATGTTTATTTGATCATTTTATTACGAATTAGTATTAAAATACTATTATTATTTATGATCCAAATATTTAAGAACCAACTTATTTTATTGCTGGATATATTTTTAAATATTTTCATTTTACTGGGTCAAATTTTATCTTCCGTTTGCAGCAGCTTGTCCACTATTGGACCTTGCGCCATAAAATCCAAACAAACCAACCATCGCACTTATAACAAATAAATTTCAAAATTTTATAGTATAATCTTTATTTTTGGATGAAATATGCTGATAAAATCTGTAACTTGACATGAAACAACATTTTCTTAGAGCATTCCTATGTTCTTGTCGGGGAAGTATCTTAAAAAAAGAACAGAGAAATATTTCCAAGCTGAATAAATATCAAGATGTATAAAAATCCATTAATTCCCAAAATTGAATATTTTCACTTTCAAAATTCGAAACTGTTGCTTGTATCCGATTTGAAAGAAACGGTTTATTTTTGGATGAAATATGCTGATAAAATCTGTAACTTGACATGAAACAACATTTTCTTAGAGCATTCCTATGTTCTTGTCGGGGAAGTATCTTAAAAAAAGAACAGAGAAATATTTCCAAGCTGAATAAATATCAAGATGTATAAAAATCCATTAATTCCCAAAATTGAATATTTTCACTTTCAAAATTTGAAACTGTTGCTTGTATCCGATTTGAAAGAAACGGTTTATTTTTCTCAAAACTCTAATGCGACAAACCTTTTTAGATGTAAGATTGATGCTTCTCAAAATGAACAGTATTCAGAGTTTATTTTAATGATTTTTGCTGTTTTATTCCAATAATTCTCGTATTGATAAAGATTTGAATGAATGCCAATTTTAATTATAGCGTTGAGCTTAAAGACAGCTACATTAAAACCACTAAAATAAGTTTTTAAATGCTCTCTTGAAGAGTTAGAAAAAGATCCAAAATTTATATTCTTAAATCAACAATGCTTGCTATTGTGCTCACTGTTTCAGTTTTATTTCGTTAATCTTGTGAAATGCATTTTACTGACCAGAAAATTTAACCATGGTCACTAAACTTCGTTTGTTAGTTTTTCCAAATACAATTAATGTTTTCATTGAAATTTATTTTTATAATTCCTTACAGCTGTTCTAGTTTTAATAATATTTACATATAATTATTATTTACATCACGTGAATAACCGAACTGTTGACATAAAAAATTAATGAAATTATAGAAAATATTTTTTTATCATAACAAGTTTTAAACTCAACAACACTTTATGAATAATAAGTCATTCAAAATTCAATAGAATTTTAAGCTAATGTGGACCTTAAAAATTAGCTACCATACTAAAAACAGATAAATGGATTGATCATACATAACACGAAAAGATCCAACACACAGTGAACAACGGGACGAAATAATTCCCGAACTAAACAAATTTGCTAAAACTCATTAAAGCAACCCAATTTTTATTTCCGAGAGGGCCCATTGGATTTTGCAAAATTTAGATCTGGGATTTAAAGTTTCGCCAAGTCTTTAAATTCTATATTTGGTTGTCAGACTAGTTTTTTAACCCTCCAAGTGGTTTCGACAAGGTCCATCCATCAAAATCCAACCAATTTTGCTAATGACGAAATATCGCGTCATCAAAATATTGTCGATTTTCTTATGATGACGAAATTAAGATCCGGTAACTTTTCTTTTAAAGACGAGATATCAGGATCTGGTCAGTTTTGTTAATGGTGAGGTACCACCAAGAAGGTTAAAGTAATCTATTATTGAAGCAAATAAAGTGACGCATCTCGGTTGATCCGTTTACAATCAGTTCAGATAAGAATCTCTACGGTGGTTATGTTTGTCAAATATTTATAATATCAAGTAACGGTAAGCAAGTATTGAAATCTTGTTTCTTGAAATTAATATTTTATTTTTCTGTTCCTTTTGTAGCATCGATAGAAAATGTAAATATGAGACTGAGAGATGATAGTGTCAGTGAGGGAAGCAAAATTCATAAGTTTCCAACTTTCGTATTTTAAAGTGAATGAACAATTTCTAAACTACCAATTTTTTTATTTATACTTTACTTCAAGAGTATTACAAAAAGTATTGTATGTTCATAATATTTAATGGCTAAGGAGGCATAAAAGAAGAAACTAAGAATTCTTCGGGGGATTCTCTCAGAGCCCCTTGACTTTGCTTCTTCGTTGGTTCGACACTGAAGCATTAAAACCAGGAAATACACGAAAACAGACTTCAAAGGAAGTTGTTAGGCACCAGACTCAGATCCCAGTTCCAACTTCAATAGAAGGAAACATTGTCTCCAGCAACTGGGAAATTGAAACAAATGATGTAAAAATTCCATCCAATATAGTATCATTACCAAGCTGTTTGTACAAAGCTTGGCAGAGTCCTCTAGATCCCAGGACTTTCGGGGGACACTAAGACACCAAGTAACACCCAGAGAAAATCCCGGAAGAGGTAAAGGAAGACGGGCAGAGCTCCGGAAAATGAGATGAGCAAAAATAGCAGACCGAGTTTTAAATGTCACGCAACGGTCAAGAAAGAGAAGTATTGATCTATTCACTGAGGGAACATCAGCGGATGCAATAACAAGGGATTTATTAATTGACCGAGGAACTTTTCTATGTCTAAGATACTTCTACTCTTGAACCTATCCATTCCTGGAGTTACTCACTTGGATACTTATAACTTAGTGCTAGGATGGTATTTTTTTAGATCATAGCGATTTTATACTTTCGAAACGTTGAACTATATTCATTGCTTCTTGCTGTCCCCATTCAGTTACAGCATACTGTTCTGATCCACGAGGATCGCTTTTTCAAAACAAAAAAAATAGCTTAGTGTTAGGAGGGTAGCTTTTTAGATCAGAGCGATTTTATGCCTTCGAAACGTTGAAGTATATTCACTAATTCTTGCTTTCCCCATTCAGTTACATCCTAATGTTCTGATCCATGAGGATTCCTTTTTCAAAAAAAATATAACTCTTTTTATCGCTTCTGAGTATCAAAGTACTTCAAATAGCAACTAAAATTATTTTTTGATGAGATGGTCTTTGTCGAGAAGTGTATCGTATACTTTTATTGAAGAGGTTAAATGCGAAACCCTGACCGTGGTTCAAAAGTATTAGATGTTGTTCTCGGATTCTTTCCTTTCGATATTCATCTCGGACCGTCGCCAAAATTCAGTTGTGTTGCTCCAGTACAATGTTAATTCAACTACCTAACATAGCCTAACCCAAAGGTTCCCTGAACGTCAAATGAAATCCAGCATTCATAAGTGATACAAAATGTGAGAAATTATAACAATGTAATGTTTAACTTGGATGTGGTTTCTTTTAAAATTACGGTTTTAGTTTTTGAATAAACGCGTCCTCGTACTCTCTAAAATGTATCGAGGCCTATCCTAAAGTCCCGAATCAGCTAAAAATGTTTCTTTATCTTACGCGTGACCTCAGCCGTTTCCCCATAAGTCTCTGTTTGGCAGCTCAATACATTCTTGAAACAGAAATAAAATATGGAACTCTAGCAACAGTTGCTGCGACATCAGCAAGATCAGAGTAACTGGTGAAGTACGTTCCTGTCAAATCTAAGATGAAAATAAATATCCATAGAGGAAACCCATAGAAGGAAAAATAAAAGCAAAGTGAGCATTGGTAACATTTTTATATGCCCAGGATCATGTGACCAAAACCAATAGTAACATAACCCTTAGATTATTTACTTTCATCAGCCGAGTAGAAACGTACATTCATCATCTGATTGGTCCACGGAACGGGAGAGGGTGCCCATCAATTGATTCATCGCTGATTGGTCCACGAGACATTGTAGAATTTGGCGATTTCACCATTTTTATCGCCACTCGATAGAAATGCGTATTCACACATCTACCCTGTCATAAGATGTTATATTGCCTAACGAGTTGACAAGATGTCAAATTGGCCAACCAACTGAATTTTCCACAGAGCAGTCACGTGACTACTAGTCCACATGTTGGTCACACTTTTTGGAGCTCCTCTCAATACCAATGTTCAGTCTACTTATATTTCCTGTCTATGGGCCCACCGTGGCTCAGTGGATTTGCTCATTGCTTTAGCAACCTGCGAGTTGTAGGTGGTGTAGGTTCGATTACTTCCTGGGTGTGTTTCTCTGTTCTGTGTCACTAAAACTTTCCTTGTGTGCATATGTCCATTACTTGACATTGTCTTGTTTTCCTCAGAATGGTCGAATGTGATCCCAGCGCCATAAAACCCAACTAGCCTGGCTGAGGTAATTCAGAACCAGCCTTTGCTAGGCCATTCGCCAATTCATTACCATGAACTCCCAGTGACCGGGAATCTACTGCAATGGGACATGTCGCCACTAACCATAAAATAATTTATTGCAATTTGGCACCTGGAAATCGACACTGAGCAACTGCGAGAGGCAAATATAATTGTCTTGATTGTGGCTTGAGAGTCAACAAAAATGACAACATTAGGTTAGTTTCTTACCCTATAGCTAAAAATGTATTCATGAATCCAACATCTTTCTTAACATAGTTGTTGCCACTTTTTGTATACCGCCCTCTTCAAATCCTTTCACTAAGAAATCCACATGAGTTGCAAGAATCTCATACTAATGTAAATGCATAGTGGTTCACATAAGATATTACAGAGACCACCTTTTTATGATTTTGTCGGAGATTACTTTGTTTTGTCGATCTACGGGTTTTTTTTCTTTGCAACACGAGGGCAAATTAGATTATA
The DNA here is from genome assembly GCA_933210815.1 of Meta bourneti. NCBI lineage: Eukaryota > Metazoa > Arthropoda > Arachnida > Araneae > Tetragnathidae > Meta > Meta bourneti. The sequence goes on from OW119934.1 coordinate 29,334,346, forward strand.
CTTTCAATGAGAAAACTGCTTAAATCACATACTTTTCAAAACACCATTTACTTTACAAGGGTGTGTACACGTATAAAATACGAAATTTAAGTTTTTACTGGCCTTTTAACTATAAATAGCTATATGAAAAGTCATGTTTTTAAAATAAATAATCGCTGAATTCCCCTCACAGACATATTAGCATACCAACCCATACCAACAAAATTCCAACATGGACATCAATTAAACATACCAAGAGTATTTACTTTATTTATATTGATAAAAAATACCTCTCTTAAAAATTGTAGGAATGCGGCGGTAGTGTTCTGTGGCGGAACTTTTTCCTGTACATGTTCCGAGAGTGACGTCACTTGGCTTGTTTTTCTAATACAATTTCAACGCGGCGCCGATAAAAATTCCGAAGAATGAATTCCTAATTCAAATGTGATAGATCGGTCAATGTCAATTAGATTGAACGCCAAACGTCGCCAAAACGGAGATAGGCTACATGTTAAGGTAACCTCTATATATATGATGCTAGAGCATTTGGGTAGCGGAAATAAAATTTTCGATTTCCATCAGGTTTTGTTTGTTTGCACTGAAAATCCCTTCATATCAAATTCATTTCCCCTCCAAGTGGTTTCGGCGATATATCTCGTCTATCAAAATCTGGACAATTCTGTTAATAGCGAGTTATCTCGTCATCAGGATATTGCCAATTTTTTATGGCGACGAGATCCAGATGGTCAGTTTTGCTAATGACGAGATATCTCGTCGAGGGCAACCACTAGGAGGTTAAATATTATAGAGGTTTTTAATTTTCATATTCTTATATATAGAGAGAGAGAGATAGAGATATATATAATGTATAACTGAAATAGACTTTTTGGTCGAAGGCAGAAACAATTATTATTATAATTATTGTTTATGCATATATTTTAAAACAACATTATAAAAATAGCTTAAAAGTACAAATAGAAACGCTCGTGGGGTCAAAGTGGAAATTAGAAAATTAAAATGATGTCGAAAAGATGAGTCATAACCGAACTTTAAAATCATATTTAAATGTCGAGTAACAGTGTTGTAGGTATCCTTAACTTTATCCATTACCTTCTTTATTCGTAAAGAAAAACCAGCTGTTGAGAATCCAAGAGTATAAATAACTTAAAATCAATCATTAAATATCACACAAAGCAAGTCGTACAGCGGAATTAAAATTGATTAACGGAAATAAAAAATGTTGCTTAAAAAAACTTTTAAAAAAATTACAACCCGTCTGATGTTAGCCAAGAAACAAATTAATGGATGCATTTGAAAATTTAGGAAACATGCTGGGGAATGGATATTAAATAAAACAGAAGTGCCCTCTGTCACAGAATACGGCAAACTAGAGTACAAACTTGCTTTAGTAATTAATCAATGTTACGCGAGAGATATTTTTAGAATGAGACGTTCAGGGACCGTCGAAAATTACATGTGTTGTTTGTTACTCAGTTTGTTTCAAATAAAACCAAAAGGTCAAGTCGAGTTTTCTAACCGGATAAAGTTCATTTACAGGAGGGCTGCGGTAGCCCGTTGGAAGATCATCGGATTAGCGGGTTGCGAGTTCGAAACTCAATCCAGTCAAAGACCGTCGTTTACATGGGGCTGGTGCACGTTAAATCTGTCGTGGCCTCAAATATCCTCGTAAGTTTGTAGAGCGAGGCGCCAGCTCAGGTATTTTCTTGTCATCTAACCATGATTCAAAATTACGAGGCGTTTTATTAAGATCTTTTCCTTCGGGATTGATCCCGGAACGTCGCCAATAGCCCGTTGTGTTGCTCCAGTGCGGAGTTAATTAACAACCTGCCTACCTACCATTTACAGGCGAAATTGAAACGCACTTATTTACGTACTTATTACGCGAGATACTATTAGATGTTATGTGCTATAAATCAAGATAAATCATCTGTTTTTATAAAGATATAATCTAAATGTTTATAAAGATAATGTCATTGGTTGAGATCACTATCAGGATAATCCTTGTGAGCCACGCTTTCTGCCAGGAGCCGCGGAAGTTTAACTGCTATCTGATATTGGTTTCGCGAGACGCTATTAGGTGTTATAAAATAAAGAAAATATTATAAAGTCTTTGCGGTGCAGAATATTTAAAAACTTTATTTATAAAGCTAAAGTCGTTAGTTGAGATCACTGTCAGGGTAATCCGAAGAGGATAAGGGTTGAGGAACAAGCCCTGTCACGAGTTGTCTTTCACCCTGTCTTTGTCATGAGTATCCAGAAATAGATAACTAGGCCCTACATTTTAATTCCTTTTGTGACATCCGACTCATGTGAAGCAGGGTTTTCAGCAATGGCAGTCATCAAAACTAAATACTGATTTCGTTTCCAAACTTTTGCTCCAATTTCAAGATATAATCGCCTTATTCGTCTCAACAACTCATTATAATCACTCTCGCTTTAAAAATATCATCAGTTTAAAAATATAACTTTAAAAATATCATGTCCACATAACTTCAAAATCTCATGGTCTATTTGTAAAATCCTTTTATTCTTACCAGAGATAGATCATTTACCACACAAACCAAAACTTAAATTTTTATAGTAAAAGAAAACTATAGAAACCATACCCCACCTCCAATAATTTCCCAATGTGGTGCTTACAGATTCCCAGAGTACATTGAATTTGTATTTCTTTTATTTTCTATTACGTATCAGTTTCCCAAAATTAAATAGTTTACCATCTGAGGGGACCCATTGTGTGATCTTCAGTAATTAATCATAAATAATTATAAAAATTTCTGAATTTTCCTCCTGGCTTTTCAAAACTTGCTTTATATTAATAAATCATTAAACATCTATACCATAGTATAATTAGTCAATAAATACTATACTAAAAATAATTCTGATCTGACGTTTCATATAAATTTCCTTTCAATTTAAAATTTTTAAAGGTGTTAACGGTTCTTCCTTCAGCACTCACTTTTACAAATTTCACGCACTCTAATGGGTTAATGTGTCACACACAAATGAAAATATTTTCGCGCCCGTTTCAACACTTCATACCACCTCACGCTTGCATGCCATAACAGCAATTCTTGCTCAGTGAAAAACATTTAACAGTTGGCCTGCTGGAAATATGGGAGATTAATTGCGTGTCTGAGAGCTTAATTTTCAACCGTTCTCTTTCGGTGGCTAGAGAGTGAACGCCACAAATTCTAATCAAAGTCTGCAGGCGAGTTTTATGAAAGTAGTAACCGTAAATGGATTTTAGATAAGTACTTAGGGTACGAGCGCCATACGACAGCGCGAGCAAATGAATTGAATCGACGTATTGATCACCATATTAAAGAAGAGAAGTGAGGAAATATCCAACATTGGGATGGTCATTAAAATTTATGCTTAAAGCTCGAGGATAGATCTAACCTTGTGTGCCTGAATATAAAGTGTACCTCTTTTAATTCGTAGGAGCAATTTGACGCTGGTAAGGATTGACACTCACCAGAAAATTTGGAAACGGGAACTGGGCAATTAGTTCTTTGACACAGGCGCAAAATGTGAATGCGGCATTTATACTGCACTCGAATAATTGTGCTAATAAAATAAAGCAAATTAAATGTAAAAGTATAATTTAAAGTAAGAGATTCGCGCTAAAAAGTTTGTAAAGAAATTCTGAACAATTGTTAACCCTCCAAGTGGTTGTCTCAATGAGGTTCCCCGTCATTAAACTGGCCGGATCTTGATGGACGAGATGTCTCCTCCATCAAAATCTAGTAGTCTCGTCATTAGAAGAAAACCGACCAGATCTTGATCTCGTCATCTTGAAAAAATAGGCAATATCTTGATAACGAGATATTGAGTCATTAGCGAAATTGGTCACATCTTGATGGACAAGATATCTCGTCGAAACCACTTGGAGGGTTAAGAATGTTAAAATTCTGCAACAATTTTCCAAGTTTCCATAAAGACATTTTTTGAAGATATACTCGTATTTACACATATTTGTATAAATATGTATTCTAAAGTGCCCAGCATATAGACATGGAGCCTCAATAAGTCCTTCGACTGCCTTTATTTCCACAATTGTTGCGTTGAATATTATTTCCAGTTTGACAACACAAAATGATTAAATACTTAATCACAGCAGACTAAATAAATACGTTTGGATCCTTACATAATTTATTCGAAATATTCATGATCAACACCTATGCAGAACTAGACCTAGTTCTTTTGATCAGCTCCAAATCTCTGGACGTGCCTTTTCGATTATGTTACACACATACCGAGAGAAATTATTAAACCAACATATCAATTAGTCTTCGAGTTGGAAATCTAGTTTAAGCTAAATGGTCTTTTGTAGCCTTGTATTGCGAAAGTTCACAAGAATAGATAATTGCATTCTCAATAAATTAACACCTCAAAGTACTCACTCTCCCCTCATTATTACTTAATATAAGCTTTGTATGATTGGAGTGAGTAAAACTTTGGATATAATCTAAGCAGATTTCCATACTGCAAAGAACCTGCACTGATTTTCTTTGAAGTTTTATTTGTGTTTGTAAGAAAAGCAATTGAATTGTTTTGTAGGCAAGGATTTTTGGAATTCAGCGAATATTACAAATAATATCAAGTGGTTTTTTGTTTACCACAAATCTCATACCAAGAGAAAATATTAAGCCAACATATAAATTAGTCTTCGAGTTGGACACCTAATTAAAGAAAAGCGGTCTTTTCTAACCTTGTATTGCGAAAGTTCACAAGATAATTGCATTCTCAATAAATTAACACCATTATCTCAAAGTACTCAAAGTCTCAGCCCGTTATTACTTGACATAAACTTTGCATGATTGAAAAGAGGAAAAACTTTGAATATAACCCTTGATTTCCAGACTGCGTAAAACCTGCATTAAATTTTATTTTCAAATTTACTTGGGTTTATAAGGAAAAGTAATTGAATTCTTTTATAGCAAGGATTCGGAATTCAGCCGAATATTGTAAATAATTTGACATGGTCTTTTGTTTTCCACAAATTACTGTGCTGCACACCTTTTCATAATTTAATTTATACTTGAGGGACCGTTATAAAATTTATAACTCCCTTAACCAATCACAGGAAATATGTGTATATGTTTCCAAAATTATTTGACACTTTTCATCATTTTATTACAGGACGAAAATTACTGGGGAACTTATTGCTAATACAGAATAGACGCAGTTGTTTCGTCATTTTTGTGTCAGTAAGAGAGCAAAAATGACCCGCGATATATATTAAACAATCGCTTACTTACTTTAATAGTAACTGCTAGAGAGTATACTACAAGAAATGTTTCTAAGTTCTGGGTATTGGGCTATAATTTTTAATTTTACTAATTTTCGTCTATATGGTAGGTATTTTAATTAACGTCACACTGGAGCAACACAACGGGCTACTGGTGACGGTCCGGGATCAATCCCAAAGGGGAAGATCCGAGGACAACACCGCGTAATTTTGAACGACTGTCAGATGACGAGGCAACACCTGAGCTGGCACCCCACTCTCCAAACTTCCACACCACGCCAACGTGAGAACATTTGATGCCACGACGGATTTAACGTGCATCATCCCCCTTTCTACACGAATCCATATGTTTTGAATCCACAAAGATAGTGTCTTTGGCTGGATTCGAACTCGCAACCCTCCGGTTTCTTGTCCGTTACACTTCCAATCGGGCTACCGTGGCCCCTTCGTCTATATTACGTAGTAATTTTTCAATACAATTTCCGATTAACTGTATGCACTTGTCCCAGTCCAAAACTAGTCTTTTTGGAGTTTCAAAAATCTTCTGAGGAGTCTTATACACTGCTTTACAGCCCATTCATGTCATTAAGTCCTATGTCCGTTTATGTCATTCATGTCATTAAGTCCTATGCCCATTTATGTCATTCATGTCATTAAGTCCTGAAATCCCACACCAGGTAACGGTTTTTTTTTCAGTTCTCTCTTAATACCCTCTTTCCATAGTAAGAAACGAATGTCTGATAATTTCAGTACTTTCCATAGTTGCGAAAAGAACACTTAAAAACAAGACTGTATTAGCCAAGTGGCTAAATCATACTAATCGGCAATGACTAATATCGTTGAAAAGCCTGTTTATACCTGAAAACATTAATCAATAGCCCTGCATTATTCAGTCTGATAGCAATTCCCAGAACTTTGGAAGCATCCCTCGTAGAAAGTATCACTTATTTTAATATTTTGCGCTGGTTGGTTGGTTTGAGGGTTTATGGCGCAAGGGCCATATTTGGCCATGCTGCGCTAGACACAAGACATAGAACATCAAGTAATAGACACGCACACAATGAAAGTTTTACTGACACTGTAGAGAGAAATACACCCAGGGAGGAATGCACCTGACAGCAATCGAACCTGCGCCGCCTACAACTCGAAGGTTGCTAGCGCAGCGGACATACCCACTGAGCCACGACGGCCTCTATTTTACGCTGAATTTATTGAAATAAATTTTATGAATTGTAAATGTTAATTTTAATACAGCGTAGGGCTACTATTCACATAATAATGGTTGCTTTCCCTCTCCTGTCAGTCAGGAATTGTTAATTTTTTGCTTGGAAATGAAGGATCATTTGTCCTTTATTGCATGGTTCCGGTTAATTCCTTTTTGCCTTGATTAATAACATCAACCAGATCGTACACATTAAAGATTTAGAGCAATTAGAATGCTCTATAACTTTAAAATTTAGATATCTATTACCTACGGGGGCTGCTTATTGTTGGCTTTAATTTTTCTAACATTTTAAATGCAGAACTAGGAGCGGTGTAATTGCTTTAATTTGGGATAGAATATCAATTGCATATATGCAGATCCCATATGCAAAACTATAGTCCCCTTTTCAAACAAATTGGCAAATATTATAGAGCTTATGAAATACTAACATGCTGAAATGTTCACTATCAACATATATGACATCTTTTTTAAAATGAGCCGAAACCAAGTTCATTTTTTGAGATTCGCTGTCTAAGTGACGTCCTGCAATTCGGTTCGTGTCCAACCCCCGTAGGAAACTGCTGCAAATTTGAAATGTTATCTCTATAGACTTTTGAGATATTATTAATAGATGAAGCAATTTTTAGTGATTTCGAAGTGTTGGGTTAAGGGACCGTATAAAAAGTTCGAATTCTAATTTTCAAACAAATACACTAATCGATTTAAAACTGTAATAAGACAAATTATTACCTTATTTGAAGCATTTTTGTAATTGACAGTCTTTGCCTAAAATAATGGAATATATGGACAAAAGATAATATATGGAAATAAAGATCATGTAAGGACTTTCCGAGAAATCCCTATTATATACATTTTTGTATTTATTTTTCATTTTTTCAACTTCAACAAGAATAACTATTTAAAACTACCACTTGCATGAATTTCTTTGCATTCCGTTAACACGATGAAAGTACTTCCTAGTCCTTTTTAAACTTTTCGTACTAGGTAAGGTAGCAGGCCCTAATCAAAAGAGAAATCGAGTATTGGTGGACATACTTTTCGCAAATTTTTCTGAACGTTCATCGTAATTATCGACAGTTTTCGAATACCACCAAGAAAATAAGATATTAAATCTACAGAAATAAAGTCGGAATTTCGGAATGCAGGGTATGGAGCAAAACCAGACTAAGTCTAAAGCACTAAAAACCATGAAAGACAAATCTTTAATTGGATTCCTTTTTCATTTTACGCTCTAGAAAGAGCAAGCTATGCCAAGATTTAGAAACAAAAGAAATTAGGAATGTTCCAATCTCAATCTGGCTTAATACTTTGAGCTCTATAGTTGTCTGCAGAAAATGTTTCGTTCTAGATCAGAATCTAGAAATTTTTCAATCGTAACCTGCAACTGTTCTAAAAAAGACTATACTTTATGACTTTCGTACATCTAGGCTTCGGTTATAGGGTCTAGACTTACAACCGAGGCCTGTACACCTAATAACGATAGAATTCCTTAATTTTGATCTATTTCGATATTTTCTGTAACTATTTGCTTGAAACCTTTCATTTCAAAAACTCAAACCAACTATCAAGTCTGAATTAGAGAGAAACGTTTATATTGTATAATAGGAAGGATTTAATAGAATTGAATCAGTTTACGTTTCAATTTGTATTTATGAAAATAGTTATATTTCCTCTAAAATTATGTTAAATCACATATTTTGTATTACACATTACACTCAAATTTGAATTTGTTGACAAAAAGTATCACTATTGCCAGAGAGAATTTCAAAAAGTATTCTCACTACGAAAATTATTATTTTATGTGCCTATTTAACCCTCCTGGTGGTTGTCTCGACAAGGTGTCTCGTCATTAGAAAAACTTACCAGATCTTGATGGATGAGATATTTCGTCACTAGAAGAAATCTGACCAGATCTCGATCTCGTCATCAGCAAAAATTCAGCAATATCTTGATGGCGAGATATCTCGTCATTAGCAAAGTTGATCAGATCGTATTGGACAAGATATCTCGTCGAAACCACATGGAGGGTTAATCTATGATAAAAGTAACTAAATATGTTACAAAAATCTGGATAATCTTTTGAAATAAATTAGAAAATTAGTGACAATAACGCACCTTTAGATTGTTCACATTTATGTTTACCATACTTTATATGGAATTTAACATATGCTATTTTTGCAGATAAAGATTATTTGAAACAACTTGACTTATAACTGAGGAAATCTGTTTTTAGCAGTTTATTAGATCAAATAGATTTTTGCTGTTTAATTTGATGAAATATGATCGAATGCCGTTTAATTTGATGAAAAATGTTTCAAAATGCAAGGTATGAATTGATCTCGCGATACAAGAATAAAATGACTAATTTATTAATGCTGTTATTCAGATCAGAAAGTGAAATTGCGAGGAAAATTGAGGAATGTTGATACAGTCGAGCCTCTGTAAATAGCCTCAAGAAAAAGAGTAAAAATAATTGTATTCCGCTGTTTATAGAAAAATGGATGTATGTATTAGCGGCAAACAACTCCTCAAAATTCGTTAACCGCTTAAAAGATTTTTGAAATAATAGGAGCCACACTTAGTGAGGCATAAAAATATCTTTCTTTAAACTGCTTTAGAAATAATAGCTTAAGCATTGGACGAAGGTCTTGTTTGAAAAGACTAATTACTTTAAGTGATCGACACCTTTATTTTGTAAACAAATTAAGAGCGCGCTATCTTTTTTCATCTCGTTCCAACTGTGTGTTAGTGATTTTCTTGACTTTCAAATTATTACGTATCTCGGGCGTGCTCTTTAATAAAGCGTTAAAATATTAATTGTTTCTTTATTTTTCAGCTTAAATGTCACAAAATATCTGACGTAATATAGATATATATGTGTAACCACACAAAGTTTCCATTAGATCACCAAAATTTAGCCCGAATGGGCTCATTTCTGATAACGTGGGTTGGATGACCACAGTGAGCCGTTGACTCTCGTGTATATGCTGACGTTTAATCTGTTGGCTGGTAAGTTCTCCCAACTGGTGGATGGATGAAATATGAGGGTATACTACTGCATAGCGTAGCCCCAGTCAGGCTAAATAAAAGTTAGGTTTGGATTTCTGGCCACGTTTAACAAAAGGTCCAATCAGATGATGAATCAATGGATTATCTTCTCCCTTCCCAAGGACCAATCAGATGACGAATATTCGTTTTCTCCCGGCAGACGAAAGTAGTGTAAGGGTGAGGTAACTTCTAGTTTTAGTGAGATGACCTTGTGCACCATTACTTTACCTACTGAGAAAAGGTTACCATTACTCAATCTACTTTTACATTTCCTCTATGCTTCAAACATCTTAAATTCTTCCCATGCTAATTGTAGGCGGCGCAGGTTCTATTCCTGTGATTTCCTGGGTGTATTTCTCAGTTGTGTGTCAGCGAAACTTTCCTTGTGTATGTCCATTGCTTGGCGTTGTCTATATTTTGTTTGGCACAGCTTGACCAAATATGACCCTTGCGCAATGAAACCCAGTTACCAACCAAAGTTTATGCCCTGTTTTTCAACAGGAACTAAAATTCAAACACTGTGACCATTGGGCAGTGAGTTTTCCAGAAGAATCCGCTTTCCCCTGAATTTTAAGTGTCAGTATTAGAAGCAAGGTCTCGTTAGCCCAGTTGAAAGAATAGCAGATTAGCAACGGGAAGGTTGCGACTTCGAAACTCGATCTAACCAAAGACCATCGTATACGTCGGCTGGTGCACGTTAAATCTGTCGTGGCCTCAGATGTCCTCACATTGGCGGGGTGTGGAAGTTTGGAGAGTGCCAGCTCAGGTATTAACCTCGTCATCCGACCGCGGTTCAAAATTGCGAGGCCTTGTCCTCGGAATTTCCCTTCAGGATTGATCCCTGACCGCCCATTGTGTTTCTCTACTGCGACGTCGATTCTACAAACAACCACTATTAGATGCGCTGAGTAAGTCAGAAATATTAAATTTTTTCATCTAAAATGAAATTTTTCTATTGACATCAGCAAAGAAACGTTAAACACATTCATCAAACCAGGTAGGTAGTTAGGTATTTTAATTAACGTCGCACTGGAGCAACACAACGGGCTATTGGCGACGTTCCGAGATCAATCCCAAGAGAAAGATCCGAGGACAGCACAACGTAATTTTGAACCTCGGCCAGATGACGAGGTAACACATGATCTGGCACCCCACTCTCCAAACTAATACACCTCGCCAACGTGAGGACATTTGAGGCCGCAACAGATTTAACTATGCACCATTCCCCTTTGTACAGGGGCCGCGGTGGCCCGGTTGGAAGAGCAACGGACTTGCAACCGAAGGGTTGCGAGTTCGAATCCAGCCAAACACCGTCGTGTACAAAGGGGGCTGGTGCACGTTAAATCTGTCGTGGCCTCAAATGTCCTCACGTTGGCGTGGTGTGGAAGTTTGGAGAGTGGGGTGCCAGCTCAGGTGTTGCCTCGTCATCTGACCGTGGTTCAAAATTACGTGGTGTTGTCCTCGGATCTTTCCCTTTGGGATTGATCCCGGACCGTCACCAATAGCCCGTTGTGTTGCTCCAGTGTGACGTTAATTGAAATACCCCAACCCTTTGTACACGACGGTCTTTAGTTGGATTCGAACTCGCAACCCTCCTGTTACTAATCCGTTACTCCTCCAACCAGACCACTGCGGCCCTTCAACGAATCAGGAATTATTTCGTCGCGCATCGTAAACTCATTTACAAAGTGAAATTCGGCATCTGCAGAACTGTTTCACGCTCTTTTATCAAACAAATTTTAGAATTCAGCATTTAATTCGTACACAACTCTAGACTACACCTCACTGACAAAAGGAATAGACATAGTTGACTAGTTGCTGCGATTCACAGATCCTTTGCACGCCTCCCCTGTGGCTCTAATGACTCTTGAATCCTTCACGTCAATGACTTGTACTACTCGTCGAAAATCTGCTTCAATCTGTAGCCGAGCATTTAATCCCGTCCCTTGTCAGTTCAATTCCTATCACGTCCGACCACAGCCCCGTGGTTCCAGTCTCTCCCTTCTGCCTCGACATTTACACGCTACCAGGCATACTGGGACACTGCCTTTTCCGAAGTCGCGTCTTTGTACGCGGTGTGATTACGGAGAATTTAATAGGCTAATTAACGTCCCTAAATGAACCTGAGTTTTGCTTTTTCAGGATAAAACGTAATATGCGACGGAAGCAATTATTTTTCGTCAGGTGGTACTGAATATTTGATTATACAATGACAAATGCTACTTTTCCGAAATACAATCTTTAAGGAAAACCAGTGTTGTCATTTTGAGAAAAACAATGAATTTCTAGTAATACTACATAGGAATATATGGCATTGCTACAAAAGCATGTAATGCGATGTTAACCTTCCAAGTGGTTTCTACGAGATATCTAGTCCATCAAGATCTGACCAATTTTGTTAATGACGAGATACTTCCAAGGTATTGCCGATATTTTGATGATGACGAGATTGCTTCAGTTTTTGATGATGACGAAATCAAGATCGAGATATCTCGTCGAGACAACAACCAGGAGGATTAAAGTTAGGTATCAATTTATTTACTTATTTGCAAATTATGCGTATACTATACATGTACAGTAAAATTATTATCACATTGAATTAAAGATGCCGTATACCAATCTAGTTTGATTGAGTTCCCCATTGATAGTAAAAGCACTAAGTCTGTGAATAGTTCATGCAAATTGTCATATTGGTGTGGAGGGAGCATCATGGTTATTGATAAGCACGGTAAAGGGTCAAATATGTATAGATGGGAAGTTCAAGAAAGGGGTACTCACCAACTGTTCTCTGGTATGGGCGCTGGCGCATCTTGTCCGCTTTTGTACCTTGCGCCATAAAACCCAAACATCCAATCCAATCCTGGCATTGGGCACTGGGTTGTCGCTGATACAGGGCACTGTGATACCGCTGATAACTTTTGAAGGTTATACGGGGCCGGGGATAACTTTTGAAGGTTTCATTTGTAGGTTTGTAGGAGATCTCGCTGTTTACCGGTCATCCACTCTGGGCATTTTTCAGACCTGTCTTCCCCGAGAGATTCCCAGTTTTTGTCCTTTGTCGGTTGCTTCTCGCCCAATTAAATCCAGCTTCATGCCCAATGCACTGACCAATGCCAGCAAGTTCACTCATCCCACATTCAATCACTGTAGCTGCTTGACCCCTTCCCAATTCCTGATACTCACTATACTGCAAGTCGTTCTATTTCGTATTGGTTATTATTACTTTATGCGTTGTCTTTCACCTTTGAACTTGTTAGTCATAGTCAAACGAAGCAGTCACGAGCCGTATGGTTAAAGATTGACCGATTAAGGTTTCCGAGTACTGTGGCATTGCCTTTTCGACACAACACGAGTAATTTGTAAAATAACAGCATCTTGTTAGTTGTAAAAAATCCTAGGAAAATTTCTATTGACCAAGAAAGTCAAAACTGGTTAGAATTACGCATGTTGCAGAATGGTTATATGCGTGCGAACCCCTTAGAAGTTTGAAAAGTTGTTGTATTAACAAATAATATAATAAAGGTGAATTGGGGCTAATTGGGTAAGGTGTAAGGTAAATTGAGTAACCAAAAGTAAAATTATTGTCTTCCGGTAGTTCGTTTACACTAAAATCCCTCTCATAGAACGTTTGGAGATAGAGCTACATCATACATACATTAGTATTTCCTTACGATTTGTTTTACCTGTTCTGTGTATGAATGAGCGGTTTTTTCCTTGTATGAAGAACGTGTTATCTAATGCACCTACAAAGGTACTTAAAGATCCAGGATGTCGCCTTGATAATTCTACAAATTTAAGTTTTCCTTTGTCTTACATCTGCGGTCAATCTTAACAAAATCTGTCTCAAATGCACGAGGTACCCTATAAACATTACATTTGTGGTGGTTGTTACTGGAATCATAGGTGGTACTTGATGATCTGGAATATTAAAATACCTGTCAGCTCTCCAATTAATATCTTGATTTATCTGTAAAGGGTACCAACTTTCGTTGGGTAGTACTCAGTCGTATCCACATATTTTGAAGCTCAACACAGCCCACTCTTTAGAGTACCGTGAGATGAGGATTGTACAAAATTACTATTCCCTTAAGTAAAAATGACCTTGTATCTTTCCACTCTCAGCCGCTAATGAAATGCTGTTAAATAAAATTGTTATGTATTTTAAGTCCTGTTCGATCTCGTAATCACTTAAGATCTTTGGCTGAACCTAAAGTACAATTGAAGCTAAATTAATTCTACAATAAGCGGAAAACATGTATCACATTCAGCCATCGTCTTGTGTCTGGCAAACTTAATAGTACTTCGCAATGATTCATCACCAAAATGTCTTTGAAAATTATATGCTTTGAAGTCATTCCTTAAGAAATGGCTCTATTGAATTCTTAATTCTATCAACGCATAAATTAACTAGATCAAAATTATGTTTAAAATAACCATTTCCATGAGCTGATTTCCATGATGCTGAATTGATGCAGCTTTGACCAATGTGTATACGATATACTAGTACGGTAATATATTAATGGTTACATTGGCAATTATATTTTAAGCCGATTTATCCGTTTCATAATTTATAGAAGCATAGTTATATTACAGAAGACGTTGGGTTATTTCATCATAGAGACAATTTCGGATACATTTTCATGTATAAGTATAAGTTTATAATTAATATTTCACTGTATAATTACTAGAATAAAATTTAACTTTAGAAAAACTTAAAAATACGAAGTAATAGAATATGCACCTTTCCTAACTATTTTATAGTTATTTGTCATCTACTTTTTCATAGGTAATGCCACATGACACATGTACTTCACACTAAGAAAGAATGTTCTAGAATAATTATATAGAACTTAAATATAGGTGTCACAAAAGATTACAAGCGCAAAATTATACTTATTATTCTCTTGAATGCTATTGCTAAGCAGCATAAAAGAATCAATGAGCAAAGCAGCATCCGTTAATGCATTTCAATATTAACTAAATTTTGTCTCAAGAGAAATCAAAATTGAATATGCTTACAATACCTAGTATTTATTGAACTATTTTACACAAATACATAATTAAATAAGTTATTTCAAACATTGAGACTTGTATCTCCGATTAATCATATTTAGCCCTTCAAGTGGTTTCGACGAGATATCTCGTCCATCAAGATCTGATCAATTTCGCTAATGACGAGGTATTTCGTCATCAATATATTACCGATATTTTGATGATGACGACCTCAAGTTCTGGTCGATGAGATATCTCGTCTATCAAGATCTGGCCAGTTTTGCTAATGACAAGATACCTCGTTGAGACAACCACCAGGAGGGTTAAATAATTTCAAGTATTTACCCCAAACGTCTGATTATTTACGACTACAAAATAATTTATGCGAATGTATCTGCCAGGGTTTCATCTACAAATCGTATCTAAAAGCGGTTCTAGAATTTTTCAGTCTTTGAGTTAATGCGAATTATTCAATAAAAAATTCGCTCTTCTTGTTTAATCATTATTTTATATTCTTACACGAGTATATTAATTCCATAAATTTATTCTTAAATTTTATTAATATTTCTAGAAATAAAAGTATAAGTCTTAAACGACAGTTGCAAATTTTATACTTCATAATTGCCTTCTTTCTGTCTAATGAGCTCTAAGAAAAATTCTTCTTAAGCTGAATCAGTAGAAATGATTATTAGTCTCATGAATTTTTCAAGTTGTAGTTATGCAAAGCAGTGGATTCAGTTTTGAGCCGTTTTTAGACTGATTATGTCAGATATGAATATTGATTCTTCGATGTTAGAAACAACACAAAATTAGAAATCATTATGCGGACGTTAAACTCTCCTAATTTACCTTTTATCCTAAGATCTTAGCAAGGAAAAGCCGTATAAATTAATGAACTGGAAAGTTAATTCCTTCACTTTTTATACAAGGTTACGCAATAGTTTGATGTTTTAAAGATGCAAAAATTACTTACAATCTATTTAAATACAGTTTATCCTAGGTTGAATTAAAAGTGTATGACGTCACAATATGGATATGTTATCCCTTAAAATATTCGTTTCTTATTTCTATTAATACAATTCGAATACTATCTTTAAATTTGTGTTCTGGTTGGTGCAATTCCCTTTCGTTTTGGTCAAAAAAAAACAATATTAATAGGTTTAAAATGTGCCTGATATTATTTTTCTTAATTTCAAAATATTTAATCAAAATCATATTTTCACTTAATCGATTTTCAACTAACATCAATTTATAGGTTTCATTCACGAAAATAAATTCAACAAAGTTATATTTCATTGAATTCAAAGCAGCTTTCACTACTTTTGCGTCTGGCCAGTTCAATACTTACAGCATGCTTTTATAAACAGATTTTGTTCCTTTATAAAAAGATTTTTCTAAACAAATGAACTTGCTTTACAACTAAACCGAGGAAGCACACTGATTAGAAACCGAATATTAATTTTCGATTCATTGTACTCCCCGAATTGTTTCTTGTTACAAGAGTACTTCATGGAATAAGTCAACTGTTGATAATTATCAGCCTAATCCCTTACGCTTTTTATAGCCGTGGCTCCCACAATTAGTCGGGGATGCGTAGTCTTGGCTGGTAGAGCGAATTTAATTCCTCTTCTAAATGCATTAGTACCATCCTTAACCGAAAAATGCATTCCCTTAAGTCAGAAATACACCGTGATTATTCCACCAAAAGTATCTCACACAGATTATTTTAATGAGAAGGAATCAATAAACAATAAGATTGGCGAAACAACTTCTTTTCCCCTACTGGTAGAAACAAATGAGGTTTCATCCGGGCTTTAAGGAGTTACGCTGAAAATTCATGCATAAACGAGTTTGAGCTCCAGTAATTATGCACTCTTGTGCACGGTGTATGTTCTCTACACTAATTTTTAAAAAGGTGACGAAAATGCTATAGTAGTGTATGGTAGGTAGGTACTTAATTAATGTCGCACTGGAGCAACACAACTGGCTATTGGTGATGGTCCGGGATCAATCCTGTAGGGAAAGATCCAAAGACAACGCCTCGCAATTTTGAACCACGGTCAGATAACGAGGTCAACACCTGAGCTGGCACCCCAATTTCTAAACTTTCACACCACGACAACGTGAGGACATTTGAGGCCACGACTGATTTAACATGCACTAGCTCCCGTGTACATGAAGGTTTTTCGCTCGACTGAGTCTCGAACTCGCAACCCTCCGGTTGATAATTCGTTGCTCTTCCAACTGGGCCACCGTGGCCCTAAGTTTACTGAAAATAATTTCAGGTTAATCATTACGAGAGGTTCTATAAGATTAAATGTAGAGAGCTTTGCACGTGCGTGAGAGAGTTTCATTTTGTAGCGATGTAACTTGACATGTTACTCGAAATCAATTTTAGCATGTTTCTCAGAATTAATCATAAATTTAGAATAGCTGGTACTTGAGTTTTATTTATTATATAAAATCAATATTGCAGTATGCAGTCGATAGTATAGTATAAGCCAATATTGCAGTTTAATCAATATTGCTCTACGTAGTTCAATAGTTGTACACACCCAATGGTTTGGAACGATTCCTGGTTTTTCATGATTTTCCTTCCTGTTTTACAGTCGTTGATTCGAAATGCTCATGCTTTTAACATCTTAATTGAATGTAAAGGTAAAAACCACAGGAATTGAAGGACGTGGAAAATTTTTTAGTTTACTGAGATAGGTAGTAGGTAGGTAGTTAATTAGCGTCGCACTGGAGCAACACAACGGGTTATTGGCGACGGTCAGGTATCAATCCAGAAAGATCCAAGGACATCGCCTCTCAATTTTGAACCAACGAGATTTTGTTGATGAGAACAACACCTGAGCTGGCATCCCACTCTCCAAACTTATACATCAAGCCAACGTGAGGACATTTGAGGCCACGACATATTTAACGTGCACCAACCCCCGTGTACTCGACTGTCTTTGCATGGACCTAGTTTTGAACTCGCAACCCTCCGGTTGTTAAGCCGTTACTCTTCTAACTGGGTTACCACGGCGCTCCGGGCTTTAAGAAGTTACACTGAAAATGCATGAATAAACGAGTTTGAGTTCAATTAATCCTGCAAAACCTTGTGTAAGGTGCATGTTCTCTAAACCAAATTTTAAAAAAGTAACTAAAATGCAACAGTGGTGTATGACTAAGTCGACATTAACCCTCGACAAAAATGCAACAGTGGTGTATGACTAAGTCGACATTAACCCTCCTGGTGGTTCTAGGTATCTCGTTATTAGCAAAATTGTCCAGATCTTGTTGGACGAGATATCTCGTCATTTAAAGAAAACACGATCACGATCATTAGAAGAAAGATTTTGAGAACATTAGAAACATGTTTGAGAAAAAAATGCCAATCAAAATATGATAAAGAACCTATATCAAAATTGAAACTTGGCGAAAGGAACAGAATTATTTTACCTAAAATGTTAGAACTCTACAACTGTGGAAAATCAGTTTCGGTTTTACTATATATTTCAGCTCACAGATATATACTACAAAATGAGTAGAAAAGAAAATATTCTGAGATTTTTATATTGCAGTAAATATCTGTTTTCTCTCATGAAGCATCACATGTAAAATTATTAACACTACATGAAACTCGATACTTTGTGATTCAAAAACAAAACAAATACTTCGAAGTATATTAGCTAATTACAAAATCTTTCAATACAAAGCACTCTTAAACTTTTACGGATATGTTACAAAACTAACATCTAACACCGAGACAAGATATCTCGTCATCAAGATATTCCCGATTTTGTGGTGATGATGAGATCAAGATCATGTCCGTTTTCTTCTAATGATGAGAGATATCGTCCATCAAGATCTGGCTGGTTTTGCTAATGGCGAGATACATCGTCAAGACAACCACCAGGAGTGTTAAGATGATAGGAACTCAGTAGCTGCATTTTCTCGGAGACACTAAAGCTTATTTTCAAGACGATGAAAAATACTGTTTAAAAGTATCACTATCAAAATGCTTATAATTTATATTTTGGACCTAAAAATAGTTAACAGTTAGTCCTTGAACAACTGTACAGCAATAAAAATTATTCTTGGCTAGTTATTGAGCTAAACGGACGAATCGTTGCTACTATGTTAAAGTCATCATTATAGATAGTCATAGACGAGATTCTAGTCCATCAAAATCTAACCAAATTTGCTAATGACAAGATATCTCGTCATCAAAATATTTCTGTTATTTTATGATGACGAGATCAAGATATGGTCAGTATTTTTCTAATGACAAGAGATATCGTCCGTAAATATCTGATCAGTTTTGCTAGACAAGAGATACTTCGATACAACCACCAGGTTAATATTGAAAGAGATGGTGTGGGGAGTATCTCTTTTTGACTCCTTTTTGAGTCAGGAGGGTTTGAATGACAGAAGATGAAACAAGACTATCATAATCATAAGCTAATATTTTAATTAAAAAATGAAACATAAATTTAACAAGAAACATAATGGAATGGAATATGAAAAATACACTTGTACGAACGTAGTACTAAAATAAGTATAAATCCGTATTATGTTATAGTTAAATAGCACAAGAGTAAATGCATTCACTCACTAGTAGTTTATACGCTAGTAATAGTTATCAAATTGTAATAAATAGCAATAGCAACGAAACAGACTGCCCGAGCCTTTAAATTCACCATTTCTAATGCCATTATGACGTTAGTGCTGTATTTGTGTAGTCACCACCACATTAGTATGCTATTTAACTATCAGTTTTCACTTAAATTGCAGTAAAGTTTCGCACAGAATTAAGTCGTGTGGACAAAAACAGGCAGTAATTAAGGTTCTCTCCATATCTCATTACAAATAAAAATGAAACCTATGGCATAGCGAAAATAGAAGGTGTAACATAAAAGATAGTTTTAACAGAGATATAAATTTAAAAATCATTACAATTTCTTAAAATAAACTTTCTCTTACTAAAGAACTAAATGCTGAGTGGTTAATATTTTAATAAATATAATATGACGGTTTGCACCAGGTCGGGAAAAGTGTTGAGATATTGATTATCATACATTTCATTATTAATTTTTGACTAGTTGGTGATAAGTATTGAGAATAGGTAATGGCTTTTGAGCAGACTGAACTAATGAGAAAACTTCCTGAGGGTAAAAAATATCACTAAGAGTCAAGTGTTAGCCATCACTACAAACAAGTAATCCGTTCTGGATAAAATTTATAATTCCTTAAGCTAGGCATTTTATACTTTAATTAAATCTTCATTTTAATGAACCTGCATTGTACGTAAGCCGGAATTGAAGATTTCGTCAGCTTTCTGGATTCTTCAGGAAATAATGTTTTTGGTAAGTTCATTGTGTTCAGTGTAGAATGAATATAGTCTAATTTGAATCGAGGAAATTAATCCATTTCTGCTGGAACAGTATAATAAGAGTTGCATATTTGGATACACACAATGTTAAATAATTAAATTTCGGAAAACAGATTAATAAAATATGATTTTGAAGAAAATATATTAAATATTGTCTATGCAAATAAGGATTTGGAATTTTCTTTCGACACCATTTTTGAATGCACAGGATTACATTGTAATTGCCCTTATTTCATGTATTCATGTAATAGAAATGAAGTAAACTTTTTGCAAACTAAATCATATATATATATATATATATATAAATTTGGAAGGTTGGTTGGTTGGTAGTTAATTAACGTCGCACTGAAGCAACACAACGGACTATTGGCGCAGTCCGGGGTCAGCAAGTTTGGAAGGTAGGACAACTTATTTGGAGTTAAAGGATTATGTGACGAAGTAAAGTAGTAGGGTAAAGGCATGTAATATTTTAAAATTAATAATTTTAAAATGCTGCCAAAAGTAGGATTTTTTAATGGAACAAACTTCAAATCATGACAAAATTAGAATTCATTTGTGATAAGATCCATATCAAACAATAAAAACTTTCAAGTTAGACAAAAAAGTCAAAACAGTTAGAATGGTTGATTTGAAAATATCGTATATAATAATAACACCTTACGAATTTGCCACAAACAAAAGCAAACTTCATTTTTCGTATCAAAAATATAAAGAACATAGAAATAAATATCTTACACCTCTCATGTTTTAACATCTACTTTTAATTGCATTTAACCTTTTAACACATTACAAAGGATTCGCAGTGTTTTTATACGCCATTCTCAAAATAATAATAATAATCCTTCTCCCTCAAACTAAACACCTCTATCAATGCTATATTCAAGCATATTTGCTTTTGAAACCATCAGACGATGTAGATTTGCTAACTAATGGCATGTATATATGCCTATCTAATTGTTCAATTTCCCCATCCGATTTTTTTGAACAGACACCGCCGTATCAATCTTCTTTGCCCTACGATTTTCAATTTCGGGTTATGCTTAAGTTAGTGTATTGTATAAATAGTAATAACAGAAATAACAACAAATTACATGATGTATTATAATTTAGTAATACATAGGCAATCTTTATTAATAAAAGTAATATTTATATGTAACACGTTTTTCCTTAAATTTTTAACTGATGTTTACTCACAATAATTTTGCCATGCTTTATCTGTGTATTAAAAATTCAATAAAATACTCTAGGGAAATTCATCTTCACACTCACAATACTGTGATTTATAGTATAATTCCAAAGGTTTATGAACACCTCAGATGAAAGAAACTGGCTTATATATTTTAAGATAATAATATATTACCAACTGTTAGACTACCGTGATCTCCTTGGATACCAGTATTTGGTACTTAACTACTACAACACGTTGTATTTCAATGACACCAGGCTTAGTAGAATTTGGGAGTACAGGGAAAGCGCAATTTGAATCATTTCTTGAGATTCCTCTTGAATTTTACAAACTTTCTCGTTTGAACAACATCAGACTTAAGCCAAGTGGTTTCTATCAGATATCTCGTCCATCAAGATCTGGTCATTTTTGCTAATGGCGAGATACCTTGTCAAGACAACCACCAGGCAGATTAATGGACTTGAGAAATTCTACTAAAGTGGTAATCGTGTAGGAAGACTGCTCACTCAAGAAGCATCGCATCATCATACCCCTCCCCCCCCCCAATAAAAATGCAAATTCAGCTTTAAGTATCTCAATCGGTTCTAAAAATGAGTAAAGGTAGTCCAACTTAACAGCTTTCCAATTTTTTTACAACACTGTTCTGAAGCAAAATTTCTAAACCTCTCAAATCGGTTAGTCTAGGTAATCAAGAAGAGTATCCAAATTTGTGTGAGAAAGCAATCCTGTCTTTAATGCTATTTATTACAAGGTAATTGCTTTTTATTGACTTTTATTACATAATACTAAACTGGATTCTCTCTGATCCTAGCACATAGGAGGTTCAAATTTAAACCTCCTGGTGGTTTATCTTTGCGTCGAAAAGTGCCCTGTAGGTCCAGTTTCTGTGCAAAAACCTGTTCCAAACTGTCACCAGTTCTGTGCAAGGGACAATTTGTTTTTTACTTGGATCTTCATACCCGTTGGAGTAATAGGGTGGTTTTGTCTGGACGAGATATCTCGTCTTTCGCAAATTTGATGAAATTTTGTACGAGATATCTCGCCGAAACACATGGAGGGTTTACAGCTTGGAACGTGTGCTTCGTATTCAAGCTTATATTCAAACTTGCTTCAGTTTTTGAAATAGATTGTATTTGGAACTTGGTGCATTTGTTTCCTTACTGATTATCAATTTTGTTCAATTCATATTAGTTTTTCATTATTGATTTGTTTAGACCACTTTTAGCTACACATTTAACGGTCGTCCTATTGTAAGAATACATAAGATAAGTATGCTATTGTAATAAACGAAAGGTAGAGTATTTCATAGCGTGTGTATAGAACCCACGCCCTATATTCAAGAAATGCAGTTTAAACCGTGGAAAAAATGCCTCAATTTGATGGCATTTGCTTCATCTAAAGTATGTCTATATAAATAAGAATGGAGTGTTTGCTTATACAGTGAATATTTTCGACCCATTTCAAGTTTTCTATCCGTTTTGGACCATTCTGATGTAAAATTCGTCTCTGCGCGTTTGGTGTCTGTATGTATGTGTGTGCCCATAGTACGTCCAAACGGTTGAATATATTTCATGAAACTTTGCATACTGTGAGTTCTCACATTCATTTAGTGACTGAACTCCGTTGCATAAGTCTGCCTGTTTTCCTGTTCTGTTTTATTTTGTGTCTGTGTGTTTGTACAAGTATCACATAACATTTGTTCAACATACTTTGAGTGACTATACTTAAATCAACCCTAATTTGGTAGTTTTGTAGTAGCTGGGAGGTATATTGAGCATTGCAATTACTTGGATTGTTTTACGAGTGCTCTGAAATATCAATTATTTTCCAAACATTCAACAAATACATTCATTACTTTTCGTTCGAAGCTTTTTTAAATTCTGTTTTAAGACGTATTTCTGGATTTTGAATTTGATGCTTTTCGTTCAATAACTGTATTGAAGGTAAATAATAGTTTAATTAGTTTTAAAAACATTTCTATTCAATTTATGATAATTTTCTTTTCTTTTGTTTTTAAATGATATACAAGGCATTTATATGCATACTCTGAGCTATTCTAACCATTCTGGATAACATTGACACACTCTAGAGCAGTGGTAATCAACTTGGTCCCTACCGCCCACTAGTGGGCGATTCAAGCTTTCATGGTGGGCAGTAGGGGTTTTGTCCGATGCTGAAGCTACTTTCCGTTATCACTGCGCATCTATGACTCAATGACAGAGCAGGTGGTACTGAACTGTAGTGCGCTTGACGAGGGCGAGGTGTACCAGCGGCCATCACTCAAGTTGAGTTCGTTTCATGGTGGGGCCAGTACGTAGTTAGATTTGTGAAAGTAAACACGTTCCTACGGCTTCAAACAAGTTTTATAAATTGTATGAAATATTGTGAGCCCATGTCTCAAAAAAGAAATACGCTCGTGGCTATTTACCAGAGTATCGGATAATAAGTTTCATCAAATCTATTGTAAATAAACTACTCCCAATGCATTTATTGTGTCATAAAACATTATCTAATGAAGCAATGAAGCCAAGTCGATTGCGAGAGCATCTTGCTACAAAGCATCCAAAAGATAAAGGCAAGTCCATTGAATATTTTCAGGAAATATATAAAAAATTTAAAAATCGTTCAACAATCCTTGCATCATTTAAGAAACAAGCAACGAACGAAGATGGATTAACTGCCGCTTATCGCATTTCACAATTAATTGCAAAAAGTGGTAAAAGCTAGAATACTGTAGAAACTTTAATAATACCTTTATAAAAGAATTTATCTCAACACTAATGCATCAGGATATACCTGAAGCTTTAAAAACATTGCCCCTAAGCGATAGCACAGTAAAGCGACGAATTGAAGAAATGGAAGTTAATGTTGAAAATAAACTTATAGGTATTCTCCAAAACTCTTCATTTTCTATACAATTGGACGAGTCTTCCATTACAGATAATAATGTTTTATTGATGACATATGTACGTTATTTTGATGAAAACAATACATTACGAAAAGAAATGCTATTCGTAATAAATCTCATTACAGATACAAGAGGATTATCAATTTTAATGCTGTCAAATCATACTTTGCAAAAAATAATATACCTTTGAACAATATTGTTGCATACGCTACTGATGGAGCACCATCAATGGTAGGTCGCTATCGTGGATTTGTTGCTTATTTGAAGGAAGAAGTGCCAAATGTTTTATATATTCATTGTGTGGTGCACAGACAACATCTTGTAGGAAAACATTTAAGTACAAGTCTCCATTCATCATTAACTATAATAATTGGAGCTGTAAATAAGATCAAATCCAATGCCAAACATGAAATAATGTTTCAACAGCTGTGCCAGGACAATAATGAGGAATTTATTAGGTTACTTTTAAACACAGAAGTTCGGTGGGGTAGTCAAAGGGTACATATTTGTCTCGTTTTGTAGCATTATATGATAGCTTCATACATTTTTTTGAAAGTATTAATGAGATCAATCTCTGTCAACAATTACAAACAGCAAAGAATGATGCCTTTTATTTGGCAGATATTTTCAAGAGATTTAATAAAATCAATTTGCAACTTCAAGGAGCTAATAAAATTCTTATCAATTGCCAAAATATTGTGTCATTATTTATCGACAATCTTGATCTTCGTTATAATCTATCGAAGAGAGAATTTCATCAGTTTCTCGAATTATCATCTATAAAAGATGATGTAACTCCAGAGGAGATTGAAAGATTCAGTAGCCACCTTAACGAACTTAAATCGGATATGGAAAAACGATTTGAAGATATTTTGAACTTGAAGATCTATGACTGGATGAAAAATCCTTTTATTGCAAATATTGAGGAGACTGGTACAACTTGCCAAGAAGAACTGTTAGAACTTAGATATAATGAAGATAGTAAATATAATTTCGATAGTGGTGGATATGAAAACCTATGGCTAAATAAAAAATGTCTGCGTTATATCCAAATATGTAAAAAATTATATTCAATTTATTGATACCTTTCCCACCTCATATCTTGTAGAATCAGGCTTTAGTGCTGTTATCATATTATCACTAAACAGAGAAACCGTCTGAATATTTCCAAAAGAGGAGACCTTCGTTTGTTCCTTACGAAAATTGAACCAGATATCAAATATTTAGTTTCGCAGCATCAGCCTCAGGGATCTCATTAATATTTAATTAAAGGTCATTTAATAGACTTTATACTTTTATAGTTTTTATATTTAATTTTCTTTTTCTTCGATTTAAGCAGCTTCCGCACTAGTAGGCGCTGTATCGATGGAGATGCAGAAATGCAGCATCAAATTAAATATTCTGTGTATTATAGACACATGCAAAGTATAAACAAAAACATAAATTTAACTACATATTTTTACTAAACCTCCACTCAAAAATTACGAGTACTTCACAGTTGCGCTAAATTAAGTTACTGCGGAACCGGTGGGGATAAGAAAATTTTACTACCAACAAAGATACATAGGTGGGCGGTAGGTATAAAAAGGTTGACTAGCCCTGCTCCAGAGATTCTTTCGTACTAAAAATTTAAATTCTACAAAAATGTAAAATGTTAAATATGACATTTATTTACATTTGTGAAATTGGTATTTAACAATTGTGTACTTTTATTAGTGTGGTAGTTGTTTCATGGAATGAATAGGGAGAATTACAATTTATTAACGAAAACGGAAATGGGTTAACCAATTTAACCCGAGTAGCGCCGGGTTATTCTGCTAGTGACTGCATAAAAATTATCATTAAACCATTATTTTCTCGTTGCTATGTTATGAAGCACAAAATCGATGTTTCGCCAAAGGAATGCTGAAATTAAGAAACGAACGTTTTTCAGAATGGGATCAATGTAGCAATAATAGAATGAATTGCTTTAGTTTTTAGGAATAGTTCTGCATTTTAAACTTGGACACCATCCAAGGTATTTATTTGGTGCTCTGATACTGTTTAGCTTGCGTTCAACAAAGTTTATTCTCCATTTTTAATCCATTACCAGAATATGGCAATTGTTTACAACGCCTTATCAAATATGAAAATTTGATGGCTTTGCCTCCGCTTCCACGCTTAAAGCACATTTTGAATACTCAAGAGCCCGCCCTAATAATTTATTTTTGAATAAAATTAAGACTAACGGGCACCGCCAGATGTGGAATGTTTTGTTTGAAAACTTTGGACAATTCCCCGCACACAACATTTATGGATATTCTGAATAAAGTATAGTAGTTTACCAGTTGTTTTAAATACGTTTAGCTTTAAAGTAATATTTGAAGTTTATTTTATTCGATCTTAAACCGCAACCCCAGATAAAGATTTTTAGTCAAATGTATCTTTAGTATTTTCAGTTGCAGTGTTCTGAAATTAACGCATTTAAATAATTAATAAGCACTTCAATTGCATTATATATTTAGATTATGAAATGAAAATCAATTTAAATAGGATTTATGTTTCCTTCAATGAATTAAAATATTCTGTTATTGCTTGAAATGTTTTCGCAATATCAGACGTCCTTATCGTAAGATGCAAGTGTCACTTAGGCACCCACTATTATGCTTTATAATATATGGGTCATTCCATGTGAAATCACACATAAAAGGGTCATTTTCGACCCGACTCCCTCCGATCCTTTTAAACTCGACTAATTTGTTTCCCAGCCATATATAAGAAATTCTGGAAATTTTTAGCTTCCAATTTGCAATATTTTTTATGAAGGTAGGTATGTATTTTCATTAACGTCACACTGGAGCAACACAACGGACTACAGGTGTTTATGGGTACTGATTACATACTTCTATTTAATTCGAATATTTTTAACTATGTACCTATGCGTGCCCCACTGTGAAATTTTCAGAAAGTAAAGATAAATATAGTGTACCTTAAAAATATTTTTTTGAAAAAAATAAAAAAAAATACCCTTTT
The DNA here is from genome assembly GCA_933210815.1 of Meta bourneti. Taxonomy (NCBI): domain Eukaryota; kingdom Metazoa; phylum Arthropoda; class Arachnida; order Araneae; family Tetragnathidae; genus Meta; species Meta bourneti. The sequence continues at coordinate 29,361,351 of OW119934.1, forward strand.
TTGTAATTGTAGGTCAAAGGTCAAATTGAATGACCGTGAATTCAGAATTTTCATATAAATACATTATAGGGGGAATTCCAAAAGTTCAGTTGTTAAAGTTCTATTGTATTGTGACTTTTGTTCATATTATTTCAAATCTTAAATATTTGTATTTCGAAGAATTCTGTGGTATATTATAAAAAATCAGATCCATAAAGACGTTTTGAGCCTCATCCTCGTCAATTTACAATCCTTAATATTACAACTAGATGGTAGAGTCATAGCAAAACTTACTAACACTTGTTATGCTGTCGGAAACACTAAAAAAATTAGTTTGATCTTTACATAAATGATAACTAAAACAAATGAGAGATGCGAGTACAAAACGGGCAGAGAAAGTGCTGAGTATATTTCATTCTGTTCGTTGAAAAATATTGATTATTATAACCCTTATGGACCAGCTGTTTTAAATAGTATATCAAATTACGAGGACACACACACACAAACAAAACTCCAATTTACTTACGTTTAAGTATTGTAAATATAACATTACATGCCATAGCAAAGCATGTTATGTTATATTTACCCAATTCTCATAGAAAAGTAACACTTAATTTTGTACGTAATATTTGAGTATGAGAATATATGAGTATCACGAAAAACTTTTTCCTACCAATATGTCTGAAAGTGTAATTATTTCAAAATTGTTTGTTCTATTAGTGCTTGAAACCAAGTAGTAGTGAATAATCATTTGCATAGTTTATGCGAGTCTGGTAGACCAAAGCAGTGTAGTTTGGGGGTTCGGTTTTGACCGCCTTTGGTTGCCTAACTCACTTCCATAAATATGACATACTACTTTTAAAAGTCGTTCAGAAGTATGTTCCACAATACTATAAAAATGTTTGGATAGGTACTTGAAAAAGTAACAGCATAGGTGAAACCCTGTATAAGTAAGCATTAGCTGGTGGTACATAATCAAATAAACAAGTTCTATTCATATACCATCAATGATTCAAGCCTATTCTACGTAGATGTAACTGCATACTGCGTAGATGCCATCGCTTCATTTCCAAATGCATTAAAACGCCTAAAATAGCATCGCAGTTATTCGCTTGATCATCCGTGACTAAATATCAAGTCTAATAGCTTTATTGGCATCCCCACTGAGTTTTCACACTCCTATTTTAATAGATTGCCGGGAGTTGTCTATTATTAATTATGAGGCGTGATTTATAGACAGCTAAGCAATCTAGGACTGATACAGCCTACACTAAGAATATATTTTATGTGATTCCTCATCGCTGCGATTACGCCAATGCGAAATAGAACCTTTTGATGCGTCAAAAATGCAGAATCCCATCAAAATGATAGGGAGGTAGAGTAATGAGAAGCTGAAATGAGATGGATTGCTCCAGGCAAACAAAGATTTAGATGGTTTATATGGGAGTTTCTATCAAAACATCAAATATGTCAAGTGATTGCAATCGTTTTATGACACGGGATTATTACCTTTATATAATTATCACAGATACAGTTTTGCTTTCTGCATTTACTTCTTGCTGTTGAATATCTGTTTTTCAAAGGAGAATTGAGATAAACTATATTTAACAGAAAACTATAAAAATACAAATAGCAAATATCTTCAGGTATATCAATTGTGTTACAAGTGACCTCTTCATTCCTGGACTATCTCTCTACGTACATTAACCTTCCAAGTGGTTTCAACGAGAAATCTCGTCCATCAAGATCTGTTCAATTTTATCAATGACGAAATACCTCGTCGAGACAAAACTGCCCTATTTACTCTAAGGAAATGAAGATCCAAGTAGTAACAACAAATTGTCCCTTGCCCAGAACATGTTACAATTTCGAATAGTTTTTGTATCAGTAGATGGCCACCACATGGCAGTTTTCGACACGAAGGTAAACCACCAGTAGGGTTAAGAGAATAACTTTTTAACTCTCAAAATGTTGTAACACATTCATTAAAAAATTCAGGCTTCCATTAATTCCCCAATTGGAATTGCAACCTAAAATCGGTATAATATGAGCACAGTTACAAAATGGGACATAATGGGTCCATAAAATTAGTCCAAATGTATATTCAGATCAAAGCCCATTTTCTTTTAAAAAATAACTAATTTTTACCATTTCTGAGTCTCAAAGGACCTTAAATTGTTTATAAAATAAGAGCGTTTTTCTCAGAAGGGAAGAGGTACAAGAGCAGAGACTTCTTATAAGATCTCTAGCAAGGAAGAATAGAGGCAATTCCTACCGAAGTTAATGTTGATCATTGTTGCAGCATTAATAATTATGATAGTTATATATCTGATTAACAGCGCATTGCAAACATTAGATATAATACCCACCATTAATAAAATCACCGGTTTATAAGCTCGGTCATTTATGATACTGACAGATCTGGATACATCACTCTAATTTCAACCATTGTATTTTGGGAGTAACTGAAGGATAGGACATTTTCATTCACACATGTCTCACACACACAGCGTATTGCATAATAAAAACTACCATTTACTGTAAACCCTTTCAGGAAAGTCTGACTTCCCACCTCCTTGAAATGGCTAAGGCTATATATGTAAATATTATAGGTATATTAAGGCTCTCAGGTATACTCTTTTTGCTCCAAATTGCTTTTTTTTATCTTTTTGAGACAATTTATTTACACCGTTTCATCATTCGTAAGGCACACCAGAGCTATTGCAAAATATCAGTTTACCGCTGCACACCGGTTGAAAATCGATGCTCTAGATGACCAAAGAGACATAAGAGCGGCCCAACTTTTAAAAACTTAAAAACTATATTCTTGCTATATTCAAAATATACTTATGTGAGGTGATAGGTCTTCAACCAAATATACTTTTTATGGTTTAATGCCTTTCAAAGGATAAATGTTATATATTGATTAACCCTCCAAGTGGTTTCGACGAGATATCTCGTCTGTCAAGATTTGATCGATTAGGCTAATGACGAGATATCTCGCCCATCAATACCTGATCAGTTTGGCTAATGACAAGGTACCTCGTTGAGATGAAACTGCCGTATTATACCAAGTAGGAAAAACAAATTTTCCCTTTCCCAGAACTACAGTTTGAAATAGGTTATCAGAAGCTGATCACTATATGACAGTTTTCGACGCGAAGATAAACCTCCAGAAGGGTTAATACACTTTTGTCAGTAATATTTATTTATGTTTTGTCATACAGCCGTTTGCTTATAGATAATTTGCATGTGGTTTATCAGAATGTGATACTCTCATGAACATATTAAAATAGATAAATGTTTTTAAAATGGAAATAAAATTATCGGGATTGCAAACCTTTTACACCATAGCTTTTAAAATCGCCCGAATGAAAACGAAACTTGACAGTGAAGGCCTTTGACCGCGTCAATCGGATTGATACCAGAAAGAAAATACGATAAAAGCGGATCAATAAATGGACTTTCCACAAACGTATGTAAAGCTGTTTTTATAGAAACACTCTTAAGATACCCACAAAATGACATTTTGTGGTACTTAACTATACTTAACCATAAAATATATTTTACTACATAAGAATAATGAATTTAATGGAAAACAGCATTGTATTGATATTATTCTATTTCATTTTAATTTATAAGTTAAGAAAATAGACGAAATAATTTCAGACAATTCACATTATACCTTTTGATATCGATGTCCCAATCTATATAAATGCATAGTTAACTTCAAGTATGATCTCTTTTCAGCCTTAGAGATTTCATTGCTGCACACAAAAAATACTGTCATCCATCACTCTAGAGTAAATGTTATTCCATTGCTAAATAATGATATAGAAATCCCTTGGAAAAGATTAAAGGTTCTAAAAATCCCTTTTCTATAAGCCTTGTGTTGTTATGGTAAGCATTAATATTTCTACCAAATTATATTTAGCTACCCTTTGCGTCAATTCAATTCCTGGAATTGAATATTACCTCCATTATCTTTTCGATTTCCAGCTAATACAGATAAGTGTGCATCTCCCATGTGTATAATCACCAGTAGAATATATTATTATGGCTACCGACTACCTTTAAAACAGGATTATTGGTCAAAATACGTTTTAACTTTTATCACGGTTTCAAAGCCCGAGTTTCGAATTGTAAATAATCAAGTGTATTTATACTATCATAAATAGAATGATAGTGTAAATACACTTGATTATTGAGATATTTGAAAACAAATTTGACCAAGAAATCTGTTCTATTTGTTCCTCAAAATCTATTTACCTGTGTTTTTGCAATCAGCCTTAGTTTAGCAACAGAAAATGAGTATAGACCAACGAACTCAACCAAACCTATCCTATTTTCTTGTTTCGAAACGCGATGTCCCAAAAAGTAATATTCTGATCATTACATGTTTTGTGAATAGTCTAAAAAACTTTATGAATGAACTACAATAAAGTCATTAAGATGAAAACTTATTGTTTGGAATATATTTTGGAAACTATTTGTAATCAATTTTGAAATTTTCTTTGTTAATGATTATCTTTAGTGCAAAAAAAACGTAAATATATTCATTCTCCCTTCATAAGTATCATCTTAACATAATTATTTTATAAATCAAAATTTTTAATTAGCTTTTGAAAAGCCCGATATTGAGAAACTGGGGGTGTTATTTTTTACTAATTTTTGACCCATAATGAAAAATAAAAAAACCCATTTGACAATGACACTCTTTATAACCTTTATCCATCTCTTGTTTCCATCAAGATTGTTTTTGAAATACAGGAACCCTCCCAACATTATTTTTTAAAAGAAAATAACCTCGGGAGTTTGTCGGATAACTTAAAATGCAAAGAACTAGAAGGTATTGCACCACTCTACGCATCAACTAATACTTCGACACCGACTATCCTTAGATAAAAATTAATTTTTGAGAGTGTGATGTACATAGCGTTTCATTTCTTAAATTAAAAAATATTAAAGCAATTTGTACAAAAGGTAAATGGCTATTAAAGGAAAGAAAATAAAGTGCCTGGAAAAGAAAAACTACCGAATCGAACGAGTTTTCTCTATCTTTTCCACTATCGCGTGAGCAGATCGTAAATATCAGCATCCACTTCCTGACCCAATGTCGGTCTTCTAATGTAATGGATCGCTTAGGCCTTTATCGTGAGTCTTAATACCATCACAAGACTGAAAACTTAAGTGCTGTTTTTTACCTCTTTTTAACACTGCGGCAAATAATACGTCGGATAAAAGGTAATTTGTTAAAAGCACTCGCTTGCATGTGTCAATATAATTGCAGTCTTCCCTTGCATTCATTAAACTCTCGTCTAAACTTTTTCTTCCCGTTCATTTTCTCAGTCCTTTCGAATTAAATATTCGGTGAGTGATCTAGAGGAAAAGAAGTGAGGCATATGATTTTGACTGCCCGCAATAAATTAAATGTCTATCATTTGGCCAATATTTTCGCATTTAAAGTAAGTTTTGGATCATGGGAAAGATTGAAATCAAAATCGTTTATGTATTTTTTCCAACTGTTTATGCAGTTTTTTTCTTACGATCCAGAGAAATCAAAGTCCAGAACATGTTTCAGTAATGTAAGTGAAAAAATTAAAAAGGTACTAGGGTAAGTTAAATGACAGGACAGTTATAACAAATTTTTAAACATGATTTATGGACGATCGAATGAAAGGAAATTACGACCATTTTCTTCAGATTTATGTTTGCATCAATTGTATATTGTAAAAATATTAAGCTGTACATACATTTATACTAAACATACATTTTTACTAAACATTATTTCGTGATAATGTGATATATTGTTTTGAAACAAGAAAATCTAATAGAGTATCAAGAAGATAACTTTTTCTTACGTTTGAGGAAAAAAACAAAAAGGGAGATCACATAAGATGTTTAATTTTTTTAATATACACTGCTGGCCACCCAAATTGCAACACCAAGAAAGACAAGAGATATCACAACAAAATTTATTTTGTAGATAACATGTTGACCAAGTATCAAATGATTAAATTTATAGACTTCTGTGAAGTGTGGTTCCTGCCAAAATCAGTAGCCAGAGTAGCCGCCATTGTTGGAGATCACCGCTGCCACACGCCTCGGCATTGATTCAAAGAGACTTTGGATGTGTTCTTGGGGTACAGCAGACCAAGCAGCTTCCACACGTTGCCAAAGTTGATCTGGTGTGGCAGCTGGGGATGTATTCTGGGTCAATCGTTGAGCAACCATGAACCACATGTTTTCTATCGGCGAAAGATCCGGAGAGCGAGCTGGCCAGGGAAGCAATTCAATCTGGCGATTGACGAAGAACCCTTGGACAATGCGTGCCACGTGTGGTCGCGCATTATCCTGTTGAAATATGGCTGTGGGCAAGCCCTGGAGGTAAGGAAGGACAACTGGCTCCAACACCTCGGAGATGTAGCGCTGGCTGTTTAAAGTACCGGCAATGCGTACTAGAGGAGTGCGAGAGTGATATCCAATACCGCCCCATACCATAATACCCGGTGCAGGACCAGTGTGGCGGTGCATAACGCAGCTGTTCAGCATCCTCTCTCCACGGTGTCTCCAGACTCGAATCCGACCATCGTGGTGTTGCAGACAGAAGCGTGACTCGTCAGTAAAGACAATTTCATTCCATTCTGCCGTCCACATCCTTCTTTCATCGCACCATTGGCGGCGGAAACGTCTGTGGTTCTGCGTCAAGGGTAGACGAAGCAATGGACGTCTTGCGGACAGACCACTCTGCTGTAAACGGCGTCGAATGGTACGCGCAGACACTGGATGATGCGGTACAGACTGAATGTGCTGTGCTATGGTTCGTGATGTGGCTGAGCGATCCGTCACTGCCATACGCACAATATGCCTGTCATCACGTGAAGTGGTGCACTGAGGTGGATGCGATCGAACACGTCGGTCCGTCGTACCCTCCTGCATCCAACGATCACATATCCGCATTACAGTTGTTTGGTTTCGTCCAACACGACTACCGATTTCCCTGAAAGATAATCCACAATCTCGGTAGGCCACTATCCTTCCTCTGTCGAACTCGGATACTTGATCAAAAGATGATCGCTGTTTTCTACGAGGCATAATTGATCGCTTTTTTGAAAAAACCACAAGAAAAACACAATTGCCGTACTTGAAATCGTCGAAATCTCCAAGCCTTAAATAGCGCTTTGAAGTGGCGCCACAGGCGCGCGTGATGTGCGTCTGCGCTGAAATTCTAATCATTTGCATATCTCACCTCCGCTAATGCATGTTGTAAATTTCATATTATTTGCATGCTTCCTTCAGGGTGTTGCATTTACGGTGGCCAGCAGTGTATAATGTCATGTGAGTTTATGTACTTATATATTGTGTATTCAGAATCATTATACTGGTAAAGTAAGGTTTTGAAGTATGAAGTATGAAGTCGAGACCTGTTATTTTAGGGGTAGAATTCCAGATTTTCTATAATTGTCTAAAGTATTATAATCAGTAAGTCTTCTAGGAATTCTTCACTATAATAAATTTAGGTATAACCAAAATAAATAGTTCTGTTATCCAAAACAAAATGTGTATTATTCGAATACGAAACGATTAAATTCTACATTCCTCTAAGAAACAATCTAATAGCAAAGATAAAAAATATTAGTATAGTTACCAAAAATTTAGATTATAGCTTTTAGGTTTAAAAAGTTTACAAAATGAGACTAGTGATGCCTACCTTCTGCTATATCTTATACCATAAAGCAGAAAAAATTTGAAATTAGTACATAAGATGTATTTGTAAATTCAATTCTATTTTATAATCTTTTGCAATTCTCTTTCACTGGATTTCATCTGTTCTGGGATACAAACCAAGTGTTTATAAGAAATTGCGCTCAATGATATTCTTTGAAGTTTGATATGAAGTATTTTTCTGCAAGGAAAATTAGATAGAAAAGCAGCGAAGAAATAATTCTTTCCTGTGTTTACCTACGTTTCTAATATCTTTCCCTTAAGGGTGGTATTTCTAAAGGCTAAACTTGAAGACTGAGTAGTTTCGTTGGAAGTACAGGTGAAGTTCTAATACTTATGTTGTATAAGAGTTTCTCGATATCGTTTCGGATGTGATCCGTAGAAGTAAACTAAGAAGAAAAGCAAAACATGAGTACATAGACTTGTATAAGTGTAGCATGGAAGTTTCTTAGAGAGTACGAACTTCTCTTGTAAGGAAAGAAGGAATGCAGTTTCCCTTAAATTCTTTGTTATGGTTCATTCTAGAAGTATCAATACTTCCTTGGATTTTTATAAAAAAAGATGCGTGTAGATTTCGTATTGTGTACTTCAAGAATGCTTATATAACAACTCTCAATAGTAAGAACTTCACAAAATGAAGGCTATAACAGCAATATTTTGAATCTTAAATGTTCCAGTTTTCTATTCAGATAATATTCATCTAGTGTCATATTGTTCAACATAGATTATCCAAAAACACATCTATTAAGCTAAATTTTCATTGCAAGACACGTCACACATAAGATATTTCATTATATGACGCGGTTTAGCCTAACAACAATAAGATCAAAAAAATTTTCACTCTCGGGATGTTATCAATTGAACTGTTATATTTTCTGTTTCCGTGAAAGGTTTATATACGTATTGGTTTAATATCAGCCATGGTTGTAACCAAAAATGACTTATATATCGTAGTGTTACCGCAAAAATAAGATAACTCCATTTTTTCTTTTTTGAGTTAAGTACATTTTAAACATAATTATGTGTAGCATGTTCTGCGAAAACAAGATAACTACTGTGAGCTTAACCTATCAAGAACATGCGCAGCAGAAATAGTTTACAGCACCTTATTTTATATGTATTTTATATTAATTTTTCATGTATTTTGTATTATTTTTATATGTATTTTATATTATTTTATATTTATTTGTATTTCATATTTCGAGAAATTTGAATAAAAACTTTCAACTTTAAATTCATAAGATTCTACGAACTCGGATATATTGGTATTTCATTATTATAAAATATTAATATTTTTTTATTTCATTAGTCTTCACTCTCAAAATTAAGTGTATTTTTTCGTTAGCATTATAAACGAGAACGCTTTTTACGTTCACAAAGCACAATAAATCAATTATGAATTTTATTCGAAGAAAGAAATAAAGAAAAAACACAGCAATTCAAAATAGCTTGACAACTCCTTGTCAAGCTAAGCGTGTGCGTCCAAAATAAACAAATTGGTCGCAAATATACGTTTCTAGTGATTGGACAGAAATTGAACGCTTGTCCGGAAGAGTTGAAAATTTGTTTTCTAACAACGGCTACAAATTCTCCAGTCCTTGACAAATTGACAGGACAGTAACGGTGTGGTGTTGATGTGGGGCGCATGCGTTTCAATCCTAACACGTGAAAATGCCCAGACTATTGCTACACCCTAAATCTCTTACACCGCTGAAACGGAAACGTCCCCCTTCTCTCTAGACCGTTCTACTCAATTCGATTTTCCCCAAAAATTGGATCAAAGGAATCAATACTGGACTCACGTACAATCTTCAGGCTGTTTCTTCCTAAAAGAGATACGGTTCTCGAGCAATGCATTCTGGATGCGATAGCGGAAATGATCCAGGTAAAAGGAGACCTTGATTGCAACTTTTTTCTGACCTCAACTGATACAGAATAAACTCTTCGCATGAAATCAGCATTCGGATAAACGTCCTGCCAAATTGCACATTATCAAGTGTCGATAAATGATACCTTTATGTCCTAAGTGAATTGCTAAAAACAAGGTGGTGTGAACCATTGAGTAACACAATTCAAGAATAGTCGATATTATGTTTAAACATGCTAGTATTCAAAGCCTTTTTAAAATTAAAGGTTCTCATCGAAAGTTGAATTGATTAGCTCGTTTTTATTACAGTAAGAAAAAGTTTATTTGTTCAACAAATTTGAGGTTAATAGGAATTTTAGAGAGGGAGACTGTTATAGAGATGTTTCCAAAACCAATGGTCAGGACAGAATATCTCAAATTTGAGAAATTAGTTTGTAAGATGGAACCTATTTTAGATACATTAGGGCTGTACATCCACTTGTTGCACGTTTCTTCCATTCAGGGAATTATGTGGGAAGAAATAATTCTAACAAGAATGTCTCTAAGGTATTCGGCATGATTCGATCCGGAGAATACTCAAGCAACTTTATCCATTTAATACATTCACTCGTAATGTATTTTTCCCACTAGTTTCATTACATGTGGATAAGAGTTTTCCCCAATCACAATTACTTAGTATTAAGATTATATATAAGAAAGTAATAATATTTGGATGGTAAGGTGGCTACTACACAGTTTAAAACCTTCGCAAATATGTTCTTTCTATACGTCGTTATTTAAAAGAAAATTCAGTTGATTCATTAAGTCTGATATAAAGGTCAGAGACTTAATTGATATTGTCGCGTTATCACATTGTCAAACTGTTTCACCAAACATGATCAGTATTCTAACTACTGAGCTATAGTGATTGGTAATATTTAATCTTCATCCAAATAAAATCCAAATCCCTCGTCCTACAGTCAAATAAGGGCCGCGGTGGCCCGGTTGATAGAGTAACGGACTTGCAACCGAAGGGTTGCGAGTTCGAATCAAGCCAAACACCGTCGTGTACAAAGGGGGCTGGTGCACGTTAAATCTGTCGTGGCCTCAAATGTCCTCACGTTGGTGTGGTGTGGAAGTTTGGAGAGTGGGGTGCCAGTTCACAGGTGTTGCCTCGTCATCTGACCGTGGTTCAAAATTACGTGGTGTTGTCCTCGGATCTTTCCCTTTGGGATTGATCCCGGACCGTCACCAATAGCCCGTTGTGTTGCTCCAGTGTGACGTTAATTGAAATACCCCCCCCCCTACAGTCAAATAACATTTTTAATATTTGGAGCTGGAATTATCAGATATAAGTCCTTGTTTTGCATGCATCCATGTTGCCCAAGGGTCCCCTGTCACCCAAACAACACAGAGACAAACGAAATAGTGAGTCCCTACTTTCCCTGAAAAAAAATATCTGTTTACATTAAAACCAAACGCCTCTGTAGAATTCTAGAATAATGGGCATCGAATTCTAAGCTGATTAAAACATTTGTGGTTGATAATTCTTACTAAGTCAAAAAGATTAAAGCTAGAGGAGGGATTTCATTTAATTATGCTAATTCGGTTGAGATCAGAAGCATAGAGATTACGTTACTTCTTAGTAGTTTTTCTAGCAGAAATTGAATTTGAAATGAGATTATTGCATCAGTGTAGCTGAAAGTGTTAAAAGAGTCCAGATCCATCCATTTCCGTAGGCGCCATTGTAAACGAAATTGAAGATTAGCTGAAACCACTTCTTTGTGAAATTGATATTTTCATAATTGCAATTTTAAAATGTTGACAATTCTTTAAGGTTAATTTTTCTTTGAACTTCATAATATTTCCTTCTCCATAGAGAATAACAGGGCGATTATATTAAGAAGTACTTACACAACAAGACCTTAGGTAGATTTCAAAATTGTAAAATTTTGATTCAACATCAGGAACAATTCGGGAATTTTAAGTACTAAGTGCATTCAAAACTTCCGAAACTTCTGCTGTATTCACCAATTTGGTGATAATAAAATGTTTTAACTAAATTACTTAATTAATTACTTAATTAATTAAATTAAACACTTAAAAACACTTTTTCCAACACTCGTACAACTGCTCAAAACATTTTTTAAATCTTTAGCTGGCAATATATTCCATAGCTTCTTAAAGAAAAGTTGCTCCGTTAACAGTGCTTTCCATCTTTGAGAAAAGATTAGTCACGATATACTACGAGATCTGGCAAATACGAGTAGGTAAGGTGTAGATGAGGTCATGAAATTGAGCCTGATTATTTTAAAAACAAATGAACGGAGCGCTAGATTGTTGTTATGGAATGCCCTCTCAACGGGTCACCATTATTACTCATTCGTTCCTGAAGCCTGTTCCTTTGAGATTTCGAAGATAAATGTGTTACACTTGGCGATAGTATGTAAGGATTTCTTGAAAACTTCTGATTGAAATAATGCCAATCTTCTTAGTTATCTGTTCAACTGCCTGTTACCACTATTTCCCGCATTTGATGTTCTCATTTCGACGTATTGACCGACTAATATGATCGTCGTACTCAAGCCCTTTAAATCCCTTAAATAATTCACTTTTGATAGGAAAAGAACATTCGTCTGTAAGTTTTCCATATCTTCACACACACAGTAGCAGGGGCGATTTACCCCAAATTTAATGTTCCCTCGTTGCTCAAATTGCGACATCGTTTCACTCCGAAGAATGAATGAAAAGTTCTTCCATCTGCTTTGTCTCACGCGACCTTTTATCACGTGATGGGTGATTTCATTTTTATAGTACAGGGGAGATGTTATTTGCACATGTCTGAATTCATAGGAAACGCCTTACTCTTATTTCCTTGTTTAGGAAGAAAACTTCTTGAGCTTTATGAAGTTACTGAATATGTACACGATACTAAAATTTTCATTACTCAAGCTACTTAACGTGAAAGACTGTCATGAACATAGTACTTCAAATTTAAATAGCCTGATAATTCCTATTTCCAGCTCTCTGAAATTAATTACCTAGAGCAAGAGTAGATAATAAACAGCAATTACATCTCTGTTTTGATGATTGGTGGTAAATAAAACGAGTTAATTTCTGAAATCTATTAGGTGGTTATTTTAAGATTAGAGTAACCACAATATTAGAGAAGTGTTTAATAAAGTCTGATTTACTTTATTCTTTTCATATAGTTTCTTGAAAATTGGTATATTTTAAGCTAGATTATTAAACAGGTTGTCATATATTAAAAGTGTGTACTAACATTGCATCAGTTTAAATTTTAATGAAATACTATAATGTACAGGAAATTCTTAGTACCTTTCGATACAAACTAAAACCCAACTAAAAAAAGCAGGTTGTAGTATGATGCTCAAAGATGCGAGGGAACTTAACTAAGTTGAATTCAAATTAACTTTTATAATTATTGAATGTTTCGTTATCTCTAATACAATTTCCTCATAATTATATTTATGAGCATATGCGGTTTTTGTGCTTGAAAATAATTCATTATGTGTTTCCTAGAAGAAATTTCGCAAATATTTTTCTTAGAACCCAAAACATCTGTCTATGATAACAATTTGCTTATCTTTAAACTAAATGAGAGGATACAATTCTCGATTATCCCAACATCGCTAAAATTTCACAGATTTCTCAATTTTAAAGTATTTAGTTTTGTATGTCGAATCCCGTGACCAAAACAAAAGGAATTCCAGGTATCGCGACAAAATAATTCAGTGGTGCTTTTCTCATTAATACTTTACCTTTAAAACAAGATTTTTCTATGTTGACGTCAATTCTTATAATTTGTATTTAAAATGCTCTTACAATCCAACACCTGTAGATTTCAACTGTTAAACTCAACTATTGAAAATTGATGCGCTTCATACGAGGGTTTAATCAAAAGCTTTAGGTACCTTTCCTTTTAAAAAGCGTTTGTTAAGCTATGCACTGCTTTTTTATAAATTTTACAACACAAATTGCAACTTTAAACGAAATAAATATGTATAAGAAGCGCATAAGTACTAGTTATTTCTTCACTCAGTATTTCTCATAATTATTGATCTCTACACAGGTAGAAAAGACTCACTTTACCCTAACTTACGTGTCTACGACGTATTTTTGGTAATAGTCTGTTATAAAAGCAGGGGACTAGTTTCTCTACCTTGCTGATTAATCCATCAAATACTTTTTTTCCTCTTTCTAATGTACAGAAAATTTAGGAAGTCCCATTATCTTCTCATCCGACCACTGTCTCTCCTGTCAAAGAATGGGAGGGAAGGCTCATATACAATGCTTTTAATAAGTTCTTTTATGGCACTTATATTTTTCGTTAATGCCTTTTTCATGAAAGGTAAGTAATTTCATTGTTCTCGGTATATTTAGAAGCTCATCATCGGAAATATATTTAGTTATAAAAACCTATTAACTTTCCTTATACCCTCTGTAAGGAAGTGTGCCCCTTCTGTTTAAGACCACGCCTCTTGAAGAGAAATGAAGCCTCACCCGGGACGATTACTATTCATTGCAGGGACCCTCCCTTATTAATACCCCGACGCTTAGTATAAGGATTTTGATTAACAAAAACACCAGAATGTTCATTTAACTATAACTATGCTTTACCAGTTCTTTTCAAGGACATATTCTTGCTAACATTGCAGGTTTGGTAGATACTGTAAGAGTGCGTTGATGGTGCAATTTTAAAGCTGGACAATTTATTAGATGTTCCTAAGTGATCTTAAGTTCCGGAAAAATATTTGAAGAACCTGATAAGTTTTCTTCTCAACTTTAATACAGACAAGATGAGACGCATTAAACAACCCTTGACAAAACATATTAGAAACAGACGTCTATTTATGGTGGCGATAGCTCATACATATTTAATTGTAATTTCAAACTGAAAAAGCATCAACCTACACGTACATTCGATATTCTTGAATAACGTGGTCATGTAATCTTAAAATCTCATAAAACGGTCTGAAGATTATTGACAAATTTTCAAAGAAACAGAATAAGATAAGTTTGAATTGGTTGATCGCAATACGACCATTTTTTGCTACATGAAGGATAATTAGACTATAAGAATGCAGAAACTAAGACACAGTGATAACTTAAAGATACAATTGGTGTTTGTTTTTAATTATATAATATTAACTATAACCCTCAGCGAAACTCACATAGTAGAATCTGTATATAGGATCAGCCGGTGTTCATTAGAAACGTAATGAAAATCTTAAATGTATTTGTCAGTTTACTTAAATATTCATAGTAATTTTTTCATACTGTTATCAATCTTATTACCGTTATCAATCTTATTGTTGAGTGTGGGTGTGCTTTACTATAGACTTCTCGTGCGCCATTCAGGGAACTTTCCATACAAATTTTCTTAAGTTGATTACGGACTTTTCTTGGAAGCCTTTATCCTGAAAATTTAAACTCTGAATCAGAACTGTAAGCTCATCTATTGATAGCTTTATTCCACTATCATTTGTAAAATCTATATGGTAATTTCAAATGCATATTAATGTTTTGAATTTCCACGAGCATAAAAACCAGAATATAAGTATTTAAATCGATACATTTAATGAGAGTCTTCCAAACATAAGAGTTTGAAATGCATTCTCAAAATTCAGCGAAAAAATATACAACATAATTAATCAGTACTAATTCTTATTTATCTTTACATTCAATTAAGTTGTTAAAAACAAGAGCAATTCGAATGAATACCCTGTGTAAAACAGAAAAGAAATTATGAAACTACTGGAATCGTTCCAAACCGTTGGGTGTGTGCAATATTGACTTAGAACTTGCTACTTCCATCAATGTTTCATCGAAGTGTTCATCAAATGGACCACATTTTTGCATCTTCAAGAACATATTCATGAATTCGCAATCTTAGATACAACAAAACTTCATTTGTATGCGGCATATGAAGTGAAACTTTTCAAAAATACTTCCTCACTTTTCTCATGCAAATTACGAGGAGGGTGTTTCGGATTTATAATTGAATCTGCTTTACAGGTTGCTGCTGCTACAAGTACACTGTCTTACTTTTCCATACATTTCTTTTGTTTAATCTTTTTAAAATAGTTACTTCACTTCCATAGAGATCAAAGTCAGAAGTATAATCGTAGAATTAGTATTTTTACTCGACAATTCCACGTTGTATTCCGTAGAACAGAATTCCCCTTGGATGTATTTCTCTCTTCTGTGTCAGTAAAACTTTCATTGTGTGTGTCTATTGATATTGTACGTCTTGTGTCTGGCGCAGCATGGTCAAATATGGCCCTTGCGCCATAAAAACTCAATACCAACCAACCAACCGTAGAACATAATCTTTTAGTCAATAACTACTTCGATGTCATCTGTTCTAGATAAGATTGTTGGGGTCAGGCTTGCTGAAAAACACTTGCTTTAACAATTAATGAGCATTTCTTTAGATAAAAAGCCTATTAAAGTCCTATTAGCTTTCATTAAAAGCGTATTGAGATATGCCTTGTCTAAAATACAAAAAATAGCCATACTTTTACTTACGATAAGTTTATCTATAGTTTGTATACATTAATATTTATGTAGGAGTTTATGAGATAGGAAAAATATTCTTTGAAAGTTGATGCCAATAAACCTGTGTTTCAATACCTGCATCATACATGAGGAGGTTTACTGTCAAAAATCAAGGTTGGGCGCCGTGTTGCGTCTCCAAATGCTTTTCTAGTAAATCACGCATCCCAATATTTGATTCGATTTTTTGGATGAAACGTGTGCCGACTTATTTGAGTAAACGCGATATTATGCCTTTCTGTATATCCAGATTCTACAGTTTCTAAAAAATAAGAAGTAACCCGGTTGGAAGAGTAACGGATTGACAACCGGAGGGTTGCTAATTCCCATCAAACAACGTCGTGTAGAAAGGGGGTGGATCCACCTTAAATCTGCCCTGGCCTCAAATGTCCTCATGTTTATGTGGTGTGGAAGTTTGGAGAGTGGGGTGCCAGCTCAGGTGTGACCTCGTCTTACCGTAGTTCAAAATTACGTGGTGTTACCCTCAGATCTTAACCTTCGGTTTTGATCCCGGACCGTCGCCAATAGCCCGTTGTGTTGCTCCAGAGCGACGTTAATTAAAAAAATACTAAATACTTAAGTGTATGGATAAAATTGTTTTTCTAGTCACAATTTCTTTTGATTCGTACTTACCTTACGAGTTTAAAAAGATGCTATGTATTAGATTCCAAACATCAGCAAACAAGAACATGTCGAATTGCAAATTTAGAATTGACCCTGTACCGTCGCCAATAACCCGTGTGTTGCTTCAGTGCGACGTTAATTATAATACCTACCAACCTACTTAAGAAATAAGAAGGGCCACAGTGGCTCAGTGAGTTTTCCCACTGCGCTAGCAACATGCGAATCATAGGAGACGTAAGTTCTATTCCTGTAACTTACCCTGAGTGTATCTCTCTGTTTTGTGTCAGTAAAATTTGGCGTGTTGTGAGTTTGGCGCACCTTGGCCAAATATGGTGCTTGTGCCATAAAATCCAACCCAACCAACTATGTAATAAGAGGTAGGTAGGTAGGTATTTAATCAACGTCGCACTGGATCAACACAACGGGCCCTTGGATCAATCCCCAAGAGAGAGATCCAAGGACAACATCTCGTAATTTTGAACCTCGGTCAGATGACGAGGTTAACACCTGAGCTGGCGCCCCACTCTCCAAACTTCCACCCCCCAACGTGATGACATTTGAGGCCATGGCAGATTTAACGTGCAGCATCCCCCGTGTACAATGCGGTCTTTGATTGGATTCGATCTCGCCACTCTTCAGTTCCTAATCCATTATTCTTCCAACCGAGCTACCGCGGCCCCTATGTAATAAGAATAACTCCTGAAAGTTTAATCTGTGACACGTTATTTCAGAAAACTCCAGAAAGCTATTCAATTTATGATTAATTCCATAAGAAACATTGTAAAATTGATTTCCAGTAACATGTCAAGCTGCATCCCTACAGAATGGAACTATCTCAAGTACATGCAAAGAGCTAACGCCCTCTATATACAGGGTGTCCCAAAAAGGTTGTTCCGCGATTTATCTTTTTACCATTTGGAGATAAGTAGGCAATGTAAATTCCAAAAGTGCACCAAATAAGGTAAGTAATTAAGATATGTGAATAAAATTATCACGTCATAACAATTTAAGCGGATACAGTTTTTAATTTGTATACCACCCCTCTAGATAAAAATCCGAGATAGCAAAAATGTTCCTTACCTGTATCCCTATCGTTAGTAAAAAACCATATTTCTGTAGGTTGAATAGTAACGGAGATACAAGAGTTTCTATTTTAAGGGGGCCGTATCTAATCTAGAACGGAAACTGACCCATGACCAAGAATGAAGAGCTAAGTTCTGCATTGCTGCAGGTGGAAAAATTTCCTTTTATTTTTATTTAAACCATTTTTTCTACAATATTTATACTAAAGATTACATTGTCTACTATTATGCATTGCGATTTTCATCTGCAGCTGCAATACTACATTACTTTGCACAATGTTGCACTTTCTGACCGAAAAAAATGCTTTTTAGCATTGTGTATGCGGTCCCTAATCTGACTGCTTGAACAGCTGTGCACAAGCGGTATAAGTCAACTTTTTTGCGTCCTTATGCCTCCGTTACTGTTCAGCCTACAGAAATGCAGTTTTCTGCTAACGATAGGGATGCAGGTAAGGAACATTTCTGCTATCTCGGATTTTTATCTAGAGGGGTTGTATACAAATTAAAAACTGTATCCGCTTAAATTGCTATCACGTGATAATTTTATTCACATATCTCAATTACTTACCTTATTTGGTGCACTTTTGCAATTTACATTGCCTACCTATCTCAAAATGGTAAAAAGATAAATTGCGGAACAACCTTTTTGGGACACCCTGTATAGCCTACATAACCTCTCGTAATGATTAGCGTGAAATTATTCTCAGTAAACTAGGGGTCACGGTAACCAGTTGGAAGAGCAACGAATTGGCAACCGGAGGGTTGCGAGTTCGAGACTCGATCCAGCCAAAGACCGTCATGTACAAGGGGTTGGTGCACGTTAAATCAGTTGTTACTTCAAATACCCTCACGTTGGCTTGGTGTGAAAGCTTGGAGAGTGGAGTGCCAGCTCATGTGTTGACCTCGTCAACTGGCCGTGGTTCAAAATTACGTGGTGTTGTCCTCGATCTTTCCCTTTGAGATTGATCCCGGACAGTGGCCAATAGCCAGTTGTTTTGCTGCAGTGAGACACGCTAATTAATTACCTACCAACTACATATCTCAGTAAACTAAAAAATTTCCCACGTTGCTCAATTCCTGATTTTCATCTTTACATTCAATTCAAAACATGAGCATTTCGAATCAACAACTTGTGTAAAACAGAAAGGAAATCATGAAAACCAGGAATCGTTCCAAACCATTGGGTGTGTACAATTATTGACCTAGAACTATATATAGTAATATCGACTACATACTGCAATATTGATTATATACTGTACCATTGACTACATACTGTAATATTGACTTTTTATAATGAATAAAACTCAAGTACCAGTTTCACAAGCACGAATGCAGCTTGGAGGATTTGATCGAATGTGCACTGTAGCACTAAATTATGTATTCTCCGCAAGAGTAATGCCGTTGCACCGTTGTACAGACCACCATTGAATGGTTCCTCCGCGAATCAGGTTTCCCACTGTTTTTCTGCTCACAGCAAGAGAAATGAAACTAGATTTGTTAGCTCTCCGGTAATTCACTTCGTAAGGGGTTTTCCAAAGGATAGTCTGGCTTTTCTTTTTCTGCAATAGTTGTACTCCATCCTCTATTCTGGATTTTGTTTTGTTTTGGATTACCGCTCTACGGTTGTTTTTACCCCTCCATTCTAGGACTTATGATGAGTTTTGTGATGTTATGATCACGATTGGGATTGTGTGCTAATTGTGTGTATATTAACTCTGTGAGGCACACGACTTCAAAAACCATGTTGCACAGAATTGTTTATTCACTTATTCAGCTTCAAAATTAGTATAAAACACCAAATAAGGTGTTCTTTTTATTATAAAACGATTTATTCTCTCATAATAAATGTTTACGGAAAAAACAACATTTAATGTTATGAAAGACAAAAATTCACTGCACCACACAATTCGCCAACCTTAATCACAACAGTGTCATCAATTTACTAATGCGTTTTGACATGTGTCAATTTCTGTTTTCAGTTATTTACACATTTAGCGTTAGTTCATAGCATTGCCAACTCAATGAAAAACTTTAAATAAAATATTAAACTGTATGACTATGAGCAATTTAAACTTTTTGAGGTGGGTTAAAAAATATCCCACCATGCATAAAAAGCTAAGCAAAAGATGGGACAGTTTTTAACACGCCTGACCCCAAAGAGTTATAACTAACTCTAATTGCTTCAGAAATCAATACTTTTACTTCCAAAGCACTGAAATATATGTAAAAAGCACAGGCTATTCTACATTGTTTTCTAAAATTCTACCAGATTATTTACAACATTCTTTTTGCGTGTGTTAATTTATATATTTTAGTACATTGATATTCTATAAAAAACTTATTTGGCTTGTCATAGCTGTCACTTTTGTCACACAATGGCTAATTAAACAAGGACCTACGTCTTAAAGGAGATTCCGAATCTCTACGGACCTCCACGCCAATACCGGGATTTGAACTCAGGGTCTGTCGAAGTGAAGGCCAGAGTTATAAGTTCTTTAGCTTTGTACTGTATTATCAGTTCTTCGTGTAATTGATGTGTTTTATAACTCAAAGAATGGGGGTCCCAAAGAATGTACGATGAACAGGCAAGAATAATACCTGTTTAATTTTACCTAATACTTTAAAAAATGTTCAAACTTTTAATCACCACTTGACTTTTAAAAATAGCATTTTAATATTTAATTACTACGAATATAGCAGTATTGTTGAAGTATTAATCGTACAATTGTAGCTTTTGATTCAAGGTGTCATTTTTCTTTAAATATCACACTTTATAAACAGTAATATATCGCAATATATTAGTCATACATTTAAACAACGTTTTAATGGATTCGTGATTAGTTTAACCCTCTAAGTGTTACGACGCGAAGATCTGGTCAATTTTGCTAAGAACGAGATATCTCGTCGAAACAAAACTGACCTATTACTTAAAGGGAATGAAGTAGGAAAAGCAAATTATCCCTTGCCCAGAACTTTTAACAGTTTGGAGCAGGTTTTTGCACCAGAGACTGGCAACTACAAGTCAAATTTTTCGACGCAAAGACAAACCAACAGGATTAAATATTACACTTCATAAACAGTAATATATCACAATATATTAGTTATACATTTAAACAACATTTTAATGGAATGGTAAGACTGGAGCAGCACAATGGGCCAGGACCAGGATCAATCCTGTAGAGAAAGATCCGAGGACAGCCCCTCGTAATTTTGAACCACGGTCGGTTGACAAGGTCAACACCTGAGCTAGCACCCCACTCTCCCAACTTCCTCACTGTATACAGATCATTGTCTAATTCTTTTATTATTTTCAAACCCTTAGATATATCAGAAATTGAGCGGATTTCATTATATATTGCTGTCTTTAACTATCTTAATTAGGCTCTCTTGAAATGTCATGAAAAAATAATAATTCAACAAATCTTCTATAAATTTGCTTTACGTTTTACATTATATCTTAAGCATTTAAACTACAAAAATACACCTAATTCCATTTATTTAAAAAATAATAGTAACTTGATATAAAATGCTCAACCTAAAATGCTCAAGTTTTAAAATTATGAGCTAGTCTTTTAAGAATTAGTATCTCATTTTTATTAATCAATATTTTTTCATTTAATTTTATTTATTATGTATAGAATCATTATAGATCATGGCCTGTAAGAATAAATTAGATCGTATTTCAAGCTGAATCCTTATTTTTTACCGGAAATAACCGGAATGTTACAAATAATTAAATATTAACTATCGCCTTATTCCTTTTTTGAAAGTAGAGAAGAAATGAGGGTAGGAAAGACAATTCTCTCTTTTAATAGTTTAAAAATAAACCTACCAGATACTGAGTTTAATTAAGTTTACACAGAGGCGCTTTTAAATAAAATTGCGCAACATTTGCACTTACTGTTATAAGTTTCTTATCTATATAATGTCTAAAAAACGCATAGAAAGTATGTAATTTCATTCATATTGATCGATAGTTTGGACCGCTGTTTTCTACTCAGACAATCTACTAGTTTCGAATCATTGGCATGAATTAAATATGTAAATCACCCGACAACAAATTGAGAGATACGGTTCTCTTAAAAACAGATTCTTGAATCACAAATGCATTTCCTCCAAACAATGAGATCCAACATTCTCGTACAACTCATATGAGTGTTTTTGTAGTACAAACATTTTGTGTAGTCAAAACGATAGTCAAGTTGAAAATAACTTCTTTGTTTTGGCTCATTAAAATGTATTCGGATCAAGTATCCAAGTTCCTATTTCTATTCTTTTTATGTTGCAAAGAAAGCAAATTATAATTGCCATATAAGAGTAAATTTTCGTTTAAAATAGAGAAAAAAGAATATATATATATGAAAATATACCCAAAATCGGGCCAAATCACTGAAAAAATAGACTTCCCAATTACTCTTTTGAAATACAAATAATTTCTGTCTCAATTTGAAACTTGTTACAGTAAAAAGGATCATTGAAAATGTAATATCAGATCTCATCTGCCTCCCGCAGTGAAACATTCTTTGGTGGTAAATCTTCAACTGAAAATATGGTATTAAAATTTGGAGTTTTAAATTCAAAGTTGTAGCTCTCTTATCCATCAATCGATATGTTACATACTCGTCTGCCCATAATTTAATGTTATACATTTAACTACAGAGAATATTTGGTACTAGTAAGAGAAAAAAAATATAACAATACAAATTAACTTAAAAATTCGCTGCAAGAATTTTACATCTATGAACATCAAAGATAACAGAGTCACTAACAAATCACAACAAACGCAGGCACAGAATTTATAATGCTAACTCTCAATAATATACAATCGCCTTACGTTACCACGGATGAGAAAACACTTAGAAAAAGAATGTCAAAACTAGATTTCCACTAACTGATACTAACATGGTCCGACCAGTCGAGATTTTCTTGCATTACGATAATAGAAGGAACAAAATTTGGCTTGAACAAGAATCGTTGGATACAGTTAGCTAGGTCAGTACTGTATAGTTCGGCAGAAACGGTTAAATAGTAAGGGGATTGTTAATTTGGTAAACTCTTTGGTTCCTTTATGCTACTAATGGATCATAGAACAATGCAGCTTACCTGGGCGTTGTCGAAAACTACGTTAATTCATTAGGCATCAGTTAGTTCGGCTCTTAAGTCATGAATCATCATTTCAGCGAGACTACGCAGCCTGTCACAAGGATCATTTAATCATGGGCTAATTCAAGAAACATGACAACGAATTCGTGTCATTTTATTAGCCTGCTAAGTTCCCGGATCTTAATCCTATAAAATATCAGTGAAAAGACGCGGAACAGTGTACAGAGGATGTCTGTACCACTCTCTAATTTACAAGTTTAGAAGGAGGTGTAATATAAGCAGGAGATAACACTCCTGAAGAACTTCCACAATGCCTTGTGGAATCTACGCCCCATCAAATTAATGGCGTGATTAATGCAAAAAAGGTGTGAATAAGATAATAATAGTATGGAGTCATTAATAAAGGGGCCATGCATCGTATATTCAATTGTATAATTTAATATAGCGTCTGGGCGATTCTCTGATGATCCACTGGACAATTCACAGCACTGAAGTTCTTACTTTTGCTGTTAGAAAAGTGCATATTTTGTGGAAATATGTAGATACGGCACCATTTTGTTAGTTAATGAAATTGGGTATTTAAATTCATTTAGAAATGCAAAATATACAAATATATTGCGTGGTATTCAGAAACTTGACTTTCCAGACATTCAATTCAATTCTAATTTACTCTAATTTCTGTAATTCTATAAAAGATAGAAAGAAAAAAATTATGTTACTGTTATAAATGTTCCACTTGGCTGTACAAATAATTTTAAAACTTCTTTTGAAAACTTTTCAAGATAAAAACTAAATGAAATAAAATTATGCCAGGGACAAAATGTTTCATCGCGTAAAAGCTACTTTTGTTGTTATGTTCTTATTCATAATGTGTATTAGTGATGACTTGTATAATTTTATTACAGATACGCTTCTAATAAAATCAGCATGAAAACAAGTTTCAAATTATACGCTCATATTTTTGTTTTCATATAATGCAGTACTTAGCTATATTCTATCTTTCAGGAATTATAACTCAGTATATGAAGAAAAAGAAAAGCGTATGCTGAATGAGGAGTGCCTTTTAAAAATATAGGACGGGGGAATTTATTTTTAATATACTATTCCACTTTACCTTTTCAAGACGTTAAAAACTAGAAATCTACTGGTTTTGACTTGAAATATGATGTCATTACTTATAGTTAAAGAAGCATGCCTGGGTGAATCACGGATATAATCAGAGCGACCCAGGATTTTGAACTTAAGAGAAAATAATCGGTATAAAATAAAAATGTAAATTTTTTATATATTCATATGCATAAAATTTGCTTAAAGAGTAGTCTTTATGTTTAATTGCGCTCAAACATAATTTCCAATTATAATACCTAATTTTCAAAATTTACATCCAAATTTAACCTCGAATACCAAGTTTCAGGTCCTTTGGTCTAGTCGTTTCTGGGTTATGAGTACGGAAAAGTTAGATCATCTAATGTTAAATTAGTTTCCGAAATAATCTTCCTATCCCGCTAAAATATTTTACTGTTACTGTTCTAGAACAAAATATTTAATATTTATTTTTAAGTTCCTTTTATAAGGCGCAATATTAATTATAAAATTAATATTCGAAAAAAAATTTGAATAGCAACCTTGATATATTTTGATGAAAATCTATTCAGAAGGAAATTTTGCAAGACTATAACATTTCAGTTCTTTCCCTCTCGGTAGTTTTTCATTTTAATAAATTTAATATTCTCTATTTTTAGCCCTTGTTTTTTACAAAACAAAATTTGATTTAAAAGTTTTAGCTTCATTCCTAAACATTAAAATTCTCTACCATTCATAGAAACGGGTTTCTTTGTGATCATTTTCCAACAATTTATACCCCTTGTGGTAATCCAAACTAGTTTCAGTTTACAAAACTGCAAAATATTCAACTTCGTTTACTAATTTAGTACTTTGAAACCAAGTATGAACTACTAAAACGAATTAATACTTTCTTGGATGTACGCGAATACATTTTGTGCACTAAAAATACGTCTCTTGGACATTTCTGAATTCAGCCTTCCTGGTGGTTTATCATCGTGTCGAAAACCGCTCTATAGTGGCTAGCCTTTGGTGAAAAAACCTGCTCCAAACTGTCACCAGTTCTGGGCAAAGCACAATTTGTTTTTCCTACTTGAATCTTCATTCCCCTTAGAGTAATAGGGCAGTTTTGTCTCGACGAAGTACGTAGTCATTCCCAAAATTGATTAGATCTTGGACGAGATATCTCGTCAAAACACTTGGTAGGTTAAACAAATGCTTTTATAAAAAGCCCAATTTATAACACGCTTAATCTGCAAAAGAATATTACATTCCTTTTTAGTGGTTCGAGCTATTTTATACGAATTAATATAGACAGGGTGTGGGCTTAAAGTCACGAAAGGGTTTCAATATATTCAGTTTCTCATTCATTTTTTGTTACAAACTACAGTGAGATCTCATACTGTATCTATATGAAAATAAGTTCACACTAGGTGTGAAAGATCCCCTTATCCTTTAAATGGCCATTTTTCTGCTACGCGTAATTGTACTCCTTTCAAGCCGTTTTTCACGATGCTTTTTAATGTTTCAGGTTCCAGTACTCTGATTTCAGCCCGAATATCGCTCTCCAGGTGTTGGAGATTTGTTAACCATCCTGGTGGTTGTCTCTCAGAGGTATCTCGTCATTAGCAAAACTGACCAGATGATGATGGACGAGACATCTCGTCTTTAGAAGAAAACTGACCAGATCTTGATCTTGTCATCATAAAAAATCGGCAATATCTTGATGACGAGGTATCTCGTCATTAACAAAATTGGTCAGATTTTGATGGACGAGATATCGCGTCGAAACCACTTGGAGGGTTAACATAAACTCTGTCTTTGAGATAGCCCATAGGACCTCTTTCGAGTTGATGTGTTTGGGTCTACTGCAGCACTCTTATTTACACATTTAACTGTGGCTTCGTTCCTAACCGAGTGTGGTCTGCGTGTTCGTGGAATGTCGCTTACTGAACCCTGTTCCTCAAAACGACCCATCAAACATCTAATCATTGATTCGCTTGGAGAATCTTTCACGCCATAATGGCGACCATGTGCTCGTTGGGTCAGAATTATTGATCCTCGGGTTTGATAGTAAAATTTCACAATTTGCATTCGCTGTACGTTCATGAATTTTTCCATGGTTAATCCCGGTTTTCTTAACAAAATATCTGAAAATGAAAATTGTTAATTTAAAAGCTATTAAAACTTCATACCCCTTCGTGACTTTTGACCCACCCTGTATAAAGCATACTCAGTATTTGAAAATCGGCACATTTTACACTCACTGTACGTTATACGAAGAATGTAACGTGTTTTAACAGCGAAGTTCGGCGCCCAATTTTACAAAATGCAATCGTATTGATACGCACGAAATTAAATCTTTCTCAATAGTGCTAGTTGATAGGATTTTTGAAATACTAATTAAATGAGTGCTCCTAAAATTAAATGCTGGATTATTGATTTCCTGGATGTTTCGTGAGTTTGGAAGACTTTCATCACGTACATCTCAAGTTATATCTGATTAAAACTACTTCAAAAGGGTCGTGTCTTCAAGTGTTCGCTTATCAGTGAAGAGAAACTGAAGTACTAAACACGGAACGGTAATTTTAATTCGTGGAAAAGGAATTCAAGAATTTAACATAATTTGTTCAGTGGAGTATGACTTCAAGTTGAAACTTACCTTGATTAGCCAGAAATCGTATCGTATATATGTGTAAGATTAAATTATAAAATTATCGTGCTATACTACAGTATCGTAACCTTCAACTATAGTATCTGAAGGCATGATGTCGCGATACTTACTTTTTTAAATCCAGAAGAGTGTTGCATAGGGCTCTCCGCAACCACCTATTTTACATTTACCAATTTTAACCCTCCAAGTGGATCCAACCAAAGACCGTCGTGTTCAAAGGGGGCTGGTGCACGTTAAATCAGTCGTGGCCTCAAATGTCATCACGTTGGCGTGGTGTGGAAGTTGGAGAGTGGGGTGCCAGCTCAGGTATTAACCTCGTCATCTGACCGTGGTTCAAAATAACGAAGTATTGTCCTTGGTCTCTCCCTTGGGGATTGATCCCGGACCTTCGCCAATAGCCCGTTGTGTTGCTCCAGTGCGACGTTAATGGAAATACTTACATACCCTCCAAGTGGTTTTGACGAGATTGTTCGTCCATCAAGATCTGACCGACTCTGCCAATGAAGCGATACCTAGTCATTAAGATATTGGCAATTTTTTTATGATGACGAGATCAAGATCTTGTGGTCAGTTTTCTCCAAATGACGATGTCAATTTAGCTAATGACGATGTCAATTTAGCTAATGACGATGTCAATTTAGCTAATGACGATGTCAATTTTGTCTTGCATTAAAATTTGGTCAGTTTTGATGAGACGAGATACCTCTTCGAGATAACCACCAGGAGGGTTAATTGCTCTAGCTATGGAAAGAAATGCAGTCCGAAATTCATAATGCAAATTTCAAACCACTCTAATATAAAATATAAACTTTGAGAGAATTTGTATAAGATTGAAATTAAACAACACGTTTAACAAAATTAAACAAAGGCACAGCGAAAAAAATTAAAGGAACCCGATGGGAGAAAATGAATAAATTTCTAAAACAACCGCTCTTTTAGTTATTGAAGAAAAGACTTAAAATTTGAAAAGAAACAATGCTATTAGATACCAATTAGAAAGTGCTCGGCTAATACGGTATATCAAGGTTTATTGTCAACATCCTCTTCATCTCTAAACGGTAGTAGAGTCTGAACAAACAGTAATACGAAATCTTGTCAGCTGTGTTGAATGCCGATGCATATTTAGATGTGACCATTTCGACATATTGCGATTTCTCATTTGCTCTCTTCCCTAATACTACCCTGAGATTGCGGCTGACTGGATCTGTCACCAACAGATTTCCGCCTATCATCAGCTAGGAATGATTCCGCTCAAAGCGTCTCAGGATCTCTCGACTGTGTACTTAGAGAACTGATGACTTGATGACATTCTAAATAATCTGGACGCATCCCGCTAAATTCTGGAACAGGACTGATTAACAAATCAGCGTTGTATGAAAGTATTTATTCAAAGGATGAGCCGGGAGATTAGATTGGAGGCATAGCACTGGATATGTGTTTTGTGTTTCGCCTTATTAAAATTTTAAGGATGGATGTGTTAAACGCAATTTGTTTGCAAAAGGATGTCAAATAGGAGACTAATATTAAATGCGGTAATTTGTATTGCGAATCATAGGTGTCACTTTCGGCTTTTCGAAAATGAGTTTTCTGAAATAAGCGTATTAACAATTATTTAGTATATTTGTTTTGTTTCTATCAAAAAAGTTGGGAGCATCTCTTTCTATTATGCGTTTGACTGGTATTGTAAGCGTTTTAGTTTTGTTCTGTTTTGCAATTTAGTCTCGACTTGTTATATAATAACAAGTACGAGAAAACAGAAAAACCGTACAACTACACTTCTTTCAAATGACATAAAAGGCCAAAACCTCGTCATATTTCTAGAATTTCATTTTCATTCATTTCCCGGGATAGGTAGGTAGGTATTTTAATTAACGTCGCACTGGAGCAACACAATGGGCTATTGGCGACGGTCTGGGATCAAACCCGAAAGGAAAGATTCGAGGACAACACCACGTAATTTTGAACCACGGTCAGATGACGAGGCAACGCCTGTCATTTCCTGGGAAGAAATATGTTCAACAATCAAATGAAAAACATTAGTGTGGCCATTATGAGAAAATATCACCTGCATTAGGTCTATTTTCTCTATGTAGAATACCATGCTCATCCTTCAATAATTATATAAAACTATAATTATATCTGAGAATATATAGATAAGGTTCCTATTTAATAGAAACGTCTTTAGTGCCTCTCAATTGAATCATTTGGTTAAAAGTGGACTATTTATGTAGGTTTCATTGCCCTTATATCTTGAATTATGCTGTCGAAAGCATTATGAATAGATGAATTTTTGTCAACGTAATATTCAAAAATAAATTCCAATACTCCTACTATTAATTTTTTACATAAAAATTTGCACAAATATTTTCAAGCAACAATTTAACATTTTGCCTTTTTAATGAAATATACATGACATTGAAAGTTGTCTTTAAAGAAATTAGTGTAACTTGGAATACATTAATATCGTGAAATCGAATGTTACTCTGAAGTTTGTGTAAAGAGAAAATATATATAATTTACCTTTATCAGAAAGTTTGATGTAATTTACATTGTTTCGTTACGTTTTTGTACATTCAACATGAAGGCAAGTAAAAATTCTTTTGAGACTATTTAAATGACTGCTAAGTTTGACAAAATTGGAAATTTGTTACACCTAAAGCAAGTCACTTTTCAAGAGAATTGCACTCAAAAGCACTTTCAACTATTCCCTATCTACAAAATTAGATTCGTCAATGTATGATATAAGCACTTTAACTTATTTGAAAGGACATTTTCAAAAAGCTCTGCGCACCGAACATAATAATCAGCATAATTTTCATTGGTCTTTCGAAGTCGGAAATGGAGAAGTGTGTGCAAACAGAAGTGGGTTTTCTAGTTCATTTTGATTGAGGAAGATGAAGAGCAGAGCTCCTCCGACATATTACCGAGTCCTCCTAGGGATTGCGGGTTGTATTAGAAAAATCGATGAAAAATTCGACTTCATCCTTGACTCCCAAAGTAGGAATGCTCTTTTTCAAATAGGAGTTACTGAGTTATTAAATGATATTAAAAGGAAGCGATTTACAAATTTCTAAATAAATTGGGTAACTTATGTAAAGTTCTGACCAAACTACTAGCTTTTTTAAAGTATGTGGTGAAACAGGTTTGTGTAAAATAGTTCAACCGTTTTTTTATCCGATAATGCATAAAATATTAGGTATAATTCCTAAATATTTAAGAATTTTCAACTAGCTCATGTTTCTTTTTTAAATTTAATTTAATGACTTCTAAAAGTTAAATTACATTTTTAATCAATTTATAGTCTCTAACGTAATGTTATTGCAGTTAATGTTAACCTAATTCTTTTCAAGAATCGGAACAGCAGAAAGTCTGGTAGGTATGCGCTTCAACTGCAGTTGAGTGATCTTGTTTAATAGACTTCTTTACAAAAACCTCAGAATAGGTTATGGATTCTACGAAGTTTGAATAGTTAAATGCATAAGAACTCTATTTAGTTGACACTTTTTGGTCCAAATTCATCAGCAAATTTACCTAGCTTTTGCTTAAGTTCTCAGGTTCGTCAGGAAACGCATAGAAAATATTGAATTAAAATCTTATTATGCAGTCTTGTCGGTACTCAATCCTTATATGCAAACCCACAGCGATTCAATGAATGGACCTCATCTCATATTCTTATTTACGATCTAATTACCCCGCATGCTGTAAAAAATGAAGGTAGATCGACAAAACAAACGACTTCATAATTGTTAAAACCTTCACTCTTGATGTCACGCTAGATTTACATTTGACTTAGGAAGACGTGTCGAAAAATAGGTAGAAGATTGGAAAGTTTTTAAATGTCAAAGGTGGTTTTCAGTTCTGGTTGGAATGTTCGAAGAACGGTCTAATCACGGGTATTCTAAGTAGTCCTCTATCCACTTTATGTCGTAAATTTCTGTCTATTTAGTCTTCAGATAGCAAAAGATGACCATGGAGTGATGAAAGAAAGGCAGTGGCAATTAGTTTAGCATTGGTTTAAACCTTAAAAAGTTGTATGGCTAAAATTTCATTTACCTACTCATGTCACGGCTTGCTAACCGAGGGTTTAGATCTGTGGCCCTCGGTTTAACATGCTCTGGGTTCAAATTCCTCTACCTCTACAACATACTCTTTAAAATGCAGTGGTGACTAGTTTAGAATTGGTTTAACCCTCCAAGTGGTTTCGACGAGGTATCTCGTCCATCAAAATCTGGTCAGCTTTGCTAATGACAAGATACCTCGTCGCGACAACCACCAGGAGGGTTAACCCTTAGTAAGTTGTATGGTTAAGATTCCCTTTACCTTCCCATGTCACCCGATTTGGTAACCGAGTGGTTAGTGCTGTGACCCTCGGTTCAGCATGCTCTGGGTTCAAATCCTAAACTAGGCATGGATATTCGTAGTGCTTCGGGGTCTACTTTAAGCCGTAGGTACTGGTCCAAATAGCAAGAATTCAAAAATGAAAAAGCTGGCTTATATGGGATAACAGAGGGAGTTATCCAAGAACTACACCAGCAGAACCCCCACCTATTTTTTATCCACTCGGTAGATCGCATAAGCGTACCCTTCGACGTTTCACTTCCAGGAGGTACAGAGACTGAACTATACACCGATGGGTCAGGCATAGACGGACGCTACCTTGCAGCATTTGTGGCAATGTACTATGGTGCTTTCTTTGAGAAGTACATGTACAGACCCAGCGACAATAGTACTGTCTATCAATCGGAGCTGTCTGCAACTAAAAAAGCATTGGAATGGTGTGAGTCAAGATTCTATACAATGCAGAGAAAATCACACATATTTTCTCGGACAGTCTTTCCTTATTGCAAGCCTTTAGAGACCCGAACAACTCAATCGTGCATAGAATAAAGACTGTACTGGAAGATCATGGGATGCCTGGGTGTTCGCATGCACTGGATTGAAGCTCACCTTGGCTAACGCGATAACAAGGTGGCCAACGAGGTGGCCAAAACGGCTACCACGAGTACTGTCGTACACTTAAAGATGCAGAGATCAAGCTTAACTATGAAAAGGATGTTATAAGATATCATATTAAAGATGTGGGAGGTTAGATGGCAAACCTCGGAGGAAGGTCGATTTAAAAGTCAATTGACTGCACAGGCTTACGACGCACCTCCGAGAAAGACTTGAATTCATCAGAGATCGACCCAGCGACCTTTTGCATCAAGCGAAGTGTGTCCAAGTGATATGTCGCTTGGGTAGATTTGTATGGCAGACAACTCCTAGCCCTCCTCCGAGGATCCAAAGAACGGTTCAGGCATCTGAACCCTGTCGAGGAACGTAGGTTCACGTAAGTGTAAACATCAACGGTCACAGAAATAAGACTTAGATGCCTTGTAGAAATTTCATTAACCCTGCAAGCTAAAAGCTAAACCAGGCTATAAATGTAGGATGGGAAAATAAGGATAAAGTCTTATCCATCCCCGTTTAAAGACAACGATTAGGGTTCACGTAAGGATGACCTGTAGAACACCTACCTCCGGCTACAAATGTGTGCTGCGAAATTTGCAAAGTTGCTGTTGACAGGCGATGTCTGACTTTCGTTTTCACAACGACCATTGTTAAAAACGTACTCACCAAGCCACTGTAGAGACCCTCTGCCACAAAACCTCTTGGGCCCTCCCTAAATCCGCAATGACTTCAGCTAGCCGGATCGCCCCAAACTAAGAAGGTCCCAATAGCAAATTCCCTCGTTTTGCAAAAAAAATATAGCGGAGCGACAAGCCAACCCTAGACGTTGAGACTACCATTGACAGACAAATGCTTTAACCTTTAAAAAGTTATGTACAAATATTTATCACTTCTTATAAGTTAAATCTTGTATCAATCTCCTGTATAATTTGTCTTCTTGCTAAAGTAGAAAAGAAATATTTAATCTTTACAATAAAATTTCAGTCGCATGAGCATTCAGTTCATTCAAAAATGCCGCATTCATCCTTCTTATATTCTATTAGAAAATGTTCAGCCTTCCAAAATGTTTTTGAATAGCCCGTTGTGTTGCCACCAGTGCGGAGTTTATTAAATACCTATCTACCTATCTAAATGTTTTTAAATTGAAAAAACATAGACAAGATTCGGGAATTAATTTTTTATAAATTGTTCCAATGAAGTTTTTCGTATTATTAGAGATACCTGTGAAACATTTTATGTTTATGTAATATTATACACTATTGCTTTGAAAAAACGTGAATTGCAAATTTAAGTGCACAGGAAATACACACATTTATAGTTTCCAATCTGAATTAATTGTAGTTTTTGATGGAAGTTGTAGCCAATAGATTAATTTAGCACATACACAATCAATGAGTTCAGAAATCAATATAATAAACGAAGTGTAGAAATATTTCCTGCGTTATTTATTGGCAGTCTAGCTATATTCCTCTGATTATCACGAGATTTCCTCGTAATGTACTTTTACCCCACAACACTCTTAATGACTAAATAGTCACTTCTACTGGTTGGAAAAATCCTAGGAAACATTTTATTGGTCATGAAGTCTAGAACTATATAGAATCCATGCAGAGAAAACTGCCGGTTGCATGGTGAGAAAATGTGTGCATGACCCTCATAGGGTTAAAACGGAGTATATTTCACCTCTGTGATTCCATAAAAACAAGTGTCAATGAAAAATTAAAAAGATAATCGCATCTCAATAATGTTCTTTCTGGTTTGGAATGATGGCGCTCACCTCATTCAAACAAGATCTCACAAGGTTAAAAGAAAGAACCTCAGAGGGTTAGAAGGAAGAACCTCAGAGGGTTAAAAGAACAACTTCAGAGGGTTAAAAGGAAGAACCTCAGGGAGCTAAGAGGAAAAACCTCAAGAATTACAAGAACAACTTCAGAGGGTTAAAAGGAAGCAGATTTCATCACATCCCTGCAATTCCATAAAAATAAGTGTCAATTAAAAACTGAAAAGATAATTGCATCTCAATAAAGTTCGTTCATACTTGGAAAGATGGCCCACACCTCATTCAAAACAAGATCTCACGAAGTTGAAAAGAAGAAACTCAGAGGGTTAAAAGAACAACTTTGGAGGGTTAAAAGGAAGCAGAATTCACCTCATCTCTGATGTCCTATGAAAGCAAGTGTCAATTAAAAGTAAAAAGATAATCACATCTCAATAATTTTCTTTCTTCTTATTCGAAAGGATAGCGCTCTCTGACACCTTGGGAGCCCTAAGGGAATTGGTGTCTGACCCCAGAGGCCGATTCGAATAACGGCTGGACTCTAATGTTCGAAAACAACGCTTTTCTATTCACAAAGCGGCTCTTACGTAAGCCTCGAAGCTACAAGTACAGCTTGTTTGGGTAAAAGCTGTGACTAAGGAAGTAAAAAAGAGCATCCACAAAATTCAATCGTCTCTCTTTATTCAATGCATTAGTTTTCTGGGTTAATTATACTCAGTAAAAGAAATTCGGGGCTAGGTTAACTTGTATGCTTTTGTTCCGATTGTGCCGGAATTTGTCTTTTTTTGCATAAGTAATTACTTAATGCTCTGAAGCATGAAGCGATCCTATTACTCGAACTGTTTAACGGGAAGAAAAGTAAAATATTTTCGAAAAAATACTTTCCACACACATCTAAGATGCTACGCCAGACACGAAATTAGCTCATGGGCATCTGTTTTTGTTGCTTTTTCAGGCAATCTGAGATGAGCTTGGTATTTAATTAAATATTGATACGCCTGATTGCCGGCCTGTCTAGGGCTATTTGTTCGCTGAACTTCCCTTCTTGTGACTCAAAACTCATCGATTTGCTTTAAGTTTTTCTGTTCTTGTTTTGATGGCAATAGAAAAGAACAGACCGTAAAACCCAAAAGCATTGCCTTTATTAATATTATTTACTTCTATATTCTCAATGACAACTTAAATATGTTTAAATCTTTGGTAGATAGGTAGGTAAGTAGTTGAATTAACGTCACACTGTGGAGCAACACAACGGGTTATTGGCGACGGTCCGGGATCCATCCCGAAGGGAAAGATCTTAGGAAAAAAACACCTCATAATTTTGAACCACGGTCAGATGACGACACCTCAGCTGACACCCCACTCAACAAACTTCCGCACCACACCAATTTGTCTTGTGCTTAAATCATATATAGGTAAATATATAAAGAAAAGAAATATTTAGGTAATATAAAAGAAATATTAATATATAGACTAAATAATCATATATAATAATAATAATAAATATTATACTAAAATAATCATATATAGGTAAATATAAAAGAAATATTTTACTTTTCCAATAAAAATTTATTATTTAGTTTCTTTGATATAGTTCTATAATTAAAATATTCAGTTTTCTTATGTTTTTGAATTTAAAAAGCATAAACTGTAGAAAAATAGTAATTAATAAAGCAATTGTACATAATCCTTAAAAATAGGTAATGACTAATATTTTTACTTTGCTTAATATTAATTTATACAACTAAGCAAAACTTTAATTTTAATAACTGATTAGTTTGTTTTTCATGTACACGTAAATATACACTAGTTAGTTTACGAATTAGTTTTTTAAATTGGATTTAATTTTGTTTATAGGTACATCTTATTTATAGATTATGTTTGTAAATTTGTTCGTATATAATGGACATGCTTTGAAATACTACATCTCTTTTAATAGAGTCAATCAAATTAACACGAGTCACGCTAAGTTACAATAAATATTTTTAGATGTTCCTTCATTTTGAACTTTTCATCTCATCGTCTTCGAATTCAATAAAATCTGTCTTCAAGTTCGTTAATAGACCTAAGTCAACTCAACTTTCTTATTCGAAATTTTTCTAAGATGCACAGTAAAAGCGAAATGTTGCGAAGTTGCTTGGTTCGTGGTGTTAAAATATTGTTGAAAACATGCATAAAAATTATTTAACTGTATCCATCCCCTTTTTCGAATTCATTACCCACATTAATTTAGTCAAACCCATGTATCGTAGAGATATATCGTTCTCATCCATTTCAAAATTATTATGCAAAGAAGTTTAAGATGTATACACGAATCACCTAAAAAACAGCCTTCTCTTAATAAGTACGTTGTGTAATAGATAGATTAAAATTTATTTTCATTTTGTTAAATCTCAACCAATGTTCTTTTAGTTTATACTTTCTGTGCAATTGATAAAAAACTCAGTATAATATATTTCACAACCAAAACTAAACTAAATATTGATTACTTCTGAGCAAATGGTTAAAATTAATCGTTTATATTTGTGATGGCGAGTTCAAATATATAGGTAGACAACTAGAAATAATAATGCCAAACATCACAAAAAATTCGGTTTACTAAGCTACTACTTTCAAAATATATACTTCACTGATTTGTGAAGCACGAAGAGTCGACAAAATTGCCCAACCCAGTTAATTAAGAACTGCTTAATCAAATAGTATACGGTGAGATTCTTGAATAGTAAAACAAAATTTTTATCAAATGAAATGGAATCTGTCTTACTGTTATACCAACTAAGTGAGCACTCTAGAATGAACAAAAATGCTGGTCTTAGTGCCGCCGGGAGTTTCTATTACAAAGGTTCTAATTTTGCCGTGATCAGAATAATGAAGCTTAAGTTCTGTTTGTTTCTCTATTTTTTCAAAATTACCACTAATTCCAAATTTAAATGAGTTCTCACTTTGTTATAAACAGAGGAAATCGGGTGAAATTCAAATCTTACGTAGATTATTCTTCTGAAAGAGGGTACAGTATTGAAAAACTTCTAGCATTAAAAATGAGTCTAAATAGTCTAAAATTAAATAATTGCTAAACAAATTCTGCTTAATCCATCTCAAGCGTAATTTCGTAGTCCTTTCTCTAACTGAAATTTCCCTTTATGAACTGAATATTGTTAAATCCGATAGGCTTTTATATGCTATTAGAGCTTACAATAAAATCAATTTAAGCGACTCATTTCCCCCATAAGGAAAGACAACTCATTCTGGACTTTTTGTAGTTAACAATATGCTAAAAATAAAATTGTCTTACAAGAACTTCATGGCTTAAAATGAATAGGCTAGTGGGTTAGAAAGGAAAACTATCTTGTAATTCCACATTTGGCTAATAAATATTGTCTTGGATTGTTTGCTAATCTCTACTTTAATATCATGAAAAATGCAAAAATTGTAAATGTTCATCTAATTATTGTAATATAATTGTTGTAAAATACATTTAGTGAATCTAGATCCATTTCACAATTCACTGAAAAGGTATCTACAGAAATATCAGTTAAAACATGAAATGATATAAGTAAAATGGCTCACAAAGTTCATGGTTTTCTAAAAGCAAAATATTTTAAGTTCAATTTTCCTTAAGACGGATAACACTATTGTCCAAAATGTAAGCATAATCTATGTACTTGGAAATATTTCGTCTATATGATCTAGAAGTCGGAATTACACATTGTGGCCAATTTAGTATTCAAGAAAATTATCTGTCTCGATTCTATCATTTCTTATGACTGTACCATTCATTGTCAACTTTGGCATTTTTCTGCAAAAACAGTCTCTTAACAACAATGAAAATATTTTTTTCACGAAAACTGAGAGAAACTGAAACGAAGCATAAATCAGCTGTATATGGCGTATGTATGACGACACGCGCACATGTCGTCAACTGATAAAATCTGTGGCGCATGTACAGAGATTATATCAAATGTGTGGATAATCTATATGAACTTTTTGCTGTCCTGTTTATACTAGCATTTTGCTTCAAACGTTTATTGAATTTTAAATAATTTTTGAACATCGGATGAATTTTATTGTACTAAAATGAAATTGTTCTGAGAAATAAATTAAATCTATTATGCCCTTTGTATATCACAAAACCTTTTATCTGATAAGAGAGATTTTGGAGAAAGATGTTCGGAAACATGACTAACTTGCAAGTTTCAATGTTTGAAACTCTAAATTAAAAATTTCACGGTTAGTAAAATGGTATCTTTTGGAGTTTGTTAACCACACACAACTCTCTCTCTCTTCAACATATATGAATTCAACATTAAACGAATCTCACAGGCTTTTAGGTTCAAGTTAACTTGAATTTAATAAAATTGTTGTAAGCAAATAAGCTGGTTAAATCTGACTCGCTTAGAGAAAGTTTTCTTAGTAATTTTTTGTTTTTCTAAAGCTGTTTGATGTCGCTTCGCCTTTCATGCTCAGAACAACTGCAAGTCTATTAGAACTTTTATTTCAGACTTAAAATGGGTGTTCAGAAGAATTAATCTTCTGAGGTAAAAAGAAGTAATTCGCTGCTGGATGTTAAGAGAACGCATTCAGAAATGCAGATTTGCTGAAAAGTTTTAGCTTCCTCTCATTTTGAAAATGAGAATTCTCCTTTTCTACATCAATATTACGTTCTCATTTTTACAGTCCAAAAACGTTTTATGTAAGAATGCAGAGAACTGCAGCTGAAATAATGCCGAGTAAAAATTTATTTGTACATTAGTCTGCCGAGAATAAAACTTTCTTCGTGGTACAGGTTTGTTCACAAAACTTGATTCAAAACTATCAAAATAAATTTGAAAACGTAAAAATGAGTTTACCAAATCATAAAGTATTGTTTTGATTTAAATTCATCTTTTCGCATTTGATTAAAAAGCATTTGAAAAGATACATATACAAAAACATAAGCTCGTTCCACATATCTATAACAATACATGAACTCAAAATTCCAGGCTATACATCTTTCTTGGATAATTTGTATAAAATAAACATAAAGAATTATGGGACTAAGGCAAAATATCTGTTTGTTAAAATTTGCTGTATCACCCATAAAAATGATCGATCGCTTTAAATTTGTAATATTCCTTTCTAAATTGGTCCTTTAATACTTTTCTTTAAAACTTTCACTATTACTTTTAACTTAGTCAGAATTTTGTAGTTGTTTTAAAACCTCTTATTTTAGAATATAAAGCTAGCCATATTAGTTAAGGTTAGTTAAAGGAGTTTGGAAAGTGAGATTTATGAAAACTAGTAAAATATAACAATTATTAAATATTATTTTTTGTATTATGTTTTATAGAAATATTACGTTATACTCTAGGTGATGATAACCCTCTCGCTGCGTAATTTTTTTATCAAAATAGGTTCAAAAATTGCGTATTATTTTATTACATATTTCAAATCTACATATATTTTAGAGTTAAAATATACAAAAAAATTTTGTAAAAGAGTTTTTTTCAATATAGAATTAGATCATAAAAAAGGTTGTCAGAATATTGAAATTGAAGAATAATCATATAAAAGCAAAATTTTGAAAATTAATCTTGGTTAAATTATGATTTATTTTATGAAATACAAAGGTAAAACGTATATACTAGTGGAAATATGCAAAATACTTACAAAACATTTATTAGAAATAAAGAATTATTAGAAATCACTATCCGCAGAGGAATCCGAGAAATTCTCATCAGTTTCGCTATAACTATCTTCAATATACTTAATATCAGAGTCAGAACTGCTATCAGTGTCGGAAATATTGTCAGGAATGTAGGTTCTATCACTCGCGAAACGCTTCCTACCAGACATCTTTGAGCTTTGAAAAGAGCGCGCAAAATGCTGCAAAAAATGCTTGTATATTTCGCAGAAATGTGGACATCTAAAGCCATCTGTTAACCCAGATTTGAATAAACAATTAAACATCACTGAAAAGCCAAAATGAAACCATGAACGGGAAAGAGCGGGTTGCACAGTTAAATAGACGGCAAAAATGCATTCCCGCGGAAATCGCGGGCTGCGCAAATTTTGCTACTTCTACGTTGCCCGCGGAAATCGCAGGATGCTCAGCGAGAGGGTTAAAGCCATTCGAATTTCTAATACACTTCTTGGGTGAGCTATTGTTCTCAAAAAGTACTGTTAGTATCAAAAAATATAGAGAGATTGCATATACGCACACACTACTTGGAGCAACAAAATATTTTCGTAATTGAAAATAACATACCATGCATCTCTTTAGAAATAACTTTCACTAAAAGTTAAATCGATTTAACATAGTAACTATGACAACATGTCGATTACCTTTACTTTCAAGAAGCGCGTCGGACATTTGAGCCCGCTCACAATTAGAGAACAGGATAGTCCTCACTTTAGTCGAAGCAAAGAATGTGTTGTCAGAGTCTGAAAATTTTTCACGTAAAATAAGATTTCACTTCACCAGTTAATTAACTTTTAGAACTTAAATCGAGAAAATAAGGTCCACGTGAAAATTAATTCAACTCAATCGGATACTTTGAACGGAAATTGGAGTTAGAGCATCCAGAAAATTAGTTACTACGCTCCCAAGTAATCTTTAATTTGCTGCGATTATTGCCAACTTTTACGAGGGGATACAATCTATGTAACTGCGTTTTAATTAAAATGCGGCATGGGTGAAATACTTTTTCGCCAAAAATCGTATAGCATTGATTTTTTTACTTGTTTATTTTTTGCAATTTATTTGAAAGTTACAATTGAAGTGAACTTACTTTTGAAGTGGGAATCGTTGAAAAGGAAGAGATCAAGTTAAATTATAAAATTGTGTTACGGTTGACAACAGGAAAACAACGTGTGTATGTGGCTTATGCTGGTTTGGTCCTATGTTATGTGGGATAGAAGATGGAAAGTAATGTTTTATGAAAGGAATTTTCTGTGAAGCTAAATGTAGGTGATGGTAGTGTTCCTGCGGCGGAACGTGTTTCCCGTACGTATTCCTATTCTAAAGTAAGTTGGCTTGTTTTTCGAGCACGATTTCAGCAGTTCGCCAACAAAAATTCCAAAGAACAATTTCCGAATTGATATAGGAAAGTTGATTGGTCAATACTAATTATATTAAACTCCAAACGTCACCGAAACGGTCATAAAAGACATTTTAAGGTAACCCCCGATATGTATTATGTGAGAAAATTTGAGTAGCAGAAATAAAATCTTAGCAGACCGTTTGGTTTGCTTGTTTACACTGAAAATCTCTCTCACAATAAATTCAACATATTTTATGAAGCATAAAATATTGATAGGAAATGCATCGCATTAAATTAAATGTAGCTTATTGCCATTTTAGCGACGCGATTCCAAAATGGCGATAAGATACATTTTACTGTAAACTCTATATGTGTCATGCGAGAGCCCATATGACCAAAATCTTTGCATTCCGTTTTGTTTGTTTATTCTGTAAATACCTGAAACAGTGGAATAATTCATTGATGTTTGATTGTTTTAAATAGCTAAAAGACTGACAGATTTTTATGGCTGTATAAAGGTCAAGAGTTCGAGACAGAGAGAAACCATAGCAGCGAGAAAACAAAAATCAAACTATATCCATCGTAAGTAACCTCCCACTTAACAAAATGAATTATGATTGCTTCGATTATGTTAATTTTTACGGCTCAACTCTTTTGACAAAGTTGTGTTTTTTATACTCAAAGTTTTATATTTAATTCTATATAAATTGAAAAGTATTTATTTTTTTTAATTTACTTATGCTAGAAACTGCACAAAATAGATAAGTTCTTTATCATCCGCATTTGAAACGCAGTTTTATTAATTCAGAATAGAAAATAGCAAATCAAAACTTCATCCCTACTTCATTAGATATTCATAGAAGCATATTGACTAGTTCTTTTTGAGAAAGTCTCTTCCTTCAATTAGAATTATAAGCGTAACTAATAATAGGTAATAACATTTTCTTTCTCCGTGATTCCTTTCGAGATTTTCTTCGAACTCGAGCACAGCTTCAATCGAATAATACCACTCATTCCACATTAAATATTCAAACTTCGCTGACTGCGTGGGCGTTGTGTTTTAGCTGCGCCTTATCTTTGTTCAATTCAATGAAAAATTCACAAGCTAGATGCATCTTGATACCTGCACCACAGCGATGCTGAGACTTAAGTAAAACAAACATTACGAATGCGGATTTCTTGACATTAAACGGTGAACTCTACGAAAACGGCTTCCCATGACCATTGATATTAAACCCACGCTAAACTCCCAGCTAATTATCCCACGACTATACAACTACGTATAAAAAAGGCAATTGAACTTTTATTGAAATTACATTGGCTGATTCCAGTATAAGTTCGTTACGTTATTAATAAGGAATTAAAGTAACAAATTATTCGTAAAGGCATTTAATAATTCATTCAAACGTTATTTTATTCTAATGCAGTGCCCAAATTTATACCTAATTTCCGTAGGTGTACATTGAGCGGAGTGGATTTCATTCCTACGCAAATATGAAACGTATGAGAGTAATTCACTTGATTAACTAATCATATAAACGTGATTTCAACTTACAAATAATTTCTTTCATTTCATGTATATCCCCCCCCCAAGTTGCCCAAAATTGAAATGTTTTAAAATATTGTTCGTTATTAAACATATTCTAATAAAATACATTTATAAAACTTAGAAATATTCGAATGTTTTGCTGATATGTCAATGTAGCTTCTAGGCTTAGGACTTTGGCTAACCCTCCAAGTGGTTTCGACGAGATATCTCGTTTAACAAGATCTGACCGATTTTACTACTGACGAGAAATCTTGTCATCACGATAATGAGGATTTTTTGATGATAGCGAAATCAAGATCTGGTCAGTTTTCTTTTAGCGATCTCGTAATTGTGTTTTCGTCTAATGGCGAGATATCTCATCCCACAAGATCTGATCAGCTTTCTAGTGACGCGATACCTAGTCGAGACAAACAATAGGAGGGTTAAAACCCATGAACTTTAGAAGAAACAGGAAAACAAACGTGTTTTTTTATTTATAATGAACTGACTTCGTTTGTCCATAAAACATCGAATTAGCAAGAAGTATCTTGACAATTTTCTGGAAACAATGATGTACTTCGTATTTTTGCATTTAAATTTTAATTTCGGTACATAGCCTTTAGGGAATAACTTACCCAATATCTCATATCAGAGCTACTTGGAACCTAAAAAGACAGTTTACAGTAAATATTTGATAGACGACAGGTCACGACTATTCACTGGCGCATCTGATTAAAATTGGAATAAAGAGCAATAAATATTCTGTCCACTCTCCTTCTAAAGCAATTTTGAAAGAATTAAAACAATGAGAAGTCATCTGCCATTGCTGAGAGTTCACCCTACCTACCAAATGGGTTGCGAACTCGTGACTACTGGCAGGTAGGTAGTTGAATTTGCTTTGGATCTGAGTGAAAAAATTTACAAGCGATGAAGATGGTAGTTGGTTGATTGGTGAATAAACGTCGCACTGGAGCAATACAACTATATACAATACAATAATATTGGCGACTGTCCGGGATCCATCCCGAAGGGAAAGATCCAAGGACAACACCTCGCCATTTTGAACCACGGCCAGATGACGAGGTCAACACCTTAGCTGGCACTTCACTCTCCATACTTACACACCACGCCAAAGTGAGGACATTTGAGGCCACGACAGATTTAACGTTCACCACCCCCATGCACACGACGGTCTATGGTTGGATCAAGTTTCGAACTCGCAACCCTCGAGTTGCTAGGCAGTAGCTGAAGAATGCTTGGCATAATTTGCCACAGAATAGCATTGGAACTCCATAACTCCATACCACACTGTACCGGTATTTATTTTCACCAGAAGGGACCTTAAAACTTGCTAATTCATGACGTTTCCGAAATAATTCCACAGTGATAATACTCATGATTTGATATTGCGATCATTTCTTTATTTCTTCATTTACATCACAAGTACTAAATGTAATTCCTATTGAACTCTGCTTTCGAGGTGTTTCAAATCTTTTGAGTGCATCAATTAATGGGAATAAAACTGAAGCTTTGGAAGTTTTCGTCGCCTTGGGGCCTTGATTTTGATTTATCTCATCAATTTAATAGGGGAAATATTTTACAAAATTACCCTGTTACCCCTCCTAATGGTTGTCTCGACGATGTATCTCGTCATTAGAAGAAAACTGACCAAATCTTGATGGACGAGATATCTCGTCATTAGACGAAATCACAATGTCATCGAAAAATTTGTCAGATAGTGATGGACGATATATCTCGTCGAAACTACTTGGAAGGTTGAATGTTTTCCTTTGGGAGGGGCCACCAAATACTTATTTTGAATTTTAAGGGTCCCTCGCATATTACCTAATTTAACGTAAAAAGTTATTCATAAACTTTCTAAAATTAAAACATCCTCACACGCTTTTTTTCTTTTAAGGGGCCGCGGTAGCCCGGTTGGAAGAGTAACTGTTTAGTAATCGGAGGGTTGCGAGTTCGAAACTAGGTCCAACTAAACACTGTCGTGTACACGGGGGCTGGTGCACGTCAAATCTGTCGTGGCCTCAAATGTCCTCTCATTCGCGTGGTTTGGAAGTTTGGAGAGTGAGGTGCCAGCTCAGATGTTGACCTCGTCATCTGGCCGTGGTTCAAAATTGCGAGGCGAGAAGTCACGGATACTCAGCTTAGCATCACTAGGCAAAAGGTAGGTTCGTGTGCTGGAGTAATTGAGAACTCGGGATTTCAGAGAGGTGAGGTGGTCAGTGGCGACTTGAATAACCAATCTCTCCGCGCTATTGCCATATTTTTGATCGTAAGAACGAAATCATCTGTGACTGAGATGGAAAAGATGGAAAGCTTACGACTCCATCCCATCAAAACTATGTCCAGGCAGACTGCATAAATTAAGGTGTATGTATCGACCAGGATATCGATATTTTTTATTGCTTCGAAGTATTTTCCAACTCCGTAGTTTTCAAACGATACCAAGGTCTTGTAAATATTCGAAATGTTTTTCTAGTTACAAGGATTTTTGTTAGGTCTATCACCACGTACAAACATGTTTCCAAAATTTTAAACTCAATTTCTGAAGAACTGGGTTTCAACAATACGATGTTTAGTGCAAACAGTAATAAATCAACA
This sequence comes from Meta bourneti, assembly GCA_933210815.1. Lineage (NCBI taxonomy): Eukaryota > Metazoa > Arthropoda > Arachnida > Araneae > Tetragnathidae > Meta > Meta bourneti. The sequence continues at coordinate 29,405,918 of OW119934.1, forward strand.
ATGAATTGATCTATTATAATTATTTTTGTATCATTATAATCTATACAATACAGTGGTTGTTTTGACTCAGTTAAAGTTATTAGTTAAAAAGTGAATTTTTAATTGATTTTTAAATGTTAAAATGCCTGAAAAAAACTTGATTTTTTAGACTTCCTAGGTGAGAAAGATTGTAAAAAATAGCCTATTCCCTCTAGCAAATTGGAGGGTCAAAACATGAAGAATAGTATCAGGAATAATTTTCAGCTGAAATTGTCTTTCTGAACAAATTAGAATTTGAGATATCACTGTTCAAAACCATGCTAATTATCTAATTATATCTAAATTGGATAATTAATCATTAGTTTAATCTGAATTTTTCACACTGAAATGAGTTTAAGCACAAACCAACGACCTATTGAAAAAATCTGGATCTTTACAGTAAATTTTTTTTAATCTTGTAGTATATACGTGCACCTTAAATTATTATAACAAGATATTTAGCGTATATATTGTATCAATGTTTAGCAATCTTATGAGGTTAGAAATCATTAGATAAAGTAATTATTATCTATATTAAGTTCATGATCTTTGAAATGTCACGTTGCTCCAAATACCTCAAGTTTCCTTTTATTTTACGTTTTTTCTTTTATATATTCCTTTGGTATCTTTATGTATCCCACCTTTTAAAGAAAAGTTACCGAACTTAAAATGAATGTTTTTTTTAATTTAGAAGCAATTCTATTGAATTCGAACAAACCTTAAAATTAAATCAAGAAACATACTACAAATAATTTTTAGGTTATGACGGAGTCCTATAAGTTTCAAATCAAGTATTAAAATATACACTACCTGACTTTGAAAATGCAACACCAAGAAGGAGTTGGCAGAAAGTGATGAAATTTGGCAAACAGAGAGAGACAGCAACGAGCAATAAGTGATCTTTATTGCAACATTATACACCTTGCCATTGAGCAACAAGAACGTCTGATCAGTAGGTTGTAGGACCACCGCGAGCGTCGATACAGGCAGCAACACGTCTAGGTACAGACGCAACGAGCGTGCGGATGGTGTCCTGAGGGATGGCTGCCCATTCCCTGTCAACCATTTGCCAGAGTTCGTCTTCTGAACGTGACGGTGGCAACGCATGCAAGCGACGTCCAATGACGTCCCAGAAATGTTCGATAGGTGAGAGATCAGGGGAAACAGCTGGCCAGGGAAGCACCTGGGTACCTTGCAGGGCATGTTGGCTGATTCGTGCCGTGTGCGGCCGGGCGTTATCCTGCTGGAAAATGGCATTGGGCACCCCATGAAGGAAAGGTAGTGTCACCGGCTGCAGCACGTCATCCACGTATCGTTGGGCCGTCATAATGCCCTGAATACGGACCAGAGGTGACCTGCTATCGTAGGCGATGGCGCCTCAAACCATTATACCGCGTTGTCTCGCGGTATGGCGTTCCACAGATGCGGCCGGATTGGCCCTGTCACCACGTCGGCGCCAGACTCGTACACGGCGACTGTCATTGCTAAAACAGAAGCATGACTCGTCTGAGAACATTACCCTGTGCCATTCCGTCGTCCACGGGACTCTATCCCGACACCATTGCAAACGGAGACGTCTGTGCTGTTGGGTCAATGGTAGTCATCTCAACGGGCGCCATTAGTGCAGGCCGCCAGCGATCAATCGGCGGATAATGGTCCTGGACGATATGGGAGCATCAAGGGTGTCCTGCACATGCTGCAAAAGGGCGACAGACGTGGCCTTCGGGGCCACCGATGCTTGCCGGCAGATGCGTCGGTCCACGCGTGCTGACGTCACTCTGGCTGCACCGGAACCCCTCAAACGTGCCACATTCCCTTGGTCCAACCATCTGTGCCACAACCGGTGCACCGTGGACGCGTGTAGGTGGGATCTGATGAGATTTGACGTATGGACCAACCTGCCCTTCTGAGGCCAATCACCATACCCCTCGTGAAGTCGTCTGTTTGCTGGAACTGTCTTGATTGGCGGCGTCCTGGCATTCTCCGCCAATAGACGTTTCCTCTGAGACACAAAAACAAATTGCAACTTGATTTACCTGGCAAACAGAGCTGCGCGAAACTGACCACTTTTGCAGGTTCCTTCCCTGGTTTTTCACTCGCCGTGCGCGGGAGAGCTGCGCAGTTTGCATCATTTACATATCTCGGTGAGCTGCGTCTACCCTGTAAATTTCATCCAGTTCTGCGCACTCCTTCTGGGTGTTGCATTTGCAATGTCAGGTAGTGTACTTAAAGATTTTCAATCTTCTGCTCTCCTGTGAAAACTACTTTTTAAGTAGTAGCATTTTCAAGAAGATGAAATGTCTGCCTGCAAAACAAAATTTAAACCTTTAACCGAAATTTAATAACATAGTTCGTATATAAAATACCGATGCATATCATACATAAGTAGTACACTTAAATCTCAAAACCACAGGTGATGGATTAATTCCTTATATCTGTAAAATGAAAAAAAAATGAATTTTATACCCCTTTGAAACTTTTGACCTTGAGGGTGATGCTGTAAAAAGAATGATCAATCCAATAAAACGAGACAAGGCATTAATGATGTAAACCATGTAATTTTAACGAGATTTTTAAAAATACTACATTGAGGCCTGAAATGGAAGCAAACCCACGCCTTTACACAAAATTAGCAAAGAAAAAAGAACGCTTAGCATTTGTGAGGAGAATCGAGAACTCAAAACTAATCGGATGCTAAAGCTAAGAAGTAAACAAAGTTCAATGACACACAGATATTTTCGAAAGAATCCCTTTAGTTCTATGCTAGGTAAATGTGATACAGTATACATTGGCTAAATTCCTCAAAAGTACAGGGATTCTAGAAAGAAAATTGTCAGTTTTTAAGTTCCAACAAACATTTTAGACAAAAGAAATTTTGAGACAAGATTCAAGTTGTATTCCTCCTTTACGACCTACCTATCAATCAAGATTCAATCATTTAATTTCCATGTCAATATAAAGCAGGATAAACTGGAATGTTTTCAAGTTTTTTCATTTGAATATCATCTAAATTATAGTATTATATTTATTATAAATGTTTAAAAAACTTTAAATCTGCTACAAAACACTCCACTTGACTTGCGATTTCCATAGGGGTCCGGCGGTGAGAAACTACCATTTGGTTGCCTCAAAATCAGCTATAGATGATGTCGTTTAAAGATACAAATCTAACGGTTCCTTCTCAATAAGGCCATGACCTGAGTGACCGGAAAAAGTAGACGCTCGGGTAGGTAGGTATTTAATTAACGTCGCACTGGAGCAACACAACGGTCTGCTGGCGACGATCCGGGATCAAACCCGAAGGGAAAGATCAGAGGACAACACCTCTTAATTTTGAACCACGGTCAGATGACGAGGTCAACACCTGAGCTGGCCCACTCTCCAAACTCCATCACACCAACGTGAGGACATTTGAGGCCATGACAGATTTAACGTGCACCAGCCCCTCTTGTACACGACGGTCTTGGTTTGGTTTCGAACTCGCAACCCTCGGGTTACTAATCCTTTACTCTTCCAACCGGTCTACCTCGGCCCAGACACTCGGGAGACGGCTTCCTAAGTTATTCAACAATAACTCTTATTAGAAATATCAGTTCAATTCTTCCGGAGATATACACAAATGATTGCGTGTTTTTGTTCAATTTAGAAGGCAATTGATCTAATGGACCACAAATTCTGAAGAACAAAATATCCACTCACATGGCAAAATACACCGATAAATATTAAAAAAGGAAATTCCAAAATAAGTTATTACGTTTCTTTTGTTTTTGTTACTAAGTTACCAATGTCACATCAGTCAAAATTACGCTCAAAGCTATCGAGGTAAATTACATTAATCTTTATCTTCCTGAGAATCCAAAAACTTTCTAATAAAATGTAGAGTACTTTTTAAGAAAGATTAGATTATCTTATGTGGAATTGACAAAATACGCAGAATGATCCAAAAGTTTCCGAAGAAATAAGATTTGAAGGTCTAACTCCGTCAACTAAAACCTTTGGGTTTTTTGCACTGTTAAGGTATCCGACTAGGTTCGGAACAATTTTTTTGAAAAAATTATTAAAGCACAATTTAAACACTTTTCATATTAGATAATGGTTCAAAATCATGAATAAAAGTAAAAAATATTGCACTCACTCATTAAATTTTAGTAAATTGGGCAAATTTAGTGAAAATTCAATGAAAATGACCACAATATCGCAAACACTCTGTATAAATTTCTGTTGAATTAATTTTAATTTCCTTGTAGCACCATATATCTATGATATTAGTGAAGGCAATAAACTAAAATCTAAGAGATATATTGAAATGTTAAGAAGTTATCGCTCATTATATGTAGCTTAATCTTAAATTTTGCAAAATTTCTGCTTGTTGTTCAAATTAAACAGCTATAAATTAAAAAGTATGCATTGTACAACTAAACCTTTAGTTTACTGTCTTCACAACATGTTAATAAGTAATAATGTCAAATTTCATTGAGATATCTCTAACTTTTTGAGAAATCATGTTTTGCGTGTGCAATATTTGCTAAAAATTGGGTTTTCCAGAAAAAGCATTTAAAGTTTACCTTTGGGTACCACGTGAAGCAATGCCATTTCCAAATTCTTCACAGAAATTCATCGAAACTTGATGTAAAATGTTGAGGCTTGTTTATACAAAACAGTTTTAGTAAATTTATATTTAAAACTATGTTTACTTTTGAAAAATTAGCGGAAAACCTCCAACTTCCGGCCATTTCAATCGTATTTCCGGTTTTAGTTTTCATCGTTCAGTAATACTAAAATTGCTATAATTTTATTTCTATTTATCGTAGACTTAAAACAATTGCAGATTCTGAAACTTAAGGAACTGGGCTTCAATATGAGACAATAAAATTTTTTTGAGAATTTTGGTCAAAATTACGTTTTAAACATAGTCGGATACCTTTTAAAGTTTAGCGGCCCTCTAGCACCAGTAGCACTCCAGCTAGAGGTTAAAGTAGGAGGCTATCTTCTATCTAAACGGGAATCTAAAGTAGCGGCATCCTGGATCCTTAAGCTGAATTCAAATAGGAAGCTCAAAGCGACAAGCGCAGTTGAAATTATATTTCAACTTGAAGAGGAACGGCGCTCGCGCCGGCACCTCTGATTAGTTTGCGCGTATCGCTTTGTCTTGTGTTTCTTATTTGAATTCAGCTTCACGGTCAAAAACGTAAAAGTTTATTTAATCAGTTCTATTCAAAGCTGAAATTCTGACTCCATCAACTCCCACCCTTTGTATTGTGCTGTTAAAGTTTAGGAGCCCTCTAGCACCAGTAGCACTCCAGCTAGCGATTAAAGTAGAAGGCTATCTTCTATCTAAACGGGAATCTCTAAAGTAGCGGCATCCTGGATCCTTAAGCTGAATTCAAATAGGAAGCGTAGGGTGCAAAGCGACAAGAGCAGACCAATAAAGTTCAAATTATTTCAATTTGAAGAACGTCACTCGGGTCGGCACCTGTGAACGGTTTGCGCGTGTTGCTTTGTGCCTTGCGCTTCCTATTTGAATCCAGCTTCACGGTCAAAAAAGTAAACGTTTATTCAATTAGTTATTTTCAAAATCGAAGGATCTGAGTGGGTAAAAAATTTAAGTTATGAAAAATTCGTTTCTGGCGTTTTTGACCATTTTTTAAGGACAAACATTTTTTATTATTTTTAGTGGTATAGAAAAGTTAATTAGCCAGCCTAAAAATGTATTGAAATAAGGGTGTTACATTGAAAATGAAGCGTATTATTTGATTCTATTACCTCTTTAATACCCTTAGGTCAGAAGCTTTTGAACCTTTCTCTCGCATCTGTAGAGCCACGGTATCAGTTGGAAGAACAACGGATTGGCGAGTTCGAAACACGGTGCAGCCAAAGACTCTCGTATATACGGGGACTTGAACACGTTAAATATGTCGTGGACTCAAATGTCCTCACGTTAGCGTAGTGTAGAAGTTTAGAGAGTGGGGTGCCTGTTCAGGTGTTGACCTCGTCATCTGACTGGTTCAAAAGGACGAGGTGTCCTCGGATCATTTCTTACGGGATTGGTCCCGGACCGTCGCCAATAGCCCGTTGTGTTGCTCTAGTACGACGTTAATTAACTACCCTCCTTTTCATATTTGTAGGTTATATAATAATCAGCATTTAAAGAGTATTTTAATTAATTACATGATCAATTCAATTATAGATCTATTTCCGCAATTAGTTTAAATCATGCAACATTCTATAAAATTCTTACCTGCAAGAAAATAAAATTCTTTACTTAATACTGTGTTTTGACTTGTTTAAATGAGTCTCGTAAAATACCTCCACTTAAAAGTAAGCCTCGAATCAATTGTTATTATAATAAATATTGTCTTAAAGAATTAAAAAATTGACCTTGCAGAAGAGTTCATTATCAACCAATTATGAAAATACTTAAGGGATCTGAAGTAATAACCATTAAAAAACAATTATATATATATATATATATATATATATATATATATATATATATATATATATATATATATATATATATATATATATATATATATACTCAAATTTATTTAGTTTCAATTTTTACCTATCGTTTCAGCTCTATATTAAAATTTAATAATAGGATTTACAATATATTTTGAAAAAATTGTAGTACATGTTTATATGCAATTCTATAAAAAGAAAATCAATTGAACAAATCGTGAAATTAAGAAACAATATTAATTGAATTAATTTCGCAATATCTAAAACGCAGAAATCAGACTGAATCATACCCTATTAAGTAGATTATTCCTCTCTTTTTGCTTTGAGAACTCAAGCGAAAAACAATAGCTTATTCTACCAAATCAAACAACTCTATTCATTAATAAAGTAGGATCTGAATGTGTTCTTTGTGTATTTTGTTGCTACCTTACGTGACATTCGAAACGTAATCTGCGGAACCATGTTCTGAGTATTTTCTGTAAATACTCACCGGTATTGATTTGTCAAGTTGAATTGATTTCAACCTTTGTTTCGAAAAATGAGAAATTCACTTACCTATATTCATAAAAAAAGTGTTTATTCTATGAGTCAGAGCTATTAAGAACGAAGGCAAATGCATAAATTATATAATCTTATCGTTTTTCTGACCCATAATCAACTTCTGGACACGACTAAGTGAATTCTATTATGAAGTAATGAAACAATAATGTACTAATAAGTAACAAAATGTAATAACTTTGATGTATAATGTAATATAATTCATCAAAGCTTGTATTTTCTATTTGCATTATAAAATTTTGAATTTTTCATTTCCACTCAGAAGATACGATTGTATTCACATAAGTACAGGTAAAACTGGTACAGACAAACCTATGCAAAATACATAGCAACGCCACCTATGCACGTCATTGGTTGCTTCTACCAGTGCATATATAAAGCATCTAGAGCTGTTTCCGCAGTTATAATGGCAAGTTATCATGATTTAAAAGATTTCTCGGTTTAATAGTTGGAGCTCGAGAAATGAGTCACAGCATTTTGGAGGTAGCGGAGAAATTTCACGCAATACGATTTCAAGGATGTATCGTGACTACAAGAATTTTGACAAAACCTATAACTTACTACAGCAGTGTGGCCGTAAAAGATTCTGGGTGATTGTGACCAGCGTCGACTGTTAAGAATCGTTTCACGTGATATGCGTGCGACAGTGCCTCAAATAACATCGGAATTCAATACTGGGGTATCAACAAACATCAACGTGAGAACCGTGTAACATTTCCTCAAAGGGATGGACTTTAGGGGGACGTCCAACTCGAATACCCTAGATGAATACTCGACACACAGCTATGCACCTCGCCTGGACTCGAGAACACCGCCACTGGACACTTGATGATTGGAAACGAGTAGCCTGGTCTAATGAGTCTCACTTCCCAACTGTTTTGGACAGATGGAAGTATCCGTATGAGGGGAAAACCCCATGAAACTTATGGATCCCACATGCCACATAGAGAATTGTACAGGCTGGTGGTGGCTCCGTAATGGTATGGAGTTTGTTTAGGTGGGATTCAATGAGCCCCCTGATACGTCTAGCAATAAGGTTAAGGTTATGTGTGTGCACTATGTGTGTTTCAAACGAGTTACACCCGTTCATGTCCTACCTTCATTCTGATGGGTTTGGCCTCTGCTAACAGGACAATTGGTCGCCCCACAAGTCTAGACAAGCCAAATCATGGTTAGAGGAATATTCATCTGAGTTTTGGGTCTCACCATTCCCACGTAAGTCACCAGATCTCCACTTTATCGAACACATCTGGGATGCCATGCAATGCGATGTGGAAAACAGAAATCTTACACCTCGGAATACAGCAGAATTGTGACCACTTTGCTGGAAGTATGGTGTTCAATGCCAACAGAATACTTCTGCAAGCTCGTGGAGTCTATTCCCAGTCGTATTTTTGCAGTTCTACTCTCCTGTGAGAGGTCTAACAAGGATTTGACTGGTGCACCACTTTTTCTGACACTTCAGTGTATTTCTCTTCGCAATGCATTATTACAGCAGTAATCCGACAGACAAACCACCAAAATCCGATAAATCCGGATCAAGTCAAACATTTTCTTCAGGATCATATCTATACATTAATAATGTGATAATTCCTTTAAGCACCTGCTATTCAAATCCATAAAACATACAAAGTTAAGATGCATAAGCAGAGCATTTTCCAATTCCTAAACATCTGAAATGCAACACCTAATTAAAAGTATTCTTATAAAACCAATCGGCACCCTTTTTTCAATAACCAATGGAGATTAGCCTTTGGATGGAAAAGCATTAAATGTTTTATGACAATGAACTGTTCAAGCTGGAATGGCCAAACTATATCTTGCTGTTCCACCAATCTCTAATTCAAGTGTGTTATCTGTAATATTTCTTCGTTTAACTCAATTTTATGGGAAGTACTAAAGTATAAGACCTTTTGCAATGAAGATATAATACATGCTTTTAACAGAATTTAAAATTTAAGCGGCTATTCTTTTGTATTAACCTATCCAATACATCTGTGATGTTTTCTATAGTATCCATTCTGTTTTCTTGCACCATACGCTAATTCTGCATTCTAATAACACATCGATAATAAAGCATGATCTCCGGAAAGCATGAAGGAAAGGTATTTGCGCAACTATCATTCAATAACACTATAACTCATTCCTTCTTCAATTACATACGATATATCATCCATATTATCCCGCTTACCTTGCTAATATGTAGGAAATAAATCATCCTATTTATTTATCTCGGAGTGACTTCTGCTCAGAGGACGTTTCAGTTAGAAGAAATTGTACCTGGTAAACATTGTATTCTAACCTTTGCTTATAAAAACCTGAATATTTAAAGAACATGCAAGAAACGTAAAATATAGTTCTGTGAAAGGATATACAAATTTTAAAAAATGGGATTTTACAATTCAAAAATCTTGCAAATCGCGTGGATCGGAAATGTTTAAGAAATTTCTTTTCAAAATTGTTATATGTGGATTGTTTAGATGCTATACAAACTATTAACAGTAAAACGGCTGCGGAATTATTACTATGTACCCTCAAAATTTGACTAGGATAGTAAATTGTTTTATATAATTACTAGAAAGAGTAATATTTTTTAAAGTTACTCCTGGTCATTGGGTTTTTCTTTTCAGAAGCATTTACCCTCAATAAAGGCCCGCGGTAGCCCAGTTGGAAGAGTAACGGAGAGGCAACCGGAGGATTACGAGTTCGAGACTCAGTCCAACCAAAGACCGTCTGTATTCGGGGGTTGGTGCACGTTAAATCTGTCATGGCCTCAAATGTCCCCATGTTGGCGTGATGTGGAAGTTTGGAGAGTGGGGGTCCAGCTCAGATGTTGACTTCGTCATCTGACCGTGGTTCAAAATAAAGAGGTGTTGTCCTCGTATTTTTCCCTTCCGGATTGATCCCGGACAGTCGTCAATAGCCCCTTGTGCTGCTCCAGTGCTACGTTAATTTTAACTACCTACCTTACATTCAACAAACAAAACAACAGTCGAAGCATACAGACGTGCACATGTAACAGATAAACTTATCCGCGTCAATGCGAACTGAAAAAAGGTAGAATAAGTTCCATAATTAAAATGGCATGACTTACATCACAGACCAAATCTCAAAAATTAATTACAAATATATTGATACTTATAACGAAATATACGTTCGTAAATACTTAGACTGAGTCAAGAAAAAACTATTACAGTGAATTTCGGAGATGAAAAATTAATATGACAGCCGTTCGAAGAGAGATTCTTGTAACGTTCTTGGATTCTTGGATATTACCATCTTCATTCAAATACGAGATCCCGCTTTCGAAAGATCGCTTAATCTGAAGAGGGAAATGTCTGAGGGACGAGTGTCTTTCAATAGTTGGACGAAGTTGAGTCCTTGACTGAAGTGGTTTGGAAGTCATCCCTATCCCTGATTCAAAAAGCTGTCTTCACTTGGAAGACACGCCTGTGTCTAATTCGAAGACTTTCATAACGATGTAGGCGAAGTTGCAGTGGTACGGGAAAGACAACAAAAAATACGAGTGTTTAATGATTGTATTCAATCCCCATTAAACTATTGTTTTATTGAGCATGTAAAAGTTACGCAATATTGAAATTCAATAATTGGAATAACTGGTCTTTCCAATGAAACACGCACACAATGCGTTACAACGTAGAGCAATTTCCATCGATTCGTTGTTCAAAACAGCTGTCAGCCAGTCTGCTTGGAAGTACAACTTGTGCCAGCTGCTTTATTCATAATGAAGATGCAAAAAGTATACTGCGAAAATTTCTCCAATCACTGAATTATATTGAAACGAGTTACCCCAAACAATCTTTTCTGGCCTCTCATTTGAATTAAAGATTAAAAATATAAATAAATTGATAAAAATTCCACAGTTTAAAAGGTATGTAACTCACGTCCAGATTTATTATATAATAGTCACAATAAAAATACATACTGCGACACAAATTCGAGTATATATTATTCTTAATCCTAGCTTCATGAACCTTTCAGTAGCAGTAGTAGTAACATGTAATGCCGTAAATTTTTTCTGTATTTTCGTGTAGGCTGGTTTTGTGTTACTACGTCCGTATTATCCAAGTTTCTGGTTATCCGATGTGGTCTCAGTCCATACTACCTAGGATAATCAAGATTCTACTATAGCTTAAAATTTTCCCAAATGGACACTGTACTCATTTCGGGACATTACTTCAATGGGTCAAAACATTAGGATATGACCTGAATGGAGACTAGGAATTACTGAACATATTATAACATTTTGGGAGTAGAAAAGTTATTCTTCTGTACCTGAATGGAGACTAGGAATGAATGAATGTATCATAACATTTTGAGGTTACAAAAGTTATTCTTCTAATGTACCTAAACGGGCACTTCAGGAATGAAAAGGTTAAAATTGAAACAAAAGCTTGGTATAAATTTAAAACATGAAGCATTGTTCTACTGTGCCATTCAGGTCCTTTTCACTTGAGCTGTTGCCGAACTCCACTTTCAGTATTGACTAGGGATTGTTTTTCTGTATCCAATCAGGCAGCTTGCCATTTTTGACAGCTAAAAACTGCCACGAAAACACGCGCTTCGCTTGTTGTGCGTGTTGTGTGTGTGCTTGTGGTTCCCTTTATCTACATACTTTCGCACTTAACAATGGCGATCGTTAGCGATTCGATTCTTCTCATTCACATAGCGATGACTTCCCTCACCCGCTTCATTGGCTTTCATTCCATAACCAAAAGCTTTAGCCGTTTGCGTGGTGCCTTTCAAGCTCTTTATTTGCTTCGCATCTGAAAATAGCCATCGATATGGGGGACACTTTCCATATTCTCTGATAGGAAATCGAAGCATAGCCGCAATATCGAAGGACAGGAGGGACACATTCGAAACATCGTATTTACAAGCAAAATTATAGACAAACAGTTGACATATGAAAACCGTTTTCAAAGGGAAGCAGTTTGTAGAGTAATTTAAGCTCCATCTCAATGAAAGATAAAGTAGAAATTGTTTATGTATTTTAAATATAACTGAGGATATATCCAAGAACGTTTTATCTTTTTACTGCAGTGTCTCTTGGCTATATGATTTATCTTACACAATTCTTTCGCATTGTGAAAGGTAAAACTCGAAGAGCGAATGATGAAAACTTCGCAAGACAACAAACTAAAATTTTAAACAAGATTAAATCAATATATAAGTAATCTACTGTGCTGCCAAATAACACTGATATTAAATAGTTCTTGTCTGTAAGGAAATGTTTAAAGTATTGTAACTAAAGTAATAAATTGTGCAGTATATATTTAGAGAAAACTTTTTCATTATAATCCATAGTTCAATTTGTTGACTACGATCATTTTTTCTACACAGGAGTTAATTAGACCGGATCCTACGGCTTAAAGGATATCTCGAATCACTATGAGCATCCATACACATACCGGGATTCGAAAAAGTCTGTTGAACCGAGGATCAGGGCGCGAATCACTCGACTACCAACTGGTTATAATCTTGATATCATTCTATAAAAAAACTAAAATAATCTTATACGATTAATAAAATATACTATAGGTAGGTATTTTGATTAACGTCACACTGGAGCAACACACCGGGCTGTTGGCGACGGTCAGGGATCAACCCCCGAAGGGAAAGATTTGAGGACAACACCACGTAATTTTGAACCACAGTCAGATGACGAGGTCATATCTGAGCTGGCACCCCACTCTCCAAACTTCCACACCACGCCAACGTGAGGACACTTGAGACCACGACAGATTTAATGTGCACCAGCCCCCCTTTGTACATGACGGTCTTTGGTTGGATTCGAACTTGCAACCCTCTGGTTGGTAGTCCGTTACTCTTCCTACCGTGATATCACGGCCCAAAATATACTATAGATCGAGACATAAAATTGAATTACAAATCACAAAGAGCTATCATAGTTCAACAACAATCAATCAATATAAAGTGCACATGTAAACTGAGGGATTCTTTCAGTAAGCTTTGAGAAGTGCGCCTTTTAAAAATTACTCATTAAACATTCACTGTTCTAGTGTTATTTATGAGACAATTTCTCTGCAGATTCATAGAAACATGCCCTGCATAAGCGCCGAACTCCTGTATACCAAATAAGAATAAATAAATGAAAATTGTTATAAATAATTGAAAGGAATGTAAAAGAAACTAAATAGAAATAATCTAATTAGACACCTTAGAAGAATGGTTTTCTCCAAGCTTGAATCTAGTACATTTGAAACAATTGCCATCGGTGCCATCCCGTATCATTGCACTTAACACCAACACACGCCCTGGTACCTGATTCCTATTGGAGTGGTTAGGTTTCAATTTTTAATGGCGTGAGGGCCAGATCTGGTAAGTTGCACCAAGCAATGTTTTAACCTTCAAGTAAATGAACATACGCATACAAGGAAAGTTCACCCTGATAAAGAAGAGAGGAACACATCCAAGACAGTTACAGGAATAGAGTCAGCACTTCCTTCAGATCGCAGACAGCTAAGAGAATGGGCAAATCCACTAAGCCACGGCTGCTCCGAATTTCTCGTTGGGTTTGGTTCGTAGGTTGGTTGTTTTATGGCTCTCAGGCCAAATTTTGCCAGACTACTACGCGCAATGTTTTTTCTGTCAAGTAAATGGACATAAACACACACAAAGTTCTACTGACACCGAAGATAGAAATATACCCTAGGTAATTTATAAGAATCAAACCACCTATGGCGAGCTATAGGTGATTCATTCTCTGACTCAGTCAGGTGGACTCGCTGTAGACCCTAAATGCGTCGCTTATAGTTCATGGCTACTAGCACAGTGGGTGAACCCTCTGTGTAACAATTTCCTATTGGGATTTTTATGGTTCAAATTTACGAGGTGTTGTCCTCGGTTCTTTCCCTTAGAGATTGATCCCAGACCATCGCCAATAGCCCGTTGTGTTACTCCAGTGCGACGTAAATTTAATTACCTACCTACTTATTGCGATTTTACCTGTTTCAATAGACAAGGTCGTATAACCTAACACTACCCATATTAATATCCCCAATTGGATTCGAACTGGGTTAATTGTTTTCGAAGCACAGGAGTTCGAACGCCTTCTTGGGGGTCTTTAGGGAAATTAGCCCTCGTTTTCGTGTCGACTTGAAGAAACCAGGAAACTCCAAGCAGTCATACCTACATCTGGAATGTTAGGGGAGGTCAGAATGTGATTAGACTAAATGGTAATATGGTTAAATACATTTTTTTAAAATAGCTGAAATGATTATCTTATGATTTTGGGACAGATACAGGAACATATTCATTTTCCTTACTGTATAGTTAATTTGTAATGCAGTGAAATGGTCTCTCGCGAGTGTGTAAAATTAAATGTAGTTACTATAAATAGGAAAATTCGGAACATAAAAACTTTTTTAATCCTTTGAAGGCCTTATGCTATAAAAGGTTTTTGAAAATATCTCTATGGGGAAGTCCAATCACCTTATCTAAATGTATTTTGCACACAACAAACATTTAGATTTTTAAGGGAACACAAAAATTTGGATTTTAAGTGGAATCCCTTATGTCTCACAGCTCATATAGAGCTCAACCTGGACATAAGAATATCAAATGAAAGAAAATTTATACATCATAGCAATTTAAATATATTTCGAATATTTCTATACCTATCCTCTATCATTTGAAGGCGGTGGGACTTCAGAACTCGCACCACTCTGAAAGGGTTGGTATCGCTTTTAACCCTCCTGGTGATTGTCTTGAGGAGACATCTCGTCATCAAAACTGTCCAGACCTTGATTGACGAGATACCTCGTCGAAACCACTTGAAGGATTAGTGAAATTGAAATCCATAAATTTTGATTAATTTTAACTTTAGCTTAAAGTTTGTTTAATTCCATTGGTGTTTAATTCCATACCTTTTTTAAATACTAAAATAAACTTTATGGGACATTTTAAATTTTTATTGAGTCTCATTTAAAAGCTTCATAAATCGCTTTTGTATCTCTACAAATAGTTCGAATAACACTTTTCTGTGCCGACATGACACCTTCAAAGAAGTCTATAAAAATGTGAGACAATCAATGAAATGTTTTACGTCTGACATTTGTTGCTCTTTTCCGCGGATATCCATACAGCTGTATGTCCCTGAAACTGGCGATCGGCAATCGCTTTCTGTTTGTTCCCCCTGAAGACTTGGATGGCATACATTTTGGTTCAGAACGTAGTCAGGTGTAATGACTCAATTTCGTGACGATGTCCATCATTGGACGGAGTGAGACCGCCCCGCCCTTAGAGACTACGATAAGATTTGTTGTCAACTGAATACCAGCCTAGAATAGAAGCTTTGTTGCGAAATCAAAATGTTTTTAGAGAATGGGAATGTATCAATATGGTTTGCACAAATATTGTTTTACCCATTTCTTTGCAGTAATTATAGTCTCACTCTTTCTTTGTGAGGTTTTTGGTATATATATCGTTCTAATGAATATCTTCAAACTATAATTATAGAACTAAATATTTTATCAAGCACTGTGCGTACTGTAATTAGTTCAGTATTAAATGTTTTAGGTGATATATATATATATATATATATATATATATAAGTCTGGTTTTAGCACAAGAGTACTTTTAGAGCTACAATAAATATAAAACTAACTAAATATTTTATCAAGCATGCGTTTACTGTAATTATTTCAGGATTAAATGTTTTAAGTGTTATAGAAGTATGGTTTTAGCACAAGAATATTTTAGTGCTTTTCATACAAAAATATCACCTACCTTCTAGCAAAAAGTAATCAAAATAATATTTTAACCAACCGTTCTTTCAAAATCGCTATATTTAATATGTAGAATCAGTATGATTTAATATAAAATAATATTTGTGTCTTAATTAAAATGTAAACTTTGGGTTTTTTAAATAAAATATTATTCAATGCAAGCGTTCGTGGTTCAAAATTAAGTCGTGCTGCCCTGGATCTTTCCCTTCAGGATTGATCACGGACGGTCGCCAATAGTCCATTGTGTTGCTCCAGTGCGACGCTAATTAAATACCTACCTGAATGTAAGGGTTACAGAAATTTATAAATTAAAGCAAATTTATCATTTCCAAATATAAATTTTGAAAATATGTCCCAGATCTAAATTTGATGTTATGGTATCGTATGAAATCTTTATTTTGATATTTTATCTTGAACCTGATTCTAATGCTATTTGCACGAAATTTCTCTAGAAAAAAGACATTAACCAAAATTTTCATATTTCAGCTAAGAATTTTAAAAAGCATGAATAAAATAGGCTAAGAGTTGGCTACTTTTTTCATTGTTCACAACTTTATCTCATAATGCTCTTCCTAGAATAGGTGTACTAAATATTGTTGACACACTTCCAAACGCATGTGTTCTATAAATAAATTTTTCAAATGTATATATAAAATTTAACTCATGTACTTTAGTGGAATCTGATGAAATATATTCTATATCATGATAGAAAAATAATGTAACATCAATGAACAGGAAATATATTAAAACATTGGAGATTATCAAAACAAAATTATCAAAAATTATGTTCCAAGGATGTTTTCTTAAACAAATGTAAATTAAAAACACATTTTTATTTTGAAAAGTTTCTAATACAACTACACCAGTAGTGAATTCTACAAATTTTTAGATAGGGAAATTATGAACTTATCAAAATATAAACACAGCGCTCCATAACTTTAAAGTTCGTACAAAGGTTATCAAACGTTCCTCTCAATTTATTTTTATTTCGTTAATATGTTATCAATTAATATATACTCATCTTATTTCTTTAATTTATATAAATTTTTTGATTGAATTTCTCCGGAATTATACAGATATTTTCCAACAACTACATTTATTGAAGTGCGAGTGAAAGACTATAATTTTTTTTAAATATAAGTTATATAGCAAAACGGACGTATTTCTTTTTTGAATATTGGGGATAAAATATGGTCTTGATAATATGTGGGAGTTGATTTTTACATTTTTTCCCTGTTTTTACTTCTAATTTTCCATTATATGCAAAACCGGCAACATGTAAATCTCTTAGAAAAAGTTCTCACTTTGCTATAGTCCTTTGACTTGGCGGATTCTCTTTTAAAATTAAAGATCTTACCTTACAAATATTCTCAGAAATTTTTTCTTTTTTGGATACTTTTTTAGAAGTATTGTTCCACTTTTACGTTTTTTTCCTTTCTCATTAATAATATTACTTATCGTACCTTTAGATATCGAAAATCCATGACTTTTACAGCGTTTTTGAATAATTGAATAAGCATAATTCTCTTCAGAAAGAGAGGAAACATAGCCTTCCATCCATTGCTTATTTAAGAGCGCCATTTTGAAAGTAAACAAAACTCTGAGTTAGCAGACAAGTTATATTTTAACTATTTAACTGATGTGAAAATAAAATTCTTTCGTAGGGCATACAATTTTTTTACAGCTCATCAAAATCGTTCAAAAAATGTCCGAACAGCCTCTGTATAACCTCAGACTGTAAGAAAAGTAATCAAAAAAGGTGGCTATAATGGGCATGTTGCACGTATGAAGCCATTCTTTAGCACACTTAACAGAAGAAAGCATCTTGAGTTTGCAAAAATGCATGTAAGTAAGCCCTTAACTCTGGGATTCTGTACTTTTCAGGGACGAATCCAAATTTTGTCTCTATGGTTCAGATGGAGAAAACCAAAATATCAAATGCAAACAAAAAACTTATGTAGAACTGTAAAACACAGCGGAGAGGAAATGTAAAGGTATGGGGTTGCATGAGTTCTTCTGGTGTGTATAATTTATGTTTTGTTGAAGGTAACATGGATAGCTATGTGTACCTAGACATTTTGAAATAAAATGTTCTTGCTAGTGCTACGAAACTGTCTCTTGGAAGACCATTTATCTTCCAACGCTGCAGGACAACGTTATGTAAAGAATGATGCCTTTACCATGTCACAGCAACTTCACACACCACCAGTCTCCTGATTTAAAACCCATGTAACACTTATGGAAAGAGAAATCGGTCGTGAATTAAAAAATTATGATACCAGTAGCAACGATTACCTGAAAAGTGCCATTCTGAACGTCTGGAACAAATTAACTCCAGAAACAACAAAAACACTTGTGGGAATCATGCCTAAACTTCTGAGAGAGGTCATTAAAGCAAAATCAGGTTATACTGATCATTAAATGATGAAACATGGGGGAAATAACATTTAATGGAATAGTTTTCACCGTACGGAGACTTGTTTTGCTTTATATTTGCCACACTTTTTGTTAATGTAAATTACGCGTTAAAGTATATTAATATTTTTTGTTTAAATGCAGAGAAACTGCCTATGTAATTATGATCATCTGTTTTTTCCATTTTTATTTCTTCAATATTTATATTCTGCTTATAATAAAGCAATTTATTTCAAATAGTAAGTGCATAGGGAAACTTTTTTACTCACTGTAAGCAAATACATATTTATTTTATGACAAACGTGTTTATTTTACTCCCATATTTGATGCATTCATTTAAAAGTGTTTCAATTTTCCTTAGCCCTCCAAGTGGTTTCGACGAGATATCCAGTCCATCAAGATGACCCATTTTTCTAATGACGAGATGTATTTTTTATTGAACAAAAGCAAACTCCCCGTGCACCACAGAAGTATACAACACGGGGTTTACAGAAGTAAGTTGATTTAACAAAGAAACAGTGGAAAACAATTTAACTAAAATGATAAGATTTTATGAATGTCATCAAGATATTTCCTATTTTTTTTATGATGACGAGATCAAGATCAGTCCAGGTTTTTTCGTAATGAAGAGGTATCTCGTCCATCAAGATCTGGCCAGTTTTGCTCATTACGAGACAACCTCGTCTATACAACCACAGGAGTGTTAATGACAGAATTACAAAAAATTGAAGGAATTCAGTCAAAATGCTGTATAACTTTGCAGAAGAATTCAAAAATTTCATCAAGCAATTCATTTCCTACTTTTTCTACTCAATCATCATGCACTTGAAGTACTCTAATGCGAATTGTTTGGAAATATTGTGTTAAAACTGTCTTTACTCATTTTAAATGGAGATAAGGAGCACGACCCTTTTCGTCAACGATTGTAAGTTCGAGTTTCATCTTTCTGAGCAAGAGTATCTTGCATGACAATTGCAACATTCATGCTGTTTTCCCTTCTCAACAGGCAGTATTATGGCGTATTTTTTGAAGAAACATCGACAGGGATCTTTTGGCTGTTCGCAGATGAATTTATTTTTAACTCTATTGGACACTAACACATTTAAGCAATGAGCTAAGAGCATCTGGAAGGCACTTTTTATGAACCGTTGAATAGGCTGACGTAGACCGATCACCTGACCACCAATATCACCAATTTTTTTCTATTTGTTTCTTTGAGGGTAGAAGAACCTCGTGTATGAGACTCAGATGAACACATCGTCACAAGAATCTCTCCAACTGTTAAGGAAATGCAGAGAAAAAATCAAATGTTCATCAATAAATACTTCGACGCTGTCGTTTAAGACAGGCTTTTTAATTATGACTACTTTTGTCGAACATGCTGTTTTTCCCATTCCAAACAGAAAAAAAGGGGTGTTAATAAAAATACTCATTTAAGAGGATTTCTTTCAGAAGCCGTATGTTTACGCTTCTCGGGAATTATTGGTAGTCGAACACTCCATCGTCATTCTTTCTTAAGAGAAATTTAAAAAATTGAGGAATTCATATTAGTTAGTAGCTGAAGTTATATCTCCTTCCTTATTTTACAAAGGCAAAACGTTTCAGGTTCTTAAATGTGCACTTTCTCTAGAATTCTCCGGGTTGACTTACTATCAGTCGGCTCCATGGTTAAATATCTTCCATTTCATTGGTAAATGAGAAAGGACTATTAGGAACTTTGGGAAATTTTTCACACCTACATGATACAGATTTCCTACAACTACGCGATGAAAGGCCTTTTTCTAGTGGCTTAAAATTTTATAATTTTCAGTTTGCAGCAGCTCTCGTCATTCCATATTTTTAAGTTTTCATGAGATGTGTTTGTTGTACTGTCACCGAATAACTTCATAGTTACATTACAAGACACAATAATTGAAACTGTAATCAAAAATTCAATCAATAATTCATTTTTCCTACTGTTTTCAGAGATTCGGTTCACTTTTCAATAATGAAAATAATTTCCATCTTGATAAATAAGTAAACTGTGTCACTTATTTCTACAAGAGTACCAAAACCAACCCGTTTTACGTATTGCTTAGTCTTAATATCAGTTCACCTTTAACCCTCCAAGTGGTTTCGACGAGATATCTCGTCCATCAAGATCTGACTAATTTTTCTAATAACGAAATATCTCGTCATCAAAATATTGAAGATTTTTTATGATGACGAGATCAAGATCTGGTCAGTTTTCTTCGAATGATGAGATATTTCGTCCATCGAGATCTGGTCAGTTGTGCTAATGACTAGATACCTCGTCGAGACAACAATCATGAGGGTTAAGTTGTGTTGTTGATACCGCAGCTCACGATACAACCGACAAAAATTGTACAATCGTCTATGAAATATGCATGTATAATGCATGCATGCTGTGATATCCATACACATTTTCAATAAAAACAAGACAGAAAAGAGATATCACTCGCATTTTTCATCCTTAAACCAAAACTCCTTCATCCATATCAATTCAATATTCAAACAACTTTGCTCTTAAATATCAGGTGGTGTCGATTTCCTACCTAACCCTCCAAGTGGTTTGACGAGATATCTCGTTCATCAAGATCTGACCAATTTTGTTAATGACGAGATATATCATCATCAAGACATTGCAGATTTTTTTATGATGACGAGATCAAGATGTGGTCATTTTCTTCTAATGACGAGATGCCTTGTCGAGACAACCAAGAGGGTTAATGGTGCATTTCCCGAAGTTGGTTGTTTAATTTCCACGTGCGATATTAAGCAACACCTTCTCATGATTTTCTCTTTAGAAGTGCAACTTGAGCTTCCATGTGTGCAAACAGTAATAACTGTGTAACAATAAACGACATAATATGTAATAGTTCAATAATATACCGCAGAATCTATATTACAGAAAGACAATTCGTGTGTGTTTACAGATTCCACCGTAGAAGTTACTGAACCGTCTTGAAATCTCCAGTGTACATAGTATTTCAACCAAATCTCCGAGTTTGATTTCTTAAAACTGATTAGTTCATTATTTTAAATTAATTAAAAACTCGTTTCCCATAGAGAATGTGTACTTCAACATACCAAATCTTATTATTTTCAAAATATATTTCAGAATTTGTGAACTACACGCAGTATGGAACATTTTCTAAAGCAGTCGGAAATGCTTCTTATTTTGTAGTGTTTCGGAGGAGAAAAATTACTCTTGTTCTAAGAAAAAAAAATTAAACCTCCTGGTGGTTGTCTCGATAAGTCATTAACAAAAGTGACCAGAACTGGATTGCCGAGAATCTCATCAATCAAGATCTCGTCGTCTCTCGTCATTGGAAGAAAACTGCCCAGATTTTTATCTCTCATCATCGAAAAATCGGCAATATGCTGATGACGAGATATCTCGTCATTAGCAAAACTGTTCAGATTTTGATAGACGAGATATCTCGTTGAAACCACACTTAGGGTTGATTTACCGAGAAAACTAGCATTTAGCATTCACAAACAAGCGTATTTCATGATAAAGCACGCAATAAAAATATTTATGAGCTTATTTTCACTAAAATCGTTGAATTTCTAAATAAACCTCAAAAATATTTTCAGCATCTCGAAATACAAAAACGCTTCTATTTAAAACACGATTATTTCTATTTAAAACACGAATTTCTGACTCACTTTCGAAATAGAATGTGGGTGCCTTCTAGCACGGAAGCATTTTATACAAATTTTGACAGATTTTGATAATTAGATTGTTGAGATATTGCGGTGTTCCATATTACGTGCACTTACTCAACAAATAGGCAGCTTTTCCGTCTATTACTATTGGTAAAAAGGGAAGTCGACTTTTCGTTTACCGTAATACGTTGCGAAATCCCAAAACACCACTTAATGCATTCTATTCATAATTGAGTTTCAATTCTCAACCAAGTTCCCAGGCATAGATTTATAATTAATTGGACACATCCCAGCATTCTTGTCTCACAAGCGGGACTCAACCTCTAAATTTGATGATCTTGTAAAGTTCCCACGTCCTCTTGTCGCTTTACACATATGTTTCTGTTTTTATACTTTCAATTTTGTGTAGCTTAGACTTTTCACCCTTGGGTGCTGTTTACATTAAATAAGTTACATTTTAATTCTTTTGACCATGACAGCTTAATTTACCCTTATATGTGTCATTTTGTGAATCGGTAGATTTGAATAAAAAGGATTTAAATAAGTGAAATAGAAATGCAAATAAGAAGCAAAGTCTGCATGTTAGTGACAATGCTTTTAAAATTAAAAGATGTTATTTTGTATATTTTACATTTACGAGGCATTCTGGTTCTAAATTCTGATTTCAGCGAAGAATTACCAATTCACTGGGAAGTTCGATAGTTTTATTTCATTTTTGCATTGTTCCGATCGTGTTTGAACACATTTTATTTTTAAAACAAATTATGTTCTTAACCCTCCAAGTGGTTTCGACAAGATATTTCGTCCATCCGGATCTGATCAATTTTGATAATGATGAGATATCTCTTCAAGATATTGCGGATTTTTCGATGATGACGAGATCAAGATCTGGTCAGTTTTCTTCTAACGACGAGATATCTCGTCCATCAAGATCTGGTCAGTTTTGTCAGTTTGACGAGATACCTCGTCGATACAACCACCAGGAGGGTTAAACATTAAAATATATTAGTTACCCTTAAAAGTATTATTCACATTTTAATATGCAATAATTTTCAGAGAAAGGAAATGAATTGTTCATTTTTCTCTTTAAAAGAACTCTAGTATCCATACACCATATTTTAAAGAATGTGTATGTACATTTAAAATAAATTCAACAGCAATTTATTAAAATATCTGAAAGAGTTAAAAAAATTCCCGATTGCCCTAAATGCATTTATGTCATTAAAATAGGAAGATTCAAAAAGTAGTGATCTCACATGACTCGATGTAGTTTCGTATTTACAATTTATGGAATATTAGATTTAAATAAATTTTATTCGGAATGGATAAATTCTGGATAAAATTTATTTGATTTAATACATTTAATTTATATCAGTTCGAAAAAAGAGGTCGGGTTTTTAGCCAGATCATTTTAATTTTAAAATAGAATTTTCTTCAAAACAAACAGCAGTACATTAACTTTTCAGCTTAGTGGAAATATGCAAAAGTAAAGAAGAATAGTTAACTATCTTGATTTGTTAATACATTGGTAAACTATTTTATCGGAGAGTTAAGCTTTCTGTGCACCTCTTGACTGTGGTACAGATATTGATACCATACCAGAATTATCCTATCATTTGTGATCTCCCCTTGGCTGGAATCCAACGACATTTGAAAAGAGGTGAACTATTTATTGCATTCCACTATCCCACAAAGACTATAAATGTCACGTGCTCACAAATCTTGATAACGAGATTGCTGTGTAGGTGGAAGCAATACTAACTTTTAGGAAGTTACCATTAAGGACATGATTTCCGCTGCGATTTATGCTTTCGCATAGATCTCGCACAATGGCAGTCAAAATTTAGAAGTTGGAGAATAAATGACTAATTTTTGTTAGAAGTGGGTGTTAAAGGTTTGAAATTAATCACTGAATACTTCTAAAAAGTACAAGTTTCCAAGCGAGTTAAACACACTTCTCAGAAAATAGTTGAGAGGCAAAATGCTTTTGTGTTCTGATAATAAACTTAAAATTGATGAGATAATCCTTTTACGGTGTAGTATATAATTATGTTCCCAAGTTACAAAGTGTTGCTTAGTGATTGATCAAATACTCACAAATCTAGTAGTCAGTAAATACGCACTTATATCCAAATTTCTAAGTAGGTGTAACTTTAAAAATGGCATTCTCAATTTAATAAACGTAATCCGTTAGTTTTAAGCCATATTTCAAGTGATAAAGTTTGAAAACTAATGGACTTTCATAGTTTAAAATGCTCATAACTCAGTTAATAACCACTCAATAGAATAGGGGTGCTTCCTATTAAAGAAGTATTTTGATACAAATTCCGATAGATTTTGATAATTACCAATCGAGATATTGCGGTGATCCATATTACATGTACTTATGCGCTTATGTGTATATTTACCCCCGAAGCATTCTGTCTTTATCCTTCATCCTACAAAACCTCACTTCATCTTCATTCCCATTACCTTCACATCATCTACATAGAATATATGGGACCAAAGCTAAATTATTTAAAAGTAAGGTAAGACTTGTTTGGAATAGCGTATTTTTATTATAAGTTGTTATTTAGGATAGGTGTATAGTACTCCTTTCTCGCAAATTACCAATTAACATCGATAACTTCTCTTCAGTTCCCAATTCTTGTTGTCGTTAATTAGACCACAAACATTCGAATAATATACAAATAAACACATGCACATGTGTGGTGCACTAATATAATATATTAGGCAGTAATTTGACCAGAAAATATAGAGATAGCCAAATAAAAGCTGTGTCCTCCATGACCATTTAAATGCGTTCATATCTAAATGGACGTGGTTACGTGGATCGGAAAGGCAATTTTCGATAAACAAATCTTTGATGGGCGGGAATAACAGTACAAGTCAAAAAATGGCATTTTTAAGAGAACAAAAAATATTTAATATTCCATATTGTGAATGAATAAAATTTATAAAATCAGTTCTGCACCTTGTCTGACAACTGTTCGTACCAAGAAAATTGTGCACATCACAGCTGACTTGTACTGTTATTCCTACCCATCAAAGAAATTTAAAGACAAAATCGGTGTTTATATTAGTAGAAAATATACTTATCACGTTATATTTTTTAGTTTGTTCAACCCCTTCCATTCGAGGACATGCAGGCAACAATTATACGATATTTCAACAACTTTAGTTGACATTATTAAGCATATTTTTATCACAGTAGAGAATAGAGTTATATGACCTGAAGAAATGCAGGAAACATTTGTACTTTATACAGTAATTTATTTTCCTAAATTTAAGAGTTATTTTAATCACAGTTGGAGTGACTGGATGAGGAGTTTAATTCCATCAGTAGAAGGTTATCTATTTTCCAAAATTAAATGTAAGTTATTTTAATCAGAACTGGACTGACTGAATGAGGAGTCTAATTCCATCTGTAGAAGGTTAGCTATTTTCCAAAATTAAGTTTAAGTGTTATTTTATTCACACTTGAAGTGACTGATGAGCAATCTAATTTCATCTATAGAAGATTATCTATTTTCCAAACTAAATTTAAGAGTTATTTTAATCACAGTTGTAGTGACTGGATGAGGAGTCTAATTCCATCTGAAAAAGGTTATCTATGATGCTCACCATGACTGATACTGTTTCTTTATAGCGTGTGAGGTCATTCATCGACATCTCTGAAGTGTTAGGGAAATCTTGTTCTCTGCTCTGTCCAAAGGTTGCAATGGAAGATGGTATGTTCGACAACACCACACAGTTCTCCACACTGACAGGTGCTGCTTTTTTTTATGAAATCTATTTTTATATTGACGAAAGGCACCGTATTGTGTTAAAATTGGGTTTATAAAAAATTGGTTAAAATTCAGTTTTTACTAAAAATTGAAAAAAAATAAACGCATGCATTCTTTTTGGAGAACTTGTCCCTCGTGATTACCATTCATCCGTAGAGAACTCAGATGGAAAATGAACCGGCACCTAAAATATAATGCTGTAAATTCAACTAGAGATGATTTTCCATTAAGAATACTAACTCACGTATATCACAATATTTATCCATTAAAGCTAAAACATAAACAATAATAAAGAACATAGAAATGAGGTATAGGTAGTACACTCAGTTTTCCCTTATATATCTTTTCCCATCTGAGCAATACGTAAGCGTCAATTGCATTATTTGTGAGGAAGCGCATGTATTGCATAATCAGAAAAGAATCTTATTATTAGTCTACAAAGGAAAAGAATAATTTAGGGGAAATTGGGATTCAGATACTTTTTTTATGTGAACACTATGCAGTTAAAAAAACCTTCTTGCTTTTGTTGAAAAATATGGAGATTCGATTTTTAAATCACCTATTATACGTTTAATAGCCCGTTGTATTGCTCCAATACGACGTTAATTAAATATATATATGATGGTTCAGTACACACTATTTATCGTGTAATATGCATATATGGAAGCACTCTTAAAAGCTAGTATGACGGAAAATAGTAATTGGATTTGATATGCTGGAGAGTGATTCACCTAAATATATCCTCATAAATTACCGAACTGTTGTGGCTGTCAGAGATCGGGAAACTATCGCTTATATGAGAAAGATTTTAGTGATGCTTTGGTGAGTAACTCACGACTAAATGAGGAATGTTACCATACTTTCTAAAAAGGGTTGTGTCCCTTTAAAGGGAACTCGAGACACTTAATCTTGTCTAGACATTTGTTCTTGCGTCAATTTTCTGTATCTTATACAGACTCGAACATCCTGTTCCAGTATTTCAGTTCATTCTAAAACATAAATTTTAAAATGCTATTAAATTATTCTTCAACTTTTATCAAAACTTACTCGAATTAAAGATCACAGATTATTTGGATAATTGATTGCTTAATTGTTTTTACTAGCTAA
The DNA here is from genome assembly GCA_933210815.1 of Meta bourneti. NCBI lineage: Eukaryota > Metazoa > Arthropoda > Arachnida > Araneae > Tetragnathidae > Meta > Meta bourneti. Next base: position 29,432,709 of record OW119934.1, read on the forward strand.
GATTAAAATTTAAAATTGTCACACATTGAATCGGATCTTTTGAAAATCGTGCTGCAGATAGTAAGGGTAACTATCTTTCAAGTTTTCTCAGTTATTCATAAAGGATACATTAAAATCAGATATTCTATTAGTGTTAACTCAACCCTATACCAATATCTAATACTAAATTATGAATATGAGTTGGTGTGATTTGAACACATTGTAAACCATAACTCAATCAATGAAAATCTTTATTCTTTTTTAAGAAAAATAGAATCTGCTTCAAATTTGGTTGTTGGTCATGATTGCGTTAAAAATAATAGTGTTTTCAACTTTATTCGATTTTGTTTCCATCATATTTCTATATTCTTTTAAACTCTAGACACAAAGACAATAGAGTGGATTTCCTATACATTTACATAGTGTATATATAATAACATACCATTTCTAGCCTTCCCCTATTCCCAGAGTGGATGTTAAGCGGTCATTATGACGAAGAATATACATTTATAAAGAAAGTATACTTAAATATTTATGTAAATCTCACTGATTTTTGTGTATGAAGTTTTCTTTTGAAGTAAAAATTTCGTTCGTAAATTTGTATAATTTTAATTGCTGGTGATTTAGTAAAAGTAATGTATAAAGTTAACAATAATTTGTTTGATGGTGTAATAATGGTTTCGTTTGTAAATTCAAAAACAATATTTTGAAACTATTGAATTGTAAAATTGCATCTTCGGCGTTATACTTTATTTATACAATTGTAACAGCAATAACTCTACTGTTATTAATAAATATATTTATATTCCACTAGCTTCGAGTTTATCTAATGCAAAACATGTATCAGGGTCACAATGTGCTTATAATTTTCAACAATTGTCTTTGCTTTGATTAATTTCCGATGTATACAGGCTGGTTTTAACAGTTTAATAATTGTCTTCCGTAAAGGGCATTTTACAATGAGCTTAGAAAAACATGAATAAACAATGAAATCATGGTAACTATATTTTAATTATATCCTGTATATAAAGGAAAGAAATTAAAATTTTTGAAAATTCGTATTTCGTAATTCGAAAATTCGTATGCTGACAACAATATTCAAGGTTTCTCAATAAGGAAGAAAATATCCCATCAATCATTTAAATTATTTACTATAAATTAGTGAAAATAACAAATACATGACACTTTTAGAACAATTTCATTTGAAGATATTTTACTTTTCTCACTTTTCTGAAAATATTTACTCCATGAACTCAAAACATATCATTAAGGCTACTCAAAAGTGTTGCTTATATCATTATTTAAAACAAAATATTTGAAAAATTTGAATATTACTGCTCATAAAAATAAACACATGCACTTATGATAATGAATATTTCTTGCGTCCATATATTTCTTGCACTTTTTATTTCCATTAGTTCCGAATTTTTTATAAACTAAAAAATAAACAATAAAAAGATAGCAGGTTCTAAATTAATTTTTGACTCAATTAATATATTCACTTGCCCAAATTTGTTAGCACTATTATAATTATTTTCCATTGAGTTTGTCTATTTCATATTTCATTAACACTTTCAAGGACACTGCTGGAAACATTTTTTAAACTTCGTGGGTGAAATTCATTCCTTTATATAAATGTATTTTTCACATAAAATAATTAGTTTTTTTAGTTTTATGCCCATATATAACATTCTTAGAATTCCAAATGAGAGAGTATTTATATACCTGAAAAGATTAATAGAATAGAATTGTAAAAATGTGTCACTGCATTTAGAATCAGTTTCCGCACCTCAGATTTCATCAAACGTAGAGAGAAAAACAGCACGCGCAGTTGAAAAGAGTAGTCGGATGATCTTAAAAAGTTTTTACTGCATTTAGAAATAGACTTTTTTCCGCCCCCACATCAATCCTCAGATTTCATTAAACGTAGAAAGCAAAACAGCGAGCGCAGTTGAAAAGAGTAAGTCGGATGCCTTTAAAAATTTGTTACTATATTTAATTAGATTTTCTACTCCCACATCAATCCTCAGATTTCATTAAAAATAGAAAGCAAAGCAGCGCTAGCAGTCGAGAGGAGTAGTCACAGGCCTTTTCTCGTGTCTTGTCTTCCTTTGAAACATTCATAAGGAAGATTTGTGACAAAACATGAACTCTATAATCTAAACTGATTGTGTTTAACTTTCCGATCACACGCCGTCCATCAAACCAACTGCGCAGACAAATGTACTAAAACACGATTTAGTATTGAAGGCGTCATTCGAAACCTAGGAAGTTTGGAAATGCTTGCACTGCTTACTCGTATAAAGCCGAATTTCTGTTTGCTTTATCAGTTCAAGTGACTGAAACAGAATAAGATACACGCAAAGCACAAGGGAGTCAAGTAGAGTTGCATGTTTGAGCCATAATAAAATGCTACGCGTAGGGAAATCTATATTTCCTCACCGGATTCTAAAAATAGCTCTGGACAAGTAGAGCCTGAATCTTTTTAACGGCAATTGACTATCGAATCACGCACACGGCAGAAACATGAATGTCCAGTGGAAGCACGTGACCCGTGGTCAATGAAAATCCTCCCCAGGACCCCATTTCAAAGAATATTTTCGTACACGAACATGACAATTCCTTTTATCGTTTTCATATCAGCGCAACAATCTGAAATGAGAGTAATTGCTACTAAATGATTCTAACTTTATTGAGTTTGGTGGAGCTTTTGAATATTTTTCCGTATGCCACCTTCTTTCTACTAATTAAAAAATTAATATACCGGAATATATTGTTGCAAGACACAAAGTTTTACAAATTCAACTCAGGTAGAACTGAAAATGTTTTACGACACTGTAATCAATATATATATATATATTGATATATATATATAGATATAGATATATAGATATATAGATATATATATATATATATATATATATATATATATATATATATATATATATATATATATATATATATATATATATATATATATATATATATATATATATAGATATATATATATATATATATATAGATATATAATAAACATTAAAACGTAAAGTAATAGAAATGCAGACCAGTGAAATGCCAAAAGGTCAAAGATGCAGACAAGCAAAAAGTCGAAATACTGGGGGTATAAAAATAGTCAAAAGAAGCCAGAAAACAGAACTGTCCATGTATTCGCGCTGAAGCTGCAGATATAGCATGGATGGCAATATAATTCAATATTGCAAAACAAAGAGAAATTTAGGAATTTGAACTTAAGAATACCAAGAAAATTTCGAAAAAAATGGAGAAGTGTTGGTGGATCAGGGCGTCATCAGGGAGGAGCCTCACCCAGTCAACACAATATGGTGTTTTCTGCATCTGGGCGGAAGTTCACCAAAAGTAGCCCACACACCTCTCCAAACACCATAAGCAGAAACGCAAAATTTGAAAATCAAAACCGGGAACATCCAAGGACACACCAAAGACAAGTACAATACAAAACTATAGAAGAGAATACAAACTTACCCACATTAATAAATTTCAGCTCGACAGCAACCCGCCGCAACCTACATGAGGACCGTCAGCAAATGCCATTCATAGCGCCCAAAAATCACAGTTGAGAATTCGGAACTGGAATTCCGATTCCGACTCGGAATTCCGAATCGGTTTATCGGAATCGGTAACCGAAAAGATAGTGTTCAAATCCAGTATTTTAATAAATTAACAGTCCTGTTATAATTAGTATATCAAATTAATTCTGCCTTTAGATATATTGATGATTTAATTGTTTTTAATGAAAGTAATTCTGCTAACCTATGGAAATCGATTTACCCAGATGAATTATATTTATTAAAAACTAATTCAGATAATAATAAAGCCATATTTTTAGACTTGAATATATCCGCTTTAAATAATAAAAGTGATATTAGTATTTATGATAAGAGATGATTTTGAATTTCCTGTTTTTAAATTAATATATTGAAATTCAAATATTTCTAAAAGAATATATTATAATACAATTGTTAGTCAACTGGTATGTTTCAATAAAATTTGTAACTCTAAATGTAACTTTCTTTTGCAATGTAATAATCTCATTAACATACTGCTTAATAATAAATACTCTCACTCTTTTTATAAGATTATTTTTGAAAGATTTAAAAATACTATTATTTAACTGATGATTTACCATAATGGCTTATTTTGGAGACTTTCCTGTTTGCTATCGGTTCTATTTGATATACTAATTATATACTCATGTCCAAATTTATCTTTACATACCCAAAAATAATGATATTCCACGAAATATCCAATCGATGTAATCCATTTTTGCAGGGAATGTGTGAAAGACAAGTCTAATTAGCATTATCCAATCAAAAGTGATCAAACGGTTTCTGATATGCAAATCAAGGCGTTACGTCGTCCGACGGTGAATCAAGCGCTTTGTGCAAAGTTAATACCTGAGTGAATTTCTGCAATACAGCGTTTGATTTCAGTGTGTAAGGACTCAAAACGGTTTGTTATGGTTCCGAAGTATCATTTAGAAGAATCTGTGAAGTGACGAATTATCGGCCGTTTAGAAGCAGGGCAGACAATCATGGAAGCAGCGAGATGTTTGAATATTTGAAGACACAGTCTCTACGCTATGGAAACAATTTCAGAACTCTGGAACTGTTGTAAGGAGGATAAGGTCGTAAACGAATAACAACTGCTTATCAAGATCGATATCTGGCAATAACTGCCCGTCGTAACAGGAAGTATACTGCTCGGCAGTTAAGTTCGGAGGTTCCAGCCGCCACTGGAACTGTTGTATCACGGGAAACTGATTACAGAAGGCTTAATGAAAAAGGCCTTTATGCCAGAAAACCAAGAGTATGTGTTTCACTGTCTTCAAAAAAAAAAGGGATCGCTTTAATTGGTGCAAAGAACATCAGAACTGGAGTGAACACCAATGGATCCATGTTCTCTTTACTGATGAGTCGAGGTTTAGTTTAACATCTGATTCTAAACGTGTTTACATCTGGAGGGGTCAGGAACGCGAAATCTTCCTTCGAACATTATGGAACGGGACCGTTTCGGTAGTGCAGGTGTGATGGTATGGGGAGGAATTATGATCGATAGACGTACGCCCCGACGCGTTTTCAACAGCGGATCTGTGACCAGCCTGAGATATCGGGATGAGGTCTTAGAACTTTATGTAAGACTTTTCAGAGGTGCATATGGATCTGACTTTTTATTTATAGACGATAATGCTTGTCCATATCGAGCAAACCTCGTTGACGAATTCTTTGAAAGTGAAGCCATTGAGCGAATACCGTGGCCAGCAAAATCTCCTGATCTGAACCCGATAGAGAACTTATGGGACTACCTTGGAAAAGCAGTTGCACGGAGACCTCCTCCTCCTAGAGATATAAATGCCCTGAAGACCGCATTGCTGGAAGAGTGGAACTCAATTCCCAAAACTGTGGTTAACAACATTATTTCCAGCATTAAAACACGTTGTGATATGTGTGTACACGTCAGGGGAGATCACATTCCATATTAAATTCATAAGCCTTAATTTTTTTTCTGAGTTATTCTTTTTTTCTGAACTCTCCTTGTCACATATTATTGCCATTTTTATTGTTACATGCTGCAGTTTTATATCATATGCAGTGCTCTTAAATTTTTTCCTTTGTATTTATGTGTTATGATGTTATGTATCATTTCACAAAATTCATAAAATTATAGTTCACAGTTTCTGAGAAATTCGTGATTTTATGCATGTAAAGATAATTTTGGACATGAGCGTATAATAGCACTGTTAATTTATTAAAATACTGGATTTGAACACTATCTTTTCGGTTTCCGGTTCCAATAAACTGATTCGGAATTCCGAGTCGGAATCGGAATTCCAGTTCTGAATTCTCAACTGTGATTTTTGGGCGCTATGAATGGCATTTGCTGGCGGCCCTCATGTTGGTTGCGGCGGGTTGCTGTCGAGCTGAGATTTATTAATGTGGGTAAGTTTGTATTCTCTTCTATAGTTTTGTATTGTACTTGTCTTTGGTGTGTCCTTGGATGTTCCCGGTTTCGATTTTCAAATTTTGCGTTTCCGCTTATGGTGTTTGGAGGGGTGTGTGGGCTACTTTTGGTTAACACCATAATGTGTCGACTGGGTGAGGCTCCTCCCTGATGATAATATATATATATCTACTTCGAAATATTTCCAATTGCAAAAAATCTGCACTACCGATCTTTCTCGTCCTCAACATCTTGAGTCCCAAAAATAACTATTTCATGGAAAAATTATTCTATTAATGTTGAATCATAAATGGTAAAAAATATTTATTTGATCAAATAGGTCACCATGGAGCAATGTCCCCATGGGGCAATATCCCCAAATGGGTGCATAACTCGTTTCGATACCTTAAGCACATGGGTCAAAATATTGAATGAAAACAGAGTAATTATTGAATATACTTTAATGGTTTACAAAAGCTTATAATTTTAATGTACACAAAGGATACTTCAGTTATGAAAAGGGGTAATATTTCAATATCTGTGATTGAGAAGGCTGAAATTCTCGGAGACAGTGTACAGCGGAGTTCTAGATTAAAGAAATCTAGGAACATGTCACTCTCCTCAAGCTGAAAATATAATTGTTCCAGAAATTGGATGTATGTCGAATTATTTATTGTTAATATTTTATCTGTTCATCATTTTTATGAAAACAATTCAAAAATTATTTTCTCTAAGAGCTGGATGAAACATTGTATTAACCTTCTTTTAAAAACATCCTAGGATCATTCCAAAACCAAAATTAAACGTCCGATTTCTCCCACAGTTTTCTGAGAAGATATTTTTGAATTTATGCACCTGTACTGCGGTATAAGAATGCGTTCAGGATAATATTTTGGTTCCCGAATACGTTTAGTTTCATATAGAAATACGCCAACCATCAGATACTGCATTGATTTATGATGGTTATCCCAAAAGATGTGTCTTATTTTTAGATGTGATCAAACTTTCAGAGCAACTTGGGATTTTCGATTCTATACAGTTCTACCTCTTCAGTCGCGACCATCAAAGCTATACGAATGCGCTGAGTAAGTCAAACATCGAAACAGGATTGACAATTAATGGATGACTTTAGCAATCAAATAAGATGCATCGAGAAGCGTATAATTTTCTCCAAACTAAAGGAAAATAAAATGCGGTATTGGTTTAACAATTAAAAGATCGACTTTTGTAAGCTTCATTAAACAATTAAATCGTTTTCCTTAATGAAGGAGAGAAATATTCACCGGGTTGTGTTTACTGTTTAAACAGTATTTCTTCCGTGGAAGGTCTTGATAAACGAATGTATACCGTGAATTTGGATGCAAAATTGTATATTAAACAAGTTGACTGTTTAAAATCGATTTTCGCATTATCAAATGCCTAGACTAGGATTTATCAAGTGCTTAGCAATCCAAAAAGTATTCAATACATATAAAACCGAAGTTCAGTAATAATTAAATACAAGGAGCATGTATCGTCGTTTATTAGAGCACAATTTCGGAGAACAAGAATAGAACAAATACAAATATCCATAAACTACCTACAGATGTCTACAAATTATCTCAATAAAATATTGCACACTTGTTATAATTAAACATGACTTCTGTTTCCTTGTTCATAACAGAATGAATACGAAGGAAATTTTATAAGACTACTTCTATTAAATGGTATACAGTATGGGAATAATTACTAAAGAAATAACTTTAAAAAAATCTTTTCTACACGTCTTTTAAGTGAAACTACATCACAATATTGATATTTCAGGCATAAATACTAATTTACGTGTTTAAATCTGAAACTGCCTATTTATGTCATGAAGTTTTGCAACAGATTAAAATACTATTGACAAATTGCATAATTTCAAAGAATATAACCAGAAATGTAACCTACGGGCGCTTTCATGGTTGATTTTATACAACTGTGCCTTATTATATGAGAAGCGTTTATGGCCAAAAAACCTCAAACCTACTAAGTAATATCAGTGTTCCAGTATTTCCAGAGAAGTCAGTCTTCATTGGAAAAGGACGCGTAGCCAGTACGTCCTTCTGCTTTCGGGAGTGGTTCAGTAGTTTTGTAGTCGGTGCCTTTCATGTTAATAACCTACGACGAAATATATTTTATTTCATAATCGTAGTATTTTTTCTACTCATCGAAACATCAAGCACACAATAACTTGAGAAGGCAATAGCCCGTTGTGTTGCTCCAGTGTGACGTTTATTAATTGCCTACCTACCTTAAGAAGCCATCAAACATTAATCTGTTCCTCAAAGATTTATTTGAAAAATACATTTAACTGTTTACCACGTAATACCTAATTGCAGTTAATGTTTAGCAATAACCATTAAGTGTTGGACATTTGAGAAAAATAATTCTAAATTCAGAAGATAGGTTGATAGGTAGTTAATTAACGTCGCACTGGAACAACACAACGGGCTATTAGCGACGGTCCGGGACCAACCCCGAAGGGAAAGTTACGAGGACAACGTCTCGTAATTTTGAACTACGGTCAGATGAAGATTATATTCAGAAGAAAGATTAATAAAAAAATAATAAATCGCATTTCTAGTGAATGTTTTCGGTCCTTCATAAAGAAATGAATGCATTGAAAATTTTTGTTCGTATTATCAAAATTAAATCTTCGTTGTTTCTTCTCTTTATCAAATAATGTATTTTAGAACAATAGATTTGGATTACCCTCAACCAATTACATAATAAATTGTTATCATCAAAATGGAAGTTTCTCAAAATAAAGTTCATAACTCAAATCAATATTGTTTACTTTACACTAGCACAAACTCAGGTACCTAATACCTATTAGGATCCGATACTGATATATTTATAGCGAAAGAAATTATGCACATTTTGAGAAGGATGAAAATACAACGAACCTTCGTTAGATGTCTGAAACAGAAAAGGTCATCTTATCCACTTACATACAATAATACACAGTACAGTGAGTGAGTACAGTGAGTTAATACAGTGAGTAATATCAATCTTACTTTCCCTTACTGTAATACGGGGCCGCGGTAGCCCGGTTGGAAGAGTAACCAACAACCGGAGAGTTGCGAGTTGGAATCCAACCAAAGACTGTTGTGTATAAAGGGGGCTGGTGCTTGTTAAATCCGTATGATCTCAAATTTCCTTACGTTAGCGTGGTATGGAAGTTTGGAGAGTGGGGTGCCAGCTCAGGTGTTGCCTCGTCATCTGAACTTGGTTCAAAATTACGTGCTGTTGTCCTCGAATCTTTCTGTTTGGAATTGATCCCGGACTGTCACCAATAGCCCATTGTGTTGCTTCAGTGTGACGTTAATTAGAATATCTACCTACCTTACTGTAATATATAGAAAAGTAATTTTTGTTTCGCATAGATCATGAAGTATCTTTTTCTACGAATGAAACATTTTCTTATAGTTTATTTAGCTTTAGACTTCGAAGCAAAAAATGGTATATAGATTACATTTTTGCCGTCACTATGTGCAGTCGAAGATAAAAGCCGAACTACCCCTCCTCATACAAGCAATTTTAGCAGTAGAGAAAATTCAAAGACAGGAACTAACATCTATAAATTCAAATGTATAAAATTTGGATAAGTGGTCGTCTTCATTATCAAATTGAGCACCACCTTCATAATTTCCAATAGAAACCCCTATTTCGACACACAATTTCGAATCTATACCAAAATTTCAGATACCAAATTTCATCTCATTAGGTCTTACCGCTTCGATGTTATGATTACAGAAAGATTGGAGCTCCTAATGTTAAATCAGTTTTTTAGACTTTTATGGATATCTTCCTAAATGATATTTCTATAGCGCTGATATTTTATACCATGTTACTGTTAAACAATCCAAACAAAATCCACCTAATATTTTATTTTAAAATTAGTTTTTACTATGCAATAATAATTATTAAATTATTGTTTGAAAAAATTATGAATTGAAACCTTACTATATTTTGATGGGGATCGATTCAGAAGGACTTCTAATATGACCATGCAAAATTTCAACTCATTCCAATCGTTAGTTTTTGAGTTACATTCAATTGTCATTATTTCGAATTTAGGGGGCAACCAAAAGTTTAAAAAACGTCTGCCAAATTTCGGATAATAATTCTCGGATAGTTTGCACATGTAATTCTCCAATCTTTTTCATTTGCATAATAAATGTAATAATTCTCGGATCGCTTACACGTGCTGACAAATACGTTTGAAATAATGTTCTAATTTGAAATTCCGGTAACAATAACTACAATTAATCTCGATCTACGAATATCGATTTGATTTTCAATGTGGATATGATCCCTGAAATTCACAGCTACTTTAACATTAAATATCTCCGGATATAAAGATAGTAGAGTCATGAAATTTCATATTTAGTCTAATTTAACGATGTCGAATCTCATTAAGGTATCAAAACAGGGTATTTCCATTGGAAATTTTGTTGTTTGTGCAAAATTTGATATGAAGACGACTCCTAATTCAATTTCTTTGCATTTGAATTTGTAGAGGACGGTATTCCCTATTGAACGATATCTTTGAATTTGCTCTACTATGAATAGTGCTCGAAATAAAGGGGTGGTTCGGGTTTTTCCACGACTGTACGATACTAACAGCTTTGTGTCCGACTTCTATGATATAAATGGAACTTTGAAATTACACATTGTATAATTTAGAAATCGAGTTTCATGCAAGAACTCTTCGTTCAACAAATGAAGAATCGTCAAATTAATGTTTTCTTTTTCCTTTTGTAACTTCTCTCACAGAATTGCTCCCCAATTAAAAATAATTCACCTACAAAAAATTCTTCATAATCCATGTTACATTTTCCTAATACATCAAAATAAATGTTATGAAGATTGATGAAGGAATTCATGGATCAATAAAAAATTGCTTCTCAGGTGGGCGAAATAAATAATCTTGATTGTGTAAATTGCTTAAAAGGAAGCACGTCATATATACAGAATAAAATATTTTCCCAGAGAAATATTTTGAGTAGTAAATAGAATTATAAGTTTATTTTTAACTAAAAGGCTGTTTATTTTTCCGATTCGTATTAGAAATTTCTATGCTTTAGAGATTTCCAAATCAATATTCCGTAGAATTTTTATTTTCCGTCTTTTCACTCAGTGGAAAAGAAAGCCTTTCCATCCTGTTTTGTGTTTGCCAAGCATATTCCATCACTATTCGCAGTTTCCAATGAGTTCGTGAATCTATTCTGGGTTCCATTCAATGACAAGAATCTTAAAGATTTATTTTGTATGAAAGAGAGCAAAGATTTTACGCACAGTTTAGTTTCCAATAAGCATTTTTCGAAGAACATGTTTGCCATTTTCCGTATTGTAAAACAATTAATTGTGAACCTTGTGAATTTATCTCAAAAGAGTGTTGAAATAACGAAAATGTGTTTAAATTAATGATACGTGTTATATTGATACTCCCATGCTTTATTGGGGAAATTATGTAATTACCTATATGAATTTTTAAATGAATGTGCCTCCATTCACTTCTGCACAAACTCATGTACTTGGAGAAAAGGCGACTTCTTCAGTGGATTCCCTCACATGGGACATTGAAGGAAATGAAGCTTCAGATCAATTGGCAAAGGAAGCCAGAAAATTAAATGCTGAACAAACCCCAACAACTCTTACTGATGCTAAAGCTTTGGTAAAATTCAAACTCCTATCACAAAAAAATAAAATGAAACACCAAATTTGTGAAATTAACACCGATAGAAAAACCACCATCACAATATCCAGACTGAGAACAGGACATTTTAAACGCATGGAAATTAACTGTGATGGCACCAGAACGTATAGACATTGTAACAACTGTATGGGCGTTGAACACACACCTCATCATATGTTCACCTGCCCTGTAATAATAGTAACTGCTCTTCAAACCATCGATTACCATCTGAGGAACAGCTTTACAGTCAGAAAATAATCGACATCGCCAAAGCTGTGAAAAATGCACCAGGCGACATCTGACTCAGAAATGGACACGACAACAACAAAAGAATGTGCCCTAGTTGTACTTCATCTCAATCAAATAAAACAAAATATCACCCCACCATAAAACAAAATCTTACCATTAAAAATTGTGGAAATACTTGACGCATTCTAAATGTTTCTCGGAGGAAATAATCATTTAATGTTAAGATTAGAAGTTAAGAGTGGTATCTTTATTTCTAAAAAGGTTGTTTCTAATTTCACGTTTATCTTTTTGTTAAGTAGAGCTCTGTAAGTTATTAAATTTACCGTGTATAGAGAGAAGCTGAATGATAAAATCTTCAAATAGAAGTTGAGCTCTCAAAAACTCAGAGTATTTCAACCCCCAAAGAGTCACACTCTACATGGAAACATAACGTTTGACTTACAAGTGAACCTTAATTCATATGAATATAGCCTCACTGTCAATAAATGTTGGAAATGTCCTCCTCTATCACCAAATACACTCGAACGCGAAACTCCATGTCATCGGAAGCCCTTAGCTGAATGTCCTCATTAATAGTTCGTATTTCTTCACTAATTTTGCTTTCTGAGCCTCTGAAAGAGCGAAGCTCATTGTTTTGACCCTTGAAGGGATTTCAGCGAGATAGCTCGAGGTATAAGGTCCAGATTTGACCAATTTTGCTAATGAAGAGATATCTCGTCATCAAGGCATTTGAGTTTTTGATGATGACGGGATCAAGATACCTAGTCAGTTATGCTAATGACGAGATACCTTGTTGAGACAACCACCAGGAGGGTTAAGCTCTATTTCAGAAAGCAAATAAGAAAAATTCGGGATGAATCAAATCGGGTGATCGAGCTGGTTACAGTCCTTTGAAGACAACTCGGCCACTGAAGACAGAAGAAATTTATCTCATGCTCACACGGAACATGTGGCATGTCGTTCCACCTTGTTGAAATAACACCATTGCCTTCAGGTAATAGGAACCACAATCAAGGTTCCTTGAGGTTCAAGATCACTTTAAAACGAAACATCATGTTTCTATGTAGTGGGAAGAAAAACATAGTTGTTTCCCTAGGGGAACCTTGTGAAACACCATGTATTTATTCTGACGTGTTGCTTTTGCAGAACTTGGTTTGGTTTGATTTGCATAGGCTCAAGAGGAATATAAATATTTCAGATTCATAGTTGAAACTTGTGTGAGCATGAGGAGATTTCAAGCTCAATTCCACTTGCACATAATATTTTCTCTTTTCTATGCCAGTAAAAAATCTTTCATTATGTGTGTGCATTACTTGAACACAATTTATTATACGTTAAGCATCAATTAAACACACATGTCATAATGCATGTGTTCTCAAAAAAGATCTAACAAAAGTTTGGAGATACATTAAAAATTACGCCCAACGAACCTTATAAAATTTAGTGAATGTATGAAAGAGAGTGGTGCAACATTTGTTTTGTAAAATCTACTATCCTGTTATGTTCCATTTGTTCTAATCGTGAGAGAAATTGAATATATATACGCCCATTTAGACAATTCTTAAGAACATGATACTCTGGGGCTAGTCTATATAAATAAGAATGGAGTGTTTGTACATTGAATATTTTCGATCCATTTCAAGGTTTTCTATCCGTTTTGGACCCTTCTTATGCAAAATCCGTCTCTTGCGCGTTTGGTGTCTGTCTGTCTGTATGTGTGTGTGTGTGTGCCCGTGCTACGTCCAAACGGTTGAATATATTTTCATGAAACTCTGCATACTGTGAGTTCTTACATTCATTTAGTGACTGAACTTGGTTGCGTAAGTCTGTCTGTCCGTCTTCCCGTTATATGTTCGTTTTGCGTCTGTGTTTCCACAAGTATCACATAAGATTTGTTCAACTTATTTTAATTTAATGTTTTATATTTGATACATCACATTTTAGTTTAGTAAATGAATTATTTGAAATTTCTTTGCTTACATATTTCGGCAAGTTTCAACTATACTTAAATTAACCCTAATTCGATAGTTTGGGAGTAGCTGGGAGGTATTGAGCATTGCAATTCTTGGATTGTTTACGAGTGCTGCTGAAATATCAATTATTTTCCAAAACTATTTTTACGGAATTTAAATTCTAATAGTTTATTTATTTCGAGCATTATTTATTTCGTTTAGTTTATTTATTTCGAGCCTAGAGTGTCAATGTTACCCCGAATGCATAGAATAGTTCAGAGTATGCATATAAATGACTTGTATGTCATTTAAAAACAAATTTTGATTCCCAAAATTATCATACAATGATTAAAAATGTTTTTAAAACTAATTGAACCATTATTTACCTTCATTACAGTTATTGAACGAAAAACATCCAATTCAAAATCCAGAAATACATCTTAAAACAGATTTTAAAAAAGCTTCGAACGAAAAGTAATGAATGTATCTGTTTTTTCACTGCAAAATAGATTCTTGGAATATAACGGAACAAATTTTAAAAAGCAAACGATTAAAAAATACCAAGGTTGCCATATTAGCTACCGGTCCTATTTTAAAACATTTTGTTCTGCATAGTTTTATTCTCTTTATCGTCTGTCAAAAATATTCAGAATTTTTTTTTAATTTCGTAAAGAAAAAATAAGGCTCGAAATAAACTATTAAAATTTAAATTCTGTAAAAATAGTTTTGGAAAATAATTTATATTTCATCAGCACTGGTAAAACAATCCAAGTAACTGCAATGCTCAATACCTCCCAGCTACTCCAAAACTACCAAATTAGGGTTGATTTAAGTATAGTTACTCAGATGTTTTAACTTGAAACTTGCCTAAATATGCAAGCAGAGAAATTTTAAATAATTTATTCACTGAACTAAATTGTGATGTATCAAATATAAAACATTAAATTAAAATATATTAAACAAATCTTATCTGATACTTCTACAAACACACAGACACAAAATCAAACATAGAACGGGAAGACGGACAGACAGACTTACTCAACCAAGTTCAGTCACTAAATGAATGTAAGAAGTGTGAATGTATGCAAAATTTCATGAAAATGTATTCAACCGTTTGAACGTAGCACGGGCACACACATACAGACAGACAGACAGATGGATAGACAGACACCAAACGCGCAAGAGACGGATTTTGCATCAGAATGGTCCAAAACGGATAGAAAACTTGAAATGGGTCGAAAATATTCAACGTACAAACAAACACTATTCTTATTTATATAGATGAAATCAAAGAAGTTATTGTCACTCCCCCGTCATAAATTCGCCAGAAACGTTTAAGAATGTCAGAAAGTGTTAAAATCTATTAAATGCAGCTAGTGACTGTTGGAGCTATATTTAATCTTCTAATAGCTGCAAACTATTCCCCTGAAATTAGTGAAAGACCAATGAACAGATGTATGGACGAAATCTTTTGAAGTGATAGAACTTCATATGTTATGAGAAACAGCCTTGTTAGCTTAAAGGACTATATTTACAAGCCACTGAAACGTAATCCAATATTATTTGCCTTTACACATAGTTAGGATGAATGCTAATAGAATTATGCTTAATTAAAATGCCCGAAAATCTCACATTGGATTCAATTAAGAATTAGAATTTTCAGCCTGCCATCAACAACTGAATTAATGCCTTCTTTGAAAAAAGTTGCAGATATGATTGGGTTTTTCCTCAAAATAGTTTTAAATTTTTTTCTAAATTCTTTTTTGACTTTGGTGAAATTATATTTCATTTGTAGCAAACAATGGTATATTTAGTTATGTAAAATATACTATAAAATTTAACGGAAATGCTATCACTATATTTATGCAACAAATTCCGGATCATCTAAATCAATTTTATTTTAAATCAAAACAACTTTGTTATTTCGGAAGTACTTCCCATCATAGAAACTTTGAGTAATTCTAGAAAAAATCCTTTAACTCTCTCTCAATATTTCTTTGTAGAAAGTTTTGATACTATCTGGTGAATGTTCTAAACTAAATTTTTGAATTGTTGATATTCGTTTTATTTGTGTAGTATCTTGTTCGAAGTGTCAATTTTATAACATCTACGGTAAGTTTCAATAACTTAAAACAGTTTCTTGCTTGTTTAAATCATCTTCAAACCTCACATTTAAAGACAGCAAATGTTATTTTTTCCTTTGGAAAGTCTTTCATTTTATGCTACTGGTAAGCCATGCCTTCATATAGTGTTTAAACCACCATTCTTTCAACTACAAAATTTGTTTGCTCTGAAGTTTTACAATAGAATATTTATTCAGCGAATTCCTTGTTATTCATCTGGCCCATATACGTGATCATATTTCTTGATTTTTTTTCTCCAGTTCAGCAAAATTCCTATTATTTGGTATATGAGGAAAATCTGGTACATTTTGTCAAATCTTTCAGTGTGGTAAAGCTGTTAGAAATCTAAAAAAGGCGCTGTATATTTTTCCAAACAGCCATCCGATGATGATTATGCTCCAAAAACGAAACATTAAGTTTTCGTTGCACACTATTGATTCCTTGTTTGAATAGCTCAGGTGTTGACCTCGTCATCTGACAGTAGTTGAAATGACGAGATGTTGTCCTCGGATCTTTCTCATGGGGATTGATCCCGGACCGTTGTCTATAATCTATTGTGTCGCTACAGTGCGACGTAAATTCAACTACCTAACCTAGCATGAATAAATACAAAGCCTAATCAAATATATCCTACTGTTGACCAGAAAAAAATTAAAATTACTTGTATATTGAGTTCGAACTTAATCCCCTTCAAAATAACTTCTTTCCGAGTTCACACATTTTTCCCAGTCTACAGAAAGCAATTTTATGTCACTTTTGTTATCTCCATTAGTCTTGATTGTTTGGGTGCTTCAAAATTTTGCCCTTTTAGTGTAATCATCGATATAGTTTTTGGTTCAACATAGAACTGCCTGGGAAGTAAAACGACAATCGCCGAGTCTGCGTATAGCTGTTTTTTACTAAATAATTCAGAATGAGATGCAATGTTTGTGTAGAACTCTAGCGAGTGATCTCCCAATCACTTCTCTTTGAGGTGTTGGCTTCTGTCATCTAACATCCTCTCCTAGTCGATGAATAACAATCAGAAATTGTCCTCGTTGTCCCTTTTGATGATATTTGTAATGAATTTAGCCTGGTTCCAAAACCTATTAACAAAAAATATTAATTTCGGTGTCTTATTTGGTGGTGAAGACCATAACGTTTTCTACAGAGATGACTGTGCTTGTATTTCAGGGTAAACCGTACACCGAGGACTCATTTTCCATCTGATACTTTCATTTCAGCATGTCTTGTGCTATATCATTTTACCTGGAATCGGACGAATGAAAGCTGCATGATGTAGGAAAACATCGTACATGAGCAGTATGGTGCATATGCCGAAGTCCTGACTCATTGCTGCAGAGAAATGCTAATACAAAATAAGGTCTGGTACTTTTTGATCATCTCGTAAGTCAACAGCTCAAAATTTTCTTTGCATGACTACGAAAATGAAAGCATTTTTAACGTTACATTCAATGACATTTTTTTTTTAATTTTGGCACAACCCGGGTATAGTTACTTTCAAAGATCCCAAAACCACAATAATCCGATTTTCTTGAAAAATGTGACTTATGATGCTTTCAAAATGATTTTCCATTCAAATGTATTTTCGTGTCCGTAGCTTACACTTTCAGCCTTTGTAGCACATAAATTTTTTTTTCAGCTGGTTATCTCCATAGACGTGAAATTAGTAGACTGAGCATTGCTATTGAGAGGAACTTCAAAAAGCGTGACCAACATGTCGACTAGCAGTCACATGTTGGTCACGCTCTGTTTGGCCGATTCACTTCTTTCGCCGGTTTCGTAAATTATCTCCACGTTTGGTGATATGATATCGTATGACAGGGTAGGTGTGTGAGAGAATTTCTATAGAGGGGCGATAAAAGTGTTGAAATCGACAGTCTACTACTATCAGATTATACTACTATTTTGAACAATCAATGGACCAATCAGATAATGAATCAATGGATGGGCGTCTTCTCTCCTGTGGACCAATCGGATGATGAATGTTAGGTGCCACCCTGCAAACCAAGTAGTCTAAGGGTCACGTTACTATTAGTTTTGATCACACGGTCCTGGGCACATAAAAAGATTACCATTGTTCACTCTACTTTTATACTTCCTGTATGGTTATTTCCTTTTCTCACGCCTTCCTTAAGTACCTTCATGTTTGTGTGTGGCATACTGTTATTTGTATAAGCATAAGCATTTGTATATAGAATAACGTAAAACCGTAGCATGTTCATTAAATCTCTAATAAAGTAACTAAATAAATACTATTTAACTTCTAATACACGAACTGTTTCGATACTGTTTTTGGCTATACTGTTTTTTGCTGAGCTGGTAAAATTCTAAAATATGTTTCAAATATATTTATACATCTTTACCATATTTTCCTCCTTTGTAGATGGAATATCTTTCAAAAAGTAGCAGAGAGGACAATAAAGTATATTTATTATCCCAATCAATCTCATAAGCCAAGAAAATCCCATTAATTTCACTAAGTATCCGCCAAGGAGAGGACCTATGAAGAAATGCAGACAGGAAATAAGTTCGTTAAGGGATGAACATTAGCATATATAAATACTCATACTTCATATTACATTACTCTACAAAAAAAATATTTTATATGTTTCAAAGAACTGGACATTTAGAAAAAGAGAGAATGAAAAGGAATGAAGGCTCTAGATGCATTTTATAATCATTTTAGATTATTAAAATTGTATATTTATTCAAAAAAGTATTATAACAGATTTATTTGCCCTTTGAAGGAGATTTTGAATTTGATTTGTTTTTATTAGAGAGAGAGAGAGGTATGAAGGAATCGTAAACAAGTACATGTAAAATTAACGTTTTTCTAAGATTACCACCTCTATGGCCTACCCATTCTTCTCGACATTCCCATGTAACGTTGACTCTCCTGCTCATTGGACACACATGGTTTAACCATAGGCATCATTTCTTAGGAGAGAGTGCCCCTGTGTGTGAAGTTCCTTTTGCCATTCAGCATATTTAACCGATTGTCCCGTTTTTAACCGGCCCACGGTAGCCCAGTTGGAACATTAATGGATTAGCAATCGGAGGGTTGCGAGTTCGAATCCAACCAAAGACAGTCGTGTTCGCTGGGGCTGGTGCTCATTAAATCTGGCGTGGTCTCAAATGGGCTTATGATGGTGTGGTGTGGAAGTTTGGAGAGTGGGGTGCTAGCTCAGGTGTTGACTTCGTCATCTAATCGTGGTTCAAAAATACGAGGTGTTATCCTCGAATCTTTTCCTGCGGGATTGATCCCGGACCGTCGCCAATAGCCCATTGTGTTGCTCCAATGCGACATTAACTACCTTCCTACTACCCGTTTTTAATCATCATCGGTAACAATTCAATTTTACAATTCTATTTCATGTTTACTAACCTTTTTTCAATATCTATTTTTAAATTATTTTGGTAGAGTCTTATTACCCACTATTTTTTCAATGTTTTTATGTTTACTTTGGTTTTATTTATTTTTGGCGTTTGGCACACCTTGTCCATTTTTGGACCTTGCGCCATAAAACCCAAACATCCAGTCCAAATCAATCTAAGACTACACTTCTTTAACCTACATTGAATGCCTTTCTATATTAATAATTCAATAAATATTGAAAAATCTGTATG
The DNA here is from genome assembly GCA_933210815.1 of Meta bourneti. Classification (NCBI taxonomy): domain Eukaryota; kingdom Metazoa; phylum Arthropoda; class Arachnida; order Araneae; family Tetragnathidae; genus Meta; species Meta bourneti. Next base: position 29,452,340 of record OW119934.1, read on the forward strand.
TATATGTTTAATATAAATTTGAGATATATAGAAGAGTTGTCTATATTCATCTAAATTCAACTAATATTTCTGAAAGATTAGATAAAAAAGAATATTATTTGTGATGAATGTGATTATTTGTGAAGCTTTAGCATAGCTGTGCTTCATTCTAAATGACCATTCCTTGGCAACGCACTTCTTTCAAAAAACAATTTCACTTAAGGTATCTGACTACGTTCGGAGTCCTTTTTTTACTGTTCAAATTATACTATTTTCTTTTTAAGGTAAAACAACTGAAAAAAAAACACATTATGAAACAAAAATTACTATAATATATGCAAAAATTGGAAAATTTAGAAAAATAAATTAGAACGTAACGAAAAACATTAGAACTGAAAAACTTATGATTACATTTGCCTAAAATATTGCATAAAGTCTCCTAAATATATAAACTATGATCTGAACTAAAAGATATACAATATCCCTTTCCACTCATGAGATATTGGGAATAATGTAGAAGAAAACATGAATTTTTGAAATTTTTCTCCTTATACCACAACACTTTATATCCTAGTTCAAGCCCTCCATATATATATATATATATATATATATATATATATATATATATATATATGGATATATATATATATATATATATATATATATGGATATATATATATATATATATATATATGTATATATATATAGATATAGATATAGATATAGATATAGATATATTGGAGAGTCTAAATTGTTTTTACAAAATAAGAGGGGTGATAGTACCCAACCAGACGAGCAATAATTGACATGGAACTTAGGGTCGCATTCCACTCTGAGAGGCAGAAAAGAGTAAAGTCGAAACGCGTCGAGCATGAACAAGTCATCGAATCTGACGTCGTTTTGTACCTGCCTACGTAGCATATCTCCTAAGCAAGATAGCCTGGTCGGTAGCGCACTGGCGTCCAGTCCAGAGGTTCCAGGTTCGAATCTCGGTGTAGGCATGGTGTTCGTAGTGGTTCGGAATCCCCTTTAAGCAGTACCGTCTAATAGACCTCGTGTGTTGACATGACCGTAGTACGACAAAACAAACCAAACGGACGTGGCGGACCTGTGGCTTGGCCTCCTCGCTCACCGGACCTCAACCCACTGGACTTTTTTTTCGGGGGCACATGAAATCTTTAGTGTACCAGACGCCTGTGGTCTCGGCTGAAGATCTCGTAGCGAGAATCGGTGTTGCCGCAGACAAAATTAACACAATACCAGGAATCTTCGAGAGGGTGCGCCCATTATTCCTTCGCCGGTGTGAACTGTGCAACTACACGCGTGGCCGCCACTTTGAGCACTTTCTGTGAGTTTTCTCTGGTCATTAAATCAGATTGTGCAACTTTTGGTATCGTTCATTCGCTTTCCCAGCACTGTTGTAAGTTCATGTTGAAATTCTAATTTTACTCTTTTCTGCCTCTCAGAATGGAATGCGACCCTATGTTCCATGGTAATTATTGCTCGTCTGGATGGGTACTATCACCCCTCTTATTTTGTAAAAACAATTTAGACTCACCCTGTATATATATGTATCCGCTTGTATTTCACCGTGCAGATAACTAAACAAGGTGTGTGGATTATTCAAATAAACACGGCATTTTACTTTTCATTTACTATTTTAAATTATTTTAATTACCAATAGCATATGCCAGACACACTGCACCCTGGGCAATTGCATATACACTTCCATATAAAGCGATGTATCTTGAATCCACCAAGTAAGCAAGTAAAGGCATCAAAGATGCATCGACAACACCTGAAGAATATTTATAGAAAAATAACTTAAAAGCAATGTAAGAAGAAAACACACTATACAGCTGGTTCAAATGACTGTATTAAGCATGAGAACAGAAAGACAATAATTAAGAAACAATCTATACAAATATGGCTGAAAGTTTTATGAAAGAAATAAAGCATCTTAAACAAATTCCAGGAGTTTAATAATTTTAATGGGATAGGATAATCTTAATAAAAGCAAGCCAGATAGGAACTAAAAATATTTCATTTGTTTAAGGTGTACTTATACACTAAAAGATTTTTTAATTTTGACTTTAAAAATCCAGTATTTTTTGCAATAGGTCATTGGTTTATGTTTAAAACCATTTCAGTGTGAAAATAATAAGATTAAGCTAATCATTAATTATCTAATTTAGATATAATTAACTAATTAGCATGTTTTTTGAAGTGATATCCCAAATTCTAATTTGTTCAGAAAGATAATTTCTGTTGGAAATTATCCTAACATTATTCTTTATCCTCCAATCAAGTTGCTAGAGGCAATAGATTTTTTACAATTTTTTTCACCAAGGAAGCATAAAAAGCAAGTTTTTTTCAGGAATTCTAAAGTTTAAAATGAATAAAAATTCATTTCTTAATTAATATCTCTGATTGAAAGTCAAAACATTCACTGTGTGTGTTATATTGATTATAATGATACTAAATAATTATAATAGATAAATTCGATCTTCAGTTATCACCATTTGAACAAAGCATTGCAAAAACACAGTTCTTCAAAAATTGAATTTAAAGTTTTGGAAACATGTTGCACATCTTGATTGTACCTAACGAAATAACCTTTGTAACTAGAAAAATATTCCGAATATTTACGAGATCTTGGTATCGTTTGAAAGCTAAGGAGTTGGAAAATATTTTGAAGCAATAAAAAAATCGGGTATTTTGGTCGATTCTCTTAATTTCTAGTAATATACTAGAAATCAAGTTACACTGAATACAACATAATACACTGTATAAAATGCACTGCATAAGATACATTGTATAAAATATGCCTGTGCATATAGGGACTGATTTAAGTTTGTGAATAATCAAAATGCATAATTCTATTGTTCTGTTTGCGTTACCTCTTTGTAACTTCTGAATTACTCTTTATTCAGAAGTTGTACGAGTATATCAAAGTAGGAATTCTTGATGAAAGCTATTAAGCCTCGTAAATGATTTGCTATTCTAATATACAGAAATTGTTCAAAGTTATTTACATTTCCTCAACTTGCTTTTCAAAAAGAATCGAATTACCCAATTATTCGAAGCAGCATAGGTGTTTAAAGAATTTTCATTATACTTGTTAATGTTCTTCGAGAATTCTTAACAATTTTAAAGATTTGTTCATAATCTTTCTAATGAAGATAGGAAATGCAACACATGGAACCTCAAAAATAAGCAAGGTTAGGAAACTTCCACAAGCCATTTTAGACGTTTGCCTTCTACTGGCGTTCAAAAACTGTGAACTATGTGGATCTATCCATATTTTTTAAAGTTAAGAGCTTGCAGTAGGATGGGATACATTTGATCATTGGCAGATTCCATGCTCATCTGTAGATATCTAGATGAGCGTTCCTTAAATGTCAAACATCATGTATTTTACTAAATAGTTAAAATTAAATGTATGGATCTTTAAGGAGAGAACCTACTCAATAGTACGAAATACGTATGTTAAAATAGTCTTGTTCTGTGCCATCAAAGGCTCAATCTATTTTATCATTGGTATCATTCAGTATAATTTAAAGAGAGAAACTTTCAAAATCACCAATAAAGTTCGATTTGGAGTGAATTTTCAAGTCACCAAAAGTCAATTTTTTAATTTTAATGTTAAAAATTAATCATTTCTGAGTATAGTAAAGCATTATAAAAAAATATAGTATATAAGTATAGTACGTCAACAAAAACGCGTTTTTCTTCGATTGAGATTTTTTGACATTCTTGATTACAAAATGTTCCCTGTAAATCAGGTTTAATTGATTTCCTTGAAATTTTTTTGAATAATCCTTGCAATCTGTTGTATATATCTAAGTTCAAATTATAAATTCATCGTGCTTTCAAATTTGGAAAGTTTGGTTTAAAATGTTGCTTAACATATGCTTTTTTGCAATATTTTAGGTGTTTGAGAGCATTTTTTGGTTTACAATTAAATGATACACTTACCGAATGGGAGTTAAGTTGATTTATATGTATGCAAACTGTCATATGAATTAAAATTTTGACGATACATGCAAAATTATTGCGCATGGGACCTATCAATTTTTAATTTCTAAAAAATTTTGACCGCATTTTATGTACTAACTTTCGCACAACTTAATATTTTTAGACCAAACACATAGAATTTTTAGTAGAAAAGAATCTGCAATTTGTTTTTTAAAGTTCTCTGTCACCGTAACGATACCTATAAAAGTTTTCGGACTTAATGAAAAATCATTTCTGAGTATTTTGACATAAACAAGATATTAAAGAATTTAATAAACACAGAACACTTCGGGGAAAATTAACCCTCCCAGTGGTTTCGACAAGATATCTCAACCATCAACATCTGATCAATTTTGCTAATGGCGAAATATATCGTCATCAAGATATTGGCGATTTTTTTTATGATGATGAGATTAAGATCTGGTCAGTTTTCTTCTCATGACGGGATATCTCGTCCATCAAGATCTGCTAACGGGTGGGCTAATGACGAGATACCTCGTTGAGACAATCACCGGGAGGGTTAATAGGCCCAGTATTCATTACAGTCTAATTCTTTATTAGAACGACTGAAAGAGTATGACAGCCATAACGATACTTTTATTAGAATAATTCCTTGACATCTTATTGCACTATAGAAAATACTATTTTGATTATAAGCATAATAAGCAATAAATAATAAGCAATAATAAAACAATAAGCAATAATAAAACAATAAGCAATAAATTAAATCTTAAAAATATGTATTCCTTCAAAAGTTAAAAGTTAGACCTTTGAAACAAGACTATTCATTTTAAACTGCCGGCTTCATTTGAGCGCTATATTTCTCAAAACACTCCGAATTTATCACAGAAACTGTCAAGTGTTTTATTTTGTTGGATGTTTTCCGACTCACACATGTGTGCTTTCTGAATTTAATTATCTCCAACTTCATACCAGTACTCTTTTCTATAAAATAACTTACTTATTAACCTATGGTCTAATAATCTTCGTTAACAAGAGTTTCTCGTCTAGTGCGTCAAAATAGATGTCTCTTCAGGGCGAAGTCAGAGGCATCCGAATGAAATTCTACATAAGTGCATTTCAATGGAAGAAAGCGGCCTTTTTTTCATCTTCGGCGAGTGACCTTTACTAAGCTTTCTGTACCAAATGGTCGAGAGCGTGTTTGAAAGGGGGAAATCGAACGCTTAATGCCTGCTGACGACCTTCAAACCAAGTGAAATATAAATTTCCCTTGTGTCATTCCGTAATTGAAAATTGATTGCTGTCGACCCCTGTCTGTCCATCAGGATACGTGGAAGGAATGAAGTGCTGACGGTGAGGAATTTTTCACTTAAAAACTCCTCTAATTTTTTTCCGGAATATATTTAAGCGGTCATAGCTGAGCTTGAATAGAATGGGATTGCTCTCAATACATTCAACCGAGGCTGCCAAATAAACCAAGGTGATATAAAAAAAGTGTTTTATCTGGATAGTGACCTACATTGTTAATGGTAAATGCAATTATTTCCGACACGTGAGGTTATATATATCCCAAATGATGGTTCCCAATTTTTTTTAAATAGTTAATGTTACTCGGTATATTTATGTATGAACTAACGTCTTTCCTGTTATCCTCTCTAATCTTTTAGGAATAATAAAACCGATATTTTTAGTTTTTTAATAAATTTTAGTGCTGATATATACTATCAAATGTAGTCATACTCTATTTTTGTCTTGTAGATTGTGCAAATCAAGCATCACATGTAGGTAGAGAGTAGTCAAAAATAAATTCCTAGATCGAATGTAAACATGAGACAGTATTTTCTGTTTAAATTTTGCTAGGTGACGATATATTCCTGATACACTTGAAAAGAAAATTGTTCCCCGCAACGATTCCCCGTACTCCTTGCCTTTGCTATAGCCATTAAACATTCATAGATGACCCTTCGATTTCTAGAGTTGCGGTAGAAATACTATTAACATTGTCTTGTTATGAAACAAAATTGGATATTTTAAAAGTATACTTATAAAGTGCCCATTTTTTCTGGATAAGATTTCAATTAAAAACATTTTCTCTACCCAAGGGCTTAAGGTTCGTTCGAGGGTAGATCGGGATGGGGAACTATTGGAACCGTATGTTATAAATTGCTAAAATTGCTGTCACGTTTTCACATCTCTACAGTATAAACCTGCCAGTCATGAAAGCTAAATTAATTACGTATCTGCAAGAAAGTAATAGTTTAAACATCAAGAAATATTTTAGAAATTGATTTTGTCAAAGAAATAACATTATAAAATTAAAAATATTTAAAACTTAAATACCTGGAAAGAAAATAACTGACTATAAATATAATTAATGAAAGCTGTTGCACAAAAAATAACTAATGAGAAATAAGATTGTTTTATTTTAGACAACTTTACTTATTTTTCTTTGAAAATTTTGATAGCACAAATCCGTATACAAAGGATAGCACAAATCCGTATAAAATAGGAGGATAGTGTCACAAAATCCCTTGGTCAAGTTTTGAACCCACTGCAAAATGTGACCATTAGTTTCTCTTTTTCTGCAGTCATAGTACTCGTACGTTTCCAGCAAAAAGATTTTTCGGGTGAAATTTGTTGAAAAGTGATAATGCTTTAAAAAGTCAAGGATGGTACTAAAAGTGAAAAAAATTATACAAAACAACTGTTCGCGCCTTGCGTATCTGTGTAACAGTTGCTGGCGCTACTCCTTAATTGGCGTAATTTTCAAGTACTTGGCGAGTGCCAAGAACATTGCCAACTTCTCAGTTTATGCCTGATCTCTTTACACGATAAGACGATATCGCCAGAGTTCCGTTCCAGGAACCATTCTTTGTGTACTTAGGATAGTACAACTCTTTTGTGTACTTAGGATAGTACAACTCTTTTGTGTACTTAGGATAGTACAGCAATCAATGTAAATAAACGTAATTACAGTACAGTAAAGTTTTTTGTGTGAACCCAACAACAAATCTTGAAAATTCGAACATTTTCACTAATAATGCTGTAGCATACTTTATCCTATTCAAAGCTACTATTTCATTCTGATATGAAAACATTAGTTTGAGAAAACAGGGTTTACAAATTTTTAGAACGATTTTTATATAAAAAATTAATAGCATAAAGTTTTTCCATTATATTTGGAAATGAAGCTTAATCACAATTATCTGTATTCTGTAAATACAACGAGGTTTGAAAATCAGGCAATTATCTTTCTCAAAAGCTAAAGAAATATTAACGTTGAAAGAAAATTTCGTTTTGCATTGATTTTATTTGCATTAGCCACTAGAACAGTAGTTGAAAATCTAAAAATGGTGAGCGTATATCATTTACAATATCAAAAGTGAGATTCCTGGTCTTAAAAATTCATCGGTTCAAATAAAAATTCCAATGCTTTTGAATAGCTCTGAATAGCTAGTAAAAGTAATGAACGATTCAAAATTTTAAGACCATAAACCAAACTAGTAGTCTAGGCATACGGCTAAACACAAAATATGATGTAGAATTAGTCATGCAAATCGTTTATCTTGAGGAAAGCGTAAATACACTGCTGGCCACCGTAAATGCAACACCCTGAAGGAAGCATGCAAATAATATGAAATTTACAACATGCATTAGCGGAGGTGAGATATGCAAATGATTAGAATTTCAGCGCAGACGCACATCACGCGCGCCTGTGGCGCCACTTCAAAGCGCTATTTAAGGCTTGGAGATTTCGACGATTTCAAGTACGGCAATTGTGTTTTTCTTGTGGTTTTTTCAAAAAAAAACGATCAATTATGCCTCGTAGAAAACAGCGATCATCTTTTGATCAAGTATCCGAGTTCGACACAGGAAGGATAGTGGCCTACCGAGATTGTGGATTATCTTTCAGGGAAATCGGTAGTCGTGTTGGACGAAACCAAACAACTGTAATGCGGATATGTGATCGTTGGATGCAGGAGGGTACGACGGAACGACGTGTTCGATCGCATCCACCTCAGTGCACCACTTCACGTGATGACAGGCATATTGTGCGTATGGCAGTGACGGATCGCTCAGCCACATCACGAACCATAGCACAGCGCATTCAGTCTGTACCGCATCATCCAGTGTCTGCGCGTACCATTCGACGCCGTTTACAGCAGAGTGGTCTGTCCGCAAGACGTCCATTGCTTCGTCTACCCTTGACGCAGAACCACAGACGTTTCCGCCGCCAATGGTGCGATGAAAGAAGGATGTGGACGGCAGAATGGAATGAAATTGTCTTTACTGACGAGTCACGCTTCTGTCTGCAACACCACGATGGTCGGATTCGAGTCTGGAGACACCGTGGAGAGAGGATGCTGAACAGCTGCGTTATGCACCGCCACACTGGTCCTGCACCGGGTATTATGGTATGGGGCGGTATTGGATATCACTCTCGCACTCCTCAAGTACGCATTGCCGGTACTTTAAACAGCCAGCGCTACATCTCCGAGGTGTTGGAGCCAGTTGTCCTTCCTTACCTTCAGGGCTTGCCCACAGCCATATTTCAACAGGATAATGCGCGACCACACGTGGCACGCATTGTCCAAGGGTTCTTCGTCAATCGCCAGATTGAATTGCTTCCCTGGCCAGCTCGCTCTCCGGATCTTTCGCCGATAGAAAACATGTGGTCCATGGTTGCTCAACGATTGACCCAGAATACATCCCCAGCTGCCACACCAGATCAACTTTGGCAACGTGTGGAAGCTGCTTGGTCTGCTGTACCCCAAGAACACATCCAAAGTCTCTTTGAATCAATGCCGAGGCGTGTGGCAGCGGTGATCTCCAACAATGGTGGCTACTCTGGCTACTGATTTTGGCAGGAACCACACTTCACAGAAGTCTATAAATTTAATCATTTGATACTTGGTCAACATGTTATCTACAAAATAAATTTTGTTGTGATATCTCTTGTCTTTCTTGGTGTTGCAATTTGGGTGGCCAGCAGTGTATATTGCGACTGCTGATGAAAGTTGGATCGACTTAAAAAATGTAACACAAATAACTACTACAAAAGGGAATAAACTTACAAGTTTGGTTTTGAAAATTCGAAGGAACAGTTTCATTTAGAATCTTATAACTATTTTCTCATGTGAGGGGCAATTAAAACTTATAAAAGTTTAGATGATTTCAGACTAATTCTTCATATTACCAAATTAATGTTTTGATATCTCTATTTCGGGAAAGAAGACAAATCTCCTATTGCACAAAGCAATCCAAGAGCCAGCAGTCTAAATCCAAATATATTCCTAAATATCCTGAAAACTGATTTAAGAAACAGGTATTAGACCTCCTGTGTTCGTATTCCTTCAGTCTCCTGACGTGTCCCCAATGGACATAAAGTGTGTTTGAATTTTTAGAGTACTTTCTGAAAGCAGATCTAGAACAATGGTTGAGATGTGGGAAGAGCTGTAGGAATAAAATAAGGTATCATTCTATTTTATTCAGAAAGACTCTGATTTGAGAGAAACATACGTGTAGGGTAATTCTCCAAAGAAATATTTATCAAACAGAACATAAAATAACTTTTAGAACTATCCTCAGGAGATTTCGAATTATCTGCAGTGACGGACTGTCTCAGAAGATAGGCCCGGGAAAATGTAGACATCTATCGGCCTTGGTTGAAGGCATAGAGGAAATATAGAAGTAGAGTGAGCAATAGTAATCTTTTTTGTTCCCAGGATCATGTGATCCAAACTAGTAGTAAATAACCCTTAGACTGCTTCCGTCTGCTGGGTGGACCTAACATTCATCATCTGATTGGTCCATTGATTGATCATCTGATAGTAGACTGGAGTATTCACCACTTTTGTCGCCACTATAGAAAAATGCGGATTCGCACATCTACCCTGTCATTGGATGTTACATCATCAAATGAGGCGATAAGATACCAAATCGGCCAACCAAGTCAATTTTTCACAGTCACGTGAGTATTAGTCGACATGTTGGTCACACTTTTTGAAGCTCCTCTCAACAGCAATGCTTAGTCTAATTATATTCCACGTCTATGGATGGAGGTAGACTGAATTAGAAAAATCTGGACTGCCCATTATCTGATAGGTTCATTTGGAAGCATGGTGTAGGAGAGAAGAGTCTATAGTAAAAAACAAATTGAGGCTAAAACAGGGCATCCATATTCTTTAATTGGCTTTTTGAGTTGAAAATCAAGGACGTTAAAATATAAGCTGATGTCTCACTCAGATTTAAGTTAAAAAATTGTTTTTTTTTTGCTTAAGGTTTTATCGATTTTTATTTTTTCGCTATCAGATTTTAAAAAATTATTAGCTTGGTTGGTTTTGGGCTTTATGGGCGGAAGGTCCACATTTGGCCTATCTTTTTTATTAGGGAATGCCAGACTTCTAGGCTTCCATGGACGCTACGACAATTGCTGGTTTGGTTGGTTTTAGTTTATAACTTTTATTAGGCATTTTTTAGTAATTTTAGGTCATCAAAGTTCAAGCTCTAGTCACTATAAACCTATGCTACTCATCCGTGACGAACTGGCTCGAATACTTGTCTGGGAAATTGTAGATATCTATCGGTCCCAGGAGGGGTTATATCTCAAGATTACGGGAGTAGATTCTGAATTGTTAAAAGTAATATGGGCAATTTTAAACAATTAGACGCCTTATAAATTAGGCGACGATTTTAGCTACATTAATTCATGAAAATTACACCTTTTCGATTGCCGCCTCGTGAAAAAGTATTTTGTTTTAGTCTGGTTCAATATAAACAGACCTTTATAATTAACTAGATAATGAAATTAGAATTATTTCTAAAATACAGCCATTGTTTATACTTTTGAACCAAAGAAGCTATGGCTCATTAACACCCTTCTTTACATTTACTATATGGTAGGGATTGTTCCCATAACTACCTTCTTTTTCTGGACCAAGGCCTCTAGACTTCTACGCTTGACAGCTTGATTCCACCGCGACCGTCCTTGCTTTCAAGTACAACAGAAAACTAATGCTACAGACGTATTGTGATATATACATTGTTTTATTATTGATCTATATTAGTTTACTACCTCTAATTGAAAAACTTTTGAATGACTGCACAATGAACCCTCCTTGACTAATGTCACATTTTTTTCTAGTGCAAGTCCTACCGGCTTCCTAGAAGCCCCAGATTTTGGGAATTTCCCGATTTCGTAGTGGGCCCATCAGAGGATCTTCAAAAAGTCTGACTAACTTTCGACTAGTAGTCACGTGACAGCTGAGAAAAAAATTGACTTGGTTGGCCGATTTGGCGTCTTATCGACTCATTTGGCGATATAACATCTTATGACAGAATAGTGTGGGGGAATGCGCATTTCCATAGAGTAACGACAGAAATGGTGAAATCACCAAAGTCTACTACCATCAGATGATTAATCAATAGATGGGCGTCTTCTCCCGTCTCGTGGACCAATCAGATGATGAATGTTCGTTTCCACGCCGCAGATGAATGTAGTCTAAGGGTCACATTACTACTAGTTTTGGTCACATGATGCTGGGCACATAAAAAGGTTACCATTCCTCACTCTAGTTTTATATTCCTCTGTTGTTGGTCCTGCCCATCACTGATTATCCTATGCAATGAAACTGGCTAAATGGCAAAAATAATTTAGATAAAAATTTAAAACGATTTACGGCTCACTTTTATATTTTATTTTAGATTTCAGGAAAGGACCACAAGACATTCATCCACGGAGAATTGGACTATCCAAATTTAGCACCATAACTCTCCTTCCGGAGAACTGACCTCAAGCCTCCGATGAATGACTTTGACTTGCTCTGTATGACCCCTGCCTCCAATTCCTATTTCGCAAATCCTGCTTTAGCAGGAGGTGATTAATTATTCCGTCCCCTACCATCTTCCAATATGAGGAGGCGGAAAATATGTGCCGTAATTTCTGAAAAGCCTGTCTCCCCTTCCTATCATTTGTTCGTTCCGTTCAAGAGGGAGGATCATTGAATAAAAGATTGTCCTCTCTCCACATATTATCCCTTCCTTTCTTTTTCAATAGATTGCTATGTTTTTCATTCTGTGATTACTTGTAGATCGCGTCTTAAGTCTAATCTATCGCCGAGTCTTAAGAGGGTTTAAGGTTTTCTCCCTCATTACTGCTCAAGTCTCAAAAGCAATTAAGCATTAGACAAGCGTTTGTAAAACCCAGCATCCGACGGATTGGAGTTAAGTCGGAGTTTTAAACCTGCAACTTCTCTCTTTGGATCTCCGGTTCAAATGAAATATTGATTGCATACCTCGATTTCTTATTTCACCTTTAATAGCATAGAATCAGTATTTTTCTGAAACAAATGAACATTTTTAGAGACTGTATATATGTAAATAAGCTTTCATACTGCGCTAAACAATATAAGAACTCTGATGCTCATTTCAATGTGCTATCCATAATCGCTAGCTTTCCAATAGTTGTACTTCACCCTCTGACGGGTTCACACGTATATATCCGTTAGGTAACCTGCAGTCTTTATTGAATGAACTTCTCTCCAGTTTTGACTTTCTTAACCAATAGAATCTTTCCTAGGATTCTTTCGACCCATAAACGTGGTTATTTAGTCATTACGCGTGTTATAGGGGAAAGCTCTACTCGGAAATTTCGAGACCTTCGGAGGGTTAATGTGAGTTTTCGTTTTGGTAATGCATTCTTGATACAGATTATTATATTCATAACCAACTCAGCTTTGTAAATACTTTAAGTCAAATAAACTACTCCTTTTTCCCGATCTCAATGAAGTATGATCCTAAGAGAACGATCTTCCCACATATGTATGTGTTAATTCCACTGAATTTTATTTATTCAAAATTAATTTCAAGGAGACCAAGTGATTCTTACATGTTAGTTCAGGGTAATGACATATATTATTTCCATCCAGGATAGTGGAAGTCCCATGATTTGTCTATTTTTCTAATCATGTATGTATACATTTCCCTTAAAAATTCATACAGTGAAACTACGGATTATAGATAGTGTAATATATTTTCTCTGTGCTTAGGGGGAATAGCATTAACATTCTCAGGGAGTGGTACGTCTGTTCCTTGAAATGGTTTAAGGCAAAGTGTATAAATATTCTAGGCATGTTAAGGCTTCTAAGTTGCATAAATATTCCATTTGATATTCTGATGTCTAGGAGTGCTGTAGATGGACGGTGTGACAGAAAGGGGCACACCGCCCATTAAAAATCTAAAATAACTAATTTTGAAAAAAAATTTTCGGCATCATACCCTCCAAAGGCTTGCCAGTTTATATAAAACTACCGAGCGTTCCCTTTCTACTTCGCAAATAATGATGACTTTTCAGTTATCCTCTAAATTTGGACACCAGGATTGGATTGGATGTTGGTGTTTTATGGTGCAAGGTCCAAAATCGGACAACCTGCGCCAAACACAAAACAGAATATGACCCAATAAAAGTATAAATATTTGAAAATCAATAGTCTCAGATAAAGATTAAAGGGGATTTAAAGCATGTAAAATGTATAGATGAGAATAGAAATATTCAAACAAAAGTCAGATAATAAAACAAGATGCATCGTCTTCAGCATAACTAATGAAACTGAAGAATTGAATTTACATGTATAAAATTTAGAGTGTGAAATTTAAAAGATGGAAAAAACTAGATGAGGTTTAAAAACAACTGAATGTAAAAACAGAAAAGGTTTGAATGGGATTTTCCCCAATCAAATCTAATTTAAAATTGCGCTTTTAAAATATTTGATACGTTGATGATTAAAAACAGGACAGACAATTAAAATGTGATAAACAGAAAATGGAGTAGAGCATGGTGGGTACCCCGGGGATTGGACACCAGAAAATTTCTTCATCATGTGCTTTATTTCTTAAATGATAGGATATAAGAGGCTGCTATTTATTGAACTGCTATTATTGTATTCATTTGGCTGCTATTTATTGAACAAATAGTGTGATTTCGTAAAATAATTTAATTTCACGCTTGTCGATTAATATAAAATTATCATTTAATACTGATACCAGGCTGTTTAGTTATCAGTTATTTATTTCGTCCATTATCGTCAGTTAATAACTCTATTATTATCTAAAATAATGATATCACTACTTAAAACAAAACAAAACCTTTATCTGTTTCCATGCGGTCAAATTACTGGATTAATTACAAGTCTGTTTTTATTATAAACTACTTAAAGATTAAATTTTTAAGGAAAATTCCAGTTTAGAAAAGTAATTGATTAGTAGCATGAAGCTTGACATTAAAGAAAGCTAATTGGGTACATATGCATCACATACTAGATCAAAAATTGACAAAACTAAATGCCATACAATTTGTATAATCACTTAATAAAGACAAAAATATCAAATTCATATTTTTAAGTATGTGAATTTAAAGTAAGATGGACCTTGAAATCCTAAAGAAGCCACATGCTAATCAATCAGTGTAACTTTTAGTTATTTACTTTCTCAGAAGGATTGAATTTTCTATTGGAATTTTAGACTATAAATTTTCTATTGCGGTCGAATTATTAATATTTAATTAATCTATATTTATGAATTATATTTATGGATAATATTAGATAGTATTTTTTAAGTATAACTGAATCATGTGATACGTAATATGTTATCAATATGCGCATTTTTTGTACATTTAAGTCTCAAAAAGGTATTAAACCTGAAACTTTTTATCATTTCTATTATTGGTGCAGTTCTAGTCCCCTATCCAGCAGCTTTTACTTCATCCTTACTTCGTTCATAAAACATTCAAAATTTAGAAGAAATAAATGAACTTCGTAAAGATAAGGGGGAAAGTACAAGATATACAGAAAAAAGGGTACTAAATTAACGCTATTCTAGCATCTTTTCAGTACACTTTACATTGAAACAAACTGAAAATCCTGTCTCATATTTTATACTTTTTAAGTGAATCGTTGACTTGTATGTCTTTCAGAACCCTTATATTTGTTGAGTCTCATACTTTCAATTATCTGTACAAACTGAAGTGCAAAAAAAGTCGAATTTGTAATGCCCGCCATTTCAAGTCATAAAATATCAAAATTTACCCCCAAAAAATGCTTTTCAATACATTTTCTCTTACCGATTCCAAGTCCTAATCCAAAATGTGGAACGACAAGCTGCAGGACGTGAGTAGAAAGCGGAATCTGTAAAGGAAGAATGTGTCTGAAACGAAGACATTAAGCAAAAGGAAATTTAAACATTTATTGGTATCCATTCCAATGTATTTACTGTATTCTTTTAGCACACAATAAATTACCTTCGATAGGTGAAATTGTTTTTCAGAATTCTGTGCAGTGAAAAATTTGGATTTTGCTCTTAAGAGGATCTCAAGACTAATCAGATTTTCATACTTTAGTGAAAAACAAAAATCTCGACTCGACTTTCTTAGGAATGCACAAAAACACAATCTACGCTCATTGATTTAGATGAGCAAAGCGCATTAATCTGGAATCAAAGCAAAGCTTATATTCCAGTGCGCTCTATTCCATCTGTATTTGAATAATTCAAAAAGCATTCGGTTCTTACTTTGAAGCAGAAAAGATGAAATATGAATAGAGTCAAACATCAAAGGAATGATTCTAGTAGTTAACTGGGGGCATCAAAGAAATCTGGAATCAATTCCAAATACTCTATTAATCCTAGCTTCTTAGGAGTTGAGCTGTATATCTATACCGTGTACGGAACGAAATTAAAGAATTTAAAAATCTTTAATTAGTTTTCTCTTCCCACTCCCTCCTACTAGCTTTTTCGACTCTTGTTGTGTGTCGCTTCCTCATTTGCATGGAGTCACACAATTTTTGCTCTCTAAGCATGTGATCCACAGTCGCAACTACCAAGGACTTAGCAAAGCAAAGTTCTTTCTTCTCTAATGAGATAAGGAAATCTTGCTTTTCCTTTAAAATACGTTAGCTATCAGATAAAACTACGAGCTCAATATTTATAAGGGAGGCTACCACAAGAAGAATAAAAACAGCGCCTCTCTGAAATCGTATTTATGATTCCCTGTGAGACAACTGTGTAGGAGGGGAATATGGGAATCGAAAATAGAATTAAAATTTAAATTCGCACGATTGAATCACTGAATTGATTTTAGGTTGTATCAAAAATAAATTATTTTTTAAATGCATTTACTGCTGCCATTAACATTTCAAATTTATTTCAGTTTTTTTGGGTCCGTCGTGGCTCAGTGTGTATTCCCACTACGCTAGCAACCTGCGAGTTGTAGGCTGCGCAGGTTCGATTCCTATCAGGTGCGATTCCTCACTGGGTATATTTCTCTCTTCTGTGTCAGAAAAATTTTCATTGCGTCTGTATGTGTATTACGTGATATTGTATGTCTTGTGTCGGGTGCAGCATGGCCAAATATGACCCTTGCGCCATAAAAACTGTCCACCGTCGCAATCAGTCATTGCATATGGTACTACACCCGTATGCAATGATGTATGTGTACTTCGTGTATACTGAAGCTTCCGTATGCTGAAGTACACCGTGTACGGGTGTACTTCAGCAGTACACCCGTACACGGAAGTACACCAGTGATCGTAATACAGTTCTAACGTATTCCAGTATTCAAGTATATTTTTCCAGGTTTATATTCGTTTTAAGATACTAGCGAAGTTTCAAGATCTTCATTCAATCTTTCTCTTTAGCAGGACTCAAAAATCATACGAAATGTGATTCAAGTCTATTTATACCAGCCACATCCGCCATATAAAGTCAGCCCAATTTCGGGTTGACCTTGAACAGATCCTCCGTATGATCTAAGCACCATTAAATGTGGAGGGAATGTATTAGTCATGTTTGCTCACAGAATACAGTAACAGCAGATCAAAACGAAACTTGTAGTTAGTGTCATAAAAATTTCTATTCACTGAAAATATGAATTATCCCCACGACACGGTAGTACTTCGTGGAGATTACTGTAGCATATGCAAAATTCAAAAGTCATAAACATTGCCCGGATTTTGCTTACATGCCCGTTTTGTTAAAATTCTGTTTACAATCTCTTGATTCTCGATGTGTATGGTTTTCAGGTCATTTATCTCGTTTTTCGGTATTTATGATTTTTAGGGCATTTTTTCGAGATTTAGCATCTTTTAGGGGGTTTTCCTGGGTTTTAATCAAATTTTTGTCGAAACATTCCCAAGTCGCAATCTTTCATCAGGGAATTTGTTTTAACAGCATAACATTTTGAAGTGGACTCATCTGTCAACATCCGGAGTCCAAGAAAAATCCGTGATCTGTGCTTCAACACTAAACAAAACCTTTCTGTGATTTTCCTTTAGAAAGTGAATCATCGATACCGGAAAGAGTGAGAGCTGGGCAAGTCTTTACAGAAGCAAACGCGAAACATCGCATTTTACTTTCGGATCTTCGAGTTTTCAATCAAAAAGCATTTAACAATACCAAAACCTAAGCCATCTAAGACAGCGTTTCCGGAAATCCGATCCGTGGGCCGGTACTGGGGCCTAGGACAAAATTATTGATCATCCGAAAATATTAGTTAAATGTACAGAACGTCTCGAGCAAAAACATCCGAGTGCAACCGAGATTGATTGTAGCAATATTGCACCGGAACTCGCCTTTTTTATCCTATCAAGGATTTACCTGTTTATGCGGTCACTTCTGGTCATTAGTGGATTACATATATAGAGAGAGAGAAAGAGAGGGAGGGAGAGAAATTAATATATATATTAGAGAAGAACCTCATTAACTGACAAAGATTTATATATTAAATATATATAGAGAAAGGAATTTATATATGTAGAAAGGAATTTTAAAGACGAGAGAAGCGATTGGGTGTGGGTGGAACAGGGCGTCATCAGGGAGGAGCCTGACCCAGACAACTCAAAATGGTATTTTCTACGTAGGAGCAATGAGAATGCTAAAAAATGCGTTTAATGTTTCCCCTTTTTTTTGCTTTCTTTGCATTGTTTAAACAGTGTTGCGGGGTTATCACTTCACTTGTGGCAAGAGCGCTGCAAAATGGTTACTTTTCGTGTAATTATTGTCTTAAGAGAACAGTCGCATTAAAAGAACATAAAATTTAGAAAAATGTTAAAAGTTTTTGAACATTCAACTTGGTGACATCAATACAACTTAAGAAAACGAATCGCAAAACTTGCAGGCGGGAACTTTGTAAATACTTTGTATATATATGGCAAATAGTTTGTAATTTTTTTGGTAGGTCAGGTGTTTTAAGTAGTGTTTTACAATTCAATTTTCTAAAATTGGAAATACTGAATCTATGTTACAAAAATTCCAGATTTCCTCCATTTGAAGACTCTTAATGCCATTATTTTATAGATAAGAAAAACTGACCGTCGAGTATAAAGATAAAGCATCACAAAAGCAACCAATTCTTCAAATGATTAAACTGGAATCTTTAGTGTGCTTTTAATAGCTTCCATTTTCAGATTGTATTTCTCTGAATCTAGACAAAATTATTTAGAATTCATCGATTTATAAAAAAGTTTAAAATTTTTATTAAAGGCGATGAAATTTTCTTTTATATAGCAACTTTCCCATCTCTACATAGGATAGGGTCACGACAAATATTCTGTTTTCTGAATTATGCTCAGTTACAAACCATACAACTTCTTTTTCCATTTTTCCAATTTTTAAAAAGCAAATAAGAATCAGATAGCAAATATATATCTGCTATCGGTTAAGTTTTATCCAAATCAATCTTTGTGCCGAAATCGAAAACATACACCAAATTGTGGACAACTTAAAGGCATTTTATAAAACTCCCACCATTCGAAAAGAAAATATTCTGTGTGAGAATTTTCATATAACACATTTTAATAACGTAAAATTTCCGAGAATGGTAAAAACTCTGAATACTTTGGCGCCATCTGACGGGAGCTATATTCAATAAAAGTAATACTCAAACTCGTCTGTTCGTAAAATTAAAACTCGCAAGCAAAACAAACATATTTTAGGTTTCGAATTTTTCTACAGTGACAAATGCTTTATCAAGTATTTAATAGGACCTAAAAGTGACGTTTTTGGTGGTGTTCATGTTATATTGCGGCATGGCAAGTTATATCGATTTGACTGCCGAGTAAATATTTGCTTAAAAATATCTAATAGCTGAACTTAGATACGAAAATAAACTTGTTAAGGACATTATTGATTCCAAACTGTATGAGAATTTGACGAGTTTCAGGCTTCATCAGCAGGTGTCTTTAATTTAAAGCTTTTTATTTTGAATCGTTCAATTTATCGAGCATTTGGCATCCAACACAAAATTGCAAATACGTATGCAATTTCAAGACCACATTACAACATGAAAAGCCTAATTTTCATAATTTCTTGAAAACAATTTTTAAACCGGAAAAGCATCCGAATTTTGAAACAGCAATTTGGATCAGTGGTTTTAATTATTTCGTTATTTAAATACATTTCCAAGCAATGTTTCCTCTACTCGTCTATTAAAGTGTCAGATACTTGATAATCAAGCAAACGAATTATTTATGGTTCCTTTTTAGGATTGTATGCAATTCAATTATTTATAGGAGACATCTTTTTAACTCTAATTTCAATTTAAAAAATTCATGGTCATTTCGTTTTGTATAGTTATTACACTCATTAAAACCTTTTGCTGTCAAGAGATAATTAAGTTAAACCTAAATTAAAATTATTGTGAGAGCGATTTTCCCATCCATCAAGACACTGAAAATATTAGTTTATGATTATTCAGTTCTCTTAAATTTCTAAAAATACATTAATTTCAAATATAAAGAACCTACTGGTCCTTTCATTACTTCAAAAAAATTGTACTGCATGTTCCTAATGTTAATATAATTCGATTAGAGGGATTTTCAATGTAAACAAACAAACCAGACAGAATGCGAAGATTTTACTTTCGCTACCCAAACGCTCTCGCATGCATATATCGGGTTTACCTTAAAATGTAATTTATCGCCGTTTTGGTGACGTTTGGTGAGTAATCTAATTGGCGTTGACCAATCAACTTTTATAAACTAATTTGTAATTCATTCTTTGGAATTTCTATGGCGAAGTGCTGAAATTGCATTAAAAACAAGCCAAGTGACGTAACGTTTGGAATACGTGCAGGAAATACATTCCACCACAGAACCCATACAGAAGAAACACTACGCCACCTACATCTAACTTAAGAGAAAAGGCCTCTCATATCCTCATTTGCAACACAGTTGATAAAGCGCTTCTTACTTTAGCATTATAGAAATAGTGTATCTTTTTTGCGTATAGAGAAACTGGTAAAACGTTCATTAAATATTTCTATAATTTTGCAAACGCATACGTGCAGGAAATACGTACAACACACCATACGCACGTACACCACAATAAAGATTTTTTTTAATTATTCACATATTACATTGTGCAATCTTTAGGGAAAAAGAAAACAACATTTTTATGCTCTAGACAGTCTACGGAAAACACTTATGTAATGAAAAGTGTTTCAACTAGAAATGCTGTTTCCTTGAGACAATCTCAAAATTGATGTTCTGTGGATGGCGAGTCTCAAGCGGGTCACAAAGGGTTTTCAGTCACTGCCTATTGTGACATCGAAATTTCCCACGGACTCCAAAAAACTTTTATCACAAGATTCTTTTTTAAATTTCTCTACGCCACTTATTAAAAGAAAATGCGGAAGGCAAAATTCTTTAATTTCAAGAAATCCATACATTGTTGCATTCATTTCTTGAAATCAACACAACAATTTATTGATACATTGTTGTCTCATACTCTTAATCTTCGCCTCAATAACAGCCCCTGGCTTTCAGGCACTTTTGGCTAAAATCTTCAAGCCTTTAGCGCTTTAAATTAGGCCGGGGCAGGCCCTGAGATGAGCATGAATCTACGACTGGATCAAAAGAATTATCTTTTACATTCCGAAGTAATGTCAATGCAATGCTCAATTGCCGTTGTTCAAGACATCAAATTTTTTGCATGATCAAATTTTCAGCAGTCAAAATATCGTTTATCTTCATAGAAATTAGTTTGGTTGGGATGTATCTCATTCGTGATGTCATGGTCAAAAGAAAGGAAAGGAGAAACGAACAGAAGAGTCTAGTTCCATTGCGCGTTATAAATAGCGAGATTGTGTTGCATAGGGCATGATGCAAACCTGGTAAAATAAAATAAATGAAATTGTTTTATTATATTACAATTTCAAAAAAACTTTTTTCTTTTTCTTTCGTTGCATATATTCTTCTAAGTGATTTAACGCATCTGCCAGAAATAAAAATTAGAAAATATTTCTCCATTGCTCGATGATCAAATGCCCGAGTTCGGAATCAGTTCTATTCAAAAGATAAGAATCTATCCATCCTAGAAACAGAGACGGAAGTCTCAATGTACCTCTCTTTTATCATTAAGCAGTCATAAATTTACATTCTCTTTGACTGAAGAAACAAAGCGTTTTCCCAATAACATCAAACGAAAGCAGAAAATACACCTATAACATCACTTACTTAGATCATGATTACGAAATGCTCCAGAACGTTTAGTTAAAACCTTAGGTTTGTATCTCAGAGAGGGAAATGATTATATCTGACAGATTTGGTTAGGAAGGAGATATTGGGGGTAATATCTTTGGCAAAAATATTTGGTACGCTTCCCTCAATCTGCTTCACAATCGAAGGATTCAAAAAAGACGACGTTTTTTCTTACTTCCTCAAGACAGAATATCTGACTCAAAACTGATTTGATTACTTCCTCTACAGAGCTTGGTTATAGATAGCGTATTATCCCTCCACAGAAAAAGTAACCAAAACCATATTTTATTTTGTCTGGTTCTAATTCAAAAATACTCAAACTAGGTAAATGTGGGTACTATATGCATGTTTAAGGCAAACAGTTGAATCCATTCAATGTCGAAAAGATTACAAGGGATTGTAAAAACTCAGTGGTAGATTTTCAGGGCTGGCGATGGGGGGACTGTGACACTGCAGCAGCTTTCAGATTGTTAAATGGGCATGATTTCTTGGCAAAGCACTCTCGTTTTGGAGTTCGGCCAAAACCATCCTGTATGCAGTACAAAATAAACAACCTAATATAAACACTATCGAAATTCTTACTTCTTAAATAAGACGCCCCGCTATTGGGAGGAATCCTATCGTTAAACCTGTATAACTTTGAGGTACACGCCATTAGAAATAAAAACGTTTCGGATGCTATTCTTCCGATGAGTTGTATGAATTGCCTCAGTTTTGTTAGTCTGCATAAATGCAATCGATTTAATATTTGTGATGGGTACATTTTTAAAGCTTAGAACTTTTTGATTACTTTAAAGGAACTTTTCATTGAATAAGGTATCCTTAAATATAAACTAAAAAAGCATCTTATAATTCGTACTAGATTAACATTAGCGAAACTGAGAATAGTAGTCCTTTTCAAGATAGAAATAAAGGACAACTGTCATAAATTGTTACAAAAGCAAATGGACCATCTTCAACAGTAAAAATATTTTACTTACGATAATCGTTAGTCTGAAAAATGATGAAAAGGCTCATATCCAATACATTTTAACATGTTTTCTAAGAATGAAAGCGTTTATATTTCACGTCCTATCAAAAGAAATTGCTCACGAAACTCCGCGTCACATCGGATATGCCCTGTGCAAGCCCTATCAAGAACTATTACTTAATCTATGATCAGAATATTACCTTCGTTTTTCTTTAAAATTACCATCAAATGAGACTAGGGGAAAAAACTATACCTTAATGCTGAGAGGGTTCAAATACAAACACGTCAAACGCTCATCAGGGCTTTTCGGATATTCGAAAAGACAACGATCAACCAAAACAAAAGACGATCGTTCGAAAGTGAGTATAATTTTCGATCAATTTAAATATTTAAATCTTGTGTTGTTTTCAGTTTGAAACATTCTAATAGTTCCGTTTTTTTTCTCGTAAGTTTTATTTACCTTACCTTTATCTGGTCATTATCCGTAAACCACGCTGTATAAACGCAAACCATTTCATTTTCTCTTCTGTGTAAGCTTTTCTAAAATAAATTATTTCGGATTGGAATTTTCGTTTTCAATTTTTGTCTCATATTTTAAACTGGACATATGAGAGGCATTTTCTGCTAAGTTAATTTTGTGTGTGGCGGTTGTGTTTCTGCGGCAGTAACGTGTTTCCTGTACGTATTCCGAACGTGACGTCATGTGGCTTGTTTTTCGAAAACGATTTCAGCACTTCGGCAATTAAAATTCCAAATGAATTCCGATTGCGTATGTTAGTTGACTGGTCAACGCCAGTTAGATTGAACTCTAAACGTCGTCAAAATTGCAATAAGCTACATTTTAAAGTAGCCCCGATATGTATCATGCGAGATCATTTGGGAACAACAGTTGAGTTCGAAATTCAGAGTAGGGTCAGGGTAAAATGGGGTAGCTAAAAATTA
Organism: Meta bourneti; assembly: GCA_933210815.1. Lineage (NCBI taxonomy): Eukaryota > Metazoa > Arthropoda > Arachnida > Araneae > Tetragnathidae > Meta > Meta bourneti. The sequence continues at coordinate 29,475,734 of OW119934.1, forward strand.
CTAATTTTTGCATTAGATTTGTAAGTTGTAAAATGGAATGCGATTTTTTAATATCTAAACTTTTCCTCTTTACTTTATTTTTAGTTCTATTGTTTATTTTAGGCGAGTGGCAACAATAAAATCTTTTGTGGACAACCCTCATTTCATGTTATCTGATTAAACTTTTAGCAGCTCATAATATATGATAAAGTTAGACCTCACTGTTTATTAAACGCTAGAATTGTCTTTCTCATATGATTTTTTTCTCAAAATTGGAAAAAAGGAATATAAAGTTAGTCTTATGTCACTTTATTTATAATTGTTAAGATGTACAAAAGCTTTTTAAATAAAATTTGTTACTTGACAGAAATTAGAAATAATTAAGCTTTAAAACATTTAAATGATTTTTCCTTTCCTTTTATGTCAACTTAAAATGCCATGGCAACATTACAAAATGATGTTATTGAAGTTTCACAACAAACCCACATTCGTGCAATGTGATTATTCGAGTTCCCTAAATTTCCTCAGGCAATAAAAGATTATTTATTTTCCCTTTTAGCTATCAACTTAATCTTAATCCCTTTACTAAGTTCAGGTGATGATATCAAGGATTAAATTCCCGGATCAGTATTATAAGACTAAAATTGTAAAGTACACTTTAAATTATATTTATAATTTGTATTACTCTGATTTTATTAAAATAAGTTGATTCTTACCATTATAGCACAGACACCTATTGCGAGTAAAGAAATCATTGCTGTGAGCCACCTGAAAGGAGTTATATTTTGAACTTGAATTATCTCTTGTTATTTAAAAATTAAACTAAGCATTTGTATCATATTGGGATAAATGATTTAGAAAGTAGATAAACTTTCAAGAGAGATACCTTCCAATTTTAAATGCAAGTACTCCAAAACAATTCGTTCCAATCAAATATCCGAGACTGTCTGGTATGAAGACTGTTCCTATAATGTTACAAAAATATTTTATATTTCACATAACAGTATTATATCTATTCTAAAATATCCTACCATATTACACAATAGGTCTTCATTAATTTTATCTACTTTTCCAAGCAGAAGTATAAAGAGGATCGGTCAAACAAGTAATAGTAATTTTTAAATAAAAATATAAAAATACTAAAACTATGAAATAATTACAGTACCATATAAAAAGATAATTAATGAAATCTAAGCAATTGCCCACTGTAGTTATTGTTTGCCTTTAAAATAGCTCACATAAACAAGCTGTGAATTGAACATTGCGCTCTTGCTGTTTTCGAAAAGAAATATTCATAAAAAATGCTGGGATTAACATTTCTAAATGCAAAACATGTTATTGACAAAGAAAGAAAAAATGCTTTTAACCCGAAGAGAACTATTTGAATATCTAAATGGGTTCTTTTCTTTGTCAAGACCAGGGACCCTGGTCTAGAAGAAAACCCACAGCACCGACTGAAAGAACAATCGAATGTTTCAATGCTTTTCAATAAATTTGTATGAATTCATAGATTCGAATATTAACCACCTGTTGCCCAAATATAGGGCTGAATTCAAAAGACGATGCAAGTCTTTCATAAAAAGCACTTATCTGCGGAGAAAAGTAGAAATATATAATGAGCAGTAATGATGACGAAACTGCTTAAAGAACTGGAACTAAAAGTGGTGAATTTGATTTACTATCGTAAAAGCGGAGAAGAAAATTTGTAAATTTAGTTCCAGAACCCAGAGAAAGTTTCGGTAAGGAATACGTGGTTTTTACTAGTTTTTATACAACGCGGAATTAAAATTTAAGAGATAAGAAAAAATCTATTCCTCATACAAAAAACGATGTTTTTGTCACCTATATTTTAGGAAAGTACCGTTCCATTTCCACTGGACCTTCAAAGAGTTGAACTTTAATAGGAAAGGCCTGATTGTCGATAAACACCGGAGGAATACCAAACTTTAAAAGAACGTCTTATTTTAAAAGCTTTATCGGTATCTTCTAAGTTTTCCTATTTCTGTTTTATGAATAAACTTTTTCCATTCTTTACGAATGTGAACAGAGCTAAATATTAACAGCTTCCATCCTTCGCAGCATAACAATAATTTACTTTTCTTTAGTGTACAAAATCTGTCTCTGTCCCCAAGGGACATCGTTATGTCACAGACTACCTTGGAATTGCTACTTTCGATTCCTTCCAACTACAATAGGGCCGGTATGTTTATTGCTCATTTTCTTTCAACGGTGGTATCTATGACAACGAGTACGGCAATAGGGGACACTAAAGGAGGGATGTGGTCAACAATTACACTCCTAGTGGTTCATTAATTGTCCCCTGGGCCTGGGCTTTCCATGAAGATCGATAATTAAACTCCTGGCACAAAACATCTGACAGTAGGTAATTTATGTCCAAGATTTTAAAAACGGTTGATGAAGGATTTCCTGGAATCCCTCGAATAAAATTGAGTAAAATATCGATTAGTGAATAGTGAAAATTGAATAGAAAACTCACTAGGGAGAGAAAATCCTTCTGACCTTCATCTTGTCAAATAAAATTTGCGGTAGTGACATACCGTTTAGAAAATTGTATATAGCACATTTTTATACTAGGGCGACAATCAATGGACTATCGGGTGTGCAACTGTCGAGTTCTTCCCACTATCGCTAGAGGCAGATGTCTCGTTTGAGGTCAAGAGGTCTTTTTTCATCCAACACCCTTCTAAATCGCAACTTTTTGTTTACAGTGAGGGATCTCATTCCGAGGCAGAACAACTTGCTTAAGTTAGCCTCAAAAATTAATATTTTACTCATAGGAAAAAACTACCTTTAAAAAGGGATATGTAAGCCCATTTACAATCGTAGGGTTATCATTTGAGAAAGTGAACATTCTCATCACTACAAGGTAACCATGCAACAATAGGGTAAGTGCTCATAATGTGGAACATCGATTTTGTCGATAGGTTTATTATCAAAATCTATGGAAATTTGCATAAAATTCTTTTCTTTTGGAAGAAGGCACCTCTATTCTGTATCAGGCACACTCAAGAATCTGTTGTTTAAATTGAGAACTTTTTATTTCGAGGTGCTAAAAATATTTGAGGCTTATCTAAAAGCAAATTATTTAAGCGAAGATAAGTTTAAAATATATGTATTGAGTGATAAATTCAAAAATAGTATTGCACAATATGGAACATGTGTCAAATTGCGTGCATTTTCCATATCGTAAAATATATTTTGAAAATGAAATTTGCATCAGGAAAGCGTGACTGAAATACTATATTCATGGAAAATTTCAAGACTTCGTCCAGTAGTTTCTTCTAAGTATTCCATCGGCTCACACACGCATTGTAGTTTAGGTTTGGCTTTGTTTTTAATTTTATGGCACAAGGGCAGCAAATATGGCCCTTGAGCCATAAAACCCCGAATCGAACCAACCATCTTCTTAGTTGGGGGAGCAGCCCCTCTGCTCCGACTCGCTGAAGGCACTACGGGTGTAGGGAAATCCCCGAGGAAAATGTGGTAGAGGTCTCGACAAATTCTTACAAAAATGGCTATTCACAAGGGTGTGAAACAGTAAAATTAGACATCCCTCGTCGGCCGCAGGCTAGCAAAGCTTTCTCACACGTGTTCATATGTGACCGGAGGTAGGTGTCCTTCAGGTTAACTTTACATGGACCCAAATCGATGTCTTTAAAACGAGAGATGAAAAATTATCCTCATTTATTCGTTCCACCGTTTATAGCCTGACTCGAGCTTAAGCTTAGAGGGCTTAGGTGAAATTTCTACATAGGCATCTATGGGCAATAGGTCATAGGAGTACAGGTCTTATTTTAGTGACCGTCATAAATTTGACTTACTTGAACCTACACGCCTTGTCATGGTTCTGACATGGAGAGGTGGCTAAGAAATTGAACGACCAACATGGGTAAATACACAATTAAGTAGGAAACCTACATTGTCTAGATTTTAGAAGCAAAGGTAGTTGAATGCAGCATTAATGTGGATAAGATGTTTTTTGGTTTGAGGAGGAAAGATTTGTTATGAGAATGGAGCATCAAAAATATTGCAAAACTTTTCTAATGTATAAACTACTTTAATGTAATTGAAAGTAAATATAAAACGATGTGAAAGTAGCCATTTCTTTCTACTTTAACACTAATTAAACGTACATTTTTGATGCAACATCCAAAATGAATTTCAAGAAAATAACTTCTCAAGTATTGAAAAAATGAATAGTTTTGCTGTGCCTTTGCATCCTAAAGTTTGCCCAGAATTTTTCGTCAAGCTAATTGTTACATAATCTATAGAAAAGTGTTTATAAAGACAGTTTTTCAAGTTAAGGAATATTTTTGTAGGTCAATATTTGGTAGGTAGGTATTTGAATTAACGTCGCACTGGAGCAACGCAAAGGTGACTATTGGCGACTGTTCGTCATAAAAGGAAGGAAAAGATCCGAATCAATATTTGGAGAAAACTTTCTTTCATAACTGGAACATACATGCCAATACTATTTAAAAATAAAAGTCAATTTTTAGTTTATTTACATTGAACTTTCTTCATGAATTCATCTATTTGTTTTCTTGTGACATAAAAACCAACCGTCCAAATGGATTCCTCTGTCAAAGGATGGATTGTTCATTTATTGATAATTGCTTGCGTTTTTATAATTCCACATTTGAAAAATGTTTTTTATATGTTTTCAACTAAAGCATTTCGAATTATATTAAAATTCTGAGTTACTTATAGGGAAATATTCATCGTAAATTCTCTTACCCAATTGCCATTTTGGAGGAGATATTGATTCCATTAGCCAAATAGGAAGACAAGGTTCTAAAACAGCTATGCTAAAAGTAGATACGCATATAGCTCCTGAAATATATACTAAAATTACACAAATACTTTCATACATATAAAATAAGCAAAATGCACCTAACAATAATATATTTAAAAAATTGTTATTGAATGAGAGTTGAATTTTGAAACGGCCTAGAATTATGCTGTACGAACTATAAGGAACATAAAAAGTGGAATTTTTAGTTATTGAATAGCATAACATTTAGTAAATTAATGGTAATTAATGGAATAAATATTTGACAAATCATGAAGTCACCAGAGAGGTGACATATTATTTGTTACTTTCATTAATCGTATAATTCAATTTGATCCTGAATTTCCTAAAATTGAACCTTCTACTACGACTCTGGAGTATGAAAAATAAATATGAACCACTCAACCTTGTAATCAAAAACTTAAAGTTAAATAAATCTCTTTGTTTACTTATGCCATACGATCAGATTCGGTCAAATGGGTTTCTATTAATGAGAGGGTGTATAGTGTAGTTGGGCGTTTACCAACAATGCTTCCTCATCTATAACATGTTAATCTTCCTAATGGCTGTCTCGACGAGGTACCTCGTCATTAGCAAAACTGACCAGATCTTGATAGACGAGATATCTCGTCATTAGAAGAAAACTGGCCAGATCTTGATCTAGTCATCATAACAAAATCGGCAACATCTTGATGACTAGATATCTCGTCGTAGCAAAATTTATCAGATCTTGATGACGAGATATCTCGCCATTAGCAAAATTGGTCTGATCTTGATGGACAAGATATCTCGTCAAAACGACTTGGGGAGTTAAACAATTCAATATCCTATGGCAATGCTTTGCAACAAATCCCATTTGCAAAGAGAAAGGTGTTTGACAAAGTGCCTTAGACCTTGGAGAAAATATCATCTGTACAAGAAATCTTTAAAAAATAGCACTAAGAACTTGAATTTTAATCCAAAGGAAATCATAAAAATAATATATCATCCAAATTTTTCACAATTAAATAAAAAAAATATTACCATTAACAATTATATTTTGATTTAATATTAAAAGATATGAAAACATTTCTTTAAATTGAAACTAAGAATCTGGAAAAAAGATTATAGTTTCCCATCTGTAAATAAGACGAATAGTATATGCTATACGGTTAAGCACGGGAACCAAACCATGTGGAAAAAGATAACGCCTCCAGAAGGTCGTTTCACAAAAGCGCAGCGTACACCAATCTCTGAGTTGAAAGACTAATTGCCGTCATTTGTTTCAGTCTCGGTTCAAAGGCAACCATCCAGAGGGTCACGTCATCAGTTTGTCTATCCACTAGGCCTTCATTATCCAAGACGAAAGTATTAACGTAATATTTATTGCAAAGGATTTCAAGTTCTAAGAGTAAGTCACCCTCAAGGACCCTGTATCATAAACTCGCGGCTATCCCTAACTACTGATTGCAGGCTCTCGGAACTAGTGTCCAATTACCGTAGCCTTCAAGGCACCATTCAACATACTACCTGCTGAATCGCTAGATAACTGAAGATTTGATATTTTTTATTTGAGTCGAGTGAAAAATCATTTGTTTTATGCTTGAAAAAAAGTTTTTCGCACACGTGAAATTGAGAGGAAATTAATATTTTGAAATTCTCGGGAAGATTCTAGATGATTTGGAGGTGAGAGTAAAATTTTGCATTTCTTAATTGTGTGGTCTTATGACGCATTTCATGTGCGCATCGTCTGTTTCAGAGTTTTAACTGATTCACTGTACAATCACGATTAACCCTCCAAGTGGTTTCGACGATATACCTCGTCCATTAAGATCTGACCAATTTTGCTCATGACGTGATATCTCGTTATCATTAAATTGCCTATTTTTTTTAATGACGTGATCAAGATCTGGTTAGTTTTCTTCTCATGGCGAGTCATTTCGCCATCAAGATCTGGTCAGTTTTCTTCAAATGACGAGATATCTCGCCATCAAGATCTAGTCAATTTTGCCAGTGACGAGATAGCTCGTCGAGATAGCCCAGGAGGGTTAAGTAATTTCCATACAAGATGACATAAAATGCGAGTCAGGGTTTTAATACAATGCAGAAAGAAATCTCCAGCGATGGATTATACTATTATAAACAGTAATTCGCTAAAACTATGAATAGGTCATAATTTTTTTCAAGAAGTATATTTCTTATTAATTTAGAAATTGGAAAAAATGCAGATTCTACACCCCCCAATAAAAATATTCGAATCAAACACTAAACGAGTTTTCCTGTTTGCTTATTAACGCCTTGATTATATCATGAATGTCAACAAAATAAAATAACCCGTTCAGGATTTCGGGTGCTGGCTACAAGTAAACAAAGAAAAGGCAGTAAGTCTTTATCTCCTAACTTTGGTTCTGTATTGAGTTCTGCCAGGGATTACTCTGGAAGCGGCATCGAATGAGGCCTGATCATCTGTCATGTTTGCTGTCCTATGGTCGGGGTTGGCTCAATAAACAAAAGACGTTCTATAAGTTCATTCCTCTCCATTCTCCCTAGAGGCGTCCCTTTCCTATTCGACCGTTCCCCAATCCCCCAAATTCCTGACTCATGACCTAGAGCAATGATTCCCAATTGGTGTGCCGAAACATTTTAGTATGCCGTGAGATCGGTAAGGGGTGCCACAAGTTTACTGAGAATAAATGAAAAATGTATACGTGGGAGTAAAGTTTTTGTGCTAAGAATAAGGCATCTGTCTTTTTTATTGGACTTTCGGTGTTATATTTTAATCGTGAAGAAATCGACAGATCTACTTTACCCTTCTCGACTTTTTATGTGTCCTTCTCAACTGTAGCACACAATAAAAATTCCAAAGCAAGAAACAGACGGCTTGGTCTAGATTACAGACCTGATCGAACTGTTTCCATTAGACCCATTCCTTGGCCTTTAGACCTCATCAAACTTGTACCCCAAGCATCAATCGAAAATCTCATATTAACAACGCAAAACACTTGTGGTATTTACTGTAGTCAAGTACACTACCGTGTTGAGTTTTCCAAGGCTGTTCCAAAAATGTATTAATGTGCTTTATTCGGGTATTTGTTATTCTTGAGGCAATCTAACAAATTAAGGTTCTTGTGATGTTCGACATTTCTGAGATGCGTGAGACGACTATAGCTGCTCCATTTTTTCAATTTACAAGATTTATTCTCTTCAAAGAACACTTATATACCAGTCATATTTAAAATATTTAGCAAGGTGATGTATCAATCGCATTTAAAATATTTTGTAAGATGAAGTACAAATCGTATTTAAAATATTTAGCAAAGTGAGGTATCAATCATATTTGAAATATTTTGCCAGATGATGTGGCAATCGGTATTTAAAATATTTAACATGCGGCACCAATCGTAGTTAAAATATTCAGCAAGATGAAGTACCTGAAGCCAGAATTATGTATGGATCCACCAGAAGCACCCGTATACTTGTTCCAACTAGAAGTCTCTGAAATATGAATGTAAGTTTTATTAGGAACATCTTTTGAAAATAAAAAAATTCTATATATGTAACAAAGTTATGGATAAATTTATCAAAAATCTCTCTTACTTCTGGTTCTAAACGAGGACGAAAGAACACGAAAAGCAAAACTAAAAGAGAAATTAAATGCTTTATTTTTAGTAATAATATTTTATTTAATTGACTAGTGAGATTTTTTTTAGTCATAGCTATGACTTATTGTATCATATCAATATTTTATTGATATGGAAAATATTTTATAAATTGATAAAAATATAAAAACTGATGGCAGAAACAATTACCTGAATCAAGAGCAAAAAGTGAAGCTATTATTAAAAGGGGTGCACTTTTGCTTACAAAGTCGTACATCACACCTCCAAAAGGATAGCCAGCTGAAATGCATTTAAAGTTACCACGAAAAGCTTAACACTTAGGATAAAAAATATATATGGATATATATTCTGATAACTTATACTCTAATTGTACTTTTTATTACTAACTGAGAACGCCAGCAGCAATTCCTCCCATGATGATCCCCATAATTTGACTGCGATTGCGATCATCTTGATACCTGTCTGCTACCATAGCCATACCTAAAAACAAATTATGTTAGCTTCATTGAAATGTACAGAAAAGTAAGAGTCTTATTGAAAGGAATGATGGGATTGATATCACTTTTATCCGTGATGTGCGATTCTTTTCCGTGTCTATTACTTCATATAGCAGTTAGGAATTACCTGTGCGTAGTTAACTGGATTTTTCTATTTCCTGTTTGGTTATGTTAACATATTTAATTAGATATTTTAATTGTGAGGTTACAATAGTTTTAACTTCCACTTTATTAATAGATTCAATTTAAGTATTTTTAAATGTGACAGTAAATAACAATCTGCTTTTGGTACTTTTCTCTGCTGCTTTAGAAAGATCAGCATCACTAATGAACTTAGCAATAATTCTTAAATTCAATTTAGCTACAGTTTTTAAAACGTTGCCATTGAGCGAAATAGTTGCAATAGTAATTCCGTAACCTAGCCGATGCATCTGGCCTGCGCATGGATAGTTTTTTGATAGTGTTTATTATTTTCTTTTACAAGTTTTCTGTTACAAGTTGCAAGAGTAACTTTGCTAGGATAAAAGCAGGGGTGCATCTACGAAAGGGGTTATGGGGCTTAAGACCCCTTCCAGACCTTAAAACTAAATATATCCTTGATTGATTTATTACACATATTCCGATTTGAAAAACATATCCTTATTTACTTAACTAATCTCTTTAAAAATCGTATATAAAGATTCTTTTACAATTGCCCATCTTCTCCTTACAAGGAATTCACAACATAATATAAGCACTCATAAATGTTTTAAATTATTTTATTAAGTATGGATACCTTTCCGCTTCAGTATAGCTTTTATTAATCTTGGAGTAGTCCCTTTTAAGTAGTCTCTAGAAGCAAATTCTAAAACTGCTCTAACTTCAAAGAAATAAAACTTTTATTTAAAAATTAAGACCTCCCCACACACATTTATAGTTCTCTCGGCTCGCGACGTTGTAATCATCTCGAATTCTACCCCTAAAATAAAGAGCTGATGACACCAATGTAGCCCTGTCCACAGATTGATATCCCCTGGATGCCCCTGTGATGTCCACACTCACGAAAGGACTAATAATTTCTTATTATTAAAATGCTCGTTTCTACCAAGAGATGGCGCCATTTGCACATTTTGAAAAGGTGGAATGTTACGGACTTTCAACAATATTCATTGAGATTACCTCCGTGATTTCCTATTCATTTAAAAAGCAGCTGTTTTCTCGTTTAATTTTTAGCCCATTAGGGTTTTTTTCATGAAATTTAAAAATGAATTCTATCAAACTGAAGTTGGTGTTTGTTTCAACAATTCGATGCATTTGTACGAATATAAAATGTAGAGTTTTGTATGATTTGTAATCAACTTTTATATATAAGAAAGTTTTTGATGAAAACGGCTTCTTTGTCCTTTTGTCTTAAATAAATTATTTTTTGTCACGTATTCAGGAAATAATTTCGGAGGGGAACAATCTTCTCTCCCCGTTTTTTATTCTAATCGAAAAGCCGTGATGTTAAATGAACTTTACTTTTGATGCTTTCTGACCGTTTTCCGACGTATCTACGCGCCTTTTACCATTGTGATTAACGAAGCTTTGATTTACGCTGATTAAACTATCTTCAGTGTGTATTTTTGGTTGATTTTTGACATTTAAAGTATTTCAGGGTGAGCTCTAGCCCTATAAGCCTTTCTGTGTCCTAGGTCACTCACGTCTAGGCGAATAGATAAAAGATTTCCTCGTCTTGTCCAATCCCTTCCCATTTAGACAGGTTGCTTGACCAGATCTTGCTTTTGCGCCATAAAAGAAACCAATCAACGTATTCAGTCACCTGGTACATAGATGGGTTCTTTGCTTGTTTTAGCAACCGATCAAATTGCTATAACACTAAATGAGCGTTTCTTGTTTGAAAACATTTGCATACTTTCAGACCTGTCCACGATTTTTCTGTTCCTTAAAACTTCGATTTACGTCTATTAAGCATCTATTTTTGCAACACCGATAGCATTTGAAGGGGCCCCTAGACCCCCTCCCATCCCTCTGAAAACGATTCTGGATTCTATGTTCATTTTGTTTCAAAATACTATTAATTTCTGACGTGCGAAACTCAATGCACATGACTATTTCTATACTGCATTGCTAAGCACCAATGCATTGTAAGTCAATTTTAACACTAGAAAGACCGAAGGGGACTTTCTTGCCCCTCGCGCTGTTTCCCGCCCTGTAACTTCCTTGCCCATGGATTGAATAAATTGGTATTTCATGACTTTTAATTATTTAGCTCTTGCTTAATATGTATTTAATAACTTTGGTCAAGCTGGTCATAGAAGCGGAGATAATGAACCGTAAACCTAGGCAGCCGGGAAGGGGCCAAAATTGCCTCTATCGCATCGTGATATGGCAATTTTTCCTGTTTGATGGCTATAATTACCTTGTAACGACATTGAAAGTAGTTTTATTTTGTCTTTCCCTCTACATCCTGTTTACAAGCATTAAAAGCCCTCCCCAGCTGTGTGCAAAGATTAGTAACACACTGAATGTGATTTAGTAGAGATTGGCGACACACTATGGGAAAAGAGAGAAACATAACCACAAATGCATGATTACATGCTTAAAATTGTGTGAACAATTGAAATCAAAATGCACAAGCTTCGTATGAACACTGAGAAAAGCCGCAAAGTGCCACCAATAGCAAAGTTGTGAAAACAACCTCTTCATTCCACGATATTGTTTAGAAAAGGATCAGAAACAACCCTTAATGATTATCAGGGAAAGGTGAACAAAAATGTTATGTTATTAAGCTCTTCATGCTACTGTTACATCATCGATAGTGAAAAGACACCAGAAACTGCATTTTTATAATCAGATTAAGTACGGCGTCGACATTGTAGACCAAATGGTACGCCTGTACACTACAAAATCGGGATCTCGTCGGTGGCCTATACAAGTATTTTTTAATATTTTACATATGTCTGTGGTAAATGCTTGTGTTTTGTATAAAGAAGTGACGAGAAAGCAGAAACTTAGCAGGTGAAATTTAATCCTGCAACTTTGTGAAGATCTTCCTACACCATATGTGGCACCTAAAATTAATGCAGCAAATACTCAGATTTTGTCGCAGGTAGTTATTAAAGAAGACATCACAAATAAAAGATTGAAATGCAGAGTGCGGAGATTTTGTCTGGGAAACCACACAAAAAATAGCTGAGCAAATTGCAAAAAGGCAGTATGCTGGAAATGCTCATCGAGAGAAGTAAAATGTACTGATTGTTTCAACGAACGAACAAAATAAAATTATATAAAAAGCAGGGTTTTTCAGTGTGATAAACTTTTAATTTGAATACTAGTATATATTCTATTACTTATTAATCTATCATTTAAAACCTAAAATAAGCTGTATAATATAATCCAACGCTCAATGAGAGCCTTCCGTCTTTCTAGGTATAAGGCAACTTCCCGTCTTTCTAGTGGTAAACGCGGCTTCCTTCCGAGAAAAATTTGTTTAATATAGGGGCAACTATCCTAAAATGAAAATTGAATGGGGAACAATTAAGAAAGGCTATTAAGAATATGCTATTCACAACTCTAATGCTAAGTTAATGACTGGGCCACTAAATATAAATCTATTAATCAAACAATTTGTCTTATATAGAGAGAATATGATTCCTCTAACGTAAAAGGATTAAAGCGGTTGGACAATGATAATTTTCCGTAAAAGATTTATGAACTATTGCGTTTTATTTTCTATACAAACATAGAAAATTATATAACTATATATAGTCTTACATAAATCTGAATCTTTACCTGCAATACATATGCATGCAGATCCTATGCCATGAATGCTCCGTGCAGCAAACAAGACTGTATACGTTTCTCCGTATGCGAACACTGCAAAAAGAATTTTTTTAACACACTAAGGCATATATTGAAATAACAAAATTCACTGCCCTCTCAGGGGTTACTTTCTCCAAGTAAACCTGGGCTCACCCCGAGGTACTAGCGATCTACCCTTTTCTCAGTTTACCCTCGCCCTAATCCTATTTCGTTTTTTTTCACCCTCGGAATTCCTCTCCGGAGGTGAGGACTCCCCTTGAGGAGTTGTAGCCGCTCTATTGCCTTTTCTCCCCTAAGAACAAAATCACCGATGTTTTAGCGTGTCTTGTGCCCTCGGAAGGAAGGATCCTGGTGATTGATGGACAGCACACCGCTCCATCACATTACTTAAGCCTCGGATAAACAAGGTAGGTAGGTATTTTAATTACCTTCACACTGGAGCAACACAACGGGCTATTGGTGCCGAACTCGCAACCCTCCAGTTGCTAATCCGTTACTCTTCCCACCGGGCCACCGCGGCTACTCTGATAAACAAGGATGTTCTGTGGTCCTAGTTCATAATGACAAAGAACCTGATCAGTTAGGCCACTTTCACACTCACCTGCAAAACCGGTGACGTCCAAATATGCAATTTTATCAAATGTGAGGCGAATTTGCCGGCACCGCAAGATGTTACCGGCACCGTAAGATGTAGCCGGCGATGAACTCTGCAAATCGGATGACGAAATGTCCTTATTGGCGATCGGCGCGACTGTTATTTCCTGTCACTTGTTTGTTTACTTTTAACTTTTACGTCAGTGCGTTTCTTGCTTTATTTTCGCAAATTTCTGTATTATAGTAAACAAAGCTGTATCCACTTATATTATTGTTATATTATGATCATTTCCCTCTAAATACATGATCCCACAATAGTGTCCTGGTGCTTAATACTGTTTTCTAATAGTTCCACCAGAAAATTAAATGCATTTGTGCGAATTTAGTTGAAGAGTTTGGACTGATCCTACCTAAGTTTCCCAAATAGCGTGTAAAAATTGCCTTTCAAGTATCTCAGTGTGAAAGGAATGAGCCCTGTATTGTCTTTCGTTTTTGCCTCTTCAGTACTTCCTCCAAAGGTAAACTATCCCAAGGAAATAACGTCTGTTGACAGCAGCAAACATCGTTTTTTCATCACAACCAAAAACAAACTAGTTAACGGCTCCGATTTTGCCGGTGCGTGTGCCCTTACTTTCTGCCTATAGTCCGACTTCAGGGAATTGGCAATGGAGTGTTACTTGTTTTTGAACGAGACTGTTATTTAAATCAGGGGATTAGTGGTAACATACAAATCGCTTCCACAATTGGCGTCTTTATCGCGAAATCTGGTTCTAAGTTTATCGTACGATGCCGAAAGTTAGAGCAGTAATAATGCTTTGTCGGGATAGGTAGGCTGGTAGTTTATTAACGTAACAACAAAACGGGCTTGGTCTGTTGTGTTGCTACGTTAGGCATTCGTATTGGCGACGGTCCGGGACCAACCTCGAAGAGAAAGATCTGAAAACAACACCTAATGATTTTGAACCATGGTCAGATGACGAGGTCAACACCTGAGCTGGCACCCCACTCTCCAAACTTCCACACATTTGAGGTCACGACAGGCTTAACGTACACCATCCCCCGCGTGCACGATAGTCTTTGGGTGGACCTAGTTTTGAACTCGCAACCCTCCAGTTGCTAATCTGTTACTCTTTCAACTGGGCTACCGCGGCCCCATTGTCGGGGGAGAAAACCCTCCATCATGCTTTCGAGTATGGCAGCCTTCTCCTAACAAGGTTTCACACCTTCTCGTTGGAGCAGCACTATAACACGAGAACTACCTCTGTCTCCAAGTCTGGATGTGGCGGTCGTCCTATAAGAACTGGGCTGCTCATGAAGTTCAAAAATTAGTTTTTAGATTCGATTCCTTTATTACCCTATTACATATTTAAAAATCGAACATATTCAACCTGAAAGAAAAGATTGAAACACGTTCTTAATTTCTAGGTTCATATGCAAAAAAATTTGTTAACAAAAAGGGGCCAACTAAGCAAGATTTAATCGAGAATCTCATCAATTAAATAACGATATGAAAATGCCCACTGAACAAATTTATACTTTTTTAGCATACATTAAATATGCAACTTACTTAAAGACGATACCACCAACACCAAAGTGCCGAAGAAAAGAGGAGCAGGGCATCCCATTCTGTAAATGTAAGAATTAAAGTAACTTAAATGTAAGTGATACGTACAAGTAATACGATTAACTAAATTTTATATCAATTGAATCGAAGGCCAAATAAACTTTTACACTGATAGGCAAGAATTTCAGGACAGGAAACCTAAGATGTTATCCGATTTCTGCCAAGACTAGAAATGATCCTGAAGAGTTTGTCCACATTCGTGTTGTAATGGTTCGTCCAGAGGTATACAACATACATTTTTAAAAAGAAAAGAATGGTCTATAATTAGAAAAAAATGAAGATAGAGCAGCAAACCAAATCTTACAAAAATTGTAAAATATGAAAAAATGTTACGAATCAGACAGCGCACGAGTCATCTCCTAATCTCTAACCCACCAAGTGATTTCCACGAGATATCTCGTCCATCAACATGTGACCAATTTTGCTAATGACGATATATCTCGTCATCAAGATATTACCGATTTTTTGATGACGAGATCAAAATCTGGTCAGTTTTCTTTTAATGACGATATATCTCGTCCATCAAGATCTGCTAACAATTTTGTTAATGACTACATACCTCGTCGAGACAACCACCAGAAGGGTTAAAGAACAATTTGCATTGAAAATTCCTATTTAAAACGTTTTTACATTTATAATAAATCTGTATTTGTTTAATTAGTGGTAAAAATACATTCTATTATGCTATGGACTTACACTGCTGCAAATGCACATTTTAGGAATAAACACGTTTTGTTTGCGAGTTGCATATAATGTTACATACCTGTTTGTCAGTGATCCTATAATCGGATTCATGACTAACTGCACTATGGCTTTGGAGGCAAAAAGCAGCCCTACTTCCTCATTTTCGTTGATGATGTTATGAGGTAACTTGAAGAACGTTAATCGCTGCTCGTCTGAAGAATTTCTTGAAAAATTTCGACACGGTTTGCTGATTTGATTTTTCAGACAGTCTTCTGAGGATTCTTTGATCCCATTTGGATCGGACATATCTTGATTCGAGTTCTCATTTTCGAGGTTATACAGTACATTGGGTATTATGGGAACTGCAAAATAGAACATAGACAGAAAGTGGTATCTGAAATTCTACTAAAAGAGCTTAGATGAACATTAAAGCATCATTTAGATCAAGGGTGCTGCAGACCGGATTGTGAAATATTGTGAAGAAAACGGGCCACATATATTAGTTTGAATAGACATGTCACCTCGGTGGCATGCTCTATTCATCCCAACCACATTTATTTAAACTGGTACAGTGTCTCACGACACTAGGCACGGGAATGTGTGTTGGTGTTAGTTAGTTAGTTACAATTTTGACGTAGAATACGTCTATCGTTTCGTGGCAGTACTGGGTAACGCGGTAAAAATCCGTGCGTCCCAAAAAACTGTTCACCAGACTTCCTGCAATAGCTACAAAACTGTAAGAGCTAGCGAAAATATAACAACTGAGTTGAAGAAAGGAAGGGCGTCCAAAGCATCTACCAAAACAGGTTCAATGTCAGATGACGAGCGACGGTCAATAGTGGCGCTCGTGTCCGCAATTTTGTGGTGAAATCGGTCCATGGCGCGCAAGGAAAAATTAATATAACTCGGAACCCAACTATAGCACTTACCGCGAAGTGTCATTCGTATCGTCTACGCGACATCTATTGATATAAGTGCTATTATCTGTGAGAAAACTTGATTAGGTTAACGAAAAATTGTGAAATAGTTCAGAACTTTGAAAACTTGCGAAATGCCTCTGGGGACGCGTAGCCCAGTTGGAACAGCAACGGATTAGCAACAGGAGGGTTGCGAGTTCGAAACTCGGTCCAACCAAAGACCGTCGTGCACACCGGGGCTGGTACACGTTAGATCTGCCGTGGCCTCAAATGGTGTGGTGGAGTTTGGAGCCCCTTGCAACTTGACGGTCTTTGGAGGGATTCGAACTCGCGACCCTCCGGTTACTAATCCGTTACTCTTCCAACCAGGCTACTCAAAATGTCCGAGGCAGAGCGTAAGAGAACCAGAATAAGTATGCCATTCTTTCAAAGCAAGATTTCTGTAAACAGCCCCAAAGTTAAATTTCTCTGAACCTAAACTCTGCTCATTCTTTCATTTCCTTGGCCAAATATGGCCTTGCGCCATAAAACCCCAAAACCAACCAACCCTCATTTTCAATACCCACCCAACAGCCACGAGATGTATTCTACTCCCAAAAGATCTACGGCGGTGTTTCCATTAAAAGGACTCGTAATTGAGAGTGAATCTTGTAGATTTCCCCAAAATTCTCTTTTTAAAAATTACACTTATTTTGATTCGGAATTGAAAAAGTTTCTCACATGCAAATGGCTTCCAAAGATGCTTAACCCAAAAGGTTCGACGAGATATCTCGTCCGTCGAGATCTGACCAAGTTTGATACTGACGGAATATCTCGTCCGTCGAGATCTGACCAAGTTTGATACTGACGGAATATCTCGTCATATAGATATTGGCAATTTTTTTATGATGACGTAATCAAGACGTGGTTAGTTTTTTCCAATGACGAGCTTGTTCCTCTATCGAGATCTGGTAAGTTTTTCAAATGACGAAATACCTCGTCGAGACAACCACCAGATTTAACATTTTCTGGGCAGGAGCTATCAAGTTTTTAAACTTTCCCTTCCTAAGCTTTTATATAAATCAATTGAGCGAAATTTAAGTTTTAATCCTTGTTGTGTTGAGCATTGAAGATCAATTATTTGTAATTGTAAGTGCGTGGTCCGAGGAACGCTGCTTCCTAATTCTTCATGGCCGCGGTAGCCCGGTTGGAAGAGTAACGGACTAGCAACCGAGTTCGAATCCAGCCAAAGATCCACAAAGGGGGGTTGGTGCGTGTTAAATCTGCCGTGGCCCCAAATGTCCTCACATTCGCGTGGTGTGGAAGTTTGGAGAGAGTGGTGCCAGCTCAGGTGTGACCTCGTCATCTAACCGTGGTTCAAAATTACTCGGTGTTGTCCTCGAGTCTCTCCCTTCGAGATAGGTCCCGGATCGTCGCCAATAGCCCGTTGTGTTGCTCCGGTGTGACGTTAACTAAAAATACTACCGTTGTATTGCTCCAGTGCGAAGTAAATTTAACTGCCGAATGCATTAATTTACAAATTTATTATTGATACATCACCTTATTCAAAATTCAAATATAAAGAGGAATTAATTAAATTATTTAGTAAAATCTTTCAAGCCATGTGTATAGTTAGTATATACGCATAAGAAAAGACAGTTTAAATTTTTAAAAATTTCTTCCTTTGGCGTTCTTAAAAGTTTCTAATTCTATAGGTCAGTTTTCACGAACATTTCCAAGACAATTATTTAGAGCTTTGTGACTTAATCGTACCCCATTAAAAAATCAGGGCCACAGTAGCCCGGTTGGAAGAGTAACGGATTAGCAACCGGAGGGTTGCGAGATCCAATCCAACCAAAGATTATCGTGTATATGGTGTGCTGGTGAACGTTAAATCTGTAGTGGCCTCAAATATCCTCACGTTGGCGTGGTATGGAAGTTTGGAGAGTGGGGTGCCAGCTCAGGTGTTACCTCGTCATCTGACCGTGGTTCAAAATTACGTGGTGTCCTTCGGGGATTGATCCCGGACCGTCGTCAATAGCCCGTTGTGTTGCTTTAGTGTACCGTTAATTAAAATTCCTACCTACCATTTTTTAAATGTTATAAATTTACTTTCTTATTATTTTTAAGAGCTGGTACCCCTTCCCTCTTTAAAATCAAACTTTTGAAAACAACTTTTTAAAACATTGAAAGGCGGAGTTTTAAAGCTAGTTTTCAGATCGTTTCACCTGGAACCGCTAGTTGAAAGCTTTACATACTTTTCCTCTCAAATTTTCGTCCTCACGTTGGCGTGGAGAAGTTTGGAGAGTTGAGTGCCAGTTCAGGTGTTACCTCGTCATCTGACCGTGGTTCAAAATTACGTGTCCTCGGATCTTTCCCTTGGGGATTGATCCCGGACCGTCGTCAATAGCCCGTTGTGTTGCTCCAGTGCGAAGTTAAAGTACCTACCTACCTCTTAAATTTTCCTTATTATCTCAAAGCATCAGTTTCCGTAATGAATTATCGAATGAGCAACTTTAGAGGCCAAAACGACATCACCACTCGATAGTCCCATGATCAAATTCGTCGGTATCGCATTAAATTTCTTGACAATTATGTTATCAAGTATCACTCCTACTGCATATTGCTTTCATCACAACTTTAATTTTTTTAAATTAACTTTTGGAGGGAGAGAAAGGTGCGGTTTGAAAGAATGAATAAGTGGATGAGCTAATCTACCTACCATCCCCCTTAGTTGCGTCCCAATTTAAGAACAATGATCGACAGAAAACATTTCAGTGGCAAAAACAAATTTTAAAAATTTTAACATGCTTATTTCTTTTTTAGACAACCACAAGATATTCTTAATAAATATATAAAAGTCATCACCTCGAAACCACGACCTGTTTCCCTTTGATTACGCCACTGACAACAATTATTGTTTTCTAGTAAAAATGCATTTTAAAATTCCATTCTTAATTTTTTATATAATCAGAAAAATCATTCATCTTACATACACACGGTAAGGCAATTGTATTAACCCTCCAAGTGGTTTCGACGAGATATCTCGTCCATCAAGATCTGACCAATTTTGTTGATTACGAGATTTCTCATCAAGATATTGCCGATTTTTGATTATGACTACATAAGAGATCTGGTCAGTTTTTTCTAATGACGGGATATCTCGTCCATCAAGTTCTGATCAGTTTTACCAGATTCCTCGGGAGATACCAGAAACTTGACGAGATACCACGTCGAGACAACCACTAGGAGGGTAAATAGCATACTTTGAGAGAAAATTAAGCTTCATAACAAATATATTTCTAACATTAGTATGGGTGTTTAGTTTGTTGTATATTCATAATGCTTAAAACTTACCTACAGAAGTAAGAAGCATATTGTCCAAGAAAAGAGAGAAGTAGACAATAAATACTACAAATTTTCCAGACTGTTCTATCCGCCACAGCTGTCTGTTCCACAACATTTTGAGTTATAGAGTCAAAGGAAGCTGCCACCTGCAAAAAAATATCATGAATGCTGAACTAAGATAATCGCTGTTTTTAGTTTGATAGAAGTTTAACTTCAATCTCACTGAATAAGAGATCTAAGCGATGTAGTTTCAATAAATATTTCAAATGATGAAAAATAATTTTGATGAATTAGCTGAAATTTAGAATCGGCATTTAACATTGTTTGAATCACAATATTATGTTCCTTAAACCGATACTTTTATTTTCAAAACAGTAATGCATCAGCTTAAAGTGATTTGATTCCTGGTAAAAACAATCAAAATTACATTATAACCTTATTTCTAAAGATTACGTATTTGGAAAGGCCTTGATTTCCGAGTACATTTTACAGAAATTTAGTAATGTAAAGATATTTTTAAAGGAACTCTACAAAACACAAGTGAAACGAACGGACAAAAGCATTAAATTAATAGAAAAGAAAATTGACTCCAGAATAAGTAGCAATTTTTAACATTAATTAATTCACTCTAAATAATGATAAATCGCATAATTATGTAACAGCCTGAACGCATACCTGATTTCCGAGTACATTTTACAGAAATTTAGAAATTTAAAGATATTTTTAAACGAGCACTACACAACAAGTGAAACGAACGGACAAAAACATTAAATTAATAGAAAAGGAAATTGACTTTAGAACAAGTTGTAGTTTTTGGCATTAATTAATTCATTCTAAGTAATGATAATTCGGATAATTATGTGACACCTAAAAGCATGCTTCTGAGGAGCAACATATTTTTCTTTTCCATAAAAATATTTGTTAAATCTGAAAATTCTTCACAAATCAACCCCTTAAAATCAGCATTTTGCAAAAAAAACTCGATATTATACATAATGCTCATTTTACATTACATTTTAAAGCGTTAACAAATGGATAAAAATCTTGTTAGAAGCTATGATTCGTCAAGTAACGGGAATAAAATAATTTTATTTTAAAGTTTATAATAGAATGCTCTCATCAAAAAATATTTGGTACAATTTGGTATGACAGTTGCTTTGTGCGGTTGTGCCATGAATCGAACTCCTTTTATTTTATTCATTTCATTACTTATATGTATCAATCATCAAATAAGACAAGTCATTTATATATCTAATTGTCTCTACAATAAGATATCCAATTACAGAGAATAAAAAAGTATGATTCAAAAAGGGCAAGAATAAAGACACACAAATACCCCAGTTAGATAAGAAATAATACAAAACTCTTCATTCAAGCAGATTACTTATTGAATCAAAAAATATATCAACCCTCCGAGGAAGAATTATACAGTTTAAAAAATCTACTTGTAGAAAAATTGTTTCATACATTGATTTAAAAGGTTTAACAAAAAGTAATTTAAAGCTTCTGGTGATATACCTGGGGACGTTAAAATCAATATAGGAAACTAAAAAGGGTGAATTAATTTTGTTATGTGAAAGGTTTCTAAAGCAATGTCTCAACGGAGCTTCAAAGTAATGAAACCGAAATTATTTCACAATTCAGAATGTACACTTGAAGATTCGTAATTCTTAAAATAAACATAAATCAAAAACTTATTCTGTATGATTTCATTATCCATGATATGGCAGTCGTAATAAAGATTCCACATTACATATTTATATTCCAGTCCAATCTCGCATAAGCATTAAGTAGGAAAATTATCTAATTTTCCTCTTCAGATTTTATAATAGATCTTATATGGTAGTTGAAGGAAAATCCCGTGTCATGATGCATACCTAAATCAACAAAACTATGTTTTCTTACTAATGGCTTATTATTAATGTAATATACATAATAAATATTATTTCTTTTAAGAATAAAAGTCAAAGGGAAACATTTTGAAACATTTAAGAACAAGCGATTTTTAAAGCATCAAGACTGCAAGTAATCTAAGTCAATTTGAAGTTTCTTAGTCATCCAAAACACGAATAGCTATATATATTTTAAATCATCAGTAAAAAGCTTAAAGTTTGGAAAACAAATATATCAATGATCTTTGATTAGGATCTTGGAACACAGACTCTAAACAAAAATAAACACACTCGTCAAGTAAACTTGTCTATATTACATCGCTCTTAACCATCCTCCGTAGTACCCTATGCTTTTGCCTCGATAAAATGAGGTTTCGTCCTCTTATCACTTTGACGATCCGAAATATCCCAACCAGTATTTGCTCAGACATCAGACTCAGAGACAGCAGCGTAACATTCAAGCGTATTTGCAACATCCGAAATACATCTAGATGGGAAATTGCTGCGTCGATGCAATGGGTAATGTAATAACGAGCAGCCGAAATAAATATTTTTAAAACAATCTTGCTCGTAATGCTATTTCGAAGGTAAGGAAAGGGCTTACGCGAGAGGAAGGTAGTGTCTGCCTGAGCAGCGAAGGATCTCTCCTCCATATGGAGGAATATTTCGGCCAACCATCTTCATGTAATCGGATTAGAGCCCAACTCCTCTTCAATTGGTTCAATTTGATAGAGGATTTAAGCCTATCTTTAGCCGAAAAACAATATGCCACTAGGTGCACACACCAAGGGGCGAGGTGGCTACTAAACTGAGTATTCGCAGTTCGGATGAACTTCAAAGGACACGGGCGCCAACTACTAGGGGTTGAACTCCTTGGGTCACCCCAATAATTTTATGGGAGGCTGCCCTAAATGGGAGGGGTAAATATTAAAATACAGTCAAACCTCGTTAAAGCGAATTTCCCGGAACCGTAAAAAATTCGTATTAACTACAGTTCTGTTATCCGAATTGAAAAAAAAGCATTATTTTATCAATAAAATAAAATATTTATGTATTTTTATTACTTACTATACAATTCTCGGTTCACAGATAAATGGTATTCTTCATCACAAAGATTATGCAGGTTATTGATTATACCGGTGATTCTTGATTACACAGATAATTCCTGATAAGACAGATATTTTATGATTACATAAGATTTCCTGATTACAAAATGATATTAGTTAAAATCTATCACCGATTATTTACCAGGGAAAAACATTTGGGATGTAAATTGCTTTAGGGCTTTGCTGCATTAAACATTTCAATTGGCCATTAATACAGCACCTACTGCAACAAACGATAAAATAAAACAAGAGATACTATTACATTTAAACATCGTTAAGACGAATTTCACGGGACCGTAAAAAAATTTGTATTATCCTTAGTTCGTGTTATCTGAATTTAGAGAAAAAAGTGTTATTTCAACAGTAAAATAAAATATCAACTCATTTACATTCTTCTTGTATAGATAATTCTTGATGATATAGTAGATGATTCTTGATTGTACACGATTCTTGATTATACAGATGATTCTGATTTACAGATAATTCTTGATTATACAGATAATTCTTGATTATACAGATAATTCTCGATTGGACAGATAATTCTTGATTGGACAAATAATTCTTTATTACACAGATATATCCTGATTACGCAATTTTTGCCTTGAAATAATTCTGTTATCGATTTTTGTGCTTTGTTATCTTGCGTCAACGTTATTTAATTGAGCAGATGAGTCTTCACTGGTTAATAAGAAGCGGTGAAAAATTTCTAAGCCAGCAGTAGCTTTCTTTTAAAGGCACGCTTATCCAGCTTCGTCTTC
Organism: Meta bourneti; assembly: GCA_933210815.1. Taxonomy (NCBI): domain Eukaryota; kingdom Metazoa; phylum Arthropoda; class Arachnida; order Araneae; family Tetragnathidae; genus Meta; species Meta bourneti. Next base: position 29,499,328 of record OW119934.1, read on the forward strand.
TTCGGAATCTTCATTTATTCTTTCCTCTTCACTCTCGTCTATAAATAAAAATACAATTTCGGATAATACAATTAAAAAAAGATAATACAATTGAAAAAAATCCGTTTACTCTTAAGTTTCGAAAACGTGTCCGTCTTTACTGGCGATTGGTGTAACCCGAATTCTTCTTAAGCGAATGCGTTAACATTATTTGAATATAAATTTTGATGGGATTGGAATTTAGTTTGTATTATTAGTAAATCGTATTAAGTGAATTCTTAACGAGTTTTGACAAACCAAATTTGTTTATAAAACCACAGCAAAAGCCCTGAATCCTAGAAGTTCGACCCCCGAGCAGCGACTTATTTTTTGTGGTTGTGCCCTCCAAACAAGAAGGATAAATATTACAAGTAATACTAGGACGCTCGGACGCTTTATCAGGAGAAATGGCTCAAAGTCCTGGAGCTAATATTTTCGGGTTGGAGCCCGGTCCCCTTTCACCATGAGAGATAAATGTAACGAACATATTGATAATAATCTTCTTGAATAAAATAAGTAATTTAGAAAACACACTTTACTTGAAGCAAGTGGGCTTTCACTTGATGACTCCTCGCGCAATAAGGGCCGGGGTAGCCCATTTGGAAGAGCAACGGATTTTCAACTGGAGAGTTGCGAGTTCGAAACTCGGTCCAGCCAAAGACCATCATGTACACGGGGGCTTGTGCACGTTGAATCTGTCGTGGCCTCAAATGTACTCACGTTGGCGTGATATGAAAGTTTGGAGAGTGGGGTGCAGCTCGGGTGTTGATCTCGTCATCTGACCGTGGTTCAAAATTACGTGGTGTTGTCCTCGAATCTTTCCCTTTGGATTTGATCCCGAACCGTCGCCAATAGCCAGTTGTGTTGCTCCAGTGCGATGATAATTAAATAACCTACCTACCCTTAAGGTTTATATATACACTAAAATACACGAAAATCGTCCTAATATCAATTTTTATTGCTTCAAAATATTTTCAAACTTAACTTACAAACAATATCAGGATCTTGTAAATATTCGGAATATTGTCCTAGTTACAAGTGTTTTCTAGTTATAAGATGTATATAAACACTAGAAAACAAGAAAACCGACCAGAATATCGATTTTTTTTATTGCTTCGAAAGATTTTCCAACTTTTTAACTTTCAAACGATATCAAGATCTTGTAAATATTCGGAATCGTTTTCTAGTTACAAGTGTTTTCGTTAGGTGTTACTATGTACTTACAAATGTTTCCAAAACTTTAAACTCAATTTTTGAAGAACTGTTTTTGCAATAGGATGCTTTGTTCAAACGGTGATAACTCAACAGTGATCTATTATAATTACTTTTGTATCATTATAATCTATATAATACAGTGGATGATTTAACCCTCAATCAGTTATTAGTCAATAAATGACTTTTAAATGTTGAAATGCCTGAAAAAAATCTTGATTTTTAATGCTTCCTTGGAAAAAAAAATTGTTAAAACACCCATTGATTTTGAAGGTCAAAACATGAAGAATATTATATTAATTATTTTCCAACAGAAATTATCTTTCTGAATAAGTTAGAATATGAGATATCACTGTTCAAAAAACACGCTAATTAGCTAATTATATCTAAATTAGATGATAAATTAATCCGATTTTTTCACACTGAAATGGTTTTAAGCATAAACCAATGACCTATTGTAAAAACACTGGATTTTTAAAGTCAGAATTTAAAAAAAATCTAGTGTATAAGTACACCGTAAATTGGCAATTTTAGCTATTTGAGAAATAGCTGTCGGGTTGAGGCTTAACCAATCTTTCACAAAAACTGTGCGCGTAAGATAAATCAGTTGTAACGAATAGATTGATCTCATGCCCGGAGACCAGAAGGGCCCCTTCAAATATTATTATCAGGCCCGTAGACAAGATACGGACCTCGGAATGTTTTATCAAGCCGGCAGACAAGATAACAAAAGTGAACCTCCTAAAAGGTTTACCCGGCCAACCGGCCAGATACGGTTCTAAGAAAAGATTTACCCCGCCCTCCGACCAAATACAGCCCTCAAAAAAAATTTCACAACATATACAGCCCTCCAAAGAGGTTTATCCGGCACGCAGACAAGATACAGATACTAAATATTTCTAGAGGATACTCATCCATAAAAATAAATGCTTAAAAAGTAGCAAATTGGAGCTTAGCGCTATTTCGCAAATAGATACGTTGAAATTTGTGTAAGCAGATTTATACTTACATTATTTTTTATTTTTCCAGTCGATTTGCGAATGGTAAATTCTCAAAAGTGGATTTTAACAGTTGTTTTGAACTATATTACAGCTTTAATTAGTTTACATAATGAACTACATTATAACTCATGAAAACCATTCATATCTAAAAACATTTCTTCACCCTAAATGAAATCTGCTTTTTGCTTAAGTCCATGTATTTTAAAAGGCTTCATTTTTGTAAAAGTAGTGGGAATGAGATTTGCAGTATTTGTATGTATGCTTATGTAAACTATAAAGCTTAATTTTTTGTCTCATGCTCAACATTAGTACTGGCAGTTCAAAAGGCTTAGAGATCTTTGGTGAGCTTTCAAAATGAATTCACGCATACAAAGATATTTATTTGCAAGATACAACTAGTAGTATTTTATATGCATCCCCTACACGACATAAATTGCACGAGGTGTTACCACATTAGCTCTTAGAATTATCTCCACTTTTAAGGTAACTAATTGAATTTACGGCTCATTAGAGCAACACAATGGGCTATTGTCAACGATACAGGATCAATCCCTAAGAGTAAAATCCGAGGACAACACCTCGCCGATTTGAACCACGGTCAGATGACGAGGTCAACACCTGGGCTGGCACCCCACTCACCAAACATCCACAACAAGCCAACGTGAGGACATTTGAGGCCACGACAAATTTAACGTGCACCAGCCCTCGTGTACACGACGGTCTTTGTCTAGTCATTTGTGGTGCATATACTTTAGACCTCGAGTCAACCTTATGAAGTGAATCAAAATGGCGGTCTTCGTGAAAATTTTATCTGGGAAACTGCAAAAACAGGGGAGCGACAGAGAAAATAATTATTATATTGAAAACCTTCCGTATTGTTATATTTTAATTGGAATATTAATATATTATGTTATTATATACAATTTTCACAGGAACTGTGCTGCACTTCGTAAATTCATCTGATTTTTCATGTGAGTATTTCCACCCACATAGAAGAAAGCTTCTTGCTAGCCAAACAATATTATCCATGTCATTTCCTGGTATAACAGTTTGAACCCTCGAACAAGAAAAAATTTGTTAAGAAATTTTCAATATATACTTAACCCCCCACCATAAATACCAATATATGTTTCAAAAATGGGTTTTTAGAATTCGCATTGTAGAGAATATAAAATTTTAAGTTGATTCTGGGTGTTTAGGGGTAAAAATATTAAATTAATAAGAAAATATAAAATTTGATGGAGCAATTAACATACAATTAGTTGCAATGTTAGCCACGTTTCTTCCTAGCTTCCAAGGATATAATGCATATTTAAAAATTAACATGCATAACAATAATAGTTTTAATAAAGTAACTTTAATCTAACTCAATGCAGTAATGTTCACTGGAATTTCGTACGAATTAAAATGTCTCTATTTTGTTAATCACTGCCGCTCTCGTTGGATTTTTCCCTTCGGGATTGATCCCGGACAGTCGTCAATAACCCGTTGTGTTGCTTCAGTGCGACGTTAGCTACCTACCTACCACTGTCGCTCGCTCGTTGATAAAAGAACTAAATAGCTCATCATTAGGTTTTAGAGAAAGCTGATGTTCATGATTTTTATAAATGTTTTATGACAATTAGCAAATATCAAATAATAATCTATCTTACAATCTATCTTTTACTCTAATAATTTCTAGGGCCGCGGTGGCCCGGTTGGAAGAGTAACGGACTAGCAACCGAAGGGTTGCGAGTTCGAATCCAGCCAAACACCGTCGTGTACAAAGGGGGCTGGTGCACGTTAAATCTGTCGTGGCCTCAAATGTCCTCACGTTGGCGTGGTGTGGAAGTTTGGAGAGTGGGGTGCCAGCTCAGGTGTTGCCTCGTCATCTGACCGTGGTTCAAAATTACGTGGTGTTGTCCTCGGATCTTTCCCTCTGGGATTGATCCCGGACCGTCACCAATAGCCCGTTGTGTTGCTCCAGTGTGACGTTAATTGAAAATACCAAAATACCAAAATACTAATAATTTCTCCGTCATCTGACCGTGGTTCAAAATTACGTGGTGTTGTCCTCGGATCTTTCCCTTTGGGATTGATCCCGGACCGTCACCAATAGCCCGTTGTGTTGCTCCAGTGTGACGTTAATTGAAATAAATAAATAAATAAATAACTAATAATTTCTCGTGCTATCCAGCACAGAATAAAATGCGAAAATAAAGCATCGAAAATAAGCATATGCAAAATGGCACATTTCCGCAGTGTGCTTCTTCAATCTCACTAACCATTGAATAATCATATAAATTTAAGTAGTTTAGAAAAATTCAAAAATCAGAATAATCCTTTCTTTGTGTTGCCTATCTAAGACCCCTAGAAACAATTGCCAATCGAGCGCGAACCTACACGAAAATACAAATTCGTTTTACAATAATTCAAATAACTTAATCGGATCTTTCCCTCTGGGATTGATCCCGGACCGTCACCAATAGCCCGTTGTGTTGCTCCAGTGTGACGTTAATTGAAAATACCAAATACCAAATAACTTAATTTCGGAGACTATTACAGAAACCCGGTTACGTTAGGAATCAATGATAATTCATTTTATCCTCGTTTCTGTTTCATTTTCGAGCAATTTACCTTCCTTCCTTGGGGATTGATCCCGGACCGTCGCCAATAGCCCGTTGTGTCGCTCCAGTGCGACGTTGATTAATTACCAATTACCTCTCTTCCTTCACTTTCAGTTGGTTGTTTGTTTGTTTGGTTGGTTGATTTGGAGTTTTATAGTTACTTAGCCAAGCTGCTCTAAACACAAGACAACGTCAAGTAAAAAATGTCGTGAAGGAAAAAAAGAGGGATTGGGGAACAGAAGTAGGTAGGTATTTTAATTAACATTGCACTGGAGCAATACAATGGGCTATTGGCGACGGTCCGGAATCAATCCCAAAGGGAAAGAGCCGAGGACAGCACCATATAATTTTGAACCACGGTCGAAAGACGTGGGGAACAGAGTAATGGATGAAAGCAAATAAAGATCACTTGGGTATCCCGAGAACGTAACTCTCGTGTTCACTGAAGACAGTAAACCCCCGTGGGAGAAGAAAAGATCACTAGAGTACCTCGGTTTGGTGAAACCTGTACACACCTAAAGTCTTCGTCTATCTGAAAATCCTCGAACAAATCCTGGATTTAACAACGTATCATTTGATGAAAGGTTGTGATTAAACTGTCCTTCACCCTTTCAGATTTCAGAAACAAAATACCTATTTTACTATGAAGTAAATGATTCAATGCAAACGAAAACGAATATATCGTTATTAACTTCATTTAAAACTATACAGTCAACAGAAACAAACTGTCAACAGAATTTGAAAAACGGATGATGCAGATTTTAAGCTATTGCTGCTCCTATAAAAAGCAATTGTGGAAACTCATTTCTTCTGCTAATAACTTACCTTACGCCATTCAACTCCATCAGTTAACCATCTAGTACTAGTAGCTATGAACAGTTAAAAGTAATACTTTTAATTTTGTACGATTTGAACGGTTTTGAATATCGATGACGCATTCATTAGCTATATCAACCGTATAGTATGAGAAAATTTTCATATTTGCTTTAATAAATTCGTATTTCTATACATACATAAATAAATAAAATTTCTCAAAAATATGTGCTTTTTACATCATGACTACATTCCTTACCATTATTTTCTTCGTCATTAAATTCAATGAATATTTTTCTCAAAAGCGTTCTCTGTTTTGTAAGATCGTATTCGATTTTGGATATTTGTTTCTATGTATAGTATACGAACAGATATAGTACGTGTAAGAAGAAAATAAGTGGAACGCAATGTTCTTTCATTTTTTCAAACTGTGCAACTATTTTTCAAAAGCACTACTTCCTACGTTTTGAAATGTCAGACGAAACCTTTTAGGTCTCAACTTTTAACTCTATGAGGCACACGATTTCAAAGAAAAAACCCAAGTTGCACAGAATTGCTTATTCACTTATTCAGCTTCAAAATTAGTATAAAACATCAAATAACATGTTTTTTATTATTAAACGATTTATTTTCTCGTAATAAATTTTTACGAAAAAACAACATTTACCGTTACGAAAGACAAAAATTCACTGCACCACACAATTCGCCAACCTCAATCACAACAGTGCCAACAACTTACTAATGCGTTTTGACATGTGTAGATTTTTGTTTTCAGTTATTTACACATTTAGCTTTAGTTCATAGCATAGCCAACTCAATGAAAACTTTAAATAAAATATGAAACTGTATGACTGAGTAATTTCAACTTTTTGAGGTGGGTTAAAAAATATCCCCCCATGCATAAAAAGCTAAGCAAAAGGTGGGACAGTTTTTAACCTACCTAACCCCAAAGAGTTAATTGGGCATTAAGGGCGATTAATAATTAAAAGATAAGGCTTCGAAAGAATTTTTTTGTTTCAAATGAATTATTATTTTATTAAAATTCAAATCCCTTTCCCATCCCGGTTTCTTGTTTTGGATTTTGTATAGACAGATCGTGTTGGCCTGCTTATTTGTATATTTAAAAACTTTGTACGCAATCACCGGAGCCTTAGTGGAGCAAATTTGAAATAAAATTGTTATGTATGGTGGGGAAGAAGATAACCTCTGTGATACGCTCCCTCAAAGACCTTATCTCCAGGATGCAGCAGGGGAACAACATTCGTTAACAGACCTAAGTCAACATGCGTCGAGGTTGCTTAGTGTCAACAATTGCTTTCCTACCGTGGGTAGACAAAACGATTCGTGAAGTAGCCATGGTGATAAATCCCACTTGTGGAATCGAAACGTATTAAAACTTGTCGATTTACACTTCCTAACACTGGCGTAGTCAGAGGAGGCTTTAGTGGCCCAAACTACCCCCGAAAGTGTTGATTTCTGATTTTTTTATATTCATATAAAATAACAGTCAATTTATTTTTTAAATAATTATAATTGTCTGAACTAATATCCATAACTCTCTTCAATAGCTTAACGATTTAATATGATGACAAAGTGTGAAAGCAATTCTTCCGTGTCTGGGAAAAGGGGGTTGATGGGTCCAAAGGAGTCAAGTGCACCATTAATTTAAAAATAATATAATATACTTAAAATCGAAACTAAATGAATCTGCGAATCTAAATTACAGTAATTTATATCACGGTATGTTTCTTCTTTTCCTGTGAGAAAGAGTAAAGTATTCAACAAGATTCTGATAAGTAGCCATTTTGACTTAACTCATTTTGCCCCGACTCTGAAGAATTGGACATTGTACTTCTGCGCCATATATTGTCTGCCCACCACCATATCTATGTATCGTATCAGTCCTTCAACAGACACGAAAGTAAATAGTGAATTATCAAAAACAAGGGGAGTTGAATATTTGCTTAGTGTTATTTAATGTAATTAATTTGTAAGCATTTACGGAAAAACCAAAAACCATTGTACTTCACGTGCTTTACCAATCAAGATGTGCCACTTTGTATGCGCTTACTGCAATCATTCTCTAATCATTTACAGAAAATAGCAGTATATAGATTAAAAACCACTGTATATAGATTAGCAAACCTCCCGTTGCTGATCTATATACAGTGGTTTTTAGTCCGTGGCTCTACCAACTGGGCTACCGCGGAACCTTCGGAGGGGTCAAGGATTGCAACTTGAATATTTTTGTTGTAGAGAGACGGTCCAATCGCACTTTTTAATGTGCTTTCTCACATTGAATGAAAAATATCTAAACGATTTGAAATACGGGGAAATGATATTTAACTCACAAGGCCATTCCTATTGAGAAATAATTCTCATGTGTCGATAACATCGGTTCGCTCTCGGAGGGTAGAAACGGGGAAATGGAAAATCCTCCTCTCTCTCCTACATAACCTTCAAATCACCCACCTTATCTGATGATCATATTATTTCTGTTTGACGCATCACTCGCGATCGAGAGCATTTTAAGACGGAATTTTCTTTCTTTGTCTGGGGTGACAGTTGAAAAGAAAAGCAAAAGATGATCTATCGTAATTAAGAGGTGTCAAAGCTGAAAAATGCTCTTTTTTCAGTCGCATTTCGCCCTTTTCAAGGCGGCCTTCTTACTACGACACGTGTTTAAAATCTATAAGTCAAAACAAAAATGTGCCCAAAAACTAGATAGTTAATCTCATTCGCTTTGGTCTCAAGTTGAAGACAAGAATGTCGTTCCAAGAATTCTCATCGAATCTTCTAATTCGAACCCAAAGCATCTTTTATTGATGAGATTACAAGTAAAGACGACCTCGTTGATTCCATGATTATTCATGTTACCTTGAAGATCTCGAAGCAATGAAGTCTTGATTTTCTCTTTTAGTTTTGAATCGACGTATCTTCATACAAGTAATTGAAGTATTAATTAAAAATGTTTAATATTAACGCTGCTTTAGTATGTGTTGCAACAATGAATGTAAATTTTGTAACCAGGATGACATAATGAAACAGACATTTATAAGCATTTTCTTATATTGTGCAATGGTTGGACAGTTGATAATATGATTATATGGTTGATAAATACTATCGATAATACATATTTCTGAATTTCAGTACATAAAGTTTTTTAAATAATATTCTTTGAAATAATTTGGAAGAAGCTTAAAATAAATTAAAGTAATAATTTTTTTCTGAGAGAAAGTTAGTCAGTGTTTTAGCAAACAGATAATAGTTTTGTTTATTGTAAAAAAGCATACTTTTATAATATTTACGCAATTTTTATGGCTTTCTTTATATAGAAACCAAATGGAGATAATTTTTTATTCTTTAACACTCTTAGGTCTAGTCAGTGCTTTGTTGGGACATCCAAAGCAATTTTGTTTTTAGATATATTTATCATTTGTCTCAGTGGTTTCCAAAGTGGAATCTGCCGCTTCTTCCTGGTTGGTTAGCAAGGAGGCGTTGGGAAGAAGTTAAAATAGATACCCTTTATTTATAATGCCGTATGTATGAAAAGTTGAAGATTTGTTAGAGGTTCAAGTCTTTTCCGTCTTTCCATTCGCAAGAATTTTATTAAATAACCTAATATTACCCGGATCTATATAAATTCATTTCGAAACAAATAGTGAGTGCATTATATGAGGCCTTTTTATGTAGAATTTCGTAGCTGTATTTTAATTATACATTACACCATTAGAAAAAAGGCTCGGTGTAAGCTTCCGCCTCCAAAGAACGGAGAAAACAAATCGTAAAAAAGTGTTTTAAATTCAATAATGAACCAAAACTTTCAATGTGGTCGTAGAAGTGAATAATGAACATACGAGGAGCAAGTGAGCAAAACCCTATGTGTTGATACGTGGAACAAGCATGCCGATATTTAAGTGCAGGTTTTATATTTTTGTAAATGTGACCTTTAATCTAAACAGGAAATTCCTTTCGGTTGAATTTTGGTTAGATATATATTCTGGTTATCAAATGATTGAAATATAGTTTTCTGTTTTTGAAATTCTTAGCACACAAAGATACTTTCCTGCAGGACTATTTAAAAAGTTTAAATGCCGTATAACCTGTGGGTCAAATCTATATTTTGAGTTTTTAATTTAATGAATTTGCACCTGCAAGATGAACGGAATTTGATTTAATAATTTTTGATAAAAATGAAAGGTGTCCTACTTCAAAGCTTGCTCTGTTCAAACACAGCTTGAAAAGTAGATAAATTTACGCAGATCGCTTACTGCACTCAAGGAAAAACTGCCAATATAGTGACGCTCAAGACAATTTTGTTTTGTAAAGCTTTACGACCAGATCTTGATGGGCGAGATATCTCGTCATTAGAAAAAATTGACATCTTGATCTTCCCATCATCAAAACAAGGCAATATCTTGATGACGAGTTATCTCGTCATTAGAAAAATTGGTCAGATCTTGATGGACGAGATATCTCGTTGAAATCACGTGGAGGGTTAAAGGAGGGCATTCTAACAATATGAATCTAAGAATATACTCTTAGCAGAGGCAGTAGTCCGAAAACGTTTGATAAATATCGATCTACAGCAATTAAAAGATTTAGTCACATCATACTTGATTATTTTCGAAGAATCGCCACTACATATTGTTTAGGCAGTAATATATTCTGATACATGGAAATGTTTTCAACGCTTATATATATGGTACTATACATGTTTATGTGTTTTACGCATTAAGATAAATAATGAATACAAATCACACTAAAAAGCATAAGGCAAATTTCATTTAAAAGCATAAGACAAATTGCATTAAAAATATAAGACAAATTCATACAAAATAATTACACCAAATGCATTAAAAAGAGTAGGTCTAACATAAGTTTATATTTAGTCATTATGAGCTAAAATGCTTGCTTACTTGCTAGCCAACGCCCACCCTTGGCTGTTGAGCCATTTGGTGGCTAGGATTATGAGCTATGGCATTATGAGCTAAAATAGCTTACTGTGCACATGATCTCCTTTATCAGGTAATAAAATATACACACATGTTATTCAAAACTGTATTAAACAATACTTACAAACACTTCACGCAAAAACTTACAAACTATTATATTTTTCCAATCACAGCGAAAAAGGTATTAGAAGTCCCAGTGACAATATTAAATGTCTAGCGAGAACACAGTCAAGAAAAGATGTATAAAATGCTGAGAAACAGATTAAGAGAACGAAAAGAGAACATGGATAGAAAGTAAAGCGGAAATAAAAGTTCAAAAGCAAAGAAAAAGAAAACTATCATACCAGGAAATAAGATTTCTGTGTTGTTACTATGACATGCGTGTGTCAGGTTCAACTTGATGCAAGTTAAGATGTAATAACTGAGTATTCAAATAACTGGATTTTAGTTTGTTCACTGTGGTACAATAATATAAACATGTGTCCATTAACGATAATTTGAATCCGGCAACTTTAGTAACTACCATAGTTATACATAATAAATTTGTTCAATTAACTTAGAGTCAAATATTTAATTCTCACAACAAAAATGATCCAACTATAATATATTTTGTGTAGTTGCGTTATGAATGAAAACAGTTTGACACACAAAGAATCAAATGTTACACGATATTTCTGTTTGGGTCGTATATGTCAAATATCGTAATGGCAATGGTAATTGATAATGATAATTAATTAACGTCGCACTGGAGCAACACAACGGACTGTTGGCGACGGTCCGGGATCAATCCCTGAGGGAAAGATTCAAAAAATAGACAGAACTCAATCATGAAGGGAAAGATCCGAGGACAACACCTCGTAAATTTGAACCACGGTCAGATGACGAGGTCAACACCCGAGCTGACACCCTACTCTCCAAACTTCCACACCACGCCAATGGAGGACATTTGAGGCCACGACAGATTTAACATGCACCAGGCCCCGTGTACACGGCGGTCTTTGGTTCTACCGTTATCTCAAAGCCTTTAAGACGAGCACTTATATATATTCTGAATGTTTTTATCCTCGTCATCTAACCATGCTACAGAATTACGAGGTGTTGTCCTCGGATATATATTCCTTCGGTATTGATTCTGGACCGTCGGCAATAGCCCGTTATGTTGCTCTAGTTCAACCAAAATTCAACTACCTACCTGAATATTTTTACAGCAAAAACTATACTTAGCATTTGGGTAATATCCTTTCTTATTTAAAAATCAATATGATTCTGTTCCCTAATATGTAAGAAACCTTTGGTGGATGTAAGTAGGCTACTCTTATAAGCCTAATTCTTAGTTTTCAAAATCATCGCAAATAAATTAAATTAAATATAGCAAAATTAATGGAAGGTGGTTTAAGAAAATACATCTCTTCGCCTCACAGAAACTTTCAGGAGAAGCATGATCTTTTTAAAATACAGTTAGCAGAGTAACCCAACTACTATATCCTGACAAACTGAAGAACTCAGATGAATGTCACTATATCAGCTGTCTTTAGTTTTGTACGCAGTTACAGAATCTTAAACAGATAACCTTGACCCATTTCCAATCCACCTTGAATGCCCAAATACTTCGAAGACGTCTTAGTGCTTTAATCCACTTTTGGAATTCCGTACTTCGACTTTCGATAACTATCCCCTCCGCACAGATATGAATGCATTTCCCCCACCTACCTTCACTTAAGATTCAAGGGAGCATCCGTAACAACACCTATGATCATCCTAAGAACTCATTAGTCTTCAAATGGGAAACAGGTGCTTGTCATCCGAGACACACCCATTCAAAAACTGAGGAGTTTCTTTTTTCTTCGTTTTATATTTTTTATGAGTACCGTTATTTTTATAAACACACTTCCTTCAATCGAGAAGGTCCCTTTATAGATATAAATTAATTTTTTTATCTATAATTTCATCTCGGCGCTTGAAATACCACAAAAGTAAGTAAAAAATGACTGAGGCAAACAAGAAATAAGCTATTGGCGAGGATACTCATTAGATGCGTCAGTGTTACAGGAAATCTTCCCTCCAGCAAATTAAATCAGATGGGTGGCCTGTAACGGTTATTCTGTTTGTTTTTAAAATTACAAAGAAAAGAAAGCATGTGACCATGAGTCGAGGTAAGGTCTTAAACATATGGTATATAAGGGTAAAAATCACCAGCACTGGACATCCATTCGCTTCACTCCGAATTCACCAGTTGTTCAACCATCGACTAGCACCATGCAACTCGTAAGTAGATTTAGTTTACTCATTTCTTCCTGTAGAATCCTCTTTCCCAAACACAATATCTCAAAACGTATAATCTGTGATGCACTTTTTGAAATTTACTCATCATAAAACTTCTGTACCAAGTCGTTATTAAATCAGAACCGCTGAAAGAATCAAAATGATCCCTTTCGAATTTCATTTCTCGGTTGATTTTTTTCTCATGAGAAAAGATCGAAATCTTAGTAACATTTCCTAAAAAGTGCACTTTCCTCAAGTTCCTCCTTTAATCTTCTGGAGACGTTTCATCGTCTCCCTAGAACCAACACCGGGGTTTGTTGTCTAGTGTCTTAGGCTGTAATTTTTAGTTCATGCTCCTTTCATTCGTTTTTTGAACCTTCACTCTGTGAATATTAAAGATTTAATAGTTTGTGTGAGTTCTCTTCCTTATTGATTCCTATAAGAGTGTTTAAAGAGCCTGACATTAAGTAAACTTTCAGATAGAGAGTCATACAAAGCCGGTCTATATATCTGATTAAATGTACCGTAAATATTCGAGGAAAGCCACTTCAATTTGATAGCCAGTAGAGCAGAAACTCATTAACTGACATTTTTAGGAAAGCCACTTTTTGACACTAAATTATTATTTTCATGATATATAAATTTTCACATTCCATCACAAAGGTTTAAAAGAAAACATAACACTCAGAACGTTTATAATTTTTATTTTTGACCTAAAACTAATAGTTAGTCTTTAATCGGCTGAATTAGTTTTTGTTTGTAGAATTTTTTTTTTTGTCAGTTAATGAATTTTTGCTCTAAGCCGACGATATTCTACATTCTTCATCAAGTTACTGTTAATACATGGATAATTTTGAAAACGAGCAAAGAGAACTAAATAACACTGCAGAACTATTTCTGGAACATTTAAAGAGGCGCATACAGGATCGTCCAAACGTCAAAAAGAAAATAACAAATATTTGCAAAGCGAAAACACATTTCAAGTGAGGTAATGCAAAAGAAACAAGGGAACACAAGAGTATAATTCTCTTTAAAATAGTGTGCACCGGGACTGTAAGGGAGACAAATATCTGTATAAACAGTAAATAATGTCATAATTTTTTCTTGAAAATTAAATTATTTTTAAAAATTTATCATTATTTTAAGCATAATTCACTCATTTGCCAATTAAAATAATATTTCTTAAGTATTTTAAATTTCAATCTTGAAAATTAGAAACGTTGAATGAAACTAGTAAACGTTTAATTTGATCCATTCCATGGTTCTAAGAAATCAGAATGTCCTGTTTCTCGCTTTAAATAGGCTTGTGCATTTTCACAGCTGGTTTTTAATTAACAGGAATGGCAATGTAATGTATTCTGCATAAACTGAATTTTTGCCATTGTGATGTAAGTGAAACGTTACCATTTAACAACTGTAATGTTATTTAATGTTTTCTAAACATATGCTTGCCATGCATATAAAACCGAATTCCACAAAAAACTCTACTTAAATATATTGCATCTAAAATATAGTTCGTTAACGAAATTTGTTATGCAATTAAACTGCTTAAAAATTAGAAATTTTATCTTTAAACAAATTAATACAAAATTGAAAAAATACAAAATCCTATTCTTAACCTACACTAATTTTGTACTGTATTTATAAAAACAAAATGTACGTAAACATTAAATGGAAGGGTTACGGGTAACAGTGATAAGCCACAGAAATATGTTCTGTAATGAAAAAAGTTAAAAGCGTATTCAAGAGGATCAAAAGAATTTCTGATAATTTCTTGAATAATGGAGAAATCATTATAATTTTGGAAATTTTTAAAACTTAAAAATTGCTAGTCTGAAAATTTTGAAGTGATATGCCATTTTGTTGCTCGAAGCCCTTCAATCAATACTGAACATTTGTAAATAATCGTAAAAATATTACTTTAAAATATGTGTGTTTTATTACTTGGCTGAAACAAAACATTTTATATATTTTACAATGAAGCGTTTATATATGTATACAACGTTTCACACGGTAAAACAATCTACTGTTATTTATATTATTTTCATATATAGATCATATTCAAGAAATGCCCAACTATCTTTCCAAAAATAGTATAACTTAATCCCTACAAATTCCTCAGTGAATATAATGCGTTTGATATAAGGATATATTTTTTATGTAAACTTACAATACCACTATACACAGTAAAATGTTTTATGTGTAAATGTTAAATGACTGTATATGTTAGTTCAAAACAAAACATATACAGTCGAACCTTGTTAACGTAAAATCGAAGGGACCAACGAAATTATTTCGCGTTAACAGAAAATCATGTTCACCAATATAAAATTCATATTTTCCCTCAAGGGGAATAGCAGATAGCATTGATAATGTGCAAATATAGTACGTAAGTAATAGAATCTGAAAATTAAAATTTATTAAACTCTTGAATTCAATGGGCAATAAAAGTAAACTAAAAAACGATTTATTGTTATCATTTTCTTGTTTAATATTTATTTATCAGCATCAAATTAACATTTACATACTTGGTTATTGTCTAAAACAATCGGTTATATAGTCTGTTGTTTCATCTGGATATAACAGCTTTCCTATAAGTTTTTAATGTCTATCAATATGTTCATTTCAGATGATCGTTATTACCCTTTCCTTCCTAAAAATGCCAATAAAACATAAAATTTCATAAAAATTATGTGAAATAATATCATAGGAAATGTGCAATATTTTATATCATTATCGAAACACTGAAGTAGCAGTCACTTTATTATCCCTAAATATACCAATCCTAGGGGACTGAACTGCACTGTCATTTTCTAGCCAAAATGGTTCAATCCCCTAGGACTTGTGCTCATGATGATACGTAGTTAACATTCTAAATATGGATATTTAGGGGTAATAAAGTGACTGCTACTTCAGTATTTTGATATTGATTTAAAACATTTGCACATTTCTATAGGACATTCCTTCTTTAAATTTCAGTCCATACTCACTAGTAGTTAGCTCTGTAGTTACCCATGTGGATGTGAACTCTGAAATTGAAAAATGAAATTTATAGTCAGACCCCAAAATAAATGCTATGTTTTGTTCCTACTCTAGGTGTCCGGTGACTTCTCAGTACAGTGTATGTATATTATAATAGTATCGATTTTACTGAATATAATGACTGCAACTTATCCAATGATTTTATTTCAGATTGTTCTTTCACTTCTATTTGCTGTGGCAATGTCTGCAGAAATCGGTGTGAACCACGCAGGTGATTCTTATAATTTCCATTATGCTGCTGGCGACGCTGGCGGTCATCGACGGGCCGAAAGCGGACACGGAAGCTCAGTTTCTGGAAGCTACAGTTACGTCGATCCCAATGGCCATCTTCGAAGCGTGAGTTACACTGCTGGTCCAGATGGTTTCAAGCCTACAGGTGATATCGGAGTGGACAAGAAAACTGCTGACGATGCTGCCGCCATTGCCGCTCTAGCTCCCAAAGCTCCAGAACCAGCCGCCCCAGCTGCCCCTGTTCCTCACTGGAATTATGCTCCATACTACCACGGAGGATCATGGGTTCATCATGGTTTCCCTAATTATGCACATTGGGGAGCTTACTGGTAAATCGACATTTAGTGCCGAGCTTGAACTACCGACTGGAACTTGCTTTGTGACGTCTCTGAATCTTTATTAGAAGCTTTGGAACATTCTATTCAAATGACTAGCTTTGGGTCAAAACAGATTTCTCTCGGGAAAAGGTGATATGTTGGTTTATCTTGTAAGATCATCACATTTTATGGTTTCACTCTCATTTCAATAAAGCTGTAAAATATCCCTCTGCAGAAATAAAAAAATCGATTACAATACAATTTGGCTTCTTTCTTTAAGAATTGGTGACAGTTTTATATTATAGTATTGAAGCATTTTTGTTTAATGGAGAATAATTTTACTAAGTCAAGGTCTTACTTCGTTAGATTTCATTGGTATACTTTTCCCATATAGTAAAGAAAAAGAAGAAAAATTGGGTATCTGTAATGTCTCAAGATTAAAATTCGCTATTCAGACTGAACATATTGCTTAAAGTCAGTTCTCAAATCTAACACTTGATTTTTAAGGTAATTTACACCAAGCGGTAATCCCTTTCAAGTTAAAAATTAATGTTCTGTGACTATTATCGTGTTATATATATATATATATATAACACGATAATAGTCATATATATATATATATATATATATAACACGATAATAGTCATATATATATATATATATATATAGATAGATAGATAGATAGATAGATAGATAGATAGATAGATAGATAGATAGATAGATAGATAGATAGATAGATAGAGATATAGTCAAGAAGGTAAGTCATTTTGAGTTCAGTCGTTACATGCTGAGTATATATAATTATTTGATACCTCATGAAGCTAGAAAACAGTAAAAGCATTTAATTAACAGTTAGTAACGTGATCATATTGTTATCTGGTGTTGCTAACTACTTTCAGATATTAATTGCGCACCGAGTAACAACTATTAATTCTCCAACTGAACAAACTTGGAAATACAGCCTTCTTGATTAGAATAGCAGAGATGTGTCCTAAACTCATAATTATATACTTCATCAATTAGTAGGATGCAGTGAATTACCATAAAGGGTCCTTCCAAAAGGTATTGTCTTTAATTTCTTAAAAATTCAATAAATTAGAAAAGTGCTCAAATAATATTAGTTGTGTTACAGTCATCCCATTTTAACCTGTCGTAAAATAAGTAATAAAACAAATAGAATCCATATTTATTACGATGTGATTATGAGAATCTGACAGAGCTGTGTATCTAATATCAAAGTGAGTAGTGACATAGTCAGGTATTCTCAAAGGGAGGAGTTGTTGTCAAAATCCATACACCCCGTCTTGGTAAATTGGACCCCTTTAACTGTCCAGATACCAGATATTTGGTTGCGATGTATTTAACTCTAAACTTTAAGATGAATGAATACTAACTAAAAACGAGCAGCCTGTTGTGTTGCTCCAGTGCGACGTTAATTCAACTACCCACTAAGAAGGAAATTATGTGATAGACTGGAACGAATTCTCGTCACTGCTTGGGTCGGATTAGCTACCTGAAGTTTCTCCTTTATTATTTATAAAGCTACAACTCTTTACAAAAACATTAATTCAATCATTATTTTGTTAAATATACAAGGAAAAATAAATTGCACATTCCATCATTTATTTTTACAGTTTAAATTAATAGGCCAAGGGAAAGACTACTACCCTAAAACTCCGGCTTGGTTACGCCACTGAAAAGGAGCATGTTATAAATAAACAATGGTTGTACTTAACACTCATAATGACCTATATTGAATTTTTTATTATTTTAAGGGAAGTTGCATTGTTTCACTTATATTAACATTCTTAGTCGAAAGTTATACCAGTATTATTATTTTTAATAATTACGAACTACAAAGAAATTTCCGAAGTTTATAATAGAAACACCTTTGTTTCACTTTGAATTTAGAATTAAATATTTAGTATGAAAAAAATTTAAGTGGTGTTTTAGATTTTAAAAGTCGCACAAAAAATTCTGAGCACGGCAATAAAATTAAATTGTTCCAGAAATGTTCCAGCACCATTGTGTTTCTTGCATCTCCAATAATTGAAATAAACATGTTCACACACAGATTGTTTTCCGATATTTTAACAAAGATGTACACTGAAGAGCAAGAAAAATTGGTACAGACAAGCAAGCCTATGCAAAATGTATAGCAACGCCACTCATGCAAATCATTGGTTGCATCTGCCAGTGCATATATAAAGCGATAGATATCTGTTGAAGCATCTAGAGCCGTTTCCACCGTGAATCACGCAGGTTATCACGATTTAAGCAATTTTCAACCCGGTTTAATAATTGGAGTTCGTGAGACAGGTCGTAGCATTTCGGAGGTAGAGAAGTTGGAATTTTTCGTATTGCCATTTCAAGGGTGTATTATGATTTCAAGAATTCTGACAAAACATGTAATTTATGACAGCAGTGTGGCCGTAAAACATCTCTGGGAGAAGGTGACCAGCGTCGGATGGCAAGAATCGTTTCACGTAATATTCGTACAACACTGCCTCAAATAACATCGGGATTCAATGTTGGGCTCTCAACAAATATCAGCGTGGGGACTGTTAAACGTTCCCTCAAAGGTATGAGCTTTAAAAGATAAATACTCGACACACAGCTATGCAACTCGCCCGGACTCAGGAACACCGTCACTGGAAACGAGTGGTCTGATCTGGCGAGTTCCATTTCCAACTGTTTCGGGCAGATGGAAGTATTCATGAGAGGGAAACCCCATGAAGCCATGGACCCTACATGCCAATAGAGAATTGTACAGGTTGGTAGTGGCTCCGTAATGGTATGGAGTTTGTTTAGGTGGCATTCAATGTGTCCCCTGGTACGTCTACAAACATCTCTGACAGGTGAACGCTATGTGTATATCCTTTCTGATGTTCATGCCCTGCGTTCATTCTGTTGGGGTTGGCTTCTTCCAACAGGACAATGGCTCCGCCACATAAGTCCAGATCTTAACGGTATCGAATACATCTGGGATGCCATGCAACGAATTGTGGAACACAGAAATCCTGCGCCTCGGAATATAACAGAATTGTGGACAGCTCTGCAGGATGTATGGTATTCAATGCTTACAGAAAACTTCCGCAAACTCGTGGAGTCCATGCCCCGTCGTATTTCTGCAGTTCTATGCTCCAGTGTGAGGTCAACCAAGTTTGAGACTGGTGCGCCAGTTTTTCTGGCACTTCCGGTGTATATAAGCCCTCGACCATTTTGCCCCTTTAGGCTAATCTAAATCCCGAGGACTAATTTGCCTCCCCTTTTCGCAATCGCTACAAATTGCAATGTTATGCTTTGCAGTAAGCCAAGATTTTCTGCTAGATTACTTATAGTGCATTGAGTATTTTCCTTTAATTAGACGTCATAAGCAATGAATTAATTTGCAATTTTACTATAGTTTCAAAGATATCTTAACTTAAGGTGGGTGACATAAGAGGCGTTTTTAGACGTGCGAGTCGGGTCGCACGATCTGGTGGGTGAATAGATTTCTACTGTGCCTGGCCACTCGAGGAAGCACATGCGACGGTTGACCATTGGCTCCTCAGCCGCGATTTACAAGTCGCACTACATCGCCAACCATTCTGTTTTCTTAGTTGGGTGACAAGCGAGGCGATATTTGTTTGGGTTCCCTTTCTTCCTGGGAGCGAAGAAAACCAAACAGGGTGACGAGGTAGTGAGACGTTCAAAAATGTTCTGTGTCTTCCCTTCTGACTTAAGAGCAGTTTTATTAGTGTTAGTTATTCATGTCCTTAGTGTTTTCATTATAGCTGTAAGTTATGTAGCTAATTAGACATGATACATAGGAAGATAGAGCATCCGTAGAGGACCACTACTATCTAGACATTATACATAATGTATCCAAAGAGGATCAAGTCCATTTAAATAAGAGAACGAATAGGAATACTATCCCAGTTGCTTGCTGGGTTGCATGGAGAGGCAGGAGACAACTATTTCTGGATTAAGATATAATTTATTTTCATTAAGAATAGGACATGGCACGCAAGCCTAACTAACACACAAAGTGGCTAAGACTACCGAGATGGTGAGGTACAGTTATACAAGGACAGGTAGTTACAGTTAGACAGAGGACGAGTACAGTTGCAGTTAAACCTGTGACATCCCCTCTGAAAATATCAATCACACACATAATCATTAAGATATTTTGGTCTTTTTACAAGACGACCAACCCTTGTTTGTTTTTCAGGATTGTCACTAATAATAGTGCTATCCACAGAATCCTCAGGCATATCAATATTATGTTCTGTATTCTAAAGGGCACTTTTGAGGGTTTTAAATGGATCCTGTTTCTTACTAAGGATCTACCCAAATTGTTTTGAATAATATATGACCTCGGTTTTTTACATATAGATACAATCTGAGCTGGTTCCCGAGTTCTATTAAAGTCGTATGCCAATATGTTATCAACAGGGTTAAAAGGCTTCAATGAAGTTGCACTTCTGTCATAGTAGGGTTTTTGTCTTTCCTGTCTAATGACAACTCTTTTTTCCAAATCTTTGAATATTTCGGGATTTAATAATTTTTTTTATGTATAGGAATTTTTGTTTTTAACCTATGACCACATAACAGTTGTGCAGGAGATAAATTTAATTCTGAGATTGGGGTATTCCTATACTCCATTAAACCTACAACCCACTCTTTATTATCCTCAAAGGCTTTTTTAAGTATAGCTTTGGCAATACCCACAGCTCTTTCAGCCATACCATTACTTTGAGGATAACGTGGACTTGCAAAAATGCACTCAAAGTCCCATTCCTTTGCAAAGTTCTTAAACTCAGAACTATTGAATGGAACGTTGTCACTAACAATTACTGAAGGAATGCCAAACCTAGAAAAGCAAATCTTTAATTTTTGTTTAATTTCAGTTATCGTTTTGTATTTAATCTTTCTACCTCAATCCACTTTGAATGATAGCACACAATAACTAGATAACTTACATTCCTAAATTCCATAATATCAATACCCAACTTTTCAAATAGCCTATAGGGAATTAATTGCATGCGATAAAAGAGGCTCTTTAACATTAGCCCTTTGAAACTTCTGGCATACTTCACATTTTAATACCATATTTTCTACACTTTTAGGAAAATACATTATCTCTCTTGCCCTGTTTTTACTCTTCTCCATACCAAAGTGTCCCTCTTGTATTAAGACCAGCATTTCATTTCTGAGAAAAGAAGGTACGACAATTTTGGAATCTCTAAGCAATAAACCAAATTCTATGTACAAATCATTTCTAAATTTGAAGTAATGCTTTATATTAGCAGGAACCTTCTGGATTTGATCAGGCCAACCTTTCTCACAATACTCATACACTATTTTTAACTCAGAATCATTATCATTTTGAATAGCATTTTTAAATTGAGTTACCCTTTATTCACTTATTGGAAGTTGCTTAACAGCATGAACAACACTTAACATCTCTGAGTCATCACTGACCTTATCTTTAAGATATGTCCAAGAGAGTGTATCTGCAAGAAACATTTCAGTCGCTTTTACATACTCAATTTCATACTGATATTTTAACAATTTTAACAACATTCTTTGTAGTCTTAATGATATATTACATATTGGCTTATTTGCAATAGTAGTAAGTGGCTTATGCTCATTTTGAATAATAAATTTTTCCATATACAAAATTGTGATACTTTTGTACAGCAAATACAAGAAAGCATTTTTTCAATTTGAGCATAATTTTGCTCAGTCTCAGTGAGACTTCTGGATGCATATGATATAGGGTGACCCTCTTGAATGAGACTAGCTCCCCCTAACCCATTTTTAAAGCTATCACATTGTATTATAATTTGTTTCGAACTATTAAAAACTTTTAAAACAGTTGAGGAATTCAATAGGTTTTGTATTTTCTTAAATCCTTCCTTGTGCTCTTCACACCAACTAAAGTCCACGCTATCTTTTATTAGATTTCTTAAGGGAGAGGTAATAGTGGAAACATTTGGTATGAACTTAGATGCATAATTAACCATACCCAAGAATCTCCTAACATCCCCTTTATAACTGGGAGCTTCCATTTCTGTAATTGCCCTAATATGCTGTGGATCTGCTTTTAATCCCGCCTTAGATATTATCTGTCCCACATATTTAACTGCAGGTACTTTATATTGGACGACAGGGTTGTGTCGTGTCAGGTCTTCTTTTAATATCATTATTGACTGGATCATAACTTAGAAATCAAAGAACAGGAATAAGATAGAATTTTACACCTGTTTTGGAGTATCTTGATTTTGCAGACGATATCGTCATATTGTTGTCCAAGTTAAGAGATTTACAAACTAAAACTGATGTCTTTTGAGAAAATGCTAAACGTGGGACTAAAAATCAATCAGAATACAACAAAGTCCTCAGAATTAACGAAAAATCTAGCACTCCTATCAAGGTGTAAAATAACTCAATAGAAGATGTAAGCACCTTTTCATATCTGAGAGCAACAATAAACAAAAATGGTGGTATTGATGAAGATATCGATCTTAGAATTTCAAAAGCTCGCAACTGCTTTAAGAATCTTAATAAATTGTGGAGAACAACTAATATACATGTAAAAACCAAATTAAATCTGTACAAATCACTAGTACTTTCAGTTCTCTTATACGGTTCTGAAACATGGAAAATTACCAAAACACAATGCAATAAACTAAATGTTTTTCAAGATAAATGTTAAGAATTATTTTAAAGATTTTTGGATATACTACATTTCAAATAAAGAATTATTAAATAAGGCACAATTTAATGAAATAGGAAATTAAATTAAATTTAGACGTTGGAAGTTTACAGGACATATTTTAAGAATGAACAGGGACAGTATTCCTAATATAGCATTGACCTGGACCCTTGATGGAAAGAGAAAGCGTGGAAGTCCCCGTTTGACCTGGCGACGTATGATGGAACAAGAGAGAAGTGAGGCTGGATGGGGCTAGCTGGTATGAAGCTAGACTTGCTGCATTGGACAGGAAACTTTGGCGATCTAGATTGAAGGCCTTATGTGCACTTACGCACTAAAGAATTTATGATAATGATGACTTTATATTGGAACTTTTCAGGGTTAAACTTTATGTTGTTTTCTTTAGCTCTTTTAAAGACTTGACAAAGTTTGATCATGTTCACTTTCATTACTGCCAGTCACAATTACATCATCAAAATACACTTCGATATTTTCTGTCCTCAAATAAATTTAGATTTTGTTTTTAAAATACCTCAGCAGCTGATGCTATGCCAAAAGGCATTCTCAAAAACTGTATCTACCAAAAGGAGTATTAAAACAAATCCGCACTGTATTCATCTAAAGGCACTTGCCAAAATCCATCCTTCAAATCTAAGACAGAAAATACTTTTTTTCCTTCTAGCCTGCTTATTAACTCCTCGGCAGTAGGTATTATGTGATGCTCCCTTTTTATCGCTTTGTTAGATCTCTAGGATCCAAGCAAATTCTTAAGCTTCCATTAACTTTTCCACAATTACCATGCTATTAACCCCATCAGATGGCTTGTTGACTTTTCTCACTACTCCATTAGTTTCTAAATTATTCAATGTATTTTTTAATTTTCCTTTAGTGAGAAAGGCACTCGTCTTGGAGAACTTATCACAGGCTTAACATCAGGTTTTAGCTAAATGTGATATGGATCCCCAGGAAACATTACTAAACTCTTGAACACCTCATTGTTCTTACTAATATCATTTTTATACTGACTATGTCATGCATTTCAATTTTTCTTATCAAATCTAACTTTTGACAAGCTTCTAAACCTAAGAGGGGTTTGGAAGATACATCAACAACAATAAATTTCTATAACACTACAATTCAATAACAATTCCCTTTCTGGTTTTAACTTAAAATTGCCATACGACAGTAGGGACGAAACGGGTATACAACGCCAGAGGGGAGCCATGGATCCGGAAGTGACGTCATTACCGGGAGTTGAGTTGTTTTACAGGAAGTGACGTCGTAACAGGAAGTTGAGTTTAGTTGTTTCTGCCTACCTGTTGAGTTGTTTACCACCTGCTACACGAAATGAAGAGAGCAGGAAGTGAAGTCATCAGGAGTTGAGCTGTTTACCACCTACTGTTGAGTTGTACACCTCCTACTTGTTTATGTTTTGGACTTGTGTTTTCCATCATGTTGAAAATTCCTAAATTAAAAAGTATTTACTGGGATTCGAACCCTGGTCTACTGCGTGGTAATCAGAGACGCTACCAATCGCCGATGGACAGTGGACAGTGATTTAGTGTATTGTTACTTCTTTTCTCCTCCATAGTAGATAAAGAATCTTTATCTGGAAGAACTTGTACTTTTTCATGATTGCTAAGTACAAGTGGAACGTATTTGTAGTGAAATGACTGGTACAGCCATCTTGTGGTGGAAGAAGTAACAATTAGTTTTAAAGGAATTTATTCATTTATATTTAAATATATATTTGATCTCTTGCATAAATTAAGTTTCTAGTTTTGTTAAAAGACAGGTACAGCCATCTAGGGGTTGATTTTTAAACGAATTATTCTATATTCATATAATAGTATCATGATTTAGTGCATAGGTTAAAATTTTTATTTTCTAATTATATTTTTTTCAAATTGACTGGGGATACCTCCATGTAGTGATGGATTGTCTTTTAAAATGCAAGATCTGAAATGAAATTTTCTTAGCTATAAAGATTTATGTTTTTAATTTAGATGTTTTTACTCGAAAATTAATTTCTATTAGATGTTATAGCACATATTTTTATTGCAGAAATTTTGTTTTAAGTATTGTACACATTTAAGTAAGAGTAAACTTTTTGAAACTTTACAAGACCATGAACATGCACATTTTGAATAAGTTATAATAATACTGAAACCATTTATCCTATCAAATCTAAACCAACTGTTATTTTTTAATTAGTCTTTCCTTGCATATTTTTTTAAATAAATCTTCCTAAATTTTTGTGATTTAATTTTTATTATACAGATTTACAAACTGTTTTTAGATGAAATATAAGGATTTATATTTTTAAAAATTAGATGCTTTTACTCGTAATTATATATTAGATACTATTACACATATTTTAATACTGAAGATTTTAAAAAATATATAATTATTAAACATTTAAATGCAGATTTGCTTTTTATTTTTTAATTTTACAATTGAGACATTTTTAAAAATTTGATTCTTAAAGTGCGTTTTAGGCACAGTAAAAAAATAATTATAAAAAATCCTGTAAGAGTAAAAATATTTTATACATTTAATTTTGGAAGCTATGCAAGACCATGTTTCCTTGCACATTTGTAGTGAAAAATAGTTTATTAAAACCATTTGTCCTTAAAATTCTAAATTAAATGTCGTTTTTCTTTAATTAATGCTAATTTAATTAATGCTTTAATTAATTTAATTAATTTAATTAATGCTTTTGCAAACCATACATTTTACTAAACATAAACTTCCTTTTATTTATTTGAAACCTTGTCCATATTATGCCCAATTTAAGTTCCAGAACAAAATACCAATACCGTACGAAGCTATGAAGTATTTTACAAGGTACTTTGTACTGTTTTCTTAATTTTAAATGTTCTACATTGCTATGCTAAATGGATAGTAAGTGGTTTTTCTGTTTTGAAAATAATGTGTGCATATCTACTGCTAAGCAAATTAACTTTTGCCCTTTTCTTGATATATAATGTATAATTTAAATATTGACTCACACCGCTAATAGTTTTACACATGAGTAAAATTAAATAATAACTGAAAATTTTAAGTATTAATGTGAATTTTAAAATGAACAAATATTATTGAAATAGTGGATTAAATATGAATTCTATGTATTCTTAAAGCAATCTCCGCAAAAAACAACACAGACAATTCTTAAACAGATTGAAGGAAGCAACATAGAAACAAAGTAAATAAGAACACTTTTTAATAGCAGAAACATTATGATTCATATATTTTACAAAAATAACACATTGTAGTAAAAAAGAACTTATTTTTTTACATACTTGCATTTTTTAAGAGACATATTTCCGACGAGCCAATTATTAAATGCCATCACCTCAACTTTGGGGTAATGCAAATTATTTTTGTGATGACCACATGATAGTTTTTGGACCTCTTTGTTGCTACTTAGAACACTTAGTGCATCAAATTTGGGACACCCATATTGTTCCAAGTTGATATTCGGAATATTCAATGCATCTAGGCGTTTCTTTTCCACACAACCACCTTTGTAAGCAACTAGGTACTGAGTGACACCCTTGGTCTGCTCGTACAATTCTTAAAGCTTAGTCTAAACTTTCTAAAGGAGACACACTTTCCCATGCCATGGGACAGAAAGGAAGACCACATATGTAATTTTCAACATATCGCACAGTTTTGTGATCTTTTGCACTCAGTTTATGCTTATAAGGCGATAAGTTAAAACGAATACTTGAAGCTACTTGCGATTTTATGGCGATGTATCCGTATTCACGTACTAAGAAACCCTCTTGAGTCTGAAATCCGTCAAAATTGCACAAATATTAAACATTGCTATTGAAATGTGTTAGCTGTTCTTGGAAAAAGAATTGTAAACTAGAGGCACGATGAACCATACACCATACCCTTACTAATCAGTGAATAACACCATACACTTACTAATCAGTAAAGTTAAAATTTATCTTAGTCTTATCTTTTGTGAGTAACTATGAACGCATAAGTGAAGAATGTACTCAGAAAACATGTGCTTGTCATAATGCGCCAAGTAAAATTGTGTGTTGTAATGCAAGAAGATTTTAACGAAAAGATATACTTAAATGTGCATGTGATTTTTCTTTTTACTCTACCACTTTTATGCGCTGAATACAATTTAATTCTACGACTAAACTTGAGCAAGAAAATGAAAACTTAACTAAATATAATTTATAAGAGAAACGTATTTTGATTTTTTTTTCTTTAAAGTGAGAACTTTAAAGTATACCGAATTCTCTTGATTCTGCAGTTTAATTTTTCTAAAATTACAACAGCAAATTGAATTATTTATTTGTGGGCACAAGTCTTTGCCTTTGTTGAAAGGAAACTGGTATCTTTGACAAGTATCAGATTTTTAAAAAATTGACGAAGGGACCCTTTCTCATAGGATTTAACACAATCTGCACAATAATTTTACACTTAAGAGTAACTGAGCAAAATATAATTTTAAGGAAAATGAGTAATCAGTACGTAAATTTGAAGCCTAGAGTTCCAAGCATGACTATGCTCAATAAACGCCTATCTACGTTTAGAGATTGGCCACGCACAGATGTTGACATTAGGGACCTGGCCGAAAATGAATTGTTTTATACGGGCATTATAAAGTCGTTCTGCGTGTTATCATTCTAGATTTGATAATAATAAAAGCCGATAAACCAAAATTTCAAGCAAAGCTAATGCAACTCATCACTTTATTCAGTCTTACAGAGATAAAGTCGTTCTACGTCATATGATTCTAGAGTTGATAGCAATAAAAGCCGATAAACTGAAATTACAAACAACGCTAATGAACTCGCCACCTTTATCTAATTTAAGGTGGCGAGTTCATTAGCGTTGTTTGTAATTTCAGTTTATTGGCTTTTATTGTTATCAACTCTAGAATCATATGACGTAGAACGACTTTATCTCTTGATTAAGTTGGAGCTTTATTGAAAACGTGTACCTCAAAGTTCTGAAAATGATGAGTTTAAAAAATCGACCCAAAGAGTGTGAAAGAATGCATTTCAACGATCAGGTGTTTCCAAGGGAAAGCTTAAGTTTGACGATGCAATCACTTCCTGACAATGCGTTTCACCTTGGCGACTATTTATTCGTGCTAATCAATAACTCCAACGGTTCCACACGTGTCCACATACGTAAATTTGCTTTGGATAAAAACAATGTCTTGAAACCAACGAAGGACTGTGTTTCCCTGCATCCAAAAACATGGTACATTCTAATGCAAAAGTTGAGCAAATTTTTCGCTTTTGCAACTGCATCCGACGTTAAAGTTATAGAAAAAGAAGTCTACCTTTCTAAAGTGTTTGATGTGGGGAAAATGGACTTAGTTTTACAACGTGTATTTCAGAAAAGAGGTTATACTTTTCAGTTCTCGCCCAACTGTGTGTTTATGAATTCTGATCAGTATTTTTAAACTGTGTGAAATCTACGGCAATGTGTTAGAAAGTTTGAAGATATCGCTTTTGACGTATTTGTTGCCATATTATGTGAAACTGGAAATCAAAAATGGTTTTCCTGATGAAAGTTACAAACCTTACTGCGGTGATACCAATAAATCTGATTGTTGGAGAGAAATCACAGCTTCTCTCTGCAAGTGCCTAAAGGATATTGTGTCAAAAATTATAAATATTCTTTTAGACTGTTTAGGCTGTAAGAATGAAATTGTCAATCAATCTGTACATAAATGTATAACCATGAACTTTGACGAACGCTTTTGCGAATTTTTCTCCCTTGCTTTATGTGTTGTTAACTGGAAAGAGTTTGCTATTAACTTTGTAAGACAGAGCAATAAACCGTTAAACTTTTTTTATATAATAATGGAGGACATTTTTTTTGAGAATTTGAATACCACAGATATTTTCAATACTGTTAGAGAGATGTATGTAAAAGACCTGTACGATATATTACAAATATATTAACTGTGTTGTTGATTCTTTTTTCAATAAATTATTTTTTTCTTCAATACAGTGTTGTCAAAAAATATTCTACACAACATTATACTAATTTTGTATGACAATGTTTTTTCAACAAAAAAAGACAAAGATAAAAAAATTAATGAGAAAAGATCTGTTAAAATGTTTTTTCTAATTTGGTGTTTACTTTCTAGATGGTTACTTTTTCTTTCTTTTTGTTTTAAGATTTAAAAGTACAAAAAGTTTATTTCAGAAAATAAACAATGCACCAAGATGATTGACAAGTACAAAAAATAATCGCAAAATGAATATTTAATTCGAGCGTTCTTTTTCTTGCATTAGAGTACATTTACACATTTTTCCTAAAGCATTTAGTAACTCTTTTTTTAAGGCACTTTAAAATTCCTCTTTAGTAAATAGATTTAACATGTAACAAGCAACAAATAATAAAAATAATCAATATATTTATAAGGTGTAAAAAAGTCTTTCCTACACGATTTTTTTCCTTGATAAAGTGTTATGAATTTTAGTCTCAAACTTCCTTACGAGTCTTTTTTCTGTAGCACAAGTGTAAATTTCATGACTTCCAACTCAAAACCACCCGTTTACAATTCTTCCACACCGTGTTCAGCAAATCACAGAAATTGGATGTACTGCTTGTATTAATAAATAGTAGATAACGTTTAGTACAAATGTACGTTTTAATTTTATGTAAAATATTGGTTAGACACATAGGATACGTTGAGAGACTTTTCGTACATCTCATGCATGTCACCAGATGACCGCAAGGCTGTAAAGTAGCATCCATTTCCAATTTCGTGCAAATTTTACAAAGTCGTTTGTTCTTGTCATTGCATGAGGGGTAAAGTTTTTACGTCGGGTTTTATAAAAACATTGGTATTATTGTTGATTTCATCCAACACTTGTACAATTTCATCTATGCTTGTTCTTTTGGTCTAGGGTCAACAATCGGTTGTTGTTGGGCTACCAAACATTTTGGATAAAACTTTATGTGCTCGTATAACACTACATCCTCTTTTTTGCTAATTTCCAGCCCTCCTTCAATAACTCCTGACTCCCCTGTCCGAGACAACCGTATAATACAATTCATTTTCGGCCAGGTCCCTAATGTCAACATCTGTGCGTGGCCAATCTCTAAACGTAGATAGGCGTTTATTGAGCATAGTCATGCTTGGAACTTTAGGCTTCAAATTTACGTACTGATTACGCATTTTCCTTAAAATTATATTATGCTCAGTTACTCTTAAGTGTAAAATTATTGTGCAGATTGTGTTAAATCCTATGAGAAAGGGTCCCTTCGTCCATTTTTTAAAAATCTGATACTTGTCAAAGATACCAGTAGCAACAAAGAGGTCCAAAAACTATCATGTGGTCATCACAAAAATAATTTGCATTGCCCCAAAGTTGAGGTGATGGCATTTAATAATTGGCTAGTCGGAAATATGTCTCTTAAAAAATGCAAGTATGTAAAAAAATAAGTTCTTTTTTTACTACAATGTGTTATTTTTGTAAAAAATATGAATCATAATGTTTCTGCTATTAAAAAGTGTTCTTATTTACTTTGTTTCTATGTTGCTTCCTTCAATCTGTTTAAGAATTGTCTGTGTTGTTTTTTGCGGAGATTGCTTTAAGAATACATAGAATTCATATTTAATCCACTATTTCAATAATATTTGTTCATTTTAAAATTCACATTAATACTTAAAATTTTCAGTTATTATTTAATTTTACTCATGTGTAAAACTATCAGCGGTGTGAGTCAATATTTAAATTATACATTAAATATCAAGAAAAGTGCAAAAGTTAATTTGCTTAGCAGTACAGATATGCACACATTATTTTCAAAACAGAAAAACCACTTACTATCCATTTAGCATAGCAATGTAGAACATTTAAAATTAAGAAAACAGTACAAAGTACCTTGTAAAATACTTCATAGCTTCGTACAGTATTGGTATTTTGTTCTGGAACTTAAATTGGGCATAATATGGACAAGGTTTCAAATAAATAAAAGGAAGTTTGTTTAGTAAAATGTATGGTTTGCAAAAGCATTAAAGAAAAACGACATTTAATTTAGAATTTTAAGGACAAATGGTTTTAATAAACTTTTTTTCACTACAAATGTGCAAGGAAACATGGTCTTGCAAAGCTTCCAAAATTAAATGTATAAAATATTTTTACTCTTACAGGATTTTTTATAATTATTTTTTACTGTGCCTAAAACGCACTTTAAGAATCAAATTTTTAAAAATGTCTCAATTGTAAAATTAAAAAATAAAAAGCAAATCTGCATTTAAATGTTTAATAATTATATATTTTTTAAAATCTTCAGTATTAAAATATGTGTAATAGTATCTAATATATAATTACGAGTAAAAGCATCTAATTTTTAAAAATATAAATCCTTATATTTCATCTAAAAACAGTTTGTAAATCTGTATAATAAAAATTAAATCACAAAAATTTAGGAAGATTTATTTAAAAAAATATGCAAGGAAAGACTAATTAAAAAATAACAGTTGGTTTAGATTTGATAGGATAAATGGTTTCAGGATTATTATAACTTATTCAAAATGCGCATGTTCATGGTCTTGTAAAGTTTCAAAAAGTTTACTCTTACTTAAATGTGTACAATACTTAAAACAAAATTTCTGCAATAAAAATATGTGCTATAGCATCTAATGGAAATTAATTTTCGAGTAAAAACATCTAAATTAAAAACATAAATCTTTATAGCTAAGAAAATTTCATTTCAGATCTTGCATTTTAAAAGACAATCCATCACTACATGGAGGTATCCCCAGTCAATTTGAAAAAAATATAATTAGAAAATAAAAATTTTAACCTATGCACTAAATCATGATACTATTATATGAATACAGAATAATTCGTTTGAAAATCAACCCCTAGATGGCTGTACCTGTCTTTTAACAAAACTAGAAACTTAATTTATGCAAGAGATCAAATATATATTTAAATATAAATGAATAAATTCCTTTAAAACTAATTGTTACTTCTTCCACCACTAGATGGCTGTACCAGTCATTTCACTACTAATACGTTCCACCTGTACTTAGCAATCATGAAAAAGTACAAGTTCTTCCAGATAAAGATTCTTTATCTACTATGGAGGAGAAAAGAAGTAACAATACACTAAATCACTGTCCACTGTCCATCGGCGATTGGTAGCGTCTCTGATTACCACGCAGTAGACCAGGGTTCGAATCCCAGTAAATACTTTTAATTTAGGAAAATATGCTTTCTCCTTTCACCACTAGATGGCATTCCAAGAGCAGACCAAAACAATCCAACATGATGGAAAACACAAGTCCAAATCATAAACAAGTAGGAGGTGTACAACTCAACAGTAGGTGGTAAACAGCTCAACTCCTGATGACTTCACTTCTGGCTCTCTTCATTTCGTGTAGCAGGTGGTAAATAACTCAACAGGTAGGCAGAAACAACTAAACTCAACTTCCTGTTACGACGTCACTTCCTGTAAAACAACTCAACTCCCGGTAATGACGTCACTTCCGGATCCTTGGCTCCTCTTGTGTGTTGTATCCCTACTTACGACACTAACGTAATTACTTACATTACATTAGTTTTACTTAATTTGATATTTGGTTGGAAAGTCATTCTTATACACAGATTTTGGTAACATTAGTTTCAGCACCCGTGTCAAGTTTAAATTGAATTGCATTATTTTCAACATTAATTCTCTTTAGTCACACTCTATCTAGTGAATCAATAGATACTTTATGATTTCTGTTACCTGCCTGTTGTGACACACCTGTCAATGTATAAATCTAGATCATAACTTTCATCACTCTTTATAGTATTTACCTTACGAAGATTACAATTTCTACTCGTTTTACACATAGCTGCGAAATGTTTTCCTTTACATTTAGCACACAATTTTCCATACGCTGGACATTCATACTTCTTATGTTTTCTTCCGCACTTGTAACGGTCAAATAGACTAGCACTAGCAATGGTCTACTCAGACTGTGGTGACATCTTGGACTGTTTTTCTCTATTGCTCCTCAACTTCATGAACATGTGATGCAGATTTCAGTTTCTATCTGAAGTTTGCTTGCCTCTGCTGCTCGCAGGAAGTCTATTGCTTTCTTTAGGGAAAGATCTGGCTCCCTCAGCAGTCTTTCAAGTAGAGTAGTGTCTCGAATACCCAGGACCAGACGATCTTGGATGAGCCCTTCTTCCAGTTCACCAAAAGCACAGATAGCCGCCAACGTTTTAAGTTTGGTCAAATAACTGTCCACACACACAATTGTTCACTTTGCTGGGAACACAAGAAAAATTTGAACCTTTCGAAAACCACATTTCGTCTTGGGATGCAGTAGTCGTAAAACATTTGCATGACCTCAATTCTTTTCTTGTTTTGGCCTGCTGCTGGTCTAAAAGTGTTGAATATCTCCATTCCTTCATCACCAAGGAGGTTTGAGCAGGATGGCATTTTTTTTTTTTTTACAGGATCCTGTTTTTCGACTTTTTCAGATGCTATTAAATAATTATTGAACTTCTGAGTCCATCTGTTCCAATTCTCAGCTAAATTACTGCAGGTGAACTTTATTTCTCCTGGAGGCCTGAACGTTTCCATTTCCATTTTTCGAACACTTAGTTCATACGAGGGAAGGAGCAGTTTTTTAGAAGTTTACGCAAGTCAACTCAATCCATTTGCAGCTTCAAATCAGGCATGGAAATTCGTCTTTGCTGACACCATATTTGCTGGGTTGCCTACAGAGGCAGGAGACAACTATTTCTGGATTAAGATATAATTTATTCTGGATTAAGATATAATTTATTTACATTAAAAGAATAGGACATGGCACGCAAGCCTAACACACTAAGTGGCTAAGACTACTTAGATGGTGAGGTACAGTTATAAAAGGACAAGTAGTTACAGTTAGACAGAGGACGAGTACAGTTACAGTTAAACAAGTAAACTGAGAATGGTAGGGCTGATTGGGGGACCGACACACTCGAACACGGTGATCATCTGCTCCAAGGCAGAAGCGGGATTCATCACAAAACATGATACATTGTCATTGACTCGCGCATGGCTCCACTCCAAACGCAGCCGACGATGTTCGGTAGTGTCTCAGTTTACTGTCTAGGAGCACAATGCCTAACTCCATGTACCAGTCGCGCAAAAAAACGAACCACCCCTCCTCATTCGAGCAATTTTTACTGTAGAGAAAATTCAAAGATGGCGTTCGACAGTAACTAACGTCTATAAAATCAAATTCATAAAATTTGCATAAGGGGCCGTCTTCATATTAAATTGAGCACCAACTTCAGTTTCCAATGGAAACCCCTATTTTGAATCTATATCAAAATTTAACTTCAGATACCAAATTTCATGTCATTAGGTCATACCGTTTCGAAGTTATGAGTACAGAAAGATTGGAGCTCCTAATGTTAAATCAGTTTCTTAAGACTTACGGATATCTTCCTAAATAATATTTCTATACCGCTGATATTTTGTACCATGTTATTGCTGAGCCAAAACAAAATTCACCTAATATTTTATTTTTAAAATAGCTTTTAGAATGCAATAATTAAATTAATGTTTGAAACAATTATGAATTGGAACCTTACTATATTTTGATGGTATTGATTCAGGACTTCTAATGTGATCAAGCAAAATTTCAGCTCATCGCAATGGTTAGTTTTTGCGTTACATTAAATTGTCCTCATTATTTCGATTTTAGGGGGCAACCAAAAGTTTAAAAAACGTCTGACAAATCTCGGACGTTTTCACTTGCATAAATATAATAATTCTCGAATCGTTTGCACACACTGACAAATACGTTTGAAATAGTATTCAAATTTGAAATTCCGGTAACTATAATTACAATTAATCTCGATCTATGAATAGCGATTTTCAATGAGGTGATTCCTGAAATTGACAGCAATTTCAACATTGAATATCTCTGGATATAAAGATAGTAGTCATGAAATGTCATATTTAGACTAATTTAATGATGCCAAATCTGATTAAGGCATATAAGCATGGCGTTTCCATTGGAAATTTTGTGGTTTGTGTAAAATTTGATATGAATACGGCCTCTAATGCAATTTTTTGCATTTGAATTTGTAGAGGACGTTAATCCCTATTGAATATCTTGCAATTTGCTCTATGAATAGTGCTCGAAATAAAGGGGGTTCGCTTTTTTTTCCACGACTGCACAATTGTGTGAGGAGTCATCATTTCCAACAGTCGCTCCCTTCTAGTAGTACGATGTAGTTTGATAGCACAACGATAAGTCCCTCAGATCCTACAATCTGTTTTGTCTTTCATGTAACATGTCAAAGGGACAATTTACCAGCACAGTTCGCTTCTCCATTAAGTATATCTGGGAGTTGCTAGGAAGTCAATTGCACCAACCTCTGAATATGGGAGATCTGGAGTATCAGCTGCAGAATGCCTGGAAGTGTGTTTCATTGTCGGCTACCGTATAAAAGGATCTTATCCTATTTTCCATAGGGAGTGAGTGAATAAATGTATTCAAGTCTGTCACATTAGCACACTAAATGAGAAATTGGAAATATATCTATATTAGTAAACTACATCCTTCCACTGTTAACATTCGGAGGAAAACAAAACAACTTTATGTCATCCCCAAGTCACCCCTGCTCAAAATAAACGAGCCGTTTCTATAGCGCCATGGACCCAGACATGGTGTCGGATGCAATTTTCGTGATAGCTAGTACTATTTACTGTCTATATGCAAAGTGGGATTCCTGGAAAATGAAGAAATGAGCATAGAGCATATTCAATATAATGGTTGTGATGGAGAAGTTGGAAACACCCGAGACAATAGAATGATTGTATCGGTTACCCTTTATAATGGTTTCTGTGCCTATTACGCGCACTAGAATTAGCTTTTAGCCCCGTTTATGCATCCTGATGAGTGACAGGGAATTTGGCCTATGGAATCAGAAAGCCTCCATAATAGTGAGACACTGCCCGTTGCGAAATGCTCACGCATCGATACCAACCCTCCTGAAACTCCTTCAGTTGAGAAAAGATAAACATTGTATGAGATTTGCCCCTTCCCTCACCATTTTAAAATCTTTGTAAAATTTTGTAAGTTGCAACATACATCGTTTAGGTTTACAGCCCAATATGCAAGAATCGTTCAAAATACTAGTGATTATTGTTGTTGATGCATCAAGCAGGTTCCTACCTTTCTTTTTGAGGACTATACTCGACACTAATCCGAAGAAACTCGTTTTGAGAGCACCCAGAGAACATCCTGACCCAATCTATTTATAAAAAAAGAACCTCATATTAGGTATTAACACATCTGAAAAAGTTTGCATTTGTGGTAAACTTATTGATTCCAAAATATTGATCTAGAAGTATTTTAAAAGGGCAAATTTCAAAATAAGACATTTTTATTTCCTAAAAAGAATTGCCACACAGTAAATACAAAAGAAGCCATTTGTTAAAATTGTTTTTTTTGTGTAATGCTTTGTTTAAATACTAAAAGAATGAAACAAATTTAACTTCTTTATTATAAAATAATTTTCCATACAAGTATTCTTATAAACGTTTTCAACAATATTCTTACAAGAAAGACTATGAGCAATAGTTTACATATTTGAAACGTAGAATATTTAGTGTAAATTTCAGGTAACTTTCTAAACTGATGCACTTTAAATACCTGACAAATTCATAACAAAAAATAATTTTCTAAATACATTTATTAAATTTATACCAAAAAGAGATGGGAAATAAATGGAATACAAGTAAACTCCGTAAAAATTGGTAGATTACCTTAATTATAAATTTTAAAGTATTTAAAAATATCAGACAGAAACAGCAACTTCATCTAATATCTGACGTAGCTTTTCCAAGTAGTAATTAAGTGACTGTTCATATATTCCTTCTCTGCTATTATGCAATAGTTGAATCAGGGACGAATACTCATGTTCTTGAAACTGAGGACCTTCTTCTACTATCTGGTTCAAGATATCCTAAGATATGACAAATTAATTTAACTAAATCTATAATACAAAAATATATTAACAAATTGTAAAGCAAGTCTAAAGAAACAAAATTAAACATGAAGTAACATTCAGAGAAATTATCAATTGAAACCACTAAATATTGAAAAGGATGCATTAAAAACAAATGACATTTAAATAAAACTTTTAATACTAGTTAAAATGAAAAGCTTTAACAAATCAAAGGTTGAAGCAGACATCTCCAAACATTAACAAGTAAATATTATGAATCTAATATCCTTTAATATTATGTTCCATGGGCAGGTTAAATTTACCCAGTTTTTCATCGATTTGTTAATAAATGACGGAACTGCTAAAACTAAGCAGTATCTACATGTTACAATGCAATCTTTCAAAGTCCAGTCTCATTTTGTTGGCTATATTTCTTCTATTTTAAATGTACAGATCCTTAAGTGATGATGTGATGATGTATGTGTGAAACGTTTAACTCTAAAGTAAGTTCTCTAATGATAAATGTTTTTTTTTAATTTTAAAAGGTTTGGGAATATATTCAATTTTTGCACTTCCTTTCACTTGCATATTTTTCTAATCATAAGTGTTTAAATGTTTAAGCTGTTTTAATTATGATTATAAAAGAAACAAATAGAAAACAGTATTTTTATCTGGAATAAATACCTTCGTAGATGAGAACAAGTTTTAAATTACCTTAAAGTAGATTTGTGTAACTTGAAACCTGTGTGTGAAATAGTGGCTAAGTGTTTATTAAACTCAACTCACATATAGCACCAATGAAAATTATAATCATTTCAATGCCTTTGAGTCAAAGTTATCATTAAAGTGCCTTTTTCTTAAAATAGCTATTAAATTGCAAAACACTTAATTTACTATTAGATTGTTTTCTGATTGTCCTAATGAGACAAAATTGTAAAATAGGACATCATTATTATTACAAAAATGTAATTTATTTATTTCCCATTTATCAACTAAAACTAACAAATGTTTAATGTACAAGCAAAATTTTTCAAAACATGCATAATTGGTCATTGTATTTAAATGTAGATCATTTTTTTTCTCAAATAAAAAATGAAAAGTTCAATTTTCCTTTGTCATGGCTCATGTATTTAAACCAAAATGGCAGCCAACCTTTCTTGATGTAACGAAGAATGTAGTAAAGATTGCTCCATCAAAAAATTAGAAAGAATTTTGAAATGTTATATTCTTTTATTGTAATTTATGTAAGCATTTATAAAATTTTCTCTAAAATCATTAATGATTGATACTAATGCCATCTACAGAATTCAA
Organism: Meta bourneti; assembly: GCA_933210815.1. Classification (NCBI taxonomy): domain Eukaryota; kingdom Metazoa; phylum Arthropoda; class Arachnida; order Araneae; family Tetragnathidae; genus Meta; species Meta bourneti. The sequence goes on from OW119934.1 coordinate 29,537,751, forward strand.
AAAATAGGTTAAACTCAAGGGAAAATTATTTTTCTACAGCCAAAAACATACTACCAAAACATACCTCATATGAATGATTCAAAAGTTCAAAATATTGTCTAGCCCTATCTAAGGCTACTTCTCGTGTCATTGTTATACCAGCTAAATTCTGCTGAATAGCAAAGATATTGCGACCCCTAAAAAACAAAATAAAAGCAAGGAATATTTTTAATCAACTACAGAAAGATTACATCTAGAAAAAACTTTTATCAAAATCAAAGCCTGAAAAATATGCACTATTTTTATTATAATAAAAAAGTATGTTTTGAAATCAACAGTTTTAAAATATGGAGACTTTCTGCTAACTTTATGTTATTTTGAATTGAAAACAAGACTTAAGAAAATTTTAAATGTTGACAAGAAAATACATTTAATTGAAAAAGAACACATTAATAAATCATAAACTTGTTTGCTAAGATTTACATTAGAAAATGCAATCTTATTTTGTAGTAAATATTTAATTACAAAGTGTAAAGAAACATTTTAAAATGCTATGCATGCTTAATACAGACTGAAGCCTAATTGAAACATAGAAACAAGGATGCTAAACGTTCAATTTTGTTATACAGCTCAGTATTTCAAACTCGGCCTATTCAGTAGATGGACATCAAGAAATTTAATGAGAAATTTACAAAAGAATTTGCTGTTAAGTGGGAATTTTTAACAAATGCAAGAAACCTGAAATATTTTATTAAACACAAAAAAATGTAAGAAACCTTACTAATGGAGCGAACAGCGTCAAAATCAGATTTGGAATGTTGCAGTTGAACAGTAAGGATTGCAATCAGAGACCAATTGAATGAGCTTTTCATCATTTTTACATTAATGGTTATCAGAAATCTCAAAATGCAATGCAAGTAAAAAATAGGGTTATTTTAGATGATTATAAATCCCCAGATAAAACAGCCTAAATCACTTAAAGAGAAAGTTTATCAAAAGGAAATCATGTACTTGCTATCAAACTTAAGTAAAAAGTTTAGAACATAATATTTTGATTTTTCACTGGTGCTTTATAATTTAATTGTCAGCCAACAATTGTAAGTTATAAGTAAATCGAAAATAAAAACAAAAATTATTAAATTTTAAAAGAGACAAAATATAATTACATTTTCTTAACTCCATTCTCGTTAATTTTTTTAATGTTAGACACACTGTTTATCAATATAGTAGACAGCAACTCTCCAAGGCCTTCAAATATGTATCTCATTTTCTTAGGTTGCAGAACAGGAGATAAAGCTTCATCAATTTTGGACAAATCTGCATTCAATTTTAATACTTCTGGTTCAGGCTCTTCATCGTCTTTACGGTTGATATATGTCTATATAATGTAAAAACAATTAGATATATGTTAATATAAAAAGCAATTAAGGGGAGTGAATGGTAATGAGCAATGCTTGCAATATGTATATTGCAAATTTTGATTCAATAGTCACTTAAATTAACATAATAACATTCCTAATAAACAAATAAAAGATTATAATTGATTCTTCATATTTCAACAAAGTGCAGAGATGCAAATAACTACGGATTTTCTGCAGTTTTCACATTCCAAACTACAAACTGTGTGAAAAGTAAGATCACCAACACAAAATAAACTTAGAACTTTCAAATTCCATAATTTTTTTCTCTTAACAGCTTTGCAAAAATGGTTCTTTTTACATGAAATAAATGCCAATGTTAATTTATGAATTAGTAGCACATAACACAGTACAAAAACTTTTCACATTTTCGCCCTCCCTTTAGGCTTCAACCTAAATACCGTGGTACCAGTACCTCTATATGGAGGAGATAAACATTCAAACAAAAAATAGATTTTGTACCATTATCATTGCTTTATGAAATAGAATACTGAATTTTCGGAAATTGATTTAGATTGAGTAAAAATTTCAAAATTAAGACTTAGATGGCAGTAAAAAGAATGAAGCTCTTTAGAATAATAAAAAAAGTAAACAGATGAACTAAAACTTTGCATTTCTAGAGAAAAGGCGAAAATGAATATTGATAGCACAACTACTGATGCCCCAAAAACGAATTTTTTAACTTATGAACTAAAAAACCTCAAGAAAGTTTGACTAGCATTATTTATATAATGATTAAATAATTTGTTTTTATAGCTTTTTCTTAATGTGTATATTAGGGTGGATTGATTGGTATTATGGCACAATGGCCACATTCCGCCAAGCTCAGGGTGGACTGAGAAAACCTTTTTCAAAAATTCAAAGTTTTGTAGACATACATTATTATTTTTAGCTGCCTATATGGTCCTAAAGTTTTACTTATTCAGATTAGAATATCTGAGAGTAACATGGGGATATTCCCTCTTTTCGTCCGTCAGCAAGTGCATGAGCAAAAATGGCATGTTCAAGTAACTAGAAAATGGAACAAAGTGTTAAAATTGTAGATATTAGTACATATTATAATTCAGAAATATGAAGATTAATTTAAATTAACACATTAGGCTAGTTAAATAGCAAAGAGAACACTCCACTTTATTTCAGAAAACCTAAAACTTTTAATCCACTGTATTTGGTTAAGAGTATTTCTTATGTTTTCCACCTCACTATTAAAGTGTAAATGTAACATGACAAGATGCTTCTAAAAATTAATATTGTAACTATTTTATTTACTTTTGAAAGCTTTAAAAGCAGATAGTAGAAACAGTGAGCTCGAACTTCCAAATGTAGAACAAGCAGGGAAGTGGAAGCGAGATCTTCAAAGTCTTTTGCCAACTTTTTTAGTTGACAGCTGAAAAAGTTAATTTAATATCAATTATATTGCACGTACATATACATAAGTAATTGTTTTATTCTGAACAAGCATTTAAAAAGAAATGTTGGAACTATTCGCCAAAAGTGTGGGTAAATTCAACATATTAAAAAATTCCATTGCATAGAGAAAATGTATATTGAATGTCATGTTACATTCTTATCTTTTAGTAGACATAACACCAATGTACCTTTCAAAATTAGCATCCCCATTTTCTTCCTGAAATGTATTTTACACACATGTAAGTCATGTTCACTATTGTGACAAATATTTTATTCTTCATTTCAAGACTCTAAATATCTTATACCATATTTGATATAAATAAATATTGATATTAAAATAAGCGATAATCTACTTTTTCTATATTTTATATAAGCAACATATAACTCTATAATATTATTGACTCTCTAATGCAAATACAAATCACTCACACTAAACTTTTCAGGCAAATATAAAGACGAAACACTTGCTTGGAAATCAGGAAGCCGATCAGCAAAAGAAATAATTTCTGATGAGAAATATTCCTATAAAAAGTATTAGATGTATAGTACGAATATATATGCATGTAGAACATTTTATTGATCAAATCCACAAGCAAGATTTTACAATAAAGCACAAAAATACTCACCAAACTCTCATGCATTAGTGCTAAATTTGTTAATTTACTGTGATCCGAAATAATTTCTGAAGGGGATATAGCACGATTGCACAAATTTCGAATTAGCAAATCAGATTCAGCTTTGTTACGAAAACGAACTTCTTCTGGTGATTCCTCAAAATCATGCATGTTTCTTTCCTCTAGTGAATCAACTTTAAGATTTTTCCAGTTCGGCAAGGATCTACAAACATTTTGCAAATAAATAGTTATGCATTTTTTCTAATATATAAAACTGTTTAGTAAAATACAATAAATTGAACATAGTGCTTTGTTATTCATCATTTAGTCATCCAACTGAATAGTATTATTAAACTCATCAATAATGCTTAAGTTTGAAAATAATTAATATAAAAATTAATATATTCATAATATACTATGCTGAAGTTAATGAATTTCCTAGTTTAAAAAATATTTCATATTCTTAAAGAACCCAAAATTAATGTGTATGTGTGTATTTTATTAGTAAATATATTATTTAATAATTGGTTCGATTTAGTTTCTCACAACTAAGAGCAAAACAATTCTTGATAACAAGTTTTAAAACATCGATGGATGGAATAGATGGGTGCAAAGGGATGTTTAAGAGCAAATTTTCACTAAATAGAGGGAAATCTTTGTGACTAAGCACTAGGATTTTATAATAGAAGAAAATTGTAATTAAGATGGTAATCATTGACAAGTTTTACCATATTTCGTACAAGTGATAAAATAGTTATTTTACACTTAACTTAAAAGTCTACTAATGTCAGGATCTCTTGCCCATGATACACTAAAAATTTTTTGTTCTTGAGTGTCAGAATATATCAGGCCTAAAATGAAATAACATAATTTTAGACTTGCCATCAGCAACAATCACAAACCAAAAATAAAAATCTATTTATAAAAATTAATTACGATTGAAAATACTTAAAATTCTTCAATTTATCTGAACTTTCAATAAAGGACTTAGAAATTTTAAAACATCTATTCTGTAAAATGTCTGTTAAATACTACAACTCAAGCTCAGAAAAACAGTTCATAAGAATTCGATACAATAAAGACAAAAAAAAACATTAGGAAATAAATCTTGCAATATAGTTATCAAAGAACAACCTTTGCAAAATGCTTATAAAACACCTTTGTTTCAAAACAAATAAATTTCTTGGGTATGGAAAGTAAAAATTTACAAAGCTTTTAAAGTCAAATGCACATTTATTTTAAAGCTAAATGAGTTTTAAAAAAGTTCGATTTTTAAAACATAGTCATAATTACTTTTAATCAAATAAACCAAAACACTGTTAAACAATAGCAAAATTTAGAAACAAGTTTTAAAATTTACTTTTATAAGCACTATTGCATAAATCCTTGTAGTGTTCCAGAACATTGAAGATCAACTGAAAAAAGTGGCTACAATAGTCAGGTAGATTATAGACTAATTCCTCCATTTCGATGAGACTAGATTTCACTGATAATGCACTCTAAAAAAAAACATAATACATAAGCTTGAATGATAAATACTACTTCAAGCAGAAATATTTTGAAATCGTAGATTACAATAAATAATAAATTAGTATTCTCACATTCAAGATTTGTGGTGATTTTGCATCAGCGAATTTCAATTGATCAAGATTAACTTCCCAGGCCGTCCATGATTCCAAACCTAAAATCAAGAAATGGAAATATGAAATTCTTATCAATGGATACCTGACATTAGTAAGGGCTAATTATACATTACTGCAAATTTGTGAACATGACCATTGCTATTTACCTCAACTACATGATACAATCTTTAGAAACTACTGTTATTTTAGATTAGATATACCAAAAATATTGATCATACAAAGTATATAAGTTGGTTGGGGGTTTTATGGCTCAAGGGTCATATTTGACCATGCTGCCCCAGACACAAGACATACAGTATCAAGTAATAAACATATACGCACAATGAAAGTTTTACTGATTCAGAAGAGAAATACACCCAGGGAGAAATGAACCTGATAAAAATCGAACCTACACCGCATAAAACTCGGAGGTTAGTAAGTACAAAAAGTATATTTTTGGTTATGTTTAGGCCCACAATAAACTCTTAAAGTGTCATTAAACATTCTTAAGATTGGCTTGGTATGGGTTTTATGCAGCAAGGGCCATATTTGGCCAAGCTGCACAAAACACAAGACAAACAATGTCAAATAATTGTGAAAGAAAGGATGAGAGGAGAAAGTAGAGAAAGATTGCTTAGGTAGGTAAGTATTTTAATTAACATTACACTGGAGCACAACACAACAGGCTATTGATGATGGTCCGGATCAATCCCAAAGGGAAAGATCCAAAGACGACACCACATAATTTTGAATAACGGTCAGATGACGAGGCAACACCTGAGCTGTCAACCCACTCTCCAAACTTCCACACCACTCCACCATGAGTACATTTGAGGCCATGACAGATTTAACATGCACCAGTCCCTTTGTACACAACGGTGTTTGGCTGGATTCGAACTCGCAACCCTCCAGTTGCTAGTCCGTTACTCTTCCAACAGGGCCACAGCGGCCCAAGATTGCTTGGGAATCCTGGTGTCGCAAATCCCATGTTTGCCAGAGACAGTATACCCAATGGGAAAAGAATATATCACTAGGGTACCTCAGGCTAGTGAAGCTCGTACACACCTAAAGATGTACCCCTGAGGGGAATATTCTTAAGAACTTTTGGATGGTCTTCCACATGAAATACCTATCTAATAAAAAAGAACTTTATACAATCACTTTGACATTTATAAAAACTTTTTCATGAATTTAACAACAATAAATCATGCCTACATATGGCAGTCATCATCGCATAATAATAAATAATTGTGATAGAAGTTCATCGAATACAGATTTAGTGAGCTGAGTATAATTTGCAAAATAAACTAAAATACTAAAACTTTAAATATCTCTTACTCCTAAACTAAAATTCTTTCCTAATTATCATCTTTAAATTTCATATTTTTATAAAATATGTAGTTGATCTGAGTTCATGCATAGTACTTTTACTTACAAGATAATAACCCAAAGTGGTAATTTTATATTACTTAAAATTATTTATCTTTATCCATATACATTATAAAAAATTAAAACATCTTTCAATCTGAAAAATATAGCACAGAATTCAGAATTCAAAAATAACTTACTTCTTTCAATCAATCTGTTAACATCCATATTGACCTGATCCAAAAAAACCTTCACACAGTCAGATACAAAGGTATGCAATGGACATTGCGTTCCATTTTCCAGGCGTAAGGAAGTTTCAATTTCAGAAATAAAATTCATTAACGTTTTATACAAAACTTGGATATTTTTCAAATTTGGTTGAGAAACAAAAAACATTTTATCACTTTCAACAGAATCCATTTCACCCTATGTAAAAAAATTAGGCATTAAGTTTCATGAAATAATTGAGAACCAAAAATTATTTAGAAAAATTAATTAATAAGAAACAATTATCATGCGTGCTGAGTTAATTACCCAAAACTAAAAGTATTAAATTTGAAAAAAAAATTACAAATCCCAGCAGATGCATTAATTATACAAAAATATCATTTAAATGCTTTGTCACTTATGAGTGTTTCAATAAAAATATTGGCTATTGTAAAAAAATTGAAGTATCTTGGTATTATAATGGCACTAAATTCTGTTTCTAAAATAAGTGGTCAGACACATAAAACAAAATTTGCCTGAATCAATCATTTTCAACACAGCAAATCAATAGCACACCTTAAACTTAATATAAATTACCAATAAAGTTGCATTTAGTTTACATTTTTTTAATCAAATTCCTTGCTTCTTTCAGATAGATTAATACAAGAGTAGGTTTAAGTGGTGGATAGGAGCTGAATGATTTTTTTTTAAACTTTTTTGTTCAATTTACACATATTAATCTTATTTTTAATTTCAATAAATGTTTCTTCAATCAATTGATGTCTGTAATTTTCATTACAACACTGCAGGTTCTTTGTTTCATGTTTAATTGGAATGCATAATTAAATTGGATACTTATTTTTAAAGGATATAATTTTATTTCGATTTTTTATAATTTGTTTTGTAATCACACACAATTCAGAAACTACATATCGATAGACCTAGGATTAAAAACACATAAATCTACATTTACCTTTTCTTTGATATAGAGATCATCATTTCCTCTTTGGTGGTCTTGATATGTTTTTGCGTGTGACGAACTATCGAACATAAATAATAAGGAGTTTGGCTAGAAGTAAATACGAAAAAATAGATTCCACATTCGTGCATCAACACAAAATAATTAAATACAGGAACTTAAGATAAGGATTGATACAAATAGATAAAGCAACTCATGTTTTCCATATCTTTGAAATTACAAAGTGAAATTATTGACCATTAATGAACTTTTTCATATATTTCAGACCACAGATAATGTATTTTTTAACACTAGATATTTTAACACTAGAATGACTGGCACTCCCGTTAACCTTAAACGTATGCTGGCATCATTTTAACAATAGTATCTAAATTGCGTAAAGTAGTAATAATATCTAAATGACATCCTTACTATTTTCTTTTTAGCTAACTTAAAGCTTATTTTACAATATTTTCATAAGCTTCTGATTATTCATGCCACAAAAAATTAAAGTAAATCGATTGTTAAACTTATAAAATACACATAAAACAACGAAATTTAGAAAAACAAAAGAAAATGTGTTATTTTTCTTAACACAATATTTTTGCAGAATTTACCGTTAATTTATCAAATTTATATAATAAACACATGCCTTGTTTACAATTGATAAAGTAATCAACCATTTCTTCGAAAGTTTCAGCACTTCATTTATTTACGGAACAACCCATTTTGTGTGCATTGGTTATATATAAATTATACTTTTCAATTTCACATTTCCAGAATGTCAAACAAATTTCCCACAATAATTCTGATTTATAACTTTTGTGCTTTTATCCACTGAATCTTGGACTCTTGATGGACTTATTTTGTTGAGAAAATTAATAGGACTATCTTTAAGATAAAATCATTCATCTATTATATTTTTCATTCTGTGTTATCCTAATATTAATCTAAATTATGTTAGGTATTGTCAGCAGCATCTGTCACTTTCCTCTAATTCTTCTGAATTATTTTAGCATAATTTGAACTTTTCTGAATCGAAATCGGAACAGAAGAGCTCAACACCAGATTCATTTTGGGATAGTTCTCACAACAGATTTTCAATTTCTTCAGAATTTTTAATGTGAGTCATCATTTTTGTGTGTGATACGCCTGTGAACAATGCTGTAGTTGGAATAACGATTGCTAATGATGTACATAAACTTAGAAGAAAACACGCGACTGAGACTAACCCATTTCTGCCTTTGAAAGGGATGCTAATGTAATCAGGGTCAAATAAACGAATAAAAAAGCAATACTAAATTGAGTTATATAAAAAATTTGTTGTGTGCTTATCAAATAAAATGATTAAAAGTTACAAGAAATTGTCAAACTGACAAATGTGCTCTGGTGTCAAAATCACACCAACGGCCGTAAGAAGTATGCCTGCAGGATTGAACTTTCCAACAATTACTATGCATAACTCTTTTCAAGGAAAAAGATAATTCAGAACTTGTCAATTTTTATTTTTTGGAAGATATTTTGAAGCAAAAAATTCAAATTTAATTATAACACAAAATAATATTTGCTTACTTTTCTTTTAGCTCTTGTGATGTTTCCTTTGCGCAGGAAAAATGCTGAAATATTGCTTGGGAGCTTAGCAAATGGTGTGTGTGTTGTAACCCGCTCTGTTGAACTTGTGTTGTGGAGATCAAGGTAATCCGTAAGGAAAAGTGCTATCTATTTAAAAAATATTTCTTAAAGTAAACTAGTCCCCAACATGAATTTAATGCAACAAGAGAGAAAGTGCATTCGTTAAATCATATTTAGGAACAATTCTACATACTTCTGGCTGTCAATTTAAAAGGATACAGCTACAAAATTTCTGCTTCCGCCGAAAAAATTTATCAGGGAACAAATAAAGGAAGCGATATAGTTGGATGCATGATTTAAGAAAAGGTTACAGTATTTAAAAAGACTGGGTACCTCAAGATTTCCATATAGAAGCATTTCACTTTTGGAACTTCTATTATAAAGTAAAAAGAAAGTTGAAAATAATGTAAAACATGTAAATAGAAAACTGTTTGACATCAAATTGACTATGAGAAAAAAATACTTTCTTAGTCACATGAATATTTTTTATATAAAGGAACTAAAAGAAACGGACTCATGCAAGACACACAGTTGCTTTTGATAAAACATTCCAAAGAAGGATGATCATCTGAGCAGTACATAATCCACAATCAGTAGACACATCACTGATTAATACAAATTTGAATATTACACAATCAAGGTTTCTCAGTGAATCTAATTCAACAAACTGAAAATTATTAAAGTATTAAAAAGTTATTTAAAAACACATACTGCTGTCTGTAATTTTGAATAGATATCAGCATATTCATAATGTACACCAACATCAGTTAAATTCTTAGTCATCTAGAAAAAAAAATTCAAATACAAGTTGGAAAAGATGACTTAGTCGAAATATTTTGTTTTTAACAATGAAAATACATATATTCATATACATACATAAGAAACTCTTATAAGGTCTCAAAAAATAGAATGATGAGGAGAAATGATCAAGCAGGTGCCATACTCCAATTGCAGGTGTCATACTCTAATTTTAAAAATCACTTAAAGTGTCTATATGCAATTTAACTAGGAAATTAATACCTCAAATATATCCAGAATTATATGAAGTCAAAAGCTCTTATCAATACTTGTAAAAAGAGGATTACAGCTATCACATAGAGGTTTCCATGTTTTAAAAAACAATTCTGGTGGTTCACAATAATAAACAATACCAGTACATGTGTTTTCAACTAAAACCGATGGATTTAAAAAACACATATCAGCAAATATATAGTTGGTCTATCCAACTTCAGCCCTTGATAATGAGGCCATTCTGCACTACGCAAACCAGTACAGCTTATGTTGAAATCGGTCTCCAAACCTGACAGACAACATGTATTCTAAGAGTGCTGTGTGGTTCATGTTAAATATGATTATGAAAATATATGTAGTTCAAGTTTCTATATATATTTCATTACCAAAAATGTGAGATGCAAGACTAGATGTCTTCATCTTGAATGATTTTTTAATGCTGATATGAACTGTGTGCTAATACATAAATTTAATTATTAAAATGTGTGTCTGTCATAAATTTAATATCTGTTGGGCCCAATCACTCAATCTAAACAGAGCAGAACATTCAAAAAAGTTTCCCAGTTCAGTGGCCTATTCAAATGCTGAGCAGTCAAGGAGATGACCATAATATATGTGTAGAACTGCAGATTCGGCACTCCTCAATGCTGGATAGGCCAATGCCATGCATATGGGCCTGAAAGTAGTCATGTTCCCAGCGAAAGGCTGCCACACTCACAGGGCATGGAAAGTGTCTAGAAATAGGATTTGAGAAAAGGTTCTCCCACATTGTTTTCCTCAGAAGACTCGGTAGTATACTTTCAATATATACATGCAGTAGTACATGTATGTTCATATCAATAAGTGCTATTTTAACATGCCCTTTTATTTAACAGCTCAACTACAAAGATGGAAATATATTTCTGGTGAAATGAATGTATTGGAACAATGCAAATGCATGCTATTTTTTATTTCTTGCTTCTTATCATTTATCATATTATTGGGATATAATGCTTAATATTTTAAAACTAAATTCATATTATAAAGTAAATTACTTACAGAAATTCTTTCCAAATTGTCTAAGAATGCAAAATGATTTATTGAAACCTGTCGAAACTCGCTTAGTATGATTTTCAACAAATCACGAAGGTAATGTGGTTGCTCAACATCACTAAATTGTTCATTTTTACATGGGTAAGGTGAATTCTGAATGGCATCATACATAATTTCTGATGCATTGCGTATAATAAGCATCAACTGTTTTGAGCAATTTTCCTTCAATACCTGTGTAATAAAAATGTTATTAAACTAACAATACGATTTTTAAAACTTCATTGTTAACAAAAATGTTATTTTAACAGACCTGTATAATTTTCAGGAATTGAGTACTCTTTTTGAATGTTATTCTTAGATTAAATTCAAATCATAAAGTAATCACAAAGTGAACATAGACACTATGCTGAGGAAACAGTAGGTTTAGCAGTTTATTCACAGTAAATTTTTGAGTTGTACTTATATAGTAGTTACCTCAGAGTTTTGAATATTAAAATCAATTCATTACTTAAACAAACATTGAATTTTTTAGAAATTGCTAGTGCACTGGGAATTAAAGTTTATGTACTTCAATATGAAGGAGTCCCCTCACGCAAATTTTATGCATATAAATTTATGGAAAATGTGCTAATGTACCAACTTCCTCTTAGTACAATAATATAAGAGTCTTAATATTTATATCTGTTCAACAAACTAGAAAGCAAAAACAGAAAGAGATAAGAATAAAATATCTTACTTCGACGGTTTCCGGTAAAGTATTTAATAACGATATGCATTCTAGGAGAACCCCAATTTGATTATAATTCGGTTGTGTAGAAAAGTCATAAGATCCTTCAACAGGTAATTTTACACTTGAAATGTTATGATTGAGTAATTCTGAAAATAAAGGAGAATCATCTCAATGTAGGTTTTTTTATTTGCAATACTAATAACGAGAATAGAACAGAATAGGATATCTATCAGACATCAACCAAAATTTGTTGTGCTTTTTTGACTTTATTGCCCTTTAAAATATGCTTTGACAAAATTAGGAAATATTTCCTTCTTGAGAGTTTTTATTGCACCATCCTGTATTTTCAGTTCTCTGAAGCTACAGAATTTTGTATTTAACCCTCTGATCCCTGTTCGCGCCTCAAGACAATGTTGTCAAAACCCCCAAAAGGCTGAGTGTCATTAGTACAATCACCAATAAATTCTTTCCCTCTCGTTTACAAGTTATTTTACTCCTCATCGGGGACCCCACACCAGGTCCGAAAACCCCACTTCTTTTGATGGGGGTCGTATATACAGTAGTCTTTTCAACTTATAAGTTGAATTTGGAATTGGACATGTTCATGTTTGGTAATGTTTCGCATCAAATACATAACATTTTTTTAAACTCGTAAGAAAAACATGAATCAAAAGAAATTGTGGTTAGAAAAACAATTTTATCCATATACACATAAAAGCACATTCTTTCAATGAATTATAGCACAAAATTAAAACAATGTAAAACTATTTATAATAGAACTAGGAAAATATTTTTCTGCTAGATTAAACACATTATTCTAAGAACAAGTTTTAAGTCAATATTTTTTCATGTTTTAAAAAAGCTATTTATTTTATTTCTTTCCCACCAATGCCTTTCATTTCAGACATTTTTGTTCTTTTGAGTATTGAGTTAGGGATGCAACCACTTCTGGGCATTCTCACTATTTCTCGGGTTATTTCTGACTACCGGTCTAAGGACATGGTTTTGCGTATAGGAGGAGTGAACATGAACACAAACTCAATTGTTCACTTAAGAATCTCAATCTCTCATGCTTCAATTTCCCTTAAACCGTAATTTACACAAACAGCAACATTAAGTATTTTGTATATTTTAGCTGATGTTGAAAATCTCACATGAGGTTATCCGATTCGCAGATAAACTGAACTAACAGATGTGCGTAGTTATAAATCGAACCCCTAATACATGATCATTTAACAATGCTTCAGGTGACAAGGAGATGTTCGAGAAGCCTTTGTAGAGTGGGAATGACCGATTACCCTACTCACTGGTAGAGGGGAAGAAAAGCAGATTACTTTTTTGCGAGTGACTCCATTACTTTTTCGGGGACCGAGTGTTTGGATGCAAGGCCACTTTGGCCACTCTGGAAGTCAAGAGGGTTAATAGCCCACAAAATATGGTATAAAAGGAACATCTTACATATCAATACCCTTGCAATTTTGATGACCACTGTTACCTAATCCTCTAACATTAAGTACTTATTATTTTTCACCGCAAATGCAGCTTATTCTGCATGGCTCCCAACTAGATTTAGCCTTGTGGACCAATTAAAATTTTCCCAGGAATCTTTCAACCAAAAAACATGCCTACTTAGTTGTTAACATGTTATAAGTTAAAAACAATAGTACCCATCTTAGAAATATTTCATGTGACTGTTGCAGTACACTCAGTGCTGTACCAGTCCTCTAAATTTATTGATTAAAAATCACATTTAAAAAAATGTTTCTGGCAAGTGTCAAATATAGTAATATAAAATGTTTACACAAAGTTGAATAATAAATGTACATAAAGACTCAGAAATGAAACAAATTGTATATTTTACCAAACTCGCAATATTACAAAATGTTCAATGGTAAATAAAATGTATAAAATATTTAAAATTATATTACAAAAACAATTGGGGGAATTTGAATTTTTCAGCAACTCTTAAGAAAATTGTTACCGATAAAAAAAGTACTTCAAAAATACTTCTTGAGAACTAAATAAAGTCAGTTGAAAATTGTAATCAAGTATCATATCAAATTTCGTCACTTTATGGTGACTTTTGTACCATTTTTGCAACGTTTTATGACTAGTGATAAGCAAACAGTTCTCACCATCATAACTTTTACTTCTGCCTTCACAGGATATTTCAAAGACATTAGATGGTGACTTATATATTAGTTGAATGATTTCTTCAACAAACACATGATGCAATTTCTTCTTAAGTTTACTTAATTGGGTTTTCAGATCTTTGAGACCCTCTGCCTCAGAAAGCTTTCCATCTAAAAGAGATACTATAAAAACAAATTATAATTTATTTATTTACAAAACAAATATGAAACAACCAAGTAAATAGCAATAAATTAGTTTGAGAAGTATAGGAAGAAAAGTATCACAGAAATGTAAATTAGAACTTTGTTTGTATAATTATCTTAATTGAGCATCCAGCAGAAAAGCAGCAAAATCTAAACAGCTAAAATAAACACACCTCCAGCAACAAGAAGTTCGGTTGCCTTCAAAAATTCCCGTTCGTTTAAGCATTCCTCTACCTTGCCCTGGACATTGTTCAAATCATCGCTAAATAAAGAAAGAGTTCATGTCTTAATGTGAATCACAATGTCTAATGTCTTAATATGAATCACAAAATAATAAGAGTTCATGCTTTAACGTACATTTCTTTTAGCATACTGAGCACACATTCATGCTCCACAGATTCAGACCATAAGCGTCTAATTTCATCTCGTTTGCATTCCAAGAGCTTCTTGCAAGCTGTCAACTTCATTTTCACATCTCTACACCCTCTGCGACTAGCTGCAAAAGAAAATAATGACTGTTTCATTCAGTACTTATTCTAAATGAAAATTAATCCAAAATTACTTACTGCAGATTTTAGCAGAAATTTGACTAAAGGATTCCATTATCTGGGACAGTTTTTCCCTGTTGCCTTAAAATAAAATAAAATTATAAATTATTGAATACTATTACTTTACAATGAAAGCACAATGCAAAAATATAATGCATTTTTGTTAATTCATAAAAACCCGCTCTGTATTAAAAGCTCTAACATGAATGTCAATTTTTCAATCCCATAAAAATATTTTTTATCAACTATTATTTTTTATAGAACAGGATTTTTTGTCACTCATCGAAGTTGAATATTTTCCTTATACCTTTCAAATTTAAAAGTAATACTACTTACCATTTTAAATAGATTTTTGTAAATATAACATGTTTCCTAATTTTTTAGTCTTTGATCATGTCAATACCCTTCAAGATTAATGATCTACAATTCCGTTTCTTATTATATTCATAGTAAGTAGAATTCATAGAAATGTTGTACTGATAATAGTATTAATTGATATTGTTTAACACTAGAAAGACGGAAAGTTGCCTTACACCTATAAAGGCGGAAGGGGCCAATTTGGCCCCTGGCTCTTATGGAGCATTAGATTGTATTATACAGCTTATTTTAGGTTTCAAATGATAGATAATAATAGAATATATACTAGTATTCAAATTGAAAATATATCAAACTGACCTGCATCTTATATAATTTTATTTTGTTCATTAGTAGCAACAATTAGCACATTTTACTTCTCTCAATGAGCATTTCTCGCATACTGCCTTTTTGCAATTTGCACAGCTATTATTTGTGTGGTTTTCCATGCATCTCCACACTCTGCATTTTAATCTTTTATTGGTGATGTCTTATTTAAAACTACCTGTGACAAAATCTGAGAAATTACTGTATTAATTTTAGATGCCACGAATGTGAGTATGAAGCTCTTCACAAAGCTGCAGGATGAAATTTCTTCTGCTAAGTTTCTGCTTTCCCGTCACTTCTTTATACAAAACCCAAGCATTTACCACAGACATGTCTAAAATATTAAAAAATACTTGTATAGGCCAGCTACGAGATCCCGATTTTGTAGTGTATAGGCATACCATTTGGTCTACAATGTCGTGGCCATATGTAGTCTGGTTATAAAAGTGCAGCTTCTGGTGTCTTTTCATTATTATCAATGGTAACAGTAGGGTGAAGAGAACTCAATAAGAGAACATCTTTGTTCATCTTTCCCTAATAAGCAGTAAGAGTTATATCTGAGCCTTTTTTTAACAATATCGTAGAATGAAGAGATTGTTTTCCAAACTTTGCTGTTGGTAGCACCTCTCTTTTTCTCAGTGTTCTTACAAGACTTGTGAGTTTTGATTTCAATTGTTCAGTTTTAAGGATATAAAATAGTTATCTGTGGTTGTGTTTCTCCCTTTTCCAAAACTGTCATCAATCACTACTAAATCAAATTCATTATGTTGCTAATCTGCTCACAGCTGGGGAGGGCTTTTAATGTCTGTAAACAGGATGTAGAGGGGAAGACAAAATAAAACTACTTTTAATGTCGTTACAAGGTAGTTATAGTCATCAATCAAGAAAAAGTTTGCGCTATCACTGTGAAATGTGATAGGGGCCATTTTGACCCCTTCCCGTCTTTCTAGGTATACGGTTCATTATTTCCGCTTCTATGACAGTTAGGTCAAAGTTATTAAATACACATTAAGTATGAGCTATACAATTAAGCCATGAAATATCAACTTATTCAATCCATGGGCAAGGGCGAGAAACAATGCTAGGGGCCAAAAAGGCCCCTTCCATCTGTCTACTGTTAAATGTCAATTTGCATTATTGTAAATCAAAAGTTTGTTTCCGCATATTTTTGCTTTGTGTTCAAATTTTTAAACACATTACGAACCTTGTAATAGCTTTAACAATCGACCATCGCTAGCCAGCATGTCTTTTTTAAGCTCATCCATCTTGCGCTTTCTGTCTTCATTGCTTTTGCTGAAAACATCAAAGAGAAGAATTCAATTATATCGGTATGAAAATTTAGATGTAACAATATTAAAACATGATTTCTCATTATGAAAAGGTAAATCATAATTTTAATCTGGATTCTGATGAGTCATCTTTTTAATAGTATGTAGACAACACCTGTATACAAAGTAACCTGATCTGCAATCTCAATTCTAAAAATGATTTTTTTAGTCATTTTTCAATATATTGATTTTCATGTCATTTTTTAGTCAGGGCAATTTTAGAGTTAAATCTTGTTGATAAATTTAAGTTGTTATCTTTCACCAAGGGTTTTGTTTCTATAACTAAACACATTTCAACTCAGCTTCACAGCAAAAGCTGTAGGTGTTACTTTACAGCAACATCAACAGATTTGTTGATGTAGATGTACACCTTCATTCCTAGAAAATACACCTTGTAACTTTTCTGATGGCAACTATTTCGATTCCTAAATTTGTTCTCTATTTTTAGAAACCAATTTTCCAACTGATGCTTACAGATGAACAGCATGAGAAATATATTTCAAAAATTCTTCCTCGACTTTCTTTTTTTCCCTCACTTGCTATGTTACTATACTTGAATTTTTGAATATGTATCTTGGATATGTGTGTTTATACTACTAAGTAGATCCTTCCACCACAAAACTGTAGTTCTTGAAACACTACAAATTTATCTCAGAATGAATGAATTCAAAATAGAAATTTGCATCAGTCAGCACCTCATAAAGGAGGGGCTCGACTTATCTTTTATAACAACCTTAATGGCAACTAAAAAAGGGGGAAATATCGCGGTAGTACACAATTCTGCCATTTTTCTCCACCAATTTATTTCACCCTGTAGAATAGTTACGAGCGCTCATTCAGAACAGGTAAGATATATTTATTGAACAAAACAAACATAGAGAATAAACATCTACATCAACAAATGATATCAACAGTTCTACTCAAATGTTAACATTCCCATTCTAAATGTTACACAACTGTTACCAATTCAAATCAATACCCAATCAGGAAGGTAAGGAAACCCAATGCTCAGCTGCAGTTGATCATTTGCAAGATCTATTTGCAACGTTTCGTAGTACAATACAATGTGGTCGTTACATTTAATTTTTTTGTTATTCCAAAATAGAAAGGTGAGCCAAAGTTACACCCTATTAAGGGTAACATTGGTCCCCCTTGATAGTTTAACATTTATTAAACATTCAAACTCAGTTTGAATTATTTTATTCTACTAAATACAAAAATCAATGCTGCATAAATAATTCCTTAATTTTAATTTTACATAAGTTTAAAAAATAATAAAATGGTTTTGCAAAAAATATGTACTTTTCTTTTGACAGATAAGGAGCAACACTCGTGGGTGCAAGTGACTACAAACCACTTTTAGCGATAATTATACAAAATATGGTAATCCCTCATTCGCTGCTGGTTTTGCATAAGATTATGATGTAGTAGTGAGTTATTTCATTCATAGCAAATCAGACAGTACATCATTTCATAAGAGCACACAGCACAACAGAATTCTTTCAGTCTTGGGTAATAAACAGGGTATAAAAAAAAATCATGATTTTTTAAAATCATAAAAATCGGATTTATTTTATTTAAATCAGATTTTTGATTTTAATTAATCCCTTGCTCGTACAAGTTTAAACTTGTTGGACATGAGACACGCAAATCAGTAGTTTCTAGATAGTTTTGATTTATGTTAAATACTAATATTTTTGATGAATAACATTAATGTATTAGGAAATATAGCAAGGTAAATTTTTGAAAGATTAAAACGTGATGTAGAAATTAGCAAAGTTAATCACATGGTAGAATAAATAGAACAGCACAACAAATAAAATGCCATGCATAAGCAATGCCTTTCCCATCTGATGACTAACACCCAACACCATATTATAAATTTCTCTTTAACATTAATCAAAAATCAGATAAATTTCAGAATTTTTATATATATTTATCATGTTTGAATAAAATGTATAGAATTTCTTTAGTTATTTTGATATAAGGTAATTTTTTG
The DNA here is from genome assembly GCA_933210815.1 of Meta bourneti. NCBI lineage: Eukaryota > Metazoa > Arthropoda > Arachnida > Araneae > Tetragnathidae > Meta > Meta bourneti. Next base: position 29,556,624 of record OW119934.1, read on the forward strand.
GTTAGACTTGTTTTGAGAAAAACTCATGTCACCAATACAAAATATAATAGAAACTTGCAACAAAATTCATGAAAACATTCTTACTTCCCATCAATATTTAGCTTGCAAAAAGTATTTATTTGTGAAAAAATGTTATTTGTAAGTAAATAATAAAAAATGAGACAAGACATAAAAATATACATAATTTGAAATCAAATATGCCTATTTTTCAAATTTTCTGAGCATTGATAAGTATTTCAAACTTGTATTCCAAGCATATGTGAAAAGGGTTTATACATAACATACAAGAAAATGAAGCTTTTCTCTCCATGAACAGAAAGAATAAGTGTAACAGCATTCCTCCAGAACATGCCAATTGAGTGGAAGTTCGAGTTTGCAATAAAAAAAAAACATCATAATCACTAAAATAGCTTTCCCCTTCAATCCATAATCTATTTTGTTAACATACTCACTCAATTATCAGCTGTGCGAATTAACTTTTACATTCCAAATTTGAATTCCATAAATAGAGAAAAGTTATGCTAGCAGTGTAAAAAATCATAGGGATCAATGTACCAAAATTTCCCAATTAAATTTTAATAAAAACTAACCAACATATTACACAAAACAAAATGAAAATATCAAAATTCACAATTATAAAGATTTGTGTAGAAAATTGAAATGCTTTTGCGATACTGCAGAAAAGTTTTTCATTGAGACTAAGTGTCATTTTTTCAAACACTACTTAACTCACTTGCTATAGTTCTTAACTTATTTGAATAAAATAACAAGTATTTTGTTCATAGTTATTTCATTTTCAATATTGATAAACTTAATACAGAGAGGAAAATGAAAAATATTTTTTTTATTTAAATCAAAGAGCTTTTCAATAAAAATCACTTGATTTAAATCAGCATCCCTGGTAACGAAAATACAAACAAATCACTCACCTAATAGAAAGCTGAGCAATGATAGTAATGAGACGTCCACTCTGTAAGAAACAGAGAAAGCATTCATACACAAATACTTAACTAAAAACAATTGATACTCAAGTATCTTCAAATACTGGATAAGATATTTAATTACCTAATATTAGCTTTTCTAGCCTTTATAATTACAAATGAATCAATTTTAGATCAATTAAAGAAATTACCTTGCTTCTAGTATCAAATTAATTCGAAAACAAATGCAAAACAACTATGGAAAAAATTAGTATTGTCTTTCAATACTACTTTGGAAAGGACAGAAATTAGCCTGAAGTTTATTTTTATATAATTCTTAAACTTAACTTACTGTTTAAAATGTTGTTGCAATTGTGCAAAATGGCAAAATTTCAATCGATTTTGGTAAAACACAATATTTTACCAGTAAATAGCTATGTACTTTCTGAAAAGATGGCATTTTGCTAAAATTATTGCTAAGATTATTATTATTAAATTAGAATTTAAAATAATTTATCCAAGCACTCCGATTCTCTTATTTTCCTTTTATGCAGAAAAAATAGGAGAAAAGTAGAAAGTTGAGTAAATTTATATACGGGCGAAGTTTAAAAGCCAAAAATAATTGGCAAAATGTGTACATTACAAAACTTTCATTCATTCTGGCTTACCATCAATTTTAAGCATCAAAACATTTGACATTGGGAAGGCATAACAAAGCACTGTTGATTTCAAATCAATTTCCAATAAAAAAATAAGAATGTCTCAGAATTACAAATTTTCAATAGCAAAACTGTGGTATCAGCACAAGTGACCAGAATCTTTTGCAAATGGGAAGGCAACCAGTATTAGAAACAATGCTTATTTCAATACTTTATACTTAAACACTAAAGTTAAATTCAAATAGGAAGTGCAAAGCGACAAGCGCAAACCAGAGTCGAAGTTATATCAACTTAAGGACTGGCACTCATACAGGCACCTGATTGGTTTGTGCTTGTCGTTTTGTGATTTGTGCTACCAATTTGAATTCAGCTTTACTCATGGGTTTGAAAAGGTAAACATTTTTAAAACCTTTGAAAAATCAAACAGCATCACTTTTTTAAATTGTATCGCATTTATTAACGATACTTTCTTTTGTGAAGTGTGAAATAATGAATTGTGCACATAAAACAGTTTCTTACGAAGTCTTCATCAGAAATTTAGTAGGGTCAACCAACCATTAATTGATCAATTAATGCTCATTTGTCATGAAAAAATTTCCCTAGATTCTTAGAAATTGCTGTCTTTATTGTCATCTGATCCAAACTGCAAAGTATATCTTTTGGAGTACATTTTATACATGTTTTGCAGCAACTATTATATTTACAGCATGTGCTTTTATACTATATTTGGTTCCATTTTGGCAGTTACCTTCATGTTTTTCACAAATTCATCACCTTCACTAATTAAGTCTTTTGAGGTATTTCTTTTTCCACTATCAGTTTGAAATAGTTTCTCTTTTGAATTGAGGGGTAGTCTGCCTTGATTCAGTTTTTCCTCTTAACCTTTTCGCATTTTAACCTTCTTTCACAACATAAACACCTTTTAGATGCAGCTGTATGGAACCACCTCTTCTGTTTTGCACTTTTTTTAGGTAGGACTTATTAGAGTACAGCACATGATCAAAAATTAGAATGCAGGAGTAACAGAAGATTACTTGTAAATTGGGATACTATATAATTTTTCCGTACAAAAATTGCATTGCTTCATTTATCCTCTTACATTGCTTCTCTATTTATCCTCAGTGCTTTATCGCGGAAAAAACTAGTTTGCTTACTTTAATGACAAATATGAATGGTCAACTAATGGTAGGTCAGGCACTGGCTGGTTAATCCTAATTAATTTGAATCACTTTTAAAATATAATTTTAACTCACCGTATCTTTGGAAACTTTCGACCCCCTTGGGGGCCGAACGGGTGCATGATAAGCTTTTGTGGTCATCTCTAGATATTATGTTTACGCTAAACCTGGCCCTATATTAATACAGAAATTTAAATAAATCATAATAGCTCATAAATAAAGCATGTCGCACGAAACAAAAAAGGTAATCAGGGTTTAACGATTTAACTGGACAACGTGGGTAGTTGTTTGAAAACCAATTAATTATCGTCAAAAACAAGCTGATCGAATCCTAAATTGTAAACTTTAGATTGTTTATTTTACGCCCTGCAAATAAACATAACCATGACAATCCAACTTCCTGTTGCCAATTTTAGCTAGATATGAGGCAGTTAATTAACGTCAATCTAGAGCTAACTATCGAGCTAGTGGCGACGACCTGGGACCAATCCTCGCAGGGAAAGAACCGAGGACAACACACGTATTTTTGAACCACGTCAGATGACGAGGTCCAATATGAGCTGGCACAACGCACTCCAAACTTCCCCCCACGCCAACACCTTCATATGGAGAGGTAGATAGGTAATTACTTTACTCAACCATCGTAATGCATCTACGCAACAGGCTATAGGTGACGGTCCGGGATCAGTTCCGAAGATGAGTATGGAGCGGTAGGTATATATTTTAATTATCGTTGCATTGGAGCAACACAACAGGCTATTGGCGACGGTCTGGGATCAAACCCCGAAGAGATAGATCGAGGACTGCACGTAGTTCTGGACCACGGTCACATGGCGAGTTCGCACCTAAGCTGGCATCCCACACTCAAACTTCCACACCAAGCCAATGTAAGGACATTTGAGGCCACGACAGATTTAACGTGCACCAGCCCCCTTTGTATACGACTGTCTTTGGTTGAATTCGAACGTTGCTAATCCGTTACTCTTCCAATGGGCCGCGGTAGTCCGTTTGATCATTGCGACGTTAATTAAAATACCTACTTAACTACTCTTCCAACAGGGCTACTGCGGCCCGAATATGGAGGGAGCCAGGGTTTGCGAGTGACTCCATTTTAGAAACTATTTTAAAATTTGGCTTTTAAGGTGCTTATGTATTGCCTTTTCTGTCAATCTAGATGTAGGTAGGTATTTTAATTAACGTTACACTGAAACAATACAACGGGCTATTGGTGACGGTCCGGGATCAAACCTGGAGCAATCTCCAGTGTGACGTTTATTAACCTACCTAACTATTAACTACCTAACTACCATGGTCCGGAAGCCGCGGTAGCCCATTTGAGTGGTACTTGGTAGTGTGGTGAACTTAGTTAGCACTACAAAAATTAATGAACTATACAATAGTATATATAGCAGTGTAACCCAACTCTACCATGGAGTACTTTTTGGTAGACAAAAGTTGCACTGTTTCACACGAGCTCACCAAATTGGTAACGGACGTGATTTGACACGCAAACTTTATAAAAAAAAACTTTGATGGATGGTACACGAATGAGTAGTTGAATTGCCAATGCGATGCTGGGCCGCAGTAGCCCGGTTGGAAGAGTAACGGACTACCAACCCGAGGGTTGAGAGTTCAAAATCCAACCAAATACCGTCGTGTACAAAGAGGGCTGGTGCACGTTAAATCCATCGTGGCTTCAAATGTCCTCACGTTGGCGTGGTGTGGAAGTTTGGAGAGTGGGGGCCAACTCAAGTGTTGCCTCGTCATTTGACCTTGGTTCAAAATTACGTGGTGTTGTCCTCGGATATTTTCCTGTGGGATTGATCCCGGACCGTCACCAACAGTCCGTTGTGTTGCTCCAGTTTAACGTTAATTAAAATACCTACCTTCCAATGCGAAGCTAATCAATCTCAATAACCGTCTGAGGCTCTGTGATAGCAGACACTGCTCATATTCCTATCACGGCTTCACTCCATTCGTTGCTGCTCAGCCTTCTCTTCACAAGATGACTCACACTCGGCTGCTAAAAGCAACACGCAGGAGCTTGACCACTCATGTAAAAGTACACCTGTGATCTTAATACAGCTCTGACGGTCTCACGCAAACGGCAATCACTCAACTAGTGGTGGCATCCACAGAGTAAAAGTGGTGGCACCTATCGAATTCGGCAACCTCTAAATTCTGGAGGGGGAGTATTGTGGCGAACTTAGCTAGCACTACAAAAATTAACGAACTATACAATAGGATATATAGCAGTGTAACTCAACTCTACTATGGAGTACTTTTGGTAGACAAAAGTTTCACTGTTTCACACGAGCTCACGATCGTTCTCGTTAAACTTGCTGGATTTTACATGTTTTGAAGGAGAACGTGGTGTGTCGTGTTTCATGAGATAGTTTTGTGGGGGGGGTACTTCGATTAACGTCACACTGGAGCAACACAACGGGCTATTGGTGACGGTCCGGGATCAATCCCAAAGGGAAAGATCCGAGGACAACACCACGTAATTTTGAACCACGGTCAGATGACGAGGCAACACCTGAGCTGGCACCCCACTCTCCAAACTTCCACACCACGCCAACGTGAGGACATTTGAGGCCACGACAGATTTAACGTGCACCAGCCCCCTTTGTACACGACGGTGTTTGGCTGGATTCGAACTCGCAACCCTTCGGTTGCGAGTTCGTTACTCTTCCAACCGGGCCACCGCGGCCCCGATAGTTTTGTGGAGTGGATGCTGAAACTCGAGTTTTCTTGAAGTGCAAACACTTTACGAACCAGATATTTGAAATTGGAATTACACCGCTAGAAGATATCCTATTACAATATTGAAGAATGAACTTATAGAACATCTTCACGAATTTCCTTATTTTTGCTGTCGGACTTAGCAGCATAGTACGGACGACATTTTTTTTTTCCTTCAAGCAACGAAAGTCTCGTTCATTTTTCATATACAACTTTTCCTCATTTTTCACTTTCCTGAAGAGAAGGTAAGTGACTTTATATTACCTAATTTCGAAAAAAAGGGGTCTGGACCCGAATACAACTTTAAAAAGATGTAGCAAGATGACGTCTTCAATATTTAGGGTTACCGAAGAAATGAGTAATCTTATGGAGGAACCCGACGTAGATCCGACAATTTCGTTCAACCCTAAATTCCTAAAAACCAACGATAAAATTGAAAACTCAATAAATTATGCATTTCAAAAAGGAGCCACCTCCTGCAAACTATTTCTCAACCCAACTAACACCAATACTATCCCAAGAAATAATCCAAAAAAAATCAAAGAAGAGATTATTTACAAAACTTCAGATTATAAAAAAATCACAGACTTAAACTTCACAAGATCCGGAAAATTATTCATTTCAACAAACGATCCCACAGTAGCAAGTAACCTTGTTAACATAACAGAAATACAAGGAGTACCGGTAATCCCCCAAGTTATATGGGAAAGCCTAACTACAAAATTCTTAATATTCGATATTCACACCTCAACCACATTAGAAGAAATTGCAGAAGAACTCACTATTGAAAATGACATCTCCATTTTGGAACTAAGAAGATTTCAAAAAGGTTCCAAAGAAGGAATATATCCAATACTAATAACGTGCTTGGGAACAACTATTCCCAAATCAATTAAAATATTTTTAACAAATCAAAAAATAAATCAATTCATAGACAAACCACGACAATGCACTTCCTGCTTTAAATTCTCTCACAACTCCACCCATTGTAAAACTGAAAATATATGCGTAACCTGTGGAGAATTAAAACATACCGATCCATGCCAAAAACCGATAAAATGCATAAACTGTGGACAAAACCACAGAGCTGACTATAACAACTGCCCTTACAAAATAAGAGAAGCAGATTTCCTTCAATATAAATCATCAAACAGGTTAACTTACAGCGAAGCCAGAAGAAAATATTTCACCAAAAAAACCACATACTCAACAAAAATAACATCATCAAATCAAAACAATGAAATAAGCCAAATTGAAAAATCCCTTGATCAGCTGACAAGAAAGCTTTACGAAACATTCTCAGATAAATTAGACCAAATGCTAAAAAAAATGTCTGATATATTCATGTCAATGGCAGAAATGAACATTAGCAACTTGAAATCTCAAACCAAAGATAAAACAGATACAAGCCCACCAAAGGAGAAAAAAAAGAAAACGGATAATGGAACAAAAAATAAAACAATTACACCCCCATCGATACTCAACAGTGATAATTCCCTGAACTTTAGCAACAAGGAAGGTCGAATAGATAAATCAAAAAGAAAAAGCTTAAAAAAAAAAAAAAAAAGCATGCACATCATACAATGGAATGCAAGGGGGATTCAAAATAAAAAATGGGTCCTGGACACAGAAATCTTTAAGACAGCTCAAATAATAGTAATTCAGGAAACCTTTCTAAAACCTCATCAAATTTTCCATATTCCACATAAAATAACTTACAGAAGAGATAGACCACACAAAATTGGAGGAGGTCTAATAATTGCAATATCTGAGAACATTCAATCAAAAATAATTGACATTGACAATTCAACTGATAACAATGAAAATGAAATAATGGCTGTCCAATACATGCAAAAAAATAGACCTTTTATGATCATTAATTTCTACTCCTCTAATGGAAAAATTGAATTTAAAACTTTAAACAATATTTCAAATAACATAAAAAATAATAGTTCCCTCCTCGGAGACTTTAACATAAAACATGACCTCTGGGGAGGCAATTCACACTCCACTGCAGGCCAAACCTTGTTCAATTGGGCATTGGAAAAAAACCTTTGCCTTATCAATCACAATAAACCAACCCACATCGCCCCAAACGGAACCTTTACTCTTATCGATCTTCTGAAATATTTCCTATCTGCAATTTACATATCGAAGATGACAATTACGAAAGTGACCACTTCCCAATCATAATAAACATCGAAAATGAAACTTACTCACCATTTAAAAAAATTTTCTACAGATGGAACAGAGTCATAGAACAACTTAATGCTAGCATTACCAAAGAAAACTGTAACAACTATGATCAACTACAAAATCTGATAGAAGAGGCCAAATCAAGAAATAGATTCACGAAACTAAATTGCGAAAAGATAACAACACCATGGTGGAACACTAAATGCAATCAATTACTTTTCTTAAAAAAGCATTATCTAAAAAAGGCTAGAATCTCTCTCAAGGATGACCATTGGATCAAATACAAAAAGTTCTCTGCAAAACTCAAACAAGCTATTCGAGACAGCAAAAAAAAATACTGGGATGACGTCTGCAGAATGCAGCAAAACCCTTACTTTCTCTTTCGTATCTTCAACATATTAAATCGAAGAACGAATGAAAATCAAAAATCCAACATCGTTCTACAACTCAACGGCAAAGAAATCTTGTCAATAAAAGAACAAAGTAATACCTTCGCCAAATTCTTTGCTACAAACGAAAATCACAACCCTATTCCTATCGACTATAATAATATAGAAAATTTTGATTTAAACAAACCAATAACATCAACAGAACTAAATAATGCAATAAAAAATACTCGAATTTCAACACCTGGAGAAGATGGCATCTCAGCACAAATTTTCAAAGGATTAAACCAAGAATCAACTACAATAATAAAATCTATTTTTAATGATATCTGGCTTAACTTCAAAATACCAAATAGCTGGAAAACAGCACTAATAATTCCTATTCATAAACCACAGAAACCAAAAAATAATGTCACTTCTTACCGTCCCATATCTCTTACTTCAGTACCTGCAAAAATATTCGAAAGAATTTTATCCCGAAGAATCTCCTCTTTCTTAATTAAACATAATAAAATTGAACCTACTCATCTTGGCTTCTTACCTTTCAGAGATAGTCAAACAGCAATCCAAACACTATTTTCGACAATAAAAAACGCCCATTCTCAAAAAAAATTCTTAATTGCAATATCTCTAGACATAAAATCTGCATATGACTCAATTTATATACACTGCTGGCCACCCAAATTGCAACACCAAGAAAGACAAGAGATATCACAACAAAATTTATTTTGTAGATAACATGTTGACCAAGTATCAAATGATTAAATTTATAGACTTCTGTGAAGTGTGGTTCCTGCCAAAATCAGTAGCCAGAGTAGCCGCCATTGTTGGAGATCACCGCTGCCACACGCCTCGGCATTGATTCAAAGAGACTTTGGATGTGTTCTTGAGGTACAGCAGACCAAGCAGCTTCCACACGTTGTCAAAGTTGATCTGGTGTGGCAGCTGGGGATGTATTCTGGGTCAATCGTTGAGCAACCATGGACCACATGTTTTCTATCGGCGAAAGATCCGGAGAGCGAGCTGGCCAGGGAAGCAATTCAATCTGGCGATTGACGAAGAACCCTTGGACAATGCGTGCCACGTGTGGTCGCGCATTATCCTGTTGAAATATGGCTGTGGGCAAGCCCTGAAGGTAAGGAAGGACAACTGGCTCCAACACCTCGGAGATGTAGCGCTGGCTGTTTAAAGTACCGGCAATGCGTACTAGAGGAGTGCGAGAGTGATATCCAATACCGCCCCATACTATAATACCCGGTGCAGGACCAGTGTGGCGGTGCATAACGCAGCTGTTCAGCATCCTCTCTCCACGGTGTCTCCAGACTCGAATCCGACCATCGTGGTGTTGCAGACAGAAGCGTGACTCGTCAGTAAAGACAATTTCATTCCATTCTGCCGTCCACATCCTTCTTTCATCGCACCATTGGCGGCGGAAACGTCTGTGGTTCTGCGTCAAGGGTAGACGAAGCAATGGACGTCTTGCGGACAGACCACTCTGCTGTAAACGGCGTCGAATGGTACGCGCAGACACTGGATGATGCGGTACAGACTGAATGTGCTGTGCTATGGTTCGTGATGTGGCTGAGCGATCCGTCACTGCCATACACACAATATGCATGTCATCACGTGAAGTGGTGCACTGAGGTGGATGCGATCGAACACGTCGGTCCGTCGTACCCTCCTGCATCCAACGATCACATATCCGCATTACAGTTGTTTGGTTTCGTCCAACACGACTACCGATTTCCCTGAAAGATAATCCACAATCTCGGTAGGCCACTATCCTTCCTCTGTCGAACTCGGATACTTGATCAAAAGATGATCGCTGTTTTCTACGAGGCATAATTGATCGTTTTTTTGAAAAAACCACAATAAAAACACAATTGCCGTACTTGAAATCGTCGAAATCTCCAAGCCTTAAATAGCGCTTTGAAGTGGCGCCACAGGCGCGCGTGATGTGCGTCTGCGCTGAAATTCTAATCATTTGCATATCTCACCTCCGCTAATGCATGTTGTAAATTTCATATTATTTGCATGCTTCCTTCAGGGTGTTGCATTTACGGTGGCCAGCAGTGTAGATGGCCTAATAATGAAATGTCTCAATATAGGACTCTCAGGAAATATCTCCAAATGGCTTCATAACTTCCTTCAAGATCGGACAATAAGGGTAAAATGGGAAAACACCATATCAAACTCAATTGAAATGAGAAGAGGAGTTCCTCAGGGTAGTGTTCTCTCCCCAATTCTTTTCACAATATTCATGGCAGATTTTCATGAAACAATACCAATAGGTATAAACTACATAATCTATGCAGACGATATCCTTTTTTATTGTACCCACGACAATCCAGATTACATAAAAAAAAATTACAAAACACAATAGAAAATATCAGTAGATGGTGCAACTATTGGAATCTTAAAATATCCCATAATAAATGCTCAATTATAAACCTATCAAAAAAAAGAACTACTTTTGACTGGTGCTTTTCTATGAATGGTAACGTGATCGATTGGACAGATGAACTAAAATTCCTCGGCATCACAATCTCCAAATATGGTAATCTTAACTACTTCATCAAACAACTAAAAATAAAAGCATATAAACGCATAAATATCCTTAAAGCCCTAGCAAATAAAAATTACGGTGCTCGCACACATCACTTAATACACCTAGCAAAAACATCAATTTGTAATCTCTTCCATTATAGCAGTACAATTCTAAACTCATGCAATAAAACAAACATAAATCATTTAGAAATATGTCAAAACATGGCATTGAGAACTGCATGCGGACTCCCCAACTGGACTCCAAATATTATTCTCCACAAAATCACAGACACAATCCAAATTAAAACCCAAATAAAAAAAATAAGTAATAAATTCTGGATAAAGCACATTTCTTTGGGAACTTTCTCCCCCTTGCATTCCATTATTCAAGATAATATTAATTTACTCGAACAAAATAGTTCGTCGATTATCTCTTGTTTTGAATTACTTGAAGAAGACTTCAAGACAGATCACCTCATCATGTTCATCTTTCCAGTGGAATCATTCCCACCTAACATCTCGTTTTTTATCGAAAATTTGGATTTCCAAACAAAATCCCTACCAAATAATTGCATCCAAGCTCTTTTTAAAAATGTGACTGATCAACTACTCTATAGCTATCACCTAATAGCAACAGATGCATCTAAAACAAACAATATTACAGCAATTGCAGGATATTCAAACAAATTAATAATCAAATATAGAATCAGCAACATCAACTCCATCTTTACTGCGGAAGCCTTAGCCCTATGTCAAGCATTAGATGAACTTATTGACTTCAACTCTAATAACTGTATCTTCACCGATAGCAAATCTGTCTTACTAGCTCTACAAAACTGTTCCATCAAATCATCGAAAGTAATCCTACGACTTAAAAACAAACTAATCAACACCGCAAAACTCGTTACAAATTTAAAATTAATCTGGGTTCCAGCACATAGAGACATTGAAATAAACGAAAAAGCAGATCAACTCGCCAAATCAGTGAGAGAAGAAGACATCTTTCTTGAATGGTTATCGCCGGAAGATACAACAAAATACATAGGAAACAAGTTGGACCTCACTGATCGATCAATATTCAATCATAGCAAATACTACCAAATCTCAGGCAACCTTCCAAACATATATGATGTAAAAAACACTCTAATGTCAAGAAAAGAAGATGTTTATTTTTCAAGATTCTTATCCCGAATGTTAATCACTCCAGATCTTCTCTTTAGATTCCATCTGGCAGACACAAATCTCTGTGACAGCTGCAAAGTTATCGACTCATTTCAACACATCATCTTCGTCTGCAAAAAGTATTCACGCCATAGAAAAAAACTCATTGAAAAAATAAAATTCCAATCTCAAGACTTCACCTTTAAAAATCTCATAAAAAGCATCATAAATAAACCACAACAAGCTAGAGTAATAACTAGATTTCTCATATCAATTGAAAAATTTTAATCTCTTCATACTTTTCTCTTAAATTTAGATCATTTAGGAAGATTGAAGACAAAAGCCTGACTCTGCAGCTAAAAGTCTAAAAAAAAAAAAAAAATGTTTTCTCTCCTCAGTGTCAGTAAAGCTTTCACTGTGTGTGTGTGTCAATTACTTGTTATTGTATTGTATCGTTTATTGGATATTGTAATTAGGAAGAATGGAGACAAAAGCCTGATTCTGTAGCTATAAGTCTCAAGGAAATCAACCAACCAACCAACACGAGCTCACCAAAGTACCAATGGTAGTTGAGATTAATGTCAAGGTAGGTAGATATTTTAATTAACGTCACACTGGAGCAACACGGCGGTCCGGGATCAAACCCGAATTGAAAGATCCGATAATAACGCCTCGTAATTTTGAACCACGGTCAGATGATGTGTGCATCTTAGCTGCCACCCCACTCTCAGAACTTCCACACCACGAACGACAGATTTAACGTGCCCCTTTGTACTCGACGGTCTTTGGTTGGATTCGAACTCGCAACCCTCCGGTTTCTAATGCATTACTCTTCCAACCGGATTACAGCGGCTCTGATTAACGTCGAACTGGAGCAACAAAACAGGCTATTAGCCCAATTTTATGGTTGTTGGATGTTTTGGGGGTTGTATGGCGCAAGGGCCATATTTGGCCATGCTGCGCCAGACACAAGACATAAAATATCAAGTAATAGATATACACACAATGAAAGTTTTACTGACACAGAAAAGAGAAATACATCCAGGAAGGAATGCACCTGACAGGAATCGAACATGCGCCGCCTACAACTCGCAGGTTGCTAGCGCAGTGGACATACCCACTGAGCCACGGCGGCCCCTAACCCAATTGGAAAAGCATCGAATTAGTAACCAGAGGGTTGCGAGTTCGAAACTCGGTCTAGCCAAAGACCGTCGTGTATCTGTCGTGGCCTCAAATGTCCTCACGTTGGCGCGATGTGGAAGTTTGGAGAGGGGAGTGCCAGCTCAGGTGCTGCTCTAGTCATCCGACCGTGGTTCAAAATTACGGTGTCCTTGGATCTTTCAATACCGGATTGATCCCAGATCTTCACCAATAGCCTATTGTGTTTCTCCAGTACGATGTAAATTGAACTACCTTGACTGTTACTAGATTTTTTAGGGAAAGTTGCATTCCATTTTCAAATACTTTAAAAACTAATATTGGGTCATAGAAGATACAAAATATACACTGACGAGCCAAAACATTATGACCATCCCCACATTTTTCAATGAACTCGTCTGGATGACGTGGAGGGCACGTGATTAAGTGAGAATGGTATTTAATTGCTGCTGGAGAAGGTAAGTAATCATTCTTGCACTTACTTTTGCGAGTGATGGGAAAGGCTGCTGATCTAAATGAATTTGATATAGGGCAGATCGTAATGGCCCGAAGACTCGGAACGAGTATCACCGAAACTGCACGACTGGTAGGGTGTTCACGATCTGCCGTTGTTAGTATTCATGCAAAGTGGATAAATGATGGTGACACCAGCAGTAGACGCCAAGGTGTTGGTCGTCCACGCGTCATCAAAGAAAAAGGACGTCGGAGACTGTCCCGCTTGGTAAAGCAAAATCGACGCGAGACAGTGGCTCAGCTGACAGCCCAATACAATTCAGGTCCAAGCGCAACTGTTTCGGAACACACAGTTCAGCGGACACTGTTGAATATGGGACTGTGCAGCAGACGTCCCACTCGTGTGCCTCTGTTGACCAAGCGTCATCGTCAACTACGCCTACAGTGGGCCCGGGAACATCGAGACTCGAGACCCACCTCCTCCCTACTCACCAGGAGGTTTTGAGCGGATTACGGGAGGAGGGAGTATTGACCTCCAGAACGCACAAAAGAGGACCAAGAGGGACCCACTCAAACGGGCAGGAGAGGCACACGCGGGCTCCCACACGCACGGTCCAGAACCTTTTATTTCCAAACTTCAAAATATACATAAAAGGCCACATGGCCAACAGAATAAAAACGACGAGACGACCGGCACAACGCCGGTTCACAGGATCGAGAATGGGACAACAGGTCCAAACACAAACAATACCAACACATATAAACAATCAAACGCAAAACATATATAAAGAAAACCTATAAAACAAATACAAAGTATAAAATATGAAAGTAATATAAAAATTTAAAAATACAAGTTGAATGAAGTTGGGCATTTAATTAAACATTTTATTTAAAAATTTAAAAGTTTAAAATACTATAAAATATATAAAATGAAGCCGGACCTAGTCCTAGGCCTCCTACCTGGGGCAACCACCAGGAGACCTATGTGTCAGTTTCTTCGTTGTGGGGTACGGGGAGCCCATCCGCCACCCCTCCAGCCACCAGCACACAGTGGCTGATCTTATTGCGGAGGGCTTTACTGTGTAAAATGCCCTCCAGCCACAAGCGGTCATGAATACCTGGATCTTTTAGGTGATGGCCGCTAGTGTGCGGGCAGCGGAAGAGGTAGTGGTCGGCATCGCCCACTTCCCCACAATTGCAGAGGTCCGTGTTTTTAAGATGAAAGCGGTGGAGATATGAGGGGAAAGGCCCATGACCTGTCAAACACCAGATGAGGTGCCTGTCCATGATGAGGGTTGAAGTTTTGATCTCCGGCATAAATTTTTTCAGCCGGAGACCTTTGTTGGATAAATCATAGGCTAGTTGCCACTCTGTTAGGTATTTTTTTTAATGTAAGAGAGTGGCGTCGGAACACTCAACTCCTCACCAATGGACGTGGCCAGCTTTGCGCAGCCATCGGCAATCTCATTGCCGGTGATCATTGCGAGACTTATTCGAGACGAATCTCATTGCGAGACTGGACCATGGATGAGTGGAAGAGAGTTGCCTGGTCAGATGAATCCCTATTTCTCATTCATCACGTCAATGGTCGTGTCAGGGTACGCCGTCTGCCAGGCGAACAGTTGCTCCCCTCTTGTACAGCAGGTCATATACAGGCTGGTGGTGGCGGTATTATGCTTTGGGGGACGTTCTCATGGGCGACTCTGGGACCCGTAGTTGTGGTAGAACAGACCATGAACGCTGCGAACTATCTGAACATCATTGCGGATCAGTTGCACCCTTACATGGCGTCTGTCTTCCCAACTGGAAATGGAATCTTCCAGCAGGACAACGCCCCATGTCACAAGGCTCGGATTGTGTTGGAGTGGTTCGAGGAGCATACTGATGAATTCCACTTAATGTCCTGGCCACCTAACTCGCCGGATATTAATCCGATAGAGCACATTTGGGATGTCATGGAGCGGCAGCTCAGAGCTCAAACACCACCATGTCCGAATATCTCGACTTTGCGCGACCGCTGCTTAGACATTTGGTACAACCTGTCTCCAGTCATGTACCAAGAACTTGTGGCATCTATGCCCAGGCGAGTTGCAGCTGGTTTGCAGGCCAAAGGAGGCGCAACGCGTTATTGAGTAGGTGGTCATAATGTTTTGGCTCTTCAGTGTACATGTCCTCACACAATATGTTTACTGTTTTAAATATTAATACCATAGTGCTAAATAGTAGTTCCATATTTACCTGTTGCAGTATTGGTCCCGGACCGTCACCAATAGACCGCTGTGTTGCTCTATTTCGACGTTAATTCAACCTACCAACCATATTAACCATTTAACAGTCCATTCGGCATCTAGATGGATGAACATTTCGTGAGGGCATAACTACAGACATGAAATGTGAGAGGGATTTTCAGTGCAAACTAATCAGACGAAATGCGAAGATCTTACTTTCGCCACCTAAATGCTTTAGCATGATCGGGTTACCCTAAAATGTAGCTTTGCGCCGTTTAAGTGATGATTGGCGTTTAATCTAAATCGCGTTGACCAGTCGACTATCAAAAACAAATTGGAATTTATTCGTTGGAATTTTTATCGGCCAAGGGATGCAATTGCTTTTTAAAAGCAAGACATCTGACGTCACGTCAGCAATAAATAATGGTAGGTAGGTAGGTATTTCAATTAACGTCACACTGGAGCAGCACAACGACTGTTGGTGACGGACAGGGATCAATCCCAAAGGGACCGAGGACAACACCATGTAATTTTGAATCACGGTCAGATGACAATAAATAATGAAAATACGTTCCACCACAGAAATATACATATGTAGAATACTTAGAACATCTTAGGATGAGTTTGCATACAGAATATGTAGAACTCTACTTTAGCAAAAGGGATAAAAGTGACATAATTAACAATTAAAACGTTTATTTACAAATAAAGGGGAATATTTACAGATTAAAAATAGTTAACAATTTCACTTCATCGGGTATTCGTGTGGCATGGCCGTACACCATCTTCTTCTCGCGTCATCGTTCTGCAAATGCAACGTTCTGCTTTCTGGAATCTCTGGGAAAATCGTCCTAAGCCAGTCTGTCTACACTTCGCTGCGCTTCTTCATTTCCTGTATCACACAGTGGCATGTGGATTGCTGATCTTTAAAACATAACCCACACTCGTCCATCTTGACATAGCCAGGTCCTCCGGCTATACACGAAATGGGAGTATGCCAACATCACTACCTGAAAAATAGAAAAGGAAAAAAGAAAGAAAGCGATAGAAAAATGTCTGAGTTGAGCATGTTTGGAATGGTCTTGTCCATTTTTTTCAATGCAGCACTTTTGTACAACGGTGGGTTGATTTCAGCGTCTTCGTGCAGCGTTCTGTTGAAAAACATCGTTTCGTCGTGTGCAGTGGTAAACATCGTTACTGAGGGTTTTCTTCGTATGGCCGTCTTGAGTAGAAGCTGCATTCGTCGTTGTCTTCAATCATGTACGTCATGGAGTTCTGCATCGTAAAAATCGGTAACACAAAAATACAAAAGTTTGAAAAATATATATATATGTGATATTAGGTGACTCAAATAATTCTCATCAACGGTGTGATTTTAGAATTTTAATGGAATAAAATACATAATACGATTATTTACAAGTCACACAACACCACAAATAAAACATTAAAACAATTACAAGGGAAATATATACTTATAAGGGGGAATTCCTAGCCGTACGTGTTCAGTGCTCGGGCGATGGGGTTAAACTGACTATTTGTCTATTTTACATAAGTCTCTATTACGCCCATAGGTGGCGGTAGGAGTACTGTGAGGAGAGAGTTATACAGAGAGTGTCACATGCTCCCCTCTGGCTTCGAAGACGTCTCGGCGAGTAGCCAGGAGAAACGTTGGATGGTTGACCACTGTTATTTGGCGGTTTGTTTGCTGGAGGAGTCTGATGGTCGACCTCTTCTCCTGATAGGATTGACTGGCACGTTTGTCGCTTGGAGGGCTTCCTGGCAAGGACGCAGGGCAGATGTATGGTAGGCTCCAAGAGAAACGTGTGGAGTATCAAGGTTGGATATTTCATAGCTCGTTGGGGAACGTTGGGCGAGTATGACGTAAGGTCCATCTCGAAGGGGTGCAAATTTGGCGGTTATCTTCTTGGCCTTGTTGCTATAAGGTTACCCACACTCGATCGCCAGGTGCGTACTGGGAACTCTTTCTTCTTTCCTGATCAGCATACTTCTTTCGTTGATCTTGCTTCTGTTCAACAATGTCCTTGATCTCTTTCGAGAGATTAGCAAACTTTCTTAAATATGGAGTAATTTCTGCAATGAAGTTGTCATTGCTTATTACAGTTCGTAAATCATATTGGATGTCATCAGGGGTTCGAAGTTCTCTTCCGAACTGTAGAAAAGCAGCTGTATGTTCCTTGCTGTGTTTAAGGCAAAACGTGTTGTTGGAAGTTTCTTGGCCATTCCGTGTGATTATCACCAACCAAAATTGCCAATCTCGGTTTTAGATCACTGTTTTTTCTTTCCACCGGATTCGCTTGTGGGCAATAAACTGGAGTAAGAACTTGTTTTATGTCAAGAAGATGGCATACCTGCTGAAGTACAGCGCTGATAAATTGTGGCCCATTGTCGCTGATGAGTCTTCTTGGAATTCCGTACCGCAAGAGTACTTCTTCCATTAAAACTATAGCACACTCCTTCGCGGTGGCGTTTTGGAGGGCAAAGAGTTCTACCCACTTTGTAGAGGTAAGTAGGGAGAAAATGGGTGTTCTACGCCAGGGGATTCTAGGAAGTGACGTCATAACAGGAAGTGACGATGGCATGAAGTGACGTCATACTACGCGACCGGAAGTGGACGTGTCCAAATGACGTCACACCACGTGACAGGAAGTGGGCGTGTCCAAGTGACGTTATACCTCGTGACCGGAAGTGGGCGGGTCCGTGACGTCACACCACGTGAGCGTGTTTGAATAACGTGACGTATTGTTTGTTTACATTTCGCACTTGGAATTTTTTTGTCATCGACTTCGTGCAGGCGTTGTTTCAAGATGGCGTCGTTTTGTTGGAGTTGCCATGGTGATGAATCACTGGTGGTGCCATCTGGTGGAGAAATTCGAAACCCTATTATTTTTAATTAAAAAGGAGTTTCTTGGATTCGAACCCGGACCATAGGATCCGAAGTCAAGCGCGCTATCCGTTAGGCTGTTAACTTAAGATGGTGAATTAATGTAGTGTTTCTCTCTCTTTTGGACTTGTATTTTTTCTTAGTATTAGGAATGGGTTATTTTTAGAGAATGGTTTGAATAATTGCATAGGGGTTTTATAATAAATGCTTTTACAAAATGACTTATGGCGCCATCTAGTGATTTTAAAAGTAATTAATCTAAGGAACGAATTGATTTCTTAATGCTTTTACTTTATTCATCACCAGTGACGTCAGTGTGTTTACGTTTGGGACTTGGATTTTTTTCGTTATTCGTACCGCCATCTATTGTCATTTACTTGAGTGAATAGAATAAAATCCTAAGAAAATAAAAAACATTCAATATTTTGTTGGGGCTCGAACTTAGTACAAAAGTACTCATGGTCGAGGGTTAGTTGAATGACTATAACCGTTCGGCCACGAATACCTATTCTACGGCGATTTAAATGTTTAGAGACCTTTTTTTTTTAGAATTGGCGCACGCGTGACGTCAGTGTGTTTACGTTTGGGACTTGGATTTTTTTTTCCTTCTGAGATTTCGATGGTGACGTCACGATTATGTCCATCAAGTCTGAACTTGAAAAAGCCAAGTCTGGACTTGAAAAACCTACTCACAGTACATTTCCTACGCAGGTTATATTTTTCCACTCCTCCATACGGATATTAATACGTGTTGCAATTATTTGTAAAATGGTGTAAAAGGATGGTACTAGTATATATCGTGTCAAATAAATGTTGTTTTTTTTCATTTTTCAAAAACGAGTATCTTTTATTTTTACGACCTTTTCTAATATTTTTTTCTTTTGTTAAAATTTTAAAGTAAAAAATTTAATTTATTGTGTAAAAAATAAACTGACCTAACTATTAAATTTCACGAATATTTAACTTTAAAAGGAAATTCACAAGTAGGTAATGCAAAACAGTATTTTATTCATAACTTTCAAGAAAAATTAGTTTTAAAGGAATTTATTTCTTTTATATTTAAATATATATTTGATCTCTTGCATAAATTAAGTTTCTAGTTTTGTTAAAAGACAAGTACAGCCATATAGGGGTTGATTTTTAAACGAATTATTCTATATTTATATAATAGTATCATGATTTAGTGCATAGGTTAAAATTTTTATTTTCTAATTATATTTTTCAAATTGACTGCGGATACCTCCATGTAGTGATGGATTGTCTTTTAAAATGCAAGATCTGAAATGAAATTTTCTTAGCTATAAAGATTTATGTTTTTAATTTAGATGTTTTTACTCGAAAATTAATTATACATTAGATGCTATAACACCTATTTTATTGCAGAAATTTTGTTTTAAGTATTGTACCATTTAAAGTAAGAGTAAACTTTTTGAAATTTTACAAGACCTTTACTATGAACATACACATTTTGAATAAGTTATAATAATACTGAAACCATTTATCCTATAAAATCTAAACCAACTGTTATTTTTTTAATTATTCTTTCCTTGCAGATTTTTTAAAATAAATTTTCATAAATTTTTGTGATTTAATTTTTATTATACAGATTTACAAACTGTTTTTTGGATGAAATATAAGGATTTATATTTTTAAAAATTAGATGCTTTTACTCTTAATTATATATTAGATATTATTACACATATTATAACATTGAAGATTTTTTTAAATATAATTATTACAAACATTTAAATGCAGATTTGCTTTTTATTTTTAATTTTACAATTGAGACATTTTTAAAGTTTGATTCTTAAAGTGTGTTTTAGGCACAGTAAAAAAATAATTATAAAAATCCTGTAAGAGTAAAAATATTTTATACATTTAATTTGGGAAACTTTGCAAGACCCATACCATGTTTCCTTGCACATTTGAAGTAGTGAAAAATAGTTTATTAAAACCATTTGTACTTACAATTCTAAATTATATGTTGTTTTTCTTTAATGCTTTTGCAAACCATACATTTTATTAAACATAAACTTCCTTTTATTTATTTGAAACCTTGTCCATATTATACCAGTTTAAGTTCCAGAACAAAATACCAATACTGTACGAAGCTATGAAGTATTTTACAAGATACTTTACATTATTTTCTTAATTCTTAAATGTTCTACATTGATATGCTAAATGGATAGTAAGTGGGTTTTCTGTTTTGAAAATAATGTGTGCTCATCTGTACTGCTAAGCAAATTAACTTTTGCCCTTTTCTTGATATTTAATGTATAATTTAAATATTTACTCACACTGCTGATAGTTTTACACATGAGTAAATTAAATAATTGAAAATTTTAAGTATTAATGTAATTTGTTTTTCGAATAACCGCAACTGAAATCAAAACATTCGACTCGAGTATCTCCAGATTGCCGCGTCCAATCGAAAAACGAATTACATTAATACTTAAAATTTTCAATTATTTAATTTACTCATCTGTATCTTCGACGATGAAAATCCATTTTTTTTCCACCCGATGATTCAAGTAGGGGATCAAACAGGTCGATGGCCAGGGTTTCGAAACGTTGAGAGTATACTGGGGTTCTCAACAATCCTGCAGGTTTTTGATTGCTAGGCTTAAATCTGTTGCAATCGGGACAGTGTTTCACATAATCAGTGATGTATCTGCGCATTCCAGGGAAGTAATATCTGGTTGAAACTCTATGAAATGTGCCTTCTGCACCATAATGTCCTGCGGTTGGGGCATCATGATGTTCCTTCATCACTCTTTCGCGCTCGTGACCACTAACTGCGCTTAGTAGTATATGGGTCACTTGAGCGTCAAATCCAAGATGGCCGCCTTTTCCAAGATGGCCGCCGTTTGATAAGGAGTTGGGGGGATTGCTGATAAGGAGAGGGTGATGTCATTGTAAAGATGGCGTTGTTGTGTTGCCATGGTATAATGATTCAGTAGTAGCTCCATCTGGCGGGGGAATGAGAAACCACATATTTTCGGAATTAAAAAGGAATTTCGTGGATTCGAACTGGGGACCATGGGATCTGTAGTGCAGTGCGCTATCCGTTAGGCTATAAGAGAGTTAACTATAGGTGGTGAATTAACGTAGTGTTTGCTTTTTCTTAGTACTAGGAATGCGTTATGGGACTTTGTTTTATTTGATGAATAATTAATTTTTATTTTCCAATTAGTTGTAAGTGTGTTGGACTGATGGCGCCATCTAGTGAATTTAAAAGAAATTAATCTAAGGAACGAATTTATTTTTGTCATTAATTCTGGGAATGTGCTATTTTTAGAAAATGGTTTGAACAATTGTGGTGGGGTTTAATAATTCTATTAAAAGGCAGGTGCAGCCATCTAGTGGTGGAAGAAGTAACAAAAGGATTTATTTTCTAGCTGTAGACTTGTAGCGTGATACTTTAGAATTAAATGGAGAATTCTTTTTTAAAGAAAATTAAAATGAGGGTGGATTTGAACTCAGCAAAAGGTAATCGCGGCCGCCCGTTTTACACAAGCACTTTAACCGTTCGACCACGATCACCTACTTTGTATAATACATATAGAATACTAACTCGTGAATTTACAGCTTAAGGGAGTGAAAGTATGTGTTTTTTTTTTCTTGAGAATAGTGCCCTTATGAAGAATGAATATGAATATAAAAACAAATAAAGTTGAATTTATAAATCTTAGCTATATAACAAGTTTATTACCAAGATTTTAAAGTATGCGAATTGTATGTAATGACAGGAAAAGTATCAGAATATAGAAGACTCTGGAACGTGTGACAATATGACTAAGGATTTATGTGCAGATTAATTAAGATAACAGAAGGAGTTAAGCACGTAGTCACCGATAGGATACAATCTTAAGTAAACAGTAGTCACCATAGAAAGGGGTCTTTTAAACACATTGCTGTTTAAGGGAATGTTGTTTTTCTGATTATGAGAAAAGCAAATGAATGACATGTTAGAACTACATCACCCAATGAATCACATATGACAAGCCCCCGAATTGGAACTTTCTAGAAAAGATAGGGGTTTTAGATTATATTTTGACCAATAAGGATTTTTGCTTGAATGCTACAAGTAGAGCTGATTCTTGTTTCAATATCACTTTCTCTCTTGGGTTTGAATTTGTGTGGTTGACCTTTTGCTCTGCTGTTCAACATGAAAAGATCTGGTGGATCGGAATCTATGCCCAAACGTATGCGGTTCTCTTCCTATACGCAGCGAATCACTTCATTTCCCCCGAATGCTGTTCCTGAAAGTTATTTTCATTTGGGCCAACAAAAATACGTATATGTTTCGGACTTTGCGAACGTGGTGCGCGTTCACATACGGCAGTACCAAATGGATGACGCTGGTCTACTAACACCCACTAAACATGGAATTACAATGACACTATTTCTGTGGTACCACTTCGCTCAAGAGATGAACGACATCACTGTGCCTTTACGCCACGGAACTGTGAACGTCGTGAGGGATAGCCTGATGCTTGCCAAGGATTACATCGACGGCGAAGTCTACGTTACTCTGCAAAAGTACTTTCAACGGGCAGATTGTGCGAGGTCATTCACCCCCAACTTAATTATGCTGAGCGGGGAAGAGTGGACAGAGCTATTGCAAAGACGTGAAGCGATCGACTCCAATATAATATGTATGATCGGTACTGTGTTCTCAACTCTCGCGAAACTGGAAGTCAGCAAAGGTCATTATTCTGTTGCAGCCGTGAGTTGCATGGATGCCGAAATGACCATGACTACATCGTTGACTGAACTCTTAAAAGTGCATATAGAGAAAAACATAACTCTTGTGTTTGAATGCTATGGTTGTGACCAGCAATATGGCAATCAACTTGGGCACGAATGTGTTACCTACAACCATGAAACCAGGCTGTCTCATTACGGTAAACTAGCAGTTTTTAACATAGACATTAAAGAATTTGTGTCAGATTTTATGCAGAAAAATAACATGTTTTGTTATTATTTAACTGATGTTTTTTTGTCTCAACTGGATTTTAGTTGTTTAGTGCAGAGTGCAAAGGATTTGTACATCGCATGTGATACTAACCCTTATAGTGCGTATTAATAAACAGTTTTATTTTGAGAACTTGTAGTGTTTTCGTACATATTCTTGACTTTCATGAATTTTTTTATCGATTGTAAACATATATTTTATGTTTAGTGCAATTTGTGTATAACAGCAATGTTACAACTTAGATCTAAAGGCTATTTTATAAATACAACTTTAAAAATTTAATCTGAAACATAGGTAATGATTTATAGATTTTAAAAGTATAAAAGAAAAAAAAAGAAAGTATGTGTGTGTGTGTAAAGCAGAATGCCTAGTTGTGTTGATTTAAATACTCTGACATTTAAACTTTATTTGCATTTGTTCTCAGGGCACCTAACGATGAACATACATGTTCAGTTGAGTAATTTTAATTTCGATTGTTGCAATGACCGATCAGAAAATCAGTCAAATTTATCGAGATCCAGCACACCCAGGAAGTTTTGGGGGTATAAATGTTGTTTACCGTGCATTACAAAAAAGGCAGGGCAAAATTCCCAGGAAAATAGTAAAAGAATGGCTGGACAAGCAAGATACTTACACGCTTCACAAATCAGCCAGACGCAATTTTCTAAGAAACAGAGTCATTGTGGGAGGCATAGACGAACAGTTTCAATCTGATTTAGTAGAGTTTAGTACTTTAAGAAAATGAATGTGCACTTTTTTACGACAAGCAATGAAACGAAAGCGAGTGTTGTTGAAAGATTTAACCGTACCTTAAAAGCTAAAATGTGGAAGTATTTCACTGAATTCAATACACATAAATATGTAGATGTTATTGATAAATTGATTTACAGTTACAATAGAACATGGCATCGTAGTATTAAAATGGAACCCATAGCAGTGAATTTAAATAATCAGCAGAAAGTATGGCAAAATTTATATGGAGATTTAACTAAATCTGAAACAAAACACAAGTTTAATATAGGAGATACAGTAAGAATTAGTAAAACAAAACGGCTCTTTGAGAAAAGTTATGAAAATAATTGGACAAGAGAGATTTTTACGATACATCAAATAATACCCAGAAAACCTGTAGTTTATAAACTAAAAGATTTAACGAATGAGATAATAGAGGGTACTTTTTACGAAAAAGAAATTCAAAGGGTATCTGATTCTGGTTACTATCCTGTGGAAAAGGTGCTAAAGAAACGCAAGATTGGTAATAAAGTAGAGTATTTTGTGAAGTTTGTAGGCTACCCTGAAAAGTTTAATGCCTGGGTTTCTGATGTTAAACACCTATAAATACCGGAGAAATGTATGATAATAGTTTAGTCTTAAAAATGTCTTTTTATGTGACGCTACCGTCGGACAGCTCCCCACAATATTTTCCAGAGAACAAGATTTCTAACTATACGACACAATTACCCACTCCCATAAGTTTAAATGGTGAATGGGAGGTAGGATTAGCTGAAATAATTTATCCGCACACGTGGTATAATATTAACGAAAGCAACAATATTTATGGATTTGATTTAGGAGATGAAAAATTAATAACAAGAAAATTACCTCCAGGATGTTATGAATCCGTACCAGAAATCTTAAACGCTATGTACATACCTGCTCATGAAAATAAGATAAAATTTAAGTTTAACAGCACTACCAAGCGAGTTAAGATAAAAACTGAAAACGGAGCCAGAGTTATTTTACAAAAAGGACTTTGTAATCTTATAGGATTTCTTCCTCAAGTTATAGAAGGTGTAAAGGAAAGTTCTTTTGTTGCTAATCCAAACATTTCCTTTCCCTTATTATACGTGTATAGTGATATTGTTGAACCTCAAACAGTTGGTGATGTACAGGCTCCTCTTCTCAGGGTTGTTAAAGTAACTGGTGAAGATGGTGAAATTGTGAGTGCTTTATACGATAGACCTCATTACGTACCAGTCATACGACAGTATTTTCAAACTATTGAAATACAAATCCGCTTAAATTCAGGGGACTTAGTACCTTTTGAGAGAGGTAAGCTACTTGTAGTTTTGCATTTTAGGATGCGGCACTTACTATAAATACCTTTGAATGCGAGAGAGTATATCCATTTTAGTTAAAACAGTTGACCGTGTGACATCATTATGACGAGCGTACCATATGTCTGTTGCTCTAAAAAGTTTGAAGAGCATTATGCAGGTCAGAAGGGCTCTGGAATGGCTTTCTATAGGGGTAACAATTTACAGAAAGGGTACGGAATCGGTGGTATGTTTCGCCGTTTGTTTCGTAAAGCTCTGCCGTTTCTTTTCAGCGGAGCAAAATCTGTTGGAAAATCAGTTTTAAGGGCAGGTACACAAATAGCAAGTGATGTTTTGGAAGGCCAAGATTTGAAACAATCAGCAGAGAAACGCGTTAAAGACGAGAGTAAAAATTTAGCGCAAAAAGCTATCAATAAGGCGCAGTTCAAGCTGGGTAAAGGAAAGTATAAAAGAAAGCGCAAAACTACCAAACGTCTCATTTCGTCCAAAAAAACGTAAAGTGAAAGCACGCGATATATTTGATCCATAATGGCGTTTGTTTTAAAGGACTCTCCAGAATGTGCCAAATCAGAACTGGAATTATTTCACTTACCTCCGACACAGACTGTTATACAAGGCGGGCAATGGGTGCAATTTCACCCGTTATCGAACGTAGCTGATGGCGGGCCCGTTGAATTTCACGTATCAGGCAGTGGAGAGGATTATATGGATTTATCTCAAACACACTTGTATGTAAGAGCAAAAATTTTAAAAAACGATGGAAAGGCATTGACACCAGATGTAAATATCGGACCTGTTAATTTATTTCTTCATGCCTTGTTTTCTCAAGTCGATGTTAATTTGAATGAGCGTTTAGTTTCCAGTTCAAATAACATGTATCCTTATAATGCCTACATAGAAACTTTGTTGAATCACGGATTTGATAGCAAAGCCTCGCAACTAACCTGTGAACTTTTTTATAAAGATACTGGCGAGCACTTGGCTGACGAAACGAATGAGGGATTTACCAAACGATGTAGTTTCAGCAAACAAAGTTCAACTATTGATATGATCGGTGCTATACACAGCGATTTATTTAACCAAGATAGACTTTTACTAAATCTAGTAGATTTAAAAATTAAACTCATACGCAGCAAGCCAGAGTTTTGTTTGATAGGCACAGGAGATTATAAAGTGGTTCTTGAACATGTCTCTTTATTTGTGCGTAAAGTGCGTGTTAGTGTAGGCGTTACTTTAGGTCATAGTAAGGCTCTTGAGAAAGAAACAGCTAAATACCCTATCAATAGAGTATTGTGTAAAAGTTATTTCGTACCTAAAGGAAATATGTCCATTACTCAAGATAATATTTTCGTGGGTCAAATGCCAAAGAGAGTTGTAATTGGGTGTATGGATAACGATGCGTTTCATGGAACCTATGAAAAAACTCCCTTTCAATTTAAGCATTACAATTTAAACTTCATAGCACTCTATGTAGATGGCCAACCTACCCCCTATAATGCACTTCAGCCGAACTTTCCCCATAATAATTACATTAGAGCCTATCAGAGTTTGTTTTTAGGAACAGATAAAAGTGGCGACAATTACGGAAATGGCATTTCGAGGCAAGAATATCCCAAGGGTTACACTCTGTTTGCTTTTGATTTGTCTCCAGATCTATGCGATGGTGAACACCTCAATCTCATTAAACATAGTAACATGAGATTAGAAATGAAATTTAAAGAACCTTTAGAGCATACTATTAATGTTGTAGTGTATGCAGAATTTGAAAACGTAATAGAAATCAACAAGTCTAGAAATATCATTTATGACTTCAGCAATTAAAATGTACGCGCACCAAATAAGCCGTATTTTATCCCAAGACCCACAAACTGCTCCGTTATTCAAAGGTGTGTTTCCAGCAGACAAGATCCCTCATGTACGTGCAAGATGTGCTATGGTAATAAATGTGGATCAACAATCTAAACCTGGATCGCATTGGTTAGCTCTGTTCATTGAAGGCAAATCTCTAGAGTTATTTGATTCGTATGGTCGCTCTCCAGAACATTTTGAAGGACCCATTTTACGATTTATTTCCAAATATGCTAAAGTGAACTGGAACCCGTTTCCTTTCCAAAGTATTACTTCCAATGTTTGTGGCCCTTATTGCATTTATTATTTGCTGAAAAGATGTCAAGGAAAGTCTATGACTTCTATTTTAAAATATTTACAACAAAGCAAAAGAAATGATTTTAGAATGTATCAATTTGTGAAAAAAAGATATGGTGTAAGATTTATTTATAAAAATAAAAAGAAATTTTTCTAATTATTCATTTTGAGTCTTTCTTTTTCGTGTGGGCTTATAACAACTTTTCTGTTTAGACATTTAAAATATTTCACACTTTAAAACAAATTATTAAATGTTTTATTTTTTTCTACTGTTTATTTTTTTTAATTTACTGTTTAATTTAATTTTTAAGCTGTTTAATTTTTTTAATTTACTGTTTAATTTTTTAATTTACTGTTTAATTTTTTAATTTACTGTTTAACTTTTCTTTTACTGTTTAATTTTTTTAATTTACTGTTTAATTTTTTAAATTACTGTTTAACTTTTCTTTTATTGTTTAATTTATTTTAACTGTTTAATTTACTTTTTAATTTTTTCTATTATAAAACTAGGTGTATAAGATTATTCAGGATTTTGTTTTTCTTTAGAAATCAAACTTTATTTTACCTAAGTTTTGAGTAATGAACTAAAGGAAATAATCGTAGGACACAAAGATTTAACACAAATAATATTTTTATTTTAAAATTCACTATAATGTAATCCAGGAATTCTTTTTAGCATACATTTTGGACTTTTTAACAAACATTTTAGGAGCATGCTCCTTACTAGACAGAACAGATTTATTAACAATATATTTACTAGGTAATTTCATTTCTTTTACAGCACTCATAAACACATTAGTTCCAAAAGGAACTTTCTTTTTATTTCTTAAAATGTGATCCATTAAAAGAACTATGTTAGAACGTGGAATCGTTTGGTTATTGTAAATTATTTCACCCTCTTCGGACCACTTTAACGAACTTTGCCTATTCTTTAAAAAATCATACATTTCTTTAGCAACTTGTTTCTTTCTAATCGGTACTGTTTTCAGAACACTTTCCAAAATAGTGTCTTTTTCCTCGATCTTTAATGGTAAAACATTATCTGAAAAGTCGGTTGGCGGCTCTACTTCTTCATTTTGCTTAATCTTTTCTGGTGTTTTAGCTGTCTGATTGGGTGATGGAAACTTTACATAATTTTGCAAAATTTGTACGTAGAGAAGGGCCTTTTCGATGTCGCTTAGATTTTTTTGTCTCAGTATATCGTGCATTTTTCTGTCCATTTCGGACAAATGTTCGCTCACAAAAGCGGGAAGCCTGTCTTCAGGCACAATAATTAATTTCTTACTGTGCTCCATGGATAAGTGAGCCTATCACTGAAATAGCTGCTGGTAATAAAATACTTAAAATTCCTTCACCTTTTTGTGAAACGAGTATTTTACGCTTTTTGTACAAAGGCAATGATTTATCAGCTAACTTTCTAATACTTCTTTTATAAGAAGCAAGCTTGTGTTTTCTATATCGAGTTACTGGAACGTTCCCTTTCAATAAATTTAACGCACACTCACATATAGACTTTATAGTATTGTTAGAACACTTTCGCAAAAGAGAAGATTTTGCTTTGCTTTTTAACACAAGTCTAAGCTGCTCTAACTGACGTTGTGTACACTTTGTCATGTTGATTACAAATGATAATCACACATACAAAGCAAAGGTAGTTATATGCTAACTAAATCGAAAATTGTTGCAGGCTGATTCATTTCTGTTTGGAAGAGATAAAATGTATCCTTTTGTATGCAGACCTGTTCGTAGCGCCAGGCTTTAAGTCAATAATTAGAGTGATTATCTGACTGGCTACTAGTGATTCATTTCTGGTTTGCCTGTTCATGAATTTGCGATTATCGGGGTTGGTAGAGATAAAAGGTATCTTCAATAAAGAGACCAGTGCGTAAACGCCATGTGTCATCTGTATCTGGCTTTAAGTCAACTAATAGATAACCGTACGGTTTGCGAGTTGCATCTTGAAATACTTCTTGGAAAAATTTACTGTTTGAGGGGTACAGCTGTCTACCTAAATGGGCAATTTGGGATCTGTCCCTAGGGTTTTTGAATAGCACCAAATAATGACTATTTAAGGAAATATCCCTCATATGAGAAGATTTGTGGAACACATTTTGTACAATAAATACAATGCTTAAATTCCTATGGTGACTACCCTTAGTGAACAATTTGGTAAGTTTGGTATCGTTTCCTAACTCTGTCATTAAATCGTCAATTACTATCAAAGCGTCAGAAACAGAATTTAAGACAGCTGGCAATCCTTCGTGAAACTGAACCGTAGGCATTTGACTATACAAATTTTGATATGCCCCGTAACACCAGAGTACCTTATTAGGGAAATTATCGATAGTTTTCTGCTCAATGATATTCTTCACAAAATAAGTTTTGCCGCAACTTGTAGGTCCCGCAACTAGCATGGTAAAAGGGTGTTTCAACTTTAAAAGCTCCATGTTAACTGATCACATTTTAAAAAAAACCTTGTCTTTTATAGGGAAAAGGTGGCAAGCTTTTTCATCTTTTTGTCAAAATTGTAAAAATTAAATACACATAAATACCAAATCGTAAAATTTAAAATTTTATTAAAGAAAAAAAAAACTGTTAAAACTAAAATACACTTAAATACAAAATTAAAAAAACATTTAAAAGCAAAATATTATAAAATTAAATGTACTTAAATAAATATATATACACAATTCGTTTTTAATCTAAAAGCCATACGGCAGAGTTCGGTAGTCATTTTGTATGACTCGCTTATCGTAGACGAGCCTATAATGTTTTTCTTCGCGTACATTTATAACTTTGCGTCTTTTTACATCTCTAGTAATTTTAGCCGTATTAGTTACGCAAAGAGTAGTGTTCATGTCTAGATTTTGAACTAGTTCCTTCATGGACTCAAAATTTAACTTTTGAGAATTTTGATAGTTCAAGCTAAAGCCTCTAATTTTGCAACATTGTACACCATCACTCCTTTCATAGGCATAGTTCTTTGCGCCTCCTAAAAAGAAGGCAAAGGAATAAGTATTTATTGTAGTTAATTTCAATAGTGCATAAAATCCCACCCCCAGATTTAATAAAAATGAGCTTACCAGAAACAAAAACCTTAATAGTCTTGTCATCCAATTCGTCTGTGAATTCTCCCAAAAAGGAGCCCAAAGGAGGGTCATTGGTACCGTTAGAAGCGTATATGATACTAAAATTAAAAAAAAAATTGTCACACTGTTTAACATACTAAATTTACACATATAAATATATCCCTTGAACCAATAATTACCTGTCAGTGTCAAAGTAGAGTACGTCTTCTCCTAGCTTTTCCAATTCCTCATATAGCTTTAAACGGGCCCATGCAGTTGTAAACGTAGCCAAGAATATGTTGGTGCTGGTGCAAAGCGTAACAAACTCCTGCTTGTACACGTATTGCACAGCCGCTACATTCTCTGTTGGAAGATAGATATCTTTAACCTGTAATGTAAAGAAAAAAGGGTTTACAAAATATCTTTCACTTGTAAAAATATTCACTGTATTATTATTAGTCTACATTTCTTTTTCTATAAAAGATTAGGAAGAAGTATTACCTCTAGAGTAGTATCAGTTATCATTTGATTCAAATCAGCCAGTTTAGTTATGTATCGCAGCTGCACTTTATTTTCAGACATGCCCCATCGTCCCCAGAAACTATAAAATTACACATAATTAATATAACTAAATATATGTATAAATAAAAACCTGTAAACACACATACATAATCACGACGTGCCCCTTACCTATTTAAGCAAAGTTTGGCAACTTGACGTCTTCCTGGATTAATTTCTATTTTCTCTGCCTCCAGTTCAATGCCCTCTCGATCTTTGTACTTTTCTATGTATGAATCTTTCTCCTCTTCAGAATTACATGAAGTAGGCCACCCTGATGATTCTTGTTTTAACTTTAAGAAGGTGTCAATATATTTTGAAAAGAGCCCTACACGGGTTTCCTTAAAATGGTATACCTAAAAGAATTCATTTTTTTTTATTTTAAGTTACATATTTGCTGATTATATAGAAAAACTAACCATCAGTAAAATTAAGTACCTCGTAAACTTTGATGATTTGATAACCCTTTTCAATAGCTTTTTTCACTTCCTCTGTAACCCAGGTTCCAATGAAACTTCTATCGTCAGCTCCGTGCCCACATTCGGTTTGTTGATATGTTTCCACACAGACTTTGCAGAGTGGGAACGTCAGCTTGTTGTTTGATCTACATTTTAAGAAAATTAATTTTAAAAGATGCCAATTTTTCAATAAAAGAAACGTAACTTCAAGATAAAAGAAGATATATACCTATAGGGCAAAACCGGAAAGTATAATTTTCTGGGCGGTAAAATTCGGCATTTTATAATGCCGAAATAATCGCTCAGAGGCCCAAAGTTAGATGTTATTACTTCAGGATGCATAATGGGATAACTAGAAGTAAGCAAATTTAAACATTTAATCATAAGTGAATCTAAATTATTATATTTTTGTTTAAAAATGTATTGCGTAAAATATGTCTCACCGACAGTACTTGTTCACATAAGGATACAGACTTGTAAAGTCAATATACTTCGCCTCTCCTTCATAAAACAGGCGAACAGCATTTGTGCGACCCCCAAAGAACGAGTCTCTGGGGTTCAGCCGCTCCACCACGTCGTGCGAGCACAAAAAGGTTTCCAGTTCTTGGTTGGTAGTTTTCCAAACGTTGAACTGGTGCTCCCAAATATCAACATAATTGTACCCTAGGGATCTCAGTTTCTGTTCTGTCTTCTCTGCGTTCTTTTTTAATTCCCACATACAATGACCATTTACTGGGTTCACAATATCTTGGTCCGCATAACATTGTGGGCAACCATGGAAAAAACAGCCTACAATTTTTTTTTTTTTAAAGTGAAATGAGTACATTTTCACAATCAAATAAATACATTTTATGAATAAACCAAATTAATAACTTGCCTTGAAACTGGTACACTGTATTCGTTTCTTCGCAAAAACCGTCCACAGAAATGCCACCCACCTTTCTTTCACCAAGTCCAGTACCTGCATGTAAAATGGCTATTCCCTCTTTATGGCATAAGAAGTCCAGCCATTGTACAGATGCAACACTGTGCCGCGTGCGATTTACGTACACATTTCTTGGTACATAACCAATTGTCTTTTCAGTTATAAATTCCGATCTGTATGTGGCCATGCAAGCACTGGAAATGGTGACGTACTGAAATGGGTCAACACTGGCTATCTTTAAAAACTCTTCTCTAAACTGTAAACAGCACCTCCTTAGAATATCAACATGGGATCTAAATATTATTTAAAACAATTTTAAGATTCTATAATGTTAAAAAAATGCTTTAATAACAGGTGCCAATTTAGTTTTCAAAACTTAATAATACTTACCGGCAGTACTTGCATATTTCTTCTTGAAAGTTAAAATTCTCTCTCTTTCTCTCCTCGTACCATGCATAAAATTTCTGCCTGTCAGCAGTAAGCATTGCGTCAGGAGAGTAAAATGTGGCATCGGGTAACTCACCTATGTAGGTTTGATGATCGGGGGTATTGAACAAATGCGGAAAGTAGCCTTTAGCTAATTCAACTATACCAAACGTTTTGGGGAACTTTGACAGGGCCATGGGTAAAAAGTTAAAAGAATCAATAACTCTTATTTTAAAAGAAGTTAATTCTAACTGCATTATTTTGGAACCATTAGGAATAACGTTAGGGGTCAAACCTTGTTGCAACAAATATGCCAAGGCAAATTGTCCATCAAAACCTTTCATGTTATGGGCAATTGCAGTGTACTCTTTGTGTTGAGCAGAAAATAAAAATGCGCAAAACTGGTTGCAGGCCTCATATCCCTTAAACACAAATTCGGTACCATCCGCATACATGGCGACGGCAAAGTTGACCCTGTGCTCAGAATCGCTTTGATCCGTCTCAAAATCAAAAAATATAATTTTTTCATTAAAGCATTTTGCAGGGGTTTTCTTTAAAAAGCATGTATGTTCATTCATATTAAATTCCTTACAGTTGTTACATTGAACTTCTCCACATTTGTGTAAATGTTTAGGTCTTTGTTTTGAATTTAAAAATTTACTGCAGTTGGGGCAAATATAAAATTGCTGACAATAGCTATCCTTTTTACCTATTACCGATTTATGACGGGCATAACAATCATCAGACCTACACATGCGATTACAGTCCGAACACATCTTACGAACACCTTCAGTACACTCCCGTGAGTAGCATATATGGCAAATGAATTCACATCTGTGTGTGTGCATGTTATTATACGCCTTGTCGCACTCAGAACAGTAGTAGGTGGAGGCATGAAAACCGGTCATAGACTGTATAAGGTCATAATGATTATCATGCAAATACAGGAAAATTTTGGGTCTAGATGGACGTCTGGGTCCTTTATAAGCAACCTAAAACATTTAAATTAATTTAGTTTATAATGCTTATCCATTCCTTTCCAAATTCTCTAACTTAAACAATTTTCCCATTAATAAAAAAATAACTTACCTTATTCAAGTTGTCTGAAGAAACTACATGAATTTGTGCGTCTAAATAGTCTTCAAATTTTCTAATTTCTGAGTAGCCACAAGGCCCTAGTGGTACTCCAGCGTTCCTATACAAATCTCGAGCCAATCTCTTTTGCAGAGGTCTGCGGCTGTCTGCAATGTATTTGTAGTTGACACGTTTCTCTTGGTAGGCCAAACCAACAACAATCGCACGTGCGCAGCATAGCCCGTCGTCTTCTCTTGGTATGTTCACGATACAGCGTTTATTTAGGCAATTGGAAATAATATCCAGCAGTTTTCTTTTCCCACCTCCTTGAGGGTTTCGCACGGTAATCACGTCGATCCTTAGAGTCCTGTCATCCAAAGGAATGCTGTCTTTACTCTGAAAGAAATAAAAACTGTAAGCCTTCGACTCCATATTACACCCTTCCATTAATAACCCCCATATTTTAAAAATTACCTGCAACACTTTCATAATCGTTGAAAGAATAAATTCAACCGAAATGTCCGCTACTCTTTTCAAACAAGTTGAGATGGGCCGGTCCAAATAATCAGAAAAGAAACAGAATCTGTAAAAGTAACAACTTTCATAAGACGTAATAAATACATGCATTTTATATTAGTTATCGCACTTATAAGTAGTATGCTTTTTAAGGGTTCACTGTCCTAAAAAGAAAATCTAAAATAATAACATTCATCAGAAAAATAAAATTTGTTATCGTTTATTTGACACATACCTTATATAGTCGTTCTGCGTCGTTGAGCGTTGTTTCTGCAATAAGGGCTGTTATCAGCATTTGCAGAAACGTTAAAGCAGTGTTAATCACACTGTTTCTATACCGGTGGGGAATTTGGTCAGGATTTATATGGGCCGAAAATGTTCGTTCTTCCGTTTGGAAGCGAGAGTTGACCCTTCTCCTCGTTTCTCTTAAAGAGTACGGCAAATCAATCTAATCATGACAAAAGAAGTATGAGCACGTAATAAGGCAAAAAAAAAATTTCTACACAAATATATTAAGAATGTTAATTAATATTTACCCCTCCAGGACCACCTCCAATTTGATTTTCAAAATCGTAAATCTGTTAAAGAAAAGGATGTCAGGCGCTTTAATATTTAAGTTTAAAAGGAACACTTTACGTTCAAGCATTGAAACAAGCGTACAATTGTTTACACTCACCAGTTCGTCCTTTTCAATTTCGTCACACCATTTAAGTTCATCTTCCCTTATGGGATTTTTAGCAAACATTTTCAAGGTTTCCTCATCCTCCTAAATAAATAAATTTGTTTTAAAAACTATTTTCTTAAACACTAAAATAAACTACTAGCATTTTCAGGAGGAATAGAAAAATAGTACTTACATCAGCTTCCATATTCAGTTCATCTATTTCACGCATTTCCTCATCGGTGATGGGGTTTTCAGAAAATAGTCTTGAAACTTCGTCTTCACAATCCATTTTTAACACCACAAAATTAGAAGAAAAAGCAGTGACTGAGCAGTAGAGATCCAGCAAAGTTCACTTGACAAAGTATCTGGACTACCAAATCCCCTTACACAAGTATTTATAGTTTCACGCTTATCGCTTATGAGTCACGTTTATCGCTAGTTATGTACCCTCTCTTATGGGATTAATTAATTCATTGGTGCATTTTCAAATGTAAATCACCACTGTTTGTGCCCCCTTCCCCTTTCTTACGCTTCAAGATCCGATAACGTCTGCTTTAAACTGTTACCACTATCTGTAAATTCCATATTGACTCCCTTCGTCACTATATCATAGCTAAAACCCCTATAGAAAGTTCCAGTTCGTACTTGTGATATGTGATTCATTGGGTGATGCAGTTTCATTCATTTGCTTTTCCCACAATCAGAAAAACAGCACCATTCTCCTAAACAGTAGAGCTTCTCATTTACTTAAGATTGTATCCTATCGGTGACTACGTGTTTAACTCCTTCTGTTATCTTAATTAATCTGCACATAAATCCTTAGTCATATTGTCACACGTTCCAGAGAGTTCTATATTCTGATACTTTACCATCACAAATCTTGAGTAAAATGTATTTGCCTAAGATTGCATCTAATCAATAAAACAATTTCCCACGTTTGTCACACACATTGCTTAGTCATATTATCCAAAGTTCCAGAGGCTTCTAATAATATCAATCTTATACGTTTCCTTGCCATCGCTTATAATATGTATACTATAAATCTTTGGTTAGTTACCTATCATTTACCTAAAAATGTAATGTTTCATACACCGTTATGCCTGTGTGTCCTATTCATATCTCAAAGTCCTCCCCTCAAATTGTAATAATAATTTTCCTTACAAAACATGTCCTTAAACATTTTCCTCAAGAGAATTTGTTATATATATATATAATTCAACTTTATGGGTTTTATGTTCATATTCATTCTTCACAGGGGCACTATTCTCAAGAAAAAAACACATACTTTCACTCCCTTAAGCTGTAAATTCACGAGTTAGTATTCTATATGTATTATACAAAGTAGGTGATCGTGGTCGAACGGTTAAAGTGCTTGTGTAAAACGGGCGGCCGCGATTACCTTTTGCTGAGTTCAAATCCACCCTCATTTTAATTTTCTTTAAAAAAAAATTCTCCATTTAATTCTAAAGTATCACGCTACAAGTCTACAGCTAGAAAATAAATCCTTTTGTTACTTCTTCCACCACTAGATGGCTGCACCTGCCTTTTAATAGAATTATTAAACCCCACCACAATTGTTCAAACCATTTTCTAAAAATAGCACATTCCCAGAATTAATGACAAAAATAAATTCGTTCCTTAGATTAATTTCTTTTAAATTCACTAGATGGCGCCATCAGTCCAACACACTTACAACTAATTGGAAAATAAAAATTAATTATTCATCAAATAAAACAAAGTCCCATAACGCATTCCTAGTACTAAGAAAAAGCAAACACTACGTTAATTCACCACCTATAGCTAACTCTCTTATAGCCTAACGGATAGCGCACTGCACTACAGATCCCATGGTCCCCAGTTCGAATCCACGAAATTCCTTTTTAATTCCGAAAATATGTGGTTTCTCATTCCCCCGCCAGATGGAGCTACTACTGAATCATTATACCATGGCAACACAACAACGCCATCTTTACAATGACGTCACCACCTCAAGGCATCACCCTCTCCTTATCAGCAATCCCCCCAACTCCTTATCAAACGGCGTCCATCTTGGATTTGACGCTCAAGTGACCCATATACTACTGCGCTTCCTCTGAATCATAATCTGGGGCATAACGGTATAGGACACCTTGGTTCATAACGTAACCTCTTTGAGTCCAATTTGAGAAATTTTCGTCTCTTGAACCACTTTCAAAACTGTCTATTATTTTCTTCACATCTTCATCCTTCAACTGTTCGGCTCGAAATCACTGGCTCTTTTGGAGGGTAAATCAACGATGACTGTACAGGTCTCGCAGGTTGCTTTTTCATGCACACAATTAGGACGGGAGAGCATATTCGCAATGACATTCGCCTTACCAGGGATGTATTCCACTTTTAAGTTGTAGGACTGTAGCTGTAATGCCCATCTTGCAAGACGACGTGTAGGGGATTGAAGGCTCAGCAGCCATTTCAAGGGTTGGTGGTCAGATGCCACTGTAATTTCTGCACCTTCGATATATCCCCTAAACTTTTCAAGTGCCCAGACCACTGCAAGTGCTTCTCTTTCAGTGGTGGAATAATTTCGTTCTGCTGGGGTCAGCAAACGACTTGCATACTCTATCGGATGCTCTTCTGGACCCTGTCCCTGAAGAAGAACAGCTCCCAATGCATAATTTGATGCATCTGAACGTATGGCTAAAGGTTTTGATTCATCAATTTGTTTCAGCACTGGTGGCGAAATCAAACATTTCTTAAGGAATTCAAATGCAGACTGTTCCTTTTCATCCCACTTCCACGTGGTCCGCTTTTTGGTGAGATTGCTCAAAGGACAAGAAATCTCAGCAAACTGAGGAATGAATCGTCGATACCAGCTGCATGTTTGCAAAAAGGATTGTACCTGTTTCACATTCTTTGGTGGAGGGATACCAGCAATGGCCTCCACTTTGGCAGTCTACTTCGATACCGGAACTGGTAATGTAATGTCCGAGGTACTTGACTTTGGGACAAGAAAAATTGCACTTCTCACGGTTAGCATTCAAGTTGAATTGCTGAAGCCGTTCAAAATCTAAACGCAGGTCTTCGAGATGATCTTGTTGGATATTTTTATCTGATGTAAAGCATACTTACAACTCAACTTGTGATGTTACTTCGTTTTAAGTGTTTTATTATGATTAGACTAGCGTTGTAAACTCATGATGTGATGCTGTATGAACCTGCTTCCTTTTTGTACTTAATTATCTCTTAACTTAATCTAAATAAATTATTTGTTTTGTTAAAATGCTTCCTCATCAATCCATGGCTTCAAATTGGTAGCAGAGCGTGGTTGATATTTGTAAATGATTTTAAATTAGAATTCATTCGAATAAGCCTAACTTTGTATTGCATTCTTTGGGAACTTTTCTGAAGCCTAACCGCACACTTAGAAAAATGGATTTCAATTCAACTAGGATAGAACAGTTGAATGAAACAAACTATGCAATTTGGAGCATGAAAATAGAAGCTCTATTAGATGCAAAGGATTTATTCGAAGATGTAATTCTAAGAGATGGGTAGGGTATTGGGTAGGGTATTTCAATTAACGTCACACTGGAGCAACACAATGGGCTATTGGTGACGGTCCGGGATCAATCCCAAAGGGAAAGATCCGAGGACAACACCACGTAATTTTGAACCACGGTCAGATGACGAGGCAACACCTGAGCTGGCACCCCACTCTCCAAACTTCCACACCACGCCAACGTGTCTAAGAGATGAACCTGCCTTAAATGAAGATGCACACGATCATAAAATTTGGTCAAGAAAAAATAAAGAAGCTTTTGGAATAATTGTTCTTAGCCTGACAGCGGAACAAGCGATCATTTATAAAGGCATCAAGAAGGCAAAAGAAATTTGGGAAGCAATAAAGATTCGTTTTGAAGGAGCTGTTGAAGATAGAAGAACAGAGTTATTGCTGGATCTGACGAGATTGAAAAAATTGCAAAAGGAAAGCATAGATGAATACCTTACAAGGTCGCAAGGACTTTCACAGCAAATAAACGAACTGGGTAAAACGGTTACTGAAAGAGAATTAGTTCGGTATATCGTGGAAGGTCTGCCAGAAAGTTATGAGACGATTGCAATGGCATTATCTGTAAATAGAGGC
The DNA here is from genome assembly GCA_933210815.1 of Meta bourneti. Taxonomy (NCBI): domain Eukaryota; kingdom Metazoa; phylum Arthropoda; class Arachnida; order Araneae; family Tetragnathidae; genus Meta; species Meta bourneti. The sequence goes on from OW119934.1 coordinate 29,596,149, forward strand.
ATCAACTTCACAGACCTGAGGCAAACCTTGATGAATTTTGAAAAGAAAAATAATAAGGGTGAAGAAAAGTTCTGTACAGCTTACAGAACTTATGACAAGCAAAAACAGAAGCAGAAGTTATGCTACACATGTAAAAAACCTGGACACTTACAGAAAGATTGTTGGTTTGGAAAATCTAACCAAAATGTTAAGAAAAGAAATTTTGATACAAAGCGAACAAGGAACTCTAACAACTTCCGAAATGAGCGTGCACAAGTTTCTGAGGAGGAGCCTAAACTTGGTAAAGAATTAGCTATGACAACAAGTGAAAAAGTATATGGTGATAAGGAACTGACAGAATGGCATTTGGACTCTGCCTGTACATCACACATGACCCCAAATGAAACTTGGATGGAAAATTTGAAAGAAGATAACATAATTGTCAGTGTTGCAGAAGAAGGTAGAAACATCGAATCGACCTACCGAGGAGAGATTAGAGCAACTACTACTGAAGGAGATACAAGAGCTATCAGATTAAAGAATGTCTTATGTGTTCCAAAACTCAGAGGTAATTTAATGTCTGTTCCGAATATTGTTAAATATGGAAATGAAGTAGTGCTTAATTCAAAAGGAGCATACATTTATGATGAAAATGGTCAATTGGTGTGTGAAGGTAAATTAAGAGACAATATGTTTATTGTGAAACTGATACCTCGAAAGACAAAAACAGAAGATGAAACATGTCTCCAAACACAAGTAAATTCCTATGAAATGTGGCACAGAAGACTTGGCCATCTAAATCATGAATACCTTAAAATGATGTTGGCAAATAAAATGGTACGAGGACTAGAAAAACTGGAAGGAGAAATCAAAACTTGTGATTCATGTATAAAAGGGAAAATGGCACGTTGTTCATATGACACCACCTATTCAGAAACATTAGAAAAACCCCTTGAAGCATTACATATAGATCTGTGTGGTCCATTTAGAGTGGCAACTTTAAGCGGAAAGAAATATATGATGACAGTGGTGGATCAGTTTTCAAGAAGATACTTTGTTGAGTTTTTGAAATCCAAAGATGAAGCAAGAGAAGTTATACAAGTCTTGATAAGAAAGCGAGAAAATGAACTGAACACAAAAGTTAAAAGAATAAGGACAGATAATGGAACCGAATTTATCAATGAAGGAATGTGTCAGTATTTGGATCAAAAAGGCATAAAGCATGAAAAGACTACATTCTATTCACCGAGAAGTAATGGAGTGGCTGAAAGAGCAAATAGAACACTACTTGATAAAGCACGAACTTTACTGATAGATAGTCAGTTACCCCTTGAATTTTGGGCTGAAGCTGTAGCTACTGCAGAGTATATGCACAATATAACACCCACAAAGAACCGAAGATATAAAACACCTATGGAGCTCTGGAAATCCAGAAAACCTTCAGTACGTCATGTGAAACCGTTTGGATGTTTAGCATATTACAAAATTCATGACAACAAAAGACATAAGTTAGAAGCGAAAGCTAAGAAAGGTATTTTCCTAGGATATTCAAGAGAAAGGAAAGCTTACAGAATATTTGATGTTGAAGAAAGAAAAGTTTGTGAATCATCAGATGTAATATTTGACGAATTAAAGAATGGTTATATACCAAATGCAGAGAAAAAGAAAGAAATAAACTACATGGAAATAAGCTACACTATGGATAATCAAGATGATGATGAAGAAACTAATATAAGACCCGAGACTAACTCCGAAGACAACTTGGATGAACAAGATAGTAATAATTTAAGTGTTGATGATGGAAGTAATGCGGTAAGGAGATCATCACGAAATAGAAGGATGCCTACAAGATACAATGATTATCAAGTATATTCTGCGGGAGACTTCACACCAGAAACTTATGAAAGTGCAACGACATCTAATGACAAAGATCAATGGACACGTGCAATGGATGAAGAGATTAATTCTATAGAAATGCATGAAGTATGGGAACCAGTGGAAAGACCTAAGAACAAGAAAGTTATCAAAAGTCGTTGGGTATACAAGATCAAGAATTGTGATGATGGGAAAAATTATAAAGCAAGATTAGTAGCAGTTGGTTATGGACAAAAACAAGGTGTAGATTTTGAAGAAAGTTTTAGTCCTGTGATGAAATGGGATTCATTGAGAACACTTCTGACACTTCCAGCCACATATAATTCAATTGTAAAGTTCTATGATGTAAAAACAGCCTATTTAAATGGAATATTAGATGAAGAAATATACATGGAACCTCCAAAAGGGTATCAATTACCAAACGATAAAGTATATTTGATCAAACGCAGCATTTATGGATTACCACAGTCAGGAAGGTGCTGGTACAATAGATTTTCTGAAATATTAGAGCAAGCAGACATGAAGAAATTAAAATCAGATCCATCTGTGTACACTAAGAGGAAAGGCAAAGAATATATTCACATTTCAATTTATGTGGATGATTTTTTAATTGTGGCAAGTTCAAATGAAATTATCAATGAAGTAATATTAAGGATTGAAAAGAATATTGAAATTAAGGAAACAACATATTCAAATATGTTTTTAGGAGTACAAATCAAGCAAGCAAGAAATGAAATAACCTTATCCCAAAAGAATTACATAATCAAAGTTTTAGAAAAATTTAAAATGCTGGATTGTAATCCAATGAAAACTCCAAGTGTAGCTGGGGACAAGGAATTAGATGATTTTAAGGAATCTGAACATTTTTCACCACAAAAATACCAAGAAGCGATAGGCTCCATAATGTATTTGGCAACTGGAACTCGACCTGATATAGCTTGTATTGTAAGTAAATTGTCTCAATACAATCAAGATCCTAGACAGATACACTGGACTGCAGTCAAGCGAGTTTTTCGATACCTGAAAGGGACTATGGATTTTTGCCTAACACTTAAAGCTGCAGATGGAAAACTTAATGCAAGTACTGATGCAAGCTGGAGCACAACAGCAGATGGAAAATCATACAGTGGATATTTATTGAAAATAGGGAAGTCCCTCGTTGGATGGAAAAGTGGGAAACAGAAGCTAGTTGCATTATCAACGATGGAATCCGAACTAATTGCAGCATGTGATAGTGTTTGTGCAGTGAAGTGGCTAAAATATTTACTTGAAGAATTAGAAGAGGACTCTCTTATAGCCAAACCTATTAATGTGAAAACTGATAGCAAGGGATTAATGGACTGGGTCAATAACCAAAAAATAAGTAATCGCACACGCCATATAAATAGGAAGTATCACTTTATTAAAGACGACAAGGATAGTGGAGAAATTCAATTCTCACATCAAAATACGAAGGAATTAGATGCAGATATGATGACAAAACACCTTCCTAGTGATATCTTAAACCAATATATGGCTGGACTAGGATTAGGGCCAATAACACCTACCATTGGATGCAAGTGATTATGGACTGTTACCAAACTAATTAAAAAGCATAACATAAATAAGGACTAAATGATAAAAATATAGGGGGGAATTGTTGGATATTTTTATCTGATGTAAAGCATACTTACAACTCAACTTGTGATGTTACTTCGTTTTAAGTGTTTTATTATGATTAGACTAGCGTTGTAAACTCATGATGTGATGCTGTATGAACCTGCTTCCTTTTTGTACTTAATTATCTCTTAACTTAATCTAAATAAATTATTTGTTTTGTTAAAATGCTTCCTCATCAATCCATGGCTTCAAATCTTCAATTGTGGGAGACATCACGATGATATCATCTAGGTAAGCAAGGGTATTGACCTTTAAACCATTTCGAAAAATGTCCCTAAAACGTTGAAACGTTGCAGGGGCTGTTTTCAGTCCAAAGGGCATTCTGTTGAACCTGAAAACACCAAACTGGCATACAAAAGCGGTTTTGTCTTTGTCTAGCGGGTGCATCTTTATCTGATAATAATCGGATCTCAGATCAATTGTTGACATAAATGAGGTCTGCTTGGCATTGTGCAGAAGATCGTCCATACGAGGTAGTGGGTATGGATCTGATTTGGTGACCGCATTGAGCTTGCGGTAGTCGATGCAAAGTCTGAATTCTCCATTTGGTTTGGGAATGAGAACTGCAGGTGAGGCATATGGAGAGTCACATTTCTCGATTACTCCTGTGGTAAGGAGTTTTTCAATTTCTTTTCTCAAGACATTCTTCCTGGCAGGGGAGAGCCGGTAGGGTGCTGATGCAATTGGAGCTGCATTCCCTGTGTCGATTCGGTGCTCGATATATGGTGTTGCATCTCCCCCTGGACGGAAGATATTTTCGTAATCCTCCAATAATGCATTGAGTTGGATTCTCTGGTTTGAGTTGAGATTTTCCCCTTCATTTGATCGAAGTAGTATAGAATTCTCTGCATTACTGGTCTCAACAGAGTCGGAAAATTGCTCTTTAACCTCTGTTTGAAGTGGAAAAGAATTTGTTGGGGTAGCGTTATCCATAGCTTCGGAGAAATTGTCTTCAAATTCTGGCAGACCTTGACAAGGATTCGCTGGGGTAGCGTCTTCCACAATTCCAGATGATTGGTCTTGGACTTCTGGTTGAAGTGCATCGGGACTAGCTGGGATATCGAGTTTCACAAATGGGAAAGTTTTATGGGGTCTGTTACTGAAGTACCAGGAGTGTCCTTTGAGATTTAGAACGATTCCTGTTTTTTCTATGAAGTCAATTCCAAGCAGAGTATTGTTTCTCTGTGCTTCTGGAATGGCGAAGATTGGCACTGAAAATCTTCTTCCCCCAGACAGATACTAACGTAGGTTTTGTGTACTTCCTTTTCGGACTGGCTGCCATCGGCGAGAGTCATGGTAAGGTTTGACTTTTGGAAACGGGTTCCTTGTTCTCTTAGGAGGTGGTAGAGACTTTCACCAGCGATGGTATGAGTTGCGGCAGTATCTGCACATGCTGTACTCCACAGTCCATTGATGTTTATACTGAAGATTGCTATCTGGCTGGATGTTGACGGACTGTTCAGCTGAATACTATGAAAACGACTAGAATTCTTTTCAGTTTTGGGACAATTTGGACAGTTCGATTTGATGAATCCTGGCGTGCCACAATTATAGCAGTAAACAGAGGAGTGTTCTTCCTGCTTGGACTTCTCGAATTTTCTGTTCTGGACCTCCTTCCTCGCAGAGTTGAATCTGGGATATTCTTCTCTTGCTTTCGTGAGTGGTCTCTTAGTGGTGACCGCTGGTCCTTCTTTCTTGGTTTTATGCCGAAGATTGTCGTATGCGTCTAGTTTTTCAACAAGTTCAGTTGGAGAGATGATGTCGCCCCATTCATCCAAAAAGTGCTCTTTGAATTCCGGTGGACATTTTTTCTTGATCTGATCAGTTATTATCAGGTCTTTCAGCTTTTCAAACGTATTTACATTCACCTCCTTAATCCAATTTTCGTAATAGCTACGAAGTTCAAAATAAAAATCATTCCATGTGCAATCAGGGTTCTTCTTATGAGTTGCAAATAACTGTCGAAAACGTTCGGCACTCAACTTGAATCTTTTCAGTAAGATATCTTTTATAAAGTTGTAATCTTCAGCCTTTTCATCTGGTTCTTGAGCGATTATCTTCGTTACGTCACTGGGAAGGACTCCCACCAGATATGCAACCCATTGATTTTCTGGAACCTTGAGAAACTTTAACTGTCGCTCAAAGAGATTGAGAAACAGAGAGATGTCATCATCTTTTGCGTTGAAGTCGGGGATCAACTTTTTCAGTTCAAGTTTTGGTTTGTCAGCGTTCAGAACGGGTGACACCGATGAGAGTGAGGACAACTTTTGGACTTCAAGTTGTAGCTTAAGAATTTCAAGTTCATGAGCTCTTGCCTTCTCTACTCTCGCTTCTTCAATTTCTTTTTCCCTCGCGATTCGCTCCTGCTCCATTTCTCTTTGTTTAGAGATTTGAGCCTGCTCATTTGCCTGTTGTGAAGTGATACCTTGTAACTCAGACGCTTTTTCAATTGAAATTCGCTCTTCTATTAGATTGGCTAATAAGTTCTTCGTTAGCTCCTCATCATACCCGTCAGACTTGACAATTAAATCCTTCAGTTGGATGACTTTTAAATTGTCACCTACGTCCAAGTCCAATTCCTTGCCAACAATCTCAAATCTTCCTTGCATCCCTTCGCAAGGTAAGCCATGATAAATCTATTGTGGTAAAGTTCAGTTTTCGCCAAAGCTTTAATGTCTATTAAAGTTCGATGATCAAAATAATTGTTTGTAAAAGTTTTTGTAATGTCCTACAAATCCTAACATAAGTAAAACTTCTCTTAAAATCAACTCAAAATACAATTCAAAATTTACTTTCACTTCCAATTCAAAATTATTATTTGAAAACTAAATCTGAAAACATAATAAATTCACACTGTCCGAAGACTTATTTTTAAAATTGTAAGAATGTCTAAAATAAATTTTATTTATCACATAAAATATTAAATTAATGCAATGGTAGCAATAAAAATAATTTCCACTTTGAATACTGATACATGAATACCAATTCTTCCAGTGAAAGAAATTACCAAAATAAAAGTTCTAATAATCCTCTCCAAAAGAAAAAAATCAGTTACAAATGAATAAACACTTTTTCGGAACACTGGAAATAAAATAAAAATCAAATAGCATTCATATCCCAAAGAAACAATATTCTCGAACAAAATACTCCTACGAGTGATTCATAAGTAAAGCATTAAAAGAAATTTATTTCCGGGTCAGAGAAACACAAAATGCATCTCATTCAACTAGAACTTCAAGGTCATCTATTTTTAACTGGGTGTGTTCGCGCTAAGCATTCCATGTTCTCACAATATAATATCATACACTTTGATAGTACGAAAGGATGTGATTTATAGAAAAAGATTATCTTTCAATTCAAGATGTGCAAGCACTATATATTCATTTGAAGCAATAGTACATATTCATTCAAATACACAGTATTATTAGCAAAAGGTATGCTTTGGAAATACGAAATAAGAACAATTTGTCTACACAATTCAAAACAAATAATATTGGATATCAATTTTAAAATAACAAAATTTTTAATTTCGAGAATAACTGAAATAGGATGATTTTGGTGACACATTAAAGTCAGGTTGACTTCTATTACGTATCAAAACAAAAGGTTCACTTATCTGGTAAGTTTCGTGATCTTGTTTGAAGAAAGGAATCTCCCAAGTACCACATATCCGTAAGAATTGGATATTTTTGGCTATCTAGAAAGGATATCTTGGATGCCGTGGAATATCGGAAAATAAAAGCGAGCCTATCCCCAACTCGAACAATAAATACGTTTACACACGTTGGGCGCCATTTTGTGATATTAGGTGACTCAAATAATTCTCATCAACGGTGTGATTTTAGAATTTTAATGGAATAAAATACATAATACGATTATTTACAAGTCACACAACACCACAAATAAAACATTAAAACAATTACAAAGGAAATATATACTTATAAGGGGGAATTCCTAGCCGTACGTGTTCAGTGCTCGGGCGATGGGGTTAAACTGACTATTTGTCTATTTTACATAAGTCTCTATTACGCCCATAGGTGGCGGTAGGAGTACTGTGAGGAGAGAGTTAGATACAGAGAGTGTCACGTATATATATAAATTGACAGTTCAGTTTTGTGAGTGTGGTTCAATGTTTTTAATTGAACCAGGCTTTCATGTGGTCGGCTGCAGTTGAAGTTTGGTTGGGTCCATCGTGTTGACCAATTTTCTTGACTTCATACTGGTCGTTTGGGGACCTTAAAATTTTGGACGGAGTTTAAGGCCAGTTCCAAACTGTGTTCGTTTTATTCGCCGATGTTGTATGAATGTGCTGGTTTTCTTCGTTTGTTGTACTGTCGTGTATTTTCTGCTTGAATTTTTAAGATCTTATGTTTGGCTTCATCGCGAAGAATAAGTTTATCGTTCATTGTGGCTTGTAGATATTCATCTTCTAATATTTGTTTGATTTGGATGTCATCTTTAGTTTTCATTTTTACGCCAACTAAGAGTTCAAAAGGTGTAAATATAGTGCTTCTGGATGTGGTACTGTTGATTATGCGTTGTACTGTTGCGACGTGTTTGACCCATTTAGTGGATTCGTTGATGGACACTTTTGTCAAAACTGGGATAAGAGTGTTGTGATAACGTTAAACTTGGCCGTTGCCTCTGGGTACTCCGGTTGTTATTAGCAAATGTTCGATATCTTCTTCACAATGAGTTTCTAATTCTTTGGAGGTAAAAGCACTACCTCTGTCAGAAATTATTCGACTAGGGTTTCTGAAAATGGTTTGCTGAAGTTTCAGCAGTTTTTCGAGAGCATCATTTGCTGAAGTTGATTTAAAGGGGTAGATCCAAAGAAATTTGGTGAAAGCATCAATAACTGTAAATAAATGCTTCTAATTTTTGTTGGTGGAGGGAACGGGTCCTAAGAAATCGATGTGGTAAGTATTGAAAAGCCTTTCAAATGAAGTGGGGCCAGCTGCGTTGCTTCATTTCTCACTTCCTGGCTCCCCCCTTCTGCTGGTTTCAGTTCGCACTTTCGCGAGTGCGAGCGTCGCTGTCTTACTTGTCTGTTGTTATGTTCCTTCTGTTTTCTGTCTTGTATGTGCTGATGTTAAGTATTTAATAAAATCAATGGAAATCTGAAATTGATTTTTCTGGAATCAATGGAAATCTGAAATTGATTTTTCTGTGAATGGAAGGCCCAGCTCTAACCATAAAAGGTTGATATCGGGTAGATATTTTAAAAGAACTTGAAAAGTGAAACGGGGATTCCCTGTCGTTTCAGTAAGTGTGTACAGGCACATCACATTTAGGGATAGGATGCAGACCTTCAGGTTTACCCGTTTTTTGAGATGAAAGGATGCACGGGATACAATTGGTAAGAATTTCATGTACAATTTTCTTAAGATTCGGGATATAAAAATCTTGGGGAACAATTGCTTCGGTTTTGTTAGCAGCAAAATGACCTTAGCATATGCATTGGTTATAATTTTTTTTGCGTGGAAGCAGGTACAACTAATAGTTCTTTATCTTGAATGATTTTGTTCATAACATTGTTTATTAAAGAAAAATCATTTAATGGAGAAGTGTCCAGGTGCGTGTGCAGATTTTGACGATGAATTCGTCTTGTTTCTGAGCATCAATAATTTTCTGTGTTGCAGTATCTCGTGCAACAAACATTACAGGATAACGACTAAGAGCGTCGACATGTTTCATAAACTTTTCTGGTCTGTGAACATTTTCCTAGTCAAAGTGTTGGAGGAAAAGAGCCCATCGTGTGATTTTAGGAGTTAATTCCTCATTTTGCATGGTCTTTTGAAAAGCGGAGCAATCGGTCAATATATACTTTAAATTTGTTATCAAGTAGATAATTGCGAAAAATTTTTAGGGCTTCAATGACAGCGAGAACTTGAAGTTCGTAACTGCTATATTTCTCTTGTTGAGGAGTCGTCTTTTTGCTCATGAAATGAACGGGATGCATATTGCCGTCGTCATCTTTTTGTAAAAGACATGCATCAAATCCATGGCAGCTGGCGTCGGTGTGGAGTTCTACAATTGAGTTTTGTTTGAATAAATGTAGGCAGAGACGTAACTATAGAAGGGGGAAGACGGGGCATCTGCCCCGGGCGCCGGATTGGGGGGGCGATAAATTGGCCGAGTATTTTTTTACTATAGATATTTACGTATAAGAAATGAAGAGAAAAACTTATTAGTAGACTACAAAAACCAAAAACAATAAAAGGAGCTAAATGTAGAATGTGCGAAGAAATAGCAGGAAAGCTTAACCTAGATCCTTTTTAAAGAAGTACGGAGGAGGAAGAAGCGGAGGTTTGATGGAGATGGGCGAAGTTGAAAGCTATGAATTCTCAGAAGAAAAGAGTTCCGATTATAGATTATGCAAATAATAGATTGGATTATGAATGAACTGAGGCAAAGGTTTCAAGTCATTCAAAATATGAATAGTTTATTTGGTTTCCTCAATGGAGCTCGGTTTGAAACAATGAATGAAGAAGTATTGAAGAACTAGGCACTTGAGTTAGCTACCACATATAAAGAAGACTTAGACAAGGACTAGCTGGCGATAGAAGTGGAGAGTTTTAAGTATTATGCCTTGAATTTAAGCCCTAATATGAAAACGGCTACACCATCAGGTCTTCTGACGTTAATATACAAGAACGAACTTGAAGACGCGTCCACCAACATAACGACAGCGTTGAGAATTTTCCTCACAATTCCAGTCTCAGTCGCCTCAAATGAAAGGAGTTTTAGCAAAACTAAAGATCATTAAAAATTACCTCAGAAACTTAACAGGACAACAACGACTAACCAAACAGCATCATATCAATAGAGCACAAGTTCACTTTAAAGCTATCTTTTGAGGACATTGTAAAAATGTTTGCAGCCGAGAAAGCCCGTAAAGTTAAGTTTTTGTTCAAGCTTTCTGTGTTTAAATTAATTTTCTCACATTTTGTCAATAGATTAAGAGATTTTGAAACATGTCTAAGTATAATACTCAAGATAATAACTTCAGCAAAATCTGTTATTATTAATTCTTGTTCCACAGTTTTCCAAAATCCTTGAATGGTTTTCGGTCGACGTTTCGATAATTCTCTATTTAAAAGTCCAAAAGCACAAAAGAGGTGCTTTTGGACTTTTGTCTCACCCTTTCTCACAAAAGGGTGAGACATCTGGAGATTTAGCAGGAATATCAGTAAAGGGTATTTATTGACTTGATACCAGTTTCTTGTTCTATTTACCCAAGAATTTAATAGTGGATTTAGATGTGTAGCTGCTTGCTTTATCCTGATGTAGTTCTACTGATTGTTGGCACTGTGGGTAAAGATATGGTATTTCTTTTTGAAAATCGGGGATAAAATAGTGTCTTGATAATATGTGGGAGTTGACTTTTACATTTTTCCTATTTTTTAACTTTTATTTTTCCATTATATGCAAAACCGGCAATAATCATAAATCTCTTAGAGAAAGTTCTCACGTTAAAGTTATCAAGTTGAACCACGTTTTAATATTTTTCTCCTCTTTTATAATAAATTGTTCTTTTTTATTGCAATCATTTAAACACACCCACGCCTCGTTTATTGTCACATTTTCCATCTTTCTCCAGCTAAATGTTTCTCATACAGAATTCTGCAGCGAGTTCTGCTTTCTGCAATATATCGTGGAGATAGACGATGAACATTGTATTTTTTGGCCTTTTTTAGATTCAAATCACTGTTAATTACGTTATTTACAGTTGAAACTGAACATTTTAATTACTGTAATAGTCCTTTGACTTGGCGGATTCTCTCTTAAAATTAAAGATCTTACCTTAAAAATATTCTCAGAAATTCTTTTCTTTTTTGGATACGTATTTGGAAGTATTTTTCCACTTTTACGCGTTTTTTCCTCTCATTAATAATATTACTTATCGTACCTTTAGATATCGAAAACCATGATTTTACAGCGTTTTTGAATAATTGAATAAGCATAATTCTCTTCGGAAAGAGCGGAAACAGCCTTCCATCCATTGCTTATTTAAAAGTGCCATTTTGAAAGTAAACAAAACTGAATTAGCAGACGATAAGTTATACTTTAACTACACTGCTGGCCACCCAAATTGCAACACCAAGAAAGACAAGAGATATCACAACAAAATTTATTTTGTAGATAACATGTTGACCAAGTATCAAATGATTAAATTTATAGACTTCTGTGAAGTGTGGTTCCTGCCAAAATCAGTAGCCAGAGTAGCCGCCATTGTTGGAGATCACCGCTGCCACACGCCTCGGCATTGATTCAAAGAGACTTTGGATGTGTTCTTGGGGTACAGCAGACCAAGCAGCTTCCACACGTTGCCAAAGTTGATCTGGTGTGGCAGCTGGGGATGTATTCTGGGTCAATCGTTGAGCAACCATGGACCACATGTTTTCTATCGGCGAAAGATCCGGAGAGCGAGCTGGCCAGGGAAGCAATTCAATCTGGCGATTGACGAAGAACCCTTGGACAATGCGTGCCATGTGTGGTCGCGCATTATCCTGTTGAAATATGGCTGTGGGCAAGCCCTGAAGGTAAGGAAGGACAACTGGCTCCAACACCTCGGAGATGTAGCGCTGGCTGTTTAAAGTACCGGCAATGCGTACTAGAGGAGTGCGAGAGTGATATCCAATACCGCCCCATACCGTAATACCCGGTGCAGGACCAGTGTGGCGGTGCATAACGCAGCTGTTCAGCATCCTCTCTCCACGGTGTCTCCAGACTCGAATCCGACCATCGTGGTGTTGCAGACAGAAGCATGACTCGTCAGTAAAGACAATTTCATTCCATTCTGCCGTCCACATCCTTCTTTCATCGCACCATTGGCGGCGGAAACGTCTGTGGTTCTGCGTCAAGGGTAGACGAAGCAATGGACGTCTTGCGGACAGACCACTCTGCTGTAAACGGCGTCGAATGGTACGCGCAGACACTGGATGATGCGGTACAGATTGAATGTGCTGTGCTATGGTTCGTGATGTGGCTGAGCGATCCGTCACTGCCATACGCACAATATGCCTGTCGTCACGTGAAGTGGTGCACTGAGGTGGATGCGATCGAACACGTCGGTCCGTCGTACCCTCCTGCATCCAACGATCACATATCCGCATTACAGTTGTTTGGTTTCGTCCAACACGACTACCGATTTCCCTGAAAGATAATCCACAATCTCGGTAGGCCACTATCCTTCCTCTGTCGAACTCGGATACTTGATCAAAAGATGATCGCTGTTTTCTACGAGGCATAATTGATCGTTTTTTTGAAAAAACCACAAGAAAAACACAATTGCCGTACTTGAAATCGTCGAAATCTCCAAGCCTTAAATAGCGCTTTGAAGTGGCGCCACAGGCGCGCGTGACGTGCGTCTGCGCTGAAATTCTAATCATTTGCATATCTCACCTCCGCTAATGCATGTTGTAAATTTCATATTATTTGCATGCTTCCTTCAGGGTGTTGCATTTACGGTGGCCAGCAGTGTATTTAACTGCTGCGAAAATAAAATTATTTCGTAGCATACATTTTTTTTACAGTTCATCAAAATCATTCAAAAAATGATGAACAGCCTCTGATGATGATGTCCGAACAGCCTCTGTATTTATCATAATTAAATATCCTATTCTAAAGCAACAGTCTGTTGATTTTGATGCAGCCCACACATATCTCGATACATTTGATAAAACCTTTTCATTTCATTTGCAGCGATTATAAGTGTGAAAGAATACCAAATATGCTACTCTTAGATTATTTGTCAATGAAATATCTTAGAATTAATTAGATATTTTATCTTGTACTAAAAATGAAATTGCTGCAAATTAATCTATTTACCTTTAAAATCAAGCATTTACCATCTAAGTTTAATAAAAAATTTGGACTAGGGGAATTAATGTGTGGTGGCGATATTAGGTATTATCAGGGAGGGTTTTGGTTTGGATGGTCGGTGGGGGAGGGGCGCCAAGGCGAGTTCTTGCCCCGGGTGGAAACTAGCCTAGTTACGTCTCTGCCACTGCGCTAGCAACCTGCGAGTTGTAGGAGGCGCAGGTTCGATTCCTGTCAGGTGCATTCCTCCCTGGTATATTTCTCTCTTCTGTGTCAGTAAAACTTTCATTGTGTGTGTCTATTACTTGATATTGTGTGTATATTACTTGATATTGTATGTCTTGGGTCTGGCGTAGCATGGCTCTTCCGCCATAAAACCCCAACCAACCAAAGGAAAAAGCAAATCGAAAAGACTTCTCTAACAAAACGAACTTACCACCTAATTATTTCACTGATGGTAGGTATTTTTAATTAACGTCACACTGGAGCAACACAACTGGCTATTGGTGATGGTCCGGGATTATTTCTCTGATGGAAACAGTCCTTGGATTAAGCGAAAAAGACTTTAAAAAGAAATTTCATGTAAAATTTTGCATGGGCACCATAATAATAATTATTTCATTCTTATATCGCATTTTATGTAATCGAAGGTTATAACCCATTATCATCTGCGAAAAAAGTATACTTTACGTCTAGTTAAATATTTTCCCAAAATAATCAAATTACAATTATGAAAATTTCAGAACATATAATAGACATCTTGTTCTTTTATGTTGAAAAATTTTGATGTTTTCGGAGCTTTCCCTCACAGTGATATATGCAATTTTGAAAATCGAAAAATCGCATTTTTCCCATAACTTTACTTTTATGTTTTTTCTTTATAAAGGAGCAGAAATATACAATCACCAAATTACTCCACGCTATTTGTTAGGAAAGGCTCTTCATTAAGAATAATTTTTAATATTTCTTTCCACTTCTAGAGATACCAGAGCAATTTGAAATTTGTTGCAAATTGACAAAATTTCTATTTTCGTCGATCTCTCAGATTCAGCAACGACGACTATTAAATTATATTCTGACGTTTTCTAAGAGACCTTTTCTGAAGAATGTAACGATATAAAAGTTTAAATTTGTGTCAATAACTTATTAAAAGGTCGCAAACAGGCCACTTTTAGAGCTAGAAAATCTAAATTTGTGTGACCTTGAATTTTAAATGTCAATAATTAACAAAATATAGATGTCTGAAACCTAATATTTTGCAGTTGCTGTTCCGTTTTGAATTTCGGAATCAGAAGTATTCAGATTATAGTTGGTGTACTCAATTGTTCCATAAAAACACCTTATAACACAAAACAGTTTATTTACAGCTCTAATATGTACACTCTTTGCTTTAGATCACAAAATAACACTCAGAAGCATTTATGGCGTAAATAATACGTATTATTTCTCTCTAAAAATACGACAAAGGAACTCAGAAGCCATTTCTCTGCGTACATAAAACACAAACTAAAACTAGACTGTTGCCATTCGCAACTTACCAAATATATCAAAACAAAGATAATAATCAGGTAGAGTATCAATCCGACATTCTCCCACCTAAGTTAACTTTTATCTTAAAATTTAACTTACAACTAGTTATAATCACAATAACAAAATTATATAAACAGTTCACAAGTCCAGTTTATGAGGCATTTTAATGCTACGGCCACTTCTAGTTTTTCTTACATCCTCAGAAGATTCAACATTGCAGTCAACTGATTGACTGACTGTTGGTTGCTCACTTAATTTTGTACTTGGTAATTTTTCTCTAACTAGAACTGACTCTGCTGCTGACACTTCTAAAGGATAGAGGCGTTGTATCGGTCGAAGCAACTCACCTCTTGCAGTTTTTAGTCTCACAAGTCTCGTAACACCATCTTTCCCTGGGATTACCTCGATTATTTTCCCAAGTGGCCAACTGATACGTTTCGTGTTGTCGCTTCCAATTAAGACAACGTCACCAACTACTACTTCGGCAGCTCTTTTACGTTCTGGTCTCTGAAGCAGAGCTCCCAAGTATTCCGATCGAAATCTATTTCTTAAGGCTTTTTGTAAATTTTGTCGATACTTAACACGTTGGTTAAGACTCTGGTGATCAATTCTATCACAGTCAGGAACACCACTCATTTTGATATCTTGCAGGAACATTGAAGGAGTCAATGGAATCAGCTCTGCGTCATTATCCGCGACATACGTTATCGGTCGTGAATTAATTATGGATTCGCAATCACATAGCACCGTCGTCATCTGTTCATAAGTTAAAGAAGATCGGCCCAGTACTCTTCTCAATAACCTTTTAAGAATACCGATCAGTCTCTCCCACCATCCACCCCACCAAGAGGCAGTCAGTGGGTTGAATTTCCACTTAATAGGATGAAAAGCAGTGTCACTCACAATAAGGTTCCAATCCAGTGCACCTAGCAAATTTGAAGCACCCACAAAATTGGAGCCATTGTCACAATAGATAGTGCTGCATCTTCCTCTACGGGCTATGAACCTGCGCAAAGCCATTAAGAAGGATTGCGTAGATAAAGAAGCCACTAATTCAATGTGTACTGCCCTATAGACAGCGCATGTGAATAGACAAACCCAAGATTTGTTATTATCTCTGAGAAACAGTGGTCCCGCCAGGTCAACACCACAGATCTCAAATACAGCAGCCTCTCGTATACGGTCCTCTGGAAGAGATGCAGTGAGAGTATCAAGCTTCTTCGCAGAATGTCTCTTACAGACAATACATTTGGATAGGATAGATCTCACTGTCTTTCTACCATGCAGAATCCAGAATCGCTCTCTTAAAATGTTAAGCAGCATTTGAGTCCCAGCATGAGCATTTTTTACATGATAGTGTATCACTATACGCATTACAACTTCATGTTTGGATGGTAAAATTGCAGGCATCTTAAAATCTTCACTATCTGGTCGATATAAAAGTTTTGTTTTCAATCGGATGATATCGTTTTTATCTTTGAAGGCTCCCAGAGTTTTTAACTTTTCATCTTGTTCATTAACGAAGCTTTCTTTCTGTATTATTCTGATAACTCCATACTCAGCTACAGAAATTTCTTCGGAATCAAGGCTACCATATTTTCTAGTATTTCTCGGAATCCGACAATTATTAATGAATCGAAGTAGCCAGGCAATAATTCTTATAGTTTTGCTATAGCTCGAAAACTTATAGATGAAGGAATTGTCTATATTTTGAAGGTTCACCATAGATGATACCATTTCTTTCCTCTTTTCTTTCAACACTTCTTCATTTATGGAAAGAGTATCTGACTTTAAAAACCATTGCAGGCCTAATACCGGGACAATTTTATTTTTTACACAAGAAACCTCTTCTGTTGAGGAATGGGAACAATTGTGCTCCCACCCTCTAAGGTCAAACTTCCTTTCTGACATAATATCTGTAGCTACTTGAATGAACTCATGCAATTCTGTCTCAGTTTTTACACTAGTTAAACAATTGTCCACATAAAAACTGTTTTTAAATTTCTGAGCCATATCCACAGGATATTTTGAGTTCCCAAGTTGTGCTTCCTCCAAAATCGTTTCTAGATGATATTGAATGACAGAATTAAGTAAGAAGGGACTACTAGAAATTCCAAAGACGACACGACAGTGTCTTAAGTATTTCAGTTCATTGTTTTCATTATACCAAAGAAATCTTAAATAATCTTTGTCGTTTTCTTGTAGGCGAATTTGTAAAAATGCTTTACGGATGTCTGCCGTAACTCCAAACTTGTTCATCCGAAAACGTGTTAATATAGTAGGAATTAACTCAACAAGGTTTATTCCTTTCTCCAGGCAGTCATTCAAGCTTGGGGAACCTCTCATCTTCGCCGAAGCATCAAACACAGTGCTGGTTTCTGGTTGTGCTATTCTCTTTCACAACATGTCTGTGTGGTAAATAATGAGACGGCAATTGAATCTCATGCTTAGGAACTTCTTCAATTATTCCTTCTCTTGCCCATTCTTCAAATATTTGATTATAATCGTCATACAAATTTTCTTCTTTTAACTTTCGTGCAGTACCGTCCAGTCTCTTTAAAGCCAAGTTAAAATTATCAGGCAGTGGAGGGTGATCGGCAAGCCAGGGTAAATGTACCACGAAACGATTGTCTTTGTCGACCTGAACTGTGTTAATAAAATGCTCTCTGGCAGATTCCTGAAGGTCTTCTTTAGTTTTCTTCTCAGATGGATCGGTTATGCCGAGAGTGTCAAGAGTCCACAATTCTGTTATTGTTCTAGTAGAGCTAGCTACTGAGATTTCATTTTCCTCTGAAGAAATCTGTGGTATACGTCCCATAATGGTCCACCCTAAACGTGTTTCCATTGCTGTTAAACCACAAGGTAAGGATTTGTAACCACCGGTAAGGATTTTTCCAGCTACATCGGCTCCTATTAAAATTTCAATAGGACCTTTATAATCATCGCTCACATGAATACTACAGTCCGTAAGCTCTTTTAAATGAATCGCAGGCATTGTCGGTGGAACGCTTGCACAGATAACAGGTTGACTCAATACTTTGAAATGACAGTTATACGACCCATCGCAACTTGTCAAATATAAAGTAAACACATCATGCTTGCACACTCCTGTATTTTCTCCACCGAACAGAGAATGTTGAAGATATTCCCAGCCTTCCCTTTTATATTTCATTTCTTTAGCAGTATTTTTTAAAATGTAAGAGCGCTGTGAAGCAGAGTCTATGATGGCTCTTGCTTTCCGTTTTCTCCCATCACCTCTGATTAAAACCGTTAACGTTAGTAACATAACACTAGGGCTTTGGGACACATTCGCAAGTGCTTGATCCTCATTCGGAACATTATCTAATTCTGCAGTTTCTTTTCCGGTAGGTGAGAATGCTTGCTGCTTTATGCTATGACAGAGTAAAATATGATGTCTTTTTCCACAACCCAAACAAGTTACCTTTGAGTAACATTTACGAACTTGATGACCTGGTTTTAAGCACAGAAAACAGCACCCTGATTTCTCTACGAGATTCTCTCTATCTTTCATCGCCATTTTTCGTACCTTCAAACAGTCAGTGGAATTATGTAAATTGTGGCAAAATATGCACTGTCTCTGTTCCTTCGAAGAGGTTAAAAGATCAGCCGCACTAGCTATTTGACGAGGGTCCCCATATTTACGTTTATTATTTCCAGCCCTCTTCTCCTTGAACAATTTAAAATTATGCTTGGTTTCAACTCCAAAGTTTTGTGAGGCTAGAATTATACGTTCCTCTGCCCGTACTTCATCTTGAAGAAAATCAAGAATTGAATCGAGATCAGTCTTTTTAGTAATTTTAGTTGTATTTTGATCTTCTTCATCGTGTGATCTACGACTTGTAGATCTATATCGTTCCCACGCTAGAAGCGTTTCCTCAGGTAGAGCAGACTCAACAAGTGGGAAAAGCATCGACGCATATTTATCCCTAGTTACTCCTAATATCTCAAGCGTACGGAGCTTTGTTTCTAATAAATCATAAAGATTTCTCAAAGATTTTCTCGGCATATTCTGCTTTTGGAGAATTAATGATAGAAGATCCCTAACATACACCGAGGGCCGCGGTGGCCCGGTTGGAAGAGTAACGAACTAGCAACCGAAGGGTTGCGAGTTCGAATCCAGCCAAACACCGTCGTGTACAAAGGGGGCTGGTGCACGTTAAATCTGTCGTGGCCTCAAATGTCCTCACGTTGGCGTGGTGTGGAAGTTTGGAGAGTGGGGTGCCAGCTCAGGTGTTGCCTCGTCATCTGACCATGGTTCAAAATTACGTGGTGTTGTCCTCGGATCTTTCCCTTTGGGATTGATCCCGGACCGTCACCAATAGCCCATTGTGTTGCTCCAGTGTGACGTTAATTGAAATACCCCCCCCCCCTAACATACACCTGTATAAGCAGTTCTTCTCTGCCAAAACGTAATTTCAATTGTTCTATAGCTTTCTCATAACTGTTTCCCCCGGGTGGAAAACTTTTAATTAGTTCTTCGGCAACACTTCCCTTCTCCATACATTGGGATAGGTATGAGAACTTATCATGCGGATCTAAATTATGGTCTTTATCTACTTTCTCAAATTGACCCCAAAATCTAACCCAGTTTCTTAAATCTCCATTAAATGTAGGTAACTGTATTTTAGGGTAACGTAATAATGTATTTTGCTGAGAAACACTACAATTCGAAATAACGTCTTCTCTTTCTGAAAGCGAAAGTTGTTTCAACTTAAACTGTAACAACCGCCAACGGTCTATATAACTTTCAGATTCATCGATCTCTTTCTCTATTACATCATCTTCAATGTTTTCAGAAAAAAGAAACTGCTTAACATTTTCTTCAGCATTCACCATTAGCGTAGCTTTTTCCTCAATAACTTTCAGAAAAAGTATTTTATCAGAAATTTCTAAGTTTGCTTCTTCAGCATCAAACTCATTACATGCTTTACTAAACAGTCTCCTCTGCTGAGTTCTATTTTTCTTTGCTGCTTCCATATTAATTCAGGAAATAGGATAGACAAAACAAAAACTCACCCAAATAATCAGCAGTCGAGTCCTGTCGCGGACGCCAGATGTTCCGTTTTGAATTTCGGAATCAGAAGTATTCAGATTATAGTTGGTGTACTCAATTGTTCCATAAAAACACCTTATAACACAAAACAGTTTATTTACAGCTCTAATATGTACACTCTTTGCTTTAGATCACAAAATAACACTCAGAAGCATTTATGGCGTAAATAATACGTATTATTTCTCTCTAAAAATACGACAAAGGAACTCAGAAGCCATTTGGTTGGTTGGTTGGTTTTTTCTTGAGACTTTTAGCTGCAGAATCAGGCTTTTGTCTCCAATCTTCCTAATTGATCTAAATTTAAGAGAAAAATACGAGATTAGAACTTTTCAATTGATATGTTATTTATTTATTTATTTCAATTAACGTCACACTGGAGCAACACAACGGGCTATTGGTGACGGTCCGGGATCAATCCCAAAGGGAAAGATCCGAGGACAACACCACGTAATTTTGAACCACGGTCAGATGACGAGGCAACACCTGAGCTGGCACCCCACTCTCCAAACTTCCACACCACGCCAACGTGAGGACATTTGAGGCCACGACAGATTTAACGTGCACCAGCCCCCTTTGTACACGACGGTGTTTGGCTGGATTCGAACTCGCAACCCTTCGGTTGCTAGTCCGTTACTCTTCCAACCGGGCCACCGCGGCCCTTCAATTGATATGAGACGAAGCCATTTCTCTGCGTACATAAAACACAAACTAAAACTAGACTGTTGCCATTCGCAACTTACCAAATATATCAAAACAAAGATAATAATCAGGTAGAGTATCAATCCGACAGTTGCTTACTACTACCTGTTTCCTATTTAAAAACTGATTTTCATTGAAATCGGTGATATGTCAGCCACAGCCGATTTGATCAATTTGCGTGGAATGGTCCAATTATGAGGTGTCCTGTGATCTTTCCCATTGGAATTGATCCTGGACCATCGCCAATGGCCCGGTGTATTACTTGGACCAGACGTTAGTTCAACTACCTACCTGGTGAAAATTCATTGGCGCAGGAAAATTTCAGAAATTGAAACGGTGTTGGCAATTGAGCTTTGTTGTTGAAAAAGATGTGCTTTTTTCTGAAGATTAGGTGGGTTTGTTTATTATTTTCACTTTACATCTTGTATATATCTATACATGTGTGTAGAATCGTTGAAACAGATTGAAATGTTGATAGGTATCAGTTCCCTATTTCTTGAGAAAAATCTGATTTGCATCTGTTTGTTTCGTGCATTTTAAAAATCTTCATAAGGATTTCACTAAAAATTTATGTCAAATGGAACTGATATTTTGTTCATTTTAATTAAACATACGATTTTAATTTCTATTGTCATCAAGGCAGTTTGCAAATGGCAAACCCGATATAAACCAACACCCAAACCACATCCAAACCTATTGAAAAGTGCACTAAAATTTCATGATTAAAGTATAAATATATTTTGTCAAAGTTTCTGTGTAAGATACTTGATAATCCTAATCAATAATCGAAGATCATGAAGAATTTCATGTCTTGCGTTGAAGATGAATCTATTGCTCGAGACATCTGTGTATATATTATATCTATATTTTAAAAACTCGTAGACTATTGACTTTCACCTCACAGATCTTCACCTAGTATCCAGTATTTCTTTGATGTCATTTTGTAACATGCTAAACTTTTATATACGGACCAGGGACGCATTTAGAAAATACTTTCACGTTGGGTCTTCAGGGTGGCCCAGTCTTCTCTCTCACGGTATGTTTTACTTGCATGATTCATGTATCTACGTGTATTTTACTTGTATGATTGACCTACCAACATGTTTCTCTTGTATGATTCATGTATCTACTTAACTGTGTTTTACTTTTGTGATTAACATATCAGTATAGGTTTCACTTGTATGATTAACCAAACTTTCAATTTATGCTGATTTAGCTGGTTTCATAGTGTATGTGTCATTGTTTGTTAACTTAAATATATTTTGGGGAGGGCATGAGCGTCAAGAGCAACTAATAGAATTGCTATAATGCTGAATGAGCCTTTTATTTACATATATTTTCGACAACATTTCTAGATCTGTTTTTCTATTTATGGGTTTAACAAAATTTAGCACTTTTTGCACCTCTTTGTGTACACCCCTGATCTTGACTTGTTTATATCAAATGAATTTATTCTAAATATCCTTGGAGACACATCTTTTAGTATGTATGGGCTTCATGATCCCGAGGTTCCCAAGTGATCTATTCTTTTCCCATGGAGTTTATATACTGCCTCTGGTAAACATGGAGGTCACATTCCAGAATTCCCGAGTGATCTTCCTCTGCTTCTCTCTATCCTTTCTTTTTAAAATTATTTAACATTGTCGGTCTTGTTTGGTACAGCTTGCCCAAATATGGCTCTTGCCCAAAACCAACCATCTAAATAAATATAGGTTGCAATATTTTATATGGATGTTTACACAATGTAGATCATATTGCGAAATTGTTTTCAATGAGATAGAATTTAAAACAAGGCTATAAAAAATGGACATTTTCTTTTTGACTCTTGATTGGCAACAAGATTGGATTTTTTATTGCCGTTTCAAGTTTCATTGTGCAGTCATAAGTTCCTTTCGGAGAATAAAAACAAATTAAATTTAAAACTCATCCATTTCAAAGTGTGGTTTGAAAGCCACTTGTGCTGCCATCTATTAGTAGAAACATCAAATGCCTTGTAAACTTTACACATCGACAGCATTAGAAAAAATTGAACGTTTACAAAACATTCTCAGAGCACCTAAATTCTGTTGGGCTTGTTTGCAATGGTCTAAGGATAAATTTTAAATACTAGTAAACCTACATTTTCTTAAAAATTTAGAAATTATTTTCAAATGTTTAGAAGTTATGGGAAGATGTGAGGGGTTTGGATGGCACAAAATATCTTGAGAGAAAAAAGATAGATTCTTGTTCAATTATTTCATATGTTGAAAAAATTGATGGTGGAGCTGTCGAATCTGGGGCACTAGCGATTTATCGCCAAACATGGTAACCTTGGGGTTTTGATCCAGCTTTATGACAACCCTATGCAAAAGGTTTTTCACAAAGGAAAATCCGCGATTTTTTTTAAACGAAATTGCTATGGTGTCCAAAGCCAGTATGGCTTTGGACGGCATCTTGATCTGGCGACAAAAATTGCTTGCCGACAAACATGCCCAGGATTCGACATCTTTACCAAATTGATTTATTAACCAAAGATGTCATTGTTTGAGATCATTAATTATTTTGCCACTCTGGCCATTTTTTGTTGCAGAGATCATTGTCAAATGAAAAAATGGTAATTCTGAGGTATTAACCTAAAAAGATGTACTAATGAAAATAATTACTAATATTTTCCAAATATTTAAAAATAGTGAATTCATTTATGAGTAATTGGAAATTTTTGCTTTTTATTTGTACAGTTAATGCTTGTTTTACAAACAAGACTGGAAAAGTTTGTAAGATAGAAAGTACATTAAAGGGAATTAACGAACATATCTAAAAATATAGGATGCTCTATATGTGCAACAAAATTTTAAAAAGTATTTGTTACATGCAGATATTTATGCATGCAATTAATAATTAAAGGATATAATGTAATTAATATAAATCAAAATTTTATTTAATATATTTAAGTACTAATCTCAGATTTTGTTGAATCTCGGACCGTCGCCAATAGCCCATTATGTTGCTCCAGTGCGACATTTATTAAAATACCTATTTGATTTTATTGACCCAGAAATGTTAAAATGATGTATGAAACAACTGAAAAATGCCCTAGAAATGTGAAAAACCAAAAATTTAATTGGTATAGTTTTTGATAGCAAAACATTTTCTATTACAGGCAAAATGTATGAATAATAGATATTTTTACTTTTATATGCATGTCAAATAAGGCATTTAAAATCAATGCTTTTTTTCACACAAAATAATGTACCCTTTTTGACAACCCAACTAGACATTAGAGAGTTTCAAATGTTTTGGAGCAGTGTTGTAATAGAGGAATCCACTCACTCAGGGTCTGCTGATTTAAATCAGCTTGATTTAATTCACGTTTTAAGTCATGATTTAAATCAAGTTATTTTTTATTTAAAAAATCACCAGTCAAGTGATTTTTTTAAAAAAATCATTGATGTAAATAAATTTTTTAAATTTCATTTTCCTTTCTGAGTCACATGTTTAATGACATTGAAAATGAAATAACTATGAATACGTTGCATGTTTTTTTGTTCAAATAAGTTAAGAACTTTTCTCGTACTCAGTTCAACCCTAAAAAATATATTGAAAATCATCCTTCCTTTAAAAACACTAAGTATCAGTATTTGTTTATTGAGATCGTAATTGCCTGACAAATATGTATTTCCCTCTTGGGCATTAAAAATAGGTGTCACCCATAAGTCTGTTCATCAGAGTATTTTATTTAAAATATTCAGTGTGACTAATTACACATGGCCAATTTTGAACCATTCTTCTCCATGTGGTGGGTGAAGATCAAAATATTCACTCATATTATTAAAATTGTGGCGGCAACTTGCATTCTTTTTTAAGACATTCTATTTATTTAGTTTATAGTCTGTTCATGAAAAAGTAGACACTAGCCACACTGAAAAGGTTTTCCGCAATATCACGAAAGCATTCCAATTTCTCATAAATCTTTATAATTGTGAATTTTGATATTTTCATTTTGTTTTGTGTAATATTTTGGTCAATTTTTATTTAAATTTTATTGGGAAATTTTATGTACTGATCCCTTTGAATTCTTTACACTGCTAGCATAACTGTTCTGTATTTATTGTATTGAAATTTGGAATGTAAAAGAGTTAATTCACTTATCTGATAATTGAGTATGTTGAGAAAAAAGCAGAAAGCTATTGGAATGATTATGATGATTGCAATGATGATTTTTTTTATTGCAAGCTCAAAATTCCATTTAATTGGATTGTTCTAGGGCAGGGGTCTGCAAACTTTTGAGATGGAAGAGGTAAACCTGTCCCTCACAGCAATTAAAAAATAATTTGATAGCCATAATTATATTTTTACAAATAAGAAAAATTTAAGTAATATTATAACAAGTTATAATATTAATTATATCATTATTAAATAAAGAAAATTCACAAAAAATTTTTCTCATTTGTTTTAATCAGTGTGAGCAATGGGCTTACATTTCCATAGAAAGTTGTTTCTGTATTTCTGGTTTGTAACTAGTCGCTTTAAATTTAAGGCACGATTCCAAGTTAGCATCAGTAATTTGGCACCTCGATTTACATTTACTGAAATTAATGTTTGAAAACGTCGCTCACATAAATACATAGACCCTAAGATACTGCATGATATGAGTCCGGACGACCAGGGTATGAAAAAAT
The DNA here is from genome assembly GCA_933210815.1 of Meta bourneti. Lineage (NCBI taxonomy): Eukaryota > Metazoa > Arthropoda > Arachnida > Araneae > Tetragnathidae > Meta > Meta bourneti. The sequence goes on from OW119934.1 coordinate 29,621,448, forward strand.
CATAATTAAAAAAAATCAAAAACATCAAATTAAAAAAAAAATCTAAATAAGATTTTTTAAATTTTAATAAGATTTTTATGATTTTAATTAATTCCTTGCCCGTACAAGTTTAAATTTGTTGGACATGAGACACGCAAATTACAATGTAGTTTCTAGATAGTTTTGTTTTATTTAAACATTAATATTTTTATGTAAAACATTAATGTATTAGGAAATGTAGCAGGGTAAATTTTTGAAAGATTAAAACGTGACATAGGAATTAGCAAAGTAAATCATATGATAGAATAAATAGGATAGTGCCCCAAATGCCGAGCATGAGCAATGTTCTGGTTCTCAAGTGGTTTAGATTACTTTGAGTTTAACTTGTAATCAGTGACATGAACTTTTCGGACCTAGATAAATAAGGTTGCTGGTTCACACCAACACCATATTATGAATTTTTTCAATCATAAATTTTTTTTTTGCATTATATATTGATCATATATGAATAAATGGCACAGCTTGTCCGCTTTTGGACCTTGCACCATTAAACCCTAACATCCAATCCATACATGAAAAAAAAATTTTGAATTACTTCAATTATTTTGATATAATATAATTAATTGATTCAAGACTTGCTTTTGAGAAAAAATCATGTCACCAATAGAAAATAAAATAAAATGAACTTGCATCTTGAAAAAATTCATACTTCTCATTAATTTTTAGCTTGCATAAATAACTTATTGGTGAAAGAATTGTTATTTTTTGTAAGTTGACAGTAAAAATTGAGATATGCGACATGAAAATACCTAAATTTGAAAATAAATGTCTATTTCAAATTCTTTGAACATTGACAAGTATTTCATAGATATATTCGAAGCACACAGAAAGGGTTTATATATAAAACAAAAAATGAACTATTTTCTCTATGAACAGCATAGAACAAATATAATAGCATCCTCCAGAACATGCTAATTCAATAGAATTTCGAGCTTGCAATAAAAAATTTATCAATTCCAATAACTTTCTGCTTCAACACATAATCTTTTCTCAACATACTCACTCAGTTATCAGATAAGTGAATTAACTTTTACATTCCTAATTTCAATTCCATAAATATTGAATAGTTATTCTAGCAGTGTAAAGAATTCTAAGAGATCAATGCATAAAATTTTCCAATAAATTTAAATGAAAATTAACCAATATATTACAGAAAACAAAATGAAACTATTAAAATTGCCAATTATAAAGATTTGTATGCAAAATTGGAATGATTTTGTGATACTACAGAAAATCTTCGTTGTGAGTAAGTGTTTTTATATTTTTTATGAACAGACTACAATACTAAATAAATACCTAGAATATCTTAAAAAAGAAAACAAGTTACCACAATTTTAATAATTTGAGTGGATATATTTTGAGCATCTTCACTCATCTCATGGTGAAAGGTTTAAAATTGGACATGTGCGATTTATAGTCATACGGAATGTATAAAACAAAACCAACACTGATGAGCAGGCTTGTGAGTGAAACCTATTGGTCAATGGCCCGAGATGGAAATACTTGTCTGGTAATTATGATCCCAATCAGCAAATACTGTTATTTATTGTCTTCAAAGGGAGGATGATTTTCAATATCATTTTGGGGTGAACTCAGTACGAGCAAAGTTAACTTATTTGACTAAAATAACATACATTTTGTTCAGTTATTTCATTTTCAATATTATTTTACATAACAGAAAGAAAAATGAAATTTAATATTTTGATTTAAATCAATGATTATTTTAATAAAAATAACTTGATTTAAATCGTGATTCAAATCAAGCTGATTTAAATTTCATACACTGTTGAAGACTATTCCAAGTATTGAAAATCATTGAGTCTGCCTTCTGTAGGTCATTTATAGCAGTCTGCTTGTGTTGTGAAATCAGACTACATTTCTTTTCCAGTTTTTCTATTTCAGTACTGAAACATACAAATTTGGAGCTCCATAAGTCGTTTTGTCAAGTCCAGCAATTTAAAATTAGCTGTGTCAATATCAAACAAAAAAATTTGCAGAAACTATGATAGTTTTATTTTCAATTTTACTTCAAAGCCACATGTATGTAACCAAAGAGCCACATGTAGCTTCCAAGCCACAGTTTGCTGACCCCTGTTCTAGGCGATGCTATTACATGTGTTCTGCTATTCATAGAGAAAAGCTGCATTTTCTTATTTTATGTATAAACCCTTTCTGTGTGCTTGGAATATACTTATGAAATACTTGTTAATGCTCAGAGCGTTTGAAAAATCCTTATATTTGATTTCAAATTTATGTATTGGGTCATCCGGAAAGTTCTGCGGTTTTTCAAATTGAAGCGCGCTTTCTTATTACTATTTTGCTACTGCTGATAAGGAGTGACCTTGATTGCAGCAGATGTGTAAATTCGGTCTTTTCTGTTTTCACTGCATAATTCTAGCTTGCGTTGTGGCACAATTTTTGTTTCACTGCAGTGCTAAGAATGGAGAACCAAAAAGTTCATTTTCGTCATATGCTCTTTTATTTTAAGAAAGGAAAAAATGCTTGTCAGACTGCTCGTAAAATTTGTGCTGTATATGGACAAAGTGCTGTTTCTGATGACAAAGTTTGAAGGTGGTTTGATAAATTTAAGCATGGAAATTTCAGCCTCAAAGATGATGCCCGCTCTGGACGACCATCCTCTGTAAACAAGGATCTATTAAAAGATGCCATCGCTGAAAATCCACGTTACACAGTTTAAGAACTATCACACAGACTAAATATTCCAAAAAGTACAGTTCATGATCATCTGAAGAATATTGGGTATGTAAGCTGCTACAATGTATGGGGTACCCCATACTTTAATACAACAGAATATGCTTGCTCGAATTTTGGCATGTGATTCTTTGCTGAAATGAAATGAAGAAGCTCTTTTTTTTTTTTAAAAGGCTCATTACTGGAGATGAGAAGTGGATACTATACAATGTTACAAGAAAAAGGTCATAGGGTAAGCCAAATGAACCTCCCCAAGTAACATCGAAAGGGGGGCTGCATCCCAAAAAAGTAATGCTTTGTGTATGGTGGGACTACAAAGGAATTGTTCATTATGAATTGTTGCCACAAAATCAGACAATAAATTCGGAAAAATACTGTTCTCAAGTGGCAGTATTAAAAGCAGAAATCGAAGCAAAGCGGCCAGAACTGACCAATCGTCGAGGTGTCTTCCAGCATGACATTGAATGTCAGACAAAGACTTATTAGTACTTATGGCTGGGATGTTTTGTGTCACCCCCATATACACCAGACCTTGCCCCCTCAGATTTTCACCTCTTCAGGTCACTTCAAAATTCTCTGAACGGCCTTGAGTTCAATTATTTGGAGACTCAAGCATCACCTCTATAACTTCTTTACAAATAAGCCTAATGACTTTTAAAAAAGGAATTTTCCAGCTGCCGGAAAAATGGCAAAAAGTCAGAACAAAATGGTGCTTATGTGATTCAATAACATTTTCTTAAGTTTTTGTACTGCTTCGTTGGTATTTATCATAAAAAACCGCAGAACTTTGCGGTTGACCCAATATTTTCATGTCCTGTTTGATTTTTTACTGTTTACTTACAAATAACAATTTTTTCACAAATGAGTTATTTTTACAAGCTAAATATTAATGAGAAGTAAGGAATTATTTCATGATGCAAGTTCCCTTTATTTTATTTTCTATTGGTGATATGATTTTTTCTCAAAAGCAAGTCTTGAACTAATTAATTATTTTTATAAAAATAATTTTAAAAAATCTGTACATTTATGTAATGCAAAAAAATTCTGAAATTTATCTGATTTTTGATTCATTTAAAACAAAAATTTATAATATGGAGTTAATGGGATCTCGCAACCTTATTTATCTAGGTCCAAAAAATTTCATCCCTCTGCTTATGGGATCAAGCTAGAAAATATTGTTTTGCTCGGCATTTGTGGCACTCTTCTATTTACTCTATCATGTGATTTACTTTGCTAATTCCTATGTTGCGTTTTAATCTTTCAAATGTTTACCCTGATTCTAAAAGCTGCATAGATGCATAAGCAAATTTTAATACAAAAAGCTATCCACTCATACTTAATGCTATAAAGATCGTTTACTTTAAAATAACAAAATTTTGAGATTTTATTTTGTTGGGTCCCTTGACATGTTGGCATCCAGGGAAACGAGAAATCAGACTTGGTGTCAATGAGTGCAACTATGCAAATAAATTAAAAAATTCTTATACATGACATCGATTCAGTCCTAAAACAAGCTATAAACTTATCGTGGCAAAACACTTGGAACCTCAAAACTCAAAATAAACTCCATTCCATTCAACCATCAATTAAAGGATTTAAAAAAGTAAATTTAAGAAGAGATGATGTTAAATTGACAATGCTTCGAATCATGCATTCATATTTTACTCACAAACATTTGTTAAATGGAGAACCTGCTCCACTATGTTCTATTTGCAACAAATTATTATCAGTACGACATTTTGACAGAATGCTCAAATTTTAGCAATCGTAGACTAATCTGATTTGGTGTTTCGCTTTCTAACTTAACAGACCTGTTGATGGATTTGCATCATAAAAACTAATTTTTATTCCTCTCTTATATTTGTTTTATAAATTATTTTATTTGATATAATTTCAGTTTAATTTCACTGTTGTTTTTTGTACCTAATATGTCATTTTTAAAACTAGATCATAAAATATAAACAATGTTTGGTGCAGTTTGGCCAAATCTGGCCATTGTGCAATAAAAACCAATCATTTACCCAGCTATATTTTCTAATATATTAATGTGATACATCATATATTAATATTTAAACAGGGTATGAAAAAAGCATGATTTTTAAAAAATATGAAAATTCAGATTTATTTGATTTAAAGCAGATTTTTATGATTTTAATGAATTCTCCGCCCATACAACTTTAAATTTGTTGGACATGAGACATGCAAATCACTGTAGTTTCTACAGTGATTTGCATGTTAATTTATATGAAACATATATAACATTAATGTATTAGGAAATATAGCTGGTTAAATTAAATTTTTTTTAAAGATTAAAATGCGACAGGAATTAACAAAATAAATCACATGACAGATTAAATAGAACAGTGTAAATTTTTCCATCTGGTTCTAAACCAGTTTAGATTACTTTAACCCATAAGCAGCGACGTGAAATTTTTGGTCCTTGATAAATAAGGTTGCAGGATCCCACCAATATCATATTATATATTTTTGTATAAAATTATTCAAAAATCATACAAATATAAGAATTTTTTACATTATATGTTTCTGTTTTTTTCTCTTTTGTATTGCAATTGTTTGTTCTTTGTTGAATGTTTTCTAGTCTATCTTGTTCATGTTCACCAGCCATTGGAAAAACTTGTTTTTTGTAAATCAATCAAAATTATGCTTATTTTTATGTCAGATCGGCATTTAGTAATTAGTTTATGATACCATGAGATGTAATATGTTAAGAAAGTACTGCAGATACTGTTATGATCATGTATCTTTGGGTATGTGCTCCTTAAATCCAAAGAATCCATCTAACTAATGGCATATGAGAAGCATACATCTTCACTGTGCTACTACTTTGAAACTCAATCTAAATTTAGCATGCATTTCTGCCTTTCCTTTGTATTTGAAACCTTTTAGTGAGTCGGGAAGCATAGATTGTACAAAAAATTTTGGTATTTCATTTTTCTTCTGTTAGGACTAACAACCTCATCTGTGGCCCTCTTTCTTTCCGGTGATGATCTTTCACCTACCTGTAGAATAGCAGGGTGAAGTTTTGTTTTGTATTGAAGAGTTGACTGGATTTTTTTGCACTAATAGTTGAAAGGTAGTCTCAGTTATGTATTTCATAGTATTAACGAAACTGCAAGAAAGATTAAAACTTAGGGAATGTTTCAACAAAAATTGGATTAAAACCCAGGACAAAGCTAAAAACTCGAAAAAAGACAAGAAATAGCCTATAAACAATTAATCTAGAATCTAGATTGCACAGAATTTCCATGTATACTGACATTGTGAAGTGCCGATAAAAATATGCCACATCATGAATCCAGACCTTGTTTGATATTATAATGTATAAAAAATTTACCTTTATAAAAATTATCATCTTTGATTAAGAGAAACTACTTTTAAACATGTTTTTCAATTGAATTTTTATGAGTAGCACTAAGCATTTTCAAGCTGTGGATATTTTGCATTTCAAGAACATTTGACCAGGTGTACCTTACCTTTGCTTTTTCTATTCTCATTAAAAGTATTGATGCTTTCTTAACAATTTACACCTGCTTTAAGACTAGCATTATTTACATTGATAGGTAAGTATACAAACTTTTGAATGACATTTGGCATCTTAGTGAGGAATAAGCTAGTATTCAAATTGACAAACAAAGTTTGTCTGATGCTCACATGGCTATGTGTTTCTTTACATTTAATACTTTATTTTTATTTAAAGCTTGGTGTCTCATTTCCAACAGTTTATGACAGTTCATTTATCTTGTTTCATGATTCACATGGCTATATATTAACTTATTTCCTTTTTTTAAAAACATCATTTGAAGTGTATCAATTTCATCACAATTTTTGATATTTATCATTTTTTATTTATAGGAATAGAAGTTCAAACTTAGACAAATGTGATGCATTATAAAAGAAAGCAAAAACTTTTACGAGTAATAGCTTTCTGTTGAAAAAGAAAGGTAACTATAATTTATTTTTGTGTTTAAGCTATTTAATTTCTCTTATTAATTGTATGTATCAATAACTTTTCTATTTTTAGTCCATAATTTGATTTTGGTCTGTAAAAGATTGGGTAATTTATTAGCTTAAAAGATTCTTGTGTTTTCTTTCTACAATAAAAAGTTTGAATTAAGAATATTTCTTTTCGTTCGATGACAAATATCATTAAATATTATGATCATTTCTTAAAATTAAGTGTAAGCGAGAAAAAACAATTTTCTTTTTATTTGCTACTAAATTACCTCCAATATATAAATTTTTCATAAGTGTAATGAGTGCAAAATGTTTTATGCGAAAGCTAGGAAATGGCTAAGTCAACAAATTAGTTACACATTTTCTCAGCTTAATCATTAAAAAATCACCTATTTTTATATACATAATTGAAATGGAAATTAAAATATTCAATGCATTTCATAAGTTCTTATTTTAACACTGGAATGGTGAACATGGTCCATGTGGCCCTTGTGTTGTTTGCAAGTCGAAGTCCCTAGCCAATGAATTGAATATGCTGCTATTTGAAGACTTTTAATTATTTGGTCCATACTTACTGTGATTTAATCATTTTGCCCTGGCTGGGGGACATAGCAGGAGATATGGATCAGAGTTGATGGCCAAGTGGAAACTGAAATTCCAAATTAAAAATCAATAGATAAAGTGTGTCACATGCTTATTGTGTCTCACGATATTTTAAACTTTGCTCATGTTTTATACAATTTCAACAGTTCAACATCTTAGTTTCGAACTTCACAACAGTTACCTAAAATAGTCTATCTAATTTGATCTGGCACCTATAATAATTTGACTTTTCATTGGAAAATTGGATGCAGATGGTATTCTTGAAATCAGACCAAATGTTTGGTCAAGGGCCAAAGGAGACAGAGGAGGTGTAGTTGGACTTCTCTCCTGAACTGGAGAAGTGTGCCCAATCGCAACTCATGCTCTACTCCTTTTTCTGTTTATCATATTTTAATTATCTGTCCTGCTTTTAATCATCAACATTTCAAATTTTTAAAAGTACAATTTTAAATCTGCGAGATTTGATTGGGGAAAATCCCCATTCAAATTCTTTTGCTTTGTTACTTTCAGTTGGTTTTTAAATCTCTTCTAACTTTTTCCAAATTCAACATGACTATAAATCTATTTAATCAAATTTTATAATTCAATCCTTTAAATTCCATGCTTTCAAAATTTTATGCATATGATAATTAAATTCTTTATTATAAATTATTTAGTTTTATTATTAATTTATTTAGTTATGCTGCAGACAATGATGGTCTTATTTTTATTATGTCTCACTATTTAAATATTTTTATCCTTGTACACATTTTGCATGTTTTAAATCTACCTTTTATCTTTGTCTTGGACTTGATTTTTAAATGTTATGTGCTCTTATTGGCTTGTGTTTGGCGCAGCTTCTCCGCTCTTGGACCTTGCACCATAAAACCCCAACATCCAATTCCTGAACTGGAGAAATAGATCTTCAGCACTGATAAGAAAAATAGTCCTTCAATTCTTGAATCATGATTAACAATACTTAAATTGCAAAGGTTGCAAACCTAACAAATTTGGGCATTATGCTTAATACAGAATTATGTTTCAATCAGTACATAAACAAAATCTCCAACAAGGCTCTTAAAAAGCTGAACAATGAAAAGTGTTTGTGGAACCAGATGGGGAGCCAGACCATAAACTCTTGTAGTACCAAAATGATCATAAACCATTTTCGCACTTTCAACCTCTTATTAGCAGCTTTTTTTAAGTTTTACCCATTTAACTACCAATTTCACTATGATTATTTAACAGTTGTTTTCTCATTTGTAAATATACAGGGTGTCCCAAAAAGGTTGTTCCGCAATTTATCTTTTTACCATTTGGAGATAGGTAGGCAATGTAAATTGCAAAAGTGTACCAAATAAGGTAAGTAATTAAGATATGTGAATAAAATTATCACGCGATAACAATTTAAGCTGATACAGTTTTTAATTTGTATACAACCCCTCTAGATAAAAATCCTAGATGGCAAAAATGCTCCTTACCTGAATCCCTATCGTTAGTAAAAAAACCATATTTCTGTAGGGTTGAATAGTAACGGAGATACAAGAGTTTCCATTTTAAGGGGGCCATATCTAATTTAGAACGATTGCCAAGAATGAAGAGCGAAGTTCTGCATTGCTGCAGATGGAAAACATTTTGAACATGCGTTGTAAATTTCCTTTTATTTTTATTTAAACCATTTTTTCTACAATATTTTTATTGAAGATTACATTGTCTACTAGTATTCAGTGCGATTTTCATCTGCAGTTGCAATACTACATTACTCTGCACAATGTTGCACTTTCTGACCGAAAAAATGCTTTTTAACATTGTGTATATGGTCCCTAATCTGACTGCTTGAACAGCTGTGCAAAAGCGGTATAAGTCAACTTTTTTTCGTCATTATACCTCCGTTACTGTTCAACCTACAGAAATGCAGTTTTCTGCTAACGATAGGGATGCAGGTAAGGAACATTTTTGCTATCTCGGATTTTTATCTAGAGGGGTTTTATAAAAATTAAAAACTGAATCCGCTTAGATTGTTATCATGTGATAATTTTATTCACATATCTTAATTACTTACCTTATTTGGTGCACTTTTGCAATTTACAATGCCTACCTATCTCCAATTGGTAAAAAGATAAATTACGGAACAACCTTTTTGGGACACCCTGTATATTTACAAATGAGAAAACAACTGTTAAATAATCATAGTGAAATTGGTAGTTAAATGGGCAAAACTTAAAAAAAAGCTGCTAATAAGAGGTTGAAAGTGCAAAAATGGTTTATGATCATTTTGGTACTACAAGAGTTTGTGGAACCACAGTTGTCGAGAGCTGCAGGTTTTTGAGTTAAACCGTGGGTACCCATCAGCTACATTTCCATTATAGTATATGGGGATAACTTAAATATTTCATAAAGTTTCAATATCTCCCAAATCAGGCATTTAGCTGGAGTAGCAGTAAACATGATTTCTATTTGTTCTTTTAAATTAACTGCTTCTTTTAACCTGCAATGTTCTTTAAAACTATTATATTACAATAATATTTTTTTAAGGATTAATAAATCATGTAAAATAAAAAAATCATGTGAAAAATGTTCATTCCACATGTGTTCAGGTATGTTTAATTGCCAAAAGTGCTTTGTATAGTTTATTAACTTTCAGTTTTATGGTTCCCTCTTAATCTGATGAATTTTCTTTCACTCAGCAAGGGGGAATGTTCAGGGGGTTTTCATAGACCAGAATGCAGTAAGAAAATTCCACATTCAACATCCATGGAATTTTTTCATTTCTTTGGTGGGAAAGATCTACAGAAAATATTAAGACAAAATAATCTTTGTGTCACCTACAAAGTGACATTAAATTTTTTTCAGAACTGGAACTGCTAGTATTGGATGAGGGTTTCTGGGTTTCAATTTTTGACAAAACCTGCTAGTATCAATTCCGAGTAACCTGCAATCTCCAACTTTAGGAACCACCATCATCACAACAAAGATACTTATGAGCTGAAAACTTGGGTACAAAAACTTTCATCATACAGTGTTATCAACTCTCACTTCCCTCCCAATTAAGCCTTTTAGGTCAAGTGCAAATGTGGAGAAACATTAGTATTATCTCAATGCTAATTGCATTGATCTTGTGTCACCTTACCTGGGAATATTAAACAGCTCATGTTGATCCTTGAGAGAGTTACTGCCGTATTCACAAGTTCAAGTTAAACCGCCGATCAACGATAATCCCCTGATTATCGAAGAAACTATTCACAATGCCTGATCAGAGATTTAAACAGTCGTTTCGGTGTTACTTTTTAATCCTCCGAAATCAGCAGTTTAACACTCAGTTGAGGGTTAACGTATGCACAGTACTATCTTTTTGTGAAGGAAGCCAGATATTTTGTAAACAAAACAAAATGGACGTCACACTTCATTCTGTACTAAGTTATAGTATTCTTGCAGCTACGAGCATTCAACTGATCTTATATGAATCAGAACAAGAACTTGATGACATTTTCTACAAAATAGATATGCCCAGATGTGATGTTATGGTTTGAACGATTGTGGCTCGCCAGAGTATCACCCAATGAGAGAGCGAATGGTAGGATATGAAAATAAAAAAGCAGCAATAAGAATAAGCATTCTGTTCTTGACATTAAAGTAGATGAAAATAGTTTCATAAGATATTTTGAAAGAGTGATCATTTTTGTACTTGTGTGTGTATCTTTGTTTTCTTGTCGAAATATAAATTTTTATATAAAAGTTGAAGTTCCCTTTTATTCTTCACCAAACATCGACGCCTTCATTCTGACTAATGATTTTCAAATATTAGGTTGGTAGCTGAGAGAGATTGATACCAAATTTATAAAATTTATTCGTGTGATGAAACTTTGATGCTATTAGCTTTCGGATTCTCTTGGAATAGTGTAAGCCAGCCAGTAAAAGACCAGTTAATGCCCATTTTTCATAAGAAAAATTTCCGTAGAGCTAATTTGCAATTGCTATTACAAGTTTTTCTGTAGTTAGTATCTTGTAAAGATGATGATTAAAATGAGCAATAGCAGAATTCCTAATACTAGATGGTGTGTTTTAGAATTTTTATCTCAGTTCAGAAGAGTGATTGGACACGACTAGTAATTGACTATTTAATTTTTTGTATAAAATTCAAATTGAAACATTTGTGTAAATATTTTAGCGATCATCGGTATATTTGAATGAAGTATAGCTAGGATAAATATTTTTTACATGATATTCTAAGTAAAATTTAGTGAAAGAACAGACTATATCAAATATATTAACCAAGTAAACATGATAATGGTTATTACTAATATTAAACAAGTAAATTAGTTAAAATATGTAACAAACTAATATTAATATATAATCAAACATAAAATAAATTTTGCAACATTAAAGAATTCATTGGTTCAAGAGTATCGGTAGTAAACACTGGAACACCTTACAGAAAAGAATGAATTTTGATAAGTAAACGAGTTTTGAAAACAAAGTAATTCATTTTATCTCTATATATAAGTTCATACTTATATGATGTTTGTTCCATCATCCCTTGATAAATAGCATCACTGTTTAATGTACTAGGTAAGGGCTCCCTCACTATACCCATAGCTATCAAGTGCTTTCAATTTCCATACCTTTTACTGCTTTGGAGTCTCCACCTGTTTTGAAAAATTCTACTCGCTCTTGGAAAGTCCGTTTCATGGCCTTCCTTTTCGAGTTTTTAATACAAGTTTTGCAGTTGGGTTATAGTTCTCTTTTGGATGCCTGGCACACTGTTAAAATCCACTGCAACATCAGCCCACGCATTCGCTTTGACTTTGTTTCCTACGACATCTGTCACTTTATTTTCAACTATGTGTTTATGTTTGTCAATATAAGCCAACAAGATTTCTGTCTCAAAAACAGAAATTTTCCTTTTCGTGGATTCTATAGCTCATAGATAAACACAGGCATTAGAAAAAGTTCGCATGAAAAAAGTTCCGTAAATAGATTGAAAAAATCACGTGATGTTCTTTAGCCAATCACATCTCGTCTTACAAAGCTCATCGTTTTAATCGGTGGATCACTTAAACCGCCATTTGAGAATATGGTTCTTGGATAACTCGTGGTTTAACTCTGACTTGTGGATTAGCTGATCCACCGATTAACTCAAGACTTGTGAATACGGCTGTCAGATTTATTTTCAGAATTTAAGATCTTGGTGTGCATTCTTTTGAAGAAAAAAAACCAAATCCTCTTGGGATTTGGATTTTGTTTCTTAATTATTTTTAAAGATTAAAATTATTTGATTTGCCTTGAGTATCTAGGCAGATTTTACTTCCTTTGATTAAATATAATTGCATTTTGTGATTGATACCTTTGACAATCAAGTCGTCTTAAATGTTTTGCAAAGAAAATTTTTCTAAATGATCACACATTGTAAATTTAGTCTTGAATCAATGCTTTAGTATTGCAAAACCATAATATAAAGTGTTTTTATACCAGTTTACACTGAATAAACCATCCCTCATAGTTATGCATTTCTTTTACTTTTTAGAGTTTTTAAAAATTGAGGTTTTTTTAGCAGAGCACATGGCTTATGAAAAAAATCTACCTTTGGATATTTCAAAAGAGAAAATGGAAAAAAGTGATGAAGTTCTACAGGTCAAGCAACCAGCTTCTCTTTTGGATGACCAAACTGAAAAATTACGGTTATTACAATCAAGTGGTAATTTCCTTTGCTAAAACACTTACAGGATTATCTTAAGATTTTTCATCAAAATGGACACTGAATAAAAATAAATTTTGCCTAATGTATATTTCTTAATGATATGGGCAATTTGCATTATTTATCACTGATTTAGAATTGCTTTAAGGAAGTGGTAGTGGTTACTTTATCTAGTCTAAAAATTTATCTAGTCATTGTATTAACATTCCAGAACTTCAGAAAAGTTTGTTCCAGAAAATATATTTTTCTTTTCAAAATATGTTTTTCCCTTTCCAAATGTTTTGTGAAAATAACGGATAATTTCTCACCCTTACCTTTTGGTTCTACAATCCTTCATTCAGTTAACCCCTCAAACCTATTTCCTCATTGCAAATTTGTTAAATCTTCTGCAGTTGGTGCTACAACAGTGATCACCATAAATGGTGTAAACAAATACCAGTGATACTATGATAGTCTAATATTAATATATTTTATGATGTTAATTACATGTGAGTGGGGCTTATACATGCATAGATTTACCAATGTTAATCTGCTCACCAGTTGGAACTTTCATGCTAGGGTTTAACTATTAAATGTGAACTTTCATTACAGTCTTATTTTTCAAGAGCAGGAAAAAATGTGGAATATCTAATGATGTTCATTATTTTATGTGAAAATGAGCAATAAATGCCTCTGATGGATGCTCAAGAACTGGTTTACAGTAATGAGTTTGGTAGTGAGTATTCTTATTGTGTGTTTGAGTCATTGGCACCTGTAAGTTTGAAAGCTTCTAACTCATAATTTTGAGTAAAATTACTAAATTTTGAATCTAAAAACGTTACCTCGGAGACCAAGTATCAAGACTTCGGTCCAGCCATTTGTGCATTATCATTTACCTTGTTCAAAATATAAGAAATCAATGTATTGTCTGTCTACCATGAGAACTGCTCCTAACACTAAGTCTCGGTTGGTCTCTATAAGAACAGGGCTCGTTTATTTTGAGTAGGAGTGACTGCTAGATGACCTAATTTTTTTGGAATGTTGGCAGTTGAAAGGTAGTTCACTAGTATAGATCTTGGCAACAAGTAAAAATCATACGAAATATATTTGCAATTTGTCGTGAAGTGATTGATTTTTGAAATTTTTGTTATGTAACTTAGTATCTTCATTTTCAACCTACCAGAAAAATTGCTAATTTTTGTTACATATGTTGCTACATGCATTCATGGAAATCAGGGTATGAACAAGTCATGATTAAAAAAAATAAAGATAGGATTTATTTGATTTAAATCATTATTTTTAGAAATATCGGGTTTTTATTATTTTAATTAATATCTTGCCTGTACAAGTTTAAACTTGTTCAACATGAGACACACAAATCAGAGTAGTTTCAAGATAATTTTGATTTATGTTAAACATTAATGTTTATGAATAACATTAATATTTATGAATAACACTAATGTATGAGGCAATATAGCAGGGTAAATTTTGGAAAGATTAAAACACGATGCAGGAATTAGCAAAGTTAATCACATGATAAAGTAAATAGAACAGCACAACAAATGCTACACATAAATTATGTTTTCCCATCTGGTTCTCGGGTGATTTAGATTAGTTTGATTTTTATGATTTTAACCCATAACCGGTGGCATGAAATTTTTTCGACCTAGATGAATAAGGTTGTGTGGATCCCACTACCACACACATCATGAATTTTTGTATAAAATTAATCACAAATTTTAGAATGTTTTGGGCATTTTTATTATATGTGAATAAAATGTGTAGAATTTCTTTAGTTGTTAATTGGTTAAAGACTTCTTTTGTGAGAAACAAACCATGTTCACCAATAGAAAATACAGTAAAATAAACTAGCAACAAAATTCATGAAAAAATTCCTACTTCTCATTAATATTAAGCTTGCAAAAGTACTTATTTGTGAAAAAATGTACATAAATTGAAATCAAGTATGCCTATTTTTCAAATTTTATTTGAGCATTGATAAATATTTCAAATTTCCAAACACAAAAGCGTTTATATGTAACATAACAGAAAATGAACCTTTTCACTATGAAAACAGCATGGAATAAGTGTAATCGCATTTCTCCAGAACATGCCATTTAAGTGGAATTTTGAGCTTGCAACAAAAAATCATGATAATCAAAATAGCATTCCACTTCAATCCATAAGCTATTTTGTTAACACTCAATTATCAGGTGGGCAAATTAACTCTTTTAAATTCCAAATTTCGGGTCAATGCATAAAATTTCCCAATTAAATTTAAATAAAAATTAATCAAAATATTATGCAAAACAAAATGAAAATATTTAAATTCTCAATTATAGAGATATATGTTGAAAATTGGAATGCTTTTGCGATACTGCAGGAAAGTTTTTCATTGTGACTAAGTGTCATTTTTCATAAGCACTACTTAACTCATTTGATACAGTTCTTAAATTTTTGAATAAAATAACATGCATCTTGTTCATAGTTATTTCATTTTCAATAGAAATAAACTTTATACAGAAAGGAAATTCAAAATTTTCAATTTAAATCGATGATTTTTTTAATAAAAACTAAAAATCACTTGATTTAAATCGGCATACCCTGATGAAAATTGCTGGATGATGTAGACAATTTTTTATTGGGTAGTGAGGTGGCTACCTCCTAAACTGTTCCTTTCTATGTAAGTGATACGAGTATAAATGAACTAAATTGTTGGAGTTAAGAGAAGTTTTTCCTCTGTCTTATGCCATGATAAATTTCAAAATATTTTTTTATTAAGGTATGTAATTCAAGTTTGATCAATTTGATTTTAACATTTTAGAGTTTATTTAATCTTAGTGGCCCATACTACCTGCTCTACATTGTGCCGACTCTTAGTGAAATCTAATTATATCAGTCACATATTTTATTAATGAGTATGGAAAATTTAGAACACACACACTTAATTTAACCTAAATTAGCTACCAAGACTTTATTGATATCTTCAGAAATAATCTATAATACTGAATTTTTTTATTTAAAGAAACCTAACAGAATCTATGCAGTGTTTCTTTTTAAAATTAATTTTTAACATATAGTATTTGAAATTAATCAAAAAAATTATGAAGAGCAACCTTTAAATATTTTGATTAAAATTGATTCGACTCCTTATATTACTGCGTAACTTTTCCCCAACTCTTTTCTCTAAGTAGAAGTTAGAAATATCTTTCCCCCAAATAGTTAGAAATAGTGAATGTGTAAATTTTGTAGCATAAAATTATTGGGAAGAAAGCTGAAATTTTTTTTTGCTTTAGCATATAAAAAGTCCTTCTGAATTGAGTTCCATCAAAATATATAAGTGGCTATTCATTATTTTTAAATATCAACATTGCATATTAAAAATAAACTTTAAAAAATGTAGATTTTGCTTGGATACTTTGAAGTAACTTTAAAAATTTCTACCTGATATGAAGACTATTTCTAAAGATATGAATAAAGGGCCAGAGAATTAATTTCACATTAGGTCCTCCAAAGTTTTTGTACTCGTAATCCAGAAGAAACTGGACCAAATGAATCGAAGCTTGGTGAGTGTTATTGGAAATTATGAAGTTCATAAGCAGTTTGATATGAAAACAGTCCCTTATACAAATTTTATGCAAATAAACCAAAGGAAGACATTATAGGACCTAGAATTTGCTCTGTATGAAGGAGTTTAGATACTTATTCTGCAGCTGTAAATGTGCATGTGTTGTAAACTGAGTATACTGAATCAGTAGATAAAGGGGCGCAAACTTGATATGTGATTTAATCTGCAATCATATTTCACCTCATATCAGTTGACAAATTTTGCATTTTGTTTGAAATGCTTTTAAATAAATAAAATTCAACCTATGTAGTATGCAAATTAAAAACAGAAGAATCAAATTCCACCATGACTGAAGTAAACTGCAAACATAAGGAAGTGCATCAAATTTAATTGAATTATATACATTTACTTCCTGATATGCATCTAAATAATTATTTGATAAAATGCATATAAATAATTATGTTATAAATGTGGTCGCAGGTTTTCTATTGACAGCCAACTAACAAAAGTATTGGTACAGTACAAGTTGAATTCTCCACTTTTTCAAAATAATTTTCAGGGCCACGGTGGCCCGGTTGGAAGAGTAACGGACTAGCAACCGAAGGGTTGCGAGTTCGAATCCAGCCAAACACCGTCGTGTACAAAGGGGGCTGGTGCACGTTAAATCTGTCGTGGCCTCAAATGTCCTCACATTGGCGTGGTGTGGAAGTTTGGAGAGTGGGGTGCCAGCTCAGGTGTTGCCTCGTCATCTGACCGTGGTTCAAAATTACGTGGTGCTGTCCTCGGATCTTTCCCTCTGGGATTGATCCCGGACCGTCACCAATAGCCCGTTGTGTTGCTCCAGTGTGACGTTAATTGAAAATACCAATACCAAAATAATTTTCTGTGTAATATAGTTTTATCTAAAATTTACTTTTGTTTTTGCAAATGCCTTAATTATAAAACTCTTTTTAGCTCCAATTAGAATAAATGTACCTATTAATCCATCAATTGAGACTATTGGGGCACTTTGTGAATTAGAAACAATGGTGAGTACTTAGTTATAAAAATTTATACAATTATAAAAGGTACAATTTAGAATAAGACAATTTTTAATGGTAAATAAACTTTGTACATTGAAAAAAAATCCGAGAAATGGATTTAGACAGCAACCTTAAGTTTTCATGTTAAATTGGAATTTCAAATATGTATCATAACATTTCTTACTTCATGCACAACTCCTCTGACTAATTATTGGTCTGAACCAACAAGGTGTGACAAAAAGCAGAGAAATTTAGTGTGCCCTTCCTATTCTAATAGAATACTGCACACCTATTCTCACTTCAATCACATCACATATATTATTTTTGTTCAGTTTACTTAATTGTTACAAAAAAATGTGTAAAATTTGGACTGTGGGCACTGAAGCAAGCTCATTTCTATTGTATTCAGCAACCTTTAGACTTTCTGCTCAAATCAATAAATAAATTCTAGGTGTTTGGGTCAATCACCATTTCTAAATGATCCATCAAGCCTGGTAATTCAATAGCATTAATATACAAATTCTCTTGAAAATGTTCTTTGAACTTGAACTTGCAACTTGACCAGTAAAAAATTTTCTTATCTTGAGACTAAATATTTTCTTTTGTAAGATTAAATTCTTGTAGCAAGTGACTAAAAAGATGTAGATTTCCCATCATTTGGCACAAAAATCTAATAAAAAATCTTACTTTTCGTCAGGCATTATAATTGGTGGAGTCAGAATATCTTAGTCCTTGTGGCATGAGTTATTGTTGACTGCTGGTATGGGTACTTTATGGTATCCTTGTTTCCTATTAAACTTAGTTTACACAAAAATGCAATCAGTGTAAGGGTAGTTTATAGATTTCACAAACTTATTGAAATAACAAATTGCACAGATGAAGGAAAGATAAGAAAATATATCATAGGTTATGCATGTAGCATTTGAAATAGTAAAAATGGTATGTCAACAATATATGAAATGCAAAATTTCAAAATCTACTTATAAAAAATTTCTATAAATCTTTTCTGTATCTTTCTATAAAATCTTTTTTATATCTTTTTTACCATTAGCTATTTGATGATATATTTTAATATTTTTGTCTAATATTACTTTTTAATTGTTTTAGTCTTAAATATCTTATGAACATTTACATTTATTGCAAACTTTCTTTTTTTAATCTTTAGGAGGATTCAGAATGTAACGTGACTACCTTACAAATCACAGAAAAAGATAATACTATTAATAAGGATGATAAACTTCCAAGAAGTGCAGAGGAATTAATTCTGTTTGAGCATAATTATGCTGCTAATCTTTGTGTGATCACCTTTGATAGGTAAGTGGTTTTTTGACTAGTTCAAATAGTAAGGGAGGTAAGACCCATCAAATTAAAAGAGACCTCTTATGCTCCTTCAGCAATCAAAATCAATCTTGAATTCAAACAGGAAGTTATAAAAAAAGGCAGGGAAATCCCTTCGCCACAGCTTGCTGTTCTTGACAGCACCATTTGTATATGGGTGAATCCATTCAAATCCAGCTAACTGTTCTCCTTACCATCTTCGAATAAAATATTTTGGATATGGGTACATTATGAGCCACCTTGAATCAACATGTTTTTTATAATCTCCAAAAAAAATTTTCTTTGAGATACAGGCCTGGGAAAGTGATGTCACAAATAAAAATTTATTTTTGTTAGTGTGCATCACCTTATTCAAAATCGCATATCTCGTTAAGTATTTACAATATAATCCAATTTTCTTTTAAAAAATTCTGAATCCTTAAAATTTTAATTTTCTTTTCTCAGTTCCTTTATATATATGAGCACTTTTTGCAGCTTCCAAACAGTTAAGCTTAGATAAATTATTTCGTGTAATGACACTGATCGGAAAAACCGATGTGATCAGAAAATAATGAAATACCGTCAAATCCCTTCCAAAATATAAAAAATTCTTAAGTGCACTTCAAATTCCTTGTAAAAGGAAGAAAAGTTTCTCAAAATCCCTAAATTTTATCGAGATTCCTTTTAACTTTCAGTGAGAATATTCTTCCGGTATTTGTGTAAAAGTGTTTTTTTTTTTACCTAATGCTAATTGAATAATTGTGAATAATAATTTACAGTATTTACTGAATTTGAATAAATTATGAAGCCGTAAATTACATCTACTATTATAAAAGGAAGTGTTTGTGTGTGTGTGTCTGTGTGTGGTGTCCATACGAATCTGTAGCACTTACAGCCATTAAATTTGGCACACAGGTAGTCCTAAAGGTGAATGAATGTCCCTCGTAGCCCGAATTTTAAAATTTAATCTAGAAATTTTTTAAATTAATATTTTGTGCTGCGCGTGTAGCCTCACCTCCACTATGACGTAACTGCGCAGACCGATCTGACAGATACTTATTGCGCATGCTATCTCTTCACTAAAAACACCCCTCCTCACATTGAAATGATGGTGTAGTGGGTAAAGCGGCGTACTGAAGTCGTGGTTAGTGCTTTGGAGGGAGGCCTCCTGAGTTCGAACCTGGCCGATGGATAATATTTTTTCGCTTCTATATTTTTTAAAAATAGTAAATATACTCGAATCCTTCCAATTTTTCTGTACTTTTACTTTATCCTTTTATTTTTTGAATTCAACACAATTATTTTTTAAAATTTAATTGATTTTATACAGCTTTTTCAATTCTGAAACCCTGGTTTCTCTGTATTGTCACTTTTGTCCTTTTTCATACCACGAATGAAAAGTAAACAACTGAAATTTCTGCAACTCAGTTAATAAATCACATGAAATGAAGTAACAGTGTTTATTACTGTTTAATTTGGTTTTAATTTTGCTGACACTGATTCATATAGGTTGTTTGTCGTAATCAGTGAGGTAACAAAACTTTTTAAAAGTATAGCGCTATATTTAAAGATTGAATCACATTTTTATTTCAGTAGTGGTTTTTCATAACTTACTTTATTTGTATAATTTCTGTATTTGTATAATACAAATCTATTGACACCACATGTGACACAGATGAGGCTGTGAACTACACAACAGAGTTTTTGAATACATTGGAGCCATCTGGAGTACCCTCACACATATTGCAGCTAGAAATTGGGGCACCGATTATGCTTCTCAGGAATCTCCACCTCACTCTGCAATGGAACAAGACTCAAGAAACTGATGCCAAATATTGTTGAAGTCACCATCATGACTGGACATGCTGCAGGCAAAGACGTATTCATTCCTAGGATACCAATCGTCCCTTCAGATCTCCCATTCTAATTTAAACGACTTCAGTTCCCTGTTCGTTTAAGTTTCGCCATGAGCATCAACAAGGCACAAGGACAATCGCTGAAAGTTGTGGGACTCGATCTCACTAAACCATGTTTCTCCCATGTTCAACTGTATGTGGGTTGTTCAAGAGTTGGAAAAGCCGAGAATCTTTACATCCTAGCTTCAAATGGAAGAACATTCAACGTAGTATATCATGAAGCTCTCTAAGCAAGGATCAGTGAGGTGGAAGGAATGAGCCGACATGCCCGTGTTATGTCGGGTGGTGGTGGGACTCATTCTTAAAATTATTGTTTTTTCTTTTTAACCACTTAAAGCACGAATTTTTTTCGGAAAAACTGGTAAAAAATGATCGAGGTTTTTTTTATAGAAAATGAATATATATATATATATATAGGTATAGTGTAAGTTATTTTTTGCGATTTCAGTTGCGGGGGGGGGGGGGGTAAAAGTTATAAAAAAAATTATTATACAAACAAAGTGTAAACGATTTGATTAATGTTTATTTTGAATTTCAAAATATTAATAATAATAAAATATTAACTTCAGATTCACTTCCATCACTCAAGAGATCATCACTTTCATCGCTGAAACTTTCTGATAAATTGGCATATTCAAAATCGTCACAGTCGCTCATTATCAGATAACTTTCTAAACAAGTTACAAAACACTTAGTAAAAATTAATTTATGGTTAACTGTTTACTTTTATGATATTTAACGTAATAAAAATGGATATATTACCTTTTAGACACCTAACAACTGCTTTATAACAAAGAATTTCTAACAAACTTATAGCTAATCATCAAAATGCACCACTTGGTTTACACAAGAAAAATGGTGCATAGTGGTGCCATCTACGGTAAATAAGTTTAATATCCATCTATAAATAAGTAGTAAATCATCTATGATAAATAAGTTTATGCCATCTTTGGTATAAGTTTAATCTAGCCTATCTATTTTTACTAGAACAGAAGAGCGCTCGTGTGCGACACGGGCATGTGCAAATTTGCCGGTAACTTTCGCCCGTGTCAAACACGGGTAAATGCGTTAAGTGGTTAATGTTTTCAGAATCAGTGAGGACATAACAAGAATGATGTCACTGGCAATGCCATGCGGATACTGCTAGTATTAAATATGTACACAGAATTTAACAAACAAATCAAATTTTTTTGCTCACCTTGCCCCAAAACAAATAAAAAAATACTCTTATATAAAAATAATATTTAGAAAAAAATAATTTTAATATTTTGAAACAAAAGGACCAAGTAGTATACTACTACTTTAAAATATACCAATATAAATTCTTATAACAATAATTGAGCAGTATTGAAACAAAAATGCAAAATGTATATAGATCCTCAAAACATTTCTAAAACTATATAAATAAGATATGGGGTTTGTGCCACACCCAAACTCGACAATCAGCTCATACTATTGGAAACATGACTCATCGGACCATACTACCTTCTTTCAGTCATCTAGGGTCCAATGCGCATTCACTTGAGACCGGGTGCAGTGTCGAAGCCAATGATGTGCAACGAGTCAGTCTTCTGCCGCCATACCCCATTAACAAATGCACTGTCTCTTTTGGAAGGTAATGCCTTCCATGAGATACTCTTGATACACCATTGATGCTGTGGAGCGAGTAATCTTAAAAGTCAACAACTTCCAAAATGCTATGCTCCATGCGTCAAGCTCCAACTATCATTCCACATTCAAACTGTTAATTCTCGTCGGGTATAGCCAATATCACGTTATAAAACATTTTACAAGGCATTCCAGAGTCCAACAGACAGCAGTGATAACCATCTGACACTTCATACCCTTTTAACTTGATGCAAGCACCACTTGTAAATTTGCATACTGCTAACCCATGACTTTTGGCATGTCAGTGTATGTTAATATATGTGGGAAAGTCCATCAAACTCAGCCAATGACGAAGCAAAAGTACTCTTTCGAATAATTTATTTACAGTGAATAAATTACAGTAGCAAGGGGTCTAGGGGATTTAACAAAGCAGAGATTTTAGGTAAATATCTGGGGACAGGGGGTGATGTTGGACGGACATAACCGAAAACAGAAGCTCCGAGGAGCACAGCGCAACACGTCTTTACAGGAACATGGGAGAAGCTTCATTGAAAAAAGGCGGGAAAATACTCCCTTAGCTGTTGGTCATGACGTGACGTCATAACTCGCGGTCTTCAGTGTTGCCATCTGTTGAATGTGTGGGGGCAAAACCCTACAGATATAACAGTATTATCTAGAGCCTACACATATCTCATGTCTGAAGTTTAAATATATAGGAACAACAAATTAATTAAATTTATAAAAATCTGATTTAAATAAAAATAATCCAATTTTAATGATTTTAAAAATCATGTTCTTTCACATGCTGGTTTTTGACTCCAACATAGCTCCAGTAAAAATTTATTCATCTGTGCACTTGCTTTTTAACCTATTGTGACCTACCGTCACCGATAGCCCGTTGTGTTACTCCAGTGTGACGTTAATTGAAAATACCAATACCTATTGTGATCTGTGTGAAATGTAACCTTTAGAAATGAAATATAGCCTTGAAAAAAGCCCTTATTTTTCTTTTGCTTGAAATGTGGGAACCTTATTGTATAATGAAATGTAGGTGTGAGTGTTAAAATTATAATTTTTTAGTAATTGTTACACATTTACATCCATTATGTATGACAGAATTAATTATTTCCACCTTTTGTATGCCTTTGTCGATGTTTTTTATTAAGCAGAGAAGGATCTTTCAATTTTTTAAAATTCATAATTTGCATATTTAAAGTACCTTATTAACCATTCAAAAGAGCCCAATAAGGTGGTTTGTTCCTTTAATTTCTGTAGACGTAGAAACTTAGCTTTAAATTCTTATTTGGCTACTTATATTAAACTATTTTAAGAGTAATGTTGATTATAACATGTTTAAATAACTTAGTTGTGTAAATTTCAAAAATACTAAGAAAACTTATCTAATGTTTCTGAATTTCCAATATTTTATAGGTGTAAAAATGCGGAAGAGACGTTACTGGGAAAGGAAAATTCTATAGAATCCAAAAAGATTCTTACCCAGTTGGAGAAATCTAAATCCGAAAAGATTGCGACACAGTCAGAGGAATCTGAATCCAAAACGATTGTGACCCAGTCAGAGAAATCTGAATCCCAAAGAATTGAGATCCAGTCAGAGAAATCCGAACCCAAAAGAATTGAGATCCAGTCAGAGAAATCCGAACCCAAAAACATTTCAACCCAGTCAGAGAAATATGAATTTGAAAAGATCGTGACCCAGTCAGAGAAATCAATATCGACAAATGTCGAAACTACCAATACTTACATAGATGAATCTGATTTTTTAAATGTCTCTCCACCTGTTAGAAGGTCAAGACGTCAAATTGAGAAATTGGAACGTGAACAAGTAGAAAAAGATGCAGTCTCTAGTACAAGTATTGCTAGTCAACAAAATACTCCAGGCAAAAAAGAAAAATTTGTCACAACAAAAGAAAAGGATGTAGAGACACTCTTGACATGTTCTCAAGATGTTGATGAAATAATACCTGATTTGGTTGATTCAAACAAAACATTGAACTGTCATCCAAATTATAAGAACTTTTCGGAATTCAAAAAACGACACCTTAAAATTGTAATTCAAGACTGTCAAAGTGAACAAAATAAAAAAATTGTCTGTCATTCTGATGTGAAGTCAAATAATTCTGAGAAAATTCAGAGCAATTTGAATAATGACTGTGGAAGCATAGATGATTTACCTACTGCTGAAAAAGAAATAACAGACACAAAAAAATCTGGTTATGAACCCAAACCAAAAGTTACTCAAAAGAATAAAGTAATTGAATCTGAATGTATAGGAACCGATGAAAAGATGATAGCTGAAGTGCCTCGCCTTCGAAAACGTAAACATTTACTTCAATCGAAGAAGTGTTCTGTGGCAGAAAAAACTTTAAACCTTGAAGAATCAAATGTTGTGAAAGATAAATTGGAACCCTCTCCCACAAGGAAAACTTTGGCTAAAAGAAAATTTGATAAAGTTGAAGTTCCCTCTGAAAGCAAAAAAATTATAAAAGTGAAGCATTTGTCATCTGATAAATCATTTGAAGGAGATAATGACACTTCCAATACAATTCAGAGTGGAAGAAGAAAGAAATGTGTATCTTTTTCAGATGAACTTATTTCTGTTGATAAATGTGAAGCACCTGCAAAGAAAAGGCGAATTTCTTTTGACAACAAAGATTCTGGTCAGAAATTAGCACCTACTCCTGCTCTTACAAAATCTCATAAAAAGAAAGTGATTCGAAGAGAAAATTCTCGTTTGGCTGTAAGTGTAGATGAACCTCCATTATTTAGTTCGCCTGATGTGATGGTAAAAGTCAAAACAGATGATAGCTTATGTAAAAAAGAAGAGAAAGAAGATAGCTTATGTAAAAAAGAAGATAGCTTGTGTAAAAAAGATGAAAAAGAAGATAGCTTGTGTAAAAAAGATGAAAAAGAAGATATCTTGTGTAAAAAAGATGAAAAAGAAGATAGCTTGTGTAAAAATGTAGATAGCTTATGTAAAAATGGAGAAAAAGAAGATAGCCTTTGTAAAAAAGAAAACGAATCTAACTTGTGTAAAAAGGAAGATAGCTCTTATAAAAGAGAAGATGTGTCTCATTTATACAGTGAATATGATTTTTCAATAACTGTGACACCTGACAGTTTGTCAGTTGCAAATGAGAAATTTGAAAAGCCAAATGACAAAAAAACTGAACTTACACTAGATGCTGTGAATATGAAACAACTAAATGCACATGACCTCTCCCATCCTCAAATATTACAGGAAACTGGTTGCAAATTTATCAACCAAAACTCAAATATGAGTAAACAAAGTTGTGATACCGCTTTGGACTCTAACGTTGAAACTGTTTCTGAGAAAGTAAAATGTTCGCCATTGCTTCAAGTTGAGTGCAAAGTACAGAATGATGCCACTGATATTGAACGATCTGTAGTTTGTTTTCATGAAGAAAAAGGTCATACTGTAGATAAAAATGAAGTAAAACCTAATGAACAGATATGTAAAAATACTCATGCTGAAGTTGCTAATCTCTTAGAATCTAGAACAATTTTTTTTGAGGGTGGTGCATTAAATGAAGATAATCCTAAACCAGAGCGCAAATCTCGCCGTTTGATAAAAAAGAAGGAATTTTTTGAAGATGTTTTGAATACCCCTGCTAACAAGAAAGTTGAAGTTAAGAAGCCTAATGGTAAGACATTTTCATCAACTCTTAATGTAACTGTACTTATTGTGTGTATTTAAGAGTTCGCACATTCATTTTCTTATTAGTAGATATCAAAATATTTGATAGATTTTACAAAATTGGTTATTTCTTTGTGTTTCATAATATCCTATAAAATTTTTTTATAGAATGTGTGTATAGAATCCAGTTTTTCTATAAGCTCTATAAAGTAACATCTCTAGAAATCTATAGAATGTCCGTAGAAACCTATAGAAATACATTTCTGTGGAATCAGTCTATAGAAACGAAATTTCTTTTTGTTATAGAAATCTCTGGAATTAATTATATGGAACTTTAAAATGTTTTCACAAGGGATGGTCTAGGGAGAATTGCTTACAATTGTTTATCATCACTATACCTGTCAGGCTTTACTTAAAAAATTTTTCGTTTTAAGTAATGTATTCAATAAACAGCTTTTTAGAATAGTTCTTTTATATAAAATTCTACCAGCATGATTTGATCACCTGAAAGTTTTTATATATTCATAGAATAATTTCCTTGTTTCTTAAATAAGCACCATCCTTTATTTTTCAGACACATCACAAATACATTAATTTGTGTTTTGACTTTCCATTTTCAATAAAAATTGCTCTTTTCAAAATGCATAGCTAAAAAGTGTTTTCTTAAGAATTAAAAATTTAGGTACCATGTAATAAATTATCATATACTTAAGAATGGTATACCTTTAAATTAATTTTAAATTTCTATTTTGTACTTTATGAGCAATTCAAATAAACAAAATTAACTTCATACAATCTGTATGTTCTAAGAAATATGGCATGTTTGAGTTTATTACATAATCAAATTTAAACAGAACAGAGATTCGTGTTGAAATTCTTTGTACATTTTAATGCAAATTTGGATTTCTCTACACCTTAGCTGAGTTGGTGATTCTTGTTTGCAATGTTCATTATTTGTATTATTGCAATGGTGCATTCCTTCAGAAATTTCATGCATTTCCTTACGAAATGTACTTATTAGATAGTGATTTCTATGATTAGTGCTTACTTTACAGTGGAGAAAGAGGGTAGTGGAAAAAAGATTCTTCGTAAAAGTATTAAATCTAAAGTAATGGAGAAAGATGAAGATTCTGATACAATGAAGAGCCACTCTGAATCTGAGACTGATTCTTCAGAAGAAGATGATCCTGAAAAGTTATGGTGTATTTGTCGGAAACCTCATAATTCCAGGTAATTGTTAAGTTATTGTATTCCTTGTATTCATATTGATTATATGTGATATTTTTTAACAATTAAGTTTTATGCTTTTGTAAAAATATATTTAAGGTCTAGGTGAACAAAATAATTATGCAGTACATGTTGCTGGTTTCCTTTGCAAAAATGAAAATATCCATATGAAGTGAATTTTCTTTTTCTGTTGGGTATAGAAATACTTTTCAATTCGATTCCTAGAAAGAAGTTAAATTCAATATTAGTTGTGTGTATACATTGCATTTTTAAATGTATGCTGTTAAGTAAAATGAATGAATTTCAAAGCTGTAAGTGAATTGCCTGAAGTATTTGTGTAAATGGGAGGGTGGGTCAAATCATTAAGAATTTTCCTCCTGATTGCTTTTGCTCTAGTCCTCTGAAAGTTATGAGGGAGATTTTTAAAAATTGAGGCGGCTAGATTTTAGCAATTTATTGAAGTATATATTTGTTGTAAAAATTTGTATGTGTTGAGAAAATCGTTATGTGTAAATTACTTTTAACCACTTAAATGTTCATTTTCTGAAGGAGAAACTAAAAACATGCCATTCTGTAATACAAACTAAAGTTTTAGTGCATGAGGCTCAAAACTTTCCAGGAATGGATAGGTTTAGAGATTTGCTCAGGTATGTTTGCATTGGGGAATATTGACATCACTGCATTGTTCTCAAAGTTCTCTATGTTTGAGAAGTTCAATTTTAAAGGTGTTTTGATTATAATGACCCTCTTATATTTTAATATCATTTGATACAAATGACATTTGTGCAAGAGTTTGACAAGTTAAAAATATAAATAAATCTGTTACAGATAACAAAGACGTTCCACTGAATTATTGAAATATTAAATTTTAATTCTTTTGAAATTATAGGTTTATGATACAATGTGACAAATGTGAAGATTGGTTCCATGGAAGCTGTGTTGGCATAACCAAACAGTATGGACGCCAGTTAGAAAAGCTAAAGAAGGAGTGGAATTGCCCTAATTGCCATATGAGAGGTAGGGACATGCTATGTTGGCATGGAATGATATGTATGAATATGTTTTCAGCATTTCATTTCATATTTATTTATTTTGCTGTTAATGAAAATTTACTATGACTTTATACCTTATGGTTGATTCCAATATCTGCTTACAAGTATAATTGTATAATGAAGTGTGATAAGAATCTAATATCAAGCAAAATGTATCTCCAAAATGAATAAGTTGCATAAAATTATCACATTGGATAATTGATAAAAGTGTGAGGAATATTACTTCTTCAAATTCCTGATCTTTTTAAGCTCAGGTGTTGACCTCATCGTCTGACCATGATTCAAAATTACGAGGTGTTGTCCATGGATTCCCCTAGGGCTTGATTCCGTATCGTCGCCAATTGCCCATTGTGTTACTCCAGTGCGACTTTAATTAACTACCTACCTGATCTTTTTATTATATTTGATTCAAAAAATTCTAATCTTGTATAATTATGGGATTATATATTGAAAATGATTTTTAATTTGAAAAAATTGTTACCAGAGTCGTAATAATAATAAATAGAAACCAAAGATAATTTATTTCCTACAGCTTTCATTTTCTTTATAATAGAAAATTATGTAGGTAAAAGGTATACAAGACATTGCAAAAGCTTTAATTGCTGATTATATCAACTTAAGAGCTCAGGAATTCAGAGATTTTGTATTTATTGAAAATACTTAATTTTATATGTATAGTGATTACTCTTTCTTTGCATTACACTTGATTATTTACTTACACTTATATTTTTTACATTACACTTTATTATTTGCATTAATGGCACTTTATTTGTGTTTTGTTTTGTTTTAGGTGTACCAATGACATCTGAAATGAGTTCATATGATACTGAAATTCAAGATAAGAAGGTTTAATATGCTTTTTAAAATTTTGACTAGAGTTCAAATGCTATTCATTGTGATAATTATTTTTGATGCCAAATATTAAAATTTTAAAAATAAATTAAGTTAAAATAGTGTGTATAGATGCATGAGAATAGATAAATAAATATGCTAATGAAAGTTACAATTTTTTTGAACCTTAAGGCATGTTCAAAATTAGCAACTAAATATTTGTCTGTATTTATAAGTGAAATTTGTATCGTTTTTGGTTTATATGTTACCAAAAAGGTAAAATTTTAATCTATTTAATAGGCCTGACTACTTAATTATCAATTACCAAATTTAATTATGGAAGACTTACATCTCAATAAAATCTGATTTAAAATGTTTAACTTATAATTGGTGAATTTCAACCAATGCCTTTATTACAAGCATAAATATAGGCTACATTTAAAAAAAAATTATGATTTTTTGAAATGCATCAGGTAATCTCCCTAAACAAGGTTTTTCTGTTATACTAATAATAAATTTTTGAATTAGTATAAAGATTACTATAGAACAGTCTTTCATGTACTTATGAAATGAAAACAGTTTTTAATGCTACAACTGTTCGATTGCTCTATACATATGAATTTACAAAGATTTGTCTGGTTTCTTGATTTACTGGCATTGTAGTAAATAAATAAAATATAAAACATAAAATTATATTAAAAAACTGAAAGTAGTAATATCACACACTTGGCAACTGCTATTGAATGTGAAGTTTCTATGAGAGAGAGAGATCTCATATCCAACTAAATTGTACAAAATGGCCCTGAAACTTTGGATAACGATTTTCTGGATTCAATGCATATTTTTCCATTTACGATGCTTCAAATAATTTTTCTCTTCATGCAACGAAATGTTTTACATTGAACTCATTTCACCACATATTATTTCCTGAGTGAACGATTGCAAGGTCATCTATATTTTGCTCAATCTCTGAGTGCAAAAAGCATCTAAAAAGATATATTAGCTGAAGTTTAGTAGAATTAGTGCAAGACCAAGCTATATGCTAAACATATAATAAAATTCAAAATTGTATAAATATTATAACTGCTACTAAAATAGGCATTAAAATATTCACTACTTTCAACACCTGAAAATTGCTGTTTAACTATGTCATATCTAGCTGTGGTTCACTGGCTAGCACTTAGTGGCTTGAAAAGAGGCATGCAATTGAAATTTATAAAAAAGTTTTCTGGAAGTTTTTGTAGAAGTGATGGCAATGTAGTTGAAAGCCTATTTAATATGTTTGAGAGTTCAGAAATAAGGTTACCTCTTTGAAATAAACCAGTGAAAGTTGTAAAAAAGTTTTGTGGAAGTTCGTTGTAGATGTGATGTAATTGAAAATGTATTAACATTTTTAAGAGTTCAGGAATAAGGTTACCACTTTTAAGTTAGCAATTGTTCTGTGATTCTTGATTTCTTATCTTCAAAGAAGCTTCATATAATATGCAATTTTGTTGAACTATGATTGTTATGAAGTTCTTGGGCATCTTTTGATTTGTTAAAACATTTAATTCCCAGAGTATAATCTCCAAATTATTTAAAAGTCTATCTTAATTTTCTTAACTCGTCTTTGCTAATCACTGAAATTTGACTGCGGAGAAAGCATCTCATAATGTATTTATTTTACTGACCTTCAATAGTATAAACAAATCGAAGTTTCAATCAGAATCAAATAAAGGAAACAGCTCAGTTATATGTTCGCAATCATGCATGTCCACTCATTAGGAAGTGAATTTATGATCTTTTTTTATCTTAATGCATCTTCATTCTTTTTATCTTCAATTTTTGCTAAATTCTAGAGCACTTTTTAATAGATTAAAATTCTGTCTTTTCTCATTACACTACAATTTAATTTGAAATATTAAATTCCACTTTTAGTTCTAGTTTTCACAAACTTAAATGTTTAATCTAGTTTTGATTTTATTTGCTAGATTTTAAATTTTGTGGAATAAATAAATTAATTTGAATAACATTTTCATGAGTAAACATAAAATTATATATTAATATTATTTAATACTTTGCTCTGTTTAACTTTGAGATTATTGTTGGACATCTTTGTTTACACTTTTACAGGCATATCGAATTTCCAATGAAAAGTGCACAACCACTAATGAAGAGTTTTCATCAGATTCACAGAAAATATCTTCTGATACTAACATAGTTCTTTCTCATGATTCAAAACATAACTCAGTTTCACCAATAATTGCTCACAAGGATATGTTATCTAAAAGTGCTGCAGTAATTGAAAGTAATGAAGTGAAGAAGGAAAGTATTAATTTAAACAATGGTAAAGTCTCAAGAAAAAGTTCAAAATTTAGTACCACAAAAACTTTGGATGTTCAGCATAAATCTTCTATATCCCCAAAGAAGTCCCTCAAAGCTTCAGAATTTCTACCAAGATTAGCTGTACCCACTAAGCAATCTTCAACCTTGAAAGATATACCTCATACGAAAAAGGAAATTTCTACAAAATTATCTCAACATACTGTTGATAAATCAACTTTACCTGTTAATCCAAAGAAAACTTTTAATCCTGTTAAAGAGAAGGTATATTACTCTTATTTCCTCCCTTCCTTTTATCTTATTAAAATGTGTCCATGAAGACTAAATTTTAAACATAAACTGAAAAATGTGACACTTTGAAATTGATTTGTTTTCTGAAATATTTATGTTTTCTCTGTTAGGAATTTACTGATAGTATGTTAATTTGAAGTTAATGGGTATATTCAACTTTTACAACCAATAAATTTAATCAATCACTTAAAAACTAAATATTTTTTGACTTCATTTAAAAACATTGTAACATTTTTGTACTAACCTTTTTTTTAATTTGAAAAAAGGAAAAGCTAAAGCGTGTTGTACATAAGAAGGAGAGTGAAAATATATTTAAAAATTTAAAATTAAGACACAATTTTAGAGTATGGAAGAGTACTGATTATATATAACTAGACTATTGTTTGTGAGGAAAGCAAATTTTTAATACTATCTTCATAAGAGTTAAACTATTAAAGAATTCAGATTAATATAATTTATAGATTAGTTACAATCTTTGTACTTTTGCTTGTGTATTTTCTCCTTTGAAAAAAGATCGTTTCTCGTTTTTTCTTGATTTTTAACAAAGAAAAACTTTTGTTTCAGAAGAATCCAATTAGGAAAAAATTAAATTGTATTAATTGTCAATCTGAAGCAATGCCCAATTCCTGTTATTGTAACACTGAATGCTTAGAAAAGTATGCTGCAGAATGTTTGAAGAATATGCGTGAATCGAAAGAAGGACCCAAAGTATGCACCATTTGAATACTATATCATTTGTGAAAAAGTAGGATTTTTTACTATTTGTAAATTGCTAAAGGTATGAACAAAATGTATAGTAAATCAAAATCTACTGCATTGGCCACATATTTTCATAAATTGACAGAAAGACTGAAATTATGTGGTTTGGTGTGTTGCCATAAAACTAAAGCTAATCAACTATAAGAAATGTTAAAATATGCAATGCAAGTGGTGAAAAATTAGCAATGTTCGGAAATTTTCATTTACGATTGGTCTAAAGTTTAATGTAAAAAGCTAAGATACTTAAAATGGCTGTGCAGTTCTTGATGTCAAAACAAGACATCAACTGCTACAAATGCTGTCAGTGAGTTAATTGCCACCATTATTGAATATTCATTTGCATTTATTCACTTTTCTAGTTGTAGCAGACATACTAATATAATATAGATAGTGTAATATCAATCAAAATATGTGTAGATTAAGAAAGATGGAATTACCAGCATTGTGTAATTGGTAAAGATTGAAATAATTTTTTATATTTTCTAAAGATCGTGATCTTTTTATTCAATCAAAATAGTTGATTTTTGAAGGGAAATGGATTGTTCTGTGCATGAAAAATCCTCTTAATTTGAAAAGAAATTACTTGAGACACAAAAATTGATCCTGTTTTGACAAAGAATCTATTCTGCAGGAATTGTTAAAACTAGTATTAAGTTACGAAATGTTGTTAATTTAAGGTACATTTTAAAGAGAAGTTTTTCTTGAACACTATTTAACACTGAAATAAGATTTACTTGTCTAAATTTTGTGGTTTATAAAAACTCCCGAATTTTTAATTTCTTCAATTGTATATGAATTCTGAAATTGAACTTGTGGGATGGGTCATTCAGATGTTGAAAAATAATGATGCCTTTAACATAGCATTGTCCTTTATATCTGTTATTTTTCAGTTTTCTCTAATAGAGGGTTCTTGAAGTCGAGAAATTAATGTTAAATTAGATTTTTTCTCGTCACTACTCAATTCCATTGTTTCATCACTTTTACTTCGCTTTTAAAAAGCACAATATTCTAATTCTTAGGATTTCCAGAATAAGAATTTCCAATTTTCAAAATGGTTAATGAATAATTAAATTAATTATTAGAAAGGATGAATGCTCTGAAACATACTTCAAAGCATCATGGAAAACGTTTTGTGTATGTTCATCTCAAGCATCAACGTTGTTTTTTATGATGCCTTAAATATCTTGAATTTTCTTGGAGTTGACAAAGAATGCAATCGTGCAATGTGGCTGAACTCTGAAACAATGCTTCCCCTCAAGGGAGCACTAACAATCTCACGCCTTCACACTCCGTAATAGCCTCTGACAATGAACATGGTGGATATGCTTGCTTGCTCATTGCATTGGGGAATGTAGCTTATGTGTTCCTGGACAAGTTCAGTGTGGTCTGAGTGGAATCACAAAAGTGTAAATAATTTTCTTTGCATCTGAAATGTCCTGCTTCAGATTTATTTAAATGTTTACATGTAATTCCAGCTTTAGAAGCAAGCAAATGATCTCATAGTTTCTTTTTAAATGGAACCGGCAATAGGGAAAATGAACTATAGTATGGTTAAATCTAGCTATCAAAGCCAGCTACATACTGATTAGACAATGTTAGAAACACTTTTGAAGGTCGCATGACTTTCATTTAGAAACTGCACTATAGGAGATTTCAATGATGTTAATTCTATGCCAATTGCATCACTGCTAAATACATCTTCCTGCTACAAGCTGCTCTAAATTTTTAGATAATCTACACCAAATCATAAGTTGCTATGAAAAAAAGGTTAAATATCAGAATGAAAATAAACCTAGGCATGGCATGAACACACATGCAACATAGGCAAAAACAGATAGAGTTGTTGCCAAATCTAGCTATCAAATCTAGCCAACCCATAGAATGTTCCATGGTGGGTTGTTTCTAGATTCTTTTTAGTTTCTTTTGCTTCATGTCTGTTAGTTTTTTGTTGCATTATGTTTTAATTTATTGTTATATTTGATGTTTTATATCTTTTGTTTTCCCTTGATTTGAGATTTTGAGGGGTAACTTGTGTGAAATTCTGTCTTACACTAGAACACAAGACCCCAAAATTTTCATTGACTCCCACTTTTATCTCCTTGATTAAGAAAGTGGCATAACTTTCTTTTATTGACATTATTTTTTGCATTATATCTTAGTGGTTTTTACCTGTCTCATTCTTGGTTCTCTGCCGCTTCAAGTGCTGACAGTTTTGAGGAACGATCATGTTTAATTAAATCCAGCCACAACAAAAACGGAGGTGTTTTGAGCCCAATAGTTAAAAATATGTTGGGCCAAACTAAAAAAAAATGGTGCAGATTCTATTTAAACCAGGGAGTTTGATTTCTAAAATATAGTTAAGATTTTCGTCACCAGAGAAAAAAATGGTTTACACAGTAGTACCATAGAAAAACTCTTAGAAAGAATTTAACTTATGAGAATCAGCTCAACTTTTTGTCTCATGCATGTAAAAAATAAACATTTGTATAAAAATGTTTATTTTACCTCTTATTCTTGGTTGAATATTTTAATTGGCTCTTCCTATCTTGGGATTTATATTTGAAAGATTGTAGAAAAAAATTCTTATTAATTTTTTGAAGAATTAATTATATTTCCAGGAATGTAACATGCTCTGTTGTCAACAAGCAGATGCTCAAAATTTCCACAAAATGTAAAGCTTTTATGTGGTGATCATATTGCAGAAATAATTTAATCAAGAATTGTTTCAACTTGATATTTATATAAAAATTGTACTAAAGTTATTGTTGTGTATAAAAAGATACAATACTGCAAGGAAAGTCCCAAACTACATTAGAAAGAACCTGAGTCATTATAAATTGTGTTTAGGAATGCCGTTATAAGTTAACAAGATTTAGTACTTTACCTAAAAGGGATCCATTGTCTCATTTCAATTTCACTGTGGAATTATTAACACTGTCTTAAACATTTAAATCCATCCAGCATTAAATACCTTTGTGACATGAATATTTTAAGTATATGGTTATTTAAAGGAGATCTTTAAGGAATGTACACTATTCCTATATATATTTCTGGTCAGTGTAATGGTATGCTGCAAAAACACATCTAACACTTGAAATTTTCCTTTTACATTTTAGGGTGTTGATTTTGACAATCAGAGACTTGTTGTATTAGATCGTTTGCGAGGGAGTGTCATAACTAGTGATCATGGTCCTACTGCTCGTGAGATTGTTTCTTGGCTGAAATTGCATCCGTCATATATGATTGCATGTTCTCCAGGTCTTGTATCATCCTTAAAAAAGGATACTACTTCTCAAAGTGAGTAAAAGTATTTTAATTTTTAAGGATTTTTGTGACTGATAAAACATTTGATATCTCCAATGAAAAGATTTGAGTTTTTAATGTTTTTATCAAAAAGATTATTCTGCTTACAATTCTTGCATTCATTACTACATTTTAAAACCAACTATCCAGTTTAAATGCCAGGAGCTTGTATAAACTTCAACTGCATGTCTATTAAATCAGATTTTCTGTGTGGAGATTTGACAGGTTTTTCTTGTTGCTATAATGCAAATGTTAGTAAAATATCCTTTAAAAGATCTCAGAAGATGGAACCTACTCTTCAAACACATGCTTTTGTTCTGTAAAACTTTAAAACAAATGAGGTAACTGCATTACATCACATTTATACTTCAAATATTCAAAGAAATATTGGCAGTTATATATCAATTGAGAGTTAAAATTTTGCATGCTTATTTATACCTATCACAAGCATCTTTTCTCCACTCAGGCTAAAAAAAATTTAATGAATGTTTTGCCTATGGTTTTCAATTCACTCTATTCTGTAAACTAAGCTGTCACAAACTTTACATTAGTTCTTGAAACCCCACAAAACCTTGAAATCCAGACACAATTGTTTCAAATATAACTAATAGATGTTATAGTTTTTGCTTTCTGACCTTGAGACATTTACACATGTTTTAATTGCTATGAATAAAGTTTCATCATATAGGATATTATATTCTAATTAGCTGTTAGGTAGCAAAAAATGATCATAGAGCTACAAACCATGCAGAACATTTTAATTTTTGCATCATTCTTGTGAGCAGTTTTCGTAGTTGGTCATTTGTTTTCAAGTTATAAAATTTCTCAAAATTCTGCTGAGTGGGACACAATTTTTTTCAATGCACTCACAATAGATTGTGAAGGGGAGGATAGAGTACACGGTTATCTTTAACTTTGCTATCAGAGTTTTTATGGAATATTCTAAATGAAGATAGTATAGGAAAAATTTGTGAATTTTATTTTGTTGGTGTTCACTGGTTCCCTTGATATATTTTTGGTTTGCAGAAGCTAAGTAATTTTTAAACTATTGTCTGTTTCTTTGAAATGAATTCTTGTTTCAAGCTGTGATCTTAACTCTCCCGTAGGCTGCCATGGCTCTGCATGGCACTCATAATATGAAATACCTCAAAGGTACTTATCAATATCAAGTTGGGAGTTGATGTTCATTATCAGATTCTGGAAGGAATAAAAGAAAATAAAAAATTATCTATTCAAAGTGACTCTTAAAATTATCTTCACTGCTTGGGACAAACTGCATAGTATTGACGCAAGGGTAATCAGGCTCTGAATTGGGAGGAGGAGAGGGACAAGAGCCCGCTCTACCCTTGATAAGGTTCTGAAGTTGAGATGCGACTAAAACTCCTGCCCATCAAGGAGTACCGTCGAATGTCTTTAAGACCATAGACTTGAGTCTCGCTCTGAGTCTTGCTCGGAGAGACCGCACTATGTTTACAAATGGGGCCTCCCCCGCTACTCAGCTGTGGCAATATGTCGGGCGCAGAGGGGGCTGCCTCCCAACTAAGTGTAAGCAAGGGTAATCAGTAATAGAAAAAAAAAGTTAAATCTTTTGAAGAAAACAGTGTGTGCAGCCTCTAAGATGTTCAATTGACAGCAAATGGTTCATATGATCTTCAGATGTCAATTGTGAAATGAAGAATAAATCATTTAAACCTTTGCTCTTTTCAGTTTTCTCATGCAAAAGACCCATAGTCACTGAAAATTTCAGGCAAGCAAAAGGATAAAAGAGGAATAGAAGGCAGTACTGGGGCCAAGATTCTTGAGAGAACAATTGATTTTCAAATATAGATAAATCAATTCATTTTAGTTACAAAAACAATTATCATCTGTAGATAATTCCAAGTACCTAGTGAACATTAAAATAATTTATCTATCTTTTATATTGGGTTACGTTGTCATGTGTTTGTCGCACCTTGTCCACATTTGGACCTTGCGCCATTAAACTCACTTTAAGATACCAAGAGTTCAGAATTCTAGAAGCAGTGCTAAAAAACTGAAGATTACAATTTTACTCCATGTGGTATAGTTATTTTTTGCCAAACATGTGAGAAGTGGGTAACGTACCTTTTATTTTTTAAAATGAAAAAAATTTACCATGGAGGGCATAGTTATTTTTGGCCAAACATACACTGCTGGCCATCCAAATTGCAACACCAAGAAAGACAAGAGATATCACAACAAAATTTATTTTGTAGATAACATGTTGACCAAGTATCAAATGATTAAATTTATAGACTTCTGTGAAGTGTGGTTCCTGCCAAAATCAGTAGCCAGAGTAGCCGCCATTGTTGGAGATCACCGCTGCCACACGCCTCGGCATTGATTCAAAGAGACTTTGGATGTGTTCTTGGGGTACAGCAGACCAAGCAGCTTCCACACATTGCCAAAGTTGATCTGGTGTGGCAGCTGGGGATGTATTCTGGGTCAATCGTTGAGCAACCATGGACCACATGTTTTCTATCGGCGAAAGATCCGGAGAGCGAGCTGGCCAGGGAAGCAATTCAATCTGGCGATTGACGAAGAACCCTTGGACAATGCGTGCCACGTGTGGTCGCGCATTATCCTGTTGAAATATGGCTGTGGGCAAGCCCTGAAGGTAAGGAAGGACAACTGGCTCCAACACCTCGGAGATGTAGCGCTGGCTGTTTAAAGTACCGGCAATGCGTACTAGAGGAGTGCGAGAGTGATATCCAATACCGCCCCATACCATAATACCCGGTGCAGGACCAGTGTGGCGGTGCATAACGCAGCTGTTCAGCATCCTCTCTCCACGGTGTCTCCAGACTCGAATCCGACCATTGTGGTGTTGCAGACAGAAGCGTGACTCGTCAGTAAAGACAATTTCATTCCATTCTGCCATCCACATCCTTCTTTCATCGCACCATTGGCGGCGGAAACGTCTGTGGTTCTGCGTCAAGGGTAGACGAAGCAATGGACGTCTTGCGGACAGACCACTCTGCTGTAAACGGCGTCGAATGGTACGCGCAGACACTGGATGATGCTGTACAGACTGAATGTGCTGTGCTATGGTTCGTTATGTGGCTGAGCGATCCGTCACTGCCATACGCACAATATGCCGGTCATCACGTGAAGTGGTTCACTGAGGAGGATGCGATCGAACACGTCGGTCTGTCGTACCCTCCTGCATCCAGCGATCACATATCCGCATTACAGTTGTTTGGTTTTGTCCAACACGACTACCGATTTCCCTGAAAGATAATCCACAATCTCGGTAGGCCACTATCCTTCCTCTGTCGAACTCGGATACTTGATCAAAAGATGATCGCTGTTTTCTACGAGACATAATTAATCGTTTTTTTGAAAAAACCACAAGAAAAACACAATTGCCGTACTTGAAATCGTCGAAATCTCCAAGCCTTAAATAGCGCTTTGAAGTGGCGCCACAGGCGCGCATGATGTGCGTCTGCGCTGAAATTCTAATCATTTGCATATCTCATCTCCGCTAATGCATGTTGTAAATTTCATATTATTTGCATGCTTCCTTCAGGGTGTTGCATTTACGGTGGCCAGCAGTGTATGAGAGTGGGGTGCCAGCTCAGGTGTGACCTCGTCATCTGACCGTGGTTCAAAGTTAGGTGGTGTTCTCAAATCTTTTCCCTTCTGGTTTGATCCCGGACTGTCGCCAATAGCCTGTTGTGTTGCTCCAGTGTGATGTTAATTAAAATACCTACATACCAAATATGAGAAGTGGATAATATACCTTTTATATTTTAAAATGCTTAATCCTTGGCTATGCTTAGCTTTGAATTTTTAAAGAGCTAATGGAAAGTTTGAAATATGTATTCAGATCTTACCAATTACCAAAAATTGATGCTAGACATTGCGAAGTTTACCATTTCTTATCCCTATGGAAGGAAGCAGAAAAACGACACCCAACTAAGTAGTTTTATTTCAGTTGAACTTTTAAAATAGTTTTACTTATTAAAATAAGTAAATATCAGGGCAGTAATTAAAAAAATGAGTAAGACATGCAATTCCATCCATATTCGCTAGAAACGGAAACTTTGCCAAATCCTCTTTTCTAAGAAAATTATAACGATCCTAAGCACCAAAGAAGACCTAAAGCAAACTTTGGAATCTAAAACACCTTTCCAATTTATTTTCTCTTTAAATGCATATTGAATATGTGTTTATTCAAAATAAAGCTGTGTGCTGAGTGATACTACAAAATGTGATACTACAAAAATTATAGCAAAGACAAAATTTCAACTACAGTAAAAACAAAATCTGTCAATCAATCATAGCGTGATTGTTATCCCACTAGATCTCTGACAAATTGCAAATTTTGCAATGTTATTTACAAAAACTTAGTACATGGTGTTGTCATTTATGATGAAAAAAGTGTGTTACTCTCATGATAGTATGATCTAAAGGGATCTTTTTGTTAGAACCTATAAAAACCTAAAACATAAGTTGAAAAATAAGATCTTTAATTTTAAAATCTAAAAATCCAGGGCTTGCGTATTATACTTTCCTGAAATATCAAATCAGAGGTTGGCATCTCTCCATTTTGTGCTTTTGCTTAATGATTATGATCAAAAACAAGGTAGCTCACATAAATATGATTGATCAAAACCATTGTATATTTATTTCAGTGTAATTAGTCCAGTATTAACTGAATCTTTTACTATTTGAATATTAGTTCACAAAGATTGATTGCAGATGATCTGGAATAAGTACAATATTTTTGTGATCCATTTGTCTACCATAATGCCTGTTAAGGCTCAATTACATATTAACTGTTACATTGCTGAAAATCTGCACATCATTACTAACAATCTGCATATCATTAAAAATCAATCATCTTATTACTTACTGATATAGGCACCCAAAGGTTGACATATCTGCATGCTCTAAGCTTTATTTTGGAAGAATGGGAACTTGCCTAATTTATATTTACCCATGGATTTGGTTTATTTTTATACATCTGATTTACTGAGACCTATTTAATTTTAATTCCTGTATACCTTAAAAATATTGATATGACTGTTTTTAATCCTCATGTAGAAAAAGAATCAGATGTCAACTGCAGTACTGGAAAGAAATCTGATGATGATAGTGCAAAAACTACTGTGCGCCTAAATGTTCGAAAGACTTTGAAGAACATTTTGATAGAAAGGTATGAAATGCCATGTTGTGTATCAAAATATAACATTAGCTTTTAAATTTGCAAATATTTTGTCTATTAATGTTTTGATGTTATAAAATTTACTCTCCTTATTGAGGGAACGTATTGTAGGTTTCAGTCTAATTAGCCCTTATCTAGCACAAAATGACTGGAGCTGCCAATCAACCTCACAATCAGGGTTATTTTTCCGTTAGAACACCATTCTGGAATCTATTTGACAAACTAATTCCAACTTAACACTCAGAAACCGTTTTTGTAATCATTTTATAACTACTTAACAAGTGCTAAATGTCTGGTTATGCTGTTTTTAAGAATTTAAGTAAAACTGAAGAGATTTAAAAAAATTATTGCTAATTTTGAATTGTGAATCTGAAAAATACATTTTCACTTTAGGAAAAATACTATTATGCTGTGCATTTAGGAATCTAGTTTAGGCTATAAATTAGAACTCAATAATTTGGTGTAATATATACCGGCAAATTCTAGAAAATGTATTTATGTGAAAACACCCCAAATTGTAGATTCATGGTTTTGGCTTTGTGCTGATACATATTTGATGCATTCCTTGCTAATTTAGCATGAATATTAACTTTCCAATCTTTTCTCCTTGAAACTATTTTTGATGCCTTTTCCTTGTAACTAAAAGTTTTTCAGAAAATTTGGTTTAAGGATTTTTATATGGCAAAAAGGCAGATGCTGATGGGGATTGCTATATTGGTTAAACTAATTTTTCACAAATATCAAATTGTGTGCGATTTTCTGAAGAAAATGTTTGAAAATACAAAAAGGAAAGGTCTAGAATTTTACTGTTCTTGGTATGACAGAAGACTTCTGTCTGATGAATTTTGGATTTATTTTGTTAAAAAGCATTCATGATGAACATTTGAGAAAAGAAATAATTGAAAATTTTCAGAGTGTGACAAGATCAAGCACGTAAAACATTCAAAATTATGCTAAGATTAGAATATCAGTAGACTTGAATGGATGTAAAATGACCTTCAGCATTGAAAGAAAAGCAGATTTCCAACCAAACCTTATCATTAAAATGCTATATTTCTTTTTTAGTGTTGGCATATCCACTTAAGTTCAAAAGTCACCAAAAATTCAAGGAATGAGAGAAACATCACTAATGCCAAGTTCATATAAAAATCAATCTTTTCCCTAAAAATGCACTGAAAAATATTGTTTGAAAACAGCTTCATCAGCCATTATAAATTTGTAAACTATTGTACAAATGCAAAATAATCAGTATTTTTGGGATTATGTATGTATCATACTAAAAGGCATGAGCCATGACTAAGACTTAACTAGATCGTTTTAGTAAAGAAGTTAGTTTTGCAGTCGTGGGTCAAACATTAAAATGATGGGTCCATTTCCTGTTTTTCACTCCCTACAAGCTCATCTCTGATCTCTTCACTTAAGGTCCCGGCTAGAAATAAACTATTTTCACATGATATATCTGCGAGACTATGGTATAATTAAACCTGTGAAAGTATTTGTGGTATGAATTTGATATTGCAATAAGGCCTAATTTAGCAAATGTAGTGTGAGAAAGAAATAAAATATATTTCCAAACGATATAAGCTGAATAAAAAGGGAAGATTATTCATGACATATATTGGTGCTTTAAATTGTATATTATGTATTTCCCAAATCTATATGTCATGATCCCATAAAAATTGTATGGTTTCCAAAATTGAATCTTGTCAGATATGTATATAGATTGAAAGGTTTAGAATATTTATAAATTTATGCATCTGAAGATAAGCACTCGTTCCTTTTCTAGGAATTTAACTTCTTGTTCCAATAACTTTTGACATTAGTAGGGTTACATTTATAGAGAATTTTCCAACTTCGATCCTTCCTTCACATCTAAATAGTTAATGAAAAAAAGAAAAGCCTGGATAGCTGGCAGTTGGTATGCACAAACGGTCCCTATACACATAACTTCAAATATTTTTAATGTACAACTTGATTGCCAACTTGATCTATCAATGAAGGTATTTACTTACCCAGTGAAAGATACTATTATAGTATTTTCCCCTCTATTGGAGGTAAATACTTTTGTGATATGTGGTAGGCTTATGGTTTCTCATCCCACTGGCATCATCTATACCTTTCAATACGACACATAATTGTTTTTCAAAAAATAAACTAACTCTATTGATTTGTGAAATAAATGTTCTTCAAACTTCTTTTTTACATAGTTTAGTGCTGTAATGTGTATAATGGCAGTTCACATATAATTTAGATAAAAATTTGTTTTTCCTAATACATTATGCTCTAAAAAATTCATAAACTAGGTATGCTCACTTGGATTTTCTCATAATGAATATACTTCATAGGTGTAGAAATTCTGGTGATATCAATATGCCTGAAGACGATATTCAAAAAATAGCTGTCAAAATTGAAGAAGAGCTCCAGTCTTTATTTAAAGACAACAGTTTTAAATATAGAGCTAAATATCGAAGTCTTATGTTCAACATAAAGGATCCTCGCAATCAAGTAAGTAATGTTATCTACAAACAAGTTTTAGTGGATTCTGATTAAACTGTATACCAAAGTAATACTTTGGTAATCACTTTGGTTGTCACCTTGATCAACAATTTAAATAATTTTACTAGCAAAATATCATTTGTTGAAAAATCATTCAGCAGTGTGACCCAACAACAGGATCTGAATAATTCATAAACTTTAATATTCCTTTAATACTTAAAAGTAATATTCAATAAGGATGCAACATGGGCTGTGAAACTTAGTATAAAAATATGATATTTTCTAGAATTTTCTTTCCCCTAGATACAGTAAAACCTCATAAGAACTCTATGAGGGAGTAATACATATCCAATCTTTCAGACAAATTCAGATTCAAATCAAACAGATTTTTCTAAAGTATTTTGTTTAGTGAAAACAGATTTTATGCAACAGTAATTTTTTATTCCATCGTTTTCAATAGATGTTCAGCCAAGTCGAATCTTTAATCTACCTTTTCATTTTTTCAATGTTTTATCATGCCTGCATCTTTCTTTCTGAGGGAATGGAAATGAAACATACATGTTTTATAATTTATTGGAACAACCCTGAATTTGTGATGATCATTGCTATTTATTTGTACTGAGTGTTTTTTTGCTGTTCTTAATTGGAACGTTATTCTTAAATATTTCATTATTAATTGACTTTAGAGAGGAGAGTGATGTATAAAAAAACTAAAACAGTGCTGGATAAAAAACTGGATGGAATAAAAAGCTGAAAGGAGTGGATAATA
Source organism: Meta bourneti (assembly GCA_933210815.1). Classification (NCBI taxonomy): domain Eukaryota; kingdom Metazoa; phylum Arthropoda; class Arachnida; order Araneae; family Tetragnathidae; genus Meta; species Meta bourneti. The sequence continues at coordinate 29,665,775 of OW119934.1, forward strand.
AACTGTAGCAGTTTACTGATTCAATCAAATAGTAAAATTTTCTTCCATGTTGTAAATAATTTAAAAAGAATTTTCATAGGGCTTATGTATTTCACTGTATGTGTTTAGTATTAAGCCAATAGATTTCATATCAATAATTTGAATGAATTAAAATATGAAATGAAATTTTATATTTTACTGTTAGTGAGCAACAAAAAGTAGTCGAAAGTGCAACTTTTTGGTTTCAAACACTTGTCAAGCAAGAACTACACTGGTGTACAAAAATTTAGCATAATCTATGTACTTGCGAATATATCTCCAACTATAAGTTGGGATGGAATGTATGAGCTGTGTGGGCAAAAAATTCCACTCTATATAGAGCTGCTTTAGTGCCAAGATGATCCTTGGTGGAGGTTAACAAAATGCAATTATCTTTAGTACATTTTGCACTTAATCAGTGAGACATCTGAAGGCAGATGGCCAATGCATTTTCTGGATATCTTCACTTTGAAGAAAATCATTGACCAGATAATTTTGGAAAAGTGAGGATTGGATGAGGAAAGATTTATAAACGTAAAACTAATGCTGACAGTCAGTTTAGCAGCTAAACAGCATTACATTAATTTTATTTAGTTTTTAAAACTTTAAGCTATTCGATTTAGTTAGTTAAAAAATATTCATTATATTTATGTACTTGATAAAAATACTCCTATTAAAAATAAGCTGCCACAATTTATTTTCTTCCATAATTCTCCCTGAAAAATTGTTTCAACTTTTATTATCAAGCCAATTTTCATGCAGTATATCAGTCCTAAAATTTGAATATTTTTTAGTTTTCAAGTATATGTAAAAATGAATTATTTTTGAGTTATCTGGGAGGATTTTAAGTGTAGATGTAAGATTTATAACATTGAATGAGGTTAAGTTCCGAAAATTAGGTTTCATTATGATTTGTTTTTCTGAAGTATTCATGTTTTTCAGGTAATCACATTAAAAAATACTCTAAGTACTTTCATAAAGTGGCTGTTTTTCCCTTAGTATTAGTTTTCCAAGTAACTATTTTTACACTACACTACATTTTATAATTTAGAAGCCATGTCTATTGGTTAAAGGAATCCTAAGTTAGAACTGGTTAAGAGCCATGTAGAGAAGAAAAGAAAAATTGCAGTAGGGGATATATCCCTATACTCAGGGTTGAAGTCCCTATCAAGCTCAAATACCTATTTAACAATTTTATGAGAACCTAGCGTAATTCATTTTTTAGATGTGTGAAACAATAAGTGAAAGTTATCTCTATGTTATTCCTTTTTCTGTAAATGGCTGAAAGCGTTGATTTCCTCAAGAAATTTAAATATCACATATATAAGAATAAAAAATATGCATAGTTCAGCCCTACTTTGACAAATTATAGATTAATATTTGTATCTGAGTGGCTATTCAAACTTCAGTAGAAAAGGGTTATTTATACTATCTAATCAAGTATTGCTTAGTTAAGAGTTATATGGTCGAAATAAAAGCTTTGCTAATTTTTATTGATAAACATTCTACTTCATTTGTGAAGTTAAGTAATTTTTAATAAACTGAAAATTTCGAAATATTTATAAAAAGTTCTTTGTCTCTTAAATATAGGGTTTGTTTCGAAAAATATTATCTGGTACAATACAACCTGATTGCTTAGTGCGCATGTCTTCTGAAGAGCTAGCTTCAATGGAATTGGCTAGATGGAGAGAACAAGAAAACCAACATGTATGGATTTAAACATTTTTAGCATGATGTATTTTACTTATGCTTGTTATTTTTGTGTTTTTAACTAAGTTCAGTACTTTAGAATTTTATTTCTATATCCATTGGCTTTACCCCAATGGGTATAGAAATACTTAAGCTTTATGAAAAGAAAATCTTTTTGCTCTCAGTAGCTCTATGGCTGCTCTCAGTAGCACTGAACACATACCCGCCAACTCTTCCACATTTACTGGAGTCTTCCAAAAAAGAACTTTTTTCCCAGTCTTCCAGACTGAAAAAATGTTTTCAAGATATTTCTTTTCAATGGGGGGTGATAAATTTTCAAATGAAACCAAATTCATCATTTAGCACCAAGTCATGGAATCCATGAAAGGACATGGAAAAACTCTTATGGCCATATTCATAAGTCTCAAGTTAATCAATGGATAAGTAAATCCAGTAGATCAGGGTTAAACTCTGAGTTATCCCAAAACTTTTCACAAACCATGAATTAAGTGATCCATGGATTGAAGCAATAAGCTTGTTGTGATTCGCTATTACTGTCTCCTCGATCACATGATATTGTTTACATTTCTTATGATGCCCGAATCTAAAACAGATCATGTTTTCCATACTGGCCAAATACTTCAACAGAATTCATTCCAAATTTTAAATGCACATTTAATAAAATGGATAGTTTTAATTACACATTTTGATTCAGGTTTGGAGATAATACAGTGTTAAAGGTATTTAATTCCAAATTTAATTTTTATGGAAATTTAAGTTAAGCAAGAAATAATTATACTTAAACTCTTGACAAATCAATGTAATGTGAGCATAAAAGTAATTACTTTTATGCTCATTGGTGCACTTATATGCATTGATGTGTTGCTTCAAAGTAAAGTAACATATTGTTAGTCTTTTATACATAATAAATAAAAATAATTAATAGAAGAATTTTTATTCATGGAAAACAAGGAATACGAATTTCACAATTTTAACAACTAAATACAAAGTTATCATTGACAACTTTGAGTAAGTTTGAATTAATCTTATAGAAATAAACCATTTTTACTGTTAATGTTGCAAATAAAAAGAAGTTAAAGCTTAATTTAAGAGATTACTCAAGTTGAATGTAGAAATAAATTATATACGGTATTTTCGATTTCTTGACGAAATTGCAGCTACCATGGTCAACACATGTTTACGAATCTAGCGATTATGAAAGGTGATAACATCAGCAAAGTTTCATCACATGAACAAGTTTTATAAATTCGATACTAATCTCAGCTACCTTACCTAATATTTGAGAATTCTTAGTTAAAAAATACTATAATTTTGCGCAGAATGAAGTGTCATTCATTTTATTTTGACAACCTGCTTTGCTTCATAAAAAGCTAGTACTGTGCATGCGTTAACCCTCAAACGAGTGTTAAACCCTGGATCAGACATTATGAATACTGTTTCTTTGATAAATAGGGATTATTGCTGACCTGCAGTTTAAATCAGACTTGAGAATATGCCTGTTAGTTTCCAGTCTTCCTGCCAGAAATAGTATCTGGATTTTTTCTTCAGGGAGAAAAATTTTCAGTGATGCCAATTTTCAAGCAGTGGTAACCGTGATAGTAAAACAGGAATAAATGAACATTAGATTGTCATAAAACCATTGGCATTTATTTTCAAGAAAAACCTTCACATTGATCTTTTTACTGCTCAAGAATTGCCTATTTTTCCTGTAATTAATGCCATTTTGTGTAAAATATCGTGAAATTGGTTTCACTGAATTCTAACTGCTGCCAAGCATTTAACAGTTGTAGATTGCTTTACAGGGTTACTTTTTCTGTTTTGAATTGCTTAAAGCCCAATTTGACACAATTGTTGCCTAATTTGGCTCTTAATTATTTATTTTAATGATGTTTTACTCATTTTTCATTTCTGACAGTTTGCCTGTTGATTTTTATGTCTTTAAAAATTTTAAGGATTTTTTTTCTTGACACATATAGTTTTGGGTTATCAGGTAAGAAGTTAAATTACATATTCAATAGTAGATATTGCCTATATTAGTAGACTTAGAAACCAACATCATCATGTGGAGAGGCATATGAATTGTTTAGTGGACGTTTTTTCATGAAAATTCTGTGAAGATTTCATGTTTTCGAAGCTGTAGAATTTAAATAAATTCTTAACAGAATATTATTCTGTCTGAATATTACTTTCTTTCACTTTGACTTTATATTTGTAATCAGTTTCGGAATTACAATTTATCTCAAAATTATGATAATTTGTAGCAGCCTACTGCTTTTGTTACAGACGTTATTTCTTATATTATTTCTTAATGTAATTTATTATTCTATAAAATGAATATACATATATGATAAAATTTTTGCATGTTGAATTTAAGCACTAATTACAAACATTTCCTCCTGTGCTCACATGTATTGTATGCACCCTTTTTAATGTCTAAATTATTTTCAATTGCTTTCATTTGATTTTTCCCATGGAATTGCAACTGGGAACTGCTAGCTAGCCACTTACCTCAAACAAACCCTTGTATTTGCATTTTGAACCATCAAAAGTTTAGTACTGAAAAATAAACTTGTCTCTTAGAACAACTTAAACATATTCATATTATACATACTCATTGCAGTTATGTTTAAATATATAAAGACCAAACTTTAAAACTCTGGCAGTCATTAAAGGCTCCTCAAATAACAGGATATGTTGAAAACTATGTTTGAAAAATCCAAAAATATAAGCCTAGAAGGATTTGTTGAAAAATCGGAAAACATGGTCTGGGGCTGAAATCAGCATTTTCCCTCCTAAAGCCTAGAATTATTTTTAAAAATCCCAAATTTGAGTCCCTTTTACTGACTTTAAATGATATTGCTTAGCCATGTATTTAATGTAGCTTGGCCATATCTGACCCTTGTACCATTAAAATGCCTGATAACCTACCTGATTTTTTAGAAAAGGAAAATTTTAATAAGAGTTAATTACAAACATTTCTTACTTTTTAAAACTAATTTCGATTAATTAATCGAAATTAGTTTTAAAAAGAAACTTTCTAAAAACCTTTAAAATCAAAATTTTGTTAAAGTGAACAATATTTGTAAATTTAACTAATAAAAATAGCTCATGAAAAATGAATTTATAAGCTTGATATTTTCAGACTTATAACTTTCACCTTACATATCAGGCAAAAGAAATCCCAAGTTTTTATTTATATTTTTCCCATATGAAATTTTTTAAACGAATACAGGTATAAATATATGAACTGAACTATCTAAAATACCAAAAGTTTGCTAAAAAATATTTGCTTTTTTGTGTTCCAGTTGCAATCCCCTAACTATTTAATATTTGTTACGTTTTTAAAAGCTCAAGGAGATACCTCCTTTGACAGATAGATTTTCATTTGTGTTTTTTACTTAATATCAGATAACTCATTAAGTTATCAGTCTTTTAAACTGCTAATTCCATTAATCTGGAGTTTTTTTGTGGTAGAAGCCACTTAGTGTTTTCCTTGATAACAGTGAGATGTTTTTGTAGAATCACTGCATTTTAGACTTAGATATTGGAAATCTTTTTCTAATGTTTAAATTTTTAGTTATTAGATATGATCAAGCGAGTACAGTTGGAGCATCAGAATGTTGGTGGTGGTTTACTGTTAAAAAAGACTCATAAAGGAGAAGTTGAAATAGAAGATGATATGACAAATATTATTGAGGTGAATATAACATTTGTATACATGTACATAATTTAACTAACATTTTATCAGTTGGATAAGAAAGTTCAAATTAAGCTTCTTTAATCTTGTTCTACTATAGAAATATCTTTGGTTTAAATGTATTTTAATCTTGTTACGAAGTCAAATAATGACTAGAAAGGTCAATTCATTACCTATAGCCAAGGGCAAAAATTGTTTTGGTTTTCTGTTTGATTCTCTGCTGATTTTAGAATAGTCATCCCCAAAGCATTTGTAAAATTCTTTATATGCAGGGCTATACACCTGGAAATCCTTGAAAACTCTGAAGTGAATTATTTTTGAGGATCCTGGGAAAATCCTTGAATTAATTTAAGACTAATAGAAAATTTGAAGTGGATTGTTCATAGAAATGGTCATCGAATAGGTTTTGAGAAAAATATCTGACAAGAGAATTTTGCTCTAAATGATTTGCTGTGTTTAGTATTTTCTCAGTTCTTTATCTATATCAAGAATTTAGTACAGCTTGAGAACAGGTAAAGGCTGAGCTTTTCTCCTAAACACATTGTTATGCACAGTTGAAGCAGAAATGCTAAATGTAGAATAACTGGCTTTCTCATTAGTTTTGATAAGAAATTAGATTCAATAAAAATGATGAGAGTGATATTGTCTTTGAAAAGTGAATTCATGAGTCACTTCAACTTCCAACTTGACTAAGATAATGTTTGTTAATATTTAAGTATTTATTGTGGTCAAATTATTAAGTGCTGCTTTTTTATTGAATACATAAATTTTACAGCAAGATGTCCCAAAAATTGTGTCAAAGGATGTTCCAGAGGAGATTGAACCTGAAAAAGAAGTAGCTAAAGACACTACTCATCTTCATCGTTCTCATTTATTTGATTTGAATTGTAAAATTTGCACTGGAAAAGTAGTGCCACCTCCTAGTGATGAAAATGTTTTGAAGAAAGTACGAGTGGCTCATTCAATAACTGTTGATGTTTCATCATCCAATCCTTCTGATAGTGCTGAAAAACCTTCGTCAAAAACAGTGGATGGGAAATCTCCTGTATCCAGCACTGGTGAGGATTCCATGGATCAAGAACCCACATCTACGGTATCAATAGGGTAATGTACTTTGCATTTTCTTTTTTGAAATTATGATTATTAGTTTTCATGCCCTTAGAAAACGCATCAGTCAGTCTCTAGATAGTTTGAGTGTGATAAAAAATTTTAACCTGAAAATAATTTAAGTCTAGTACTGGTTCTTTTATGCACTAAAACTTATTGCTTTTTATCTATTGTATATTTTCAATTGTTCACTTCAAAAAGTCATGCCTGTTTCAAAGTACTTTGCATTCACACATTTTTGTATTTCATAATGATTTTTGTCATTTTCCAAAATTCTGCTGTTTCAAAAAGTGATTTAGTAATTAATTCACGTTGGTGTGTTGTGGAAGTTTGAAGAGTGGGGTGCCAGTTCCGGTGTTGACCTTGTCATCTGATCATGGTTCAAAGTTACAAGGTGTCCTCAGATCTTCCCCTTTGGCATTGATCCTGGACCGTCACCAATATCTCCAGTGCAGCATTAATTCAACTACCTACCAACTATCTTTAGTAATTGATAGTATATAACTTAGACTTCTTGTGCTTGTTGGTTTGCTTTTGTTTCAAATGCTTCAATTCGTATTTATTTTCCACTCTGTAGTAGTATATAGTTTATTTCTGCTATCATCTACTGATGTAATTTTGCAAACCTGTTATATCCACAAGTTCATTTAACATACAATAGTAGCTTTAGTAAAATTTTACAATCATTACCAAATGACTATTGATTATGCATGTAATTATATTGCTCATTTTATTTCCCTGTTCTGAGAATGTCACATGAATTCGAAAAATCACTTCATTTAGTGTTTTAAATTTTATTGAAAGAATGCTACAATTTTTATTGGTAGTTTTTGAAGTTTATGAGCTGTTTCCAATGAGAATTTTGAATCTTTTCTGTGGTGTTAATTCTGCACTACATTAAACCAAACATTTCTTCAAAATTTTTTTGTAGTATCTGAAAATTAAAGAGTATATGAATCAAATAGACTTGTATTATCTTCCTTTTCGTATCTATTGTTTATGAAAATACATGAAAATTCTGATTTATCTAGACTAGTCCTGGTCAACCCAAATTGTTTTTGAGCCTCTTTGATAAGGTACAATTCCCCTCCCCACAACTTTCCCCCCAAATAGTTTTGAAAATAAAACTTAAAATTGTACACATAGAAATTAAAAAAAGATAATCTTTTGTGGAGGGCAGAATTTAACATCTAAGCCTATTTTCACGTTCCTTACATTTTTTGCTATGTTGATTTCTATCTTCCAGATTTCTCATTGCCTAGGTAGCTCAAGTCAAGCATGTTTAATATTAGCAAAATCATGGAGTGGTTGATTTTACATTGTTTGTATCTGTTGCCATTCAATTGATCATATACAGATACTGCCGATTTCTTTGCCATATATATTAGTGAAATATATATATAGGTTGTCTATTAATTAGTTCTAAAACCTATTGAGAAAAAACTAACTGGAACGAAAAGGAACAAGTAGTTTTAAATGTGTGTTCTAGATGGCATAGAAATATTTTCACAAATATCACCAAGACTCAAATGAAATCCATCTTGTAAATAATGAAAGTGAAGGATGTGTAATACGATACCTCCCAACTACTGACAAGAAATAGGAAGGTTGATACTGTTTTTTGTAGAATGTCAGCTACGACAAATGGAAGGGGGAAAGCGATGAATACAGCAAAAAATGCAATTTCCTCGTTAACCTTTTATATTTTGTTTGATTTCCACCTTTGTTTATTTGCTCAGAAGCAAGAAGATATTGACCTATTTTGTGGAATAAATTTTAGATTGACTATGCATTATTTTTAACCAATAGAAGGATGTGAGGTGTTTAGCAAACTCATGACAGCAAATAGAAAATTTCAATGTTGTTGATAGATTTTAACAAATTTTTTTAGGGAAATTGCACACAAATAATTTCTGTTGAATGGAAAAGCTTTTCATGCTGTATGTTTATCACACTGAATGGAGTTTCAATAAAATTGTGATGTTTCATAGAAAACTTCAAAACACTCCTTAAGAATTCCTGGAATTTACTTTTTCAAAGATTGTACAAATCCTAATATACATGTTATACCTAATGTGTTTTTGGTCTATAATTGTACAATTTATCAATGCTAAGTAAATGTTATTATGTTTTTATGTTATTTAAACTGTTTTGCTTTGTGTTTAATACTCTGTATTACTTGTATTATTTATTTGATGTTTTTTAATACAAATAAATTATATTACTATGTTTACCTTTTTAAATGCATTAGTAATATTTTTAAATTGCATTTTTTAAATTCTGTAGATCTCCTGACAGCAGTATTAAATCTCAAGGGGATAAAGTCAAGGCTCTCTCTGTCTGGAAAGGTTTTATTTTTATGCAGGATGTTGCCAAATTTGTTACAAGTGCATATAAAGTTTCAGGTCAAACTGATCAACTTCACTCGGTAAAGTATTGCGAGAGCTAATTTCTATATTTTTGTTCTTGTTTACAGTTACTTGTTCTACAGCTTTTCAAAACTTCATTTTTCTGTACTGCTATTAAAATTTAGTTCCCTAATTCTTAAAAGTTTGAATTTGTTTTAGATGAAAGTATTTGGGCTGTGTAAAAAGTTTGTGACACCTTGCCTAAGATGCATTTGCCCATAACTTTGTTTAAATGTATAAGTAATTTTAATACTGTTTAAGCTTTCCATTTGTATATAGAGATAAAATTAAATTTTGTATAAAATTGATATTTTAATTCACACACAAGGATTGTAAATCTTAATTTCTTTTCCCTATTTTTCTAAATTGTACTGTTCTTGTTTTTTCTATTTTCTCCTGTTTTTTAAAAAGATTCAAAGCCCTCCTAATAAATTAACCAAAGCTTTTCTGGCAATGGAAATTCCCTTTTTTTTAGAAACTTTCCGATTTGAATTGCTGTAACTACTGGATTTATTAGAATAAATCGTTTTTGTGTGATTACTTTGCCTTAAAAAGACAAACCTGAACCTGAAAAAACCTGACTGTTTGAAAAGATAGTACTGCTAATGAACTGCTTTTATATTTGTTTAAGATAAAGAACATTTCTGAGGTTTTTGAGAGATTTTTTTGTGTCAAGAAAAGAGGATTTGCTTTAATTTTATTTCAGAAATGCAAATGGGCGTTAATCACAATTTGTTATTTCAGACTTTATTAATCAATTGCTCTTTTATAAATTTCTCAGCTGAGTAATTCGCATGGTCAATGCCCGTCTGACCTATACACTAGAAAAACAAATGTATTTCTCCATTCCAGAGTGGCTTCCATAAAGGAAGATCCACTCTGGATAACTTAATCCATCTTGAAGCACAAATTCGCAATGCCTTTGTGCGGAGAAATCATTTAGTTTCGGTCTTTTTTGAAATCGAAAAGGCTATGACCGTACTTGGCGATACGGTATTCTCTGAGATATGTTTGATTATGGTTTTAAAGTTTCTACCCATATTTATTCAGAAATTTTTATCATTACGTGTTTTTAGAGTTCATATTGGTTAATTTTTATCGAACTTATTTATTCAGGACGAGTCCCTCAAGGTAGCGTTTTAAGTGTCACCCTTTTTAGCCTTCATTTTAGTCATCATCAATTCACTTCAACCATCTCCATGGTACACTATTTGTTGACGACTTGCAGATATGTCAAGGATCGGATATGCGCTTGATAAAGCGGCAACTTCAGATAGCCATTAACAACTTGGTCATGTGGTGCAACCTCAAAAGTCGCACTATCCTCAAGCAAAAGTGCCTGCGTCCACTTCTGCAGGAAGCAGTCTTCACCCAGACCCGGTGTATCTGGAGCACACAGATCCCTGTGGTCAATGAGATTAGGTTCCTCGGAGTGATATTCGATCGCAAACTCACCTTCCTACCCCATATTTTGCATCTATGCAGGAAGTGTGAAAAATCCTTAAACATCTTGAAAGTGCTCAAACACCTCTTGGGGTGGATCGAATATCCTTACTCTGAGTGTATCATTCCATCATCCTATCTCTCATTGATTACGGGTGTGTTGTATATGGTACAGCAAATTCCTCTAATTTGTGCAGATTGGACACTACACTATTCAGCTTTAAGGATATGTACTGGTGCATTCCATACATCACCTGTTATCAGCCTTTACGTGGAATATAACTAGCTCCCACTTGACCTGAGGCAATAGAAGTTGTCAGCCAATTATTACTTGAAGATCCTTTCTTTATCATCTCACCCTCTAAAGCTCTTGACTCTTGGTTCAAGTCTCAATCATTTGTATGCTAGACCATCTAATATTTGACCATTTATAGAAAGAGGCAATGCATCATCAACGATTCACCCGTATGTGGCATCTTGACTGAATGTAATGATGTTTTAAAGTCCACACCTTGAAACACCCCTTCCATTAGATTCATCAATCCTTTTGCAACATATTCAGTCTGACAAACTTCCAGCTGTTTTCCAACAACTTTTTTCTCACCATCGCAGTCAACTCACTTCTCATACCAGTTTTTACAGATGGGTCAAAAACAGTAAGACATGTGGGCTGTGGTGTGGTTTTTAACAATACTACATCCAGCTACAGCCTCCATCCTTCCTCTTCTACTTACACTGCTGAAGCAGTCGCCATTTGTCGTGCTCTTCAGCAAATAACCCCTAGCATCCATCGTAATTACTGTATATACACTGATAGCATGAGCATACTGCAACAGCTGGAACTTTATAATCATAATTGTCATCCCTTTGTGTCCGACATATTTAACATCTATCAAACATTAAAAAGCAAGGGATTTGATATTTTTTTTGTTGGGACCCCAGCCATGTGGGTATCGAAGGCACTGAAGCAGATGAGAATGCTGCAAAAACCACCTCTACCCCATTGTCCCTGGCTGTACCCTATTCAGACGTCAAGAGGTCCATGAAGGATTTTATACATAGTTCATGGCAAGAGTCCTGGAACCTGCAAGTCGACAACAAACTTCATATCGTTAAACCTCTCATTAACCAGTGACCATTTGCTCCAGTGCGAAGGATTGATGTCAAATTGACTCGCCTCCACATTGGACATACCAGATTTACTCATCGTCATTTATTACTTGTGGAAAATGCTCCTTCGTGCTATACTTGCTTTACACCTTTTACCGTTCATCACATTTTAGTAGTTTGCCCTGATTTTAATCATCGTTGCAGATATTTTAATACATCTATTTTAACTATGCAGGATTTGATAGGGGAAAACCCGCACCCGAACCTTTTCCCTTTTTTAAATACAATTATTTTTTAAATGCTATTTAATATATATATATAATTTTTTTTTCATTATAAATTTTATATTTTATTCAGTGATAAATTTCTTGCGCTTGATTCTCTTAAACGCTATTTTAAAATATTTTTATATCGTCGTTTTACTATCAACCTTATAAGTCCAATTTTTTCGATACATGGAGTTTTAGCATTATTTGGTTACAAATATGCTTGCTAAACTTATTTCAAAAGCTCCTAAGTCTACATCATTCTTAAAGCCTTTTCGTCAAATTTTTGAACTCGTATCTCATTACTGTTCTACAATTTGGTATCAAGTTTTTTATCTTTTCTTATACATTTTGATTTCAAGACTTACGAGGTTTTGATGGTAAAACAACGACATATACACTGATTTTGCGATTTTATCTTGCGCTTGGCGCAGCTTGTCCTTTTTGGACCTTGTGCCATAAAACCCAACTATCGATCAATCAGCTGAGTAATTTCGTTATTCCTTTGTTGTAGTTTAAGTTAGTATTTCAAGTAATATTTTATTACCTAAATTCAGTTTAACTTTTAAAGTTGTCTCTGAGTTGCAAAATACCAATATCTTTTGCTTATGATATATAAGTACTGCTTCAGATAGCACAGTGTTAATAATTGTTTTTAACAAATCTTTTACATGCTAAAGAATGTTTTCAAAGCCTCTTTTAAAATGTCCCCTGTGTATAAAAGAGTTATTAAAAATAGGTTTTAAATTTGAAGACATTTTTTGCTTATGGAAATAAAAGTATTTTAGACCTTAATAAATATACTTGAAATACTAACTAAATAAAACTTTTGAATTATGTGCAGTACTCTAAGCAGAAGCAAAATATTATTGTTAATAAACATAAAACCACTTGCTACACAATTTTTTTATCAAGTCATGCAGTTTTGCTTGTATTTGAAAACATTAGATTTTTTATGTAATTTTAGGAAAAAGTTAAAAATATATAGATAAAAGAATCTATTGAATTGTGACACAATAGGTGTCCTCAGATATCAAAACACGAAAAAAGGTGTTTTCATTTTATTTTAGGTATTCTTCATTTGAAGGTCTAGTTTTTCACAAATATTAAGGTCGCAGAAATCTAGACTGCAATTGGAAATAATTGAGTATCACATAATTTATGTTTAAGTATTAGGTTTGTTACATTATCTAACAATCTATTAGATTTGTTACATTAAATTTGATACCCTTTTATGTAAACATTATTTTGTATCCTTGTATTTTTCAATTCTACATTACTTGTTATTGTATAATTAAATACTATTAAGATGTGACTGATAAGTTTTTTTATGCTTAGGATTTGCCTGACACTGTTCAAGTTTGTGGTAGAATAATTCCAGATCAAGTGTGGGAGTACTTAGGAAAGATTAAACAGTCTGGAAACAAAGTGATTATTTTTCATATCCTTTCAAATTCAATATAGCACTATATATGTATCTTTGAAGGACATAAGTATCACCAGATGGTAGCGAGCAAAATTTTAATAAATTTTGGATATAGTATCAATGACAAGAACACACTTGCCATTTCCTGTGATCCAGGATGTAACAAGTACTATAATGTCTAGATCGACCCAGCGACCAAAGTTGTTCTCAGAGATCTCACAGTAGTGATGGGCAAATCGATTCTTTTGAAAGATCCGATTCATTTGAATCAAGTCATTAAAAAGATTCGTTCAAGAGTCCTTCACCAGAAATAACTCACTTTGGCCTTCTGATACATGCAGCGCCATCTGTCGGTGAATTTTCGCACTATGCCCTGTTTCTTTGGTTTGTTGTGGGGAGGAACCTCTACTTCGAATCCATTTGTGGGATGGGGATAGTTTTCCCCAGCCCTTGATTTCCCAATTCATCGAGTGAGGACTGAGGGTTTGTAAAACAAACAGAAATCAAAAGGATTTTATTCTCTCTGTTCCTCTTCGTATTTCAGAGAGAAGGAAATAATGTAATTAAACATAATTTTTCCTTCATAATTTAGGTCAAAGCCCGTAATACTCCAAGTGTAGTCCTTAAAACTCATCCTAAAGTATAATTAATTGCAAACTTTATTGCCTTCACTATTAATCTTACGTTTTAAAATTAGAAAATCACTGTTAGAAATAAAATTTTTAAATAACATTTGAATTTCAATTTGATATTGTTAGAATTCACTTAATGAACAAATGCAATTCTGTTATAAACTTCGAATTTTACGATACAATGAAAGCCCTTTGCTCGTTTACTTAATCGTTCATCAATATTAGAATAACCAAAACACATTCTTATCGTGATTCCTAGTTCTGCCATTACCAACAACCTGTTGTGTTGATCCAGTGTGACGTAAATTCAACTACCTACCATCCTAATTTGGTCCTCGATAAAATAATGACAAAAGAAAATGGCATTGAAACACTAAATGTGTGTTGAATCTAACTTTGAAAAATGTTTTGTTTGTGTTCGAGATTGGACATTCAGGTCTCATACCTCTTGCAACTTGAATTTAGCGCACATTGGAATTTTACTAGCTAGGTTTTAAGATACATTTGTTTTATGCTTGATAGATCACAGGCTATAGTGTCTAAATATTTCTACTGAGTAGTATTTGTAAAATATTTATATCATCCGTATTAATTTCAAACTAAAGGTTAACATGCTAATTTAATGATTTTCTATACTGAGACATTTTCAATAGAATAGCTATTAGTGCAGTGATTGAATTAGTTTACTTAGTTTCATCATTTTAATTAATTAAAGCCTAACATTCTATATGTAGCTCATATAGAATGAGAGATTTTTTTAATGATTCGTACAGAGAGAAATATGAATGAACATAAATATAAATTACCTTAAAATATAATTGCACAAAACATAATTTGATTGTTTTTAAAAATAGAAAGGTATAAAATACTGAAATGTTTACAAAGACAAAATTTTTGTAGGAAAATGAATAAATTGTTAGAAGAAGCAATTCGTCGTCAATTTTCATCAAAGCTATTTTTATTAAATTCAAAGCTAATAAGTCAATTTCCCTTTTTTTAGCCTTTTGAAATTAAATTAGAAGATATTCAATGAACACAACTTTATTTTTATGAAAAACAATTTTTGTTTTCGAAAAGAAAGCAAATTCTTTTCTGCAAATAAAAGAAAAAGCTTTCATAATTACAGAGTGATACTCATTTTTAGACTCATATTTTGTGAAGAAATGGTGAAAAGAAAAACAAGAAAAAATCAAGGCAAAGGAAAGTAAACGAAAGTGTTTATCCTCAAACCAAATCAAATGAGTAAACTACCGAAGATCCAAATCTCAAAGATTCGAATTCCAAATGATCCGATGAGTCAACTCGATGATTCAAATGATCTGATTCCTGAATGAATCGAAACAACTTATCCGATTCATTCACCAATCGAAGCAATTGGCTCCTACTGGTAATCGGATATATTCTAATGCTCAATTGTATGCTTTGGCGTCCATTGTATATATCTCAGAACTTATTTAACTACTTTTCAACGAGAAAACAATTGGTAAAACTAAAAACATGGTAGCTTTATAATGGAAACTAGTAACCCTACAGATTACAGCTTGTATAAAACAAGTAGGGAGTCTATGATTCGATTCATTTTGAAGGGAGTTGGTTGACCAATTCATTCACTTTAAAGATTAGATTGAATTGAACGAATCACTCATTTTCGTCCCATCACTATTTCACAGAGGACTCTGAAGAGGAAGGCATTTGGCCATGCCTGATAAACACTCGATGTAACGATATGATAAACTTATAAACACATCTTGTAGTTTTTGTACAGATTTATCTTTTGAATCATAATTTAAAAACATTTGTGTTATAAATTATTATCAAAATTATTATATTATAAAATATTAACTGACTACTAGCCAATATCCATTTTGCAGGTTCTTTGTTCACACCAGGTATGAACAAAATGACATTGGCACATTTTCTATCATAACTTTTATTACTTTCAAAAAAATTTGTAGACATAATTCGAAATCAATGAATTTGGACATTGGCCCTTTTCTACCAAAGTACAGAAATCATGAATTGATTTTGTTTCCAAATGAACATCAAATTTAATGAAACAATTCTTAATTGTTTCTGACATTTGATTTTATGTAAGAGATGAAATTGATAGTTTATAAAACGATAACTCATTGAGTTCATTGTCATGTCTTGAATAACCAGTTATTTCTTCATTAATTCAAGATCATAGGTTGAAACATCACAAGTGTAATTTAAAGAGTATAAAATTCGTATTTTTGTGTGTGAAGTCAGTCTTAAATGTAGATTGTGTTGATCAATTCATTATAGAACATATCTGCTCATAATATTTGTATTTAAATATAATTTTTGAATAGATCAAGAGCTATCCATATATTTTCTTTGGCAAACTAACGGATTTCTATTATTTGAAGTGTAACCGCTTTGAATTCTTTATTAAAGTTAGTCCTTTCCATAAATACAGAATAAGACTAATTCTATCCTCTATTCTTGCTTCATTATGTATTTCTCTTATGTTTTCTATTCTTACCTCTAAATATTTATTTATGCAAGGGTTATAATGTAAATATGCTATACAAGAGTTGTATATGTTATCGTTAAAGCTTGAAAGCCGTTAATGTGCACATTACCTAGCTAATTGCAGATTAGCTGATTTGTTCAATTAAAGTGCTGAATCATCTACAAAATAAGAGTTTTCTTCACTTTACCTAGGTAATGTGCACATTAACGGCTTTCGGATCGTCAAAGTGCAAAAGTTTGTTTCTCTAATTTCCCTTCCCACCTCCTCCCCTTTCTCCTTACGCTTACGCTTTCTAAAGCTCGTGTCACCGGTGTCTTGCCGTTATACTTTGTTCATTGATTGATTCTATCAACTATTCTGTTGATTGATTGATTCTATCAACTTGATTCTTTAGATATTGAAAAATAAATAAATAACATGTTTCAACAATTGTCAGTATATTTTATTTACATCTGCTGATTATTATATGAAATTACTTATAACTTTATGGGATAAAAGTATAGCATATTTTTCAATAGTAGTACTTAGTATTACTGAGTTGTTTGTCTGAATATTAATTTAAGCGAACAAAAACGTTGCTGTTGTTCGAGCAAAGATCTTATTTTCACTTTAACGAGTGCCTAGTAGGTAATAGGCAGATTATCTAGGTGATCTGCAGATTACCTAGGTTAATTTGAGAAATGAAACAATTTTCTGCACTTTAATGGATCGGCGTAGTTAATCTGCAGATTACCTGATTTCCGTACTTTAGTGGTAACATATATATTGCTTGTATCAACTGCATTAAAAGTTATGCAGCTTGTATCATTTGCATTAAAAGTTATGCAGCTTGTATTTCTATTTTTTTAACTGATTGAAGTTGTGCCATTATCAAATTAGCAGATATTGCTCTCAATTACCTGCGGTCATTACAATTGCCACATTTGCCATTTTTCTTTCAACAGTCTTCAAGCTTGGTTGTCTTCAGAACAATATTCATAAGTTTCCTTGAGTTCAATAAACTATTCATAGCTTAAAGCACTAATTTTTCTAGGTTGTTAATTATTTTACATGCCAATTTCATGTCTCTTGAATTTATAGAGCTAAATAGCTAAAACATTGTTTTCATTTCAGTTTGATTTTGCGACAATTTCTGTTTCTTAGTAAAATAAAGTAGACTTATTACAGCACTGTTCACATTGCTAAGGCACTGCTTAAAAAGTTATGTTAATTACAATGCATTTTCCTGCGATCCTATGATCGTTTTAGCTGCT
The DNA here is from genome assembly GCA_933210815.1 of Meta bourneti. Classification (NCBI taxonomy): domain Eukaryota; kingdom Metazoa; phylum Arthropoda; class Arachnida; order Araneae; family Tetragnathidae; genus Meta; species Meta bourneti. The sequence continues at coordinate 29,683,342 of OW119934.1, forward strand.
GATGAATTGTTAATTTCTGTATTATCAACTACTTCCTGATATTAAATTATTGTTTTGAGTGCTGACACTAGGCTGTACTTATATTTTATTGAACCAATTGTAGACAACTGAGTGAATGATAAACTTATTTTGAAGTAACTAATTTTTCTTTAAATATACAAATAGTAACTTGGAAAACAAATATGCAATGTGTAGTAGAGGTTTATAATTTTTTTATGCAAATTAAGGGAGCTTAGAGCAAAGTAATGTGTTCCAATATATATAAATGTGCTTTACAGCCCAACTTGCTTATGGGGTGGGTTCAAATCGCAATATTTGGAAATTGACTTAGGCGTACTGCAGAAAGGTTTGCTAGTGGATTACAAGATCTGACACAGAAGTTCAATGATTTCAAAATATCAGGACTGAAAAATTCAAGTCACCAAAAGTAGTGATTTTAGATAGTAAAAACTGGTCTAAAATTAGTAACAGTTACTTGTACAAAACAGTTAAAGAATAAAATCCTTATGAAATACAAAATTTTTTAATCAATCTGCATTTATGCCTAGTTGAATCCCTCTGACCTTGAAATAAAATATAAAACCACTGATTTTAGGCACAATTCAAAAAATTTATATTGAATTAGTAATAATTAGCTATACATATAAATAATCAAGTTCCTGAATGCATTAATTCATTTGTAGAATTGGCTGGTAAATCAAACAGAATAATACATTAGACAATGCAGGAAACAACAATAATTTTTTTATTGTGATTGATACTTGGAGCAGGCTTGACAACAGATCTGATTGACTGTAAAACAAGCTATCATTAAAATTTAGTAGTCTATTTGCTTTGGATTTTATTTTTATTATAGCTAAGGTTTGCTCAATCAATTAGTATTTTGAGAAGGATAAAAGAGGTTAATTTTTTGTTGGTCTTGATTTTTTTTTAGATAGAATACAATACTCTGGCCAGTTTGAGACAAGTCCAGTCTTGTCAAAATTATATTTAAATATGGAACCTGCAGAGATTATTAAATTTATTATTACACTAATATTTGAATGTTTTTCAAAATCTTAACAATGCTGGCAGATTTCACTGCACATTGTTTCGTGATGGATAAGTTGGAACTTGTACAGATTCCATATTATCAATTCCAGGTAGAATAGCCACCCTTTACTCAGTGTCCTTGACAAATTCTTGCTTTATCATCAATCACTGCCAAATGCTTGGTCTTGTCATCCATACATTTCCAGGGATTTCCAACAAATCTCACAATTCACATGAAATAAATCATAAATGAAAATGATACTTTAATGGTTCTTTATGGCACTTCAATCTCCTTAATGACTAGTTAATTTCCAAAATAAATATTTAAGTAATGCATTGTATATGAATATAAACTATATGCATTCTTGTCAACTGCTATAGGATGTCTAATTCGAACAAAATAACTAGAATTATGGACAGTAGAGCTAAAACTGTGGAAAAAGACAAACTTCTGATTCTAAAAATCATTTAAGATATCAAAAAGGTACTTACATTTTATCTTTTAGTATTTGTCTTATTTTTATTTAAATTGAAAGATTCAAAAATGATAAGAGCTAAATTCCTATTTTAGCCTCTTGCTTTTACCAATGACACTAGTTGAAGACAAAAATGAATTGATGTTCATTTTTCCGTGCTTTTAATTTGTTATTTTCATTCAATGAGTAGCCCTGAAAGTAAGAAAGGTCACCGAACTTTTTCCTTAAGGAGTTATTTAGAAAAACTTGCAAACGTATGTCAAAATCTCATCAAATACTCTGGTCACATGACTGTTACAACGTGTAATTGTACTTAGGTCATCACTATGGAGAGGAAGTCCAAATTTTGACAAGAATGTGTTGCAGATATGTATGCTAATTTTCGTTAATGCATTTTTTATACCAATACCACTGTTTTAAAAGTAGTTATCAAAACCTGTTTTTACCTATTTGAGAACTGTGTCATAGAAAAATGCATATATTGATATGAGTTCTACTGTCTTGAAAGTTTGGGAAGTAAGCTGCTTTTTCAACAATAGTTTGCAATTGGCATTTAAAAAATGTTTTGTTAAGGGGTATTGAATTATAATCTCAAAACTTTTATTGATCTGAGCTATTGTAAATATCTTGATTAATGTTAACTCCTTAAAACTAACAAACACTTAACTTAAAAATTTACTTGTTATATTAAAATGTTATTTGCTACTAATTTACCATTCCATAAGTTTCATCCTAATTGAATGTTTTGTTTTGGAAAAGTTTTCAAACTTTTTCAATTACTTATAAAAAAATTACGTTTTTCAAAATTTTAAAAATAAGAGCAGATCCTGGTTAGATGAAGGAATTCAAGTAAATGTCATGACTAATTATCTCATTGATTTTATATATCATGGTCTTTTGAAATTTTTATCCATTCTCAGTGTTTTCCAAATTTTTTACAGGAATTAATTGTCATTCGTTTTCAAGCTGCAAATGAAGAAGAGGCTGTTACTTATCATTCATTTTACACATATCTGAGTACTCGAAAACGATATGGAGTTGTCTCCAACTATTCCAAAAAGATAAAGGATTTCTATATCTTACCATTAGCTGCTACAAGTCCCGTACCAATGGTTTTAGTGCCATTTGATGGTCCAGGTAATTTTAAATTTATAAAACTAAAATTTTTCGAGTTTAGGGATTTTTTGTGTTGCATATTTAAGTCTTATTAAAACCATTTTTAACTTCTGAACTTATTTATTCATACTTGACAAAATTATTAATTACAGATTATTTTTAGATCAATAACTAAAATTTACTTACCAAATAAAGGGATTACCATTAATTTCATATAAGTTTCTAATTAAAATATGTTATTGCAATTTTTAACCATGGTTCATGCAAGTCCTTGAAGGCTTAACCCTCTGGCAGCCAAACCGCCAAGACGCCTTTACATCCAAACACCCAGTCCCCGCCTGAAATGTCCGAAAAAGTAATCATAATTTCTTCCCCTATACCAGTGAGGAGGGTAATCAGTCATCACCACTCTACAAAAGCTTCTCAAACATTTCTTTGTCACCTTAGGGGGTCGATTTCTAACTACATACATCTGTTAGTTCATCACCACTCTACAAAACCTTCTCGAACATTTCCTTGTCACCTGAAGCATTGTTACATTATCATTTGTTAGGGGGTTGATTTCTAACTACGTACATCTGTTAGTTCAGTCTGCCTGCGGATCGGATAAACTCGTGTGACATTTTCGACTTGAGCTATAATATACAAAAGATCCAGTGTTGCTGTTTGTGTAAATTACAGGTTACTGTGAATCAGCCTGAGATTCTTGAGTGAACAATTGAGTTTGTGTCCATAAGTCAACTCTTATATACAAAACCACGTGCTTTGACCGGTAGTCAGAAATAATTCGGGAAATGATGAGAACATTAGCCCAGGAGTGGTAGTGTAGAACATGCCCTAACCTGATACTCAAAAGAGCAAAATTCTAAGAATGTATACCATAAGAATGGGATGACCAACCTTGTTAGTAGCTGACTTTTAAGTATCCCTTCATCGAAAAAACCAGTTTCAGTCTTTGGTCTTTTAGAATGAGAGTTCACGGACTTCTAACAAAAGGGTAGGAAATATCCCACACTTTGTGTCTTTATTCTTGAACTCAAATAGAGTAAAATTCTAAGAATCTTCAACTGATGTGCCAATGTCACTCAGGTAATCTGCCCGTAAACATTTAAAATCATTTCCAGACACCTCGGTACTTCATAATGGGAGTTCTCCCGAATTTATAACAATTGAAGAAACTATCCTGCACTACTTTTGTGTATCATATACATGACCGTTGCTTTCAACACAGAATTTGTCTGAAGCACATGTTTTGCTTGTCTTTTTGTCACATTTAATTCTATATTTTTTGTGCCTACATATTTGTAATAATTGATGTAAAAGATGCGTATAATGTGTAAAGAATAGCTTCAAAATTGAATTACAATCTAGAAATGCTAATTTCGTGATTTATTAGCAACAGTAGGGTGATAATAATATGGGACCTCTAATAAGCAAGTATTTCTTGCCTGTCGGCTTTATACCTCCCACCCTAAAGTGCAATACAGTGAAGTATTGCTCTGTCACTTTTGCACTTAAAAGTGTGGCTATCTTAGTGTCTTTAGGAAAAGATTGAAAAGTGCCACCAAACCACCAGTCTCCATAGGAATATGATTGGCCTTGATTCTAGTAAAAGTTCATTGATGTACCTAGATGCTTTTGGTCTACAATGTTAAAAGAAACCATTATAAAAAAATTCACGCTGCTTTGAGATTCTATTTATAAGGAAGAATTGAAAAAACCCACTTTTATCACTGTATTATATTTCCGAAAACCTTTTTTAAACATCAATTTCAAAGCGAAAGATATATTAATACTTTTAAAATTGTCATGAATTTTTGATACACTGGTTTAAAAATATGGTAAAAAATTACAAATTAATTGCCAATAACACAACAGAAAAATTATAACTTGTGTATTCCAGTTGCAAGAGATTTGAAATAAAGGAGATAAGAGGGAAGTAAAGAAATTAAATTGTTCTTTTAAAACATTTAATGAAAAACATGTACTTAAAATTAAAGGTAGCATAATGTGTTTGTTCTAAAATTGAAAAATATTTTCCTTGTCTTATAAGTAATTGCACATTGCTTTACTTTTGCGCTATATTTCATTAAAAGAAAACTTCTGATGAATAGATAAAATTGTTCTTTCTGACAGTTTGACAATTTTCTATCCGTTTTCTCTGCGAGTTTAAAAAATGTTATGTCATGGACGCTGAACGTCAGCAAACAGCAACATGTCTAATTATATGATTGATTTATAAGTTGAAAAGAGCACTTTCCGTACGAGCTCCTATCAAAACAAGTGTGGTTTTCGGTCCCTGTGTAGGTTTCCCCGATGAGGTGTAAAATGAGTTGCAAACGAGGGGGAAGAAATAGTTGGTGATTGTACTAATGATAATCGGGCGTTTTGGGTTTCTGAAGACATGGTCTTCAGACGCGTATGGCTGTCAGAGGGTTAAAGAGTCACAGAAAAGTACTTTTGATTTTTGAAGATACCTGAAAATACTTGTGAAAGAAAACTTTGAAAAATCCTTGAATTTTAGACTTCCCTCTAACCAAATTTCTTTTCCATTCTTTGTCATTTATTTTTTAATTAACTGTGTCAATTTGGCATCTCGAAATGGAATTCCTATTTTGTATTCAAAGTATTATGTGGCTTGCTGTCAACTTGGGCTAATTATTTAAACAGACTGACTACTGAAAAGTATCAACTGAAAGGAAGTAATAAGATATTTCCATTTTTAAAATTGCTTTTGTTTGTATTTTCATGCATATGATGAATAATTTTCATACTAAGTAACTCTTTTTAATTCAGCTTTATAGGAAAAAAATAGTAATTTTAAGAGATTCTATTATATTATAGAAATTTGTGAGAGATTGTCACTGCAAATGTCATTTGTATAGGCTGTCAACTTTGATGTATAGAGAATTTCACTGCCGCAATGGTCTAAATTCCTTCCACTATATAGTTAAGAAAATTAAGGGAAATTCTTCACTTTTAAATTTCATTTGAATTTGGAAAGTGATGATTGTTTTAAATTTGTTTACATTTTTCTGATTTCAATTCATTTCTATGACACTACGTTTAATATTTTGACCCCAAGATAAAACGACAATTTTTCAATGTTTATGTTAAAACTAATAGCTGCATTAAATGTAGTAAAAATTAATTGCATTGTAGTATTTTATTACTCAACTTTAAAGCACATGTTCTGACAGATGCTTTGTCAGAAAATGTACTAGAGATGATAAATAAGCCAAAAATTAAATTGTACCAATTCTTGCTCTTTTTAATATTCCAAGAAAGATTGTGATTAACTTTAGAATGAAATAGTTCATTGATTATGTGGCATGCTATCTCATCAGTGTAATCTGTTAAATTAACTTAGCTGAAAATGAATTTATCACATTCACTTTTATCCTTAACTGGTCATTTCCTCCTCTGCAAGGTCTTGTATCTAAAATACTTGTGCATTTGTGATGCTCATATTTCTTGAATTGACTTTTATTCAGCTATTATCTGCAATTGCATTATAAACACAACTTGAGCTTTTGCAAAGAGCTAAACACAAATTAGCTTTTGCAATGATCTAAACACAAATTGATCTCTACAGGAATCTGGTATTTCAAATTTAAACGTTTATGAGAAGCAATCTTCAATGAGAGAAAAAAGCAGAGATGTATTATTTGGGATTTATGAATTTTATGATCGAACTTTGCATTTTGTTCTCTCCTTCAGTATAGATACCTGTGAAGCCTATATTTCTTATCTGCATGTGAATACAAAATTTTATCTGAAAAAGTAAAGGCTTACAAAGGAAATGTTAAGTAATATTTTTTCTCTGCTCGGCATCCAAGGAAATTTGTAACATGAACCTCATTGAGTACTTCCCTAAACACCCATTTCCTGAGAATGATTTTCCAGAAAAATTATATTAAGAAATTCTTAAAGTATTGTATATTGGCCCATCAGATTCGTATACCTTTTGATTTGCTTGTCAAATTTTCCTGCTTTTATTATCAGCTAACCATATGCATATAATTATTTGTTTTTCAAGTTCAGTATAATTAAATCTTAGGTTCAAAATACCATCCTGAAAATATTATATATTTTTTCATTTTTAATTTTCTTTTTGGAATTTTTAGGCTTGCCTTCTCCAAGACCACACTTACTATTAGGTGTTATAGTTAGGCATAAGCTTAAGCAAATGTCGCTTCCTGTTGCACCAAAGCCCCCTCCTGGGTAAGTTTGAGATTGGTTATTTTAATTTATATTTTTAGACTTGTCATTCATACTAACGTACTAATATATTTTGTTTTTCTCAGGTCTAAAATTGAGTTGGAAAATATTGATGGTTCTTATACTCCTCCTCATGAGCCTCGTTCGTACACTCCACCTCTGCCAGCCTTGCCATCTACAAATAAAAACTCTGAAAATGAATCAAATAATACCTATAGCCCTGTTACAAAGGTGAAAGATGTTTCTGAATTTCGAAAACATCCCATGTGTAATAAAATTGAAAATATAAAAAGTGTAATAGAAAACAAATGTAATGAACATTTTGATGAACATCCACCAGAAAAACCTGATTCTGTTCTCATACCCATTGAAAGAGATGAAGATAAGCCTTATGATCCAGAACAGGATGTTCTCTGTATTCCTTCAGTTGTACAAAAAGAAAAACTAAATCCAATGATTGAGAAACCTGCATCTGATAATTTAGAAAACCATATAAAAATCCTTGATGCTTTGACACGTCAAGTAGAAGAAACAGATCGCCAAGTGAATGCATTAAAAGAGCTAATATCACATCCTGAAGATGATGGAGGCTTACCCTCTTTAAACTCTCAGCCATTGGATATTAATTCTATAGCTGAATCTGGTATGTCGAGTTTCTTAGATTTACCTGAGAGCTTGCAAGACATTTTTAATACTGTTCGCTTAAAAACACATGAAAAAGACAAAGAAACTGAAGTGGGAGTTAATATGCAACTAAAAAATTCATTTGTAAAACACACATCTGAACCAAAGCCGGATAAAACTCAACATTCTATCTATAAAGTACACAATACTTTAAAAACTGATACAACTGAAAAGAAATACAATTCTCAAACACCACCACCACCCACTATTGATGATAAAAACAGCAGTTCTGTTAAATGTCTTTCAGACCCCAGAATAAAGCTGAGAACAAATTTTCAAGATGCTTTTGCATCCAGTGAGCCTCCATCTGTGTCTATGTCAGAAAAAAAAGTCCTGTCTCAAAAAAAATTAGTTGAAGCAGAAATGGTAGAAAGTATTCATTCAGATGAATATAAAACTGAAATTCCTTCATCTTCATGTAATAAACTTTCATCTGCCTGGAGTTCCACCAAAGAGCCTGCACCTCCTGGTCTGGAATTTACTGATTCGAATTCTCAACAAAATGCAACAATTATTAATACTTTACCTGATAACGCTTCTGCAGCACTTTATGCTGCAAATCATTTAGGTCCTAATTCCTCCTCACATGTTGGGTCTGGATTTCGATCTCAACCACCTCATTCATTTCAAGCTCACTTGCCTCCTGGCTTTTCTGTACACACACCTCCTCCTAACATTAAACATTTTCCACCCCCACCCATTGTTTCCACATCTTTTCCCCCTCCTCCTTTACCTATACAAGTCTCCCCATCTGAAGGGAATGATAATTCTTTAAAAGAGTCTTGGCAACCATTGCAATTATCTAAACACCAAGGTTCTGCACCTCATTGGGATAAGACTTTACAACAGCAAGAAATGTCGCTTGTAGACGATTCACATTATTATCCATCTGGGGATTCTAATGATTACTTGAGTGAAAATATGTATAAAAGTAAGTCATCAAATACACATTGGACAAGGCCTTCAAGATTTATGCGAGGTCGATGGAATAAGAACTCTTCTAGGGGAAACAGACAAGATAATCAAAGGAGAGGTCGAATTGGTGTTCCTTACTGAAGAAGTCACAGAAATTAAATATCTCTAAAACCCTCTTATTTAGACCAAAAAATTAATACTGGTCTGATATTTTATATGTAAATTGTACTAAGGTAGGATGTATATAGATATTGTTATATAGGTATTACAATATCTATATATTCATCCCCATTTGTGTATGTTTGAAAATGTTTACGTATTATGTGCACACAAATGCTGAAAAGATATTCTATCTTATCAAGTCTTCAGAAATCTGGATTAGTTTGCCATAGAACTAATGTGACATTTACTTCAGGACAAAAAAATTGTCATAAGACTGAAACTGATTAAAAAAAGACTAAGAAAGCTACTTTTTGATAAGTCATCATTTCAAGTATTTTTAGATTCAAAAGTATTTCTAGTTTTTCATTTACATTTATTGTTATGTTTTTAATATTAGTTAACATGGCATGTTCGTTATGAAACTTAATTTTCATTATGGGTGCTATCCTGTTATACTCGATGAATTTGTATTTTGTGATTTCTTGAATCTATTTTACTTATATCTATTTACTCAATCAAATTTGATCACTGCATTTATTTAATCAGTTTAATTTGTTCCATCATTTAATTTGCTTTGATTACTAATGAATTTTGCCTATAGGCATGGATTTTTGTATTGTCCTGTTATATTCTTAGCAAAGACTAGAAAAAGCAACAAATTAATACTATTTTTCTATTAACATATGTATAAATTTTCAATGTTTAAAATATTGTGCAGTTCTAGAACTACAGTAAATCACATTTTATGTTGATTTGTTGGGAAAGATTTCAGTTTTCTCTGAAATTGTAATTTATATTATTTTTAAAATTGTACATTTTAAGATTTTTTTTGTGCATTTTAATTTTACTGTAATTTTTTAAGAACTAAACTATTTGAAAGTAATTGGGATCAAGTTTGTTCTCCATTAAAACTATTTGAAAGTAATTGGGATCAAGTTTGTTCTCCATTAACTTCAGTCAAATTTCGTTAAGATGAATTTCATGGGACAGTAAAAAAATTCGTATTAACCATAGTTCGTGTTATCCGAATTCAGAAAAAGCATTATTTCAATAATAAAATAAAATATTAATGTACTTACATTACTTTCTGTACAATTCTTGGTTCACAGATAAATTGTGTTCTTCACAGATTATGAGATAATTCTTGATTATACAGATGATTTTGATAAAAAAAGATAATTCTTGTTTACATAACTAATTCCGAACTTTTTATACAGATAATTCTTGATTACGCATATGATTATGCTGCTTCCTAATTACACAATTTTTTTCTTAAAATTGTATTGATTTTTCATTTTTGTGACAGTCTTTAAACCTCTTGGTGGTTGTCTCAAAGAGGTTTCTCATCACCAAAGCTGACCAGACCTTGTTCTCATAATCAAAAAATCAATAATATCTTGATGACAAGATATCTTGTCATTAGTAAAGTTGGTCAGATCTTGATAGACAAGATATATCATCGAAACCACTTGGAGGGTTACGGCAATCTTTGATGTGGTTAATGCAGTTTTTTTTAGCAGATGAATTTTTGCTGCCTAATAAAAAACAGTGAGCAATTTCTAAGCCATTAGTAGCTTTTAAAAAAGGCACGCTTATTCGTCAGAATCTTCATTTATTCTTTGTTCACTCTTTTCCACAAATAAATCTTCTATAATTTCAGAGTCATTTAATGTTTCTGCTGTTAAAACTTCCTCCATCATAATGTAATCATCAAATGTTATATTCGGAGGAAAACTCCCCATTTTCAAGCATCCTCTACAATTCCGTGGATTTCATTCGGTAGGTATTCCACTTGTGCCTCTTTTAAATATGAAATAGCAAAACCAGCATGATGGAAACAATTTTGAATTGGTACTTGGCTAACAGCTCTCCATGTACTTATGATATTCAATGCTTCCAGTAGATTAATATTGAATGGAATTTCTTTATCAAAACAGTCTGGCTTGTCTTACCGTCGTTTTCTGAGTGGCGCTTCAAACATCGAATGATTCCTTGGTCACATGGTTGCAATTTGGAAGTGATATTAGGAGGTAAAAACGTAATTTTATGGATCTTAGTCAGGATAATTTACAGTGAAAAGTGCAGCAATTTTTCTTTTTGTGATGAATTTTTTTGCCCAATTCCTTTAATCACTTAGTGAAAATTTCATATGTCATCCAGGCCTTTCTATTTGTATCATGACACAGGAAGATTTTCAACACTTTTAAAGTATGTTTTTTTTATTTCCCAATTTCAAGCAGAAGTAATTTATATGTTCCATCCATGCTTCAGGCTACCATTAGACACCCTTTCCTTGCTACATTTTCCACCAGAGCATATCTGTCCTTTAATGTGTAGGGTATTCATTCACTTTTGGGTTCAAACCTGCTCATTTCACATGCTGCTTTTATTTTATTTCGATTTTTTAGAATCGTAGATAACGTTTCTTTAAAGGAATTTCAAAGATATTGGCTTTTCCTGGCTTAGTTTTTAATATCATCCATTTCATTTAGCATCTCTTGTTTTTAATCCAATGTTAAAGATTTTTTCACGTTTTTAGACATTGTAAGAGTAAGTTTCAAACCAGAAGCGGAAAATGCTACAACTCATTAAGAGCTAGAAGTCCAAATGGGGTAAAGAGATGGTATTCACACGATGAGAATGTTTATTGTCTGACAAAAGGGCTCCTGCACAGTCACTATGGAACTCCTGTATTTGGCTTGGAGGTCGCTATTGAAATAGGCTGAGGTAGACTTTGTATTGGCAGTCTTTCCAACTCTCAGGCACCATTCATTACAGTCTGCAAAAGTAGGAAGATGAGTCATTTACAATCTTCCCCTGACTAAACAAAGAAGAATGAGAATTAATTCATAGCGTGAAGAAAACCTGTTGAAGAGGATATTTGATATGATTGAATAGAATCCGTTTGCCCATAAGTTTAGAATATTTGTTCATCTTAACCTGGAGATTAGCATAACCCAAATTCTTAAATGAATGAGTTAACATTATTTGAATATACATATGGGATATGAATGAATTTAGTTATCAGTAATTCATATTAAGTGAGTTCATCTTAATGAGGTTTGACTGTATATATACCACCAAAGCCTAATAAGTATGTCTCATGTTTACTTTATAAAGCTATATAGGATTAGTTACATGAATGAAGTTTGCAAATCTAAGGTTGACAGTTTGGTTTAAGAATGGCCTGGAATCGTGCTCTCTGAATAGTGATTTTGTTGTCAGTTTTTGCATTTGTCAGTAGCTTTGTTATTGTATTAAGTTTGAATATTGTTTTAAGTATATGTTGTCTTCTATAGAAGTTTAAATGTATACAATTTGAAGTGCTGCTGAAGATTTAACCTGATCCATCACTCATGATTACAAATCTAAATCTCACCAGGTATAGTTCTGAAAGAAGACAAATTTAGGATTATTTCAAACTAATGAATATATATTTTTTTGCATTCAAACAGTATTTCAGTTAGTAGTTTAAGAACTAATTGAAAATTCAGCACTTGTTTTCACATCTTTGTTTTTGAGTAATGCCTTTCAACAAGTTTCAGGTTTGATGGTATTGTTTTAATCATTGCATAAAATGATTTTTTACAGTTCTCTTTCCCACTTCAATATTTATCATGTTTCAATTTGTTGTTTCTTAATTTGGTTATATGCCTCATGGTTTCATTCTAAAACTTGGAAAAAAGAAATATATTTACTGTCAGTAACATATTTCTCATTTCAAACCACATTTCATTTTCAAAGACCACTACATTGATACCTTGAAATTGTGTTTAAGTTTTTGTATGATAATAACAAAAAGCAAAATGAGAATCATTATTGTGTATCTACCCATTCTATGGTACCTTTATAATTTTTGTATATTGTTATATGATTTTAGCATATTTCATATGTTTAGGTCAAAGTTCTGCCAAATGATTTTTCACTTTTAAGATCTGTTTACTTTTAGTAATATTTGTGTTATTTTGTTATGATCAGCCACTAATTCTGTTGGTGTACAATAGCTTCTTTCTCAAGTAGTATTTTTATTGTAAAAGAAAAAAAATGTGCATCCATAAAATGTAGACTCTTTGAAAGCATGCCAGCTCTATTGTGTAAAGATAGTCTTTTATTTTGATTACCCAATCTCATAAATAGATTATATGTATTTATTACTTAATAAATCAGTTGTGTAAAGAGGAAATTTGCTTTTAGAGATAATTATTATTTGTTATGACAAATTTTCACACTACAAAACATGATGCAAATGAATTTGTATAAAACATTTAGATACATTTGAGTCTTCTAAATAAAATTATTCAAACAGCTTTTTACTTTAAGTGAATGTTTTCTTCCCACTATGTTGTACAATATTTTATTATCTTACAATCCTTTCTAATACTTTTTGTATTTTAAAATTTAATGTTATAAATGTTAATAAATTATAATGTAAATGGCATGAGCTAAAATAATCTGATTCACCCGCAATTCATACTAAAGTGAACACTGATCTTTCATTACTTTTTTCGTTGATTTTACCAGGAAATAGTTGATTTTGATGCACTTGTCATGCAATATCGATGAATGCTGAAGAAATAATGCAATGTCAATGAATGCGGAAGAAATGCAATTACTGTTATTCATATTGATGAATTTGAAGTTCTATTTTCTCTAAGAAGTTTCTTTCTCTACATGAGTTAGTTCATAGTTTTCCTACCTTTTTGTAAATTAAATAACCCAGTTTTGTAAACCTTTCCCAATAATTGTTTCGTCTTGTCCATTATTTGATCTTGAGCCATAAAACCCAAACCAAGCAACCCAAGAATTGTAGATGAATTAAAAAGTTGAGATTTTAATTTTGTTTGATGATTTATGTTTGAGTCTGGGAAACTTAAATGGCTTAATTGAGAACATTCGTTTCATAAGTATATATTTAGGTATGGATCTTAGTTTCATTGATATTAAGATAAAGATGCAGAGCAACTTTTATTTTTATTTGAAATTTTATCAGCAAAACAAAATTTTCATATTTACCATCAATTTAAATTTGAGCCTTCAATATCATCACTAAGACCATAATTTTTTTAACCTAAAAATTGCTGGGATATACCCTAAAATAAAAAATGTTCTAAGCAATAAAAACATTTAAAGTTATGTGTTTTATTTTTTGCAAAGATACATGAAGTAATAGAAAATAATCGAAATATCCTCTTGATTACAAAAAGTTTCCTTTAATAATTTAATTTAATTTTTTAGTTTCTATACCAAACTGAAAAATATATTTTGTCATCATTTTCTTAGTTTCTGTATCAAATTGAAAGTTTGATTTTTTCTAACTGAATTATATAATTCGATATTTTTGGCATATAGCAAACTGATTATTTTTTATTTCATCAGTTTAGAATTAAATAGGTGAACAAACACCATTTGCAGGTTTTTACAGCCTGCCAATAAAAAATTAAACGTTAAAAAGCACCATTTTACTTCTGAAACAACATGAATGTCCTAAATAAACTATGTCACCTAGTTCAGCTCCCTAAAATTTCATAAAGGGGAGAATGAAGAGTCAAGGAAGTTTATCCAAAAATGTGTGCCCTTTTTATTTGGAAACACCACAATATTAAAAAATAAAAAAATTTCCATTGAATGACTGAAAAATCTGGAGGGGATGCAAAAATTAAAAAATGCATGAAAAATAATGGAAGGTTAAGATACAAAGTATTTTTAAAGTAACTGCTTTATAATTGTAATATGTATTTTTGAAGACTTATCAAGCTGAACTGTGCATTGTACTAGAGTACTGTGCATTGTACTTTTGTCTTCAGTTAACGTGAACTCAATCTTCTAAAATCCTTTAAAATTTCTTTTGTAGATCAGCAAGTTTGATAAGAAATTTAAGTAGTTTTTATTGAATGTACGTAATAAGCATTTTAATAAAAAGGGTTATAAAAATTAATTTTTATGAAGATGTTTTTATGATAATTGCTATTTAAATTTAATTTTCAAAGTCAATTTTTATCATTATTTTTTATGAGTTAGTATATAATTAAGGACAATTAAATGTGATCTGTTCGAACTTTAATATTTTGATTGTGATGTTTAAACTGCAAGAGAAAGCTACTAATATGTTATATTAGATTGTAATTTTGCAGTGCAATAAGGCATATTGTATTAAAGCATTTGTTGTAGAATTTAAAAGAAAATTATAAATGAAATTTAAGAGAAATTTTGTGTTAATAGTATTGCTCTTATTTAAAATACTAGTGCAAACATTTCTCAGGTATACATATCAGCAGGTCTGATACCTCTTATAACATGGATATTTTTCTGTTCAATACACTTTTTATTAAACTTTATTGTTTCATGGCTTCAATACGCTGAGGAAGTCATAAATACACACAATTTCCTCGCCCAGTTCATTTCTCTTAGAAATTCATGGTTAATACTCAACGAAAAGTGGTTATTCAGTCTTGTTTGACTCGTACTGCCGTTTCATTCTTGATTTGTTTCATTCGTAAGGGTGTTTGCTCATCATCTGTTCACAGTTATAGCTAGGTAAGTAATGTTGACTTCTAATAACAGGAGCCACCATTACAGGATAACTTTGCCATCTTATCATTTAAAACGATGTGAGCTTTGTCAATTTTCAAAAGTTCACTGATGAATTCCGAAAAAAAATTCCTTTAACTTCAGGATTGATTTTTTTGTGCTGGGGATAAATTTAATCCTGCGTTTGGGGTATTCCTATATATTCCATTAATCCTACAATCCACTCTATTGTCTTAAAAACTTTTCTAAGTATACTTTTGACAATATACACAGCTCTTTTAAACATACCATTGCTTTTAGGGTAGCGTGTGTGTGGACATACAGAATTGAATTAAAATCCCATTCTTTTGCAAAGGCCTTTAATTCACAACTATTGAATGGAGCATTGTCAACTACTGAAAGGACCGCGCCATACCTAAAAAACAAACCTTTAATCTGAATAATTTCAGTTATAGTTTTGTTATTTAATCTATCCCTTTGAATAACACAACTAAATTACGGACATTTCTATACTCCATAATATCAATACCTAATTTTTTAAATGACCTATGGAATTGTATGTGATTGAAGAGGCTCTAACATTACTCCTTTGAAAATTTTGACATACTTCTCATTTTGTTGCCATAGATTCTATACTTTTAGACATGCCTGGCCAATACATTATCTCTGTTTTCACTCTTTTCAACACCAAAATGTCCTTCATGTATTAAAACTAAACTTTCATTTCAAAGTGAAGAAGGCACTACAATTTTGGAATCTGAGTAAAACCAAATTTTATATACAAATCATTTTTGAATTTAAAGAATTGTTTTATGTTAGCAAGAGAGCGTTATGTATAATGTTCAGGCTTGCCTCTTTAATTTATGCCCGAGAAAGTGGATCTGCAAGAAACATCTCAGTCCCTTTTAGATACTCATTATTTTTACTGATAATGTCATGAATTTCATCAATCTTTCTAAATCTAACCTTTGACATGCTGGTAAACCTAAGAGAGGCTTCGAAGATATATTCGTTACAATAAATTTTAATGGAATATTTTCACGAGTATTTACACTACAATTTAGTAACAGTTCACCTGGTTTTAACTTAAAATTTTCATGACACTAATGTAACATTGATTTACATTATTGGTAACATTAGTTTCTGAACCTGTATCAAGTTTAAATCGAATAACATAATTTTCAACATTAATATTCTTAAGCCTTACACTATCTACTGAATTAACAGATGCTTTAGAATTTGAATTACCTTCATGTTGTGGTACTATCAATGTATAAATCTAAATTCAACTTTTCTCATTACTTTTTATAGCATTTACCTTTTGATGATTATTGTGGTTGTTTCTGCCAATGTGCCTTGCACATAGCTGCAAAATGATGTTTTCATTGCACGATCTCATATACTTGGAATAATACAATACTAGTGTACAGAGTTACCCTAAAGTACGTAGAATTTAAAAATTCATAAAAACTACAATAGGTATATTAAAAGGCGGTTTGTACGAAAAGGATTGTCTGGTGAAGAATTTTTGAGAGGGGGAAAATATTAGTTAATAATTTTACCAATAGAGGGTGTTATACCACATGATTTATGTGTGGCAAATGAGAAAGCAAAGGGAAAACAATTTTCGCCACTTTGGTTGCAAATTGAAAAAAAACTCACGACTAAAATTAAATACTGGCAGGCTTAAAATGCAAAATTTGTCTATGGCTAATTCGGAAGGATTATGCACCTACCGTCGTCAGGACCGAAATAATTACCACTATTGAACTCAAGTTCGTATAAACTTCCCTTAAAAAACTTGTCAACCCTCATTTTTCCAAATAAGCCTTTTCAGAACACGTCCATAAGCGGAGAAAAACACCATTAGTATCGTATACAGGTGGACAAAATATGAACACCTGTGAAATAACAAAATATTTATTAGTAGAGAGTTGGCTCACCCTTGACCTGTATTACAGCTGGTATTCATCGTGCGATGGACAAATACAGGTCATGCTCGTACAGAACTGTCTTTAGTTCAGAAAGTATAGCTAGAGGAGGAAACTTCGCACGCACTTAGGCCTGAAAAATACCACACAAAGGTTCAATCATGTTACTAGTACTGAAGGAGATACAAGAGGTATTGGATTATAAGAATGTCTTGTATGTTCCAAAACCCAGAGGTAATTGAATGTCTGTTCCGAATATTATTAAGCATGGAAATGAAGTAATGCTTAATGCAAAAGAAGCATACATTTATGATGAAAATGGTCAATTGGTGTGTGAATTTAAATTACGAGACAATATGTTTATTGTGAAACCGATACCTCGTAAGACAGACAGAAGGTGAAACATCTCCAAACACAAGTAAATTCCTATGAAATGTGGCACAAAAGACTTGGTCATCTAAATCATGAATACCTTAAAATAAAGTTGGCAAATAAAGGGGTGCGAAGACTAGAAAAACTGGAAGAAATCAAAACTTGTGTTTCATGTATAAGAGGGGAAATGACACTTAACACCAACACACACTCCCGTGCCAGTGCGTGAGTAGGGATGGGGAAAGTAAGAACAACCTGTTCTTTTTCACCTGTTCAAGAACGGGAACAGCCTATTCCCACTTTTCACAAAACCCTGTTCTCCGTTCTTTTTGTAAAAAGAAACATTGCAATTTTTTTCTACTTCTATTTTAAACGGGTGGGAATTTTGCAAAGAAAGTGGTTTCTCTTTTCTCGAATTTTCTAAGTTCGTTAAAAATTTTCGTATATTCTAAATTATGGCCAAGTCTGAAACAGCTGTTCATCCTACAGTTCGTGACTCACTGCTTCCTGTTGATTCATTCACCCGTTCTCTGTCCATAAACTTACTCCCTGCTCTGAGACTACTAACTGTATGAGAGCAGGAATCAAATTTACCGAAGGAATCGATTCCTGCTCTCAAACTGATCCGACCCTGTTCTCCGTTCTCGGAGCTGTTTTACTTCCTGTTCGGAAAATGATTCCTGCTCTCAAACTGTTCTGACCCTGTTCTCCGTTTTCGGAGCTGATCTCGATGAATTGTTCGCGGAGCTGTTCTCGGTGAAACGCTCTCGCTCTGCGCTCGCTGGACTGCACCCGGAACTGTTCTCCCTCTGCTCTCGCAGAACTGTTCTTGACTGAATCAACGCCCCGACATTTGACGAATTTGTGAAAAGACTAGCTAATAATTGTGTAATTTTTTAATTAGGCAAACAGGGTGGTGAGGAAAATTTTAAACAAATTAAAAACCATTAATGATTAAGATTTTGTTGTCTAGATTTCCCTTTAGTGGTGTTGCCTCTACTCGTTCTTAGGATTTGTAATTATTTAACTTCTTTTTAAAACCGAATTTTACCACACAATGGAACGCAAATTTTCAAATGTGTGGATATATTTCACTATGAAAGATGGAGATTCGGATCGGGCGTCATGCTCTATATGTCGGAAATCGATCTGCTTTACATCATCTATTTTTAATTAAAAAAGACATCTCAGAAAAATGCATCCCACCATAAAACTAAGTGTTGAAAAGTGAAAGTTGACGGAAACCAGCACTGAAAGCGTATTGCTTTAACCAGTAAAGAAACAATCGGTAAGTAACGATGGTATTATATTTACTGACAATAATGCAATTCAACATACAGCACAATCCAATATTGTGCAGTTTATGAACAAAAAAGTGACTTTAAGCAATCGTAAAACGATTGACGATGAATTGAAGTTATTTACTCACGATTTACAACCGTTTTCTATTGTCGAGGATATTGGTTTTCGATCTTTTACTAAGTCCTTAAATTCTCAATATGCATTGCCTGATCGGAAAACGATATGTAATTCCCTATTGCCAGCAATGCACGAAAGTGTCAAAAACAATGTTTTAAATTTAATAAAAGAAGCATCCTATATTACTTATATAAACAACCGATTGCTGGACGTCGATAAACAATGACGGCTTCATAGCAGTCACTGCTCATTTTGTGGATGAACGGTTTAAAATTCATTCTGTTTTATTGGAATGTGATTGCATGACAACGCGTCATACCAGTGAAAACAGCTTTTTGTTTAAAGCGAATAATATCAGATTAGAAGATATAAAAAAAGAATATCCTTACCGTATCGGGACAATGCCTCCAACATTAAAAAAGCTATTAAAGAGATTTTACGATGGAAACATTTGGGCTGTTTAGCCCATACTATCAATTTGATCGCTGATGATGCTTTAAAGAAAGTTTATAATTTAATTGAAAAAATAAAAACTATTGTATTTTTAGACGAAGCTCAATTGCGAGTCATAAATTAAAAGAAGCGCAGGGTACAATAACAAAAAAACTCAATTACAAGATCGCCTAAGAAATTTAGAAAATAGCAACACTCTCCGCCAAGCAATGTTTTTCGATCCTAGGTTCAAACACATTATTTGTGAACAAAATATTCAATCGCAGATAAAAGAAAGTATAAGAATGGTTTCTGGGTACATTAAACCTGAAGTTCCCGAAAGAAGTTCAGATTCTACAAGAAATGCCAATGAGACTACTAGTAGGTCTATTTGGGGTGCATTTGATGCTAAAGCTTCGAAATTCAAACCTTCCGGATCGAGTGATTCGAAAGCGATCATTGAGGTACAAAGGTACATGGATGAGGACTTACTGCCAAGAAATGAGGACCCATTGAAGTAGTGGAATGAAAATGGGTACATGTATCCGAATTTGAAAAGATTATTTCGAGAACACTTTCCTGTCACGGCTACTTCAGTTCCTTGCGAAAGAATATTTTCAAATCGGGACAAATTCTAAATGAAAGATTATCTAGGCTGTCTGTTGAAAAAGTAAAACAATTGTTTTTATAAGTTGTAATAGTAACAATTAATTGTATCGATTTTTAAAGGAATATGTAAAATAAGAGCAAAAAATTGGAGAATTTTGTACTAGGTGTGAATTGTTTATTTAAAACAAATCTGTAAATAAAAATTTAATTCACTGTGTTCACATTTGATGTTTAAAGTATTCTCAATCCCTTCTGATTTATACACTTCATGTTTTGGAAATTAAAATGGCTATTGCATTTTGCAACAATAATATGCAGTTTCTTTTGATTTTGAGAAAATGTGAAATGTAATGAAAATTATGTACGAAACTGAACTCCTATTTTTGCCAACTATTTTTATAAAGTAGTATTCATTGTTGTAGTGTTTATATTTTACGTATTGTATATTTTTGTAATGTATATTTCAATTCTATTGATTTACATTCTTCGTTTTTGAACATACAGACATATCATATAATGATTAATCTGGCCTTTAATAAATAAATTAATTTTTCTTTCAAAGTGGTAATCTCAAGATGTCTTAAGTGCTTAATTTTTAATTCCCTGTTGCTCAAAGACATATTTAGACGTCTGCCCTGTGATTATCAGGGCTCGAATTTTTTGACCAAAAATTTCCTCAAAATGTATAACGAAGGAAGGGAAATTTTTTGTCCTTTGCACCACGAATCACATTTTCAGAAACAATGCTGTGGATGGTTCAGGTAGACGTAAGAAACATCTCGATCAACTCAAAAATCCAAAATTATGCGATATACGTATATACCTTTCGTTTTCTTCTGTGAAAACAAGAGAAAAAGAAATCTTCCCCAATAAAAAATCGTTGATCGCGAAAACGCTAGCAATAATTTCTTTGTACTTAGCCTTTTCCGGTATTAGCTACCATAAGTACTTACAAAAAATTGAGGTGTCAACAGAATCTGGGCCCTGTGTGTCTACCACGAAAACTCCAGCCATAAAGGGCGGTTGCTATAGGAACAAGGCTCGCATGTCTCAAGTTGAATGTGAGAACAGTAGTGAGCAGAAGAACAGGCTAACGAACAATTCTTTTAGAAAGAACAGGAACAGCAAAGAACTGTTCACCTAAAAGAATAATATTTCCCATCCCTAGTCGTGAGACATGTACCAGTTTAAATAAATGTGGTTGGGATGAGAATAGAGCATGCCACCGAGGTGATATGTCTATCCATAATGTTAGAGCACATTACTTTTAACATCATTTCATCTATACAGTAATTACATCTATATCATCATACTAAGTTACACTATATATATACAACATGCAAGAAGAAAAAAGTAGGTTTTTCAGTCTCTTGGGATAATCATGTCCTGATGATTCTCAATGAATCTTACCATGTTAATAATTTTGACCCTCGAGTCCTTGTTATTAGCAATGTTCCTGAACCATGAGATTTTAAGGTGATCGGCAGGCGTCCTCATGTGCCATGATGCTGTAAAGGGGCAGATTGTGATGTAATGTAGAGGTGCGCCAATTTCACCACAGGAACAATTTTCTGAATTGATTTTTTTAAACCTCGTTAGGTAAGATGGAAATGGGCCACCTCCTGTAAAGAAGAGTCTCTTCCCTGATTCAACTTGCTGATTTTAGTGACACTCTTGGCAACACATGCACCGTCCTGCCTGTTTCTCCTTCATCCCATTCATTCTGCCACTCACCAAGTAGCCAGCGAGTGGTTTCCCTCCTGCAATGACTTCTGGGCCGTTTCACCCCTTCATTTATGCATTCCGTTGTAGTTGCTTCTTTTGCTAACCTATCTGCTTCTTTGTTTCCATCATTACCCGCATGGGCTTTAATCCAGCCTAGACAAATTTCCTTGTTGTTATTTAATAAATATTGTATTCTTCTTGCCAGTGGACTCGGCGTTTTAGAATTTTTAAGTGCCAGGAAACCAGCTCGGCTGTCTGACCAGATCTTGACATTTTTGTCTGCTCGTGCTTCTACTGCTTTTATAGCTGCTATAATCCCATACAGCTCCGCCTGGAAAGCGAAGTTATTGTCCTGCATTCTCGTGAACCATTGCTGGGTCATACGCCCCCTTCTTGCATAGAATAAAAAGCACTTCCCACTCCATTTTCCATTTTGGAGCCATCGGTGAAGTAGCTTATGCCGGAATGAGGTACTCCCACTGCTGGGTTTATTCTGTCATTTTAAAGGATTTTAGCTGGATGTATAGACCAACTTATTGCCCTTTCCACATAGTCATCTTTGTCAATCTGTATTTCCTAGCTTTGTACTTATTCTCATTCTCATTTTGACGCACACCGCTTCTTTTTGAAGTGAAAGTTGTAGTGGCGGAATTCCCGCAATTGTTTGAACGATCAAAGTGAGTGCTGTTCTGTAACTGCCTGTGTAATTGAGATCAGAAATTTTCTTTGTATCCCATTTAGCTTTCTTATAGTCCGTTGAGTTGGGTTATGACACCAGACCATTGCACCATGACTCAACATTCTTTCTGTCTCTGTTTTATACAGCAGCTTTCGAAATTTCTGCCCTATTCCCCATCTCGTTCCAGCTATTCTTTGTGGCATTTGAAATTGGAACATGGCTTTTTCTCCTAAAGTCTGTACATGAGCCACCCAATCGACTTGTTCCAATATGTGAAAGTTTTTAGAACAAAACTTCCTCTTTTTGAAAACCAATTGGGAAAGACAATTTTGGACATTTCGAAACTTGCAAGAAGTTTGCTAGTGAAACTTGTGTGCCTTTCCCATCACATTATGCAGTACAAACTATCACAAAACTACATGAGGAATTTGAAAACCCTTCGCAGACATTGATTATGAAGCTACAGCAGAAAATATCAAGCTATTTCAAAATCCATTCCAATGTGAAATCAAAAATGCGCCAACAGAACTTCAACTTGAATTGATTGAACTTACGTCAAATGAATACTTTGAAGAATATTTCAAGGAATGTTACAAGAATGCGGACCTTCTTTCATTCAGGTGATTATACTATTTAGTTTATTTTTAATTTTAAAGCAGTAAACTTCTGAGTTTCTCATTGCAGGTCATTGGGTGATGATTTCAAAGAAATAAAAACTTTGTAAGATCAGTGCTTTCAGTGTTTGGATCGACCTATATCTGCGAACCGACATTTTCAAAAATGACCTTTGTAAAATCAAAGTACAGGGCTAACTTTTCAGACGAACATTTGAAATCCATTCTAGTGATAGGATCATCGAAATATGTGCAAAATGGACATACATTATATGCCACAAGCAACTCCACACGTCCCATACGTACATAAGAAAGCCAAAGAATGATACATAGGAATATTGTTGAATGTTACTTTTTTCATAGGCCAACTTATATGTACATTTACATTATTTGGAATAAATTTGATTTCTTTGGATAAATCTTCAACATTTTAATTTAAACACGTATTTTGTTAAATAGTTTATTTCGTAAGCTTTAAAAAATGACGTTGACCCAATGTCCATCCCCACACGCATACACACACGTGTGTGTACACAACACGTATACAACACACGTATATATCCATATATATATATATGTTATAACAGAAATTATAAGCCTGAAGTCGTGACGACAGTGGCAAGAGTGGTGTAAGGCCACCGGAGAGAATGATCTGTTGGCATTGAGTGTAATGTAGGGTTCCACAAATGAAGAAGCAGAAAGTTCCATAACAATTCTTTTATTATTCTCTATTACTTCAATAGACAAGTAGTAACGTCATAAGGCGTGGAGGTAGTTGAGGGTTGGGAGTTTCGGAATGCTCTGAGGGTTCCTTAGGCCAAGGGGTTCGTGAAAAGAATGAATAGTTTACCATGAACTCGCTAGAGGTATAAGGATTAAGAGAAAGATATTGGACAAGGGGATCTATCAAAAGAGTTCATTGGTAGATGTCGGTGGTTTAACGAAGGAGTAATGTAATCTTACATAGCGATTCAAAAGCAAGAGTACGTGGGAGTCCACAGTAATGAGATGACTTGAGTTCAAAGATGAAAGGGGGTGGTAAGAAATATTGACCACTTAGACAGGGAGACAAAGACTGGGAAAAGAGGGAACGTTAAGAGACTTATCTGTAGTGAGAATTGTACTTAGGGGTTAGTTTTAGGTATCGTTTCATATTCCCCCATTTAGAAGGGAAAGTCTTACCGTTCCAGAAAGGCTTTCACTAAATTCTCAATACACACAAAACATACAATATAACAAAGATACAAAATAACATTTCAAAACAAATATGATACCTATACACTTGGTAGACAAATAATAAAATATTACTTTACAAATTTCAAGTAGATGGGTTAATGAAAGTAAAACACATCTAGTGTAAATACTTCAAAATTTATCCTTACACCTTCATAAAAGCTTCCATATTTCCTCTACTTCGTGACAATTCTTACGTTTTTACGCTTACCAAAGCATAATATATTCAAGCCTTCCACAATTTTTATCCAAAATTTCTATACATAGTGACAAAAGAAATACACAGTAATACAAGTTTTAGGATGAACATATACCACATCCATATTCACATCATTAGACAATTTCTACATTCAATGTATAGGTTAACCTCTCAGGTTCATGCTTTTCACGTTGTACTTTTAATAATTAAGTTAACGTGACAAAAAGTGTGATAAGGAAGATAAACAAAACTCAGGAACTTGGATGTGCAATTGGGACGACATCTCTGTAATAGTACCGACATGTCAGTGGTGTCAGTACCTACGAGAGCGTTAATGTAGTAAATTAGTAATGGGCTCCGTCTACTTCTAAATGAGTAACTACTAATTGTAAACCACTAATTTACATCAAGCATCCTGAACAATTGAAAATGTGTTTCTTGTTGCATGTGATGAAGTTTTCTATAATCATTCTTAATTTCAAATCAAAGTGTTTCGTGATCAGTGTTTGTAGAATTTCGTTCATTCATAACCCTTCCATTATAAATAAGTGCAAAGACAAAATCTACGTAACGAGAGACTGGAATGTTGAGGAAAAGTGTTTTTCATCAAAGTATCCTCGTACGATAAAATTTTAGAGTAAACCCTAACGAGATGCTCTAAAAACTTTCCGTATCATTGGGTAGAAAGATTAGGATGTTACAAGTAAATACAAAAGAGAAATAGAAGCTTTAGTTGGTTCATCATTTACTAACACAATAAATTAATTCAATAAGCAATGAGGGTTATTCAAACAAATCGCAGTAAATAATAAACATTATTCAACATGAAAATCATTATTTACATTATTCGACACATTACTAATTCTTAATTGTATACATTTCATGCATCATGTAATAGTATCATTTACATAATGATTGTCATTATTTAACATCATTATTATATTTTCTTGCATCATGAAAAGATAAAGATAACTAAACATTTTCTTCCACATTTCGAAATCGTTTTAAACTAAAAGTAAAAAATTGATGGCAAAACATTTTCTCAGAACTTTGGCAGTAACGACAGTGCCCAAACAGCAAAAATAATTGGAAGACGCGTGTGTATTGAATTGGAGACGCGAAGAGAGAACAAAGATTCTCAACAGGTGATTGCGGTACGTGTATCGGGTTAAAGGTCACAACCAGTTAGGGTGAAGGAAGAATGAAAAGCAAAGCTGTTGGGGAGAAAATTCTCCCTTTCCGTTGGGGTTGTTTTGTTAAAACCAATTGTTTGTACGAAAGGAAGTGAAAGTTGTAAATTTTCAGTGCGAGTTAAGTTCTCTTTAAATGAGAACGAGGGCTACGTGGTTTCATGCGAAGATGTGAACCAAGGTACTTTGACTTCTCTTACTGCTATCTTCATGGAAATCACCTTACTATTTATACCGATCATGCTGCCCTGGTGTGGCTCAAAAAAATTAAACACCCAACCGGTAGGCTTTTTAGATGGTTATTGAAACTGTCTATGTACAATTTTACAATTAAATACAAAAAGGATCTGCTAATGTAGAATCTGACATGCCAACAAGGACCCCATAAATAATGTTTGTAATCACAAATACAAAAAATTGGATAATCTTTGGACGATTAGAAAACAAGGTTTGAATAAAGCTGTTGTCCCATTTTCACTACTTTCAAAATTGTTAGAGAAAGCACATATTGAGTATAGACACCTAGGTGTGTCATCAATGTTAAAAATTTACTATCTCCACAATATTATTAGCCTGGTATAGTAAATGATGTTAGGCATTGTGTCCGACACTGTGAAGTTTGTCAATTAAATAAAAGGAAAGACCAAAGATATATGACTTGTTGAAATCCCTTCCCACAAGTTATGAACCTTTCGAATTAATTTCCGTTGATACAGTTGCTGGATTAGGCTACTATGGATCTCCTAAAAAGTACCTACATATTTTAGTAGATCATGCAACAAGATATATTTGGAAATTCCCTTCAAAAAGTGTAACATCAGATACTTATATTAACTGTCTTAAACAGGTATTCCAAATTCAAGTTCCAAAGAAAATTCTAAGTGACAGACATGCAGCCTTCACGTCACCTGAATTTAAGCATATCTTGCAAAATATAACGTCACTCAATTACTAACTTCTGCACACACAGACCCTAAACTAATGGTAAAGTTGAGCGGGTCAACCAAACCCCCATAACTAGGTGGAAATGTAAAATTAATGCTCAAACAAGTAATACTCCTTGGACCCAACTACTTAAACAAGTCACGGAAGAATATAACATTCCTCATTCGATTACTAAGTTCTCACCTACTTATTTAATATGAGGAAGACTTCCTTATGAACCCTTAGTTTAACGAAACTTGTATCCGCCCATTGAAGAAGTCCGAAAAATTGCCGAAGAAAAAAATAAAAAAGTCCATGAGATTTCCAAAGAGAGATATGCACGTTTTACTAAAAGTGATTCTAAAGTTGGAGACTTTAATGTATGAAGAACTTGTTTATCCCAATAGTCGAAAATTAAATTCAACTTTCACAGGACCATACGTTATCCTGAAGAAACTTTCTGACGTAAATTATGAAGTAAATAGGCCTAACCCTCTGCACAAAAAGGATTCCGAAGTAGTGCATTCGACTAGATTACGTCATTTTTACCCGGCATCTGATTACCAATTTTCTCCTCTTCCAGTTAGAGAAAGTTAAATTCGCATTCGAGTTGCTGATAACACCAAAGTGTCTGTTTCTAAGATACCAGTTCTTAAGGGAAGTCAGAGTACCCTTGCTTCACATATTCGCGTAAAACCAAGTAGCCCTCGTTCTCATTCAAAGAGAATTTAACGCGCACGGAATTTGCGACTTTCACTTCCTTTCGGACAAACAGCGAGATGCACAAAACGACCCCACCGTAAAAGGGAGAATTTTCTCCCCCACAGCTCCGCTTTTCATTCTTTCTTCACCCCAACTGGTTGTGACCTTTAACCTGTCACCCGTATCGCAATCACCAGTCGAGAGTCTTCTCTCTTCGCGTCTCCAATTCAATATACACGCGTCATACAATTATTTTTCCTGTTTGTGCACTGTCGTTACTGGCAAAGTTCTGAGAAAATGTTTTGCCATCAATTCTTTACTTTTCGTTTAAAATAATTTTGAAATGTGGAAGAAAATGTTTAGAGTTATCTTTATCTTTTCATGATGCAAGAAAATATAATAATGATGTTAAATAATGACAATCATCATGTAAATGATAATATTAGATGATGCCTGAAATGTATACAATTAAGAATCAGTAATGCGTCGAATAACGTAAATAATGATTTTCATCTTGAATAATGTTTAGTATGTACTGTGATTTATTTGAATACCCATCATTGCTATTGAATTATTTTATTGTGTTAGTAAGTGATGAACTGACTATATATATATATAAAAGTTTCTATTTCTCTTTTGTATTTACTTGTAACATGTCCTACTCTTTCTACGCAATGATAAACGCAAGGACACTTTGATGAAAAACACTTTTCCTTAATATTCTAGTCTCTCATTACGAAGATTTAGTTTCTGTCTTAGTACTTACTGATAATGAAAGGATTATAAATGAACCATATTCTACAAACACTGGTCACGAAACACCATTGATTTGAAGTTAAGAATGATTATAGAAAACTTCACCACATGCAACAACAAATTTATTTTCAATTGTTCAAGATGCTTGATGCAAATTAGTTGTTTACAATAAGTAGTTACTCATTTATAAGTATAGGTAGCTCATTACTAACCTACTCACATTAACGCTTTCGTAGGTACTGACACCACTGACATGTCGGTACTATTACAGAGAAGTCGTCCCAATTGCACATCCAAGTTCCTGAGTTTTGTTTATCTTCCTTATTACCCGTTTTGTCACGTTAACTTAATTATTAAAGGTAAAACGTGAAACGCATGAACCTGAGAGTTTGAATCTACACATTGAATGTAGAAATTGTCTAATGGTGTGAATATGATGTGGTATATGTTTCATCCCCAAAACTTGTATTACTGTGTATTTCTTTTGTCACCATGCATAGAAATTTTGGATAAAAATTGTGAAATGTTTGAATATATTAAGCTTTGGTAAGCGAAAAACTTAAGAATTGCCATGAAGCAGAGAAAATATGGAAGCTTTTATGAAAGTGTAATGTTAAATGTTTAAGTCTTTATAGTAGATGTGTTTTACTTTCATTAATCATCTATTAGTTGAAATTTGCGAATTTATATTCTAATATTATTTGTGTATCAAGTGTATAGATATAATATTTGTTTTGAAATGTTACTTTGTATCTTTGTTTCATTGTATGTTTTGTATTGTTGAGAATTTAGTGAAAGTCTTTCTGGAACGGTAAGACTTTCCCTTCTAAATGGGAGGGATATGAAACGATACCTAAAACTAACCCCCTAAGTACAATTCTCACTACAGATAAGTCGCTTAACGTTCCTCTTTTCTCCCAGTCTTTGTCTCCCTGTCTAAGTGGTCAATATATCATGCCACCCCCTTTCACCTTTGAACTCAAGCCATCTCATTACTGTGACCTCCCACGGATTCTCCTACTTTCACATTGTCTATGTAAGATCACATCACTCCTTCGTTAAACCACCGACATCTACCAATGAACTTTTTTGATAGATCCCCTTGTCCAATATCTTTCTCTTAATCCTTATCCCTCTAGCGAGTCCATTGTAAACTATTCATTCTTTTCAAGAGCCCCTTGGGCTAAGGAGCCCTCAGAGCCGTTCCAAATTCCAAACCCTCAACGACCTCCACGCTTTATGTTACTACTCGTCTATTGAAGTAATAAAGAATTGTTATAGAATTTTCTGCCTCTCCATTTGTGGAACCTACATTACATTCAGTACCAATGGATCATTCTCTCTGGTTACCTAACACCACTCTTGCCACTCTCGTTACGACGGCAGACTTATAATTTCTGTTATTATGAGAGATTTTAAGATTTTTTACAAGCCATATTTCTTTTGTTTTTTTTCCTTTTATTCAAACTTCACAGTGTGTCGGACATAATTTCTAACATCATTTACTACACCAGGCCAATAATATTGTGGCGATAATAAATTTAACATTGATGACCTAGGTGTCCATACTCGATATGTTCTTTCTCTAACAATTTTGAATATAATGAAAATGGGATAACTTTATTCAAATTTTGTTTTTTAATTGTCCAAAGAATTATCCAATTTTTTGTATTTGTGATTAAAAATATTATAATTTTCTTGACTTTCTTTGAGCTCAGAATGAGTTAATAATTGTGCTCTTGGCAGCATATGATGATTATGGAGTTTCTAGTTAGCATGTCAGCATCTACGTTAGTAGATCCTTTTTGTATTAATTGTATGAAATTGTACACACACACACATAGACATTTTCAATGACCATTTTAAAAGCCTACCGGTTGGGTGTTTTTGAGCCAAACCAGGGCAGCATGATCGGTTTAAATAGTAAAGTGATTTCCATGGAGATAGCAGTAAAATTTTTCGACGGAATCTATTATAGCCAAAGATTTGAATTCTGTTATCGCGTAAGTTTTCTAAGAGGGTCGTAATTTTCTAGAGTAAAAGGAAACTGGATGTAATGAACCATCTGAGTGGTCCTGTTTTAAAATTCCTGAAATTGCTTCTCCTGAGGCATCGGTGTATAAATGGCAGGAGTAATTCGGGTTAAATACACTTAATACGGGCTTAGAAATTAAATATCTTTGAGTTTCTTAAATGAGGTCTGACATTCTTCCGACCATTTTTTTATATCTTTTTTAAGAAGGTTGTTCAAAGGGGCTCGAATTTTCGCGTAATCTGGAATGAATTTGTTATAAACACTAATACTCCCAAGAAATCTCTGCAACTCTTTGGTGTTTCTGGGTGGTTAAAGTTTTTTGATAGTTTCGACTTTAATATTACTCAATTTCATATCCCAAGAAATTTATTTTCGTTTTTGCAAAGTTGCATTTTGAAAGTTTCAGTTTCAAGTTCTATTTCTCACATATCTCAAAGATGATTTTTAAATGTTCCAGATGTTCTTCATAATTTTGGGAAAATACAATTATGTCAATTCAAGTTGTTTTGTAATGCAATTAATTGTAATAGTGATCAAAACAATTTCACTTACCCGAATAACACCAACTGCTTGTTGAATCTGGATCTTAGGGTTCACTGTTATCGTCTCATAATTCAAATGATTGAGTAAATGTTGAGGAATGATATTTGGCTAGTGCCTGCGTCCAACAATCCAATGAATGTTTTGTGACCACAAAAATAGTCACTTTGAGGTATGATCATTCAAAATAAGGCGTTTGTCCATATTGAGTATCTGGTTGATACGTGAACTGACGTAGTGGAGGAGGCCTTCGCAGAGGGAAAGTTCTCCAAGGGGGATTCCGGTCCTGTAAACGTCGGTCACGGTAGTTGAAGAGCTCTGTGTGAACGGGAGGCATCCAAATCTCGGCTGCATTGGAAATCTTTGCCGGGGTTGAAACTGTGGACGGGAAACTGCTGCGGAAACGGGTACTCGGTCCATGCTGCTATTTCGTTATTGGTTGTTCGCTTCATCATCAGGTATTTGACCACATAAATTACGGGCAACTCTTAACCATTCCGTAATGGTAGATGGCTCCTTTACGATTATGAGTTTCTTGATATTCTGAGGCAAACTATTTGTAAGTACCTGGAGTAGTATTTGGTCTGAAAGGTGTAATCGTTGACCAATGTCAAATTTCTTTTTGAAGTACACATCAAAGTCTCCAGGTTTGTTATAGATTGTAGAGATGAAAGTATCAAAAGATATCAAAGAGGTCCTTGAAAAATAGTTTATAAGTCCTTGACCGATATTAGCCCATTCGGTTTCGATGATACAGTGATTTAGATAATAGTTCAAGGCTTCGCCTTTTAAGTATTCCGAAACTAGTTCGATTTTTGAGTTTGCACAGTTGGTTGTTTTCAACTCAAAATACTTGATCCACGCTTCAACGTCGAAATGTTCTTTGGGATCAAATGCTATTATTTTTGGAAGTATTCTATCCTAAAACTCTTTAAAAACTAGGTAGCTGGCAGTAGAATCATCTCTGTTAGACATCATTTTGGTGCAGTGATGACAGTCCGTTCAATTTCTTAAAACTTCCGAAATGAGTCTGCATGGTGAGGTTCCCAAACCACAAGGTGCCATCCTGTCGGCTTTAAAATCTGTCCTATTAACAGAAATTATAAGACTGCAGTCGTGACGAGAGTGGCAAGAGAGCAAGGCAACTGGAGAGAATGATCCATTGGTATTGAGTCTAATGTAGGTTCCACAAATGGAGATTCAGAAAGTTCCATAACAATTCTTTATTACTTCAATAGATAAGTAGTAACATCATAAGGCGTGGAGGTTGTTGAGGGTTGGGAGTTTCGGACGCGGCTCTGAGGGCTCCTTAGGCCAAGGGGCTCGTGAAAAGAACGAATAATTTACCATGAACTCTCTAGAGGTATAAGGATTAAGAGAAAGATTTTGGACAAGAGGATCTATCAAGAAAGTTCATTGGTAGATGTCGGTGGTTTAACGAAGGAGTAATGTGATCTTGCATAGGCGATTCGAAAGCAGGAGAGTCCGTGGGAGATTACAGTAATGAGATGGCTTGAGTTCAAAGGTGAAAGGGGTGACAAGATATATTGACCACTTGGACAGGGAGACAAAGGCTGGGAAAAAAAGGAAACGTTAAGGGACTTATCTGTAGTGAGAACTGTACTTAGGGGTTAGTTTTAGGTATTGTTTCCTATATATATTTATTTATGTGTGTGTTCTTGGCCCGCCTGGCTTCCAGGATTTTTCAATCTGGCCCTCAAGTGAAAAAGTTTAGAGATCCCTGGAATAGAGTATAGGGAGAAGGTTGTGTGTTCCGGGGAAAACGTGTCGGACTTTTCGACCGTAGCGTGAAGTCACTGGACGACGCAGCGCTCAAAGAATCCGAAACACTGAGTACTGAATAAAATACGGTATTTTCGAACGTTTTACAGAGTTAATTGAATCAAATCTTATAGATTTCATGACGCATGTGTAATTAATATATTACTTAAAAAATTTCATGAAATAATTAAGTAGATTTTTAAAAATATTCACTTATCTGAAGTGCTTATTTTTTTATCAGGTTTCTTTTTTCTTACTCTTTTCGTCCAGGTTTTCTACATACGATTTACTTTTTCTTCGTCGACTTTTCTGTTTAAATACTTTATTCGAATGATAGTTCTCATTTTGATATAAGTTTTAATCACTTTAGGCTTTTTCCTGAAACATCAAAGAAACTTTTTCAGTCGAAACATTTATGATTCCGTGGCATGTATGCAAACCTCTTGGAGGGTGAAATCAAATGAACTCTTCTATAACTTTACTGACTTCACGCCACGATGGGGGTAGTGAGTCTACCGTATGATAAATGCTCTACTCACGTTTTCGGTATCAGAGGATGTCCCGTTTGATAACTGTAAAATCATCCTAAATCGGGGCACTCTTTTTTATATTTCATAGCTACCCATCCTGAGAGATTATCTTGTGCAGAATTTTCTGCAGAAGTAAAAATGATTAATTATTATTCAATGTATAGTTTTCAGTTCCACTTGAGTCAGTATTTTCAGTTGGCGACATTCGAGTTTTGATTTTTGACATTTATACCTGCTTGTCCTAACACTTTAAAGGTCACATAGCATTCTTCAGTCGTTTCTGGACTTCAGACTTGTGTGCATATTTTGCATTATGCCTGGGTTTTCACTCAGAATAATCATTTGTATTCTGTATAGAGAATTCAACGGTGTAGGATGTCATTGAGTTCCCCTGGATCACACCTAAAAAAAGTTTTCCTATGAATCCTGATTCAATCTGTGAGTCAAAAGACAATAAATAAAATGTTTGCATTGTAACTCACGGAACAAACCGTTGAGGGAATCAATAGATTGAAGAATGCACATAGAAAACACATTGTCTGAAATTTGGTCTGTTCAGGTAAATGCACTCCAAAACCACTTTTAGAAGATAATCCAAATTTTGTTGGAATGTAACTGTTCATTACATCAAACCAGTCATTTACCACATTTATAAATTCCTATAAATTTGTGTCATC
The DNA here is from genome assembly GCA_933210815.1 of Meta bourneti. NCBI lineage: Eukaryota > Metazoa > Arthropoda > Arachnida > Araneae > Tetragnathidae > Meta > Meta bourneti. The sequence continues at coordinate 29,716,825 of OW119934.1, forward strand.
TTGTGAGACTGAGAAATGTTTCAATGCGGTTGCTGTGGTGTGAGGGAAGACTTGTGGTGCCCAACGAACATTTTATCTCTGCTTCTTAACACATTGAACATGATTCAGTTTCAATTTGTGGTAAACTTGCAATTCACTGTCATCTAATTGTAATAATTGAAAAAGAGGCAATTTTTCAATCTTGACTTCATTTTCGAGTCTGTAACCAATCAATAAACAGATTACGTAGAAGTTTCAATAGATGTGGAGCATCGGTGAAAAAGTAGATATTACGACTGTCGTCAAAAGAATTCTTACACCATGATTGATTTTCGTTAACGCCCAATTATTTCCATAATCCTATATTGCTTCCACCCATATCAGAAACACATGCTACAACGGTAATGCCAACATCACCAAATAGTTCAGTAATTGAAAATAATATATCTTCATTCAAATTTTAAAATCGAAATCTAGGAATATTGTCTGTTTCCAATTTGATATTAATCATCTAACCATAACAACTTGCATTTTTCGAAAACGGACCCAGCACTTGATCTAGCTTCTCACCATACTCAAAGAAAGCTTTTATCTTCATTTCATCGAATTGAAGAACATTTCATTTATCTTTTCCTTCCATGTTTGAAGATGAGAATTTCATCTTCATTACATCGAGAAGGGAGACCTTGAAGAATGATTATATTTGACTCCCATTTGCATGAAGTGTTGATAGGCAGAGGAGAAAGGGTATTTCAAAACATTTCTTAAGTATTAAATAAATTTAGGAGTGTTTATTTAAATAAAACGTAAATTTAGAGCCGTTTAGATATCATCTGTAAACCAGAGGAGTCTGCCCTTTTTCTGGTGCAATATATCTACTTGATTTTTTGTAAATACTCGTCGCAGCTTATTTATAATAAAGTTTTCCTCTTTGCCGTAAAATCGGTCTCATTTTCAGTCCGTTTTCTACTCGAAGGGAATTATACTTCTTGTCCAGCTTCTTCAATTTGTCTAATAAAGTATTCTTATTTTGGAACAGTGCTTGAATTAGTTTCATATGCCTTTTCAACGGTTGTTTGCTCAGTTCCAGTCACTAATAAAATATTTTGAACCATTTTTTTTTATCTGTTCTGCGTTCTTGCCTTAAAGTCCTGTCTGAAAGGTTTTATTCACAGATAAAGCATCAGTCATTTTATGAAGTTTTAGAGATAGGTAGTTAATTAAAGTCGCTCTGGAGCGACACAATGAGCTATTGTCGACGGTCCGGGATCTATCCACAAGGGAAAGATTCAGGGATAACTCCTATTAATTTTGAACCACGGTCAGTTGACGAGAACAACACCTGAGCTGGCACCCCACTCTCCAAACTTCCACACCACGCCAACGTGAGGACATTTGAGGCCACGACAAATTTAACATGCACTACCCCCCGTGTACACGACGGTCTTTGGCTGGACCTAGTTCCGAACTCGCAACCCTCCGATTGCTAATCCGTTGCTCTTGCAATTGGGCTACAGCGGGGCTTAAAGTTTTAGGGACGGTATGGCAGTTGTCTTGTATTCTTGCTTTGGAGGTAAATTCAGAACTTTGTTTTTAAATCTCTCTCATAATCTTCCGGCTTGAAATGCTCTGAAAAGTATGACATGAGTCAAGGTTCCACTGTCCATCTCTTCAAGAAAGATGATCCAGTTGGGCCCCCTCTTCCGAGGTTCTTCTAACGTAGTCTTGATCATTTCAAGAAGTTGGAAAGCCAGAAGCTCAAACATCCCCTTCTTTTTGAAACGCCTAGGATACAGTGACATGCAGAGGTGTTTTTTAAATACTTAAATTAATAATTTTTTTTATCAAATCGTGCTTTTCGATTTTCCTCTGGCATGAGAGAAAAAGCAGCAGGGCTTCTGCCTCTTCGATAATAATACTGGGGAAGGGTTAAGCCCTCATTCTCGCTTCCTCATTCTCGTTCGTGCTGCACGGCAATTGATACGACGTCATCAAGACATGGGGTGGAGTTTGATTCTATGGCGGGGTGAATCCAATAGTTATAAGAACGTCACTTTCGTTCTTTATTTTCAAAATACCAAATAATTGTAAAATATTGCTTAAGATTTATTAATAAAAGTAATTTTTCAAATATTTGTATTGCTCATCATTTTTGTTTCATTGTTTAGCTTAAAATATCATCCATTCCGGTATTGTTTGAACTATCGTTCAAAATTTCATCGAAAGAGGTATATGTATTAAAGAAAATAAGATTTAAAAGTCAAAGAAACTGGAGAATCTCAGGAGCAGACTAGATTGTTAGGTAGTTGAATTAACGTCGCACTGGAGCAAAACAACGAGCAATAGATGACGGTCCGGGATCAATCCCGAAGGGAAAGATCCGAGGACATTACCTCATAATTTTGAATCGCGGTCAGAAGAGGAGGGTGCAGATTAGGAAACATGCAAAAACATTCTACATGTGTGACTTAATTTAATAGTTCTACATATCGAGACGGATTGTGAATCGTCTTTTGTCTATATCTCCGGTAATTATGATCTATCCACGCTTTCTTAATGTTTTTATATTTACATCGATTTATTTTTTTACCTTGGCGAGCTTGTCCGTTTCTGGACGTTACGCCATAAAACCCCAAATTCCGAATTCCATTCCGGTAATTATGATCAGATTTACACTAAAGTTTATATTCAGCATAATTATGATATATGAGAAATCTTTTAATAGCGTCAAAAGTAGGTGTTGTTATTTTAAATTTTAGAAATAATACTTAAATAAATATGAAGGAGGACTCTTATGCAAATAAAATGCACACTTATTTACAATAGGCATTTTTCCAAGTCTAATGACACTTTCTTATAATGTGCGATTGCAGTGACGTGAATAACAACAGATGTTTGGATTCACTTTTAACCGACTGTGCTATTTATAAACACGACAATTTCCCGACAATATGTAGCACGCAGTATCCAATAACTCCTGGATAGCCATCATTACCACAACTTCCTTGGCCTGCGCGTTCACCGGATTTGTCGTCTCTTGAAAACGTCTAGTTCATGATTTCTCGAGGACAAGCACATCAGGATCAGGCAGCAGCTGCTATAGGCTGCCACAGATGGTGGCAACACATCGAAACTGCGTGTACTGACATTCCCTAAACACGTACTACATTTCATTCCCTCTATGCTGGACCGGGTAGGAACTGTTATTGCCTCCCTTAGTGAGTGCACAAAATATCGATTATGTAGGTTCACGAAGTTTAATCAAGTTGTGTTTTTGATCGTTTCATCCTTGTACCATGAGTAAGGTGAGTATTATAATTAACGTCGCACTGGAGCTATCGACGACTGTCCGAGACCATACCCGAAGGGAAAGATCCGAAGACAACACCACGTAATTTTGAACCACGGTCAGATCACGAGGTCACACCTCAGCTGGCACTCCTCTCCAAACTTCCACACCGCGCCAACGTGAGGACATTTGAGGCCACCACAGATTTAACGTGCACCAGCTCCCTTTGTACACGATGGTCTTGGGTAGTATTCGAACTCACAACCCTCCGGTTGCTAATCCGTTAATCTTCCAACAGGGCTACAGCGGATCACTTGTACCATGAGCTGTGTTCTGTAAATAGCATTCGATGTCTCTTGTCTTTCTTGGTGTTGCACTTTTAATGGCCGTCAGTATTTATATTACTCTTGATACAAACTCAGAGTAATCTCCTCAATTTCTAATATTTTTATATTTCTCTTTTAAGGTTCCCCATGATGGATCCCTCTGACATCTTGCCTACATTGTCAAAGGGTACGTTCATAGTCTTGCTCCATCTTTCACTTTGCATCCATTCCAGGATGATTCTTGGGTCAGGAGGTATCGGAACGAGACGGAATCGTGTCTCCTTTTATCATAAATTTCAAGTTTAACGTTTTCTGTACCAGCAATTTAAGGATATTGAAAACAATTATTCTGTCTAATTTCATCTGTATAGCATACTAATGGAATTGTTCGACTCAAAAAAATGTATCGCACCTTCTAGAATGACGTTTGGATTCCTTATTAAAACTAAAATATGGGTCTAATTTATAATATTTACTGGAATACACATTTTAAACCTTCAAGTTAAATATACCTAACTGTTTAAAGTTTTAAAACTTGCAAAGTACTGCGGGATTATGAATTAAAATAAACAAAAAAGAATAATATTTCATGATTCGAGTAAGTTTTTTCTCTTGATGGCCAACCACCGACACAAATTCTATTTATCAAATTCTACAAATCAAACTGAAATAAACACCGAAAAAATAGAACCTTCATATTCGTTAAAGAAACACAACTTTAAACTTTTGAGTACCGAGAAAAACTCTCCTCAAAATATTATTCTATCGACTATTTAATGAAGTTAATTAACGTCGCACTGGAGCAACACAACGGGCTCTTGGCGAAGGTCCGGGATCAATTCAGAAGAGAAAGATCCAAGGGCAGCACCTCGTCATTTCTAACCACGGTCAGATGACGAAATCAACACCTGATCTGGCACGCCACTCTCCAAACTTCCACACAACGCGAGAAAATTTGAGGCCACGACAGATTTAACGTGCACCAGCTCCCGCGTACACGACGGTCTTTGATTGGACCTAGTTTCGTACTCGGAACCCTCCGATTGTTAATCCATTACTCCTCCAACCGGACTACCGGCTATTTAAGGTACTTTGCGATTCAGAAGTGACAAAAAATTATTTTATTAAAAAAGCGGAGTTGCAATGTACCTTTTTAAAATCATCCCCATGCATCAAACATTAGGATGTATTGTAGCTGAATATTCTTTTAAGTTTTGAGGGTAAACAAATTATTTTTTTAATGTTATCAAACAAGTACTCCGAGAATGAAGAAGTAAATATATAAAATTGGAGTGGCAGCATTCAATATATTTTTAGGTGAAACTTTCATAGGTTCAGAACTTTTGAACCGAAACCAGTGCTATATTATGGTTTGAATATCTTGCCAGTAAAAAAGGGTGCGATTATTTCACTAGCTTGATTCCCACATGGAGAGAGCATACAGAAACAAGACAGCAAAACAGGGAGCGCTCACTCCCTCAAATCCATAACTTCCATGATGCCATGCGCGACCTTCTCCGCTGCTGCAGTCTCCACACGGTCATTCCACAGCCATGCTCTCCCTCTGGTATCTCGCCTACATTGTCAAAGGGTACGTTCATTGTTTTGCTGCATCCTTCACTTTGCATCCATTTTGTAAGCGCTTTTCCAGGACTAGTCTTGGGTGAGGAGGAATCGGAACAAGACGGGATCCTGCCCCTTTTATCTGCATCTTTCGGTCCTCTTTGCGGGATTGTGCGCTGCAAAAGGAACCGCCGCCCTTTTCTTAGACACGTGCTTATCCCCTGTGTGTATATTTAGCGTCTCTCGCAGTGTTTGTTTTTTACCTATAACTACCTCGCAAAACATGGAGTATCAGAATATGAGAAATGTATCTCCCCTTGTCTCTGAAATGTATTAGTGATTCTTCTTCGATGTGGTTGTTTTGTTACCTATAGGATCGAATTCATTCAGAAAATAGTATACGGTAGTCGATTAACAAAGGCAATGTGAGATGACAATTGTCTTTTTTGGGACTCTTGGCAAGCATGCATTTAATGTACGAGACATATCTGTTTCTTCTTTGTTCCGGCTTGGGTTGTAGCGTTAGGAGATAAGAGGGATCAAAAGGCGCTTGCAGAGACATCAACTTTGAATACCCACTTTTGATTGACCAAGACGTTTTTGATTTATCTAACAAAGTCAAGGGCGGCCATTCCATGGATAATCGGTCGATAACAGTGTTGTTAAGCGCTATTGTCGCTGGAATAGCTGTGATATACTTTCAATGGCCCAAAAGGTGAGTGTGTTTAGTTACATTTTTATTAACAGAGACATAAAAGAGATTACCATGAAAGGGTAAAAAGTCTTTTATTGGGGTATCTTAGAAGTATGAACAACCATTTGCCTTAATCTTAAAAAAACCCACCTGTAAATGATATCTAAAAACAGCAAAAGAGGGGTGATTACATTAACGGTACTTTTTCGCATCTGACTTAAAACAGAGATAGTGAAAGTAGAGTAGGAAAGCTAATTTTCATTGAAAAACATTCAATGGGAAAGTATGAAAGAAATCATAATTTGCTCTCAAATTCATCGGTACTGGGTATGTTTCCATTAAAATGCATCGATTGAAAGGTACATTTTATTGAAACATGATTACTGTACTTTATATGAACAAGCACGCAAGCACACGAATAAGGTTTACTTCTAATTGATCACAGAAAACTGTCTGAAGTCTGCATATTGATTGGTTTGTCCTTTGTTTTATTTTGTCGATTTTTTATTCTCAAAAACAACAGTTTCTTTTACCGAAAACATTCTGTTTTTCTTCTTTCATATTTCACTTCTAAATTAGCGTCAATCAATCAGTATGTGTGTGAAAAGAATGAATTTATCATTTTGGTTTACTTAAAATCGAATGTTATCATTTTATGTAAGCAGTACACAAACAGTACATGTTGTTACTTTGCTTACCTCTTTTTTTAATATTTCTAAGGAATGTATGAATGTATTAGAAATTGATGTCTATTTGAATAAAAACCGTTTTATAGCTGATATAAATGATTATCCTCAAAATGTAAATAGGGAAGACTATTATATTTTTACTATTGAAACTATCAAATTTAATACATGAATACATTTTGGCAGCATATAAAATCTCTACATAGAGATTGTTCCAGACTGTTCTAATAAGAAAAAGATCAGGTCATAGGTCAGACCATAAGTAAAAATGATGTGTTTAAGTACATATATAATTGTGCAAAATATTGTGTGTGAAACATAGGCTTGAATCTCAGTGTTTCAAATATTTTTTTAAAAATACCATCGCTTTTATAGCGATTTAAACAGCTCACATTATTTTAAAAACAGCATTCCAACAAATGCTTGATATTATAATTAATACTAAGAAATTAAAAGAAAGTAATTCAATTTTTCTTCTTTAGAGCACTTATATATGTGATCTATATAAAAATGCCCGCAATGTAAAAAGTCCGTTTGAATACTGCTTTGGGACGATCAGCGTTTGAATGCTCTAATTAATGTTGCTTTTATGTATAGCCACATTTTTACTCATTCAGTAGAAGTGATTATTTAAGTACCCAGTCAACCACAAGCAAGAGGGTTTTTCAATAAAAATAGCTGAAAACATAAAACGTTTTATGCTGTAGGCATACATGCATAAGCAAGCGACAGCTCCGAGACTATTTGTTATTCATTCTACCAGAGAAGTTTATTCAAAAATGCTTTTATTTATCTCATAAAGAGTGCAACACATTCACCTCACACAACAATAAAAATATTTGTATTTGAATACTAAGTTATTGAGTTGATCGTTTGTGAATAATTTTATATGTATACACGCTCTGTGCCAGAAACACCCGGAAGTCTGTGATCCATCGGAATGAAACTTAGCACGAAGAGATAAAGAAATGATCACAATATTAAATCTAGAGGACCCTCTATTATATTAGAATTGCATCAGAAAGGTCATATATATTGGTAAGTTGTAAAGCCCCTCTGAAGGCGATACATGCCGATATGCGGCTTGACATGGAGTCCTTATGCTATCCTGAGGCAAATGCCAAGCATTCTGTAGCTGCTGCTGTAGATTCCTTATATTCCGGGGTGGTCCATTTCATGGCCTAGTATGTTCCAGACATGCTCAATGGGAAACAGATCTGGGGATCTCTCTGGCCAAAGAAGAGTTCAATACCATTTTAACATTCCTGGGAGAGGCAAACTGTGTGTGACCGAGCGTTATCGTGCTGGTAAATTAGCACCTTGGATACGTGACATGAAAGGCAAAGGTAGGTAGGTTGGTAGGTATTTCAATTAACCTCGCACTGGAGCAACACACCGGGCTATTGGTGACGGTCAGGGATCAAACCCGAAGGGCAAGAACCGAGGACAATACAACGTAATTTTGAACCACGGTCAGATGACGAGATCACACCTGAGCTGGCTCCCCACTCTCCAAGCGTCCACACCACGCCAACGTGAGGACATTTGAGGCCACGACATATTTAACGTGCATCAGCCCCCTTTGTACACGACGGTCTTTGGTTGGATTCGAACTCGCAACTCTCTGGTTACTAATCCGCTCTTCTTCCAACCGGGTTACCGCAGACGTATCTACTGGACGTATCGCTGTGCTGTCAAACTAACTAGTAGCACAACTACTAGAAGGGACCGGCTGTCGTAAGGGATGGCTTCTCACACCATTATTATATCACCTAAGAGTTAGGTACCACTCGACAGTAAACAGAGAATGGCTACCAAAAATCATTGTCCGCATCTGCAGTGGACTCTCCCAGGAGTGCCTCTGTGGTGTTGAAGTCCTCTTACTTGGCCAACAAGATCCCTTGATCTGTTTCCCATTGATCATGTCAATTGCATCACGCCCAAAATATAAGGGATCTGGAGCAGAGCTGCAGAATGATTGGCACATAATTGACCACAGGATAGCACAAGATCTCCATTTGACTCCATGTCGAATATCGCCTCCAGAGGGTACCTTACAACGTATTTATGTATGATTTTTCTGATGGTAATTCTACAATAATAAAGATCCCTATATTTGGTATGTGATAATTTCGTTGTCTTTTCATGCACTTCATGCATGATGAGTAAGCCTTGCAGTGTCACTGCCAAGACTTGTAAAAATTACGAGTGCACTTAATTTCGTTTTTCAGAAAAACAAGTTCAAATGCAATAATGAGGTTATTAATCTTTTATGTTAAGTAAAATCGATTTCGTCCAGATCAGGCTCCACACCCCTCACACATCGGCACTAAATTAGTTCCTTTACGGTCATAAAATGCAAAGATGTATTTCAAGCACCTAATGCTTAACAAACACTTTCGCAGCAAATGCGCTACATAAAAGCACACAATAAAAATATTGACAACTTTTAAATTTAGGAAACCGTCATCAACACTGCAATACAATAAAGTTCACATTTGCAGAGTCCCGGTATCAAAATAGGCGTCCCCTCCATATGGCGGCCTGTTCTAGACTAACCTATGTGTTCTAGACTAACCAAACATCGCAGGAGCATCAAACGAGCTTTTAAGCTGTCGCTTTATGGTCAATTTTAGCTACGCGAAGGTTAACTAGACCACGGCCTAAGCTGTAGTATCTGATTTTCACGCTAGATATTTCCGACAGAAAAATGGCCGGACACATATTTCCAATGTATGGTTGCCCATATTGCTCATTTCTCATATTATTCTGGATACTATCGACAGGACCGTTCCCGAAGTGATGACCACCCGTGCATAGCCTCCCGCTTCTCGAAAACATGGTATAATCGCCATTCATGAGGACGTTTTGATACAAGTAATGAAAATTAAGAACGGAATACTCATTTTATTTCGCCTGCTTCTTTAACATCAAACAATAAAACCAAATTATGTCCTTCACATAAAAACTATGAGCATGACAAAAAGAAAAAAATCAATTAGGTACAGCTGCGGGGAAAAAAATTTGAACCAAACCCTTTATTCGCGAGTCATTCTTAGTAGAGCAGATTCAAAGGTACCCTTTAATAGGGGAATAGTGTCATATATAAATTTAGATGAAAAAATTTACATAAGGTAATGTTTTTATATCAAATTGTGCATAAACTTCATACTGTTCAATGAGAACAATGAGCTTTGACGCCAAATTTTGAATCTATGTACAACTTTTCCTTTGGATACCACGTTTTAAGACTTTTGGTCATTTCTCGATTAAGAGTAAGGACAATTTGGAGAATCTAGGGCTATAAATTAGCTTCCCATAGGTTTATTCATATCTTTCGCAATAATCTTCCTATGTGGCTAATAGTTTTATTACGGTATTTTTTAAGGTACCCAAACAAAATACAAGTAACGTTTATTTTAAAGTTAGTTTTTAATATGCAAATATTTACTATGAAATTAATATTTGAAAAATTTTAAATATAGCATCCTTCAAATACTTTAATGGAAATCGATTCAGAACTTTTATACGTCCTTGATTAATTTCAGCTCATTCCTAACGTAGAAGTTTATCTTTTTTGTTGCAAAAGAAGCTAACAAGCTTCGGGTTATCAACCCCGAAGGGAAAGATCCGAGGACAAAGCCTCGTCATTTTGAACAACGTCAGATGGCGAGGTCCACACCTGAGCTGGCACCCCACTCTTCAAACTTTCACACCAGGCCAAAGTGAGGACATTTGAGGCCACGCCAGATTTATCGTGCACCTCTACGTTCACGAGTGTCTTTGGTTAGATCTAGTTTCGAACTAGCAACCTTCCGGTTGCTAAATCGCTACTCTTCCAACCGCGCTACCGCGGCCCTGTTTTAACTAAGAAAGTTTATTTTTCGAATCCTCGATCCTAGTTTTATGGTGTATGATGTTTTCCTAATCCTGAATAGGGCCCCGGTGTCTTCACGTTGGCGTGGTGTGGAAGTTTGGAGAGTTGGGTGCCGGCTCAGGTGTTGATCTCGTCATCTGACCGTGGTTCAAAATTACTTGGAGTTGTCCTCGGTTCTTTCCCTTGGGGACTAATCCTTCGCCAATAGACCGTTGTGTTGCTCCAGTGCGACGCTAATTAACTACCTAACCTAATACTAAATGTTATGCCAAAAAAGGATTACTTTCTTTTAGTAAGTCCTTTTTCAGGCAGACGGTTCAGCTTATTCAGAGGGTGCAAGGCTACATGAGGGGCACTCGGTAGGCTTCCTAAGCCGTCCCGGGGGCGTCTTGGTTCAGTGGGTGTGCACGCTGCACTAGCAAGCTCCGAATGAGATCTTTTTTGAAAGATGCTGCTAATCAGGGTTCGCGAAAGGTAAAATCATAGAGCACACAACGTTAACTATTTAGTTTTGTAATTTCACAACGCCACACTTGTACAGCCGGTGAAAAAAGTATCCGAACACCCCTAATCATTCCCGTCCCTGTAATCGCAGTCAAGCAAAAAGTGTTATTGGACTTGAAATACAATGCCAACAACAAATCAATGTGCATTTTATTTGTATAAGGGTCCGTCTTCATATTTATTTAAAAATTATTACCAAAATTTCAAATCGTAACACCCACTTTTAATGCCATTAAAATAATTCAGTATTAAAATTACGCTATATATAAATTTTTGTGGAAATCGAACCATAATTGCCGGAAATATACGAAAAAACCATTTGGGGTCCGTCTCAATATATAGAATTTTAAAATGCAGGTCATACATAGTGTTTTAGTAAATTTTCCAATATGCACGAGATTGTTCTGTTTCTTTTGGGCTTTTAGGTTTTATTTTTTATTTAAACAAGTACCATTTCAATGGAACTTTAAAAATTATTTTAAAAAATGTCTGTATTGAAATTATTTAAAATTGTTAACTAGATTTCATAATATATAATCTCCAAGTAAAACCCAAGCCCTTATTTCCAGCTTTGATTTGTTCTATTCATGCGGTTTCGTAACAAATACGATGTGATCATTACATTTCATAAAATTCCTTTTTCATTCAAAAATAGTAAAAGGTGAGCCAAAGTTACACCCAGACTATGGGTAACATTGGCCCCTCCTTAATTATTTAACATTTATTAAACATTCAAATTAAGCGTGAATTATTTTATAGTACCAATTTCCACACACTTTTCTTGTATTAGATGAGAAGTAACACTTGCCGGTGAGAGTGACTCATTAGCACATTTAAGCAATAATTATAGCTCACACAAATATGGTAGTCCCTTCAAATTACATCTCTTTCGTGGATGCTTTTACGCATATGACGTAGGAGTGAGTGATTTTACTCGTAGCAAATCAGAGCGTAGCATTTATGCTCATGAGACTTTTTACCGATCTAGAGAGAGCATTGTTTATATCAAAGTTAAGTTGACCACAAGTATAAGAAAAATATTTTCTCACAATAAATTCAAAATTCCATTTTAAGACGACCCCCAAAGCAAGCCAAATGATGTGGTTTAAAATAAAGGACTGTATCTCAAAAACTACTGAAAGAAATTAATTAAATTTTTGCACACCTTGATTTGAGACACCGCTGAGTCGATTGCATTCAAAGTCTACTCCTTTCAATTATGAATTAATAAATAAAAATATTGCCTAGAAGCTAAAATAAAGCATGCATTTTATTTGGGTTATTCAACAGTTTAATATAGCGTGATTACTTTAATAAACTGATTATTTTGGAAGGAAAAGAAAAAAAACTGAAACACTAATTTAACATTAGAAGCTTTGAATTTCAACTATTTATAATTCATCATAAACTTGACTAAAATAAATGTATTTCATATGAATTCTGGCTATTTTGATCCAGAAAATCAGAATCAGTAATCAAAAATAGGTTTATTCATTAAAAAATTGAGTTGATATAAAATTTAATATGAAGACGGAAGACCCCTAATGTAAATAAAATTCACGTTTATTTATAGCCCATTATTCCAAGTCAAATGATATTTTTGATTTGATTGTACAGTTCCAGGGACGCGAAATAGAAAGAGGTGTTGGGATACTTTTTTGACTGACTACTAGTCGTTTATAGTTTGTTTATAGGAATAAACAAAATACTGTTAGGTTTGATTGATTGATTGATAGTTGGGTTTTATGACGTAAGGTCTGTTAGGTTTGTCAAAACAGATCTTAAAAATTCAAAAAAAAAAAAAATCGAAACCAATGTGAACACACTGCTGATAATACATTAAAATTCGAAGCAATTAAGAAAATTCACAGAAAATTGTATAAACGGGTAGAGGATTGATAAAAGAAGTTATATCCGTTAATCAAATTAAAAAGGGTGATTTTGAGGGACGCGTGTTAGGATAGAGTTCAAAGGAAAAGGAAAGACATTGCTCTGATCTCTTAGAAATTTCACAGGTAATATTTTAAGTAATTAATATCACTATTTATGAGATAGAAATTCAGAATTTGGGAAAATTTTATATATATATATATATATATATATATATATATATATATAAATAAATCCCTTAGCGGTCCCCTTTTCTCCCAGTCTTTGTCTCCCTATCTAAGTGGTCAATATATCTTGCCACCCCTTTCACTTTTGAACTCAATCCGTCTTGTTCAAAGGTGAAGCCATAAATATAATATATATTTAATTTACCTAACCCAGATGAAACACACACACACAATTGTTATGAAAGTTGTCAAAACTGTTTTATGTTAAGAAATAAAACAATATTCTTGGTACTTTGTTTCAGACTTGCAGGTAAAATTTCAACATAAAACCCTTCTTACAATTCATAATTTCATGGAGAAAAGCTGAGCAACTCTTAATAAATTTGAAATACAGGATTTTTATATATGATTTATTAAGGGGCGCTTGAAGTATTGGTAAAATTGGATTAAATTGTTACATTAATATTATCTTTTTGGAGTGTTAACTGTACCCTACGGATGATACATAACGTGACGTCAAGAATACAAACCTACAAATTTGTAATATGAAAGAGAAGATCGTTATTTGATTTCCATTTTGTAATTACTTTACGAGTTATTATCAATTTTTATGGTATAAACTATCAACCGAGAAAAAGATTTCTTATCTAAAAGCGATTTCAAATCGCGTTATTCTTATGACAAATAAGATCCCATGACCATACAGTTGATTTGACCGATATATATCGGATAAGATTAATGCATGCACAGCTCCATTTTCGTCACTACTCAAAAGTGAACCTTGGATGTGGTAGAAGTTTCTCTTTTCTTTAATTGCATCAAAAAAATTTCAATCTTTCGCATATTTTTTATTTTTCTAATCTTTATTCTTCTTTCAGCATTATAAGATAATCCCTACATAATATTCTTTGTAATAAGATAATAATATAAGTACAATTATAACTATTCGTAGAGTATTTAAACGATAATAGAATTATTTTTAAAAGTATTCTTAAAACCAAACTCTTAACTACTTCTAATTTAGTTATTCTTAATATCACTGAATGCGTTTTTCAGGTTTTGTGTAAGAAAATACTAAAATAGATACCGTTTTGAAACTACCCTTATTCTCGGAGTAATTCTACATTGCCTTGTAATACCGTTATGGAAAAGTTTTTATAAAATGCATATTGTTGAAAATTCTTACACGGATGTATATAATTAGTCATTTTTATTTTTAATTTGAAAGCTAACTAAAGAACACACAACTTAATGAATTATTTGCTTGAATAACACTTAAATTTAATTTTTAAAACACAAATTTAAATATTTGTTATAGAAGTTTGTACAAATTTGTCACATGTAGTTTTTGGGTGTGTTGCAACATTATTCTGAACAATTCTTTGTAAGCAAATCACACATTTATACCATATTATTTTGACAAATTTTGCACATTTCTCCATATTACTGAAAATCAATTGAAAGTATCAATATCATCACACAAAGAGTACTTGCTCAGAAGATAGTTCATCTACGTCCTTTACTTTTGCTTTTGTTTTCATGCCTCTTAGGCACATAGATGAACCTCTTAGAAGACAGTTCATATATGAGGGGTGCAGTTGAGGAAGCCAAAAAGAAAACATGAAAAAAAAAACAGGTGAAAGGGAGTCTTATTGAAGAAACCCCAAGGAAGAACTGAAAATTATAAAAAACAAACAGAAAACCGATCATTCGTAAAATAGTTTTGCAGTGTCTTCATTAGAATCTGACATCGAAGAGAAAAACGCTTTGTGATAACAGCTAACGTACAGAGTGATTAGGAACTCATGAGACAAACTTCTAGGGCTGTTAGAGCATAATAAAAGAATAATTTTCTTGTATTGCAATGTATGGGCGCAAGGGACGCTTTTAGGCGCAAACACAAGAGTTGTGCAGAATATGAAACAAAATGTATATTTACATCATTATTTTACAATTACTTATTTACAATGGTTTTTTACAATAACTGTTCAAAAGTGCCATCACCAACATTAATGCAAGCTTGACAGAGAGGCAAACTCCTGAAACCCCTTTCAACTGCCGAGTGCCGGGTTCCATCAAAGGAACGATGTTCAAGAGCCCAAACCGAAAAAGTCCTCCAGACCATGAATAGACGCTGCCAAGCTTGCATTAATGTTGATGGTGACACCTTTGAGGAGTTATTGTAAAAAGTCATTGTAAATAAGTAATTGTAAATAAGTAATTGTAAATAAGTAATTGTAAATAAGTAATTGTAAAATAATAATGTAGATAAGCATTTTGTTTCATTTCCTGTGCAATTCTTGTGTTTGCTCCTAAACGCGTCACTTGAACCCATACATTGCTATACAAAAAATTATTATTTTAGTGTGTACTCTAACACCCCTTGAAGTTTGTCCCATGAATTCCGAATCACCCTGTATTGATGAACTTGTTAGAATGCAGTTTATTTTGTCTGATACGTTTCCTTTTTTGTTTCCATGCCGCTTGGTTGTTTTTACCTAGAATACGGTGTTTGAGTATCAGGTACTGTCGAAGTGGAGTGTTATGAACGACTGTGAATAAAATACACCACTTCAGAACACTCCAGATCAAACTTTATCCATAACCTTCCAGATATAAAGATCCACATATATATATTTATATTTATTAATCTGGCTTTGGAGCGAAGTAGAATTTTTATCGTAAAATTTCTAGAGTTCTATCATGCCATACCCAAAAATGTAAGTTTTAATGAAAAGTAGAGGAACTGAAAGTCCAATGGCGACTTTGAACTGAATATTTTTTCTTTTAATTACTTTACCGTCTACACAATTGGACATGAGTATTTAAATGTAATAAAATATTAATTAATTTAAGAACATTTTTCATTAGGTTGTCTGCTTTTATAAGCTTCTGAATTCAGAATAAAGAGACTAATTGGCTACATCCAATTAAGAAGTTTTAACATCGTGCATTTTATTACAAAAGAATATTAAATAGTGGTATTGCCCCAAGATAATAGTAGAATTATCACGCGACTTGGAGTATTTCTGCGCAACTGCATCAATTCAAATACTTCTTAACACAACTATAAGAAATTTAAAAAATGTCTGTTTTATACTCTGTAATCCTAGCTAAACGTGCGTTTTTATTTTATCATTGATAATCATTTTATACACATTATAACAGGTTCTAAACTAAATGCAACGATTTTGATTTCAAGGAAATGCGTCAACATCAGTTTCCCCCATTTAATTAAATTTTGAATGAATCGTGTATTATCTATCCTTTGTTGAATGTTTATTGTTTGATAAAAATTTATTAAATACATATTATCGAGTTTAGATAATTTACTTTACAACGAAAATGTATTTTTTATATTATCATTCATTTCCCAGTTTTCATCAAATTTTCTATCTATAATTTACTCAACAAGCCATTTATTTTCTAATAGTTTGGCATTACTAACTCAAAAATAAAAACTTATTCTAGTTTCAAGGATCACTCTCCATGTATCTCTTTTTAAGACTTTAAATATTTCTGGAAAGCTGACATGAAAAGGGCTCATTCTTTCAAAGGCTAATTTTTCTCCTTTTTACAAAATCGCTTCACATTTACAAGTTTCGGAGATAAGAAAATAGCTGAAATTGAGATGATCAGTTGAGATAATATATCATAGAGAGATGCTTTTAGATCTAGCCTTTGTTCTTTATCTTCACTAGAAGCTTATTTCAACTCCAAATTTAGTCATGGTACGTGTGACAAGAACCTTTTTAACTTTTAGTGTCTACTTTGTCTTAGAAACTTGATTATAGCATAAAATTTCATTGCACACATCTTAATAATTTAAACATGTTTTGTATTTATCTTGCAGAAACGTATTTTGTTTATGGATAGTTTTTCAAGGAATGACCTATTTTTATGTACAGTAGCGGGAAAAAAACGAACCACCCCTCTTCATTCAAGCAATTTTAACAGTAGAGAAAATTTTAAAAAGGCGTTCGACAGGAACTAACGTCTTCTATAAATTCAAAAGCATAAAAATTGCATAAGGGGCCGTCTTCATATTAAATTGAGTACTAACTTCATAATTTCCAATGGAAAACCCCTATTTTGACACACTATTTCGAACCTATATCAAAATTTAACATGAGATACCAAATTTCATGTCATTAGGTCTTACAGTTTCGAAGTTATGAGTACAGAAAGATTGGTCCTAATGTTAAATCAGCTTCTTAGACTTTTATGGATATCTTCCTAAATAATATTTCTATAGCGCTGATATTTTGTACCACGTTGCTGTTAAACAACCCATTATACAAACACACATTATAACCCATTAACAAAACATAAAAAAATAAAAAATACTCATAAGGTAAAATTTTTGTTTTATTAAGGATAATAAAAATAATATATTCGTACTGTACTTATTTCAGTCTGCCAAAAAGTGGCATGATTATATATTCACGATTTAAAACGTATTAGTTTCTAACATTAAACTCAGTTTTTGAAGGTTTGTTTATGGGATTTTATATCCCAGTGAATTCTTTATTAAGGGGAAGTGGACTTTCTCAAAACAAAGTTTTTCAGTTATTATCCGATTGCTATTAAATTTTAACAGATTGTTTTCTACTGAAACACCTCTTTATAAAGTTTGGTCCAAATATATTCAGTTGTGCGGAAGTTATTACATAAAACGTGTTCCAAAATTTTGATAAATTAGCAAAAGTTGATAGATCCCATGCGCATTAATTTTTCATAATAGTTTGTACACATATAAATCGAATTGACACCCCGCTTGGTAAATGTATCACTAAATTGTAAAGTAAAAAAATTGTACTAAAATACCTAAAAATATGCAAAAATGTAAGGTTAAACAACATTTTAAAACCAAACTTCAAAACCTAGAAGCATGATGAATTTCTCATTTGCACTTAGATATATACAGCAGATTACAAGGATTATACAAAATAATGTTCAAGGAAATCAATGAAAACCAGATGGGTAGAGAACATTTCGAAATCAGAAGAATATGAAAAGAATCTGAATCAGAATAAGGCCCTTTTTTGTAGCAGATTTACTATTTTTAATTACTATATGCTTTATGTTGCACATGTAAAAAAATAAATAATTAAAAAATATCATAATTGAAAATTTCTTTTTTGCTATCAAGGGTGTGATATCAATTCATTTTAACGCAAAATTAAAAAATCGCTTTTCGATTGATTTTGATGATTTTGAAAGTCTACTATACCCTTAACTCTCCGAGTGGTTTCAACAAGATATCTTGTACATCAAGCTATCCATTACCAATTTTGCTAATGACGAGATATCTCGTCATTAAGATATTAACGATCTTTTTATGATGACGAGATCAAGATCTAGTCAATTTTCTTCTAATGACGAGAGACGACGAGATCTTGATAGACGAGATATCTATAGTATTTAATAAAGTCTCGGGTCAACGGCATTTGTTACTGAAAGTACATATATGAGTAGTTATATAAAAATAAATACGTAATATAATTAATAAATTATGCAATCTAATTATTACGAACCAAGTAAGCACCCAGAATTTTCTTTGAGAGAGTGGTTGACTGAGAAAGTGGCCACTGTCATGGTGCTGATAAGAAAATACAAATTTTTTGTTGTAATGGTTGAAGCCTTTTTCTTTAATTACACTAGCTTGCAAGGTTTTTATAACAAGAACTAATTTAGCAGTTTCAAACTAATTTCTGTGTGGTAATTTCAGATCTGACCTTAAAAAATGGAAGCTTTGTCGTTATTGGGCATTTAATATTTACTCTTTCAAAATTAGCGCTTTTAAAAATGTTAAACGACACTAGATCTTTTTATTTTTATATCTCTTCTGACCTTTTATGGGTTTTGTTATTTTCTCACTGGTAGAAAATATGTAACTGAAACCGAATCGCCATTTTTGTATTTTTCATTGAAAGAGAAACGTGCTGTATTTTATTTGTGAAGAAGATATGGGGGGACGCACGTGAACATCTTGATCCTACATACACACTCCAAACATTTAGACGAGCCACACTTGATTGAGTACAATGAACTGAATAATCTCGTTCGAGACCTGCGTCTTTCCAAACAAACTGAATTTTTTTGAGTTCCAGACTTCAAGAGTGGAACCTTCTAGCTAAGAGTACATTTATTTCTTTTGTATCTCGATTTAATGTTGATTGTGCGAGCTGCTACTAGTTTTCTTACAAACGTTGTTGTAAGAAAACTAGTATGCACTAAGTATGTAAGTAAATGTATGTATGTAAGTAAAACTAGTATGCACTAGTAAAACTAACCATGCACGTGCAAGCTGTGATATTTGTGAATGTTATCTCAACTATGCACGTGCAAAACTGTGACCATGATATGGAATGTGATGCATAATAACGTTAAAAGGAGTGGAGAGTGTGTGTATTTAATAAAGATTTGCTCCGTGTTTTGTGTAGTTTTAATAAATGTTATTGTAAAATGTTGTTATTTATAAATTTCTAAGGTTATAATAAATTAATAAACGTTATTAGTTTACTAATAGATGTTTAAGTTATCAATAAATTAGTAAACGTTATTAATTATTAGTTTATTAATAAATGTCTAACTTATTAATAAATTAACTAACGTTATTTAATAAAATAATAAAAGTTATTAATTATTAGTTTATTAATAAATAAATAAGCGTTATTGATTATTAATTTACTAATAAATGTCTAAGTTGTTAATAAAGTAATAAACGTTATTAATTATGAATTTATTAATAAATGTCTAAGTTTTTCTAAGAAGTGTTCGTCTCCATGTGTGCTACTGAAAATGGGGTCAATTATATATATCCATCAAGTGAAGACTGAAAAATAGAGGTAAGGGAAAGGTACCTAGCTATCTAGTCAGAAGTTCTTTTATCCTAACTAGAGAATACTAAAAGACAAAATTCTCATCTGATAGACGAGGGAACTTTTGCTGACATGTGTTTTGAAGAAACATCCGAGTTCAAAAATAGAAATTTATTTCTATTTTCTTTTATGAAATGCAGGTGGTTTGTGCTTTTGTTCAGATATTCCAGGGCTGATGACAGATTTAGGAATATGTTACGATCATAAGGAATGAAATCTATTTATCGATACTTCCAAGGTTAGTTTAAAAACTGTCTTATTGTACAACAGAAACCAAAAGTCTTCCATTCCAACAACACATGCTGTAGGAATGAAAAAGAATTAATGAAAGCATGGGAAAATTTCTCTCTGAAATAAAATTTAACAACTTCAGTTGTCGATAATTATTGACAACTGAATATTATCAACTGATTATGTGATTTGAAAGGATATCACACTTGCTCGAACTTTAAAGGTACTTTACCAAAGTTTATTGTTTTCTTTGAATGTGGGATAGTAACGTCAAAGCAGACTCTGAAAGGAAAAACTGACTTATACGAAATTTTTTCACTCCTGGAGAGAGTAAAGTTCGCCAAGCTTCTAGTTAATCCTTCCACCACTCCATATCAAACTGAGGTTAATGTAAAACTTGAAGACCATGGATAAGTTTAGTTCAAGTTTCGTGCATTTAAAGGAAAAATTTCCAAAATGAAGTGATTCAAAAGTCAAAGGCCAGTCACTCACTGGGGCAGCATGTGACAAAAATCTACGATATGCGCATGCGTACTTCATTTCTGTACAGAAAACATGTCGGAACGCATCCGTATTTCAGCCAAATTAGTATCACTGGACTGAGGTCGGACCATTGTGTCGCTTGCCACAGAAGGAACCTTTGTTGGTCCTCAGATAAGGAAACTGAGTAGTTTTGTTTTTACAGAAAAGCTAAATAGCAAGGAGTTCGCCGCATGGCAATCATTCACATCTGTAGTCAAGAGACTTCTGGAGAACCACAAAGATGAAAATTACCAACAGCTCACTCAATACCTTTTCAAGAACTATAAAAGTTTAGGGTGCCGAGTGTCCTTAAAAATACATTTCCTAGATTTTCATCTAGATTTATTTCCCGACAACGTAGGAACAGTCAGCGATGAATAAGGATATAGGTTCCACCAAGATATCCGGACTATGGAGGAGAGGTATCAAAGCAGGTGGTATCCCTCTATGATGAATGATCACTCCTAGAACAATACGACACTTAAGAGAAAAATGAGCTACTTGTATGGTATATAAGTATGAGTACATAAATTTAATTTTGTATTCATACATGCTTACTCTATTTTTTGCTTCTCATGCAGTGATAAGGTGAATATGATATTTACAAGTTTTAACACTACTTTTATATCTAACATGAAAAATAAATGTTGTAATAAATTAAAATTTGAAGGCTGCTTAGCATGGAATTCAATAAAATATGACATCTACTTCTATTTCCAAGATGAGTAAATATTGCATTGTTTATACATATTTTTAAATAGAGCAATCGGGGATTAATACGCAAAAAACTGTACGAGGTGCAGATTTTTTAGTCATATTTGAATTCACTACACCAAATTAGTCAAAAAAAGTTATTTCACCCATTTTATGAAAAAAAGTCGCAAATTGTTGACCAGTGCTGTAATCATTCTACCAATTAAGGCAAGAAAATTAGTCCGTTGTGGAAAATTTATATTAAAAGCTTTACATGTGTGTGACATTTTATGCTCAAAATGCTTTTTTAAACAGACAAAATTGTCATAAATAAGTCAAAGAAAATTTAAATTTCTAATCCTGTATACTTTGCATTTGAATATTCATCGTGTTCAGTTAATAGAGAATAAAACATTTAGATGCAAACCATACCTCATACATACTGCCATACTACAACGAAAAACCAGTAATCAGTCTTCTAGCTTCGCTCCTTTTCTGTATGGCTCGGTTAACAAACTCCGCCTGAACCTACTTTAAATTACCATAGAGCCAACTGTCTGTCAAAACACCACTGCCACTATTATCAGATGCATCCCCAGAAACCCGAGGTAACTCCTCCCACTTGTGCGCACGTGTTCCAAGCTTCAGAGGTGAAATATAGAGAAACGGAAACCGTGCTTTATATTTGTTGATTTAACCGTGGAAAATGTGTGTACAAAACTTTTTCAATAGAAAAAATAACAGTTAAATGTTTAAATTTGATTAGGTATGCATTTATTTTTTAAAATTGTTGCCAAAATACCGGGGGCGCCCGTGTTCTTTAGCTACTATATACCAGCCGCCAATGCTTATGTGCAGGCATATATGTTAAGCCTGATGTTTAGCTGAGGTTCACAGGAGTAAGGCACTCGAAAGTGTCATCCAAGAGATATCCAGATATGAATTGGTGACTTCTTCAATCCGAGAAATATTTTTGGTCCATTTAACCACTGTACTGTACGAAGTTGTCTTTTCGGATACCTAAATGCGTCAAAATACCTAAATGCTCAACTTACAACTAGTCAGCATGTTCCACTTTAGCATTGATTATAGGGGTTAATATTTCCGATATCAATCTTCCTCTAACATAGTAGTTCCTTGAATAATTGTACAACAGAAAATGTATGTGCTGAACCATTCTGCAATGTGTTTCTCAAATTTGCTTAAAACTGGTTAAGTAAGTTGTGCGAGAAGTGTATCGCACAAAACTTTCCAACATACGTATATGTATGTGTCGAAGTCCCGAAACATTTTTAACGCATTCAATTTATAAATATATTTTCTATTCATTTTTCAACGTGTTAAAAGGCACATAAGTATTATTAATTCAATGACACTGCATTCCTCTCTCACAGAAACTTGGGAACCAAACTCTCTAAGACTATTCGTGTAATGCGAGATATATACATAACATGCTTAGACGACACATGACTAAATTTTAACTAGACAATTTTATTAACGAAATTATTTTGCATTCGTAAGTAGAATTTTGAGTCCACGTCCCGTTACAACAGGCAGCTTGTCTCCTCACATGATTATGGTAGAAAGAACATATCATTGGCTTAGTGTAAACTCATTAACTGACATTTTTTTACTTTATAGCTGTTTAGAGACTGACTATTCGTTTTAGGTAAAAAGTTATAAGTATTTTGTAATACCATATTTTTTCAGATTACAATATGACGATGTATTTATCATCAGGAAAATCAGCTTTCAGTGTATTCGAAAAAATGTCAGTCAATGGGTTTCCGCTTTGAGCTGCCGATATTTTCATACGATATGTCTACCGGTTAAGGGGGTGTAATCGAAAAGAACCTGGGAAGTATTTACCATTAATGAGGAGACAACAATATTCAAATGAGAAGGTTCAAATGGAGTGTAAGAAAGAGGGGCGTTGGGTTATATGGCACAAGGGCCATATTTAGCTGTGCTGTGTCAAACACAAGACAGGCAACATCAAGTAATGGACATACGCACACACAAAAAAGTTTTACTGACACAGAAGATAGAAATATATCCAGGGAGAGTAAGAAAGAGGAAATGAAAGGCTAAATGAATATAATACCAAATTATTTAACCCTTCTGGTGGTTGTCTTGATGAGGTTTCAATTAGACAATTAGAAAAACAATTAGAAGATCTTGAACTAGATATCTCTTCATTAGAAGAAAACTAACCAGATCTTGATCTCGTCATCATCAAAAATCAACAATATCTTGATGACGATATATCCCGTCATTACAAAATTGGTCAGATCTTGGTGGATGAGGTATCTCGTCGAAACCACTTGGAGGGTTAAGCTGAATTGAAAGGGAAAGGTTTTAGGTATGACATACCTAGCATTAAGTATTTTATCGTCGTAAATGGTGCTATTTTGTAAAAAGTAGGTTTCGGAAAGTAAGACAGCAGGTCTGAGACGTTGAAGTGATAAAGGCAGTCGAGTACTTCGCCGATGAACTAACTGTTCCGGAACGCTTTCATTTGGGATGTCATTTTGGGACAGGGGTCCGGGACAATTGGACCGGAGTTCTGATCGTAATTTTGAACTCCTTATGTTCGTCTTTTATCATTTTAAAAATATAGAATCATCATGGTCATAGATAACACACGGAGAGATTAAAAACGGAGCGGTATTTATTTCAAGAAAAAGACTTTATTAACCTTCCAGGTGGTTTCGACGAGATATCTCGTCCATCAAGATCAGACCAATTTTCTATCGACGAGATATCTCGTCAAGATATTGCCATGTATGATGACAATATCAAGATTTGGTCAGGTTTGCTAATGACGAGATATCACGTCGAGACAATCACCGGGAGGGTTAATGTATTGTATTGTTTATCAAATTTTGCTCAAGAACCTTAAAAACTGCGCTCACGACATTGCACCTCGAAATTTTGTTAAGAATAAAAAAACCACTTACATAACCAAATTGGGAATTAAAGATTTTCAGCAGTTAAAATTTTGTTTTTTTCGATTCCAGTTCAAATATTTATAAATTGACATATTTGTCACTTTGGACTCAAAACAATTTTTAATATAATTCTTTGAATAAGTATTCCTTGAAATGAAAGATTACAAACTAATCAATATAAAAATAATTTTTTCTTTTTATTTTATAATTTATGTTATATGAAGATAATGGTAATTGGTAATTAATGAACGTCGCACTGGAGCAACACAACGGGCTATTGGCGACGATCCGGGATCAAACCCAAAGGAAAAGATCCGAGGACAATACCACGTAATTTTGAACCTCTTGTGTTGGGTCGGAAATTAGCTAAACGTTTCAGCTCGCCCTCATGAAGCAGCTGAATTTAGTATTCAAATTCGATCTTTTATCGACATACCATCCTATCATAAAGTGACCGGATATCGAAAACGTTCATATATGAGGAATCGATCGCTCACTTATAAATATACAACCCGATCGAAAAGATTCTCCTCAGAAATTAGAAGATATTCCTCAAATGTATTATCACTTCCGTAAACTGCTCTGAAAGTTCTGCAGAGTGGAGAAAGAAAGTAATCGATATTGCCCTTCGTCCCCCACCCGTCTTTTCCACGAGCATGCGTACTCCGGTCCAGTTATTCGGTCCCGTACATTCGTCCCTTATCTTTCGGTACAAAGTACAGAGCCCATTTACTTCTCTCCTCACTCATCGTCCTCTCTAGTGAGTGCTCCATCCCTGCAGCTGAATCTGACTCTCCTGACTCGCTTCTCTCGCAGATTTCAGTTTGCTTTTTTTTCCAGAAGCGGCATCGGATCCTCTTCGAAGATGGCTGACCAAGAAGTCCTCGATCAACTTGAAGCCGGCTTCAGCAAACTCCAGGATGCGAAAGGGTGCAAATCCTTGCTCAAAAAACATCTGACGAAAGAGATCTTCGATCAGTTAAAAAACAAGAAAACTGCAATGGGTGCAACTCTGCTTGACATCATACAATCAGGTGAGGAAAAATTACTAAATTGGTTTGCTCTCTTTAAAAATTAAGGAATCCCTTTGGATTAGGATTCATTTCAAGTTTTGGTTTTAACCCATTTGTATTAGGACGTACAATTAGGCGATATTTTATTCGACTTAATTATTAAAACAAAATGCATTTACGCACTATTCATTTGTGGGCAATACGAAAGTGAAAATCACTCTGTCTTCTTGCTTACAAAAGAAAAATAATTCTGCCCATTTTTATTCAGTGTAAGAAAATTTCACTGTTGGTTTCAATATAAAATAATGACGAAAATATCACATTGTATTTCTTACAATTTTATCTATGTCAACTTTAATAATATGCGTGTTAGAAAAGTAACTATGTGATTTTTATGTTGCACTGGCATATTTCTTGACGGTACTAACTTTATTTTTTATAGAATTTATAGAGAGAGAGAGAGAGAGAGAGAGAGTACAGAAATAATTGTATTGAATAATCTGGAAGTCAACTATTTTCCTAAATTTGTAGTTTCAACAAAATTTCATTTAAAATAATTATAATTTATTTCTCCTTTAATTTTCATGCTATATACTCCTAACTTTGCTATATGACTTAAAGAGCCTCTGATTAGGGAAACTTCTATTTTGATCTTTCCACATTTAATATCCCATTTAAGTTTATATAGCCTATTAAAAAGCAAACTTACGGATAAATTTACCGTATAACTGCTGCTTTCTCTATCAGGCTCTTGTTTCCTCTTTGGAAAGTCAAGACTTTCCAATAGCTTATGATAACACAATTTTTCAATTACACTTGAGACGTTTTCTTTCTAACAACTTTACATTGGATCTAAGAACAACGCTTTCTTATAACTCTATGATTAGAAAATATTTTAAATTCTTAATTGGAATTCATATGAAGATCAATGATCAATCTTATAATGTATTTAATAAGTTCTAAGAGTTTACAATGTCTTAAAAAAATTTACTTTCCTGAGGGGAAAGTGAAAGTCATCTCCAGTCTGACTAAAAAAGTAGCTTAACTGAGAGCAACCAATAATAATTCGTCGAAGCTAGATATTTAAGCTGTTCGAAGATTTTTCATAATTAAAAAAACACTCTTTGAGACTTAAGTATAGGCCACAATTCAGAATGATTTCTACTAAAAATTAATCTGAAAGGGCAAACAAATTAGCTTCAATACCTACTCTAATTCGTAAAATATGTATTCAATTTGTTTTTTAATCAAATTTCTCCCTTGGATTTTATTTGTGGTGTTTAATATTCTCATACTTATCGAACTTTAAAGTGGCTTAAAAGTTGTCGAAACCTTTTGAAGCGTCGATATTCATGACAAACGGATTCTGCCAGTGTGAGATGAAAACGTCCTTCATTCAACTTTCCGGAGCATTGAAGTCGGCGTCTCTCAAGCAGCGATTCCTTGGTAAGGGACACAAGGTGTCTGTTCCCTGTTCGAAGAATGAGGGGTCAAAATCCCCGAATGAATTTCCGGTTTAAGGTGGCAGGTGGGAGTTTTTTCGTAAACAACTCGAGATTGCATCAAGCGAGATCGAAGAAGGATATTTCTCACTTGAAATGTGTACATTTTCTGCATTCGTTTTGTGTATGACTCGTTTCCTTTATGCAAAGATGGTGAACTTACTTAAGAAAAATTATTTAGGTGTACGTTGCGCGTAATTCTCGTCATATGAACCGAGTACCTTTTAACGGAAGTGGGATTCCGTATTTGAAATACATTTCCTATTTTATTGGAGAACTTAAATTCCTTATTCCTTTTCGACAAAGATAACACCTCGCTTCTTTTCGATATATTTCGTATGGATTTGTAAAAATATTTCTTCTAGTTATTTTAGTTCGATTTCACCCTCTAAGTGGTTTCGACGAGATATCTCGTCCATCAAGGTATTCCCGATTTGTTTACGATGACGAGATCAAGATCTGGTAAGTTTTCTTCTAATGACGAGATATCTCGTTCATCAAGATCTGGTAAGTTTTCTTCTAATGACGAGATATCTCGTTCATCAAGATCTGGTAAGTTTTCTTCTAATGACGAGATATCTCGTTCATCAAGATCTGGTCAGTTTTGCTAAGGACGTGACACCTTTTCGAGGCAACCACCAGGAGGGTTAAACATAGGAGATGGAGATAAGATAAAAGTACAGCAGATTTGTTTCGCCGCTCTATGGTCATCTTTTGCTGCAAGGGACTGGGACCACTGGCTTAAAGTGGATTCCGAAGGACTATGAACATCCATGCTGTCCGCAGTTATTTGTAATGCGTGGATATTTGTAGCAACCGGGCTACGAAATCAGAGCCTGTTGCTAACCACAAGGATACCAGGCCGGTTTAGTAGAGTGGGATAAAGTTGCTTTAAATTGTTTTTAAAGTATTTAACGTTATTTATTTTAATACACTAGTGAAGATAAAAAAGTTGAAATTACGTTATGATAAATTTTTACCCTTCCCAAAAGCTCTCATTGACAGTTGAATCGCTTTTTAGTTTAAGGTTAAGGTTTAGGCTTTTTAGTTTAAGGTTTAGTTCTTTTAAGTTACTATTGCATTTTAATCGGGGTGGAAAAGCTATAATTAATTTAATCGAAGTAGGAATTAAAATAAACTCATGAAATTATATTCAGTATAGAGAAATGTTGACCAGCTGAAAAGCACATTTAGGGAAAGAGAATTTTATTTGATTATCCTACTATGTATTTTATTGTTTTAGTGTATCAAAAATCCAGAAACTTTATAGTTGTTATTTTAAGAGTTCCTGAGAACCTTTATTTAATTTTCGAAAGAGATATTGAAATTTTATTTTCAAAATTCTCTACGTACCAATACTTAATGAAAATTAAATCTGTATTTACATATAATTCAGATTTAACACAGGATCTATACATGTCTAGTGAAGTTTTCGCATTGTATACAGTGACTTTCGATTTGGAAACCATGGTGAGGATGGATCGAAGCTTCGATTTTCTTGGACAGCTGTCTTCCAACATGCTTCGTAAACAAGTTATTTTCCGTGCGAACTTCATCTCCCGAAACTTTACAGGAATCGATTAATTTTTTCCTTTGTAAAGTTTCGTAGCGTTATGCCCATTTCACTACATCTACCTTAGGTAAAGCATTCTGAGAGTAGTATTACATAATTCATGTTCGCAGGAATTATCTATTACTATTAGCATTGTTCTATCTAAGGTAAATGACACAAATTTAGCTGATTTACAATGTTGAGTTTCCAGAAAGGGTAAGGTAGGGCAAGTGTGAACCCAAATCTTCATATTGAACCAATTACTACTCAGTTCCAGTAATTTTTTCCCCTCGGGGACACATCTTCAGGTGTGTACGGGCTTCACGAACCCGAGGTACCCTAGTGATGCATTCTTTTCGCATGGGGTTTACTGCCTCTGGTAAACATGGGGATCGCCACCCCAGGATGACCAAGTGATCTTTCTCCTCTCTCCATCCTTTCTTTTCACAATTATTTGACATTGCGTGTCTTGTGTTTGGCGCAGCTTGTCAAATATGGCCCTTGCGACACAAAATCCAAAACCAGCCAATCCAGTAATTTTTAAAAATTTCATATTTTCACGACAACCTTTTACTAATGTTTACACTCTTATTTGTATAAACTTACTCATTGATACAATTTTAAAAAAATTCCAATGCTATTTCATAGGGGCGCACTTGCCCCACATGATGAGGCAAGTGCATAATCCTGGATTATTTCCTTGTTTGCAGTGTGATGAATGGGACAAGAGCAGATCATTTCATTTGTGCTCTTTGGTCTGTGCAGCTTCCCTGCCGAAATTCGAAGCACTCTAGCGTGAAAAGTTAATCTATAGGATTCTTTCAAGCATTTCCCAGCAAAAGGAATCTACTTTAATCAGACGCGTTTTATATTCAGTGGACACACTTTACTTCTCCTTCCTTTACCTTTAATATAACAAACTATTTTTCTACCTTTTATAAGTTTTAATTTATTTTATCTAAATTGCGAAATCAGAGCCTGTTGAAATATATCAGTGCCAGAGTGTTAACCACGTGAATACCAGATCGGCATGGTAGATAGGAATAAAGCTGCTTTAAATTGTTTTAAAGTATTTAACGTGTTTTATTTAACTGCATTAGTGAAAATAAAAAAGTTAGAATAAAGTTGTAAATTTTTACCCTCCCCAAAAGTTCTCGTTGACAATTGAGTCGTTTTTCAATATGAGGTTAGTCTGTTTTTAGTTACTATGAATTTTAATCGGGTTGGAAAAGCTGTAATTAATTTAATCTAAGTAGGAATTTAAATGAACTCATCGAGTTCTAAGAGGTCAAACGTTCTTAAGAAATATTCGAATCAATTAATGAACAGACACCTTATAAAATTTAATTATTAAAGAAACATTATGACAACTGTTGAAGCTGGATTTGAATTCAGATTTTTCTCTTGATTTCGTAGATATTTCTAGTTATAAATTTTTCTGAAAATAGTGGATATTTAATGAGGTTTATTTGATACTTCTTTTCGTTACTTTCTCTTTAAGACTTCATTATCTAGATATAGGACCACCACTGTGAAAAAACGAGCCACCCCTCTTTATTTTTGTAGCGTTCAAAGGAGAGCACATTCAAGGCACCATCGATAAGAAAGGACGTCTTCTATCAATTCATATGCATGAAATTTGCTTAAGGGGTCGTCCCCATATTAAATTGTGCATAAACCACAATTATTCAGGACACTACCCAATTTTAACTCCAAATTTCGAGTCTATACCAGAATTTAACCTTGCACATCAAGTTTCGTCATTCGGTATAGACGTTTCTGCATTATGAATACGGATATTTTTATTTTTTGTTTGTCACTCAACGGTCACTTTTTGCTACACTAAGGCTAATTGTACCGGGTCTTATCCGAATGTTTCCAATGTATATACATTTAATAAGCAACGGTCTTGTAAACAGGATGTTTCAAAACTTCTTGCATAAAATTGAAGGTGAATTAGGAATCACAAAATTCCACCGTATGCACGTTGGGATGTATGCTCACAAGTGATCCCCAGATGTGCTCTAATGTACAGGTTGGTAGGTATTTAATTAACTTCGCACTGGAGCAACACAACGGGAAATTGGCAACGGTCCGGGATCAAACCCAAAGATCCGAGGACTACACCACGTAATTTTGAACCACGGTCGGATGACTAGACCACACCTGATCTGGCACCCCACTCTCCAAACTTGCACACCACGCCAACGTGAGGACATTTGAGGCCACGACAGATTTAACGTACATCAGCCCCTTTGTACACGACGGTCTTTGGTTGGATTCGAACTCGCAACCCTCCGGTTGTTAATCCTTTACTCTTCCAACCGGGCTACCGCTTCTCCTATTAAAAAGGAAGAAAGGAAGACTTCCTATACGATAATGTCAACTTTCAGCTTTTTCCTCTCGTTAATCCTTTCTACTTTTCAAAAATGACTCAGAATAGCGATTATTAAATTTATTATAGTGAAAAAAACTACCGGAAGGAAAGGTCTGAAATTTTGACTAGACATGAAAAGTACTGAATCAAATTCCATCAAGAGGTATTTCTGATTTGTGTGTGTTTATTCATAATTTTTTCGCATGCTAATTTCATAAATTTATTTAAATTTGTTGAAGTCAATTTCCAAATAGGAACGTTACAAGCATTTTATTTTCGTTCTTTAAAAGCAACACAATAAATTTTTTTATCGTATTTGTAAAATTATTTCGGAAGATATGATTAAAAGTTTGGGAAATTAATTTAACGTTTAAGTGCTCTGAAATTTCCATACTCAACTCTTAAAACGATGAGCTAAAATTATTCGACTCTTGTTCGACGTTAAATTTTAAATTTAGATATCGTCGGCTTATAGAGCAAACTCATTACTCACAAAAGGATTTTTTACTGTACAGCTCTTTAAGGACTAAACACTAGTGTAGATAAAAAATATAAATCATAAGTATTTTGATTTATATATCTTAAAATGATTACAATATGATTATGTATTTCCCAGCATCATAAAATTAAGCATTTAGTGTCTCCGAAAAAGAGTCAGTTAATGAGTTTCTGCTCTAAGTCGACGATATAGATTTGAAATTTGGAGTCAAAATTGGGTATTGCCATTGGGAATTGCAAAAATTGTTTCTAATTTGAAGTGAAGATGGCCCTTATGAAAACGTTTTGGCATATAAATTATAGAGTATTATTCTCTATTGAATGATAATTGATATTGATTGATGAATCCTTTGTATTGCTCAACTATGAACTATTCGTGATTGGTTGTTTTGGGGTTTCATGGCGCAAGGGCCATATTTGGTTAAGCTGCGCCAAACACAAGACCATGTCAAAGATTCGCGATTAAAGAAGGTCGGTTCAATTTTCCCCCCACTGCTGTACATTGCAGTCCTAATATTTTTTAAACATGAGGGTCAAACAGGGGGAAAATGCAATGTTTAAATTCAGCGCAGTCATGGTTCATATGATTAAAACTTAATGTGTTTAAAGGCGAAATCATCAAGAACACGATATCGAATTGACAACCCAGGGGTGATAAGTCTGAGTATCGTGATACCTAAAGCATAAAGGGCAGTTGAATTAACGTCGCACTTTAGCAACACAACGGGCGACGATCCAGGACCAATCCCCGCAGGAAAAGATTCGAGGACAACACCTCGCAACCCTCCAGTTGCTAATCCGCTACTCTGCAACCGGGTTACCATGCTCCCCTTTAAAACGAAAAAGATGACCTCGTCATCTGACCATGGTTCAAAATTACGTGGTGTTGTCCTCGGATATTCCCTTTCGGGGCCCTCGGATATCCCCTTTCAGGCTATTGGCGACGGCCTGGGATTGATCCCGGGCCGTCGCCAATAGCCTATTGTGTTGCTCCAGTGTGACGTTAATTAAAATACCAACCAACCAATCAACAAAGCTTAATAACAATGATAGCAAAAAGACCGCTGAGCGATGAAATGAACTAAATATTTTTACACAGATCTGTCAGAATTTTTCTTGCATTATTGAAGTCTAAACATATTCAAAACAGTTGGGAGAGTAACGGATTAGCAACCGGATAGTTGCGAGTTCGAAACTAGGTCCAGTCAAAGACCGTCGTGTACACGGGGGTAGTGCAAGATAAATCTGTTGTGGCCTGAAATGTCCTCACGTTGGCTTGGTGAGGAATTTTGGAGTAGGGTGCCAGCTCACGTGTTGACATCGTCATCTGACCGTGGTTCAAAATTACGAGGCGTTGTCCTCGGATCTTTCTCTTCTGAATTGATCCCGGACCTTCGCCAATAGCCCGATGTGTTGCTCCAGTGCGACGTTAATTAACTTACTTCCTTAAATAGTCGATAGAATAATATTTTGAGGAGAGTTTTTCTCGGTACTCAAAAGTTTAAAGTTGTGTTTCTTTAACGAATATAAAGGTTATATTTATATATAAA
Organism: Meta bourneti; assembly: GCA_933210815.1. Lineage (NCBI taxonomy): Eukaryota > Metazoa > Arthropoda > Arachnida > Araneae > Tetragnathidae > Meta > Meta bourneti. The sequence continues at coordinate 29,749,573 of OW119934.1, forward strand.
GGTTATATATAAATTTCTGTGCTCCTTCTAAAGGGGTGAGTGTTTTCAACACAAGACGCCTTGAGTTTTTTTCAATTTCGTCTCCATTTTGAAATGTATAAGGTCTAAGGTGCTAAGTTCTTATTTTAGGTCCTATCCCTAAAGATCTTGATATCTTGAGTTCTTAGTTTTTCCTAGCTTTTCTTGTTTATAATGAGAAATTAATGCTAGTTTCTGTTTATAATGGTGTAATAGTAATGGTTTAATGTACTTATTACTTGTTCATTTGTTATTCTTATTCATGTTAATTCGTTAAAAGCTTGTATAGTTGGTAAATTATCAGAAACTATTTTCAGTCATTTTATTTGCTTGTTGCTAGTGGTTTGGTTGGGAGGAGAACCGTAGACGTTAGGGAGAATTACTGCCACAGAAAGCTTTCAACCCTTGTGCCAAGTTGCAATGAGTAACGCTGCTTTGTGAATACCCATTTACTTAATAATTCAATTTTCTTCCTTTTTAAAATATACCAATTTAAATAAAGTTCTCCTTATTTAATATTATCTTGATAATTCGTATTTTTGGTTTGTTCTCAAAGGACATTCGAACTCAATTTTGAGGTTACGAACCACCATAGCATCATGCATTTGGAAAGATGCACTTCACAAAAATGAAATTTATAAACGCATCTGATGTTTCAAGATGACTTTGTTTATCGAGAATTTAGAAAAACTAACATTTTTAAGTTAAAGTTATTTAAGGTACGAGAAGATTTTTTAATTTTGACTTTAAAATCCAGTTTTTTCCAACAAGTCATTGGCTTATGCTTAAAATCATTTCAGTGAGAAAGAATCAGAATAAGCTAATTAATACTAATTAGCTTATTTTGAGATATAAATGTTCTTTGAACATTTATATCTCAAATTCTAATTTGTTCAGAAAGACAATTCCTGTTGGAAATTATTCCTTACATTATTCTTCATGTTTTGACCTTCAATAAAGTTGCTAGAAGGAATAGGTTATTTTTACAATTGTTTTCATCAAGGAAGTCTATAAAAACCAAGATTTTTTCAAGAGTTTTGTTTACAGATTTCGCTTTTTTTGTTGCAATTTTGTTTACAATTTGTTTATAAATGTTTACAAATTGATAATAAACAGAATGAAGATTAAAGGATTATATATTTATAAGTATGTGCAAATATAATTTACATTCTACCCTTTAGTGTGGGAAATATTTTTACGACAAATGTCTCATGACCTTTGTTGGATTATGCGCTCTAGAAAGAAAAACTATAGAAAAAACATACGGCTGCTGATAAGATTTTAGATTAAGGGGTCCAGCTAACTTATCATTTTTTCTAGAAATGCATAGGTAAGATAAGTTTCGCCTTGCAATTTTAACCGAGATAAGATATAATTTATTATGGCAGTTAAACTGTACATGAAAGATCTAAAATAAGAAGATAAGAAGGTTAAACTGGAGCTAGAAAAATTTCTTTTCTTTATAGAATTTGCTCTTCCTGCGGTTTTTTCTTGCTGTCGATCTAAAAAAATAATGACATTCGCCTTTTATTAATTTTTCGTTCACATTTTTAAAATTTGTTTTTTTTTCCTATTTGCAAGAATAGAAAGTTTTCTTCAATTTATGGAATTTGCACTTCCTGTCGTTTTTGTTACTGTCTATTACACAAAAAATATTAACATTCGCCTTTTATTAATTTTTCGTTCACATTTTTAAAATTTCTTTTTTTTCCTATGCAGGGTAGAAAATTTTCTTCAATTTATGGAATTTGCACTTCTGCAGTTATTTCATTGCTGCATTTCATATCACACAAAATAATAACTTCCTTCTTTTATTAATTTTTCGTTCACATTTTTAAAATTCGTGTTTTTTTCTTATTGCAGGACTAGAAAATTGTCTTCAATTTATGGAATTTACGCTTCCTGTAATTTTCTATTACTGTCTATCACACAAAAATATTAATTTTCGCCTGTTATTAATTTTTCGTTCGTATTTTTAAAATGTGTGTTTTTTCATATTGCAGGGGTAGAGAATCTTGACAGTGGAGTGGGTGTTTATGCACCTGATGCAGAATCCTACACTTTGTTCGGAGAACTTTTCAATCCAATTATTGAAGAGTATCATGTTGGTTTTGGATCTTCAGACAAGCACCCTGCTAAAGAGTTTGGTAATGTCAATAATATTGTCAACGTCGATCCGAAAGGCGAGTTCGTGATTTCAACTCGGGTCAGATGTGGGCGCAGCTTAGAGGGATATCCCTTCAACCCTTGCCTTACTGAGCAGGTGAGAGGATTGTTTCAGTACTGAATTAAGCAATCGAATGCTTCTTTAGAGAAGATAACAACCACTTCAATTCATTTTCACACATAAAATGAATGTGTTCTGAATGTGATTGTCTTACTTTAAAAAAATAAGCATCACTAATTGGAAATTATTGTTCGTAGTATTAAGCAAATATATGGCAATATTAAGCAATTTTTACTCTTGTATTCGGAGTTTATTTTCATAGTTTTTGTAAGAGAATCGCAAGTAACGCATAGAGAGGATGTAAAATTTGATAATACTTGAATCCATCTATTCTGGAGGGTCATAATGTGATTGAGAGAAATTTAAGATGAAAAAATGGAGTGATTTTGTTTAACCAGTCTTTTCATCGAATGAAAATTGTATACTATGGTACAAAATCAAAATCAGGGTGAAATTCTTGCTAGCATATCGTTATTTATTTATACCTTTTTTAAAGTTTTTGTATTAGGAAACCTCAGTAACCAGTGGCGTCTATTTGATAAAATTATTGGTAGGGATAAATAAGATGTTGTTTCACACATAAATATATGTATGATTCTGTTAAAAAATTTTTCTCTTAGACACTTCACAATTGATATTGTCTGTACATTTATAATATTTATTCATCCTACTTTTTTGGAGGGAGCAATCATAAAAATATTGGGGGGGGGGGTGGACTAGGGGTACCGTCACTCAAGCGTTGGCGCTTCTGTAAGCTACTGTGAGTCAAAAATAACAGGCAAAATATGTTTCTGAAAGACAGTTAAAAAGTAGGTTTTAATACCAAAACAAAATTATGTATGTCGTAAGACAATATGAAATAATGTTTTCTACTCTCAATGGAATATCATTAAAAGTGATTTAGCTATATGCTTCCGGCTTTGATATTTGTGAAACCCCAGACGAAATTTCTGGTAATTGAATTCAAATGCAATAACTTCAAAATTCATCTATTTCACCAAGCCTACACAACTATATTTAATTGCAACTGTTAGCTTATTTACTATCAAACCGATTCAAACGATCAAACTGCGTCTTTTGGCTCAACTTTTTTTCAGTAGTTCCAGTGGGATAAATTTAGTTTATTTAACAACATTTATATACTTAACAAATACACTTTAAGCTATGGATTCAAATTAATGTCTTGTTTTTAGCAATATAGGGAAATGGAGGAAAAGATTAGCGGCACACTGTCAGGAATGTCTGGAGAGCTCAAGGGGACGTACTACCCCCTGACGGGAATGGACAAGTCCACTCAACAGAAGTTGATCGATGACCATTTCTTATTCAAAGAAGGAGATCGGTAATAACCACTTGCAATTCCTAACGATTAGGGAAACAATTCGTTAAAGTTTCTACATACATTTACCTTTATTAGTTTATGCTTGCATTCGAATCATTATTAATAATAGCACGAGAATCAACCGAAAAGTTTTAAAATAAGAAAAAGAAACATGAACCATTTTTATTTTATATGAATTGCGCATACTTTAATCTGCTTCTCAACTCTAACCTCTTCACTATTGTGACATTCTCTGACTATATTAATCTCTGGATACCTTCCGCATAGAAGTCTATACCTGGGTCGTTTTGATATAATCTATAAATCTTTTCACTTTTAGAGAGTTGCATCTAAAGCAGTGGCGTAGCCAGAGAGAGGGCTATGAGATCAAAGTCCATCCCGAAAATGTTGGGGTTTCCTATTTTAGTTAACTTGTTCTAATAAGCTATTATATATTTATATATTTTTGAAATATTTTTCTAATATAATAACAGTTTTTAAATTAATTTATAGTTTATTAAGTTAATCAACTAAAAGTATCAAGATTATGATTCTTTTTTTCAGTGATATTTCAGATAAAATTGTTAAAAAAATCTAATAAAAGTCTAGATCTTTATTTGACAAAAAAAAATGAAGGGCACTTTTATCTTTAGGTCTCCTCTGAAATGAAATCCTGGGTATGTTACCGGTCGACAGCACATTGTCAGTAATGATGAGGTAAAAGAACTGTCGACTGCAAAATCCTATTAATCCTGACCCGACTTCTTAGGTCATAACTTGGTTATCTTACATCACAAGCACAAACGAAAGCAAAATATTTTTCAAAAATTTGAATGAAATTACGGTTACAAAGATGGAGAGTAAATGGGCACTTTCGTTTTCGAATAAGGAATTTTTGTTCTGAGTCAACTGGGGTCAGAAAAATCAACCTGTTTTGTCATCGAAAATATGTTTTAATGAGAGTTAACTTCCTGAATTTATAAATGCGTTTAAATTACTCATGATATCATTACAATAGTCATTGTCTTATTGTGTGAATTCATAAGCATTTATGTGCATCCAAAAAATTAATTATGATGTTTACAGTTTCCTTCAAGCTGCTAATGCGTGTCGCTTCTGGCCAACGGGAAGAGGCATCTTTCACAATGATAACAAAACTTTTTTGGTTTGGGCAAATGAAGAGGATCATTTGAGAATCATCTCTATGCAGAAAGGTGGTGACCTAAAGCAAGTGTACAAGAGATTAGTAGATGTATGTCGCTTATAATATATTGCATGTGTTTGTTTCTTTGTTCCTTTTGTCTCCAAGGATCGATGTCAAACTGTCCCACCTTCGAATTGGACAAACTAGCTTAACTCATCGTCCTCTTTTGTTGGAAGAAAGTCCCCTTTATGTTGCTTAATTCACTTAACTGTTCACATTATAATTGCCTGTTCTTTTAATTCTAAATTTACCAGATTCAATTAGATTAGTTGGTTGGTTGTTTTTAGGTTTTATGGCGCACGGGCCATATTTGGCCAAGCTGCGCCAATCACAAGACAGACAATACGAGGATGAAGAAAAAGAAAACAGCAAAAGGGTAGGAGAGGGTAAAAATGAAAGGGAGAAAATATCATTCGGATATCTCGGGGTTGTGATGAGAGTACACACCTATAGAAGATGTGCCCTTGAAAGCTAAAAGAAATTAATTTAATTGGGGAAAATCCCAGTTCAAATCTTTTTTAATTTTCACATGCCACTGGCTTCTTAAATGTCATATATTCTTTTTATAAATTCAACATAACTTGTAAGTCTACTTTTCCAAACATTTTCAAAATTCAAATTTAAGAATATTTTATGCAGGTAAATTTAATTTCTTAATCTAACTCAATTGTAAAATGTAACATTTATCATTTTTAGCTTTTAGCTAAACGCTGCATTCTATAGTTTAATTGTATAGTCTTGTGTTTGGTGTGGCTTGTCCATTTATGGACCTTGCACCATAAAACCCAATCATATTTCTTTCGAGTTTCGAAACACTTATATCACTATTCACCACACGCAAAAAGCACATATAAAAGCTTTCATATAAATGTTTTTTGTTTTTTAAATTCTATGAAATTCCTATGAATTCAAACTTCGAGTTAATTCCTTCCAATAAAAGTTCGAAAGTTCGTCATTTCTTTTTGTAATGAAAGGGTAAAAAAGACGATGAAATTTAAGTGAAAAACTATCGGGTGAAAAGTATTAAGCATTTTCAGTCATAATTTCCATAGAAACATAAAATTTGGATTTAATAGTTTTATAGTATAACTGTCATCGTGATAGGAAGATTTTGAAAGGCGTAAATTATGTCTGAGAAAAACTATCTTAACATTAAGACCCAAAACCTTTAACACACTCATACCCGAGAACCGTCTGGACAAAATAACCTGAAACCGCATAAGGGATAAAAATTTTGAAATAAATTCGAAATTTGATGTCAAAATTGGGTGTTACAATTGAAAACTACGAAGCTTGTGTGCAATTTGATATGAAGACGGTCCCTAATGCAAATTTAATGCGTATAAATTTATAGATGTTATTTGCAATTGAAGTATATCTTTTAATTTACTCTATGAAAGATGTGTATGTATAAAGATGGTTGGTACGTTCTTCCGGTAGCTGTTTTACCTTTTTTCTGATAGCAAAAATATTGTATAACTTTGAATTCAAGTATAATTTCAAATTAGTCACGTAATTATCAATGCTGGTAATTTTTATTACAATTATAAGATAGTGAAAAGTCACGAATGTATAAATTCCTAGATTAATGTAGATGGGTAAATTTATAAATATAGCACCTTCTCAAGGAGGTGACACAGTTTAAAAAGCAAATTTTAGGGGAGAATCAAACAAATATTGAAAATCTTTAAGCATATTTTACCTCTCAATTTAAAACTTGTAGAATTCGCTTATATCCTTATTAAAAATTTGTAACACATCCTGATTTGATTTTCATGGTAGTTCGATTTTAATAGAACCCTTTGTTAATTGAAAAACTAACTTCATTTTGAATGCGTCACTTTTATATATAAAAAGACAAGGGCGTTATTGGGGGGGTCCCTTGAGCGTTATTTCACAATTTGTGATTACACTGACTTTTAAAATACTTGAACCTTACCTCAATTTTCTTTTTAATTTTCGAGAATTACCTATAGGAGGGTAAATAATTATTTCCGTAAGCCAAGTACTGTTATGTGAGCAGCAGTAATAAAAAAATTATACAGCGAATCGCTATACTTATACAATTAGTTTTCTGCATTGCTCATTTTAAAGAAAGGATAGCAATTACGAGAACATCAACTAATACGATAGTCATAATTCTGCAAGAATTGGTTTTCGCGCCTTGTGTCTCTTTAATACCATGTTTCTGTTTTTATCGTAGGCCGTTAATATCATCGAATCAAGACTTCCCTTTTCTCATGACGACAGACTAGGATTTTTGACTTTTTGCCCAACCAACTTGGGTACTACTATTCGAGCATCTGTACACATCAAAGTGCCAAAGCTAGCTAAGAATTATGAGCAACTGGAAGCTATCGCTGCCAAGTACAATCTTCAAGTTCGAGGTAAGTACCGATGAATAAATCATAATGAAATGAATTATTTTATTTGTTTGTGATGTCTGTTTCACCATATTGAACAAGCATTTCGAAGGGTTGATAGAACCAATTTCCAATTGGTTCCTATAAGTAATAATCTTCAAGTAACAATTCCTACTCTGTTGAACCAAGAAGAGAGGTGAGAAAAGTGTGAACCCAAATCTTCGAAGTTCATATTGAACCAATTACTACTCTGTCCCCCAGTAATTTAAAAAAAAAATCATATTTTTGCCACACACTCTTATTTGTTCGAACCTATCATTGATATAATTTTAAAAAATACTTTTCATGAATAGTATTCCATGCTACCCCATAAATAGTATTTCATGGGGTCGCATTTGCCCCACATGATGGGGTAAGTGCATACCATGAACGGTGTTCTTGTTTGCAGAATTGTAGTATTGTGAGTGGGCAAAAGCATATAATTTCATTCATACCCTCTTTGGTCTGCACAACTTCCCTGCCAAAATTGGAAGTGCTCTAGAGGTGACTCCTTCAAACATTTTCATCAAGTGGCAGTCCCTACTTTAATCACAGACACGTGTGATATTCAGTGAACCTGGCAAACGCACTTGTTCCACCACACCCTATGTAACCGATATGTAATATAACTGGCAATGGAAGTTTGTTAGAGCCTAATTCGAAATCTGAATCTTCTCATCCATATCAGAATGGATTCTAGTTACCAGTTATCTGGAGATAATATGGTGGTATATAGATAACACTGGAATCAAAGTTGAATAGTGGTTAAGATTCTTTGCTGTGTGTTGTAGTCCAAGTGTCTTTATTTTCACAACCCATTTAAAGTTTTTACATGGAATGCTCTACAGGGAATATTTTAGTTGGAGTATTCAGGTGGAATGTTCTAGATGGATCACACAGGAATATGTACAAAACGAGTAACTCAGTTGAAAAACATACGAACGAGTAACGCAGTCAAATAATAAATTAAAATACATCTAGCAGATTATTAGAATATTAGGAGAATCTTGCACTGATATTCAGTGTTATGATTTATTATTTATTTGCACAAATAAGCAAATAAATAATAAATCATAACACTGAGATTTTGTTCTGATCTTTCAGGTACTCGAGGAGAGCACACTGAAAGTGAAGGAGGTGTCTACGACATTTCCAACAAGAGGCGTATGGGACTAACAGAATACCAAGCAGTAAAGGAGATGCAAGATGGAATTCTGGAACTCATTAAGATGGAGAAGGCTGCCTAAATGAATCTAAACGAATATGCTGATGACACTCGCCTGAAAGCTAAAATGCCTCAACATTAGCACCGATGCGCCCTAGTTCCATTTTCAATTCAACCATTCTTTTGATTAGAAGAACCAATGCCAGATACAATAGGAGATGTAAAAACTTATGTCTTAGATTATAATTATTCACAAGTCGGACTAAACCGATGAATAAAATACAAACAAATTTCCTCTACTGGTGTAAATGTTTCTTTTGGTTCCATTTATTTCGTAGTTATATATGCGTTAGAAGTCGAGATGGCTTGCTTTTATTTTTGCCACGGCTTAGAAAACTGTAATACCTGACTTTCTGGCGCCGTAAGGCATTCACTTCTCGAATTAAAATAATCATTGAAAAGGCACATGAGGTTTAACCATGACTATTGAAAAAGAAGCAGATACACTGCACTTAAACGTGAATTTGCATTTCCGTGTGCTGTTTTCCAGTATGCAATATTTTGAAAATAAGATGACTAATATAGTTTTGAAATCATCAATCCTTCTAGGTCTTGAACACTGATTAGCTCAAAAAATTAAATATTCCATTTTTTCGTCCCTTATTTCTCCTACAAATATTCATTTAAGTTTCAGTGAGGAAAATAAAATAAAGTGTCTTTGCGATTCAAAGATATGGAATAGGTCGATAAAAGCAGACTCTGTAGTTTTTATTATTTAATTGCTATATACTACATTACTTACAACTTGAATGATAATTTTGAGACAATAGCTCTGATGACAAGAGATGGACAATACCATCAAATATATATGAACACAAAAGCTCGCATAAGGGGAGAGAGATGGACCAGACCCCCTTCACACTCGAGAAACAACTCTTTCCTAAAAATAGAACAAATATAAAAAAATCACACAACACAATCAACATCTTGTGCAAAATCTTCGAGCGATAATGCCAAGATAGGCACATTATAGCTAGAAGTGGCGACGAGAGGCTCCAACATCCCGTCCCACGTTGAATGTTTACATTCAACAATTTCTACCTTTTGCTAAACAATTATAATGTATGGTTATAACTCTTTTCATTTAAACCCTCGATATACTTTCACAAAACACAAATTTCAAATGCTCTAGCACAATTCTTAGAATATTTAAATAACTCACAATTGCAATTTTTAACTTGATAGCTAATTCAAAAGTAATACAAATAAAACAATTTTCAAATCAAATCTAAATAGAGTATAAAATGAATCATAAAAATGCAGCAATAGTTTCAAGCACTGAATTAAGTGTCAGTGTATAATATTTCGCATTTACCTCTCCTAGCAAAGAATCTTTTTAACGTTGCAATTGTTGTGTGGTCACCGGTTCATTTTTCTATAAGTGGACTGTAACAATTATTTTGAAGATGAAAACAGATACTATGAGGCAATTAATCTGAATAACCACAAGTTTACTAATATGTACATATATACAGTCTTATATCCATAATAACTGGCGCCATTGCCAGGATTAGTGAACCATATTACTGGTGACTGCAATACGAGTCAATTCAAAACACCGACTGCCTGAGAACAGGCGGTTACACAGCGAGGATGCCGTAGTGCGCCAATTGGCGACTTTTTGAAGGATGCCAAGGAGTGAGCCGCAACATACCGGCCCCCGTTGACATGTTTCAACATTCAACTATATGAATATTACATAATACATAATAAATGACAATAGTACATAACATGAAGTAAGCAGGTTCATACAATTAGAAATTACTTGTCACATGGACACTATTATAACTACAAATATAACAATACTGCAAATACTACAATTTTAACAAATAGAATTAATTGCATAGGATAATGAAGTTAAGTAGTCTGGATTATAATTGCGATAGACTAATAAGTTCCAATATATACATAACATTCATTATCTTCGATGGGAAGAATACAGATTTGGGAAATTCCTCTTCTAACAACACCTGTGGCGGTTTTAACATCTACTACTCTAACCTTATTATCAGAACCAGATATTAAGTTAATAACTCTGCCCAAAATCCATTTAGAAGGAGTTAAATTTTCGTCTTTAAGGACAACCATGCAACCTTCTTTAAGATTTTTCTTTTCAAAGAACCATTTATTACACTGATAGAGAGGATTCAAGTAGTCGCGTTGCCACTTCTTCCATATGATTTGCGTCATTCTGGTGATTTTTTGCCAACTAGATAGTTTATTTTCGCTTATTGCGGTTATATCAGGTTCAAAAAGGGAAGTAATTGGGCGGCCAATTAGGAAATGAGCGGGAGTCAGGACCTCGAGGTCATTTGGATCCGACGATAAAGGTATCAAAGGTCGCGAATTGAGAACTCCCTCAGTTTGTGTGATTATCGTTAAAAATTCTTCTAATGTCACTAAGGAATTACTTAAGGTTCTCTTAAGATGGTACTTAAAAGCCTTCACCCCGGCTTCCCATAGTCCACCAAAATTAGGCGACCGAGGAGGAATGAATTTCCAATTAATGGCCTCAGATGATAAGTAATTAACCAAGGCGTCATCTGGTTTACTTACAAGAGCAAGTAATCTTTTCAATTCATTGTTGGCTCCAACAAATGTAGAACCATTATCGGTTATAATAATTGAACTCTTTCCTCTGCGGGCAAAGAATCTTTTAAGGGTGGCAATGAAGGATTCGGACTTTAGATCCGTTACGATTTCTAAGTGGGTTGCTTTAGTGACAAAACATACAAATAAAGATACATAAATTTTACTATAATTTCCTTTCCTTTGGTTTTTATATCTAATTAGGAAGGGCCTACAAAAATCGATACCAGACTTTTGCAAAGGATGACTAGGATTGATTCTGTCTGCGGGTAGAATTCCCATAATTTGGTTGGATTCTACGGGTCTAGTTTTAAAACACACGACACATTTATGAACTATTTTACGGGCAAGCGATCTTCTATTAATAACCCAGTTCATCTGCCTAACGTGATGTAAAAGTGCCTGTGGCCCAACATGGAAGAACTTGTTATGGAAGTGCTCAAAAATGAGTTCACTTTATCGATGCTTATGTGGCAATACTATGGGATGTTTGCTTTCATAGGACAAACTGGAATTTTGCAATCGACCTCCAACCCTAATAATTCCATCAGAATCCAAAAAAGGGTTAAAATATTTCAATTTGCTATTACCTGAAATGGTCTTCTGGTTTTGAATATTTTTTATTTCTTCCGCGAAATATCTATACTGTACCTGTTTGATAAGGTAAGTCTCAGCTTTTTTCAGTTCTAACGTCAATAAAGGTCCCAATTCTCTCTTGGATGAGTTTCTACAATTTGCAATAAATCTAAAAATAAAACTACAAATTCGAATTAATTTAAAGAAATTATTAGTCAAGGCCAAAATGTCAGTAAAAAAGTCACTGGAAAATAAGTCTATAGTTAAGCTTGGAATTCCACAAATGTTCATAGTCTCTTTGAATTTGTCATTAACAGGATCGACTTTCATCTCTTTCGAGATAAGTTCATGATCCTCTGGAGATACAGGAGCGCCTTCAAGTTTGGGAAAACCCATTTCTTGAGTAAGAAAGTCTGGTCCATGTAACCACACTTGATTTTCAGCTAGCTCTATTGCATCTACACCTCGAGATATTAAATCAGCGGGATTGCTGTTCGACGAGACGTGGTTCCAATGAAAGTTCTGTATCATTTCTTGTATTTTAACCACACGGTTTCCAACAAAAGTTTTTAACTGCCATGGCGGAGTGTGGATCCAAGCTAAGGTTATGGTTGAGTCTGTATACAGGTAGACATTGTGTATGACTAGTTTCAATGCCTTCAAAATTTTTACAACTAACTTGGATAGCAGGAGGCAAGCAGATAGTTCCAGTCTAGGAATGGTAACTGTTTTTAAAGGTGCGATTTGCTACTAATCAAATGGCATGAAATTTCCGAGTGATAGAAAGACTGGATGTATACAGCAGCTCCAAACGCCACTGACGACGCGTCAGCAAATCCATGCAAAACTACTTGTTGCGCATTCGGAGCTAACATGTAACTATTGATATTAAAATTTTCCAAAGATTTTAAGGATTTTGTGAACTGAAACCAGGACTGAGCAAGAAAATCAGGAACAGTATCATTCCAGTCCAACTTTAGTTTCCAGAGCTCTTGCATAAAGATTTCAGCTTTCGTGATGACAGGCCCGATAAGACCCAGTGGATCAAAGATTCGTGCTATATCGGATAAAATGGACCTTTTCGTCAGTTTTTCGTGTAGGTTGATTTTTACCTTGAACGTAAAAGCATCTAAGCTAGGGTTCCATGTAACTCCTAAAGCTTTAGTCTCATTTTCAGTAAATGAATAACCTTCTAACTTTTCTTCATTAACATTGTCCAGTAATGTAGAATGATTTGCCTTCCATTTATGTAAGTGCATTCCAGCAGATTCCAGAAGTTTAACAAGCTGACATTGGAGCTCCTTAACACCGTCCAAACTTTCTTCCCCACTAATAACATCATCCATATAACAATCATTCAAAAGAACTTCAGACGCAGCAGGAAATTTTTCTGCCTCTTCCAAAGCGAGCTGTTTTAAAGTTCGGATGGCCAAAAACGGAGCACAGGATGTTCCGTACGTGACTGTATTTAACTCATAAACCTCTACTGGTGACTTAGCATCTGATTTCCATACGATTCTTAATAGCTTTCGTTGCTCCTCATTTATAACTATTTGGCGATACATTTCCTCTATATCGGCGAGAAATACGAACCCATGTTTTCTAAAACGAATCATGATTTCGTATAAGTCTTCGTTTACGAGTCCTTTCAAAAGAATGTCATTTAATGATTTTCCGTTTGTTGTGGGACTTGAAGCGTTAAAAACAACACGGAGTTTTGTCGTAGAATTTTCCGGCCGATATACCCCATGGTGTGGTAGGTAATAACAACATGACTCATCTATATCTTCAGTAACCTTTCTCATGTGATTGAGACTCTCGTACTCTTTCATAAAAGAACAGTAAAGTTCTCGCATTAAAGGAGTTTGTTCTAAACGTTTCCACAATTGGTGTAGTCTTTTTTTTTCTGCAATAGCCTTCGAATCTCCAAGGGCACTAGCGTCTTCCTTTAGAGGCATAGTTACTACAAATCTTCCTGATTTATCTCGACGATACATTGTTTTAAAGTGATACTCGCATTGTTCTTCGAAACTGATCAAGCGTGATTCATCTTCCACCCCTTCCATTTTCCAAAATTTTTGAATATTTTCTTTTAAAGCATCTGTCGGTTGGACAAACCACAAAATATCTGATGTGAAACATCTTCTATTGTTCCCGAAACAATGTAGCCGAAAACTGTTTTTTGAAATATTAATTGTGAAATTTCATGTTTATGAGCCTCTAAAATTTTGTAGAAAAGTTCTATTCCAATTAGAATATCTATTTTAGCTGGTTTCCCAAAATCTGGATCCGCCAATTCTATATCCGACGGTAATTTTACGTTATCTATATTTATATTATGAGAAGGAACGCAATCCGTTATTTTAGGTGTTACTAAAAAGTCAATTGATCTGCAAAAAGAACCATCTTTATTTGAAATGTTCGTACGTACTTGGGATCTGATATTTGTAACATTCCCATTAATCCCAGAAACATAAACATTCAATTTATTTTTCTTTAATCCTAATACGTCTACCATCTCTTTAGTCATTAGATTGGCTTGTGAACCGCAATCAAGAAGCGAGCGGGCTGGAATTCTCATTCCATCCGTATTTTCTACATGAATAATGCATGTAGTTAAAAGTACTCTACTTTTATTTTATCCAGATGAACACATTTTACTGCAGAGATTTCGAAACATTCGCTTCCCCCACCTCTTTCGCGGCACCGTTCATATCACTGGATGGCGGGCTACTTTCTTTTTTGTTTACTTGCGTAGCGTCAAATGTCTGTTCAGGTTCGTTTAGAGCCGAACGCTGTCTGTGAAGTAAAGAGTTATGTCTTTGGAAACAAATATTACAGACTCCTTTCGAATGACATTGTGCAATTATGTGTTTAGAACTAGGCAATTTAGGCACAGGTTGAATTTTTTTGCTGTTGAATATCTCTCGTATTCACTCAGTTTTAAGAACATATCACAATTGAAAATAGAATGATTTGCTTGACATAAAACACATTTATAATCTTTATAGCTATTTTTCACTAACAAAGTTTTCAACTTTTGATTTTTATCAATGTGCGAATATTTAGGTTTTACCATTTACATTACACTGTAAATTTTCTAAAACCAAACAACGTTTTTGCAAAAAGTCAATGAATCCTTGCCATTTAGGTAATTCTGTGGTGGTAAGCGATAGTTCAAATTGTTTTTCGTTTCTTTATCAAGTTTCTTAAGAACTGATTTTATTAACATAACTTCTGAAAACTGATTAAGCTTCAGTCCTAAGCTTTTAAGAGCTCGAATGTGTTTTTGACAGCCGTCAACTATTGCTCTTAGACTTTTAGCTGCATCTTGAGCTGCAGTTTCTATTGTTAATATTTCATTCATATGACAATTTACAATAAAACGTTTGTTTTTGAAACGATCTTCTAATGATTTAAAAAGCGAAGTGTATGTGTCATCCATAGTAACAACGTCTAAAGCACTACCGCTAAGGGTAAATTTCAGATAATATAATTTTTGAGTATCACTCAAATTATCATTTGAATCAATTAAGTTTATGAATTGATCCTTAAAAATGTGTACCAATCTTGATAATGTCCTGAAAACTTTGGTAAAGGTACCTCAGGTAATTTCACATTCATCGAAGAACTATCTAATTTAGAGTCTTTTAATTTCCATATTGACATTAAATAATAGGAGTTTTCTAAGCCTTACCTCAATTTGCTCGGCTTCTTCTTCTAATTCTAGGAAGGTTTGCAGGTGCGTTTCCAATTCTGCTTCATCGACGACTTCTTCGATGAACTGCACTTTTAAATCATCCAATTTTCCTATAACTCTTCTTAGATTATCCAGCTTCGTTTGACATTGTAAGTCATCTTTTTCTTCGGTATTGTCCAAAAATGATGCGATTTTTGTTAATTGTCCTTTATAAGCACCTCTTTGCCTATTGAGGCATATTGTTTTTTTCTTATCCGTCATAGTTGCTCTATTTATCTATAACTAAAGCCAGTTCTGCGACAACCGAAACTAAAGTCTCCGGTGAGAAGGACCAAATGATGTGTGGTCACCGGTTCATTTTTCTATAAGTGGACTGTAACAATTCTTTTGAAGATGAAAACAGATACTATGAGGCAATTAATCTGAATAACCACAAGTTTACTAATATGTACATATATACAGTCTTATATCCATAATAACTGGCGCCATTGCCAGGATTAGTGAACCATATCACTGGTGACTGCAATACGAGTCAATTCAAAAGACCGACTGCCTGAGGACAGGCGGTTACACAGCGAGGATGCTGTAGTGCGCCAAATGGCGACTTTTTGAAGGATGCCAAGGGTTGAGCCACAACATAGGTCGATGAAAGTGTGGAATTGATGTTTTATTAATTAATTGCTTTATATACATTATTTACAACTCGAATGATAATTTTGAGCACCATAACTCTGATGAAGAGAGATGGACAATACCATCAAATATATACATATGTGGGTTATACTTTAAAGATCAGCATTTCATTTGCCACTCCCTGTGTGTAATACGGGAAATGAAGAAACGCCGCCAAGTCTTAGGACGATTTTCCGAGAGATTCGAGACAGTTGCAGAACGATGACGCGAGAAGAGGATGGCGTACGACCATGTCTAACGAATACCCGATGAAGTGAAATTGTTAACTATTTTTTATCAGTTTATATTCCTCTTTATTTGTAAATAAACTCTTTTATTGTTAATTATGTCGATTTTATCTCTTTTCTAAAGTAGAGATTCTGTATGCAAACTCAACCTAAAGTGGTTAGGATATTCCACATATATGAGCACAAGAGCTCGCATAAGGGGAGATAGATGGACCAGACCACCTTCACCCTCGAGAAACAATTCTTTTCTAAAATTAGAACAAATATAAAAAATCACACAACTCCACACTGCGCCAAGATTGGCGCGTTATCTCTCGAAGTGGCTACGAGAGGCTCCAACATCACGATACCGTAAAAATTGATTAAACAATATTGAAAATGTTTCCCCTTAGTGCTTTGTAAATAACAGAACTTGGCCCTCTAAGTGGTTTCAACGAGATATGTCGTTCACCAAGATCTGACCGATTTCGGTAATGACGTGATATTTCGTTATCAATAATGCCGATTGAATTCCGATTGCTGAAGATATTGCCGCTTTTTGATGATGACGAGATCAAGATTAGGTCAGTTTTTCTAATGACGAGATATCTCGTTCATCAAGATCTGTACAGTTTTGTTAATGACGAGATACCTCGTTGAGACAAACACCAGGAGCTTAAGTAATTGTTTCATTAGAAAAATCTATTGCAGTGGAAAAAGTCTGATAAAAAGTTCTAAATTTAAATAAAAAGTAGCTCACATAATCATTTCATAAACATCAGATGTAATGATAATGGCCATACCTAAATAAGTGAAGACATGAAAGGAATTATTTATTGGGAGATGAGTTTTCAAATTTCAGCTTTCGGATTTATGATATAATGTATTTTAAACCAATTCTTTTACTACTAAATTGCTTAAAATGATATAGTATACATATGTGTAAAAATATAAATGTATTATGTAAAGAAATGGAAACATTGTGCTCTCTAAATAAAAGCTAAAATATCAACCGGACCTCAACAGGAGATAATCTACAGTATCAATGGAATCTGGGGTAACAGAATTTTCTTTGTAACGCTTCTGATACATTCGCTGGAGCATTTTTAGCTCATTAAAATCAACAGTAATCAAAACATTTACCAATTAAAAATTTTCTTGTTTACTTACCTATATGATGGACTCATACTACTCATTAAATCTTGTTTTTTAAAGTGGTTATAATTTTCTCACTTTTTAAGCGTACAATTTTTCTTACTTTACTTTCTATTAATAGAGTGCTCATCAACCCTTGTTTTTTGAATACTTTTTAATTAGTGCTATTTTAAAAAACGATACAAATAGACAGAAAGTAGGACGTGACTTAGAAAGTCTCAAATTTACAATTTATATTTATGATTTACGTCACGAGTTAAGATCAAATAATAACGCAGAACAAGTAAAAGTGGATGAATTCTGGGCAACTTGGATCAGTGGTGTTTTCGGGGCAGATAAAAATAACGCTAACTTCCTTCAGACTGAGGGATAATCAACTAATTCCAGGACGTGTTACCACAAATTTCGTCATTTGAAAGCAAAGAGGTGTAATCGGTTTCATTTCAAAATTCAACCCATTCTTTTTAATTTTGTATCCTCTAATATAAGTATATTCTCGACTTCCATGACTCACATGAAAAAAAATTTCATCTGCTTTTCAACAAATTCTTAAGGGGTGATATATTTCACGATTAAATTTGAAATATGTTTTAGCATTTCAAATTCAAATGAATTTTCTCTTCTGCAGCATGTAATTTGGACCATATGATGGTATACAATTTGACCCAGAGGTCTAAATAACGCAATGCTTAATAAATCACATTTTCCGGCTGACAACTAAAAAGATGATAGCTATGTATAGAAATGGAAAGATTAGAAGTGACTTTGATACATGCGAAGGATTGTGTTGGAGTCATTGATTCGTCCAGGAGGTACAAGATATTGGAAATTACCCTAAAACGACACTTCAATACCAAAGCAACAGCACCTAAAGATGTACCACCTGATTTTACTGGTTCAGACATTGCTTCACTAGCTGTTATTGATCCACCTAAGTGTAGTAGGACTGGGACACAGCATTTGCAGTAACTGTAATATAAACCTTGTTCTTCACATGTATCCCATGAAGAGTCCAGATTGCGTTCCAGCTAACTTAAGGGGGCACAGTACCTTTAAAACCTTAAAAAAATCAATTTTCCAATTTTGATCTATTTAGATAGTTTGAAATGTTCTGATTCTGGTAAAAAAACCGCATGAAAAAATTCGCATTCGTTCGTTCGTAATGAGGATTTTTCGAACACACCTATTTTTATTTTCAGCTGTTCGTTTGTTTACGTTTCTTAGTTTTGGTTTGGAATTATGCTATTTATTTTTTTCGAAAGTTTTAATAATAATATTTTTACTGTAACAAATATAAGCAGAATATGTACTTTTCAACTCTTTCATTTCACAAATCTATATGTTTACTTGAACGCACGTGAATGCTAAAAATAACTATTTCAACTTTAATTGCATTTATCTCAGAATGGTAATTTTCAAGCTTGCGCGCACTATAACTCTGCAAATAATGAACGAAGACTCCTGAAATTTTGAATGTAAATAGATTAACAAAAGGGCTTCAAAATAAAACCAAAATTTTACTCAAAAGCTAAAAATATATTTAAAAATTTTGATATAGTATGAGCGAAAATTTGGAAAAAATTAATGAAGTGAAATATTAATTGATTGTTATATTTATGTGTTACTTAAATACTATTTTTTTGGTTTTAATTTAAAATAAAAGCATTGTGTTACTCGTATCAGCCATTAGTTTTATAGAAAATGCACAGGATGACTCAGAATGTTGCGCACAAGTTATGCTTGTAAAAAGTATGTTAAAAAATCACCTTATGTAAATTCTAGTAAAATATTATTTAATTTTTAAAATCAAACCAATTTTTCTGCATTGTGTAGTATAAAGTATAAACAAATCCTGCAAAAAATTTCATTATGATACACATAAAACTTTTGGTGATACAGTTTACTGAAATTAGTCTATTTTATCTGTTGATTTGTATGCTTAAAGGTACTGTGCCCTCTTAATAAGTCCGATTCCTTCATTATATGCAAATGGTTTGAGGAGGAATTTTTGAAAATATTATGTGGCATCTGGTAGGTAGTTTTTTGGTAGTTAATTAAAGTATCACTGTGGAACAACACAACGGGCTATTGGCTAGGGTTGCTAATCCGCTTCTCTTCCAACCGGACTACCGCGTCCCCGTGTGGCATCTGGAGTTGTTCTGACTGGAACTCCTTCAATTAAACGCTTCAAACTTCAATATCAATCCTTCCTAAATTCAGAGAAAGAAAATATTCCCTGGAAATAAGAGCTCCAACTGATATGTCAAGAAGAATTGATGATACAGAGAATTGATGTTTAGTAAGGGTAGAGTCATTTCTGTGAGAAAGACAGTATTTATTGTGAACAGTACCAATATGATCGCATGAAAATCGTTGAATTAACCAACACCATTACTCTTTCTTGTACTTTAGTCCAAAGGGTCTTTTACCAGTTTAACTGAGTGAAAACAGAAGAATCGTATTTCAAACAATTCAGGTTTTTGATACGCGTTTACATAAAAAGCTAATCCTTTAATTGATAAATGTCTCCAAGAATTTAGAAGGGCCGCGGTAGCCCGGTTGGAAGAGTAATGGACTAGCAACCGGAGGGTTGCGAGTTCGAATCTAACCAAAGACCGTCGTGTACAAAGGGGGCTTTTGCACGTTTAATCTGTCGTGGCCTCAATTGTCGTCACGTTGGTGTGGTGTGGAAGTTTGGAGAGTGTGATGCCAGCTCAGGTGTGACCTCGTCATCTAACAATGGTTCAAAATTAAGTGGTGTTGTCCTCGGATCTTTCCCTTCTGGGGTTGATCCGGGACCGTTGCCAATAGCCCGTTTTGTTGCTCCAGTGTGACGTTAATTAAAATAATACCTACCTCCAAGGAGATAAGAAGTATTCAAATATTCTGCCAAGTATTACGTACATCAAAGAGTATTATATAAAAATATACGTATAATTTTCGTGATGATAATTTCTGTGTATTGTTGTTACAGTGCTTCATTCCAAATTTGAGTAAATGATGAATTGATTGCATTTAAATTTACCATCACTAAAGATTACAGTTGTATGTTAGTATGTACAACTTCGGAAAAAAGTCAAGCCTCTTCCCTCATTGTTGAGAAAATTCAAAAGCATCATTCAGTAGGGAATAACATTCTATATGCATAAAGTTTGCATAAAGAATCGTCCGACCGTGGTTCAAAATTACGTGGTGTTGTCCTCGGATCTTTCCCTTCGGGGGTTGATACCGGACCGTCGCCAATAGTCCATTGTATTGCTCCAGTGCGACGTTAATTAAAATACCTACCTAAGAATTTAGAATCGAATGCAAAATGTTTATTAGAATCTGTATTCGAAGTAATAATCCCACACGTTACTTTAAACCTCATGGTGGTTCATCTTCGTGTTGAAAACTGCCTTGTATTGGCCAGCCTCTAGAGCAAAAACCTGCTCCAAACTGACACCAGTTTTGGCAAGGGACAATTTATTTTTCCTACTGAATCTTCATTCCATCTTGGAGTAATAGGACAGTTGTCTCGACGAGGTATCTCGTCATTAGCGAAGCTGATCAGATCTAAATGGATCAAATATCTCGCCCTTAGCAAAATTGACCAGATCTTGGACGAGATATCGCGTCGAAATACTTGGAGGGATAACCTCGCATTTTCCATTTGCTAAAGCTTAAAAATTAATTTATCTTTAAGTCCAAATTACACGACCTAACGGGCCAAAAGAAACCCACACTTATGGTCCAAATTACAAACATTTCCATTTTACAGTTTTCATTTTCCTACAAAGTTTTCATGTATTAATAAAATGTATTTCTTGCTGTTGTGTACTAGACGCATCTCTTTAAAATAGTGTTCAAACGAATCCAAACCATCGAGGGATCTAATAGATGTTAAAGTTAAGAGGTCCAAAACACACGGACTTCTATATTATAGAAATGAAATTTTTCTCTGTATTATTTAAAAGAGCAAAAGAACTCAGTAAATAAAACAAATTTTGCAAAAACACTTTTCTGCAGGGTATATGTATAGAGAAAGGAAAGAGAGAAAATAATCATACTTGTGAAAGATATGTCAAGTGCTTCAAGATAGGAGTTCCACATCTTCAGACATCTTTATTTTATCAGTTGATCGCTTCGTTTAATTAGAGATAGTATGAAATGTCTTGTCTTCTCCAAATAGACCTCCAGTTTGTTATATACAGGTTTTCTGATATCTTAGTTCATTTATTTACAACTAAGATATGATGACGGATCTTTTAGATAGCAAGAAAAGTACATTTAAATTCCAGCTGGTTTTGATATTCCTGGAGAAACTAAATTTTTTGTGCAGGAAGTTTCATGCATATTTGATCTACAAATTTTTTCTGATTTGTGATAATGCGATGAAATTTGCAGATGCGATGCTCAATAACGGTTAAAAGGAAACTTAATAATTAATAATTAAAATAAGTACTTAAAGGTACTTATTTTACTTGGTCGCAATTATCTGTGGCTTAAGACAATTCAGTCAGTCTTACAGCTACAAGAAATCACTTTCGTGAATTTATTATTCGACCAAAACAAGGTGTTTTTAGCATATTGCTGCACGCCTTTGGCAAAAGGTTAGTACATTGCTTTAAAATGTACAAGAGAATGTTCTGCATGTCGTCGAATAGCCTCGAATGTATACGTAGGAAAGCAAAGTCAGGCACCTACAACCTCAGAAAGACGACGGATCGTAAAAGACATCCACAATATTGTAAAAACAACAGAAAAACTAATTACGTTAGGAACATGCAGGTAGCTTGCCGTCTGTTGCTGATACATTCGTTTCCTCGATTTCATAGATAAAAAAGGAGCTGAGTTCTGTTATTTTACCCATTTATGTTACCTAGGACCATTTTGGAGGTCTCAATGGAGAGATAACAATGTTTTCCAAGGAATCTGGATTCAATGTCATACACAGTAACATTCGGATATTTGTTCTCAGGAACCCTAGATAACAACACATTGAGAGGTGCATTTTGCTTGCTACAGATTCTAATCCGAGCTTGATTAAGATGTTATTCTGTTTCATCCAAGCTCTTGCTTTACAGGCATTGCAGATGAATATAAACACTTTTTATAAAGACCATCCCTGACACTATTCAACATGATTAGGCTCCTTCCCAATGTCCAAAGTTTTTCCTCTATGCTCAACTTCACCACTTTTTTCTTTCGGCCTACTCCCTGTCCGATCATCACAGTTACAATTTGATGTCCTGACGAGTATACAGCACTGAAGAATATGTCATGGCCTCAAATGTCTTCACGTTGCCGTTGCGTGGAAGTTTGGGGAGTGGGGTGCCAGCTCAAGTGTGACCTCCTCATTTGACTGAGGTTCGAAATGACGTGCTGTCCTCGAGCTTTCCCTTCGGGTTTGATAACGGATCGTCACCAATAGCTCGTTGTGTTGCTCTAGTGTGTCGTTAATTAAAATACCTACCAAAGGAGCTGTACTATATAAAGATTCAATTTGATTTTGTAAGTCAGTTGGAGTAAGCAACATTTTACTTGGAAAAACGGAATATTGGAGTTAGAAAATTATTTGTAACAAATTTAAAAATCTGTGTTGTAATAGAGGTTGATAATTTTACAAATTGGAAAGAAAGCATTCTTTTGTCATTCATTTATCAGTGACAAGTTTATTGAAAACTTTCATTTTTCAAAATTGGTATATCATTTTTTTGCTGTTTTGAAGACAATTTTAACCCAAGATTTTTTATTTCAAGTGTCTACATTCAAAACTTTTAACATAAAATATATGTTTAACTATAATACTATAATCATACTAAAAGTATTAAATTAAGGTGTACATATACACTAGAAGAACGTTTTTATGTTTTGACTTTAAAAATTCAGTTTTTTTTCCAAGTCATTGCTTATACTTAAAATAATTTCAGGGAGAAATTATCATATTTAGCTAATTATTAATTATCTAATTTAGATACAATCAGCTAATTAGCATGTTTTTTAACAGTGATACCTAAAATTCTAATTTGTTCAGAAAGACAATTCCTGTTGGAAATTAATTCCTAATATTATTCTTCATGTTTTGACCCTCAATCTAGTTGCTAGAGGGAATAGGGTATTTTTTTACAATTGTTTCCACCAAGGATGTCTAAAAAATCAAGATTTTTTCAGGAATTTTAACATTTAAAAATCGACTAAAAATTAATTTCTTATCTAATAACTGATTGAGATTCAGAACATCCATTGTATTATATAGATTATAATGATACAAAAGTAATAACAGATAAATTCACTATTGAGTTATCACTGTTTGAAGTAAGCATCGTATTGCAAAAACACAATTCCTCAGAAATTGAGTTTGAAGTTTTGGAAACATGTTTGTACTGGTGACAGTACCTAATGAAAAACCCTTCTAACTAGAAAAGTATTCCGAATATTAACAAGATCTTGGTATCGTTTACAAGCTACGAAGTTGGGAAATATTTTGAGACACTAAAAATAAAATTGATATTCTGGTAAATTTTCGTGATTTCTAGTGTATATAAACACCTTAACTTGTCATCCGTCTCTTAGTACATGTTGATGGCGTTCAGGATAGTAAGCTCATTGAATTGTACGGATGAAGATAGACGGTTCTTCAATATACACATAAATTAAGTACTGGAGAAGAAAAATAACTTCATCGACTCGTGTAGTAAGAGATGACCTTTGAGCGACAAACCAAAAACAAATGCAAACACATTTTAAATTCAAATTGTATTCGAGTAACATGCCAAGTTACACCAATAGTTACGAAAGAGGTAACCAAAACACTAGCGTGCTCTGCATTTAGCTTTACAAAAAATCCCATTCATGGCATGGCACACACGTTCTTGCGTCAAAGTAAATAGAGGAAATTTTGAAATTATTACAATTGAGTGGGTAAATTTTTTTCCTGCACGCTTAAATGTCGTTTTTTCGCTCGCTTAGGCAAAAACTCATTAAGTGACGAAACGTATTTTTTACTGTACAGTTGTTTAAAGACTAGCTATTAGTTTTTAGGTAAAAAAAATTATAAGTATTTTTATAGTGCTGTATATCTTTTAAAAGATTGCAATATGACTATTTCTCATTAACATGAAAATAAGCATTTAGCGTCTTCTAAAAAATGTCTGTAAAACAGTTTCTGCTCTAAGCCGATGATATGTATTTTCCTACGAAGGTAGGTAGGTATTTAAATAATGTCACACTGGAGCAACACAACGGGCTATTGGCGAAGGTCCGGAATCAAATCCGAAGGGAAAGATTCGAGGACAACACCACGTAATTTTGAACCATGGTCAGATGACTGAGCTGGCCCTTCACTCTCCAAACTTCCACATCACGCCAACGTGAGGACATCTGAGGTCACGACAGATTTAACGTGCACCAGCCCCTCTTGTGCACGATGGCCTTTGGTCGGATTCGAATTCGCAACCCTCCGGTTGCTAATCCGTTATTCTTCCAACCGGTCCCTTCTTACGAAGGAAGATAAAATATTTTGATTACTTTTTAATCTACAGGGAATTAATTCAACCAGAACTATTCCGTGGAATTTTGCTTTTTTGTAAATGGATCGCTTAAGTTTATTTCTATTATTATTTATAAATAAGAACACACTTAAAAAATGATTTTTTTTATTCTTTTGGAGTTATGCAATATTGAGAAAAAGCTTCGGGCTGTATCTCAATAAAAATTTATTACTTACTTTCTTGTTGATCGCAGGGAAGTGTGACTAACTCTATACCATTTATATCAGTTGAAAACTACGATTTGATTTTTAGGCGATATAACTTCCTTCGACGTTTTGCATACATCAAGTAACTAGCAAACCACTCAACTAAGTGTGTCACTGTGATCTAATTTTACGCTTCACGAGAACAATGCATTTTCGCAATAAGTGATTGAAAAACGCGGCTTAATGCACGTGAGGAAGAACGGACAGGGCAATGTAGTCTAAAAACAACACAGCTGTGTTGTAAAGCACTTGCTTCTCGAGCATGAGAAAGCAAAACAGGTAAGAGCATTTTGGTTGCATAATGCAAGGAAAAGGGCATTTTACGCTTGAATAAGAAAGCTTTTGGAGAGAGTGGAGAAAATAATTCAGTTTAGTGTGAGTGGGTCAGGAGTAGATGAATTCAACCCTCGCTCGAAAAGTAGAAACATACTCAGAGCGCTTTTCCTTTCTATACAAGAGATTGGATGAATGCAGGTAAGGAATAAGATTTGATACTCTTGAAGTTATTCATTTCATCTGTCTGATTAAAAGATATCTATTGGGTTGATGCAAAAGTTCGTCCCGTTTTGGTGCTAGATGGCATCGCATCGCAAAACCGAAGTGTTATCTACTTTACGCGTGTAAAGTTTTGATGTTTGAAAGAAGGAATTTCAGCGAGTACTTGGGAAAAAATTGTGTTATTTAGTTGTGTGTTTTAAATTTTATTAAGCATTAGAAATGGCAGAAAATAAGGGTATTTTCGACATATTATGCTTTTTTATTTCCGAAAAGGTAAGAATGCTTCGCAGACGCAAAAGAAGATATGTGCTGTGTATGGTGAGGGGTACCTTTGACGATTCCACATGCCGTAAGTGGTTCATAAAGTTTTTCAGATCAGTTCTTTAGCCAGAAACCTCAGAACTTCTTTGAGCTCGGGATTCTGCAGCTACCAGAGAGATGGAGAAGGTCATCGAATAGGACGGCACATACTATATTCATTAAATGTAATTTTTAATAAATAAAATGATTCTTCGATTTTTGTCAAAAAAAAACGGGACGAACTTTTGCATCAACTCAATATTTAAAAGAGAAACCACGATTCTAATTCAATGCGCATTTATATCTCAATACAAAATATTCTGTAATGAGTAGACTATACTGAAAAGGGAGAAAGCAAAATATGCACATAAAATGTTTTTTTTAAAGATTTTAACTTTAGATTTAGATTGTTACTTTAAAATTTTAACACTGACCTTTTTTAGAAAATGCTATTAATCACACATCTAGACCACTAGAATTTCATACATACACAAAAGGGTTTATTTAAGTAATCAAGCACGGAATTTAAAAATAAATAGATTTTATGTAATTAAAAAGTTTTTTAATCATCCGCGTTATTTAAGTAAATTTTTATGAAACACAATTTCTAATTTTTTGAAATTTTATCGTAGATTTTATAAAATTATAGAAGTTCTTCAGTTTCTAAAATATTGCCTTGTCGATTTACTTTTACAAAGTTACATTTGTCTCAGCTCAAATACCTAAAAGAATGTTTTCGTTACGAATTATTTCACATTGTAATCTGTTTTTGACGAATTCTCCTACTTCGGCGTCAAAGGATTAAAAACCTCTAAACGTGAAACAAACGTTCTTGAATACGCATTAAGTGCTCATTTTCAATTTGTTTCACACTTCATTTTGTTTTCGATATTTGAAATTTTAGACATTATTTGCTATGTTGCAATGATACGAAACAAATTTTTTCACCAAGGCTTAATTTGTGCGTGAGGCGTTAATATCAATGTAATTATTGATATTAACGCCACACATACAAATTAAGCCTCGGTGAAAAAATTGTTTCGTATCATTGCACTTAAAGTGCGAATATCCAGTGCGTTACAAGTAGCGGTCCAAAGATTCAGTGAACTCATTCTCTTTTTAAACATGCTAACTTTAACTGTTACACACGCATGTTTCATTGCGCAGTATGCATAAGATGAATAAAAGATAAAAAATATATATTTAGATGTAAAGAAGGCAAAACCGTTATGTCCCTCCAAAAATTATCGTCCATTTCATATAAGCTTTTAAAAATTCCACACGTAAACGAAGCCATCGAGTGATGGAAAAAATTAGTGTCAAAGTTTCGACGCTGGACACGACAAAATTCTTGACTTGGTCATCGATTTCTTATTGATCTCTACGCTTAACCCTCCAAGTGGTTTCGACGAGATATCTCGTCCATCAACATGTGACCAATTTTGCCGATGACGAGATATAGTGTCCCTCAATATCTAATTTTGTTAATGACGAGGTATCTCGTCATTAAGATGTTGCAAATTTTTCGATGACGAGACCAAGATCTGGTCATATTTTTTTTAATGACGAGATACCTTGTCGACACAACCACCAGGAGGGTCAATGCATCTGTTTTGACTACTGCAACTTTCTATGCTAACTTTCTCTTCTGTCGCGGACTGGCTTGCTTGGCCTTCCAGATCTTCCTCATCCTTCCCATGTGCTCTACGATTTTCAAAGATCTTATGCCCAGTCCAAATTTGCTTCTGTGATATGGAGTCCACAGACTTTTCAAGTTAGTGAAAAATTTCCACAGGTCTCAATTCGATCATGTTTCCAAAAATGGAAACACAAGTGGCTATCGAGCATCGTGGTTCATAGTTAGTACTCTTTAGAGGTTAGGATAAGGTGCCCTACTTTCAATGGGTCAACGGTAGCCCGGTTGGAAGAGTAACGGATTAGCAACCTGAGGTTGCGAGTTCGAATCCAACCAAAGAACGTCGTGTACAAGGGGGGCTGGTCCACGTTAAATCTGTCGTGGCCTCAAATGTCCTCACGTTGGGGTGGTGTGGAAGTTAGGAGAGTGGGGTGCTAGCTCGGGTGTGACCTCGTCATCTGACCAAAATTACGTGGTGTTGTCCTCTAATCTTTCCCTTCCGGTTCGATCCCGGATCGTTGCCAGTGGACCGTTGTGTTGCTCCAGTGCGAAGTTAATTAAATGCCTACCTACCAACCCTACTTTCAATGACCAAGTATAACGTTCCACTTCCCTGAACGCATAAAAATTTCTCGTTACCTTACTTAATGATGGGTGGCTGGTTTCATTTCATGGTCGTATTTAGCCAAGCTGAGCCAAATACAAGACAGACAACGTCAAGTAATGGATAAACACACGCAATGAAAACTTTACTTACACAGAAGGGAGAAATACCCTCAGGGAGGAATCGAACCAGCGCTGACTACAGCTCACAAGTTGCTAGCGCAGAGTGGACAAACCGAGCCACGCTCCCCTAATTAGCAAACAGTCATCATTTATATCATACAAACACACTTTATCTGTCATTCTACAGTCAATTTGCTCCACACGAGGGCTAATCAGATTACTGCTGAAAAAAGTGGATTCCAAACCATTACGAACATCCATGTCCAGACCGGAATTCGAACCCACAGCCTACTGAACCGAGGGCCAGAGCGCTAACCTCTCGGCTACCAAGCGCAAATGCATTTGGAACTTTATTAATTCTAAACTGAGTGGCAGAATTTATAGTAAGTCTGTATCGGAACCTCAAAAAGGCAACGAAGAAGCAAGATGAGCAAATTTTGTTAACTTTAACGGTATATAAAAAAGAGCTGTTCAAAGAGAACTCTACCTTTGCACTTCTTCCTGTAGTCAAGAGCTTGTAAACCATCTAGTACGATTATTTTGTCAGTTAAATTATTTTTTGTGTACTAAGTTATGATTCCAATTGTTAAAGGAATGATTTGTTAAATTTTGTATGTTTCTCACAAAGTTAATGTTTTAGTCAAAGTGTATATTCTTTATATTTCTCCAACCCCCAAGCCAACTAAACCTCTACAGACTTTTAAGTGCAACTGAACAACATATAAAAATTAGGAAACGTGATTTCTCACCATTTCGTCATACTTCAATACACATTTAAATAACATAATAATATGTCATCATTATATGGTTCAAATGTCATTGAAATTTCATATACTTCTCTCTCTACAAACACTATTAAAGAACTAATTAAACATTTAAACAAGGATTAAAACTAACTAAACTTTAAACAAACATTAAAACTAACTAAACTTTAAACTAATTAAACATCTAAACTGACAATTATGATAAATGCAAACAAACGGTCGGTGATCAAGTGCTTTGTCTTTCAGGTATGGAGTCAAAGCGAATACTTGTTATTGGAGCTGGCACCAGTGGTTTGACAGCCATCAAATGCATCAAAGAGGAAGGCATGAACGTCGTTTGCTTCGAGAAGACAGATAATTTTGGGGGTCGTTGGCGCTACAGGGAGAGCGTTATCCGCGGTGTTGCGTCTGTTATGAAATCTACTATTTCCATTTACAGCAAAGAAATGATAGCTTTTAGTGATTTTCCACCACCCTCGGATTTTCCTAACTATTTTCACAATAATAAAATGGTAGACTATTTGCATTTATATGCCCAACATTTCAACCTGCTGCCTCATATTCGATATCAGCAAGAAGTGGTAAGAAATAAGTTTTTAATTCTGAGACTAATTTTGATGGTTGAGAAATGAATCATTTTACTATGACATAAGGCTTTAATTAATTGTTTGCTATAATTTATTTTCTTCATACATTTTTCGCACATTCCGGAACACAGAACCTAACCAGTTAAGAAATAAGTTTTGAATTCTAAGACTTAGTTTGATGGTTGGGGAATGAATTGATTAGTTCTATATTTAATCATATAATGTTTAGTTAGTTCTTTAATAGTTATGTTTGTTGAGAGAAATATAGAAGTATATGCATTTAAAATAAGATTTGAATCATAATAATTAAGGCATATTATTACGTTATTTAAATATATAAATAAGTGAGAGAGAAGGCAATGTGTGTTAAAATGCCACACATGTCTCTATCAAAATGATAATAGGCACTTACACGACGTTAAAATTTTACAATAATTTTTGTTTTCAAGAGTACTTTTTCTTTTAATTTAGATATAACTAGAAAATGTCTTTCTTTATAAGAAGCTTTTGCATTCATAGAATAATTTTCATCTCATGATCAATCTATTGGTTAAATTGCTTAAAATATTACTTCACTTATATTAACCAATTAGTTACCGTTACATAATTTAAAATGAAATTGCGACATAATTAAAATATCATTTAATGAAGCATAGGGTTCGTAGGTAAATTTTGATCTACTTTTTATTGGAAAATGTAAATAACTTACAGATTTTAAATACTTAAATTAGTCTATAGGAGATATTAGAAATTGAATAGCAAGATATTTTATGTATGAAAAAGCATTTTCCTCGGCCTTCCAAACTTCCTTCAGCCTTAATTTCAACTACATTAAAACAAGTTTAAATAATTTAGTTCTGTTTGTAGGAGATTCGGAAATATATTTTAGAGAAATATTTATTTTCGATGACTATATATATGCCAACTAAATATGTATTTAATGTAAATTTTGTTCGATTTTTAGGCAGCATATTTGCCATTTTTGCATATAATTAAAATTTTACTTCTTTGCCTAAGATTTCCATACATTTAAAAATTAAAAACTGTACGTTAGGATGACTATAATATTAAAACTATCCTGATGAAATTGTCACTAACATGTATGTGGAAGATTAAAACAAAGTAACACTGAATAGATTTACGCATTGCTTTTTACCTGTGTATGGACTTGAACGGACTTATCTTCTGCTTAAAGTAGAAACTGACATTTTTTCGGAGACAATAAATGATTATTTTCATGATTATAAGAAAAACATTATCAGAGTTGGTAATATGTTAAAAAGATGTATAATACTATCAAAATGCTTATAATTTTTACTTTTAGACCTTGAATCTACTTAGTCTTAGCTACACAGTAAAATTTTTGCTTTGTCAGTTAACGAGTTTCTGCTCTAAGTCGAAGATATATATGATACCACAAAAACGATTCACTACGGTTTTGCTTTAGCTTTCAGGGTTTCAGATATTGGGCAGGATATTAAATATATTATACGCGAAACCTCTTCATTCCTAGAGTACCCATTTCCAGAGTTTGAAGGTAGGTTATTTTAGTGAACTCCCATTTGGGGGGTCCACTAAAATAATGCCTTCATAGAAACATATGCATTAATACCTGCTATTCCGATTCAGCTACAATCAAATTTTCTGACCCATTGGGGTAATGATAGATGGATAATATACCCATTTGGAGACACTACCCCTTGAAGACTCATTCTTTTTTCAAAAATATAGCATTTTTTTATAATCTTGAGTTTCAAAGTACCTTACATAGTCGATAAAATAACTTTTGAGTAGAGGTTTCTCTCAGGATAAAAGAGGTCAATATTTTGCAATTTTCTTTTCAGATTCAAGTCGTTCCAGCAACGGATTACAGCGAAACTGGAAAATGGCTAGTGACTTCATTTGCAAATGGTTCAGAAATCACCGAGTGTTTCGACGGGGTCATGGTTTGCACAGGGCGTCTATCGTATCCTCACATCCCCGAACCTTCCAAGATAGAGACATTCAAAGGAAAAGTCATCCATACGCACGAATTGAAAGTGTCGACCGACTTTGAGAATTTGAATGTTTTAATAATTGGCAATGGAAATTCTGCGATGGATGCAGCTGTTGAAATAAGCACATTAGCGAATCAGGTTTGTTTTCATGATAAATACAGCTTTTACTTTATTAACCCTCCAAGTGGTTTTGACGAGATATCTCGTTCATCAAAATTTGACCAATGTTGTCAATGACGAGATATCTCGTCCATCGAGATTTGACCAATGTTGTCAATGACGAGATATCTCGTCCATCTGACCAAATTTTCAATTGACGAGATATTTCGTCCATCAAGATATTGCCAATCTTTCTATGAGGACGAGATCAAGATCGGGGCAGTTTTCTTCTAATGACGAGATACCTCGTCCATCAAGATAAGTTCAGTTTTGGTAATGCCGAGACACCTCTTCGAGACAACCAACAGGAGGGCTAAACTAGCAGAGATGCATTTCAGTTCTAACATCTTCATTGATCTAGAGGCTATATTTTAAACAACATAATCTAGAGATTATGTTGTTTAAAATATAAACTGTCGTTGTATGTAACTTTCGAAGTTATTGATGTGAATCACACCAATAGTGTCTGTAACTGGTGGTCGAACATCAGAGGTCGTTTTCATCATTAAGATCTTGTCAGTGTGTTTCTACTGCTGTTGAGAAGTTTTACATCAATTATTCATTTGTCTAGCCATGTGCGTAAATTTAGATTCACATTGAAAGATTTCTTAATCCTCCTGGTGGTTTGTCTTGAGATGAAAAGCACCCTATAGTGGCCAGCCTGTGGTGCAAAAACTTGTTCACAACTGTCACCAGTTCTAGGAAAGGAACAATTTGTTTTTCCTATTTGGATCTTCATTCCCCTTGGAGTAATAGGTCAGTTTTGTTTCGATGAGATATCTTGTCATTAGCAAAATTGGCCAGATCTTGGACGAGATATCTCGTCGAAACCACTTGTAGGGTTAATGAAGGGCAGAAGATATTCTCATTGTAAAACAAAACGCTTTTATATAAATTATATATTGTAACTTCTTTGATTCCTCTAGGAGTAGGTGCTCTGTTGCAAAAAGGTTAATTTGCTGTTTGTAATGGAATAATAGTGTTGCAGAGTGGGAATTATAAAATTAATATTTCACATTATTAGAAAATAATTCGTCTGAATGGCAGCAAAAGAGCATCCTGCGCTCTCGTTGAAGAATAGCTGATTTCAGGGTGGTAACGTCCAGACACTCCTGGTGCATGTAACGATTTTTGAACTTTCTCATGATCCATAGAACTTATATATGTGCTTAGTGGGTGATAAATGTATTCAAAAGTCTTTCCGTGCTTTTCCTAGTCATCTGTAAATTTAAAGTTTGAAATCGCGGCTTATTAATCTAATAACAGAAATTCAATAAAAAAATTATGTAATGAAAAAGTTATTTTATTTTACCCATCTGTTTAAAAAATTTAAGATATACCTAATAATAACTTGTATCGTACAAGAAGACCTCGTTATTTAAAAATATAAGGATGCTAGGATTTTATCAATCAACATGCGTAGTTATCCTCTATAAATTTCTTTGAGATTAAATCTAAAGAAATTTCGGTTGCTAACCGATCCCAAAATCAATTGCGTTTCTTGACTTTTCACGAATGTCTTTATATAACCGTTTTTAAATTTGTAGGGTAATCAATTGTGATGTAATTGAAATCAGAAATCTCCAATGTTATATAAGCAGTGTATTCAATAATAAAAGGAAAATGTTTGATAATTAAATGTGTTGGTTCTTAATGGAAAGAAACTGAAGATATACATGAAATTGTAATTCTAAAAAGGAAATAAGTGCTTTGCATCGGGGATAGCATAAAATTGGCACAAATCAATAGTTCCGGGTTTCGTTTAGTACCAGATATTAGGCAGAAGACAAATATAGCAAGAAAAAAGGTTGCTTGGGCAAGACTTTCGTATAAGATTGCTCCTCTTCTCAATGCACTTCCATTACCTCACTTCTACATCATTTCAGTCTCGCCATATATTTGTTTCTCATTGCATGGTTAACACATCCTCCGAATCTGCGTTTTAGGGAACTGATTATTTTCAATGCTTGGGTCTGTATCGGAAGTGTTATAAACATGGAAACCTTAACTATGAAAAATAGCCTAGTATGACGTAAATTGAGCTACACCTACCTTAACTTTTGAAGAACAACCAACTTAATATATAGAGATTTTGCATTGTTCCGAGAATGCACTCATATTTCGAGAATTATTTTAATCGCAATAAAAATCAGTTCAGGTGTTGACGTCGTTATCTGACCGGGGCTCAAAATTACGAGGTGTTGTCCTCGGATCCTGGGGTTTGTTCCAGACTGTTGTC
Source organism: Meta bourneti (assembly GCA_933210815.1). Lineage (NCBI taxonomy): Eukaryota > Metazoa > Arthropoda > Arachnida > Araneae > Tetragnathidae > Meta > Meta bourneti. The sequence goes on from OW119934.1 coordinate 29,783,533, forward strand.
AATAGTCCGTTGGGTTGCTCCAGTGGGACGTTAATTAAACTACTACCTACCTACTTCATCAAAAATCAACTCGTAAGTGAAGCTTTTAGGAAGTTTAAGGTCGTGGAAGTATTTCTCTTACAAATTAATTCAATTTCCCTTTTTTTATCTATCCATACAGATAAGTTGAATACAGTGATAGTTCTGTCAAACTTCCTGATTGTAGTCGGAACTTTAGCTTAACTGTTATAAAGCGTACCTTTCAGCTTATTAGTACTCTCACAATTTTTAAACTATGCTTTGTACTGTTATCTGATGGAAATTTATTTCTTGGAATACTTCTTTCTTTAGATATTTGTTTTTCGAAGATCTCATTGTAAATAAATATTTGTATCCTGGACAGTATGCATTTCGGCGAAGAAATCTGAAACCCTTGTTGAGAAACATCTACCTCAGCGACTTTCAACCTTTTTCATTATGGCACACAAACTAATTACCAAAATTCTGCGGCAGATCAGATGACATGTTATATTTTTTGCCGATCTGACAAAAAATATCTAATTTTGCTAGATTTACAAAAAAAAGTATTATTAGCTAATTACCTACCAATTTGGCTCCAAAATGGCTTTTTAAAAACTCTTTTTGGAACAATTTATTTATACTCTGCAATAAAAAATAATACTAAAAATTATTCATACGGGTATTATTTGTGAACACACTTGTCAAAAGTTCAAAACTAAGTCGTTGAAATGAAATAAATCTACGTAATTTAAACTGTTTCACCATTCGTAACGCACACCCTTGCTTTTCTTGCAACATACCGGTTGATAATATCGCTTGATCTACATACCAAAACATTTTAGCTTCTTGTGTTACACCGTGGAAACAAAATACCGCTTAAAAATATTTTCAGGACGTTTATACTTTAATCTGTTTAATAAAGAAAAGTTTATTTTTCAGGTTTATCTGAGCACTCGAAATGGAGCATGGATATTTCCTAAAGTAGGACCGAAAGGACTTCCATTCGATTTGGCACTAATGCGCAGGTACATCTATATTCTGAAAAACTATTTTAAAAGCACTGTGAATCATTATATCGAGAAGTATTTAGAAACGAAGATACAACACACCATTTATAGGCTAAAACCGAATCATAGAGCCATGGACAAGAATCTGGTCGTGAATGACATTCTTCCAGACAAAATATTAACTGGAAGGTAAGTATTTCTTCTCTACTTTTGATTATGATTAATAAATATAAATGTTTCGGAAGTTCTTGGAGTGCAAATGTTAGTAAGCTATGCACTTTTCTAATTTTAGAAAATAAAAATAAAAGTTCATCCTCAGTCACACTCATCATAGGTAAATTTTAAATAAGCATTGTTGTTTTAGGGTAAATGTAAACGGGAATCCCTCAATTTTGTGATTTAAATCCCAATCGAATTGTCTTTATACTCTTTTATATCTCTTCTTGCTTTTTATACGATTGTAAACTATAGAACAATATTGTACACTACATTTTAATAAGACAAAATCTATAATTTCTAAATAGGACACTATATTTTAAAATACCTCACACTGGAAAAATTATATCAAATAATTTTTATTTTAATTCCAAACAACTTTGAAAAACTCAAACTTGGAACAGTTCACTCAAAAACATTTTTGAAAATGCAAACTACTCACCACTGTTATATTAGCTCTGTGCATCTTAGATTCTGGGTGCATACTTTACTGTAATGTTTAAAGTGAAAGTAGCGTAAAGTAAACGAAATGAAATTTACACGATGTTTGTCAATTTACAAAACATAACTGATAACAACATAAACTGTGGATTGCATAATCAAATTACATCACAATCAAAACGAAATCCAAGAATGTACAAGGTACAGGAACAAGGCTTGACCAGCGTTGATATCTTAATTACTACTTCTAATTTTCTTTGTAATACAAATGAAAGAAAAATGCTATACATATTTTAGTCTAAACGACTATTTAATCTAAACGACTTTAGTCTAAACGACTAAATTATTAGTTATAGAATTAATAATAATGAAGGGTAGGTAAAAACTCAAAAATTAGTGACTGATCATGAAAATTTGTTTTCATAGTGAGACTGTTTTTCAACATTCCGTGTGTATTGTTTTGATATTTGTGATGTAACCAACAGTACATTAAGCACTTCAAAATTGTTCTGCTCACTCTTGTAAACAACGTTTTATACAATACGAATAATTTTAATTCGTTTTTAGAGTATGCATCAAAGGGGCATTATGCAAGCTCGACGAAAGAGGGATCTTTTTCGAAGGTGAAGATGAGATGACAGGAGTAGATGCCATTGTGTATGCAACCGGGTATCAAGTCAAAATACCGTTTCTTCAGGACCAATTATATAAAAATGAAGACGGAAGAAGCAATCTCATCAAAAACGTTTTTCCAAGAGGTTTGAAGCATGGCACTTTAGCTCTGATAGGTTTCACAGATATCCAAGGTCCCTTAGGTCCCATTTCTGAATGCCAAGCTCGTTGGGTAGCAAGAACATTCAGCAAAAGACTTCAGCTTCGATCCCAAGGTTTTGGACTTATTAAATCCTACAGTGATTTAAAATCTAGGCAAGATTACATAGAATACATGGACGAGTTGGCTGAAGCATTTGGGGCAAAACCTAATATGTCAACATTGTTATTCAAAGACCCTGTATTGTATTGGGCATGTCTTACAGGACCTTTTCTTTCCTACCAATATCGATTGACTGGACCACATCCATGGACTGATGCACGTAAAGCAATGATGAAAAGCTACGACAGAGTTACATTACCACTTTCACCACATAAGCGAACTTAAGTCAAATCTATAAAAATGCGTTACGAACACGGACGAACTGTGATCGGTCTGACATTTCCAGTGCCCAAGTTTATTATTTATACTTTTCAATTTTATTGAATCAACCGTAGAAATAAGTAGTCTCTTATTTCTCCAACGGTATGAAAACTACTTAATATCAAAATGCAAATATTTTGAATGAAATCAAAAAATGTTGAATGACATTTGTAGTTGTTTGTTTTAATTTAAAGTTAACGTAGTTCTACAGCAGTTCCTAAGACTTTTTAGTCTGAGTTTTTAATTTATTATAGGTCATATTAAAATATTTTATGTGCACTCAGATTAATGTTACTTTACAGAAACAAGTAATATTATTCTCCATTTTAAACTTTAGCTCAGCTGTTGTTCTCGTCATCTGATCTAGTTCAAAATTACGAGGCGTTTTCCTTGGATCTTTCCCTTCGGGATTGATCCTGGACCGTCGCCAATAGCCTGTTGTGTTGCTCCAGTGCGACGTTAATTAACTACCTACCAAGCAACCACATTAAATTTTACAATTTCCACAAGCACTCAATTTTAAAGCTAAATTTCAAATGTGTATCAAAATTTAACCTCGTATGCCAAGTTTCAAATTACGTGATCTAGCCGTTTCTAGATTAGGAGTAAGGAAAATTTTGAGCAATGTGTTGCATTAGGACTGTTAAAAAACTAAACAAAATCTTCCCCATGCCCCTTTTTGAGTTAACTATTAGTTTGCAATGTTAATTAGGAAATTAACATTCGAAATAATTATGGTCGTTACCTTTTTGCAAAAAAATGGATAAAACTAGTGAATATTAAATTTATTTTAGTGAATACACAATGGGGAGGATAGCTGAAATTTTGCATAATCATAAAAGTCCTATCGATCCTATCCAATCGATTTCTATCAAAATATATGAAGGTTAGCATTCATTCGTTTTTTAAATATCAATTCCATAATTGATGTTGCATAATTTTAAAAGAAATAATGCGTAGATTTTGTTGGGATTCGTTGCTAGGTACATAATCTAAGGAAATCAGCCTAATAGGAGGATTATCTAGGAATAAAAGACTGGAAAGTTTTAGATGCTCTAAGTTTTTCATACTCATTATCCAAAAACAGCTGAAGCAGATTACTGAAAATGGTACTTAGAGTCAAAATTGAGTTTCATTGGAGGTTATGAAGTTTGTGCCTTTAGATGAAGATGACCCTTTATGCGTCACCCCTATCAAATGGTACCTTTGAGTAGGTCCTACTTTGAAAGATGCAAAAATAAAGAGGAGTGTCTCGCTGTTTCCCGCAGCTGACAAATAATTCCTTTTTCACAAAAACTGACACAATTCAAAATTTGAGACTCGCTTAATATGAAAGTCGGTTCCAATGAGACCTATACCTCCTCCCTATAAAGTTAAAAACCAAGTGCTCCTTTGGAAACCATAATTCTCTTTAAAAGCAGTTTCTAGAATGCTTCCAATGTATATACCTTTAATAAGCATTCTGTAAACAGGATGTTTCAAAACTTGCATAAAATTGAAGGTGAATTAGGAAACACAAAATTCCACCGTATGCAGGTTGGGATGTATGCTCACAAGTGATCCCCGGATGTGCTCTAATGCACAGGTTGGTAGGTATTTAATTAACTTCGCACTGGAGCAACACAACGGGCTAATGGCGACGGTCCGGGATCAAACCCGAAGGGAAGGTCCAAGGACAACACCACGCAATTTTGAATCACGGTCAGATGATGAGGTCAAACCTGAGCTGGCAACTCACTCCCCAAACTTCCACATCCCGCCAACGTGAGGACATTTGAGACCACGAAAGATTTAACGTGCCCCAACCCCCTTTGTACACGACGATTTTGGTTGGATTCGAACTAGCTACCCTCCGGTTACTCTTCCAACTGGGCTACCGCGGCCCTCTAATGTACAGAAGTGAAATATAGGTATTTCAACGACATTTTTATTAGCCTGATTTTACAGTGCATAAAAAGCAACTTGACATTAGCTTTTTACAACATTCCGAAGAATGTTCCGGTTTCATATAAATTCTGATGCAAGCGAACAAACTTTCGGTGATTCGGTACCGGTCTGCCGGGATACCGCTCAAGATCAAATCTCAGCGTGGCTTGTCCTTTTTCGTTAACTTCCCCTTATGCCAGGCACATGTCGGCCGCCTCAGCATTCATGAAATGATACATGCAACCCGTGCGAAGTCAGCGTCTAAAAGGACGATAGCCCAAACTGACCAACTGCCGAACAGCAAGTTCTAGACAGCATCCAGATGGTACTTAGGGACACACGTCCCTTGCGAATACGGTTTTATTTTGTGTTACTGCCTTCTCTTAAAGTTTTTACAAGAAGTTTCGAAGCACCCTGTATATATAATTTCTCGTGTTTGTCTTTAGCCGGGATTTCTTTCACAATGTTTTATAAATATTATACCTCAGTACTCTGCATTTATTTTAATGATTATGTATTTACATTATTTTGAAATTTGTTTGATTGGTTTCTTATGACCCAAAGGCCAGATCTGGCCACAGTTTATATTTTACAATCTTTAATTTTAAGGATGATATATTAAGTATAGCAATAAATACTGAAATTAAACTGAAATTATATCAAATAAAATCTATATATAATTTATAAAACCAATATCACGGGGATAAATAAAAATAAATTTTTGTGATACGGGTTTGTCGACAGGTCTGCTAACTTAAGAAGCGAAACGCCAAATTATTTTTAAGTTTGAGTCCTATTTCTGATATCTATAATGATGGAGAGGAACCCACCCAGTAAGGGGCCCAGTCCCTTTTAGCTTTTGCTAGAGCTGCCAGGCTCGTGTGACCTGACAGCTCTAGCAAATTGGCTAGTTCCTCGGTCAATAGCTCTACACAGAGGTTATTAACCGATAAACTGAACACATGGACTTTAAGATAATTCAATGGGTACAGTAAAACTCAAGAGTGAGATAAAATAAATGAATAAATTCCAGTGTAAAAATAAAATGATCTTCGGACATAATTGTAAATAAATATTAGCAACGTAGCACTTTTTTAGAACAACTGAACACTTGAATCATTGTTTTGAATTGTGAATTGTTTCATTGAACACATGTGGTGGGTAAGCTGAGCAGAAATAGCATTACCAAATTCGTTTGCTCATTGAAAGTCAAATGTAAAAAGTTACCCTCATTGCAATATTCATATTAGAAAATAAAGATATTCTGATATATCTTCATCTTCGAACACATATCGTCACCTGTAACAACTAGGTAACTCAATTTTTTGGTTTTGAAAAAACAATTTTTAGTTAATCCCAGTTTCATATATACATCTACATTTTTCATTAGCCTATAGATGGAGCTAAGTGGTAAAAAATGTTATCTAGTGTTTTTATTAAATTCTCTATGGTATGATCTCAGCGTTACTAACTTAATTATAACTCAAAATACGCCTTTTTTCGAGTTACCTATTTCTTGCATTCAGGTGACAATATATTGTAACAAATTGTAGAACACGTTTACTAATGATTCTATGAAAAGCTATGTATATATATTGTTTCATTTCAATCGAAATGTTTGTTTAATTGTAAGGTAATTGAATTAATATCGCACTGGGTACAGCACAGCAGGCTACGGTTCGGGATCCATCCAGAAGGGAAAATCCAAGGAGTTCAATGGAATGCAAAGAATGCTTTGAAAATAATTTATGAATCGTGTCCTTATTCTCAGCACACAGAAAGCAAATAATTTTTTAAAAAATCTGTGCTTAAAAATGATTTGCTTAAATAAAAAGTTTTTCAGCCATTGTCGCAACTAGTCTATTGTTTGGTCTAGAGTAAATAAACTAATTAAATGGACTGTACTTTATTTACATATCGGAACATAGTTCCCAAGAAAAGGAAGTGCGTCCCATGATGCGTCTAGAGAATAGCAAGAGTTCAATACTAAGTGCGTATTAACATTTTACAGAAGAACGTATAGCAGATACGCGAGAATGTGTAGTTGCGATGCATCAAAAGGTCGCCAAGGCGCATGCGTCTAAAGATTGCCAAGGCGCCAACATTCCGCCCTGCATTGCAATGTCTTTTAACATTTAACATTAAGTACAATTATAATGCAAAATAACTAGATACTCGTACATAAATTTTCACAATACTAGCACAATTCTTAGCATATTGAATAACTTACAATTACGAATTTTAACTCATAAAAGCAATACAAAATAAACACAATTTTCTAATCAATACTAAATAGAATAAATGAATCATAGAAATACAATAGTTCAAGCACTGAATTAATTATCAGTGTTACTAGTTTTAACTGGCAAAATATATATTTCGGAAATTGGTCTTTTAAAAAACAACCCATGAACAACCCTACGTTCACAACTCTAATATGCCCATCACTTCCAGGTATAATTTCAATGATTCTTCCCAAAGCCCATTTAGAATTGGGAAGGTTATCTTCTTTTAAAACGACCATCATTCCTGTTCTACGTTGTTTTTACAATTTGCCATTTTTGCCTTTGTTGTAAATTACTTAAATAATCTAATTTCCACCTTTTCCAAATTAACAGATAATTTTTCTGTTCGTTGCCACCTTGACAATCTGTTGTCAGGGATATCTATAAGTTCTGGCTCAGCTATTGCATTAATAGGTTGACCAATTAGAAAATGGCCTGGAGTTAATACCTGAAAATCATTTATATCGGATGACATTGAGGTAAGTGGTCTGGAAATAAGAATTCCCTCAATTTCCGTAGTTAAAGTGCTAAATTCTTCTAAAGTTAAATTTGCCTTACCCACTGATGTTTAAAAGATTTCACTCCAGCTCCCCAAAATCCACCAAAATTTGGAGCTCCAGGAGGAATGAATTTCCAATTAATGCCATCTGAGACCAAATAATTACCTAGAATTTCGTCTAGATGTTTTACTAAATTATGTAGTTTCTTGAGTTCTGATTGGGCTCCTACAAAATTAGTGATATTGTCAGTGAATAATGTGGTGCATTTATCTAGCCTAGCAAAGAATCTTTAATGTTGCAATAAATGATTCTGAAGTTAAATTAACTAATTCTAAATGTATAGCTTTGGTGGCCATATGCACACAAAATTGCTACATTTATTTTATGAAGGGTGCCTTTTCTCTTACCTTTATTTTTGACAAAAAATGGACCGCAAAAGTCCACACTGTTTTAGTAAATGAGGAACTAACATTAACCCTTTCTGCAGGAGGATTACCCATAAGTTGTTGAACTACAGAGTGTCCTAAAAGTTCCCGTACTCCAACTTTAAAAAAATCATTTGCCCGTGTTTTTTTTAATTATTGAATTTTATCGTCTGATTATGACTTTATGGATTCTTTAATTTTTATCGTTTGGTTTTCTTCTCGCTCAAGTTGTGCGATAATAAAGTTCCATGTCATTTTGTTCTTCATTGCAAAATGAGTTTATCACGCATTCAGAGAATTGCGCTGCTTGAGGCTTACTTTGAATATAAGTCATATGAAAGATGTAAAGAATTTTGGTGACATAAATATCCAGATGATGCAATACCGAGTAAAGATACGCTATATCAACTCGTTCGACGATTTCGTGAGACAGGTTCGGTGGAAGACAAACACAGGAGTAGAAGATCTCAAAATCACAGATCGAAAGTCGTTACACCGACTTTGTGCAAGAAACTCAACGAAGGATATTGCAATCTCCTCATCAATCCGTGAGGCGTTTGTCGCAACAAATGGGCACATCACGTGGATCGACACATAAGGCTTTAAGAGCTTTGCATTTTCGTGCTTATCGTGTAAAAATGTTACAGGAACTAAAGCCACCGGAAAATGAGAAGCGGCTTTATTATTTCCGATGGTTCAGGAGATTTATTCGCAACATCAACATTTTGGACAAAACATTTTTCTCCGATGAGGCATGGTTTCATTTAAGCGGTTATGTGAACGCGCAAAACTCCCGCATTTGAGCGACGACAAATCCCTATTCATTAATGCAAAAACCTTTACATTCTCAAAAAATTGGCGTTTGGTGTGCCGTATCACGCAAAAGGATTGTTGTCACGCAATTGGAAAGGGTTTCTGTTTTTCCAGTCAACTGTTGATTGCACTGTATACAGAGAACTCATCCAACAATTTGTTGCATTAGTAGAAGTGAATGAACGAGATTCTTGGTTCCAACAAGACGGTGCAACCTGCCATACAAGTTATGAAACCATGGGCATGCTTCAAGATTTTTTGTCGATCGACTCATCTCCAGAAATCTTTGACCACCTCGTTCCCCTGATCTGAGCGTCTGACTTTTTTCTGTGGGGATATTTAAAGAACAAAGTTTATGAAGATAATCCCCAAACAATAGATGATCTGAAAATTGCCATTACTCAAAGGATACAAGAAGTCACTCCCGGCATCTTGAAACGCGTTTCTAAAAATATGCGCAAACGACTTCAGCTTTGCCTCCAAGAAAGGGGCGGACATTTTGAACATTTATTATAAATGTGAGTTCAAATTTTTTTCCTACGTTATGTTAAAAGTGCTTTTCACTATTAGCATAAAAATAATTGTTTTAAAGTTTGTTGTTTTTGTATAATAAATTCACGAATCGTCAGTACGGGAACTTTTAGGACACTCTGTATAACTAGTTTATTTCTTACACATGTGACACATTCATAAACTACTTTCCTAGCTAAGTTTCTGTCATTTATAGGCCAAAATCTCTGTCTCATATAGTACATTACAATAATGCTTGTGGACTAATATGATGAAATTTTAAATAAAAATATTCCATAAAATTAAACGAGTAATCTTATTTTTATCTGGTAGCACAATTTGATGCTTCTGTTTAAAACTTACATTTGAGTTAGCAAGTCTCCCACCAACTCTTAACAAATTATTGTTGTCACAAAATACATCTAGAGATTTTAAACTAATTTTATCATGAAGGGGTTTTACCCTTTTTTACACACACTAACTTTTATGACAAATCTGTCTGTTGTATCCATTGCAGTATTGCAATTTCAGCATATTGAAATTCCTTTAAAGGAATAGATCCACTCTTTCGATTATCTTTGTTTAATGAATTATATAGAAACCTAAAAAGATAACTAAGAATTCTAATTAATGTTAGTTGTTAGAGTTATTAGAGACAGAACTCATGTTGGATAGAACTGAGTTACTATCGACCGAAGAAGTCAAAGCTACTTCCACTGGCTGTTTCAGTTTACAAGTTCACTATTAGTTGTCACTGAGTCCAAGAAACAATTTTCGTGGTTGTCTAATTCATCCAAGAGAAATTGTGATTCATGATACCACAAGTCAAGAGGTTTAAGTTGATTTGGAGATATATCTCTGGACACAAAGTCGGCGGGGTTGTTCTCCGAAGTTACATGTTTCCACTGAAAGTCCCTTGTTAGCTCTTGAATCTTTGCCACTCGATGACTGACAAAAGTTTCCAGCTGATGGGGAGGTTTTTCATCCATGCGAGAGCAATGGTCGAGTCGGACCACAGCACAGCTCTTTCAATCGACATCTTGAGAGCTTTCGCAACTTTCTCCGTGAGCTGTGATAACAGCACCGCTGCACATAGCTCCAAGCGAGGAATCGATACTGTTTTGATTGGTGCAACTGTAGACTTTCTGCACAGTAAGTGAACATATTTAGTTCCAATGGGTGAGCTCCATTGCGCATATTCTGCTGCACCGTATGCGGATGTAGATGCATCTGCAAAACCATGAATCGTTATACTGCCATCATTGGGAAAGTGTCTTGTAATGGCAAGATTTTCCACACTAGGAAGCAAGCACACATACGAATTCCTGCCATTTTTTGACGACCTATTCAGGAAGGGAGGCATCCCAGTCCAAGTTTAGAAGCCAGAGATCTTGCATAAACACTTTCGCTCGTGTTATGACTGGTGCTATCAGTTCCAGTGGGTTGAAAATTCTAGCAATTTTCGAAAGAACTGCTCTCTTGGTGTAAGTTGGTTGCGATTGGAAGCTTACTTCAAACGAAAAGCAGTCTGCATGAGGCTTCCACAATACACCCAAGGCTTTAATAGGTTTTGTCTCTTGATTCATCAAAAGAGAAACGCTCATCACTAAAGTTTATATTGAGAAGTCTAACATCATTCGAATACCATTTGTGGAGAGTCATTTCACCTCGATCTAGTAATCGTACTAATTGTGATTGCAAATTCTTAGTATTTTCTAAATCGAGCGATCCAGCCAGAATGTCATCCATGTACACTCATGTCCAAAATTATCTTAAAATCCCAAACATGTTCAATGGGAGAGATCTGGGGATCTCTCTGGCTAAGAAAGGGTTTCTGCACCACGATGCCCCTCCTGGGATAAACGGGCCATGCGTGGTCGGGCGTTATAGTATGGTTCTGGTGAATATATCCTTGGACACGTGACATGAAATGCAAAATAACATATTGTTGTATGATCTGCTGGACATAACACTGCGCTGCCAAACTACCTAGTACCACCACTAGAGGGGACCGGCTGTCATAAGTGCCGTTCCCACTTCATTACATTAGTAGCTGCAGTGGTGTGTTCGTCGACAGTAAAAGGAGAATGGTAGCTTTGACCAAGTCTCCGCCACATGCGAATGCGGTGGTCATCTGAAGACAAGAGCATGATTCGTCCATAAACTTGATGCGCCTGTCCGTGACTCTCGGGCACGGTATCACTCCACACGCAGCCGACGATGGTCGTTAATCAAAGTCAGACATCTTAACTTGATGTTGGTTTTTCGGGGTTTTATGGTACAAGGGCCATATTTGGCCATGCTATACCAGACACAAGACATACAATATCAAGTAATAGACAGACACACACACAAGTCTTACTGACACAGAAGAGAGAAATACACCCAGAAAGGAATGCACCTGACAGAAATCGAACCTGAGCTCGACTCTAAGGTTGCTAAAGCAGTGGGCATACCCACTGAGCCACAACGGCCCCTATCTTAACTTGAGACGTGCCTACCGTCCTGCCTTTTCCAGATGTCTGGCAATGGTTCGTAATACTACAGGAGGTTGTACAGCGGACGATGTGCATCATTGAATGGTCGCTAAGGCAGCTTATGGAGCAGTTTCAGCTTGTCTCACTAACAGTCTATCCTCTCTTGCATTTATCCTGGACCAACCAGAACCATCCTGACGTGCATGTGTAGCTTCACTGAACCACTGCTGCCAGCACTTCGTCACGGCGGTCAATATACGTCCCAGATGACGTACCGACAAGACCAACCTGCTTCCCGCAGTTCCACAATGCTATCCCTTTCAAAGTCGTTCAGTTGAGTATGTTGTGTTCCAGTGCTTCGTCCAGATGTTTCTGGTCGCAGCTGATGGCAATTGAGAGGAAACACCAAACCAGAATATTTACAGAGAGCCTTTGACATCTCTTCAATAAGCCTCAGGTTGCTGAGAATTGCACTTGTACAGTAGCGAAAAAAACGAACCACCACTCTTCATTCTATCAATTTTAACAGAGAAAATTCAAAGATAGCGTTTGACAGGAACTAATGTCTTCTATAAATTCAAATGCTTAAAATTTGCATAAGGGGTCATCTTCATATTAAATTGCGCAAAACTTCATAATTTCCAATAGAAACGCCCTATTTCGACACAGAATTTCGAATCTATCAAAATTTAACTTGAGATACCAAATTTCATGTCATTAGGTCTTACCGTTTCGCAGTTATGAGTACAGAAAGATTGGAGCTCCTAATGTTAAATCAGTTTCTTAGACTTATGGATATCTTCCTAACCAATACATATTTCTGTACTTCTGACATTACTTTTAACAATGAAAGAAATTTTCGATCTCCAAGGAAGTGTACTCTATCATAGAAATTGAAACAATTTATAAATATAAAGAAAGCTGAAATAGTAATTGGAAAAAATTTAACCACTAATAATTAGAGCAAAGGTTTATTTTCTTAATTTCATTACTGTTACACATTTGTTCAGGTTACCCCAGGTTAACTTCTGGAGACACTAGTATAAGAAGCCTGTTCAAATCGAAACAAACATTGTAATTGTCTCTACCACTTTCTATGCGCTATCAAAAGTTTAAGCTCATGTTAAAAAACATTTTTCATTTGATCTTAAGCAGGGTCTTGTAAATCACTTTAAACATTACATTCAGTAAAAATTTATATAACCATGTGCCAAATATATCTGAATTTTTCATGAATTTTATAAATTATTAATAAACTCAAGATAACTTAACGATAATTACTTAAATGTTTCAAGAAAAAGAACCTAATGATTTTACCTAAGAAAAGATCATTTTTGTGTGATTATTACTGCACTTGAAGACGAAGAAAAAGTGTTTGCTATTTAACATAAATTGATAAATTCGCTTTTACTAAATTTGTGTAATTTTTTAAATAAGCAGTATAATTTGATTCATTTCAGATTACATGTAAAACATTCACTTTTTAAGCTGCGTTTCCAAGATTTGAAAACGTGCATTATATATACAAAGTTTATATTTATATGTTTAAAAATTAAAAATTTTATGCACCGAATAAATCACAAATCTATTCTTTTTTCCGTTTTGTGTGACTATTCCTTTATAACTGTAATGTGCAAATTACCGACCTCGAGATATTAAACTAACTTTAGTTATAGTTTATACGTATAGATGGCAGCACGTACAAATTGAATTTAAGGAAATTGGGTGATAGTTAAATTCATAGATGGAAAATGGGGGTATATATATATATATATATAGCGATTTTCAACCTTTTTCATCTCAATGACACATTTCAAGAAATTTCTAAAATTCTGCAACGATCCAAAAACTATTTCATAACTTTTGTCCCTCCGATAACAAAAGGAAAAATTTTATTGATTTGCAAAAACCAAATAGTAGGTAATTATCTGCCATTTTTGCTCATAAATGAGAAAAAAATATTTATGATCACTTTGTAATTAAAACTTAATCAAGATTTCTCTTACGGGTATTAAAAATTTGTTAATTACTAAAATTATTTTTGAACACACTTGTCAAAATTTCAATATTAAACCGTTAAAATGAAATAAATCGTACGCTATTTAAACCTTTCCACCAACCGAAAAGCACACCTTCGCCGTTCGTGAGGTACATCGGTTGAAAATCGTTGATGTAAGGCACCACAGGGCCAAAAATTCAACAGAGTATCACAGTAACCAGTATATTCATCTTTAACTTTATTTCGAGCAGAAATAGCTAAAATCGCAGAATCTTTTGCAATTTAAAAAACTGTAAAGAAGCAAAAAACTCGTCGATTTATTTATCAATATATAGTAATATACCCTTGCGAAAAAAATTTATACAGTTCCATAGAACCCTATAGAATTCTATGGGAAAAAAGGAGCTTTGATTCTATGGAAATGCATTTCTAAAGCATGCAAGTTCTATAGAAAAGCAAAGTCGTGAAACAAAAGAAATGAGGGTCTATAGAATTATATTATTCATCTATAGAATTCTATTATATCTAGAGATTTCTATACTTTCTACAGAGGTTACTTTATACAGTTTATAGAAAAACGGATCATAATTCAAAAGGATTCTACAGACCACATTCTATAGAAATTTTTCATAAGGGTATTCTTGTGTGCTGATAAAAGTGTTGAAAATGTTTTGTTTCTTCTGGAAATAAGTTAGCATACACATCATGAATCAGGCAAGTATTCAGAAAAAATGTCGTGAGATCCCCGTTTCTCATGATAATTGATGCCGGCACATATTTAGAAAATAATTTCGGGATTCAATCCTATCTCCTTACTCATTCTTACATATTCCAATCGAATTGTCGAAGGGTTGCGAGTTCCAATCCGACCAAAGACCATCGTGTACAAAGGGAGCTGGTGCACGTTGAATCTGTCGTGGCCTCAGATGTCCTCACGTTGGCGTGGTGTGGAAGTTTGGAGAGCGGTGCCAGCTCATGTGTGACCGTGGTTCAAAATTACGTGGTGTTGTCCTCGGATCTTTTCCTTCGAGTTTGATCCCGGACCGTCGCCAATAGCCGGTTGTGTTGCTCCAGTGCGACGTTAATCAAATACCGACCCATACAATCGAATTGAGTAACATAATCTTGAATGAGCAGAGTTCAGTTGGCAGTTTTCGACTGTCTTCAGACAAGTCTACTCCCGTTTTATCTTTATTCGATTTACGAAATTTCCATTTGCGCTTGTGCCTTGTTATTTATTTTATAAATATGGCGTTGATATTTCTTGTCCGTCATGGTGTTGCATTTTCGATGGCCAGAAGTGTATTTTAAATCGATATTTTTCGCTGCAAAAACGCATAACACAAACCCACGCCTGCTGCAGCTGATTTATATCATATCCTCGCGTTTGGGTGACCTAAAAATAACCTGTAAAAATGCCCATTTAAAAGATCTAAAAATGTTAAAACATTACCTATAACGACGTAAAAAATGTCTTAAAATTATCTAAAAATGCTATAAAGTTACCAGCAACATGACGCAAAAAATGTTTTAAAATTATATAAAAATTCAAAATGACCTGAAAATCTATTTCTTTAATTTCATTTTAAATGTTTCGATTAATGATTCGCGATACCCCCAATAGTAAAATTATCTATAATTTTCTTTAAGATTAAGAGATCCTGTCGGGACGAATAGCGTGGGGATTCCGAGTCTACTTTACCTGGAGATGAAGAATCGCTCTATTCACATTTTGGATTATCAGAATATCAGTTCGATTGCATTAAATCGTTGTAGATAAGCTTACCGGTTGCATACATGAAAGCTTGTTAAAAAAATTAAACATTTAAGAAAACCAAACATGACGCAAAATTACAAAGAACAACGATCAACTCCGTCACCCAATTCTAAATCCCTAATTAATTTTTTATCATATTTCATATCATGGCTACAGTTTGCATAATTAAAAAGTACGCTCTCGATATCGTTTGGGCGTGCATAATAAATAGAATAATATAATGATTCTAGGATCGCTTGGCGCATGCTCACAGACCCCTTCCCACAAGCCCTCACCCTTTTCCCGGGTCGATGATTCACTCATCAATAAATAAGCGCAGACAGGTTTTATTTTACGGTGAAGGGTAGAATTATTCATGGACTTTGTTTTTGTCAGGGACTTTGGGGGCTCCAGGAGCTGTAGATGGAGTCATTTGTAATGGCTTGTAAAAACAAACCGTGGATGAAAGATTGCGTAAATTTGATATGTTTCAACAAGAATTTGATTAAAACCGAGGACAAAACTAAAACATGGAAAAAAAATTCGAAAAGTGAGCAAAATTAACTTTGCAATCTCGAAAAAATGGCCAAAAAAGACTTTTAAATCTCGAAAAATGACCAAAAAAAATACCCTAAAAACCTCAATAAGATGACTTGTCAGCATCAAAAATAACCTTCCAAATTCCAATTCTCTGACAGATTAATCTCCAACTACTCGTTGGTCCGCGAGTTTCTTAACAGAAAGGTTAGTTTTTACTTCTCGATTCAGAGTTTCCCCTTAATACAAGAAGTAAGAGAAATCCAATTTACCTGCTTTCTGTAGCGTATGTGATAATGCTGTTTAAGCATTGATGTAACCGGTAATCAAACGAGAGAAAAAATTAAGATAGTAACCCTCCTGGTGGTTGTCTCGACGAGGTATCTTGAGGTATTTTCAAAACTGACCAGATCTTGATGGACAAGATATGTCGTCGTTAGAAGAAAACTGACCAGATCTTGATTTCGTCATCATAAAAAAATCGGCAATATCTTGGTTACGAGATATCTCGTCATTAGCAAAATAGGTCAGATCTTGATGGACTAAATATCTCGTGGAAACCACTTGGAGGGTTAATATGTTCAGGTCATTTATCCAATATTAATTTTATTTGCACCTGCAGTCTATAAAAACAGGATTTATACCAAGAGGTTTAGCAAACGTAAGTGGCATTTGTGGAAATTGAGGTATTTTGGGGCGTTAGCACTTGAGTTATTGATGGTATATTTAGTTTTCAGTGATATAAAATGTTTAATATACATTTTATACATACGTGCATACATACATTTTATACATACGTACAAACTTTAAGAGTCGTAAAATTTGCCACGAATTTTTTAACTGGTCTGTAAATTTTAAATGGACGTATGAGTACAATACATATAAAAAATTAGTGCAGAAAGATTAAATTAAACAAAATCGTTGAAAGAAAACGTATGCAAAACGTTACCAATACTAAGCAAAAACACTGGAAAACAATTTGATGAGAACCTTCTTAAAACCTAACGACTATCAAACTGAATAGTTTTAATTAAGCTCAATTAATGGGGAAATGCGATTAAATTGCTATTGGTACGTTTTTATCTAACGGGCAATTATGTTTGCCCTATTATACAGAAAATGGAGTAAGATCTTTATTTTAAATCTACGAACTCAGCGAAACAAAAGAAATTCGTATTACCTTTGAGTAAACTAAACAATGTCATTCAAACGTCAGATAAGACCCAATTTAATGAAACCGTTTGGGGAATCCTTTGTCAATTCAAGAAAAAATCTATACCCCTCTATTAGAGTGATAAGTAATGAAAGTTTAGTAATTGCTTTGGGAGTTCTAAGGTTGAGTAGAAATTCTTTTGTCATTTGGCATAAATCAGACCAAAATCCTATCAATGAGGATATGGACGAAAACATAAAAACATTTTTAAAATTGGTTAGGTATATTTATTCATATAGATTTCTAAATCTAATATGGATATAAAATACTGCGTTAATGAAGTGAGCTAGATGCGAAAGGCATCTGTGCTAGATTAATGTTCCAGATGAGGAACAGAAAGTAAGTGAATCGAATCCTTTGGAACACAGGTGTGGAGCTTTAGTAAAAGTTGAAATTTGTAAAGATATGTCTGATTCTCCAAATTGTAAGGACACAGTATTTCAGTGCAGAAAATTCTACTTCTTGCAGTTCCTAATATATAAGATTTTTTAACATAACATTTGAAGACTGACCTCATTTACAAAACAAAGAGAACAAATGCTTTGTGCCCATAAATATAAAATATGAATCCAAGGAAAAGGAAATAAACGCGCATGATTAATCTATGAACATGCATTTTTCAAGAACTTGCTATCTAGGGATATCCCTGTCTTCAAGAGTTTCCACTTAATATGAGTTGAATAGATCAGATAACATGCAAAACACTTGGAAATGAACCAAAAAATATCTGCCCTAAAAGATAAAAAGAGAAGGCACGTAGAGATAAGGAACGGATAGAGAACAAGGGTTCATGTAAGAAAACAAAGTGAGACAGTTATTTTTCCGATGTAAAAGCCTTTTCATTTAGATGGATTTACTTTCACCAAATTGGAGTAGCGATATCTGCTCTCTGTCCCCTTTGCGAACTGTACGAAATGACTGGAGACTACTTCAAGGACTACCCTAAAATTCTTGACGATAGCATTGCAAATTTTAAAAATTTATTCATTGTTGATAGTGTTTTTAGTCATATTTTTCACTTCAGAACTCTATTGGGCAGCTAGTCGATTGATGGCCGATAAGCCAGAGACGGGAGTAGGATAAAAAAATTAATTATTATATTATGTAGAGTATCTATCACACAGAGTTACCAGAGTTGCTGATATTTCGTCCTGACATCTTCAAGTGTAAAATCTGAACAATTAATTTGAGAAATCAAGCCAAATAGGCAAAATCGTCATAACTGCGAAAAGCTAGTTAAGTCCAAAAGAGAGACAATAGTCATTCAAAATTACACGCCTACCATTATTCAGAACCAAAAATAAACACAAGACGAAGAAACACAAGTTAATAAATAAAATAATGAATATAATTTATGTTACCGGCACCCCTTCTTATCCTCCTAGACTTTCCTGGCAAAGAGTAAAGGTAGAGACGAATATTAGTATCGTTAACTACTGTCTGATAGGGAAAATGTGATGATTTCCTTGATATTTGCGACGTATTTTAGCAAGGTGAGTTATTAACTAGATTAATCTTAAATCTAACTGATCTATATATATATATATATATATATATATATATATATATATATATATATATATATATATATATATATATATATATATATATATATATATATATATATATATATATATATATATATATATATATAAAAATATATATATATATATATATATATACATATATATATATATATATATATATACACTACCTGACATTGAAAATGCAACACCAAGAAGGAGTTGGCAGAAAGTGATGAAATTTGGCAAACAGAGAGAGACAGCAACGAGCAATAAGTGATCTTTATTGCAACATTATACACCTTGCCACTAAGCAGCAAGAACGTCTGATCAGTAGGTTGTAGGACCACCGCGAGCAGCGATACAGGCAGCAACACGTCTAGGTACAGACGCAATGAGCGTGCGGATGGTGTCCTGAGGGATGGCTGCCCATTCCCTGTCAACCATTTGCCAGAGTTCGTCTTCTGAACGTGCCGGTGGCAACGCATGCAAGCGACGTCCAATGACGTCCCAGAAGTGTTCGATAGGTGAGAGATCAGGGGAGACAGCTGGCCAGGGAAGCACCTGGGTACCTTGCAGGGCATGTTGGCTGATGCGTGCCGTGTGCGGCCGGGCGTTATCCTGCTGGAAAATGGCAATGCTGGAAATGGCACCCCCTGAAGGAAAGTAGTGTCACCGGCTGCAGCACGTCATCCACGTATCGTTGGGCCGTTATAGTGCCCTGAATACGGACCAGAGATGACCTGCTATCGTAGGCGATGGCGTCCCAAACCATTATACCGCGTTGTCTCGCGGTATGGCGTTCCACAGATGCGGCCGGATTGGCCCTGTCACCACGTCGGCGCCAGACCACAGCGACTGTCATTGCTAAAACAGAAGCGTGACTCGTCTGAGAACACCACCCTGTGCCATTCCGTCGTCCACGTGGCTCTATCCCGACACCATTGCGAACGGAGACGTCTGTGCTGTTGGGTCAATGGTAGTCGTCTCAACGGCCGTCATGAGTGCAGGCCGCCAGCGATCAATCGGCGGATAATGGTCCTGGACGATATGGGAGCATGAAGGGTGTCCTGCACATGCTGCAAAAGGGCGACAGACGTGGCTTGCGGAGCCGCTAATGCTTGCGGGTCCACGCGTGCTGACGTCACTCTTGCTGCACCGGAACCCCTCAAACGTGCCACATTTCCTTGGTCCAACCATCTGTGCCACAACTGGTACACCGTGGACGCGTGTAGGTGGGTATCTGCTGAGATTTGACGTATGGACCAACCTGCCCTTCTGAGGCCAATCACCATACCCCTCGTGAAGTCGTCTGTTTGCTGGAACTGTCTTGATTGGCGGCGTCCTGGCATTCTCCGCTACTAGACGTTTCCTCTGAGACACAAAAACAAACTGCAACTTGATTTACCTGGCAAACAGAGCGGCGCGAAACTGACCACTTTTGCAGGTTCCTTCCCTGGTTTTTCACTCGCCGTGCGCGGGACAACTACGCAGTTTGCATCATTTACATATCTCGGTGAGCTGCGTCTACCCTGTAAATTTCATCCAGTTCTGCGCATTCCTTCTGAGTGTTGCATTTTCAATGTCAGGTAGTGTATATATGATCTAACTGATCTCCCAATAGAGAGTACACTGAAGTGTCAGAAAAAATGGTACAGATGAGCCTATGCAAAATGTATGCAATGCCACCTGTTGCCGCACGTGCGCCAACCAGAGAGGCGAAAATGTTCACGCATGCGCAATACCCGAGCCGACTGAGCCCATCGCCAGTTGACTACTAGACGCTGCAAAGTTAGCAGCAATAACCAGAAGTGGGTAATTAATGTTTATCTCGACACCCACAATTGCTTCAACTCAATAATATTCAACTGTCTTTATATGTTGTACAAAATGTGTGTGACGTCCTGTTAAATAAAAAGCAGAAAAGGCAGCTGTGGTCCGTCGAAATTTATTTATGCGTTTTTGAAAAGTGAACGCATCACTTGGTCCGTCGAGCCGGAGACAGAACTCAGCAAAATGGATACCATAGAAAAACTCGTAAAAGCGAAAACTTCCTTAAAAGGAAGTATTACCAGAATTGAAAACTTTGTTGATAAAGTGTCAACAGACAGAAGTAAAACGGAACTTGATGTGAAATTGAAGAAAATAGATCAGCTGCAGCAAAAAGTTGATGAACTGAAACAATACTCCTTCTGCATAGAAAAGGCCCCAGCACCTGAATTAATAGAATTTCAGGATGATATAGAACAGTGTGAACTACGCCTTGAAGATTTAGAGGTAAAGATTAAGCTCTTTATTAATTCTAATAAGAAATGTGAGTCTGTGACTGAAGTTGACGAAAAACAAACTGAAACCTTGCTAGTTAAAACTAAAATTCCACCTGTTGTGCTTCCCACATTTACGGGAAAATATGAACATTTTAGTGCATTCAAAAATCAATTTGATGATTTGATAGCGTCGAACGATCAACTTAGTCAGTCACAGAAATTATATTATTTAAATTCTTGTCTTGTAGAAGAAGTTAAAGAATTTGCATCTACTTTCGATTCATTTTCTTCCTTATACGAAGCTCTTGAATCGCGATATGACAATCAACGGTTAATTGTTGATGTTCATATTCAATCTATTTTGAACTTTAAGAAAATAGAACGTGAGAATGCACAAGAAATTCGTGCAATGATCGATTGTATCCAAAAGAATTTACGCGCTTTAAAGATGCTAAAATATGAACAAAATGATTTATTTAACATTTTTCTGTTAAATATTATGCTTAAAAAATTGGATAAAAAATCCAGAAAGAACTTTGAATTGTTACAAAAAACTAAAGAGGTCCCTTCCTTTGATCAATTCATGACCTTTTTAGAACAACGTGAAGCAGTCTTGTTAGCTGTAGACAGAAAATTTATTCCCGAAGGAAAAACGATGATGAGAAAATCCTGTAATTTCGTTTCCAAATCCAAAACTCTATTGGTTGATCAAAACAATGAAAATAAAAGCTGTATAATTTGTTCTGAAAAGAATCCTCATTCTGTTTTCAGATGTGCAAAATTTCTACAATATTCCCTCGGAAAAAGATTCGAACTGGTTAAGTTTCATAAACTTTGTGAACTGTGCTTACGAAAAAATCACAGAAAAAATGAGTGCCGTTCGAATTATTTATGTAGCTGCGGTGGAAAGCATTCTAAATCAATTTGTAGACATGCTGACGCTAGTGTGAAAGAGGCGCCGGTCGAAAGTAAACACGTGTCCGCAGCGAATTCAGAAATCAAAATTCAAAATGAAAGCTCATCTGCCGCAATAAATTCTTCCACTTTCCAAAACACTGTTTTAACAAGCATATCTAATCAAAATAAAAAGAGTGTTTTATTATCTACGGGTATAATTTGGTTGCAAAATAAAGATGGAACATTAATAAAATGTAGATGTATTTTTGATAGCGCGTCAAATGTTAATATATTGTCCAGAAAAACGAGTGATTTCCTTGGTATTAGATTAGAAAAGGTACAAACTTCGGTTTCTGGATTAAATTCAACAAAACAAAATTTGAAAGGAAATTGACGACTTTCATCTCGAATGAAAACGGAAGTTTTGTGGAACCTATTGAGTTCTTAGTTACTGACAAGATTACGGGGTTGACGCCTAGTGTTAATTTAGATATTTCAAAAATAAAAATTCCTGAATTTTTGAAATTAGCTGATCCTTGTTTTTTCCAAGCCAAAGAGATTCATGCGTGCAGAATCTCTTTGCAGATATATTTTGTCGAATAATGAAAGATAATCTTTACAAAGTGAGTGAAGAATTACTGTTTAAGGAAACTGAATTTGATTGGATCGCGGGTGGAAGACTCGACGAAATCAAAACTAATGATATGGCATCGTGCTTTCTTCTTAAAGACGATGGTTCTATAGACGACACTTTGAAACAATTTTTTGAACTCGAATCTCTTGGCATAAAAGATGATCCTTGCTTTCGTGAAGACGATCAGGCCATGGAAATCTTTGAACAAACAGTCAGATACAATAAAGGGCGATATACAGTGGGATTGCCATTTCGTAAAGATTGGAAACAATTATTAGATAATCTTCCGGTAGCAAAACAACGATTCCATAGTTTGTGGAGAAGGTTTCAAAAAAATTCGGAACTTTATTCACAGTACACAGAAATTATTCAGGATTATTTAAATCAAGGAATAGTTGAGAAAGTCGAAAATTCTGAATAAATTAAGACAAACCAACATATTATTTGCCCCACCAAGCCGTAAAAAAGGAAGGTCGGGTTTCAACTACAACACGTATAGTATTTGACGCAGCATCGCACCAGACTAATGAGTTGTCCTTAAACGACTGCTTGTGGCAGGGTCCCAACTTATATCCAAATCTACTAGATGTGCTTATCAACTTTAGAGAGAGAGACTTAATCGAATTGCAATATCATCTGATATACGTCAAGCCTTCCTTCAAATTTGCCTGGAAGACAACCATAAAGATGCTGTACGTTTTTTGTGGACTGACAGTAATCCTCGTATTGATAAAAGGCCAAACCTGCAAATATATCGTTTCAACAGGGTACCCTTTGGGGTCAACGCTAGTCCGTTCCTGTTAGCGGCTACTGTTAAACATCACATTGATAAGTATAAAGATGAGTTTTGCACAGCTGTACAACATCTAGATTCTTTCATGTACGTTGATGATTGGATCACAGGACAAGACACTCGTGAAGAGGCACTTTTTATTTCCAGCTGTGCCAAAAATATCATGAAAGAAGCAGGGATGGTGATGCGAAAATGGATCTCCAATGACGCTACATTGATGAGTCAGTGGGCTGCAGAAGGTTTCGAGACATATCCAGTTGAAAATTCTGTCAGCTTGGGAACCAGCAAGACGAAAGTATTGGGTTTGGCTTGGCAAACTCAAGAAGATTGTCTAACCGTGGACACAAAAGGTCTACTAGAATTCATTTCGGGCAATGAAAACACTAAAAGATTTCTTTTGCAAACCATTGGGAAAATCTATGACCCGTTGGGTTTGCTTACCCCCTTTACAATAAGAATGAAATGCCTCATTCAGGAACTCTGGTCGAGGAAAATCACATGGGATGAAATTTTACCTCCAGAGATTAAAGAAAAGTGGTTGAATTGGTGCAAGGAGCTGCCGCTCTTAAATGAGCTCAGAGTCCCAAGATTGGTACTAGATTCTACCAAAGAAGAAAATGACATCATAGAAATCCATACCTTTTGTGACGCTTCCAAACTTGCATATGGAGCTTTAGTTTATGTGAAAGTTAAAAACAAAGTAAGGTACTTGTAAATCTCGTCACCTCTAAAGACAGAGTAGCACCATTAAAGAGTGTTACGTTACCTCGGCTCGAGCTTCTGGGTGCTTTGGTAGCAGCTCGCTTGAGTTCAAAGATTCAAGAAATTGTCAGTCAGAAAAGGCACTGCACTGTGTTTCATTGGACAGACTCCAAAATTGTTTTATTTTGGATCAAAGGGTCTTCAAAAAGGTGGAAGCAATTCGTGGCGAATCGAGTCCAGGAAATCACAAGGTTGACAAATCCCGATACGTGGTATCACTGTGCCGGAAAGGACAATCCTTCAGACCTCTTGTCCAGGGGTCTTAAAGCTGAATCGCTTCTACATAATGAAAAATGGTGGAATGGACCTTTCTTCTTACAGTCTGATGAACTCGTGGAAACTGATGATGAGTGTCCAGTACCGAATAAAGAAGAGTACTTACCAGAACTAAAATCTAAAGACTCTAATGAAAACACTTTATTGACTTTAAATTCTGAAAACACAATTTTGATTATCTAGTTAACCGTAACAGCAAATTTTTAACTATAGTTCGAATTCTTAGTTTTCTTTTTAGGTTTGTGAATAATTGTAGGAACCCTAGGAATAAGAGACAAGGTCCTCTGGGATCGGATGAGATCTCTGAAGCTGAGGTGTTTTTAGTCAAACAACTTCAAAGTGAGGAATTGTCTGCAGAAATATCAACCCTCAAGTCCAGTGGTAGTATTCCAAATAAAAGCAAGATTTTAAATTTATCACCAATTTTAGACAGTAAAGGTATCTTAAGGGTAGGAGGCAGACTAGAGAATTCTCAGCTGTCATATTCAAGTAAACACCCTATATTACTCCCCTCAAAAGGTAAGTTAACTGAAATTATCGTAAGATATTATCATGAAAAGTATTTTCATCTTGGACCTCAACATTTACTTTTTCAGGTTAGGCAAAAATATTGGCCCATTCATGGAAGAAATTTGTGCAAAAAAATCGTGCACAATTGTGTCATTTGCTTTAAAGCCAATCCCAATGAGTGCTCACAAAAAATGGGCAATTTGCCAATGCAGAGAATAACACCCGATAAAGTTTTTAATTCGATTGGAATTGATTTATGCGGGCCATTCTTAATCAAAAACAGATATCAGAGAAAAGGTCCCGAAATTAAAGTTTATGTTTGTATATTCATATGTCTAGTGACAAAAGCCATACACCTCGAAATAATCAGTGATTTAACTTCACAAGCTCTAATAAACACACTGAAAAGATTTATTTCGAGAAGGGGAAAATGCCATAGAATATTCTCGGATAATGGGACAAACATGGTGGGGGCTAATAGAGAACTTAGAGCCCTATTTAGATTTGTTCAAGAAAAAGAGGAATCTTTATTTGCCTTTTTCGCGGAAGAAAACACAGAATGGTCTTTTATTCCCCCAAGAAGTCCGAATTGGGGAGGCCTCTGGGAGGCAAACATAAAGGCATTTAAATATCACTTCAAACGCGTTGCTGGGAATTCAAAATTTACTTATGAAGAGTTGCTAACTCTCGTGACCCAGATAGAAGCTGTTTTGAATTCTCGCCCGCTTACCCCTCTCTCGGCCGATGTTGATGACTTGGAGGTACTGACGCCGGCACATTTCCTGATAGGAAGGCCGATGACGGCCATAGTCGAACCGTCTCTAACTAATATTGAGACAAATCGCCTTAATGCTTGGCAGAGAATTACAAAATCGGTACAAACAATCTGGAAAAGATGGAGCCTTTCATATTTGAATAGTCTACAACAAAGAAAGAAATGGGTAGTTGACAAAGAAAATCTAAAATTAGGGGACATGGTTTTGATAAGGGAAGAAAATCTCCCATCATATAAATGGTTATTGGGACGAATAATAGCCATATATCCGGGACAGGATAGAAAAGTACGAGTTGTTGACGTGAAAACCAGTAAGGGAGTTTATAAAAGGTCCATCTCCAGATTGAGTGTACTGCCTATTGAAAATTAAATGTATTGTTTTCAAATAATAATAATAATATTTGTTCTTTATGAAAATTCTAGTGCTTAAATGTATACTGTTTATCTTACTATTGTGATTATAGTGTTCATAGTCATTAGTTATTGTTTATTAGTTTACATTTGATGATACTGAAATTTAAGCATTCATTTATGTTTGGACTTATACATAAAAAAAATAGAATTGTTAAGTTCTTGCATCATGAGAACATAGCAAGGCCGGGCGGGATGTTGCCGCACGTGCGCCAACCAGAGAGGCGAAAATGTTCACGCATGCGCAATACCCGAGCCGACTGAGCCCATCGCCAGTTGACTACTAGACGCTGCAAAGTTAGCAGCAATAACCAGAAGTGGGTAATTAATGTTTATCTCGACACCCACAATTGCTTCAACTCAATAATATTCAGCTGTCTTTATATGTTGTACAAAATGTGTGTGACGTCCTGTTAAATAAAAAGCAGAAAAGGCAGCTGTGGTCCGTCGAAATTTATTTATGTGTTTTTGAAAAGTGAACGCATCACCACCTATGGACGTCATTGATTGCATCGACCAGTGCATATACTATAAAGCGATAGACCTCTGTTGTAGCATCTAGAGCTGTTTCCGCCCTGAGAATAGCAAGTTACCGCCATTTTCAACGCGGTTTAATAGTTGAAGCTCTGGAGATGGGTCATACCATTTCGGAGGTAGAGAAGTTTGGGTTTTCACGTACTATCATTCCAAGGGTGTACTGTGACTACAAGAGTTGTGGCAAAACCTGTAACTTAAGACAGTAGTGTGGCCGTAAAAAGACTCTAGGTGAACGTGGCGAGCATCGGATGGCAAGAATGCTTTCACTCGATAGGCGTGCAACACTGCCTCAAATAACATCGGAATTTAATGGTAGGCGCCTTCAACTAACATCAGTGTGAGGACTATGCACAGTTCTCTCAAAGATATGGGCTTTAGGAGCCGACTCCCAATTCGAGTACCATATTCATCAATACTAGATATATTCATTAATGCTAGTAAAAAGTAGTGTATTTCGATGTTTGGTCTTTTTGAGTTAACAATTGTTCATACTGCTATAGTACCTAGTATCTAGCAAACACTAAATAATAGTATGATCATTCAACCTACTGTTGATTGTGTGTACTGTTTTCTAGGGTTTGAGGCTACAGATACTTTCACATACAGTATTTTAACAACCGTTAGCACTGCAGACAAAACTTGGAGGTAGTGCGCCTTCTTGACAAGCATGGAAGTAAAGATTTAAAGCTCCAGTCATAAGCAATGCATAAAATGAAATCATCCTCAATTCCATACTCAAAAAACATCTAGATTTCTGTTGCGCCAAGAAGAGATCTCTCGTAATTCTTCATAATTCCAAAAAAGTGTTAAATAAATTTCTTTATGAACACAAGTTCCGAAATCGCATCTGATTAATATGGAATTAGGAAATTTCTCTTTAAATTGCATCGGTGATACTGATCTTTGATTGATGGTGTAATAAAATGTAGAATGACTAGTCCGTTGAAACAATATCATACATTTCCTGGAATAATTTCATTTCAAATGTAACTTGAAAAGGGGAAAGGAAAGACAATGAAAATTTCCGTCTTCCTACGACAAAATCTCAGTAATATTGTTAAGGAAAACTTTTTATCTTATGCCTCAATCTTAAAACACTTTCTTTCAATGGAATGATGTGATCGCATAAAAATTTGAGAAGAATAGATCTGATACCAAAATTTTATTAGGATGAAATACTTGTAAAAATGAGTTCAACTTAGAATACATATCAGGGATATCAGAGATTTTGATCAAGGTAAAATACTTGTAACACGAGTTCACTTTTAGAATAAATATTAGGAGTATCGAAACATCTAACCAATCTTAAATATTTGTGAAATAATTCAGCTGCATAGTTTCAATACTGTTTAAACTATACAAACTGAACTCTTTGATGTATCAGGTCATTCCAAAACTTCTGTCGTTTTATTGAACTTTGAAGTGACATCAAAGCAGAGCGCTAAAAGTTAGCAACGTAACAACCATCATTGTTTATAACCCTTTCCTATCTGGAAATCAAGTTGTCGAAACCATTTTTGAAAAACTCGGGTTTCGTAGAGTTGAAATACTGACGAATACCATGTTGCACATCAAATGTTTTGAATTTTTTATCAGTTCAGAAACGTTGTATTGATTAAAACAAATGGTAATCCGAAGGAGCTATTTCTGGGATATAATGTGGGTAAGGCAATATCCCTGATTTTTATTGTGTGCTTTGTGAAGAAGGTCGTACATTATCATAAAGAAGTAGGATACCTTTTCTGTTTTATATTCCACAGGCAGACTAACTGACATTTTTACACGCAGGCGAGTGAGTTGAGCATGGTAGACTTCAGAGTGTATATGTTTTACCAGAATTGAGGAATTCTTAATGAATTACATTTCTTCTGTCCCCACCAAATGCACAATAAAACTCCCCCCCCCCCATGAATATTAGACTTTGATGTGTTTTTTCAGCGTCTCACTGGCTGATAACCACTGTTGTCTTAGAGAGGGATTTTAGTACAACACCCACTTTTCCCAGCACTCGTAATTATACTTTCCAAGGAAAGTTTATTTTGGTGTCTAGACAGAAGTGAAAAGCAAATGGCAATTCGTTGCAATAAGGATACTTAACATGAGTGCGAGGAACTCATTTTCTAGTATTGTCTGCCTTTCCCATTGCATGCAAGTGACGGAAAAAGGTTATTTTTAGTCTGATGTTGCAGTTGTTCATCTAGTATCTGTTGCGGATCTTCTTCAACTTTCGCTCGAAGATGCACTTCATGAACACGTGACGGTCTTCCTGACCTTAGAGCGACGCTGCAAAGAGAAATGGTTCCTTCTCTTCTTTCTTCTTTCTTATCCCAGTGTAAAAAAAATTATACCAAGTCATTGAATCTGCAACAGAAGTTTTTGACAATGGCAGATGGGTGCTTAAAAATTTCTTCATGTATGGCTCCAATGCAATTCAGGATGTGTGAGGGAGAGGCTGGTAATAAGAAGCACGTTGTACAGGTGGGAAAGGATTTCTGGCCATCAATGAAAATCATCTTTTTTAAATGGCCAAGTCGGAGCCTGGCAAGCATAGAGAAAGTTTTCCGGGGCAAATTTAAGGCAAGCAGCTCTTCTGGTGCTCCACTGAGGTATCAGTATTGAAAGGGTACTGGAGATGATCTGAGCAATTTCTTTTTAAGTGCGGATAGGTGATAGTCCTCTGAGAGCAGGACGATACTTTCTCTTGTACCAGGTTGTTTATTTGCTCCAGCTTTTTCCAATAAGTCAGCTCTCTCATTGCCCAGAATGCCAACATATGATGGGATCCATTGTGAAAATTTATTTTAGAATTTTTATTGAAACTCAATATTAGGAGGGCCATTTTTTCAAGAGGATCAAAACTGGTGAAGCATTTTTTAATTGCTAGATTTGCTGCCTGCGAATCAATGTAAATACACTGCTGGCCACCCAAATTGCAACACCAAGAAAGACAAGAGATATCACAACAAAATTTATTTTGTAGATAACATGTTGACCAAGTATCAAATGATTAAATTTATAGACTTCTGTGAAGTGTGGTTCCTGCCAAAATCAGTAGCCAGAGTAGCCGCCATTGTTGGAGATCACCGCTGCCACACGCCTCGGCATTGATTCAAAGAGACTTTGGATGTGTTCTTGGGGTACAGCAGACCAAGCAGCTTCCACACGTTGCCAACGTTGATCTGGTGTGGCAGCTGGGGATGTATTCTGGGTCAATCGTTGAGCAACCATGGACCACATGTTTTCTATCGGCGAAAGATCCGGAGAGCGAGCTGGCCAGGGAAGCAATTCAATCTGGCGATTGACGAAGAACCCTTGGACAATGCGTGCCACGTGTGGTCGCGCATTATCCTGTTGAAATATGGCTGTGGGCAAGCCCTGAAGGTAAGGAAGGACAACTGGCTCCAACACCTCGGAGATGTAGTGCTGGCTGTTTAAAGTACCGACAATGCGTACTAGAGGAGTGCGAGAGTGATATCCAATACCGCCCCATACCATAATACCCGGTGCAGGACCAGTGTGGCGGTGCATAACGCAGCTGTTCAGCATCCTCTCTCCACGGTGTCTCCAGACTCGAATCCGACCATCGTGGTGTTGCAGACAGAAGCGTGACTCGTCAGTAAAGACAATTTCATTCCATTCTGCCGTCCACATCCTTCTTTCATCGCACCATTGGCGGCGGAAACGTCTGTGGTTCTGCGTCAAGGGTAGACGAAGCAATGGACGTCTTGCGGACAGACCACTCTGCTGTAAACGGCGTCGAATGGTACGCGCAGACACTGGATGATGCGGTACAGACTGAATGTGCTGTGCTATGGTTCGTGATGTGGCTGAGCGATCCGTCACTGCCATACGCACAATATGCCTGTCATCACGTGAAGTGGTGCACTGAGGTGGATGCGATCGAACACGTCGGTACGTCGTACCCTCCTGCATCCAACGATCACATATCCGCATTACAGTTGTTTGGTTTCGTCCAACAGGACTACCGATTTCCCTGAAAGATAATCCGCAATCTCGGTAGGCCACTATCCTTCCTCTGTCGAACTCGGATACTTGATCAAAAGATGATCGCTGTTTTCTACGAGGCATAATTGATCGTTTTTTTGAAAAACCACAAGAAAAACACAATTGCCGTACTTGAAATCGTCGAAATCTCCAAGCCTTAAATAGCGCTTTGAAGTGGCGCCACAGGCGCGCGTGATGTGCGTCTGCGCTGAAATTCTAATCATTTGCATATCTCATCTCCGGTAATGCATGTTGTAAATTTCATATTATTTACATGCTTCCTTCAGGGTGTTGCATTTACGGTGGCCAGCAGTGTATTTATTTAAAGGGTCTCACTTTTAGGGACTTCTTTTAATGCTTCATATACGGCTATTAATTCCGCTTTAAAAACAGGGAGGTTTGAGTTATTCTCTTGATTTTAATTTCTTCAACCAAATTCATCTGTAATAAAGATGCTACTTCCGGATGGACAATCTTCGAAAATGCTACCATCTGTAAAAATATTTATATCGTTTGCTTCTGTTTCTATTGTTTGCTGGCCTAGGGTTTTTATAAGTTCTGGTTGGTCCTCTTTTTCAGGGCATTCAAATATTAGTTGCCTTAATAACCAATAACCTGTTGTGTTGCTCCAGTGCGACGTTGATTCAATACCTACCTCTACGGAATTCGTAGAACATACAATTTTTATGTTCTTAGACCACTTGTCATTTTCAAAACATCAATCACAAAACTGCGAATTTGCTAAAAAAATAATTAAAACAACCCCTAAACACGATACATTTAATAGCCGATGACTGCGTGTTATCTAAGATGAAATTTCTCACCGAGAAAGAGGTGTCAGAAAATGACAGAACTTTTGGAATTACCTACTACATTACGCTAAGGTAGCAATCTGTATTGAGCTGCTTTATTCGCTCTAAATCATTAGAATAATAAATTTCATATATCTCACACTTTTTGCTCGTTGAGGGACCTGGCACAAATTAAACACAAGATTTGAGGGTCACACGTCTTATCTTGGACCCCGATGAAAAACCAAAACAGTTTTTTAAATTCCATTTGAATACGTGTATTATCTCGTATTTCAATAAGATCGTCTTTTATTAAATCGCTGTTGTCCATAGAAACTTCTATCGCACCCCTGGAAATGCTTTCTCGCCACCCCAATGGTGCACACACCCCAGGTTAAGAACCACTGGTGTAGGGGAATAAGAGTCTTGATAACGAGAGAGAGAAAGGGATATGTCGGATTATTCCGATTTCGAAATTTTCCCTGTTCGTCTGGTTTTAATTGATTTCTATGAAACTTTTTTGGATAATCCTCGTATAATCTCTTGCATATATATAATGGAAATGAGAAATTCATCATGCTGCCAAATTTTGAAATTTCATTTAAAATGCTGCTTCACCTATACTTTTTTTGCAAATGTTAAGGTGTTTAATACACAATTCTTTTTGCTTTACAATTGAGTGATACACTTACAAAATGGAGGAGTTAATTGGATTTATATATGTACAAACTATTATGCGAATTTAAATATTGACAATACATGGAAAATTAATTCCAATGGGCCTATCAATTTTTGCTAATTTAAAATTTTGACCACGTTTTATGTAATAATTTCCACACAACTTGATTCGTCATCTGACCGTGGTTCAAAATTACGTGGTATTGTCCTCGGTTTTTTCCCTTTGGGATTGATCCCGGACCGTCGCCAATAGCCCGTTGCGTTGCTCCAGTGTGACGTTAATTAAAGTACCTGTCTACCTACCACACAACTTGATATTTTTGGACCAAACTTTATACGTAGGCTTTTAGATAAACAGTCTGTGGAAATTTTATAATTATCGGTTAATAACTGCAAAAGTTTGTTTTGGGTATTGGGTATTTCAATTAACGTCACACTGGAGCAACACAATGGGCTATTGGTGACGGTCCGGGATCAATCCCAAAGGGAAAGATCCGAGGACAACACCACGTAATTTTGAACCACGGTCAGATGACGAGGCAACACCTGAGCTGGCACCCCACTCTCCAAACTTCCACACCACGCCAACGTGAGGACATTTGAGGCCACGACAGATTTAACGTGCACCAGCCCCCTTTGTACACGACGGTGTTTGGCTGGATTCGAACTCGCAACCCTTCGGTTGCTAGTTCGTTACTCTTCCAACCGGGCCACCGCGGCCCTGAGTTTGTTTTGGAAGTCCATTGTACTCTCAAGTCTTCTGCTTTTAAATACTGTTCTTATATTTCATTCTTATTTATTCCGACCCGTGTTCTCACTCCTAGCTTTTTTCTAGTCTATATCCTAGAAATAGATAATTTGAAATGTTTTTCCTATAAAGCTGTAAAATCAGGTAAATTCTGATTTGTGTGGCTCGTGTGACCCAAATTCACACCAAGCGAAACCACGTGATCGTTCTTTTATCTAATCGCTCTTGCAACAGGAATTGCCCTTGAAAAATTCTCATGGGCGTAAGTTATTGTTGCAGGAAGACTTCTTAAGCATCCGAAAAGGTGGTTTTAAAATACCTTTAACGATGCTAACGGGTTGTGTTCTGAGACTCACTAGAGGTGGAAAAGAATGACTGTTTCAAGAAGAGGTTTTTGTTTTAAAACAATCATGTGTTTTCCTTCTTCCCATTCTCCTTTGCTAATGAAAATGTATTTCCTCCATGAATTGTTTCAAGAATGTAATCATATATACTTCAGGTTGAAATAACGTCAATTATTATCAGTTCCTTTTTTACGATCGTTATTATCGATATTATATTTTTAAAAATTTAACCTGATTTTAAAATGTAATATCTGACGTCGTGAAGGTAACTTGTAAGAAAGACAACTAAACTTTTGGAATAAAAAAATTATTCTTTTATTAGCCGAAAATTTCTTTCTTTCAAAACCTGCAAAAATGGAATGTTCTAAACGAGCATTTGTTTATTATTCTTAACTCTGATTTTTTAAAATCTTAAACACAGAAAACACTTGAGAAATAAAAACATGGTACAAGAAACGAACAAAATAAACTGATTTACAATAATACTGGATAGATTATGAAACTATTCCATGAAATTAATCAGCTCTTAGCCTAGCAGTAGGTATCCGAAATTGACAATCGGTGCAATATGGAGTCAGACGATGAATTTTAAAGACACGATATTTATTTCTACTAAGAAAAAACAGACCCCTATTAACTCTCCAAGTGGTTTCGACGAGATATCTCGTCCATCAAGATCTGAACAGTTTTACTAATGACAAGATGTCGAGACATCAAGATATTACCGATTTTTTTTATTATGACGAGATCACAATCTTGTCAGTTTTCTTCTAATGATCGCAACCGTTTTTTCTTCTAATGACGAGGTATCTCGTTCAACAAGATCTGGTCAATTTTGCTTCTGACGAGATACCGCGTCGAGACAACCAACATGAGGGTTAAAATGCAATATATCTGACAATATGAATCATCGGCAAGAAAAGTAGGAAGAGAAAGGCTTTGGGTGGTTGAGGATTGAACATCTGACACTTAGGCCCGGAAAGCAAAGTTGTCTTTGAATTTGAGTTGAAAGTGATTATAAATCTTTTGAAGAAAGATGGAAATTTCACACTAAAGATTTTATTTTTAGATATCTCAAAAGTTAGCGCATCTTAAAGACCAGTAAGTTTGTCTTTCGTTCCCAGAATACAAGGCCTTTCAAATAAAAACTATGAACTAAAACAAACGTATCCTTAATTTCTTAAAAGCTCTTCAAATAACGAGTAGAATAAACCTCTAAAATAATCAAATTAGGCAGAAGCATATTCCTAAACCATCTGTGGTTTAAAAATCAATAAAATTATTGCTGAGAAATATTTCGTCTCTCATTTTCACCTCGTTGTCATTTATAATAAAATAACATTGAACGGTTGTGTTATAAATGTTAAATAAACGTTTCTTGTTCTTAAAATGCGCATCTTTGACTACGATCTGAGAGAGATACCTTGGGCAACATGTTTATACGGACAGATCGGCTGAAAACGTCATTAGAATCACAGAAGCTGGAGTCTTCTCGAACAGCTTCCGGCTGTACTATCCTGAGGGAAAAACTGCGATTATTTCGAAGGAGAGATTGCTTCTGTTGGCCTGGTTGGAATGAAATCGATATCCGTCCTAAAAAAGTTGCATTTTTCATCGATCCTCAGGCAACAATAATTGCCAAACCTTTTCAAAATGAATATGATAATATGCATCGATGTATACAAAAACAAAGTCACCCTGGGAAAGGTTAAGAAAAAAGGTTGCTTCACTGTATATATAACAATAAACAGGCTAACCAGTTGGCTAAAGCTTGAGCACAGTTATCCTAAATCCTCTTTGTCTCAAATGTCCTCACGTTGGGGTGGTGTGGAAGTTTAGAGTGGGTGCCAGCTCAGGTGTTGTTCTCGTCATCTGACCGTGGCTTAAAATTACGAGGCGTTATCCTTGGATCTTTCCCTTCGAGGTTGATACCGGACCGTCGGCAATAGCCCGTTGTATTGCTTCAGTGCGACGTTAATTAATTACAATTACCATTACCAAGATGCTTATATGCTCGTCTTCAAGAACTAATAGACTTTTAATCTGAAAAGATGTGTCAACAGGAAAGAAATGGAATGTTTTATTGAGGTAGGTAGTTAACTAACTTCAGACTGAAGCAACACAACGGTTTATTGGCGACTGTCAGGGATCGATCCCGACATAAAGCACTAGGAACCTTAATGAAAGAATATGTCTAAAAGTCTGAATTTCCTTTTTAATCTAGTTGTGTTGCTCCAGTGTGACGTTAATTGAAATACCCCCCCCCTTTTTAATCTAAAAGCTTTTCAAATCTCGTCGAAAGTGAAAAGTTCAATGGAAGAAGACAATGAAACTATTACGACTATGAATGACATAAAAACGAGAGAAAGGAAAGATGCATTACCAAACAAAATTACTTTCAGGAAGCAACAATGAACTTGAACTAAAGAACTATTCTAACAGTTTGAATAGAACTTGACAAGACGTAAAGTAGGTAGGTAGTTAAATTAACGTCATACTGTAGCAACAGGACGGGCTATTGGTGACAGTCGTGGATCAATCCCGAAGGGAAAGATCCGAGGGCAACACCTCGGTCAGATGACGATACAGGACGTAAGGATATATACTTAATATTTTATTCAAATAAGGGATTATTCCAATTAAATTTAGAATACAATTATTACTATTGGTAAAATATTGAAAACTCTCCCTCTCTCTCCACTTTCCCTCGAAACTCGGTCCAGCCAAAGACCGTCGTGTGCACGGGGGCTGGTGCAGGTTAAATCGGTCGGGTCTCAAATGTCCTCACGTTGACGTGGTGTGGAAGTGTGAAGAGCTCAGGTGGCTGTTCTCGTCAACTGAGCTTGGTTCAAAATTGCGAAGAGTTTTCCTCGGATCTTTCCCTTAGGGATTGATCCCGGACCGTCGCCAATAGTCTGTTGTGTTGCTCCAGTGTGACGTTAATTAACTACCTATCTACCTACCTCTTAATTTTCCCTTCTATAACCGGGCCGCGGTGGCCCCTGTTGGAAGAGCAACGGACTTGCAACCGAAGGGTTGCGAGTTCGAATCCAGCCAAACACCGTCGTG
Source organism: Meta bourneti (assembly GCA_933210815.1). Classification (NCBI taxonomy): domain Eukaryota; kingdom Metazoa; phylum Arthropoda; class Arachnida; order Araneae; family Tetragnathidae; genus Meta; species Meta bourneti. Next base: position 29,819,853 of record OW119934.1, read on the forward strand.
TACAAAGGGGGCTGGTGCACGTTAAATCTGTCGTGGCCTCAAATGTCCTCACGTTGGCGTGGTGTGGAAGTTTGGAGAGTGGGGTGCCAGCTCAGGTGTTGCCTCGTCATCTGACCGTGGTTCAAAATTACGTGGTATTGTCCTCGGATCTTTCCCTTTGGGATTGATCCCGGACCGTCACCAATAGCCCGTTGTGTTGCTCCAGTGTGACGTTAATTGAAATACCCCCTTCTATAACCAAAATTATTGAGTGCTAGGACACATACATTTTTAAAAGTACCCTTTCGAAGAACCCTTCCAAACCCCTTGCGGACGAACAGTTTAATTTGTGTTCTCTCTACCCTCTTTAAATGAAAGTTTTTAAACACCCTATGAGTCAACATTAAGCGTATACAGCTCCAAGTCAAAATACCAATGAAAAGAAATCAACTTTAAATGTTTTTTTGGTCTCTCTACTTTCCTTCTATAACCAAAATTTTTGAGGTAGGTAGGTAATTAACGTCGCACTGAAACAACACAACGTACTATCCAAAATTATTCAGTACTAGGATATATACATTTTTTAAAGGACCCTTCCGAACCCCTTGTGGACAACATCCTTTGTGAATACAGCTTAGTTTGTGTTCCCTACCCTCCTTAAAGCTAGTACATGAAGTTGTAAAAACCGTGTGTAAAAAATCAATAGGCTCCAAGTTAAATATCAATCAAAAGAAATCAACTTTCAATATTTTATGTACTGCTCTCATACACAAAAGCTTTCCTTAGCATAAAACTTATTCTTATTTTAATCTATAATTTCCAGAAAATGTTAACTCTTGAGTTATGAAATTTCACGTTAAATGGACTACTGACATTTGAAGAAAATCAAAAATTAGAATGAAATTTTAACTGGTTCGAAATTTTTGAATATCCCGTGATACATACCAAGTATTTGCTCAAAATTTAGAAAATATCAATTCTTTAGCATTTAGTAGCATCACCTCTATCTTTAATAGCAGCCTATAATTGATTTGACTTGTTAATTACAAGCGGTTCAAAGTGGGTTTTTTGGTGCCAGGCATGACCATATGGATTTTATGCTGGACACAATATCCTTTTTGTTTGTTGGTGCAATTTTTTGGAGTCAATTCTAAATTATTCTCCATAAATTCTCAATTGAGTTTTAATATGGCGAGTGTTCCGTCCAGGGAAATATGGTGGTTTGGTGCTGGTTGGACTAGCTCTTAGTTGAAAATTTTTTAAATTCGTCATTCAAAAATTAGTCTTCTGATAGTTCAGATATTATTTTTCTGATAGTTCAAAAAAATTCATTCTTCATTTTGAATTTTTGTTTTCAGTTAATCACTTTTTTTACTTTCAATAAAACAGACACTGGTGAGACAAAATTGTACCTAGAAGATGCACTATAATGAAATCAAATTATGCTTCACAATTCAAGCGTCCTATTATGAATTTTAAAAGTGGGGTTATTTCTCTCAATAAAATATTCTTCTGTAACTAATCTCAAGTGAAATAATACAAGAAAAATCCATCGAGTAATTGATCGGTATGAATGCACTGTAAATTATCAACCTGGAATGATAGCAATCTTTTGCGATTCATATTTTTATCTTGACATGCATCGGAGAAAAGATTTCATAATTGCAAGATTTCAGAATTCTTGATGCGACACTGTGAGCAATTTAAGTATTTCATGAGATACCAATCGATAATCCTCATGAAAGATAAGACACAAAAGAAGACATAATCGCACAGCGAGTGCTAACTTTTCCCGAATGCTAGCAATGCCAGTGTTCTTCGAGGTTACGTAAAATAAAACGACCTTCAAAGGAGTCTTGAAGACGTGAGGCAAGTCGACTTTTTAGCTGTGTTGTAGAATGGGGTGTCCTACACATTTCTGCTTAACTCAATAAAAAAGACAAAATTCTAGAAACTTCTTTTTGTGATTCTGATTGTGCAACACCTCGCGATGTACAAACAAACCCGTTTTAATTAAGGTACCGTAAAAAGCAGTGTCAAGTTATATTGATATTCGGTTAGCAAAACAAAATGATAAAGATTTGATGTAGAAAAATGATCCAGCTTGATAAGATTTACTTCCTTTTTCTTAGTTTAAATTACTGGTAGCTTTTAGATCAGAGGTTGATGCGGAAAACCGGTAATATTTTAGGTTGATAGGGATTGAAGAAGGTTTAAGTCATTTTGCAGGAACACATTTATACCTAAACCACACCTAAGTGCTCATATGAGAGTGAATTTTACGTTCGAATGTTTCTTGTTTTTTAAAAGTTTCACTTTGTAATTTAATTTTTAAAGTCAACTCTTCCTTAGTCGACTGTTTATTGATTACTCCCAATCTAATACTTCAATCTATTCTAGCTTGATGATTCACAAATGCTTGAATTTGACCAATAACACAGCTTCAATACGTATGAAGAAAAATAAACACCAATTTCGTTTCTTTCTATTGAACTTAGTTTTGAACCCTCAAGTGGTTTCGACTAAATATCTCGTCCGTCAAGATCTGACCAATTTTGCTAATGCCGAGATATCTCGTCAACAAGATATTTTCAGTTTTTTCATGATGACGTGATCAAAATCTGGACAGTTTTCTTCTAATAACGATTTTCTTCGTCGACACAGCAAACAGAAGGGTTAACTCATTTAAATGACACGCTCTACATACCTTAGAAAAATAAACTTTAGCTTTTTTTAGAAAAATAAATATAGCTTTCATCCAAACTTGTTCATATAGTAGAATGAAAATTATAGAGAAATTCAGTTTTTACTTTCTTTGAGAATAATGCAACACATTTTAAATACATTTTTTCCAATGCCATCTTAAGGATTTGTAGACCTCCAAGCATTTCGTTTATCGAGAACATGCCAGTGGCGTTAACCCTGGAGACCATGAGAGGTGGTACCGTATCGCAGCCACCGTGAATGAGGGAGAAATGGAAGGACATTGTGGAAGCTGTCGCGTCTTTACGTCGTGGTAGGTAGTTGAATTAACATCGCACTGGAGCAACACCAACGGGCTATTGGTAGTGACTATCCGTGACGTCTTGGAGAAACCAGGAAACTTCAAGCAGTCAACCCATAGACGTGAAATGTAAGTAGACTGGGCATTGCTATTGAGAGGATCTTCAAAAATGTGACCAAGTCGACTAGTAGTCACGTGACTGCTCTGTGGAAAATTGACTTGGTTGGCCGATTTTACACCTCAACACCTCGTTTGACGATCTAACATCCTATGACAGGGTAGAAGTGTGAATGCGTATTTCTATAGTGGCCAAATCGAGAAAGTCTGTTAGTATGTTGCGCGGACCAATCAGGTGATGAATCTATGGATGGGTGTCTTCTCCCTTCTCGTGCATCAATCAGATGATGAATGTTTGTTTCCACCCGGCAGACGATAGCAGTCTAAGGGTTATGTTACTATTAGTTTTGGTCACATAATTCTGAGCACATAAAAAGGTCACCATTGTTCACTCTATTTTTATATTTCCGATATGAGCTAACCCGTCTTCGGCTAATACAAGATTCGAACTCGTAGCCGATCAAACACTATAGTCTATCAGTATCTTAAAAGCAACGTCTTTAGCTCTTCGGCCACTGGTGGGGTTACATTTTAAATAAATAATTGAAACGCTGGGAAGATAGGAAAATAAGTAATGCTTCTTAAATTTAAATACGGAGAAATGCACATTACCTGGAAGCCAGCACGTGCGTAAGTTTTATTACTCAAACTTGATATGGTCTTCGAGGTTAGGTTTGGTTTGTAGCTGTGCTGACAATTTTTACTAAAGTGTGATCTTCACGCAGAATACTAAAATATTGAACCACCTAAGCGATTGGCTTTCGTTTAAGACATGCGAATTAGACACTGGGTATAAACGGATTGTTTTTTTATCTAAATTTGCAACAAAAATAGTTTCGGCTGAAATGTAGACAATTCATTTGATCAAGGAATGTGCATGAACTATTCACATATGTAGCGAACTGTGAAGCATAATTTACTCTGTGAGCACCAATTTTGTGTTTGTGGACACAATTACAAACGAATGGAACAGGTCTCGGCACACGCTTTAACCCTCTGAGGGGTTTACACGCATAATTCCACCTTGCAGCCTGCAGTCTTCCCTGCATGACTTTAGCCAATTTTGATCTTCTTGGCCATTAGAAAGGAGCAATAGAATCATTTCAAAGGATTTTAATCTAAGGAAAGGACAAATCGAAACTTTCGAAATGATTCTATTCAAAGAAAAAGACAAGTGAACCTTTGTCTCTAAAGGTTGAAAGAATTCATAGATCCTTTAGAAAGATGTGGTTATTTAGTCATTAAGTATATTGTGGGGTAACAGCAGCATAACACTACTCGCAAATTTCGTGACCCTCAGAGGGTTAAGACACACTCTATTGTTATCTAAGATTATATTACCTCCGAATGATCCGTTCACACTTTACTGATGAGATGTAATGAAAGTGACGCGACGGATTTTAGGGAGTCGTCATATTTCACAGATCGAATCGATAAATTTTGGTTGGTTGTATTTTTATGGTGCAAGAGCCATATCTATCCAGGCAATGTTTACCCGTCAAGTAAATGAACATACTCACACAAGAAAGTTTTTACTAACACAAAAAATTTTGGGTTCATCCGGTTTTCGGCACGAGATGGAATTGCATCACAAAACCAAAATGCTATCTACTTCACACGTGTAAAGTTTTGATGTTTGAAAGAAAGAATTTCGGCGAGTACTCGGGGAAAAATTGTGTTATTTGGTTGTTTTTTAAATTTTATTAAGCATTGGAAATGGCAGAAAATAAGTGCATTTTCGACAAATGCTTTATTATTTCCGAAAAGGCGAGAATGCTTCGCAGACGCAAAAGAAGATATGTGTAGTGTAAGGCGAGGGGTGCGGTTGGACGATTCCACGTGCTGTAAGTGGTTCAAAAAGTTTCGTCACCTGGATCAGTTCTTTACCCAGAAACCTCAGAACTTCTTTGAGCTCGGGATTATGGTCATCGAATAGAACGGCACATACTATATTCATTAAATGTAATTTTTAGTAAATAAAATGATTCTTCAATTTTTGTCAAAAAAACGGGACGAACTTTTGCATCAACCTAATAAAAATTTACAGAAATCGAACCTTCGCCGCCAATCTGCTGGCGCAATGGCCAAACCTAGACATGGCGACCGCCGAAAAATCTTGTTTCATCTTTTTTTAATTTTCAATCTTTGATTGATTTTCATCTTTTTTTGACACATGCATGGGATAATGTACCAGAATGGGTACAATTTCTCATGAGATCCATTTTTTCAAAGAATTTTCATTTTAATTCTATCATATTTGAGTCTCAAGGTACCTTAAAGAAACGATAAAATAATTTGTGAGGGTAGCGTTTTTCTCTGGCTGAAGAGGCAATAAGATGTAAGATGTCAATTTCTAATTGATACTGGATTGTTTCAATCCTATCTTTGGTTTTGCACAAGCGATTAACTTATGTGTTTTTATCACTCTGAATTGGGCACCTCAGAGTCAAGCAGATGAAATATTTTGTTTCAAATGCATTTTGGTTTTTTGAAAAGATCCTTTTGCTTTGAAGATGTTTCAAGGAATTATTTGACATGAGCACTACCTGTAAAGAGACAAACAATGTTCTAGAGAAAATTTCCGAGACTGGTCTAACTTCCACACTTAGATATTATTTACAAAAGAATAAAACAACATAAATCCATACTGAAACACTTTTCGACACTTACAAATCCCGTATGGTGGTATTAACAATTAATTCCAAATTTTGGTAGAATTTAAGTTCTAAATTAGTGTAGTATTTTTTGAGTTCTACCATACCCAGGTCTTCACGAATTTTAATGTTCCTATAGAATCAAGTTAATAAAATAAGTTTTTTCCCCAAAAACACTGTTTAACTTGCTTTTTTACCAGACTTTTACCAGACAAACCCTCGTATATGAAAAAATTTCTCTTGAAATCGTCGCGGTAATTAATGTATCTGGATATCTGTCTATCTAATACCATTTCTATTCCTGATTACACTGACATACTAGGCATTCATTCTCCATCCATACCTGTTCTGATACTTTTTACAAGCACCCATGAAATGTCAATGTCACTAACACAAGTAAGAGTATAACTTGTAAAATTTTTAGGGACTACTCATTAATCGCATTCTAATTTAATATACATTCATCTTGTCATATATTCCTTTAGTATCATTGAACGAGTAACTTAACTTCACTGATAACAAATAAAAAACCATTTCACTGAACAATCCTTTATAGTCAAGTGCACAATTGCTTAAAAACTTCCAAGAAGGTGCAAGGTTCGTTCTTTTTTTATCCAAAGGTTTAAATAGAAAGGCAATCAAGGAAATGTGTGGATAAAAATAAGATATAGAAATAAAATGGACTATAGATCAAACATTCGAGATAAGAGTTGAATCTTTTGTCTTTTTCAAGATGTTTACAACTAGGTGTTTACCTCTAATTATCTCCATTCTCGATTGCCTAAGAAATACTTTAATTTAGACAAGTTACTACCGGTGTTAGTAAGTAATCATCTTAGTTCTAAGTTTGCTTTCACGTTACTTATTCGAAATAGTTGTAAAACAAAAAAATTATTGCAAATTTGCAATCTGCTTTCATTCATCATACTTCCTAGCACTGAAAAACTCTGTAGCACTTCCTATTTTCATTAACGTATTACTTTACAAAAGAACGTAGTCCTTACCATTTAGATTTTGTATTGATTCCAGTCAAAACTTGTCACTCCAAAATCAATAATTATGGGATTTTGGTGACTTGCTTATGCTTTCCTTCATTTATTTGCGAGAAAAAAATTGTGATACTCAAACATGCAAGAAATTTCAGTAAATAGGTAAAACAAGAATGTATTTTTCGTAATACTAATATGATCTAATGTCAAAGTTGTCTGATTGCTGCATAATTTTTATTGCTGTACAATTCAACAGTACAATTTTTTTGGATATTGTGAGATTAAATCATTAAATGCTTCTAGTTAGAAGCTTAGATAACAAAATACACGGATTATTATTATAATTATGCAGCACTTAGCCTTCTTCAACAGAAACAACCCTCCGATTGCTACTGTCGGTAGAATGCGAAGCATTCCTTAGTCAAAAGCTGACCATATGCAGTTTTTTAACTCGTGATTACATTTTTTGACCGACAAAAATCAATAAAATTTAAATTTTTAAATTCAATGATTCTTCCGTTTCAGGAAAATGTACGTTAGTTGGATCGTCTTAATGACCCAAGGGTACGTAAATACAGGAAATAATATTAAAAACTACGAGTATAACTGTATAGGAAATGTGTTTTTTTGTGGTGAAAGTAAAAATTGTCGATGTAGGTAAAATGTCCTTCGTAATTTCTTTTATCTAAAGCAATCATTATTTAAGTTGAATTTAAATTTGAGGATATTTTCATTAGGCGTTTTAAAACATATTAGTCCAAACTGCATTGCATTGAGGGATGTGGATAGCTTCACATCTCTCACCACCAACTTCATTTGTCTTCCGATTATATGTACTGGTACTACGAATAATTTCTGTAGTTCACGAGTCTCAGAAATCAAGTGCAGTGAGTTAAGAGCCTTACTGAGTGATAATCTCTAACAAATTTTATTTATGAGACTCGTTCTGAGAGAGAGAGAGAGATTTTAATTTGTCTAGTATATGTAATGGCGATTTGAAAATAATCTTTGATTCTTTTAGAATTATTTTTCGTGCATTGACGTATATTATGTGTACGGATACTATAAATAATTTCTATAAGTCATGAGTCTCAGAAGTCAAGTGCAGTGAGGTGAGAATCTTACTGAGAGATAATATCTTTACAAAATTTTATTTATGAGACTCGTTCTGATTTTAATTTATGTCTGGTATATTTAATGCCAATTTGACAATAATCTTTGATACTTTTAGGATTCTTTTTCGTGCATTGATGTTTATTCAGTACATATAACACTAACACTGAGAAAAGGAAAGGTCCGTTAGGGCAGTTAAAGGAAATGTTTTATGGTCAACAGAAATGAAACGAAACACCAACAAGCAGCAAGAAACATGAGTCTATATAAATTATTAACTCTGCTTATGCAGGTATAAGCGCAAAATTCCGTTCCATGCAGTTGAAAATTACTTTTCAGCCGATAGTAATTGTCAGTAACAATATTGAGATAAAATATTGAGCAATAATATTGAGATTAAATCAATGACATTAAGTTATTGAAAAGCAATTTTATTATGTAAAGTCCCAAGTAATAGTATCTCATTATTCATGTCGGATGATGTATGCTCCATTGAATGTGGCGTGATTATCAAATCTTCAATCATTCTATCGGTTTAAATCAGTTTTTCGTGCTCACATTTCCCGTCAGAGTGCTTAACTAATCTCTCTATTGTTTAAAACAAAGAGAGTCTGAGAACTTGGAAAATATTTGAATTACACAAATACATAGGTATGCATAAGACATAAGAATGTACACATATACATAAGCATGTATACTCTTCATTTTTAACTTATAAAAACCTCTCTTTAAACTTGTTACTTTCTTTGGAATTGACGATTTTTAATAATTCAAAAGTTCTGTTTCATGAAATGTAATAGAATCATAATGCAAATATCGATTCATGAAAAGCGCAATTTTTTAATACATTTCGAAGAGAACATTTTTACAATTTCTCACCCAAAAATTAGGGAAGACGGACATATAACGTTGAAGCTTGCATGTTAAAGTCTTAACTTTCAAACTTAGTTAATATATATTTTAGATGTAAATAAATTTGTTAAGTAAAAACATTTTAGTTCTCGAAACATACATACTTTGTAACTTGTGTGAATAGCCCAACAATTTAATATACTTTTCTATATTCTTTTTCGTAGATAGAATCAAACTTAAGTATTCCTGATAAAATTAGTAATACTTGTAATGGTTTTATAACAATGTATAAAACATAAATAACGTCAACATACTCCAAAGAGAAACAATGTTTTAGCAGTTATAAATAGTGTTTTAGTTTCTACTTGCATCTTTTAGATGGCAAAGGTCATTCAAATTTAAAATTTTTCAAATTCGGTCATTTTTCCCTTTATCAGGAGAGTGTAGGTTAGTTGGTGCGAATGTGACGCAAGGCAGGTAAATATAGGAAAGAATGTTAAAAGGTATGTATATATACTTTAATTTAAAAAAACGTCACACTGGAGCAATACAACAGGCTATTTGCGACGGTCCGGGACCAAACCCGAAGGGAAAGATCCGAGTACAACGCCACGTAATTTTGAACCACAGTCAGATGACAAGATCACACTTGAGCTGGCACCCCATTCTCCAAATTTCCACACCACGCCAACGTGAGAGCATTTGAGGCCACGACATATGCACCAGCCCCCTTTGTACCGACGGCCTTTGGTTGGATTCGAACTCGCAACCCTCCGGTTGCTAATCCGTTACTCTTCCAACCGGGCTACCGCGGCCTGAATGTTTAAAGGTATGACTGTTGAAGAAATGTGCTCTTTGTTTAAATAAAAATATATTAGAGTTAAGTAAAATGTTTCATACTTCCTTTGAATTTACACTCAGGTCCAAAATTATTTTTACATGCATAAAATCACTGATTTCTCAGAAACTGTGAACTATAATTTTATGAATTTGTGTGAAAGGATACATAACATCATAACACATAAATACAAAGGAAAACATTTAAGAGCACTGCATATGATATAAAACTGTAGCATGAAACAATAAAAATGGCAATAATATGTGACAAAGACAGTTCAGAAAAAATAGCTCATAAAAAAATTAAGGCTTATGAATTTAATATGGAATGTTATCTCCTCTGACGTGTACACACATATCACAACGTGTTTTAATGCTGGCAATAATGTTGTTAACCACAGTTTGGGAAATTAAGCTCCACTCCTCCTGCAATGGGGTCTTCAAGGCATTTATATCTCTAGGAGGAGGATGTCTCCGTGCAACTGCTTTTCCAAGGCAGTCCCATAAGTTCTCTATCGGGTTCAGATCACGGGATTTTGCAGGCCATGGTATCGCTCAATGGTTTCACTTTTCAAGGGATTCGTCAACGAAGTTTGCTCGATGTGGACGAACATTATCGTCCATAAATAAAAAGTCAGATCCATATGCACTCTGAAAAGTCTTACATTGAAAGACCTCATCCCGATATCTCTGGCCGGTCACAGATCCGCTGTTGAAAACGTGTAGGAACGTACGACCATCGATCATTATTCCCCATACCATCACACCTGCACTACCGAAACTGTTACGTTCCACTATGTTCGAAGGAAGATTTCGCGTTCCTGACTCCCTTCAGATGCAAACACGTTTAGAATCAGATATTAAACTAAACCTCGACTCATCAGTAAGGAGAACGTGGGTCCATTGGTGTTCACTCCAGTTCTGATGTTCTTTGCACCAACTAAAGCTATCCTCTTTTGTTGTGAAGACAGTGAAACGCATACCCTTGGCTTTCTGGCATAAAGGCCTTTTTCATTAAGCCTTCTGTATACAGTTTAACGTGATACAGCAGTTCCAGTGGCGGCTGCAACCTCTGAACTTAACTGCCGAGCAGTAGATTTCCTGTTACGACGGGCAGTTATTGCCAGATATCGATCATGAGAAGCAGTTGTTATTCGTTTACGACCTTGTCCAGGCCTCCTTACAACAGTTCCAGAGTTCTGAAATTGTTTCCATAGCGTAGAGACTGTCTTGAAATATTCACACATCTCGCTGCTTCCAGGATTGTCTGTCCTGCTTCTAAACGGCCGATAATTCGCCTCTTCACAGATTCTTCCAAATGATACTTCGGAGCCATAACAAACCGTTTTGAGTCCTTACACACTGAAATCAAACGCTGTATTGCAGAAATTCACTCAGATATTCACTTTGCGCAAAGCGCTTGATTCACCGTCGGATGACGTAATGCCTTGATTTGCATATCAGAAACCGTTTGATCACTTTTGATTGGATAATGCTAAAATTAGGCTTGTCTTTCACACATTCCCTGCAAAAATGGATTACATCTATTGGATATTTCATGGAATATCATTATTTTTGGGTATGTAAAGATAAATTTGGACATGAGTGTATTTACGTTTAATTTGAATTTGAGGTTATTAATTTCATGAGCATTTTAAAAATTCATAAAAATAATGCTTGACATAAGAACAATTTTATACAAATTGCAATTTTAAATTCTATTAGTTGACAAAGTACTTATAAACAAAACACCGCCAACATGTATTACACACACACATTTCTGTTTTAATGTTTTCGACTTTAATGTTTGAATAATGCAATTTACAATTGCGGAACAAACGCCTTTTGTTTATTTTTCCTCTTCTGTGGACCGAGAAACTTTCTTTTCTTTAGAAGCATATAAGATATATTCTTATTGTTTACTGTGTTCCACAACTATTCTTATCTTCTTTATATTTACATGCGATTGCTAGTGTTCAGTGCTTCCTTGTATGTTTTACTAATGCATGAGACAGTTGCATATTTAAGTCTCTCTTATTGTCAATACTTTTAGTATTTAGCAATAGTTTTTAGCATCTACCTTATTTTTACTAAACCAATTTGACGCTGTTGCGACAAATCAAATTGGTATAAGATTACAATCATTACCTTCACGATCTTGCGTTTGAAATATTTTAAACAAATACAAAACGCCGTTTTGAGATATTTCAATACCTAAAAAGTATGCTTCTGTATTTGCAACATTTAAACAAACACTTTTTTAACAGCTTACCCCTCCAAGTGATTTCGACAAGATATCTCGTCTATCAAGATATTGTCGATTTTTTTATGTTGAGAACAAGATCTGGTGAGTTTTCTTCTAATGACGAGATATCTCGTTCTTGAAGATCTGGTCAGCTTTGCTAATGACGAGATACGTCGTCAAGACAACCAACTGCCAGGGGGTTAACTCCTATGCCTGAGTATATCTCGGCACGTCATCAAGATTCCAAAATGTGTTTTTGTAAAAATTCTATCTAAAAGTTTGTATATGTTATGCATGTAATCAAACTTTCATGATGTAGTGACTAAGTGTCTTTTATTAGTAACAAACATTTCATTGTTACAATTGAAAAATGGGGTATTGAAATCGCCCTTAGCTATTTTACCTGGATTCCTGCACATCTAAAAACATTATAACTGCTAATTAATTAGTAGTTATAATGCCAAGTTATAGTTTTTTCGGCTGAACTAAGTGTAGTTTTTAGTTCTGTAATTCTCGACAATAGCGTGAAATGTCAATAAGCAAATCTGAATTATTTGCACGTAACTCTCACTTTAAACTTAAGATAAAACTTCACAATTTTTAGTTGAATCTCTTTTACATTATTGACACTAAATGAAGTGAATTCGAACTCTCTTTATTTTGAGGTTATGAATGGAATAAGATACTTTTTCCGATCGTGCAGTTGAATTTCGTTGAACAGAAATAAAAGATTTCTAAAGAGGATGTTACACTGCCACATCCATTGCATTGCACTTAAATAACTTATCTATCGGGGGAAAAATTCAATATGCCAATTATACTAATGAACGTTCTTATGCAACACATGCCAAGCCCTCCGCAAACATTTAAATAAAAAATATAGGTTAAATTTTCACCTTCTGATTAAAGTAAACAAACCTGTAAATTATTGATGTTCGCTAACAATAATCTTACTGACAAAACACATTTATTGCCATGAAAGTGTTTGTGCATTATTGTGCTTCAAAATGCTTAACATCAAAAATAGAAAATTTTGGATTGGTACAGGACTGCATAAGATTCTCCAAATAGTATAAGTGAGTTGTTTTTTTAATAATTGAACAATCATAAATAATGTATTGTACAATATTTATGAAAATATGAGTATTTAAATATTCTCAAAATTATTATTAACATTAATAATTCAATTCCAAATTGCATGAAGTTAAATTTAGGGTTACATTTATGAGTTAATAAGTATAATTCATAATAATGAAAAGGGAGAGAGGGTAAAGGATTATATTTTATTGAAATAATGATCACGCATTCGGAATTGTTAGGAATCATTTACATCGAATGTTTGCCCCTCTTCCTTCCTGAGTTCAATGACCTCGCAAATTTATGAAATGAATCATGTAGAAAAGAGAAAGAAGGTCACATTGTTAGTTAAACAATAGCAAAACTAAGAATGACGTACCAGGAAAAATAATTACAATTCGCCAAACATTACCAGCAATATAAACCTCGTCAAATCTTACTTCCACAGAAATGAAAGTTGCTAAAAAGATTTTTGACGTATAAAAATTATTTTACATAAAAAAGAAATTGCCTGCTTAAAAATATTTTATATCAGTGTGCACTGGAATGTTTTATTAGTTTGATTGTTAAAATTATAAGTATGAAAAAGATAATAATTATACAATTTGTTATAATAATGCAAATATGAAAAGGATTGTTTTTGTCCCATTAAATGTGAATGAATAATCCAAATCCGTTTGAGGCATGCATTTTGTTAAAATATCTTACTGTAATTTCTCAAGATTTATATAAATTTGAAGAAAGGCACAGAATATATCTCGTGCTGCAATTATTTTCACAATTACAGAAATCTATATGCAAAGTATTCTTACTTTTCAATTCTGCATCCTATGTTAACCTGCAAATATTTTATTCCCAAAATTCAGATTGTATAAAAAAAGACTCGGAAAAAAGTATTCGGACAATTTCGTTTAGCCGAGACCCGAGCACCATTTCTATTCGCTAATAACGTAAGTTTCGATAAAGGGTGTCATGGTCAGGTCAATGTCGATTTGCGAACACTGTTTCCTCCTTTACTTAAGTAATTGCGTTTATTTAATAAATCAAGAAAATTGACCTTCTGCTAAAGTAAAAGTAAAGCTCGTCTCACAGCAATTAATCAATTGATGAAAAGAAGTACTCAAAGGAATTGTGTTATTTATAATTGATTAAAACTATTTTCGTAGAGCAAAATAAAGAACATTCTCTTAATACTATACTTTAAATTAATGTTAATGAAATGTTTTTATACATGACACTTTCCATTTACTATTTTGCAGAATGTGCGTGTAATTTCCCTTGTCGTATGCAGAAGTATGTTCCTTATGAATGGAATAAGATACTTTTTCCGATCGTGCAGTTGAATTTCGTTGAACAGAAATAAAGGATTTCTAAAGACTACTTACATAAAAGGTTTTCTTTCAGCATTACCACAAAACTTTCAGCTCATCATATAGCAAATAAGCTCCTACTATAACAAAATACAAATATTGCGAGATTCTGCGGAAGTTTAGGTTTAAAGAGAAGAGACATACTTTGGAAGAGAGCATATACACATACCTGCATATTGCATATCATTGTATGAATGTGTGTTTTCTTTGACACAGAAGAACCAGAATTTGCATCAACCCAATATTTTCTGTGTTAGTAAAAACTTTCTTATGAGTATGTCCATTTACTTGACGGGTAAACATTGCCTGGTTAGATATGGCTCTTGCACCATAAAAATACAACCAACCAAAATTTATCGATTCGATCTGTGAAATATGACGACTCCCTAAAATCGTGACGCCCTAAAATCCGTCGCGTCACTTTCATTACATCTCGTCAGTAAAGTGTGAACTGATCAGTCGGAGGTAACATAATCTTAGATAATAATAGAGTGTCTTAACCCTCTGAGGGTCGCGAAATTTGCGAGTAGTGTTGTGTTGCTTTTACCCCACAACATACTTAATGACTAAATAACCACATCTTTCTAAAGGATCTATGAATTCCTTCAACCTTTAGAGACAAAGGTTCATTTGTCTTTTTCTATCAATAGAATCATTACGAAAGATTCTCTGTCCTTTGCTTACATTAGAATCCTTTGGAAATACTCTATTGCTCCTTTCTTTAGATTAGAATCCTTTGGAAAGATTCTAATGGCCAAGAAGGTCAAAATTAGCTAAAGTCATGCTGGGAAGACTGAAGACTGCAAGGTGGAATTATGCGTGTAAACCCCTCAGAGGGTTAAAACGTGTGTCGAGACCTCTTCCATTCGTTTGTAATTGTGTCCACTAACACAAAAAATGGTGCTCACAGAGTAAATTATGCTTCACAGTTCGCTACATATGTAAATCGTTCATACCCATTCCTTAGTCAAATGAATTTTCTACATTTCAGCCGAAACTATTTTTGTTGCAAATTTAGATAAAAAACAATCCGTTTATACCCAGTGTCTAATTCGCATGTCTTAAAGGAAAGCCAATCGCTTAGGTGGTTCAATATTTTAGTATTCTGCGTGAAGATCACACTTCAGCAAAAATTGTCAGCACAGCTACAAACCAAACCTAACCTCGAAGACCATATCAAGTTTGAGTAATAAAACCTACGCACGTGCTGGCTTCCAGGTAATGTGCATTTCTCCATATTTAAATTTAAGAAGCATTACTTATTTTTCAATCTTCCCAGCGTTTCAATTATTTATTTGAAATGTGGCCGAGGAGCTAAAAAACGTTGCTCTTAAGAAACTGGTAGACTATAGTGTTTGATCGGCTACGAGTTCGAAGACTGGTTCGCTCATATTGAAAATATAAAAATAGAGTGAGCAATGGTGACCTTTTTATGTGCTCAGAATCATGTGACCAAAATTAGTAGTAACATGACCCTTAGACTACTTTCGTCTGCCGGGTGGAAACAAGCATTCATCATCTGATTGATACACGAGAAGGAAGAAGCCACCCATCCATAGATTCATCACCTGATTGGTCCGCGCAACAGAGTAACAGAATTTCTCAATTTCGCCATTTTTGTCGCCACTATTGAAATACGCATTCACACTTCTACCCTGTCATAGGATGTTAGATCGCCAAACGAGGCGTTGAGGTGCCAAATCGGCCAACGAAGGCAATTTTCCACATAGCAGTCACGTGACTACTAGTCGACATGTTGGTCACACTTTTGAAGCTCCTCTCAATAGCAATACTCAGTCTACTTATATTTCACGACTATGATACAAACTGCAGCAAATGAGAGCAAATGTATTCTAGTAGCAAGAGGACATAGTCATAGCAGGGAAACCAAGAAACGATATGAACAATGATGTTTTGAACTGACTCCTCTCACTCCGCTTAAACTAACTGAAATATCCTGAAACTGAACAATATACTAACTCAATAAAATTCTATTCAATAGATTTCACTTCAAAAGTAAGTGACTTGCACACAAATTTTCTCTTGACAGCAACAATTCAAATAGTTCTCAGCAATCTCCCCCGCACACGAATGCGGTGATCATCTGCCCCAAGACAGAATCTGGATTTGTCACTAAATATGATACTTTGCCATTCCATGCCTATTCGGGGACGTCATGGCTCAGTGGGTATGCCCATGGCGCTAGCAACCTGCGAGTTGTAGGCGGCACAGATTCGATTTCTGTCAGGTGCGATTCTTCCCTGAGTGTATTTCTTTCTTCTGTATCAGTAAAGATTTCATTGTGCACGTTTGTCTATTACTTGGTATTGTATGTCTTGAGTCTGGGGAGCATGGCCAAATATAGCCCTTGAGCCATAAACACCCCAACCAAACATCCATGCCTGTTCACTACTCCCGAGCATGGCCCCACTCCAGACTAAGCCGATGATGTTTGGTAGCCTTTTTCAGTTTACTGTCGAGCGGCATAACTCTGTAATTCGTAGAATAACGGGGAGCCATCACTTAAGGTCTGCTCTTGTAGTGGTACGAGTGAGTTTGACAGATCAGGGATACAGATCCTACAAACAGTTATTTTGCTTTGTCTGTGGGGGTATTCACCAGCACGATACCGCCGGGCCACACGCGACTCACCTCTCCCAGTACCCTTCGTATTGTTGAAACCCTTCCTGGGCCTCATATACCCAGATCTGTCTCCCATTGTTAGTTGATTGTTTTGCGATTTACGGAGCAGGGGCCATATTCGGCCAAACTGCGCCAAACACAAGACAATGTCAAGTAAAAAACGCCATAAAAGGGGGAAAAGAGGGATTGGGGAACAGAGAAGTTAGATGAAAGCAGAAAAAGATCGCATGGGTTTCCCGTGAAGCCCCCGTGTTTTCTAAAGACAGCAAGCTCCATGTGAAAAGAAAAGATCATTAGAGTACCTCGGGTCCGTAAAGCCCTACACATTTAAAGCAAGTAGGTAGTTGAATTTGAGTCGCACCTGAGCAATACAACGGGCTATTGGTGACGATCCGGGATCAATCCCGACACATTTGAAGATGTGCCCCTGATGACAATCATGTCTAACATATGCTAGTAAGTCAATTGCATCACCCCTAGAATATAAGGGATCTGAAGCATCAGCTGCAGAATGCTTGGCATAATTTGCCACAGGGTGGCATAAGGACTCCATTTGACTCCATGCCACTCCATATATCGGCATGCATAGATGGCATAACATAATAGAGGGGAATAATAACTTACTAATTTATGACCTTTTGATGTAATTCTACAAAGATAGAGTCCTAGATTTGAGGGGACGTTGGTTTCTCCACTGCACTAGGTTCGATTCTAGTAACTACCCTAAGTGGATTTCTTTCTTCTGTATCAGAAAAAACTTTCCTTGTGAGTGCATGTCCATTTACTTGATGGAAGAAGCATTGCTTGGAGCAGTTCCACAATCTACGGCCCTTGCGCTATAAAAAATACAATACTGTGATAACTTATTTGTCTCTTCATGTACAGTAGCGGGGGAAAAAACGAACCACCCCACCAGCGAGCACTATTCATAGTCGAGCAGATTCAAAGATGGCATTCGACAGGGAATAACGTCTTCTATAAATTCGTGTGCATAAAATTTTCATCAGAAGCCGTCTTTATATTAAACTAAGCATCAACTTCAAAATTTCCAATAGCAACCCCCTATTTTGATGCCTGAATCAGATTTTACATTGTCAAATTAGTTTAAATATGAAATTTCATGAATTTACTACTTGTATATCCGGGGATATTCAATGTAGAAGTTTTTGCCCCTTTTAGGGATATCAACACATTGAAATTCGCTAATCGCAAAACGTGATTATTCGTCGGATTCTAAATAGGATTCTGGTCAAAATTTATCAAGGTTCCTATTCATATTTTTTCGAATATTAGTTTAATAATTAATATTACAAACTAAAAATTATTTTAAAACTAACATATTATGTATATTTTGTGTGGGTACCTTAATATCAACATGCTACAAAATATCAGAGCTATAGGAATATTATTTAGGAAGATATCCATAAAAGTCTGGAAAACTGATTTAACATTAGGAGTTCCAAACTTTCCGTACTACGCATTATTCCGAAATGGCAGGACCGAGTGCCATAAAACTTTATCTGAAGTTAAATTATGATATGGATTCGAAATTTTGTGTCACAATAGGGGGTTGGCCGTTGGAAATTACGAAGGTGGGGCTTAATTCAACATGAAGACGGCCCCTTATGAAAATTCTATGCATACGAATTTATAGAAGACGTTATTCCCTGCCATCTTGAATGCCATCTTTGAATTTGCTCTACTGTTAAAATTATTTGAATGAAGAGAGGTGGTTCGTTTTTTTCCGCGACTGTACATCACACATGCTAAGTTTAATCCAGATCTAACAATGGCATAGGGGATTTGATCCTTTTTTTTGGCAGATTAGATTTCCGACAGATGAAAATCCTTCAGAAATAGCTAAAATGACAAAATTACTTCCTTAACCATAGCTATAGAAATTTAATGACTGAAGAACGTAATAAAAGATGCCTTTGTTGATGTACTGAAAAAGGAAGATCTTGAAGAAAATGCATCAGTGTCAATTGTAATCTGAAGGAAAATTTTAGAATCCAACGACTAAAAGAACGGTACCCTGAAATTATCATATGACGTCTAAAATGTAATTGACAATGAGAGATCAATAAAGAATATGAAAGTAGATGGAAATTTAGAAATCAAATTCACATGGAGAACAAAAAGTAAAAGATTTTGATTACGGCTCTGCTGAGACATAAGCATTTAGGAAAGAAACCGCTTAAGTTCATAGGCGTTAAATATAAGATTAAGCATTGCTATTGAGAGGAGACTCAAAAAGTGTGGCCAACGTATCGACTAGTAGTCACGTGACTATTCTGTGAAAAATTGACATGGTTGTCCGATTTGGCATCTTATCGCCTCGTTTGGTATTATAACACTTATGACAGGGTAGATGCGTGAATGCGCATTTCTTTAGAGTGATCACCAAAATAGTGATGTCGCCAAAGTCTGCTATGTCGAATGAACCAATCGGACACGTTACTACTAGTAACGTGTCCGAGGATCATGTGGGCAAACCACATGATCCTAGGTACATAAAGAGGTTACCATTGCTCATTCTACTTTTATATTTCTTCTATGCTTAAATTTTTTTATGACCAATCTAATGTTAGGATTGATTTAAATTTTGACATACATATATCTACAGGGTGTTTCAAACTTCCTGTTCAAACGTGAAGGAGAGATAGGGAACACAAAATAAAACTGCAATCATACTAAAGGATGATGAAATTCTGAATCGCCACCTAGATTTGCTAGGGTCTTTTAAACTTAGGATATATAGAAAATATTATTAATTTCTCTCTGGACTACATTGTATAAACATGCAATGCCTTCCCACAGCTAAGCAGAAAACAGTAAGTCTGGTATAATTTTTATAATAACGATGTCTTGATTGACTCCAGATTTCTTCTGACAACTAGTGCTTGCGCTCGACAATTGCGATTGCCAGTAATGCTGTGTACTGATGGTCGGACGTTGTTGTAAACCTAGGATGCACATAAACAGGTCTCCAAGTGACCGTTCCGCTTGTTTGGAATTATTTCCACATACGCGAAATGGCGGAGTGTTCCGCAGAAAAGAAATTTGATGATTTGAACATTAAGGAACGGTCATGCTCAAGCATGGCACCAGAACGCCAACATTGGGACTCTTCCAAACGCTTTATCAGAGCCATAATTAAAAAAATCTAATTCAAATCAACTTTAATGGTTAGCAAAACAACTATCCGAGCATATTAAGGCATTTTAATTAACGTCACACTGGAGCTACACAACGAGCTATTAACTATCAGAGCATTACAACGCCTGAATAACAACAAGTCATTTTTATATCGTATGCCTAATTTGCATATTTGACTTTGAGAGCCAATTGCTAGTTGGCAGGTGATTTTGCATTTACATATCCCACTTAAAGACCACAGTAAGTTTCATCCAATAAAATCCAAACATGCGCTTGATAGTGAAGAATGTCCAATCTATGCCAACTTTTTGGGAGGCAGTGTGTGTTTGTACAATTTGAACAGTAATACGTTCCAAATTGAGATTAACTTAACTTAAATAAATAAAATTTTATATTTCTTTTAAGTCTGTAATGCTTCGGCTTAGATAAAATGGATTTTTGTTACAGATAAAATCGAATGGCTTACCTAATAATCCGGTAATAAGTATGATTTAAAGCTCGATCAGTCATTCAACTCATTTCTGCCATGAAGCTTAACTCATTTTCATCAGGACTGTCTTGAGTCTTAGGAGAAAAGCTAAGTGGAAAAGTTGTACACGAATATTTGATTCAAGCGCGGAAAAAATTTGACTCAAATTTAACATCGAGAATTCAGTATTACATGGAATAGTCAAACGTCTCAGATAGATAGCTGAAAATACTTTTTGAAAAATAGGATGAAAAAACTCCAATTAATGAAGATAATTTCAAAACCAAATTGAAAAGTAAACAGCTACAGCCTGTAATTATTTAATCGACGTTTATGAACAAAGCTGCAATTATGAGTTTTATTTAATAGAAAGATCTTAATGAGTCGATGAAATGTGATTGAAAACGAAAAGTAAATTGTAGTATAGCTTTAAAAAATATGACTCAAATCATCGGCTTAGAGCAAAAACTCATTAACTGAAATTTTTCAGTTTCAGCCCAGAATGAACCCATATCTTTGAGATCTTCGCTTGCGCTTTTATCATTAGATTGATTTCCTTTCAAAACGGGACCACGGTAGCCCGGCTGGAAGAGTAACGGATTAGCAACCCCTCCGGTTGCTAATCCGTTACTCTTCCGTTGCGGATTCAAATCCAACCAGACCTTCGTGTACAAAGGGGCTAGTGCACGTTAAATCTGTCGTGGCTTCAAATGTCCTCACGTTGGCGTGGTGTGGAAGAGAGTGAGGTGCCAGCTCACAGGTGTGACCTCGTCATCTAACCGTAGTTCAAAATTACTCTGTGTTGTCTTCGGATCTTTTCCTTTGGGAATTGATTCCGGACCGTCGCCAATAGCCCGTTGTGTTGATCTAGTGCGACGTTAATTAATTACCATCACCTTACAAAATGTAGCCCTCAGATTTACCCTAAGGTAGGCCCTCAGGGTACGCCCTTGTACGAGCATCACAACCCCGATGTACCCTCGCCATGTTTCCTCCCTTCCATTTTTACCCTCGCCTACCCCTCTGGTTTTTGCTTTCTCTTCCTCATTGTGGTGTCGGTCGCCTTGCGATATATATATATATATATATATATATATATATATATATATGACTTTCAGAGTATAGAGGTGTATAGCAGTAAAAAAGTAGTCAATAGGTGCTTCCTTCCCAAACACGCTGGTCGTGTTTGTTTTTCCGAAAGCTTGAAATTTGCCTCCTGAGAAAGTACACACTCTTCACGCTTTATGCCCATGATTGCACAATATCTACTGACCCAACGTTTTCTTCTCCCTTTGTCACTCGCTTTTCGGCGTTTCTTCTTCCTTGTCTGACTCCTCTTAAATGGAACGGGCCTTTACCAGCCAAGCATTGTTGCAAAGGGCCCACCCGAAGGCATTCTTTAAGTAGCGGAGCAAAACTTCAGCGAGAAAATTAACAAGGTAGGTTGGAATTTTCTAGGTTTTATGGAAACAAGCGTGTGCGGTTTCTCTAAGTTGAGCCGTTTTTTCAAAATTTAAAGCCTTTCAAATATATTTGAACTTAACCCCGTAAAGCACAAATATTAAACAACTAGAGCTCCGTATAGAGTTCATGGTTCAAAACACTTTCTAAATGGAAAACGACAGCCTTGAATAGAAAAAATATATTGATACCGATATTGAATAATGTCCTTGAGAGCCGGTATAAAGATAAAGAATTAAAAAGAGAAGGAATTAGAATTACAAAAATCACATTCAAAAGAAAAAAGAATCCAGAACAATAATTAAATCAATTTTATAGTAACAACCTGATTCAATAATTTATTGAGTAATGCACTAAATAAAGATAGGACTTATGTGCAAAACTTTTTGCAAAATTTTGAAATTTCCTAGCCATTCTTCTCAATGAATAGTATACAAGACCAAATCTATTGATGCTGAAGGTGAATGAAGTCATGGGCAAATGCATTTTTAATAACTAAAATTAAATTACATTAAGTTATGCCAAAAGTATCTTATTCGCTTGTTAATAAAGGTTAAGCCACTATATCCAGGGTTGGAAAAGTACGAATTTCGATCTTTGATTTATTTAAAACAATGCTAGTATCCAAGACAGGTGATGCGGTTAAATTGAAAAGAAATAATTCTATGCAAAGTAGTGATAATATTTAAAAAGAAATGTTTAAAATTCTGTTTTGAACTGAAATTTATTTGTTTTCATGTGAAAATGTATCGACTGAGTTTTTAAATCAATTTAAACTTCTTTTAATTTATGAATGAAATAAAGTTAACCACAGGTAAATAGTTCAACAGGAAGTCAAAGAGAGAGCATTGATTATTCCATTTTTCTGAGTCCTTATTTAAGGAAAACGCTTAGCGCTTATGAATAAGAACTTGTGTATATAAACAATTCTAAAATGAAAATACAAATTGAAAGTCTTCAAACAGTATCGGCGGAACTTTTAGGCTTTTGGAGATACTAAAGCTTAGTCATTTGTTTTCGTAATTGGAAAACATCTTGTGACCTAAAATTTTGTGTGTTAAATATCGTATATTTTATACGATTTTACGTACTTAAAATTTGGAATTAAAATTAAAACACTCCTGCTCATCATGTGTTCATTCATACAGTTAGTTCATCATTTTGTTCTGTTATCCGGTTTAAAAAATTACTTGATGTAGTATTTGGTGCAATCTAAAGGCAAAAGTATTTCATAGGTTAAATTTGGTTTAAAACAAGCCGACAGAGTTTTTTTACTGCTTTTGTCGCATATAAAAGAGGCATACAAGTATTTCAAAAAAAATCTGAAAAATTTAAAATACTCTATACAAATATAAAAAATATTTGAATATGTATGTTTAATGGAAAATGAGAAGAATATTGTTTGATAATGTCATTACGTTTTCAAACCACTTACTACAACCATCTTACATTCGAATGCATTTTTGTATTTTTCTATAATCAAATTATTTCAACTCTTTGAAATTAGGACTATAAAATCATCAGTTCGTAATCATAATTCGAAATTCATGTTCTTAGATTTATGAATTGCAGAGAAAAAGGACACAAATTTCATTCAGACAGGCATATAAATGGTACTAACAAAAAATGGGTAGCCTATGTCGAAATGAAAAGAGCAGGCTATTCGTTTCGAGAAATTGAGTGAATTTGCACTGGATTATTTCTTCGCAACTTTTCAAAACATTAGAAGCTGAACTTTAAATCAGTTGTATATAATGAGAATTGTTTCTCAAAAGCATAAAATATCTCTACAATTTCCCGAAATCCTTTAAATGACCTTTCACAAAGAATATTTCGAATTTTTGTAGGTTTCTTCTTTTATTCCTTTTTAGGAACAGCAAACTTTTAGTCGAACGCAGATTTTCCTAAATTTCGTAATTTAGTCTTATAACACCAAACTTGGTTTTCAGTAAAAGAATCAATGAAATAGGCGTATTTAATATTTAGTAATAATCATAGTTGTGTTTTTCCAGCAATTTTAGGTTGTCGCCTCAGAATTAAATACTGTTAAATTGAAACATATTCTTAAAAATATTTTTTTGTCTTCAAAGAGTCAATTTTTTGTATCACCATTTTTTAAATTACCCTGTCAATTAAACTTATGAACTTATAATCCATGCACAATTTATTTTGAAGCTATAAAATTAAGCGGTTGCATACCATAGCATAAGAGTACTTTTGTACAAACAAGAAATCTACGTCCTAGCCTACGTTATAAAACAATTGCAATTTTCTTTGCGAATGGAATACACCAAATCTGTAAGTGATGCGATAAAATAATATGAACAAAAACAAACTTTATTTTTAAAAACTACATGGATTATGATGTGGCAAAACTGCAAGCATAAATAATGAAAAGAAGCATTGTGCTTCAATTATGTTACCTTGAAATCATTAACTAATACTAATAATTCAGTTCAAGTACCAAAAGTGATTATATCTGGTTTGTTAATGTATTTACATTACTTGAAACAGAAAGAGCTTCTCTCAAATTGTTAATGTACGCTTCTTTATACTGTTCAACCACTAGTTCTACTTATAGCCATCGGAAATTTTACGAGCCAAATACTTCAAAAGTTCATCGACAGAACAAACAGTAATTTTCCTTGTGTTACTAGCTGATGACCATTATCATTTTAAGCAAAACTTTTGATTTATAACATAAATGTTCTCGTGAAAATCATCAAATAATCTTTTGAATAAAACGTGCATTCAAAAAACTAGGTTTAGTCACATTGGCCATAAAGCAAGTATTTAATTGGGAGAAAAAAGGCACAGGAATATAATGAACAGTTTACTTTTTGCTCTTGACGTAAGCCTTTTTGTCCATAAGTTGATTAAAAAACTAAGAAACTCTTTAAAGAAAAAGGCTATACTATTACAAACATCGAGTATTATTTTGTTGTAAAATTGTTCTTTCCTACCAAATGTTTACCGTATTTAAATTACTAAGTTTTCCACAATGAAATTAAAAGTAAAAGGAAAAATTAAAAATAATGATTACCGAAGATAAAAATACTTAAATTCTACGAATTGCAAGTCTCAAACTCCAAAGAGCAAGAGATGATTGTTGCTACTGGTTCCTTATATTGATTGGTGAACCATGTGACTGGTCTTCCACGAAATTTCTCATATCTGGATCAAAACTGCTAGCTACTATTGAAGACACATTTTGTGCTCCCCAGTCCTCTATTTTACTGATTATGATCACTTGAGGGAGATGCTTGTTTAATAGATGTGTCTTATACATTAGTCTTCACGAAGATGGCAGTCAAGTTCAGCTGGCAGTCGTTATGCACGAGTCTAGCTGCATTGTAATGTGAAGTAAAGTTACCACTTCGAGCTTGGATTTATCCACAGGAATAGTCTGGTTTTTCGCGACAGAATAATAGCGTTCTCTTTCACAAAACAGAGGGAGAATTCAACAAAGGATTCATAAAACTTCCGGGGCTGTAAGAAGACATTTTCACACACACAATTCCAATCGAAGTCTCTTCATCAAAAATAATACATCCAAAAATAAAATAAATAATATTGGATTTTCAATTTACCCCTATTAGCGGTAGTTATAAAACCAAATTTCTCTAATCTATTTTCTACTTAAAATGTTGAAATATGACTTTTGACAATATTTATGTAACTTAGTCATTCTATTTTTATTTAAAAGCAACTTGTTATTTACAAATTCAACTCGAAATAAGAAATTAGTTAAGTAAAAATTACTTCTAAACAATACTTGGTTTAAAGACATCTGTAAAACTTTAATATATGAAATGCATTAAAAGTTGTGTAGGAAATCGTTAAGATTATATTAAGTAGAATAAACTTTTTAAAAAAGTCAAGACAATAACATTTTTAAATTAAATTTTTTCTATCTCTATCGTTAAGTATAAAGCAAGGTAACGGGAAAAGTTTTTCTCTGCTATAAATTTAATATGCACGAAATCGCAACACACACATTTCTCTACTTCCATGTTCATTAAACAGAATCCATATTGATGTTTATGCATTTCTTTTGCTTTTTTTTGTTTATTTAATTGTTGAATCATGCGCAAATTTATCATTTAAATCCAGTGTCTGAAAACTGATATAAAATAATAAGGGATGATGTACTGATTGCCGAGATGTCATTGAAAAATCAAATACTATAACATTTATTCCCTACTTAATGCACAGATTGTTAAAGTAAAAATATAAAGTATTGTTTTTGTAACAAGAAAATACAGAAGGGCTTTTATTTCCTTCAATTTTTCGTAAACCTTTTGTTGAAATCTTTTATCATGAATAATTGATCTTCGATAACCACTGTACGAGGAGGTTGATATTCTTTGATCATAGTTGATTCGTGTGTGTAAATTGTACTATATTATGCAGGGAACTTTCACGAGTGAAGTTCTGCATCTAAAACAAAGTTGCAAAAGTGAAAGAGACTATGATAATTCCTATTTATGTAACTTAAGTAACATATATCAGTATTTTAATCAAGTAACTTCCTAGCTGGAACAATAATGAAAATATATGTCGGGGTCTTCGATAAATTCTTATTGTTTGTAAAAATATGCGTAACATAATTTGTTGATAGTATTATAACTTTACATTTCAAATTTCGAGGTCAGTTTTTTAAAAGTTAAAAATATATTCAAGTGAATGCCTAATATAGAATTAAACGGTATCTTAACCCAAGGTAAGCCAATGTACATTTGCCATGAAATCTGATCACACATGTCATAGGAAACAATAGCTCAAGATATCAGAAACTCTTCTGAAATGATTACCTTCATATCTTATCTTTTATTTTCGTGTTTTATTTGCAGCGGTAAGATTCGCTTGTCTAGGAAGCGAATATAATCACTCATCCAAAGTGTATGAATTGCATCTTTAAAGATAAAACTCTTATGATATTTAGTAACACAATAAATAAACAGTAATTCACATATCTAACCGAGGTTCAGTGACTGATTTCTTTATCACAAGTAAGTCATTTCTTTAAAGTCTACTGCCCTGTATTACTTAAGAGCTCTTTGATATGACAGTATAAAAAGTGTATTTTGAGATCTTGCTAGTCCTACCTTGCGTCCGAAAAAAAAACTTCAACGGCTCCAAAATCAAAGGTATTTTCTGACCTTTTGATATAATGTGGTAGGTTCTTTTGACCTATTTGTGAGAGCACGCAAGTGGCTGACCTACACCTTCAATGCCAGTGACACAATTGGCTCTACTAAAGGTAATTACATTTCTCTCTGCTATTAGAATCTTAGATATACTAGATGTGCATCTTCACAGTTATGGATGTTGAAAGATATTGTGTCGAGCGAAACTCATCAAATTGAATGAGTGTAGTTATTTCCTTATTATTTTGAGGACTCGCTTCTTTTGAGTGAGTATGCCTTCATTTATAGTTTCGAAAGGACTGAAAATTATACAATATGTGTTAATATTTTGCAGGTGTTTATTTAATGAACAAAGCACGCAAAATCAGTTAGTAGTTTCAATGCATATCTTGCGTGTATCTATACCATCTGTGAGTGTTTTATATCCGAATGATAGTCGATGTACGAAAATGCTCAATTCGTAGATTGGAAATTTGATTGAGTACTGTATCAAAAAAGGTTCAAGTTGCTTCGAAAAATCCTATTTAACCGATATTCATATTTATATGAAGCTTATTGTTTGCTATTTTGTTACTATATATATATATATATATATATACAATACTATTTTATATGAATAAAATTATTTATCATTTAAAAAATATATTTAAATTTGGTATTCGACGAGTTCATGAGAGATTGTGTGTGAGAATTTCATCTACTAGAGCTTTGTACAAATTTGGTTGCCCGAGTCACAACCAGTGGAACATTTCTATAATTCTCCTTCTATACATTTAAGTATATGGAAAATATTTCTACTCTATGCTTAAAACCTCGAATTTATGTGATAAAAATGCTCAATGTTTGAAAGAAAACATCCACTCTCTAAATAACTAAACTTTAAGTAATTGGTCTTTGATTCTCAGGTAGGTCATTTCTTATAGAGGTTAACTATAAAATGGAAATTTGACTTCTAACATACACATCAATTTATACCTTGTATCAGAATTATCACAATTGCACGAAACAGAATATTGTACCCCATCAAATTCATGACTCGTTAAACTCTTTAATTAAGTTTCAACTTTTCATATACATACCTTATTTTTCAAAATTAAATGTGAGGTCATAAAAATTAATTGGTATTGATTTAATTTGATGGACACAAAAATATTCCCCGAGATGACACTAAAAGTATTTAATTCAAATTTACCGGTTTCCATAGAAGATTGTCCTTTTCAAGCATTTAGGAAATAGGATTTTATGAA
Source organism: Meta bourneti (assembly GCA_933210815.1). Lineage (NCBI taxonomy): Eukaryota > Metazoa > Arthropoda > Arachnida > Araneae > Tetragnathidae > Meta > Meta bourneti. The sequence continues at coordinate 29,848,219 of OW119934.1, forward strand.
AAAAGTTGATCATTTTATAATTACAAACACATGAAAAGGAATGGGCTCTATCTTTCCGTAAAGTATAATTGTATAATTTCAATTAATACATTCAAACGCTAACTTTTTCTATCTGATAAGTCCGATAACAACTTCAAAAGTACAGCATTCTAGAGAGGTATATATATTATTTATTTATATTATTTATTTATATTATTTATTTATATTATTTATTCATATCATTTATTTATTTATATAATTTAGTTACTTATATTTACACACGATAAGCCAAAGCGAAATAGGAAACTATTAAATTGTTTTCTGTAAAAAAATCTGTATCCCGAAGAACATTTCCTTTATGCTCTCTGTTTAGCAATCTTCACTGTTGAAAGCAAGGAATGGAATGATTGAATTTGATTAATTCCTGTTAAAACGGACATCTAAGATTTCGTGCCCACTTCCAATTTTCCTCTTCTTGTCCCAGAATTTTCTAATAATACGTCACCACTTCTATATTTTGGTGTCCCTAAAAGCTCCTACGTACTTGCCGGAAGGCATGGGAATGATTGACTTCCAATTTAAGAATGATTTCCCAACAGTAAAGTTGTCATGCAAAGGAAAGAATGTCAGCAACACCTTCGTGCGATGTAGCCCGCTGCGAATTCACTAGAAAAGATTCACAATAGCAAAAATATATAAAAAAATTTCCCAAGTGATATTTGGCCTATTCGACCTTTTGGGTAAAACTTTTTATAAGAGTCCTTATGAATACACATTATCTCAGAGGGTTTCAAGAGTGCTGATCTTGTCTTTTCCTGATTGGGGATACCCTTTTGGTTCTCCCATCTGACGTCAATGGAAAAACAAAACTGGTCTTACCTCTTTTGGTACACTTCACTTTTCGAGTTTTTTCATTTGGCTTTCTTTGCCAGTTCAATATTGTGCTTAAAAGCTTCGACTGCTTGACGCTGGTCTATTTTGGTTGCCCTTGTGTATGGCAATAACAAGCCTTAACGAAAAGACGGCCTGTCTTTTAAGATCAGTTGATGATGAGCTGATGTGCTGATGATTCAGCTGATGTGCTGAAGACATTGTTTTTCATTTTCTACCATTACGAGTGAGTTAGAGTTAGTTTTCTTTTAAAAATAGTTCTCTTATACTAAATTGTTGGCGGTGATTACCGAATTTCCAAGATAAAATGTTAATTTATTACGCATACTTACTCCAAACTCAATATAAGTTTGTTTAGAAGGATTTGTTAACGAAATGTAAATTTTGTACATGTTCGTTCAATTTTCAGAAACTGAAAGTTTGGCTCTGTATGCATTATTGCAATAAGTTGCAATAGGAATGATATCTATCCAGAAAATTTAAAGATTGCAAATTTAAATCTTAATTTGTTAAGTTACCCAAATGGAAAAAGTTACTACTTTTGCAAAAAAGTTACTTAGTTGCAAAAAGTTACTAATTAAAAAAAGTTATTATTAGTTAAGGTATTGGTTGTAAATGAAAATATAACACTAGTTAGTTTATTAATATATTTCTATTTATAATGGTAATACATTTTTCGAAAGTCAACACCATTTTCTAACAAATGTGTGAGCACCACTAAAAATTGGATATTCATCAAAACATTTCAGCACATTACGATAAAATTTAATTACTTACTCGGAACTAAATGTCAATACAGAAATTTTCTTTGATGAATTTCAAAATTATTTGATACTTCAGTAAAAGCTTATAAACTCTGATAAAAATGTGAGGTGAAGTGCGAATCCCACGAAATTCCTTCATATATTTTTTATACTTTTATTTACATTTGTTATAATTTGTTACGTTGCTGAATTTATATACGAGAATTTAAAGACTAATTTAAGTCAGCTTCTTTGATATGATGATTTTTTATAACTTAACTTAATAAAAAAAATTATTGTATTGTTTAAAAAACTGTTTTAATTTTCTTCCAGTTGGTAAACTGAATTTATAGCAAACTTTTCTCACTTGTGAACAATACCTAAACGATCATGAATTGTTCAGAAACAAGGTCAATAACTGCTGAAGAAGAAAGCGGTATAAAGGAGGTAAAGAAAAAATATTTTCTTTCTTTATATCTTAAAAGAATTTTCTTCCACGTTAGACATCCGCAAATTGCATAGTGGACAATTTTTCCATATATTCTTTACTTCTAAATATATTATTATAATAAGAAATTGTGTCTTAGGGTCCGCTGGGACAAAAGATATATGATCGATGTAGCTAAATTTATATTGTTATTTAAATATATGTATAAACTCAGATATTGTTTATATGATCGTCTAGTATTAATGCTATCGAAGTATTGATATTAACATCTTAGTTGTTTTGACGTGTGATTTACTGAACGCAAATAAGTTATTTGTAAAGAAATCAATGATAAAGATTTCTAATGGTCTTGCATACCATCCGGAGCTCATCTCTAAAGAAAAATGAGTTGCATAATCATATCGATTAATGAGTTTTGAACTTTGAAATAATGCTGAAGGATACAAACTATGTTATTACTTGATCGTTGAATATTTTCAAAGAACCATAAAGATTTGTCAGTTTTACGTTAATTTAAAACTAATTAGTTGTATTAGTTGTTACGTCTATATCAAAGGTGTTAAATCGCTTGCCATATGGGTACTTGAGTAATACGTAACTGTATTTTTTATGTATTTTCTTCCTGAAAAGCCTCGAAGACTGCATTTAACAATACTATATTTCGCGTTCATAGTATAAAAATATATTAAGATAATTGAACTCTCTAAATAATTTTGTAGCGACTACCGTATTCGTTATCATTGATGTTACATTCCACGTACTTTTAGGTCCCACATGTCGCCCTTTTTTTATTTCTAAAACAATATTTTGTCTCATCTCGATATTGAACGGTAATGCTTGAAAAATTTTGTCCCAAGTTACTGAAAATTTTAACGAGTAAATTAACCCTAAGAGAAGATATTTTTTCAGCACTCTATCAGAAACGAATCATATTAAGGAACGTTCAGTTAAGCACTTTGACAGATGGATTTACCTAATTATAATGCAATAAGCATCAATTTTTCATCGTCCATCGAAACAGGAAAAAGATGACGGTCATTTGCCCTAGATTGTGGGCTATGGTAAGTTCGATATTACAGTGGTTAAGATGACAAGATAAGAGTTTCAATTTAAAAAGTTAAGCAATTAGGATAATTTTTTGATTAAAACTGCGCATTAAGTTAAAAATGGGGGAAAAACGTTTTTGTCTCGGATAAAAATATTTCTTGGTTTCACAAATCGAATGATACAAAATCTTACTCTGTGCCGTCAAATTTATAAATCAACAAATAAATCGATTGCTTAGTTATCATATATAGTTCTTTATCTTGACTCAATCGAATCAGGTTTTGTAGAAAACCCGGTTCAAGATCTTTGCCTAAGGCCCCGAATTTCTTAAATCCGGTACCGGGCGGTTTAACTCAACTCGAAGTTACCAAGCTTAATATTCTGCGTGTATCTTCACATCTTCTTTCTAAAGCTCAAAGTCGACCAACTAAGGTAATGCGTTCAATGATCTCAGTAGTTTATTTTATTTTCAAACCAGTTAAACAAGGTGGTTTTAGTAAAGTATGAATAATATGAAAAAAGTTTAGTTAGATTCTCTATGGTTAAGATATAGGTTTAAAGTGAACCATCGGAGGACTTGAAATGATTTTCAGAAGTGCATATTCCCTAGTTCCTATAAACACTTTATACAACACTTTAGATAACCAAGGAAATCTTTTTACATTTCATAAATAGTTTATTTATCTTTTGAAGTCGCTTTGTAGCGAGATAAGAATATCCAATTGACATTTCAGATAAAGTATTTTCAGATTCTATTTACTTAGAAGTTATCATTTCGAGGATGTGCGTGAAACCGATACTAAAAGGAAGGGTGTATTCGGAGTAATGTTATCTACACTACGACTCTTGTTTTTCTGTTGAACGTACCATCGCTCGAAAATTACACTCTGTTATCATTTGATTCACAATAGTTCACGTGAGTTCTCATGAAATTCAAACATCTGATTTAATCATTTATTACAGAATAACAATTGTTCACTTCTTGAGAAGGCATGAATTATTTGCACAATCGCTTTACCATGCAGTTCAGTACATCTTAACCCTCCAAGTGGTTTCGACGAGATATCTCATCCATCAAGATCTGATCAATTTTCCTAAGAGTGAGATATATCGTCATCAGGATATTGCCGATTTTTGATGCTGACAAGATCAAAATATCGTCAGTTATCTTCTAATGACGAGATATCTCGTCCATCAAGATCTGCTAATGGTTTTGCTAATGACGAGATACATAGCCGAGACAACCACCAGGAGGGTTAAGCGTTTTACGTCTCTCTCCTCTGCTCTTTCAGAATTTAAATCAGACAAGAAATATACCTTGTAAAAAGTGCCATATATTTTAAATTCACAAATTACCCGTAAATCTGTTTTGCGCCCAGAAATTAAAATGTCTCAATGTTCACAATAAAGTAAGTTATCCTAATTCTTAACATTGAAAAACGCTATTAGCATTTAACTTCAAACATAATTACGTAGTACTGTAATGATTAATTCCGTAAATCATCAATGAAAATTAGTCACGTAGAAGAAATAGCATTTCAACTTGTAAAATAATTTAAACACAAATCAAGTATGTTTCTACTTTTCCGTAATCTACAATCACAAAGAAAAATAAATTTTTCTATTGATATAAGTGGTTTCATTCCAATATTTTTATTTTAGTTTTAAATAAATCCGTTTGAATTTAATGTTGAGATAAATAATCCTTGAATCAGAATTAAGGGACAAATAATAATGCTTAAGATTAAAATTAAGTGTTTCTTGAGCTTCTTCAAAACTATTCTAATCAGTCTTGTTATTAATAGCATGCTAATAAATTTATTGTCTTCGATATTTGATATTTCTCTACAATATGAACCATTTTCATAATTTCATTAACGCAATATAAATAACCGGATTTATAATTTTTAAGAATTACCTACATATTTAAAGGAAATTATTTATTCACTTATTCAGCTTCAAAATTACTATAAAATATCAAACATGTTTTTTATTATAAACGATTTATTCACTCATAATAATTTTTTTAGAAAAAAGAACATTTACCGTTACGAAAGACAAAAATTCACTGCATCACACAATTCGCCAACCTTAATCACAACAGTGCCAACAACTTACTAATGCGTTTTGACATGTGTAAATTTTTGTTTTCAGTTATTTACACATTTAGAGTTAGTTCATAGCATTGCCAACTCAATGAAAAACTTTAAATAAAATATTAAACTGTATGACTATGAGCAATTTCAACTTTTTGAGGTGGGTTAAAAAATATCCCACCATGCATAAAAAGCTAAGCAAAAAAGGTGGGACAGTTTTTAACCCACCTAACCCCAAAGAGTTAAAGCGTAGCTTCATTGCAATGTTGACCACAAACATGCGGTCCGCTCAACCTTCTCAGACATCCTTAACCTAAATTGAATTGTTAGGTGAAAAGAAACCTTCGAAGCGGCAATTCGTTCTAAAAGTTCAAGACCACCGGTCACGGGCATGAAAAAAATTTGGGAACTCACTAGATGCAAGTGAACGAACTGCAAGTGGTTTTGTAACTCTAAATATAGGTCACATAACCCGTCTCTGGATGCTACTCGATATTGAAACGAATTGTAGATCAGAACTTGTTTCTCAGCCGCTGTGCATAATGAATTGCTTGACATTCAGATTTCGGTTTTGTTTTGATGATCAGTTTCAAGTATTATTCTCTTGTTAAATTTCGAAACCCTAATCAAACTTGATTTTGAAAGTAAATTACTTGTTGAAAGTGAGTCACCTTGATCAACTGGTGAAAAAGTTTTCACTTTGATGCTTGCTTGAGATAAATTTTTCTGATATTAAATAAAGTATTTTAGCCCTCCAAGTGATTTCGACGAGATATCTAGTCCATCACGATCTGACCAATTCTGATAATGACGAGATATCTCGTCCATCAAGAAGATCTGGTCAATATTTTTCTAATTACGATACATCCTCGTCGAGACAACCACCATGAGGGTTAAACTATAAACAATTTGTATCATTCCATGATACTCATATCCATCCATATATAGCACTCATTGACATAACATTGCATTAAAATTACACTTTACCCAAGCATATAAAATAATTGTGTAAAGGGGTTGCTAAAGATAGCATTTTATTTTTAAATTAATTTACATCTTTTCAAGCAAAAAATGTGCATGATTCTAAATATTATAAACAGTATTAAGTATACAAACTGTCATATACTAGATTATAGAACTATCATTAATGTGGTCTCAATTGTTCTATTGAGACAACAGTAGCGATGTCTTGTATTACATTCAACCCAGAAATCTGAAGTTCAAAGTTTGTGCATTTAAGAAAAACTGCGAACTAAAATTTAATATCTTGAGCTATGAATTCATAAAGTATTCAATACCTGTAAGAGATAAGGATACTTAAACGAACTGAAATAATAAAGCATTAGTAGGCAGTGATTATATATCTATGGATTTGAGGGTGCTTTTTTAATGGAACACTCGTAACCATAAGCTAATCAAGAAAAGAACAGAAGTTCAACGTTTTCAAGTACAATTATTTCATAACCTGAAATACCATTGGGACTCGGGAACTTTGTTATTGAAATGGCACATTTGATCGGAAATTTCCAGAAATTCTGAATACAACATTTTATTCTGATATTGTTAGTTGTTTTCTTCATGCAATACAGTTCTCTGTTGGTGAGCTAATCAGAATGATAAGGTAGCTATGTGGTTAATTAACGTCACACTGGAGCGACATATCAGGCTATTGGTGACGGTCCGGGATCAATCCCGAAGGAAAAAATCCAAGGAAAACACCTCGTAATTTTGAACCACGGTCAGATCACGAGAACACCAGAGTTGGCACCCCACTCTCCAAACTTCCATATCACGTCAACGTGAGGACGTTTGAGACCACGATATATTTAACGTGCTCCAGCTCCCGTGTATACGATGACCTTTGACTGGACTGAGTTTCGAACTCGCAACCCCCGGTTTCTAATCCGTTGTTCTTCCAATTGGGCTACCGCGATCCTCAGAATGATAAGAATGATTAATCGAGAAGAACCTTTTGTGCATAATTATATATTTTAATCTTTGAAAATATATTCAAAAAGATTGTTTATATCTTTTACAGCTAAGAGAAAGGGTGGAAAACGATCTAAAGCCTCTTCAACGAAATGATGATTCTATGTTTCTCAGGTTCCTAAGAGGTAAGTCCTATACTTAAAAATCTCTGAAATTATACTATATTTCCACGGTATCGTAAAAGATAGATTAAAGTTGATAATTGTATTTATTTCATGAAATTAATGTGAATTAGCTCCAGACTATCGCGAACTCCCCTCCGAATATCATGATCACTGTAGCCTGAAGTCATCAGTTGCCTAACCCAACACCATTCACTAATCACGTTCATATGATGAGAAGTAAGATGTCTTTCAATCCACGAATGATGAACTGAGAACCAGTGACATAGTCTTGTCCCGGAAATATGGACTCTCGACTTAACAAGGCAATGTCCTGATAACTTTCGACGAATTGATGGTTGCATCTGACAGGCTTCTTTCATGCTTTTGTATAATACTTGATACGCATATGACAGTGGCTTCTTTTTCATTTTAATGTGAATACTAACGCTTTGGGTAATATGTTTTCAGTGCGTGAGTTTCATCCACAGTATGATTGGTTTGAAGTAAAAAGGATTAAGCAAAGAACAAAAGCTATAAGAATCATTCTCTTTTATGACGTACCAAATCAGAGCATTGAACTTTTCAAGCAAAATAAAAGGTGCAATATCTTTGCAAGGAAGAAAGAAATAATATGCGAGTAATTACTTCCATAATCAATAAGAAAAGAATTGCTGGAGACAATAATGCAACTTAAGTTACATCCTTCAAACGAAACCTAAAAAACTATCTTTTCACTCCAGACATTTGCCATGCTTTATTGAACACGCAATGTGTTTTATCTTCTAGCAGAGAATAAATCAAATAAGAATACAATACTGCAACGCGTTGAAAGCCATAAAATGTATATCGCCCTCACAATGCAACATTATCTAGAAATGATAGGTCGGTGACAACCATTAGTCTCAAACAAATGAGTATAGGGAAACAGTCATGTATCATAAAATGTTAATTTTCAAACAATTCTAATAGATACGGATGTTAATACAAGATCATTTTGTGAAGGAAGTCGAAAAGTAAATATTTCCTCTTAGTTAAAAACAATCAAAATATCGCCATTGGAAAAGCTAATATACACTGCTGGCCACCCAAATTGCAACACCAAGAAAGACAAGAGATATCACAACAAAATTTATTTTGTAGATAACATGTTGACCAAGTATCAAATGATTAAATTTATAGACTTCTGTGAAGTGTGGTTCCTGCCAAAATCAGTAGCCAGAGTAGCCGCCATTGTTGGAGATCACCGCTGCCACACGCCTCGGCATTGATTCAAAGAGACTTTGGATGTGTTCTTGGGGTACAGCAGACCAAGCAGCTTCCACGCGTTGCCAAAGTTGATCTGGTGTGGCAGCTGGGGATGTATTCTGGGTCAATCGTTGAGCAACCATGGACCACATGTTTTCTATCGGCGAAAGATCCGGAGAGCGAGCTGGCCAGGGAAGCAATTCAATCTGGCGATTGACGAAGAACCCTTGGACAATGCGTGCCACGTGTGGTCGCGCATTATCCTGTTGAAATATGGCTGTGGGCAAGCCCTGAAGGTAAGGAAGGACAACTGGCTCCAACACCTCGGAGATGTAGCGCTGGCTGTTTAAAGTACCGGCAATGCGTACTAGAGGAGTGTGAGAGTGATATCCAATACCGCCCCATACCATAATACCCGGTGCAGGACCAGTGTGGCGGTGCATAACGCAGTTGTTCAGCATCCTCTCTCCACGGTGTCTCCAGACTCGAATCCGACCATCGTGGTGTTGCAGACAGAAGCGTGACTCGTCAGTAAAGACAATTTCATTCCATTCTGCCGTCCACATCCTTCTTTCATCGCACCATTGGCGGCGGAAACGTCTGTGGTTCTGCGTCAAGGGTAGACGAAGCAATGGACGTCTTGCGGACAGACCACTCTGCTGTAAACGGCGTCAAATGGTACGCGCAGACACTGGATGATGCGGTACAGACTGAATGTGCTGTGCTATGGTTCGTGATGTGGCTGAGCTATCGGTCACTGCCATACGCACAATATGCCTGTCATCACGTGAAGTGGTGCACTGAGGTGGATGCGATCGAACACGTCGGTCCGTCGTACCCTCCTGCATCCAACGATCCCATATCCGCATTACAGTTGTTTGGTTTCGTCCAACACGACTACCGATTTCCCTGAAAGATAATCCACAATCTCGGTAGGCCACTATCCTTCCTCTGTCGAACTCGGATACTTGATCAAAAGATGATCGTTGTTTTCTACGAGGCATAATTGATCGTTTTTTTTTTAAAAAACACAAGAAAAACACAATTGCCGTACTTGAAATCGTCGAAATCTCCAAGCCTTAAATAGCGCTTTGAAGTGGCGCCACAGGCGCGCGTGATGTGCGTCTGCGCTGAAATTCTAATCATTTGCATATCTCACCTCCGCTAATGCATGTTGTAAATTTCATATTATTTGCATGCTTCCTTCAGGGTGTTGCATTTACGGTGGCCAGCAGTGTATTTAAAAGCAAACGTTTTCAGAATTTTAGAAAGAATTTACGATTGTTCTGAAAAGCTAATTCTGTAACATAATTTTATTGAATTTACTATCACTTTATGTGAAGTTGTGTCGCCCCTCCCCCTTTTTCATTCTAGGTACCAATTTCTAACTTCATTAGAGTAATATGCATGGTAAGACAGACAGTTATGCAATCATGATAGAAACAGCTTTTTATAAAACCGTTTTTAGTAAGTACTTCTGGATAATGTAAAAGAATTTATTTAAGATTTTATTTTTGCTGCGCTTATAATGAAGCGTAGTCTAATATTTATGCCGTACCTATTCGAAGAATAGATACTTTATTCTAAAGAGGATACTTTTCAGATACAGAGGTGAATATTGTTTGTCGCAAATCCTACAGGTAGTCGTTGCATTAGACAAATAGATAGACCATCGAGTCAATGACTGGAGATCACCTACCCGTTCGATGTTTATCCAATACATCGCCTATTTTATTTTTATTAAAGTAATTAATATTTTGAATTTTTAAATTTTTTTGGAAAACATTTGTATTGGAAGGCATTACATTCGTTCCAAAACACATGTACATCAATACTGGTTAATCGATTATCGGTTTTGTGCTTATCTTATAATTTGATAAGAGACATATTTTATAAAAATTGAACAGTCTATATCACATTACCTCCAGAAACAATTCAAACCAAAAAATCTCACATTTTTGTCTTTCACGTATTCTAGTAATTTTAATGAAAGCTATTCTAGTATTCTCGTATTGAAAATTTTAACGAGGTTACAGGATTTACTACTGCGCAATAGAAATATCTTTTCATAAAAAATTTTATTAAAATTACTCAACCAATAATTTTGAAGGAGAGACCAAGTACTTTGATTTTTAAGTTAAAACCTTTCATAGTTAGATAATATTTATTTTCTCAAAGAAGGTATTAGAAGTTTTAAGAATGCTAAACCAAGAAAAATCAATTTTTAATTTTAAGAGTATTTTTGCTGCACCGTTTGCATTTACTAAACTGTATACATACTATATGATTAGTTTACTTGATTTTATAATTCAATGATTAATGTTTAATTGTTTGGTACTGTTTCGATAATTTCTTTTTAAACAAATTAATACATAAAACAAAATTTAAGTTGTAGTTACATTTACAATTCGAAGGTATATGTGTGCTAAAAACCACCAATTACGAATTGAGAGCTTCTTCGAAAAGCTTTAGAGGCATGAACACGCATGTACAAAAATTACCCCTCCTAGTGGTTTATCTTCGCGTCGAAAACTGCCCTGTGTTGTGCCAGTCTTAGGGACTACATCAAGGAATAATTTGTTTTTCTCAGTTGAATCTTCATTCCCCTTGGAGAATATGACAGTTTAGTCTCGACGAGGTATGTCGTCATTAGTAAAACTGACCAGATCTTCATGGACGAGATATCTCGTCACTAGCAAAATTGACACGATCTTGGACGAGATATCTCGTTGAAACCACTTGGGGGTTAAGATAATGCAATTTAAGATGTAAGAAGTACCGGCACCGAAGTACCGTAAGTGACAAATGAATATTCCACAAAATTTGTGAAACAAAATAAGAACACCCATTGCCTCATGGTGCTACTGGGAACAAAAGAAATGAAAAAATGCTTAGGTGAATGCTTCGTAGGTTTTAGTTATTGCGAAAAGACATTGTTTGCTATGTTCAAAGCAATCTAATAGGAAATATGCTGGCCTCTGCCCCTGATGAGGCCCACAACGCTCAGACATGCTTTCCGCAAGGCTGTTCAACAGTTCCTGTGATGAGGAGTTCCATTCACGCACTAGAGCACGTCTTCGCACTTGTGCGGTCCTTGTCCGTGTTGCGTAGGCTGTAATACGACGTCCAAGAGCATCCCAAGCATGCTGGATTGAGATCATGTGACCTTTGCCTGATACGATTGATACGAATTCAGCATCAAACTTAATTTTTGGATTTGTGTGTATTTGATTAGATGTGCCCTTGAGCTGAGTTACATTGAATGAATGAAGCCTCTAATTCATATTGTACTTAACATACGTGAAACTATTGATGATCAAAAATATCAGCTCCTTATCTTTTTGTCTTACTAATGTCTCGTTGCAGTCATTAACTTAAAGTAAATTGTCTCTTGCAGCTCGGGATGGTAATCTCGACAAAGCAGAAGTCATGCTCAGAAACGTAAGTAATATTTTATAACATGAATAAAAATTATTTGAAAATCACTTGTACATGCAGTTATATCTCCTAGAAAATCATGTCAAATCTATTTTAAAAATAATGTTTCGATCGGGACATAATCGAATTGCAAAGCCATTTCAAATGCGATTAAGTCCCTTGATATCTATCCCCTTTTCCTCTTCAATTTGTATCTTGTTTCGTCTTACCATCATCCTCTAGGAGGAAAAACGTGATCAAAGGCATTTAGAAGTCGTCTCTGAAACATACTCATGTGTTCATGAAAACGCATCTCGTTATAGAACCCTGAAAGTAAAATGTAATTCAATGGAAATTATGCTTATCGTGTCGGGAAGTCTATTGTGACATCTAATTACGCATTTTTCCTTGTGATCAGGAAGAGACATTGCTTTCAACGAAAGATGGTTTTCATTCTTTATTTAAAGGCAGTTATTGCAAAGTGATATGGTCCGCGGAAGTCTATGTTATGCAACACTCTCTCACTTCGCTTAGCAAACAATGACGTCTTTTCTCTTGCGACTCGTTTATAATAGCTTCCTGGATATGCGGTCAGGAATCATGAAGACCATTGGAAATTTTTATCCACTTTATTCCAGTAAATTTCTTTTGAGAGGTGGGAAGTCCCGATTTTAGAAGATTTAGACTAATGATAATTTTTGTACCGCTTTATATAAGCTTTATATTCTTTTCTTTTTCAAGTAGCAGGTGATCTTAAAGAAAAAACTTTCAAAAAATTTTAATATCCTTGCATTTTTTGTATCCCCATATTATAAGCTTCCTTGTAAACAGTTAAAAAAAATAAATAATGCATTCATCTTTTCTTTATGTTTTGTTGGTCCATTTATTCATTGAACAATCTTGTTTCGTAATAACAAGAAAAATTGAATACTGAATACTGTTTTATAGAATAGAACAATAGTATGTTTGTTCTATAATTTAGATTTGTAACCGCATTCTCCATGCTTGAACGAAATCCTTGCTATATCTGATTGGTATTTTGTAAGCTTCATTCCTATTAAGAATTGAAGCTAGGAAAGTGAGGTGCCAGCTCAGGTGTGACCTCGTCATCTGACCATGGTTCAAAATTACGCGTTGTTGTCCTCGGCTCTTCCCCTCCGGGTTTGATCACGAACCGCCGTCAATAGTCCGTTGTGATGCTCCAGTGCGATGTTAATTGAAAATACCTACCTATTAAGAATTATCTTAATAACTACTAGCTTTTTCAAGAAATGATTCAGCTATCTGATCGTTAAAAAATATGTAAAAAACATGCGTCCGTAAAAGTTTCGTCACAAAGTAGGGAAGTGGGTCCAAAACGGGACTAGCTTTAACCATTTATATAGCTCCTTTGGCTTAAAATCTAGTTGAAATTCCGTATAGTAGAAATTTGACATTTTAAAAACACTAAATTTTCGATTAGCCCTCCAAGTGGTTTCGACTAGATATTTGAACTGACAACAAAAACGAGGTCAGCTCTGCTAATGACAAGATACTTCGTCGAGACAACCACCCAGGAGGGTTAATAAACGAAATACTTTTGAAATAAATTTTAATATTCTAATTTATAAGACCAAAATTGTGATAATATTTTGTATAGGTAATATCGGGAAAACGAGGTACGCGTTAAAAAGGGACCCATTTTACCCACATACAATTGTTTGAAAACGAAAATCTAGTCAAGAATGTTAGACCTATGTCATAAAACAATCAAGCCAGTGAAATCTGTACAAATTTAATATGTAAGAAAAGCACCAGAAACCAAATACCTTGCATATCCATCCGTAAACACTACATTTACAAGCAGCGAAATTTACACTAGATAGCATAAAATTGATAAAAACCTTTATTTTCTTGTCCCGGGATCAAAATTAGATCCGTTTCATGATGTCACCTCTGCGAAAAATGTCCGAAGAAGTCTCGAATAATCAGGAGTGTTCTTCCATGACACTCCGAAACACTGCAGTGCGTGATCAGGTCTAGCCATATTGTTACCTTGACCGTTATGACAAGAGAAAAGCTTAAGTTGTTAGAAGGATAATCTTAACCCTCCTGGTAGTTATCCGGACGACGTATCTCGTCATTAGCAAAAATAACCTGATCTTGTTGTAAGAGATATCTCATCATTAGAAGAAAACACGATCACGAGATCATTAGAAGAAAACTGACTAGATCTTGATTTCATCAAAAAATATGCAATATCCATATGACGAGATATCTCGTTATTAGCGAAATTGGTCAGGTCTTGATGGACGAGATATCTCGTCGAAACCACTTAGACGGTTAATAACTCGAATTCTAAGTATACAAATGATTCTGAATGAAAAACGAAGTAATTACCTCTCACCACTAACAGTAGTTCCTTATCGAAAAAACCGTTTAATGTCGTTCAAGGCTCACTTCGCCTACTTTATTTATGTTCTTTGAATAATGTGTAATAATTTTCTTTTACAGCATTTACAATGGAGAAATAAAAACGACATAGATGACATTGGAGCATATAAGCCTCTAGAGGTAATTTCTTAAGTTTTTGTTTAAAGAATTTGTAATTTCTAATATAAGAAATGGACTTATAATAAATAGATAGGATGACATAGAACCGTGTTCTGTCGTTAGCTCAAACGAAAAAAGGCAAATCACTTTCAAAAACGCAATATCGATTTTATTATAACTAGTGTTTTGAACCTTCATAGAAAAGGCATGTGATAGATTAAATATTCTGTCCATGTTTACTCTCAGCTATTTTTCACTTTTGTATATAAATTTTATCTTTTTGAGAGCGAAAACGTGATTCGTTTCGTGTGGTTAACATCAATGTAAACTTTCGGCTTATGTTTGATTTTCTAGAAAACTCAATAATTGATATCTGAACCATTTTTATTATTATTTCTAAATAGGAATAATATTACATACATGTTGGGAATTTCTATCAGCAATATCTCCTAATTTACATCATCTGTGTATTTTTAGCATACATATTTTTGCCATACTCATATTTTAACTAAGTACAATAAATAGAAAGGATTGATAATGGGCTCTCTATTTGAAGGATGTAAAGTGTTCGTAAAAACAAATGTGCCCCATTTTTATTAAATTATACAAAACAATAATATCCTTCACCTAGGAAAACAATTAGCCTTCCTCATCTGAAGGAGAAGGTTAAACGTTTTTACACGTACAAAATTGCTTTTTACAAAATTTTAAGACAGATATTCAGAAAATGTATTGATGGATGAAAAACATTTTAGTATGAGTATTAATAAGATTGTTTATACTGTTAAACTACCTATTAACTTATGTTTACAAAAATCTCTCTCGGAGTCAGTATTTGTTTTGCGTGTTGTAATCTTTGCGTATATAATTTTAGGTGGCCAAATATTTCCCATTAAGTTTGATTGCATTCAGCAAAGAGGGTAATCCTGTGCGATTCATCTCTTTCGGCACGATGGATTCTAAAGGTAATATCCTTAGATAACTCTTACCAATCTACCAAAAGAATCTTAATGCAAGAAATGATAAATAAAAAACAATTTTATAGAATGAGATGGCTAAAAATATTTCTGTTGATAAAAATACAAAATATATTCGCAACTATTTAAACACTAAGCCCACTTTCGATTCTGCCGTTCTTTTACTGTTGAGGCTATCAATATGAAATCATAAATTCGTGTTGATCCCATAAATATTTGCATCGCATTAAACTTGACTTAATTTTTAGAATTTGTGCATTATCTTGAATGATAAATTTAATATTTTGTACAAAGTTTAGTAAGTGTGACGCTTGGCACATAGTGTTGGACTTCCTAACATCACGTCAAAGCTTGCAAAGATCAATCAGGTCATACTTGGATTTTCTAATGAGATAAATGTAAGATCATAAATTCGTGTTGATCCCATAAATATTTGCATCGCATTAAACTTGACTTAATTTTTAGAATTTGTGCATTATCTTGAATGATAAATTTAATATTTTGTACAAAGTTTAGTAAGTGTGACGCTTGGCACATAGTGTTGGACTTCCTAACATCACGTCAAAGCTTGCAAAGATCAATCAGGTCATACTTGGATTTTCTAATGAGATAAATGTAAGATGTGAGGCATTGGGTTTTTATTCGTTCATTATTGTAACGATATAATTTAATAATTATAAATTTTAGGGAAGTTATAATAAATTCGTTTCCTTATTTTCTTTGTTGTAACAGAAGCATTACGGAATTCATAAGAAATAAGATCGTATAATTTTAAGAAGCAATAAGGGAATCACCTTTCCTTGAAACTTCCGTTCCAGGTTTTCCCTAAAAGCATCTGTCCACGTCACTTTTGTTTTAAAACAGTTTATTTTGGGTAAAAACAAATTTGAATCCATAGTATTAGATAATTTTGGCAACATATTATGTACAGTCAATGTATTGAAAATTACGTATCTTGAAATTTCTGTAAATTCTAAAAGTGTATGAAACAATTCCCTCAGACTTTCTATCTACGCTTTTACGCTTTTTCTCTCAGATTATTTTCAGCCAAAAATCATTAATAATTATTGAAAGAAAACATCTATGAGACCCCTAGGAGAGAATGTCATGCATATAAAGCCCGTGAAATAGGTTCTAAATGATGACAGCCCTCGTTTTCATAAAGTAAATGCTTACGTTCTTTTACACCAAAGATCCAAAAACTCACCTCTCTCTTTTATTAAAATTCTTAAATAATTTATATTTGTTAATATTTAAGGCTCTATTCCGGGAAAATTTATTTCATTCAACAGTACAAAATACTTTTTCCTTCAGCATGTATCTCTTATCTCTGGAAAGAGGTATACTAAATTTTTAAATGGAATTAGTAGTACAGTAAAACTTTGAAATGTATCAGCAGCATTTATAAATTTTTAAACTGTTTTGACTTGACATATTTCTTGCAAAATCATTTTGACGAACACAACAATCAATCATCCAAAATTGTCAACTAATTTCATCAATTTAAGCTGTTGGAAAGCAAACCCTGAAATAGCAAAACTGTACTGACATGCATTTATTTATTTCAAGCGTTGCAATTTTTTTGTTATTTG
The DNA here is from genome assembly GCA_933210815.1 of Meta bourneti. Classification (NCBI taxonomy): domain Eukaryota; kingdom Metazoa; phylum Arthropoda; class Arachnida; order Araneae; family Tetragnathidae; genus Meta; species Meta bourneti. The sequence continues at coordinate 29,865,279 of OW119934.1, forward strand.
CAACTTTTAACCCAAATTTCAGAATAAGGAAATAAGAATTACTTAAAATATAAGTTTTCGTTTACAATATTACTATTTTATGAAAATATATTTGAATTTAAATAGAGTTCGTCCATCACCAAATGGATCGCACACATACTAATATTATAATTTATCCTGAGATCAAATCTTGTCTTGATCTGAATTTGATTCAAATCCCCTCATTCCCTTCAATCACTGGAAAGTAAAAGTGTTTTTCAGATACTATACTTTTTACAGCAAAGTACTTTAGCTATTATAAAATGCTACGACTTTACGACTTGTGTTTGTATAAAATTTTTGATCTGAGGGGATTTTTCAAATCCTCTCAGTCCCTTGAATCACTGAAAAGAAAATGTGTTCTTCAGATATTATACGTAGCAAATATTCTTACATATATACTCTTAAATATTTAGCAATACTTTTTATAGCAAAATATTTTAGCTATTACAAAATGCTGCGACTTAACGACTTGTGTTTATGTAAAATTTTCGTAAAGGGCTTGTGAGGCTTAGGTGTAAAAGTTCCACCAATATTGGAAACTATTGCGTCTGATTTATTCGTATTATTTTTAGTTTCGTATTGTTTCATAAACTTCTTTGCTTTCAACAGGTATTCTTAAATCAGCGAAAAAAACCGACTGTGTGAAAGCTGTAGTGCAACAATTAGAATTGGATACGTATAAAATGAAGGAAATAAATAGAATGGTAGGTCACTTTAATATATTATTTTAAGTTAGTGAAATTCCCAACAGCCAAATATATCTATATGTTGCACTCTCAAATCACCTTTTGAGTATTAACTAAAACTGACAGTTGCTAAAACGATCATTAACTTTTACGCTTCATTGAAATGTCAATGATGTGCTTAATGATGATGTGCGTTAGTATGATGACTGTATATGATTTTATTAGCTTTGTAATACAGTTCACTTTCGGTGTGCATTTGAGAAGCGATATAGGAAAAGGATCGTTGTCCGTGTGATGTAGTTGGTACAAAAATAAATGGATTGTATAATCCAATCTTATTTATTTTGCAACAAATATCTCTCCGAGTTTCTAGTTATCAGTTTCCGCAATATTTTTTAATATTCTCCCGTAGTAATGGTGCAAAATGTACATAAAAACGAAAGAATGAAGAGCAGTAAAAGCTATCAGAAAAGTAACATCGTTCATCACGCCATCTAGGATTCAAAATATTAGTTTTGTGACACTTTAATATAGTCAGCTAACCTGTGTAACAGTGAAGAGTCAATAATCACTTAGTTTGGATGTTAACACCACAGTTAAGGCACTATTGAATAGCGATTCTTTATTTGTTTATGCGCATCTCACTCAAGTGGAAGGAATGTTCATCTTTTTAATAATCCACAAATATTTTCGTGAGACTGTTTCATAACTTATTGAATCCCTTTTTGTCCTCATCCTTCTTTTTCAGTTGAGTGGCACCTTTAGAAAAATACTCAATGATTCGATTATTAAAAATAAAGTTTACAGTAGTTTCCAACAACTGTATAGATGTTTCAGTAAAAAGTATACTGTATAAAAATGTCTATACCTTTGTACAAATGTATATATGAAATTTTCCTCTTTGCGCGTTGTGATGGGCGATGTTTTCAACTAAAAAATAATAATTTAATATCAATAGAAATAAATTAATATATGATTTCAACTGTTTCGCCAAATGACTAATAAATATATTTTCATTAGTGAAACTTTAACCGCACTCAATATGTACACAAATAAAGGTATCCCGAAGGTTTTCTCATTATTACTATAATATTTCTGACACCTATATCTATGAATGTTTTATTTTTGTAGACTGGAAAGAATATCACCCAGTGGATATATATCTTTGACTTTGATAACTACACATTCGCAAAAGCTACTCATAAACCTAGTAAGTATATGAATTCCTTTTTATAGCTTTTTAGTTTTAAATATTCCTGTTTGAATTCTGTCTTGTATCTATCTATATCTCACCTTACACAGTTTAAGAATTGAAGTTAAAATAAGAAGTTGTTATGCTTTCTCATCGAACTATCAATAACTCTATAATTATGGGCAGTTCTATCCCATAATTATATAGAGTTACCGATATATCTTTTTCCATTAACTATTGATAACTCTTAATCTCTAACATTAATGGCTTTAAGGGCAGTGAGGCCTAATGGGTAATTCTATCAAGTCACCAATGTTGCGGAAACCTTTGAACTTAATTCAGATGATGGTTCACAACCTCTGTAATAAACATTGGGAAAAAACGATGTCATTTTATACTAGACTTAGCAATTATACTTTATTCCATCTTCGAGACGCCGGATTCAACCACAGAATTCATTTTTGATGTTTTATCGTAAGATGAACCAAATATAGTAAGTAATCCTAAAGCGACAAAAAATGAAATCAGTTACAGATGTGATATCGTACCTTCTCATCAATCGGACTACATAGTACATACTTATTGCCAGAGATTTGAGCATGTAATCCTAAAGCATTTTTTGCAACAATCTATGTATATACAATAAGAATGCCTCAAATACTAATTCTGTCGATATCAAACTAATAGGAAGTTCAATAACACTAAAACAATTATGATATTGTCTGTAAAGTGACTCTTGCACATATGAATTGACTCAGTTTGTCCATTTTCGAGCCTTGCGCTATTAAACCCAACCAACTTGCCCATATGAAGAGGACAGTTCATGTCCTATAGAACCCGAGAGAACCGTGTGAAGAAGCGCCTTGCATGTTACTAACATTTGGCCTCCTAGTTCGCCTGATTAAACCCCTGTACTGTAAAGTCTGGACCGCCATTGAGAGAGACCGAGAAATATGTATACAATACCAACGACTCGTTGAAGGCTGTCATCTGGAACGTTATGACCAATATAATTAAGGGTCACCTGATCAACGCATGCAGTCGTTCCAGAAGCTGCATCGAGACCACAATCGAGACTGAAGGCGAGTTTATTGGAAAACTATTTATAATGTGTATGTAAGAACATGTGTACTAAATTCTATGAATATATATACAGAGTGAGTCTAAATTGTTTTTACAAAATAAGAGGGGTGATAGTACCCATCCATACGAGCAATAATTACCATGAAACATAGGGTCGCATTCCACTCTGAGAGGCAGAAAAGAGTAAAGTCGAAACGCGTCGAGCATGAACAAGTCATTGCCTCTGACATCGTTTTGTAACTGCCTACGTAGCATACGTGGTAGGCCCTTACATCTTGCCAGACCGTTTGACCGGCGCAACATACCGTATCTTCTTGGAACAAGTGCTTCTCAGTTTGTTGCAGGCTGTTCCGCTCGCCATCCAGAGAGACATGTGGTTGATGCACGATGGAGCCCCAGCACATTTTTCCAGCACGGCCCGGCACGTCTTGAATGCCACATATCCCGCACGATGGATCGGACGTGGCGGACCTGTGGCTTGGCCTCCTCGCTCACCGGACCACAACCCACTGGACTTTTTCTTCTGGGGGCACATGAAATCTTTAGTGTACCAGACGCCTGTGGACTCGGCTGAAGATCTCGTAGCGAGAATCGGTGTTGCCGCAGACAAAATTAACACAACACCAGGAATCTTCGAGTTGTGCGCCAGTCATTCCTTCGCCGGTGTGAACTGTGCAACGACACGCGTGGCCGCCACTTTGAGCACTTGCTGTGAGGTTTTCTCTGATCAATAAATCAGATTGTGCAACTTTTGGTATCGTTCATTCGCTTTCCCAACACTGTTGTAAGTTCATGTTGAAATTCTAATTTTACTCTTTTCTGCCTCTCAGAGTGGAATGCGACCCTATGTTCCATAGTAATTATTGCTCGTCTGGATGGGTACTATCACCCCTCTTATTTTGTAAAAACAATTTAGACTCACCCTGTATATATATGTTGTTCTTTCTATTGAATATTTTTCTTTTCCTCAAAGTAAAATTTTTTTCTTAAAAAGCTGAAACACCCTCAATATAAAATTATGAAACAATTTTTATATTATAAAATAATTTAATAACATAAATGACTCGTTTTTTTTCTTTTACAGCTATTCAAATGTTCGCTTACCTGATGATGATTTATGAAGCCCATTATCCTGAGAGGCTAAAATATGCTTACGTTATCAATGGTACGTATCATTTACTTAAATCTGCAAACTGCCGAAAAGTATGAAAACGAATATATTTTCTGAAACATAATCAAAGAACACGTTTTTAAAGTTATTCCTTGAAATCAAAATTTGATTCTGTGCATAAATAATGTATCCAATATAAAATGAATCAGAAAAACTTAAACTTGAAAAATAAGTGGCCTAATATACTCACAAATGTAATGAAAATAATCCAATCTTACTTTAATCTGGCAAAAATATCTTATAAATTTATCTTTCTTCTTTCATTTTCTGATTTAATTATAGCTTTGATGTGGTGAGGCACTGACAAACTTTTTACTATAATCAGATCAGAAGAAGCTGTCGATGTCTTAATCGCATCATGCCATTGAGAAAAACAGGACTGAAATTCTACACGGACATTTGTTAGATCCCTAATGTTTAATCTTTTCATTTCAAAGATTTTCAATCAAATTCATATGGCCGGCTCTTTAATGATTAATACAAGTCTCTCATTCTGAAATGTGCAAACGTTAAAAGACGTGTTTGCAACTGTGCTATGGTGACTGGATGCGTCATTATCTTGGAAAAAGCACTTACAATGTCTAAGTCCCCACATATTACCTTAGTTGATAGTATTTCCATCAGTAAATTTCTTTGAAGATTAAATTACTATTAAGTGATTTTGAGAAGTTTTATGTCGTTTTTTACGCAATCATCATGAGTTCTCCCACCCGAAAAAAATCACATTGCCATCACTCATGTCTACATAAATCCAGGATTAGTCATTAGCAATGACTCGTCAGTCCTCAATTTCTCAATTTCGGCGACTTTTACACCCCTACAGGCATATCTTGTAAAGAGATTTTAATAACGCTTTCGCTTTTGCTCTTCAAATGTAAAACTCTTTTTAGTTGAATCTATTTCTCTAAACTTTGAATTAAATTTGTACCAATTAGAGTTGGGTTTTTTTTGTGAATCTATCTTTCATGGGGTTTGTGCCACCCAGTAGGTCCCAGGTTCGAATCTCGGTTTGTAAGCGAATGGATGTTGATAATTGTCCCAGTTAGGAGTAACTTACTCACTGGGTGCTTCTTCACAAATAACCGCCAGTTCGCCCCTTGTAGTTAGGAAGGCCGAAGAGGTCAGTGGTCAGACATTAGAAATAAAAAATAATAATAAATAAATAAATAATTTCTCGTGAATACATTTTTCACGTCGCATTCTCTTTTTTTGCAGTTGTAGTTTTCTATTATTCTTTGCGTTGTCGAGCGGCCTTGAGGTAGTTTATAACATATAAACTATGCTATTATTAAAACATATTTTAGTATCAAGTACATAGTGTATCTGAGAAAAGTTTACGTGTTTTCAATGCCTTTGAATCTTTCCATCCCCGGGTACAAAGAAATCCTTTTAAATATCACTTTACACATCAGATATTGTTTAAATGTTGACCAAAGTTATTATAAACAGTGCACTCCTGCAGGTACTTTTCATACTTCTTTTCGTGATAACACATCTGTATTTGCATGGCAATACAAAAAAGTTGCTTTCCAGTAATGATGGAGTATTATTTCCCAGATCGTGATATGATTGCACATTTTGTTCAAATTCAAAAACAATTTTACTAATTATTTAACTAAAAATTAATGAAGAATTACGATGTTTTCAGAGACCTTTAAAAACCCATACTTCCCAAATAACCATTTAAAGTTTTTATTTTCGAAAAAATTAGCAAAATTTTTTCTTCTCATAAAATTCAAACATTATTTTAAAATTAGTTTTCTGTGTTAATGCAAACCATATCGTATCTTAGAATAGATCTGTGATTTCAAAAGAGCAGAAATAGGATTCAAATCGTAATATTGAAGATATTGAAAAAGAGAGAGAGAGAAAGCATTAAAAGTTATCTTCATTTTTCTTAAGTTTGATGTTGTAATTTGATCAATTTTATTTTTAGCGTCTATCTACTTCACACTTATCTTCAATGTCATTAAGCCGCTTTTCTCCGGAACAACTCTTAATAAAATCAGGATATTTGGAAAAGGTATGTATGAAATAACTATTTAGTGAAAATAATCAAGAGTTTTACAAGAATAATAGTATTAAATCAAATTAAAAAGCATAATAAATTAATGAGTAGGTCTATAATTTGAAATAAACAAATCATAGAAACCAATATAAAAGTATTTCAATCATATACAATACATCTAAAGCAAGTTTCGCGAGAGTAAAAATTCACCCAATAAATTTTCAATAGTTTTAAGCAAATACCACTTAAGTGACAGTAATATAACAGTTCTGCTTTATTATATAAAAGTAAAAGTGTTAAATTGGATAAATAAAAATAATGTTTTTGCAAAATATAAGAATAACAAAGTAGCTTTGAAATTGAAATTTCGATCAGTTTGTAATTGTTGAGTAATGTTTAGAATTTTCATAAGAAACTACCGAATTTAATATGTTCTCAAATGAATATAGTTCTTAGAATTATAAATGCACTGCCTCATAACCCTCTTGTAGTCGCATTAGTCCTGACTGGTACGCTGTGACTTTTTTCAATGTTTCGCAATGAAAAGAACAACTAAAAATGTATTTATGAATTAAATACTACATTTTTGCAGCTTTTTTAGTGTGTCCTAAAATATTCTACGAATCTTTTAATTAATAATTAATGTTTGTGCAACTAGGAAAAAAACGATCACCTCATTTATTAAAAAGAGTCGTGACTAATAGATGGCTAGGGAAATTGTGTACCTGATATTGCTCATAAGTTTGATGATTTCATGTGATTTTCACACAGTTTACTGCATTATTTTATATCATATAATTTAAAACTGAAAATCAACCCTTTACTTTAATAATCATAAGTCATGTACGACTACATATTTCATTTTTCTCCTGGATTCCCTTTTTTAGATGGTTGGCAAGACGAACTTCTACAACACGTCGAAGCTGACGAATTACCTGTGTTTTTAGGAGGAACGAGAACGGATTCAAATGGTGATCCTCGATGCCCATCAGTAGTAAGTCTTCTACTAAACAATTGCTTCTATAATATATGAATAAATGAATGAAACAAATGCCAGGCACTTGACATAAGGTGTATGTATACACTAGAAATCACGAAAATCGACCAGAATATCGAATGTTTTTTATTGCTCCAAAGCATTTTCCAGCTTCTTAGCTTTCAAACGTTACCAAGATCTTGAAAATATTCAAAATATTTTTCTAGTTACAAGGATTTTCGTTAGGTACTGTCACCACGTACAGGCCTGTTTTCAAAATTTTAAGCTCAATTTCTGAAGAACTGTTTTTACAATATGTTTTGTTCAAACAGTGATACTTCAACAATGAATTGATCTATTATAATTATCTTTGCATCATTATGATCTATATAATACAGTGGATGTTTTGACCCTCAGTCGAAGTTATTAATCAAAAAATGAATTTTTAGTTGATTTTTAAATATTAAAATTCTTGAAAAAACTGGATTTTTTAGACTTCCTTGGCGAAAAAATCTTAAAAACCCTATTCCCTCTAGAAACTTGATTGAGGGACAAAACATGAAGCATGTATTAGGAATAAGTTCCAACAGGAATTGTCTTTCTGGAAAAATTAGAATTTGAGATATCACTGTTCATAAGGAATGCTAATCAGCTAATTATATCTAAATTAGATAATTAAAATGATTAGTTTAATCTGAATTTTTCACTCTGAAATGAGTTTAAGCACAAATCAATGACCTATAGTAAAAAATGGATTTTTAAAGTCAAAATTTTAAAAAAAATCATCTAGTGTATACGTACACCTTAACGTTATTCTCCATCTGTCTTCCCAATACTTCTGTACTCTGTTACTAAAATTATTCAGTGCAGTGCTGTCTGAAGTGGTGCGTTAACGCATTCATATGACTTTGTTATTGCCTCTTTTGCAGAAAACTGACATTTTTCTATCTTGGAAGACTTGTTTCTGTTTATTACTAATAAATACTTTATTTTAAATGTAGCAAAAAATTTATTGAGTTTTGAAACTGATTTCATCTGTTAATTCTCAAATAACTGGATGCCAATATCATTTTGAATCTTACTATATTACTCATCGAAGCTAAAGACCTAAACTGCTACTTGGTTATTTAGTGTGTAGAAGTTTGCCGTATAAACTATACACATTTTTTTTTAAATGTTTCTGGAGACATGAATTCGTAAGAGTAATAGTACTGTATCAAGAGTTCATTTCTTTTATTCGATTCATGCTACGAATTATTCCGAATCTAGATCGCGTTTAATATTGTTATGTTTAAGTCTTAAGTTTGAACTCAACATTTAATTTTTAAGAAATCAAAATTATTCACACTTCCAACTCTTGTTGAAATCAAATTTAGGAAGTTGAATTCATTTTATCAAAAGGAAAACAATGCTCAAGAAATTATATCGAAATATTTAAGATTTATATTTCATTCAGCATTCTTTGTATACTTCCTCTATGTCTCAAATTCAGTGAAAAGTGTAAGAAATAGAAGCAACTGACCAATCTATGTCAGGCAAATATTTATTCTCTCATTGCCTCAATTATAATAAAACATACATCTATTTAGAAAATCGAAAAATACTCTTACTCTTATCTTTAGAATAAACGGATTCTTCCACATTTTATTTGATAAATAAATTTATAAGATTAACCCATCTGGTGGTTGGTTGTCTTGACGAGGCTTTTCGTAATTAGTAAAATTGGTCAGATCTTGATGACGAGATATCTCGTCTAAACGACTTGGAGGTTAAGAGCAAAAAGCGAGGTTTTTATTGATTTTAAGATACTATCATATTTATGTATCTTATGAATTTCACCCACCTTTTCACCACCCAATCTTTGACTGCCATAAAAATTATCACAGGTCAATCCCGGAGGAATAGTGCCACAGTCCTACTACTTCAGAAGCACTACCCGAAGACTGTGCTACCAGCCAGGAGTCACGAAGCTTCACGTCTCTCGGATGTCGAAGGTGGATGTGTCTCTAGATGTAGATGAGCCTGGCTCTCACATCGAATGGGAATTTGAGACTGAGAGCAGAGACATTGCATTTGGGCTTTACTACAAAGCTTTAAATTCCATACAGAACAAGCCGAAAGAACTCATACCTAAGCAGAGAGTCGAAGCGCATATGGTCAGTGAGACGGGGATGTATCAATGTGACATTCCAGGAACATGTAAGTTCAGTTAAATTTAATGAATAAGGTAATTGGTGACTTCGAAATGTGTTACATGAAATGAAATATCTTATTTCTTACTGACTCCATCAACGACTAGATCTCGATTTTCATCCAAGTACTTCAAAAAGTGTGATTGATAGAATCTAGTGAACGGGTGAGGTTATTTTATGGCCACCCTGTAACGTTACTCAGAGTGAACATATACTTTTAAAATACTGCGATTAATTCTATTCAATGAACTTTGAGACGAGTGCTAGCTCAGATGTTGACCTCGTCTTTTGACGAGGTGTTGTCCTCCGACCTTTCCCTTCGGGATTGATCCCGGACCGACGCCAATAGTCCGTTGTGTTGCTACAGTGCGTCGTAAATTCAACAACTTTCCATACTGAAATTTATAAAATTCAGGTAGGTAGGTAGGTATTTTAATTAACGTCACACTGGAGCAACACAATGGGCTATTGGTGACGGTCCGGGATGAATCCCAAAGGGAAAGTACCGAGGACAACACCACATAATTTTGAATCACGGTCAGATGACGAGGCAACACTTGAGCTGACTGCCAATTCTCCAAACTTCCACATCACGCCAACGTGAGGACATTTGAGGCCACGACGGATTTAAAGTGCAGCAGCCCCCGTTGTACACGACGGTCTTTGGTTGGATTCGAACTCGCAACCCTTCGGTTGCTAATCCGTTACTCTTCCAACCGGGCTACCGCGGCCCTATAAAATTCAGGAAACCTGAAGCATAGGATTTTCCTTTGGTAGTTGCTGAGCAAGTGATCATAATCGTGATCAGTCATTTATCACAATCATAGTCACAGTCATTTGGAGGAAGGGTGCTCTTTTCCGCCCAAACTTCACAATCGATTTCTTGATTCAATGGACCTCCCGTTTAAGACAAGTAGATTGAAAAAAATTTAAATAACTTCGTTTTGTGAAGTGTGTGTGTGTGAAATTTATTCACAAACTTTATGATGATGGAGAAGGTTGAATATTTATTCTGGAATCGTAACTGACAGCCACCCTGTTTAAGAGTCGCATCTAGTTGGTTGCTTTCGTATGATTTCTTAAAACTAGTTGGTTGCTAGTCGTATGATTTCTTAAAACATACGACTCCAATTCCCTATTTCACTCACCTCACTTTCGGTAGCATATCGCCAATCGGTCAAAGCCTAACTCACTACCCCTCTTCAAGGGTGGAACACTTTATTCCACCACAACTGGGGGTAACTGAGGGTGACTAGTCCCCTTGCGATAAGATTGGTATTTTCTTTTTCTGCAGTCAAACATCGAAAGAAAACTAAAAGAAACCGCTAGATACTAAAACTAATGTATCCATAAATCCAACCTTTCATTATAAGTGGTGTAGATTTTAGCAAATCCTAGAACACCAATTGATGCTTTTGAATTGAAGGAAACGTAATTTACGTTAATTAACTCTAATTTAATTTATATAATTTAAATTTATTTATGTAACTTAAATTAATTTATAATAATTTAATTTAGTAAATGTCATTTAATTAAATTTTTCTATTATTTTGGTGGTCTTAAATTTTTCTATTATTTGGCTGAAACCATCAGCTACCCCCTCGATGAACCACTGCCGAAAGAAATATTTCATAAAAGGCTTCAAATTGAAGATGAAAATATAAAATAATTCAACACACATAATAGACTAGAATATACTTTAGATTTTTTCATACATTTCTCCTATTTATTTAAATCATGCATTTATAGTAGTTTAGACTTACATTTATAACCCTTAATTTAAGGAGAAACAAATTTCTCGAAATAAGTAGCATTACAACGACCTCTTTAGTAAAAGCAAAATTTACATTCAAGCTCATCGATCCAGGACAAGTAAACTGCCTGATTTCTTTATTAGTTTAATACCTCCGTCGTTTATGTCTTAAGTATAACCACGATTGAAAATTTTAAATTAAACAATGAAAAACGTCCTTGAAAATATACAGTTTTCCGCTTGAATTGAATACCGTTAAACCTTGAAGCTATTTTCAAAGTTTAAAGTTAATGCTTTTGTTCATGTAATGCAATCACAAACGAGGGATTGCAGAATCATTTTTTCTCTAAAAACAGTGTTATTTCTTTTTAGGCATCATTAATCAATAACTTATGAAAAACGGTACAGATGTATCTAGTGCCTCGTCTGGTGGCACTAGATACACTAGATATTTCCTCTCTTGGAGCGTTTTTTTGGCGCACTTTTTATGTCGCCAAGGAAAGAAATCTTAGAAAAAAAATATTTTTTTATCTTTATAAATATAATATCTTTATAAATCTTTCCTCTTGCCGAAGTTGCCATTCAAACGGGAATAACCGGAATAATCCTAATAAAGATGGGTTACCTTCACCTGCCATAACTCCCTACTAAAAGTGCGCCAAATAACTCGCCAAGGGCGTTGCCACCAGACAAGGTGCTAGAAACATCTGTACCGAAAAAAAAAACATTTTAATGTATATTAATTTTAACTGCTGAGAGATTTATTAAGGATGATCCAGTTCAATTTTAAAAAAGTTTAGTGTAGTTCTTATTTTCCTTGTCACGAATATTTTAAGGATAACCGAGTTGTTAGGTTTTGTAAAACATTAATTTGTTGTGCAATTTTTAAAATTATCTAAACCGTTTTTAAAACTTTATTTGTTTTAGTTAATTTTTAAGAAATTAACTTACTTCATTCGTCTTCAATCGCTGTATTTTAAGAAATATTGCTTTACTGTTTTACTTAACGTATTTTATTGAATTCTCTAATCGGACAAGATGAAGTGCTTTATATGCTTCCTCTCCTTTAAGTCATTTCACATTCAATCATGGCGCCATCTTTCTGTTAGAGTAGGAACTAAAAACTGAAAATAAAACTCTCCTTTCATCAGTTGATTTAATTCTCTCACTGCGATTTACACCATCGGAGTGGTTTGCTCCCGGGCTCTTCGTTTCGTAAGTCCTGTTTTCGAATCCAGATCTGGCATGGATGCTTGAATTGTGTCCACTTAAGCTACGGGTCCCGTCAAATTAGCCCTCGTGTAGCAAAACATCACCCCTATTACCAATCTGAACCCCAACACACTCGGTTCCCTGTACTGGAACCGAGGAGCAAATGGATAAACTGTAGGGCGTTTTCTACTCCCTTACGCCCATTTCTATCAGTCTCTGAGAGGAACCCAAGAAAATATTTAAAAGAAAATTAAATAATTAATTAACGCTTTTTGAAATTAAATTAATTCATTAGTTGTCAGGCAGAAAACATTTTTTAAAGTAAAAATGAGTTGTTAAGTAATTTAGGGATAAAACTATTTAACAACAAATGTATCTTTTTCCTATCCGATTCATGGCGAAGCCCTTGGAGTGTGTGGATTTCATTTGAGGGTATCGGTGGAGTCGACTTAAGCCGGCCCCTCTGTGTAGTCTATTTTCCACATTTAAATAGTTGCACATTTTTAATTTTTTTGTAAAAATGTTTACAAGCGTGCTAAGAAAAATTAGAGTGTACACATGCGTGCAAGACTACACATATTCATTTATGAGAAGCCCGTCATCTAAACTAGCACTGGGGATCCGAGTGCAGATGTGGAGGACATAGTACCGGTTTAGATGATGGTCGCCTGTATTAGTTCAGATGACGGGTCATGTGCCAGTTTAAATGATGAACCCCTCAACACTTTAAAAACATATTCCAAGATTGCAAAATTTAACTTGCCCAAATGAAAAAAAAAATCCCTTCATTTCCTTTGAAAGCCTTATTCAACTTTATTCTATTCCTATTTGGTAATGAGTTTGAGATCCTAACCAGCACAAGAGATGGTTTTTCAATCACAAAAAGGTTGCAGCTGTCTCATATTCGTCTTGGTAACAGAAATATACCAACAATTATGTCTTTATCACATCTTTTATACCAAGTGCTGCAAACGCATCGCGTCGTCACAAAACAATATCTCTAAAGACATCGTTTTCGTTTGTATCTTAAGATCAAACTATTAGGATAGCAGCATCAAGAAGCATCTCTCCCTTCTAACTCATCTTTCCCTCCCATGTCCCTGATGCGTTTGGGTCATTAGCAGGTCCTTCACACAGTACGGAGGGAAGATTCCCCTTCTAGTTTTCTACCCTAGCGAAACAACACTTTGTGTACCTTCCCCCTAGTCGAAGGGGGAAGAAAAATCTTTCCTCTCCACTTTCCTGCTTCAGGCCAGTTTGTGGTTGCCAGTTAATTGCGCGATGTACTAAGCACACGTTTAACACAGTTTCTCCGCTGTTCACTAATTGAGCTCCATTGTTCACTAATTGAGCTGTTAGTCTCATTTGTGCTGCAAACAGCGTAAATATGATATGGTAGTATCCCATTGACATCTCAGCGTCTTATTCGTGTACCTATGTGATACCTATCGATTATCGTCAACACATCTTAAAGACGTGGCTGTTGCTTGGGATAGCTAAAACGTGACATAGCATCCTAACATTCGAAAAGTTTCGTAATTCTAAAATTCCAAAATGTTATTCGTACATTTCTAAATGTTAAATATTTCCTATTTCTGTCTATGAAATTAAAAAAGGAGGGTTGGTAATTGAATTTACGTCCCACTGGGGCATCACAACAGGCTATTAGTGATTGTCCGGGATCAATCCCGAAGGGAAAGATCCATAGACAACAAGAGGTAAAACTATCGTAGTTACTGCGGTAAGCATCAAGAAAGATAGATACGAATATTCCGCTATTCTGCCATTTTTAGAGTGAAACAATCCGCTTTAGACTGAGCGAAATCCCCTACAACTCAATATTATTCAAAAGACATTTGTTTGATGTATTTAGTTCCTAGCTTTTTGGAAACTGAAACCAACGTCATTGCATCGTTGTAACATACAGATGCAATCTTAGACAACATTGGAATTAATTATTTAGAATTCTTTAAATCCCAAGTTATTTTTGACAAATTTGAATTGGGCAGTATAAAAAAATTCAATGACTGGTCTTTAATGTGCATGGAAACTATGTTCCAGGGTGCCAACCGCTGGGGTCCGTACCGTTTTCCCTCCCCGTGAGAGCCTCCCCTAACCAAATAAGCTATTCCGACAATTCACCAAAGGTGCATCTTAGCGACCGAAACCGTTAGCGTATCCTAACATTTTGTGTGGTTGGGGCCGATTCCTCAAAACGTCAGGAACAAATATTACAAATGTACAGATCATACGAGTAACCAAATGAGCAGGGGAATCAACATCACTCATTAGATTGCATGCCCCTAGAACAAGAGACAGGGGTGCAAAACCCTAAAGCAACATTGGTCCGACATCAGTCATGCCACACTAAACTGACTGAAATACATACATACGGACATATTTTATGTTCAGAAACGTAGTACGCATGCGCATGTCGTGTGTTTTGTAGCATGCTGCTCCAGTGTGTGGCAGGGCTCAGAGGCGCATTATTTTTTATGGGTGCCCCACTCCAACAAGTGGGACAAATATTATAAATTACCGATAGTGTTGGTATTGATCTGTATAAACAAAATAAGAAGTTCTGAAAATAAACAACTGTATGAAACAACTGAGTTTTTCCGTTATCTCCTCCCAATGATTTTCCCCAAGTTGGCACTACTGAATATGGGAAAAGAAGGATATTTAAGAACAAATACAATGTTTACAACCCCTATTAAATTATAATGGAATATTTCCTCTAATAACAATGCACTGCTCGGATGCCTCTAGCTAAAATCAGATTCTACGCGGAAGTAAACAAAAATAATTTATCTTATATTTATACAGATTGTTCCGATTTTCTATTCTCTCTTATCAATTGTTCATATCAGATCATAACACGCAAACGTATCATGTGAACTTTGCTTGCTCTATCACTTATCTCTACATTTGTTTCTTTTCAGATATTTTGATGTTTGACAACACATACAGCTGGCTGCAACAAAAGGAAATATTTTGCAGAGCAGTTGTAGTAAGGCCTACAGGGGAAAAAATACATACAATCAGTGACGTAGCATGAACCACTCTTCTCTAAACTGTTGGTGTTGCTTGAGTTGACTTGTATGTCTTCAAAGAAAATCATTTCTTGCATGATTTCACTGTCTATTAAACCACACATACGTAATGGAAATGAAACAATGCTCTTCCAAAGTGGGTCATTGAAACATACTTTCATTTTCAGTGGGAGTAGGAGTTTCTCCAAAAGAATCTTAGAAATAATTTATGTGTATTTCAACCAAATTGTTAAGACCAAAAAATGCAGCATCTAAATATTTTTCTTGTTGACATTCCATATCAATCCCAGATCCAAACGAAAATTGTACTTATACAAATTTGCAGAGTTTAAATGCAGTTTGCTCTTCAAAACTTAGTTTAAGTAAAGCTAATAAATATGGGTACGTTCCTAAAAAATATGAAACAAACGAAGAGCTAACAGACATCTGAATTCTTGTGAAAAATTATAGTCCCTTATTGAAAAAGTAATGCAAAACACAACTATGACTTACTAAATATTTCATATTATTACAGGTGTTTCCTTTCATTTCATATTCATATCTTAGATTTCAACCTTTTAGTATCAAAATGTTGGCTTTTCTTTAAAACAATTGAAACAGACAACAAACAGAAGTCTGCAACAATTTGCAATTGATCATCTGTTCTTAACAATTGAATTTTAAGTCTAACGAAACAAACTAATGTACAGATCAGTACATATACTTAATTGTTCCCATGGAATTGAAATAGGTTTCGCATTCCTTTTGTAGATATTATTTGTGTGAATTGTGTATATGTTAGGTAAATACGCTTGTTAAATATTCATTTTAACAACTGAAACACACTTAGATAGGTTTTCACTTCCTTTGATCCCAGTTTCATGTGAGTAAAACATTTGTTATAAATATATTGTTGTAGAGTATTTTCGAATTCATTTTACCAAACAATGTATTTTTATTCTAAACATCAAAACGTATTTGATTGACTCTTTTTATGTGATCTATCCTTGTGCGTTTATCAACTTTTAAAAAAATTGTACCTTTTACTGTCTGAAGTGTTCATCCTTTTTATTATGTTTTGTCATCATTGTATGTGAGAAATAAATATTCTATAAAAGTTCAATGACCTTTTCTTCCTCGTTCGTATCCACAATCAGTCCCAAAAAGAGGGAGAGGCCCTTGAGTAGAGGATACTATCAAATAGTGCTGGGAAGATAACAACATACAAAGCAACGTATGCGATACAGAATGGTAATTGCGACTCAAAAGTCAACGGATATAACAGATTTATTGGAAAGTCCATCAAGCATCAACGATCTTCTGAGCAACGATATTCTATTTATATAAATAGTTCATTCGATTCGTTATCGCTTCGAGTCGAGCGCGGTAGAGCTAGTAGATTCTCCTTTGCACGCTCGTGACTGTGTTCCTGAAGCAAAGTTTTTGACCATTTCTTAAGTTCTATTTCAAGCCAATTTGAACTTGCTACTGAAAAACTTACAGTATTTCTCTCTTCCTATAACAATTTCGGCCGTGGTTCAGTGGTTTTGCCAACTGCCCTAGCAACCTGTGACTTGTTGGCGAAGAAGGTTCGATTCTTCTCTCTTGTGTACCAGTAAAGCTTTCCTTGTGTGTCATTTACTTGACGTTGTTTGGCACATCTTGGCCAAATAGATCCCTTACGCCACAAAACCCAACACTACCAACTAACCTAAAACAATTTCAACTGCGGTGCAATTTTGGATCTGCAAATAAGATACAGCTATAGTTTCAAATAATTTTTTATAGAGCAAGGTCAAAAACAGGACAAGCAGTTGTGCCATACGCCTATATGAAGGCGCTATTTTAATTGTGGTACAAACCACTTTTTGTGAAATTGTTGTTAACTACATTTGGGGGATCCTGTCCATTTTCGGGAACCCAAACATAAAACAAAATCATAATATCTGTAAATTAAGAAAGATATGTTTTTCAAATATTTCAAGTTCTGCAATTTCATTTTGACTTTAAAACCCGTTACCTCAAAAAAGATTTGTACTACTTTTAAAATACAGAAATATAGGGATGCCAATGAGAGTTATGCTCAAGGTGGTAAAAGTGATCTAATCAAGATCTAATGCCAGCCATGATTAAGCAACTACTCATAATAAAACTTAAAGTATAACAATCTTAACTTGTACTAGTAATTTAAGGTATTTATTAATCTTAAGCATATATTAATTTCTTACCAGTGAGTATTGAACTTTTGCAAATGTTTTTATCTCTAATTAAAATTGAAGTACTGTCCATTGGTGGTATTAAGGAAAAACAGAAGGATTTTTTTTCATTCAAACCAAAATATATTTAAGTACTACAAAAATTGGACTGCCAAAATACGAGTAGTATCTAAAATTTATAGCACCTAGGTCTGGGTCGAATACTTTTTAAGGGTTTCAAAAGTTTTTAATCTTTTATCTTAGTTATATACGCTTTTCTTTTCCTGGCGAAGTTTTCGCTCGATATATTCGGATTGTGATTAAGTCTAAATTCCAATGAATTCGCTATTAATGTAAAAGTTTTATCTTAGCATTAGAAAAAGTATCGCTAAAAGGGGACTGAACAAATTATCTCTCATAGATTACTGTTAATTTTAAATAATATATCCAAAACTAACTATAGAGAATATGCCGTTTGATTTCCTTAATTTGAACGCTGTATTTCTTAATTAGGACAGTTATTGAAGTTGATAAGAATCGAAGTTTTCAATTAAAGTGAACACGGATGTGAATCTGTGTAGTACACATCATTGGAATCAATTGTTCAATTTATATGGATCTTAAGTCTTGAAGTACTCAATTTGGACGGAATATAATATTCGAAGTACTAGTATAGATCCAAAAGCTGAATTGCACGATTTTGAATAACCCATAATCAAACATTCTTTTTATGCTAGGACTAACTGCAATATAGGATATATATTAAAAATCAGTATTCAGAATCTAAGATATATATTAAAAATCAGTTTAACTTAAATCTCATTAGAAAGTATACAATTTAAAATAGTCACTCTGATTATTTTGATGTGATTTCTTTTTGATTCAAAAACTTAACTTTAAATAAGTATTAAGGATTATTTTTTGCAATATATAATCGAATTTTTTTCGTATACTTTAAGTGATAAGCTTACATTTAAGAAATATTATGATCAGTTCCGAAACACAATTTTCTCTAGTTGAACAATCCTTTTAAAACGTTTTTTAACTTATTCTCAGTTCATTTTACTATTTTTCTAAATATGAATAAATGTATGGAATAATTCAACATAAAGTAACGAATCCCATGTTGGATTTTCCCATACAAAATTTCAGACACTAAGAAAAGTATAAGTTTAATATCTATGAAAGTCTCGTTTAAGCTTTTAAGCTATGTGTATTTCATGAGAAATGAACTTGAATGCGACCCTCTTGTATTGTTATCTTAGAGCATACGTCTGGGGCTGAATAAATATTTTTAGTGTTCATATCGTAGTTTGCTCTTAGGAGTTACGAAAATTATCCACTCAAGTTTGATATCTCTCAGTCATTTAATCTTCGTAACTTGAAAGATATTCTTCCTTGTGTTTGAATTTGTGTAGCTCTTCCTGTTTCACTTGGAAAATTCTACTCAAGTGAGAATCTATTTCATAATCCGTCTGTTGTGTTTGGACCTTTTAATACTTGAGCACAAAAGAGCAAAAATAATAAATTGATATACTCATATTCTCATCTAAGAGTCTTTTAAGAATTTTTCTTGAGTATTAAAGTGTATATTATATTATACTATTACATAGAAAGTGTCTTTTTAATATGAAAGTATGTATTATTCTCTCTTTGAAAAGCAGAACCTTCTTGGCATTTAACTTTTTTAATAATTCATTAGATAACACGATTAATTACTCTAGATTTCTTATTTGTATAAATAATCGAGTGCATTCAATGCATGTACAAATAATTTTTGAAGACGCTTTTTGCATGAGTTTTTTAGAATATCAGCCAATTTCCTAATTCATGAAGATCATAAATATTTTGCCACCAAGCCTGGATATTTTCTTTGACAGTCCCGAAGTTTTAAAATTTTATCCTTGACTTTTGAAAACTGAGCTTTTATTTGTTGAATTTTATATTGGTTGTATGTTTCGTTACTCGGTACCTTTTCCCGTGTATTATTCTTATCTTTTCGTTATTATTGTGTGCTTTTTTTCGCTGTTATGTAAATAGTTATCTTTATGACACTATGAATACAGAAATTATGAAACTTGTCATTAGATTATGCATATGGACATTTAAAACAATTTCATTCTGCTTCCGTAATTTACAATGTTTCTTTTAGTAGAAAGGTTCAAAGAACGTTGTTTGGATATTGATTTCGTTGGATTTTGGATATGATTATCTTTGGTATAAAATCAGAAGCGTATCTATAACCGAACTTGCACTTCGATTATCTTGATATCCTAGCGACGATTTAATCAATTTTTACCTACCTAATACATCATGGCTACATATAATAAGATAGTAGATTGTTTATCTCTAGTGTAAAAGGTTTTTAAGAGAGAACTGACATTCGTAAATCATTTACCTTTCAAGCTGTAGTCCCTTTAATCACTTTTAAATTATCTAGATTAAAGTTCTCGATTTCCTGTAGCAATCATTAAAAAATCTGTTCTTTGGGTAAGGATTCTATTTTATTGAAATTAATATTATGCTATCACACTCCGTAGCAGAAAACTAAAATAATATAAATGTCAGATAGATTTTTGGTAAAATTTTACTGAAACTGAAAGAGATACGTACATCTTTAGGTATATTTCTTCGTAAAATAGTTGTTTTTAATCAATTACGGATCTGCAATTTTTGTTCGTTTCTAATTTTAAAACGTGAGGCTTAAACTGTACATACGAATGCAATATTTTGTTAAGTATAAATACAAAATCATTATTCGCATCTCTTAAAGTTACACTACACAAAAATATTTTTGTAATACGTGTCCTAAATAAAATTACTCAAGACACTGAATTAAGTGTGCTGTAGTAAAATACAGATTCAAAATGAGTATTTAATGAGATTTTTAAATCGTGGAAAATCACATCCGAGTTTTAAAATTTTGAATACAAATATTCACATTTATGAAAGATGTAAGAAAGAATATATAAATATAAAATAATAATAGTATTAAGATATACTTACTTTTCAATGTGGTCTTAAGACTATAAATAAAAGTGTATTTCAGGTGCAGATTATTTTATTTATCTATGCTTCAAGTGCCTTAAAACCTATTCTGTCTACATTGAATAAACGTGTTAACAGTGAAATAAAAACTTCTAAAACGCATTTGAGAAATTCCAACTTTATTTTAATGTCACCCATAACTATTCAAGAAAATTCAGATTAATATTTTCTACATACAATAAAAAGTTTTAAGTTATTTTTAAAGTGTTTTACAAATTACATGCCCTTAATTGCCTCTCTCAACTATAGTATAATTGTTCTTCTCTAAAATTATACCTGAAACTTAATGTGAATTAAAACTTGAATTCAGTATTTTCTTTTTTTTTAATTGCTTTTACATTTGCATTGGAAGAAAATTATTTAATTTTATTTAAATTATTTTCCAATACCTTATTATTAAATTTAGTTTAACATGATATATGTCGAATTTTATATATATTTTGCGTTTATTTCATAAACCAAAAATCTCAGTTATTTTTATCCTTTCCATTGCTTAATTGATTGATAAATGTATTGACCCACTCTTCTCTTCTGAAATTTAATAAATAGATCAAACAATATTCCAATATTTTCAGTAATATAAGTATTGTGTATGCCCCTCACCCCTACCGAAAAAATCTCGAACTGTAACTTTTACCTGTAAAGTGCAAAGTAATACCATTGAGAGAAATCCCAAATGTCTTTGCTAATGAGTATTCAAGACAATCAGTGAAATATTGAAAGCGAGAATTCAAACGTCTTTCAGAATTGATTTCTAGTTCGACCCTTTTACCCAAACCGGATAATTCTCCCTCTAACGAAAAGCGAATGCATAACACTCACTTGATGTCTTTCCATCTGTATTTTCATTACAAATAAATCGCTTTTATAACAATTTCCAGTTGGTCAAGCGATTTCGTCTATTGATACGCTTTTGTTGGTGACGATTGTGAGAGTATTCACTTAGTTCCGTTAAACGAGGGATTAATCGTTATTTCCAATAGAACTTTCATCAGAAGCACATTCGCTTCACGAAATGAAGGCAATAAGTAATGAAAGCACTAAGATAGAAGAGAGAGGTAAGCTGAAGAGTAAGCAACAACATCAAGGCGACGAGACCGATGAACATTCTTACGAAGTGGCAACTTAGTTACTTTCAGCTGAATGAATTGCAGTATTATGAACAAATTGGATTCAACTCATTTCCTGTGCCCGATGAAGTGATGTGTGTGGAAAACAATTGATTTCAAAATTGAATTCGACAAAATAGCTACAAAGATAGACGTAAAAATAGATGTTTCTTGAATAGGGAAATCAAAACTACCTGGGAAAGATACATCGTGTACCTTATAAGTTACAAGTATATTTGCAAAATTTCTAGTGCTTGGAATCCCGTTAATTTTTCTTAACCCTCCAAGTGTTTTGACTAGATATCTCGTCCATCTAGATCTGGTCAGTTTTGCTAATGAAACGAAAAACCTCGTTATGACAAAACTGCTCTATTACTCCAGGGGAATGAAGATTCAAGTAGGAAAAACAAATTGTCCCTTGCCCAGAACTGGTGATAGTTTGGAACAGGTTTTTGCACCAGAGGTTGGCCACTACAGGGCAATTTTCGACACGAAGATAAACCCCACCAGGAGGGTTAATTTTCATGAATTGGTATTATTCCGTGATTTTTATAGAAACTCTGCACAGAATATATATCTTCGAGAACTTAAATATCAAAGATGGACGTTGAAAAGAGACTTGATGCAAGTACTTAACGATTTGCTCAAGCATTTAAAATGAAAAATAAATCGTATTCACTACTTTAACTGTTTTCATTATCTGTCATGGTTTAGCAGCAAGCAAAAGCTCTTAGTTGTGATCAATATTTGATGTGTCAGTATCTGAAAAATTCAGAAATTTTGAACATTTTTAACATTTAGAGAGGTCACAGGTATATTAAATTTTACATTACAAAATGCACTCATATTTGAAATCTTAGTTACAGTTGAAAGAGGACATACAGATTGAGGAAAATTGGAACAACAAAATGATAACAGCAGAAGCAGAGTTAATTGCCCTGTGTGTGATTCATAATTAACTTCTCCTAGATAAAAAAAGATCGACAATTAAATACACACGTATACGCTGTTGCGATATAGTGCATTTGGCCAAGACTGACCCTAGAATCTAGTCTTTTCATCTACTCTCGAAATTTCCTCTCCTGTTGGTTGAGAAAAAATCCTATGAAACATTCAATTGTTCAAGAAGGTTCAAACTGGCTAGAAGCCTTTAAAAACAAATTTAGTTTTTTGAAAATTCAATCAAAAAACTTTCTGTAAATATTTTAGAATCATACCCTTGTGAGAATATATTATATATATTTATTATATATGTCTACATTATAACATATAATACATATAATGATTGATTATATTCTTTGAAGCAATGTGAGAGAATCCTTTTTATATTATAAAATATTAAATTTGCCCTTTTTAGAAACTCTTACTTTCTTGAGTAAGATAGTGAAAAAGTTACATAATCTGAGTGCAAGAGGCAGCCCGGATTATCAGAGATTGTGTTATCTTGCTAATGTAAATAATCAAAATTTCTCATTGTACTATTCCTCAATTGACAAAGATAGTGCTCTAATATTTTGTGTGCAGCAGCAGTTACGATACTTGTTAATAGTTTAGCACGAAATTTCATTTCTAGCACATTTTAATGTTTCAAAAGAACACATTTATTTGATGCAACATACAAAATGTAGTAAAAAATTAAATTTGTAGCTTAAAAATTCAAATTCACAAAGCATTTGTGAAGTTTAACAAAAGCCCATGTAAAGTGAAAATAAATATCAGGAACAGTATCTAATTCTTATATTTTTATTGATCCAATCATTTCTGGAAAAGGTACAACGAATAATAAAACAGTTTTCGGATACAAGTAAATGCGTAAAATTTAACAAAAAGTATAAAATACTTTATTTACACTTTTCGACAGCGTGAAATTTTAATCTAACATGTAAATATTGAAAATATATTAACATTTTAAAGTAATATAAATATGATTTTTAGAGGGATAAGCAGTTAAATTAGTGTTAAAAACAGCTAGATTTAAGAAGAAATGTGTACATTTTTGTTAAAATGTTGCTTTATATTTAAATGAATTATGTATTCATATCTTTCGTTATATGTATAAACTTAAAAGCATTTTCGCATCGTTCCTTAAACATTTTATGATATTCAGATAATATTCAAATCAACTGTATCTAATACAATATTTATGACTGACTGGGGAATATTGAGGAAAGTATACATATGTATTTTCTCAATATGCTCCATACACACGGTCAGTTTAGCACTATTTAATTCCTTTTTAAGTTTCCTTTTTATTTCATCGAATAGTTCATGCCTCTTTAAAAGTTAAAATGCTAAAGCGATTAGTACTTCAGATAAATTCTTCATCTACTTTACGAACGAAAACGTAATCAACCACTTAAATATTGTTTTGACGTTTCCTTGGGAAAATGGAAGTATATAAATATTTCTAATAAGAATACAAAAAAATTTCAATAAAATTGAAGATCTCAAAAATAAATATTTTGACCAATTTTCAAATTCCACGTCACCTTGAATTGACCACTAGGTACTTGAAATTCAATAGATCTCCACGTAACTTGTGCATGTAATTTGTAAATTCCTGTAGATCCATATATAACACGCTTGTTATTTTTAATGAATTGTATGTTTTCATCTTGAATTGAACCACCAGGAACTTGAAATTCAATAGATCCCCACGTAACTTGTGCACGCAGTTTGTAAATTCCTGTACATGCGTATATACAGCGCTTGTTATTTTTAATGAATCGCATATTTTCCAAAGATGACAAGACCATATTTTCAAATAATGAGACAACTTCTATTTTAGGATTTTCATTTTTATATTTTTAAGTTTACGTTTTAAAATTACATGAACATTGTATCCATAAATACATTCATTAAATTCTCTAAAACACCATTATTTTATTTAAATAATTATTATAATTCATGTAATTATAATCACGTGAATAGCTAGTTGTATATTATGCAGCTTGAGAAAATTTTCGAATACCGGAAAAACTTCTGAAAATAGACAATTCACGAGAGAAAATTTGAGCGTTGTATCATATCTGTTGTAAAAATTTCGGAAATTTATTGCTTTTATAAGAATCTAATTTTATATAAGACTGAATTGATTAAAAGACGTAATCCCAGATTTTCGGTAAAAACATCGAATACGAAATTTCTTTTCGGACCTTGACCCCCATGGACTTATAATTCATCGAAAAAAAGAAACTACCTTCAAGAAATAAATAATTGTGTATTTATTTTTTGCTTCAAGCCGAATTAATTCTTACAGCTCAGATTTTAATTTATATTTCTGAAAAAATGGCTCACGGAAAATTACTGAATAGCTTTTGTAAACTATTTGTAAACAACTTCAATATCTCTACTCCGTGAAACAGAAGCATTCTGTCGAAGTTGTTTTTATGCTATTCAAATACAATTGATTATGCGGAAACGATTCTGAATTCACCAGCCTCTTTGTCTGTGTCTTCATCCTCATTGGCTATCCAGTTCATTAAGCAGCATGGTCATCTGATGTTTACTAAGATCTCGTGATTGGGGAATATGTTTATAAACCTGAAACAATTCCAACGGAAGTGAGAAAGTGAACTACCCACCGGATGTGACGCGTTTTCCTCATTGAATTACAACTGCCTGAGTTGATAACTTTACTTTTTGCCTGTCACACAAACCCTTGAAAGCGGTGTTTTATCACGCATGTTTCTTCTTCGGCGTGGTTACATTATCGCTCACGTAAAACAACTAAGTCCGTCCTCTTAGACAGGGTAAGTTATCATCTGTACATCACGTAACCTTTCTCTGTTTTGGTAATCTTTTTATCGTTGTTAAAGTGAATCTAATAATGTCATCTGGAATCCATAAAACTAGAGACAGTTGTCTGTCTGGTATATGTGTTATTTATATCTTTTTTTTCTCATAGGTTTTACTATAGTGGGAAAATATTATTTAGAAATATGCACAAAAATATGTAAAAATATGTAATATGTAAAAATTGAAAAAATCTTAATATTTCTTCAGTTTTTTTAGCTATTTTCAGAATGCGTCCTTCAAAATCACGTCCTTCAAAACGAGAAAACAAACATACGAAGCATAAAAAGCAGTTTCACTGTGAATGACTTTTTCTTTCAATCCTCTATCCGTGTCTACGGTTCGTGAGTTTTCTTGATAGATTCAAATATTAATGAGGCATCAAATGTCTGTTTGGCATTAGTTTCGGTTTCCTCGTTGGTCTCTCATTAGTCTTCCCATTATCAGGAAGCAACTGGAATGTCTACAGGGGCAGAAAGATAACGGGATAACGGGAAAGATAAAGGGATACGGAAACAAATGTATAAATTTGGGTATAAACAAAAATGTATTCTCAAATGATACTCACTCGTCAATTCAACATGCTAGAAAGTTGATAAAATTGGTCATGTCCGGTAATCAAAACTATAGAGGGATAAAAAAAGATACGAAAGGAAGAAAAAAAAGATGAAAGTAAATTCACACATACGCACGTGAATGCTTCTAATTATTCATGTAAACAAAATTATTGCATAGAAATTTTTAGAACCTGTTGAGAGAAATATTACAGAATTTTTTTCCATACATGAACTTTAGACACCTTTTTCTCCTTAATTTTTTCCACTGCGTACGGAAGTGAAGAGACAAAAGTTTTTTTTTTAAATGAATGAAGCCACACGAAGTTTGTACTCATAATTAGTAATGAGTACTCATGACTTTTTACTACACTCATGATTATATAATGAGTAGTGACATGTTTCATTGCTCATGATTAATAATGAGTACCGGGTTTTTTCCGATAAAATAAAAATAATTAAATATTAAAAATAAAACATCTTTTTTGAACATTTTTAGGTGTTGTGATCCTTTTTTGTTTTCATGAAATAATTAACTTATCCAAAAAATCCAATACTTCGAATTTTGAACAGGAATCATAGAAGTAGGGTGAACCAGCCACAAATTAACCAGTTAGTGCTAATTTTTCATGTAATTAGTATCTTGTAAAGATGGTGATTAAAATGAGCTATAGTGCAATTTTTAATATTTGATAGTTTTTATAATTTTTATTTCTAAGTTCAGACTAGTACTTGACCACCATACATCAAGTAATTGACCACTATTTATTTTTCAAATAAATAGTTTTCCTCTGATCCCACACTAAAATCCGATCTCCGAGTATTGCGACATGAGAGTGCAACTTTCAAGAATCAAAGAGGATGAAAGTGAATTTATGAATTGCATTTGAAAAGTTCGATTTATAGATACATTTTGTGCGATTAGTGCGTTTTGTATATACTATATCCAAATATGTTTTAATATAGTTATTTGAATTTATTCATATTGGTATAATATTTTAAATATGTAGTTTATTACTGTGTCCTTGTATCAAAACAGTTCAGTGCATTTTTTTAATTTCTTTCGTTGCGAGGTGAGCAACAAAACTCTAATTTGTTTGTGAAATTCTGTGTGCATGGTTAATATATAATATTGTGCCTGATAATTTATTCAAATTCGAAAATACTGTAAATTATTACCTATAATATTCGGTTAGCGGTGAGTAAAAAAGTATTTTTAAATAAATACTGAAAGCATATTTCCCACTGGAAGTTGAAAGGAAATTCCTATAAAGTTTAGGGATTTCGGGAACCTTTTAATACTTTTACAGGGAATTTGACATGCGCTTAGGGATTTTTCATACTTCGAAAGGGATTTTGATAGTATTTCATTATCTTTTGATCGTGTTGGGTTTCCCGATCAGGGTCATTACGCAAAATAATTTATTTAAGTTTAACTTTTCGAAAACTGCAGAGTGCTCATATACTCGGATAGCATATTTATTTAGGCACTTCGAAAAAATAATCAGATTTAAAAAATGAATTTAAAATTGATCAAATTGAAAAATCTATATTTTCAATACTATATGAGTCCTACTAATGAAATTACTATCAATATTTGATCCAAAGTTTTACAATTTTTTTGAAGAAAACAAAATTGAATTATCTTAAATACTTTAGGAGACATGCGATTTTTATAAATTGCTGATGTACGCTCAGAAAAATAAAATTTGATTTGTGATGTCACTTTCACAGACCTTTATCTTGAAGAAAAAAAATTTCTAGATTGAAAAATATATTGATTCAAGGTGGCCAAAATGACCTGTGTGCAAAATATCATTCGATTCGTAGATGGTGAGATGCATAACCTTTCCTGTATTTGAATGGACTCACCCATAGCTAGACTAAACATTTTTTACTTGATATTCTAAGTAAAATTCAGTAAAAGAACAAACTATTGAATATTAAACAAGTAAGCATGATAATAATGGTTAGTACTAATATTAAACAAGCAAATTAGTTAAAATATGGAACAAAATATTAAACAAGAAAATAAAAAATATTAAACAAGGAAATAAGTGTTGCAATAATATTAAAGTTAGTCTCTGCAAATTCCATCAGTTTCCCTAACTCACAACACAAACAAAATCGACATCTTCATTGTCATCAGACAAATCATCCTGCAAAGCATGCCTTTTTGGAATGGATTTTATATTTGTTTTGCAGCAACTATCACATTTACAGCACGTACTTTTATACTATATTTGTTTTCGTTTTTCCAGCCTTCACGTTTTTCACAAATTCATCACCTCTACCAATAAAATCTTAGGAAGTATTTCCTCTTTTTCCATTGACAGTTTGAATTTATTTTCTCATTTGGTTTGAGGTAACCTGCGTTGCTGTTTTTTCCTCTTCTACCTTTTTCTCGTTTTATATCCTTTCTTTCACAATATAATAACCACCTTTTATAAGCAACTGCATGAAACAACCTCTCTTTTCCATTTTTTTAGGTAGGACTCGCTAGGGCATATCACATTATCTAGATTTAGAAAGCTGGACTGAAATAAGATTTAGTGTAAATTGAGGTACTATACAGACTTTCCTTACTAAAAATTTCATTGCTGCTGCATTTATCCTCAGTGCTTTATCACCTCTTCCAATAATTGACCACCTGGTCAAATACTGGATACGACTCGTTTTTTATATTTAATTTACCCTAAGCAATTGACCAAACAATTTTAAAATCAAAGTTTGCCCCCAAATCCAGAAATTGACAACTTTGTCAATGCAGTTTTGTTGTACCAGTGGATTGACCACAATGTTTATGACTCGGAATTAATTTAGATATGAAAAATTACTATGTATATCAAAATTAGAGATATTTATTTACCCTTTTGCCTATTTATTTACCCTTCAAAATGAGAAATAGAATTGGTATGAATTAAGATTGAGACATCACTTTTCAAAATAAGTCTACTATACTAGAATTTCATCGATTCCAATGATTTTACATCTGACTTTTGTCTTTAATTTTTACCGATAAAAAGACAAATCAGTGAACTTCAAATTAGTTACCATTTATTCTAGCAGTCCATTTAGGAATATAAATTTAATCTATTGTGGAATAAAATAGTTTTAATGAAAATATGGGTAAATGGTCAACTACTGGTAAGGAACTAGCTGGTTCTCCCTATATTAAAAATTAAAGTTTGCACATGTGATGCGATTAATCGGAGAAAGATATTTTAAATTCTTAAAATTTTTACCGCCCTATTCTTAAGAAAATCATTTTTTTAATTAAAACACATATTTATCTAGTGCAGCGGTAGCCCGATTGGAAGAGTAACGGATTAGCAACCGGAGGGTGGCGAATTCGAATCCAACCAAAAGACCGTCGGGGGCTGGTGCACGTTAAATCTGCCGTGGCCTCAAATGTCCTCACGTTGGCGTGGTGTGGAATTTTGGAGAGTGGGTGCCAGCTCAGGTGATCTCGTCATCTGACCGTGGTTCGAAATTACGTGTGCCCTCGGATCTTTCCCTACCAACTTGATCCCGGACCGTCGCCAATAGCTCGTTGTGTAGCTCCAGTGCGACGTTAATTAAAATACCTGCCTATCTACATATTTATCTAATCTACTTCTCTCTCGTTCATCAAGATTGATGATGACGAGATCAAGACGTGGTCGGTTTTCTTCTAATGGCAAGCAATCTCTTCCATCAAGGTCTGGTCAGTTATGTTAATGTCGAGTATGTCGCCAAGACAACCACTAGGAGGGTTAACAAAGATGTTTAGTGAATCTTAAATAAACACCGTTCTTAACCTTCCGAAGGATACACACGCACATATCCGTTCTGCAACCTGCAGTTCACCCTACGTGAATTCTATCCAGTGTTGACCTTTTAAACCAATAGAATACATCCTAGGATTCCTTGAATCAATCGATGTGGTTATTAGGTCCTATTGTATGTTGCAGGGTAAAAGCAACACTGCCTTACTAGGGAATATCGTGCCGCTCATAGGGTTAATATTAAATATATGTACTACTTATAAATTGTGTGTTTTAAATTTGTCAGCAACTCTCTTTTGTATTATTGCGTTATTTCTTGTAATTCGTCAAATGTTATCACTCCAAGTAGTTTCGACGACATATCTTGTCCATCAAGATCTGACTAATTTTGCCAATGACGAGATATCTCGTTATCAAGATATTGCCTATTTTTTATGATAACGAGATCAAGATCTGGCCAGTTCTTCTAAAGCCGAGCTATCTCTTCCATTAAGGTCTGGTCAGTTTTCATAATGACGAGATACTTCGTCGAGAGAACCACCAGGAGGGTTAAATATGACACTTAAAAGTAGTTTCCAACCTGCCGAGTCCCTTTTAACAGTTTATTGATATCTGGAAAGATCATATTCGATTGGATAGCAAACCAGAGGAGAGAAGATTGGGCACTCCTCGAAATTATTTTTGGGGAATTAGTGCCGGCTGAAGACCCTGCCTTTTTTGTTAGAGTCCCAAGTGCCTTTGAGCAAGAATGTGTTGATCATGGAATGATGCAAAATTTTACATGGTTTTCCAAATATCTAGTACTATTTTGTTTAATAGCCTTACATCTCTTAAAACTTGTGACCACAGCTAAAATCTTAGCGAACACTTGCGATTTTTAGTTTTTCGCTGAATTATCACTCTTACCGCAATGTTAGCACAGCATCGTCGTCTTCGTCCCACATGGTTGCGTTTCTCTGCATGTGATACGAATGTTGCTACCGCAAGTGCAGACGTTTCAATTGTCTACCAACAGAGATTTATCCCCCATGGGTAATTTGTTTCGTAAACAAATATAGACGCGGTTAAAAAACACGAATCCATGATATTCAGTTAATAGGTTGTATCAGTGTCAAGATGCTGTATTAATAAATACAGTATGCTGACACTGATGATACTTTTGCTTGTGATAATAATGATGGATTTATCTTCCGATCTTTTCTATAAAATTAAATGTTTCTCAATGCTTCTTATTAACATCCTGAATTTTACACAATGTTTAGTTTTAACATTTTATTTTTCAACTAAAACGCTTGTCTGCGGTTAACTAGTTCCACCAAGTTCGAAATGTTCTGCTACTCAATTGCTTTATCTAATTTAACTCATGGTTTTTAATCAAAGAGTAGATGCAATTCGCATGAAATAATAACTATAAAATTAAAATTTACCCTTTAAGGGACAGTTTCCCAATCCTTTTTGGCTCAACGCTTCCTTTACTATTTTCTTCGGCACCACCACCCCTCTGCAAAGCTCTTATAAGCACACTAGATTTCTCACAATTATTAATAATTAATATCAATCAATAACGAAAATTAAAAACAATCACTAAAGAGAAAGATGAGCCTGTGGTGCTATTCTATCAATTTGTCTAAAGAAGGCTCTATTTTCATCACCAGCAACCTTAAACCTCCACAGTCAACTATTTGCAGAAGGATACTCTTTTTAGTTAAGACTCGGCACCATATTAAATCCACGTTCAATAAAACAGGACGATTGGAAATTTAGTCGGAAGTGTGCGCAAATACATACATGCTAGTTTCGACCTGTCGTCTTGAATTTAGACTATCAGTTATAACTTGCATTTTACAACGTATAATTCTTGCGACAATGAGTCACTGGAGTGAATGTATCGGTATGGTCAAGTGGATAAGTGTTTGCTTAAAGCATTTAAGACAACAAATTCTTTTAACATCGTATTGTCCACTCTTGCTCCGTAACGCTCCTCTATCTCCCCTGAGGCAAGCATTGCCCCAAGATTCCTTCAGCG
This sequence comes from Meta bourneti, assembly GCA_933210815.1. Lineage (NCBI taxonomy): Eukaryota > Metazoa > Arthropoda > Arachnida > Araneae > Tetragnathidae > Meta > Meta bourneti. The sequence continues at coordinate 29,897,099 of OW119934.1, forward strand.
TCCACATTGAACTGTAGCACTCACTTTGTGAAACAATCCTTTAAGGATTTTAATTTATGTATTTTTATAATAATGCAAACAATAGAGATAAATTGAAGCTAGATGTGAAAATTTACACACTGGATCATAAGTAAATGTTTAAATACATAAAAATATATACACGTACATAACAAAAGAAGAGAAATAAATTATCTCGCATAAATGTTTTCTTCAAGTATTGGTTGTAAGCTTCCTGAGTATTAAATTACTATGAAATCGATCTAAAGTACCACTACTAGTACGGGAATAAATTCTACTTAAGTGTAGTGTTTTAAGAAGAATATTACATACATAAGAAAAGAATAAAAATGAATTCTCTCAGGCGGTTTCTGCATGTATTGACTCACTATACATGCAGAATCAAATCTTGGGTATCAAATTATAATTATGTCTATCTAAAGCATCATTACTTAGTATGGGGATAGATTCCTTTTAAGAGTAGTGCTTTAAGAGGTAATAATTGAATCTACCTATTGAATTCCTTATATTTTATATTTATAGTCACGTACATTGAAGAATCCTCCTTTTTATTCGGACTATATGTTCGTAATATCATGCATTATCTAAATTATACATGTTTTTTAGGAACAAAATTTATAATATTGGTCAAGATTTTCCTGTACACACAAGGAAGAATCATGAACATCGATGAACTCCCAGATGACAAAAAAGAAGCTATTGGAAAAGTGAGTTTGTCTTTAAAATCTTTACCGCTGTAAAGTGTTATTTTACGTTTTGTTGTGTAATTTAATGAACAATTTCATTATACAAGCATTAACGTTTAAAACAAAAATTGTATTTCATTTTATTAAATTTAATTTGCTTACCTTTGTAATAAAATTATATTTCTTTTCCCTTGAAACTAACTTTATTTTACAGTTCAGGGAGAGAGTGTTGGACATCCTTAAGCCTGAAAAAGATAATTATTATCACCTTTCAACGTGGTTAACAGGTAAGAACTTTATACCTTAACTTCAGACTAATTTCGAAACTTTATTTTCCGTTCCTTATTATAAGACTTCTGCGGGAATGCAAAACTTTTGCAAGTTCTTTTTAAAAATGTGTTTAAACTTTTCCTCTCTTATATCATTCAAAAAACAATTTTCTGAAAACTTGTACCATGCGTAACTCCCAGAAGGCAACTCGTTGGCGTGGTGTGGAAATTTTGGAGTGGGGTACCAGCTCAGGTATTGACTCAGGTGAGAGCAAACTGGACAATAGGAGGATGTGGGAAAATTGCCCTCGAGAATATATCCGTACCTTTGTAGAAAAAGGGCCAATGTTCATTTTGCAAATATTTGATAATATCCCATTTAGTACTTTTTATTCTCTCTCGTTTAATTTTTAATACAAAGTACAAAAAATACTTTAAAATGTTTTGATTCTTTCATAATTTATTGACAGAGTAAATTGACACTTTATCTATTATAAGTTTCTTTATCATGGAGTGATTTGTGGACATCAGCAAATTTGAATAATAGCCTTTTTTCTAACAAGGAACCGATATATTTCAGAAGCTAATCAAAACAACGCATTTTCATTTGATTCAAATGCACTTCAATTATTTTCTTTATTATATATATATATATGTGTGTGTGTGTGTGTGTGTATACTTAGAAGGATGGTAGGGGTAGTTAATTAACGTGGCACACAGGAGTAACATAACGGGCTATTTTAACTTAGGAGGAAAAAATTGAAAATAAAACGGAGAATGTTATTAAGAAAGCATTGAGAAGGAAGAGAAAATCTGTGTGACAAATTTTTTCCGGTCGATGCTCCAACTCCACCCATTTCTTTTCTTGCTCGCAGTTATTATCGCCTCTTACCTGGGGTAATTATAAGAGCTTATCGAACTTTTTACAATTAGTCTTTGTTTTATACTTTTTGCTGTAAGTCAATATGCAGGGTCCTAATGCCTTCCTCAAAAGTCTAACCTTCGATTGAAGTGTTTCAGAGCTGCCGGAAGTAGATCTATTAATGGCAAAGTGACTGAACTCTCGATTGAGAAAGTTTACAGCGCCACTATCGACAAAGAAATTAGAATTCTCTCAAAAAAGAACGAAAACTTATAATCACAATGCTGAAGAGCGTTCTCTGTTGAGAATGGGAAGACATTTGTATCTCACATGTAAACAGACAACAAAGCATGAGATAAACTAAAAGAGATTTGATGACATTTTAACACCTTGCATTTCAAATGGGTTACATGAGATTAAAAGTTTATCTTCAGATGACTCTCATGTGACTTCAAATCTCAAATTCCAATAGTTACTATTTTCACAAGAAATAGTGTAGTAATTTATTATGCTAGAAAATGAAATTTCATGCTCTTAAATTTCGCTCAAAGCACCAGAACTTTTTTCACTTTGGCTATTTTTCCTGTCAATGGAGAAATTTGAAATGTATTCTTGTTTAACGTGCACGTTGTACGTAATATTTGAACATGTGCATAATGGTGTAAAACATTTAAAACTGCATATAAATTAAAATAACTCGTAATTTTAATGTGTTGGGGTAACGTAAATTTTAATAAAATAATTGTTAAGGCATTTCTTTTAGTTTCATATTGATTAATTTTGATGAATTTCTGCTTCGTTGGACTGTGACAATTTGTTCTTACAACCATTAAAATATAGTGAAATCCTCATAGCATTCATGACCACAAAAATATATTAAAACTGAACTTTTTCGCATGGCAATATTTGAACTCTTGTTTCGGGAGAACGTATTGTATAATCCATGCTTTTGGTGTCCCTGGGGTTGCCAGTATATTAGAGTAAATGAGACAAGTACAAAAATAAAGCACCAGATAGATATGCAAATCCGAATGTGTGCGTTAAACTATGCCCCGTCGTATTTCTGCAGTTTTATTCTCCGTGGGAAGTCCATCAAGTATTAAACTGGTATACCAGTTTTTCTGGCACTTCAGTGTAGGTATACATGAGCTCATCCCTGGAATTACATGCAAGCAAAAAGCGGGCAACACTTTTCAATGTTGGGCTTACGACAAGGAATCGTGTGGTATTATTGATTGTGATTACCTTGTATATCACTAGTTGATTTGTTTTTATATCATTCGGACATCAGCTAAGACCTTAACCCTCTGAGGGGTTCGCGCGCATACTTCCGTCCTGAAACCTGCAGACTTCCCTGCATGACTTCTAGCCAGTTTGAACTCTTGACTGATAGAATCTTTTCTACGATTCTTTCAACCAGTCGATGAGGTCATTTAGTCAATATGTGTGTTGTGAAGTAAAAGCAATACTACACTACTCGGAAATCTCGTGACACTCAGAAGTTTAATTTGACAGTATTAGTGAATTGCTTTCCAATTTAATGAACAGTTTCAACAAGCAAGTTCCATGCATTTTGTATAGAGTTTAAATCAAACCAAACATCAGGCCAATATAGTACGTGTACCACATTATGTAATTTGCAGCCTGCAAGAAATTTTAACCCAGATGCGTTATCTTATTGAGAGATGCAAAACGCTCAATTAATCTATCAAACAATAGACAGTAATTGTTCCCTAAAAAGGTCCTTCTCCGTAGTTCCAATGTTTGTTATAGCGTTATATTCAAAATCAGCTCAAGCCATGAATGATCTCACACCATGTGTTGTCTTTTGAAAATATTCTATCGTCTATAGGGAGGTCATGGCAGAAGAAATTATCCAGATAGCTCGACGAGCTGGACAAGCTAGATTCGACTTTTTCATCCGAAAATTAATCTTTTACTCTGATTTCTAACACATGGTAAATTTTTATCAAGTTCCAATTTTTTTGCTTATGCTCAAGCATCAAGCGAGGATGAAATTTTTGCTTTGCATGCACGAAACCTCGACCCTTTGAATGGTTTCGACGAGATATCTCGTCCAAGATCTGACCAATTTTGCTAATGACGAGATACCTCGTCGAGACAAAGCTGCCCAATTACTCCAAAGGTGAATGAAGGTCCGAGTAGGGAAAACAACTTGACTAGAACTGGTGATATTTCGTTTTTTCATCAGAGACTGACCCCCAGTGGGTGGTTTTCGACGCAAAGATAAACCACCATGAGGGTTAAAATATAATATTGCAATTAATTATACAGTTTACTACACAATTAAACTATAATTATACAGTTCTACTAAAGAAGAGTACAATGAGAATTAACTTTTCTATTTTTAGCTCGAAACTTCAATGTTGACAAAGCTGAAGAAATGTTCCGGAAGGTAACGTAAATACTTCTTTACCTAATTTGGTATTTATAGCCCCTGTTTTGGAACAATTCTAAAAACATTTTACTCTCTGAAAATTAGAAATTTGTTTTATAATACACTATCCATCGTCTAGTATCTCTTTTCTGGAATTGCTATGAGTGAATGAATATATTCAGGACAATGAGGGAGGGAGGAGAGTACTTTATGCTGCCTTCATATGACGAAAGTTGTAACTTGTGATGGCGAAATTAAATGTCAGTTTTAGAAATGCATACTGAACCGACTGTCGAGTTTATAAGTTACGAGTCCATTTTATGACTACCCCATCTTAGTGACAATGCTACTTTATCGTGAAAATTTGTCAATGGTAATTTTCCAGGTCTGTTTCATGTAAATTGAATATAGCAATTTTTTAGTTTCTAGCATTGTCAAATGTTCCATAACTTTGGTGGCTTCATAATCGTCATCATCGTTATTGCTTTGATTTGATATGTAATTTTCAGGAATTTCGTTACTTTTCAAATTGTCCTAATTGAAATTTCCCTGGAGAAATTAATTATTAATTCATTCCCCTAAAGTATTCATTCACCAATATCAAACGGTTATTATCATGGTATGCTTCTTAACATTTTCAATAAATTTAATTTCGTGTTCAGCAGTTTCTTGTTTTTTTTTTCAGAAAACTATCTAATGAGTCTGCAATTGAATTGCGTAATTATACCTGTGTGCATTACAAACAGCGCAGGAGTTTAAAGTGAAAAGAAATTGTTAGTCTCACTAACCCAGAAGTTTGCCATTCAAGTGGCACAGGTGGTCATTTCTATCTATAAATAGCATCTGTAGGTGCCCGATTGATCGTGTTATACAGGTTTTTCCATCTTGCTCATTGTTATAGATGAGCGTAAGTACATGGGACGGGAGCCTGTGGAATCGAGATGTTTTCTTCATTAATCCTGAGGGTTTCTATTGATGCTTAAAAAGTGGACATTTCAAGTGGTGGTCGTCGAATACATGGTGATGAAAAATATACGCACATCAAATAAATGAACTTATTAAACAAAGTAAGGAAATTCTAAACATAAAATAAATTAGATACGAAACACTAATTACACATAAAGTATGGAACGTGGTCTTTCTAATAATTATGTCTCATGATTACAGTAAATTTTCAAAATGGTGGCCTTTTTAATATCTGCAAATGCGCGTACGTTTTACCAGATTGGAACCATTCTCCGAACACCGGAATAGAAATATCAGTTATGACTCCTCTAATATTACTTTGCACTTCTTAGGCTGAGTAGGCTGCAGTCTAGAGTGGCAAATTTAAAGGCGTATTTAACTTTTTCGCGAAAATAAATGCTTTTAAGTATTAATTTAAAATATATTTTTGAAATGTAGCCCAATTACAAATTAGTTTCGTGCAATAGCATCTAATAAAAGCTGTAGACCCGACATCGTAAGTAATTTAGACCAATGTGGCGCATTCCTCAGTTTGCTGTGTCAGATCCAAATTATGGGTGGTAAGTTTTAGGGGATTACCTTTCGGCTTTAAAAAGATTATTCCATTCTTGATTGTTTAGAGTATGAATGTATCCATTTACACGTACTCTAATTCAAATTTTCATGCGATATTTTCCATACCCACCAGTTATTTTTGAGAAGAATGTTATTGAATTTACTAATGTGCTCTTGTTTTTCCCTAGCACATTAATTTTATGAAAGTGAATGGATTGGATAAAATGGAAGACTATGTTCCTAACGAAGTAAGTTTATTCCTTGTCTCTATTTATAGTGTGCTTAACCCTTCAAGAAATGAAAAACACATTTTGTTTTCTCAATGGCAAATATGAGTCTTATGTAAGGCTCAGAGTCGAAACTAATTCAAAGTCAAAAATATAGCTCACTAGATCAGAATTCAAAAGAATTTCGGGGGACGATATTTATGTTTAGAACGTTTTAAACATCTTTTGGGGGAGGAATCAACGCTATGTGAAATTAATGTTATTCTTTAGGCAAAAGGAAATCCATCAAGAAAATATTAGGTTGTCTCTCGGTGACCCCCTCAAGGTATATATGAAAAAACTCTAAATTGAGTTCTTAATGTTATTAATGATGCCAGATGTCTCTTAAAGTTCCTGTAACTCCTCTTTTATTTCATTATTTTCTCTTGCTTGCTCGCCATTGTTTCTAACACATGCCCTCAATTTTTTTACAATATGCCTCACGTTTTAAAATTATTCAATCTTATTAGGAGGAAAAGGAATAATTTTTATTTGTATTATGTACTGTATGTTTGATACACAGTTTATTTTCTTTTTATAATTTATAAGTGGTTATTGAAAAACGGTAGTGTTAGCTTGTGGGTTTAAAATATGTCAACAGCTTCACGTTGACGCACTATTTCAATTCTTTTGAAAAAGTATGAATTTATTTTTCCCACAGGTTTTAGACTATTTTCATACCAAGCTGTTAGGGTATGATAAAGATGGTTCTATTGTACGCTTTCTACATCTAGGTGCATCAGATTTGAGAGGTAAATTCTTGACTTCTCTTAACTATAATAACTTATTGCTAACCTTATGTAACACCCATTTCAATTAAAACATGCCTTGAATTTAGATATGTGTCACACTTTGATTAATCAGCGTAAAACCTATACCCGTACAAAAAGCCACTTAAGCAAGCATTATTTCATTTAAGAAGGATACATAGGAACCTGCCCATCAAAATAAGCGATAGAATGTAATGAAAACTCAAGATAATTATGAGGTTGAGCTTTGTGTGATAAATGCATGCACATATGCAATATTTGTAACAAATTAACAGTGACAAACTAAGGGAAATGTGGAGTCTTAACCCTCACTTGACTCGATAAATAATTTTGTTATAATAATTATAAATATATATATATATATATATGTCATAACAGATCTCATAAGCCTGTAGTCGTGACGAGAGTGGCAAGAGTGGTGTAAGGAAACAGGAGAGAGTGATCCATTGGTATTGAGTGTAATGCAGATTCCACAAATGGAGAGACTGAAAGGTCCATACCAATTCTTTATTATTTCAATAGGACGAATAGTAACATTATAAGGTGAGGAGGTTGTAGAGGGTTTGGAGTTTGGAACGGCTCTGAGGGCTCCTTAGCCCAAGAGGCTCGTGAAAGAATGAATAGTTTTCAATCATCTCGCTAGAGGGATTAGGATTAAGAGAAATATATTGGACCAGGAGATCTAACAAGAGAGTTCATTGGTAGAAATCGGAGGTTTAACGGAGGAGGAATGTGATCTTACATATGCGATTTGAAAGCAGTAGAGTCCGTGGGAGGTCCAAGTTAACGAGACTGCTTGAGTTCAAAGGTGAAGGGGTGGCAAGATATATTGATCACTTAGATAGGGAGACAAAGACTGGTAGAAAAGGGGACCGCTGAGGGACTTATCTGTAGTGAGAATTGTACTTAAGGGGTTAGTTTTAAGTATCGTTTCATATATATATATATACATATATATATATATATATATATATATATATTTATATATATATATTATATACATATATATATATATATATTATATACATATTTATATATATATATATAAATATGTTCACTTTACTATACATGCACCCATCGTTTATGGTCGGGGAACCCCCTTTCGCATCATAGGTAGGTAGTTGAATTTACGTCACACTGGAGCAACGCAACAGGATTAATCCCGAAGGATTTGATCCGAGGAAAACACTTCGTAATTTTGAAACACATCAGACGACGAGGTCAACACTTGAGTAGGCACTCCACTTACTTTCACCCCACGCCAACGTGAGGACATTTGAGACCACTACAGATTCAACCCCCACACCCAAACGTACATGACGGTCTTTGGTTAGATCAAGATTAGCATCATAAGTTAACCATGAAAAATTTGAAAGTATTAAATAGTAACTTTATTCAAGATGACACCAAGTCACCGGGCTAACCTGTGAATGACGGACATAATTTATTTTACTTTTTAATAGCTAAAGGACGTGAGAAATAAAACTAATATCCAATTTTAAAAAACATCAAATTTTATATTTCTCCTACAAAGATAAAGATATCTTGTTTGCTATAGCAGATATGAAGCTATAAAACGAAGTTATCAGAATAAATTCGACACCACCTTTTATCTTCGTTGAAATCTTTCACCATCGCGACAAATGAAACTTATTTTTGTAATTTTGGTATGTTTTGTTTTTCCTTAGGATAAAAGTCAAGGATAGTGTTTTTGTAATTTGAATCTATTTTGTTTTGCCGTTATCAACTCTTCCTTTTATGCTTCCTTCACTGATGTATAGGCCCGGAATAGCGGAATTTCGTTCCCCATTTGACTGTCAGTCATTTTTCTTTACTTCGCCATCTAAAAAGGCCTGGCCCAGGTTCTCATACTAGTTGACCTTGAAACTGAGATTGATCATTCACAGGACTCTCCTGCTCCCGCTGGCCGCTCGCAGCCAGTCAAGTCATAAAAAGCCACGATAATAAATATTGATAAAAAATAAAAAGAAGAGAAAACGTAATAAGAACCACTGTATCAAATCACCTACTATGGCAGATCTTAAATATGCAAATTAAAGCTAAGCAACTTTTATTTATAAATTTATGAAAACATTTAACTTGGTACAAGCAAAGGAAGAATAATTAGGAGTAATAGTTAAATTTTCAAGCAATGTCTGTTTTTAAACAGCGATATTTCGCAAGATACTATGAAAGTTCTGCATTTGTAACGAAACAACAGTTTTGCAGAGGTCGGAAGATCTGTCTATTTTTCTGCTATAAAATTTTGTTCCATTGCCCTAATTTATCCAGGATTTGGGGTGTTTTACTTTTCAAAACGAATTAAGGAAGTTTATAAAGAAAAAACACTCAGTAGTTATTGAAGTGAACCAAATTTGTGGACCAAAAAAGCAAGTACATATCACTCATAAATTTAGATGAATGAATGAAATAAATTATATAGTTTTTTTAAACTGTTTTATTTGCGGGCCACCGAAAAATTGTGCTTCGTCAAAATGACTAGCAAAACGATTTGAGTTGGACCGGCCTGCACTTGCAGATAAATTATTTGAGTTTGGGGCTGGATTAAGTTTGCTAAATTTCAGATGGACTAGTTTTTATCTTCCTTCTCTACCATTCTCTCTCTCTCTATTATTTTAGGACAGAGTAGAATTAAATATTGATCCCAGTTGTTATTTATGTTCATAATACATAATTTATTATATGGTCATAGCATCGTAGGAAATGTTTTTTCGTTATTGTATAATTTTGTAACTTACATTGACTATTTTAGAAATCTCAGTTGTTTGATCAACATCCAAGTCCATAAAGTCGGTTCGGCCATTTATTCTAATGTGTAAACGCAGATATTTTCTTGTTAGGGAACTGGGACGTGATTACTGTCCAGAAAGTGACTTTTAGAAAAATGCGCTCAAAATCATATATCATTAATGCATTGCTTTCAAACTTGGTAGGTATAATGAAGGTATGTCTGGGTAAGGATAGTGTACTTCCTTTAGATGCAATAAAATTACTTGAAACTTTTTAAGCAAAATTAGATTGAACATATATGCATATAATGTACAATCTCAAAAGTTTACAATGATGTCAATCGATGTTTAATCAACGTACCTAAAAATGTAAAAATTGATTTTCAAGAAAACTGTTGGTCGACAGTTATCAAAAGAGATCGGGCCCCTTGTTGAGATTTTTATTATTTGAATAACTTGAAATTTTTTTAAAAAATACAAGTTTTATACATATTTGAAATCGGTAAAATAATACTATTAGCACAAAATTGAAAAATCGGAGATTTGAAGGTTTGCCTCTCCTAGTCTCCATAAGTATCACCATGACCATTTATTCAGTTAATATTTTCCTTCATCCAGTAGCAATAAATCCGTTGTGTTGCTCCAGTGCGAAGTTAATTCAACTACCTACCTATCATCCAGCAGTAGGTGACTGTAAGGGATTAAATGTTAGAAAAAATACTCCAAATTTTGCTTATCATTTATTTTCATTAAATGTTTGTATCTGAATTACATCAAAAATCCATATATTTCAGGGCTTACATTTTGCTTGTCAGTTATAGACTCAATTAAGTTTGCTGTTTACACACTTAGACAGGACGCCAAGACTCAACAGCAGGAAAGAATAAATGTAAGCTATAGATTTTCGTAATGATTAAATATTTGTACCGTGTATATTTAAGATGTTGAAAACTCATAATATACTAATTCATTTTAATAGTCACTGTAATTCTTACACCACAATTAAACCATTGTAATGCATATCATTACAAAAATATTTCTATAAACGTTTTTAATAACTTTTAGGATGTGATCTGCTACAAACAGGTGTATATATTTGATTTGAATGGCTTGAATTGGAGATCAGTAATACATCGAACAGGTTAGTGAGTGTTTTATTTTTGGAATATACGTGGGTTTTACAATTATTTCTAACTTTTACTATTAGTGCATAAGATCTCATTTAATTATACGTTGTACTGACAAAAGTCACCGGACAACTGGAGTAGAAACAAAATATAGCATTTATTGACATACATAAAGAAGTTGTTAGTCCACCTTTGACCCTGATACAGGCATTGACCCCTCTAAACATGCTTTCGATAAGATTTGGAACACAGCTATAGGTGTGTGCTTCCATTCATTATAAAATGCCGCCGGTAGCTGTTGCTTTGTAGAAGGCCTTGGTTCCAAACTTCGTATTCTGCTCTCTTATTCATCCCATAGGTGCTCGATGGGATTCAGATCAGGGTTCTGCAGACCAGTCCAGAAATGATAAGCATTACCGTCAAACCACTGCGTAACATCCTTTGCTTTGTGGCTGGTTGCGTTATTTTGAATGAGTATCCGGTGACTTTAGTCAGTACAGTGTATATGGTTAGTGTTTACAATGACATATTTTTATTACTTATTTCATTTAGCAAAGCATAGCTATTATTTATGTGTGACTTTGATTTATGTTAATAAAACATTTAGAGATACATGTGAATAATTTTCATGATTTGATGATTAATTCTTTATTTGCGCATTTAAGAAACATTTCCAGAAAACCGGTGAATGTTAACTAAGCAGTCATCGAAGAGTACGGCAGATTTATTCACTTAAAAATGTATTTCCTAATTACTTATTAGATTTCTAAGTGCACATTATACGAAAGGAACGTCGGACCAGGAGATATCGCCCGACTTCGTCCACTTCGGTAGCTAAAATGGCTATTTATGAAAAAATTGCTATCAAACATTTTATAAATGCGTGTTTTATTACTGTTGTAAGCTACACGAATCATTCGGTTCAAATTAAATGTATCTCACTACTTTCTCGAATCAGAGAAAATGTGTAGTCCATATCGTTCCAAAATTTGGAACTATGTGAAGCCACTTCAAGCATCAATAACATCTATACTGTAAACACTGCTCAAGGTGTGGGCTGTGAACACTGCTCACAGATTATCTATGTGAAACTAGAGTTTTGAACTAGGTAGTTTTTGTAGTTAGTAAATAAACGTCGCGCTGGAGCAACACAAGGACTATTGGCGACGGTCGGGGATCAATCCCTAAGGGAAAGGTCCGAGGAAAACGACTTTGTCTGGACCGAATTTTGCAACGGATTAGCAACCCTCCGGTTGCTAATCCGTTGCTCTTCCAACTGGGCTACCGCGGCCCTAGCTTTGAACTAGGATTCAAGAAGCGACGAGACAATTTTGAAGAAAGTCTCCAATTCGGCTAGCTATCACACTTGTCTCTGAAACATCCCTGATACTTTGTTCGCTGTTGAAGTTTTCCTGAATTCGTATCAAGTGAGATCGCGAATAAAACTTTATGGCACTGAAATCATGACACTTGTTACTAAGTCCTATGACGTAGAAAGTTCCAGTTCACCGCGAAAGTTTCGAGCACTCTGCTGCAAGTTCAATGGTAACTAGTAGGAAACCTTGACCTATTTCCCTTCCGCAGACCAGTGTTTGTTCGAAACCCAACGAAGCCTGAAACCTCTGTGGGTCAAAGAAATTCGCCGTAATGAGATGCTGGTGATCGGTCCTCTGTTAAGCTATTGAGTTGTGGGTGAGGACAATGCCAGTCCTGTAATCGTGTCCCACCATTGTGATGAATCAGTTTATCTCTCGGTAATCGGTTCTCTTGTCTGCCAGATGTTAATCAACCAGCGCTGCCTTGTAATTTTGCGGTCTGGTTTCCGAATTACTCATTCTGCGCATCAAAATATTCTCTTCTGTATGATGATGTTTCTTTAGATCGGAGAGGCGATTTGGCGATAAGAAAAATCAGAAAATTTCACCTTAATGATCCTCCCTTGCTCAAAACTTCATATAATCATTAAACGATTATCTCTTACACGGTATAGGAAAACATCTACATTACCAATATGGATATACATAATTTTTAATAATATATATATATATGTATATGTATATATATATATATATATATATTATTAAAAATTATGTATATCCATATTGGTAATGTAGCTTCTTATTGGAACTCAAAACCTTAGGTTCAGAGAGTTATACTTCTAAACGGAAATTTTCATTTTCACTGACGTTATAATTATTTGCATATTCCTACCTAAAGTGCACAGCCGATAAATTCTAACTCATCGTCATTAATTCTTTATATTGCTTCAGTTTTTTTATTTTGTCGCTTAATTTTACATATTTGTGAATTATTATTCAATTGACTATCATTGAAGTAATTTGATGAACGATTTATGAATTTCTTACATTTTGAGACTAATGTATTTGTATATTAAATAAACTTTCCAAAATAATGTTACCATGCCATTTTTGTATTTTTAGTTGTAAAAAGAGCATATACACTTTTGAAAACTTACGAAAACAATTATCCTGAAACATTAAAATGTGTTTATATAATTAATGGTAAGTTCTCTTCCCATATATACAAACAATACTGATTATATCTATGTTTTTTAGCTTTATGGTCTATTACAACATAAACGTATCATATGAGGGAAACATTGATTGCTATGGAACATTTGCAGATTATTTTCTACCTTTAACACCTGTACCTATTATTCATACTCTAACAGTTCCTTGAACTTCTGGTGTATAGTGAAATTTATGGGGATCAACAATGAAAATGTTATTGCTTTGACATAACGTAGCAACAGATTTAATAAGTTCCATTCAAAAATTCAAAGTAAACTAAATTAACTACATTTTAAAGGGGTACCTTTGTTTCGGCTAAAATTACCACTTTGGGGGAGATTTTTTTTTAATCACGAAACCATACAATCAAATAATTCCAAACTTTGACGTCTATTTATTATCATGCCAGATATTTACAAAAAAAATTTTAGTCATTTTCATAAAGAATCATTTAATAGTTAAGCCTGTTAATCCTCCTTGACCCATAACAAAGCATCACGGTATGATTTCTCAGCTCCAAGTCATCTTAAATAAAAAAAAATTGAATGGGTTTTATGTCATACACATGTTGTCTAATGAACCAGAAAAAAATTGATAAAATGGTGACTTGCCATTTAGCTCAAAAAATATTGACCCTGTTTTCTATAAAAATACAAAAACTTAACATGTCACTTTTCTGATTCATTAAACGATAAAAGTGTGTTTGCTCCACATGCTGTAAAATTTTCAAGACAATCAATCCAAAGTTTTATAGACATGACAACCACTCGCGAAAAAGCTGGTCCGAGTAAAACGTGTTTAAAGTTTCATTACAGTTAATGGAAGTATATTCAGAACTTCTCGTATTTTCTTGCTAATCTGCTATACCAGAGCCATAGAGTGTGATGATCTTTTGATCGTCTTCTTTTGATAAAAAAATCGTTGTTAATCGTCTTTATGGAATTTTCATCTTAATGGAAGTGGAGCAAGCTCCAAATTCTACATTTGCGTTGCGAGTCTGTTAAGGGCTTATAACTGGGTCAATTTTGTAAATTTGGACTTGAAATGAGGCACACATAAACTTAAGACCCTGAAGAATAAAAGAATTTAAAAATACAAAATCGATTTTTTTTTTCGCCGAAAAAAGAAAATCCCTTTTAAATGCTGGTTTTAAGTGCTTCGTTTTAGATTTTATTTCAAACTGAAAAACTACATCAGTAGTCCAATCAACTTTTGCTCTTTTTATATTTTATTCTGGAAACTACTTGTTTCCTATCTAAATTTGTGGCACTATTATTCATGTACAATCTTTCAGAAAGTATCTCACCACCTCTTGTTATTTACGTCTGGCATACTCAAACCAAGTGATTGTTCGTGTTAGGAGCAACGGCTGCTCACCTATTGGTGCTATATATTTTTAATTATTAGCTAAACAAGCTTTTAATTATAAACTAATTTCTAAGAAATATCAAAGATCACGAAAAATTTAAAAAGTAATTTATTCGTTTTATAAAATTTATGTAATATTTTACAATGAACTGACATTTTATAAATAGTAAACCATTGTGGCAGTTCTTTTTATTACTTTTAGAATCTCCGCGGCATAGAATCAAATTTCACACAAGGTCTTGGTGACGTCTTATTGCTGTGCAGCATAAAACTGATGCTCAAAGTTAATCAGCAGAAGTAGTGCCGCCCAAATCATCATGCGATTTGATTATTGCCCAAATATTTTCGATTGGTTTAAGGTCTGCTGCATTTCTAGGCTAAAGTGCGATTCACTGAAGACATTGCTAACACCCTATTATATATCTTGATCGTCCATTATTCTAGCCCAAACTATGATGATGTTCAACATTCCCTGTGATCCAGAAAATTTAAATCTGTAATCAAAAATAAAGGTTGTCCTTTAAAAACAATGAACTGATACAATGTTTAATAAGAAACCGACCCTTATTCAAATGAAATGCCCATATATTTATAGAAGACATTATTACAAGTCTAATGACGCTTCTGGTTTGTCTGTGCGACTCTTGGGACGGGAATAACAAGAAGTGCTTGGATACTTTTTGATCAACTGTTTAAATTTTCAGCCCCACTTTGAATCCACGGATTACTTTTTATCATTTCTATCGTACTCATAAAATAGATCAAGAAATTTAATTTTAGTATGTGCTAGATGTGTCTTGTATTAAGATCTCAATATATCAAAGTCAATTATTTCTTTGTGACAAACTCCGTAAAAAATTCATGTTCACGAAAATGACTTGGGTGCCTAACTTGGCTCTATCTGAAGCTAAAACTTTGCAATGTAATGTATATTAAACACATTAAACATTCTTTCTCGAAATAAATAACTAATCACAGTATCGGTACATTTATTATCAGGTATGAGGAATTAATTACTTATTTGTTTTTGTATAATAAAATAGGAATTATTTGCGAATTCATGATAACGATAATTTATTTAGTTTTACTTTCGGATGTTATTGATATCTCTCTATTTCTCTTGCAGCTCCTTCATTTTTTAACTTTATCTATAACTGGTTGAAGACAGTACTACCTGAGAGCATTATCGATAAAGTGCACATTTTATCTTCAGGTATTTATAGCATGTTTATATCTTTTTTCAATCCATTTAATTTAGCATCCAAGAATTTCATTTGTATGATGCATTTGCTATCAGACATGCTCTAAAAATTCATTACTTGTGTGCATTTCAAAAGGGCTTATTATGACCAAATAAATCACTGATGAGTAGCCTATTATACTTTTTCCGAACTACTAAATTCATACCAAATTTATATCATTTCGTGAATATTGAATCTTTCAACATATGTATTAGATTTGCTTATTGCTCTACGGTCACTTTTTGCTTCACGAGGGCCAATTAGATTGCATTCAACCGTATGAATGATAATTTACTAAAATTCTGTTTCCTGACAGTATATTATTACAAATATTGTATTGGAGCTTTCCATTTGGGATTGATCCCGGGCGGTTTCCATAGCCCGTTGTGTCATTTCAGTGCAACGTTAATTCAACTACCTACCTATTTGAATCACTGGTAGGCAGGTAGTTAATTAACGTCGCACTGGAGCAACACAACGGGCTATTGGCGACGGTCCGGGATCAATTCCCAAGGGAAAGATCGAGGACAACACCACGCAATTTTGAACTAAAGTCAGATGAAGGGATAACACCTGAGCTGGCACCCCACTCTCTAAATTTCCACACCACGCCAACGTGAGGACATTTAAGGCCAATACAGATTTAACGTGCACCAGCCCCATGTACACGACGGTCTTTGGCTGGACCTAGTTTAGAACTCGCAACCCTCCGGTTGCAAATCCATTGCTCTTCCATCTGGGCTACCGCGGCTCCCTAAATCACTGGAATCTAAGCATAACATGACATTGAGAGCTGCGTTGTAGTTCGAAACAGACTTTGCATTAAGAATTAACAAGTGCGTAACTTTTATCTTTAGCGTAAGTAATGTTTGTGCGTTAATTTGTGGGAAATTCAATTGCATGCTTCAGTCACGAAAAGTTTGATCCATTGTAGAAAATCCCTCAGGGGCACATCTAAGTATGTAATTTCAAGTATTTCACATAAATTCAACTACCTATAAATATTGCACATGGTGTAAATTATTTTTCGGCTTATATTGAATTTCACGTGTTATATGGGATATTTGAACATTTTTGTCTTGGTTTCACGTAAAATTGATAATTTTAACCGGAGATTGAATACTAGTGGTAGTGGAACTACCACAAATGATAGTGGTTGTGGCGTTTCGACGGACAGCTAGTCTGACAATTTGAGGATAAAAAAGCCCACGGGAAATGAGCGATACTGTAACATAGTTGACTGGTTTTTCTTTGCGTGTGAAATACGATCTGCTTCGAATTGTATTTCCTATTAAATTGACACGATGAATATTCAAATACCCTTATTGTACAAGTTTTAAATTTTAAAATTTCTTCTTTGATGTGTGAACAGAAAATTTGAATGAGAGATGCGAAACTTTAATTTAAAATCCGAATTCAATTTTGCACAAACAAGTAACCAAATGCAAATTCAGATGCTGCCAAAAAATATTTTAAAAGAAATTAACAATAAAATTATTGAATTTGGGTTGGTTTAGGGTTTTATGGCGCAAGGACCATATTGACCAAACTGCGCTAAACACAAGACAATATCAAGGAAGGAAAAAAGCAAAACGCAGAAGGGTAGGCTAGAGTAATACAGAAGAGAAGACAGATCACTCGGCTACCACGGGGTTGTGATGACCATACACACCTAAAGAAGCTGTGTCCTTGAGGGCCATTGGATTTGGAATGGAAAAGTTCTTTAACTATAGTACGCAAAGTTTTAAAAGTTATAAATACTTCCATTGTGTTTTTAACCCTCTATGCGTCACCATATTTCTGAGTAGTGTAGTATTGCTTTCTCCCACAACACCATGATGACTATATAACGCATCTATTGACAGAAAGAATCCTCGGAAAGATTTTTTGGTCAAGGAGGTCAAAGCTGGTTAGGTGACATGCAGGAAAAACTGCGGATTGCAGAACTGAGATATGCGTATGAACCCCTCAGGGGGTTAAAAAATTTCATGTGTCCAAAGAAAAATAGAAAAACTTTTGCATTTGTTCTAGTAAAAAATATTGAGTATTTATTTGGAAAACTATTTGTATTTCATGATAGGCCCCATCATCCAACTTGATGATCGGCCTGAATACAGATGTGGAGGCCTATGCAAACTGCTGTTCATAATATTTTCAGCTTTTCGATCTTTATAACATCGTTAATTTTGTATACAGTATTAGAAGTCCACACAATTCATTTTTTTCCAAATTCTTCACTTTAATTGTCAAGTCATCGATTATTTCCACTCACTGTATAATTGAGCCCGTTGAATAAAAAACAAAATGCCGTATATACTTGTAATAATATATTCATTCCTAGTTATGTGATTTTTTTGAACATTTCTTTTAAAATCTTACTAATTTCATTTTTATAGCGAATGTTAAAGATGCACTTACAAAGAACATTGATCCATCGATATTGCCAGCTTCTATAGGTGGAACACTTGTAGATGAAAACGGCGATTCCGAATGTCCATCAATGGTAAGATCTTATTTCATCATTTATCAAAAGCTATTTAAACTATTACGTATTCAAAATGTTACAGAGAAACATAATTCTATAATAAAATATAATAATACAGAATTTTTAAACTTTCTTAGAGACTAATTGTGAAGTGCCATGCCTTTCTTCCATAATAGAATTTTTATATCTCTACAATTTGTTAGAAAATTTCAGGATTAAATATATTATCAACTGTTTTTATACTTAAAAAACTACTAAAAACTAAATTTGCATCAATTCTCTAACGAATATAAATATGTATCACATTTGCATAAAAAAGCCTGTTCATATTTATTTTGATATCATTTCCAAAATGTCACAAATGCTATCGCACCCCTTCATATGTTAAAACATTTACCATATCGTAATTACAATAAAGACTAATTTTGCATAAACGTGACCAGTAATTTGCAAGAGAAACCATTTCTCTTACAAATTACTGGTCGAAATATTATTTGCATCTGCACATCATATTTCGTTATCTGCTCTCAATTATCCAGTTTTTTTGCTTTTAAAGGTCTTACTTTCGTTACAAAGAAATGCTGTTTAAACTGAAATATTAAATGATTCAAAAATTGTTTCGTTTGATATACTTTAAATTGTTAACTGGCATGGCATAAATAATCGATTAGCAAAGATTTAAAAATTATTTTCTTTTGTTATACTTTTACTCAACATTTTAGAACATAATATGAAATATAGTGACCGTTCCTATTAACATAATACAATGCAATAAATTACAATATTTTGCTTTGACAGTAAAAAATGAACTAAATTGTATTTGGGTTATTTAATAGTTTAAAGTTACTTTGATCTGCTGATTATATTTTGGAAAGTGTATAGAAAAATGAAACTCATTTAACATTAGGAGCTCTGAATTTCAATCTCTCAAAACTCACAGTGGGTTGAAAACCCGATGAATTTCATATGAATTCCGGGTTGGACCCAGACACTCAGAATAGGATCAAAGTTGAGTGTTACTCTTTAAAGTAATTGAAATATTAGTATAAATTTTAACAAGTAAATAGACCCTTATGCAAATTATATATACATATATTTATATCCGAAATAAAATCCTGATTACTCTAACTGCCTCGTGCATTTACATCTGCCGTGTGTGATAATCATTTGTTCGCTTCAACAGTTTCGACGAGTATTGGAGATCAGACCGCTTTAAAATTATCACATGTGCAGTTTCTTCAATTTTCGCACACATAGACGTGAAATATAAGTAAACTGAGAATTGCTGTTGAGAGGAGCTTCAAAAATTGTGACCAGCACGTTGACTAGTAATCACGTGACAGCTCGGTGGGAAATGGACTTGGTTGGCCAATTTGGTATCTTATCGCGTCGTTTGGGGATATAACATCTTATGACAGGATAGGTGAGTGAATGTGCATTTCTATAGGGTGGTGACAAAAACAATTAAATCGCCAAAGTCTACTATTATCAGGTTATTAATGAACCAATCAGATGATGAATCAATAGACGGACATTTTCTCCCTTTCCTTGAACCAATCACATGATGAATGCTAGGTTTCACCCAGCAGACGAGAGTAGTCTAAAGGCTACAAGTTTTGGTCACATTAAAAGGTTACCATTGCTCACTCTACTTTTGTATTTCCTCTATGATCACACACAGCCTTCGTGCTGCGTGCGATCATAGAGGAAATCTCTGAGGATCATTGATCGCCACGTAAATAATGTTGCAGTTGCCCACGCGAACAGCTCACCACTGTGTAGTAGACTGTTCTGAATTCGAAATCGATCTCATTAATTTTTTTCTCAGTCGGTTTTTGGCCTAGAAAAATGTTTTGTCTCTTGTTATGGGGTGTTTTTTATACTGATCACATTTAGATAAAAAATAAACCGGTGCTGTCAAAGAAATTTTCAAGAATCTCTAACCGTAATCACAAAAGCTGGGAGCACTCTTATATATCAATTTCGGGCTCATATTTTGAAACGACCAAATCTCGATTTTCATTCAAATTCTTCAAAAAGTGAGATTGCTTGAATCTCGTGAACAGGTGAGGTTATTTTATGGCCACCCTGTACGTCATTCAGAGTGAACATATATTTTAAAATACTAGGATTAATTATATTCAATGAATTTGGTAGATAGGTATTTCATTGACGTCGTGCGCACTGGAGCAACACAACGGGCTTTTGGCGAAGGGAAAGATCCTCCGAAGGGAAAGACCGAGGACAACACCACGTAATTTTGAATCACGGTCAGATGATCAATGAATTTGGAGAGTGGAGTGCCAGCTCGGATGTTGACGAGATCAACATCTGAGCTGGACATCAACACCTCGTCATTTGAACTGGTTCAAAATGACGAGATGTTGTCTTCTTATCTTTCCTCCTTCGGAATTCATCCCTGACTGTCGTCGATAGCCCGTTATGTTGCTCCAACACGAGGCAAATTCAACTACCAACCAATCATCTATTCAATGAAACTTAAATTTACTGTACCATCTGTAAACTGTGCCTTTTTTTTTCTTTTTCAGTTTAAAGCTCCTCTATATTCTACGGTACCTGAAGACTTGCTGCCTATTCATCAATTCGATGCTCTCGAAAAGGACCCACTTGCAAAGAAAATTCTGGTAGCTAAGGGATGCTTTTTTAAAGTGGAAAATATTGTCACCGAACCGAATTCAAGTTTAGTGTGGGACTTTCAGACTATACAGTATGACATTAGCTTATCACTTCATTTTAAAGAAAAAGAAGGTTCTAATAGTAAAGAAATTATTCCTTCACACAGAGTCGACAGTCATTTATTTCCCGAATCTGGCAATTTTCTGTGTCCAGATCCAGGAATATGTAAGTAACAATGAACTATTTGAAGTATAAAAACTGAAAATTATGTATATATATATATAGATATAGAGGGAAACATCTATAAT
The DNA here is from genome assembly GCA_933210815.1 of Meta bourneti. Classification (NCBI taxonomy): domain Eukaryota; kingdom Metazoa; phylum Arthropoda; class Arachnida; order Araneae; family Tetragnathidae; genus Meta; species Meta bourneti. The sequence goes on from OW119934.1 coordinate 29,918,336, forward strand.
ATTTCGTTATTGGCATCCAAGCATATAAATCAAAATTCTTTAGACGCCCTTTCTATAGTCGATTTCCCATTTCTATAATATCCAAATCTATTTCTCTCAACTGAACACGAAGAATACAATTTATTAGGGGAAGGAAGTTGAATTTACGTCGCACTAGAGCTATACAACAGGCTATTGGTAACGGTTTCTGGATCAATCTCGAAGGGAAAGATCCGAGGACAACACCTCGTAATTTTGAACCATGATCGGATGACGAGGTAAACACCCAAGCTGGCACCCCACACTCCAAATATCCACACCAAGTTAACTTGAGGACATTTGAGACCACGACAGATTCAATGTACACCAGCCCCCACGTACACAACCTTCTTTGGTTGGATCTAGTTTCGTACTTGCAACCCTCCGGTTTCTAATCTTCAACTCTACCAACTGGGCTACCGCGGCCCCAACTTGTTAGGGGGTAGGTAGGTCGCTGAATTAAAGTCGCACTGACTATTGGCGACAGTCCGGGATCAACCCCGGAGGAAAGATCCAAGGGCAACACCTCGTAATTTTGAACCACCTATTAGAGGAAACTAGTATTAAATTTAAAGTTAACCTTTCAAAATATTTTTAATAAAAATTTCTCTTTTTTGAATGAATTGTGTTTTGATTATTTCAAAGCATGAGCTCACAAAATTATTATACTAATGAATAAACACTGAGACATCCATGCGTCTTGGTATAAAGTTAAAAGTTTAGAGGTTGAAACAATTTAATTGGCATTTCTAATAATGGTACAAAGGTATTCAATTTCAATAAATGAAAAAGGCGACTCGAAAATATCGAAAATCAGCTCAGTAATTTGAAAATAAGAAGTATCTGAACTATTAATCTCATCATTAGAATTTGTTTCACATAGTACATTCCATAAGCAATTGATATAATCGTTTGTGGTCTTATAAAGATTATTCATGTGTAAATAATTATTACATATAATGATTTCCACTTATTACTTTAAATTCATCTCAGAAACACTCAAGGGACCCCAAAGTTTGCAAAAGTGTTAAATGATTGTTCAAACAAGTATTCAGCTACTGTGGAGTTGTAGACTAATAAAAGGTTTCTTATAGTGTCAGTAAATTGCAAATTTGTAATTTTTTCATATGTTTGATAAAAATATAGTGTAGTAATCTGGATGTTTCTTGTATTATAAATATTTCTCTGAACTCTTGACAACAATTGCAAGTATTTTAAATTTGTGCACAATTTGTATTTCGTCGTTTTACTATCAAAACCTTGTAGGCCGTGAAATAAAATTTCCTCCAGGAGTGCTAAAAAACTAAATTCCAAATTGTAGATTTATTATGGAATACGAGTTTTAAAAACTCTCCGATAGTAGGGTTTACAACTCCGATGTAGACTAGGGAGCTTTTGAAACAAGTTTAGTAAGCACATTTGTATCCAAAAAATGTTGCAACCTCATAAACCAAAAAAAATTGGACTTAATGAAGTTTTGATAGTAAAACGACGATGAAGTTTTGATAGTAAAACGACTATTCCTACTCGTAATTTAATATTCTAAGCATAATAATGATTAAATAAGATTATCTTTTATTGAAATTTTTATCTATTTGAAACTATTTATGATGTTTAGCCATTAAAACGTTTCATAGCAATTTTTTTACTTATTTTTTCAGATATATTAGTGTTTGACAACACGTACAGCTGGTTTACAAGTAAAGAATTAACGTATAAAGTGAATATAGAGCTTCCCGATAAAAGTACTGATTATTAATCTACTTATGATAAAAATTTTAAAGTTTTTATTGTTTCAAGGATTAAGTTAAATGACTGAAATAATATATTATAAATAATATTGATGTATATTTTTTATTAGTTGAAATATCTTCTCCAATAAATATAATACAAATATCAAGCTTCATTTGATTTACATTGCTCTTCGAAAACCACATTATGCACACATTGTTTACTTTAAATTTATTTTGGAAGCATATTCTTTCCGGACACTTGGTCTAGTATTCACTGATCAAGTAAGAATTGGCCTCAGCATATTTGTAACAAATTTGTATAATGCCCTGTTATAAAAGTAAAACGTATAAGTATTACATTTATAATACATTAGAGCTTGCGTCATATTCTGTGATGACTCTTGTGAGAAGACCAATATGAAAAGATCTTGGAAGTTTAGGAATATCAATCATTAAGACTACCTCTACGAAAGATTCTAACATACTGGGAAGAATTTCTGTAATTTTAGGTATGCATGAAATAATAAAAAGTGATTATTTTATTGTACTTCACTTAAGGGCAAGAGAAATTTACCTTAAATAATCTACGTTGTTTTGCATACATACAGTACAAACATTTCAAATGATAGGACGTCCTACGGAAGAGGGGCTGCTTGTTATGTGGTAGGTATAAATGACTTCTCTTGCCTTAATTGGAAGTTAAATCCACATGTGGTGTGTCAGTTCCTTATCCTTAACCTCGTCATTATCGACTATTAAAAATTTGGATAGAGGCAATTTCAATATTTCGTCTAGTAAAATCTTGTGCCATATTTATTTGAGATGGTTTTCAAAAATGGCTACTTGGGTAGGTAGTTAATTAACGTCGCACTGGGGCAACACAACGAGCTATTGGTGACGGTCCGGGATCAATCCCCAAGGGAAAGATCCGAGGACAACACCACGTAAAATGGCTATTTGGGAAGAAACCAATAAATTGAATTGTCTACCGGTGGTAGATGAAACAAATTGATCTTTTACCAAAGGTTTTGCATTTAAAAACAAAAAGTTATTCTATTTTATTATTTCGAATCTTTCCCTTAGGGATTGATCCCGGACCGTCGTCATTAGCCCGTTGTGTTGCTCCAGTACGATGTAAATTCAACTACGTACACCTACATACTTACCATTTTATATTATTTACTAATGTTACCTTGATAACAAACTATCAAATAAACTACATTTTCAACTTATGTTTGATATCGCGAAAATAATACGATATTATTCACTTGGACGCAAAACTTGCACAAATATTTTAAGAATTAATAAAATAGATTTCAAACCTATCAACATATTTTCAAACAAAAAGAATGAAAGCTTAGCAGCTATTCGAATCATTCAAATAGCTACTTATCTCGAAGATGAACAAATTATTTTGGAAGCATCTGTTTACTAATGACGTATATAATGTGATAATGTAGTTGAACGTGAATTTTTTTCAAAAAACAACTCTGAAAATTTGATGAACAAAATATGGCAGTACAATTATTAGGGCTAGGATTTTATTGCCTAAATTTGCAAGAAAATGCTCTGTAAAATGCATTCATAATCCGAAAAAGCACAGAAATTAGATGAGCAAAAAAAATGATGATAAAATTCAGTTATATCTTTTTTTATCAAACTTTAAAGAAAAGTGAATGAAATAAAAAAATTAATAAAAGAATCCAGGCATCCACCCATGACAAAATTATTCTTAAAAATACAATTCAACTTTTTGCTATTTCTCTAGAAAACTGACTGTTTATTTTGTTAACAAAATAGGCCCAATGAAAGAAAAGGAGAAAAATACAACTGCAACTTACTAACGGCCTAATATTTTGTGTATTATTTATTGAGTTCAAAATATTTTCTAATTCATCTGATTTTTATATATTATTCTGTACCACTATCCTCCTTTTCTATGTTTTCAGCGGAGATAATCATAGGGGAGAGGAAGAACGTGCGCAATTCTTGCGAAGTCTTTAAAGAACGATTTATTCAACTTTAAATTATATACTTTCATATTTAACCAGGTAATATAAGAGGAAAATACGTTTCTTGAAAAAAAAAACGCCTGTGAGAGGGGTTACAATTTCACAGCGAGGATTTTTTAAGAAACCCCAATTTGTAAAATCTTTTGCTTTACAATAAAGTTCCCAGTAGTGCTCATCAAATTGATAAATCCCTCAGAAGGACACTCCAGGGGGCACTTCTGGTGGTTATCTGGTTAGCATCACATTCTTGTTGAAATGCAATCAGACGACACGCAGTCAAGTATAGACGATTGACAGCAGTTACATGAAACCCAAAATGAAGGTAGGAACACAGACCGCAGTAGAAATACAAGCTCAGGGGGATTTTAGTGAAAGAGCTTAAGAAACATGGAGCTCTCGAAAAAAACTCGAGTACATGAAAACGTTGCCAGACAAATTTTGGAAGCATTGCAATAACCACCAAACAATAATGAAGCGTTTTTATTTCAATTTTTCCGTTTGTACGGAAAATGTCAGTGGAGGACAAATTAGAATTCAAGCAGTGTCTTGCAATTATAAGACATTTACAAGACTAACAATGACCATCCTTTCGCTCAGCAGCATTTTCTACCCGCACTTTTACATTAATTTCTTGATCTTCAACACTGTTTTCATACCATCTTTCTGCATTTATCGATGGTGCGCGCAATAACCTACAAGCATATTTCTTTCAAAGTAATCAACAGTTTTTGTCCCTGTGACTCAACCCAAACAACTCATAATAACTCTGTATATGAGATCTTTAACGACTTTTGCTAGCAAATAAAACGTTTGTACAGTTCATTCATTTATTAATGTTCACTTACCTTTGACGAATACAATGAGTCAAAAAGAATTGGGGACAACCGTTTCGACGATTTTATAAAAAAATACATACTGTTTTTCGTTAAAGTTAAATTTTTGCATTACATAAAATGTCTTAGAAGGGGACTTTAATAATTTATACTTATTAATTTATGATCTTTCTAATGTAAATTCTACTATAATAAAGACCTCCATATTTTGTGTTATAGTCATTTCTTTAACTCTTCATATACATCACATGCTTTCGGTGTGTTTCTATTTTCTTTTGGCAAGGAGTGTATAATATATATGATTTTAAAAGAAATTTCAGCGAAGTTTAACTTTCTACATTCTAATACGTATTTAACCGGGCAATTAACAAAACAAATTCGTATCGCCTTTGTCTTTAGAACTCAAGGAAGTGCAAAATTTCCTATTTTTAATAGTAAACCTGAGTTTTTGCAGATAGAATTGCAAATGAGACAGATGCTCTACATTGTGACCATGGTTAGTACTGCTTAGTAAACGTGAGTTTCATTTATAGTGGAGAGCGCCATCCGGCGTAATTGTCAGAAGTTCCATCTAACATTGTAAGGCAAACCACACATTGATCCGACATGCGACAAAACTTCCGACTTGCGCATGCGTACTCCGTTTCTGTACAGAAAATATATCGATACGCATCCGTATTTCAACCTATTCATGGTCGCAGAACTACTGTTGGACCAATATGTGACCTGCCCCTAAGAGAGAACAAGTTCAAATAAATTCCATTGATAAGGCGTATAGTTAAACGGGATTTATTATAACGCCTGGAGTATTTTGTCGCTCTATAGCTATTTATTGCTTTACAACAGCTTATTAAATATAACGTGTGGAAAGGCAGAGAGCTTTAATCTGAAAAAAATTTGAAAGTGGGTACTCTGGTTTAAAATAGCACTGTATTTTTAAGTTATTACAGTGGTAGATTCTCCAAAGCAGCTGTGTTGAAAATGTGTAAACTTGTTAAATAATCTAAAGAGATATTTTTATTAAAACCTATAAAAGCCTCTGAAACATAATTTGAAAAACCTAATTTAAGATTTCAGTACCAAAAAAATCCGAGACCAAGTGATGATAATGAATCCCTAAAGATAGCTGAAAATTGTAAAAACGTATTGGTGTTACCTATTGTTTCAACACACCGCATATAAGAATTTTTTTCCATTCAAAAAAATTATTTTGACATACTCTTATTCACAGGGGTATTTTTTAATTATTCAAAACGTGCTGCAATCACATAACAAAACAATTTTTCGAAGTATGAATATAGAAAAGAATTTGTGTTATACAATACTACTAACGAGGAAATAATTAATCAAATTAAACAACAAAAAGATTCGATTACAATGACTAGTCATTCGATTCAATAAGTAATGAAAATGAATTGTTTTAAAAGGCCTAGGATTTTCAATGTGTTTCTTAAGAATATTTTAAGTTTAATTTCTATGCTCCTTGTATTTTAATTTTGTAATGTTTTGTTACATTGGATATCAATATTACCTTTTTATAAGTATAGCGCGGCTGCAGTGAGAATGAAGAGATGACCTTGGTAAAATCCATTTGTACAAAGGTGGTTAAGCTTGCCAAGGAAGAGGGCTGCCGTACGTAATAACATAAGAGGCGATTGCCATATGTGATTATTTATTTCAGCAACTCGTAATTACTGCTATCGCTTCCGATAAAATCTGAGCTAGAAATTATTAAAGACGCGAATTGTTTGAAAGCATTACTTACGTTTAACCTACCTCCTAATATAAGGAGGACAGTACCTTTAAACGCGAGTTTCAGCAGACAGAAGTTTCAAAGTTCTGTAAAAATTGCGTTTTTGGTGGATTCTTTTCAAATTTAGCACTTTTATAGTATGAGTGTTGTATTTTAAAAGGAAATACTTTGAAGATTGTATCATTTAAACTTTTATGTTTATGAACAAAAATATAAGAACCAGTTTTGGCCAAGTGGGGAATTGTTTTGCGGTCCGCCAGGATAACTCAAAAACTAATTGCTCTACAATAATGCAGCTTTGCACACTTATTATAGAACTCAATATCTATAAAATGGCCTATTCTCAAAATCTTAGTTTCAAATTTTCTATGCATTTTTGCAATAATATTCTGATGTGCACATCAATGAGGTAAGATTTAAACATTTCTAAATCCTTAAATCAAATTATTATAAACCTATCATTATAGTTATAGGTCATTTTATAGATAATTGGTTCTATAAGCGTGCAAAAAGTCTCATTTTTGTAGAATAATTGATTTTTGAAATATCTTGTGGACCGCAAAACAATGTTTGACCAAAATTGGTTCTGATATTTTTGTTCATAAACATAAAAGTTTAAATGATAGAAACTTTAAAGTGATTTCTTCTTTTTTTAATATAACATCCATACTATAAAAGTACTAAATTTGAAAAAGAATCCACCGAAAAAGTTTTACAGAACTTTGAAGCCTCTTTTCCACTAAAACTCGAGAGTTAAAAGTATTCCCCCTAAAGAGTAGACTAGTTGAAATCCATGTGATTCAAATGCCAACTCATCGGAGCTGGAGTATAGACGAAAGGATCTTTTTCACTTTACAACTATAAATGTTTCATTTCAATTATAAATAAAAATATTAAAGCCGATGACAAATTTGCAATAAACTTTGATGAACTTCTTGAAGAGGTAGGTGGTTACAAGGCATTTTATAATCATCTGACCGTGATTCAATATTGGGGTGTCTTCTGATCTTTCCCTTCGGGATTTAGTTGTGTTTCTTCAATGCGACATTAATTCTACCACCGACCTACCCTTTGGAATTTATGCCGGACGTCGCCAACATCCCATTGTGTTGCTCCAATGCGACGTAAATTCAACTACCTACCTGCCAGGGCATTTTAGTTTGCAAAGTTACATGGAAAATAGAACCAATAATACCAATAACTTCACCGAAATCATTAATACTTTAAATTATACATTATTTTTATGCTCAGTAAATCATTCTAGAAAGCTCCATTTTCATGTTTCTCTTCATTATATTAATGTGTGGCTTATACTATGAACATCAGTTCTTTATGAAATAATTTTGATTAGTTTTAAGCTGGACGTTAGTTAAACGGGTCACAGAAAAGTATTCCGTATCTCCTCGACTTCAAACTTGATCTCACCACTGCGCAAGTGTCCCGGTTTCAACGAAAAATAATATGGTCAGCCTAGGTAGGTAGGTAGTTAATTAACGTCGCAATGGAGCACGCAACGTGGTCAGCCTAATGATACTTCAACGGGAGACCATAGTAAGAGATGTAATAACTTCTCTGGGTAGCGTGATAGATTCAAATCTACAGAGAACAGTCTAGCTTAAATAATAAACATTAATTTTATTTAGAACAATTTCTTGACTATATTAGAATCTATTTACACGGCACTTTCACTAATTTCTATACCTCTGCTAACTGGATGCGACGGGTTGTCGAAATCTCAGGTACGTACGAAAGTCTCTGAGTGGGAGAGAAGTCTCTCAATTATATCTGGGTGAGATTCTATGCGTCGGGTGACGATTACAAAAGATCAGCACCGGATCTTCACGGGATGACGGGTCGATTCAGGTTCCCTGCCGGACGAGAAGTCAGCACCGGATTCTTCGCAGGTCGTCGGTTCGGCACAATCAGGAATCGGCTCCGCTGGGGTCGTCGGGTCAGCACAAGACGGGAACGGTATCTTTCCGGAACTCCAGTACGTTCCTTCGGTTCTTCTCTGGGTGAGAAAACAACTCCAAGCTATTTACTGGCTAAAGAGTTAGACCACTCGCAGGGTCGCTGGGTCGAGCCTCTCGGATGAGACCAAAACAGGAGCTCGAGATGGGCAGCCTACTCCAGGCTACAAGAACGCGTACTCTCAGGGTGAGAGAACCGTCTTCCAAAAATAGATTAGCTCCCGAAGGAGTTTGACCGCTCAAAGGGTCGCTGAGCCAAGCCGCTCGCACGAGAACACCAGCAAGAACTCGAGATGTCAGCCTACGCCATGCTACAAGAACGCGTACTCTCGGGGTGAGAGAACCGTCTTTCCAAAAATAGATTAGCTCCCGAAGGAGTTTGACTGCTCAAAGGGTCGCTGAGCCAAGCCGCTCGGACGAGAGAACCAGCAAGAACTCCCGATTCGACTCTCTTCGTTTCCCTTGAAACCTCGGAGCACTCCACCCCCAGGTTTCTGATTCGTTGTGAGTCCGGAGCCGGTTGTCTGACGTAAAATGGGATTAGCTACTTAGCGCAGGTGGGCTTAATTACCTGGCAGGTGGACTTAATCACCTGGCAGGTGAACCTAATCACCTGGGCGTTCCGAAACGAATTCTCATTGTCCGTTTTCGGTACAAGTCCAGACCGTATGGTGCCAGAGAGATGGAAACACATTGTCCGTGTTTTAACGACTCTGTCGGTGAGTTTACCTTAGGAGGGTTAATTGAGGGGTCCATCAATGAATCCTCACAGAGAGAATATTTTCAATACTTTAATTGCAGTCAATTCCGGTTAATTGGAATATATTGACGTAAACTGCGTAACAAAATTTTAAAGTTAGCAACTTACATATTTTTAATGAAGATTAAAAATATGTATCACCTTAACAGAGTCGTATTTCTGTAAGCGATTTCCCACGTATGAAGTTTAAGAAATGCTATGAGAGATTTTCTGTAAGGGGATTGATCGGGATTGATCCCGGACCGTCGCCAGTAGCCGGAGGGAAAGATCCGAGAACAACGCATCGTAATTCTGAATCAGATGACGAGGTCACACCTGGGCTGGCAACCCGCACTCCAAGCTTCCACACCACGCCAACATGATGACATTTGAGGCAGCAACAGATTTAACGTGCACCAGCCCCCACATATACTATGGTCTTTGTTGGATCGAGTTTCGAATTCGTAACCCTCCACTTGCTAATCTGCTACTCTTCCAACCGGGTTATCGCAACCCTCTTCAAATGTGGGAGGGTTTTTAGTGTAAATATGAACAAAGTACTGATGAAGGAAAATACTTCCGGTTAAAAACTATTTCGATTTATCGCCATTTTGACGATGTTTGGCCTTTAATGACCTTTAATTAAGTGACATGATGAAATTGCATTCGAGTAGTATGCCTAGTTTCGGTACAAGTTACGAAAGAGGTTACCCAAATACTAGCACCCTCTGTATTTAGCTTTTCTGGAAAACCCTCGCACTGATTAGTGAAACATAAATATCATTCATCTTTAAGTTTTAGTTCATGCATGGTGTTATAAATTGAATTGGCAAGAAACCTTCAAGATCCATAGCAATTTTAATTTTTAGAATTGCTTTATTAAAATGTTTCCTTTTAGTACAGTAGTATTAAGAAATCCAACAAGTAGCTTCTTTTTCTTTACAATCGGTTTATTTTAATAGGTATTATTTAGGTATTTTTTAATTAACATCACACTGGAGTAACACAACGGGCTGTTTATTTTGATAGACTCGTATACAGATGATTGATGACAGTCGACTCATTTTTTTAAGCCTCATTTGAAATATCAACAAATTTCGTCAACTTCCAGTATGGTATGGCAACGATGATTTTCTCAAGCTCAGATCTCACTGCTAAAAACGTTGATAGAAATCATCTTATTTAGCACCCATTTTATTTATAAGTGATTGTTTTGAAACCTAATGCAAATTATTCGCTTATAAATACACAAAAATTTCAAACTTTCTTAACAAAATTTGTATCTGAAAGAAATATTAAAGATGATTAAAGGGCGTAAGTAGTTTCGGAATCGAAGTATGGCCAAAGCTCTTTCCGACATTCACTCTTATTGACGACCTTTCCTGACCGAAAGCGTAAATAAAGTGTGTATTTTTAATTGAATCTTTTTCACTGTTTAAAATATTTTTATTCTGTATTATTCTCATCTTGAAGTGAAATTAGAAATTAAATTTATTTAAGATAAATTTTCAGTTCGTAGATTATTCCACCCTAAACTGCCCAAAATATAGTTCGCATGCAATTTTTCGTCCAAAAACATACAATTTTTGTTCTCTCACTTCGAGTATGATAGAATACAAAAAATATATATACCCACATTTCCACTGATGCAAGAAATATTCATTTGTGCTTCTGAGTAGTATAAAGATGCACTTTTTATAGATTGAAATTTAAAACGACGTAACGTTTTATCTTATGTCGTTAAATATCTGGAGTTGCTTATGAGATAAAACAAATTGTTTTTAAGACAAATATTCTGTGTATCCTTTAATCGTAAAAAGTTTATTTTCGTATATTTGTAGTAAATCACTTCAAAGAAATATATTCCAATCATTTTGAATAGATTTAATTTTAAAAAGCTGCTGTTTATTTTTCTGGACTTTTAAGAATGCTCTTGAGACTTGGATCTTTTGTTTTCATAAATTTGGAAAAATAATTTATTCATCAAAAATTTTTATAAATTTGACTATCAGTTGGGTATGTTTGAATGTTTCTATTTATTTGCCACCGCTATTGCATATTGTATTGCCAAAGGTATTGAATTTTAATCACATCTAGTGTTAGAGCAATTTCAATTCTTATATGCATGTTTATTTATGTTCTTAGTCGCTTGTGACATTTTTATCAAACTTACTGTTTTAAGTAAAAGAAAAAAGTACATTTCAACCTGTTGAAAGACAAGTTGAAAAGTTATGCGAACTTAAAATTACCGTTGAATTGTTAGTATTAAAAGTATGTAGAAGTATTTTTTATGCATATCTTTTTTCTGGACTTCATTGTCTGGTTCATTTATAAAAAGAATTTATTTTAAATTTCCACTTTAATGAATTCATACACTTGTATTTTTAATAAATGTATTGGATTAATTATCATTAATTACTTTATGTAAAATATTAAATAAGTCTAGTTTACTTTAATTGCTTTAAAAATATTTTGTTTTATCAATACCAGAAACCTAAAAATTATTAATTAATCCCTTTTTAAGATAACTTAAGCTTGAAATTATTCTAATTTTTTTAAATCAGTATAAAATCTAAATCTGAATTAGAAGGTGAAATCTGAGACTTCATTTTTCCTTGACTACATTTATATGAACACAAAACTGCTAACAGTGTATTGTATTCAAAATGATTGAAAAATATTAATTTTTGATTATGCATTAAATCTGCCAGTCATTAAAAGTATCTACTATTACTTTAACAAAACCTTCAGTTTTAGATTTGTGTTTATGGGTACATAACTACCCAAGACAAATATTTATGGTGAGTGTAAATATACATCATAAGAAATGGATGAACATTCATTAAAGTGAAAATATAAACCAAAGTTTCATTAAAAAGTACCATATTTTATACCAGAACAATATTTGTTGTAACTGATATAATATGTTGGGCTTTAACAATGTGTAACAGTTTTTGACCAAAAAAATATAAAGAGCTTTGAATGTGTTCTACAACATAAACAACCCTTACAACCCATTTGCATTCTTATCTAGAACCATATGACATTCAGTATGACTAAAAAATGAATCATTGTTTTCATCCTTTGCTGCTACTTATTGCTAATTAATTTTTATCTTGGTTCAGAAATTTTTCCTTATATGTGTTATCAAGATTAAATATGCTATCTCAATTGTTTCAGTGAATTAAGTTACTGTAAACTTAAGCTATTACAATATATTGACTGAATTTCATTTGTTCCAAAACTTAGCTGCATAATTAGATGATAAAATATTTTATTGAATTATTTGATTCAAAGGATTAGTTGAATTAAATTATTTTCATTCTTAAACTCTTGATTGCTGTTGGTAAAGTATGGTTGTTAAATCATTTTTTAAAATTGAGACTTCATTAAGTTGATCAAAAGGTACTGATTATTTGCAATTATGATTTTGAGGATTCAAATTTTAAAGTACTTTTATAATTCAATTAAGGAATGCAATGAACTATGCAGATGCTATTGACATATTAAGCTTGTAGTGAGATGCAGACAAAGATAAAAATTTGAATATTTTTCATTTGCTGTGAGTGAAGTGTTTAGAATAGAAAATGAAGTTTCAAACCCAAAAATTAGTATTTACATATCAGTTTAGTTATAGGAAATTCACAACTCAGCAAAGTTTAGCAATAACTAGATATCTTTAAGTGATATATGCTCGCATTGAAAGAAAGTACTTTACTTGCAGAGGAAACTATTCTAATGTATTTGCAATTAATTAAATTAAGCATATATTATGCATTGGAACAATCAATACATTGTCATCTATTAAGATTTTGCTCAAAGATTTATTAACAGTTGTATAGAAACAAATGCCTCTTGTCTTCCCTTTATTTAGTTGCTGTATAGGAACTCTGCATTTTCTATTAAAGAACAAATTTCTTGCAATAAATAAGTATTGAACAAATTAATATCCATAGTACTCCAGAGGTTCTACAGTTCCTAGAAAAGTTGTAATTAATATCAACTTTCAAATATAGCCACACATTCCCATTAATGCCAAAATATAAACCTAAAAACACCATTAACCTAAAATATGTAATTAATCTTTTCATTAATTTCTACCGAATACTGAATAAGTTCAACTTTGTTATGTAAGTTATTTGTTCTTTTTTCTGCAATACCAAAGCATCTCATGAAAGTTCATTACCATCCTTTTATGAAACTCATTGCTTAGAAGTACAACATCTTTACTTTAAACACTGTTAGTCTCATGCTCTGATCAAATTCTGACTATCAGGACTTAACCTGGAGAATGACAATGTTTCTCCATAAAAGCAAGCTGAAAATCTTTCTAATCCTAGTTATCCTTAACCCTTGCTAAATCATGGCTCAGTGGGTTTGTCCACTGCATCAGCAACCTGAGTTGCAGGCGGTGCAGATTCGATTCCTCACTAGGTGTATTTCTCCCTTCTGTGGCAGTATAAAAAACTTCCATTGTGTGTGTTTGCCCATTACATGATGTCTGTTTTGTGTAGTTTGGCCAAATATGGCCCTTGCACTATAAAATTCAATGCAACCAACCCTAGCTAAATCATTTATTAGAAAAGAGCTAAAATGTTTTGTTCCAGTGTAACAACATCTGTTTGAACCAGGTTCTATAACTCAATTCTTTCTATAGGTGAAACATGAATTTTATAAAGAAGAAACTGAAAGGTCACAAGAAAGATGATGAAGAAGAGGAATACGAAAAGGCTGTTTATGAACAGTCTCTTCATCCTCAAAATCAAGATCAGAAAATGAAAAATACTGAAGAGTGGCAATTTTTTCAACAGTTATCAATGAAAGTTCAAGATACAGTACAGAAGACTCAAACTACACTAAATAAGTTGAAAGATACTAGGCCAGATGATGGTTCCAATGAAGAAGATTTCTATGATGATGGTGAACTATACCCAAAAGAAGTACCACCTTATGGAACAACAAAAGTATTACGAGCTCCTCCTAGACCACCTCCACCAACTGGAGAAAAAAGTTCTACGCCTATTGACTTGGACTTTGGATCTGATTTTTCTCAGAGTTCGATCTCTAAAGGGCCACCTAGGCCTCCCCCGCCTAGATCTTCTGACATGTCGTTTGGTTTGGATTCAAGTGCCTTACCGGGAACATCAAATAAAAATTTTGCATCTCCTGCACGACCTCCTCCTCCCAATCTCAGTAAAATGGAATACCCAAATATATCTGAAAATTATTCTGTTTCTGACCCCATGCTTCCTACTTTAAATTCCAAAGAGAAAGTTGGTGCATCTTTCTCATTGTTAGATGAGTTCGGATTCCAAAAGGACCCCATTACAACATCAAATACAAACATGCAGGATTTATTGTTCCTTGATGATAAAGAAGAAGTTGATCCCTTTGATACATCATTTGTTGATGTGAGCAACATAGCATCGCTACCCTTAACTTCAGGGGAGAAAGAGAAAAATGTTGATAAACCAACAGAAAAAAGCTCCAATCCATTTTTTAGTTCTAGTTCTACTAGTGAATGGTTAGGTGGTTCTAGTCATTCTGATAAAAACTCTAAAACTGTCACAAATCCATTTTTCTCTGGTATTTTAGATGACTCCAAATCAGATGCAGGTCAAGAAGATATTCAGTCCTTATCATCTCATAATCCATTTAGTTTCAATGAACCAGCTTCAATTAGTAATGACCAGGATGATTTTTTTGGAATTACCATAGAATCATCGTCAAGCAAAGATAATTTAAATAAAGGCATGTTTGAAAATAATGAAGAATTGTTACCAAAAAATTCTGCTGAATATGAATATAATAATGAATATATTAATTCGGCTTTCAATTGTAATGAAACTAACGTAAATGAAGAGGCATTGTTTGATAAGACAGACCAGGAAATTATTGCAAATACCATTCCCCAAAATGATGTCAAAAGTGATGCAAATATATGGGACTCTGATAGAAAAGATGAAGATGCTAATGTTTTTATTTCGGACCCAATTTTGTCTTCTGAAGCTCCCCCAACACCTGAGAAACCTCAAGAAACTTCTATGATGTGGGGAGCTGATACGACTACTATTTTACAACCAGAAAAGTTTTCTTCAAAAGAAGAATCAGCAAAATACAATGAAGAAGTTATGAATATTGAAGCAAATGATGTAGTTGGTGTGTTTGGAAAAAGTAGTGCAACAACAAATGATTCATTTTCCAATCTTGAACATTCCTCAGTACCTTTGGAAATCAAATCTCCAATTGAACAACCTGATGTGACAAATAGTTTGGCTTCAGATTATCAAATTATAAAAGAAAGTGAAGCGACTGAGTTGAATTTGGAAACATTTTCTTCTAATTCGTTAAAAGACAATTCTCATGAATTAATTTCAGATACATCTGATGGCTTTGATTCAAAGTTGAATGAAATATCAAACGATACTCAAGATAAATTGCAAGCTGCATTTTCTGAAGATTTCTCTAAACCATTTGAAGAAGAAAGTGAACAGAATGCATTTTTATTCAAAATTAAAGCACGTGAACAAAAATCGGATGTGGAGTTTGATGCCTTTGCTGCAAAATTTGAGAGCGCCAAAGACACTCAAGGCTCTGATGCATTTGATCCTTTTATGAGTAAGAGAGCACCAACTTTGAAAAAAATTCAAGAAAATTTCAAAGGATTTGATAGTATGGATGAGTTTGATCCTTTTAGAGTAACAAACAAAGAGGATTTCCAAAGCATGAAGAAAGAGCCATCCAGAGATTCTTTTGAAGATTATGACAATGAAGTAGATTTTTCTGTTGTTATAAAACCCAAGTTAAAAGATAGCAATGATGTAAAGCTATCTGCAATGGAACCTCCAAAATTATTACCACCACCTAAAACTCCTACAAAGGCTTTTGAAAGTCCTGCTTCACGTTTCAATCCATTCGATAAAGATTTTCTTGATAACTCGAAAATTGCAAAAGCAACAGAAAAGGTCATCGAAGCAGTTGAAGCTGAAGATGAACCTGTACCTGCTCTTGGAGAAGCCGGAGTTAGAAAAGCTGATTCTGTAGAAACCCCACTCTCACCTTTATTTGATGAAGATACTTCCCAGCCGCTGGAAACGTTTCCTGTGCCATTTGAAAGAGAGGGATGGGAAATGGTTTTGAGGCAACCTAATAAAAAGAAATTGACTGGTAATCGTTTCTGGAAGAAAATATTTGTAAAGCTTTCCGAGAATAGCGTTTTACAGCTTTTTAATAAGACAGATGATAAACTTCCTTTTCAAGAACTACCATTACAGGTAAATTGCTCTTTGAGTTGTAACTTCAAGTTTATCTATTGCATAAGTTCAATTTTCTTTTAAAGTAACTTTTTAGATATACTTTCCACTACAGTTCATGTGAAGTATTTATATTAGATTTATGTATATTTGATAAGTATACCCAATAATCTTTTGATTATAAGGTTTTTTATTTCATTCCTCTAGTTATTTTTGTATATTTCTTTTTGCACTGAGAAAGTTAATTTTTTGCACTTTTTATTTTATTTTGTTATGCATGTTTAATTTCAGTTCATTTTGTTTTGTTGTATAGGATTCTAGACAAATATCTGATTGGCAGTTAACATATCTACAACTCTGGATAAAATGCTCATTTTCTTCCCATATCTCAGCATTTTTGTTGGTGCTGTTTCAGACTTTCCTGTATCATAACTTTATCAGAAATAATATAAATATGGAAATTGCATAATCTACAACAAAAGCTCAATTTTATAATTTGATGAGGTATGTTTTCTGCATGTTTTTATCAAAATATTTCAGATTTTTAGTGTTTAGTTTGGTCCTGATCTATATTTATAAAACATTCATGCACATTTTATTTTAATAAGTTATATCTAATGTTATTGAGGTTTTGACAATATTTAAAAAACAAAAGCATTTTTCTTTGTCTTGCTACCACTTCCACATTGTATCTTGCTTTACACAGAATTTAACAGATGTAAAGTGTTAAGATAACAACATTGCATCCAAATCTCTTAGTACCCTCTTTAAAACAACATTTTATACTTTTGCACACAATGCTAATTCTCCATATTTTTAAACATCCCTGCTCACACCTCTTTTCTAGAAAGTTAAGTCTTCCTGTTTATCAAATAACTGCCCTAGTATAGTATGTTTATAGAAACTACTACTGATGCGGAAGTAACTTCCAATGCCATTGTTAACTTTATGGAATATGATTGATCAACTTTTAACGGCTTAAATTACTACTTGTAATAAACTATTCAATGTGACATGACAATCTATACACAATTAACATAAATAAAAAAATGTTTTTAAAACTGTTTAATAGATAAATATTTAGGTTACAGTTATTACTGCAATTAGGTATACACCTTCCCTTTTACAATGCAAAATTTTAATTAATTTTAGAATCTACAATTTTAAGTAAAACAACTTAACAATATTTTAAAACATTGACTTTTAAGTATTAAAAGCGTTAAATATTTATATCGTTGAAATACTCTATCTACATGGAGGTTTAATAGCTCTACCCAATCTTGTTACATACTGTTAGTGTCCATTTTGCAACTTTCCATTGTTTTTTCATCTTCCATGGGGAGTGCATCTTGATCAGAAAGAACCATTCATGGATCCTGAAGTAAAATCATTCATATTTGAAAATGTGTGACCGCTCCCAGGATACCCAAGCCATCTTTTTCATCCCACTACTCTATTCCCCAATCCCTCTTTTTTCCCCTTTCGTGACATTTTTTACTTGATGTCTTGTGTTTGGCGCATCTAGGCCAAATATGGCCCTTGCGCCGTAAATTGCCAAAAACAACCATAACTTGTACATTTTGATAGTAAATTTTACATATCATCTGACTTACCTGGTCAGTAAAAGTTATCTTGCTTAAAATTTATGTTCTATGTCAATGGATTTTTTAAAGGATTTCTTAGAACAACAGGGACAACAATTTTATTGTTTAAGAAAACAAACCATCTTCAAAACTGTCTTGTCTTAATTTAAAATGAAACCTCACTAATTCAAGTATGCTATTTTTATAATTTGACCATCTATTTTTACACAATATATTAATTTTCTCAATACAAGATCCTTTTAATCATTCAATTTCCTATCAGTTACCTGAATGTACCTAGTAGCTTTTACTCAATGAACGTTTTCTTTTAAAAATTAATCTCCTCACTATCATTAATAAAAAATCTGATAAATCTGCAAATGCTTGCCTGATACATACTGATCCTCAAGATTTTATTTGCATATTTTTAATTTCACTCTTTGTAACCTTCCCGATAGAACATTGAAATGTAGGAATATGCTTGAAGTGACAATAAGAAGAAACAAGTACTTACAATCTCAGTCTGCACAATTACATTCCTGCCATATACTAACATGGAAACTTTTAACTTCAAATACAATATCCAAATACTCTTAATCTGGGCATAATTTTGTTCATTGCAGCTACTATCATTGTTGCAGGCCATACCCTTTTCTAACATCAAGATATCCTAAAACATTTATCCAGTCATTGTAGCAAGAGTCATGGAATCTGCAACAAATTTCATTTCATTAAACCATTCATTCATCTAACCTGTTACTCCAAAGTGAAGGACTGATGTAAAATTGACTCTCCCCTTGGTATTGGGCACACTTGTCTTATTCATCATCTTTTGAGAGTGCTCCATGTACCTGTTTTATACCTGATAGTTTGTCACATTTTAATTGATTGTCCTGATCTTAACTATCATCATTTTAGATTTTTTTTAAAACTACTAATTTAAACTTGCAGGATTTAATTGGGGAAATCCCTGCAAATCTATTCCCAATTTAAATGCTACTAGCTTTATAATCTCATTTAGCAGTTACTATTCATCACCTCTATACCTTTTATATTATATGTTGCTGGTCAACATGTTTTAAATCACCACTTTTTTTATATTGTGTTTTAATAAATTTTATCAACATGTTGACCAACATGTTTTTAAATTATGAACTCATTAAATTCGTATTTTAACTATACAATCTGTTCTTTTGTGTTAATGAACATGTTATTTGAAATTGTTACTTGATTTTTCCCCACTTTCTTTTGGAGTTTTTATATTGACGTAATTGTTTATTATTTTATCTTGCGCTTGGTTCAGTTCGTCTGTATTTGGACCTTGCACAATAAAACTCCAACCAATTAATCATACCCAAAATATGTTCTACTTTTTATTACTATGAATATGCAAGTTCGTTCATTATATCTTTTATCTGACCTGGATCTGAATTCATCCTACAGTTATTGAACATATGAACAGATATGATAAAAAAATCTTTGGCATGACACATTTACTGTATAAAATTTACCTACTCACTAGAGGTAAAATTTAATTCTCTGTTGGTTTAGGTAATGCTTATTTGTTTACTGGGAACAAATTAAGAAAATGTAATTATACTTCATGATAGTGTTGCAGCATTAAACATTTAATTTTTCATATTGCTTTCTTTTTAGGCATGCTATTCGTTATCAGAAGTTGGAGCTCAACAATATGATCAATATGGTAAAATATTTACTGTAAAGTTACAGTATAAGTTTTATAGAGAAAGAGTTGGTGTTAGACCTGGGCAAATATCAAAAGTTACTCAAGGTCAAGTAACATCCATGGGAGATGTTGCAAAACTTGGTTTGCCTCTTCAACACTCTCCTCAAACATCCCAACTTCTGAAACTTGGATCTCAATCTTATTCTGATATAAAATTTTTTATTCAGGTAACTTTAAAGAGTTTTGAGTTTCTTTCTGTTTCAGATTTATTTATAGTATCTAAACAATTTTCAATTTTTTAGGAAGTTGAAGATGCACTTTTTCGAATGACAGTTCACAGGGACCGTGTTCTTACTTACAAAACGGAAGAAGTTCAAGTCATAGCTCAAGATGAGTTTTATGTTGAACAGAGCAAAACGGGTCATATTGATAAACAATTGGCTCGTGTTCGTATTTTCTTTCTGGCATTTATTACAGGTAAAATACAGTTTTGCTATATGACTTCTGTCTTTTCACAATCTGGTAACAATAAATAACACTCTTAATGTTTGCTACTTTTCAATATTTTACTTTTGTAATTATTTAATATAGAATATATAAGATTTCATAGGATGTGTTACAATAGTCTTTTTGTTAATGTTATTCAAATCCTAAAAAATATTTCCTTTTTTCGCTTAATGTGTTTAAATAGATTCTATCTACTGAATTGATATATGCACCTCAAAGAGTTAAGCTTTCCTTTTATTTGAACATGTTCTATTAATGACCTTTGAACAATATACACCATTCAAATTTGTTTCTGAATTTCAGTGTATTTCACTTTAGCTTTTAGTACCGTAGACACTCTTGTTAAGACTAATTTAAAGTTTAAAAAAATAGAGTTAAAATTAGGGTGTTTTTGTCCATTTTGTAAACCACTTTTCCTCATAGAAACTTTAGGTATTCAGACTATTTTTGGCATTTTAAACTGTTTTTCTCATGAGATTATTTATTACCAAGGGCGTTAAAACTGCATTATCTGAATATTTATCATACGAACATTTTCAGTAAAACATCAGTAAATTGTCACTTAAGAGACCAAGAAATTTTAACAACTTTAAGCAAATTAACTACAGAATATACTCTATGCATCACTAACCATCATGTAAATTTTGAATTTATCATGGTATTAGTGATAATGGAAGTACTAAAAAATTATTCAAATAATGAAAAAGTTTTACCTCTTGAGCTTCATTTGAACATTCTTTAAGCTTTAATACTACTTTACATATGTATTTCAATGTCAAGTGCTTGTCTAATTTTGACTGAAATGAACACCTATCAGTACAATTAACTTCTCTAAAACATTTAGTGCTCTGAATTCATCTGTAGTACCTTGATTTAACATTAAGTAATGTTGAACTGTTTCTAATGGGGGGGGGGCTTTAAGAACTTGTGTTTTATTGGATGGTGAGCGTTCCCTCATTTTCATTTCTCACATTTTAGACTTTTCTAAACATTCCGTAGTTGAATAGTATGGTGCCTTGAGAACATACTGCAATATTGTTATCTATATCTGTGTATGCATTTATGTCAGGAATAGTACATCCACTTTCATTTATGATTTCAAAGAATCAGGATCAGATTTCTCATTTTCGACTGCATTTTGTTTGCCATCATACACAAACCCTGCATGTTGAAAGTCCCTTCCACAATGGTGAATTATCCAGGATAGTATTTGAATTTGTGACAAGTAGGCAGAGGTTTAATTAAATTGCTGCCTATAATAGCCAAATGACTGAAGAAAATTTATGTGTCCAGAGTGATAACTTATCAAGGCTTTACTGTATATACTAAAAGAATATGTAATGTATACATTTATTTTATACAACTTGATTCTAGAAATGTTTTCTAGGTATGCCATCAGTCGAAGTTGGCTTGAATGATATAATTCGTCAAGGAAAAGAGGTTGTGGGGCGTTATGATATCATACCTGTAGTTACTGAAGAATGGATTCGTTTGGAAGATTGTGAATTTCATTCTTGTGTTATTCAAGATGAATTTTACAAAGGCCGTGTTATCAAGTAAGATTCTATCTTAGTTTTATAGTGTGCTTATTTAAAATTTTATTTCCTTTTCTTATCTCTTGTGTGTTTCCTTTTTAAAAGATTTTCTGCTATATTCAGTGCAATCATCCTTTGTTTAGAAAAGGGGTCTCAGTGAGTTTGTCCACTGCTCTAGCAACCTGTGAGTTGTATGTCATGCAGGTTCAATACCTCCCTGGGTGTATTTCTCTTGTGTGTCAAGAAAACATTCCATGTTTGTGCATGTCCATTTACTTAACAGTTATTTGACATTGTTTGGTGCTGCTTGGCCAAATATGGCCCTTGTGCCATAAAACCCAACCAACCTTTACTAGAAATCACCTACTATACAAGTCTTGATTACCTATCATGTTTAAATATGCTTGATAGATAAATATACTATGTCAATTTATCTTAATTTATTTCAACATATTTAATTTTATTAAGAGTTATTTAGAAAAACATTTTTGTTCAAACTATATTGTGTATTAAATTTTCCTTTAATTCTTTTAAAATAATTAGGTTTAATTTCATTAGTAGTGCTTTTGAAAGACAAGTTTTGTGCTAGTTGTTTGCATTTGCAGTCTCTTTTTATAAACCAAATATAATTTATAAAATATATGAAAAAATACAATTTGTCATATATTTTTAATTTATGATAAATTGTATATTTTATGGTTTTTATTGAATATTTTATTGAAATACTTATTTTAGATTTCACCCGCCTGATGCCTGTCTGTTTGAATTACTGAGATTTCGCATTCGACCACCAAAAAATCGGGAGCTTCCTCTGCAGGTGAAAAAGATTTTAATAATCTGTCTTGAACTAAATAAATATGAAAATTTATATCCTACAAAGTTCATTTTCTACAAAAAATGTATTTGCTTTTTGACATCAGATACTTATAATTTAGTATTCACACTCGCAAACAATATTTTAAAGTAATGCAAATACCTCAATATTTGAATTCTAGGACAATTTTTTGTATATATTTTAGTGAAATGTTTTACGCAGGAAACTACAAATAACATTTATAGGAAAACATTCTAAAATTCTTTGATCTAATTGAAAACTTTAGTTCTGTGTATTATGTAGCGAAACTGTTAGTAAAACTGAAATAGATTTGGCCACACAGTTGTTTAAAAGTTGAAACAGTGAAACTCTAATTGGCCTTTGGTTTTTTACATATACTTAATTTTTCTCCTATGCACTGATTAATCTTGCATTGCAGGTTCGTGTTTTCATGACAGTTAGTAACACAAGAGTGGAAATTAGATCAGATATTTTAGTTCCTGGCTACAGTAGCAGGAAACAAGGTCAAGTTCCATGTGAAAATATTCAAATTCGTTTTCCTGTACCTGAATGCTGGATTTATTTATTTCGCACTGAGAAACATTTCCGCTATGGATCCAAAAAATCAACTGCTCGAAGACCTGGCAAAATAAAGGTATTTTGTAGAACATATTTGTCTTTTTCAACACATTTTTAATTTATTGCCTCGGTAATGCAATTTTATTTACAATTTAAATATAGTTTTGCTTATTTAAATCTTGAAATTTTCATTTTCATCTCAAATTAGTCCTAGTCTGTAAACCTTTAAGATACACTCACTGCTAAAAGTTAAGCACGCGGTAAAATGCGAAAAAATCGACAAGTACAGCTTTGATTGACGCGAAATGCGGCGGGAAAGTAGCAAATATGTTTATGCATGAAACAAAACAAAGAATTACATACAAAGATGAAAACAATATTGAATTTTCATAAATTATAAGATGAAGTCATATTGGAGTCATTAATAAAATGATTAAATCCAAAACAAACAAAACCGACATTAATAGGATATGTGACCACCCCTCATCCTCATACAAAGTTTACAGCGTGTGACCATGCTTTCCATGAGGTGATCAACCACCCCAGAGTCAAGTAATCACCATTCCTCCTGTAGAGTAGTTTGCAACTCTGTGAGAGTGACTGAGGCTGGGAAACGTGCAGACACAGCACAGCCGAGGGCATCCCAAAGATTTTCAATGGGATTAAGGTCAGGCGAGTATGCCGGCCAATCCATGCACACAATCCCCTCACTCTCCAGGTAGTCGTCGACGATGTTGGCTCAATGGGGACGCTCATTATCATCCATTAAAACAAAAGCAGGACCAACTGATGCGGCGTACAATCTCGCAGTGGGTTCTAGGACTTCATCCCGATACCGGACAGCTGTCAAGAACCCCGTCTATAGATATGCAGGTCAGTGCGATATCCCAACGAAATCCCTGCCCACACCATGATGCTTCCACCTCGGAATGCATTATGCTCTATGATGTTCTGGGCCGACTGCATGTGCCTTGTTCTCTCCAGACCCTTACACGCTTGTCATCTGGCACTCATCTGTGAACATAACATTGGCCCAATCAGACACAGTCCAATTCACATGTTGCCGACACCACTTTAATCGTGCCTCTCTGGATTGGACAGATAGAGGAACACAAACTCGTGGTACCCGGGCGTGCAGTCCATTCATGTGTAGCCTTCGGCGAACAGTAGTGGCAGATATCGTCTTACCAATGGACGCTGCAACTATAGATGTCACGCGTGTGGACGTCATTCTTCAATTCCGCTTGACTAAAACAGCAATATATTGATCTTCTGTGGGGGTCGTAAGCCTTGGGCGACCGGCCACAGGTCTTCAGTCAACTGTTTGGAATCCGTCCACAGTTTTTTCGTCCCACAGAACGCCAGCGCTCACTATCTGCCATTCGTTTTCTGGAAGCCATACAAACACGTCTGTCTTGAAAACTAATCGTACGAAGTTCTAAACACTTTATCAGCACTTACATGAAACTCCTCTAACCCTTCACAATGCTGGCATCTTATAAGACTGCCTTTTTTGCATATTTCTTGACACGAAACCATGATTGACTGTTACAGAACATATTTGCAAACTTCCATCTACCTCTGCAGCGAAATGCAGCCTCTCAAATTCAGATTGGCTTCCGGAAATTAACATTTTCCTCTCTACTTAACTTTTGGCAGTGAGTGTATTTTGTGTAGGATTCTAAAGCGAAATGCTTAATCTTAGTAAAGAAACGCTTAATATAAAATTCTAAGGGACATTTTTGCACCGAAAATCCCAAAATGTAAAATATCAAACTATTGTATCAACATTCACTTTATATTCAAGGATCACCTATAAACAGCAATTTTTGAAGACTGACATAAAAGCATTTTTAACTAATGAATAAAATATCTAGAATTTAATATTTTAATTTCTGTTTTTAAAAATAATTATTTTAATAGTTTTTATTTTATTTAACAGAAATTTGACTTTCTTCAACTGGTTTACTAATTTGATATAGCAGTTATTAAAATTCTACTAGAATTGATTATGATTTTAACCTCTAAAATGCATTTTGTTTAGAGGTTCTGGTTTATGGGTTACTACTGGTAAAAGTAATATATTTTTAGATTATTCAATTCTATGTAATTTTAGTTCCTTCATGATTCACATATTCCAAGATTACTTCACCTTTTACGTTTAACTTTCACCTTAAACGTCTACTTTCTCCTTTGTATTTATGTGACTTTTTTCATTTGGACCTTGCCCCCCCCCCCAAAAAAAAAATCGAACCAATCAAACATTAATTCTCTTAAAACTAAAATAAGTTATTTTATTTATCAAGTTTTACAAATTTTGTTACAAATGTTCAAGACTGTTTTTGCTTTTTATATCTTCATAAAGCATTTGTGAAAAAGATAATTTCATACAATATTGTTCAGGGTATCCAGCTGAAATTGTAGTGTTATGGGGAATGCAAGTTCTTTAGATGCTTGTCTTTGAACTCAATATTCAAAAGTCTGAACAATTTGTTTTGTCAGAAATGATACTATAATAGAAATACATAAATAATATTGATACTTTAATATTTTGAATTACTTTTTGTCAAATAAACTAGATCTAAAACTTATTACAAGCAAGTTTTCACAGTACTTTTCTCAAATTTTCAAACTAAAATTTTCTTTCTCTTGCTACAGAATCAAATATTAACAGTGACCCCAACTAAAAGTTTCAGCCTGAAATCCAATTTCTAAATCAACCTTTTTCTACCTAGCTCTTAGTTTTAAGCAATTGTTGTATCAAGATGATTTAAAAGAAAAAAAATAACTTTTTTGGCTTAAATCTGGAAAGCTAATAGTTCTAACTTTAAATGATATACATATAATTAACCCTGATCTATAAGAATTTATTAAAGGATTTGTGTGTGTGTGTATCAGGTTTTTAGTTTTAAAAATATAGTGGCTTAAATTATCTGAATAAATATAGTGGCTTGAATTATCTGAATATAGCCTGTCTGTTGGACACTTTAAAGTAGGCATCAAGAAACTGGGAAATATATTTATTTAAATTATTAAATTTATGCAGACCTCGTTTTTAACTTGCAACAGATCATGTGAAATCTAAGCATGGTCTGACAATCACTTGTGCTTTGAAAATTAAGTTTTTGCACTAGTTTAGTTATTGGAGACTCGCATTGTCTACTGTAAAAGAAAAACTTCAGACCAAAAGGAATGAACGAACTTATTGAATTTTAATTTTATAAAATGGTTTTCATGTAAAACCATTTTGACCCCATCTGATTGGAGGTCCAACCAATTTTCAAATATTGTTTTTGTAGAAATTACTCAGAAATATTTTGAAGTCAAATTTGAATTGAAACAACATTTTTGCTCAGGTTATATATCATGTTGTATAATGTCTTATACTGAAAGACTACAACAATCTCAATTTCAAGCAATCAAAATATTTTCTACATTCCTAACAAAATGTTAAATGTGAAGAATGTGAAAAAAACAGAAATATTTGGGCCCAGATTAGCTTAATTTTATGAAAAAAATTGTTTGTTCTTAATCAAATTAATTCAAGATAATCGGGTATTAGCAGCAAAATGTGCTTGGAAATTAAAACATTTTCGATCCTTTCTTTATTTTTTAGAGCATTCTTTTGCTAAAATTTTATAATCGACTTAGAAAGTGGTATCAATTAAATATTTAAGAATATTAAGGAAGCATGTAGACTTCAATAGTTGAACTGTGTTTTCAAAACCTTAAAACTAACATGTCCCAAATTTGCATCAACTTTATGACTAACTTAAGCTGCTTCAGTTAACTTCACTCTTCAATATTTCTTAGGGCTTGGAACGCATTATAGGTGCAGCTCAAAATCTTGATCCTAGTCTCATCGAAGTGTCAGCAGGCCAAGCAAAGTATGAACATGTCTTCCATGCTGTGGTTTGGCGTATTCCTCGTCTCCCTAAAGAAGGACAAGGTATTTTTTATCTAATTTTTTCTATATATATTTATCAAAGTATCATTTTTCGCTGTTCTCTTGTTACCTTCCCAACTTATTAGTCAAAGCTTATCAATAATACCTACAAAATAAAAATACACAACTTTTTTGTTATTAATTCATAAAGAATTTAAATATATCATTATTCTCCTGTGTCTTTGAAACAAAAGTAAAACTTGATTTTCTCAAAATAAACAGTTTCTTTGAGGTATCTTTTCTAAAAAACTTTTTACAGTGAGTAAAACTTTCCCAACATGTTCTACAAGCATCAAACATACTTAAGTGATCGTTTTGTCATTATGTACAGTATTTTGTTTTTCAAGTTTTCAAACCAAAAACAGAACTTGGATTTTCTAGATAATTTTTTTAAACATTCTGCAATATAATACTAAACCTTCACTTGAGTATATGCTGAGAAAAAGTACATAGAAATTAGGTAGATTAACATTGTATTGAACCTTTCAACTCCCATTCGTTTGTAATATTTTATAAATATTTAGACTGTACCCTTGACTGCAACTTGGATAGAATGTCCAGTTTTGCCAGCCATTGGAGAAATATTAGAAGAAAAATATTTTGTTTCTCCTTTTTTGTCTTTTCATACTGTTTCAATTCATATCAATATATTAGGAGGAAAATCTGTGAGCTTCTGTTATCTTTCAGTCCAATTTTCTGAAATTTTCCACAAATGCCTAGCATAAGCAATGTTTTCCATCTGGTTCTTGAGTGGCTTAGATTACTTTGAGTTTAACCCATAATCATTGACATGAAACTTTTGGACCTAGATAAATAAAGTTGCAGGGTTCCACCAATACCATATAAATTTTTATATAATATTCAATCATTCAAATTTCAGAATTTTTTTGCATTATATATTTATCATTTGTAAATAAAATGTATAGAATTTCTTTAATTATTTTTATATAAAATAATCAGTTCAAGACTTGCTTTTGAGAAAAAATCATTACACCAATAGAAAATAAAAGAAACTTGCCTCATGAAAAAATTTATTTGTAAGTTAAAAATGAGAAAAGACATGAAAATACATAAATTTGAAATCAAATATGCATATTTTTTAAATTCTCTGAGCATTGACGAGTATTTCATACAAATATTTCAAGCACACGATAGAAAAGGATTTATACATAACATACCAAAAAATTTGAGCTTTTCTCTATGAACAGCATAGAACAAGTGTAGTAGTATCCCTTCAGATAATGCCAATTCAGTAGAATTTTGAGCTTGCAATAAAAGATTCATCAATCATTATAACCATTCAAACAGCTTTCCACTTCAATCCATTATCTATTTTCTCAACATACTCAATGAGATGAGCGTATTAATTTTTACACACACACATACCAAATTTCAATTCCATAAATACAGAATAGCTATACTGGCAGTGAAAAGAATTCCAAGGGATCAATACATAAAATTTTCCAATAAAATTGATATAAAAATTAACCAACGTATTACAAAACAAGATCAAAATGTTAAAGTTGCCAATTCAAGATTAATGTGCAAGATTACAATGCTTTTGGATACTGCAGAAAACCTGTTCTTTGTAGCTAAGTGTTTTCTTTTTTCATAAACAGACTACAGTACTAAATAAATAACTAGAACATCTTAAAAAGAATACAAGTTGCCACAATTTTAATAATTTTAGTGAATATATTTTGAGCATCTTCACCCATCACAAGGAGAACATTTCAAAATTGACCATGTGCTATTTATAGTCACATGGTATGTTTAAAACAAACTCCATGCTGATGAACAGGCTGATAAGTGTCATCTGTTGGTTAATGGCCCAAGAGGGAAATACATGTCTGGTAATTATGATCCCAATCAAGAAGTACTGTTCAGTGTCTTCAAAGGAAGGATGATTTTTAGTATAATTTTTGGGGTGAACTGAGTACAAGCAATGTTCTTGACTTATTTGAGTAAAATAACATGTATCTTGTTCAGTTATTCCGTTTTCAGTATTAAACATAATATAGAAAGGAAAATGGAATTTAAAATTTTGATTTAAATCAATGATATTTTTTATTTCACTTGATTTAAATGGGCTGTTGCTGCTTAATCAATTCATTATATTATTGAGGAGACAATCAGGTATCTCATTGTTTTCTTACACATGTAGGTGACAGCTAGTTTATCAGTGGTGCTCACTCCACCTTCAGTTTAATTATAATACAAAATCATATCTGGCTTCCAATTATCTGTAATTTTGGTCACATGGTGCATAGTTGAAAGAAAAAATACTGATTTATTCCTTTGGGGCACATGACACCAATTTCGTGTTGCGTTGAAATTCAAGTTACAATGAAAATAGCACTCTTCCACATGATTGAAATTCTGGTGGAATAAATGACTTATTGTCAGAGTTCAAACAAGTGTTAAGGTTTTCTGCAACAAATCTACAGCAAAAGAATCATCTGTAAAAAGTTGTCAGTTGTGAAATTTTATGCTTCAAGCAATTCGACAAAAATTAATGAACATTCTCTATTTTTCTTCATAGACCCTCTTCATTTCTCAATTGCTTTCTTACCAAGAACAGCCTCGGCATGTCACCTGATAGAAACGTTTTGTTGCAGATATGCTCAATTATCCACTGAGTAGTGAAATGAATAGGTCTGGACGCAACTTTCATATCTCATTAATATGACAAAGTTTTAAAAATTACTAAAATGAATCAAAGAGAATGACCTATCAAGCTATATTGTAACCATGAATCGTTATTCCACTAATTTCAAGCCTTCAGAGACAAATCTTTTGGTGTATATGGCTTTAGTCTTGTGATCTTTGGTTTACTGTCTTTCGTAAACTCGCACCCAGGATACCCAATCGATCTTTTTCTACTGCTTGACCAAATATTGTCCTTATGCCATTGAACCCCAAAACAACCAACCTTTTCTGCTTTCATCTCACTATTCTGTCCCTCAATCCCTTTTATCCCTCTTTTACATTTTTTACTCAACATTGTCTTGTGTTTGAATCAGTTTAGCATAATATGGTCCTTGCGCCATAAAACGTCAAAACAACCATCTGTTAATTTAAAAAATTACGTAGATTTCTATGCTAAATGTCAATATGGGTCGATTAAACTCAAACAGGTAAAACGTCTTTTTTATGTAGGACAAAAAAATTATTTATAAGTATTAAAATGAGCTAAAACCAAGATATACATGTCTGAGGATTATATGAAATATGAAAAGTCTTATAATTCAAATGAGATATACAACGAATTACGAAAATTGGTTGATTCGATCCCAACAGTGTGGAAAGGTTAACATAAAAATCTTAAGCTCCTATTCAACTTCCTTTGACCAATTTTCTTTGAATCCCCAAAACTGGTAAATTTTTTCATTTTCTGCTCAAACTGTTCTGCAATTTTATAATCAGTCAGAAGTTGGTATTGCTGAAGCAGAGGTATAAATTGATTGGTCATTTTGTTGTGACATAAGATAATAAATTGTCCATTGGCATGATAGATGCTTATAAACTAAATGTCATGTTGGGCTTTGAAAACAAAGAATCGCATGCTATGAGTTTTCTATAGTATTAGCCTTATGAATTAGAAAATAATTGAAAATGTGACTTCTATGGAACCTCATCAAGGACTTACAACAGACAGCGATGAATATTTATCTCACTTTAGTGGAACAACCATGGCTAAAATTCTTTTCATACAAATCCTGATTTGTTATGATTTCTACGAATAATGTTATGGCTTGTTCTGTAATCCTATATTCTTTCAGGCACAAATATCCATGACTTCATTCCCATAATTTATGGTAATCAAAATTCTCATTGGTAAGATATCTAGAATATGCATGTGAGAATTCTCCAATTTAAAAAATCATTGAAGAATTAAGTCAATCATTAAATTTGGGACTTAGATCACACAAAATCTCAAGAATTACCTTTCTAAATTTTATTTTTGTGCAAAATGTCAGCTAGATATAGTCATAAGATTAATTTGGGTCCACTCCAAATTATCAAGGGCCGCGGTGGCCCGGTTGGAAGAGTAACGGACTTGCAACCGAAGGGTTGCGAGTTCGAATCCAGCCAAACACCGTCGTGTACAAAGGGGGCTGGTGCACGTTAAATCTGTCGTGGCCTCAAATGTCCTCACGTTGGCGTGGTGTGGAAGTTTGGAGAGTGGGGTGCCAGCTCAGGTGTTGCCTCGTCATCTGACCGTGGTTCAAAATTACGTGGTGTTGTCCTCGAATCTTTCCCTTTGGGATTGGTCCCGGACCGTCACCGGTGGCCCATTGTGTTGCTCCGGTGTGACGTTAATTGAAATTCCCCCCCCCCCCCCCAATTATCAAAGTTAGCAGAATGGTTATTCCTCATTTATCAGATTATTCTTGAACATCAAAATAAATTCTTACAAATATACATATTATGTGCACACATAGAATAATTCTGAATTATTCTAAAATTAAATGTTTACATACATTAAACCATTCAGTTTGAAAATTCATGTTTTCCTTTTTTTGCATTCTGGCTGTTTTTATCCATATTATACATTTAATTTTTACATTAAAAAAATTACAAGTTCACAATAGTTATTACAAGGATACTTGTTGCATAGAATTTGTCTGTATAGGGCATAGTGTTAAACAGTTTTAAGAATTCTTATGACTGTTTAACCCTATGGGCTAATTCTTAAATGCTTTAAAAAAAATTAGATTGATAAGATTCTTCATGTGTTTTTTGTGTCATAAATAAGTAATTATTTTTTGTAAACAGTTGAAAGTAACATCCTAATGTTTGCCTTTTTATTTGTGAATTTACTTTTTATCTCATTTGTCTTAATAAAAATTGCCAAAATTTAAAATCTTTTTAGGAGCATATACTCAGCAACTGTTCTTGCTTCGCACAGAGTTGACCTCATTTGATCAAATACCAGAGTCTTTTGAGCAATATGTTGATGTTGAGTTCACTATGCCTGCAACTTACGTTTCTCATACAACTGTACGTTCTGTATCAGTGACTAATCCCATACCACCTGAAAAATATGTGCGATATATTTCAAAGCATGAATATAAAGTAGAAATAGATTTCAAAAACAGCTCTGATGAAATTGATGGTTTAATGAATACATCCAGTGTCAGTGTGCCTATTAGCACCACACCAGCTGTTCAGGAAAGCACCGAGGATGAAGACAAAGATGATAGTGATTAAGTTTTCTGCAGTTGAGAGCTTTATACAACTTGTAACCTTCAAATATCTGGTGTAACTGACATAATATGTCATGTGTAGTATATTGTTTGACAAATGGATATTAATGCAAAAGTGATCATTGTTGGAAGAAGCTTACTGATATGTTAAATTTCATTGTGTAGTAAGTGTGACACAATTAAAGACTAATGCATAAGTTACATTTGCTGTACATTAAACTGTTCCTTAAATATATATTCTAGTTAAAATAGTAGTGATGTCTTTGAAACAGTGCTTAAACAAGCTCTTCGTTATAACTGGGATTAGTTGATGGAAATAAAATGTGATTACGATATGAAAAAAATTCTAACTCCACTTCCATGATGTAACTTGGCATATTGGATACATGTTTCATTTTATGAATGTGCCATCATTTCAACTTTATCAAAACTTTTTTCATGTTTTGTTCATGTAAATATTGAATGAAATGTAGGGAAATAGTAGATTAGAAACAGTGCTTAAACAAGCTCTTCGTTATCATTGGGATAGCTTAGAGCTTGCAGCATAAATTTTGAAATAATTCTACATAACTCATAGATGTGATAAAACTGTTGAAAATAAAAAATGGCTTCAATATTATTTCATTATTCCAGTTTTAGAAATATTCATTTAGAACTAACTTTAAGTTTACATTTGCTATGTAGTATTAGCATATTGTTTTATTTGTTTGTATAAGTGTATTTTAATTTTCTGTAAATTTACTTGCAAGAGAAATGTGTTTAAAGTCTAATATATAAGGAATAAAACTTGTTTTTATATAATTTTAGTAATTTTCCCCAAAATTCAAATCTTGCATGTTATCTGACATTCTGAATGAAGAAACTATTGAGAAATTGTAAATTCGTTTTCTGTGAGTTTTACCCTTTTCTCATTACTAGTTAAAAATAAGTCAGAACAACTTATTAATAGTTAAATACTTTAGTGGCATTTGCAATAAATTTTATTTTCAGTTATAGTAAAATTTGTATAAACTTTTCATGTATTCAAATATTGAAATAATGTATTATGTAATTTGTTTTTGTGCAATACTGAAATTAAATTTTGTAATATTGGTACACTAAAACAACACATTCAGTTGAACCTCAAAAATAATTTCTTACTGTTTTATAAGTAAAAATCTAAATTATACCTGTAGTCTAGAATGTTAAATATTGGGAATGCTATATCTAAAAAACAGCTTGCATTGAGATGTGAAGACTTCCCCACTGCAAATCTTGGAGAATCAGTGATTCTTCAAGAAGTAGGATTAGTCTTGGGCTTTTCACATTTACACAACTGTTAATATATAACTTCTGAAAATATTCGCAACTAATCTTAAATTAGAAAAATGCATTTGAAAATTTAGTTTGCTTTAAGTATCAGGCTTGCAATTTGTTGCATCTTATGTCAACTAAACAAAATGTATAAAAATTTGAAAATCATTCAAATCTAAACTAGTAAGGT
Organism: Meta bourneti; assembly: GCA_933210815.1. Taxonomy (NCBI): domain Eukaryota; kingdom Metazoa; phylum Arthropoda; class Arachnida; order Araneae; family Tetragnathidae; genus Meta; species Meta bourneti. Next base: position 29,951,991 of record OW119934.1, read on the forward strand.
ACAAGTCGATTTTTGGACTTAAAGTTAAATTATAATTTTCCAGTTATACAAAAGCATACATAATAGAAATGCGTATCAGATTGTGAAAGTAATGTATTGTTGCCAAATTTATCATGTACATTCAAATCTTGATCAGTACCACCTACTAGACAACAAGCAACAATCCTTGATTAGCTCAATATGCCAATTTAATAAATTAGAAATTACCTTCTCAATTATCTTTGCTAATTAAAATAATTTACCATAATCTGATTTTGAATTCATGCACATTTCATTGAAATATTTTCCTTGTCTGGAAATACTTCTCAGATATCCTTTGCAATTAAAATTTACAGTGCAACCTCAGATGCAGTGAATGATGAAATATAGCATTTAGTGTCGGCACCACACCCAAATCATTGCTCCATAAAAAGCATATATGCAGAAAAATGTATTGAAAATGAAAGTATCACATTAGGATACAAGTCATGTTCATGCCTTTGGCATTTTATAAGTTACTGAATAACAGTTGCATCTAGATTAAATAACCAAAAATGCTGATTTCTGTCTTTGCTGTGTGGTGCCAACGGTACATTTTATTATGATTCTTGTTTGAAGTAATAGGATCTAAATTCACTATAAGCTGGAAGAATGCTATTTTTTACATGCAAATACTGATCTATTAACATTCTATGTTCAGAAAAATTCTGGCTAGTTAATTTTCAAGACTTGGTAACTTAAGCAGCAACTTAAAGATATTTTAGAGTGAAATTATTTTTGTCTGATAACAGTAGTAAACAGTGATGTTATCCAGATCTCACTAATGAGGTTTAGCTGAATGTTTTACTGTTCATGATGTTCTATAACAAGTATTGACTTATTCTATAGAATTGAGAAAAAAACGATTTTATTAAGAATTTAAGAGAATATATTGAATATTAGTGGTCAAAAATATCAAATTATTTTCTAAAATTTTAAATTATTATTTTGATAAAACTTACCATAATTCCTTATCACAGCAAAAAAAAAATATTTTAGAAATTGTACATATTTTAAATGACCTTTGTTTGCATACAACTTTCCTAAATATCTTTTAAATCTTGATGTGTTGATCCCAATATTCCCTGATTTTTATACGTTTTTACAAAAAAGGGTTACAGAAGAGGAAATCCCACTTGTCATATATAATACCTATAAATATTGGTTTTATTGTATGTCAATTTATGAAAGTTATTTAAATGCTGGGATAACTTTAAATGACTCAGAAAATTACTCTACATTTTTATTTCTGAAAATTAAATGTCTTAAAAGTATCTAAAGACGATTTTAACATACTGAAGACCAAAATCAATACAATAATTTTAAGGTTTGATTTCTAATAAATGTTAAGTAATCTAATGAGTGTTATTGATAAATGAAGAAAATGTATTCTCTTGCCTAGTTTTCAGAAAATTTAGTTGTATTTAAATACATTCCTGTGGGTTTTAGTGTACACTGTCCTTATGAAATTTTTAATTTCAGTTATTAATAAACAATTTTTAATGCACGAAATTTGAATAAGTTTCAGCATGTTGTGGTTACTTTTCTTCATTTAAGATATATATTCAGTTGTCTGTAACACTAGATAATTCTTCAGGGTCAATTCTTTCAAAACAACATTGTACTCACTCAAGACATGTAGCAACCTTTTCCTAAAGTATAGCTGTTTTCAAACTAGGGGCTGACAATAAGTGTTTTAAGTATTGAAACTTAATGCCCAGTTTACTCTTACTAAGAAAATACAAACAAAATAGTAAACCTAATTCTAATATTGTTTGAGAAACTACTGATTCTAAACTCATCTTTACAAGGTAGCTATACTTCTATGGAACAATACGGGTTTTGCATTTGCAAAAGATCTTTAGTTGAATTTCAGAACTGATTGTTTTGACTCGGTTTTTAGTTTTGTTTCCTTCGCATGGAGTAATAATGGTAGAGCATCCTCATTCAAATGAACACAAAGATAGGCAATTTACCCCTCATGGGCTATGGCATACACTACATTTAGCTTCATATCCCCATGCAATGTAAATAACCTTGGTGATAACTTCCGTTCTGTAAACATTTACTAAATCGCTGTTTACTACATGGTATTCTATATTGTAAATGGAGTAAAAATGCTATTTTTTATATCTACCCTAGAAATAGTATATTGGATCTTTCGAAAATTAAGCGTATGTCATTCTGAGCATTGTTCACGTTAATGCAACAAACTTTATAGGCGAAATAAAAATTTATATTTTATTTTGTAAAAAACAACAAATTTCCTAATATTTGTCTATTTCCTTTGAAAACAAATAATTAACTAATTTTGGTCAATTTAATACTTTTAATTCAATCTAACATTAAACTGAAATTGGCATTTAAAAATTTCTTCCCAAAGAAAATCTTGAAAACAAATTTTCGACCCAAAGCACTGGGATAATTGATTGGTTCTAATGAGAAATAAGCCAGAACTGAATTTCGATTTAAAAACTAAGCACTTTTCAGGGTCCTTATTTTTTTAAATAAAAAATAAGTGCTTACAAAAATGCATGAACCCTGATGAATTTCCATTATCGGAATTAGCAGCATTTCTAGCAATTGCATATATCATTCTTGACAAACAATGTTGATGCAAACTTGATTCAGAAACATGAGTTGGTTTGTTTTATAATTCATGCAAAAACATTCAGTTTTGTTACATACCATCACATTTCAGATTATTCACAATCTCATTTTCAAGGCTGACAAAGCACTTGTGAAATAATTCTTTATATAAAGCAAATATTCTTTAAACTAATTTTATTCGCAATTTTAGCTGTTAATACAAAATGAATTAGCTAATTGAGTATGAAATATGTTGAACTCGCCATGAGATACATTTTGGTATCAAATTTGAATTTCCAATACTGTTAGAATTAGCAGCATTTCTAGCAATTGCATGCCATTGTTAACTAACATTCATAATGAAATAGATTTTTACTAAAGCAAAGTACACAAGGCCAAAATTAACCATTTCACTGATGAATTTATTTTAAAATGTGAATAGTCAGTTTCTACTTAATTTTAAAGTACATTTTTATTTATTGTTTACTACATACTCGAAGGTGTTAACAATTAATGCTCTGTATTTGAAAGCACAGAGCAGTTATTTTGAAAATATGGACCATCCTGATGAGTTATGGAATAGCAACAGAAACCAATTTATTTTTAAGACTTCATTCCAATTCTGCAGAATTTTTCAATTACTTCTAAACAGGAGCAGGGTTTTAAGAATTAAAAAAAAATACAATTTTTAAAATGGCTTTGTTTCAGTGCAGTTATGATTGGCCACATTACCCAATTGGGCTAACGATTTGGAAATATTTTAGTGACATTTTGGCTCTAAATGTAAGCAAATTATCACCAAATCCCTCGTGACTCATTCTTGATGTTAATTTTTCAATAAAGGATGAAAACGATAAACTTTTTATTGGTTTTTATATTTCAAAATGAAACTTGGCATCAATAGAAATTTGTGTGTGTGTGTATATAAGTTTAAACATTTTGTTTTGAATTTTCAAAACTAGGAAATTCTCAAGAAATAATTGCATGCTTAACGATCTATTAATTATCCGATGAAAGTAGGTAATTTAATCCCATTTAGTCTAATATTACAAACTCTGGAAGTCTTAAACAGCCAACAGAAAAGGAAACAAAATGCAACCACCCTCAGGTTCTTCAAAACACTGCTTTATGCAGAAATAGAGAAAAGCATTTAGTATAAGTTGAGCTTATACATGCATGCCTCATTAAAGCGATCAGAATGTCGACATTTACTAAAATTTTTGATACTATTGCAGTGTGCATGTCAAATTCAAAAACATTTTCTCCTCAATGATGTAGAGATAAATTTGCGACAGTAATAAGAATTCATGCTGTTAGTTAAAAAAAGAGAACACTTAATTTTCATTGACCTTTGATGAATTTTCAAAAAAAGTCACCAAAATTTTGAAATTAGTAGCTTTTGATATAATTTAGCTTTAAGATACCCCTAGTCGCCGATGTTGAAACTAGTAGGTCTCCTGAGGCAGCCCTGCACTTTAAGTATTAAATAATATATTAAGAAACAATCAACAGTTGGTTGATTTGGGGGTTTTATGGTGCAAGGGCCATGCTGCGCCAGACACAATATCAAGTAATTGACATAAGACAATGACAATCAGACTCCTAAACTTCAATTATGTAGTTTTGATTTTTACAGTTCATAATTGGATACTTAAACAGTTTACAATTTCCGGGATTTGCATTGTATTCCAATGTTATGAAAACCTTTAAAACAGTAAAAACATCAACTGGCTTAATTAAATGATACAAGTCTTCTGTTTTCAACATAATTAATGTTTCTACTAACACTCACAAATCTTCCACTAAAAGAACCTTAAGATTTGTCATACTTATTTTGCTGTTAAGTAGCTATATTTGGAATTTACTAAACAAAACTAAGATTAGAGCGTAATACCATTATATTTCGTGATTTTTGTAGATACTCTAACAGTAGGAGGTTATTTGGTGGGTTTTATGGCTCAAGGGTCATATTTAACAGTGGGAGAATTATGCAATTCTAATCAAGTCTTTTCTTCAGAAAATTGTGGCGGTGATTACAAATTAGATAATAAAAGCTATGTGATGAATTAGTAATATACTCAAGTTGAATTGAACTCAATTGATAGATCAGGTTAACCATTTAAGAATCTTGTGTTTCCAATTAATTTCAATTCTTTATGCAAAATATCCATTGAGAGGTTAACTTTTTGTTTGATCATGAGTAATTCTGAGCAAAACAGACACTCCTTTGCATTAAAATCAATGGTTGATTCTTCTGCAGGTTTAGAGAAATCTCCTTTGGGTGCATGTGCAGTTGACACCTCGGTCTGCAGAATATAGTAAAATACTGGCACTTATGTAATTAAATATTAAAAAAAATAAAATTCACACATTGTAGTTAAACAAAATAAGATTAATTTGCTTTTCTATTTCTTTGCAGAATGTTTAACCTCAAACAGCCAAATATACACATACATGGCCATCATGTAGATGTTTTCAAAACACAATAAGCTTCCAGTTTCAGGAAGCTTATTGTGCTTTGCTTATTAAGAGAGTTCAGGATTAGATCATTAAAAATTCCTTACATTCTATATACTTTGCAGATTTAATAATCAGATGTAACGTTCTATTTACTTAAAATGTACTCAAGCAGGCATTTACAGTAAGTTTTGTGCAGAATTAAAATGTTCAAACTTTGCTATATTTTTAAATTCTTTAATGTCCAACAATCGATGTTTAACATAATTTTTAAATAAAACTCTAGTAAAAGTACTAGAATAAAAAATACTTTTGCATCTTATTACAATTTCTTTTTTTGGATTCTATCAGTTTCTCTGTGAACAGCTCCTGGATGAACAGGAGTTGGTCACTGCAACTTGAAAAACATGGTCTCTTGGGCTTGATCTAGGAGGTTATGCCTTGACCAAGGAGATTAGTAACAACACAATTTATAGAAGGGGCTTATGGGTGTACTGATCTTGTGGATGTCAGCTGTTTATAGTTCAACTATGAAATATTGATATAACTATTAAGTTAAATATATTTTTAAGCCTAATCTCTCTCTTCATTTGTAGTTCTATTTGTCCCTTCAGTTATCATCACATCATGAAAAGCACTTTTAATTTTTAAAGTCTCCAGACGTTGTTTCGACCAATGATATCTGCAATGAATCCTGTAAAAAAAATTTGGATTTTACAATTAGCTTACTTTTAAAATTAAATGTATAAACCATTTCATATCAAAGTGAGTGAAGTCATTTTAAACAGAAAGAACTATCTTGTTTGGGCATGGTAATAAAAACAGGTCACTCCAAAATTATTTTCCTGAGTACTTCAATTGTCTCAATAGTAAACTTACTCTTCATTATGACATTAAAAGTTATATAAAGAGAAATAACAAGTTGTCAAGGTAGAAAATAAATTTCATAACAGTAATTATATAAAGAATTTCATTTTTTAGTTATCCTGAAAATTGTAAAACAAGCTCATTATCAAAACTTGTCGATTGAGATATCAACCCTAACCTGGCATTGCTATTTATAATTACAGGAGTCTTTTTCACCAAGGTTTACCAGCTGAGCAGATTTTGGCAAAGCCCAATTATTTTTGCTTTCAGCCTAAATGATGACAGCTATTTATTTACTATGAGTGTAAAATTATAATATTTATTGAGGGAAAAACAATTTTTCGATTAAAAAACCTTATCTTCTATTATTTTTGAATATAAAAATCTGAATAATTTGGAATCAACACTCTTTTTTAACATTGCAGAAAAAAAATGATATTTTGGCATTTTTATCATTTACAAGCAAAATTGAAATTTTAATTATCATTTGCAAATATTTCAGTTGCATGTATTGTAATATTCATTATGGAATTAATTTTCAAAAATTATTTACTTGATTTGCATACTACTGCATTCAGGAAGTATTTTTAATGTGATTAAGTTAATTAAAATTTAAACAATTCAATCAAAAAATTCATCCCAATTGGTTAGGTTAATAATTAAATCAAATACAAGTTTCCCGAAGAGAGCTCGCCAAAATCCAGTCAAAGCTAATTTTACGCTTCGCATTTGAACTATTCGAAACTGAAAATTATTTTTTTATTTCATTACATTTGTGTCCCATTCTACGAGTATGCTTGGAAAAAACTTGAATATTAACATTTTAAGGGGTTTGGATCCTCAGAATTGTACATTCAAAACTATTTTCAATATTTGACTTGCACTCTATTGTCTTGGTGGGTGCTAATCATCTTACAGCTTCTCCAAGCAACAGTGACCTCTTTGCTGATTCTGAATAGGGATTGTAATATTTGAAAACTAATACAATGTGGTTCCTGAAGCAAAGAAAAACCAAAACAAGCTGTTAGATTTTTCTGGGGGTTAAAACTATTTACAATACATACAAATGTATGTAAGGACAATCTTTATCTGCAACTAATTAATTTCAATTTTCATGTTCACAATGCCTGACTATTGAATCGTGAATTACATTAATTTTACTTCAAAGCAAAAGAATGCAGAAAAACTTAAAATTATTTTAAATTTTCATTCAAGGGGAAGACCATCACAATTTAAATGTGATGTCTGTCATCTCTGTAATTTCTTTAACTTCTGTCATCAATGATATAGTGCAACTCTTGTCAGGTAGCAGATAACCTTGAAGAGTTTCACAAGGAAAATGGGCTGCCATATGTAGCACATTTCATTTGCCATAGGTGAATATTTTTATTACTCATTCGAAACTCGTACCTCAAATGCCAACTTTCCAGATTGATTATACCATTACAAAAGAAAAATGATAGCAAGAAACTGCATGTAAAAGTTTTAGATTAATCTGAATTGATAACAAATTAGTTTCAAAAGAAAGTGTGTTTGTCATGGATCAATACAAAATTTAGCGAACTATAATCATTTATTTGACAAATATTGATTCAAAATTGCTGTACTATCCAAAGTATACAGATTCTAATTACTGTACTATCCTAAGTACAGAGTGTTTTTTGGAAAGGAATGCTGGTGATTCCTATCACATCAAGAGATTAGACACTGACAAGTTGGAAATGTTCTTGGCTCTTGCCAAGCACATAAAAAGTTATGCCAATTAAAAGTGGCACCAACATATTTATCAGAGATATGCATGACAAGAACAGTGTTTATAACATTAAAGATACACAAAAACATTATAATCAACAACTGTGATATATCGTCGTTTAAGCTGTGATACCACGTATGTCCGAAAATGTAAACACATGTGTTTTCAGAGAACATGCAAGTCCAATTAAAAAAATCAGCAACAGAGAAATCGCAAAGAATGGTTTCGTATCATGTGTTAAATGATAATGTATTAAAGAAACATAAAATAAACAAATATGGTACGAAAATGAATTTTTTAGAAAGTGTTTTTTGTTTCCTGGAAAGTTGTGATTTTTAACTTACATGGTATCACGGCTTAAGTGACGATATACAATATACATACTGTAAGAAAATTAAATTCTATCTAATGCCACAATTAAAGGAATGCTTAAAAACATTCTATGCACTCACCAGAATGCTGTTGTTATGCCTGCAAATGAATAAACTGCAATATCGGTTGATCTCTTTATACGACCTAAGCAATAAAAATCAATTCTCAATATAGATTTCAACTTTCAAATGCTAATATTGTTATACAAACAGAATTAATTACAAGACACCTAATTGTTTCTGATAACATAATCCTAATAAAGATATCAAAATGTGATAGTAGTTGCTTCTTCCATAGTATAACTAATTCTCAGATAGTAACTTTTAAATGGTGCATAGTATTTTAGTCTCAATAACTTGTGACTACAATAAAGGTAAAATTTTTAATATTAGGTTTCCACATTAAATTTTGTTGTCAGTAAACAATAAACGAATATTTAAAGCAATTACATACATGGCACAAGAAGTTCAAATACTTTAATCATTTTGAATAACCTAAGAAATTGTACAAGTTTTCTTTTTAGCTATCTTAGAGTTATAAAACTTGTCTTTATTATGTCAGGTCAAAATATCATTAATTACTGCTACAGTTAGTCTCAAGATTCTTTTCTTGGTGTCCAAAGAATATTTTATTAGACCTCTGTTCATAGATCTCTATTCTGTGAAAATCCTAATACCAGTGTATAAAAATTGAATAAAAAATATCAATAGAAGAGATAGTCTGGAGGAGTGATCTGATGAAGGGTGGAAAGTGCATACAATATGTATTTGGTCACATGCACAGCATCAAGAACGACCACTTAATACACGTCATCAAATTTCTCTCCAATTGCCAAACAAATTTATCTTATAAAATCTATTTGGTGATCACATAAAAGTGATCTCATTTGTCATTGTGAGGCATATTTTATGAGCTACATTCCTCATGTATATATAGCTCATTCTTTTCACACAAAACTTAAAACAATTTTTTCAGTTTCTAAAATCAACTAAGAGCCTATCAAATGAGAAGGCCAGTATGCCTCAATTCAAAATCTAACAATTTACAATATTCTCTCAACTCAATTTCTGGGTACTTACGTATTAACCGCATGCCATTGGCGAATATCAGTCAAGTTTTGTTTCGGGCGGAAAATATTTAGCAATTGCCCTTAGGGTCGGAAAAAATAGGCGATCCATCTTTAATGTTTTTTATTTCGTTCATTAATGTGGTAGCGCTACAATCGGGGACCATAACAAGAAATATTCTTCCAGCATTATTTTATAACGATCAAGCGTTACGTAAAAATTTACTTCGACGTAAAAACAGAACACGAGTATCTAATGCAACTATGCACCGAACACTGAACTGTGGTTCTAAAAAAAGTTTTGCAAAACAATCAGAATCACTGAAATTGTATTTATGGTTCACTTGGCAGTGAATATAACCAGATTGTTCTAGTTCTTCCATCTTATACCCCTTCCAACAGATTTGGCGATTAATCGCTGGCATGCGGTTAATACGCAAGTACCAATTTCTGTTGTATCCTCTTACTCAAATTCTATTTTGTATTTCCTAACCATTAGCATAGCATTTGCAAAACTTATATTTTTAGTTATTAATATAGATACCACATTGCAGCTACTCTGATGGTGCTTCAAACATGCACTTATAGAACGAATCCTGTACAAGTCTTTTGTGCAATGTTTCCGATAAGGGTGTAACACAGTGGACCAATTGGTGGGCCATAAAAAACGATGACACAGTCAAAATTCAAGTAAAATAGCTATTTATTCAACAGGAATGTACACCATCTACACAATTAATTTAGGGTTTGTGTTCCTAGGTTGTGGTAGCTGCAAAAAGGGAAAAAATGGAATCCAATCAAATAGCCAGCAACCATGTGCCAAAAAATAAGTCTGCCCAGTTCCAAGTTCTTGAAATTGTCTCTACTCTTTTGTCCCTCCAGTTGACACTGGGAACAGTTAATTAAGAGGGGGCCGTAGTGCACCTTTTAGAAACCATCTGGATAGGATAGTTCAAGATTTAAGACAGGGGGTCAACGATGTAGGTGTTGACCTATGACCTCAAGCCCTTACTATGGATGTCAACAAGGGCAAAGCACTATGTGTAATGAAAATATAGAAACTCATAAACACTGTGTAACAATATTTTTACTACTTGGTTATCGGTTAATACTTTCTGCTTGCCACTGGAGTGCAATGCACCCCTTCTAATCATACAATGCACCCCATTACCCATGCCTGGATTAATGTGTTTTCCATTCATAGATTATAGGTATGGGAATGTGTAATTGATGCTTCACTTTGATTTTCAGGTGTATGTATTTTGATATTTTAATGCTAAATTTAATCGTGATATGGAATTGATTTTGGTGAGTGATAAAATTATAATTTCTTGTTGGTGGGTTTTTCCTGATGTACATCAAAATGCAGTGATACATTTTTGTGTTTCAGTGATTCATTTTTGTATTCATTTTGTATTTTGTGTTGTCAGCTTTTATAATGTTCAAGTCATTGACCTTGGATATAGATTTGAACTTTCTATTTGTCCATGTCAGATATGTATAGCTTGTATGCTTTCTTGTAAATTAAAAACCTTGTTATGAAATGCTTGTGTTTACTTTCTTCCACCTGCCAACAATAAATGACATGGAAATTGTTAGGAGTGATAAGGTCACATTTTATCTTTCTCCCCTTACTGTACTCTAAACATTTTTGGTGAGTCAGGGACAAGGGTTATATATCTCCCAATCTAATGGACATATTTATGTGATGTATGTTTGGGTAATACTTTTTGTAAGATTGTGATCTTCCAGCAGAGAAATTTGGTAGATTTATTATTGATATGAAATTATTTTTTGTGGAATTTGTTCATTGGTTAATGTTCTGCAAACTATGAATTACGAAGTTTGTTTTGTTTATTACGAATATGTTTTAGATAATTTAGCCCTACCAACATGACACTTTTATGGAATTGACCGTTCTCTTAAAACACAAGAGCTCCAGTCACAATTCAGGGGATGCAGGACTAGTTTTATGAAAATGAGGTGAAATTGCTGGAATGTCTTCTTCAAAGTCTGGATCTTTTAATCAAAGTTTAACTCTGAAGTGACAAGAAAAAATTGCACATAACAACCATCTTTTCTTTTATCACTCAGCTTTGCAAGACCAATGGCAAGCCATTATAATTTAAACCTATAGTAAATTGTTTGAGAATAGTAGTTTAAATGGGGCCTCAACAGGTTAAAACTGCTGTACAAGTAAGATGGAAATACTAATTGCAATAAAGCTACTTTAATGAAAGCATTGTGGTGTCAGAGAGAATATATATAATTTTGATAATATACCATAGGTTGAAATCGAATGAAATTTTCTGCTAAAGCAAAGATTATCTTAATTTATTTTAATATACATGGGTAACAAATCATTTTTAAAAAATACATTTTTCACACAATACAGTGAAAATTTATGAAACACTTTACTTAAAAGTATATTATATAAGAAATACAAAAAATATTCATTCCATAAGATAATTCAACTGTTCAGAAGTGATATCTAAAATAATACACAATAACATAATATCTTACTTGTAAATATAAAATGACCAAATCCTATTGCTAAGCCTGACAATATTCCAACTGTAAAAGTCTTTTTGAAGCAAGGAATCTTTTCGAGATTTGTTCCAAACAGAGTAAACTAAAATGGTTCAAAAATCTCCAGTTAGTTGAATGATTTTTATGAACAGTAATAACTATATTTACATAAGAAAATTAAAATTGGATAATAATTCTGATTATCAAATGATTATACAATAAAATCTGCATTTGGTATATAATTAGCTCTGTATCATAATTCTGCAATCAAATCTTGCCACAAGGTCATATTTATAAATGATTATTTCTAATTTCATTTCTCATTTTTACTGGGGGAAATATTGATCCCTTTCCAAATGTATGTTTTGTATTGCTGACATCTGAAGTCGTATGTCAGACACATTTGCATATGATGTGTGTGATCAGCAACTCATCATTGGTTACTTCACCAAGTTCAAAGCCAATGGCATATATTTTTGTGAAATTATCAATACTTTTAAAGTTCCTTAATTTAAGGAAACCATTGTACTTATTGACCTGAACTGATCATCCAAACATGTAAATCCTTCATAGGATAAATAAGGTGTGTTCCACAATGATGATGCACTACCACTGCAACCAATCTAGATTGTAACTTTGACATTTACACAGGATGAGAAAATTTTGTCTGGAAACCATAATTTGGGAACACTGAACTATATATATATATATATATAAGTGAAATGTGATCTTCCATTTTTAAGTCAATATTAAGTCTACAAGTCTTCACCCTCTTTCTAGTCTTGTAATTCACCCAATAGAAAAGCATAGAAAGGTTTTGTTTTATGGTAAAGAGCAAATCACTGACTTGCTTGATTAAACCCAGGGCAAAAGGAAAGCATTATGCTAAAAACTTCAAAATGACCTAAAAAACTACACATATCTTGTATAGCAATAGAAGATAGGAAACAGAATTTCTCTCTATGGGCATTGCTGATAAAAAGATGACACATCAATAAAATTTGGGTCCTGCTCAAAACCATAAAGGAAAAGAGTTCATTGAGAGTGAAAATGTTCCACTGTGGGATTGATTGACAGAACTGGGTGTGGTAAATTCTGAACAGAAGAAAGTTCCTTTTCGACTGACAATGACATAAGATGAACAAAATGAGGAATGCAGTTATAGTCCAAGCCGAAATTATGAATTCATAACTTCGGCTTGGACTATAACTGCATTCAGTGACAACTTCTAACCATTTCAAGCATAAAGGTTTCAATCCAGCACCCTTCACCTTTGAAAGATATTTTTTAAGCATTTGTTATTTTTGTCATTTGTTAAACACAACAGCTCAACTTTTAACCGTCAAATAATTTCCCCTCAATATTAAGATTTCATGATTGTTTATATTGACTTGATGCTATAATGTAGAATGGTATGTGTATATAGAAATTTTTCTTGTATATAATTTGTTTATTAGATGTATATAAATTATTTATATTAACATTATTTATGCCTTCTGAAAATAAATGTTGTCTTACTGCCACAAATTAGTAACAATGTGATTGATGTTTATATGAATAAAGGTACTAATTATGAATGAAGTCTGTTTTCACATAATTGCATTTCTGAAATATTTCTTTTGAAGTTTTAATTGTTTGCTTAGATAAGACATGTATCTTAATATGATTAAGAATGAGCAATTTAATTAAAGCAATTCGCAAACAGGGAGTGTGACGATAGCATCACTTATGAAAACTTACAAGTGATTGAAAATCTAGTTTCATTTTATGAATCTGACTTACCTATTTCAAAGAACACTGAATTTATACAAAGAATTTGTACTGTTTTTCTAGAAATATTTAATACCAAAATATTGTAAATTTTATTGCTTATGTATTCCAATAATTTGAACACTCTATTCTATATTCTTGTATTACACAAAATATTTTTGATGCTATCATTATCTACTACACCAGAACTTTTTATTAAGATTATCTTATGTTACTTATATACTAATCTAAAATGGAAAACAAAATACCCTTTTACACCAGTTCTTGTATTGAAAAATGTTGCTGAAAATATCAAGTTTGATAAATTTTTTAAACTTAAAAATGCTCAACCGAGAAAAATTAATTTGATTCAAATAAAGTGTTTTCGTTGTATACTTACTATACAATATATTTTTCGTTGTATACTTACTGTACAATAGTTTTCGTTGTATACTTACTGTACAATATTTTCTATGCTTTATGTATTTTAATAATTTGATTAATTATTTATTTGCTCTCTGGTGTTTTTTGTGAATTACATTTCTAATAAATCAATAATGTACTCAAGAAATTTAAAGTTGGTGTATTTAAGTTTCCGAACAGTGGGTCACCAAAATAATCATACACCTCACATTAGTTACTATTTTTAGACTTGTTAAAATTATGATTTTAAATTGAAGTACTAAAAACTGTCTTCCTATTTTAGCCCACTATCAAATAATCAAATTATTAAAAGTTGTGCTAAAAATACTAAAAATGTTAAATTTTACTAATGAAATCAAACACATAAAAGTATTCAGTCACTTTCAATAAAAAGAACAAATATTAAACAAAAATGCCAAAATCAATTATTTTTTTGCATTTCATCTCTCTCCTAAGATTACTGTAAATCTAAATATCATTATCAGGTATTTGGTAATTACTGAAACCAATTTCATTCTATTCTGTTTGAAGAAAGATTTTCAATGGATTTCACTATTTCATGACATAAAAGTAATTTCTTCAGATTTCCTCAAGGTAATAAATAGGACCAAAATCTTTAAACTGAGGTCAGATGTTGGGTTGGTTGGTTTTGGGATTTTATGGCACAAGGCACAACATCAAGTAATAGGACACACACACGATGAAACTTTTACTGACACAGAAGAATACACCCAGGAAGGAATGCATCTGAAAGGAATCGAACCTGTGCCGCCTATAACTCGAAGGTTGCTAGCGCAGTGGGCATACCCACTGAGCCACGACGGCCTCAGTCAGAAGTTGAGTTTAGATCTTCAATTTTCCAAACACGCCTTTGTATGCAAAGCACCATGATTTGGATTACTGTTCACAGTAAATCAAAGGTTTGTACTTCAATTCAAATAATCAAAACATTTTGTTCTTTTTAAAAGATCAATGTATGCATATTGAACATTACTAGCAATAAATTCATGTGATTTACTCCAGCTGTCAAAACACATACCTAGTTCATTACAGAATATGCTGTGTAATTGACAATGGCAAATTACCAAACTTTTCGAACTTCCTTCAAATTAAAAATTGGTATTCAATGATGGATTGAAGTTATATCAATCGGCTGGGGTTCTATCAACAGCTGGAGTAGATATACTGAATTTATCGTTAACACTAAAGTTCAATATGATTATATTGATCTTTTCAAAAGAAATTTGGTACTTTGGTGGCAAATTTGAATTAAAGTAGATTTTGTTGAGGAAATCTGAAGAAATTACATTATTTTTCATAAAATAGGGAAATCTATTGAAAATCTAGTGATTTACATATTTTTGTTTTTAACATTTGTAAACTATATCCTTACAAAATTCATGCAAATAGTAAAAAGCGTGAGATGGATGAATACTTTTGTGACCCACTGTGAGTACTAAATACCACTAATTGCAAATGGAGGGTCTTTTGAAAATGCTTTTACCTGTGTACCTTTGGAAATGGCTTTTAGACTTTTATAAACTAATCATAAAATTCATTCAGCAAAGAATTGCTAAATATTTACAATAGAAAGCTATCACGCTGAAATCCATTTATATCAATAAATTAATGTCTAAATAAACTAATTTTGAAAAATAATTCTCACATACTCTATCACCGTCTTGTTCCATAGTTCATTTACTTTCATAACATTGAAAGTTTGTTTTTTGGGACTTATTTTCTTCCAATTTAAAACAAAATCAAACACCCTCACGTTTAGAAACCTTTGCAATAGAGGTCTTTAGTGTCGATCATTTTTGGCACTTCTAAATTTGAATTTCTTTCCAGATTTCAAGCGCTCAATTCCGGAATAACTCCAATTTACGTACAGGACTTTTCTAGGAGACCATAAGCACTATGCGCATGCGCACTACTAGGGGTGTGGGTAAAGATGGGGGGAAAAGAACAGCTTCAAAAAGATCGGGAACATCCTGTTCCACTTTTCACAAAAACCTGCTCTCGGTTCTTTTTGTAAAAAGAAACATTGCAATTTTTTTATACTTCGATTTTAAACAGGTGGGAATTTTGCAAAACTATCTTTTCTCGAATTTTCAAAGTTCGCAAAAATTTTCGTATATTCTAAATCAGGTTCTCAAACTTTTTCAGTCACGGAGCACCTTTAAAATTGGAAATTCAACGCGGAGCACTAAATTTTATCTCGCAGCTATATACTGTATTTAGTAAATAGAACGACAAAATAGCATTGACGATACAAAATAGTTCAGTCATTTAAGCTTGCAGGACATTAGATTTCACAGCTTAATTTTTTTCTGCACTAATTTCGCATTGAAGACGGAAAAGACACACATGAAAAAAAAACATTTGAAAATAAATTCAGGGCAAATATTGCAGATCCACAATTTGTTATTTTATTAATTTGGAATTATTACATTTGTTACAAATTTTTATTTGGTTTCGTGAAACAGAAATTTAATGAGAAGGATGAGGCTGTTTTGATTTGCACAATGAGATTATATCTGGCTGAATTTCGGATAGTTGCAACTGAATATCTTGCTCTGCATTGAGACGTGATCTGTATTTTGTTTTAGTAGCGGCGTATGCGGAGAATCCTGTTTAGCATAAATAAGTGGTTGCGAAGGGCAGGAGAATAAGTTTCGCTTTATCTGATAGGATTTTAAATTCATCTTTTAGCATACACCAAAAATCTTAGATTGATTTCTCAGTTTCAAACTTTGATCTTATCGCTGTATCTGATGTCAAATCAAGCAGGCATTCATATTCCTGTAATGTCAGAGAGGATGGTTTTTTTGGATATAGAGTATGGTGTTACAACCCAAACGTTTTCTTTTATGTTTTCATGCAATCCTTTTGGAAAATAAGAGTTCAAAGTATCAATCAAACGCAAGAGATGAACTTCAAACTCGTTTAAGATATCCGCAGGAATGTCTGATTCGAGTTCTTCTCCAAATCCTTTTGTTAGTGGAAAACAATCCAGCCTTCCGTTTTTGATTGACTCTACCCAATACTTCAGTCTCTTTTTAAATCCTTCCACTTTATCAGTAGCATCAAAAACAGTTACTGCTTTTCCTTGAAGTGAGAGACATAAATCATTAAGTTTTGTAAAAATATCTGCTAAATACATTAATTTCATTAGCCAACGATCATCACACAACTTCTCTCCCAAAGCAAAATCATTGTCACTCATGAAGATTCTGACTTCATTCCTTAGTTCAAAGAGGCGCATTAAACTTTTACCACGGGAGAGCCACCTTATTTCTGTGTGAAGAAGTAAAGACGTATGCAGACTCCCCATGTCATCGCATAAGATTTTGAACAACCTGGTATTCTTAGGTCGGATTTGATAAAATTTATTATTTTAACAGTTTCATCCAGCACTTCTTTTATAGAAGGTGGCATTTCTTCATTGCAAGAGCATGTCGGTGAAGTACGCAGTGGCTACTGCTGCACCCCTTGGCTTTTTTTATTTTTGCGATTGCACCAGACATCTTACCAGTCATAGCTTTCGCTCCATCTGTGCACACATCAACACAGTTATCCCATAGGATGCTATTCTCCGCGAAAAATTCATCTAATAATTTAAATATTTCACTGCCAGTTGTGATAGTCGGTAATGGCTTGCAGAGAAGTAAATCCTCTTGAAAAGAGTCCAAATATGGATAGCGCACAAATACCATAGAATTGCAAACCAGCAACATCGGTTGATTCATCCATTTGAAGCGAAAATTTAGTGGATTTTATACGAGAAATTAAAGTAGCCTTCACATTCTCTGCCAAGTCCCCGATTCGTCACGAGATTGCGTCATTTGACAAAAGAATTGTGTCTATCACTTTTGCAGCCTTTACGTCAAGCATGCATTCGATAATGTCTTTTACACAAGGCTTGATAAGGTTTTCAGCAACAGTATGGGCTTTGCCAACTTGAGCAATTCGGTAACTGACTAAGTAAGATGCCATCAAAGCCTTTTCGTTGACAGTTTTTGAATGATACGATATACATTTCTGGACTTTCCTGAGTTCAATATACTTCCTTCTGAAAAAATCAATTGGTTTATCCTTGCATTCTGGATGGACCCCCTCAAAATGACGACGCATTTTTCCTTGAAACATTGAACTGTTCGGCAAGACCTTGCCCCAAATTACGCACTGAGGTTTATTATCGGTGGTCTCAGCGAATCCAATATCCAAATAAGAATCATGATACTTTCGTTTTAAAGTTTTTTAATTGCGGACTTGTATCCGAGGAAGTAGAGCTATGCAACTTGTTCGATAGTTCAAGAAGTTCTGTTGCATCCGCAGTCAATGATTCATCCGAAAAACCAGCTTGGACAGCACAGTAACACCTCTATCTTCTTCCGCACTGCAATTAGAAAGTAATATGAACATTAGCTGTATATAACAACAGCATAAATTCAGTAAAAAGTTTAAGTAAGATATTGCATCTAAAAAGATTCATTGAGGGGTTTTTAAAAGAAAATACTGTAAAACTTTAAAAATCCCATAATGCATAATCTTATACGTGAATAGTAAAATTTTATTTTTAGGGATTCTAATTTTTCAAGATTTTAAAATATCGTAATGAGTTTAACCATTTTGATACAGGAACGACAGAGTCAACAGATTGCAGGACTAGGTGTACGAAAATGGGCAGGGCATATAGTTTTCATATGCTTGAGAAGATGCAAAACAACGAATTATAAACAACAAACAATTCTCAACATTTTTTTGTTTATTTTACAATTTATGGTATTTTAATTTTTTTTTTTTTTTTTTTGAAATTTCATCTACAAACAAAAATTACTGTTTTCGACATTAAAACTTAAAATGCAAAATGAATTTTTATTTTTCTAAGATTACTTAATTTAAAGATTTAATTTATTTTTCTTTATTATAAAAAAAATGAAAAACTAATAAAACTGAAGTGCAAATAAATAATAAAAATTTTGTTTATTTCTCTTACTTTCTCGATTATGGAACGTTTGCTTTAGTCTGCAGCCATGACTTTATATTTTTTAAATTTAATACGGTTCATTTTTTTAAAAAATAAAAGAACTAAATATCTTAATATATTTGGGGTGCTGTGTCTCCTCGAACATCGAATAAAACCAAAACGGGTACATACCTCTTAGATGTTGATCTTCCACATCCATTCCAATTGGCTTGGCAAAAGTTTTGATGTTTTTTAAGGACCCCGTCTCCAGCCAGCGATCCATTGAAAGAAAATCGACGTTATTCCCCGTATCACTAATTTGGTATTTGAAGAAACCTCTACAAGACAGATATTTTGTCATCAAAACGAAAAGTCTGAGAAGCTACAGAAAATTGATTTTAAAAAATAATAAATTACATATAATGAACTTTATAATTTGTCGGTTCTCGACTGAATGATGACTAAAATGCAACTGATTTGAGAAGTGAGTAAACCACTAGTTTTATATGCAATAAAAAAAATTTCCGATAATTCTGGAAAGGTGTCGAAGCTTCTAATTGTTTCTGCAAACTCGGAGACAGTGAGTCCAGCCTGTGTCTGGCTCCATGTTGTCTGTTTCTGTGTTGTCTGGTGTTGCCTTTTGACGTAAATTTGTTTTGTCGACTGGCAGACGAGAAACTGACACATTGAATGCCGATTACCTTTTTATATAGTCAATGTTTCACCTGATCGGTGATAAATGATTTATACTCGATTTTTTTTCTTACACAAAAGGTCATAATATTCAAATATTTTTGTCCCATTTTTTTCGTAAAGGATATTTTTAATTTTAAACTTTAAAATATGTTTAATAAAAATATTTTTAATTTTAAACATGTCCTACCTTTTCGCGGAGCACTGGAAATTGTTTTGCGGAGCACAGTTTGAGAAACGCTGTTCTAAATTATGCTAAGTCCGAAACACAGCTGTTCATCCTGCAGTTCGTGACTAATTTTGTTTCCTGTTGATTCATTCACCCTTTCTCTGTCCATAAACTACTCCCTGCTCTGAGACTACTTCCTGTTTGAGAGCAGGAATCGATCCTGCTCTCAAAATGATGCTACCCTGTTCTCCGTTCTCGGAGCTGTTTTACTTCCTGTTCGGAAAATGATTCCTGCTCTGAAACTGTTCTGACCCTGTTCTCCGTTCTCGGAGCTGATCTCGATGAATTGTTCGCTGAGCTGTTCTTGTTGAAGCGCTCTCGCTCTCCGTTCGCTGGACTGCACCCGGAACTGTTCTCACTCTGCTCTCGCAGAACTGTTCTTGACTGAATCAAGGCCCCGACGTTTGACGAATTTGTGAAAAGATTAGCCTAATAATTGTTAAATTTTTTAATTAGGCAATGCAGGGTGGTGAGGAAAGTTTTAAACAAATTTTAAAAAACATTACTGTTTAAGATTTTGTTGTCTAGATTTCCCTCTAGTAGTGTTGCCTCTACTCGTTCTTAGGATTTGCAATGCTTTTAACTTCTTTTAACCAAATTTTACCACACAATGGAACGCAAATTTTCAAATGTATGGACACAGGGGTGCCCATCCCCCTCAAGCCCAATGACGCAAATCCCCCCAAATTTTTCTTTACCGCCCCCTCAAATCCAGTTAACCATATAACCTTTATTGAAATCTCAAATTTCCAACTGAATCCACACAAAGCTCTACATTTCGTATTTTGTAAATCAGTTAGAGATAAATTTGGATGAGAAATAAAACCAGAACAGCTAGGAAAATGAACAGTTTATATTTATAACAGCAATTTCATGTATAAACAATGATATTACTTACACTTTGCAAATGAAAATAACTGTGATATAGTAAAAACAGTTGTTTTGAAAGATTCTGAATGTTATATGAATAAAACAAATATTTTACCCCTTGACCTTTTGTATAAGAAAATTTTTTATCTTCATAAAAAAACTGAAAATGAGTGAATGGAAGAATAGAATATAAAAAATGGAACACATCAATGAAGATCAATAATTCAATAATCAGATATTGAAAAAAAACGAACTAAATGTGTAAAAACTAATGATATGAGTATTATCGTAATGTTTACATGAGTTGCGTAAGTATTCATAAAACCTTAAAAACTAAATTGTTTTAGAGTAAAGACAGAAAAACAGCTATCTTATGCGGAGGGAAGAGAAAACATTCGAACACTAGGTTGAAAAAATTTATAGTATGACTAGAAAACAAATTCTTTAAGCACAGGGATTTACTATTAATAAGATTTTAATTTCTGCTTGACCATCTTGTACACTGCTGGCCACCGTAAATGCAACACCCTGAAGGAAGCATGCAAATAATATGAAATTTACAACATGCATTAGTGGAGGTGAGATATGCAAATGATTAGAATTTCAGCGCAGACGCACATCACGCGCGCCTGTGGCGCCACTTCAAAGCGCTATTTAAGGCTTGGAGATTTCGACGATTTCAAGTACGGCAATTGTGTTTTTCTTGTGGTTTTTTCAAAAAAACGATCAATTATGCCTCGTAGAAAACAGCGATCATCTTTTGATCAAGTATCCGAGTTCGACAGAGGAAGGATAGTGGCCTACCGAGATTGTGGATTATCTTTCAGGGAAATCGGTAGTCGTGTTGGACGAAACCAAACAACTGTAATGCGGATATGTGATCGTTGGATGCAGGAGGGTACGACGGACCGACGTGTTCGATCGCATCCACCTCAGTGCACCACTTCACGTGATGACAGGCATATTGTGCGTATGGCAGTGACGGATCGCTCAGCCACATCACGAACCATAGCACAGCACATTCAGTCTGTACCGCATCATCCAGTGTCTGCGCGTACCATTCGACGCCGTTTACAGCAGAGTGGTCTGTCCGCAAGACGTCCATTGCTTCGTCTACCCTTGACGCAGAACCACAGACGTTTCCGCCGCCAATGGTGCGATGAAAGAAGGATGTGGACGGCAGAATGGAATGAAATTGTTTTTACTGACGAGTCACGCTTCTGTCTGCAACACCACGATGGTCGGATTCGAGTCTGGAGACACCGTGGAGAGAGGATGCTGAACAGCTGCGTTATGCACCACCACACTGGTCCTGCACCGGGTATTATGGTATGGGGCGGTATTGGATATCACTCTCGCACTCCTCTAGTACGCATTGCCGGTACTTTAAACAGCCAGCGCTACATCTCCGAGGTGTTGGAGCCAGTTGTCCTTCCTTACCTTCAGGGCTTGCCCACAGCCATATTTCAACAGGATAATGCGCGACCACACGTGGCACGCATTGTCCAAGGGTTCTTCGTCAATCGCCAGATTGAATTGCTTCCCTGGCCATCTCGCTCTCCGGATCTTTCGCCGATAGAAAACATGTGGTCCATGGTTGCTCAACGATTGACCCAGAATACATCCCCAGCTGCCACACCAGATCAACTTTGGCAACGTGTGGAAGCTGCTTGGTCTGCTGTACCCCAAGAACACATCCAAAGTCTCTTTGAATCAATGCCGACGCGTGTGGCAGCGGTGATCTCCAACAATGGCGGCTACTCTGGCTACTGATTTTGGCAGGAACCACACTTCACAGAAGTCTATAAATTTAATCATTTGATACTTGGTCAACATGTTATCTACAAAATAAATTTTGTTGTGATATCTCTTGTCTTTCTTGGTGTTGCAATTTGGGTGGCCAGCAGTGTAGTTTGCACTCTTTTAAGTCTCCTTATTTTGGTTGGACCCTTGTTCAAGTTTGTAGTAAAAAGATCAGGCCTTGTATGACCTGACATGAAGACATAATTCCTCTAAAAGATAAAATAGATTTTTCATTTGAGGGCATATGTCCATAGATTTTTCCACAAGTAAAGCAAATCTGTGCTAAGAACACCATATATAGAGCGCTTTGGGACATTCTCTCTGGATTAGCGCTTTTACACTTGAATTTTCTCTTCTCATATTACCAGCCCCATCCATACTTTGATCAACAATTCCACTTGGGTCATAACCAAGTAAATTCAAGCATTTCATTATTTCTTTAAAAAGAATTTGGCCTGTGGTATCTCGACTAATGAAAACCTTAATGAGCCGCTCTTCAGGTTTGACATTTTCCTTTGGGGCACCATACGGGTCAGTATGCTCAATATAACAAACCGCTAATGTTGAACATTCTGTTTTACTAATGTATTGAGTTGAATCTAGAATAATAGAATAAATGTTAGTCGTTTTTATACTATCTATGATTTTTGAAGCAACGATGCCACTCATTATGTTAATTACATCATAAACGTTTCGATAACTCAAAAAATTAGACCCCAGCTTTCCTTTTCAGTTCAAGCTTTATCAATTTTTTCGAGGTATACCCTAGCATCAGGACTATATTTACTCAACTTTTACACTTTTATTTGGTAAAACTTCATTCTTCCATGGTGGGCTGAATTTTCTTCCACCTGTTGAAGGAAAAGTGACAAAAGACAAATCTTGATTTTCCAAATATAGTGATTTATTTATTTCCTCAGCTGACAGTTTGATGTTGGTATATGATACTGGATCTCTTGAGTTTTCAATCTATCATCAGGATAATCTTCAGTTGTTAGAGTTTCCTCTTGTTAAATGGAAACTGAAGGTCTTTCATCAGATGGATTGCTACATGATTCTACCTCTCCGTATCCTAATTCAGTTTCATCAACTTCTTCCTGACTTTCATTTTCATCAAGGTTTTCAAAATCGACGCCTTGGGTCATACTTGATGAAGAGGGTTGTATTTCTAAATCTTCAATGACGTTTTCAGGAATCGAACAGCACTGAACTAAAGTTCCTTTCCTTCTCCGAGACAGACTACACAAAACGTACACGGCTAGACGGCTACCTGTATTCAACTGGTGACTTAACTTTATCTTGTCTATGGGACTACACATGACGATTCACATGACGTAACGGTGATGGACGGAAAACCCTCAAGGTGACAGATGTTTATGAATGGGCAAGTTATCAGCGCTGCCAACTAAGAGTTGCTCAATAAAAAATTCTGGAATAACTTCCTATAGTGAAATTGTTGTCATAGCAGGAAACAGTAGTCTTTTAAGCAAATTCAGAGATAGTCTAATTACTTATGAAAAAATAATAAAAAAGTTTCTTATTAAATAATTTTTTGACCGTAAAATTTCCACCCTGAAAATTCCAAAAAACGCCCTGAAAAAATTCACCCCAAAAAAGTTCTGATGGCGCAACTTGCGCCATGATCCCCCTGTGGGCACTCCTGTATGGACATATTTCACTATGAAAGATGGAGATTCGGATCGGGCGTCATATTCTATATGTCGAAAATCGATCTGCTTTACATCATCTAATTCTAATTTAAAGACATCTCAGAAAAATGCATCCAACCATAAAACTAAGTGTTGAACAAAAATTTCCTCAAAATGTATAACGAAGGGAGGGAAACTTTTTTGTCCTATGCACCACGAATCACATTTTCAGAAACCATGATGTAGATGGTTCAGGTAGACGTAAGCAACATCTCGATCCACTCAAAGACTCCCACATATATATCTTTCGTTTTCTCCTGTCAATACAAGAGAAAATAACCTTCCAGATCTTCCCCAATGAAAAATCGTTGGTCGCGAAAACGCAAGCAATAATTTTTTGTACTTAGCCTTTTCCGGTATTGGGGCCGCGGTGGCCCGGTTGGAAGAGTATCGGACTAGCAACCGAAGGGTTGCGAGTTCGAATCCAGCCAAACACCGTCGTGTACAAAGGGGGCTGGTGCACGTTAAATCTGTCGTGGCCTCAAATGTCCTCACGTTGGCGTGGTGTGGAAGTTTGGAGAGTGGGGTGCCAGCTCAGGTGTTGCCTCGTCATCTGACCGTGGTTCAAAATTACGTGGTGTTGTCCTCGGATCTTTCCCTCTGGGATTGATCCCGGACCGTCACCAATAGCCCGTTGTGTTGCTCCAGTGTGACGTTAATTGAAAATACCAAATACCAAATACTTTTCCGGTATTATCTACAATAAGTACGTACTTACAAAGGATAAAGTGTCAACAGAATATCTGGGCCCTGTGTGTCTACCACAAAAACTCCCGCCATGAAGGGCGGTTGCTATAGGAACAAGGCTCATCGTATGTCTTAAGTTGAATGTGAGAACATTAGTGAGCAGAAAAACAGGCTAAAGAACAGTTCTTTTAGGAAGAACAGGAACAGCAAAGAACTGTTCACCTAAAAGAACAGTATTTCCCATTCCCAGGTGTGGGTGTTAAACAAATCACATAATTGCTACTCAATCACCGATATTTTTTAATCACAGATTCTACATGTTACTGAATTAGTAAATTAACGCTGTTTTGGTAACAGTGATTGATAATATCTGTGAATCGAGCGTAGTGAATGAGGTCTAAGGGCCGAAATCAGCTTCTTTCGATGAATTTTGTTCAAATTCGAAAACTAGAACTGTTTTTTTGCTTCCTACTTCAGCTATTCATCTATCCCCTTTGATTCGTTCGAAGTGATAAGGGTCACCGTAACCGGAGGGTTGCGAGTTCGAATCCAGACAAAAACCGTCGTGTACAAAGGGCGCTGGTGCACGTTAAATATGTCGTAGCCTCAAATGCCTCGCGTTGGCGTGGTGTGGAAGTTTGGTGAATGGGGTGCCAGCTCAGATGTGACCTCGTCATCTGACAGTGGTTCAAAACTAAGTGGTGTTGTCCTCTTTCCCTTTGGGATTGATCCCGGACCGTCACTAATAGCCCGTTATGTTCTCCAGTGTGACGTTAATTAAAATACATACATACATACATGCATGGGGATCACCACAATACGAAGACAGACAAAATTTGTGGTTTCAAAGTAGTCTTGGGTAGGTACAGTGACGGATTAATGCATTTTTGTGGGTGGGGGCGGTTGGTTGGAAGATGCAACAAGCCTGGGGGTATGGGAAGAGAAACGGGGGTGATCCACTGAAAATTTTGAAAAAATACCTTCAAAAACTAGCATTTTTAAGCTGTTTTGAGACTTAAAACTGATATAAAATAAGTGTAAAAATGTACTTTATTTTAGACAAATAGTCACTTTAAACTTTTAAAACCTTTGCTAAACTGGCTGTGGGTTTTATTTACATAACTGTTAATACAAAACCCACAAATTCTATAAGGCTTTTGTCAACATAGAACTGCTAAGCAAATTAAAAGATAAAACATTGAAATTAGCATGAAAATACTTTTAAAATAGTATTTTGTAAGTTGTTGAAAGTTACGTTTTTGTTAGCCTTTTAATTCCTAAATATGCATACTTTTATTTAAAAATAACATTAGGAAAGTAATAAATAGAAACTTAAATATTCTTTACAAATTCTTTTATTTTTTCAATTCAAATATTAGCTCTTGGGTCCAGAACTAATTTCTTACGTTGAATATAATAAACGTTTTCTTTAACACACAAAAACAAAAGAATTTATTTGAAAATACTTAGCGGCTCGTCGAATACGTTCGACGCCATTCATTTTACATATCACTCTTGTAACGTCTTGGCTCACGGGTAGCTTAGACTAGTTACCATTCAAAAGTATCCGTTTCTAGACTAATAGATTTATTTTACAATTTTTGTACAATTAGTCGGTAAAATGAATGAAGAGTTCATTTAAAGATAGTTCATTCGAAAGTCCAAAGTTTTATCGAGGCGCTTCTTTGGCTGCAGGCGAGCCTCTCACAAATTACTCGGAGGAGTCTAATTCACGGCTACGGGCGAGCCTTTTCTCAATAAAAATACTCAGATGAGTATAGAGTCCCAAGGCAGGATATCTCAGTCTTTTCCAGTTCGGATGAGATCAATCTCCACTACTAGGACGAGCAGTTACGCAGGTTTCTCGGAAGAGTCTCCTTCACGGCTACGGGCGAGCCTTTCTCAATAAAATACTCAGGCGAGTATAGAATCCCAGGGCGGGATAAATCGGCCTTGTCAGTTCTGGTGAACTTTAGATCTCGGTGAAGTCTCCACTACTCGGGCGAGTAGCGACACAGGTTTCTCGGAGGAGTCTCCTTAACGGCTACGGGCGAGCCTTTCTCAATAAAATACTCAGGCGAGTATAGAATCCCAGGGCGGGATAAATCGGCCTTTTCCAGCTCGGATGAGCTCTCCCGAAAGATGGCAATCTTTCGCCGACAGTGAACGGGTGTTCACTTCTCGTTCGACTTTCGTCTCTCTCCAAAACGGTCTCTCTCTGCTGACTTCCTCTCTCTCTTCTGTTCTCGTTCCAATTATCTCTCAAGATCTCAAAAACTCTATATATATATCGGGTGCTTCTCGACTCCTCCTTTCCGTTTCGGGTCGGCTTCTTAGTCGGTGCTGGTTGGCTGTTGAATATCTCACTATCTTCGGACCTTCCCGAATGGCTCTCGCACGTTGGCCTCTCCCCTTGACTTTTACAACAGACTGAAAGGGGACCATAAACCCTTGTCGGCAATGGTCATCGTAATTCATCTCCGTCCTTTTTGTCTCGAAATGTCATAGAGAGCGACAGAAAGGCGCCTGCCCTTTGTTTCGAAGCCACCGACGATTTTGATCCCTGGAGTCGCTACTGCCGTTAAAAAGCTATCTCTGTGTGGTCGTTCTTTTCGGCACGATCGACGCCAGATTATCAGACCCCCTATCTCGGCTGCCGTGTTGGTCGTTTCGGTGTGGTCTATTCCTGTCGGTACTTGATCCGCCGGCAAGATTGTCAGTTTCCCTAGCCGCCGTTACACTCCCTACAGTATCGCATTTTTGCATGCGTTTACATTCTTTTTTATCTTTCTCTGCTGCCATGTATTGACCCTAATAACAAACATATAAATTTGATTATATTCGGGCATCCTGACTGAGAATTGCCCTCAATTTGTACATGGTTATAAAACAACAAAAGAATACAACTTAAACTGACCAACAAACCCAAAAGGAAAATGAATTGATCTTTCACCTGGGTGAAGATTCCAGTGAAGAACAGAACCTAACAGTATCCTGTAGAAAGGAAGAGAATGAAGCTACACCTGAGAGTGATAATATGCAAGAAATCAGAAGAAGCAGTAGGATCAGAAAAACGAAGACCTACTATGGAGACCCAGTGCTTTATAAAGCTATAAATGATGTCTCTCCTGTCAATCCAACTGTACCAGATCCCATCACTGTGAAGGAAGCATTGGATTCACCCCATGCAAGAATGTGGAAAGAGGCAATGGAAGAGGAATTAGGAAGTCTACATCAAAATCAGACATGGGGGTTAGTTTCCAAACCAGCCCAGGTCAAGCCAATTGGATGCAAGTGGGTGTTCAAAAGGAAACAGAACTCAGAGGGCGAGACAACAAAATTCAAAGTATCAATCATGTTCATCAAAGTATCATCATAATTCAAATCATGTATTCTTGTATGACAAGGCAACGGTGGCTGAACCTCTTCATCGTCTGCTTGACAAAGGAACACCGTGGAAGTGGAACAAACATCATGAAGTAGCTTTCGAGAAGATAAAAAAAATTATTATCAGCTGATACATTTCTCGTACATTTTGATGAAAAGAAGCCTATCATTCTCACTTGCGATGCTTCTCCGTATGGTGTTGGAGCTGTGTTAAGTCATAAGATGACAGGAGTCGAAGCACCAGTTGCATACTACTCGAGAACAATGAACCCAACTGAACGTCGGTATGCACACAAGGAAAATCTAACCATCATTCAAGGGGTTAAGAAATTCCACAATTATCTCTATGGTCACAAGTTTGAAATACGTACTGACCATAAACCACTGTTTGGATTGTTGGCTCGTAACAAACCTACACCATCTAGTATGTTATCACCAAGGATGCCGCGTTGGTCCTTAACACTAAGTTCCTACGATTACAATCTTGTGTACAAGTCAGGAAAGGCCATTTCTAACGCAGACGGACTTAGTCGCTTGCCGCACCCGCAGAGTTTAAAGGATAGCCCTTCACCCATGGAAATCTTACTACTGGAAGCACTGCACAAACCACCTCTCCAAGCCAAAGATATCGCCCGAATGACTGCACGTGATCCTGTTCTTTTACGAGTGCTCAGTGTTACAATAAATTTTTAATAACTGCAGAAATTATCTTATCTCTTTCAATAATTATTTATTTACTTTAAAAATAATTATTTTATTTATACGTAAGAAGAAAATAAAATTGGAAGAAATATTAAAAAGAACACTTGCTTGACAATAAAAATACCACTTCTAATTTTGTAAACAGAGCTCGAAAAAAAAAACATAAAAATTAACAGAGTTTAGTTGTATGTCTTATTTCCACTAGAAAAAAAATAGAACAATATATTTTTCAACACTCTCCCTTATTGTCCATTTTTTTTTCACAAAC
Source organism: Meta bourneti (assembly GCA_933210815.1). Lineage (NCBI taxonomy): Eukaryota > Metazoa > Arthropoda > Arachnida > Araneae > Tetragnathidae > Meta > Meta bourneti. The sequence continues at coordinate 29,981,131 of OW119934.1, forward strand.
AGGATTACTCCAATCCAATCTTTGCATTCAGGGTATTAAGCTTTGGCTTGTGTAGTGGTTTTGTGAGTCCATCTGCTAGTTGATTTTCAGTGTTAATCTTTGAAACTTCTATTTCTCCTTCCTGTACCTTTTCCCTGACAAAAAAGTGACGCACCTTTATGCGTTTGGTTCTCCTATGGAACTCCGGATTCTTTGCAAGTCTTATTGCTGCTTCATTGTCTATCCAAAGAATTGGTGTTCCTTCAACATCAGTCATTTCTTTTAACAATCTACTAAGCCAAACTAAATCCTTTGTTGCTTCACTTGCTGCAACTATTTCTGCTTCTGTTGTTAAGAGTGCAACTGAAGATTGTCTTTGGCTTGTCCACAATATTGCTCCACCTGCATACAGGCAAACAATACCAGTTGTTGAACGTCCTGTTTTATCATCTCCAGCATAGTCGGCATCGCTAAATCCTTCTAAATGTCCTTGGTTAAAGTTGGATTTGTAAATGATACCTTTTTCTTGTGACCCCTTTAAATATCTGAATATCCTCTTGATTTTTACAATATCTGCACTGGTAGGATTTTCAACACTTCTTGCTAAATAGTTAACGGAAAATGCTATATCTGGTCTCGATCCAGTTGCTAAATATAGTAGAGTTCCTATAGCTGATCTAAAGGGAAAATTCCCTTTTATATCAGTATTATCTTGAGAATTATCATAAGTAACTGGTGTTGAAACTGCTCTGCAATTTTCCATTCCAAAATCTTCCAACATTTTCTTAATATAACTAGATTGGGTGATCTTTATTGAACCATCATTTCTTTGTTCAATCTCAATGCCCAAAAAAAATGAAGCAGGTTTGAATGTAATCTTAAATTCTGTTTTCAATTCATTTAAGAATTTATTTATTTCATCTTGGTTTGTTGATGCAACTAAACCATCATCCACGTAGAGTGCAAGTATGATCTTAAGATCATTTCTATTTCTGATAAATAAACAAGGATCAGATGCACTTCTAGTGAAACCGAGCTTGGCGAGAAAACTTCCAAATCTTTCATTCCAACATCTAGGAGCTTGCTTAAGTCCATATAAGCTACGGTTCAGCCTACACACCTTATTTGTTCCATCACTAAAGCCTTCAGGTTGAGACATATAGATTTCTTCAGAAAGTTCTCCATACAAAAAAGCTGTTGAAACATCAAATTGCATCAAGTGCATGTTTTCACTAGCTGCTACGCTAATTAAGGTACGGACAGTATTTTTATTTGTTACTGGACTAAATGTCTCTTCATAGTTAACTCCCTTACGTTGGGAAAAACCTTTTGCTACTAATCTTGCCTTGTATTTATCTACTGAGCCATCCGGGTTAGTTTTAAGTTTAAAAACCCATTTGCTTGCAATCGGCTTGAATCCAGGTGGTAAATCAACTACTTCCCAAGTTTGGTTTTCCTTTAGAGATTTTAATTCACTGTCCATAGCATGTAACCACTTATCTTTTTGTTTAGTCCTTATTGCTTCATCATAGGTTTCTGGTTCATCCATATTTTCCAATACTGAGTGCAAACTATAATCATCATATCTTGAAGGTTTCTTAATTCTAGATCTATCCCTAAGTTGTCTTTGATCTGCTGTGTCCTGCTGTTTTACTATTATCTTGTCAGTTTCCCTTTGTTCACTTAAATGATCTTCAGATTTATTTTCAATATCTTCATCTCTAGTTTCTTCTGATTCTACAGTCACTGGTAGTGGATTTGAAAACTCTTCCTTTTGGAATATTACATCTCGACATCGAAATACCGAATCATTTATTTCATCATAAATTCTGTAGCTATCATCACCATCATAGCCTATTAGAATTCCAGATCTTGCCTTTGGATCCATCTTGTTTCTCTTTTGATCAGGAATCCATCCACTACATGCAGTTCCAATCACTCGTAGATGCTTAAGTCTTGGTTTCTTGTCATACCATATTTCATAGGGTGACTTTCCATCAACAGAGGACTTCGCAGTTCTGTTTAGTATATATGTTGCTGTATTGATTAGCTCTGCCCAAAACTTTTGTGGAAAAATCTTTCTGGAATACATGAGAGATCTAGCTGCTTCAACTATGGTTCTATTCTCCCGTTCGGCACATCCATTTTGCTGTGGAGTATATGGTGTTGTAAACAGCTGTCTCACACCATATTTCTTTAGTAACATTCTCATTTGTTTATTATCAAATTCTCCACCATTGTCACTGCGGAATTCTTTGATCGGATGACCTTCAACTTTTGCTTCTTCAAGCACTTGATTTAACTTTTCCAGAGCTTCTGACTTTTCTTTGAGAAAGTGAACAAAGCGCATTCGAGAAAAATCATCTTTAAAGCAAACAAAGTAACGAAAGCCTGAATTTGATGGAACTTGAAATGGTCCACAAATATCTCCATGCAGTGTCTCTCCCTGCTTGGTTGCTCGTGGTCGGGTTCCAAATTTCTGACGATGCATTTTTCCTTTTATACATCCTGTACAATGTTGATGTTCATCTTTGATGTTTGTCCTTATGTTCAATTCTCTCTCAATAAGATCTTTAATATGTCTTTTATCTTGATGACCCATTCTTTCATGATAAAGCTGCAAAATATTTTCATCTATGAAATTTGCTTCTGTCGACTGTGATGATTTTGCTTTCATTTCCACTTTAAACAGTCCTCCATTGTCTTTACGATAGCCATTAAAATATGTTTTCTTGTTTACCTTTAGGCTACATCTATTTGGTCCTGAGACAAATTCACTGTTGGGTAGTTTATCGTGAGTTTGCAGAATTGAAAAAAGATTTTTCTTAATATCAGGAACATACCATACATTTTCAAGAGCTAAATGAAGAATATTTCCATCCACATATGATTTAACTTCAATTGTTCCTTGACCCAAAACTTTAGCTTCTTGTCCATTTGCTGAACTTACTTTGACAGAGTGCTCAAATTCACTATAAGTTTTGAAAAATTGATTTTGGTTAGTAATATGTCTTGTGGCACCATTATCAAAGTACCAGTTTTCTTTGTCATCACTTTCTGTAACAAATGCGTGATCATCTATTGATAGCATGAAGGCATTTACTTCCCTTGAGGTTCCTGTTCTTGTATTATTTTTATAATTCTTTGTTTTTGTTTCTTCCTTTTTTGGTCTTCCATCAGCAATCCATTTATAACAATCTTGAATCCAATGGCCTTTCTTTTTACAATAATTGCATGGATATGTGTACCTCTTGTCTTTGTTGTTACCTTTCTCATTTACTCTATCTTTGAAAATTTTCTTGACTGTTAAGGCTTCCTGATCAACACTTTCTGAATTAGAGGTTAACTTGCTTGCTTCTGTGCAGAGCCAATTGATGAGATTGTCCACATTCCTTTCTTTATCTTTATGAATCATAAGCCAAGTTGTTTGAAAATTTGAATAATCTCTGGGTAGAATTTCAAATATCTTACATATAAGAAAAATTGGTGGCAATTTTCCATTATTGCTGTTTTGACATTTTCCTATTTCTTCTTGAAGGTTGTTCCAAAGCTGCCTAATTGAAGACAAGTTTCCAGCCATATCTAGACTTTCTTTCCATTTACAACCAAAAAACTCCAAACAAATTTCAAAGGCTTTATTTTCTTCTACACCAGCAAAAAGATTGTGGAGTTCTGTCCAAACCTCATCTGGGCATAAAAGATTTCTTATTTGAGCTCTAACTTTTGGAATCAAGGTTGAAACTAATAGAAACATTATTTCTGATTGTGTCTTGTTAAATTTTTCCAAGTCTTTCTTGTAGACATTTCTTTCTTCTAATGTTGCACTGCTACTGGGTTCTTCAGGAATCTTTAATTTTCCTGAAATTAATTCATTGCATTTGGAATTCCTTTTAATTTGATTTGAATCAAATATTTCCAATCTTCCCAGTTTTCCCTTCCTTGAAGAGGTTCAATTTTCTGCATGATCTGTTCCATTTTCTTTTTCTCAAGAAAAAAATGGCGTTAGGGTTAGGAAAAATATACTGGGCCCATAACCTGTTACAATAAATTTTTAATAACTGCAGAAATTATCTTATCTCTTTCAATAATTATTTATTTACTTTAAAAATAATTATTTTATTTATACATAAGAAGAAATTAAAATTGGAAGAAATATTAAAAAGAACACTTGCTTGACAATAAGGGGGGGGTGGGGGTATTTCAATTAACGTCACACTGGAGCAACACAATGGGCTATTGGTGACGGTCCGGGATCAATCCCAAAGGGAAAGATCCGAGGACAACACCACGTAATTTTGAACCACGGTCAGATGACGAGGCAACACCTGAGCTGGCACCCCACTCTCCAAACTTCCACACCACGCCAACGTGACTTGACAATAAAAATACCACTTCTAATTTTGTAAACAGAGCTCGAAAAAAAAAACATAAAAATTAACAGAGTTTAGTTGTATGTCTTATTTCCACTAGAAAAAAAATAGAACAATATATTTTTCAACACTCAGTTGGGTATGGAGGAGATGGCCAACAGAGAAGCCAAGGGAAGAATTTGTTCCATTCTTCCTGAGAAAACTTGAACTTTCGGTTCACAAGGGTTGTTTACTATGGGGATGCAGAGTTGTGTTACCTACGAAAGCTCAAGATCAAATGCTGGTTACTCTTCAGGATTCTCATCAAGGAATTGTGCGCACCAAAGCCCTTGCCCGCACTTATGTATGGTGGCCAGGGATGGACAAGGAGATTGAAGACACTGTGAATGCTTTCATACTGCTGATGGGTTTTTAAAATGTAATCTGCGAGTTTACTTGTATGTTTTAAGTTAATCTGGAATGGCTTTTATGTTTTTCCATATGGTATGTTTTTAATTTACTTAATGGGGAAATCTATTAGTTACAAATTATAGCTTGTGAGTTTTTAAATTAACTTCCATATTGCTGGTGAGTTTACTTGAATGCTTTCCATTTTTTGACTGGTGAGTTTGAAATAATAGCTTTCATACTGCGGATGGGTTTTTAAAATGTAATCTGAGTTTACTTGTATGTTTTAAGTTAATCTGGTATGCTTTCCATCTGGTATGTTTTCAATTTACTTGTATGCTTTTCAGTTTACTGATGAAATGCCAAGAAACGTTTATGTTGTAGAGCGTTTTTAAAAAATGGAACGCTGTGTATTCCAAGATTTAAGAAATGTTTAAGCTGTGTAAGATTGTTAACATGTGTAACTTTGATTTTTGAATGCTGTTTCTATTTCGTTGTATGGTTTAAGAATTATTTAAGCTGTAAAGTGTTTTAAAAAAATGGAATGCTATGTATTCCAAGATTTAAAAATTGTTTCTGTTGTGCATTTGAAAAAGTTTCTGTTGTGCATTCGAAAAGTTTCTGTTGTACATTTAAAAGTTTCTGTATTTGTTTAAATGGGATTTTCTTAAATGGAATCTATTAGTTTTTAATTCATTTGTGAGTTTTTAAATTAACTTTCATATTACTGGGGAGTTTTTTAAATACACTTCCATATTACTGGGGAGTTTTTTAAATTCACTTGTATGCTTTCCATTTTTTTGGAATAATAGCTTTCATGGGTTTTTCTCAAATGGAATCTGTTTCACTTGTATGTTTTAAAGTTACTTTCCATATTACTGGTGAGTTTTTAAATTTATTTGTATGCTTTCCATTTACTTTTTCAATTGACTGGTGTGCTTTTCAATTTGCTGATGAGATGTGTTTCTATGTATTCAAAGATTGATTTAAGAAATGTTTAAAAAAAATGAAATCTACATAGGTATTTAGGTGTAAGATTTGAGAACTGTTTTTAAAAAAATGAAATCTGCATAGGTATTTTGGTGTAAGATTTAAGAATTGTTTTTAAAAAACTGAAATCTGCATAGGTATTTTGGAGTAAGAATTGTTTATGTTGTGGAGAATTTTAAGAATGTTATAATTGAGTGACTTATGGTCAATTTAATTGAGTGAGTTTGATTTATACATTTGAAAAGTTACTGTTTTAAAAGTTTGCGTTTGAAAAGTTTCTGGAGTTTTTAAATTTATTTGTGTGCTTTCCATATTACTGGTGAGTTTTGAATAGATGCAGATGGTTTTTTAAATGGAATTTCAATTTATTTTCAATTTGCTGATGAGATGTGTTTATTAGTCCAAGATTTAAAAATTGTTTATGCTGTGAAGAGTTTTTTTTTATAAAAAATGGAATGCTGTGTTTCTATTAGGATTTAAGAATTGTTTATGCTGTGGAACGTTTTAAAAAATTGAATGCTGTTTCTATTATTCCAAGATTTAAGAATTGCTTATGTTGTGGAATGTTTTAAAAATTGAATCTATTTGGTTGTAAGAATTGTTTAAACTGTGATTCTAATGATTAAGAAAGTGGTGACTTCTATGCCAAATGGTTAAATTGGTTGAGTTAGTTGTTTGTATAACTACCCAATTTGATTTTACTTTTTGGTTATCTGTTGGAAGTCAAACCATTTCATTTGCATAAATGTGTTTTAATACTATTTCATTGTGTCTTGGATAATATTGTTGATTTAGCATAATAAATTTTTTTGTGTGGTTTTGTCTTGCAACACATACAGATACACAACCAGGTATAAAAGTTTTATACCTGGAGAAATAATCACACAAAAAAGTTTTAATAAGTTTATTTAAAAAAAAGAGTGATACATAATTCGAATCATAAAGCAAATTATCTTAACACATAATTCAAATCCTAAAGTAAATCTTCTTGACACAGAATTGGAATCAAATCTTGTCGAGATAGAATTAAAATCATGCAGCACATCTTCTCTACACAAAATTGGAATCATGCAGCACATCTTCTTGACACAAAATTTTTTAATTAAATCTTGTTGAGATAGCATTTAAATCTAAATAATCATGTAACACATCTTCTCGATACAATTGAAATCATGAAACACAAAATTTTAATCAAATCTTGCCGAGATAGAATTAAAAACAAATCTTTGTCTAAAGCAAACAATAATTACAGCACCATTTCTTTAAGAACGACCCAGTAGAAAACACCAAAAAGTAAAATTTCTATTGAATAGTTTAATATATACATAAAACTAACTTAATATAGTATTTACCATTTGGATATCAAACCTGGAAATTGAAAACAGAAAATTTGAAAAGCAAAATCATTTTTTGTCTGAAATAAATTTAAAAATCAGTCTGTAAACAAATTATAGCTACCGTTAGACATAATGCTAAAAAAATGCCTAGATTATAATTCATCAAGGAACAATATTAAAATAGATTATACTTCATTTCTTAACACATCAAAGAACAATATTAAAATAGATTATTTCTTGGTCTGAAATAAATTTAAAAATCAGTCTACAAATAGAAGAGATTACTAAAATCAATCCTTCAGCAGATGAACTACCGTATGCTACAAAAATGCCTAGATTATAATTTATTTCTTAACATATCAAGGAACCACAGTAGTAAACAAACCATAGCTACCATTAGATACGTTGTTGTGATAAAAAAACAAAAGATGCCTAGATTATAATTCATTAAAAATACTGCAGAATTGACTTTAGTTACATGATTGTGTATCTTTGATTGTATATCAGTATTATTATAGAACAATGCATGTCAGCAATAATTACTTTCATCAAAAAATGCTGCAGAATTGACTTTAGTTACATGATTGTGAGTTGTTTGTAAAAAGAGAAACCACCTAATTGGATTGTTTGGTAGAAGTCAAAAACTATTCCATTTGGAGAAATATTGAAGTGTGTTTTTTAAAATGAAGTGTTAGAATAAATTTATACAAACCTATTTGTCCAATACGTACTTTTTTTGGTAATCTGTTAGAAGAAATATTTACAGATTTAACGTGCACAGGCAAATTGTTTATACTGTGTAAGATTATTAAAAAATGTTATAATTGGTGACCAAATGGTAAATTTAATTGAAACCACCCAATTGGATTTTTACTTTTTGGTAGAAGTTATTCCATTTGGAGAATATAATTGGTGACCAATTGGTAAAGTTCAATACATTCTTTCAGGTTTCCATTACAGATTTTAACATGCACAAGCAACTCTGGCAAATTGTTTATACTGTGTAAGATTATTAAGAATGTTATAACTAGTGACCAAATGGTAAATTTAATTGAGTGAGTTGTTTGTAAAAAAAAGAAACCACTGAATTGGAATTTTTTGGTAATTTTACAATCAAGTGTTGTTAATGAAGAAATTTCTTCATCAACTTCACTAGAAGTATCTTCTGATAAAAAAAGTCACTAGAATTTGTTGAAATTTCTTCTCATCAGATGAAAGAAAGTCGTTGTCCAAGTCAGACTCCGAGTCTGAATAGCATATACTGTTACCAGTAGTCTAAAATCCAGTTTGTAGTCATAATTATTATTTTAAAGGTATGAATTTCACACTGCAATACAAAAAAATTATAAATATTGTCAAAGATATTATATTTAACAGCAGTGATACTAAAACACAATAAATTTATTTATTGTGTTTTAGTCTTTAGAATAATATGACTGATTTAGCAGCAGAACATTCTAAAATCCGCTAACTCAAGATTTAATAAGTGGTATTACCATTCTTTTGATGTTTGTTGTAAAGAAATTATTAAATTTCTTTTAAACGAGTACCCTTCAGTTTTAAAAAAATACTCAATAAGTACATCTTCTCAACACAAAATTTTAATTAAATCTTGTTGAAAAAACAAATCTAAATAAAATTAGAATCATTCAGCACATCTTCTCAACACAATTAAAATCATGAAACACATCTTATTGACACAAAATTTTAATTAAATCTTGTCGAGATAGCATTGAAATAAAAATTAAATCTTTAGTAAATTATAAATTTCCCTAATTAAAAATGTTACAACTGATATTTCAATTTGTTGGTGTTTGACAAATTGTAAACAAGAGAATTGGACTTAATATAAAAAAGCTGAAAATTATACACAAGCAAATGCTTATTAAAAAACATATTAATTTAAAAAATACCATGTAAAATCGAATAACACTATAGTTTCTCAAACCATCCATATATTTAATAGGTAGTGGGAAAAACTATTTTATCATCAAGTTCAAATTTCTCTTTGAAACAAAACTTTAATTCCTGTGTATATGCTATTATTAAATGTTTTATTAGATTATTTATTCCAGTTATCTCAGAAGCTTCAAACAATTTAAAATAGCTCTGCAATGTGATACCATCTACAGAAAATTGTCAGCACCATTTCTTTAAGAACAACCCAGTAGAAAACACCAAAAAGTAAAATTTCTATTGAATAGTTTAATAAATACATAAAACTAACTCAATAGTAATTACCATTTGGATATCAAACCTGGAAATTGAAAACAGAAAATTTGAAAAGCAAAAAGTCTCTCCAGGAAAATTGAAATTACACAAGCAGACAAGCAAACTTTTTAACAAAGGAAAAATTAAAAAAAAATTATATGCTATTATTAAATGTTTTATTAGATTATTCATTTCACTTTTAGCAATCTCAGAAGCTTCAAAATGATTTAAAATAGCTCTGCAATGGGGTGCCATCTACTGGAACATACTATTACAAATTCTTTTTTTGAAACACAAGTTTGTACAAATGTTTTAATTGAAGGGTAAACAGATACTCGTTTTTAAAACAAATTAGCATAGAAATTAAATTACAAGGAAATTATAAAGAACGAATTGCAAGCAAATTTTTTTTTTAACATATGAACAACAAACACAAAAGCAAAGTGTCTTAAATATGAAAGCAAATGGATCTTAAACATAAAGTAGATTATTTTAAATATACAAAAAAAAACACATTATCTTGAATAACACAAAAGCAAATTGTCTTAAATATAATTGTATAAGTTATGGGTTGTATAGATTAAATCTTTTTTACACTCAATTTATTTTCTATAATTGATTGTACATGTGCAATCCACACCAAGAACAACCCAGTAGAAAACATACCAAAAGTAAAATTTCTATTGAATATATATAAAACTAACTATTTCAGTTTTTTAATTTCTGTGTTATATGTTAACTAAATTTGAATTCATAAAACTTGTTTAAAAAGAACAACAGGGAATAATTATAAGGTAATCTTTTTATTTTTGAATGAATTGGGGTGTATATAAAGGCAGGATTCAGTCCAGAGCTCCTCAGTTCTCTCCTTCAACTGCTATATGATGTAGACCACTAGTGATCCAGTATAACTTGTACAAGTTATTCTTCCACTAAACAGTAAGTATTGACTTATTTTGGTACTTTGATTATATTTTTATTAAACATTGAAGTCATTTCGTTTATGTTAAGACTGTCAGTATTTGGGTAATTTAACATTAAATACTGGCAGTCTTAACGTAAAAAATGATTTACTTTCATCAAAAAATGCTGCAGAATTGACTTTAGTAATCTCTTGTTGGTTTTATGTGTCTTTGATTATATAACAGCATAATGCATGATTTCTCATTTCTTTTATATTAAGACATTCAGTGTTTAGGTAATTTAACATTAAACACTGGAAGTCTTAATGCAAAAGGATGATTTACTTTCATCAAGCTGCTGAAGGATTGACATTAGTTACATGATTGTAACTAAAGTCTAGCAATACTCTTTGATTGTATACCAGTATTATTATTCTTAAGTAATGCATGATAATTAAAAAGAGAATTTATTTCCATTTCAGAAACATGAATAAACCAAAGGCAGGTCATTTTTAGTGAATGGAGTTAAAAGAATATACTCAGAAGATGAATCATCTTAAAGATTGATTAAAAGAACCATTCGCATCAACTGGACATGCTCGTCTTCCAATATGCTTAGACATTTATCTACTTCATTATCTGGGTTGTACCATACCCATGTACTTCATCCAATGGATAATAAAACTGATTAGTCTTATAATATTTACAAATGTTTTCAAAAAGAGTAATTGTCTTGACAGAGTTGGGATTAAAATGTGACACAGAATTGGAATTAATTTCCATTTTAGAAACAACAGGTTATTTTTAGTGAATGGATTTAAAAGAATAAATTTCGTCTAAATGAAACCAAATTATATTGACATAGTAAATAACACAAAAAAGTAAACTTTCTTGGGTGGCATTTAAAAGAAACATTAACTTAGTAATCATTATTTTTCAAATTAAATTAAAAAAATTTTAAGAGTCAAGGATAGTAAATTATCTCAATAAATACCTAAAATAATATCAGATCAGTTAGACACGTTGTGAGTTTTGAATAGCTACAGCACATCTTCTTGACACAAAATTGGAATCATGCAGCACATCTTCTCAACACAAAATTTTCTCAAAATAACTAATTAAAAATGTTACAACTGATATTTCAATTTATCGCCAGTGGGAAAAATTGATTTACACAAGCAGACTGCAAATTTTTTAACCATAGGAAAACTTAAATTTTTTTAAAATTCCTGTGTATATGTTTACCCTTCAGTTTTAAAAAATACTCAATAAGTCTTAACCGCGGTTAAGACTTATTGAGTATTTTTTTATATATATAATCTTTTTATAATCATATCTTAATAATCATAATTTTACAAATTAAATTAAAAAAACGTTGAGGATAACATTTAAAAGAGTCAAGAATAACATTAACTTAGTAATCATTATGAGTCAAGGATAATAGCTACTGTTAGATATAATGCTAAAAAGATGCCTAATTCATTTCTTAACACATCAATGAACAATATTAAAATCAATTATAATTCATTTCTTAACACATAAAGGAACACTATTAAAATAGATTATACTACCTTTCTTGTCTAAAATAAATTCAGTCTAAATAGAAATACAGTAGTAAACAAACCATAGCTACCGTTAGACATAATGCTAAAAAGATTATAATTCATTTCTTAACACATTAAGGAACAATATCAAAATCAATTATAATTCAACACATCGAAGAACTATTCCTTTTGGAGAATATAATTGGTGACCAATTGGTAAAGTTCAATACATTTTTTCAGGTTTCCATTATAGATTTTAACGTGCACAAGCAACTCTGGCAAATTGTTTATACTGTGTAAGATTATTAAGAATGTTATAATTGGTGACTTATACACCAAATGGTAAATTTAATAGCGTGAGTTGTTTGTAAAAAAAGAAACCACTTTTTTTGGTAATTTTACAATCAAGTGATTGTTCACTTCCCGATTCAGAATAAGCGTTGAAATTGTCTACATCCGAAATAGATGAAAAGTTATCATTATTAGAATAAATATTGGAAGAGTTGAAACTGTCTACATCCAAAATAGATGAAAGGTTATCATTAGAATAAATATTGAATGACAACAAGTTTTTATCACCCAATGTTTCATTAGACGTTGTTGATAAAAAAAAGTCACTAGAATTTGTTGAAATTTCTTCTGATTAAAAAAAGTCAGTATTAAAATAAACTGCCTCAAAAGGGTCCTACTGTTGTCAGAAGACAGAAAGTCGCTGTCCAAGTCAGACTCCGAGTCTGAATAGCATATGTTACCAGTAGAGTCTAAATTTCATTTTGTAGTCAAATTTCCCTTCAATTAAAACATTTATGCAAACAGCTTAAAACGAGGTTACCTGGAAAAAATATTTCTAAACAGATAGTCACAATTAGGTTAACCTTGTTTTTTTGTCTATTTACATCAATAGGACAGAGCCAATAAGCTTAGAACGAGGTTACCTGAAAAAATTATTTAAACAGATAGTTACTAACCTTGTTTTTTTTATCTTCATGCATTAGAGTAAATAAATTGTAATACTAGAAGAGAATAAAACAAAGTTAACCTTGTCGTCTTCATGGTGGCTTACTTTCAAAACGCTTTTAGATTAATAATATCATTTTTTAATGAATTTGAGGTGTATATTAAGGTATAAAATTAAATAGTTACAATTAAGCTAACCTTAGCAGGAACACCACAATAAATTGGAGTCTGGTCTCCGGCTGAAGGAGTTCATGCTGGAGATCAGTACTACCTCCCTCGTCATAAACAGATATGTTGTGTGGTTTTTGACAGGTCATGGCCCGTTCATGAGTTACTTAAAAAGGTTCCATATTAGCTGCACTGACCTCTGCGCCTGTGGATTGGTGGGCGATGCAGACCATTATCTCTTCAGCTGCACCAACACATCAAATTATCACCAGTGAGAGCCATCGGTGTTGAACGAACCCATATGGCTCTCCAGTGTATTGAAAAATCCTGCATCCATGATGAAACTTAAAACATGTATGCTGGCAGCTGGAGAGGTGGCTAACCGCCTGCCGCCCCCAGTTTGAGCTCTTCTTTGTGGCATCCTGATTTATATTTTCCCTTCACTGAGCTTTCGAATTTTATTATTTTAAGGAAATCATTTTTATTTAATTCACATTTTCACCTTCACCGTATTTATATTCAGTCATTATTTCCCATGTATTTATTTTTATAATATCATTTGTCACCTATTTATATTCACAATCACCATTGCATTTGCATCACAATATTATTTTAAATTCTTTTTAAACTAGTTCTATAATATTATATGTTGCTGTTTATTCTCATTAATGTATTTGTGTTGTCTTGTTCTGTTATAATTTGTGTTTTCGGTTGCTGTAATCGATGTGGTCATTGACGTCCCTGTAAACCGGTGTGGTTTGTCACCGGTCGTCTTATTATTTTTTGGCTTAGTTTGTATTTTAATAAATGGTGGTGCTCTGGATGCCCGGGGCCGCACGTGGGGGTCGACATTACTTTCCCTACGGGGTTTGGTTGGCCCGCTGTCCTCTTTCGTGGCCGCTGTGGTTGTCAACCCCCGCTTCCCAAGCAAAAGCTCTAAGCCTTTTTTCGGCGAGCTGGGAGGAGGTGGGTCTGGAATTAAGCTAACCTTGTTTTTTTATCTTCATGCATACCATACCATAAATAAATTGTGATACCAGATGAAAATAAAACGAGGTTAACCTTGTCATTTTCATGGTGGCTTACTTTCAAAACGCTTTTAGATTAAATAATATCGTTTTTTAAAAATAAATTTGAGGTGTATATAAAAGCACAATTTAGTACAGAACTCTATCAATTTACAACATCTTATCAAGACCACTGGTTAGCTGATTGAATAATTATAAATTATAGCTACTTGGCTTGTAGTGATATTAATTTAGAAAATATCATTGCATGTATGCATTAATTATCTACATTGCACTGTGTTATTATTTTTGTTTCGTTTAGTGTCTTGTTTGTTACACGGTTTTGTGGAAAAAATGTACAAATTTTTTATTATCAAGTAAGGTTTAACAGTAGGCGTATTATATTTCTGAGTAAAAAAACATACTTTGGGTAATAAGTCTCAAGATTATAGGTACTAATTTGAAAAAGTTTCAGTTGTGCATTTGCTTGTGCTAAATAAATTTTTTAAAACCATATCATTGCTGCTAAATCAGTTTTTATTATTCATTTGTGTCAATAAGATGTGTTTCATGATTTTAATTGTGTTGAGATGTGCTGAATGATTCTAATTTTATTTAGATTTGTTTTTTCAACAAGATTTAATTAAAATTTTGTGTTGAGAAGATGTGCTTATAGAGTATTTTTTTAAAACTGAAGGGTACTCGTTTAAAAGAAATTTAATAATTTCTTTACAACAAACATCAAAAGAATGGTAATACCACTTATTAAATCTTGAGTTAAGCAGATTTTAGAATGTTCTGATGCTAAATCAGTCATATTATTCTAAAGACTAAAACACAATAAATAAATTTATTGTGTTTTAGTATCACTGCTGTTAAATATAATATCTTTGACAATATTTACAATTTTTTTGTATTGCAGTGTGAAATTCATACCTTTAAAATAATAATTATGACTACAAACTGGATTTTAGACTCTACTGGTAACAGTATATGCTATTCAGACTCGGAGTCTGACTTGGACAGCGACTTTCTTTCATCTGATGAGAAGAAATTTCAACAAATTCTAGTGACTTTTTTTTTATCAGAAGATACTTCTAGTGAAGTTGATGAAGAAATTTCTTCAACACTTAATTGTAAAATTACCAAAAAATTCCAATTAAGTGGTTTCTTTTTTTACAAACTCACTCAATTAAATTTACCATTTGGTCACTAATTATAACATACTTAATAATCTTACACAGTATAAACAATTTGCCTGTGCACGTTAAATCTGTAAATATTTCTTCTAACAGATTACCAAATAAAGTATGTATTGGACAAATAGGTTTGTATAAATTTATTCTAACATTTCATTTTAAAAAACACTTCAATATTTCTCCAAATGGAATAGTTTTTGACTTCTACCAAAAAATCCAATTAGAGATAACGTTTTGATGAACAAAGAGTTCACATAGATTATAATTCATTTCTTTTAAGACAATCAGGAACAATATCAAATAGATTATACTTCATTTTTAAACACTAATAAACAAACCATATCTAACGGTAGCTATGTTGTGATGAAAAAAAGATGCCTAGATTATAATTCATTTCTTAACACATCAAGGAACAATATTAAAATAGATTGTACTTCATTTCTTGTCTGAAATAAATTTAAAAATCAGTCTACAAATAGAAGTACAGTAGTAAACAAACCATAGCTATCATTAGATACGTTGTTGTGATAAAAACAAAATATGCCTAGATTATAATTCATTTCTTAACACATCAAGGAACAATAATAAAATCGATTATACTTCCCCATTTCTTGTCTAAAATAAATTTAAAAATCAGTCCACAAATAGAAACATAAGAATACAAACCACAGCTACCGTTAGACATGATGCTAAAAAGAAAAAAAGGACGCTAACTTTATCGTTGCCACAAGGTTTCAACTTAATCTTTCAACGGAAATCTAAATGCTGCCGATGTTCAAATATATATTTTAGGGCCGCGGTGGCCCGGTTGGAAGAGTAACGAACTAGCAACCGAAGGGTTGCGAGTTCGAATCCAGCCAAACACCGTCGTGTACAAAGGGGGCTGGTGCACGTTAAATCTGTCGTGGCCTCAAATGTCCTCACGTTGGCGTGGTGTGGAAGTTTGGAGAGTGGGGTGCCAGCTCAGGTGTTGCCTCGTCATCTGACCGTGGTTCAAAATTACGTGGTGTTGTCCTCGGATCTTTCCCTTTGGGATTGATCCCGAACCGTCACCAATAGCCCATTGTGTTGCTCCAGTGTGACGTTAATTGAAATACCCAATACCCAAATATATATTTAAGGGGCCGCGGTGGCCCGGTTGGAAGAGTAACGGACTTGCAACCGAAGGGTTGCGAGTTCGAATCCAGCCAAACACCGTCGTGTACAAAGGGGGCTGATGCACGTTAAATCTGTCGTGGCCTCAAATGTCCTCACGTTGGCGTGGTGTGGAAGTTTGGAGAGTGGGGTGCCAGCTCAGGTGTTGCCTCGTCATCTGACCGTGGTTCAAAATTACGTGGTGTTGTCCTCGGATCTTTCCCTTTGGGATTTATCCCGGACCGTCACCAATAGCCCGTTGTGTTGCTCCAGTATGACGTTAATTGAAATACCCCCCCCCCCAAATACCCCAAATATATATTTGGTTGACTGTAAGAATGGTATACAGCTATGAAGTTCAAAATTAAGCCTTAAATTCTGATTGTAGTAAATTAAAAGTTGTTTGTACAAAAAAAATTCCCCACTTATTAATTCAAGTTATTGTTAGGTAAAAATTTGATAATGCTACTATCATTAAAAATACATTATTTATTATTATTTATTTTTATTATTTCAATTAACGTCACACTGGACCAACACAATGGGCTATTGGTGACGGTCCGGGATCAATCCCAAAGGGAAAGATCCGAGGACAACACCACGTAATTTTGAACCACGGTCAGATGACGAGGCAACACCTGAGCTGGCACCCCACTCTCCAAACTTCCACACCACGCCAACGTGAGGACATTTGAGGCCACGACAGATTTAACGTGCACCAGCCCCCTTTGTACACGACGGTGTTTGGCTGGATTCGAACTCGCAACCCTTCGGTTGCTAGTTCGTTACTCTTCCAACCGGGCCACCGCGGCCCCATTAAAAATACAAAACGGTATGGTATTTGGTATTTTCAATTAACGTCACACTGGAGCAACACAACGGGCTATTGGTGACGGTCCGGGATCAATCCCAGAGGGAAAGTCCGAGGACAACACCACGTAATTTTGAACCGCGGTCAGATGACGAGGCAACACCTGAGCTGGCACCCCACTCTCCAAACTTCCACACCACGCCAACGTGAGGACATTTGAGGCCACGACAGATTTAACGTGCACCAGCCCCCTTTGTACACGACGGTGTTTGGCTGGATTCGAACTCGCAACCCTTCGGTTGCTAGTCCGTTACTCTTCCAACCGGGCCACCGCGCGCGGCCCCCCCCCCCCCAAAAAAAAAAAAAAAAATACAAAACGAAAATCTCTTATACAAGAGATCAAACAGGTAGATCTCTTATAACTGATTGGAAGTGAATATAAATCTTCGGAACAAAACCAAAAAGCGATAAACAAACGTTGTGATCGACTGGGAACGATAGTTCTCTGAGCAACCGTTGAGTTCCTTTTGAATACGCTGAATTCGGAATCTCCATGGAATCAAAACAAATTTTATCTCTTCCAGTACAACAGCGTTCTCCAGCTGCTAAGGGAGGTGGACCGAACAGCAAACTGAATACCGGACCAGAAGCCGGCGGACGACTGAAAGGTATTCAAGTCGTGAAGCCCATTGTTTACGGCAACGTTGCATGGTACCTCGGCAGAAAACGTGATGAAGACGGCCACACTCACCAGTGGAACGTATATCTTAAAGCGTACGACAAGGAAGACATGTCCGTTTACGTGAAACGCGTGCATTTCAAACTCCACGAGAGCTACGCGGATCCTAATCGCGTGTGCCATGCTCCACCGTACCAAGTCACGGAGACCGGTTGGGGTGAATTCGAAATTGTGATAAAAATATTCTTCCAGGACAGTAACGAGAGACCTGTGACGATTTATCATTTTCTGAAGCTTTTCGATCGGGAGAAAGACGGAAACGTTAAAATGGGAACTGTTCCAGTCACTTCAGAGTTCTACGATGAGTTGGTGTTCATGGACCCTACTGCTAAAATGCACAGGCTTTTGAGTCATCCTAAACTGAGCACTCCCGGTGTACCACAGCATAAGACTGACTACGAGGAGAAAAAAGTACGAGATCTGCAGAAAGTTGTGGCAGCCAAAACGAAAGTGAAACAGGAAATCGCTGAGCTGAAAGCCAGATTAGCTGATGCAAAGGAAACCATTGCGAAACTGAAGTCACAAGTAGTGACATAGAACCATGGTTTATCTGCCAGTTACAACAGATTGATGCAAAGGAAACCATAGCGAAATTGAAGTCACAAGTAGTGGAGGAACTGATTTAACTGTCAGTTACAACAGATTGGCTGATGCAAAGGAAACTAGCAAAATTGAAGTCACAAGTTGTGACAGAACAATGTTATTTAACTGTCAGTTGCAACTGAAATTTCACTGTTTGAGATTGATTTGTATTCAAATTGAATTTTCTATAATATCTATGCAGTGCAATGCATGTTTGCAATATTCTAATATTGAACACATTTAAATACTGATCCTCAGTGATAGGTTTCCTTTTTTGTGCAGAATGTGTTTAACGTTGAAAGCATATATTACATCTTATGACTCAAATATTAGCTTCAAAAATGCAATGTCGTCAATTTTTGCATTTTCTTTCACTTTAGTTTTTCATACGTGTGACAAGTTTCTCTCATAACCAAGTTCATATTGACCATATCTATATTTTGATTTTCTTCATACAGTATTTTGAAAATGTACTGACACTTTTTGGGCTCATCGCATATCTCTAAAACTGAAAGCTGTGATATATCATGTGTATAACCTGTTAATAAGTTCAGTTTTGAGTCATATTTATTCAGATATCGCCTGAGAGTTTGTTTATATTGTCATTGTAAATTTTGGAGCAATAGAAGGAAAGCCAGCCCCGCTGCTGCAGCATAAACTTCATGTGTACATATGAAATAAATACATCTACCTCCACATCTTGGTTAGTATTTTAGAAAAGTTTTGTAATTTATCAAAAAAGTGGGGCGCGCGGAAAGTTTCTGAGTTCTATGGGACAGGAAAGTTGAAAAACGGCAAGTTACTGGGAAAAAAGAAATCAATTTGACAATAATTGTGAAATGATAATTGATGTACTTTAGAAGCTAATTCCAGTTTCAGAAGCTAAGGTAGCATGGAGAATGCAAATGTTAAATCTGAAGGGTGAAAAGATAAAGGATATCCTCATTTGTTTATTGAGAAAAGAGTTATCTTCAGGGAAAGGAATTACAGGCTTACAGTAGAAAAATCTCGTCGACTGAGTACAATAATTTTGAATTTTGTTTAAATGGTAGGTTTATTAAGTGGTATTGTGTTAGATTAAATTAAAGGATATTTCAGTTGCTGTGGATAAAAAGAGAATGTGGGGTTCAAATTGAGTTCTTTGGCATTGTAAACTGCAACGTTACTAACTCGGTCATAGTTAATATTGATACATTTGCAGGCTTAGTGAGAAGTACATTTCGTAGCCAGGTACATTTCGTACTTCCAGTGTGTAGTACTGAAAGATCTTAAATCACAAAAAGCAGCATCTTCCCTTCACAACCAACCATTCAGATTCAGTCACAGCTTAGAATCACAGATATTCTTTGGTAGCAGTCACAAGTAGAACTGTTACTATTCATTATTAGTAACATCACTAATGTGCAGTTTGTTACAAGGGTCATTCCATGCAGATGAGTTGGGCTGTGGTAGCCTGGTTGAAAGAGTAGAGGATTAGCAATCGGTGAGTTCGAAACTCAGTCCAACCAAAGACTCAAATACAATTGGGCTGGTGCATGTTAAATCTGTCGTGGTCTCAAATGTCCTCACGTTGGTGTAGTGTGGAAGTTTGAAGAGTGGGGTGCCAGCTCAGGGGTTGACCCCATTTTAAACTTGTTGATTTTAGCAAATATAATGTTTTTATTATTATCTATCCCATTGTACACCATTAAGTGCTATAGAATTCAACCATCCATTTCTTCTGTGTATGCTGTCATTTCCACAACCCATCCAAGTTTCTATCATTAATTACTATTATGCAGGTAGGCAAGTAGTTGAATTAACATCTCACTGGAGCAACACAATGGACTAATGGCAACTGGAATTAATCACAAAGATCTGAGGATAACACCACATAGTTTTGAACCACTCGCTGCTGAAAGGAAAATTCAATATAATTTAAAGCCGTCACTGCTGAATCTGCGTTATCGACGGAAATAGAAACTTAGTCATTTTGCTACAAATTTCAAATGACTGGTAGGTAGACTTACTCGCCTTATAGGTAGACTTGCTCGAGGACTGTAGCAAGGTGAAAATAGTCTTACTTCATAAGTAGTTGTAATAGTAATTAATTAACTTCGCACTGGAGCAACACAACGGGCAATTGGCGACGGTCCGGGATTAATCCCCAAGGGGAACATCCAAGGACAACATCACGTAATTTTGAACCATGGTCATATGATGGGGTTAACACCTGAGCTGTTACCTCACTTTCCAAACTTCCATGCCAACATGAGGCCATGTCAGATTTAACGTGCACCAGCCCCGTGTACATGATGGTCTGGTTGGACCGAGTTTTGGACTTGCAACCCTCAGGTTGCTAATCCGCTACTTTTCCAACCGGGCTACCGCAGCTCTGATATTTTTATGGGTAAAAATAATTTTAAAAACTACAATGGGGGGGGGGCTGGAAATTTGAATGCCTACTTAGGAACTGAATTAAAAACTAAAAATGAATTATCAATGTTTTTGTAATTCTGTGAGTTTATTACTTAATTTAAATATTCTAAAAATATAATTATTTGCAGTGTATTACTTGCAAATAATTGGTTACTTGGATAATAAACTGGTTACTTGGATTAAACTTTCTGAAACATTGATTTTTTTTCTTTTGAAATAATAAGATGAACTCTTACCATTGTACAGATAACAGTTCACAAGTATAACGCTCAAAGAATAAATGGATTTAAAACACATTCATCCATATCACATTTTGTTTTGATACAAAACTTTTCTTATAGTTTTTGGTATTCAAATAATTAGTGTTTGCCTACAATTCGAATTTAACCTGTTAGACAATCACTTATCCATACCCAGCTTTAACATGTAACCAAATTTCTACACAAAGAAAGCAAATGAACGTTTTGATGAAATGGATTAAAATATTATAGCCTATATATGTGATATTAATGTGTCAGCCATGTAAAGGTAATTTTAGAAACCTTTTCCAGTAACTTATTTTATAGGAAAGGAGATTAAAACTAATAATGCTCAGTGATCTCAAATGGTAGATTAGCATAGCAAAGTAGTGCAAAATTTCAAACGACTTGTACATTAATCCAAACTGCAAATCTATCCCTCAAGTAAAGCTGCTATAAAAAGGATTTTTCAAATTTTCTACTGTTTGCATGTGAATTCGGACCAGGTTTTTAAATGAAATTAATTATTTGATCAAAACCTGTTTTTGTCTGCAGTTTTCAGCGAAAAGTAGTCGTCAACTTTGCAAATATTTCACAATTTTATGTGTAGTTATGTTATTAAAAAGGAATTTAAATAAATGAATTTTGATTGGTTTATTTAAAAAATTCTTTGTGTTTCTCTTATGTGCATAAGTTATGATTTGTGAGCTCAGTTTTGAAAAATTATTTAATTGCTAATAGGTGAGCAATTTAGTGGTTGACGCTTGAAATTGTCTGGAAAAAGATTTAATTTATATTTGCAAAAAGTGGCTAGAATTAAATAAAATTCCTCTATTATGAAATAAAATATACACTTATATTTCTTCATGTTGAACTCATATTTCATTAAATCTAAAGGTTTCGAACAAACGAAACATGGAAAATATTTTTAAAACATGCAAATTACTAAATTTCGATGTGTCTTCTATTTTCTTACAAAAAGAGTACTTTGCTCTTGACTGAAACTTTAAAATTCATTCTAATTTCAGTTGAACAAATTTCCCTTAAATAACCCTGTGTCTTCGCAAAAACATTGTTAACTTTCCTGAAATTGACCAGGAACTTATTTCATTTCACAATTTTAAACTTGTTGATTTTGGCAAATGTTTTTTTATTATTATCTATTCCGCCTGGTGCGCACGAAGTGCCATAAAACCAACCATCCATTTCTGTCTTTTTCAATTCAATAAAAATTGAAAAACTATTAGAAATAGATATGGTAGGTATTTTAATTAATGTCGCACTGGAGCAACACAACAGGCTATTGGCGATGGTCCATAATGAAACCCGAAGGGAAAGAATCGAGGACACCATGTAATTTTGAATCACAAGTTCCTTTTCGGAGAATCTTAAAAAGGCGGTGAATGGGAGTACAATTAACAAATACTATTATTTAGTGGCTTCGAAGGGAAGACGAGCAAAGTTCTTGACTTATTTGAATAAAATAACATTTATCTTGTTCATAGTTATTTCATTTTCGATATTAAACATAAAATAGGAAGGAAAATGAAATTTAAATCAATGATTGTTTAATAAAAATCAAAATAAAGTTTAATTATTTCTGCTCCGAATGATGCAAAAATTAATTGCCAAATTGGTAGTCAAGCTCTGGCCCTCAGTTCACTAGGCTGTGTTTATATATAATTGGCAATCCAGTTGAAGTCATCTCGGTCTAATTAGCCCTTGTGAGTAGGTAGGTATTCAACATCGCACTGGAGCAACAACGAAATTAGCCCTTGTGAAGCAAAAGATGATATAGGCGAAAAGTAATGACTTTCAGAAGTATTTTTATTAAGATAGAGTATAAAAATTGTGTACTCAACTTTTTGGTTTTAATAACAAAGGGACATTTTATTAAAATTAGTTATTAACAGAAGTTAATTAAATGTTCCAATATCCTGAAATTCCTCCATTTTGACATTGTGCATAAGAAATGCAATGTTAAAATGGAGTTATGGTAGGTATAATGTTAATGTTCCCTACCAGCAGATATGAAGGAACACGAGTAATGAAATCACTTCTATGTATAAATTTAAAGAACTCTTGAATAATCAGGGTAAATTGTGAGTTTCTGTAGGAAAACAAAAAATAATTTGTCTGCATATTCTGTAGTTTAACGATTTTCAACAAAAATTCATTTTGTTGAAATCAAATTTTAGATAAATTTTCTACACGGTTTTAATTTTTGTTTTAAATTTCATAACCCACCCATGTTTTTGCCCAAAACGAGTGCGTGACTATTGAAGTAGGAGATCGATTACGAAAATTTTGACATTGACCCCAAAAAAAGTTTATCAGTATTCCTAATCACAGAGTAAATAGCTACGCATACTCTGTGTCCCTAATGATCACTTTATCCACTCGGATCTTTCCCTCTGGGATTGATCCCGGACCGTCACCAATAGCCCATTGCGTTGCTCCAGTGTGACGTTAATTGAAATACACCCCCACACATACTTTATCCACACAGAAAAAATTTCTGGTGCATTAAATTTCGTTTACAAAAATTATAACATCGCAAAACAAGTTGAAACTTTCAAAGTTCTTTTTTTTTCCAGTGAAATACAGGGGAATATCAGGACGACCCCTAATTCCACCTAAAACAAAAGTACTAATGCTGAACATGCTTTTCCTTTCGTTTAATTTTTTTCAAATCAATTTGTTTTATGCGAGACAGTAAGATACAGAGGCTTCACTGAAGGCATTACTTACAGCGCCCTCGGTGAGGGTGTGTGACCCTAATTGTAGGCGGAGCTTGACATGTTGCTCTCAGAGACGCATTTGCGCGTCACGTCTGTGCAAATCGTCGGCCATTTGTGATTGGTTGAGATATTTTCTACGATAACAACTGAGAAAGCTCCTAAGCAATAATTTCTCGCCAATGGCTACCTTGCCAACTTCAATCGCCAAAACGTGGAGCTATTTTCTTTTCATTTGACACCCTCAGAACGTGAATGGATGGATGTGAGCGCTAGGGAGAAATATATGAAGCTGTGAGCATATGCTCCACAGAGGCGTAACTAGGCTGGTTTCCACCCAGGGCAAGAACTCGCCTTGGCGCCCCCACCCCACCGACCAGCCAAACCAAAACCCACCCCGACAACACCTGATATCGTCACCATACATTAATTCCGCTAGTCCAAATTTTTTTATTAAACTTAGATGGTAAATGCTTGATTTCAAAGGTAAATAGATTAATTTGCAGCAATTTCATTTTTAGTACAAGATAAAATACCTAATTAATTCTAAGATATTTCATTGACAAATAATCTAAGAGTAGCATATTTAGTATATTCTTTCATACTTATAATCGCTGCAAATGAAATGAAAAGGTTTTATCAAATGATATCGGGATATGTGTGGGCTGCATCAAAATCAACAGACTGTTGCTTTAGAATAGGATTTAATTATGATAAATACAGAGGCTGTTCGGACATTTTTTGAATGATTTTGATGAGTTGTAAAAAAATTGTATGCTACGAAATAATTTTATTTTCGCAGCAGTTAAATAGTTAAAGTATAACTCATCGTCTGCTAACTCAGAGTTTTGTTTACTTTTAAAATTGCGCTTTTAAATAAGCAATGGATGGAAGGCAATGTTTCCGCTCTTTCCGAAGAGAATTATGCTTATTCAATTATTAAAAAAAAGCTGCAAAAATCGTGTTTTTTCTATATCTAAAGGTACGATAAGTAATATTATTAATGAGAAAGGAATAAACGCGTAAAAGTGGAAAAATACTTCCAAATATGTATCCAAAAAAGAAAAGAATTTCTGAGAATATTTGTAAGGTAAGATCTTTAATTTTAAAAGAGAAACCACCAAGTCAAAGGACTATTACAAAGTCATTAAAAGTTCAGTTTCAACTGTAAATAAAACAATTAACAGTGATTTGAATCTTAAAAAGGCCAAAAATACAATGTTTATCGTCTATCTCCACGACATATTGCAGAAAGCAGAACTCGCTGCAGAATTCTGTATGAGAAGCATTTAGCTGGGGAAAGACGGAAAAACGTTGTGACAATAGACGAGGCGTGGGTATATTTAAAAGATTGCAATAAAAAAAGAACAATTTATTATCATAAAAGAGGAGAAAAATCTTAAAACGTGGTTCAACTTGGTAACTTTAACGTGAGAACTTTCTCTAAGAGATTTATGATTGTTGCCGGTTTTGCATATAATGGAAAATTAAAAGTAAAAAGGAGGGGAAATGTAAAAATCAACTCCCACATATTATCAAGACCCTATTTTATCCCCTATATTCAAAAAAGAAATACTATATCTTTACCCACAGCGCCAACAATCAGTAGAACTGCATCAGGATAAAGCAAGCAGCGACACGTCTAAATCCACTATTAAATTCTTGGAAAAAATGGAACAAGAGACTGGTATAAAGTCAATAAATACCCTTTACTGATATTCCTGCTAAATCTTCAGATGTCTCACCCATGGAATTTTAAAGAGAATTATCGAAACGTCGACCAAAAACCATTCAAGCATTTTGGAAAACTGTGAAACAAGAATTAATAATAACAGATTTTACTCAAGTTATTATCTTGAGTATTATACTTAGACATTTTTCACAATCTCAATCTATTGACAAAATGTGAAAAAAATTAATTTAAACACAGAAAGCTTGAACTAAAACTTAACTTTGCGGGCTTTATCGACTGCAAACATTTTTACAATGTCCTCAAAAGATAGTTTTGAAGCTAACTTGTGCTCTATTGATATGATACTCAGGTTGGTTAGTCGTTGTTGCCCTGTTAAGTTTCTGAGGTAATTTTTTATGATCTTTAGTTTGATAAAACTCCTTTCATTTGAGGCCACTGAGACTGGTATTGTGGAGGAAAATTCTCAAAGCTGTCGTTATGTTGGTGGACGCGTCTTCAAGTCCGTTCTTGTATATTAATATCAGAATACCTCATGGTTTAGCCGTTTTCATATTAGTGCTTAAATCCAAGGCTTAATGATACTTAAAACTCTCCACTTTTATCGCCAGCTAGTCCCTGTCTAAGTCTTCTTTACATGTGGTAGCTAACTCAAGTACCTGGTTCTCCAATTCTTCTCCATTCATTGTTTCAAACCGAGCTCCATTGAGGAAACCAAATAAACTATTCATGTTTTGAATGACTTGAAACCTTTGCCTCAGTTCAGTCAGAATCCGATCTATTATTTGCATAATCAATAATCTGAACCTTTTTTCGGAGAATTCATAGCTTTATACTTCACCCTTCTCATCAAACTTCCGCTTCTTCCTCCTCCATACTTCTTTAAAAAGTGGATCTAGGTTAAGCTTTCCTGCTATTTCTTCACACATTCTGCATTTAGATTTTGTCCTTTTATAGTTTTTGGTTTTTGTTGTCTACTAATAAGTTTTTCCTCTTCATTTTTATCATACGTAAATATCTATAGTAAAAAAGTACTCGGCCAATTTAGCGCCCGGGGCAGATGCCCCGCTGTTACGTCTCTGATGCTCCATGTATTTCATTAGAATGTCGGCTATGCACCTGTCATGTTTTTGCATTGGAATCCGTTCCAAAAGTGAAGTATTTGTTTCAATATAAATTTAAGCATGTTGTTTTTTTGCCAACTGTGCTGCACAGCTAAATGGAAGATTTTTTCAAGTCAGCTTTTTATTTAATAGCGATTAAAAAAAATAAGATCGACTTTTAGTATGCAGCTAATTTATCCTCTAATGTAAGTTTTGAAATTATTTTAACAATTTGTCTATAATATGCTATTCAGTAGCTCTTGCCTTTTTTATCACGTATAGTATCATTCTGCATCAAAATGACATTTCTAAATGTTCTGCGCAATAAATAATTTTTCTATAGTTATACTTTTTTTTTGTTTGGTAAAAGAGAGTAATGCTAATTTAAACACCGGAAGAAGGTATGTAGTATAACTGAAAAACTAATTTTTGTTAAATCAGCTTGTCTTTTATGGCTACTCAATCTAGTTTGCTTTGGGTTTTATTCCTCCCCTTAATGTAAGTTATAAGCTAAAATTGTCTATGTGTAGTTGTAGTGAGGGCTGGTGAAACAAATTAGTTGAATTGTTAGGCTTAGGCCTAAAGGAATTGGTTTTAACAAAGTAAGCTATTTTCTCATTTAATACCCAATTTTCACTATCTTTATAAGAGCATCCTAATTGAAAATATTAAAGTCAAAATATCTTATTCAATTTATTTATTGACTACTCGTGAGTAGTAAGCAGAGGTCCTACTGCGGCGGAAGTGACGTCATCAAAAGGGGCGTGGCTTAGTGACGTCCAGCGTGACGTCACGGGGAAAGGGCGCGTGACCGGAAGTGACGTATTGACGTGCTGTTGAGTTGTAGGTGTCCTGCTTGTGGGGGAAAACATTTAAGCAAGAGTTGAGTTGTTTTTTATGGGAATGGAGTTGAGTTGGTTTTGTAAAAATTTCTTTTTTGATGAATGGCAACACCCAAACGTAAACACACGTGACGTCAGTGTGTTTACGCTTGGGACTTGGATTTTTTTTCCTTCTGAGATTTCGATGTGACGTCATATAAAGTAAAGTTGAGTTTTAGGTGTCCTGCTTGTGGGAGAAAACATTTAAACAAGAGTTGAGTTGTTTTTTATGGGAATGGAGTTGAGTAGGTTTTTTGTAAAAAAATTTTTGTTGATGAATGGCAACACCCAAACTTTAAGTAACACGTTAGAACATGAACCAAACTTTAAGTAACACGTTAGAACATGAATGCGAGTGGCAAGCTGATGCAATCATACCGTGACATCAGTGTGTTTACGCTTGGGACTTGGATTTTTTTTTCCTTCTGAGATTTCGATGTGACGTCATATAAAGTAAAGTTGAGTTTTAGGTGTCCTGCTTGTGGGGGAAAACATTTAAGCAAGAGTTGAGTTGTTTTTTTATGGGAATGGAGTTGAGTTGGTTTTGTAAAAATTTCTTTTTTGATGAATGGCAACACCCAAACTTTAAGTAACACGTTAGAACATGAATGCGAGTGGCAAGCTGATTGAACTTCTTTACTTGTACATCCAGTTCTCGTGCTGTTGCCTTTTTTTTTATCTTGGTGCATTTTTAGGGTTAGTATACTCACGTATTTATTCAACGATGGATTTTTCAAAGAATACTACTACTGCTAGTTCGGTAAGTACGCTATAATTTTAAATACTATTAAGAAAAAAATAGCTTAAATATACTGATTATTAATATTATTATTATTAATTTTACGTACTTGTTAATGTAGATACTATTCGAAGACCCTGATTTTCCTATGAGAGATTCAGATGATGATGTATGTTACGTTTTTTCTTATTTGTCATTTAATGTATCTAAAAGAAGGTTTTTTTACTTACTTTTTTGTAAATGTTTATTTGAAATAAAGATTAAAGATATATACTTTTAAAGTTTCCTTTTTAACTTACAATACAAAATTATTATTTTTACTTACTTTTTTGTAAAATTTTATTTGAAATAAAGTTATATACTTTTAAAGTTTCCTCTTTAACTTACAAAATTACTTTTTTTGGATAAATTCTTTTTTGTAATATTGCATGAGTTATTTTTCAGTTTCTGTATTTTTTGTATTCCGATTCCCCGTTTTGTAACAATGTTTCTATATATTTAGATAATAGATGAATGCGATCAAATTTTTATGGAAAACCCATTGCTATTGGATGAATGTTCGCAGATCTTTATGGAACAACCGATGCCCTTGCCTTTATATTTACAAGTGGGATCGGGATTCGAAGTATCATTGTTATTATTTATGTTTTGTTATTAAGAAAATGTTTTATTTTCTCGGATCTTTTTCATGGTTAATTTTCGCATATATTCTAATTATTATTTTTTTTTTACAACTAGAGGTCGGTAGAGAATGAAGCTAGTTCATCACGTACCAATGAAGTATTTAGTGTAAGTGTTAATGTCGTTCGTAATGAAAACTTTTTAATAACTTTCTTTTAAAAGTCAATTAATATATCTTTTTTTAAAATAAGATGGAGAATGCAATTGTGATTTTGGAGCGATCTCGACGCAGGAACCTCAAGTATCAGGCGCAAGAAATTATCTATCGAGCTCATATAGATCCAGAGAGGCTACCTCTAGCCATGAGAAATACCCTTTCAGCCGTTGTTGACTCGGTTAGAGAGTTTTTTTCTGTCTTGATACGACGAT
Source organism: Meta bourneti (assembly GCA_933210815.1). Taxonomy (NCBI): domain Eukaryota; kingdom Metazoa; phylum Arthropoda; class Arachnida; order Araneae; family Tetragnathidae; genus Meta; species Meta bourneti. The sequence goes on from OW119934.1 coordinate 30,010,306, forward strand.
CCACCGAAAATTTAAGTCCTTCAGATTTAATACGGTTTTGTATAAGAGCAGAAGGACTGGACAAGCCTATCTCAACAACTCTTATGGCTGTGTCTGAGGTGACTGTTGAGACGCTACTAAGTAAGGTGCTCAAAGTTTTACAATCGAAGGAACAAATCGTTTTGGACGAAGATTTTGAAGTAGACGTAATCACCATCCACAGACCTATAGGCGCTGGAAAAAATCGGAGGGTCATTAACATTTCGTTGGACCGTATACGGAAGAAATCCATTTTTCCGATCCCTAGCGACAGTGAAGACCTTTGCTGTGCTAAGACCATTGTATACGCATTGGCTCACTTGGAACAAGACAACGCGGCCCTCAATGCCATTAGGGATAAAAGACGCCCCGCACTGTTGAATAGGGCCCGAGCTCTTCATGAAGCTGCCGGAGTTCCGCCAGGTCCCTGCACCTTCACGGAAATTAGGGCTTTCGAAGAATACATGGATGTGCAAATTGTAGTTTCCTCTTCGGAAAATCTAAATCAAGTAAGTTTTATATTTATTTCTTCTTTTGATGAACTTAAATTTTATCTATTTTAAGGTGTTAAAATCGAATGCTTGCTGTATTTTTACTTTTTTACTCGTTGAATTAATACATTACTTATTTGTGCTTTTTTAATTATATCCTTTTACATCTACATAATATATAGTTTAAAAAATCTGATGTATATCCTTTTTGTTTGGATTGTTAGGTAGCTTACAAAAACGACACAAGACCACGCAGGATCAATTTATGGTTTCACGATGACCATTACGATGTTATAAGATCCTTGAAAGGGTTCTTTGGATCAAATCACTATTGTGAGAGGTGTGAAAAACCCTTTCAAAATGTGGAAGACCACATTTGTGCCAATTCCTGCCATGTATGCAATAGGACGCAGTGTCCCGAAGATATGCCCACTCGATGTCTCGATTGCTATCGGCTGTGCAGGTCGAAGGACTGCTTTGATGCACACAAGATGTGCACAGGCTTGCAAATTCATTCTCTATGTGATAGAGTAAGTGTATTATCCGTGATGCGAAGGGTACAGGTGCATGTCTCTTTTTTCAGCAAGAATGTCCATTTATTCGATTATTATTCCTTACAGGTTTATCAGTGTAGGAAGTGCAGCCGTGTAATTCGAAGACGTGACTGTGCCCGCGAAAACCACAGATGTGAAGCCACTAAGTGCCCCTCCTGCCTTGAATTTGTGGTGTCTTCGGAGCACTTGTGTTTTCTCCGAACCGTGGGAGCAAAGAAACCAAGTGAGAAGCTGATCTTTTTCGACTTTGAAACTGATCAGTCTTCTGGTGAACACTTGGTAAATTTCGCAGTCTCGCAATATGCCAACGGAGATGAGCAGGTCTTCCCGGGGTATTCGGCATGCCAGGATTTTTGTGCTTGGTTATTTTCCCCCAAGCACAAAGAATACACCGCCATAGCGCATAACATGAAAGGGTAAGGCTTAAAGAAAATATTAACATAAGTTAATATTGTGAAAGAGAGTATGTGTGCGTACAAAAAAACCTTGAACTTTTAGATTTTCTTTACCAAGGTTTATTAATAATAATTATCAGTGAATTTACTGAAATCAGATAATTGTATATTATATTTTATAAGTTAATTATTATTATTTCTTTTTAGATTTGATGGCCAGTTTATAATGGCGTACCTCTTGCAACAGGGCTGTGCACCGGAAGTTATCCCAAATGGATCACTGATCATGTCAATTCGACACCCAACTCTGGATATTCGGGTCATTGACTCGTTGAACTTTCTTCCCATGGCTCTGGCCAAGTTGCCGGGATGTTTTGGATTGACCGAGTTAAAGAAGGGGTATTTCCCCCATCTTTTTAATACTAGGGTAAATCAAAATTATATTGGGGCTCTGCCCGAGTGCAATTTTTACAGCCCAGACACAATGTCAGGTACAGCACGTGTTGCATTCTTGTCCTGGCATGCAGAACACAAAAATGACTCTTTTAATTTTAAAGAAGAAATGCTTTCTTATTGCAAGTATGTGTATTTTTTCTTTTAAATTTTCCTTTCTTCTATCAGGCATTATTTGTGACTTAAAAAAAAAATTGAAGATTTAAAAGAATTAAAAAAAAATATTTTTTCTTCTTCCAGATCTGATGTAGATATCCTCCGCCGTTGTTGCCTGGAATTTAGGATTCAATTTATTGAAGTGGCTGGTGTGGATCCCTTTCGGTAAAAAAAGAAATAATAATAATAATAAACATTACCTAATGAAAGAAATGAATTAAAAAACATTTCCTAATTAAAAAATTTGTTAAAGAAAATGCATATATGCGTAACTTGTTTTTTTTTCAGGTATGTGACAATTGCATCGGCCTGCATGGCAACATACAGGCACAACCACATACAGCCCAACACTATTGGCATGATTCCAGTGTACGGCTATATCAACAAAACCCTTTTCAGTGTTGATAGCATTCGGTGGTTAGATTTTCTAGCATTTAAGTACCAGATTGCTATTCAGCATGGGATGAATGGAGCGGGTGAATGTAAAGTAGCTGGGGTATCGGTGGATGGATTTTGCGCAAATTCAAATACAGTTTACCAATATCATGTAAGGATTACACAAGTTGTTATTTCATTTAAAATGCTTCAGCCTGTTCTGTAAAAAAAATTCACTACTAGGAACGATCAAACAAGAAAAAAAAATCTGTATTTTGTTTTAATTTTCTTTTAGGGATGTTTCTTCCACGGCTGTGGAAAATGTTATGATGGGGACACATTATACATCCACTGAAGAACGTTCCCATGGCTACGTTAAGAGCCACCACAGCTCATCTGACAGAAAAACTACGGGCCCTGGGATATGAGGTCGTTGAAATGTGGGAGCATGACTTCATGGCACAAAAAAAGGAGGATGGTGAGTTGAAGACCTTCCTTGAAGGTCATGGTTTGACTAACCGCCTAAATCCTCGAGATGCGTTTTTTGGAGGTAGGACAAACGCCATAAAACTGTATCATGAGGGTGACTCAAAATACATTGATTTTACGTCGTTGTACCCATGGGTAAGTTCATACTTTATTAAGTTGTTCGGTATTACACGGAACAAATTGGTTCCCTTTTACTTAATTTTTTTCCACTTTCAGGTTAACAAATATTGCACCTACCCCGTTGGCCACCCCACTATAATCACCGAGGATTTCGGAGATGTGGAAGAATACTTCGGGATAGTACATTGCCGAGTAATTCCCCCTAATCAACTGTACCATCCTGTTCTCCCATACAGGTGCCAAAATAAACTCATGTTCCCTTTATGCCGGACATGTGTTGAATCATTAAACCAAAACCCGTGCACACACACGGACGATGAGCGAGCACTGGTTGGCACTTGGGTATCGGAAGAACTCAAGCTGGCGAAGAGAAAAGGGTATCGTTTTACCCATGTAAGTGCGTTTAGTGTTTAAGTTTTTAAGCATTTTGTTTTCAGAAAAAAAAATATTGTTAATGATATCTTTTTATATATATATATATATATTTTTCAGATTTATGAAGTTTACAATTTTGAGGCCACTTCTGATACCCTGTTTAGGTCATATATAGACCTATTTTTAAAAATCAAGCAGGAGAGCAGCGGTTGGCCTGCAAATTGCAAAACTGAAGATCAGAAAGCTAACTACATTCGCCAGTACGAGGAACGGGAAGGAGTGAGATTAGAACCCGAAAAAATTAGTAAAAACCCGGGGCGCCGACAAGTGGCCAAGCTGGCCCTTAATAGTTTTTGGGGAAGGTAGGCATTAAAAGTTAAATTAAAAAAAATAGCAAGTATGAGGGAAACACATTCTCATAATTTCTTGTTTTTCTTACAGATGGGGAATGAATACACAAAGAGGGCAGTTAACATACGTCAACAAGTTATCTGAATTTAATAAAATGCTAGCAGATACAACCAAAAATGTAAGAGTAATTTACGTTATATATATATATATATATATATATATATATATATATATATATATATATATATTATACTTTTTTAATTCGAATACAATTCTTTTGGTAACACTTCATTTTTCTTTTCAGATAAAAGACGTATATCTACCCACAGCGGAAGTTGCTGCCATCCAGTGGGAAACATCAAAAAACTTTTTAAAACAAGATGCCACCACGAACATATTTCTGGCGGCCTTCACTACAGCTTGGGCTCGTCTCAAGCTGTATGAAGAGATGGACAGACTGGGTCCCAACGTCTTGTACCACGATACGGATTCTATCATCTACGCCACAAATGGCCAAAATGATCCTCCCTTGGGAAACTTCTTGGGTGAATTCACGGACGAATTGGATGGAGATGTGATTAAAACTTTCGTCTCTGGTAAGCAAAATGTTTATATGAAAACTTATCATTAAAAAACTTTTAACCATTTCAGAGAAGAAGAAAAAAATAATCATAAGTGCTATATTTTTATTTTAACTAACCGACTGTTCTTAATACTCATTGTAAAGTAGTAATGATAATAATTGATGGCACAAAAAAAAATTATTAAAAAACATATGATAGGTGGTAATCAGTTATGTATTTATTATTCATGAACTTATAACTAACTGTTCATATACTTATAAGTTTTTTATTTTCTCAGGTGGGCCAAAGAATTATGGCTACAAAACAGCTTCAGGAAAAACGTGCTGTAAAGTACGAGGCTTTACTTTAAATTTTCGAAATTCCCTGAAGCTGAATTTTGAGTCAATCCGAAGCATGATTCAGGAGCTAGACGAGCCAAGAACAATGAAGGTAGAAAATCCATCCAAAATAACAAGGGAGGCAAAGAGAAGAAAGGTGGTAAATAGAGAAGAAACAAAAGTCTACCGTATCGTGTATAACAAGAGAGTGATCCAGCCTGATCTGTCAACCCTTCCATACGGGTATTAAATTGTAATGTAAAATAAAAAAAAATTGTAAATAAATAAATGTAAATTTGTAAAGATGTGTATAATTAATTATTTATTTTTGTGAATTTTAAAGTTAAAAAAACACACAATAAAAATAAGAATTCATGACATTTATTTAAAAAAAAAATAATGAAAATGAGAAGGTTACAATGTTTGCCATTTCTTCGAAGATAATCTTTTTCTGGCTATCTTAGGTTTTGCATACATATTTTTAACTTCAGTTAAATAGTTATTTTTTATAAAATCTCGTGGAAATTTGTTTCCCTTTAATATTTCTTCAAACTGTTGAAAAGCAACTGGCCTACGAACTCTATTTCTCAATAGAAAATTTATAAGTTGAATTATATCTGAGCCAGGGATCCCCTCTTTATTTAGCATAACTTCTCTGTTCTTGTTCCATGAAATGTTATGTTCCTTTAAAAATTCAACAATTTTCTGGGCAGTATCTTTATGTTTCTTCGGAGCAGATTCCAGAATCCTATTTTCTAGGTCAAAAGTTTCCTCCGAAGGCTGTTCTTCAGGTTGATTGATAATATTATAATTTGGTAATGTGACATATTTTTGCAAAATCTGGATGTACAGCTTGGCCTTTTCATCATCGTCCATTTTCTTTTTTAAGATATGATGAATCTGAGTATCTAAATCACTCAAATGGTCCTCTTCCATTTGCTGCATGCGGTCCAGCGGTACCAGTGCAAACTTTTTGCTATGTTCCATGGATAAGGGATGATAGGACAGTTAGTGCAGCGGGGAGGAGAAAGGATAAAAATCCGTCACCTTTTTGTACTAAAAGACGCCTTTTTCTATAGAGAGGCACTCTCTTCTCAGCGAGTGTTCTCAAAGTTCTCTTAAAAGGAACGAGTCGATTTTTGGAACGCTTACTGATTGGAATGTTTCCCTTTAAAAGATTTAATACAGATTCACAAATTAATTTAACGAGACAGTTTGGGCAATTTTTCAATACAGCTGCTTTTTTTCGACTCTTCTGTAAGAGTTTCAGATATTCCACATCCTTCTGAGAGGGCATTCTGAATCGAAATGATTTCACCTGCTTGTACACTTTGTTTTATATAAGCTGCGTAAGCACCCGCTTTGTACAAAGCACAATAATGAAATCCAATCAGATGATGAGAACAAGTCACTGAAAGTTTGCTTGCAGATAAATCTTTAATCTTGGGGCAATCCAAGCTTTCAATATTTTGTCCTAACAGATTTTCTAAAAACTTGATCTTTTCTAGTCCTTTTACATAAATAGCAGAATGAACCGATGACAAGTATTGTAAAATAATACGTAGAGTACTGTAGGGCAACGTACCACTGTTCCATTCCAGATGATGTCTGTTTCTTATAACCCAGGCGAAACACCTTTGTTGAACCACCGATAAACTCTTCCAAGGGTGAGGGGGAAGAAATGTCCAACAGGCATGATGTCCTTCGTTTATGGAATAAAAAGCTAATTCTTTAATAATGTAACACCCAGACTTAACTTGAAAACCTTCAAAATCAATCACTACAGAAGACATGTTACGTACGCAATGTCTAAAACACGAAATTACCTATCGAGGTTCATACACGAAATGCTTATCACCAGGAAATATTCCTGTACGTAACCGTAACCTTTCAGTCGTTTCGGGTCTTAAGTCAATGAGCAAATAACTAAAGGGCGTTGAGGTAGCATCGTCAAATATTTCTTGAAAAGCTTTGATTTTCCTAGGGAACATTTGTCTGGCTAGATGCATTATTTGACTTTTATCTCTAGGATTTTTGTACAAAACCGCGTAATGTGAATTCAAATGAACATTTCTCATTTCTTTGCCTTGATGGAAAAAATTTTGCGTTATAAAGATAATTGAAAGATTTCGGTGATGACTCCCTTTTGTAAAGAGGTTGCTTAAACGAGTATCACTGGCTAACTCTGTCATTAAATCGTCTATAATAATTAAGGCATTTTGAATGGAACTAAGATTAGAAGGTAAACCTTCTTCAAAAGTCACATTTTTCATGGAATTAAAAATAGGTTGATAACTTCCGTAACAGTATACAATATGCGTAGGCATAGGATCAAACATTTTATGATCTAATAGTTTTTTCACGAAAACGGTTTTTCCTGAACCCGTAGGACCACTGAGAAGACATGTAGAAGGATGAACAAGCTTAGGGAGCTCCATTTTCCAATATGTGTTTAATTTAAAAAAAGCTTTGACTTTTATACTTTACAGACAATGTCTGTGCAACCTTTAATTGTGCGTGCCACGAGCTCACACTCGCTGATTGAATCGACAATATTTTGAGTAAATTCCAAACAGTGGTTTTCAAAGACATTTAAAGAATTATGAACACAATCGCATATTGTTTTCCCACAAACTGAGTGACTGAAGAACAGATTGGAAAATTCGTTGCATTTAATAAATCCCACTGAATCAATTTTTTGGTAAATTTTATACATTTCAAGCGTCGTTTTATTTTGTGCTAAACTACATGATTCATGTTTTGGCCAGTTGAGACAAGTCCAAATAATAAACACAGAAAAACCAATGTAGGAAAATATAAGCAATGCTGTTAAAAGATTTCGTATGGTTGTGTTGTCCATTTTTTTGTATGACTTACTCTGGTGAATACTTTTAACAAAGTGTTGTCTTTTCTCTACGTAAACCCTTTTAAACTCTTGTATTTTAACCCCAAAAACCATTTGTCAGAAAAATAATAACAAACACATGTAAAAATCACAACAAAATAAATACATAAGACCAGATCATATTTTTTTTCTGATATAAAACAAATTTTTATTACTTTTTAAAAATCATTGTTACACCGTATCTTTTCTTGACAAACTGGAACATTCTAAAATCATTCTTCTTTCCACTAAGTTGAGTAAGAATAAATTTCATACATGACCCTTGACATCGTTTAATAATGAAATAAATGCAATAATGTCCACATACGTTAGATGTTAAGCTTTGAAACGGAACCTCGTTCCAATGAACGTGCTGAAACGTCTTGACAAATCTTGTTATGTCTTGCCCAAATGCGTCGGGAGGCAATCCATAAGAATCAAAAAATTCAACAGTGTTTTTATCCTGAATGTAGACGGCAAGCCAATGAGTTCCTTTTGCATCATGTTTATCGGTATTCAACACCATAGCAGAGGGAAACTTTCTAATTTTTGGTATTTTGTCCGAAGGAAAAACACCCGCAAAATATCTCATGGAAATAGGGTCACGAGACAAGATTTTATAAAGGTCTGACGAATTCATCAGTTTCCAAAATCATAGAGAATATTTCGAGCTTTATTGATTTCAATTAAATTTTCAAACTCCGCATACACCAACAATGAAACTGTTTGCTGTAACGTAGTTCCAAATTTTATTTCTATTCTTAAGTTACTGTGTCGAACAAGATTTAGATGTGAACCATCACAGAAATCTGGGGATAAATCAAAGCAAAATAAAGAATAACCTTTCGAAAATTCCGACCTTGAGAGGTACAGACCTCTATTTTCTGCATTCGTAAATAAATTCTGATATGCTCTTACAAATTGATCTTTTTCAAAATTTGGTTGGAGTGGGTTATGAGGCACGGGCTGACCATCCACATAGACTCCTATAAAATTAATATTGTAATGTTTGAACTCAAAGGGTGACTTCTTATAGTGTCCGTTGAACGCGTCGTTATCGACACAGGCAATCACAATGCGGTTAGGCATCTGTCCCGTAAAAATGTTATCTTGAACAAAGCTCATATTACCAGCCGGAATGGAATAAGCTTTACACAGTACTCTGTTAATGGGGTATTTAGCTGCTGTTTTTTCCAAACCTTTTGCATGTCCTATAACAACACCGGGGCTCACTCTGACTTTGCGAACAAACAAGGAAGCATATTCCAACGAAACTTTAAATTCCCCGTCTCCCAACAAACAAAATTCCGGTTTACTGCGTATAAGCTTAATTTTCACATCCACCATATTTAAAAGGAGTCTCTCTTGATGAAACATATCCAAGTGCAAACGGCCAATCATATCCACCGATGCACCTAGCTTAAACATTTCAGACCGTTTATTGAATCCATCGTTAGGTTGAGCATCTGCCGTATCAAAAACATTCATACGTCCAGCAGTATCTTTAAAAAACAGTTCTGAAGACAATTGAGAAGTTTTAGTATCATAACCATGATTCAGTAATTTTTCTATCATGGCTCGGTATGGATAAGTGTTATTACTGGAGGAAACGAGTCTTTCGTTTAAACTGATATCCACCTGAGAAAACATGGAATGCAGAAAGAGATTTACAGGGCCTACTTTACTTTCAGTTGTGATTGGTTTGCCGTCACTTTTTAAAATTTTAACTTTAACATATAATTGGGTCTGTGACAAATCGAGGTATTCGTCTCCGCTTCCAGAGACATTGAATTCGATAGGGCTACCACCAGAAACGTTGGCTAGGGGATGAAATTCAACCCACTGACCTCTCTCGATGACAGTTTGTGTTGGAGGTAAAGAGAATAATTCTAGTTCTGATTTTACACATTCTGGAGAATCTTTTAGTAGAAAAGCCATGGTGTTACGAGTCAAAAATATCACGTACTTGTACCTTCCTGACTTTAGATGAAATGATACGTTTCGAGGGTTTGCGCTTCCTTTTAAACTTTCCATGACCAATCATCTCATCTGCTTTCTTAACCGCCTTTCTTGCTAATTTTTTCCCAGTTTCTTTTGCACGCGTTTTAACCGATGTTTTGAAATTTTCGCCCGATAACACGTCATTAGCAACCATTGTCCCTGTCCGTAAAGCTTCTTTTCCAACCGTTTTTGCACCACTAATCAAAAAAGGTAATGCTCTGCGAAATAGTTTTGCAAAAAATCCTCCTATTCCGTGCCCTTTCTGAAAAACAACTCCTTTATAGTAAGGCAAGCCATTTCCAATTTGCCCTGAATAATAATCTTCAAACTTTTTACTACAACACGTGTAAGGCACCAACATTTTGTTACTTCTTTTCTTGAATGTGAAAAATGAATCAATTCAGAAAGGAATACTCTTTTTATATGATTTGTTTCAAGCGAAAATGTAGTTTCACTATCAACTTTCCGCGTTCAAATGAGACGTAACGACCAGTGTGCGTCCTTATAATGATTTCAATCGAGTCAAAATTTTTTCTGGAAACTGGTAAATAATGAGGTCTCTCAAATTGTTCCTGAATCATATCACCATCTCTTCCCTTCACTGTCAGAGTTCGTAAAAGAGGAGCTAAGATCCCACCAACAAATTCAGGCTGAATGATGTCGGTGTAAACGTACAACAAATGTAAATCAACATTAGGATCCGCAACAAAAGGACTCTCAGTGATTACTGTATCTGGGCCTCCATTTCCGGGAATAAAATTTTCTCCAATCACTTTATTAGGTTCAAAACCTAAGTTTTCAGCTAATCCCTTGGATAATTTCACCGTTGCACCGTTAGTGAGCTGCACCATCACCTTTTTAGTGTGTTTGTTATATTTCATTTGAATTTTTATGTGCTTTGGAAATGTATTTAAAATGTCAATCGGAGAATCATAAAATCCGCATGCTATTTTTCCATCAATTTTTATTCCGTTTCCTAAATCATATTCGAAAGAATTTTCACCATCAATGATGTTATTCCACATTCTGGGATAAATCATTTCAACTAATCCTACTTCTCATTCACCTGAGAGTTCCAGACGTTTAGGGAGTTTCGTGTAGAAGTGAGACATTGTGTTGCCAGGATAAAACTCGATAGAGCTGTCGCTGGGAAGTGTAATGTAGAACGACATCGTACAGTGAAAATGAGAAGGTAAGTACAGTGACAGCTCTATTTATATCATTTTGACATTCTCAACCCAAGCATTAAATTTTTCAGGATAACCCTGAAATTTCACAAAGTATTCCGTTTTCCCCTGACGCTTTCTTTTCTTTAAAACTTTTTCTACTGGATAAAATCCGGAATCCGAGATCTTTTGCAATTCCTCTTTGTAAAAACTTCCCTGTATCACTTCCCCTGCTAAATCTTTCAGTTTATACACAACAGGTATCCGATGTATTATTTTATCAATAGTAAAAATTTCTTTTGTCCAGTTTTGTTCGTATCCTTTTTCAAAGTGCATTTTCTCCCGACTAATACGAACAGTATCGTCAACCTTTAACTCTGAACTGCTCTGTTCTACAACAGATTGCTGACCGTATAACGTATCCCATACTTTTCCTTCATTTTGTAATGTCACTGATGAAGGCTCTGTTTCAATACTACGATGCCAAGTATGGTTATAATTATACATCAATTGGTCTATGACGTCAATATATCTCTTCGTATTTATTTCAGTAAAGTATTTCCACATTTTAGTTTTAAGAGTACGATTAAAGCGTTCAACGATTGAAGCTTTTGTTGAATCATGTGTGGTAAAGAAATGAACTTTCTTCTTTTTTAAGAAATTTTGGACTAGTTTATTTGTAAACTCTTTCCCAGCATCTGTCTGTAAGGATTGAGGAGTACGTTCCAAAAATATTTTTTCAAAAGCTCTCATTATAGTTGTAGACTTTTTATCTAACAGAGGAATGGCCCATGCATATTTAGACAAAATATCAATACAAGTAAGTAAATACTTATACCCGTCGTTCTGAGGGGCGAGAGATTGCATGTCCACTAAATCAGATTGAAACTGCTCGTTTAATCCTCCTACTATTACACGATTTCTCTGGAATTTGTGCCGTAAAGGCTTGTGTAAAGTATACGAATCTTTCGTTTGTAGCCAATTCTTTATCTGTTTTCTTTTCACGCGACCTTTTAAAGCACGCTGTAAAGCATTGATACCACCAAAGCTGCCGGGAAGTTTGGGATTCCGATATGTCTGATTCAGAATTTCTTCCATTGCAGCAGCGGTTGTGGTCTAACCTAAAGCTGATATTCATAATGACTGCTAAATTATAAGAAACACAGTATTTATATACTTCTCCTACATTCACTTTATGAACAGAATTTCACTATTAAAATTATGTAGCTAAACTAAATAATATTTAAAAATAATAATTAAAACAATTATGCAATAACAAATTAAACACTAAATAGGTCAAACATATAGTACACACAGTAAGAAGTAATATAAAAGTCTAAATAAAACGCACTCAGGGGTAATAAGAATCAACAAAATTTATTTATAAGTAATAAAAGTAAAAAAAAATACATTACACTGATGAAAAATATGGAGGAATACAATCGGTATTTACATGCATTTGTCGCACGGACTCCATGAGTTCATTTACATTCAAACATTCAAAAAAGTCACCTTGGAAATTCAAATACCTAAAATTTAACTGAGTACTATATTTTTGAACAAAAGTCCCAGCAAAATCACGCCAATCAATACTGTAAAGAATGGAAGTAAAATGCATGGAAAAAGAATCTTCCTTACTCTTATCTAAACAGGTATGAGCTATGTTGTTCACAATGTAATTCTTACATCCGAAGCAATCCACATGCTTAGATATGTTCTTTGAAATTATATCCTCTAAGTGGGAACACAAGGCTAATTTCATTTCATCCACCCCTTCTGGATTGTCAGGGTCACCGTTGTAAGTTTCTTCGGAATTAAATGTTGAACACTTTTCAAGTTCGTGTCTCACGAAATAATACAAGGAGTATGTGAATAGTGAAGTATTTACACATTCAGCAACACGCTGGTAGTTTTCGCAGATTTTAAAGATCTGCTCCCAACACAGCACAACACGTTCGGGCACAAAATGAAATGACATATCACTTTTGCGAAACAGTCTTTGTAGAATGAGAAATGTCGTGTCTCCCACAACTTCTTTAGACATGCACAGGTCTCTTTCAAGAATCTTAGCAGATTCCACAGTACCAAAAGTGAAATATTTATTCACTTTACTTATAAAAGAATCCCACACTTTTGGCGAAAGTGAAATACCTTCCTTCGTGGGCTGTAAGCTTTCACTCTCATCCGTAACGTACTTCCTGATGTGGACTCTGGTAAGTCCAGTGAACTTGTTAACAAGCAGGAACATGTTGTCTCCAAGATGTAACATCGTATCAGGCAGCGAATCCATCGTTATTTTTGGCTGTTCCCCAGGCATAGGTAAAGACTTTGTCTTTATTTTTGGTTTTTCACCAAGAACAGACAATGCACTCTTTTCAGCAATACGAGCTTTTTTCATAGGACCAGACTGAACAGAATTTCGCTTCATAGTTTTTTCAATGCAAAATTACTTCTGAAACTGATCAACAAACCTTGCAGCCACTGATAGAAATGATTTCTGAGGGGGTATAACTTACTTCCCAAGAGCACAAGATTAATCCACCAATCAGAGAAGCTTGAATAATCACGTGATACTAAGAAAATCCCTCCTACCTGGTCTTCAACAAATAGCAACATTCCTACCCTATAACCGGTATGATTGCATCAGCTTGCCACTCGCATTCATGTTCTAACGTGTTACTTAAAGTTTGGTTCATGTTCTAACGTGTTACTTAAAGTTTGGGTGTTGCCATTCATCAACAAAAATTTTTTTACAAAACCTACTCAACTCCATTCCCATAAAAAACAACTCAACTCTTGTTTAAATGTTTTCCCCCACAAGCAGGACACCTAAAACTCAACTTTACTTTATATGACGTCACATCGAAATCTCAGAAGGAAAAAAAATCCAAGTCCCAAGCGTAAACACACTGACGTCACGTGTGTTTACGTTTGGGTGTTGCCATTCATCAAAAAAGAAATTTTTACAAAACCAACTCAACTCCATTCCCATAAAAAACAACTCAACTCTTGCTTAAATGTTTTCCCCCACAAGCAGGACACCTACAACTCAACAGCACGTCAATACGTCACTTCCGGACACGCGCCCTTTCCCCGTGACGTCACGCTGTGACGTCACTAAGCCACGCCCCTTTTGATGACGTCACTTCCGCCGCAGTAGGACCTCTGCTTACTACTCTCGTGAAATTTGCTTTTTTTTGTATTTACAATTATGAAATACTTTTTCATATTATCCTAATTAAAGTTTCAGCTGCAAAGAGATTATGAAAATTAAAAATAGTACTCAAATCTATTTCTGTGTATTGCATAATAACTATTTTTAAAACCTAGCAGTCATTTTGATGAGAATGATAAAGAAGCCAATTCAACTTGTTTTGTAACCATGCTCTTGAGCTATTGATTACTATAGAACTGGTAAATCGAAAAATAATTTAAACTTGAATGTTCAGTAGACCGTGTTGAATGTAAGTATTGAAATGTTCTTTGTTACATGCACTTCTCCCAAAGACATTTCTAAATGCTGAACTTGTGTCAGCTTGTCATTGATAGCCATTCAAAAAAGTTTACTTTTTAGATTTTGTTGAGGATTCATTCCCTGTTAAGTATTTCATAGTTATGAAGTCGAACTTTGTGTTTATAAAATACATTTTGTGATTTGCTTAACGTGAAGAATGGTGGGAAAAGCTAGATTGTAAAGCACAGGCTTCATGGAATTTGTTTTATTAAAGTAACATTTTCTTTCCCTCGACATGCATTAAAATTGCCTTTTATTTGAATATTTTGTATTTAACTTGTTCACCATTCTTCTAGTTATACATTTAGTAATTGTATTTGTAGCCTACTGTAAGATTTTCTTTATGGGTTTTATCAATTAAGAAATATTGATTTTTGCTTTTCCTTGTATTTTGATTAATTGTTTCAATTTCAAAGGGATCATGAAAGATCGATATATGGGAAGGGAATGCGAAGAATATGCAGAGTCCGTAATTGTACTGCTGTATTTGAAGTGCATATATTTTATCTGCTGTGCTGTTTAATAATTTAATTAAAGCATTTGAATCTCTTTTTGTGGCTTTAAAGTAAATAAATATGAAATATTCTTTTGGATATATTATTTAACTAATCCTTTATATTATTTTAATTAAATTAAGATAGATTGAAAATGCATGTAAATTTTTTAAACACTTACCTGTGATCTTAAATATGGTAGAAAAGCCAATTCACTCGTTATGCAGCATGCTTGTGTTATTTACTGCTACACAACTTGTGATAAATCAAATAAGGAATTAGAAAATTGTTCACTAGATATCAATGAGTATAAGTATTGAAATGATTATATTTTTGGAACAAACACTTGTCTCAAAGACAGTCTTAAATGGTTAACTTTGTTGTGTCAGCTTGTCATTTGATAGCCACTCAATAAAGTTTACTTTTTAGATTTTGTTGTGGATTCATTCCCTGTAAAGTATTTTAGTTATGAAGTCAAATTGGGGGTGTGTGTATATATTTGTAAAATGTGTTTTGTAATTTGTTTAACCAGTGAGCTAGATTGTAAGGCAAAGGTCTAATGGAATTTTTTTGTAAAACTGAAATTTTTCCCCCATTCAAATGCATTAGAACTGATCTTTGGTTATTTTAGAGTAACTGATGTGCCATTCTCCCAGTTTTAAATCCAGTCAACTTATTTATAGGCAACTGAGAGGATTTCTTTCTGAATTTACAATTTTAAATTTTAAGTATTTTAATTGCCAAGTGGCATGAAAATAGTGAAATTTAGAAATTGCTTAAATTTAGTGTATTTAATTTTACTTCAGTGTTCTTTTATTTTACTTTTTATTACTGGAGGGTAGGGATTTACAAATCAGATTTTTACGATTTTAATTTGTTGCCCCTATGGGTTTAAGCGTGTTAGAAAGAGATACAAATCACAGTGCAATTAGCACACACAGCAAAATTATTTTTTTTGCGCTGAAAAAAGAACATTTAGAAACGTCATTTTGATGCAGAATGATATGATACGTGATAAAAAAATGGCAAGAGCAACTGAATAGCATATTAAAGACAAATTGTTAAAATCATTTCAAAACTTACATTAGAGGATAAATTAGCTACATACAAAAAAGACTATCTCGTTGAATAGCTATTAAATAAAAAGCTGACTCAACAAAACGTTCCATTTGGTTGTGCAGCACAGTTGGCAAAAAACATGCTTAAATTTATATTGAAACAAATACTTTACTTTTGGAACGGATTTCAATGCAAAACAGGACAGGTGCATAGCTCTACTGTGCTATACTGACATTCTGATGAAATTTCTCTCTTGAGCTCACATCCATTCACGTTCTGCGGGTGTCGTGTCAAATGAAAGGAAAAAATAGCCCTATGCTTTGGCGATTCGAGGTAGCCGTTGGCGAGAAATTATTACTTAGGGGTTTTTCAATCGTTACGATAAGGAAATTTCTGAATCAATCACAAAGGGCTGACTATTTGCACAAACGTGACGCGCAGACGCTAGTCTTTTTCATTAAGCCTTCTGTATATAGTTTGCCGTGATACAACAGTTCCAATGGCCGGCTGCAACCTCTGAACTTAACTGCCGAGCAGTAGACTTCCTGTTACGACGGGCAGTTGTTGCCAGATATCGATTTTGAGAAGCAATTGTTATTCGTTTACGACCTTGTCCAGGCCTCCTTATAACAGTTCCAGAGTTCTGAAATTGTTTCCATAGCGTAGAGACTGTCTGTCTTGAAATATTCACACATCTCGCTGCTTCCATGATTGTCTGCCCTGCTTCTAAACGGCCGATAATTCGCCGTTTCACAGATTCTTCCAAATGATACTTCGGAGCCATAACAAACCGTTTTGAGTCCTTACTCACTGAAATCCAACGATGTATTGCAGAAATTCACTCAAATATTCACTTTGCGCAAAGCGCTTGATTCACCGTCAGATGACGTAACGCCTTGATTTGCATATCAGAAACCGTTTGATCACTTTTGATTGAGTAATGCTAATTAGGCTTGTCTTTCACACATTCCCTGCAAAAATGGATTACATCGATTGGATATTTCGTGGAATACCATTACTTTTGGGTATATTAAGATAAATTTGGACATGAGTGTATATCGACGTGAAAAAATCCGTTTTTTAAGTCTAATGTAGTGAAGACTTGCGAGTCCTCTAGTTTGTCTAACACGTCTTCGATTAGAGGTAAAGGGAAGCGGTCCTTAATTATTTTTTGTTAAGTTTTCGAAAATCAACACAATGTCTATTTCGCATCTTTTTATTTGCAAAGCACTATAGGGGGCAGAGTATTCAGAACAATTGTCTTTAATTATTCCCTTTTCTAACCACTCTTGGATTTGTTTTTCAACAATAAATTGTTCAGTAATCGGCAACCGCCGGGCACGTTGACTAACTGGAATTTCGTCCGTTAGAAGTATTTTCATTTTCACATCAGTGTTTGTTATTTGCTGAGGTACATAATTAACTACTATCTGACATATCCTTTCCCGTAAACAAGGATTAAGTACGTGGGAGAGATTTATCTCTTGGCTAGACATATCCAACTCTATGGCGCCTAAAGTGTATACAAAGGCATCTGCTGATGAGTCATTTTCGTTCGACTCTGTGACTTGAAAGTTGATGTGGGGGAGTGGAGGGGAACTCAAACGTACTCTTTCCCCGTGATTTATAGTAACGCTTGGAATTGCTGACGCTTTGTTTTTTATTTCGCTCCCATTATCGCCAATTGCATCAAATAGAGATGGTTCGTTTATGTCCATATCGGTAACGTTTAATGTTCCCTCATAAAATGCAAACTTTACCCTTGATAATACGTCCATACCTATTATTGCTTCAAATTGTAAATTTTTAACGACATGCACATCAGAACATAAATAAATATTATCAATAATAATTTCTGAACGAAAAAACCCATCGGTACATATTCTATGTAGACTTATTCCATTTAAATATATCTTGCTACCATTCAATATAGGAGATCCTATTTTATGATAACATTTCTCATTAATTGGGGTCATTTCAGATCCAGTGTTTATTACAGCACTAATATAACAATTTTCAATATAAATACACTTTTAAATTTTTTTTGGGCGTTACAACATATATTTGATTTGCAGTTTTATTCACATTCGCATTTTCACCTATAAAATTATATGTACAAGCATTGCTCTTATGCCCATAATTTCTACATGCATAGCATTTAATTTTATTACCTCTAAATGGATCTCTACTTGGTATATCATAATCAAACTCATTACCATACTTATTGACATTTGTACTATTCCCAACAGTTTTATTATAATTAACAACATTTCTACTATCCTGGTAAGCACGAAAGTTCCACGATTCACCTTTATATCGAGTTTCATCTTGCGAAACATTTTTTCTGAATTTATTTACGTTCCGTATCTCACCTTTTCCTAATTGCAACCTCGTGCCTCTCGTATTCCTCTAATCCTTTCACTATAACGTCTGCGCTTTTTAATTGATGCCAATCATCTATGAAGTGTGTTTTGATTTCGAACGGCGCTCTACGTTTTATCTGCTCAGATACGATTAGTTAGTTGAGCTCGTCAAAATTTGTTATTTTGAGTCCTCTTATCCATTCCTCAAAATCTCGACAAGTGGCTGTACTTTCCTTTTTATGGTTTAGGAATTTTTGTTTAAATTGCTCAGACGTTAGTTTAAATCTTTTAAGTAAAATTTCTTTGACGTGTTCATAGTCGTTCGATTTTTCCTCCGGTTCGCGGGTTATTATTTGTGCTATCTCTAAGGGTAATAAACCCAGTAAATGTGTTACGAAATCTTCTTCGTCGCTTGTCTCTCGAACAGCGCTAAGTACGTACTTATATTGTTAGATTCATTCGAATCAAAATTTTTTATTATCTTCGATAGTTCCTTTCCTCTATCCCATGCAATGTTTGATTCTGTCATGTGATTTTCCCGAACTATTGGTGTCGCATTTTGCAGTTTCAAATTTCTCTAATTCGAATTCGCGCAATTCTTTTTCTAATTGACGCAATTCTGTTTCGATTCTTTCACTTATTATCGTATCCAGAAATGTTTTCGTATACTCCTCATCGTAATCTTTGTGTTTCGTCACTATCGTTTTTAATTTCGTTATTGTTGCGTTTAAGGGAATTTCTAAATCTAATTCCGTTGCTAGACGGCAAATATCGTCCTTTCTTGCTTTACCAAAATATGACATCTTTTCATGAAAAATGAGCAAAATGTACTCACAGTTTGTGATGATGACTCTAGGGTGTTGTAATCCGATTTCACTTCACTCGGGTTGATCCCGGCCGAACCCCCCAATTTGTCAGAAGTTGGGATAGAACAGGAACATTTGCTTTCAAAGGAGTTCTACTTTTTGCAAACACACAACATTTATTACGAAAATATTTGATTTGCACATTGACGTTGATTGACAGGAGTCCACATCGGACGTTAACATTCAGAAGTAACAATTTAAATCCACAGAGGATTAATATGGAGCCACTAAGGTATTCAGCTCTAAAGACGGACGATCGGCCACACAGGTCCTGTATCGTTTCGCTCAGCAGCCCAAACTGAAGCCTCTCCGCCGCCGGCAGGAACAAGCCTCTTTACTCCCTTCATCGTTGGTGTCCTCCGCCGCCTCAAGTAAAGAGGTCCATCGCCTTTCGGTGGTAGGTGGGGAGGAGAAACGATTCAGTCTTGACATATATATATATATATATATATATATATATGTCAGAAGTGGGATAGAACAGGAACAGTTGATTGACAGGAAGAGTTCTACTTTTTACTAACACAATATTTATTACGAAAATATTTAATTTAACATTGATGTTCAGAAGAAGTAACAATTTTTATCCACATAGGATTACTATGGAGCCACTAAGGTCTCCCGTTCTTAAGATGCACGATCAGCCACACAGGTCTTGTATCGTTTTAATCTCGTTTAGCACTCAAAAACTCAAGACTCTCCGCCGCAGGCTGGATCAAGCCTCTTCACTCCCTTCAGCGTTTGTGTCCTCCGCCGCCTCAAGTAAATAGATCCATCGCCTTTCGGTGGTAGGTGGGGAGGGGAAACGATTGAACGATTCAGTCTTGACACTTGTCCATCCTGACGATGTTCGACCCGAACATCACCGTTCCCATACAGGCGTCTATCATGAGATCTGAAAAATAAAAAAAACAAAAGTATCTATTTTTCTTTTGAATACTGCTGAACATAAACATTTTTCTCTCGTGACTCCACATAAATTTCCCTCTAGGTACTCCCGTAGTAATTTTGAAATGTTCAATGCTTCTTTCTTCACAGTAGCTTTCGAATTCTTTGGATGTGAACGCGGTGCCTCGATCTGATATGATTCTCGATGGATTTCCAAAGATATGTGATTGTAATTCTAGTTTTTCTAGCGCATCATGTGAAGAAGTTGATTTCACCGGATAGAGCCAAGTAAATTTCGTGAAGGCGTCTATCACTGCAAAGATGTGTTGATAGTTTTTATTTGTTGTTGCAAGTGGTCCCAAAAAATCAATGTGGTATGTACTGAGCGGTACGCTCCCTTTAGGTATTGGATTCAAATGACCTTCTTGCTTACCGCGTTTCCTATTCGCCAGGATACACTTAACACAGTTCATGATAACGTTTTCCACCTTTTTCCTAAGTCCTGGAATGGAAAAATCTCTTTTCACTAACTCCTCGGTCTTCGCCACGGCAAAATGTCCCTTTTGATGAAGTTCTCTGATTATATCTGACTGCATCTTTTCTGGGATGACAGGCAGTTCACTTCCATTTTCATATCGATATAATATATCGTTTTTTATCAAATAGTCTTTCTTCTCTCCCTTTACGAGTAATTCTTTTATGACTTGAATATGTTCATCCTGTTGTTGAGCTGCTGCTAATTTGCATGTTATTTCATTGCCCGTAGGTTGAGGTATAATCACGGCGACGTTTCGGCTCAAGGCATCAGCATGTTTCATCTGTGCACTTGGTCGATGAATTATCTCATAGTCGAATTCTTCCATGATCAACGCCCATCTCGCTATCTTAGGAGTTAAGTCTTTCTTGCTCATGGTCTGTTGAAAGGCTGAGCAATCGGTCATTATTTTAAATTTTGTTCCGAGTAAGTAATTCCGGAATTTTTTCAAAGCTTCGATCACTGCTAGAATTTCTAGTTCGTAGCTACCGTATTTTTCTTGTTGTACTGTTGTCTTCTTGCTCATGTATTGGATTGGATACATCTTACCGTCATCGGCCTGTTGAACCAGTACTGCTCCGAATCCGTGTGAGCTTGCATCGCAATGTAGTTCCAGTGGCGGTCCTTGTCTAAAAATATCCAGCAGTGGCTCGCCAGTCAAGGCTTGCTTCAATTCCTCAAATGCAGTTTTCTGATTCGATCCGAAATGGAATTCCCTATTATCACGAAGCAGATCACTGAGGGGCTTCGCTATCTTGGCATAATCTCGAACAAATTTTCGAAAATAACCGGTCAACCCCAGAAAACTCTGTATTTGTTTGGCATTTTTGGGTTGTGGGAAGTTCCGCACGGCTGCAGTTTTTAATGGTGAAGGTTTTATAGTTCCTTTTTCAACTACGTATCCCAAGAATTCTATCTTTCGTTTTAGAAACTGGCATTTTTTGAAGTTTAGTTCTAAGCCGTATTTTGACGCGGTGTTTAAAACACGTTATAATTTTTCTAAGCCCTCTTCCTCATTCATGGCTGGTATGATAATATCATCTACATAAATAATAACAGTTTTATCTTTTAACAAATCTTTAAAAACATGAAAAATATATCTCTCAAATACGCTTGGACTGGTTGACAATCCAAAAGGTGTTTTTAAAAACTCATACTGTCCCTCGTGGGTAACAAAAGAGGTGTACTTTGTACTCTCCTTTTCTATATCGACGTGAAAAAAGCCGTTTTTTAAGTCTAATGTAGTGAAGACTTTCGAATCCTCTAGTTTGTCTAACACGTCTTCGATTAGTGGTAAAGGGAAGCGGTCCTTAATTATTTTTTTGTTAAGTTTTCGGAAATCTACACAAAGTCTATGTTTCCCATCTTTTTTCTTGCAAAGCACTATAGGAGCAGAGTATTCAGAACTGCTGTCTTTAATTATTCCCTTTTCTAACCACTCTTGGATTTGTTTTTCAACAATAAATTGTTCAGTAATCGGCAACCGCCGGGCCCGCTGACTAACTGGAATTTCGTCCGTTAGAAGTATTTTCATTTTCACATCAGTGTTTGTTATTTGCTGAGGTACATAATTAACTACTATTTGACATATCCTTTCCCGTAAACAAGGATCAAGTATGTGGGAGAGATCTATCTCTTCGCTAGACATATCCAACTCTATGGCGCCTAAAGTGTATACAAATGCATCTGCTGATGAGTCATTATCTTTCGCCTCTTTTACTTGAAAGTTGATGTGGGGAAGTGGAGGGGTACTCACGCGTACTCGTTCCCCGTTATTTATAGTAACGCCTGGAATTGCTGACGCTTTGTTTTTTATTTCGTTCCCATTATTGCCAATTGCATCAAATCGAGATGGTTCTTTTATGTCCATATCGGTAACGTTTAATGTTCCCTCAGAAAATGCAAACTTTACCCTTGTTAATACATCCATACCTACTATTGCTTCAAATTGTAAATTTTTAACGACATGCACATCAGAACACAAAGAAATATTATCAATAATAATTTCTGAACGGAAAAACCCATCGGTACTTATTCTGTGTTGACTTATTCCATTTAAATATATCTTGCTACCATTCAATATAGGAGATCCTATTTTATGATAACATTTTTCACTAATTAGAGTTACTTCAGATCCAGTGTCTATTACAGCACTAATATAACATTTTTCAAAATAAATACACTTTTCAATTTTTTTGGGCGTTACAACATATATTTGATTTACAGTTTTATTCACATTCGCATTTTCACCTTTAAAATTATATGTACAAACATTGCTCTTATGCCCATAATTTCCACATGCATAACATTTAATTTTATTACTACTATATGGATCTCTACTTGATATATCATAATCAACCTTATTACCATACTTATTGACATTTGTACTATAACCAACAGTTTTGTTATAATTATCAACATTTCTACTATTCTGGTAAGCACGAAAGTTCGACGATTCACCTTTATCTCGGGTTCCATCTTGCGAAACATTTTTTTTGAATTTATTTACATTCCGCATCTCACCCTTTCCTAATTGCAACCTCGCGCTCTCGTATTCCTCTAATTTTTTCACTATGACTTCTGCGCTTTTTAATTGATGCCAATCATCTATCAAATGTGTTTTGATTTCGAACGGCGCTCTACGTTTTATCTGCTCAGATACGATTAGTTCCTTGAGCTTGTCAAAATTTGTTCTTTTGAGTCCTCTTATCCATTCCTCAAAATAATGGCTTATCTCGAACGCAAAATCTCGCCAAGTGGCTGTACTTTCCTTTTTATGATTTAGAAATTTTTGTTTAAATTGCTCAGACGTTAGTTTAAATCTTTTAAGTAAAATTTCTTTGACGTATTCGTAGTCGTTCGATTTTTCCTCCGGTTCGCGGGTTATTATTTGTGCTATCTCTAAGGGTAATAAACCCAGTAAATGTGTTACGAACTCTTCTTTTTCGATTTTGATCTTCGTCGCTTGTCTCTCGAACAGCGCTAAGTATGTACTTATATCGTTAGATTCATTCGAATCAAAACTTTTTATTATCTTCGATAGTTCCTTTCCTCTATCCCATGCAATATTTGATTCTGTCATGCGATTTTCCCGAACTATTGTTGTTGCATTTTGCAGTTTCAATTTCTCTAATTCGAATTCGCGCAATTCTCTTTCTTTTTCTAATTGACGCAATTCTCTTTCTTTTTCTAATTGACGCAATTCTTTTTCTTTTTCTAATTGACGCAATTCTTTTTCTTTTTCTAATTGACGCAATTCTTTTTCCTTTTCTAATTGACGCAATTCTTTTTCGACTCTGTCACTTATTATTGTATCCAGAAGTGTTTTCGTATACTCCTCATCATAATCTTTGTGTTTCGTCACTATCGTCTTTAATTTCATTATTGTTGCGTTTAAAGGAATTTCTAAATCTAATTCCGTTGCTAGACGGCAAATATCGTCCTTTCTTGCTTTACCAAAATATGACATCGTTTTATGAAAATTGAGCAAAATGTACTCACAGTTTCTGATGACTGCTGGATGTTGTAATCCAATTTCACTTCACTCCGGTTGATCCTTGTGATGATGACTCCAGGATGTTGTAATCCGATTTCACTTCACTCCGGTTGATCCTTGTGATGATGACTCCAGGATGTTGTAATCCGATTTCACTTCACTCCGGTTGATCCCGGCACCGAACCTCCAAATTTGTCAGAAGTGGGATAGAACAGGAACAGTTGATTGACAGGAAGAGTTCTACTTTTTACTAACACAATATTTATTACGAAAATATTTAATTTAACATTGATGTTCAGAAGAAGTAACAATTTTTATCCACATAGGATTACTATGGAGCCACTAAGGTCTCCCGTTCTTAAGATGCACGATCAGCCACACAGGTCTTGTATCGTTTTAATCTCGTTTAGCATTCAAAAACTCAAGACTCTCCGCCGCAGGCTGGATCAAGCCTCTTCACTCCCTTCAGCGTTTGTGTCCTCCGCCGCCTCAAGTAAATAGATCCATCGCCTTTCGGTGGTAGGTGGGGAGGGGAAACGATTGAACGATTCAGTCTTGACATATATATATAAACAATGTTCGCATAAAGCTCTGATAAGTGCACAGCACAGACATCATCAACTTCACAAACTCCATTGGCGCTCACTGCCCGTCAACAACGCACCGTCCAACGCTACGTCCTTCTCGTAGCTCCGTCGTATTACTTCTGCGTCGCTTTTGGCTCTACGTTCCTCCAATGCGCGGTATGGCTGCGCAGTGGTCGGAGATGAGATCAGCGCGGAGGTGCTCTCTAGTGGCAGGCTGGGCACCATATATATATATATACTTACATTCCTTCAATATAATCACCTCTCATGTCTACCACCTTCTGCTAAATGACAGGAAGGCGCCGTACACCATCAGCACATCCACTTCTGTTGATGTCCCTCAATGATCGCCATACAGCACGGATAATCTCCTCCCTGCTGTTGAAATGGATCCTTCAGATGATACAGCGCTGGGCGCACCTTCTGTTGACGTGCGAACCAGTATGTCCCCATTCATTGGATTGTCGTTTCAAACGTGGTTCGTAGGAGCGAGCCCACGTTTCATCCATTGTGACGATCCGTCGAATGAAACTGTCACCTTCCCTTCGGTATCGGTTCAAAAGGTCCTGTGGAAGTGCATAACGGTACCAACGTTGCACATCGGACAGCGTATGGGGTATCCATCGCGCTGCAATCTTGCGATATCCCAGGATGTCTTGCAGAATGTGAAGCACGGTTTTGTGGCATTTGCCTACCTCAGCGGCTAATTCTCGAGAAGTCCATCGTCGATCAGCTTCCAACAAACCAGCGACGAGCTGAATTGTTTGGTTGTCAACCTGTTGATCCTGAGTGACATCCCTTCCTTCACGAAACATTTTCACCCATCGTGCCACTGTACGGTATGGCAACGCAGCATCGCCACATGCATTCCGCAGGCCCTGATAACAGTGTTGCGCATTATGGCCTAGAGCAACTTAGATTTTTATCCAAGAACGTTGTTCCTGCTTTGTGAACTTATTGTTATGGCGCTTTCTCTTTCGCTCCGCACGTCAAAGCCACCTCAAAATACTATTGAGTCAAAATCACCTGTCACCGCACACCACATGCCTTCACGTGACTGTCTTTTATCAGCTCAGAGGATGCCAGCGAGCGCCATCTGGCGCGCATACGTCTAAATACAAAGTTGTTGCCATTACTTTTTATCCAACCCTTGTATAAAAGTACTTTTACACTTCAAATTTTGCACTGAAATATTTCAAATTAAGAAGTCTACAATATTGAAATAGATCTACGGTTATTGTAATGAAAAAAGTAATAGGTATGTAATAAACTGGAAAACGTATTAAATTGTCTTTAAAAATAAATAGACAAAAGTGGTTTATCACCTTTAAACTTATATTTTTTTCATTACGCAAAGCAAAGTGATCAAATTTTTTATGTCAGAACTAAATAGAAGCCATGGATAATTCAGATTTTGGTTGAGTACTAGTTTAAAATTTCCCCTTTTTTAATTAGTGATAAAATATTATGGAAAGGTTCGAAACACTCCTGCTTTCTCACCCGTGGCAAAATCTACTGTTACTGCGGTTCTTTAAAAAAAACCCAGATTTTAGTAGGTTTTTCCCTTCATCATGCAAATTTGACTTTGAAGTTTAAAAAGGGAAATTGAAAATTTCAATCAAGAAAGTTTTTGAACACCTTCGTTATCATCATTTTATTTTGAGTAAAGTGGGTTTTGTATTCTTTATTTGGCTCAATCAGGAGGGGAGGTAGGAATTTTTAATTAGTGTCGCACTACAGCAATACAACGGGCTATTGGCGACGGTCCAGAATCAAAACCTGAAGGGATGTTAAAACATTTAACTACAAATCAACCTAGTTGCTTCATTAAAGTTCAAAATGCAATACATTGGCTTAGTACAACGGATGAAAAAATAACATTCTACGATTTATTAAAGACCATCAGGGACGTATTCAGGAGAAGAGAAGTCAAAGACCCTCATTTACGTGGGGGCTGGTGCATGTTAAATCTATCATGACCTCAAATTTTCGTGTGTGGCGTAGAAGTTTATTTAGTGGGGTGCCAGATCAGGTGTTGTTCTCGTCATCTGACCGTGGTTCAAATTTACGAGGAGTTGTTCTTGGATCTTTCCCTTCGGGATTGATCACAGACTGTCACCAGTAGCCGGTTGTGTTGCTCCAGTGTGATGTTACTTAACTACCTACCCACCGAAAAATTATTTTTTGGATTGTTTCCGAACCGTCGCCAATGCCCCGATGTGATTCTTTAGTGGGATGTTAATTAATTACCTACCGAAAAATTATTTTCTGAATACATACCTGTTAAAAATCTTATGGAATAATTGATAGTTCTAGAATTGATGCATAAAACAACAAGAATAACTATCATAATGTAAAGTTTTCAGCTCATTTTGTATCTTCTCCCATGTGCCACTCTCACTGAAACGTTTGGTTGCATAAAGACTAAAATTCAACTATAATTTATTAACCCTAAGTCATTTCCATATACTTTACCTCCAAAGTTTCTAAAAGAAAAATCCAATTTCCGTAATTTTTACTACAAACAAATTTAATCATAACCATGACGATTTGTTTAAATCCTTCTTTCAGCGAAAGCGAGAAGTGGCGTGTTTTTTGCTGAAACCGAATCAAAATAATTAGATAAGAGAATTGCTTTACTTTGTCTGAACATTGAAATTTAGACAAAAGAGATAAAAAACAATCCCTTGGGAGTATGTATTATCAATATCTTTCCCCTGAGAAGATCAAGGGGTTTGAGAATTATAAGGTAAGTAATGCATTCAATCAAAATGCTTTGAATTGATATTGCAAAGTAATTTATACTTTCTCTTCAATTCTCAGCCAGGTCTGTTTCGTTAGGTATACAGTGGATAAAACGTTTCAGAGCGGAAATGAAAACGGCGAGAAAATTATGTCTTAAGTCACCATATTCAGAAAAACTACAAGAAACTAATATCACACTAGAGTGCTCACACAAAAATTAAAAATTCATTTATTTTCACAAATAAAAGGCAATTAAAACATTGAGAAAAACATGCAAAATGGAAGGCAGAAAAACTCCGTACGCACTAATGCAAATTGATCTTGACTTACAGTTTAGCTCTTCCGCATTCAATTATACGAAAAAGAACTTCAGAATAGTATAAGTAATTATATCAAACGCTCCAGTGCGACGTTATGGATGTAGCAGTTTATGGATGTACGCATTACATGCATATAATTGAGCGATGATTTGCTTGTATTATATTAATTTTTCGAAGTTTGTTTTAAAATTTTTTGAAACAATGAAGTATTCAAATTTTTAGATTCTGGTTACAATACTTTTGTTCCGATTTATATCACTTGAAATACGTTATAGTCACTTTCTAATTGTGAGATCTCGCTTATTTTTCCAGTCAAAACAACTTTGTACCATTGCTCAGTTTTTTTTTATCATTTGCAATGCTTATAACTTGTATTACTATCACTGAAATATTTGTCAGTTTGCTAAAATATTTATACTGTTGGTAATGTTTGTATCTTGTAATTTTTTTTCTGAAAACAGTATTCTATTTCGTACCTTGCATTGCTAATTTTTGAGTTGTAAATTGTAGTGGTTTTTACCTCTAGAGCACAAGAATTGAGTCTACCAAACATTTTGCCATAATATACAAAACGAGCAAGGTAAGCCATAGATTGATTTACAATGCAGGCAAACACCCAGCACCTGCAAATGTTTCATTTCTATACGGAAGATGTTGAGATGTGAATATTTTAAGCCTGTTTTGCAGGACATGCCATAGGATATACTGATTTAAATCAAGTGATTTTTTATTAAAAAAATCATGATTTAAATCAAACTTTAAATTTTCTTTTCCTTTGTTAATAATGCGATTAAAACTAAAATAACCAGTGACAAAAAATGTGTTATTTTATTCAAATAAATTTAAAAATTTGCTCCTACTCAGTAACACCTGAAGACCTTTTTTAACTGAACAAATAGATTCCCTATTGTAGATGGTAGTATTAATTGGGATGCAGTGGTGCTAACTTTCAGAAATTATTAGGGGAAGTGAAACATCACTTACTTAATATATGAGTGTTTCAGAACTCTTTTTATTTTGTTAATATAAATAATTACCAATATTATTGGTGTATTTGTAATATTTAAACCTCATATAAGAGGAACCAGGCCCCAACAAAAAACATTTTATGACCAAAGGTGTTTGTGTCTCTAGAACTTTGTGCCCCTTCTGGTGCATATCTAGTTACTTGTATTTGTAATATTTACTCCTTATATTTGGTGGTCAGGGTCCTGGGGCATACTTGATGTAGATGCTTTTTTGACAACATATTTAGTTTCTCACTTTAAATATTTGCTTCTCGTTTATGGGGACACAAGGAGTTCGGGCTTCTAGGAGTTGGCACCTGTATTGGAATTTCGACTAACAAATATTTCTTTTTGCTTCTTAAAAACAGGCAGAGGCTTAGTTTGGGTCCAGTTCATGCATTGCATAAAGTATGTTCGACTAATTTGGACAGTCTTCCCAGTGGAAAAGTTGCACAGGCTTGAATTGATGCCCTTTCATTAGGAATATGCTATTTCATATAAAGGAATGACTACTGTTTAACATTTGTTTTCAGTATGATAAAAATAAATATAGGTGCCCCTCACTTATTAGTTTAGTGAACCTTTTGGAAGAAAATATTGACTAAGCTTAAATAGAGAGAAGCTCTTAATATTTGCTAAAGCAAAATATTCATCTATTATCATGTTTACAATTAATTCCAAACAGGGTATGCCCCGATATAAATCAGCTTGATTTAAATCAAATGATTTTATTAAAAATTCATTGATTTAAATCAAAATTTTTAATTTTTTCCTTTTGTATTAAGTTTATTAATATTGAAAATGAAATAACTGAACATGATTCATGTTATTTTATTCAAATAAATAGTCTGTTTTTGAAAAAATTAGACACTTAGTCACATTGATAAAGTTTTCTGCCATATCACAAAAACATTCCAATTTTATACATGAATCTTTATAATTGGAAATTTTAATATTTTCATTTTGTTTTGTGTAATATGTTGGTTAATCTTATTTAAATTGGGAAATTTTATAACTATTCTGTATTTATGGAACTGGAATATATAAGTTAATTCGCCCATCTGATAAATGATATGTTAACAAAATAGAATATGGATTGAAGCTGAAAGCTATTTTAATGGTTATGTTTTTTTATTGCAATCTCAAATTCCATTCAATTGGCATGTTCTGGGGGAATGCTATTACACTTGTTCTACGCTGTTCATAGAGAAAAGCATTTTCTTGTGTTATGTATAAATCCTTTTTCTAAGCTTGGAATATAACTTTTAAATACTTATCGATGCTCAGAGGAAATTTGAAAAATGGGATATTTTTCAATTTATGTATATTTTTGTCTTGTCTCATTTTTTACTATTTACTTACAAATAATATGTTTTTCCCAAATAAGTACTTTTTACAAGCTTAATATTAATGAGAAGCAGGAATTTTTTCATGAATTTTGTTGCAAGTTCCTTTTATTTTGACATGATTTTTCTCAAAAACAAGTCTAACCAATTAATTTATTTAAAAATAACTACAGAAATTCTATACATTTTATTCACATATGATAATTATATAATGCAAAAAATCTGAAGTTTGTCTGATTTTTTGATTAATTTTATGCAAAAATTTATAACATAGTGTTTGTGGGATCCTATAACCTTATTTATCTAGGTCCAAAAAATTTCATGCCACTGGTTATGGGTTAAAATTGAATTAATCTAAACTGCTCGAGAACCAGATGGGAAAACATTGCTTATGTATGTATTTGTTGTGCTGTTGTATTTACTCTTTCATGTGATTAACTTTGCTAATTCCTATGTCATGTTTTAATCTTTCAAAATTTACCCTGCTATATTTTCTAATATAGTTATTCATCATAAATATTATAGTTATTCAACATAAATCAAAATTATCGAGAAACTACACTGATTTGCGTGTTTCATGTCTAACAAGTCTAAACTTGTACAGGCAAGGATTAATTAAAATCATAAAAACCTAATTTAAATTTAAAAAAAATCTGATTTAAATCAAATAAATCTAATTTTTATGATTAAAAAAAATCATGATTTCCTCATACCCTCATTCGGTACAGCTGCAGTCTCCGCCACGCGGAGTGGCAACGCTCTTTTTTTGGTGCACTTTTTATGTCGCCAAGGAAATCTTCCAAAATTGAATATATACTGCATACATATGGATTAAATATATAAATATTGATAAAACAACATTTTGAGTAGTAAAACACTGCAAATCTGGATTAAATATACAAAAAATATTTTTTACACTCTCCCGCGATACCCTCAGTCTTTGTGCCCTTTATAAAATCTCATGTCAAAAGAAAAATCTCCTCCAGCTTCAAATTGCTCTTACGCAACCATGACCCATGTCTAATAGATTTATAGCTACGACATGGCTGATTATCCCTACGATTTCTACAAATCCACATGTATCCATCGCTAACTGAATTCCTAACAGAAAACGCGTGCGCCATTTCCCCGTTGCATTTATCACAAGAAAATTTTGATTTAATTAATCCCGATTCCTTTAAAAAGTTAAAAAGCTCTTTATCGCGACACAACTCGTAACAAAATAAACGATTACCAACTCCCTCACTCCCGTAAGTTTGTCTACCACCATAAAAAGTAAACTTTAAGTTTCGAGAAAAATTCTCTTGGAAAATATACCAAAAATAGAAGGCATCTCTGAAAAGAACAATCTATGCAAGAGCACTTGACCGTGTCTGAAATAAATAGAACAATCTAGAAAAAAGAAGGATCTGGACGCTGGCAAGGTTGCCATAAAAACACGAGAACCCTAAAACCAGAGAAAAATTCGAGATAAAAATGGGTTACCATCAGCCGGCATCAGTCGCTTAAAACTGCGCCAAGAGTCGTTGCCACTCCGTGCGGCAGAGACTGCAGCTGTACCCCTCATTCTAAATAAGTATAAAAAGTAGTAATATTTTCTAAATTTTCTTATATGTATTAATGTTTAACATAAAAGAATACTATCTCATATCTATACTCTGATTTGCATGTCTCATAACAAGTTTAAGAGAAAGCAGATAAATTTCTTGATTTCCTCTTTATGAAAACATTGTATTTCATAGTATGGAATTTACTTTTGAATGGGTAACCATTTGGTTCTGCCTAATTTAAATGAGTTTAAATTTAAAGTTTCATCTCTATCAGATAAGAAAGGTACTAATAAGAAACAAATTGGGTAACACATAGGCCAGAAAATTAAAATTTGTTTAACTTTTATCATGATGTATAAAATATTAAACATTTAAAACTAAAATTTCCTCCCCTTATTAAAATGGTTAATTATTTAGAACTTTAAGAATAATGGAATGTGAAATACAATTTAAATGAAAGAATAAAAGTAACAAGACCCAATGATAACTTATTCAAACTTTTGAAAATTTGCCCTGCTAAATTTTCTAAATCTATATATATTAATGTTTGACAAGTCAATACTATCTAGGGTCTATACAGTGATGTACATGTCTCATAACGAACAAGTTTAAACTTGTAGATGCAACAAATGAATAAAAATCATTAAAATCCTATTTAAATTTAAAAAAATCTGATTTAAATAAAATAAATCCGATTTTTATGATTTTTTTAAAACATGATTTTTTCATATCCTGTTATGCCAACTTTAATCAGCTTGTTTTAAATCAAGTGATTTTTATTGTAAGTCATTGATTTAAATCAAAAATTTAAAGTTAATTTTCCTTTCTGTATTAAGTTTATTAATAGGGTAAGATGGGGTAAATCGGAGGTAAAATTTTCAAAAAATGTTTCACACTTTTATGTTACTTAGATTAATTTAAAATATGTCAAAATGTTGCTTATACATTTGGCAACAATAAAAAAGTTTCTGTTCAAATATCTACTACAGAATTAACAAAATAAAAAAAAAAAGCTTCTATCCGATTTTTTTTATTTCCAATTTAAATTCCAATTAGTTTTTCTACTATAAAACATTTTGTGGACCACACAGCTTTGTACGAAATTGAACAAAACTTATGACTTGAAAAAGAATGTTCCGAGCTGCACTAATTTGTATGCAATTATTTTTAATGTAAAAAGGTGAGTAGGGATGGGAAATTTTACCTCCAAATTACCCCATTGTGGGGAAATTGGAATTTTTTTAATTTTAAGTTTATTTTCATTAAGTACGTTTTAAAAATTTCAAAAGCAACTTAACTTGTTTAGGGTATTCCCATGCTTCCTTGAACTCATTTTTCAAATTTATTAAGTCCCTCCAAATTTCTAAAATTTACCACCAAATTTTTTTTCTTTAAAACAATTGAATTTTAATGTTTCTTTAACTTTTACTTGTGTATTTAAGAGTTTTAAAGTTCATTCCTACAATTTTTGAATAGTGTTTTAACTCTTTAGGTCAAAAGATGCCAATTTTTGTCAAATTTTAAGACATCTTAATAAAGATTTGGTAAAAGTTAAAAATTCTTTTGTCCCATTTACATTATCCCATATTAGTAAACAACCCACAGCAGTTTCAATTCTTTAGTGTAAGCCTTTGATGAGGCAATTTATCCCAGCTTTTTAACGTTAATCAAAATAGGGTTTGGTGCCATTCCTCTAATTTACCCCACTTAGGTTAAACTGGAGGTAATTTTTATTTTATATTTTTTTGTGGTTAAAACTTTTTTTAAATTTTAAGTTAGTTTTATACATTAGTGAATTCGTACTATAACAATTTTTATAATAGAAAAAATTTCAACAGTGTGAGCATGATTAAAAACCTAAATTTTCCTCCGATTTACCCAATCCTACCCTATAGAAAATTAAATAACTATGAACAAGATGCATGTTATTTTATTCAAGTGAGTTAAAAGAACTATATCAACTTATCAAATAAGTTAAGTAGTCTGTTTGAAAAAATAAGCAGTCGGAATGAAAATGTTTTCTGTAGTATCACAAAAAGCATTCTAATTTTGCACATAAATCTTTATAGTTGGGAATTTTAATATTTTCATTTTGATTTGTTTTGTGTAATATGCTGGTTAATTTTTATTTAAATTTAATTGGGAAATTTTATGTATTGATCACTAGAAATTATTTACACTGCTAGCATAACTATTCTGTATTTATGGAATGTGAAAGTTAATTCACCCAACTGATATAATTGAGTATGTTAACAAAACAGATTATGGATTGAAGCAGAAATCTATTTTAATGATTATGAAGATTTTTTTTATTGCAAGCTCCACTCAATTCAATTGGCAAAATGTATTGCCTTATTTTTAGCTCTGGAAAACAGCTAAATATCCTTACAAAATGTATAGTATATTCTGATTCAAAAAGCAGCATTGAAGCCCTTATAAATATTTCAGTGAGAAGTCATGCTTTGGTACTCAAAACAATAAATCTCTTAAAATCTAAAATCATGCTTTGTTGGATACCTGGTCATGTAGGCATTCCTGGAAATGAGTGGACAGATTTTGCAGCAAAGACCTCATCGATGCAAAATTACTTACCAATCCCTATTGCAGATGTTGAAATGTTTTTAAAGGCAAAAATAAAATCAAACTGGCAAGATTCTTGGGATAAAAAATTGCAAAATTAACTACACTATATACAGCTAGTCTTGTGTCTGGCACAGCTTGGCCATGTGTGTCCCTTAAGCCATAAAAACCCAGCCAACCACTTATTGGCATTGTGACGAATTAATCCGAACTTTTGTTGGACATTAAAAAATAACATTTATTTTAACACAGACAAAACAATGGGTTTACAATGGACGCGCGAAACAAAAATGCTTATTTTCATATTAAAATTTACGAATTGCTACGAAGACGTCTCAACTAGACGGAGTCCGTGAGCTAACTGTTTCTCATTCTCCTCACATGCGCAAGCGCAGTATTGAAGGACTTTTTAACAGGAAACTTCCGGGTCTGCAGCCGGCCATTCTAGACTCCTAGGCGCTAAGATGTCACAGCATGTTCTGGGGAATGCTATTACACTTATTCTATGCTGTTCATAGAGAAAAGCTTCTTTCTTATTTTTTGTTTTAACCCTTTTTGTGTGCTAGGAATGTAACTTTGAAATACTTACCAATGCTCGGAAAATTTGTTTATTTTCATGTCTTTTCTCATTTTTACTATTTACTTACAAGTCACATTTTTTCACAAATAAGTACTTTTAGCAAGCTAAATATTAATAAGTAGGAATTTTTTCATGAATTTTGTTACAAGTTCCTTTTATTTTATGACATAAAGAAATTTACACATTTCATTCATATATGATAAATATATAATGCAAAAAGATTTTGAAATTTGTCTGATTTTTGATTAACTCATACAAAAGTTTGTAATATTATGTTAGTGGGACCTTATTTATTAGGTGCAAGGAATTTCATGCCACTGGTTATAATCAAACTAATCTAAACTGCTTGAGAACCAGATGAGAAAACAATTCTTATGCATGGCATTTGTTGTGCTATTCTGTTTTCTCAATCATGTGATTAACATTGCTAATTCCTGTATCGCATTTGAATCTCAAAAATTTATCCTGCTATATTTCTTAATACATTAATGTTATTCATAAATATTAATGTTTAACGTAAATCAAAACTGTCTAGAAACTACTCTGATTTGCGTGTCCAACAAATTTAAACTTGTTTGGGCAAGGGATTAATTAAAATTGTAAAAAATCCAATTTAAATAAAAACTGATTTCAATAAAATAAATCCGATTTTATGATTTAAAAAAAATCATGATTTTTTTCATACCCTGGTTTTTAAGCTATAGTAAAGATAAGATGACCACCGTTTTAAAATACATTTGCTATCATTAGAATAGCTGTTTTTCAAATATCTAAATTTTTACCTCTGAATTTTTCTCAGATTAAAGTACATATGTTAATTAATACTTCTACAAAGTTTCAGTGAAAAATAGGAGGGTTAATATTTTCTATTGCCTCTTTTTAAAGTCGACTTTTTTTAAGTGAATTTTTCAATTTACATGCAAATACACTAAAATGAATAATTCCCACTGTTTTTGTATTTTGGCGGGCCATGGGTAGCCTAGTTGGAAGAGCATCGAATTAGCAACCTGTGGGTTGCTAGTTCGAAACTTGGTCCAGCCAAAAAACATGTACACAGGTCTGGTGCATGTTAAATCTGTTGTGGCCTCAAATATCCTCAAGTTGGCATGTTGTGGAAGTTTGATAAATGGGGTACCAGCTCAGGTATTTTTCTTGTCATCTGACAGTGGTTCAAATTTACGAAGCATCTTTGGATCTTTCCCTTCAGGATTGATCCCAGACTGTCGCTAATAGCCTGTTGTGTTCCTCCAGTGCAATGTTAATTAACTACCTACCTGAAATATGGCTTCCATTTGGTACCAAAATTACTAAATTTGAACTATTAGTTCCCTAATTATGTCCATTTATAGAGTACAGCAAATCCAAGATGGCTGTAATTTTGTAAAATTGAGCAATTTTTAAATTCCCATATCTCGGTTAATATTGGACAAAATTAAAAAAAATTGAGATTTATAGGTTTCACTGCTATGTCTATGGTACAAATTTGAAAGAAATCCATGGACTGGTGCAACAACCTTTTCTCAAAATGGGTGTTTTCACATGGAATGATCCATGTTCAACATTTATTTGTTTGCAATTACTTAAATGGAATATTTATTATAAATATTAATCTTAAGGAGTGAATATTGTAATAATAAAATAATTGAAATGTTGCCTGCATATAAAGTCAGAATTCTGTGTTGAACAATAAACTTAAAGAAAGTGTAATGTAGAGTGGCAAACTCAGTGCAATCATCGGCAGTTTAGAATAAACATGGAAAAAAAATTAGTTGTGATAAAATGATTGTCTTGATTATTGCAGTTAACATAGAAAGCAAAGCAATGACTTGAATTTTTAAAGGAAAACAAATCATGCAATACAATTGAGAAATTATACTAAAAATCTAATGACATTGGTATGTGTACTGAAAATCCCTCAAAGAAGCCTCCTTGAATATAAGCCCTCGTTTTCTGGACATTTTTCTGCATTGGAAAATTCTTCATTTGTATCCCACTTTTGTTTAGCACTACGCTTTTACTTTGTATGCAGGAGATAGAAAATAAGCTGCATAGAGAAACTTATACTCACTCCAGACAACTACTGAATATAAAAATGGAAGTCTTTTTCAAACAAAATATATCTAATGACTGAATTAAAGTACAGGCATTCAATTATTGATAGAGATCAGCAGGTGTCTTCAATTTTCAAAGGAAAGGAGATTCTCAATCTCATATTACATTCAAATCAAAACATGCTTATCTTTTCTGAGACTAATGGTACGTGTTTGTACAGTGCATTAAAAATCTTATCTACAAGGTGAAATAACATGGGAACCAGATGGCCTGATTTTGTCTTAAAATTTTTGAAATAAATGATAGCTTATGGAATTAAATGTATTTTCATCAGTTTTTTAGTTAAAAATGATGTGAAGAATTTACAAGTTAATATACAAATCCTAATTGCATATATTTAGTGTCATTTTACTTTGAAAGTATTCTATCTCTGCAGCCAAGCATATACAATCACCGTTGAACAAGGTTATTTTAGGAATCCTCTCACAAATATTGATCATTTGGCAAGTTCAATTCTGAAGCATGGCTAATCTTTTGATTGTTCAACAATATTGTGATTTTAAGGGCTTTTAAGAAAATTTGCAACGTCTAAAGCTTAATCTTAATAAATATAATCCCTAGTACTCCTAACATGTTTCTTTTCTTCATCTGGGAGAGGAAGTTTGTTCAGAATTTGAAAAAATCCTTGTTATAACCCCTCTACAAAATTTTCCAATCCCTCGAGTCAAGGGGGCTTATTTCTGGGATTTTACAATAATATAATCAATGTGTAGATTTTACCTTAAATTATCAAAAATTTACAATGTTTCCCTTTTATGTTCAATGTTAGTTATAAAGTTAATTTCCATTTAAAGAATAATGGAATTATTTCCAGCATTGTTTAGTAACCAAACAACTAAACTCTGTTTTGCCTAGATAGTAGAAAATATACTTAAGAATATTATACCAGTAAATTTTGATTAAAAAGGAAACTGAGATTTCTTCAAACATTTATCTCACTGAAGTACAAATGCATGTTGATTTATTTTAATGTTTAAATTTTTGGTTTCTTAAATTTTCTGTGTTTGGTAATAACAAATTAATTTATAGAATGGAGTTCACTGGAAACAGAACAGGGTGCAATTGTTGATATTAGACTAATACTATGTTATCCCAGAAGCAGGACTCTACTTGTAAACCATGATAGGTGTTATACTTATGATTGAACATATTACTTTTTTGAAAGATAATCATTAAAGTTTTTAATTTTTTGTATTTCTTTTTAGTATAGTGCAGTAGATACTAGTCCTCTGAGCAACAATGTTATGCATCCATTTTGGAATCAAGTGGTTGAAGTAAGTTTAATTTGTTCTTGAATAATTAAATCAGTTAGGTTATAAGGATCTTGAAATTTTACTTTTTCTTCTGTGCCCTTCACAAAATTGTGGGATAGTTTATTATGCTTTAAGTTTCAATTCTATATGTTGAGAAATGTCTGTTTTGCAGTTCTGTTAAGTTGTGATTTCCAATGAGTAAAAGGTATTACTCTTTTTAATAAAGATAGCTGGACTTCAAACCTGAAATAGAAATAATTAATAGGAAATAAGGTGTTAGGGAGGGACTCAAAGAATAGATGTAGTATCATCAATGACTAAAGGAACATGATTCCAATATTGAGAAAATATTTTTTTCTCATTTCAAACTCCTTTGAATGTTTATGAAAAAATGTTGCTATTAAATGTAGTTATCAAAGTTTGTTAACTATAAAATTGACATGTAATTGGATCTTAAAAGTATTTATTTTCATTTCAGTTGGTACCAACATGGCTTGCTCCTAATTTGTTAACCTTCACAGGTTTTCTTCTGACATTGTTAAATGCAATTTTGCTTGCAATATACGACTATAACTTCTGTGCTTCCAGCGATGCATACCCAATACCACCTGTTCCAAGTTGGGTTTGGTTAGTTTGTGCCATAAATCATTTTCTTGCACACACATTAGGTAAGATGATTTTAGCACTTTTAATTTTTAAGTTTCATATGCATTTTTAAGTTTGAAACTTAGAAAAGCAGTAACTCTTCAATATACCTAGGGGAGTGATATATTGTGTTGAAAAACTTACAGAAATTAAAAGGCATGAGTTATGCATTTTTTGAAAATTATGTACAATTGCAAGTTATACACAAAATAAATGCTGAAACTTAAAATTAAAATTTAATAAAATATTACAGCAATTTCTGATGCACCCTAATCTTTTCAATTCAATTTAGCTTCTCTATGGGACTGGGATACATGTTGTCTCGTAATTAGCTATCTTTACCAACTGTTCTAAATACTTTAGGCTATTTGGAGTGACTGGTTCTGTACATAAGAGGAGCTGACTTATCTATTTGAAGTCAGTTCTTCATTGAAGACTGTTCTAGTCCTGAGGTCTCTTCGATAGGTATAGCCCACAGAGGAGTTGTAACTTTTATTTAAGCTGCTGTCTGCATTTTTCTTGTTAGCAATAGCATGTTTTTGTCCCCAAGCAGTGTGGATTATATTAAGAGTTGCTTTGAATGGAGGCCATTTGCAGATTTTCTTAATTCCTTTCAGTGTCCTTAATGATCCCCACTTATCCATGTTAATAGGTACCACTGGGGATTTCACATGCTTGAGCAGATCAGGGGGAAAGGGCTAAGGTAACTGCTTAAAGCTAGTGTCTCATTTCAAAGAATGACTAGCTTGAGAATTCCTCTGCTTTGGCTTATTGGACTAGTTTTATGCTAAATTATGATCTAGCCCTTTATGGGTTTGAATTTTATAATAATATGTACGAGGAGGGGGTTATTCGGAAAGTAAGTTCCGGAGTGTAATAATTCCCGCACTCGACAGATGGCACGTCCTCAATGGCTAAAGAATGTGTCATAACAGAAAAGTTCGTATAGTGAAACACTGACGTATAAATCTTGCACTAAAGATGTTTAAGACTATAGAAGGTCCCGCCGACTGAAATTCGTTCTGTAATTCGCTTTTTGAATTCAAGGAATATGCGACCATGCGAAATCCATATGCAAATCTGTGAGGTGTACGGCGATACAGTTATGAGTGAGGGAATGATTAGAAGATGGGTTCGATTGTTCAATTCAGGCAGAACGAACGTGCACGATGAAGTGAGAAGCGGCCAGCCATCTGCTGTGAATGATGAACTGGTTCGTCAAGTTGATACGAAAATTCGTGCGAATAGACGTTTCACGATCTCCAATCTTGCGTTGGTGTTTCCTGAAGTTTCGCATACCGTTCTTATGTTGTAAATTGTTACTGAATGGTTTCATTACTGAAAAGTGTGCATGGTGGGTACTGGGAATGCTTACAGAGGAGCATAAAGGCAAACGTTTTGCGCTTCTTTGACGTTTCTGAGCCGATACAACGCCGAGGGTGACGAATTGTTGAATCACATTGTGACTGGCGATGAGACTTGGATTTCCCATATCACCGTCATCGAAACAACAATCAATGGAATGGAAGCATTCCGCCTCGCCGATGTGGCAAAAGTTCAAACGAACCATTTCCACACGCAAAATCATGTGCACCATTTTCTGGGACAGAAAAGGTGTCTTATTGGTGGATTTCACACCCATAGTCAAAACCGTCAATTCTGCTGCTTACAGTGCAACATTGGAACAGCTGCAACGTGCCATTCAAAACAAGAGACGTGGCTTGCTTAGTGATGGTGTCATTTTGTTGCACGACAATGCCAGGCCACATACCGCTCATGTGACTAAGATCTCATCGAGTCCTTCGGTTGGGAACAAATGAATCATCCGCAGTATAGCCCTGACCTGGCACCAAGTGACTAACCTAATCTTGCACTTGAAGCGATTCTTGAGTTGCCAGCGTTTTGATGATGAAGTAGTGAAAGATAACTTAACATCCTGGTTAACTCACAAGTGGCCACCTTCTATGATGCTGGCATACAAAACTTTGTATCTCGATACGATAAATGCCTTAATGTGCTGGGTGACTGTCGAAAAGTAGTGAAATGTTTGTAAATCGTTATTAAATATGTATCTTTGTCCACATCTGTCTCCTTTTTTTACACAGTAACGGAACTTACATTCCGAATAACCCTTGTATGTAACAAATATTTTAAAATTGCATAGTTTTTAGGTTGAAGTGCCTTACATTTACTTTTACTCTGAGCAATTTTTCCCTTGATTCCTTTATGGTCAGTCCTCAGATGTAGGCTTCTAATTCAAAGTAAATCTTCACATTTTAAAGTAAAACTTTACTTCAAAATTACAGAACTGCAACAGGTGACTTTTTACTACTACTTTTTGAACCTGGTGACTAGGATATCTTCAAGCAAAATCGTTTTAAAAGCTCCTATTTTCAAAGTTTTTGCGACTTTTTTTGGATATTCACAAATAGTCAACAAAAATTTAGTCCCCCTTGTTTTAACTAATAGTGGATGGGAAAAATATTTTTCGGATTTTTCTTAAGGATGAAAATTTTTCAAGGGACCCAATTGCAAAGTTTTGGCATCAAACTGTGGCAGGCTGTGAAAGAAAAGCATCCGGATCCATGATTTGAGCTAGGTTGTTATGAAAACCTTATTAACCCTCTGCATACATCGGGGCAGAATATCGTTTCCTTCTTTGGTTATGGCAGCCTGCCCACCGGCTTTACAGGCAACTTACTGAAACCGGCCTTTACAATGCTTTCCCCCAGAAGGAGAAGGAAAATGTGTCTTCCCATTATCATCTAATGTGCCGGTTTCTATTGTCGGGCCGTGGGTATGCTTAGACGGGACAGGTTCTTCCCAGGTAAACTGAAAGGGCGGCAGTGACTTTTTAGTGTATCTCTTCATTTACTCAACCTCTCATAGACTAGATGCTAGAGGATAAACAATTTGCGAGGCTCCCCTTCGATAACCCTGACATCTGTCAATGGGGAGATAAGACTATTCACGCTTGGATTTCTTTGTAGCACATAAAAGAGGGGATGGAAATCGTAATGGGCTGCGACGATTCTTCAGGAGTTTGAGGCCTGAAAGAATCTGAGTCTTTCGTATCGAGAGGACTCCAAACTTTCGTCCCATTGGGCCGATCCCCGTATCCAGAGGGTTAAGAAATGTTTATTTTTTATTTTAAAATTTAAACTTGGTCAGATTACCATCAGTTTAACTTAATTAGCATATATTGTGTTTTAGTCAATTCATTTTGTTTCTGAGTAACTAGAATTGCTACTTAAAATAGGGTTAAAGTGGGGACTTTTGCTACTATTTAAAAAAAATTTTGCAACTATTTTTCAAGTGTTTTGGCTGGCAGCCCTGAAATTACCTAGATTGTCAGTTCCTTTCTGTTGAAGTGATGAATTTTCTTGATGAAAGAATCGTCATGGATTATACGATTTGGTAATTGCCAAGTGACAAACAGGTTGCAATTGAATTTTTCTAAGGAAAAGGGTATCCGTATTGAAAGATTTTGTTCGTGAAACTACAAAATCGAACTTTTACTTCTGCGAAAGAATTTGAATTTTGTATTTTAATAGTCATTCTTTTTATGGAGATGTATATATCGTTAGAGTTGCCATTCCTATCATTCTTATCTCTAGTTAAATTTCACTCCAACATTTGGCGCACAATTACGGCTGGTGCCTTGTTAATTGAAGATAATAACCAAGAGAACATGTTTATTAATTAACAACCCACTGTTTTTTAGCTTTAACTTTGTTATGAAGTAATGTGATTTATATTCCTTCTGTTTTTCCAGATGGCATTGATGGGAAACATGCACGCCGTACAAAATCATCTGGACCATTAGGAGAGTTGATGGATCATGGACTTGATAGTTGGGCAGCTTTGTTCATGCCCACATGTATGTATTCTGTATTTGGCTGTGGAGACTATAGCTGCACTCCTATTAGAGTATTTTTCATACTATGGAGTGTTCACCTGTGCTTTATATTTTCGCATTGGGAAAAATACAATACTGGTGTTCTATATCTTCCCTGGGGATATGATATTTCTCAAATGGTAAGTCATTTGAACTGAATTGTTTGTGAATTTTCAGTATATTGCTCTACTACATGACACCTAATTTAAATTTAAAAATTACTATTTATGTTGCTTGCAAACTGATGAGCATGCAGGCTGCATTCCAATTTTATAGTGATATAGAATTCATACACAACTGCTCCTGTGTTGTTTATGTTTGTAACTTCCCACAAAATTTGATATTTCGTTATTTTATACCTTAATGATTTATTACTTTTACTTTTCACATGGGAAAATAAAGGAAACATGTAAGAAATTGACTTTTTGCAAACAGTAATAATGTATCCTAATATGCTGCTTTTAAGTCGGGTAAAGTTGCTCTATTGATATAGTTATGCTATTTTTCATTCCTTAAAACATGCCACTGTCCCATTATTTATTGTGTATATTTTTGATACTACTTTGCTTATTTTTCAATTTGTTTACTAGGTTCTTTTGGCAGCTTTTTTAGTAACCTATTTTAATTCTTACCACTTTTGGAAATTCACTATTCCTGTTTTGAATATTGGAAGCGGTGAAGTTATTGAAATCCTTATTTATGGTAAGTTAATTTTTATCTGTATAAATTTAGATACATCACATAAATACCCCTTATTACTCTTTTCATAAGAGAAAGCAATATTGCAAAGTAAGAATTAGACATGGAATTTTTAGTCAGATGGTGATGATTTAACAACTGAAGATTGATCAGCTGAAAAATAAAAGATGTTTTTAAAACACAATGGAATATGTCAGCCTACTCTACAAATATGCTTAAGTGTGAATTGCAGTTCACATTTTTGATGTTTAGATATCCTAGTTTTTAGTTAAGCTCCCCCAAATTGATGACTAAAACCTGAAGTTTTAGCTAATTGCATTACTAATAATATTAATTTTCATTAACTTGGTTTGAATAAAAATTCCCCTAAAATATATCTTTAACATGTATTTTTTATCAATAATCCTAATCACAAAGATGTTTTTAAGAAAATTGGATTTATATTTTTCATATACAAAGTTCATTAAAAAATTACAATACTAGTTTTTAAACTAATACTTTAAATTCATAGTAAATTAGTATTTGGATCATATTCAATTATTTTTTTATAAGTGTTTTTCTTATAAGAATCATGTTAAATTATTTTTTGAATCAAAATATAGTTACTTTTACCATAAAAGAGGAGTAAACTAACCCCTTTATTATATCATGCATTGATACAACAAGCATTTTGTTATATCACTTTACTTGTTCATGGTGAATTTTCAATTTGGAAATTCATCTGT
Source organism: Meta bourneti (assembly GCA_933210815.1). Taxonomy (NCBI): domain Eukaryota; kingdom Metazoa; phylum Arthropoda; class Arachnida; order Araneae; family Tetragnathidae; genus Meta; species Meta bourneti. The sequence goes on from OW119934.1 coordinate 30,054,294, forward strand.
CATCTGCTAATTGTTTCAAAGTTCTGGTTGCCAAGTAGGGAGCACGTGTAGTTCCATACATGACAGTACAGAGTTTGTAGACCTTGACTGGTTGTTCTAGACCTTCCACAAAATTCGTTGCAAGTCTCTTTGTGAGATGAATTAAAATTTGTCAGTACATTTTCTCAATGTCCGCAGTAAGTACATACTATGTTTTGGGAAATGAAGCATGATTGAAAATAGATCTTGCTGTTCCATTCCTCCATTTTGTTGAAGTGCATTCAAGGAGATTCCATTGGTCGCTGCTGCACATCCATTAAATGCAACTCGTAATTTTGTATTTTTCTCTGGTCTAGACTCTGTGATGCGGAAGATAAGAGCATCTGGTTCATGATCCTCCAAAACTTCAATCATGTGTCCCAAATGCTCTTATTCATGGATGAATTCTGTGTAGAGATTGCATGTTTGGATTTTGCGATAGTCGTCTCCACAGAGCGTCTAACCTTCTAGATGCCATCCTTTTCGATTCGCCCAACTATCTGTTTTCAATGACATTTGTACAATATACCGACCATCCTGTGCCTTGGAATGAGTTCTCATAATGAATCTCACAATCCTCTTCTCGGTTAGAATTCCTCCGCCTTGGTTCTACTGATTCCAATTCCCCCAAATCCCAGAGTTTTCTCAATATTGCCAAATTCCTTCAAAAGGACATTTCACCCCTAAATTGGACAAGAACCACTTGCTACATAGCCAAATGCTGTTTCTTGAAATATTAACCTGCTGTCTGCGATATGTATATCTTTCCCTATTTTAAGAGATCAAAAAACAATTCAGCTCCTAACAAAACATCAATTTTTCCCGGTTTGAAGAACGCTAATCGTATGTTTGGTGGAAGTTTCCCTATGTTAAAATCTATGCATCTTATTGGTGTAATTTTTGTAGTCTTGGGGACTACTAAAGATTCCGATGTTCTTATGAAATCACCACATAATTGGACAATTCAAGACATAGTTTTGATTTAATGGAAATAATTGCACCATTTAATCCTGACACTGGAATATTTGCTTTTTCTTGTTTTATTGACAAGAAATTTGCGCTCTCCCTTGTTAAGCAATTAACTGTACTGCCTGAATCCAAAACAATGCATAAGGGTTGCCCTGGTGCGCTCTTCACATAAATAACGGCTGTGGCTGGAAATGTGGTTTCGCTGCTTATTTGTAAACACGAATTGCTCGCACAGATGGCCCTAGAGGGGGCAATGTCCCCACCCGAAGGCTGAAGGTTACTTTTCGGTTCGCAATTCCCTCTATCTACTGGCACAAGATCTTTTTTCCTTGTGCTTTATCCAAATCGTGGAGAATGGTATTGTGTCGCTTGTGACAGATGAAACATCTATTCCTTGATTTACAGTTAATAACTCTGCAAGGCACTACTCAAACAATTTAAACACAAATTATGGTTTTTAACCACATCAAATCTTTGGCATTCAATTTGAACAATTCTGGGCATTTATAAATATGATGAGATTTTAATTTACAAATAACACATGCATGTGAGTTAACGTTAGTCTACTAGAAGACTTTTCGACTTGTTAACCAACTTTGGTTTTACTTGAACCGATTGCCATTGCATATTTTCTAGCAATTGACAGCGCGTTTTTAGAAGTTAGAAGGTCAATAAAGTCATCCCATTTGGGCAAATCCTTTGACTTCAATGACATTTCAAATTGTTTACGGGTTTCCTTGTCAACCTTTTAAAGAACAATATTAATAAGAATACCCTCATTTAGTTGATTTAATTCTAAATCCAATGATTTTAATGCTCTAATATGCTTTAACAATTTGTCAACTAGACCCCGTAAATCGAAAGCAGATTCATGATGTATATTTTCCAAACTGATCATCTCATTGATATGATGGTTTACGATTAAACTCTTATTGTCATATCGGTTCTTCTAATGCTTTTAACAATGAAGTATAAGAGTCCTCCATAGTTTGAATTTGTTTCGCAGAACTGCTCAATTATGATTGTAATTAATACAATTTCTGCGAATCGTTCAACTGATCATTAGCATCAATGAGAGAATTAGATTACATTTTAAAAATATTCCAGCCTTCAAGCTGACCAGAAAATTTAGGTAGAGTAATATCAGGTAATTTCACTTTCACATCTTCCTTAGAGGACTTGAGTCACATCATTTAAAGATAATGCAGATTTAATTCTGGTAAATCTTACCTGCATATCTTCGATGTCTGTCTGTTTCATCTAGAATTTCCTCATATGCTTGAACATCCTCATCATTCAATAAAGCGTAATATTCTTCTCAAATATTCTGTAAGGTGTTGCTTGAAGAGGTCAAAACTTTCACCTTGGCGTTATTTCTATCAAATCAGCAACTTTGACATCTTAAGTAGTTCAAAAGTTTTGAGTTTCATTTTTAGCGATTCTTGTTTCTGCTCAAAAATTTTCAATGTAGCCATGATCAAATGCGTGATTTCCAATGAAACACAGTCACTATAGTTCTTGAAACACTTTTTGATGGATCGAAAGCATAGCGAAAGCATTTGCAATCAGTCCTAATTTAATAGCGATGTAGCCGTATGGAGGATCGACAATGACCACTGTCTTTGTGATTCAAAGATATGGAATAGGTCTGCAAAAGTGGACTAGTTTTTATTTAGTTTAATTAATAGGTATATACATTATTTACAACTTGAATGATAATTTTGAGCACATAGCTCTGATGACGAGAGATGGACAATACCATCAAATATACATGAGCACAAGAGCTCGCAAAAGGGGAGAGATGATCCAGATCACCTTCACCCTCGAGAAACAATTCTTTTCCAAAAAAAGAACAAATATAAAAAAATCACTCAACTCCCACACTGCGCCAAGATTGGCACGCCAAATGGATACAAGAGGCTCCAACAAAATGAATAAATCTATTTTCCTCATTGTCCTTTTCAGTTGTACCTCATACAAAAGACTCAGTGTCCTTATCTGTGTAAATTGGCAAAAGAATGGGAAGCCGAAACTTGAGGACACTCCCACCAGGAGATTCTTGAATGATTGATTTCAAATAGATGGGTCAGCTTCTCTACACCCCCTCACTAGTAGCCTGAAGCATTTTGAGCCTCTGAGCTGGGTGTGAAAAATCATAATTTTAAAAACATTAAAATTGGATTTATTTGATTTAAATCGGATTTTTATGATTTTATTTAATTTGTTGCTCCTATGTTTAAATGTGTTAAACATGAAACATTCAAGTTTCTGTGTAATTTCTATATGGTATTCATTTATGTTAAATATTAATATAGAAGAGAGTTAAGGATAAATATAGCAAAACTAATTTTTGATTAAATAAAGCAATAAAAATCATTTTAGGCCTTGCTGCATTTACTTCAATTTCATGACACAAATCCAAAATAAGCATTTTATTTAGAGAGATACGATTTAAAATTTATACATCAATAATTAAATCAATTTTAATTTTCAGGCCTTTTTATTTCCCAACTTAAATTTAAGTTTAATACTTGAGTCAGACTGTTAAGTTGAAAATATTTTTTGTACAAATACAGAGGTAGCACAGGTGGAAAAACTTCATGAATGGCTTTCTAGTCGTCTACAAACATTAAAATCCAAATGAGTTTCCCCATTCCAAGAGATATCTGAGACATTGAAAAAATTGCGTTTTTTTTGTTTTAATCAGATTTATTTTATTCAGATCCAAATTTTTTTATTTAAATCAGATTTTTATGATTTTAATTTGTTTCCCCTGCATTCAAACTTGTTAAGTCATGCAAATCGCAGTGTAGTTACTACTAGATAGTATTGATTCATGCTAAACATGTCTGAGGGTTTAGGAATTTCTGATTCCTTTATTAGAAATAACATATTCCTTGAAAGGTCATCAGTTTAAGTCTAACCAACCTATACATGGGAAGAGTCAAAATTACCTAAAAACATTTTGTACAATATATGGACTGGTCTCATGTATGGAACTCTGCATCTGCTGATAAACAGATTTGCAAACGACATTTGGTTTAAGTGAGCAAAAGAGAAATACTTGGTCAGTTGTATCTCATTCCAACATGAGCGTCAACTCCTAGGGGCCCGAACCCTTTTTGTCTAACAGGAGAGGTAAATATTTCCAATGAGAAATTAAATTGGGCTAAGAAAAACACCTACATCAAGCATGCCCCTTGGAAACCTGTATATTGCGCTATTTTTTCTTGTCCCCAAGAAACAGTATATATTGAGGGCCTATTGTAATTTTAAATTCTAAGATTGAAATTAGGTCTTTTGGAAATAACTGAAAATGAAAAATTTATTATTAAACAAAATTTTATTAATCTGTGATGTAGGTTTTGAAATAACTTCATTTTTAGACCAATTAAATTTTTTACACCTCAATAATATATCGGAAATATGGTTTCTTTACAATTTTCTGTACAATGTTTTTGCATTTTAATATCCTTTTTTCTTTTAATTTTAATCAGAAGGGCTTAGTTCAAACGAGTTTTATGAATAATTTGCTCTAGCATCATAAAACCCATTAGAAATAACTAAATATATTTATATAATTTCTATTCATAACATAACAGGAATCTAGTTGATTGAGGTATATTTAATTCATTTTAGGTTTATTCAATGTACAAATTTATAGTTCCATTAAAATTTCAATTACTAAATGAATGCTTTTCACATTTTAATCTTCAAAGCAATTTTACTCATCCAGATATATTTTTTTGAATGTGCTTCACAAGCTTCATTTCTTCAACCACTTTACTTTAAAGTTTTGTAAGTTCTTTAAAGTTACATATTCTAAGGCATATGTAACATTAGATGGTACGTAAAAGTTTTTCAAATTTTTTTATTTCACTTTGTTGAACTTAATTGAGACTTATTTAAGTGAACATATGTCACTGGTATAACCATCATATTGTAAGATACTGGGGCAAAGCCACATAATAAAGTTGCATTGAGAGTAAATCTAAAATTGATTGTAGGTCAAGGTAGCAGTAGGCTTAGTATCAGAAAAGAAAGCACTTTTTTTTTTATTTGAATGTGAAATGATAGGGAATATCTGTCCTTTCGTTTGAAAATTCACGAAATAAAGGTGTGCCTGCAAATCTCAATAATCCATTACCTGTAATTTTATTCATAATTAGTCCAGAGATGTATTTTGCTTGGAAAGAGACTGATTCATTTATAATAATCAGTAATTGTCTGGGAAGTAAAACAAATTTCTCTAACTTATTTTCCATCTCCTTGTAGAAAATAAAAATAAAATGCAAAACAAGGTGAGAGGGTGTCAGGATTTTTTCTAAACCAGAAAAGCCTTAGACATCAGGTTATAAAAAATCATGATTGTTTAAAAAACGCTTTTTGATTTTAATCAGATTTCAATTCAAGTGTTACTCTCATCAGTTTAATGGGGCCGTCATGGCCCCATTAAGCTGATGGTATGCCCATTGAGTTAGCAACCTTTGAGTTGTAGGCGGCGCAGATTCGATTCCCGTCAGGTGCATTCCTACCTGGGTGTATTTCTCTTTTCTGTGTCAGTAAAACTTTCATCGTGTGTGTGTCTATTAATTTATATTGTATAACTTGTGTCTGGTGCAGCATGGCCAAATATGGCCCTTGCATCATGAAACCTCAAAAAACCAACCAACCCATCAGTTTAAACTTGTCGGACATAAGATTACAAATCAGTGGTTTCTAGATAGTATTGATTTAAATTAAACATTATATATGATGGTTTAGAAAATATATATATATAGCAGGGCTAAGTTTTGAAAGATTTATTATTGTACAATTAAAATTATTCTTGGGTCTTGCATTTATTTTTCCATTTCAATTCTATTTTATAACATTTTCATAATTCGAAATATTTTAATAATGGGAGATTATTTAAATTTTTTTATAAATCATAATTAATTAAATTTTTATTTTCCTTCCTTTTCGTTACCGAGATGGCTTTATGAATGACCTTGTCTTCACAAATACTAAAATGTAAATGAGTTTCCACCATTCCAAAGGAGATTATGAGATACAAAAGGAAACCAAAAAAATATCTGCTTTCTCTTGAATTTTCCTAATTTCAAATATAATACTCAGTGAATATTTTACTTTTGCAAATATTAAGCAAATTATTTTGCAAATTTCTTTCTATTTATGCTCAGTTGATTTTCTTTATGAGGGTTTATTGAATAAACTAGGATGTGAAGAGCATCCAGTGCTTGTTTCTAACCAAAAACCTCCTTTGTCAGGAGTTATTAACTCTTGAAATGGTATGTTCAAGTCTATCCAACCTTTCCATGGGAAGAGTACATCAAAGTTAACCAAAAATACTTTGCACAATGTTGCTTGTATGGACTTGCCCCATAGGCATAAAATTCTGCCTTCGCTGATAAACAGATTTTGTGAGTGCCACTTGTTTTCAGTGAGCTAAATGAGGAATATTTGATCACCTTGGGTCCCCCAAATGAGAAAGGAAAATGTTTCCAATGAGTAACCAAATAAGTTTAAAAGAGCATCTACACCAGGCATGCTATTTCCTAGGGTCGTGACCCCTTTGGAACCTTTTAAAATTAAGACCCTTATACATTTAAACGACAAATATTACAAATAATATGCTTAACCAAATAAACTGATTAAATCTTACTAAGGGTCACTATCAGAAGGGTCCATAAAGTCTTAGACCCTAGGGAACTGTCGCTTTCCAACATGAGACTCATTACAAATATTCCGATGATACTAGTAATGATATGTAAACAAATGGAGAACACTTATAAATGAAAGTGTTATTTTACCTAGGCTTCCCTAAGTTGGCACCGGGCCGCAGTGGCCCGGTTGGAAGAGTAGCGGACTAGCAACCAAAGGGTTGCGAGTTCGAATCCAGCCAAACACCGTCATGTACAAAGGGGGCTGGTGCACATTAAAGGCCTCAAATGTCCTCACGTTGGCATAGTGGAAGTTTGGAGAGTGGGGTGCCAGGTCAGGCGTTGCCTCGTCATCTGACCGTGGTTCAAAATTACGTGGTGTTGTCCCGGGATCTTTCCCTTTGGGATTGATCCCGGACCGTCATCAATAGCCGTTGTGTTGCTCCAGTGTGACGTTAATTGAAATACCCCCTAAGTTGGCACCACTGCATTCCAATAAATTTTATGTCCTCAAAGTAGGGAAGTAAGTTATTTTTAGTTAAAATTCTTGGGGTGTTCCTTTGTAGAAACAAACTTTTTAACATATTTGTATACAATAACATACTTTCTGCCCTAGGTTATTTCGTTTTCAATATTACTAAAAACTAATAAGGAAAACAATTTTAAGGATTCAACTTGATTTAAACCATGATTTGCAACGGCCTACGCTGTTTGGACATGGTAATCTAATTAGCCCTCATTTAGCAAAAAATTGTTAGAACGACAAACTAACCTTGAATATGGAACTTACATTCAAGAGGGGCTTATTTTGGGGATTTTAAGGTATAGTGAAATAAATATTATGAAACTATCAGATTATTTCTTTAAATTTGTATTTTTTATTTGTTTGATTTCCTTTCTAATGACTAAAAAGCCTGATATTTTTTGATACTTGCAATAAAATGGTAAAAGTATAAAATAACATCATTAATTTGAAAAATCATTTATCTAATTTCTTTTCCAAATATTTCAGGAGGAACATATGCTATGTCTCTTCCTGTGAGTCTGTATAATATTTACTGGTATGTATAAGAAAAGAATTTAAAACTATATAGTGAAAATAAATACAATGTTATTCAGGTTTTTGTTTTTATGGTGTTTATCCTGAATTTACGATCTGGTGTTGCAAAACATTACCATATATATAGTGATTATCCAACTAAGTCAACCCTAAATTTATGGATAATAAACTATACTTGAGAATATAATTATATATATATACTTCAAGGGCAAAATATTTTGAGATCTTTATGTACAAGAAAATGGATACACTAGTAATGCATTGGTCCTTTAGGTCAGATGACTGCAGCATATGGACCCTGTTATGCTATCTAAAACACTACTTCACACAGATAACAGTTGTACAATAATTCTTAATAGTCCTTTTACCCTTCATGTTTTAATAAATTGGCCAGATTTTAATCATCAAAACTTATTTAGCAATTCAGTTTTAGACTTGTAAGATTTGGTGAGAGAACTCTCATCCAAATCTAAGTTTTTATACTACATTGGCTTTTTAAATTTTGTAAATATTTTTATTTATGATACCTTTTAAACCACACTACATTTCATCTGTTGTAAATGAATAGTTTGTGTCATTTTTTAGTTAATTTTCTATTCATGACATCACACATTTTACATTGACATAAAACTCACTTTTTTATCCTTTTGAATTAGTATTTTGATTTTAGTTCTTTTAAGTAGTGTATCTTGATTTCAAATCTAAATTTGTTAGTCTGGCTACTACTTAAATATTTTAACTGTTTTAGTGGGTGCATTCTGTCTTGTGTTTGGCACTGCCTATCTTTTTTTGTATTTTGTGCCATCAAACCCAAACCAACCTCATTTTCATCGTTTTCAGCTAGTGAAAGTTTGTTATAGATGGCTTGTTTAGTAGTTGTATGGGCAGCATATTTTCTGTCTTCTACAGAAAATAAAATACAAAACAGAAGAAAACTTATGCAAACTCACGAAGAGAAAGCCAGGCTCTGCAATTGAAGTTTCATCAGGTTTAACAGTCATGCAAAAGTAATCTTTATGAAAATGTTGATTACTATGCTTTAGAGCTGAAAAAAATTGGGTATAAGTAAAATTTGCTTTTGATAATTTATCCATCTCTTCAACTCGATGTGATGACCTTGAGATTTCAAAAACTTTGGGGTTGTATCCAACTATATCAACCATCAGTTGCACACATTACCAGAACTCCTGTGTTTGGGTAATACTCCTCCAGCCGTAATGTGAACAAATTGAAAAGTTGAAAAAGCTTGCTATAAGTTGTTTATTTTCAATTGCGGATCACATGATGTTTGATTAACCTGTTGCCTAAAAAAACATAAATATAAGACCTTTTCACAAATTTAAAATCAATTTTTAAAAATTTAAAACACTAGCCTATAACTATCTCCAGGTCCTTGATTCCTTTTAGTATAGGTGTTGTGCAGATTATAGTATATTTCCTGTTATATTTTGTTGTGTGCTGCCTAACTGGTATTGTGGTCATAGCACTTGTCGAATTCCGGTTTGTGATTGTTCTTGTTAGGAGTAGTGGCGACTGCCTTCACAAGTAGCCGTCAGTTCGCCCCTTGTATTTTCAAAGGCTAAGTGCTCGGTTGTCAGGCTTGTTTTGTATAGACTGTAAATTCCAAGTAGGAATTTAGTCATTTTTATCCTCTTGTACATTAAAATTTAGTTTACTTCATTTTTAGTGCACACAAGAAAGGGGAATTAAAGCAAGCATCATTGTGGGAAGCTATGCGTCCATTGGTGCCTATCTTATTGTTATTTTTAAGTACAACTTACTGGGCTGTTTATTCTCCTACAAATATTTTGAAAAATGATCCCAGAGTGTTCTACTGGTTAGTTGGAACTGTATTCTCTAATATTGCTGTAAGTATGAGTCTTAATACTTTGAAATTAGAGCTCATGAATCTAAGATATGTTCTTTATATTAGAAATATATTATCAGCCTAATGTATTCAGCATTTTTCTATGTGCATATAATCCTTTTTCTAATATTTTGTTCATTTTGCAGTGCCGATTGATTGTTAGTCAAATGAGCTCAACAAGATGTGGAATTTTTAACTGGCTCTTTTATCCTATTGGACTTGCTATGGTCTTTGTGTTTTCATGCTCTCATCAAAGTAGCACTGAAGTATTTGTTGTGTGGGCCCTATTGATTTTATCTGTTTTAGCTCATATCCATTATGGAGTTTGTGTGGTAAATTCCTTTTCATTATTTAAAAATTCTTGATTTGTTTATATGTACCTTCACTTGCTTTTTGCATTCATTGAGTGAAATTATAATTTTCAAAAGCCTTGGATCAAATTATATAAGAAAAATTCAGAAATGTTATAGGGTTTTACTAGTATCTGGAAAAAATTTCTACTCCTGTGTGTTCTGTGATTGATTTTTGTGTAAATGGAGATAATTAGCCATTATATGTTAGACTGAAATAGAATACACGCATGACATCAAAATGACTTAATATGTAAATAACTGGTGTTGATAAGGATCAAATGCCATGTCTTGCTAGCAGAATGAATAAAACTAAACAAAATTCTGAAAGAGTTACTTCACAATACCGCCTATAATTCCTCTAACTTTGTAACACTACTCTTAGAAAAGGATGAAGAGATGTAGGATTCATTTCCTTAATTCGTTGAAAAAAGCAGAAAAGGTGAGTTACCAAGCAGTTGGATACTGCTGTCAATGACTCATTTCCCGCATTTTTTATATTTTTAATTTCCAAGGTGTGAATAAAGCCATTGATCTTGAATCGGATTACACTGCAAGCTGAATGTAGGGGCTTTTTGTTTAAACTACCTTAAATGCCATCTAAATAGCTAACTCACAAGTAGAGAAGAACCATTTTGGTTTGGAAAATTTCTAAAGTATTGTTTTAAATTTGAATAAGCAACTATTGGATGGAAGACTGTTAAATTATGAAACTTATTTTGTGCCCGGTATGTATTTTAGGAATACACTAGAGATTTAGTAGCACACCACAAATACAAGTTCATTTTTTCATTAGCAGATTCCATAGTGTTTTGCATGCTGTCTCTAATTTTAATTCAATTTTTTGTTTGTTTACAGTAGTAAGTTATTCAACAAACATGTAATAGGATATTCTTTAACATGATTGTTTATGAGAACCAAAATCCAACTCCATGCCCGTTTATCCTCAAGTGACTCATGCTAACTATCTTAACGATGAACTGATACTCTATCATTTTTGACTTATAATTTATTCTAACCATTTCTAGGCCATAATTGGAGCTCGTTTCTCTGAAAATAAGTATGCATCCTGGTTGTTTTCAGTAATATTTTATCATCTAAATTAATGAGTTATATACAATAAAATATGTTACAGTGACGGCTGTATTGGTAGTGTTACAATGTGGATAGTTGGAAATACTTGGGTCTGGTTAACAAAGTAGTTTTGCCCATCCCATAACATCTATTACATTTATGCTACATTTACCAAATATGTACTAATTTATGTTATGTAAAATTAAATTTTCATACAAATTTCATATTTTATTTCTTAATTATGTTTCCATTTTTTGACATACTTAATTGACTTATGTTTTTTAGGTACAGCAGATGTGCAGGCATTTTAGAATACACTGTTTCTCATTGAAGAAAATTGAACAAGACTGATAGAAATTAAATTCATAGTGGTTCTGATTTATGTGTTAGTAACTGGAATGAGAAAAATATTTCTAAACTGTTTCAGAAAGTAGCGATCTTTTTAAAGTTTTCTTTGATCCTAAAATTATTTATTATCTTTCAAAAGGTAATATGTTTGTTTTCAAGTGGTCATGTCCATTGTTTACAGTCAGGAGTACATATTTATTTACAAAATATATATCTTTTATTGATTGGATGTTTTCATGTCATGGAATTGACATCTGCAGTATCCATTTCTTTACTATTGTGCTTTTCGTATTAAAGTGCTTTTATTCCTAAATACATTTGTGCTGATATGCATTTCCTAATTACTCATTTCTATTCCTAAGATACATTTTTCTGATATTTTTTTTAATACTCAGAATTTGTAATTATCTGAGAAACATTTCATACTAGAGGCAGTCTTTTGTAGGAAAGATTTATTTCATGTCATGAACATTCCATCAAAGATATACACATTTATCTTTTCTTTTGTCTGCTTTTGCTATATATTTTGTCTTTATGTGGCTTCTTAATTCCATTTTGTGTGATTTTGAAAATGATTATATTAAACAAGTTTCTAAAAAATGGAATAAAAGTAACATAAATAAAATAAAATTCATTAAAAGCATAAATAATTGTAAATATTTATTCCTTCTGAAATTCTAAATATGGAATTAGCTTGAAATTTTTAACGTACAAACCAAGTGATGAAATGTATTCTTATTTTTTAAACATTAAGTATGAGTTTTCTATAAGAAATTGGTCATTCTCACCACAAGGTCAGTCTGAGAATTATCACCTATTTTAAATTGGTTTTCACACTGCTTGCAATCAAGTGAGACTCATTCATCATATCTGTATATAGAAAAATCACTTATTGAAATAAATTTTCTGTTGCTGGTACAAAACTATAGGGGCGTGGCATTCCTAAAAATGGACATGTAAAGATTTCGATCGTTTTAATGAATTATTTTATAGAAAGTAGTTATTTAAAATGACATACTGAAATGTAATATTCTGATTTTTTTATCCTGCATAATAGCATCTTATAAAATAATTCAGTGCGAATGTGCATAGAAATAGATTCAGAGCAAGTTAAATGTTTAAACAATAAATTTTAAGATCCTCTTAAAGTTAGCTACTTTATATCTATCCCAATTTTATGTTCATGTGGGCATTGTGTGGAAGTTGTATTGTGTTAAGAAAAGTTTACTATTATATGAGGGTAAGTCAAAAAATTATCCGCACTTTCGCTAAAACACATTAGGTTTATCGCACTGCCTTCTGCACATGCATGCTTAGAGTTGATACTACTGTGGTCACGTTACCGAAGTTTGACCTTGATAGCGTCATTTTTCTTGCTTCTGCTTCAGTTTAAATATAACCACTCCGCTAGTAGTGCACCAAGGAGGAATAAAGAGCAGTGAGTTGATTTCTATGGTCGGAAGGTGTGCCAGGGGCTGAAATTCATCGTAGGCTTACAACACTGTATGGGAACAGTGCTCTACCACTTATGAGTGGATCGAGAAGCTTAAAAGAGGCCGGACAAGTGTGATGCACAATGAAGGAGCAGGATGCTCTTCAACCTCCAAAACTAACGAGAAGATTCAGAAAGCTCGAGAAATTGTACTGGCAAACGACGAGTTATCGACAATGTAGCGTGTTCTCTGCAGATTAGATGGACAAAGAAGTGGGGGTGCAGTGCATAAATGGTTGGATGACCAACTGAAAACCTTGGATGGAATATGCAAGCTTGTGGACCGCTGGACCAAGTGCATCCAAAAAGGAGACTAAAAAATGACGAACTTGCTCTCAACCCCTACATTTATATAAATAGATTGAAAAAATAAAGTGCAAATAAATTTTGACTTTCCCTTGTAGATTCAAAAAGATAAAACAAATTGAAAATCAGACGGAAAAATGTGTACGAGTTGAGTCTATTTAATGCTATTGTATTCAAGTTTAGCACCTTGCATTTTCTATATCTTTATTAATCTTAATTCGAACAGTTTAAAATGGCTACCTCAACTAATTTGCCAGACATTTATCCAGGCAGCCATTAGTTTGCAAACATTTATTTGAAATGTGTTCATTTCCAACTTTTGTAAAATTATAAATTTATTAGACCCAATTAATTATTAAACTAATAACTTTCTTAAAACCAAGTGTTTGGATAATTTTATTCATTGTCCTCGAATTAAAGCATTAATGAAATAAAATTAGTATAAATTGTACTTTGGATTTATTAATTATAACAAACTTTTACATGATTTACTTATGATTGCCTAGAAGAAAATAGTGTTATTCATTAAAATTGGTGATATAGCTAGAATAATTCAAATAAAATTTTTTGAATACATGCCAAAAACTGTAGTGCCTGAACTTCAGTCACATTCTTATGATTAATTGATTTTAAATTTTCATTCCTATATATACAAGTTGGGTCTGCATAAATGAAACGTCTCAAATGTTTTTCAATAAATTTGTGCAAAAACATGTATATAAATTATCTTGCAATTTTTTCTTCAAAATTTTTAAACCTGCACCATGCAATAAAAAACTGAAAAGCATTAAAGGCAATATTCTTTGTAGTTTATGGATTACAAGAGCTGCTTCATGATCATCTTTTTTACTTATACTGTTGCTATTGTAAAATGTATTTGATAAAAAATAATCTGTAATATGTACTAGTAGGACTACCTGATACATATAGAAATCCATTTTACATTTCTTTTCTTGCAGCAAATGTTTATGTAATTTCACGCTTTTAAGTTTTAAATTTATTACTTGTGTAAATTATATCGAGTTTGTATTAAAAAACTTGGATTGTATTTGATTCTTAACAACACTAAAAGGCCTTTTGTATGAAAATTTTCATTATAGTGCCTGTAAATAGTCTGCAAATGTTTAAAAGTTTGAGAAAAATAAGTAGGACTGAAATAAGTCCTCAATTTAAACGCACATATCTATGATTTACTACTTATGGATTTTTTTTTAATGTGAAAATTGGAATTCTTGTATGATACTCTGTTGCCTTTTAATATTTCACATAATTGTATTGATGTATTACATTTTGTCAGTTGTAAATATCAGTGTACTATTTTAGATGACAGTTTCATTTTCTCTTTGAAGTTTAATGAATGGAATTGATATTCTAGTGGGACACATACATAAAGCAGTTGTCAAATGTATTAGTAGGTTTGCCTTTCCCCAAATAACAAATTTTCTAATGTAAGTAAAATGTTACATTTTCTGTTTAAATGCTTTTCATCATACATTATTTTCTCAATAAAATTAATTATTGGATTCTTCAGAAGTGAAATTTTCAGAGTACACTAAAATTTACTTTTTGAAAGGGAATAAACTGAATAAAAAAATAATTAAATAGAGGGGTCATTTTTTTAAAGTATAGCTAATTCGAATAGTGTGAGCACACTAATTTGTAGTTATTTTCTAGTTTTTCACATTTTATTATTTTGTTAAGTTGTGCAGTTGGTTAAAAACTGGTACTTGTTTTCTAGTGATTAATGGTTATGTACATTGTGGTTATTTAGTCATGATATATATATATATATATATATATATATAACAAGTCAGAAGTGTATAATTAAGACTTAAATTATTTATAAATATTACAAATCACAAAACAAGTTTGTAATCAGGTTTCTTTGACAGGTGTTAAATTTGTATATAAAGTTGGAAAGCACAAGAACCTAAAAATTGTTCTACTTTCTAATCCACCTCACTAGTACAATGCTCAAGATTTTGTTAGTATACTGAATAAAATTAATGGAAAAAATCCGGTTATAATTGCAGTGACAATTTGAAAAGTTTTGCATACTTAAAATAGAAATATTACTTTAAAATTACGTATCTATTTTTCAGTACCGTTTACCTGAACAATTTTTGTTAATATCCAATCTTAGCTTGCCATCCCAAACACTTCAACTTTTAGTTAGATATTATTTTTAGAGATGTTTAATTTGAAACTTAACACTAATAGTTCAATGTGTTACCTTCTAGCAGTTCAATGTCAAGCCAAAAATCATGCTTGAAAATTTTTGTTTGACACAGAATAAGTTAGTGATCCCTACACCAATTCTTCGAAACTCCTTTGATTAGACTTGTAAGGTAGTCCAAATATTTGATTGCTATTTTGTTTTGGGGTAGTAAGATAAAATTATTAATGCATTCATATATTTTGTCTCCATTGTATTGTCCCCCTTTGTACATGACGGTCTTTGGTTGGATTTGAACTTGCAACCCCCTGGTTGCTAATCCGTTACTCTTCCAACCGGGCTAGCACAGCCCCCATTTTTCCAAGGTCATTCCGCGAGTAGTACTGAAATTGTAGAAATGTATAATATTGTATCTTGAGAAATGTCCAACTTACAATAAATAATTTCCATTCTGTATATCTTTTAATTCCTTTATCAATATCAAATGTGGCACTTCATTTTAGAGATAGCAATGTCTTTCCTCACATTCCTATTTTAATTATCTTTCTCTTGAACCATCTACTGTAATTGAATTGCTTCTAGTTCTCTAACCAATGGAACTTATATGGCTATTTTTATCAATTTTTTCATCACAGCTGGCTTTGTGACATCACAAGACATTTATATAATTTGTTGTGCTACTGCACTGGTCAATGAAGAAACTTATGGATTAGAATTTTAGTTTTGTCAGCTGACTAAGCTGACAATTTTTTACATATATATTTTTAGTATTTAAAGAGGTTTTACTGTATATAGGCAATTTATGTTTTTCAAAAACTAATGATATCAAAGCACCTAAGTTCTATTTAACTGAAGCAAATCAATGTTTGAAGCTTTTACGAGCCAGAAAGTATGTGACTAAATAATGGTAACTTTCTGTATAGTATTTATCTTCCATTTAAAATTACCTTGTCCGTCTTCTAACGTAGTGAGAACTCATACTATGCAATGATACAAAAAATTACTTACAAATGCAGAAGACAATTAACCTGCGAAACAAATGAAAATCATTTCTGTATTGATTCTCTTATAAAAATATAATGAAATCTAAACCCAATTTATAAAATTGATGAAGTTAAACATAAATAATATTTGGGAAATCAATTTTTACAAGAAGTTCTCTTTAGAAAATAATTTACCAAAACACAGCGTTTCTTCAACCTGCTCAAAAACTAATGTTTCGTCAAAATAAAAACTAGATATTTCTAATAAATATTTAATTTCATTTGACGAGTCGTATTCATGCAGAATCTTTGATTTTAGTTTTATTCATCATACTTGTTAAGTCTCAATCTTGTCTACCTTTGTTTTATTTTATAAAAATATTGTGCCATAAGCAATTTGTTTTTGCTTTTTGTCTAAGTCAAATATTTACTCTTCAGCTTTATTCATTGCCATATTTTTAAATATATCATTGGTGTTAATAGCTTTGTTAATGCTTGGCATTACAAGAGCTATTTATGGATAATTTATGCTATACATTGCCATGGCAAATGCTAGCTGGTATGGCTGCTTAAAACTGTTGCACTTTTTAAGTTTAATTGGCTTAAGCTGTTTTGTTTGTATATCTTCAATCTAGTTATGAAGCTACATATTGTGGATTCTTTTGTGCAGCTTATATTATCTATAGCCAGCCTTTAATATCTTCATTTGGTAAAAGTGTAATTTGTTTCCCTGTGATTTTTTATTTGTTTAAATACTATTTCTCATTAAGTTATTGAGACCCTTTTGATTTTAAGCAGATTATTTAAATTTAGTTTTTATATGAATGGATGTTAGTTATTCTTATCCCTTTGAAGAAAAATAAATAGTCATAATTGAAACAAAAGAGTGCTTTTTAAATTTATATATCATTGATTTGTCAAACCTCAAAATATTTGGAAGGTTACATTACTCTTCATTTTATATTGTAATCTAGTTTATGAAGTCGGAAGCTAATTTACGGCACCATATTTATCTGAAATTTAAGTTATAGCCCTGTTGCAATACATAAGGTAAAGAAATGTGGAGTTCACATACTAAATAGATGTAACTCATTTATTTTAAAATAACAGATTTTGATTTGTAGAACACATTCCTTGAAAAAAGATAAAAATATCATTCCTTTGTCATTTTTTATGTGGAAACTTACTGAATTGTATATTTTATTTACTAAAGCTCAAAATATGACTTTGTGATACGAATGTTAATGAGTTGTAATTTCCGTTATTATCCTATAACTGCAAATAAAAACATTGCTTCTCTGCATGTTAATTAATAACAATTTTTCCTAAAATATTAATTTTCATATTTCTTTATGTAACAAATGCTGTACAAATGTGCATCATGCAGTTTCATACTTGCACGTTGCATTTCATTTGTTTGTCTACATGCATGTGTTATTCTTTTGTTCCTATTGTACATTTTATGAACATATTTTATTTGATTGGATATAAAGAGAACTGCATTTTAATCATGTGTCAAAATGATTACATTTTTTATAACTTTTGAAGATGAGTCTTAAAGGAACTGTATGAGCTTAAGAAAGCGAGGTTGTCAATATAAAAGAACTCACTTTCTGTAAGCTTGAAACGTATATTTTTGTTTCTATAGTTTGTATAAACACTTATATGTGTATAATACACCCATATATATAGCTGTACATATGTATTAATAACAAGCAAGGTGTTCACAAAATTCTCAATAAGTTCTAGTCAAAGTAGTCATTTAAACTTGTTTGTTTTGCTCATTTGTTAAGAATAATTGCGACCTCATATTTGAAATAACTAATTGACTGGTGATAGTTCACATTTCCTCTAATATATTTTGAGGACTTTGCAGTTTAGTACAAATAGCTATATTTTAATGTGTTTCCTCATGTATTTGCATATTTCATTTTTTCATGTTTATTAAAGTAATTATTTCTGAGATTTTTTAATTAACTGAACCTTATTTAAAACCATATTGTCTTAAATACCATATTACATGACTGATAATAAACTACAATTTTATCAGGCCGCATATTCCATCAAAAATTGTATTTTTAAAGTAATTGTTATTTAGAGAAAATATTACAAACTAGGCTTTAAAACTATAGGATACTCGTAATGTATTTATGTTGTTTTAAATTTAAAATTAACTAGAATTTATGTTTTTAAAATATGCAAATGATTGGTTTTATAGCAATTATCCTTCAGACTTCAGAAATATCTGGAAGTGTTCAGTTTCTGTGTCTGCATTATGTCAGTTAAGGATATTCAAATACACTTTATCCTTACTAAAGCGTTTTGTTACTGTTGACTACTTTCTAGATATGCGATTTTTCCTAGAAAAATGTTCTATTGTGTGAATATACCTTCCCTTTAATGAAGGAATATGGCTTTTTAAAAAATAGAAAAGATGAAATTTCGTTAGGAAATCTGAAATTGGGATGTATTCCACACAGAATCGTAATTGATTAATGATCATCAAAATTCACTTCATAAACTTTGTCAAAATATAAGAATTATAAAACATTTGGTTCATAATATATAAAACTGTTGAGATTTAAATTAAAATAATATTAATAAACAAATTTAACAAAATTAGTATTTTGTAGCATCATTAATAAACTGCAAGTAGCACTCACTCATACCAACCTTATGATCATTGCGATTTTAACTTGGTTATTTGGAGGGGGAAGCTCCTATAGTCACTTCATATTACCCCAAGGCTCTGCACTACTTATATCCTGTAAGTTTACTGGACTTAGAAGTACATTTCCCTTCTCTGTCTGAGTCAGTCATACTAAGAAGTATGGGAAGAGTTTAAATCTTGTGTGAAGTAATTACATAGGATACCATATGGTATCATTAGTTATCAAGTAGATATATTTTGTACTAACAAGTGCTGAATATACATCTACCTTTCCTTATGGAGACCTACATTATTGTGAATCTAATTTTAATAGAATACTATATGCATTTTTTGTTGAATACTTTTGATTTAGCGACAAAGCTGTTGGATACGTTGATTTTATGAGATATACTGAATGTGCAATTATCATTGAAGAGTACTATTCCAGTCCTTAGCCTAAACAACATTTGTTTGCACCCTTGCATTCTGAATAATTTTTGCTGGATAGTCCAAGCAATTTTGACTTGGGGACATGAGATTGAAATCCAAGTTTTTACATTGTCTCAATGTCTTAGATCAGAATATAGTGACAAGTCCTTTCTATATTCTATGAAAATATCTCATGGGTTTGACATAATTTTTCATTACCATTTTAATGGTATTCTATCATCTCGTGATTTTAGATTTTTGTCCACTAATAGAACATTTATTTTTAAACCTTATCAAATATTTCCCACAATATTCTATAATGGCAATACATTGTTGATTGTTTCTGTTCATTTTTATTTGACCCTCTGTTCAAATCTGCAATAAAACCTTTGAAGATGGACCATTCTTACTCGTGTTTAGCAAAGTATAAAATAAAATCTTATTCCAATTATTATTCTTTACATGTGTCAAATCTGATGCAGTCTAAATTTTTGCTCATTTTGTCTATCATTAAGCCAGTGAAAAATATAAAGAGCATTCTAATTTAAAGCTTATTTTAATGTTTCTTTTCATTAAAATAGCTGTATTTGTTATGATTTGAGTTTGAAACTTCAAAAGGTTACCCAATCAGGATTCATTACGAGTTTCTTGTGTACTTTATAAATGAACTGATATAGGTTTTGAAAAATTAATAAACCTATTTGCTCTTGATTTAAATTAGTTATTGATTGCCACTTAATTCTACCCATGATATATTTATATTACTTTAAGGTTTGTGGACACCCTGTCTTGTATTTGTAGATTAATTTGTCCTCAAATTTTAGCATTGTTTTATTTGGAGATAATTTTAAATTGGTTTAATTTTGTTACAATGAAAGATATTTTGGACTTTGATTCATTTTCTTGACAGTGCAGCTTATGTGGTATACTACTACAATTAAAGTGACTTTTTCAATCTATTAGTCATGTGATATTTTAATGTGAGCTACTTGTGTGAATTTATTTAATTTGAAAAGTGACTAAAAATATGATTGAATTTCTTGAAATTATTGCCTTAACTTAATGAATTTTTTTTTCTACTTTTTTTCAATTCATATCACATAAATATCTTGTATTGTTTTAAAAAAACTTAAGAATTTTGAGGTATGAGTTTGTGCCTTGACTAAAAATCTCACCTTTTAGTGATTTCAAATACTTATATACTACAGAATATTCTGCTTTTCTTGAATTGTAAATTTATGCTCTTGAATTGTTCTTGCTCAGGCATGTCAAACTTACTGGTTCTAGTGGATTGCATAATATTAGAGTAATATACACATGGTAAATTTGCAGTTAAAAATAAAACTTATAATTTTCCATTATTTAACATTGTAATAAAATTTAAGGTTTTAAGTCTACAACATATCAGTGAAATTTGCAACACTTTCCTTTTGGGTGGGAACCAATATCCTTATAAGTATGGCATTTTATGTAGCCTGTATATGCCTTTTTAATCTCAAGATGAAAGTATCAAGATTTTACTCTTATTTTGAAATGTTGCTCATCATTGGTATCTACTTATGTTTTAGTATGCAGAGGTATAAGTGTTTGAGTTTTCTATTTATATAAGACAAATATTTCTAAGTTGAATATAAATTTTCCTGTAAATTATACAATTCTTGTTTGGAACTGAGCCACACTACACTGAGGAGTTTTATTACTAGGATGTCTTAGTTTTTATACATTCAATCAACTGGTGCTAATTTACCTTTTTACTGCATATTAAGTATAAGTACAAGCTTTCAGAAAAAGATTAATGATTATATTTATATAAAACAAACTATTTGTACGAATTACCTTGAACCATCTAGTTGACATGCTTGTTCTTATTTTGATATTCAAATTTGTGCATATCTAGTTTTTTATACTTTGATTTTGTATATTTTCTATTGTTCAAGCTTGTATGTTATTAAAATTGTTTAAAGAAGATAAAAATGTTTTTATATTGTGTTTGTAACAAAAGGGAATATTTTATTTTCATATTTGACGGAAATGTTTGTTTAGGAATCTTCTGCCAAAATATGTGTATTTTAATAGCTTCTAACCAAAATAAAAGTTCTACTATTTGAGCTAAACTGTACTCTATTTCTAGTTGCAGTACCAATTTGTTTCAAAAGAATTAAAATAAACATTTTAAACACTAAAAGCTGCACCTTTATGATATCTGATTTGTAATTTAAACCATTTCAACTGAAAAAAATTGATGTGATGAAGTTTATAAGAAATTCTTAACAATACAATGCAGCAGGTTTCATACAATTACACATTTTTATTGCTTAAATACGCATTCAGATTCAATCAACTGACATTCATTATTACTTAGTAATCATGAATATTGAAAATTCTTACTGTTTTTTCATTTTTATTCAAGACATACTATTCTTACAACTACATATTACTAGGATGTATATTAATACTGTACATATTCCTTATATGCTCATTAAAAATTTGCTTTAATCAGAAAATGACTGTTTCAAGGCACTGCTCGTTTATTACATACAATTATAAAGTATATAGAAAACCTTACACTTCCTGTTATAGCAATTTACTAATTTCAAAAGCTAAAGTTTGTTCTCAGAATTAATTTCCTCCCCATGCTAGTCATTGGTATTAATTATAATTGAAGCATATTTGTAAATTGAATTTTTCTCTATTTTCATTGCAGATAAAACTAGTAAATAAGTATATAATAAAAGTTAAAATAGTTTGTTTCATTGTAGCAAATCTAAGCTTCATGACTTCAATTTATTGGATAGGATATCTTAAGTGAACAGGCCTTTCCTGATGTTCTCTAGGTCTAATGATAAATCAGCAATTTACTAGACCACTGATTGATGCTTACTGTACCACATAAACTCATTCCATTACAATTACATTTTGATATCATTAGCACTTGATTTTGTTCCAAACTATATGCACCAAGTCATTGTTCTCAAACCCATCAAATGTTTCTCCAAATGCACCATCCAATGACCCTAATATCCCTTCAGAACAGAATTCTTTTGGTGGGCTAGTGAACCTGACTCATAATTAAAGCTAAACAAAAGCATTGAACAAATCTCAATTTACCCAGTCAGTGTATTTGGTTTTTCTTAACATGTCTGAACTTAATGCATGAGCTCTTACAATGTTTTTCGCAGAAGTCTTCATATTTAGTAACCTCAAATTGAACTTAAAAACAGTTGGACTGCACTTGCGTGAATTAACGAAATTATATTTAAATTCATTTTATCGAGGATGTCTCTTCTATAATTTTATGCGGTGTCATTAAAATGAGATTTCCCACTTCAAATATGTAACTGCTTAATACTGTAAAGACAATGCTTATAAGTAATGAATGCAATATAGAATAGTGTCAAACATTAAACTGCAGTAATTTTTACGTAAAAATAAAAGTGCATTATTCCTGATAAGGGGCTTTCGGACATTTTATAAAATTGGTTTGACCTCATAATATAAACGCGAACAATTTTTACTCTACCCTAACAATTTGATTGTATAATTCAAAAGAATTTTTACCTGATAACCATTTATAATTAATATGTAAGAAAATTATCCGAATCTACCTCGGAGCAGGGTAGATTCGGATAACTGAAAAATAACGATCGGTAACTGCACATTTTTCATTTTGAAAAACTTATACCACGAAACTTAGTGAGGCTAAATTATCTTTCATGAACAATTGTCGGCAATACTTTTTCAGCTTATTCTAAGTGTTTATCATTTTCCAGTATTACTTCGCCTGACACCAACCAGGCACTAATGCTCCAATTCTTGTCAACCTTCTCATAGCGAAGAAATTCGGGAAAGGATCATCCGCTGGAATCATTGACCGTCCCATTTGGTCTAAGCGATGCTTCATTCGACGTAAAATAGTTTTTTCTGTCGCCACTAGGTTATTTTTTTCCAGTGGATCATCTACAAAAATTGAAAACTAGTATAAAATCAAGAAATATAAATGGAATAATAAAAGAAAATATTTTGAAAAACATGAACTGACAAGGGTATTGGGTGATTACTGAACGAAATTGTGCCATGTCACTTGTATATATGTATATGCCACTATAGTTCTTTTACTTTCGAGAGTAACAAAAAAATCTTGAACTATCCCACTTTTGTCACAAACAAGGACTTCCATTTGACCGATATAACATCGATTTCAGCTAAACAATTTCGGAAAATATTACTCGGAATTTATAACTCGCATCTATTCTCAAACTTTGTTCGAGGACTACCCCAAAGATCTATTCCTTTTGTTTACATGATATTTTGTGGGTTGTGAAGTAAAATTGATAACATGTTTCTAAATAGTTAAAACGATTTAAAAGGAACTGAAAGTAAAAACTTAGTATAAATATGAAAATCCTGTGAACCACTGAGCGGGTCATTTTTTGGCGTAATGACAATTGTGGGCATTCAGTCAATAGAAAACTCCTTTTCCAGTATACATTTTGATTTGAAATTCGGATTTATTTTTACCAGACAACGAACACGATATTAAAAATTTTCTTCGACTGATTACTTTAGTCTAGAGGAGGAGAGGGGCCGCGGCGTCTAAAGAGGCTGAATTTTTGAAATATTAAAGCCTTGTTTCTCTTACAAATATTTTAAAAATTATGAACCTCAGGATCTTCCTTCACACAAACGGGGGATTATCTAAACTCCCCCTTTAGTGAAATATCGGGAGACTTCTAATCGAGTTCACCTTCAGTGACAGTCGGTTTCCTCAGTTGAAAGTTTATTTTTGAGAGTTCAACTTTACTTCTGCAATAAGTTTCATTTCCCATGAGTTTCAACTTTCTTTAAAAAGTTAATTTTTGTAAACATTTACAGGTATATGCACTTGTTTTTACCGAAAAAAGAGTAGTCTACCATAATTAATGTTTAATCATCCGATTTTTTCTGAGTTACTTAGAAAGAAAACTACTTTATATAATTTTTTGCATTAATGATATTAACGTAATTAAAATAAGTAATTAGATGAATTAAAATAAGTTTCTATCACAGCAATGTGGTAAAATTTATATTTTACACGTTTTCGTTCCTGATGTGTTGCATGTTTGAACACCAGGTAAATTGTGCCATTGCCGCTGTGCTAACTAAATTTCACTAGACGTTTCCTATTAAGGCAGGAACCACAAAAATCAACGTCATTTGACCGTGATTCAAAATTATGTGGTGTATGGGATGGTCCTTGGGGGATGATCCCGGACCGTCACCATTAGCCCGTTGTGTTGCTCCAGTGCGACGTACTGGACTCCAAATGATTAGCCGAGTACAATCGTTACCACCGAGATCTCGGTGGTAACGGTACAATTGATTTATCGGAAATTCGAAGCCGAACTCTGATAAATGCTGTATAATTTCTGTAGACCTCTATCGCGCGCAAGTTGTAAATTATGATTTTTATTGATATAAACTGAGCGCGTAAAACTAGTTTCTTCCATTGGTAAAATTGAAATTATTAAAGTAATTATGATATTGTTCTTGCAAAAATTTGTTACAAAATTTTGATTTAGAACTTAGCTTCATTATGTAAACGAGCTTTCAGCAGAATATATCAAATCTGTCGATTGCATATAAAAAACTTATATGCTGGTTTTCCCTTTTTTCAATTTAGAATTGGCAATAATTTTAGCACACTAGTCGAAAGTGCTTAGTTTTCAGCTATATTAGTCATGGGAATGTAAATTCGCTTCAGCAAACTCTTAATGTACTGGAAAATAAATTATATTAACAGTTTCTTAAGTACAATTACTTGTGTAATCAGTAATTAATAACGTGAATAACAATTAGATTATTAGGTGGTAGTAAAATTTACGTCGCATTGGAGCAACGCAAAGGGCTATCGGCGACTGTCCATGATCAGTTCGGAAGGGAAAGAAGACCCGAGGGTGATTCCACATCAACGTGAGGACATTTGACAGATTTAATGTTCCCCATACACGACGACTAGATCGAGTTTTGAACTTGCAACCCTCCGGTTGCTAATCTGCAGCTCTCCCAACTGGGCTACCACGGCCCGATTACTTAATGAAAAAATCAATATTATTAACTAAAATAATTTATGTTATTTCAGTAGATTACTATTTTACATTTCTAATACATAATTTTTGTTTCGGACGAGGGGCGGCAGCAGCATCATTTGCCCCAGTCTCAAAAATGTCTTGCTACGCCTCTAATCTAGAGTTTTGTTTCCAGCGTTTAAAAATTTCAAAGAACCCATGAAAATTCCTCGGGAACCCTTAGGTGGCGGACCAATGTTAGAAGATTACTTATACATTTTACAGAGAATTTTTGTCTTACCTTTGAGGTTGTACAGATACACTCCTTTTTCTGTAATATTTGATTTTTGGCATGATGTTTCCAGTTCTACACCTTCTTCTTGTTGTGATACTGGAAGCCAGTCACAAGGTAATCCTGGATATCCTATTATCAATTTATAATCGCCCATTCTGCGTTTGGAAAAATTCCTTTTAATTTACTGTTTGCATATACATTTCTAGTCGTGCAATCAGTATTGTGAAAATACATCAATTTGCTCACTGTATACTATTTTTTATTGTAATATTAAAAGAGGTACATTTCTCTTAATAAAACTGGCGTACTTATTTTCTACTTACCTGACAAAAACGACAAATTAAAAAAGGAGAAAAATTATGTGCGAGGGAAGACTTTTATCGAAAAAGAAATTAATATTTTAGTTTTTGAAATATTGTCTTTCTTTCCAAAAACTTGCCACTTTTTATTTTTTAATAATTTCCCAAATAAAACGTTGCAATGAGAAGAGTTAATTTCTCAGCGCTGCTAGTGGTTATTCAAGGAAGGATTAAAAGGTCAGTTTGGATTCCACCCACCTCGCCAGGAACCCTATCCTTAGCGCCTTATTTCAATTGAATTAAAAGTTAGTATGTTTTTTCTTTTACATAAGGAAATGAATAAACTGCAAATAAATTAAATGAAGGTATGTTATATACTACTTACATTATGTTAGAATAAAACATGAATTCTTAATTAACACACCATTTCGAAAACGTGGGTGTTATTTCAGTCATACCTTATTGATCTCAGTAAAATTCTCCTGGATTCGCTCCTGCTATCATGTGAGCTGTATTTCCGGAATATTTGGTGTTATTTTAGAACTCGCTTATAAGAGGCTTGAAATTTTGTTTTACAATGGTTCATATAATGCAATATGCGAACGTAAATTCATTTCATAACACTTCATTTTAAGTCATTGAAAGTTTCATGAGTGATCAGAAATAAACGATTTTTGTGGCTATGTCAAAATGAATTCTGACGAGAAAACTGCTCAGCTCTTAAACATTATTTAGAGAAAATCTTTCTTACAGTTATAAATAATGAAAGTTCCATAATAATCGATTCAAAAGTACTATATTAAACGATAAGTTTACCTTATAGCTGCTCTTTTGTATTCTAAGTCATAAATATTATAAACAAATTCTGTTCTCCTTTCATGTCCATCGTTGCTGATCATGTTCCACATATTTATTCCATCCATATCTGTGTCTGTAATGAGATATGATTTAGTTGTAAAATAAGTAAAGATACTTTTTTGTTTAAACTGGAAGACTTCGTTCTGAAATATACTTTCAGTGGGTCAAAGTGAAGCCGGACACCTGAGTGAAATTGGTTGAAATAGTTGCAAACTTGGAAGGACTAAGTTAAAAAGAATAATAAAATTGAGAAAACACTGAAAGAAAAGACAAGATAACATTTTCCAATAATGTAGATAAACGTAGGATGGTAAGAAGAGAACAAAAGCAATGTTTAGTGTTCCAAACTCTGTCGAAGTTCTTAAATTCTTAGGAAACTAATCCCAAAACAATCAGAATCATCATCAGAAAATGCGGTTTGAATGGAAGAATCGCTAGGTGCTAACCTTGCATCGCCTTTGACAACCAGAAAAAGAGCTTGAAATTTGCACATTTGAATTAAGAAAAAACTAATTTTTTATTCTTTAACAGTTTTCAAGATTTGTTTTGTCGAGAAAATTTAACTAATATGAATCTATCAGAAAAGTTAGTCTGAAGAAAGTTCAATTAAGAGTTCAATTAAAGCTCAATTAATTCTCAGAACTTGAAATTCATGACATGAACATGAAATGATGTAAATTCAGTTATGGTTACTGTTCCCGATTTGATCGAGTTTACAACTATTTTAATTAATTTCACTCAAGCGTTCGGCTTTCACTTTGACTAACTGTATGTATTGTAAAAAAGAGCTAATGGTGTTATGTTTCACATCTTTGCATTTTGATGGACTTCATATTAAAATTAAAGTAAAAGGTTTGAAAATATTTAAGCGCTGTTGTTATTTTTAATGGATTTTTAAAGTTTTTGCTCTTAATTTCAAATAGTAACCTAAAGAATTTAAGTAACTTCGATAAATTCGTGTAAAGAAATTTATTACTCCAGAGGGCGCAGTGCCGCCCATAACTATTTTTATTCACCGTTGACAAAAAGCCAATTTCGATTCAGACAAATGAGGTAGATTTCCTGTCATCCTGTGAATGTCGTAATGTGTTCGTCAATTGAATTGTTTTGTTTAAAAACAACGACTTATCATTGACCTGTGTAACTATTGATTTGATTCCAAACTGAACCACGAATTGATGTCGAAAACTGAACCACCCATTGATGTATTGAATTGCGCCAATGACTTTTAGTTTCAATTTGTTTCGTTGTTTGAATAACCTCACATTTAATAATTAACATATCCAAATTAAATGACACTATTTTTCAAAAATACCTATTTAAAAGACGATATGGGAATCTGATGGATATATTCGTTGAGTTTAACTTTTGTTGAAAATTATAGACTGCAAATTAGGTACTTTTTAAAACCCAGGCTAATTACCTGGAGTGATAGCCTGGGTTTGCCTTTGTCAATGGATTGTTTCATCACTGAGACGACAAACCAGCGGATCTTTAGTAAATTAACGAATTTCTTCTCTGCAGTTAAACGATGCAGTTGTATAGCACTGATGCAAATTCTAGATTTTACAAAAACAAAGTAAGACCATAATCAAGGAAATATTAATTTTTTTGATTTTTTTATAAACACGTTAAGTTTACTAATACTTTGGTAGTCGATTAAAAAAGTATAAGAACCTCTTGTGTTATTCTGGTCTCTAGAGTCGCATAAGCAAACTAAAAGTGTCATTGAACTTAGAATAATGTCTATACTATAAATAAAAGTACATTTCATTTTCATAAAGGTTCGCCGTATTAAAATTTGTATCAACTCAATTTTTTTACAGGATAACCCATGTTTCTGATCACAGATTATGATTTCCTGCATCAAAGTAGCCAGAATTCATTTTAAATACATTTATTTTAGTCAAATCGATGGTGAGTTGTGAGATTTGAAATTCAGAGCTCTCCTGATGCTGAGTGAGCATTTCAGTCCTTTCCTTATGCCTTTCAAAGTAATGCGTATGTCAAATAAGACTGAAATAATCCAAACAAATTATGTGCCTTTTTTATTTTAAAAACAATATTTTCTCTAATTATTACTAGTTAATTAAGTAATGAGTGAAAAAATATCAATTGAAGCGTGTATAAATTTCGAGTGCAACTGACTCAGCGGTACCTCAAACCTAGATGCGCAAAATTTTAATTTATTCCTTTTCAGTAGTTTTTTAAATAGAATCTATTATTCAAAACTGCATAATATTTTACTTGAAATGAAATTTTGCATTATTTAAAAAAAATTTTGTTTCAAAATATCACACATCTAGCTATTTTTCTCGGTCAAATGTTCTATGGAATGCCAATCCTCTTCTGCTAAGTCGGCAATTCCACGCGATGAGACAATGTGAGACCAAATTATCAGACTTTCCGAATCCGGCCGAAGCTAGGTCAAAATGCATGCGAATGTTTTTTTTTTTCATATTTCAGTTTGGTAAATTGAGCATGTTTTATTCTAACTTTAAAAGCGCGGGAAAGTTGAATGTCATCGCAGTGCTGTCCTAGAATAGTGGGTGACCAAGATGCGCGTAGGATGATAGCAATGTCCCTGCAGCGAATTCCACTTGTAGCACTGCAGCAGACCGCATCCCGATCGAAAATCTTGTAGCACTGCAGCAGACCGCATCCCGATCGAAAATCTTTGAGCAATAATCAAACTGCATATTGATTTGACCAGTACTACCGCTGACGATCGGTTTTGGACATCAGCTTGTGCTGCGCGGCAGTTAAAGAGCCGTTAAAAGACCTTGTGTGCAGTTCGATTCTATGCCACGGCGTATCCAAACAGGAATGAAACTAACTTTCACTACAGTCCATTATTTATAAAATGTCAAACAATTGAAAAAACTTACAATTTATTAATCAAAGTAAATTATTTTGGTCTTTTTCATTGCTTAATATTTTTGTTGTACTGTTTATTTAATATTTTAAAATAATGTCCATCGGGCATTTTTTCAAATATTCTTCAGTATTTCATTAAACTTAAAAGTTAAAGAAACTGGAGAATCGACAGCAGATTAGGAAATATGCATTCCACATCGTTAGCTTTATTTTCAACATTTTCTACATACTTTGACAAACCCCCGAATAGTTTCTCCTGTACTTCCACCAATTATAATCAGATTTGTAAACATTTATATTTAGCGTTAATGCGATATAGGTTGATTTATTGGGTTTTATGGCGCAATGGCCATATCTGGCTATTCTGCGCCACACCAAGACATACAATATCAAGTAATAGACATACACAAACAATGGAAGTTTTACTGACACAGAAGAGAGAAATATACCCAGGGAGAAATCGCACCTGGCAGGAATCGAACTTGCGTCGACTACAAATCGCAGGAAGTACGATATGGGTACGATACGATTTAATTACATTAAAAGTGAGCATTGCTATTTGAAATTTAGAAATATCAAAATAAGAATGAAGGCGGACCCTTATGCAAATACACTGTCACATTTTTTATAGTAAGCATTATTCCACGTCTAATGAACTTTTGCTTTGACTGCTATTCCAGGCCCATAAATAACGAAAGGCGTTCGGATACTTTTTTGACCGAATGTACTAGCAAATTAAGCAGGTAATACTAACTTTTGCATAGTATGTCATGGTTACTATCTTGCGGTATGGTAATATGGCTTATAAACAAATGTTTCAGTGATTCGAAAAACGCTGTTTCGTTTACATTAGGTTCAATAAATTTTCGCGCATTTTTTATTAAAATATCACAATCATTATGTTAGAGATTATGTGTCTAATAAAAAATCACCTCCCATAAAATGATCTACGAATTACTGGGAACAAGTGATGTTTTGAAATACACAATACTACATACGTTCTACATGATGTTTTTAGACAATCCAGTTTACATTAATTGAAATGCATGTTCAGTGTCTAAAATGGCTTCAGATTTGTGAAATTTTCGAAAGAAAAAATAGACTCAGTTTTACTGTGAGTAAAATCTGATTTCCGACCTGCGTTTTCTCCTCCTGCTGCTCCTAATAACGTCGGGAACCAATCCACTGCATGAATAAGACTGAAAAGAAATAAACACATTCATAAACTCACAGTTTTGAAAGTTTTATCGTATTGATTCATGTGCAAAATGTAAAGCTGCGGAAAAAAGCGTACCACCCCTCTTAATTCGTGCAGCGGTCCCAGTAGAGCAAAGATATCATTCGATAGGGAATAACCTTTTCTATAAATTCATAAGCAAAACATATTCTTAAAAAGCCGTCTTTATATCATGTAGTGCACGAACTATAAAATTTCTAATGGCAAAACCCAATTTTTATCCCATATTTGGAACATCAAAATTTAACCTCGGATACAAAGTTTTAAGTTATATGGTCCAGACGTTTCTGTATTATGGAGGAGTACGTCAAGTTTTGAACTCCTAATATCAAATTACGCCCTTCTCCCCTTTTATTATCTATATTTTCAGAATAAAATTCCTCTCACGTTCTGACTTTTTCTTATATTACTATTCAACCCCCATCAAAATCTACACTGTCTTAAAACGAATCTAAGTATTCAATATGACTTATGAAATAAATATTCGAAGTGGCAACATTGATGTATGATGACGGAAATCGATTCAGTATTTTATGTAACTGCAAAAAATTTTAGCTCTTTCCTTCCGGTAGTTTTGTCTTTATTAAAATTTAATATAATCACCACTTCATTCATATTTTATTAACTAATATGACAAACTTAATCGGAGGGAAAAGCTTAAATTTTTACATTGCATTCAAAAGGTTCTAAAAATCCATCTCTTGATTTCAGTACATTTCTTCAATGCAGCACCCATTACTCTTGATGTAAGCATCGGTTGACTTCCACTTGACAATTCTTATCTCACGTAGGGCCGTGGTAGCCCGGTTGGCAGAGTAACGGATTAGCAACCGGAGGGTTGAGAGTTCGAAACTCGATCAAACCAAAGACCTTCGCATACATGGGGGCTAGTGCATGTTAAATCTGTCGCGGCCTTAAATGTCTTCCCGTAAGTGTGGTGTGGAAATTTAGAGAGTGAGGACCAGCTCAGGTCCAGCTTGACCTCGTCATCTGACCGTGGTTAAAAATTACGAAGAGTTACCCAACGATCTTTCCCTTTGGGATCGATCCCGCAACGTAGCCGATATCCCGTTGTGTCGTTTCAGTGCGACGTTAATTCAACTACCTACCTACTTATCTCACGTAGCCCTTTCCCATTCGAGAATCAGCTGTTAATTGATGATTTCATATTTTTGAAAATGTAGGTAGATAGGTAATTAACATCGCACTGGAGCAACACAGCGGGACATCGGCGACGACGCGTGGAGACATTTGAGGCCACGACAGATTTAACGTGCATCAACCCCCATGCACACGACGGTCTGGCTGGACCGAGTTTCGAACTCGCAACCCTCCGGTTGCTAATCCATTGCTATTCCAACTGGGCTACCAGACCCCATTCATATTTTTGAAAAGAATTTTCAGGTGTCGAAGTAGCGTCTTGGCCTTTCTTATGCCAGAAGCCTTTTCTTTGAGACAACTACTTTTACCTCGCTTCTATTTCGCGTGATTGATTCGAAACCGCAAAAGTTTGCAGGAATCACATGAGTAATGCAGATTATTACGGTTTCGGCAGCCCTGTACTACATTCTTTGAAGACAACGTTTCACTTATTGATACTAGACTCTAACTTGTATTTATATTTAAGAAAATAATTACTTTAATGGCATTGGGTAAGTAGGTATTTAATTAACGTCGCACTGGAGCAACACAACGAGCTATTGGTGACGGTCTGGGAAAGATTCGAGGACAACACCACGTAATTTTGAACCACGGTCAGATGACGACGTCACACCTGAGCCGGCACCCCACTCTCCAAACTTCCACACCACGCCAACGTGAGGACATTTGAGGCCACGACAGATTTAACGTGGAAGAGTATATACTCTTCATACATACTCTTTCATATACATACTCTATACATTTTTCATACCCTTTCATATACATACTCTATACATTTTTCATACATACTCTATACATACTCTTTCCCAGTGCCATTAACCACTATAGCCCGGTTGGAAGAGTAACGGACTAGCAACCCTCCGGTTTCTAGTCCGTTACTCTTCCAACCGGGCTATTGTGGTTAATGGCACTGGGAAAGAGTATGTAGTTTCATTAACTACCTCTGAATTTAATTAGTATTAATTTATCAGTACAAGTATTATTTACTGGAATTTAGAAACAATTGATGTGACTTACTTATAAGAATAAATATTTTGGTTTAAATATTTAATTTAAAGAATGATTGAGTAATTACTTATTATTGGTGTATCCCTTTTTCTGTAAAATGTCGCCGTATAGAAACGTTGGTACTCTAGTTCCACCTTCCCATAGAGTCATCTTCGCTCCTCGCAGAGGATAGTTACTTCCACCGCTGAGAACTTCGCCTCCGTTCTATGGAAAGTATTTCTCCATTTCAAAAAATGGTAAAAAATTATACTCTTAGTTTCGCATACATTCAAACATTCGCTCACATGTAATCTGAAGTTATTACTCATGAGGATTTTCGTCCACATTGAATCTTTCTGAGATTGAATAGTTATGGAAGGGATGATAATGGAATCCAGGGGGCCGTCCAAGATACGATCTGTGAAACGCTTCAAGAGGCCTTCTCGTGATACAAGGCTTTTGAAAAATTTCCATGCGCAAAAAATAAAAGTCGTCGCAAAGAACATTGACGAACACAAACCTAGCTTTTTACTCGTGATTTTAAGCTATAGGAGTATCGTTATTTCTTAGCACGGTTCTACAGCATTTACGAACAATATAACTTCCTTTTAGAATACAAATTTAGCAGTATTAGGACTCCCAAATACTTCATCTGTACTCTATTATTGTTCTGCATATCTGTACTGTATTATTTTGGGGGCTTTCGGATCGATGCTATTTATGAATGCCACCCTTTGGTTGCCTAAATTTGAACAGCCCTAGAAAACTCAGAATCAGCTGTTTCATTATCTAATTGTTACGATGAGTTATCTATAAAAGAAGTAAATTTTATAAATAATTAATATAATGCAGTATTGATATTGCTTTTATTTGTATCAAATGAACGTAGTAAGCTAAATGGAGATACTTTACATAGTAAGATTTTGAAATTTTTATTCTATTTTAGTTTTGATGTAACTTGAAGCAAATTGCGATATTATTTTACATAAAGCAACCTTATAAAGTGCTACACACGATAACTTGCAAAATTATGATTGAAATTATAAAGTAAAGCGTTCTACACAGGTTCTCTTTGGATAAAAGTTTAAACTAATCATTACATATATTTTAACTGTTTCAATACACAACAACATTATAATTTTGCTTATTAAAGTCCGGGTTTGTTTTTGTGACTGCGTTGCTCGATTTTTTAAAAATAATTTCTGCACAATGAATAAACATTACTAACGGTTAAGGCGTATAAATTTATGTACTGTAAAACCTATAAATAACAAAAAATCTTATCAAATAAAACAAATTTTCAACCGGTGTGGTACACGTACCATCAGTTGGAATTAACTTAAACATGTATAAATAACCTTTGCTGAAAATACTATTTTCAGTATTTATAAAATATTTTCCGTTGATAGTATTTTGTATTTAAAGTATTGATTGTACTTCAGATATTATTGAAAGATGAGAAGCGGTATACTTCATGGGAAAAGGTTAGGGAAACACTGGAATGATATAACCTAAGTAGACTTCAATGAGAATAAAAAGATATGGAAGCCATATATAAATGATACATACTTACATCTGAAATGAAAGCTATCAGAAAGTTATCCCAGAATCCAAATCTTTTCATGTCCGCCACCAAACTTCCCACTGCATCGTCTAATGCCGTTACCATACCTAATAGAGAAATCCAACAATCGTTAGTTTTAGAGTTGAAATTTTCTATAAAAGCTTAGAACTATTCACTCTAAATATTTAGTCAAACTGAATTTCTTAAATATCTGTATAATTTTGTTTCTATTTATAGTTTTTAATCCTAGTGACCATCAAATAACTATTTTTTATTACTGTCCTGAACGGGCCAACTCTATACTTCAGGTATGAATACCACAAGAATACGATATATCCTTTCTGTAGATTCGATGACACAATGCGTAAAATGAATGACCGATTATGTTAAATTTTATGGTTTTAAAGTTGGTCGTATGCAATATGTACTAAGCCTGCCCACTGATATTGCATATAATTTTCACGGAAGAAAAGTACTCTGTCACGCATTTCATTACATATTCCAGAAAATACAATTGTAGTATTATTGATAGAAGGTGCATTTTATAAGGATAAAATGTAAAGAAAATCTGTCAGATTTATTAGACAGAGAACCCCCATTTTGCTCGTTATAACTTTTAGCAATTTACTTCTGCGAATTTCGTTATTCAAAATCATATCAAATTGTATCAAGATACTGAAACAGAATTCTTTCAATAATTTTACTTACTATAAATCTTTTTTTTAAACTCTGAAGCAAAGAATATTTAACAATTCAAATTGTTGTTAAAATGTTCATAGCACCGCATATTAATACGTGCAATTTGTTTAAGAATAAAGAAACGTTAAAAATATTTATGAGCAATTTTTTGATCAAAAGTGTGACTAGGGTAGTTAGTTTTGAAAGTTTTTATAAATCACTTACCACTAAAAATTCTCCTTTCTTTGTTTTTAATATGACTGTATTTTTCTTCATATATTTTT
The DNA here is from genome assembly GCA_933210815.1 of Meta bourneti. Classification (NCBI taxonomy): domain Eukaryota; kingdom Metazoa; phylum Arthropoda; class Arachnida; order Araneae; family Tetragnathidae; genus Meta; species Meta bourneti. The sequence goes on from OW119934.1 coordinate 30,089,963, forward strand.
GGTACCTGAAATCAAGGGATGGATACAGCTATTTCTCGAAAGTTAATTATTATAAGTATTTAGACAGAGTACTTAAACAGAATAAACTTACTACTATATATCCTTCATTTTTTTTTATTATCGAAACACAAATTATTTCTTATGGTTAAAATGCTCTACAAAATATGAAGTACTAATGTTTCATGAGAAATACGTGGAATAAAGTTAAGTTTAATGTTTTCCAAAAATTATTTCAACTCGAGTTTTAATTGTTGAAATTATGTTTTGTCAAAAAACTGAAGTATAGCATTATTTAATATGAAATTAAGAAAAAATTATATCAGAGTATATATACACATTCAATTCTTGTAAAAGCAGATTAACAAATTTGAAGTTTCTCACTAAAATGAGACCAAAGGAATTTTGCAAATTAATATTTGAGCTTTACGAGGGTCATTCAAAAAGTAACGACTGACGTCAAATCACCCAAACAAAACCATTTGGCCAAACATGGCCCATGCACCATAAAACCCAAACCAACAAACCAAACAAAAACATTTAAAAAGTATAGCTGTCTCAATAGGAGAAAGTATTTCAGTGTATAATTTTAGTGACAAGTCGTTACAACGCTGTGCTAGTTCTACCTTGTTACAGACGAAGTGGAGTTCCGACGTGTTTCTGCAACCCAGTATGGTTAGTTGGGTTTCATGGCGTAAGGGTCATATTTGCTGAAGCACAAGACCAACTACATCAAGTAATGGACACACAATGAAAGTTTTTACTGACACAGAAAAGAGAGAAATACACCCAGGGAGCAAATGAACCCACGCCACCTACTACACGCAGGTTTCTAGGCCAGTGAGCAAACCCACTGATCCACGGCGGTCCCACAACGCAGCATGGTTTTTTAAACTGAAGCAAGGAGAATCTAGAAAATTTGACAAGAGTTTGAATAAAACCACCGCAAAAAAACGCATGGAACGATCGAAGAGCCTACAAGGAAGATGCTTTGTCCCTTACAAGAATTTTTGAATGGCCTAGGAAAATTTGTGAATGTCTGGAAGGTGCCCGATAAGCCTTCGACATCTATTTCGGAGGTTAAAATCACTCTTATAAGAAAAACCGACAAATGACCATTGAGGAGATTACTAATGCAATGCGCATGGTGTCCGTTTGAGAAACAGGTTGTGGTACTCAAAAGTCATTGCAAAGTGGATTATCGTTCATGGACACAAGACGAATCGCGTGCTTAAACAGCAGGTTATACAAAATCTAGACATTGAAATGAGGGCTCATCCGCCATATTCACCAGACTAGAGCTGTGTTACATCTCAAGTGGAAACAACGAGTCTAAAAACAACTTCGTGGTTGTAGATAGTATCAAATTTTGAACTGAACAATGCTATGAAGGGTGTCCTGAACACCATGCCGAATAAGAGCTTCAAACACACTTCCCGGAAGTGGATAGTCAGTTGGGTTGATGCGTTCAGGACGAGGCCTATTTCTGAACTGCATTGTTTGATAATTTATTATTAATTACTTTCCTTATTTACATAATTATAGTAAAATATGCCCGGGCATCATTAATTTGTTGAATACTGAAGCAAAAGAATGGTGGATAGTTTCAAGCATTAATAAGTATTGAGGAAATACATATTATACACCACAGAATCTTTGTATTCCGTTCATCCCATTATGTTATGTGTGTATTGTAATTTTCGATGTTGCATTAAAAATACCATTAATTAATTATGAAATGAGCAACACAGGCATTTTGGGGTATCGTTCTACTGCCATTACAACTTAAGATTTATAATTTTCGCAGTGTCTTCTCGTTTAGTAGTCTTAATTGTAATTTACTACAGTACATCCAGTTCAACGTCCCGAGGTGGAAATTAAAATGCCTTAAAGAATGTTTTGTACGATATTTTCTTTTAAACTTTTTCTGTTGGAAAGACAGATTAAAATGTAATATTAAATGTTGATTATAATTGCATAAGAATAACCGTACTCTGTTATTTCCCTTTATGCAATTTTAGAATTGAATATTCTGTTATTAAATGTGAGGAAGTAAGATGTTTTTGATGTATAATAACTAAGAGTATGAAGAGAAATTAACTTTTTTAATTTACCATCAGATCAGAACTATTAAGAAATGAGATTGTAAAACAGGCCACTTGATTAATCTGATATAAGTTGACGAATCATTGATATTTTATTCCCTTCGTAATAAATCTGAAGAATATTCAACAGCTAGGGAAGAATTGGAAATTAAAAGAGAGATAGGGAGAGAGGAGGAAAGTGAGTTTATGTTGTTAACGGGACAATGGACTTTCATAACAAACTTTCGCGATTATTATCCGATTGTTATGAAATTTGGAAACTCTATTTACTACTAAAAAGCATATATATTTAAAGTTTGGTCGAAAATATTACATTATTCTGAAGTTATTACATGAAACATTGTCAAAAGTTTTCATAAATTAACACAAATTGATAGGTCCAATGCACATTAATTTTCCATGTATTGTCAAAATTTGGATTCACATAATAGTTTGTACACATATAAATAAAATTAATTCCATTTCGTATTTGTATGGCTCAAATGTAAAGCAAAATATTGTTCTTAAACACCCAAAATCTTGCAAAAGAGCATAGGTTAAGCAACATTGTAAACCAAAATTTGGAAGCCTAATGAATTTCTCATTTGTGCCTAGATGTATACAACATATTTCAAGGATTATTCAAAAATATTTCAAGTAAATCAATTCAAACCAAATGCTCAGGGAGCATCTCGAAATCAGAAGACAAAAAAATCTCAATCGGAGACAAACGCGTTTTTGTAGTAGACTTGTTTCCTGTTGTATATACTATGTACAACTCCGTCAAAAATGAGAGTAATTGAAAAATTCTGCTATCCCCAGAATTCGATATTAACACTAATGATGATTTTTAACACTAAATTTTTTAATCAAATTTTCTTTTGCTGATTTTAAAAGTTTACTGTCCCCTTAATTGCTTTTCTGAAGTCATTGAAAGTAATTCAATTTATTTTTTAGGTTCAGAGTGAAGAGACAAAATTATTTTTGATGCGAGAAACATTTTAACATTAAGAAAGAAAACACATTTGAAACACTTAACTAAAGAAACTTTTCTAGGCGATGTCTCACCTGCAAAGGACTATGTACTGCCTGAAAAGGTAGGTATAAAAATAAAGGCACATTTGGATCCGATTTTGATAAGAGCTCTGTGACAGCCGTTTTCATGACATCCTGAAATGAGAAAAAATTTAACAATAAATGGTAAATGCATCTATTTTACCCTGAATTTACCTAATACAAGAACTACTTAAAACTTTGAAGTTTTTGATTTGATGTGATTCATGACTTACCGTGGTATATATTCCTTTATACTGATTTGTGGGCTCTAAATTTTTATTAAAATCAAGGAGTTCCCTCCATACTTGAACAGACTCTGAAAGAGATATAACACAGAGCACTTTCAAGGTTATTTAACCTTACAAAGACATTTCAGAGTTTCTTTTTTCTTATTTTATTTCACGTAATTTAAATTAATTTCTTTTACAGAGCTGATGGTAAGTATATAGTTGAATTTACGTGGCAGAGCAACACAACGGTCTATTTATAGAGCTGATGGAAAAGATAAAGTTAATCAATGTTTTATTAAGTTTTTTAAATTTTAGAGACATGACATTATTTCTAGCATTGTTTTATGGTAGTAAAGATACAAATTAAAATTTATTTATAACTTTTGATGATTTTTTTACCTGTCCTCTGTGGCAAATTGATTTTTGAGACCGATTTCGATAAATTCATAAAAGTAGATTATAAGCAATTGAAACTTAATGCGGAGTTACCTTTATTAAAAGCCAAATTTCCTTTACCATTGAATGATTATGATATATTTAAAAAAATTAAAATTACCCCTTTTCAAAATTGAAACTAGCATTCTTTATAAAACGTATCCACTATCTACGATTTTCAATCTTATGTAGCTATTTATCTGGTATATTATTCATGGTAAGGACGGAGCAGTAAGTAGTACCTACGCATAAGTAACTTTATCCATTTAAGAGACTAGCGAGAGAAAAGTCCTAGATTTATGCAATCGTTTCAAGATGTGCGCTCGAGATGTATGTAAGTAAAAGTACTCTGGGCTCTCCCGGTTAGTCAGAGCTCACGAATTTCTGAAATTTTCAATGGTAACATCGGTTTATTTGTATTTCATTGGCATCAACATGTGAAAAAAACATTAAATTTTCTTTCTAAGCCGAAAAACGACTGTCACAATCAATAGAATACGCGTCCCGCCCTGTTGTCACCATTACAATATCTAAAAATCTATCCGCAAAGTTCAAACGTTGCATTTCGCCACCATTTTGCAACATTTGAGAGGATGGAACCGATTTGTCATATCTGAGAAGTACCGAATGAGGAATCTTCAACACATTATAGTTTTAGGGATATCTATTGGGTTGGTGCAAAAGTTCGTCCCGTTTTTGACGCTAGATGGCATTGCATCGCAAAACCGAAGTGTTATCTACTTCACACTTGTCAAGTTTTGATATTGTTTGAAAGAAGAAATTTCAGCGAGTACTTGGGAAAAAAATTGTGTAATTTGGTTGTTTTTAAAATTTTGTTAAGCAATAAAAATGGCAGAAAATTAGGAACATTTTTGCCTCTTGCTTTTTTATTTCCGAAAAGGCAAGAATGCTTCGCAGACGCAAAAGAAGATTTATGTTGTGTAGGGTGAGGGTGCCATTGACGATTCCACGTGCCGTAAGTTATTCACAAAGTTTCGTCACCTGGATCAGTTCTTTTGCCAGAAACCTCAGAACTTCTATGAGCGCGGGATTATGAAGCTACCGGAGAGATGGAGAAAGGTCATAAAACAGAATGGCACATACTATATTGATTAAATGTAATTTTTAGTAAATAAAATTTTTCTTCAATTTTTGTCAAAAAACGGGACGAACTTTTGCATCAAAATAATGGAATACGAAAAACACCTCACGCATATCTGCAGTAGTTAGTCTTTTGAGCTTGTTAGATTTCAGCACGCGTTTCGACAGGAATGCGAGGAAGTTCAGTTCTAGATGTATGGCATGTTCACCGCGCTTCTTTAAATTTTCGCACCCAGTAACACATAAAATACATTGACCTCGACGTAAATGATGCATGCAATTAGCAACATCTGGCCACTACATATTCTGTGGACTGTATTCTGGGCTTGAAAGTGGGTTCATTCTCAATCGTCTTTATCTCTGCCAAGAAAATTTTTAAATAAATTTTTATGTTTTTTCACATGCTGATCCTGAATAATGTCTGATATGAAAATAGACTGGTGTTGCTATTGAATGCTTCCTAAATTCGTGAGCTATAACTGTAACTGTGAGAAATGGAGTATCTTTACCGTATTCTCGATCACCCCCTGTATATAATAGTAGTTTTTAAATAGGTGTTATTTCCAATGTACTATAGTAAAAAATTATATACAAAAAATTTGAGAACTCAACTTATTAAAACTACAAATAAAAAGCGATTATAACTGCATATTTAATAGAACTTTGAAAGGATTTACGGGATTGTGAAAAGTCGCAAACTGCACTTTTGTAAAGATGAAAAAGTAATGAATGCACTAAAAGTTCACAAAATTATTTAATTACGTAACTTTTACACTCACATACTGTATATATCATTATCATTTTATAATTTAGTGGTTACTTTATATCCTATAACATTAAAAGGATACATATTTCATATTAAAAATAAATTAACATCTGGCGAATTTATAGTTAAATTACTCATAAAAAGAGTTCTTAAGGAGTCGAGCATTTTTCACTCTAAAAAGTTCAATTAAAATCTCAATCTTACGTTCAATGGTATGCGTATAATAGTCCCCTTCAGCATAGTAAAATCCTAAAAAGGAATCGAAACCTCGACGCGTTGGCGTGTAGGATTCATTGCAGTGACCAAGATGCCATCTAAAATGAAAAGAGAATGATCAATAACATTGTAGTTTAGAGGTTATTTATTTGTTAAAATAACTAAGTGGTAAAAATGAAATAACCAGTGTTTTCAAGTAAACATGCACTTATAATCGATTTGTAACTACTTTCTGATTACAACTTTGTTAACGATTGCTGTCAACATGACTATAGTTCGTTGCCTAGTTTTTTACATTTCAACTTCTGATAAGCATGCCGTGCTTATGCATTAGGTATAGGCCTTAGGTTTATTTTACATTAATGGGCTCTCTGATTGCTACTTTGACTGACTTCGGTCTTTGATCCATTACCCTAACATTTCGTTTTCTTGGCGAATTTTAAATTTATTATAGCTCAAAAAGTAAGTAGGTAGGTAGTTAATTAAAGTGGCAGGAGCAACGAAATGGTCTATTGGCGACGGTCTGGGATCAATCCCGAAGGGAAAGATTCGAGGACAACACCTCGTAATTTTGAACCACGGTCAAATGACAAGGTCAATACCTCAGGTGGCACCCCAATCTCCAAGCTTCCGCTCCACGCCAAAGTGACTCAAAAAGTGAGTTAAGCAATTAAACTAAAGACAAAATGCCAATATAAGTATTTCATTAGCTAAATATTTTAAAATTCTGCACAACTCTTTTTTTTATAAAATGTGTTCACATTTAATTTAAATCAGTAGATTTACGTAAATAGAAAGTATTTGTGACGAGAAGACAAAACTATTCATGATAAAATTAGGGTTTGCCCTCTGGCAAAATTTCAATGACGTCCTCATTTTTATATAAGGTTGTCATATGTATGGACTTGGAATAAGTATAAGAGTAATCTTATCTAAAATATACCATTTAAGATAGTGAAAGGTATACGACTCGTATATTTGTGTCATATGGAAACAAGGTTGCTTCCTTTTCGTTGGGAATATTTATTCACTATTCGTTTTAACTTATCTTCGCCCTAGCAATCAGTGTTTTATGAGTGTTAAATCTTTACTTTACACAATACTAATTAATTGATTTCTTAATTAAATGTCCTCTCAATATCCAGACAATACTGGGTAATCGAATGGAGAGAAACACATAATTCCTTTGAGGGGGACCCAGTACCTTTAAACATTCAAATCAAGAAGGAAAACAGCATGATTTCGATAAACTGTATCTCCTAAAGCCTATTGTGTATCGCAACAAAACTTTAAACAGTGTTCAAGTACACTCTATAGTACACAATACAGAAAAATTAGGTTATTATTTTAAAATTAAGTAATATTTTATTTGAATTTTGATAAACTCAATCTACAAGACAAATATTTACAAGGACAACTTGTAGAGAACCTATTTTGTGCCAATTGCAAACCCTATAACTCGATTCCGTTTGATGCCATGTTATAATTAATAACTATCAATATCTGAAGACCTCGCAATGTAAAATTTCATTAAAATCAACTGTTTCATTAAACTAAGAATATAATGGTACGTTAGAAAAGACAACTTACTTCCCAATTATATGCGTTGAATAACTGAGTTCTTTTAATTTCTGGGGTAGAAATGCATACCTTGTTGATACGCCAGTTGGCTCCAATACAATAACAACGCAATTCTTAAAAAATGAGAACATTCATTATTTTTTATTACAGACATGAATTAACTGTACACATTAATTTTACATGCTAAGTTCGATTTTAAAGAACAGAGTAAGCGATATATTAATTTATTATCCTATTCTACAGGATTCCTCAGGTACATTGTGGGACAAAATATTGGTATTACTCTATTATTGTTACATACTTTATGAATTGTTGGTATGTGGAAATTTACTTTAGGGAATTAAAGTTTTGAGGAAATATTTAGGTCTGAGAAATTAAAAGGTATCTATAAAAGGTTTTTAAAATAAAAGATAACTTTACAATATATCTATATTAATAATGAAAGTTATCTAAATATAAAACTCTAACATAAAATGTCTGTGTTAATGTGTGTTTACACTTTATTGAAGAAAAGCTATTTTTCTTAGATACTAAAATATTTGTAATTCGGAACCATCCAGTTCCTTTAAATGTTTTTAAATAGAATATATGTGCTTGAAAACAGGAAAGGTAATTGGTAAAATACTTAAGATGTAAACAATTATCTCTAACCTGTCTTCCCATATGATAAGGATAGTAGCCAGTCATAAAAGCTGCCCTAGACCTGCAATATAGAAATTTTTTGTTAAACATTTAGATTAATCATATCTTAAAAATAAACATACTTTAATGTGTAGAAGTGAGTAGTAATGTGAGTAAAAGTGTAGTAGTAATATGCTGGAGTGTAGAAGTGTTGCATTTTTTTATTTAAGTTGAAAAATATCCGTGTAAACGAACTTAATGCTTTGTTCCGTGAATCTGCTCCAGCTGTAACAAATACCGCTATTGTTATCTCACATGGCATAAATAAGATTACTCCAATTCTATTAGTTCGTGAGACTTGAGACTCTAAATAACCAGCTCAGGATGGTGAATAAGTTGGCCTGAGGGACTGCCGAGGCAGCAACAAATACTAATCATACTACTCAGATTTCTACTCTGTATTTAGATCAGAATTAATCGCTGTAGACGAGACTTTACATTACGTTTGGATTTCGCATCTAAATGAAACTACTTGGATCTTAACAGATAGTCTGAGCTGAGTTCAGCATTTGAGTAAATTCTGGGCTGTCAGGAACAATACGAGCATTAAAAAAACCGAAGAACGTGTCGACACATAATGATAGCCACTTTCCTTCTCATATTGATATTAAAGAAATCGACGTGGCGGAGAAATTGCCCAAGGAGGTTGGTTGGTTAGGATTTTATGGCGCAACAGTGGACAAACTGAGCCAAAACCAAAACGAGATAAAAAAAAAAAATAAGAGCAGATAATAGACAACAAAGGAGAGAAAAAAGAGAAAGTATATGAAAAGGCGAGTGTAAAACGGGAAGGAGTACAGATCACCGGAGTTCCTCGGAATTGTGGCTAAGGAGGAAGGCTCATTGGACACTTTGAGGTCACCTAATATTCTACCGTCCTAGGAAACCTTCGCAAGTACTAGGGCTTTTAATAATATAGCCTGGAAGATCCCCTGTTCACTGTTGGTATCTAGGAAATTTTCAAGGTTTTACTATAGATAAGGAAAGGAAATCGTACCTGCATGTCAAGACTACGCAGTGGTCACACCCATAGAGGAAATATAAAAGTAGAGCTAGCAATGGTAACCTTTTTATGTGCCCCGGATCATGTGACCAAAACTAGCAGTAAAATGACCCTTAGACTACTGCTGGGTGGAAACGAACATTCATCATCTGATTGGTCCTCAGGACGGGAGAAGATGCATATCCATTCATTCATCATCTAATTGGTCTGCTCGACATAGTAGTAGACTTGGGTGCTTTCACCACTTTTGTCACCACTCTAGAAATACGCATTCACACACTTACCCTGTCGTAAGATGTTATATCGCCAATAGAGGCGATAAGATGCCAAATCGATCTACTAATTCAATTTTTCATAGAGAAGTCACATGACTATTAGTCGACATGTTAGTCATACTTTTTGAAGCTCCTCTCAATAGCAATGCTCAATCAATGGTCACGCCAATACTATTTGATATCGCACTAAACAAAATTATTTTCTATTCTGTTCTAAGTGCATGAGTGAACATGCCCCTCCCAACCCTTGCTTTCTTATACTAATATGGACCCTCTCAATCTTTTAGGGATTTCAGGAAATGTATTGATTGCTTTGAAGACGAATGGTTTGTTGAACTTGGTCTATCACGGGCTAGACCGAGAAGAATTAGTAACAACAAAACAACGCTAAACCATATAACAGTTGTCTAATTTAGTTAATAAACAATTTTTAAAATTTAACTAAAGGCACAGATCGCAAAGTAGTTAAATACTAAATCAACTCCAAAATAAGGGTTTGTAGATTTAATGTAAATAATTTTTGAACACATTCTTTGGTAAAAATACCAAATATATTTACCTTCTATTGTTTTTATCTTTAAAACAATGAATTGCAACAAACTGATAGCTGCACTTATTTCAATAAGCTCCAATGAGTTTGGTATAAACATTTGAGCCGTATTTTAAGAACTAAAATGCAATAGGAGCCATAAGAGCAGTGATTACAAACCTTTTCATTGTGCAGACCTAATTTTCACGAGAAAGCTGTTTTGTTGTTTAAAGGCTGATCATTAAGCCCATTTCTCCCAAACATTGCAGAATGAGATTTCCCGGACTGATCTTGTATATATCGAAATGTAAAGTATTGCATATTGGAACACGTTGTTCTGAATAACAAATTAAATATCTATGGAAGAAAAGTTAGTTGCTTACCTTGAAATAGAGACGAACACATTTGAAACACTTCGAAAATCAACAAGTTTATCTGTGATAATAGCTGCAATGAACACCAAAATGTAGCGATATTAAAAGAAAAGTACGACCATTGTCTACTTGATAACACAAATCTTACTTTGCGATTACCACGTCTGTTCGAGCCATTTGCAACTTCTGGACAATCACCATTTTAACACTAGATCTACCAAAGAGGTAAAAATGAACCATTTTACCATACGCTAAAAGCTGGTAGTTCTAGGGTTAAAGTAAAAGTGAATTATGCCCACTATAGTAGGAAAATTAATTCACTTTTACGGTACATTCTAAAAAAACAAATATTTCGGAATTTTGACTAAGGGTTAATAATATTTTTGTTAGAGTATATTCTAAATATGTGAAAGCATCGTACAATATTTTATCCATCAAGAAATAATGAGAATGTGCATTAGAGTTTCAAATTTGCAACGTACTGCTTCTGTCTGCCACGGGGACCATAAAGTTTCCTCCATAAAGTATGCGCCTGTCTGTTGCCATAGAAACGAGCCTTATCCCATTTTCCATAGAGAATGCTTTTAGAAATGTTTGTCACATTAGCGCACTTAAATGATAAATTGAAAATACATTTGTTATGATTTTTATTCTTGATAAGATTATCCTAATTAAGAACTTCTTTTCGCCGCCAATTATTTGCCAAAAACAAAATTTCGACATTCATCATAGTCTTCCCAACTCCAAATGAACTATCTCTGTTCCTACAGCGATCACCACTACCCAGACTTTGTGGCGAGGGCAGTTATAGTAGACATACTGATATTGCAATGTTTCAAAGAACCTTTTTCTTTTCACAAGCATCCTGTCATGAACCAAACAATTATTTTATATGACTAAGATTTATATAACTACACTGCTGGCCACCCAAATTGCAACACCAAGAAAGACAAGAGATATCACAACAAAATTTATTTCGTAGATAACATGTTGACCAAGTATCAAATGATTAAATTTATAGACTTCTGTGAAGTGTGGTTCCTGCCAAAATCAGTAGCCAGAGTAGCCGCCATTGTTGGAGATCACCGCTGCCACACGCCTCGGCATTGATTCAAAGAGACTTTGGATGTGTTCTTGGGGTACAGCAGACCAAGCAGCTTCCACACGTTGCCAAAGTTGATCTGGTGTGGCAGCTGGGGATGTATTCTGGGTCAATCGTTGAGCAACCATGGACCACATGTTTTCTATCGGCGAAAGATCCGGAGAGCGAGATGGCCAGGGAAGCAATTCAATCTGGCGATTGACGAAGAACCCTTGGACAATGCGTGCCACGTGTGGTCGCGCATTATCCTGTTGAAATATGACTGTGGGCAAGCCCTGAAGGTAAGGAAGGACAACTGGCTCCAACACCTCGGAGATGTAGCGCTGGCTGTTTAAAGTACCGGCAATGCGTACTAGAGGAGTGCGAGAGTGATATCCAATACCGCCCCATACCATAATACCCGGTGCAGGACCAGTGTGGCGGTGCATAACGCAGCTGTTCAGCATCCTCTCTCCACGGTGTCTCCAGGCTCGAATCCGACCATCGTGGTGTTGCAGACAGAAGCGTGATTCGTCAGTAAAGACAATTTCATTCCATTCTGCCGTCCACATCCTTCTTTCATCGCACCATTGGCGGCGGAAACGTCTGTGGTTCTGCGTCAAGGGTAGAAGAAGCAATGGACGTCTTGCGGACAGACCACTCTGCTGTAAACGGCGTCGAATGGTACGCGCAGACACTGGATGATGCGGTACAGACTGAATGTGCTGTGCTATGGTTCGTGATGTGGCTGAGCGATCCGTCACTGCCATACGCACAATATGCCTGTCATCACGTGAAGTGGTGCACTGAGGTGGATGCGATCGAACACGTCGGTCCGTCGTACCCTCCTGCATCCAACGATCACATATCCGCATTACAGTTGTTTGGTTTCGTCCAACACGACTACCGATTTCCCTGAAAGATAATCCACAATCTCGGTAGGCCACTATCCTTCCTCTGTCGAACTCGGATACTTGATCAAAAGATGATCGCTGTTTTCTACGAGGCATAATTGATCGTTTTTTTGAAAAAACCACAAGAAAAACACAATTGCCGTACTTGAAATCGTCGAAATCTCCAAGCCTTAAATAGCGCTTTGAAGTGGCGCCACAGGCGCGCGTGATGTGCGTCTGCGCTGAAATTCTAATCATTTGCATATCTCACCTCCGCTAATGCATGTTGTAAATTTCATATTATTTGCATTCTTCCTTCAGGGTGTTGCATTTACGGTGGCCAGCAGTGTAGATGATTATATTGGTGGTTTTTTTGCACTTGAGTGCATACTTACTATCTTTCAACATTTTGAAATGTTACTTTTACAAAACGAATGTTTTTGTTTAATAACCATATATAACGAAATCCCGATATACTTTTCATTGATACATTCTAATTATAATCATTAAGTCTTTCTCGATCGAGTTCCCTGGCATAGAATTGGAATTAATTCACCGTCATTGCTTTCCTGTCTCTCCTCGCGTAGAAAAAAATGACCGAAGAGGTAGGTAGTTAATTAACGTCGCATTGGAGCAACACAACGCGCTATTATGACCATAGAACGACAAACCAAATAAAACCAAACCATTCCTATCCCAAAAGCCCGTAACCTAACCCTAAATTTGATGATCGTGTACCATTCCCACGCTCTTCGTTCGTAGAAAAATATGTACGTCGTTTCGCACATATTTTTTTGTTCTTCTGTCGCTAGATTTCAGGCAACTCGGAAGACCCACGCTGGGCTCGCCATTTACCCCATTCTCAAACTTCCACATCAGCAACATTTTAAATCAAAATTTCAAAAATTGTAAGAATGATGAATTTCTCATTTGCATTTAGATATATGGCAACGGATTACAAGGATTATCCAAAAAAATGTCAAGGAAATAAAAATCCTGATGCACAGAGAACATTTTGAAATCAGAATGTCAAAAAATCTCAATCGGAGAATTGTATTGGTATTAGAATTTTTTAATTAACGTCGCACTGTCTCAACACAAGGGGCTATTGGCTACGGTCCGGGATCAACACCCGAAGGGAAAGATCCGAGGAGACCACGTAATTTTGAACCACGGTCAGATGACGAGGTCACACCTGAGCTGGCACCCCACTCTCCAAACTTCCACACCACGCCAATGTGAAGACTTTGAGGCCACGACAGATTTAACATGCACCAGCCCCCTTTGTGCACGACGGTCTTTGGGTGGATTTGAACTCGCAAATCCTCCGGTTGCTAATCCGTTGCTCTTCCAACCGGGCTCTCAATCGGAGAAAAACGCCGTTTTTGTAGTAGTATCTTATCTACTGCATTATGTATGTTGTTTATGTAACTCCGTCAAAAATGGTCGTAACTGAAAAAGTCTTTTAAATATCCAGAGGTTGATATCAATTAATTTTTAACACTAAAATTAAAAAATCGATTTTGGTGGTTTTGAAAGTCTACCGTTCCCTTAACCACAACATCCATGATTGCTCCTTTAAATATTGCATATCGTCGGTTTAGAGCAGAAACTCATTAACTGACAGAAACATTTTTTAATGACAGATGTTTAAAGACTGATCATTAGTTTTTAGGTTAAAAAAATAAGAACGGTATTATATATCTTTTAAATAGATTTATAATATGTTAGTGTATTTCTCGTCATCATGAAAATGAGCATTTAGTTTTTCCAAAGAATATCAGTGGCGATATGTGTTAGATCTTTCTGACTGAAACTGGATTAACCGATCTTCATCTGTATTGCTCACGTTGGCGTGGTGTGGAAGTTTGGAATGTGGGGTGCCAGCTCACAGGTGTGACCTCGCCATCTGACCGTGGTTCAAAATTACGTGGTGTTGTCCTCGGACTTTCTCTTTGGAGGATGAGTCTGGACCGTCGGCAATAGCCCGTTGTGTTGCTCCAGTGTGACGTTAATTAAATACCTACCTACCTCTTCTGTAATGCCTATTTAGTTATTACTAAAATAGTAAATGTTTCTTCTTCCAGTTGAATGAATGGCATTGGAATACAGCTTTTCTCTAATTACCTATTCGTCTTCCTTCTTCGACAGATCTTTTGTATTCAAAAGTATAAAACATTAAGTAAATCTATTATTAGTTTTACGTACAAGGTACTCACGGTGTGCAAATGGACTGAACATAGGACTGATTCATGATAACTCCATTCCTAGCCAATTCATCCAGATGCGGCGTTTGTATTTCTGGATTAGTCCATCCCACATCATTCCAACCTAAGAAATGATTTTCATAATTTTAAGTACTGCATTTCAAATTAAAAATAGGATTGAAAACAAAATATTTTTAAATACAAAATGCAAACATGAAAGGGAACACTGGTATAAAATGTTTTATTAAATCTATAGCTACGGAAAGAAATCGGGAAATCAATTCAGAACTACTTATACAAGATAATAAAAATTCTAAACTTTTTCTACTAGATGTTAATTATTTCTTTTTGTAAAAAAAAACAGCTGAAAATAGCGAATGTTAAATTTATTACATTCAAAAACCTAATGGGATGCAATTTTGCATTATCGTATGAAAAGTCCTCAGTCAGTTTCCATCAAAATAATTGGAGTGGTGTGAAAGTTTTGAGAGTGGTGTGCCAGCTAAGGTGTGACCTCGTCATCTGACCATGGTTCAAAATTGCGTGTTGTCTTTGGTTCGGGTTTGATCCTGGACCGTCGCCAATAGCCCGTTGTGTTGCTCCAGTGCGACGTTAATTAAAAAATACCAAATACCATCAAACTAAATTAAGGTTGCTATTCATAGTTAATATTGTATGCTAAAACCACATTAAAGAGAAATATTACGTAGATTGTGTTTGTGCTTATTAATGGTAACAGTAAAAACATTTTCAGCATGATAGGAAGATTATTTCGGAAGATATAAATGAAAGTCTAGTAAACGAATTTAACAGGTGTTCCCCAAGTTTTCCAGTCTTAATTCAGAAACGGCTCTACTAAATTACATGAAATTTGGTATCCGAGTTTTAATTTTGTATAGATCCGAAATTTTGTTCCAAAATTGGATGACGTTTGTGCGCAATTTAACACGAAAATTTGCTTAAGGGGCAAATTTTATGCATATGAATTTATAAACCTTATTCCCTATCGAATGGTACTTTTGAATTTGTATTAATATTGCATGAACTGGCTATAAATATTAATGAACCATTCGCAAATCAATAGAGTTCGATTTTTTTCCCGCAGCTGTCAACTATTTGGAAGTTATTGCTTTCGAAAGCACTTGCTTTTTTAATTTCAGATATTAAAAATAGACTTCATCACTATGATGATCAAAGAATGTATTTTAATGTATGATATTTTATTAATGAATATCAATAATAGAACATATTTCCATCTGAAATATGCACTTAAGACATCCTTTGGAAAAACTAGGAACTTATATACAATATATTTAATATTGTGTAGCATGAACAATTATGTTTTGAAATCATTAATTTATGTTGAGTTCTTTAATTATTTAGCGTAATTTAATCCATTTAAGGTTTTGCTTAGAAGATAAAATTCACAATCTTGAACTTAATTTTACAATGTTTGACACGCTTAGTTAGCTAAAATCTAATTTTTCTCACGATCAAGATTTTCGTTAGCTGAGCTCAATAAAGGAGTTTCAAGTTATAGCATATTTTCTATTACACAAAGATTTCTTGAATAATTCAAAATACAGAATTATTTCATATTTTTAAAGAAAGGGAGGATAATGATGCACTTAATTTAGTACCGATGAGGACATTAAAATTTCTTCACCGAGTTTCGGAAATCTTGCCTTCTCGAGAAGGCTCAAAATGGTTTGGTTCGTCGCTCTTAGGTAAATTTTTGCTACACGAGGGGCAAGTTAAACCGGGATCTACGCAATTCAAAATGAAGATATTTTATTTTTACATTTAAGGAATCTGTTCTGTTAAACTCGAACAAAGAACGGAAATCTTATCAGAAAATATGCTGTAAATTTTTAATAAAGATACGAGCGATTTCTACAAATTTGAAATTCAGAAATATGCTTGTATGTTTTAAATTTTTGGATCGACAAAAATTTGTTTTGGAAGTGTCACTTTCCTTAAGAGAAAAGGTGCGATTTAATAAACTTCCTTAAAGAATGTTGTTTTCAAACAAAATAAAGACTCACCGAGATCATCAGCAACTATGAAAATAATATGCGGTCTTTCTGCAGCAGTGATCAACTGAAGAAGTTGTGCCAGTATTGCGATGACTGCAAACACGTTGTGAATAATATGAGGCATCTTTTATGAGCGAAAACACCTCTTTCAGTCGGGGTTTGAGTGCCTGGACGCATATTTCAGATGAATGAAGCCGACAATGAATTTATCAGAGGTCAATGATTGCACCTCAAAGAATTCCGAAGCCTCAACCCGTCAAACAACTGTTAGCCGGAAAGCTCTCCGAATTAACCGATTCTAATCTCTTCTCTTGTTCTAGATGTTCATGAGCTCTCCTTTCACTTATTTTACTCTTAGTTTTATTTTATATTGACTGGGAAAAAATTCATCCAGTTGGAAGTATATGGCATTTAAGGGAAGAGATGCTTCAAAGTAGTTGTTTTTAAAAAAAATTACGATTATTAGTAATTAATTTTTTTCAAAGAATCGAGAAATGGGGAGATGATGAAATTCGTTAGAGCAAATAAACTATCGAAAGGAATGAACTAAAATTTTGCATAGTCGGAAAAAATTCTTTCTGAATCTATTTTCATTAAAATATATCAAACTGGCTCATCATATTTTTCGAATATTTATTTCATAATTCATATTGCATTCTAAAATTTTTTGAAAAATATTACGTATGTAGAATGTTTTAGAAATCTATCTGCAAATCACATCTTAGTTCCGGTTGGTTAGAAGTTACTAGATTTTGGTTGCATTATTCAATTTTTATAAAAAATAGCAAATAATATTGCAGTCATTTTCTTCATTAAACCTTCGACGAAAAATTTGTAAAAATTTTAAACATCACCTATTTTATTTCCTTATTTGATAATTAGTTTTAAATGTTTTTCATTCTTCCCTTTTCCTCAAAACCAAGGCCAAATTTTGTCGAGATTTGCAATTTTATATAATATTCCATACACGTCAACCGTACGATATTTCAAGCGGAATTGAAGTCTTGGGTTCCTCCCGCTAGCTATACGATTATAGTAATTAAACTCTTGATGAATACACAAATTGGAAAAAAATATTTGAACTCGAACTAGCTACCCCTCTAGCTACTGTAACATAAGCGCATAGGCCCGATTCTAAAACTTGTAAGAATTATAGAAATGATGCATGGCGTTGGTACTTGGGCTACACTCAAACAAATCTTCTATATAGAAATAAGATAAGTAAGTGTAAACAAAATTTCTCTTTCTACTATTACAGGGCATAATTTGGTTCATTATTTATTTATACTATAAACCTATTTTAACTGTGTGACATAAATGAATTGCAGTTACCATTCGTAATGGATGTAGTCTTTATATACTATTGAAGTTCACTTAAGTCTCATTGTGTAAGTAAGTTAAAAGATTTGAAAATAACCACACTTCCACGGATCGAACGTTGACGAAACCGTCAGTCTTGCATAATTGTGTTGACGTTTTCTCACGAAAAGCGTCAGTGTTTATGCTTCGGATGCTCGGGAGAATGGTCGAGTTATCTTCACCATCCTTGCCAACTGCGCAGGGCTTTGCCCGAATCCATCTATTTCGAGAAAATGAAGAGGAGCACGTGTATTTACGATGTGACGCAATTGCAAACACTTTACGACACAACCCGCTGCTGATACGTAACCACCAAACTTTTGTGCTCCTGCCAAAGCAGGTAGATGGGTCTTTACCCTTTGTATTGCAGTGACATTTCTTTAATAGTTTCATCAAAACCTCCAATTCGGCAGCTACTAACTTATGGAGATTCTTCTTCGAAGCGTGGGTCCGGGCGTGCATTGCTACTCGCCATTCCTCAAATGTCCAGTCCGCGAATCGATTCAGAACCTGGACGAACTCTGTAAAAATGTCATACTGAAGTGTGTTACTCTCCGCCGTCTGGCCTCGAGTGTCGTGCGACTGCCCCTTCCGAAACGTTTACTGAGATACATCACGGACCTCACAACAACGGATTTTGAACAGATAGAATGCGCGCCTTTCAGCGATGCATTCAGTTTCAACTTCTTCCACAGAGCTCTGACGTATCGTGTGATGTGCTTACGCGATGGACAGGAATACATGATCGCATACGGCTACAGTCCAGTTGAACATGATAAACTGAAGGCTGGCCACGAACAGTGGGTTCAGATCCAGCACAAAAACATCATGTGCGTCTGTGCGACAGTGCGAGACCCGTGCACAGATAATATTTTCTATGTTTACGATCAACCATTCGCGTCTTTGGAACAGATGTGGAGTGTCTTCTTTGCCAAGAATTACCACGTGCCCGTTGCTTTCTTCGCGCGTTTGACAACAGACGTGTGCGAAGCCTTACAATATATAATATCCAACGGACTGCATTACAATAATTTTGGATTAGACAATATTTTCATTACCGATGACAGATTAGTACTTGAAAATGGTTTGATGCGTAAAAGCATTAAATTCACAACTGATCGCATCAAAAAGGATTGTGATGATGAGCAAAGGGCGATTTACGATGTAGGTAACGTACTGAAGTTGTTATTGCAGTGCTGTGGTGATAGGGTTTCGTACTCAGATGGTTTACGAAATCTCATAGGAGACATTGAACGCCAGGACACAATTGACAACGTTCTGCAAATCGTGAATGATTCCGTGGAAAATATTAGTGCCTTTTCATTTATTAGACTTATACAAAATTTACAAAACTTATTGCTGGAAGATAAATGATATTTGTGTTTATTATATTGCTCAATTTTAGAGTTATATACTATTGAGATTAAAAAATAAACGTGGTTGAGAGAGTGTTTTTAATTTTTAAATATTTGTTATTATATCTCAGTATTTGTTGAATTAAATTTTTCCATGAAGTTTCAAAGCAGTAGAAATTGTCTTATTTCATGAACTCTATGAAAACTTTATGAAATGTGTGTATTTTATACAGAAATGTGTAATTTTGTAACCTTTTTTTATTTAATTATACAGCAACGTTAGTAACAACAGGCTTTATATTTTAGTTCTTAAACTGCATTTTAGTGCAAGTATCTAAAAAAGCCTCCCTGAATATTATATAATCCGATAATTGTTTATAAACCTACTTGGATTGCTCAAAATAATTTAACCTATTGCACAATGCTAAATGATTTCGTTCTCTTATTGCTGTAAGAAACATGAAATATGCTGTCAATTTAATTGAAGCAAAGATGTAACTGGTGATTTAATTTGATATCTCACTGTTCTAAACTTGTTGAATTGTTTAAGAAAAGAAATTTAAGTGAGTCATAGTTTTGAAAAACAAACTATATGAATATCTTCAATATATACGGATTAGGGTGAATTTGAAAAAAAAATTGTAATGATAAGTAAGGGAAAGAATATTATGAATTAAAAAATTCATTTATTTCAGCAAACAGCTCTGTACACATAGTATTAAGTTAATACATTTATTTTTCTGTACAGTATTTAAAGCTAATTGTTTTAAAAACCCATTTTTCTCAGATTCATTTAGTAGTACACTACTTCATTTACTCAGAAATATTTTCTTTATTTACTGTATTAAAATTTTTTTTAAACCAAAATAATATTTTTTTATACCTGATAAACCAAGAAGACTAAAATTAGCTGAATACTTCATACGAGACAATTTATTGAAGCAAAGAAAATTACTATTAAAATTTATACTGTTTGTTGACAAATTAAAAAAAATTTATTATGTGAATAAAAAACTTATCAAATTAAAAACAATTGAGAATTGAATAAATAACATGGTATAAGGTAACGAACAAATTTCTTATTCCTTTGTTTTTAAAATGATGTAGATAATTTCAATTTTACGTATTTACAAAAACCAGTTCTAAAAACTGATAACAAAAGAAATGTGAGTTATGCTCAGAATTAAAAGATTCATGTACAAATCTAAATTAAATTTTTAATTCATAAACGGACAATATTTTTCCTTTCATTAAAATAATTCAGCATATTGTCTCAGAAATCGATCAACTTGTATGGAACAACCTAAGTTCGATTATCTCATCATATATATTCTTAAATACGATGAGCGACGATAACTTTTATTGGATTTTCATATGGGTCTTTATTCATTCATCTGAAAATTTCACGTTTATGCTACTTAGATGATATCAGGGTGGCCTAAAGTGGGTAAACTCTCCGACTTCTCGTTCTCTTCCCCCATTACTTACTGAAACTCCCCCATGTATACACTAGGTATGTTAAATCTTCCCCGTCTTGGATATAGTCTTCCGGTGTGTGGTCTTTATGTTCACTATTTCATAAGTGTAATATTTTATACATTGTAAGTATACTTATTAAATACTATGCATTCGGTGTGTAAATATTCAAACGCAGCTGAAACGAAAAAAAATTTTGTGATAAATTTTTGTGGTATATAATAACAATGGAGCTTTTCTAAAGATAATACAAAATCCACACTAATTAGCTTATTTATGAATTAGTGTTTGTTTTTCTTATTTCATTAATATTTTGAAATCTCTTTTCCCATTGAATGCATCAAATGTTCTATTGATATTTTGTATATGCAATCATGTATTCAAGTTACAGCTTACACTGCATTTTTAGTTTATTTATCAAAAATGAATAACGTAAAGAGCAGATTTCTAATAAAGTAATTTATTAATGCTACAAAGGGTAGTGACATTTTTCGTTTACTTCTCTATTTTAAACCATGTGTCGAAATGTTTCAGTAGTATCAAATGACATTAACACTTGAAACGTTACATGACGTCATTGCATGACCTGATATCACTTCTGTTTGTCCGGAATCCGACAATTTTGTGTCAAGAAAAATGATGATTGAATACTTTCAAAATTTGTCATCAGTCTGAACTTGTGAAATCAAAGTCAATTCAACATTCCAATTTTGTTTACTCCTTACATTTTTGTTTTACATAATCATGTTAAAATGTATAAATTGAATACTTTATGGATGTCGAAAATAGTTAAAAAATTTAAACACAGCATATATTCATACAGTTAGCAATAAAAAAAAATTTTATTTCTAGGAAACATGCTGTGAATATACTAAGATGAAACTAATACATACATTTGGCCTGTACATTGTTCTTTTGAAGAAATTGTAAGTTTGCCCAATCTACATTTAACTTTAAGTTGTTTAATTGTTTTTTAAAACGTGAAAGCAACTGAATATGTTGCTTTAACATAATAAACACTAACATTGCATACCTTGAAGAACAGAAGAATTGTCTGGTGTTTTTATTTCTCACTTCCTAGTTTATAATGATTTCTGTAAAGTTGAAAATTTCCATTGTTTCATCCAGGATGTAAGACTTTGGCTCTGGCATCTTCAGGACCAGTGGTCTACTTTTGCTAACTGTGGAACATTGAAATTCTTAAAAGCAGAGAACACGAATTTAAATAAAGCAAATGGGAAAATCTTAAATTCAAAAATGCAAATTTAGCAGTATGTACAGCTATGGAAATAGAGCAATGTAAAAATCCAGCCCTTCCCTCTTGGTAGAAATAAGTTATTCCCTTTTGCAAATAACGGCTAAAAATAGTGACTGTTAAATTTATTATAGAGTGAAAAATCTACAAGGAGGAAAGAGCTGAAATGTTGCATAAAAAATCCTTTTCAATAAAAATCGTATAAAAAATCATGTTCGTATAAAAAAATCCTTTACAATTTCCTTCAAAATATATGAAGGTTGCTTTTCCAATTTGTTTCTAATATTAATTTCATAATTAATACTGCATACTTAAAATTATGTTACGAGCATACGCAGATTTCGTATTCATTAAAAGTAACACACAAAATTCCAGCATGATAGGAAGATATGAATATAAAAAGTCTGGGAAACACTAATTTATCATTAGCTCTCGAACTTTTTTTACTTAATCCAGGAACGGCTAGACCAAATGCTTCGAAATTTGGCATTCGAAGTAAAATTTTGAGTTTTGAAATTTGGCGTCAAAATTGGATGTTGTCATTGGGAATTGTGAAATTTGTGAACAATTTAATGTGTATACGACTTTTAATCAAATTTTAAGCAAATGAATTTATAGAAAACATTACTCCTATTAAATTATTTCTTCGAATTTGTTCTACTAGGATCCCTTTAGCAAAAGACTTAAGAATATTTTTATCTTTAAATGTATGTCACCAAGAATGAACACCAATTAACCAATTCAATAGATTTACAGTGATCGTATCTGCAAATTGGTCCGTAGCGTATCATTCTATAAATTGTTTCTTAGTCTACCAGTCTATGAAATGGTTCGTAGCGTACCAGTCTATAAATTGGTTCGTAGTGAAACTAGTCTATAAATTGTTTCGTAGTGTCTAACTAGCAATAAATTGTATTAGCTAGTAACTGATAGCTGTAGTAGTAGCTAGTAGCAGCTAGTAACTGTAGTAGTAGTTAGTAGCTGTTCTAGCTATAAATTAACCAGTCTGTAAATTGTTTCGTAGCGTACCAGTCTCTGAATTATTTCTTAGCAAACCATTCTATAAATCGTTTCTTAGCAAACCATTCTATAAATCGTTTCTTAGCGTACCAGTCTATAAATTGGTTCGTAGCGTACCACTCTAAATTGGTTCGTAGTGAACTAGTCTATAAATTGGTTCGTTGCATGCCAGTCTATAAATTGTTTCGTAGTGTACTAGTCTATGAATTATTTCGTAACACACCACCCATGCCCTGACAAGAGGAAACAAACTATTCAGATCTCATCAAACTACATTGATTGTGAATTTATTTTTGTCGGTCATTATATGAGGATAAAATTTTTAGATAGGAAATAAAAATGTAATGTATTACACATTATAGGACTTCAAGTAATGCATAGATAAGTTTTAGCGACAGAGAGCTCCATCAATCTCGTTTCAAGAGTAGTCTTTAATAATAGTTGAAGGCAGATAGAAGTGCAATTCGGCGTTTTCGTCTCAGTTTAAAATATCAACTCTGGATTTTACTTTCTTTTAACTCTTTTCCTAAATTGAATTGCGTGCCGCGCAATAGCCTATTCAACAAGCTACTTTGAGAATGCAATATTGCTTCATAAAAATATGTCGTTTAGGCGAGATACCCCAAAAGCATACCGGTAGCAGATATAAGACACGGGAATCATTCATTTTTGCTATAAAATGATACAAAACGAAGCTGAAAGTAAAGTAAAAGATGTTGTGAGATGAGAAAAAAGAGGGATTGGGGAACGCAGTGAGATAAGAGCAGAAAAAGATTGCTTGGGTATCCTGGGGCGTGACCCCCGTGAGTAGATAGAAAATGCGGGTTCTAAATCAGTGGTGGAGAAGGTGGAGAAATCGAGTGGAGTTGAGTTGTACCGGAAGTGACGTCATGACCGGAAGTGACGTCATAACAGGAAGTGACGTCATAACCGGAAGTGACGTCATAACCAGAAGTGGAGTTGAGTTGTACCGGAAGTGACGTCGTAACCGGAAGTGGAGTTGAGTTGTACCGGAAGTGACGTCATACCTAGTGGAGTTGAGTTGTTAGTTTCGTTTTCAATTCTGAGTTGAGTTTAGTTGTTTTCTTCCTGCTTCGAGTGGAGTTGAGTTGTTAGTTTCGGTTTCTCGGATTTCGTCGAATAACACGTGTTTACGTTTTGGACTTGCGAATTTCAGAGGGATTGGATTTAAGGCGAATTTCAGAGCGGTTGGATTTAAGAGCTGATTTTTCTGTAACTCGTAGCGCCATCTATTAGTACTTTTTGAGTAAAAAAAATAATAAAATCTTTAAAACATATTTTTAAAACTAAAAGATGTGATATTTTTTGCTGGGATCGAACTGACTACCAAAAAGTACTCGTAGTCGAGTGTTAGTTGGATGAGAATATAACCATTCGGCCACGAATACCTGGTTACTTACCGAAATATAATCAATTTAAATCTGAATACATTAAGTGCGTAATTGGCTGTTAAAATAGTATAGATTGCTCCACCACATCAATAAGTTCGATCAGTTTTTATCTGCGTTTCTGACATAGAAAGGTGAATGTGGTGGAGAATGACGTCATTCCAACGTGTTCAAACGTGGAATCAAACACGTGGTGGAGAATGTGGTGGAGAATGACGTCATTCCAACGTGTTCAAACGTGGAATCAAACACGTGGTGGAGAATGACGTCAATCTAACGTGTTCAAACGTGGAATCAAACATGTGGTGGAGAATGACGTCAATCTAACGTGTTCAAACGTGGAATCAAACATGTGGTGGAGAATGACGTCATTCCAACGTGTTCAAACGTGGAATCAAACACGTGGTGGAGAATGTGGTGGAGAATGACGTCAATCTAACGTGTTCAAACGTGGAATCAAACATGTGGTGGAGAATGTGGTGGAGAATGACGTCAATCTAACGTGTTCAAACATGTGGTGGAGAATGTGGTGGAGAATGACGTCAATCTAACGTGTTCAAACGTGAAATCAAACACATGTGGTAGGCAATGAAGTCACTCGAGAGTAGAGTAGAGTTGAGTAGTAAGTTTACCTCCGCGTTTCTGACATGAAAACGTGAATGTGGAGAAGAAAAGTTTTAGTACCGAATCTGGCAATGGTATGTAATAAGGTTATTTGTGGACTCGCAGAATGGCAACACCTGGACCCATTCTAACAGGTCTGACCAGTAAGATTCTTTTGACTGCAAAATATCCCAGAGGAGGACGTGTCGCTGCCCTGAAATATTGGAAGTGATATCACTTGTATCTTCAAACGTGTTCATTCCTGTTCCTTAGTGCTTTTAGTGGAAAAACATGAAGCGATCATTTCCTTTTGGATATACTTTACCCTTTACAGATCAAAAAGTGGATATGCTTTCTGAGGCCGATTCGTCCTGAAACCAGTCCTTTTGTCATCTACCCTTCTGAACTCCAAGGCATTGAGTACACCCCTCTTTCATGTCAGAAACTAGCCTTTTGTTATCTACCCTCCTGCATTCCAAAGCATTGTACGTACTTGTCCTGCATTCCAAGGGATTGGCCCCTACCTGTATTTCAAGATAGTACGTGTAGTCGTTTCGCATTCTCATTCTATCCTGTGAGCGTGTGTAGCGCTTTCTCATTTTCCTGCCTCTTATACTTAACCTGTGTGTGAGAGAGGGACGCATTCTCATTTTTCTCATAGAACTTTGCAAGCCAGTATACCATATGTAATGAATACACACGTTTGTGGACTTTGCAGCAACACCTACAGCTCCAAGTTTAATTTGGAACGTCATGTTTCTTCCGTGCATAACGAGGAGTCATTTCCGTGCATATTATGTGAGCGAAACTTTAATAGAAAATCAACCCTTCAGCGACACGTAGCCAGTGTACACGAAAACAATGATTTCCGTTGTGATGTGTGCAATAAGGCATTTTCAAGACTTGACGCACTTACGCGACATAAAAAAAGCCTCCATCAACAACCTCCAAAAAGAAAAAAACCCGGCGAGGCTAACCCTGAGAAAAGCAAGCGGCCCAGACGCAGTGAAAACTTTCAAGGGGGTAATAATGTGAATCCTGGACCATCAACGGGTGGAGTGAATCCTGGACCATCAACATCAGCGGGTGGAGTGAATCCTGAAGCATCGACATCAACGAGTGGAGCTTCTTCTCGAACTGTGCGACGGAAAGAGAGTGCGTTTGGAAATCGTCTCTCTACTTGGACTCTTTCGAACCCGCAAGGCATACTAGATGTCTCCGAGTTTATGGAGGCAAAGAGGAGCGCAGCTGTGGAACTAATTACAGAAATTGTTCATCAGCAGAATGCAGTAAAGGTAAATTTTCTACTTATATGTATCTATGAACGTTTCTCGGAAGGCTCACTTTTCAAAGACTGTTCTTTTAAAACTAAAAATGTTGCATTATTATCTATAAATGAAATTGAATACGCTTTCAGTATTGCTTCAGAAAAAATTTTAAAAGAAAGCGAAGAATTTGAAATGAAGGATTCAGGTTGGGCCCTTAAATCTATTGTTAAATTGGAAATACGATGTAATAAATATTTACCTTTACGAGGAACTAGTTTTATAGAGTTACCAAATGAAATAAAATTAAAACGTGCGGTTGTAAATGTTAGAAATTCAGACAATGAATGTTTTCGTTGGGCCATTTTAGCTGCATTATTTCCAGCAGATCAAAATACATCCAGAGTTTCAAACTATGTCAACTTTAAGGATGCTTTTAACTTTTCTGGGATAAGTTTCCCTACAAAACCAGAAGAAATAAAAATATTTGAAAAAAACAATAATGATATTTCTATTAACGTTTACTCTTTTTGTAAAGATATGATGATTTTTCCATTAGTAGTCACACCCAAAATTAAAAATAAACACGTTGATCTCTTTTATTTATTAAAGAGAAAGAAAAATCTCATTATTGTACAATTACTAGTCTTTCACGTCTTGTTTCAAGTCAATTAACCAAAGGAAAGCGAAGACATTTCATTTGTAGACGATGTTTAAGCTTTTTTAGTTCAAACGATAGTTTAACTTTACACTCTGAGCTTTGCAAAATGAATGTTCCTTGCAAAATAGAGATGCCTTCTGAAGAGAAGAAGTGGTTTTTTTTTAATAATTTCAAGCATTCTCAATACGTGCCTTACGTTATTTATGCTGATTTTGAAACATTGACTGAAAAAGTATCCACCTGTGCTCCTTTTGATGATGATTGCTCATACACTAACGTGTACGAAAAGCACAAGCCTGTAAGCTTCTGCTATTACGTAGTCGGTCGAGGAGAAACCAAACCTCCGGTAGTTTATAGAGGAGAAGATGCTTCGCGGAAATTCATAGAATGCCTTCAGATGGAGGCGCAGATCATCGAGTCAAAGTACACAAACTTTGTGCCGATGAAGGAATTGAATGAGTCGCAGAAAAAACTCCATGAATCAAATGTGTGCTTCATCTGTCAGAAGCCAATCTCAGCTGGAGACATAAAAGTGAGGGATCATGACCATGTGACTGGGAATTACCGAGGACCGGCACATGCGTCATGTAATTTCAACTACAAACTGCCAAATTTTATCCCGGTTTTTCTCCATAACCTCGCAGGTTATGACTCGCATCTTTTTATTCGGGAATTAGCGGAGGACTCTAAAAACATAACCGTGATTCCGAATACAGAAGAAAGATACATCTCGATTAGCAAAAAAACCGGGAATAAATTTAATTTGAGGTTTTTGGACACAATGAAATTCATGGCCAGTAGTTTAGATACCCTCGCGAATAATCTCCTACAACATGAATTTCACCATACGAAGAATCATTTTCCTTCAAATTGGAAACTTATGATAAGAAAGGGTGTGTACCCGTATGATTACATGGATTCCATGGATAAATTTTCCGAAACACAACTTCCATCTCAAGAAAAATTTTATAATGTGTTAAATAAAACAGCAACTACGGATAGTGATTACGCTCATGCAAAAAATGTGTGGAAATCTTTCAACATTAAAACCCTCGGAGAATATTCGGACTTATATGTTAAAACTGATGTTTTACTGCTCTGCGACGTTTTCGGAAATTTTCGAAAACTATGCATGGCATCCTACAAGCTAGATCCTGCATGGTATTATACCGCTCCAGGACTATCTTGGGATGCCATGTTGAAGAGTACCGGAGTGAAAATAGAACTTTTAACAGATTATGACATGCTTATGTTTGTCGAACAAGGAATCAGGGGAGGAGTTTCTCAATGTTCTCATCGACATGCTAAAGCAAATAATAAATATATGTCTAATTATGATGATTCTCAGCCCTCCAGCTACCTTCTCTACCTAGACGCCAATAATTTGTATGGTTGGGCGATGTCCCAGAAACTACCTCTCAAAGGATTTGAGTGGTGCAACATTATTGATATAGATACACTGCGTAATGATGACCAAAATGGATACATTTTAGATGTGGACTTGGAGTATCCACAGGAACCCAATGATCTACATAGTGATTATCCATTAGCTGCCCTAAATGCCGTTCCTCCTGGGTATAAGGAAAATCGCTTACTACTAACGCTCACTCACAAGGAGAGGTATGTTATTCATCATAAATCTCTTTTGCATTATTTGGATTTAGGTCTAAAATTAAAAAAAATTAACAGAGCTATAAAATTTATAGAAACAGATTGGTTAAAAACTTATATAGAACTGAATACAAATATGAGAGCAATAGCTAAAAACTCTTTTGAAAAAGATTTTTTTAAACTCATGAACAACTCTATATTTGGAAAAACCATCGAAAATATTCGACGAAGAGTTGACATTCGGTTATGCTCAAACGAAAAGTCCGCTTCAAAATTGATAGCTAAACCTAATTTTAATCGCAGGACAATTTTTTCAGAAAATTTAGTAGCCATTCATATGCAAAAAACTAAACTAATTTTTAACAAACCCATCTGTATTGGTATGTCAATACTGGACATATCCAAAACTTTAATGACTGATTTTCACTATAATGTGATAAAAAATGAATATGACGTAAAAGCAAAACTATTATATACTGATACGGACTCTTTTATTTATCATATTCGCACAAATGATTTTTTCGAAGATATTAAAAAAAATTTGGACCTTTATGACACTTCAGATTTCCCAGAAAACAATAAATATGATATTCCCAAATTAAATAAGAAAATAGTAGGTAAAATGAAGGACGAGAATAGTGGTAGTATTATGACCGAATTCGTAGGGTTAAGGTCAAAAATGTACTCGTACAAAGTCGAAGGTAGGAAGGTAGTTAAGAAACTGAAAGGCATCAAAAAACAGTCAATTGAACAAAGCATTAACTTTGATGACTATCTAAAATGCCTATTACATAAACGAAATAAGCATGCAAAGATGAATCTAATCAAATCCAAGCATCATACTTTGTATTCAATAACCCAAAATAAACTTGCCCTCTCCTCCACTGATTCCAAACGATACGTTCTCGATGATGGTATTCATACGCTACCTTGGGGGCATTACTCGCTTGTCTGATGTAATGTATATATGTATATTTGCTCTAAATTCTTTCGTATTGTGCTATACTGAACGCTTTCGTATTTTGCTGTACTGAATGCTTTCGTATTTTGCTGTACTGATTGCTTTTGTATTTGATTTAAAAAAATTAATATGAGATGTATTTTATATATATATATATATATATATATATATATATATATATATATGTATATATATAAATTCTATGTGTGTGTTACTATACTAGATGTTAAAAATATTTTCCCTAACTTTACCCCAGAAATTCATTGTGTTTTTGTCAAGGAACATAGAATTATGCTTATAAAAAAAAAAAGAAAAAAGAAGTATTAATGACTTGGCCATATGGGTCAGTTTAGTATTGAGGGGTACATTATTGTTTACATACATGCTCTGATTATGATTATTTAATAAACGATTTTTTTTTCTTTAAAAAAAATGTTTCTCTCTTTATTTAAACTTACAAACAAGTATTTTTCTCATGTTATGGTTACAATCTGCAATTTGTTATGAAAAAGTTATTGCATTAGAAAACTGATTTCTCTACCACTATTTTGAAAGCATGTATATATATAATCTACCATTGGACAAGATTTATATATATTTTTTGATAGAAAGTAGATGAAATTAAGGAAGTATAGTTTGAGTTTTTTACTATTTCTAGTAGAAATATCAGTAAAGTAACAGAAGTTGCATCTCTGTAACTGGACTGAATGGGTAAAGACGAGTTAGCTCAGTATTCTGAAGACCCTAGCTTACCAGGGAGCTTTGGTGGAATAAATGCCTTGTATCAAGCAATGAAAGGGAAAGTTCCAAAAAAGACTATCAAAGAATGGTTGGAGAGTCAGAATGCATACACCCTACATAAAAGCTTTCGTCGCAACTTTCTGCGAAACAGAGTTATTGTTGGGGGAATCGATTTTCAATGGCAATCGGATTTAGTAGACATGTTAAGTGTTGTAAAATACAACGATGGTTATCGATATCTGTTAACATGTATAGATATTTTTTCTAAATATGCATGGGTCATACCTTTGAAACGGAAAAATGGATCTAGCATTGTAAATGCATTTAAGTCAATTTTCAAGGAAAGAAAACCGAAAAAATTACAAACAGATCAAGGAACTGAATTTACAAATAAATCATTTCAATCTTATTTAAAATCTGTCCAAGTAAAGTTTTTCACGACAAATAATGAAACCAAAGCTAGTGTTGTTGAAAGATTCAATCGTACTTTGAAAACGAAAATGTGGAAATACTTTACCAATAAAAACACCTATCGATTTATAGATGTCTTAGACCAACTCGTACACAGTTATAATCATACACTCCATCGCAGCATAAAAAAAGAACCTATTAATGTAACAGTTGAAAATCAAAAACAAGTGTGGAATACCTTATATGGAGATGTAAATAAAACTAATGTTAAGGAGATTCCATTCAAATTTCAGGTTGGAGACTTCGTTAGGGTTGCAAAGACTAAATTAACATTTGAGAAAGGATATGAAAATAATTGGTCCGAGGAAATATTTACGATTCAGCGTTGTATACGTAGAAAGCTACCAGTATATAAGATAAAAGATTTAATGGGAGAAATAATCACTGGTACATTTTACTCAGAAGAACTGCAGAAAGTTAAAAAATCGCATTCTTTTCATGTTGAGAAAATTTTAAAGAAGAGAGTAGTTAAGAAACGTTTGGAATACTTTGTCAAGTTTAGAGGTTATCCTCGCAAATTTAACGCCTGGATTCATTCCAAAGACTTATTTTCGATAAATTGAGTCTGCTCATTAAATTTGTTTCGCTTCCATAACCCACAATGAGTTTCTACGTCACACTGCCCAGCGACAGCTCTATCGAGTTTTATCCTGGCAACACAATGTCTCACTTCTACACGAAACTCCCCAAACGTCTAGAACTCTCAGGTGAATGGGAAGTTGGATTAGTTGAAATAATTTATCCCAGAATGTGGAATAACATTATTGATGGTGAAAATTCTTTCGAATATGATTTAGGAAACGGAGTAAAAACGAATGGAAAAATAGCGTGCGGATTTTATGATTCTCCGATTGACATTTTAAATGCATTTCCGAAGCACATAAAAATTCAAATGAAATATAACAAACACACAAAAAAGGTGGTGTTGCAGCTCACTAACGGAGCAAAGCTGCGATTATCCAAGGGATTAGCTGAAAACTTAGGTTTTGAACCTAATAAAGTGATTGGAGAAAATATTATTCCAGGAAATGGAGGTATAGATACAGTAATCACTGAGAGTCCTTTTGTTGCGGATCTTAATGTTGATTTACATTTGCTGTACGTTTACACCGATATCATTCAGCCTGAATTTGTTGGTGGGGTCTTAGCTCCTCTTTTACGAACTCTGACAGTGAAGGGAAGAGATGGTGACATGATTCAAGAACAATTTGAGAGACCTCATTATTTATCAGTTTCCAGAAAAAATTTTGACTCGATTGAAATCGTTATAAGGACACACACTGGTCGTTACGTCTCATTTGAACGCGGGAAGTTGATAGTGAAACTACATTTTCGCTTGAGACATTTGTAATCTCTAGAACAAAATGTATCAACCTTATCGTTGTTGCACCAAAACATTTGAAGACTATTATACTCAGCAAGCAGGTAATGGCTTGTCATATTACAAAGGCATCTCTCTGCAGAAAGGAAGTGGCTTGGGTGGAATTTTTCGAAGCATGTTTAGGATGGTTTTTCCTTTATTTAAATCAGGTGCGAAAGCATTGGGAAAGCAAGCACTTCGATCTGGGGTGGATATTGCAAATGATTACTTGCAAGGTAAAGATGTAAAGTCAGCTATCAAAGACCGAGCTAAAGAAGCAACGAAAACTTTAACCGATAAAGTATCCACTCGAGTGAAATCAATGGTTGGAGGAAATAAAAGGAAACGCACAAATAAGAAACGCATCATTCGAAAGAAGTATCGCAAGCTGTGTGCACCTGACATATTCTCATAATCTTTAGCATGGCCTTAATACGAAATGATTCCCTACCCTCTGTGAAATCTGAACTGGACTTATTTCTTATGCCACCGACTCAAACAGCTATTGAAAAAGGGCAGTGGTCTGAATTTTATCCCATAGCTAATATTCGTGATGGTGGACCTATCGAATTCAACATATCTGGTAGTGGTGAGGAATACATCGATTTATCAGCAACCCAACTCTATGTAAAAGTTAAAGTTGTAAAGGACAATGCAGTTTTACCAGAAAATGAAAAAGTTGCTCCATGTAACTTATTTCTTCACTCGTTATTTTCCCAAGTCGATGTGAGTTTGAATGAGCGTCTAATTTCATCATCCAGTAACACTTACCCTTACCGAGCTTACATTGAGACTTTGCTCAATTACGGCTCTGATTATAAGAAAAGCTTCCTAACTTCAGAATGCTTCTACAAAGATACAGCAGGACACTTTGATGAAACCGATCCTTCAAGTGAAAATGCAGGGTTGAAGAAACGGGCTTCTATGATTGAAAAGAGTAAAGTTTTAGATATGATTGGAAATTTACATTGCGACTTGTTTTATCAAGATCGTCTATTACTCAACTTGGTAGACTTAAAGTTAAAGTTAATACGCAGCAAACCGGAGTTTTGTCTCATTGCTCCTCAAAAAGCAAATTATGACGTTGTTATTGAACATGCATCCCTTTTCATCCGGAAAGTGAAAGTCAGTCCAGGTGTTTTAATTGGACATGCCAAAGCCTTAGAAAAATCATCTGCAAAATATCCAATGGATCGAGTTTTGTGTAAGCTATATTCAGTATCGAAAGGTTCTTTCTCATTTTCACAGGATAACATATTTTCTGGGCAACTCCCGAAACGGATAGTTGTAACATGTGTTGATCATGATTCATTTAGTGGCACTTACCCAACAAACCCATTTTACCTCAAGCATAACCATGTAAATTTCATAGGCGTTTACGTAGATGGAAATCCTATCAGCTACAAACCCTTGGATCCTAATTATGCCGACGGCCAATTTATTCGTGCTTACAATAGTTTGCTCCTAGGAAGTGAAAAACTCTCATCCAATAAAGGTATCTATATTAACAGAGATGAGTTTTCCGAAGGGTACACGCTATATGCCTTTGACTTAACACCAGACTTGGGTGATGGCAACCATTTAAATTTAATTCATCAAGGAAATCTTCGCATTGAAATAAAGTTTGCAAACGCTTTACCGAAAACTGTTTCAGTGCTGGTATATGCAGAATTTCAAAACGTGATCGAAATTACGAAGTCTAGAAATATTTTGTGTGATTTTTCGATATGAATGTGGTACAATTGAATAACATTTTACGAAGTGATGCATACACACGTTTATATTTTGTTGGAGTTTTCCCAAGTGATCGAATTCCCAAGAATTTTAAGAGTTTTCCGGCTGCATTTATTTTAAACACCGATCCTCATCACAAACCAGGGACTCATTGGTTAGCTGTTTATATGAAATCACCAACAAGTGTAGAGTTTTTCGATTCGTTCGGTCAACCACCTTCGTATTTTTTGGGCTACATACATGACTACTTCAAAAAAGTTCCGCATGTGGTCTACAACGACATACCTCTTCAAAGTGTTAAAACTGCTGTTTGTGGACAATATTGTGTATACTTTTTGTATCAAAGATCTAGAAGTAGATCTATGGAATTTACTGTTAAATTATTTGATAGACAGTCTACAAATAATGATATACGTGTGTATAACTTTGTGAAAAAAATTTCGAATATACATGTACCTTTATTTCAATAAAAAAAGTATAAGTAATCGCCCTAGTCTTTACTTCTGTCATTTGTAACCATGAATTCATTCGCTTTAAAGCATCCTTTCACTGCTCTTGTCTGTGGACCTACATCATCAGGCAAGTCGCATTTTTTGAAAAAATTGATAAACAGCCACACAGATATAATTCATCCTACCCTTGATAAAATAGTGTGGTTTTATGGAATCTATCAAAAGTTATACGATGAGATGCCGAATATCATCTTTGTAGAAGGAATACCCGAAAACTTTAAGCAATATTTAGGATATAATACACTTTTTATATATGACGATTTAATTTCTGAATGTGGCAGTGATAAAAGAATAACAAACTTGTATACAAAAGGATCTCATCATATGAATTTATCTGTGATGACTGTAACGCAAAATTTGTTTCATAAAGGAAAAGAATTCAGAGAAATTTCATTAAACTGTCATTACATGTTTTTATTTAAATCGCGACGTGATGTAAGTCAAATTATACACCTCGGTCTACAACTCTACCCTCGAAATTTACATTTTTTTCTTGAAGTGTTTGAGGACGCCACGAAAAAGCCTTTCAGCTATTTACTTGTAGATTTGAAATCTGAAACAGAAGAGAGTATGCGACTGCGTACAAAAATCCTTCCAGGAGAAGAAACTTGTGTTTATCAGTTAAAATAAATAAACTCCCAACTTGCAAATAATTCATTGTTCATCATGCCTTTAAGAGAAGGAGACGTGCAACGGATGAGACTTTTAACTGTATGCCCCACAAAATGTCGGAAAGCCTTTTTAAAAAATCTTCCGAAATCTAGCATCCATTGCATAGCTGAATGTTGTTTGAACACTTTAAAAGGGAATGTTCCTTTAACAGATGAACAGAAGAAAAAACTTTCTCGTCATAAGCATACGCTTAGAGACCTAGCAGATAAAAAAGTAACCCTCACTAAAAAGCGAAAAATTATTATTCAAAAAGGAGGGTTTTTAAATATCTTAATACCCGCAGCACTCACTGTCTTGACTACTCTACTTAACAAGTAAAAACATGCAATATGCAAGGAAAATGATTTTAGTTCCAGAGGAGAGATTATCAAGACATATACCTTCAGACGAACAGCTGAGTGAATTAGATTGTGAGATGAAAAGTATTTTAGTTAATAAAATGGATGATGATGAAAAAATTAAGTTATACAATCAAGTATTGCAGAGGAGGATTAACGTGAATGTATTGAATCCACCATCTGTATCAATTAATTCAGAACTGTCAGATAATCCAGAGAAGGAAACAGATATTGCGAATGAGAAAGAAAGAACGTTAAATGTGGAGGAGATGGTGCTCAAGACCGTTCCCAAAAACTTAATTGGATTAACTACAAATATTATTCTTTATTTAAAACGCAATAAAGAGGTTGTTTCTTGGATGCCTAATGGAGAATTTGTGTATAAAGGTAAAATAGTGAAAAGTTCTAATATTGTTGACCTGATAGACCGTTTAGTGCGAAAAAGAAAGATGGATAAGTACGTGAATGGACAAGAACAGTTTAAAGATGCACTTAAGGAAATTAACTTCCCCAGTTCCTTTGTAAAAAATAAATTTGCTATACCTCAACAACTCGGTAAGGCAGTGAGGGTAATGAAAGAAGTGATGCCTACCCCAACCCCAAAACGAGTCTGTAATTGGCTTCCTCTGTAAATCATCAGTTATTTCCCCGCTATAAAAATCCATAAGTAGATGAGGCTTTCAAGTTTCAAGCAGTATATATTGATTATAATCAAGGTCTATGTCTCATTTCAAGCAATGGAACTCATCCAGAGAAGAGCATTTTCTGTTCTTATTTTCATGGGAATCTCAGCATTCATATTTGGCCTTACAATGATACTCGATAAAGGTTATGTAACAATTTGTGATAGTGATGGAATCATAGATGATTACTCTTTAAATATGTGTAATGATACAATGGAATTACATCTACCTGGAGAAAGAAAAATTACAATTCATTCTCCAAAACAGAAACAGCCGCGTCAAAGATCTCTAGAAAGTTTTTCAGAAAATCTTTGAAAGAGAAAAAAAATGTCAATGTTACAAATCTATTCAATTTGTGAACTTGCAATCTATTAAATGTTAAATACACGGAAGCTTGTAAGGGAATGTTTATTTTGTGTACATGTCTGTGTTTGAATAAACTTGTCTTTTACAGAAATATGTTACTTGTTTGTCATTTTTTTTAGTTCTAATAACAGACTGTATAATATACAATTCTAAATGTGTCAAATGACACTGCAGTAAGTAAAAGTATGTATACAAATACAAAAAAAAGAAAAGTAATAAAATAAGTACTTATACATTTTAAAATAAAGAGAGACACATTTGAAAAAGATAAACAAAGAATTTATTGATTATACATATATATATATATACAAAACATATTTATATTCTTTAACATGTAAAACTATCAGATTTATCATTAACATAAAGCCTCCGTACTGTTTCGTACAGAGTTGTTGTATTTACAAAACGTAGAACGTCAAAATCAAAGAATAAATACCTCAAGGACATATTCTCCGAAGTTAAAGTTTCTCCGAATCTATTCCAGTCGATTTCATATAAAGCGTTTAGGAAATACCGATCGTAACGTTCACTTAAACTCATAGTCATACATTCATGCCCAAGTTGATTTTCAAAGTTGTTTTCACATCCAAAACAATTCATCATTTTCTTTATTTTTTCCGAAATGAGTACTTTTAGATGTTTAGCCACTCTGTCGGTAAGTTCGCTCACTTTCTCAGATCTATCAGGATCGCCGTAATATTTCTCATCGGTTCCTGCTCCACGTTTCACGAATTCTTCTTTCACAAAATAATCGAGGGATTCATTAACAAATCCTTCATTAATGGCTTCAGTAATTTCCTCCGATACAGCTTCCAGTCGATCCAATTGTTTCACAGAGAGAAGAATGCGCGTTGCAGTTAGTTGAAAAGCACAGTCTTTCTTTTGAAACATATTTTGAAAACTCACACATTTCTCGTTTCCCCGAATTTCTTTGGAGAGTAAAAGGCTTCTTGAAACGATAA
Source organism: Meta bourneti (assembly GCA_933210815.1). Lineage (NCBI taxonomy): Eukaryota > Metazoa > Arthropoda > Arachnida > Araneae > Tetragnathidae > Meta > Meta bourneti. The sequence goes on from OW119934.1 coordinate 30,127,322, forward strand.
TAACATCGCTAGCGTTCTTTGAGCGAAAGCTAGGAATTGCTTCGTAGAAGGCTTTCCAGACTTTAGGAAGCAAAGAAACTCCCTCTCTGGAAGGCTGCAGCACTCCCTGCTGATCTCTGTAATAATGACGAATATGCACGCGGATAATTCCCTTGAAGCAAGAGACAACAGCAAATTTGGTATCACCCAAATGGAAGCTATTTGGACCTAGTTCATTCATTGATGAATCAGATACTTGAGATGAAAGTACATCGGCCCCAGAATGCATATTCACTTTTTGATCTGTAAAGGGTAAAGTATATCCAAAAGGAAATGATCGCTTCATGTTTTTCCACTAAAAGCACTAAGGAACAGGAATGAACACGTTTGAAGATACAAGTGATATCACTTCCAAGATTTCAGGGCAGCGACACGTCCTCCTCTGGGACATTTTGCAGTCAAAAGAATCTTACTGGTCAGACCTGTTAGAATGGGTCCAGGTGTTGCCATTCTGCGAGTCCACAAATAACCTTATTACATACCATTGCCAGATTCGGTACTAAAACTTTTCTTCTCCACATTCACGTTTTCATGTCAGAAACGCGGAGGTAAACTTACTACTCAACTCTACTCTACTCTCGAGTGACTTCATTGCCTACCACATGTGTTTGATTTCACGTTTGAACACGTTAGATTGACGTCATTCTCCACCACATGTTTGATTCCACGTTTGAACACGTTAGATTGACGTCATTCTCCACCACATTCTCCACCACATGTTTGATTCCACGTTTGAACACGTTAGATTGACGTCATTCTCCACCACATTCTCCACCACGTGTTTGATTCCACGTTTGAACACGTTGGAATGACGTCATTCTCCACCACATTCACCTTTCTATGTCAGAAACGCAGATAAAAACTGATCGAACTTATTGATGTGGTGGAGCAATCTATACTATTTTAACAGCCAATTACGCACTTAATGTATTCAGATTTAAATTGATTATATTTCGGTAAGTAACCAGGTATTCGTGGCCGAATGGTTATATTCTCATCCAACTAACACTCGACTACGAGTACTTTTTGGTAGTCAGTTCGATCCCAGCAAAAAATATCACATCTTTTAGTTTTAAAAATATGTTTTAAAGATTTTATTATTTTTTTACTCAAAAAGTACTAATAGATGGCGCTACGAGTTACAGAAAAATCAGCTCTTAAATCCAACCGCTCTGAAATTCGCCTTAAATCCAATCCCTCTGAAATTCGCAAGTCCAAAACGTAAACACGTGTTATTCGACGAAATCCGAGAAACCGAAACTAACAACTCAACTCCACTCGAAGCAGGAAGAAAACAACTAAACTCAACTCAGAATTGAAAACGAAACTAACAACTCAACTCCACTAGGTATGACGTCACTTCCGGTACAACTCAACTCCACTTCCGGTTATGACGTCACTTCCGGTACAACTCAACTCCACTTCCTGTTATGACGTCACTTCCGGTCGTGACGTCACTTCCGGTACAACTCAACTCCACTCGATTTCACCACCTTCTCCACCACTGATTTAGAACCCGCATTTTCTATCTACTCCCGTGTTTACTGAAGGCAGTAAACCCCACGGGAAAGAAAATTCACTGATCACTAGAGTACCTCGGGCCCGTGAAGCCCGTACACACCTAAAGGAGATGTGCCCCTGAGGGCGCAACTTATTTATGATAATTCGTAATATAAAAATAATACTCAAAATTATTTATATGGCTATTGCTCGAAATTATTTGTCAACTCCGAAACTAAACAGTTGAAGCAAAATAAATCTTACACAATTTAAACCGTTTCGCCATCCGTAAGAAAGGCACACCAATGCCATTCTTGCCGTACACCAATGAAAATCGCTGCTCTATACATACAAAATGTTTTTAAAAGTAAAATTAATGACTTTAGCATTGTTAAAATATAGAGCTATAGCGTTAAATGATATATTTTTAGCAAATTGAAAAGAATGATTACAAGAATGACAACTCTCTTATATAAACAACTTCTCACATTACTATTTTTGGCGGATACTATTTTTTACGCTATTCTCAATCCATGCAATAGTTTCGTTTCTCTTTAATGTTTGTTATGATAATAGGAAGTTTGCGCTTTGAGAATTTCAAATTCACCTCCTTTGAGGAATAGCAAAAAATAATAATAGTAATTACCTAATCACCTTTTTGTACCAAAGCAGCTTCTAAAAATCTTTTTGAAGCAACTTATTTGTGATGCTTTGTAATAAACATACTACTCAAAATTATTTATATGGGTATTGAAATTATTTGTGAACTCAAAACTAAACAGTTGAAATAAAATAAATCTTACGCAATTTAAACCGTTTCACCTGCAAACGTTTTCATCACCATCCGTGAGAAAGGCATACCGATGGAAAATCGCTGCTTTATACATACAAAACACTTTAAAATGTAAAATTAATAATGCATTGTTAAAATATAGAGTAATAACATTAAGTAATATATTTTAGCAAATTTAAATAAGGATTACAAGAATGACAACTCTCTTTTATAAACAATTTCTTACATTAATATTTTTTGCGTACACTATTATTGCGCTATTCCCAACCCATTCTTTAATGTTTGTTGTGATAATAGAAAGTTCTCGCGTTGAGAACTTCAAATTCGCCTCCTTCTTCCAGGAATAGCAGATGGCGCGCTGAACCTTTTCCGGATCAATATTACTGCAGCGAACTTGAAGCAGTTGCAGTCTGAAAATAGAGCTCAACTGTGGAGGCATGATGAGCGACAGCTATGGTCCGATTAAAGGCGATCTTGCAGTCGGAGGAGCCGCCGATGGGGATATCCGATTCGCCGGGGAGACCAGCCGGTCTAAGATCTACGAGGAAAAAAAGCAGAATAAAAAGCTTGTCAGGTTGCTGACTGTACTGGCCTATGTGTTCTCTGTATCACTGGCTGCTATCGTGCTCTCACTGTATTATGTGTTCCTGTGGAACCCGAACATGCAGCGGAGCAATAGCAGCGAAAGCACCCAAGCAACTTCTCAAGTTCTTCAAACTTCTGTGCCCATGACGACGTTGACTTCAACCCAAGGCCTCGTCCCCTCTGATGACAGCCGGAATAATAAGAGGTACTTCCGAAATGGTCGGAGAGCGGAGCATCATCTTCCAAGCGCGAAGTCTGTCAATCACGTTTGAGGATTGGATTCTTCCCATGCCTATCGAATATCCTTGTCTATCGGAATATCTACAATCACGGCGACTAATGTACGAAGGGACCATTCTTGGAAAAGGCAGAAACGTGAGAGGTACCACATGAATTTTAGCATGATTAAATCGTTGGAGTTGAGCGTAGATATCAACACATTTTAACAATTATTTGTATGTCTATACAACAATTGATTTATTATTCGGTGTTGGTGTTGTGGAAATTTTAAAATGTAAGTGTCTTTCATAAATCTTTCAGGGAACTTGAGGAATTTTTTTATCCAAGCGTGTAAAAAGCATTTGGTGATGAACTATGCACAATACTCTTCGTGGACTATCCTTGTTAAAATTGAGTCACAAATGTTTTATATGCTATTACAGCACAATTTTATGCCAAAGTATGTGATATTATTTAATCAAAAATTTTATGGCTCATGCGAAACGTCAACGAAGTTTGATTCTTGTTCATATTTTATATCATTCACAAGAGACCAGTAGAAATTGAATACACACACATATATTATCTTAAAAGCTTTATTAACTTAAAATAGTTATAATGTCTGAGTACTGGCAATGAGTAAGAACGTCATGTTTTATATGAGTATTCCAAATTCCTTAGGATATTTTTGGATTAATTTTCGTTCCACTTCAAAATTTCAAGGACAAGAAACACACTTAAGTAATAAAACAGCACTTAAAAACATGAAACAAGGAAATTTTGTACGAAATCAATAAAATTATAATAACAGTAATCAAAGTATTTTTAAAACCTTTATTGTATAAAAAGTATTTTTCGTATAACAAATGACAAAAACATGCAATTGTTTTGAAGGATTATCTGAAGTAAAAGCGAAATTCAATTTGAACGATGCTGCCTGACAGCATAACTGAGCAATAAAATTCAAGTGTGAATCTTAAGTTTCTAAAGGTGGAACATTTAATGTGTTTGAAGATTATTAAATATTTGAAGTTATATTTTAGCGTCTTTATACATGAAGCTATGCATATTTTATTTTACAAGTACGTATGCTAGTATAAGAACATTGCGTACGTATGCATATAAATTTTATAGCATCTATCATTTTGTGTAAAACTGCTAAAAATTTTAAACTTGAATGATACTTTAAAGGGTGTACCGAATATTTAGTTTATTCAGACTAGTAAATTAAGGTATATTCTCATAGTGCATGATAAAGTATCATAATATGTTAATTAAGTCATAAGTATTGCTATTTGTTTATCAATATGTAGATATGTTTATTTGTTAAATAAAACTGATATTTTCATGCAACTAACATTTCATGTGAACATTTCCCCTTTTACTTATGAAATTTATGAAAGTCCACAGAACAGAAAGTTTAAAAGTTATTTATAAAAATACATAGTACAGAAGAGAAAATAATTTAAATTGACCAAGGAAAGAAATTCAATGATTGTATAAAATGCTTTCTGAATATAATTTTAGGTCTTTTAAAACTAAACTAAATAGATATAAGTGCAGAGACATTAAATGTGTGTATGTAATAGAAATAACAAGTGAAAGACATCTTAAGTTCAGTATAGTATTTGTTTATATCCTAATTTTATCTTAACAAGTGTAATTAATCATGCAATGCTGAAAACGTATCTAAATTAGGCGAAACAGATATAAAAATTCAAAACGTAAAGCTTTTAATAGAATTACGGAATAAATATCTTATAATTTTAACAAGGGTTTAGAAATTGTTCCAAGTGAAATTTCTTGTTAGATTTCTTACAAGGTGAAGTGAGAATTCAGTCGAAGAAAAAATGCTTATTAAATTATTTATTTTTGTCTGGAAATATTTATAATAGATAAAAATTCTAGAGTGTTCTTTAGCTTTTTCTATCACATACTACGTCTTCGTAATCTTGATTATTTCAATCGATAGTTTGTATGTTTGAAAATGATGCATTTAGAGTCTTGATATGTTATATTTTTCACGTTGGCATGGTGTGGAAGTTTGGAGAGTGGGGTGCCAGCTCAGGTGTTGACCTTGTCATCTGACAGTGGTTCAAAATTACGAGGTGTTGCCCTCAGATCTTTCCCTTCAGTATTGATCCCGGATCGTCGCCAATAGCCTGTTGTGTTGCTACTCTAGTGTGACGAAAATTCAACTACCTACCTACCTGTTATATTTTTCATTCTTAAATTTTGGATGGGTAAGTAAAATATAAAATTAGCAGTATCCAAAATTAAAAAAAAAAACAATTCCTAAGTTCAAGAAATTATTCACTACGTTAATTTATTATTATTTTGTATTCTTTTTGAGATTTGTTAAACTCCTAGAACTGCAATGAAATAAAAAAAATAACATTTTACAGCTGCGAAATAATTTTGTAATACTAGTAATTTTTTAAAAACAGTGTATAATTCCACACGATATCTCTAACTTTGTAAAAAGTATCCACTGATATTTTAATATTATCGTGAATTACCAAGAATTTACATCATCTTTATCATTGGGCTCTAATTAATGAATATTTGGTTTCAGTTTAAAAGTAATTTACTGGTAAGATATTTCTCTGATTGAGATAAATATATACTATTATACCTGTCTTTTGCGTATGCCAAATAAGAGAAAGCTAAAAATATATAACTTAAGAAATATTAAGAAAGATCTATGAAACACAAATGTCAAATTTAATATTTGCAAATGCGGATTTTGAACACGTATATTTAGTATTCGCAATTTTTACATATACATTCAATAATTTTAGAGATTTATATTTGTACATCTAGCATAAATTTATGCAATTATATATCCATGACTAATCATTTTAATGTTATTTGTGAAAAATCTGAGACTATTTTAATTTGTAATTGACAATTCTAACACAAAATGAAAAGTCGCAATATTTATTTGCTTTAATAATATTTGGACACTAAATATTGAATGAACAGTATAAGATATTGAATGTGTAACAAAGTACAGAAAAAGCATGTAAAAATATAGAATTTTCGTTACAATTATTAATCTCTAAAACAAATTTATTAAGAAGGATTCTTAAATTTATAGAGTAATTCTGATAGCAGATAATAAAATTACTATTAAGATTATATTATATATGACTATTTTATTCTTAAATTTGCTAACATAACCTTTTGGTATGTTATGAATGGCAGAGCTATGTTTTGTGGGTATGCTATATTTTTAAATTAAGTAAAAAGTTTCAGAAATCCAAAAGAGCATGTTCAGAATAAATTATTAGAAAAAATATCAAATGCAATTAAAAATTGCGGAATTTTTATGCGTGAGATGCATTACGTAAGATGCAGTCATGATTGAACAATAGATTAATTTTAAGTTATGCGTATGAGTTTTAACTTCATTATTCTTTTCCTTAAAATCCTTAAAATTCCTCTGAAACTCAATCCTATCTTATGTATTCATAAGTCACGTTTAAATAATACGAGGATAATGTAATATAATAGAAAAGCAATTTTGATTTGCCAAATTATCATTTCCCCCTATTTTAAATAGACTTCCTCCCCAGAACGCTCTACAATATTCTACAATATTACAAATAGTTCACTGAATTCAGAAACATTTAACGTGATAGTTGGAAATACTGATGAGAACACCATATTAATTGTTTTCCAGATATGATTACAATTGATTTACAGATGAACACCTTTAGGCAAGAATCAAATACAAGATAACTTGGAGTATTTATTCTCTAGATTTATGACTGCAGGAGCGAAAAATTCGTATCAAGAATTTTGTATGGATGAAATTTTAAAAGTTTCATGTCAAAAAACAGTTGTTTTAATTGCAGAAAAAGTATACTCACTGTATGTATAGTAGGATATTGTTTGAAAAATTGAATTTCATTTTAAGTGTAGTATCAGAAACAAAATAAAATGCATAAAGATCATCTGGTTTCACGTAAAAAACAAACGCATAAAAGTATTATCCGTTTGATATTAAATGATACATTAAAAGGATAATACAAGCATTAATTATTAATTATATGAAAAGGCATGTGAATAAGATTAGATTAGACTTGAATAGCGTTACTCCAGTTATTTTATGCTTGTTCTAATTCCTAGAATGACGTAATTCCTATTAAAATATCGAATAAGAGCATTTGCAACAACATATTTGCTATTTTACGAAGATCTTTGATAAGTAAAAACCTCTCTGATGTATACAGAAATTTAAAAATCCTTTTTGAAATCAGCATCAAAAATCATTTAATAGCACCTTTTTCTTTTAAAAGATCTTTCAACCTTTTTAAAGGCAGTGCGTAGATTAGAGTTATATTCGTTAATTTTTAGGAAAGTAATAAATCTAGATGACTGTATGTTCATTGAAATCTTAGGATGTTAACTAATCACATAATTAAAATTAATTAAAAAAACAAGTGAGTTATTGGTTATCATACCTGGGTTATTTATTTATTAGAACTGCTTGATTTTCGTCTTCTTTAACTCCTCAGCTTTTATTTCGATTTTTTTCTAGAGAAGTTTACTCTAAACGAAGTTGTTTCAAGTAATACTGCCCTAAGCGACTTTTGTTCACAAACTTACACGACCATACACAAAAGTAAAAATTTTTAGAATGAAATACCCTCAAGAATTTAAAATACTTTATAGTAAAGAACAGATATAGTAAAGAACACTAATGCTTTCAACACACTAATTTAACAGGGATACTATGAAAAGTTTTTCAGTAAACATGAAACTTACTCAACTTCATCAGAAGTTTGTTTGAATGGCAACACAATATGGATGACTTCTCAGAGTGAAAAACAAACCAGCTTGTCGATTTTCTTAAACATAAAACCAGGAAAATAATTTTTAAGTTTTGAAAAATGATTTTGAATTCTTTTTACTTTCAGAACCCTGGTTCAGAATAAAAGAAGTATAGAGCGGCAACCAAATCAAACTTTATTTTCAAGAAATGTATTATTTGATCAATGTTTTTTGATGAGTACAAGATAAATTAATTCTGAAAATGAAAGACACTCTCTATTGTTATCTTCTATATTGATTGGCCAGGGCAAAATGCGTCTTTCTCAGAGGGTGGGGCAACTCAAGAAAATCGATTTTCCTTCAGCTATATTCTCGTAAAAAATATTATTTTCATGAACTTTTATTTCGGCTCTTCGAATAGTCAAAAATAATTAGAACATTTTCACTTACCAATCTAATTAATAAAAGTGGATGCACTAGTGAATACGATTTCATATTTTGAGATTTAAGTACTATCCAGGATTAGTTAAAAAGTAGTGATGTCAACGCATGCCGAGAAACATATAGCCTGTTTTGTTGTTTTCGGTCAATATCTCCCTAAATTATTCAAAAGAAGGAATTTCACTGAATCTGGAGAGTGAAGAATATTTAAGAAATAACACAAAACCTAAATCAAAACTCGTTAACATTTCACCTATGGAAATAACAGAAAAACTTGCTTTCATGAGTGCCTGAAACTTGACTAAAATCAATTAAAAAGGCATATTTTAAATTGCCAATCAAATGCTCTTAGTGTTCCTTATTATTACTTCCCCTTTTAATTTAATTGTGAGCATAAAAAATTACTTGATAAATAAACTGTTGAATTAGATAAAAAAACAATAAGGGTTTACTATAATTTACAAATCAAAATATTCTCAGCAGTGCTTATTCTCATCAGAACAACTCCATGTCTAAGGTTCTTGATATGGGTATCTTGCCACCAGCACTCCAAAGTAACTCTTTTTTCCGTGTGGACATTCCTCTTAGTTTAGTATGTATTGATATCGAGGGAGAAATATACCTTGCGGTCTTTGAGAAATAAGAGAATTTATAGATTCGATTAAGAAATTGCATGTAAATTGCAAATTCCCTTGTTGATCTTGAAAATCTTTCTAAATGGATAAGTAAATTATTTTGGGTGAGCAAAGAAAAATTTTCAAAATCAATTTAAGTGAAGTGCAATTAAGATTGGATAAATAAAAAAGAGGATTTCTCACATGAACTGTCTACATAGAAATTATCCGTGATGTTTAAAAGTGACAGAAAAACCGCAGACTCAATACCCACTTGCGTATTATATCGTATTGTATTCAAGGTTTATATAACATGCATGCAGCATTTTGATTTGCCCCGAAATTGCAATACACAATATAATATCAACTTCACCGAGTGTTTCTGATTTAAGTATATTTGTAGTGCAAATTGGAACTAATATTCGGGTTGACTCGTTTCGTCTAAATAATCTATTACTGGTGTACAGAACTCTTATTACTCCTTACTAAAAAAAGTTAATTTCCCATATTTTATGACATACATTTCACTTATATACTTATTTTGTAAATCAGTCAAAATAAAACTTTTCTTCATGGATCGAAGTCAACTTTATTTTTGATTTTTTTCTAGCTACCCACACCCCATTTAAATTAATAAATTCTCAAATCATCTTTTCTAAATGCATCTAACATAACTAATGTATTTTTCTGAAGATAAGTTAAAAGAAGCCACTTCCGGGATGACGAGTAGTCAGCTGTTGCATTGCATGTAGATCGAATTCGAGAAGAATATAGACGTGTGGTCATTAATAAATACAGTTGAGGTCAATGTTAATCTCGGGACAAAGAGATCACGATAACCCCGCGGCTGATGCTAAATTAGGACGATGGACTGAAATGCATATAAATGGATCAGGTAACTTGAAACGGGTTTTGTTTCAATCAACTCAAATCTCGTAAGCTTCATTGTATCCGAATCAGCGACGTGATGGGGACCAAAGCAGTCTTCAATATTAATTTTTTGCTTATAATAGGAATAGGTGCCGTGTATAGTTTATCGCTGTATCCTTCCAGTTGCCCTGAGCCACAAGTCATGAAAGACTTCAACATTGAAAAAGTACGGTATATTTTTTTAACGTTTATGGATAAATTACTTGATAAAGTTTTATAATAATCTGTGAACAATTTAGCATGAATTAAAGAGCAGTAAGAATTGCAAATCATCAAAATATTTCGAATTACCAGCTGAATTAAGTAGAAAGTTATTTTGAAGTAACTTTTAAATACAATTATATTAAATTTAAAAGTTTCGAAATATTTCATTAAAATATTATCACCTTTTTATTTTCACGCTCTCTGTATTTATGACTACAATCTATAATCTATCAAGTAGTGTAAAGAGTAAAGTAAAAAATAATATTGAAAACTCAAATAAAAGAATACGTAATTTTAAATAAAACAGACTAACATTACAACTCATGATTTAAATAAGAATAGATTTTTCTCACCGAAGTATTGCAAAAGAAAGTGTCCTTCATATACAAAACAGTTTAACTAGAAGCGATCCTTTGTAGTAAACTTTCAAACATGATTTATTTTAACAAAAATGTTATCTCATTTAATGACACCTCTTAGATGAACATATCTTATATATGTAAAATCTAGTCTTTGAATCTACATATCTCAAAATATTCTTCTCTATGGGATCAAAGTGAACGTAGAAGGTTTTTTTTTATAAAACTGAATAGGTTTTTAGAGGAGCGCAATAAAACTTTTGTCCATATCATTCGAAAAATTAAAAATAACTATTTTCTTTGACGAATATATTGCTTAAGATAAATCATGATTTTAAATTCCCGATAAGTAAGGCAATTTTTAAAACTAACTAAACTAAGGTAAAAATTTGGAAATATATTGTCTAATGAGGTCGCTCAAATGCAGTTTTTCAAATAGAACTCACTAAAATGCTAAACATTTCTTTAAAACTCAATTTTATTTAACATAAAAATGTTTAGATATAAATGAAATGAAACAAAAATACTAAAGGATTAGAACTAGGCCAAAGAAGTATAAATATATAATAAATTTACCAGCATAGTTTTCAGATTACGGACTTTCACAAGTTAACCAATTGAGTAATATTCCTTCTTAGAAATCTTCGGATCCTCTTTTATTCAGAATATATAAGTCTTATAAGTTCGACTTAAAAAATCTTTCATAGTTTCTCAAATAACTAATTCAATTGTTAAATGCGTCGAGTAATGATTTTAAATATGCGTCAAACTTTTCATATCTTCTCATAGTTGAAATGAACTCAATACAATTGAGTTAAATGTTTGCTATTTTACAAAAGACTGCTTTATATCTCTCAAGAGACAAACAAAAAAACAACATAAGAGAAATTGCAGTACAATTTAAGTTTTTTTAGCAAATATTTCAGCAACCTGAAGAAAGAATCAGGAACTGTCTGCTTCATTCCGATTACGTTAAAAATCAGACATATATATTTTTGCAAAAAAATAAGATCAGCTAGCAAATTATTTATGTAAAAGTAGGTGACGTGAGGATTCTACTTTTCGTATACATTACGTTAAGTTGAATAGGTCAGATAAAACAAGTTATATTTAAAATTTTTAAGACCTGCTTATCTACGTAATGCGATTGCTGAAATTACATATTTTGGAAATCGACATCCTCTAGGAAATTTAAACCACACACATAGAAAAATTTGATTACTTAATGCTACTTAGATATGGAGCCATAAATGAAGTAAATTTAAATTAAATCAAATAATAAAGAATGAGGTAGTATTGAGGAAGAATAAATTGTGACCGTATTTCCTGAAGTATTACAATCTTAACTCCTCTTTTAACGAAATGCAGAATTAACCATATTGTTTTTTGGAAATAATTTCTTGGGTGGACATAAAGTAACTTTCCTTATATACGAGCCCCTAGCCACCACAATTTTCAACGAATCGGAATGAAACTTGAGATTTATAGATTTCAAGGTATATTCGCTCGAGTTATGTAAATAACAAGAATCGAGCTCTCACGGTTAGGGATACAGTTAACAAATTTCGAATAGAAACACCCAGTTTTTTGTATGGCAATGTCATCGGCACCGTGACAAACCAAAAATGGCGGTGAAGCTCTGAAAACGACTGCGTAAGAGCACTGTCAAAGAAGATGAGTGTGAACGACAAAAGAGGAAAGAGAGGCAACAAGAACCATAACATAAAACCAATTGGCGTTTTGTGATAGACGTTTGTGCTTTATGCAAATTATGTGCATTACCACTGCTATTTCTGGCCTACTCTTGTATCGTTCACACTTATCTTATTTGACGGTGCTATTGCGCAGTAGTTTTTAGAACTAAAGGTATAATTTCAACGCCATTTTTGTTTTTTCACTGTTCCGATCACATTGCGATTAAAAAAAGGTGTTGTTATTCGAAATTTGTTAACTGTATCCGTAACCGTGAGAACTCGATTTTTGTTATTTTCATAAGTCTCGAGCACATACCTTGACATCTATAAATTTCAAGTTAGTTCCGATTCCCTGAAAATTACAGTGGCTAGGGCCTTGTATATAGGGGAAGTTACTTAATGACCACCCGGTATATCCTTTAATAAAGATACTTTTCCGCGTGAAAATATAGACGGATAAGGGATATATCTGTACTTCAGAATCAGACGAACGTAAGTTACATTATGCTAACTTTTTAGGAGAGCATAAAAACTGAAAAGAAGGATCTCGTTGCCTGGCTACAAAGCTAGTATTTGAATTAGCCTGAAAAAATTAATTGTTAACAATAAAAATATACATGCTTTATCCGTTGTTGGTTAATTTTTATGTAATTTTATAGCTTATTAAGACAGGACTGGACTTACGTTATTGTGGTTCTATATCAAAAACCTGTTTTTGGACTTAACATAGCACTTTAAAAAGGTGTTTCAAGTAAACTACACGAGCAATCATAGTAACAATGTTTTTAAAACTATCAAAAACAGAGAAAGTACAAAAATATTTTATATTGTAGAAAATATATAATATTGTATTAAAAAATACTTAATATTGTAGATTGAGTGTTGTAAATGGCTTAAAAGCTACAGATTAAGCAAAAACATTACTCTAGAGCGGTTGAGTCATCCTCAGGAAAGTTTCCTTCCTTCTCTCCATGTGGAAGGTTTTCAAAGAAGGGTCTATACTCTTCAGGGACCCACTGCATTAAATTTATGAGGTCTCTGTTCTTCTAATTACTTATCTTGTTTTCGATTACTCTCAATTTTGGGATCGTCGCTGGTACAACAACCCTTTGTTCTCCGATTTCTTTTAAATTCAACAGTTTTAAAGGTATCATCTGCGAAACTGTCTTATAGTACAACTTGCTGTCTCCCTTTGAGAAGCTGTAACCACACTGCATTTGATATCAAAGATGGTTCTGTCTGTGTTTTTCTTCCTTGAAACAAATGGAGCTTCTTTGCTCTTCAAGTAGAGAAAATCAAGAAAGTCTTCAAGGCACATCCTTCTTACAACAAAGGGGTTCTTTTTTGAACATGAAGCAATACAATTGTCCCAATCATTTGTGGTAAAAATAGTGTGGTTTTTAGTTGCTTTTTCGCTCTCTCTATCACACTGCTTGCCATCTACTTCCATGTGGGTGTGTCCAGCAAGTAGGAACTTATGGTTGACTTCTTTTAGAGTAGAAATTTTTTTCAACAGCCATAGGTACATGAAAATCATATTAATATTCCTGTTTTGGCCGCTGCAATTATCTGTCCACACTGTTAAGTTTTCAGTAGGCCTATCAGAATTTCGAAGTTCTTCATTCGCCCATGTGAATAAACATGATGCTATTTCGTTACCTCCTCGACCGGCTGTAACTTCATCCCAGATCATACACCAAGTTTTGTCAACGGTTGTGTCATAAATTGTACTATTTAATGTCCAGAGTTTTCTTGAGTAAAAACTTTGGGAGTTCTTCAAATCTGGCGTTGGAAGACATTTTTGGAGATCAGACATAACGACTCTCAAATCTTGATTAGCACGGCCCTTCAGTTTATCTTCCCTTTTTAATTCATACCTGCGTGAAGCTTCTTCTAGGTGGTTTTCTTTTTGTAATTTAAGTTCATTGAGAGTTTTTTATTTTTAATTTCGCAGTCTAGTTTGTCGCAAACATCACAAGTGTCAGTATCTGCTGAGTGGAAAGGCATGTTGAAATCTTTATTTAAAACTTTGGAATAAACCCACTTTTTCTCTGGTTTAATTTTTCTTTTTCGCATTCATCTACATACAGTGAGTACATTGTGGACATGTTCAGGTGATTGCCCAATTATTTACCTTTGTATCTTTCACTGCTGTAGTGGCTTTCATACACCGGAAACTTTGAAATATGGTTTTTGATCTGTTCTAAGCTATCACATGGTAATTTATTTGCTGGAATATGTTTTCCCCTAATGTCTGGCGTTACCGAACCAGACTCACTGGCTTTTTTTAAAGCAACTCTCATGAAGATTTCAGAAATAGAAAGCATATTCAGAAAAAAAGTTTTGAAAATGACTTCCTCCTTATTATTAAAGCTAAAAATGTATGGCTCTCGGTTTTGTTTCTTCTCGTGCCGTCTCTTTTCCGTTGTCTAACAGGCTTAGTTTTTATACATGAAAGTAGAAACTGTCTTTTTGAGTCGATGGACTTACGTTTGTCTGGGTCAAACAAAGGTTAGGACTTACGCCCTTATAACCCTAGTAAATCATAAAAGGATAATTTTTTACAGACTTACGTTGTTATGGCTTGATGGAAAATCAGATTTTACATGCAAAACTGTAATAACATGAAAATCGTCATTTTTGGACTTACGTTCGTCTGGTTCTGAGGTACAGATATGTGCACAGGAAAATGAATGTCCATAAGCCCTTATCATTAATACATATCTTAAATCTACAATAAATCTAGTTAATGAAAATACGAGTGAAAAACTGAATGCAGAAAAAAAAACCGATTAAATTATCAAACTCAATTATTTAAATTTTCCCATTAAATTCCTTTTTTCAGTTTGAAGGTATGTGGTATGAAATACAGAGAACATTTGCACTTGTGGAAGGAGGACTCAAATGTGCTACAACTGTTGTCAGTGGAGCAAACAATAACAAGATGAGAGCAACATTTCGTCGAAATGGAATTAACATTCTGTAATTAATTTTATTTTTACATTTGATTATTTTTAAATACTAAATAATTTTAGTAAAACACTCAAAAAAGTGATAATAGTGATAGTTAAACAACTATTTCAAAATAACTTAAATTAGCAAATGTATTATTAAAACATTGAAGAACTAATTAATCCTTATTAAATTTAGAGTAATGGAAAAATGATTTCGTAATTGTAGTAATTAGAGTTGTATTAAACTTATTTAATTTTACAGTTCATACAGTTAAAACTTTCGATGTATCATAAGTTGATAGACAACTGATTTATGTGAGTTTAGAAGAGAACTTGTTTCCATCGAGATACTTCTTAAGATTAATACTCCGGATTTACTTTCTGTGGTACATTTTCCCAAAATTTGCTGTTGCTGTATCGCAATACATTTTTAAATACATTATTTTCATTCAAATTCAAGGGAAAGAATAAACTTCAGATTGTATAGTAAATTTTAAGAATAGTGACACTTTCCGTAACAAACTAAAAGTCTAGACAGTTTGTATAAAAATAGAAATATGAATATTCAAGGGAATAATCAGATTCACTTCAGGAATGTGTAGAACATATTATCGGTAGAATTGGAACCCTAACAAGACATGTTCGAAAGATTAGCGCTCGGTAAGTATCCTACGTAGTTTAGAGAGCAAAGGGAAACACTCACTGGGCAAATGAAATAAAAAGAAATAATCAAAAATAAGTTTTAAAGTCACATTAAACATATTTTTCAGGTGATAAAATATGTTTTATCTTGGTTGTAGCAAAAATTCGTTTAATCAAAGTATTAAACACTAATAAAAACCCAGGTTAGCTCGGGTTGAAAAACTCAACGCAATAGAATGAAAAGTGATCAGTGTAATAGAAAAATATTTAAGTGTTCAGAAAAATTTTCTGCCCATTTTCAATATTTTAAAAATTTCCACAATTTACTTTGGACTCAAATACGTATACATGCTATATATTGATGAATATAATCTACTATCTATACAATTCTGAATTCCATCAACATGCCTTAAGAAACGGATGACAAAATTTTGTTATGATATTCATGATATTAAATTTTAATATATATTTCCTGTAAAAAATTGAAATAGTGATAAGTGAAATAAAAAAATTGGATTAAAATTAACTTCAATACAGAAAAAATATCGACGTACCGTTTTTGTAAATAAATTACTGTTTTCAATAAAATGTTTATAGATAAATGAGTTGTAAAAAAATATGAAATCTCTTCAAACCATGAAATTGGCAACCTTTGTTTGCTGCGATACATATTTTTGATTGAAAAAACGCAATTCAAATATTTTTTAACACAACTATTCTTCAAAGATAGATTCAATTTTCCATCTAAAATCCTCTTTTACTCCAACTGATGTGTTATTTCAAACTAAATCCTACAGCACTCACTTTCGAATTCAAAGATCTGAACGGAAACCACGCTGTTCCGAAACATAATGTAACTCTTTCAATGTGAGTGCATCTGCACAAACACCTAATAATTTAATTTCAAAATGAGAAAAGAAGCAAGTTTAATTGATTTTGACAGCAAGTACCCTTGTATAAATGATACTTATTTCAAAATTAAAAAAAAATCCATGAATAATCGCAATGAAGAATAAGCTAGCCCTGTCACGTTTTAAAATGTTTTCTAATAATTACTTTACTTAACTTATAAAAAGAAATTCGACAGTTACAGATGACTTTTAAGAGTTGGTCGAAATATACAAGTGTTGCTAAAAATTTAAGTCTAAAATTGATTTCACTCTCCATTACAAAATCAATAGTCGAAAATAAATTAGACAATTTTTAATTTTTAAACTCTCCTCATCGCATCTCTTTTGTATCATCTGTCCTAAATAAGAGCAATATAATTTCGAAAAAAGATTCAAGATAAAATATTGATATTTTAAATACACTCTGCCGTAAAAATTGAAACACCGCAAAGCCAGTGTTGAACTGAAATGGAACTTAGTATGTGTGATGTATATGTAGAGATAAGGTAATTATCACAATATCAAATCTAGGATTCTTTTTTATTATAGAATTACACCAGAAAAGTTATAAATTAGTGAGTTGTAAAACCTGCTCTGGCAGCGATACATGACGATATACGGGGTGGCAGGGAGTCAAACAAAACCTTTATGCTATCTAGTAGCAAAGTATGCTAAGTATCTGCCGCTGCTGCTCCAGATTACTTATATTCCGGGGTAATGGCCTAGCATTTCCCAGACATACTCAATAGGAGGCATATCTGAGGATCTCGCTGGTTAAGGAAGGGTTTCAACATGATAAAAGCCCACCCGGAAGAGGCGAGTCCTCTGTGGTTGGACGTTATCGTGCTGGTAAATAGCCCCTTGGACAAATGACATGAAAAGTCAAAACAACAGGTAATGTACATGATCTAATTGACTCATCGCTGTCAAACTACCTTGTACCACTACTAGAGAGAACCGGCTGTCGTAAGTGATGGCACCCCGCATAATTATAATAGGAGTTACAGCGGTGTGCCACTTGACAGTAAACTGAGAATGGTAGCGCTGCCCGGGTTTCTGCCACACGTGAATGTACCACTCCAGATGCAACCGACAATGTTTGGTAGTCAAGGCAGAAATCTTAACGGGCGACGTGCCTGCAGTCCTGCATCCGCCAGGCTTAAGGAATGATTCACAATGCTACAGGAAGCTGTAAAGCGGACGATATGCATCGGTGGGTGGTCGATAAAGAAGTTGTTGGAGCCCAGTTTCAGCTTCCCTCACTATCAGTCTATCCTCTCTTGCATTTTCCCCTTTGGACCGACCAGAACCTAAGTGACGGGCATGTGTAGCTTTACTGGCCCACTGTAGCCAGAACCTTGTCACGGCAGTCGATGTACGTCCCAGATGACGGGCGATTTGTCGATAAGACTAACCTGCTTCCAGCAGTCTCACAATGCGACCCTTTTCAAAGTCGATTAGACGAGTATACGGTGTTCGAGTGAGTCTAGACTTGGTAACCATCTTACAGACAGTTTGATTTTTATATATCAATAAGAGGATGTTGATATTCAGTCGCTTTAGCGAGATACTTGCACAAAAATGTAGACACTTCTGTTAACAGTTTTGATACAGTAAGAATACGGATTTTTTGCAATTTAATTTAAAAATTAAATAAATTCTATAAGCTTTAAACACTATGAATCCTTCCAAGTACTATATTACACAGGTATAATGTGAAGGTTACTCAAACAGCAGACACAAAACGTGGAGGCAGACTAACATTATAAAGCTAGATCGTGCACTATACTAACTGCATATATTGTAAGAATAGGGGAGAGCTAGGTAATGGCGCCACCGTAAGGATAAAGGCCTCGTCTTTCGTTTAAAACCAGGTATAATGTGATTACTAAGGGAGAAATATAATATAAAGCTGGGCATATAGTGATACAAACCGGCGTTATTGTTTATTTTCCCATGATCGAGTTAAGAATTATCAAAGTTGGTTCAATGGCAAAATAACTCCAGGTCCCCTGAGTAATACAGTCATGGAATGTTGTGTAATAAAATATAAAATGCATATTATACTGAAACTTCTTACGCGGATGTATCAAATTTGCCGTTTTAAACTAAATTTGGAAGTTCATTATGAAAGCACACAATTTCCTGAACATTTACTTTTTAGAAAGTGTCATTTGTATAAACGCTATATCAAGGAATTAAGCAAGTCATAAATGAAGTTTTGGAGGTCGTAATCATTGCATACGACCTGAATACTTGATTGACAACACTCCTCCATACGTGGGCCTGTCAAGTATCAGTGTCCTTTAGATTTATTTTGTTTCCATGTCCCTTACTGGCTATCATTGATTGGGACTGGCTACAAGTTAGACTTGATTTGAAAGAATTATAGGGAATTTACTACGGAGAAAAAAAACAAAGCGTCAAATATGCTGTTTTTCTTTCCTCCTAAGCGATGTCAACTAACGAAATCGCGTGGAGGTAGGTATTTAATTAACGTCGCACTGGAGCAACACAGCGGGCTATTGGCGACGGTCCGGGGTCAAACCGGAATTGAAAGATTCGAAAATTCGCGTGTAGAGGAAGGAGTAAAAATGCATACTTTAAAACAACTCAGCTTAATGCAAAAAAATGCTTCAAATTCGCTCATCACAGAATAACTTGAGTTCCAAAATTAGACGAAAATTACGAAATTGTATAATTTCTTTGCTGAAAAAATAGCAGCGAATTAAACTATTGGGCTGTTTCCTAAACAAGCTATTAGATATTACCATACTCCCCGAAGAAACTCGGGCTGGTGGTATAAACTTGCTTTGCCCTACAAAATTTTATGAAAATATAGTTATCTGTTTTAGTGTAATACTTGCAAACATAAGATACACACAAATACTATATCAGTCACAAGAGCAAATTAAAAGCCCGGAGCACATTATGTACTTCTCAAAATTCACTACTTTTGACAGATTGCGAGTTCCAATCAAAGACCGTCGTATGAGTGGGGGGCTGGTGCACATTAAATCTGTCGTGGCATCAAATGTCCTCACATTGGCATGGTGTGGAAATTTGGAGAGTGGGGTGCCAGTAAGGTGTTGACCTCGTCATTTGATCGAGGTTCAAAATTACGAAGTGTTGTCCTTGGATCTTTCCATTCGGGATTGATCCCGGACTATCGCCAATAGCTCATTGTGTTGCTCCAGTGCAACATAAATTCAACTTTCAACCAACCAGCCCTACTTGACAGGAAATGCTGAACTATAAAGATTTTGTTGCAGTGTTATATGAATTGTGGAAGCAATTATACAAGTGAATCATATCGTCATCTGACCGTGGTTCAAAATTACGTGCTATCATCCTCGGATCTTTCCCTTTGGGATTGATCCCGGACCGTCACTAATAACCCGTTGTGTTGTTCCAGTGTGACGTTAATTAAAATACCTACCTACCTACAAGTGAATCATGCAAATTATTACAGTTTCTGGTTTTCTTTACGCGGAAGGCAAGCGGGGTATATAACAGAAAATTTGCCTCGTAAATTAAGCTGCTGGCAGAAGAAATGACATACCTGAAAATTCTTTTAAAAATTAAATCACCAGTAACTGCTGATTCTCCAAGTGGGCTCCAGGGACGTATATTATTGCAGGTATAAATGAAAACTTCCGAAAATTTACTTACAAAGGAAATCTCAAATTTCCTGAAAATTTCCTCTCTGTATTTCTGTAAAATCGAGTTTTAAAATCATTTTAAAATGTTCTAATGAAAAAGTAGTTCTAATTTTTTAAAATTAATATGTCTTGATTTTACTTCAATTCACATAATTTTTTAACGCAATCCTTTGTTACCCTTCCACTATTTAGAGATTTCAAACAAATTTTGAAATTTGTAGTTTTTATTATCTCTTTACTATCGATTTTACTATTTATTATTTGTGTCTTTTACTCTCAGATTAGTTATTAGATAATAAATTATTAATAGGTATTATAATAGATTATTATATATTTTAGGCCTTTTAGACTAGTTCATTTATTTAGATATTTTAAATTACTCTATGGAAAAGAGTTTTTGAAATTTTTAAGATCCAAGTTTTTCTCTTTCAGAAATAGACGCGTCACTTTGATGCGTGGTTATCTACACACACCGGATGCTAAAGACCCTGCAAGGATGGAACTAGTCATGGGACCTTGTAAGTATTTGTGGATAAAAAGATGTTTTCATTTTTAGTCAGCTTTTAATCATTACGTTTTGCTTACTGTGTAAAGAACACTTCTAGATTGGATGGAGAAAAAGTAATTTGCTTGGGTTTGAACCAGAAATGACTATATCAAGTCTCATCACTGAAATCATGCGTACTATTCCTCAAATCTTTCATTTTATTACAACTTTTCTCCGAATTCTGATGAATGAAAAAAAGCAACGCGTCAACTTTGACAGTCATCAAATTTAAAGATAAAGATACAGAAAGAGATCTATCTTAGAGTCGACAGCATGGATCATCGAATTAATTTAACATGGATCATTATTTAATCAACTCTCACCAAATCTTAATGGGTCAAGTTTTTTACAAGCATTTTAAGTGAAGCTACAAGTTACATTCTTGGATTGGAAGTAATGAATATCTACAGAATATAAAATTACAAGATGCTGGAAGAATATGCTTTAGATACCAGAAAAAAATTAGCTGTATTTAATTTACTTAGGTAAATTATTATAATTCAATTTTTCACAAAATTGTACAAATATTTCAGTTTTATATTCAATTTTTCACAAAAATTGAATACAAAGCTGCCAATGTTATGTTTTCAATCTTTTAGTGAAGGCATTAAAGATGCAGTTATCAATTGTTTCACCTCAAGGTATTTGTCATTTTAAAGAGTAGCGTTTTGGGTCTCTTAGTTTCGAAGCACTTAAGTGGCTTTGAATAAAAGAAGCAAACTTTAGAATAAAAATTTTCAAAGCACTTATTGTGTATTCTTCAGTATATATTATTGCCGTTTGCATATCATTTTTATAACATACTAGAATAAATGCATTTACAGTAGTCTGCCTTTTGTACCTATGTCTCTTTCATGCTGAATATGAAACATGTTTTATAGTGTCACTTTTCCTTCGTTACCGAGTGATTGAGACAAATTACGATGATTATGCTGTTGTATGGGGATGTTTCGAGTCACCAAAGTACAGCCAAATTTTAGGACACACAGGTATGTTAACAACTAAATTTTTTTCTCATTTCAAATACACTGAAAAGGGACCTAAGGTCTAGAGCAAATACATTTCCAAAAATATTCTTAGCAACACCGCGTATATTAAGTTTCGTAACCACCAGATGAGTTGAAACATGCGTCAACATTGTGGAAAACGGAATTGGAAATGATGGTTAATGATTTAAAAAGAAGCATTACTATATTTTGTCAAACAATTCGACTTACATTACTTAACATTAGCCAACAAATCCCATTCAGAACATGGAAAGCCCGTGTAAGTTGAATCGGTAGTTATTTCGGGAGGTAAGTGAAAGATGACGCCCCCTCTTGTTGGTGATGATCGATTACTTCCAGGACCATTCGAGCGCAAATAGCTGGGTGGAAGGATATTTTTGTTCAATCCAAACAGACTTTCTTTAAATAGCAATTAGTTTACTAAGTGGTGTGTAACACTTCATAATCAATAAGAAAAATCAATCATCAAAATAATAAATGCCTATGTATGAATCGCGTTTAATGATTGGTATTATAGAGTACAGAACATAAAAAGTATCTGACCTCACGTGCCAATTCTCAGGGTCCGAATCCTTTGCTCCATCCACAGTATTTTTATGGAGGTTTCCCGTGAACACACGCACACAGCGGGAACTCCTCCAATGGGAGGGATAAATATTAAAATGAATAAGCAAACGAGTTGTTTGAACAACATACCCACATCATGTAGACAAGACCTTAGGAGCCTCACCCCTTAGGCCCAATGTTTTAATGGCTAGGGCCCGATCCCCTAAACATGAGGGATAAGTATTAAATACACAGAGAGATAATATGAGTAACCAAATATACTGAGTGGATCGACTTCATTCACTAGATCGTTCTACCGCGATATCAAGAGACGGGCTAGAACAGATCGGGCCCAATATTTTCACGGTTGAGACCCGGGATCCCTCCGACATAAGGAATATTTATTGCAAATATACTGATAATATTGATATTAATCTGAAGAAGCAAAACAGTTTCGAGAACACATGAAGCAACTGGGTTTTATTTGTCCCACCTCCAATAATTTCCCCTAGTTGGTACCACTGCTGACCTTCTGTCTGATAGCTTCTCGCTCTCATACATGCTTGTTGGCTGGCCCATCCGATGGTGATCAGAGATTAAACTCTCGTGGATGGCGAGGGTAGGCGTTGAAGCAGATCTCCAGACAAGAAAATGCCCACTGTCTGACAAGTTGTCCCTAAAGTAATATATATATATAGAACTAGAAGGGGTTCTTTCTCAAAATGGCGCATACCTGACAACTCCGAAATCTCTTTTCAACGAAATTTTTTTTCATTAATTTATAAAAATGGCAATTGCGACATTTTTTTACGAAGTTCACATTAAAATATAGGGTACATACAAATTTTTAAACAGTTATACACATTTTTAATCGTAGGTGTTGACGAGTCAATCCGACTAAGCATTCAAGCACATGTATTCAGATTCTGGAATGTTTTGCAATCCCCTTCGAGTATATATGCCATGCGCGTCCAGTATCTACTATTTTTTACAAAAATAGCACTTAAGAAACATCTCATGATGTGAGTTTTCTTTTTGTGTTTATTTGAAGAAAAGTGCTAACTACAGCTCATAAAAAAAAGCAAGACATTTTACTTGCTTTTCAAAGAATTTTAAGATTATATCCGAATTATATTTAATTACAACTGACTGGGAACTTATTCATTTTAATTAGCTGGAACTTCATGTAGTTTGGTCCAAATTTTACACGATGTTCCAGCCCCCGATTCCTTCATTTAGTACATGGGTGAATCCATTCAAAAAATTCAGGCAATAAAAAATAAAATGTTCGCCTCACCAACTTCGATTTTTTTAAAAATTTAGTATATGATGGCCAGTGACGTATGTTAAACTATGCCATGTTTATTATTTGCAAAATAATTTTTTTCATGGAAATAAGACCCTTTAAAAGGCGGTCAAAAACATTCAATTTTACTTTTCAAGAATGTTGCGTAGCACTTAAAATTCCGCTACGCTTAAACTATTAGAGATAAACTTGTTTTGTTTTTTGGTAGTGATACTTAAATGTGTTCGTAGTAATAAGTAAAAATATCTTTTAAAGTTAGATTAGTTTTTAACAATTTGGCACGGAACTTACTGAAGTTTGGTTAAGATTTAATGAAAAAAGCTATCTTTAAAATTTGTTAAACTTTTTGTGTAAGTTCATTAGAATGTCGTTAATGTAGTACTCTATATAGCTAATGCAATTTCTCAAAGATTTATTTTTAAGAGCCTTCAACATAAGATATCGAAATTTCAACCGCTAACGCGAGCTCAACGTCCGGGGCCAACGGTATTCCTCCACTAGTAAGTGAGCGCTCGAATCTCCTCAACCAGAAGCTCAAGCGCCTTTTTCGATGTGATATTTTAACGATTCATTATATCTATACATATATCAATAAAGTATATGGAACTAAGATTTTTGATAATCCTATAATTCTACTGTTAATAGTTTTAAAAAAGAAATCAGCCAAGCTCTAATTATTTAGCGCGGAACTTATAACTAACTTCTAATTATTTACCGCGGACATATTTGGGCTGCATATTGCCTCAGGACTTTGCATTAAAATTTTCACTTGGTAATAGTGATGGAAGTATTCGAATACAAAAGTACTCATGTACTCGATACTTTAAAATAATCGTTGTACTCGATTCTTTTCCAAAGTATTCGAATACCAATGTACTCGGATCCAATGTATTCGGTTACAAGAGTATTCAGATACAAGTATTCGAATACCAAAGTACTCGGATCCAAGGTATTCGAATACCAAAGTACTCGGATCCAGGTATTCAGATACAAGAGTACTCATCCTTGGCATTCGGATGCAAAAGTACTCTGTGTATTCGAATACCAGATGCATGGGTATCTATGGTTCTCGTTAGTCTTATGTTTCAGTCTCGATTTTTCTTTTTCCAAGTTTACATGTCTTGAAAATGCACGTGAAGTGTCGAAAAATTCCATCGTTTAAGAGATTGGATTTGAAATTTTCTGGAAGCAATTTCCCGAACAGGCAGGCTTAATTATCAGTAAATTACACAAATGGTTTGCCTTTTATTTTTGAAAATCAAACTGGTAGTTTTTAATTTTTCAATTTAAACTTTAACTATTTTTAATTTTAACTATTTACACTAAATTTTATTAATTTTTTAAAATTTAATTTAATTTTCAATCTTTTTTTATTTCTAACATTTAAAATATATCTGCAAATAAGACACTATAATGCTTGATGTGCTTTTCTTTTTCTTCAAGTAATATAACGTTATTTCATTCTTAAGATGGCTGTTGTTTTCTTTTTAATATCTGACAATAACTAAAATTCTCTCTTAAAATATCTGACAAAATCTTTATTACGATAGTAAAATGATTATAAATAATTTTTCGGCTTTGACTCTACCCCTTCTCGCATCTTCGTGTTCTAAACAGTGGTTGCAAAAATAAAAAGTAAATTTCCAGGAACTCTAGGACTGTTGATTGTTTATATTACAGATGCTTTTTATCCACCCAGCTGCTCACAAGGGGAAGATTTTATATAGTGAAAGAGTAGCTTTTTAATGTATCAATCATTGTCATGATTGGTACATTAAAAAGCCTTTACCTTTGTTTGATTACAGCTTATTCCTATACATTTTAAATCGTTTAGTATATAATACTCATTTACTCTTAATTCATTCTTGGATTTGGGTATAATTCATTCTGGGATTTTTTATGAAATTAATCTCTCAAGCAAATCAATATATTAAGTGAAAAGCAATTTGATGGTTTCAGAAGACTAATAAATGTAATTGTCTTTTTATGGGGAAGGCACATGAAAATTTTCCTGCGACATCAAAAAATAGTTTTTAAATAACTAACAAGTTCACTCTTGTTGAAAGTTTTACAATGGTGGTTCATATGACAAAGTCGACCTCTTGTTATATACAAAATCCGATCTCCTAGTATTGTGACATGAGAGTATAACTTTTCAAGAATCGAGGATGATTGAAAGTAAGTTTATTTACTTATGAAGCTGTATTTAGTTATGAATTGCTTTCGTGAAGTTCAACATTGAAACAGCCATTTATTGAAGTATCCGTTGAATACTTTCTTGGAGTTCTATGTGGCAGAGAGGACATTAAACACTTTCGCCGAATTTAACACAAATATCTCAATTTATTTTAATTAATAGTTTATTTAACGTAACTAAAATTCAAATTAGCAACTTTTCTTATTGTTTTAAGTAAATAAAAATTTATATCATTATTTTATCTGCGATGTTAAATATATTACTGAGCTTCGTAATTTTTCTTATCTATGCAAGTTTAGAACTGTTTTATGAGGATTTAGAGTATTACGCTTTGTGCTACTAGTTTCAATATTGTTTAAATGTTTTAATATAGTTATAGGAATTTATTAATATTTTAAATATGTAGTTTATTACTCTGATCCTTTCTATCAAAACAATTACAGTGTATTTTTTAAATTTGGTTTTGTATTGAGATGAACAGCAAAATTATGTTTGTGAAATTTTGTGTGAATGTTTAATATATAATTTTGTGATAGATAATTTATTCAAATTAAGTAAATAACTGTAAATTATTCGGTTAACGTTGAGTAAAGAAGTATTTTTAAGCAAATACAGAAAGCGTAGTTCTCAGTGGCTAAAAGGGAATCCTGATTTAATTTAGGGATTTTGAAAACCTTTTCGTCCTTTTATAGGGAATTTGACATGCGGTTAGGGAATTTTCGTACTTCGAAAGGGAATTTGACGGTGTTTCATCATTTTCTGATAGCGTCGGGTTTTCCGATCAGGGTCATTACACAAAATAATTTATTTAAGCTTAACTATTCAAAAACTGCAAAAAAGCTCACACACTGATAGAATATTTATACAGGAACTTAGAAAAAATAATCAGATTTTTAAAAGATGACTTTTTTGAAAAAAATGAATTTAAAATTCATTAAATTAAAAAAATCGTATTTTCAATACTATTTACGTACCACTAATGAAATTAGTATCAATACTTGCTCTAAAGTCTTACAATTGTTTTGAAAAACAAAATTGGATTATCTTAAATATTTTAGGAGATATGCGATTTTTAACTAGGTGATGTACGCTAAGAAAAATAATTTTTAACTTGTGACGTCACTTTCACAGCTCTCTATCGAAGAAAAAAAATTTTTCGAGATTATAAAAAATATGTCGATTCAAGGTTGATGCAAATTACCTGTTGCAAAATATTCGATTCCAAGATGGTGAGGCGAACAGCCTTCCTGGATTTGAATGGATTCACCCACATATATTTAAAGAAAATTTCAAGAGTTGAAAAGCATCTGGGGGGGGGGGGAGAAATAGTCCTAGTTAGATCTCCCAAGAAATCAGCTGCAACAAAATTTAAAAAAAATAAACTTTCTTCAAGAAACGTAACCCAAAATTTTTACAGTATTTTTATTGTAATTAAATAATAATCAATAAGGTTTATAGATTTTATTGTATAATCTTAAAATTAATTTATTAGTTGAGTTGGGTATAAATATCTTAGATTCCAATGCTAAAGACATGCAATAGGTTTGTTGTTAAAAAAGGCCTCTACCTTCTGAGGCAGAAAAATAGATGGTTTATGAATTTTTGTATTAAAAGAACCAATAGATATATAAATACCTACAAGTTGATTTTCAATTTATCATGTTAATTAAAACTCAAAAATATTTGTAAATTTGTGCATGTCATTACGTGTCGAGTGTATTAAATTCTCTGAAAATTCGTCTTTCTTCAAACATGTCGCACCCCCCGATGCAAGAGTGCCACAATTCAAAAAGTATGATTTTCCATTTTAAAACTATAAAACATTGTGACGCAAGACAGTTATTCGCCATCTTTAAAATTGGAGACACGGCAGTTTTGACGGACTTATAAAGGGCCTTCATAATATCACCCTGAAATTCAAGAGACCTTTTAGAGTTATAGCACTCTTGCACATGGATGGGCAAAAAGTGAAAAGAAAATTTTAATCTTTATGAATATGTTACCAGTGAAACTTAAGCTATTGCCTATCCATTAGCTTACCAATATAAGCAAGTTCTTACACTTTTTAGGCAAAATTCTATATTTGTTCCTTTAAAACGTGCCATTTCGACTATTTTTTAAATAATTACTGATAACATAAATTATGACTATTGTTTTATTTTTTAACACCAGCAAGGCGTGGTTAATTGGAATAGCTGGTCAGTGCTCCCTACATTTGATACTTTATATTACACAATCCATAACTATTGTTTAAATTCCAATAAATCAACATTCCAAATTGTAAATCAATGTCATACAGTTCAAATAGAATTCCAAAAATGCTGTCGACACAATCTAGAAGCTTCTTTAATAATTGATATAAAGGAATATGTAACTAATTTTATTTATTTTTATTTCTATCTTAGAAAATTTATGGATATTATCCCGAAACAAGACGCTTGCGGACGAATTCAAGGAAAAAATTTACAGCTACTTGGATAGTATAGACATCAGCCGGGCTGGTCTTGTAGACAGTAATTTTCAAAATTGTACGTCTCAACAATATTCCGGATGAAGACAGAAATCACAACCACTTTTAAGTTTCAACATTTCATTTACAGAAAACATTTATTCATATTTAATTTAATAATCACAGCATTTATCCTCAAGAGTACCATGTTGACGTGCATACTCCAGGGATACCATAACATTTTGTCATCCAATGTAATCGATGTGGAAATGAACAAAATCATAAAAAGAAAAATAACTCGTCCTCTTGTCCGATCATATTCATCAATAAACCTCCTCACAATGGTGGCAAAGGGCAGTGAAATCTGAACATTTGCATTGAACACTGACATTCAGAAAAATATCTAAGTAGCAATGGGTTGAACCGAATCCTGTAGGCAATACAAAAATTGAGTACGACCGTTCCCCTGAAAAAGGCCGTCCCAAAAGAAATAAAAATTCCCAGAACTCACAAAAAGCTATGAACATAAAGCACTATTGGATGAAAAAAATTTTCAGTGATCCTCCAGCTTTCTACCATGACGATTTTCACTAAGTGATTATTTTTGAAAATACTCTTCCAGACCTTTGCCACACTACAATTGGTTAATCAAGGCTCTGCAAAATGCCGTGAAGTTAACTGGGATGTACTCTCGTTTCATGAAAAATCATACTCAAAATTGACTACAAACCTCTAATACGCTAGGCACGTTCTAGATGAATGACAAAATGGGTGGGACGGGAAGTGCAGCTTCCTCTCCGCGGTGAATTGGGGTTGTTTCAAAAAGCACAAAAACAAGATATACTGCATATGGCACACTAAATAGTACATATCTCGAAGACTAGGTAGAAACTTACATAGACGACGAGTATGTCCTTGTATATCGTCCTAAGGTCCTCTCGAAATGTAAGCCATTTATACGAAAATTGAGTTAAGTTTGCTTGTATTGACATAGATAAGACTTTCTAAAGTATTTTACCAATGAAAATTATTTTTAGGGCATTTTAACAACGTTCACGGAGTGTATGTGAAAAAAACACTGATCTGAAAGCAATTTCAGACGGTGTGCTGAAAAGCGTCAACCCAGAATTTGAGAACTCCGACGCTGGTCTCTTTAATTGCGACATTTAAATTTGAAAAAGAAATACATATTCTTAGGTGAGTCAAACTGCTTTTCGCCATTAGAATTTGTTCAGGTGAATTTCAGTCCTCTCTACTGAACATTCACTGTAGGTATGAGAATATTTTTGGCTTAGGTAGGTATTTTAATGAATGTCGTACTGGGGCAACACAACGGGCTATTGGCGACGGTCCGGGATCAAACGCAAAGGGAAAGATTAGAGGACAATACTACGTAATTTTGAACCACGGTCAGATGGCGAGGTCATACTTGAGCTGGCACCCCACTCTCCAAACTTCCACACCACGCCAACGTGAGGACATCAGAGACCACGACAGATTTAATGTGTACCAGCCGCCTTTGTACACGAGTCTCCGGTTGCTAATCCGTTACTCATCCAACCAGGCTACCGCGGCCTTATTGGTGCAATGTATAACAATGTTAGATATTACTTTTGGTAGGTAGGTATTTTAATTAACGTCTTTGTTATTGTTATTGTTATTTCAATTAACGTCACACTGGAGCAACACAACGGGCTATTGGTGACGGTCCGGGATCAATCCCAAAGGGAAAGATCCGAGGACAACACCACGTAATTTTGAACCACGGTCAGATGACGAGGCAACACCTGAGCTGGCACCCCACTCTCCAAACTTCCACACCACGCCAACGTGAGGACATTTGAGGCCACGACAGATTTAACGTGCACCAGCCCCCTTTGTACACGACGGTGTTTGGCTGGATTCGAACTCGCAACCCTTCGGTTGCTAGTCCGTTACTCTTCCAACCGGGCCACCGCGGCCCTTTAATTAACGTCACACTGAAGCAACACAACGAGCTATTGGTGACGGTCCGGGATCAATCCCAAAGGGAAAGACCCGAGGACACCACGTAATTTTGAACTACGGTGACGAATCCATCTTTTAGATTTAACTCAATAGGGTAGATAATTGAATTTACGTCACACTGGAGCAACACAACGGGCTATTGCCGACGGTCCGGGATCAATCCCAAAGGAAAAGATCCGGACACCTCGTAATTTTGAACCACGGTCAGATGACGAGGTCAACACCTGAGATCTCACTCCAAATTTCGACACCACGCCAAAGTAAGGGGGTATTTCAATTACGCTTGGGTATCCCGAGAGCACGACTCCCGTCAAAGGTTTCTAGGCAGGTCAAAAGTAAACTCCAAGAAATTTTGGAATGCTCACCATACTCTTTTGGGATGGCCCGGTTGGAAGAGTAACGGACTAGCAACCGAAGGGTTGCGAGTTCGAATCCAGCCAAACACCGTCGTGTACGAAGGGGGCTGGTGCACGTTAAATCTGTCGTGGCCTCAAATGTCCTCACGTTGGCGTGGTGTGGAAGTTTGGAGAGTGGGGTGCCAGCTCAGGTGTTGCCTCGTCATCTGACCATGGTTCAAAATTACGTGGTGTTGTCCTCGGATCTTTCCCTTTGGGATTGATCCCGGACCGTCACCAATAGCCCATTGTGTTGCTCCAGTGTGATGTTAATTGAAATACCCCCCATACTTTTGGGATGACAAAGCAGGATTCCCGATCTTTTATATAAAAAAACAAATTTAAGCAGTTTCAAGAACTTTCACACAAAATAATTTTCAAGTACCTCGTTTTGTTAACGACGAGCTATCATTCTAAATAAAATTGACGCATGAAATCGACTAAGAAAATTACAATTTAATTCAAAAATGTTTCACATTAAGCAAATATTTCAATTTTTTTTAGATAAGTAGTAAAAATGTGTTGTTAAATCACCAGCAGCAAAGTTGCAGACAATTTATTTAAAATGAGACCTGTTTAAAACCCAAGGGGTAAATGAAATTTTGGCATTTTCAAGGACTTTTCCAGGGTCCTGGAAATGGAAAATAAAATTCGTTTTCAAGGATCATACGAACTTTAAAACATTTATGAATGGATGTGGATAATCAGTTGATTAGCTTATTATTTGATGTCGGGTAACTATTTTGAAGTAATGTTGAAATCAACCGTGTGGTACAACTGATACATTAATCAGTAAGACAAAATAGAGCAACAAAACTATTAGAGAAACTTCGATTAACCGTCAGGGTCGGGACCGTTTCTCTGTAATAGTTTTGTTGCTTAATTACATTAAGTACAACTGTACATATTGTTACATGAACTTAAGCTCTAGACGTACATACATATTCAAATTTTAAGTCTGTAATTTTCTTTCGTTTCTTCGAGGCTCGTGCTTTCTGAGCGGCAATGTTCCGTACTTTACGTAGAAGTATAGTATGTATGCATGTGTGTATGTACTAATAACTTAATATTTAATTAACTTTTAATAAAAATGGACTGACGGTTAATGAAAGTTTCACTGTACTTTATTTCGAGCCCACACTTTTACCATTATTTCTAGATCAGAAGTTTAGAAAAGATTATTTAGCTGTTTTCGATTAGGATTGTCAAGTTGTTTCAGTTAGCTTCCTATGGAAAACTTTTGAAACTTAGAAAACGTTCTTATAGCTGTAAATGAAGGTAGGTATTTTATTAACGTCGTACTGGAGCAACACAACGGGCTATTGGCGACGGTCTGGAATCAAACCTGAAGGGAAAGATCCGAGGACAGTACCACGTAATTAGCTGTAAATGAAAACCTCGAAATTCAGAGCAGTTAACACACCTTTAGAGTTCACAGCAACTTCAATAATGGCTTGACAATGATCAATCAATATTACTAATGTAAACATTAGTCAACATTGCGTTAAGACTTAGAAACACAAGTTGGAACTGTTAGCAAGTTTTGATCAGATGAAATTGTTTCATTATCTTTTGTTTACAATACCACTTTCGATAGCCACAGAACAATTCTTCGGTGATTTATCAAACTACATTTTCATGTAATCCACAAATTTCAACGCACGAAAACTACATGTTTTACTTCCGCATATTCATAAAAAAGCTTAACAATTTTGTTACTGTTCTTAAATATATTAACAGAAATATATACTTTTAGAAATTAAGTATAAGTAGAAATTTTTAGTAGATAAATGTGTCGTGCAGCTGATACATTTAAACAAATATTGATAAATCTAGTTTTCTTATTTTTACTCCTTAAATGTGCTTTATTTTTTAAAATAAACATGATATGGAATTACATACTATCCCTCATTTTTAAATACTCTCAGATTATGACTTATATAATATCAAACAATTTTTGACCTAAATGAATCAAAATTCAAACAATTATTCAACTTAATCATACCCCCATGTGTTTCCTAAACATAAAACTACAAACTGCATCAAATAGTAAATGTAGATTGATTAATATTTATAGATTTCTGAAAATTTCAATTAGATACTAACTTTAAAAACCCTATTTATTAGTTCTCAAAACTTTAGCTAAACAGGTAGCACATTAAATTTTTGGAACACATTTAATTAATGTCTTGCAAAAGCTAGTACAGTCGGCTCTCAGTATGTTGAATTTCACCGGAAGAGAAAGCAAAGCGAGATAACAAGGGTATATTAATATTTTAAAATTGCAACATACCTATGCAAAAGTAATTTGTCATTAGAATTTGTTGCTAGTTTGTCTTTTGGTGACTTTACAAATTTTTTTATTGATGCAAATATCTCAAGACCCGTATTTTCTGAGGACTAGGGAACTATTAATGTGTAAGCATCTTTTTGTTTTTCTCAATCACTTTCAGTATTCTTTCATTCACTTTATTCTTTTTTGACTGAAGGTATATTTATGTTGGCTAAAATCTCTTCATTTGTTGATATGCCACATGTTTGGGCTGGTCATGTATCTCCAATTTGCAATTCTAATCAACTCAACATGGTCCAGAACCACTCTAGGTTACCTGTCATTCTTCTGCTGGCGACAATATTCCAAGCCTTGTTTCCCTAAAAAGTAAGGGTAAGGAATCACTTTGCAGGAGAAAATAACCAATCACCTCAAGGTAAAATATACCCCAAGGAGTGAATAGATTACAACCCTTTTAATGTCTAACTAAAGGCCCTCATTCCATAAAGATGCAGTGGCATTTGTTCTCCTGATCACAAGTATCTTGTATTTTTCTTACACTAATAGAAAAAATTTCATACAGCAAAAGTTTCAGAGAAAATACTTCAAGTATGGAAAATACATGGACTAAATACTGAACATTTTTGAGATACTGAGAGATTCGATATATCAAGGGTCGACGTTTATCAATTAACATGTTATTTGCATATATCACTTCTGTACATAGTAAAATTAGACATTTGTTGTCTGTCCTGAGTAAGTCAGCACTTCTACGACCAACAGATACCCAACATACACTTAATGAATATTTTTAAAGAAATAATAGCATAACATTTAAATAGAAAACTTGGTTAAAAATGCATTCTTGTCTAACTTGTTTACCCCTAGTAAAGTCAACAAAAGTAATGTTCAATGTTTTGTCAACAATGAGACAAGTTTGAGTACCAAATGTATAAATTGTATACAAAATGTATAAATTGTTTAAATGAATTTCAAGAGTTGAACCTCTATAAAATTAGAAATTGAACTTCTTAAACTAGTCCAGCTGAAAAAGTGATTGTAAAAAATAGCTAGAAATTAAATGAGTGAACTAAGTCATACGCACATGTACATTTTCTCAAACTTCTGTTTGAAAAAACTGACAAAATTTGCTTCACCTTATTTAGATTCAGCTTGTGCTTGCTCTCTTTAATTTCAAAGACAGAGTTGAAACACAAAAAATCAGATTTAGGGAAACTAAATTGGAAGGCCTAAAATCTCTGTGAGCTACATTCAAGCATCATGGTTAGATGAAAGTACAGCACTCAACTCATGAATTATCAAGTATATAAAAGAAGATAATGCATACTGTGCATACTTCTAGGGGGAAAATCACCAAGAGTTGACTATGAATTTTATTTAGGAATATACATAAGAATTCTACTAACATAACAGTTACAATATTCATTTATAAAATTGATACATAATTTCTGAACAATTCAATGAAGCAATTAAGAATACAGTCAAATTAACTAATCATAAACCCTTTCAGAAGAAAATCAATTTCACAATTTGCATATCTCAGAAACTAAAATTGAGTTGAGAATAAAATTGAAACATTTCAAATGAAAAGATTAAAAAAATGCAAAGATAATTTGAAAAAGTTTTTATTGTACAGCAAAGTTTATACAACACTAACAGTTTATTTATAGTTGTTTTTTCAAACTGCTTCACAAGTACACTGAAAAGATAAAATGGTAAGAATCAGGGTATGAAAAAAATCATGATTAAATTAAAAAGAATTTAATTGGATTTATTTGATTCAAATCAGATTTTAAAAAATTTGAATCTGACTGTTATGATTTTTGTTTCCCCTATATGTTTAAACATGGAAAACATGAGACATGCAAATCAGTGTGGTTTCTAGATAATATCGATTTATGTTAAACATTAAAAAATGAGGGTTTAGGGAACAGGAGAAATGCCTGAAAGATTAAAATAGTTAAAATTTATGGAGCCTTGTTACTTTTATTCTTTCATTTCAATTCTATTTCGTGATACAAATCCACAATACTCAAAATTTTAAATTAAAAATAAGTGCTTTAATAAGGAGATAAAATTCAATTTTTTTAATTTTATAAGTTTTAATAGATCATTACAATTAAATAAATTTTAATTTTTGTCTTTATGTTACTCAACTTGTTTCAAGTGTAAAAACTGTAATTTAAAAGTTAAACTGCTTAAGTTGAAAATATTCCATTTATAAATACAGAAGTAGTGGTAAGATGGCTTTATGGGTGACTTTCTTGTCTTCTACTCAAACACTAAAATCGATCAAATGAGTTTTCCCACAACAAAGGATATATCTGGGATAAAATGCTTTTACAGAAGAGGAAATAAAAACTTATATGCCTTGTCTTGAATTTTCATAATTATAGGTTTGATACTTGTTAAATATTTTGCTTTTGTGAATATTAAGATTCTTTATATTGAAACTCAGCTTATTTTCTTCCAACTCAATTGTAGCACACTGAAAACAAAAGTTAAATTGTGCTGTTTCCTTTATCACCAATAGCAAATTTTCTCATGAAAGAGAATTAGTCTATCCAATCTTTCTGTGGGGAAGAGTATGTTGAAATTACCCAAAAACACTTCGTGCAATATAAAAACTGCCCAATGTATAAAACTCAACCTTTGCGGATAAACAGATTTGAGTAACATTTGTTTCCAGAGCAAAGAGAAACATTTGTTGCTTCGTTTTATTTGTCATCCCAACACACAGGTGGTAACTCCTACGGACAAAAATCTTTTGTCCCAATTGGAAGAGATAAATATTTCTTATGAGAAACCAAACAAGTTGTACAACAAGCATGTGTGAAGCCAGACTACCTTGGAACACCTTAAAACTTTTATGATAGAGCTCAGGCCCCAAACATAAGAAATAAACATCACACATTTGATCACAGTTGCATCACAATTAACCAAACAGTGATTCGATGTCTTATAAGGTTGCCAATCAGAAGGGGTGCAAAGTTATAGAGACCTGAATACCTCGAGACCAAATATTTTTATGGTTGGGGCTTGGTCCTCTTCCGACATGAGGAATAAATATTACAGAATTATACAGATAAGTAAAAATTTTTTAAAAAGTTCTGAAACACTTATAAAATGAAGCAAGTCGTGTTTTACTTAGACCCCAATAATTTTTCTAAGTTGATGCCACTGCATTTCAATCAGTACTATTATCTCTTGTGTCCTCAAAGCAGGGAAGCCAGTTATTACCAGTTCAAAAAGGCATCATTCATGAGGTGCAACTAAGAAAATTTTAAACTTATTTGTATAAAATAACATGTCCCATGTTATTTCATTTTCAATACTATTAAAACTTTAAGAAAAAGGGAAAATTTAAATCATGATTTTAATTGATTTAAATCAAGTTGATTTAAATCAGCATACCCTGAGCAGAATGGTAAAATAACAAGCTTTGCTTTGTCTCCTTATGGTTCCTTTTTTCTACATGAAGATCAGAATCTATACAAAATATTATGAATGCAAGTTGAAAATTAGTAATTAATGCTTCAAGCAATCAAAATCAGAAAAATCTAAAACTCACATTTCCATTAGCAAGTAATAAAGATTAGAATATCATAATTCTGCATTATAGCATGTAAAGGTAATTTGCTGCATTTTTTAAAAATGAAAATGATCCAGATCTGCCAATTATCAAAAATTTCTGTACCACAGTATGACGCATCACACATTATTCTTTATTTTACTTGCTATTATTTACTGTTTAAAAGTTTTGTCTTTTATAGAAATGATTTTCCTCTTGAAGTAACTAAATTATTTAAAAACATTACCTTTTGATTACTACAAATAATATTTTTAGTATGAATGGAAATGAAATATTCATACAGTTAAAAATTGAGAAATTCTGTAGACGTAGTTCCAGAAGAATTTTGTACTTCTGTAGTCATAATAAATGCAAATCTGTAAGTTGGCAAATCTATGTTCCACATTCACTCTAGTAAAAGCACATACATCCCGAAGTTTCTATTTCATGTACAATTGCGAGGGGATAAAATTAAAAAATCATAACTGGTAATGTAAACTGAGACTAGAGAAAAACAAAAGGGAATCAAAAACATTCTCAACATATTTTTCAAAAGTTTGAAGGTCATTTCATTTAAAAAAAAGTTTAATAGGCTTATTTCAAGTGGACAAAATAACAAATATTGGTTCTTTAACCAGATTTAGTGAATCTGAATCTGCTTTCTCTATAATTAAAATATATTTTCCTACAATTAAAAAATAACTCATTAAAAAGTCTAAATTAAATTATTTTTGAATCAAACTGACAAAGTACCATATAAGATATTAATAGCTTTGAACACAGTATTATTTCATATTCTTATGGAAATATAAAATAAGAGGTTTTAACAGTTAACTTGAAATTCAGAAATCACTTAAATAGGTGATATTAAATGTGATATAATATGCTAATCCAAACAAACCCTATGAGTATTTTTATATCTAGTCATAATTTTTCAACTATAGCAATGGTTTACAAACTGGTAGTCATAATTTGATTTTGAAATGGAATTTGAAGAACCTAATCACGGAAAATTGCTTTAAGTTTAATTAAGCAAAAATGCAGAATATTTAAGTGAACCTAAAATCCAATAAAAAAGCAAAATGAGTTAAGTGTTTGGAATTATACTAGGAGGAACATGGATTGGTTATTAGGGTTTTATGGCGCAAGGTCTAGGAGGAACATGATTTCAATATAAAGAATTTGATCACAGTTGCATAAACTTCACAACATCTGCATTTTTAAATGGCTGATGCTCAGTAGACATAAGTTGAACAGTTGATAAATCAAAACAAATGACTCATTTCTGCTGTTAACATTGAAATATTGAGAACATTAATATTTTAATTATGAAATGAGTGTACTATTTAAAGCAATTGATATAAATAGATCCACCTTAAAATTCAACTATTGCTTGATTATAAAGTTCAGATTAGTCTTTCACTTTGTCTTAGATCATCTTTTAATGCTTAAGTTGTAGAAACAATATGCTAGTCTTAGAATACCTATTGAGGCAGCCAATTTTTATTTTAAATTGTCCAAATTTTTTTGGTTAAGATTAATGTATTTTTGAATTCAATAAAAATTGAAAAACCATTAGAAATAGATAAGGTAGGTGTTTTAATCAACGTCACTGGAGCAACACAATGGGCTAATGGCAAAAGTCCAGGATCAAACCCAAAGGAAAAGATCCAAGGAAAACACCACGTAATTTTGAATCAGTCAGATAACGAAGTCACACCTGAGCAGGCACCCCACTCTCCAAACTTCAATACCACACCAATATGAGGACATTTGAGGCCATAACAGATTTAACGTGCACCAACTCCCTTGTACACGATGGTCTCTGGTTGGATTTGAACTCCCAACCCCCCAGTTGCTAATCCGATCTTCCACCTGGGCTATCGTGGTCCAGAAATAAATAAAAAATAGAAAAAGTCTTTAAAAGATCAAAATTGCTCAAGTCGTGAAAAGTATAAAGGAAAAGCTCATTTTATTATGTGCATCGAAATGAAGAAAGTATAATTACTTTTAATGGTTTGATGATGCAGCAGGTATATGGCTTGATGATGCAGCACATGTATGGCTTGATGATGCAGCAGGTATATGGCTTGATGATGCAGCAGGTATATGGCTTGATGATGCAGCACATATATGGCTTGATGATGCAGCAGGTATAAGTCTTGGACCAAAAATCTTTTCCCCAATTCTGACATAATTGCTTCCAAGTTCAATCTACAAGAAAATCATTACAATTAGTATCTTTCAAAATATGCTATTGCACTAAAAGAAACATCCAAAGTTAAAGTAAGAGTTTAAATTGCATTTGTTAAAGAGGGCTTATATATTGTATTAGCTATGCCTTCAGGCCATATCTTGTACTAGCTGCATCTATTAGAAATATTGTATTATCTACACCTATGACTACAAGAGAAAGAATAGTAGTTATTTTTCTGATGCAAAATATCCTTTGCCTAGACATACATATCGAGTTTGTAATTGCAACCAAATAAAATTGTAAGAATTAGAACTTAGGTTCATATATTTTCTAAGGCAATGATTAATTCTTGATAAACAAAATCTTAACTATATCACATAATATATACTTCCCAAATTAAAAAGAAAGATTTAATAAAGTTTTATTGAAAGTAAAAGATTAATACTTGAATGTTGAATTCTTAGAAACAATTAAGATAAATAAGAGTTTAATAACATAAGAATGAGTGGAATTAATTGGAAAATCAATAAGACATGAGAAACTTACAGCATGTTCAAAATCATTTGACATCCCCATGCTCAGTTCCAGGGGAATTTTGAATTTTTTTTCAAGGGCATCTCGCAATTTAATTAAAGCAAGATAATCAGGATTTGGGCCTACTGTCAAATCATGATTAAGAGATCCAATAGTCATAAGACCCTTGACATTGAGATGAGGACAGTTAGAAATTATATGATCAAGAAGCTTCTCTGCATGTTCAATCTGAACTCCACTTTTATCTATAAGAGATTCTTAAGTCATAACTAAGAACAAAACAAGAGCTAAGAATAGAAATGATTAATGCAATATAAAATTAAAAGATTCTGTATTATGCATGATTTTTCACTCATTGTCACTTTGAATGGTTTTTAGTGAAAATAAACTAAAAATAGTCACTGTTTAATCAAACTTGAAGAGTTTTTCCAAAATTAAATCAAGAAAATAAAGAATAATGTAAGAGGAACAAAATAGAAAAAATCAACACAAAGAGTACTTTTTCAAAATGAGTTCTCTTGATTATTGAAATAATGGGGAAATACTGGTTCAACAACTTAATGAAATTGAAAACTAATTTATGATATTGATACAGTAAATTTAATGTGCATAAGTACATAATGTACTCCTACAAGTGTCAACTCAAAAATTAATATTTATGTTGAACCCACAATACACATATCTAAAAAGCTATCTACATGGAGGAATAGCTAACACTAATTTGTCACACCCAAATATCACAATTCTAAATTGTTTAATACCTAATTTACAATTCAAAGCAATATAATTAGAATTGGGTTTTCCTCTTCTGAAAATTTGCATCTTTTGAGTTGTTACAATGCTCTTTTAGGGGTGAAATACATTCAAATTAGTCACATTTTACATAAGATGGAATCTGAAGCAGATATCTGGAACAAAGTAAAGATAGCAGCTTAAAATAAATAATAAAAGATAGCAGAATTAAAAATAATTTTTTAATAGAATTGAAAATGCTTTGAAATCAGGAAATACTAAAATAAACTAACCACCCCTTTTGTAGTCACCAACTTGAATTCAAGGTATTATGTTATCTTATTTAAAGTATATTACTAGAATATAAGAAAAATAGATTTTGTAGTTAGTATGTGCTCAAGAAAAGTGCTACATAAAATTCCCATTACTTGTTTCTCTACTTGTATTGACTTGAATCATAATATTTAGAGGTTCTGCTCCAACCGCAATATCCCAAGCCTTGTTGAAGACATCAGCTACTTTAACAGAGTCAATAGTGTGTACCAGATATAAATTTGGACAACCTAAAAAATAAATACATATTTGGGGGAAATTTAAAGGTATTGATAGAATTAACCTTCACCAAACTTTTAGCAATATTCAAATATAAAAAATTACAATGTAAAATGTAAGTAAAAAAATTCCAGGATTGTCATGCTAAAGAACAATTTTATAAGGATAAACAAAAATAGGTGAAATAAAAGAAATTTTTAACTTGTTTTAAAAAGTTATAACACATGTAGGCCCAGGATTCTTAGGTTTTTATCTATTCACTTCTATGCACTCTACATTAAATCAGTTAACATATTTTTATGCTTTAGGATGCTCTGAACAAAACATTTAAGGTTCACAGCATCTAAAAATACCTAATTTTGGATTTGCAACTTATAAACACTTAAAATGTTTCTAGTGTCTAAGAGACCTAAAATGACTTTTGAACGAGAAACGGAAAACTTTTTTGAGGTATTATATCAGGTTAAAATGCATCTTAAATATGATTTTAATCAAGATGAAGGTGTTAAGATACCGCCTAATTTGGACAGCAAAATATGGTTTAGTGAATGCATTGCATAGAATAAAACTCACATGGCAGAATATTAAGAATTCAAGACATCTAAATAAAAATGGCAATCTTAAAAAGGGTTTTTAGATAGCAAAAACTCTTTTTACCTTTTTAATATTTCATTTGTTTATTCAAGTGTCAGAAACAGAAAGGCAGGTGCCAATATCATGGGTTTCAAAAAGGGCACAAATGTCATAACATATCTAAGCCCCAACGAAATGGAGAAATTTTATATTGTTTTTGTTTGTCAATCTTTTGTCTCCTCAGCATCCAACTAAAAAGCAATTTAAATATGAGTTACTAGAACTGGCACCCAAACCATATTTTGTTTGCAATGGAAGGAAAATTTTCTTGAAATGTGATTTCATAAAACGTTAGTGTTTAAAGTTATGTGTATTACGTTCAAATATTTCTAATTTTGTTTCTGTAAAATTAGATCAAACTTTTTGCATTTTCCTAATTAGAAATGTTTCAAAAAATTGCAAAATGAATGCATTGTAGAAGTGAGGATGTTATTTTCAAGTTTCATTATATCACATGATCAAGGTCAGGGCTATCACAACATCTTTTGAATTTATGGAGAAGCGGGGACTGAATATAAATTTACATTTTTCATGGTCCTAATCTTTGGCCATCAATGTGATAGATCTCATAGTAAAGATGACAGATTCCTTTGTGCCTGTGAGCAGTTGTTTCCACTAAGTTAGATGGGCTGTTCTGGTAAGAAGTCTGGTTGGTCACTTTTTGCTAAACAAGAGCTAATTAGACCAGGTAAGAATTCTATACTTTGAAATAATACAGCAGGTGAATAGCATTTTTCATGGGAAAGTGGAGAATAATCCTAGGTAGACAGGTATTATTAGGTTGTATTTGATTGTATGCAAACATGTAAAACTAAATTTTGTTTCTACAAAGTTTAACATTGTACACAGGAACCATTAACTTTTTACCCATTCAGATGAACAATGCTGTTGAACAGTTTGGTGTAGTATTCTACATCTAATTATAAAAATCATAAGAATTCTAAAAACTTTTACTGATGCTTAATTTTTGTATTCTATTATTCTTATCAGTTAATGAACAAAACAAATTCGCATTGATTTATCACTAAAGTACAAGATTTCAATTTCTGATAACCCGAGTTTTACAAGCAAAATTACAATTGGGTTAGAAGCTTTGCATGGTCGTTATTAAGCCCCAGATTCTTAGGTTTTTACCCATTTAGTTGATTTTAGTCCTCTATTTCACACAAATCTG
The DNA here is from genome assembly GCA_933210815.1 of Meta bourneti. Lineage (NCBI taxonomy): Eukaryota > Metazoa > Arthropoda > Arachnida > Araneae > Tetragnathidae > Meta > Meta bourneti. Next base: position 30,169,767 of record OW119934.1, read on the forward strand.
TCAATGATTTAGATTTGGGATAGCCAGAACAAAACATGCAAATCTTATAGTAATTATAATTATAAAAACACCCAATGCGGGATTTGGACACATGAAAATCAAAACGATCTTAAGACCTAAAACAACCTTTGTGCAATAAAGCACACAAGACCTTTTCCTAGGCATTTCCACTTTAAATGTATTTTAAATTGGGTTTTATTCTAAATGAAGCTATGTGCTTAGTCATTCTGGATAACCCAATTGTCTTTTCTTCCTACATACAAAACTGCAACAAAAACAAGTCAACAGAAAACAAAATCTCACAGCAAGCCAATCATAGTCCACAATCAATTTGGGGTTTCTACATCATATTTTCATTCCACTTTAAATATTTCTGCTGGTTAATAATTTGAATGCGGATATATTCCCCATATTCCGAAAACATCTATTACTTTAAAGGTGCTAAAAGTTCCGAATTCTAAAAGCCCAGTGCTAATAAGTTGGATTCACAGAGGTAAGAATTTTAGTAATGGGATAGTTACTTTTTGCCACGAATGCGAGAAGCAGTAACATGCTTTTTATATTTTAAAATGTATAATACGTAATATTATTGAAAAGCTAACAGAAAGCTTGTAATATGTACCCAAACCATACCAATAACTATTTGGCACAAGAAATAGATGCAAGGCATTGCAAAGTTTGCCATTTCTTCAATGGAAAGAAAAGTAAGCACAATACCTAACTAGTTTTGTTTTAATTATTTAAAATAGTTTTAATCATTAAAATAAGAAAATTTCAGGGATATAATGAATTGATTTAAGCAATTTAATAAGCATTTAAATAAGCAATTTTATCCAGTCAACAGAAAGACTTTGCAAATCATCTTTTCTTACACATCAAATAGGAAGCTATGAAAGAATTCTTTATTTTCAAAATAAATAACGATCTATTATCTAAAAAATCTGACCTCCCAGAACTCATATAAATGGTTACAATGGGTTGAGTACCTCATTTTCACAAAATTGATCAATATTTGTAACTTCAATCAATGTGATATACGTATAAATAAAATTTCATTAAGTTATTAGCCAAAATTAATGACTAAAACTAAGATGTTTTAAAAACCTTGATGCTGTTTGCTGAATGTAGAAATCAAAATGGTGTAAAAATTGGCCCAATTAATCTTGGATAGTACATACATAAAAACCCTGAAAGTAGAACAAACAATACAATGAAGCAATGTGTTTCATTTCTGTTCTTGAGCAGTTTTGATTAAGATCTTAATTCATTGCAAAGGCAAAACTAACCTAAACATGAAGTGTGAATATTTTTAAATTTTATTAGACAAAATTAGGCTAGATTCCATTTTTGGGAAGGGGACAAATTTAACCCCATGCACTTGGATGTCACCATATTGACAACATTATAGTAGTTAACTTTCAAATATAAGAGTGCAAAGGGTTAATGAATCTCTAACAGTAAGAATATTACCGTCAAAAATACTTTTGAAGATTTTGCATATGCAGCTTCTAGCAATTCTCACGATGGACTATTGGTAAATTCAATCATTAGCAGAAGTCATTTCCGGTTATGGCAGCCCATAACATCTTAATAACAATTTAAGTTAACAGATTTATCAGCAATGGTATTCTGTAGATAATAAAGTAACCAATAGATCCGAAAAAATAATTTTATTAAAATGGCCATTATATTGAAACATCACTAAATACATTTACATTGCCAACTCAGCAAATGTAGGGTAAAAAAATAGAGAAAAAAAGAGTAAGAGCAAGCACATCACTTTGCTAACTTTTAATGGCATAACTTAATTATATATCAACGATCGGTGCATGCAGGCACACGATTCTTCAATGACATCTTAGAGAGAAATTTGCATAACTAATCAAAGCCAGATTCAAAACAGCTCATAAAAAATTGAAATAGTTGCTTTAAAAATTAATATCCAATGAATGAGTGTCGATTTATGCTCATTGCGCAGTCTGTGAATACAACTTTACATATTCAAGGTTGTCAGGACAAAATACCCATAAATTTAAATTAATTTATCAGATATGGTTGCTTTTATGTGTTAGCAGGATTATGTGTAAGTAACCCAAACATTCTACAATGAAAATAAGCACATCATATTATGCATATGCTGTTATAAAACACAAGCATATCTTTCTTAAATGTGAAAATTGCTTACCTACTACAAGTTTCTTGACTTTGTTAGTTTGTACATGCCCAATGAAATGCCACTTGATATCAGGACAAATCTCATCAATCTTTAAAAAAGAAAATTTCAATTTAGAAATAAAAATTCCAAATCATATATATCAGATCTAATGTATAAACTTAAATTACTGGATGAGCAATTCAATTGAAATCTATCATTATATTAGTCCTACACATTGTGTGAGTTGTGGTTTTGCTCTCATGTTATCTCCAATACCATGCAATAACTGAATCATCCTTTATTAAGGTAGGTAGGAAGGCATTTAATTAACGTTGCAGGGCTATTGATGAGTCCTTTATTAAGGGTGCAAACTGACATCACTAAGAATTTAAAGCTATTATTTGATTGTTGTTTGAATTCAAGGCATTTTATGAAGTTCTAGAAATTAAGTGAGGAGCAAATGCAAAGGACCTTTGAAGAATACTACGCCAAAAAGGGTTAAAAAACTTTAGGGTTTTGACCTATCTTATATAAATGCATCCGTACATAAATATTTGATTTTTAAGGCAAATCAAGAGAATTCTTAAACATCAGATTATCAAATGAGAACACATTTATGCACCTTAATATACCTAGAATATTTATAAATTGGGATACTAGATGTACCACTGCCCCTGAAAGGGTTAATTTCATAAATTTAAGAATAGTAAGCAAGAGTGCAATATTGATAAGAATGCATAGTACCAGCATCAGACTAAACAGACAAAAAATTATCCATTTATAATTTATAAGCACACTCATCCTCCTTTCATGTCTGCAATAGTGTCACTTATCTGTCTTGTGCAATAAAATAAATTATTTTTAAACTTATGCTTTGTCATTATTATTTGACACATGTTTGAAAGAGACATTAGTGTTGACAAATCGTTGACAGACAATAAGACATTTAGGATGTTAGCAAAATAAGTGTGCAATTCTAAGTGTGTACAGCTTTGAATCAAACTCTATCAATTGTGCGAATCTGAAAGTGGTTACATTGAAATTCATTTGACTATATGGAAAAAGAGTATCCCCTCCAAGAATACATCAGGATAATAATTTGTTCGTAACTATAGGAAGAAATTGGACAAAAACCGCAGAAAACAGTAACATGAGTAATAGAGAAGTTGACTTGTATACATATGAATCTATCACACCTCAGAACTAGTAGCAAGATTTGTTCCAGCAATCTTTCCAACTTGATCCTTTGATTTCCAGCAACAATTGATATATACTTGTCGCTGAATGCCACCTGATACTGATAACATGATTTTTTTTCTTGCCTGATTGGGAAAACAGGGTTTCTTGTTACATATTTCTTTTCTATTCAGAGTTGGTAAATATCAAATAATGCACATGTACCACTAAAGCATTCCTGATGGTAATCGATTCATGCTTCTTTTGTTTGGTTCCATGATTTTAAGTCCAGATTGGAAGTTGTAGTTTGGGTATCATTGCATAGTAGAAATTGCACTTTTAACCCCTTCAGCACATGTACCTTATTTTATGACATTTAAACATGCACTGGGTAAATTTCCATCTCAAAGCTTCTCACTGGATAATATTCTACCATTTAATTTACATGAATTACACATTCTGATGATTTAATCCAAAAATATTTAAGCACTTAAAAATCAATAATTAACTATTTTTTGTTATGAGTTATAGAATTTATGTGATTAGCCTTATTTTTAGCACATTAGTCATTTAACTTCAAAAGAGATCTACATTTACAATATAACTAAAAACACAAATGTATTCAATCCATGATATTAAGATCCATCCAACTAATAAGCAAAATTTATAAAATGAATATTCACTGCATTGAAATATTTTGAATAAAATGTTAAAGAAAATAAATCATGAAACTCAAATTAAAGAAGGATTTCAATCGGAACGACTGTAACAAAAATAATTATAATTATTATCTGCAAACATGGTACATTATATTTTGCTTAATTTGTGATTTTAATCACTCATAATCACCAATATTCTTATAACTCTTCACAAAGTATACTAATTTCATGTCTTGCATAAAAGAAAACTGAACTCAGAACATGGTAACATTGCCATTCACCCCATTATTTAAAATTCCCCTATCGTAGTATGCCCCCTCCCAAAGAAAGAAATTTCAAAATCAAATCTTCACCTTTCACTTGAAATCTTTGCTTTCTGCATTACAATATCAAAATAACACCTTTACCTTCTACCCATTACAACTTTAATATAACATCTTTACCTTCCACAATGCTTTCATTTTGTAAAGCATTTAGTTTTCAAATGTAGAAAGCACAGGAAATTTGATCTACATTAACGTCATTCATATTTTCAAGAATATTGTCAACAAAATACAGGGATATTGGCATCAATTCCACTAAACCGTCTTTTTATTGTTTTAGTCAGGTACTGAGCAACAATATAAAATTAGCAAATAAAACAAATGTAAAAATTATCCATTTGATTGGGGCTTAGACATGTTGACATCACCATTCGTCATAATAGTGAAACCCATGATACTGATGCCACTCTTCTCATCTCCATCAGTTCCCCTATTACCATAAATAAATAAAATATTAAAAAGGTAAGAATAGCATTTTTTGTATTCCAATATGGATTTTTAAAACTTTTTGCTATAGATTCATGCCTTCAATTCTAAATATACAGTCATGTGTTTCTATATGCAGTGTATTCACAAAAATCGTACTCAAAATGCATTTGAAATCAAAATAAAGTAAACCCAAATCACAAAAAAAGGTTTTTCTTAGGTTTCAAAGGTCATTTTAGGTGCTTAAGTCGTTTTAGGTTTTTGTAGATCATAACCCCCAAATTAGATAATTTTAGGTGCCATAAAATTTACAATTTTATTAGGACTCCCAAATTATAAAGATATGTAAATAGATTTAAAACAGAGAGCATAGAACTAAATAAGTAAAATCATAACAATCCAGGACCTACTCACACTAATGCACATTTACTGAATAAGAACATAATACCAAAAGAGTGTTTAAATGGTGAAAAACTTTATCCTGTACTCATCACCTTCTGAACTGTCTAATCCATATGGGGATTCAGAGAAATTGAAGACAATATTGTCGAAAAGTAGTTCCCTTTTAAGCATAATCCAATACTTATTTAGTTTATACTAGCTGAATTTACCCAGCATTGCTCGGGTTTAATTGTTTAAACGTCGAATGAAAGTGATCCAAAAAAACCACTTTTCTGTCATAGAAAATGCAAATATAGAGAAAAACTAAGCAAGCGCAAAATAATTTTTGAAATTGAGATTTTAATAGCTTTTACAATTTACTTTAGATCCACTTCACATACTATCCAGTCATATCAGTATCAGTTTTTTGTAGGTTTGTCACATACTATAGGTATGACAAACCTACGAAAACTGATACTGAGATGACTAGATACAAAAGTCGATTTTGAGTTTTGGACTGATTGTGAATGCTCTTTAAGTTCATTTTCTAAAAAATGACATACATCATATTGTTGCAGTCAGGTTTTTTTCTTATCAATATATTTTTATTTGTAGCATTTTGCACCAGCGAATTTCGGAATTCCAACATCATTATGAAAGGCTGAGATTGATATATCATGATCAACATTTCAAGCAATTACGCTTTATGCTTGAAAATTCCATCCCGCATTTTACAGACGGGATGCATAAACGATATGATACTGAACGATTTTCAGAGCAGCCGCACCCATCTGTGATTGCACCATACTCCAAGATTTTTAAAAAATTCCAAGATCATTTTGAGAGGCGACTCTTGTAGATGTTAACTCTGAAGTCATCTGCACAGCCAGACTGGGAGAGAAAGCCTCCTAGCAAGTGCTCTGTCCAGGATGACAGGAAGTTACACCCCTCTGCACACCCAAGACAAATAGAACAGGGGTTAATATGTAGCCTATGTTACCCGCAGGGTTCCAAAGAATAAATGTACCAAATTTGGTGTAGATTGGTCAAACGGAATAGATTTTTGTTAAGGACACAGATGCCAACTCTGCTTTATATGTATAGAGAAGTAAGCCGAGAATATTCTCTAAGAACGAGAATATTCTCCAAAGCTTGAAATTTGGAGAAAATATTCGAAAATTTTCTATTTAAAACCTAATTTTTCAGAAAATTGTGATGTTTCATTTTACTGACTGCAGAAATGAACATGAAGCATATTTTATGTATCATTCACAATATATAGGCATATAAGCAGTGTTATAGAAATTAGTTATAACTTATTTTTTATTGAAAAAACATGAAAGATTTTTCTATTATCATAAAATGAAAATCTGCAGTTTATATCACATGGAATAAATTTATTATGCCTAACATAATATTTTATGTTATTTCACTTATTATATAATTCTTTCTTATGAACTAAGTTACTAATATTACATAAAACTAATAGTATTAATTTTGATTATTAATGAATAATTTAAAGTTTTTGGAGATTTTTTATCCTCAGGAAAAGTATATTTAGTATTAGATTTGTAGCAGCTTATAAAACTATTGCAAAAGTAAAAAATCTAGCAATTTTTTACTCAAAAATATGGTTTTTCTAGATAATAAACATTAAATAAAATGTTAAAATTTAAAAATTCTGAAGAAAATCAAATTATTATTTGTGTTTCTGCATTTTTTTTTTTACAAAAATCAGAAATCTAGTAGGTTTGGTTCTAAAATGTGTTCATTTTGGGGGAATTTGGAGGTTTTTCAGTCTTCTGAGTTGGCAATACTGCCCCAATGCCTTGTTTCCCACAATTACAGTCCTCAATTTTCTGGATTCTTTTCACAGAGAAATGCTTAAATAGATAGTTAATTGAAAATTTATCAAAAGATATGGCTTAGGTGGTAAGGAAACTTACTAAACCTAAAAGTTTAGCCTGGGATCATGTTTTGTTAAAAGCAAGAGATGGAAAAACTTTGTACTCATGCAAATACTGTGAGACTGAATAGAGTATGTGAAAAATGCACGAAGAATGCAGAAACACTAAAAAAATGCTTAAAATCTCAAGCTCCAGTAAAGAACATGTTTGATAATCCTGCAATTGATGATAAGGAATCTCCAGCTTCTACAGTTATAAGTATAGTTTCTACTTTTTAACTATGTCTATTATTTAATAGATAGTGTTTGACTTCTTGCCAAGAATTGTCAATTTTATCCAATTGCTTACTAAGATGATCATCATGTGGTTTCTTTTTATCACATGGGTTTGTTTATCTCCCCTATCATTCTAATGTAAATGGACTATAAGCTTAAACAGTAAATACTGTTTAAGCCTAGTCTATAAAATTGCCAATTCTTGGCAAGAAGTCAAATGCTATCTGTTGTTAAATGATTACTAAGGACACCAGAATTATGCTTTTTTAACGTCCCTAATGATTAGCCTTTTTGTGACTACATGTGATGAAAATGCAAGTCTTGCTAATATGACTGAGGCTACCTCTATTTCATCAGGCTCATCTACAAGCTGTCAAGGTAACATAAATAGATACTTTGATACAATGGCAAAAGCTGAAAATGACCAACTTGAAGAGTTGTTTGCAAGAGCAGTGTTTGCTTCTGGTACTCCATTGTCAATCACAGAGAACGAAGAGTGGAAGATTTTTTCCAGAAACTTAGACCATCTTTTCTGTTGCCATCAAGATACACTTTGTCAAATAAACTCTTGGATGCTGAGTACTGTCATGTAGAAACAGATGTCAAAAGAAAAGTTGCTGATGCTACATCATTGAGATTACAATGTGATGCTTGGAGTCACATTAAACTTATTGATTGGGAAAATATTAAAAACTAGCTCTTTGAGAGAGCTTGAAAATAATTGTACACATATTGTCAAAGTAAATAATTCACTTTGAGCAAAATTGGAAAGCATTAAAAAAGAAATGAATATAGTGACTGTTTCTTTAAAAATGCCTGTGAAAATCAGATGGGGATCAAATTTAGTGTTTAAAAAGTTTACTTGATGTTAAGTACGCATTAAAATCATTAGCTGTACAAGAATTGGATACAATTTTGAATAAACGTAGTAGTTTCTGCATTTTAGACGAATCTGTTTTCTGGCTCAACATTACTAAAGTCCATAACTTGTTGGCCCCTATTGTAAAATGGATTACAATTCTTGAATCAGACAATCCCACAATCAGCATGGTTGTTGAAGCATTTAGCTGAGAGAACATTTACCATCTGGTCCACTTCTAAAAAGTGAAAAGGCCATTCTTGATATGGTAAAAAAAGGAAAGATTCAAATTTAAAACCAATCCACTATGCTGCAAATATCTTAGACCCTAAGCTCAGTGGAACAAGTCTTGATAAGGATGAGCAAGCGCCAGGATAAGAATTTATTTATAACATGAGCTTTTTCTCCAGGAAATATCAGTGGAAGTTTTGTCAGAATTGTGGGCAGAATACTGAGCAAGAGAAGGTTTCTCTGTAAATCATGTCCTAAGTCTGCAGAAAAGATTAATGCTGTTACGTGGTGGAAAGGTACTTGCTTTGGATCCACTCTATCTAAGGTAGCTCTCAAGATCATAACAATGCCAGCCACAACGCAGCTACTGAACGAAGTTTTAGCACTTATGGAATAGATTATCTGTTGAAAGAAGTGGCAAATTGACTTATGTTGCACATAATATGAAACTTTTGAAAGAAAGGAAACAGGAGAAGCCTATTCAGAATTTTGCAGGAGCTGTAGATGATGAAATGTTAACTTCAGATTCAGAAAGTGATTATTAGATGAAAGTACTGTTGAAAATAAAAGTACAAAAAAGTGAAATATTATATATATTTATCTTTATTAATTTTTAATGTTAGACTTAAAGAAATACTACATTTTTAAATTATGATTTTTTTCATCTCATGTATTCATTCTTAGATTAAAAAAATATGTGCCATATTTTTATTTTTTATGCATTTAGAAAAGAAAATTCTCGATTATTCTCCCACTGGAGAATATTCTCCAAAAGATTATCACCAAGAATTTTACATCTTTATGTATAAGATTCCTAAGAAAGGTAAATTTATTTTCTTATACTAAACAGAATGAAGTCTATAAAATATAAACATAAAATATTATCCGTTTTATATGCAGAAGTTAAAACTTAAATATTGCTATGATACTGTTATGTTTTACAGTATCATATGATACTGATATGTTTTACAGTGATAACTTATACCTTTTAAAATTGAGATAAATTAATGAAAAAATAAGCTTTAAGTTTACCTATATACCATGGTTTATTATTTCTTATGCTAAGAGAGTTAAACGGCTGCACCAACAATAGCGCAAAAGTTAAAAGGGAAACAAAAAGTAAAAATGCTTACCAAAATGTTATTTGACTTCAGCTGAAGCTCATTTACCTAAATAATAAAAGTAAAAGAATTAATCAAGGATTCTGTGCCAAATTGAAATAAAATTTTTATTTCACTATCATTAAATATTTTTATTAAATAATTAATCACTTAGCCAAAAGTTTTGGGTTTGGTTTATTGCTCAACTATTACTTTTTGCTGCACAAGGGATGAGGACACAAGTGTTCAGGAATACTTTATGATAAAAACAAGTACTGTGTGTGGGGGCCAATAAATTACATCTAAATTTTAACTTGATTATTTATATTACAATATGCATAAAAACATAATCTTGATCATCCAAGGAAATGTGGACCAAGGGACCAGCTTGATAACCAGAAACTCAGATAATATGGATGTACCAACACAAAACAGCCTATATGGAAAATAGAAAAAATTTCCTGTACTATATGCCTACTGCTGCTGAAAGATTCATAAAGGATTAAGAATAGTCTACTCAGATTTGTGATAATTTTAGAATAAATCTGGATGTGAGTTACGTAAGTTTTAAATTCTCTCCTTAATGGTCCTCTGCTCTACAGTACTTTCACACATGCAAATTGCATCATTTCATCTTTCACATCAATGCATTTTAAACTACATTTTTCTTTTCATGTTGATGAGATGTTTTTAATATATTTACTTTTTCTATACTTTTGAGTGCTTATTTTATTTTCATGTTGTTTACTTAATGTTTAATCAGGCTTTTAATGTTGGCCTAGTTGTTGATCAGATATTTTAAAATATATTTTTATTGAATTTTAGTTTGTCTTGCATTTTGTGCTGAGGATCCAATTTTGGATTTTGTGTCATAAAACCCAAATCAACCATCTGCTCGCCAAACCAAACCAGTCAAGGACAAAGTGCACATTTGTGCTCAAATTTTATTTAAAGCTTAAAAAAACTAACTCTTCCTTAAAACAAATACAAGTACTTTTCAAGAACCTCTAAAAATGTTTAAAGGGCCTTAATTTGTTAATTACAAGCATTCATTTTCAAGAGTGAACAAAATTGACACATCAAAATCTAGAAATAATTTAATGCAAACTTTTTTAAAGTAATTCAATTTAAGGAAATAGTAATATAAATTTGCTTTTAAATCACTATAACCAAGAGAGTAACGAAAATTAAACAAATTTTGCACGAATACCAATGGCATTAAAACAAAAAAAATTATCTTATATCTTAATATTTTTATATCATATTCTACATCTTTTAGTTTTCCACATTAATATCTTGAATTATATTAATGTGGTTCAAGTTTCCAAGGCTTTGTCTAGAGTTCCATTGCTGATTTGTATAAAAAAGCAGAATAATTTTGTACCACCCTCATTCATTCAAGAAAATTACAATTCTACTGAGCAAAATAGGACTGTACATACAATTTTCGAACATTTGAAAAAATATGAATTGAAAGAATGGGTAAAAATCTGTTTTGATTTTCTGAAAATATAGTTCCAAATCTCTACTATTATAAAAGGAAGTGTTTGTGCATGCGGTGTCCAGATGAATCTATAGCAGACATGAAATTTGGCACACAGGTAGACCTAAAGGTGACTGAATGTCCCTTGAAGCCCAAATTTTAAAATTTAATCTAGAAAATTTTTTAATTAATATTTTGTGCTGTGTGCATAGCCCCTCCTCCACTATGAAGTATCTGTGCATAGCCCCTCCTCCACGCAGACCAATCTGACAAAGATACTTATAGCGCATGCTAACTTCTATTAATGTTTTCAAACTGCTGACCATCGAACGTATTCGAAGCGCTCTTGATTTTTATTTCAGTAGTGGTTATTTCATAACTTACTTTTGAATTTGTATAATTTCTGCAATTTTAATCTCATTTTTATTTCAGGCAAATAACTACATTATTTTGGTTTAACGTTATGAAGTGTTTACTACTGTTTAATTTGGTTTTGATTTCGCTGACATTGTGATTCATTTAGGTTGTTTGTCGGAATCAGTGAGGTAACAAAAGACTTTTTATATTTCAAGATTGAATCACATTTTTATTTCAGTAGTCGTTATTTCCTAACTTACTTTTGAATTTGTATAATTTCTGCAATTTTAATCTCCATTTTTATTTCACACAAATAACTACATAATTTCGGTTTAGCGTTATATTTACAGATGCCAGTACCCCAGTAAAAAGAAATGTCTTCAAACAAAACAGCGAGATAACAGAGAAAGAAATCAAAGAGAGCTGAATCCACCCCAGAAAGAGAAACAAGACTACAGCAAGTTAGAACCGGAAGTGCTGCTCGAATGCGCATCTGTAGAAATTTAGAGAATGCAGCTTTAAATTACAATCCATCAGCAGATTATGTATCTGATCCTTCGTGCGTCATTGGATCAATATCTGTAACATGTCAACACTGTGAAGCAAAGAAGTGGAAAGGTGAAGTCCCAGGTATGTGCTGCAACGGAGGAAAGGTTCAATTGCCACTGTTAATGGATCCAGTCGAGTGATACACTAGGCCGTGTGTACACCGTCCATCTCCAAATGCTTCCACCTGCGACTCTTGCTGCATGAAGTACGAGGCCCGATATTGTTTATAGATATGAGAACATTTGAAGGAAGTGTCTGCAGAACTTACAAAGAGGCTTGCCAGCTTAAAGGTCTTCTGGAGAACGATGAACACTGAAACAAAGCATTGGAAGAAGAAGCTGCATCTCGATCACCAAAGATTTACGTAATCTGTTTGCTGTTATGCTACAAACATGCTTGATGTCTTCTCCCAATCAGTTATGGATGAACCACAAGGAGAACCTGTCTGAAGACATACTGCACCAAGCATGCGTACAGCAGCAGAATGTGGATCTGGACTACAGTGATGACATCTTCAACATAGCTCTAATCTACATTAAGGATAAGATTATATTGTTGGGTGGATCGGACCTAAAAAGCTTTGGACTACCACAACCCAATCAAAACTGCGATTCAGTCTTACCGAGTGAAGAACTTATAGAAAGAAACCATGACGCGAATGTACTCACAACATACATAGAGGAGAATGAGCCAAAAATGGTCCAAGATCAAAAGGAAGCATTTGACAAAAATTAAAAGAGCAGTTTTGATAGGCGCAGTGGCATATTCTTTTTAGATGCTCCTGGCGATACAGGAAGACTTTTCTCATCAATCTTCTTTTGGCTAAGGTGCGACAGACAAACGAGATTGCCCTGGTTGTTGCTTCATCAGGCATTGCCGCAACTCTACTGACGGGAGGGAGGACACTCACGGCATTCAAGTTACCCTTAAATCTGGCAAACGCTGAGACTCCTACATGTAACATTTCAAGAAATTAAGGATAGGCAAAGGTTCTACGGGATTGCAAGCTCATTGTCTGGGATGAATGTACTATGTCCCACAAAACTGCATTCAAAGCACTTGATGTCATATTGAAAGACATCAGACGTAACAATGACAGAATGGGAGGCGTCACTATGGTGTTGGCTGGAGACTTTTGAGACACTTCTGGTTATTCCCCGTGGAACCAGAGCAGATGAAATACAGGCCTGCTTAAAATCATCTTACATTTGGAATGGCATTCATAGACTTGGACTATCAACAAACATGCAAGTTCATGTCAAAGGTGATCCCTCTGCCCAGCAATTTGCAGATAACCTACTTCAACTAGGAAATGGTGCTGTTACTTCGGATAATCAAGATGGATGTACAGCAATGCAAAGCATTGTGAAAACTCAACGAGAGCTGAAAGAGGCAGTGTTTCCAAACGTGGAGCAGCACTTTACTGATCATGCATGGCTGTGCCAAAGAGCAATTCTTGCCCCAAGAAATGAAGATGTCAATGTCATCAATAAGTAACTTTTACAAGAATTGCCCACTAGTGTTCAAAATTTACAAATCTATCGACACTACATACACTCTACTGACACAGATGAGGCTGTGAAACTACACAACAGTTTTTGAACATATTGGAGCCATCTGGAGTACCCTCACACATTAGAGCTGAAGATTGGGGCAACAATTATGCTTCTCAGAAATCTGCATCCACCATTACTCTGCAATGGAACAAGACTATCAAGAAACTGATGCTGAATATTATTGAAGCCACCATCATGACTGGACATGCCGTAGGCGAAGACGGATTCATTCCTAGAATCCAATCATCCCTTCGGATCTCCCATTCCAATTTAAACTACTTCAGTTCCCTGTTCATTTAAGTTTCGCCATAAGCATGCACAAGGACAATCGCTAAAAGTTGTTGGACACGATCTCATTAAACCATGTTTCTCCCATGGTCAACTGTATGTGGGTTGTTCAAGTTGGAAAAGCCGAGAATCTTTACATCCTAGCTCCAAATGGAAGAACATTCAATATAGTGTATCATGAAGCTCTCTAAGCAAGAATCAGTGAGGTGGAAGGATTGAGGCGACATGCCCGTGTCATGTTGGGTGGTGGTGGGACTCATTCTTAAAATTATTGTTTTTCTTTTTAATGTTTTCAGAATCAGTGAGGACATAACAAGAATGACGTCACAGGCAATGCAGTGCGGGTACTGCTAGTCCTTAATATTTGCAGTGCTTTCAATATTTTTGTAGTTATACAACAGATTATGCAGAAACTAATACATTCTGTAACAGTCCAATTCAATCAGGCATATATTCAAATTAGGTTTACTTTAAACATTTATTTCAATATTTGCAAATTTGTATATAAACAATTTTTTCCTTAAAGTGCATTTGTATTAATTTGAAAAATAGATTTCAAATTACATTGACATTTTATGCTAAATGTGTAATATTTAAGACTATTTAAAAAATAGTACTTTTTAACAAATGAGAGTTGGTAAAATTACAAATTTCTCCTTATCTCATTTAATATAGTTCTAAGTATCGAATAACATTTTCAGTTGTAATAACAGCTTTCAGACTCCAGTGAGGAATATTAATCCTACACATATTACTTATTAGATATTAACTTACAAAATTTTCTCCAAAATGCCTTTGACCATGCTTGTAAGCTTCAACTATCAATTCTACTGGTTTTGTTTTCCCAACAGCCACAACTACCTGATTGTCTACATGCTACAAGAAAAAATCATAGGAAAATGAATTTAATAGATATTTAACAATCACAAAAATGTATCACCAAGTTTAAGTAAATGTGTGCTTAGATTTGTAGACATGCAAGTAGACAGGGGATACACATCATCTGATAAAATCAACTAGTTACCTGACTATTAGTTAAAACATGAGAAGTTAGCATTCCATACAATATAAAAGTTTGTAGAACAAAAGTAACGTGTGTAAAGAAAAAACAATGTGAATATCATTAAGATGTACAGCTAACAGGAAAAATCAAACCACCCTGTTTATTCATACACTGTTCATAGAATAGCAAATTCTATTACTATTTAGAAGTGCTATGGAAATCTGTAACTAAGCCAGATAGAATTTGACTGTAAAACTTGAGTTGAATCTGGCAATAATAAGAATAAAGCCAATTGATTGATTTTGATACAGAACTGAAACTGACGATTGTGTCAGCAATTCTATGTATGTTAATCATATAATGTCCTGTTTTAGAATTAAATGTGATAAATTAACGTTTTATTCTAAGTATTTGTTTTCGTCCTGATTAACTGATGGAACATCTCTAAATTTATATGCAATTAAGGGGTCATCTTCATATTAAATTGTACATTCTCTTAATAATTTTCCAATAACACCTAATTTCGATGCCAAATTTTAAATCACCAAATTTCACATTATTTGGTTGTCACTTCTGGATAACGAGTACCTGAAAAGTTTAGAGCACCAAATATTAAATTAATTTCTCACTTTCATTCATTTCTTCAGAAATAATCTTCCTATCCTATTGAATTTTTACTGTGCTACTATTAAAGAGCACCAACAAAATCTGTTTCTTTAATGTTTTTCTTATTTAATTTTCAGTACTATGCAATATTAATTTTATGAAATTGATATCCAAAAAAATTATAAATAGCAACCTTCATATATTGATGTAAATTGATTCAAGTTTCTTATATATGAAAATGCCTTATATGAAATTTCTTAACGAATGCCTTAATGAAAATTTCTTATATGAAAATACCAAATTTTAGCTTTCCTCTCCTAGTTATTTTTTAATCAAAAACTGTCAAAAAACAGAAAACTGCTGGAAGGAAAGAGCTGAAATGTTGCATCATTTTAGAAGTCCTGAATTGATTTCTATCAAAATATAACTGTTACTATTCATAATTTTTTCTACTCTAATTTTTCCTAATATTCCAGTCTGGAAACAAACTTTAAAAAATTATTAAACATTTCATTTCTGTTCTTTAATAGTAACTTTTTAAAGAACTTAAATATACTGTGAGTTGTACTTTTCATTTTTACAGGGTTTGTAATCAATGAGGTAACTTTTACAAGGACTACCCAATTTATCCCACCTGAACCTACTTTCAATTAGAAAATATTTGCTATTACAGAGAGGCACAAAATGTCTAAATTAAAGATGTGTGTTGGCCATAAAAGATAATTTAATATACAGATGAAAATTTAATGATAAAAATGTTAATCTTTCTGCAGACAAAATGTGAAAGATATGCATTAAAAACAAAGGGCTTTTCATACAAGTCTTGGCTCTTTTCTTGATAACCCAATCAAAAATTTAAGAATCTTAAGGAAATCTATTATAGAGTGGCTAGTTTGTGGTTTTATGACGTAAGGGTCATATTCGGCCAAGCTGCACCAAAAAACAAGACAACGTCAAGTAATGGACATGCACACATAAGGGAAGTTCTACTAACACAGAAGAGAAAAATACACCCAGGGAGGAATCGAGCCTGTAGTGCCAACTCGCAGGCTGCTAGTGCATGGGGAGAACACTGAGCCATGGCGACTCAAAAGGAAATCTAAAACTCTTAGAACCATGTTGAAAGAGAGAATTCCTACGGAGTCAGTTGCTATGTGCTTTAAAGTAATGCAAATGAAATTTTCATATAAGGGCACTGTCTATGAAGTACTAAAATGTCCTGCTCATGAGGTATTTCTAGTTGTTAATCCTATAATTTTGATTTAATAAAGTAATGACATCAAATATACAAAATTTAACCCACTGAGAATAGAAACATAAGCATACCAGCTACTTCTTGTCAATTATCTACAAAAGTGTAACTGGTACATATTATGAAAGAAACGGTTTCTTTTTTCAATTGTAGTTTTTCTCAAAAAGTGAACAATATTTTCAAAACTGCTTCTTTTGATGAAACCTGTGCCAACTTCAAATAGAATAGTTTAAACAAAATCTTTTTACAAAACATAAGGCTAAGCAATGAATTAGAAATTTAAGAGGACATGGCATATCACAAATTCACAACACATCTCAAGCTGTTGTAATCAGATCAGGATTAAGTGGCAGAAAAATGCTGCCTAAATAAGCTTATAGGCAGCAAAAGGATTAGTTCTGATAAGTCGAGTACCCAGCTTCACTGCATCCTAGCTTACATTGTTCCGACTTTACGAGTATACAATTTGTTATACAACTCAATGTGTGCTCTTACACACATTGAAAAATTTCACTTCTTCCTGGACACTTGGGAGAAAATCTTGTCATTTAATCGAGTTTCATTTATCTAAATTTGTCCAAATCCTTTGTTTTGTAAGTTTATTATGTAAAGGCTTGCTTGCTAATATGACCCAATAGGTAAATATACTGTAAGACATCCAAGTTCATTGCCTAATTTAGTACGCCTACACCTCGCTATACGGCCGCTCTTTATACTGCATTTCGCTATAACGGCCTTTTTTAATTATGGCACTTTTTCGATTTACGGCCCACGTTTCGTTAGACGGCCAAAAAATGCTGTACTGTTAGCGACCTTCTGTTTAGCTTCGGCTTCCCCCTTTAAGCGGCACTGCTACTTGTTGCCTCACAAAAATATGAGGAACGTCTGGCACAACATTGTCATCATTTTACTGCATTGTCACTTTAGTGTAGTTAGACATATTTATTCTTGTTTGTTTTCTGGTTGGTTTTTGTTTCTGTTTGTATTAATTGGTGAATTGTAAACATATTTGGTACGTATGTATTAGAAAGACTGTATTTTCGTTACATATTTAATTAATTCATTAATTCTTTTAAATATTATCGTCCCTTTTTAAGAAAAAATGCCACCGACACGATAATTGAATTTGAAGATTGATACAGATAAAAATAGAGAAGCCGATAATCTGTCACGCATCAGTTAAAACAGTTTTTAAACATTTTATTTTATGTTTTTTATTATATGTATACATATGTGCATATAATTTCTTTTGTTTTTTAATTTATATATTATTTTTTTAATTTCTGTTTATTATTGCATTTTGTATTTTTATGTATATTTTTTGGAAATAAAAAGAATAAAATGCTTTATGAACTAAAAACTATATTATTTTATAAAAAATTGGAACAGATCCAATTGAATTTGTATGGGTTTGTATCAAAATAATTTATTCGTTATACGGCCAACTTTTCCGGAACGTATCTAGGCCGTAAATCGAGGTATGGGTGTATTTGAAAAATTGAAACAAATTTGCATTTTCTTGGGTGATTGAATATTTTGAGTGCTAAAAATACATTTTTCTTGGATTTTTAATTACTTAAAAAAATTCTCTTTAATAGATATATTCAGATTTCTACCTCTAATTTGAAAAATTATTCTATTTTTCATTGTTTAAAGAAATTTTGTCATACTTAACCTTATAATAGTCGTGGGTCTTTTTTAACAAAACACGTATTTTTAGGACATCTCTAAAAAGACAAATAACTAAAAATATTTAAAAATCATAAATACACTTTAAAGGTTATATTTTAATTGTGTAACAATGAAAAAAATTCATAGTACACCTGTAAGGACCAGTGTGACTAGCAGAGGGTTAATATACAGTGATACCTTAATTCATTCCATGACCGAACTCGTAAATCAAAATGCTCGTATCTCAATTCAATTTTCCTCATTGAAATTAATTGAAATGAGATTAATTTGTACCCAGCCCCCAAAAAACACTCCCATTTTTTTTAAATGTATTTATAATGAACAAATATTGTACACAAACAAAATAAAATCAAATACATATATGCATGTAAAAGAGAATCTAAAGAAATAAACAGATGTATTTGGAGCCGATTAGCGTATGGTATTATTGTTTTCTTTCATTTCACTTTTGCTTAACTTAATTTTTTCTTCACTAGATTTCTTTTTTGCCATGCTTTTGTCACTTTCATCTGCAGGGCATTTCAGTAGAAACCTGTCCAAGGAGCTGTTTCTTTATCCCTTTTAGAATGTTTCTGAAATGAGTTAGGCAAGTGTCATTAAGTAGCACCACTGCACGATCAGTTGCAACTTTTTCAGGGTGTTTCTTTTCAATAAAGTCCAAAATTTTTTCCCACATTGCCAACTCCCTTTATCTCACTTGAAGAGATAACCTCCTCTGCGGTTGTACCAATCTCCTACAGAACTTCAGTATGTTGTTGCTTGTGTAGTTCAGTGAACTCCTGTCGTCAGTTCCTCGGAATGTGTGGCGACAAGGTCTTCGATGTCTTCCTCATCCACTTCCAGGGCCATGGACTTTCCGAGGGACACAATCACCTCCAGCACTTCCTGTTCGGGTTTAAATCCTCGAAGTCCCTTTCAGGCCACAGCTTTTTCCATGTAGAGGTCAAGGTCCTTTTTGTAACACCCTACCAGGCCATATCAAGTCTGACAATGTTGTAGTGGTCCTTCCAGAACTCTCGAAGGGTGAGGTTTGTGCTCTCCATAACCTCAAAGCAGCATCGGAACACACGTTTGGTAAAAAGTTTCTTGAAATTGGAGATCACCTGTTGGTCCATGGGCTGAGGATAAGGGTGGTGTTGGGTGGAAGGTAGAAAACCTTTATAAAGCTGAACTTCTTGAGGATGTCGTTCTCAAGGTTTGGTGGGTGGGCAGGAGCATTGTCAAGGACGAGAAGGGCTTGCAGGGGTAAGTCATTGACCTCGAGGTATTTCTTAAGGGCAGGACCAAAGACCAAGTTGACCCACTGCACAAAAAACTGCCTGGTGACCCACGCCTTTGGGTTTGCCCTCCACATAGTATGTAGTTCTTCTATTAAAACCTTGTGTCTTGAAGGCTCTGAGGTTTTCCGAGTGGTATACGAGCAGCGGCTTGATCTTGCAGTCGCCACTTGCATAAGCACAGTGCAAAAGTCAACCTATCCTCCATGGGCTTGTGACCTGGCATCTTCTTTTCTTCTGTCGTTATGTGAGTTTTGCTTGGCATCTTCCAGAAAAGCCATCTAGTCAGTTGAAAACTTGTTGAGGGATGCATCCTTTGGCTTCGATCAATTCAGCAATAGTTTTTACAAATCCCTCAGCTGCTTTAGAATCAGAGCTCGCTGCCTCACCATGCCTGACAACGGAGTGAATGCCAGTCCTTTTTCGGAAATTTTAGAACCACCGACTGGCTTTGAACTGCTCTTGTGAAGCCTCCTGTACTGAAGTATCTGGGGTCTGCTGCAGCAAATCTGCGTAAATGGCTTGTGCCTTCTCGCAAATTAGTCTATCAGTGTCGCCTGTGAGCTGCTTCTGTCAACAACAAAAACAGCATGTTCTCCATCTTTTCATGGATAGAGTTAAGTAGCTTTGAAATAATTTTAACCCCCTTAGCTAGAGTTATAGCCTTTGTCAAGTCCTTGTGCTTCAGAATAGTACATATTGTAGAAGTAATGTGATCCTACTGCATTGTTGCCAAGTCTATTGCTCTTATGCCTTGCTCATGTTTGTCTATTATCTCACGCTTTAATTCCAAGGATATCGCCTTTTTTCCTTTTCTCACCACTGTTCTTTACTCACCTTCTTTGGACTCATGGTTATACGAAAAAAAATTAGCTAAATAGCTGTACATCACCCCATTTTTGTTTTCAGAATTGATGCATCTGGTCGGAGAAAAGAAAAATAACTGTCATCAGGTGAGGTAAACTGAACAATGAGAAGACTCTGGAATCTGAGTGGACTGGTGGTTGTGACATCACCGAAGCAGGCTCGTATCTCAAAAAACATGTATGTTGGGGCACTCGTATCTCAAGGTACCACTGTATATTAAAAATGCAAAGAACTTGAAAAACAGAACAAAACAAATACTGTCTACACCTATGATACAGACCACCATGCCCATTTATTTAACTTCAAGTCACACAAAGCAATTGCGAGAAAATACCTTAAAACGTGTGCCTCTTTGGGTTGACATATATCTGTGAACAAAATTTTTCAGTCATGAATTTTGACAAATCGAAAAATAGAAACTGCTCGACTAATGAAAATTTGGGGTGAGATGTCGAATCCGAGACAGTGGCGATTTATCGCCAAGTATGGTAACCTTGCAGTTTTGCTCCAAATTTATGGCAACCCTATGGAAAAGGTTGGTTTTTCGGCAGGAAAGAGCGCTTCTTTTTTTTTAACGAACGCATTTTTTTAACAAAATATTGATGTATTGCGTTCTATGATTGGTTACCGTTTTAAAATTTGAATGCTTTTTGTGTTAGTTGATGTCTTAGCTTTTAAGAATGATTTTAATTGGTTACCGCTTAACCGGGTCGCAACGGAATATATCAGTGCATCTTTAAATTTCGTACTTGCCGTCGGGTTTCTGAAATTGCGATTTATATCTTTAAAAGTAAGTGGCACATTTCTATTGATATTTTGGGGGTTTTAATTAGAAATTAAATTAATTATTGCTTATTTGTGCATTCCTCATTTATTATTGCCCATTTCAAAAGGTTGTTCGCGTAGGAAAGTCCGCGTTTTTTTAAGAACATCCACAGGATTAATTAGACCGTAAATTTAATTTTTTTAAAATTATTATTGCTTATTTGTGCATTCCTCATTTATTATTGCCCTATACAAAAGGTTGTTCGCGTAGGAAAGTCCGCGTTTTTTTAAGAACATCTACAGGATTAATTAGACCGTAAATTTAATTTTTTTTAATTATTGCTTATTTGTGCATTCCTCATTTATTATTGCCCTATACAAAAGGTTGTTCGCGTAGGAAAGTCCGCGTTTTTTTAACATCTTCAGGATTAATTAGACCGTAAATTTAATTTTTTAAAATTATTTGTGCATTCCTCATTTATTATTGCCCTATACAGAAGGTTGTTCGCGTAGGAAAGTCCGCGGTTTTTTTTAAGAACATCTACAGGATTAATTAGACCGTAAATTTAATTTTTTTAATTATTATTGCTTATTTGTGCATTCCTCATTTATTATTGCCCTATACAAAAGGTTCGCGTAGGAAAGTCCGCGTTTTTTTTAAGAACATCCTGGCTTTGGACGCCATCTTGATTTGGCGACAAAAATTGCTTGGCGACAAACATGTCTCGGATTCTACATCTTTACCAAAATTTGTATCAATTTTGGGCTTGGCTGATAAAAGAATCTAAACAAATATTAAAACAATTGTTAAATCAATGCAATCACACTTCAAATTGAATTCTTTATTTACTTTTATTACCTTTATCTTTTTGTAACAATATCAAATATAAATAACAAATATCAATAAATATGATAGATAACTTCATATTTTTTGGCAGCCCTCCCACAAGTCACAGTGAATCTATGTGGCCCTTGGTCTTAACAAGTGTCCATACCTGGTCTACACCAATGGTTCCCAAAGTGTGGTCCGTGAACCCCAGGGGCCCCCAACAAGGTTTTAGGGGGTCATTAGAAAACATGCAATATTTCATTAGCTAAAATGGAAAAACTCCTAAGAAAAAACAAAATATTCCATTATTTTCTCCGAATCTTGTGTTCTAAATCTAAATTTCAGAATGTAAAACAATAAGGAGATTCCAATGTTCATTATTTTGAAATATACTTGAAATTGTGAAGTCAAGAATGACTTAATATTGAAATTATCAGACATTAAACCAAACATTACTGAGCTAATTGATAAAAAGTACCTTTAATGCTCTTTTTAGTTTTAATGTACATATTTTGATGTCCTTAATGTTAAAGTTATGCAAGTTCAGAGGCTTTAGATTTTAATACATTTTAATTGATAAATAAGTTTTATAACGTTTAGTTTATTTCATATAACTTGTTTTTGTTTTAGAACTTTAAATTGTTGTCTAATCTTTAATGTGAAGTTTTAGCACTTCATGATCTATTTAACAGATCTAAATATTTTATTCTCAATATTGAGATTAAAAATAAGGATCACTATGTGAACAGGTCCTTAGTGTGCCCCATATAATTTTATAATCTCAAGGGATCCACTAAAATTTTTATTTTCAAGGGGGTCCTTGAACTGAAAAGTTTCTGAACCACCATGTTACTCATTTTAAGTAAATTTGAACAAATTTATTCTTGAAATTTTTGGAAGTCTTCTGATGCAAAAAGAGTATTGATCTTAAGCATTATAAAATTAGTGAGACAAAGTGAAAATCAGACCAACAATTAGGAACTTTCACTTAATAAAAATTAAATACTCTTTAAAAATAAATATGTAATAATCATGTGTGAAAGCTGCTCATTTTATTCTATCTATCTCAAAATGAAAATCAGATAGCAGTGAGTAATTAATATATTCCTGTTACTTAAGTTAGTTGAGATTTACAATCTAGGCAAATAACTTTTATTAGACTATTTTATTTGAGATGCTTCGAGTATTTTAAGTCAAACCATAAGCAAATTCATATTTACCCTAAAGTTCTCTTTACAGATGAGATTAAAGTCAAATGTGGAAGTTACAGGCTGGAGGAAAATCAGGAGCTCATCTAACAGCTAGAGGCTTAGAACTTGAAATATGATAGAAATGCTATAGTTGGGTATGTGTGGATTGAGGCACTAGCAAATTACATTTTAGAAACAAATATAGATCAATGTATATAGTGACATTTTCAAAAGAAATTTTACAGAAAAGTGCCAGAAAAATCACTGAAAACGACTTACTATTATCAAGACAATAGTCCCAAGCAAAATAGCTTGAAATGCGAGATGTTGCAATGTAACTGTTTTAAGTGCCTTCCATTTTCCCAAACATAAGTATGTAAAATTTATGGAATCATAAAGAATAACATTCAAGAGCATCACATTTGTGAAAAAAGTAATTTTAAATACACATTAATGGAAAATGGACTGAAATCGTAAGATTACCAAAATATAAAAATTGAAAAGATGTGTAAATAACTTTTAGTTGACAAAGTTAACAGGGAATGAACACTAAATATTTAAAAAATATTTGTTTCACTTGGTTCTTAAAGATGTCTTGAATTTCAATTTGTCGTTTTCAGTTTTAAATAATTAAAGCACAACTCCTACGGGTATATTTTAATATTGGATGCTGTTTATTTCGACAAAACATGCATGTTTGGTTCGTCGCTCTCTCTATATATAGTAAATGTTTTGCTACACCAGAGCTAATTAGATCAGGACCTACAACCCAAAGTGGACTCTGAACCATATAATGGAGATCCCAGAGCTGTTAAACTTAGTTGAAAATAAGACAATTGGGGTCTTATTAACCCCTATAATTTCCGAAAGATAGCGCGGCTGTAAATCATTCTTACCGATTTTCATTCCCCATATATTGTTAGAAAATTCTATACGCACTCAAATTTGAAATAACCTTCAATTTTATGCTAACTAGAGTTATCTTATTTGTTCCAAATATTTCAACCATATAAATCTATGGACTTGTCCGGTTTTCAGTTTGACTCACTGCATTTTGGCAATGAATTGTTTAATCAATTAACTTTACAAACCTTTGCACTCCGCTTTTTCGCCTCAGAGACCTTCCTAAACACTAACTCTAAACGAGGTTTCATATTTATCCTATTTTCGGGCTCCGGTTTCTGTTTCGGGTCTGGCGCACACGGAACATGGTGCCTGACGTGCAAACTCATTCTTTATAAATCTAAATAATTTGAAATGGAAGAAAAATATTAACACTTAAAAGTGATCGATTGAATATCGCTGTTTGCCTAGTTCAGATGATGATGATGATGATGATGATGCTTTCCCCTTGGGAGAAGCAGATTTTGAGGTTTGGCTGCTTTGCCTTGTGCCTCTAGAGAAAATTAAAATAATTCAGAATGGAAAAAAAATCACCTCATAGGGTTGCCTTAAAGCTCGACCAAAACAACAAGGTTACCATGTTTGGCGAGAAATCGCCAGTGCCCCGGATCCGACATCTCCACCAGATTTCCTTTGAAACATTAAGTAGAAACCATGTGGCAACGATAGAATAGGCGTCCTTATTTTCATAACAATGTATCTAACGGTGGGTCCGGACGTTGATTTGGGTCGCTGTAGATTCGGCATCAATTTCTGAAGTTATTTTGCAGTTTTGAAGTTGACGGAAGCAGAAATTCGAATTGTTTGAAAACGGCAAAAAATTGAGTTAAAATTTAAAAAACTTATTTCATTAATTATATTTTTTTCCTACTTTTTATTATTTTCTATTCCTTTTCCATTTACTGAAGCAAGTAAATATTTTAATAAAAGACTATTCGACAATAATTTATTGGCCAGACTGGCCATTCAACAACCTTCGAAGATGTCAGAACTGACAGCCAAGAAATGGTTTGGGATCCGAAACAAGTCACAACATGGAAACAGATAACTCTTGGTGGAAAAAGAATTTAACAACATCGGAACTCATCGACTTAGCCTCTGACTACGGAACTGCAAAATATTGTTTATTCCTCAGCTCAAAAGATGACAGAAATGGAATACCTCAGCAATACCCAAGAAAACTCGGCTAACTCAAAAAATTCACTCCCACAGGCAAATTGAAACTACGTTTCACACGCAACAACAAAATCATTATTACGAGTAAAGATGGAAACTGCCTCTGAAATAGCCAAATTAGAAGAAATACTGAACATACCTATCACGACAGAAATAAAAACAAAATGTTACAATACGATTTCTCTTATTTGATATTCCGATTGATGCCCCAGCAGAAGAAATTGTAGAACTAGAAACAAAACGACTTGAAAGTACTAGGGGGGGGGGGTATTTCAATTAACGTCACACTGGAGCAACACAATGGGCTATTGGTGACGGTCCGGGATCAATCCCAAAGGGAAAGATCCGAGGACAACACCACGTAATTTTGAACCACGGTCAGATGACGAGGCAACACCTGAGCTGGCACCCCACTCTCCAAACTTCCACACCACGCCAACGTGAGGACATTTGAGGCCACGACAGATTTAACGTGCACCAGCCCCCTTTGTACACGACGGTGTTTGGCTGGATTCGAACTCGCAACCCTTCGGTTGCTAGTCCGTTGCTCTTCCAACCGGGCCACCGCGGCCCTTGAAAGTACTAGAGATTAGAAGGTTTCAAAAAAGAATAGGAAACCACAGAATACCCACCCCACTGTCCTTGTAACAATAGGAACGAAAATACCTCCTGAAATCAAAATGTGGTACACCATTCAAAAGAAATCAATTTTCATCGACAAACCAATACAATGCCAAAAATGTTTTAAATTTGATCACGCAACAAGGAATTGCAGAAACGAGGCAAAATGCGACCAAAACCATGAAAACCCGAACTGTGACAATCCAATACAATGCTGCAATTGCCAACAAGACCATCCAGCAGACTACCCAAATTTCCCGAAACGCCATGAACGCAAATTTCTGGAATTCAAAGCATATAATCACCTTTCATTCTCTGAAGCAAGAACATATAAATCAACAACTCCCAAACCACTAATATCACAAATTCTCCAAAATAATCAAGAAAACAAACCAACTAATTTAGAATATAAAAATGTAATTCAAGAAACTAACAAATTTCAAAACACACACACACACACACAATCCTAACTGAAGCATTGAAAGAACAAGCACAATTCATCGAAACCTTGAACGAATTCGGCAAATCCCTGATCATCCAAGGAAACACGCAATCTAAAGATTCACAAACATCTACAACCGTTACAAGTCCAGAAAGAAAAATCAAACCCCAAATAACCCGTCCAAAAAAGTGATCAACATAAAGATAAAAATTGAAACTGAAAATGACTTGGAAACAGAAAGTAAACTAACCTTTTCGACTCGATAAAACGAAGAAAAAACAGAACAATTCGATCAAATTCAAAGAAATAGTCAGAAAATACACTGCTGGCCACCGTAAATGCAACACCCTGAAGGAAGCATGCAAATAATATGAAATTTACAACATGCATTAGCGGAGGTGAGATATGCAAATGATTAGAATTTCAGCGCAGACGCACATCACTCGCGCCTGTGGCGCCACTTCAAAGCGCTATTTAAGGCTTGGAGATTTCGACGATTTCAAGTACGGCACTTGTGTTTTTCTTGTGGTTTTTTCAAAAAAACGATCAATTATGCCTCGTAGAAAACAGCGATCATCTTTTGATCAAGTATCCGAGTTCGACAGAGGAAGGATAGTGGCCTACCGAGATTGTGGATTATCTTTCAGGGAAATCGGTAGTCGTGTTGGACGAAACCAAACAACTGTAATGCGGATATGTGATCGTTGGATGCAGGAGGGTACGACGGACCGACGTGTTCGATCGCATCCACCTCAGTGCACCACTTCACGTGATGACAGGCATATTGTGCGTATGGCAGTGACGGATCACTCAGCCACATCACGAACCATAGCACAGCACATTCAGTCTGTACCGCATCATCCAGTGTCTGCGCGTACCATTCGACGCCGTTTACAGCAGAGTGGTCTGTCCGCAAGACGTCCATTGCTTCGTCTACCCTTGACGCAGAACCACAGACGTTTCCGCCGCCAATGGTGCGATGAAAGAAGGATGTGGACGGCAGAATGGAATGAAATTGTCTTTACTGACGAGTCACGCTTCTGTCTGCAACACTATAAATTTAATCATTTGATACTTGGTCAACATGTTATCTACAAAATAAATTTTGTTGTGATATCTCTTGTCTTTCTTGGTGTTGCAATTTGGGTGGCCAGCAGTGTATTTGGTTAAGTTAAGTTGCGAATGGCAACAATCTAGTTTTTTGTTTTATGTACGCAGAGAGCTTTTGAGTTCTTTTTTCGTATTTTTAGAGAGAATTAATAAGTATCATTTACGCCATAAATGCTTCTGAGTGTTATTTTGTGATTTAAAGCAAAGAGTGTACGTATTAGAACTGTAAATAAACTGTTTGTGTTATAAGGTGTTTTTATGGAACAATTGATTACACCAACTATAATCTGAATACTTCTGATTCCGAAATTCAAAACGGAACAGCAAGTACAAAACAGTATGATCGAATGTTTGATTTTTGAAGCGTATAATTTATTGTTTCTATTATAAAATTGATTCTCTGGAATTCCTTGTCAGGACTATGTGTTTTCAAAACAAATATAAATGTTACTAGTTAGAATATTTCCTGTTTGTTTTAGAAATAAATAATATGCTTTCACTCAGCTTATCAATTTTAGAGTACTCAAGAGAATCTCTCCCTCCATTGTCTTTGAGATTGATCCCGGACCGCGCCAATAGCTCGTTGTGTTGCTCCAGTGTGACGTAAATTAATTACTTACCCTCCACACATTTTAATTAATAGTTCATAAAAATTGTATTTTTTATGAATTAATCTATGGAACAGAAAATGTGGACACAAGTCAAAAGTTACTGGATTGTTCCCAGTAAGGTTTGACTAGTTTATAACAATTTTGGAAAATATAAAAAAAACCTGAAAATAACTTGAGAATAAGTGGGAAACCAGATAAAAAATAGGTAGTAGTTGGATACGATTTGAAACCAGTTCCCACTTCTAGATCGAAGGGTTGCATGGAGATTGCAAATGTTAAATCTGAAGGACGAAAAAGAATGCCAGGAAGAAAAACAAGGGTAAACGAGACTATTTATGAAGACCAAAAGTAAATTTACTCCTTTTATTTATGGCTTACTCGTAATTTCTTTCATAAGTTGAATAAACACTTCCACACTGAGGCTAATGTAAAAATTGCCATAATATTTTATATTAGGTAATTTCCATTTATATATATTTTCAGATATTTCCTTAGTTCATTACTTTATGCTGTTTCATGTTGCTCTTTTTAATTCATTTGTGCATGGCCATGGCCGACGAACAATTTACTACAAATGGCTAGCTTTTGATAAAAAAATACATTTCGACGGAATTGCAAAAGCCTTTTGAGGGTAGCAAAATACCATTTTTATCTTTTTACTTGTTACACATACGGTGTAATTTTTTTTCTTCAACTAACCAATATTTTAGATAAGAGTAATTAATTTAAACGACACACACATAAAGAGTGAAAATAGGTATGTGAATTATTTATGTAATATAATTAAAATTCAATAATTTACATTCAATTAGAAGCAAATTAAACAAGTATTCTAATGCATATCTCTTGATTTTAATGCTTGATTAATTATAAAATTTAATTTATATGAAATAAAAATGTCGATATATTTTAATCTGCAAAAATCAGTTATGAGCAAGTGTTACGTTACCTGCGCCTAGTAGCTCAAAATGACGAACCATCACTGTAAGGAAGTGAAAAATGCTGTCAAAAATGCATTAGTTTTTGTGGGGAAAATTATCTTTAGAAAAAGAAATACCGGGCTTAATATAAAAAACGGCTCTTCGGCGGAATAAAAATGTTTAATTCAGTTTAAATTGTAGGTTTATATTGAGTAGTATCGTGTTTGGCTAAATAAAAAAATATAAATGATATTTCGGTTGTTCTGGACGAAAAGAAAAACCAGGGTTCGATCTGGGTTAGACACGACACTACTAACTGAGCCATGCACTCATATTACGCAACGAATTACTAAATAAATAGAAGCCACCTATTGCTACGAGTGGCTGACATATTTTACAATCAACCAATCAGATTCAGTTTGGAATCACAATCACAGTTTAGAATCACAGATATTCGTCAGTAGCAGTCACAGTTAGAACTGTTACTGTGAAATCACTGTAACATTCCTAATACTGATAGAATCCGTTAAGACCTCAAATTATCCGGTTAAGCGGTGACCAATGAAAATCATTCGTAAGAGCTAAGCAATCGGAGAACGCAAAAATCCAAACTTCAAAGCGATAACCAATCATAGAACGCAATACATCGCAATTTCCTAAAAAAAAAACGGACTTCCCTTCGTAAAAAACAACCTCATAGGGTTGCCATAAAGCTGGATTATAACACCAAGGTTACCATGTTTGGCAATAAATCGCCAGTGCCCTGGATTCGACATCTCCACCCATATGGTAATTGCAATGTTTCACTAGTCAAGAAGTGTAGAAAATATTTTTAGAAAATATTTTTTGTGTATTTGTATATTTAATCCAGATTTGCAGTGTTTTACTCGTCAAAATGTTGATTTGTCAAGATTTATATATTTAATCCATATGTATGGCAGTATATATTCAATTTTGGAAGATTTCCTTGGCGACATAAAAAGTGCGCCAAAAAATCGCGTTGCCACACCGCGCGGCGTTGATTACAGCTGTACCATTACGCTATATTTAATCCATATTTACAGTGTTTTACTAGTCAAAATGTTATTTCATCAAGATTTATGTATTTAAGCCATATGTATGGCAGTATATATTCAATTTTGGAAGATTTCCTTGGCGACATAAAAAAAAGTGCGCCAAAAAAATCGCGTTGCCACACCGCGTGGCGTAGGAAACATCTGTATCAAATCAAATATATATGTTGCTACTTACCTTTTTCCCCCTTAAATAGTCAAGCCTTGGTTGAGAGCTCGACGAGAGACGGAGATCACGAACCGACAATCCTCAGCAAAAATGGTTAAACCTTATTAATAGGGAGGGGGAAAAAGAACGAACTGTTCTTTTTCACCTGTTCTTCAAAAAGAACGGGAACAGCCTGTTCCCACTTTTCACAAAAACCTGTTCTCGGTTCTTTTTGTAAAAAGAAACATTGCAATCTTTTTATACTTCGATTTTAAACAGGTGGGAATTTTGCAAAGTTCTCTTTTCTCGAATTTTCTAAGTTCGCAAAAATTTTCGTATATTCCAAATTATGGTAAGTCCGAAATACCGCTGTTCATCCTACAGTTCATGACTCACTGTTTCCTGTTGATTCATTCATCCGTTCTCTGTCAATAAACCTACTCATAGCTCTGAGACTACTTGTTTGAGAGCAGGAATCAAATTTTCCGAAGGAATCGATTCCAGCTCTCAAACTAATCCGATCCTGTTCTCCGTTCTCGGAGTTGTTTTACTTCCTGTTCCGAAAATGATTCCTGCTCTCAAATTGTTCCGACCCTGTTCTCTGATCTCGGAGCTGTTCTCCGTTCTCAGAGCAGTTCTCTGATCTCGGAGCTGTTCTCCGTTCTCAGAGCAGTTCTCTGTTCTCGATAAACTGTTCGCGGAGCTCATCTCGATGACTGCTCCAGGAACGGTTCGCGGAGCTCATCTCGATGACTGCTCCAGGAACTGTTCTCGACTGAATCAAGCCCCGACGTCTGATGAATTTGCGAGGAGATTAGCGTAATAATTATGAAATTTTATAATTGTTAGGCAATGACGTAATGATGAATTTTTAGTTTTAAACAAATTAAAATTTTTCTTAAATATTGCTGATCAAGATTTTGTTGTCCACCTTTCTCTCTGGCGGCGTCGCCTCTACTCGTTCTTAGGATTTGCAATGCTTTTAACTTTATTTTAAAACCAAATTTTACAAAATAGAAAGCAAAATTTCAAATGTGTGAACATATTTCACTGTGAAAAGGAAATTCGGATCGGGTGTCATGCTCTCTATAAGTTGAAAAGGGATCTCATTAAGTCAGGTATTACGATTTTAAAGACATCTCGGAAATAAGAATCCCACCATAAAACTAATGAGTTGAAAAGCGAAAGTGATTTTTTGACTTGTATCTTTTATGTTTTAAACGTGTTTAGATAGATCACATAATATTAACCTGTTTTTCAAACCAATTTTACTTTCCAAGTGGTAATCCCGGTATGCGTTTTTCGTGTTTATAATCTTTTATAAAGGGCAACTCCCTATTGCATAAGGTGATTCAAAATTCCCTGGTGTTGTACTCGGATCTTTCTCTTCGGGATGGATCACGGACCGTCGTTTTATTGACTTATATGACCATTTTGTTGACTTAAAAATGACATTAAAATCTAAAAAAATTACAAATACGCAAACTTTCGCTTGCGTATTTGTTTTGTCCTAGGCACCTCATATCTGTTTGGGAAGCTACTTGAGATGGTTCAGATGTGGGACATTATTAGTTGCCACTGGGGAGAGAATTTAAACGTTTCGATTTGCAAGAACGTTTTCCAATTTACGGAAAAGTTCTGATTTCCTTTTTTCAATTACTGATAGTTTGGCGCAGCTTGGATAGACTTGTCCCTTGCGCCATAAAAAAATCAATCAACCGATAACAATACGAAGCCTACGAGTCATTTGTATTTCTTTATATATGTAAGCCTACAAAGTACTAACAAAGATGACGTCAACAAAATTTGGTCTCTGTCTATTGCCAAAACTGCTGGCGCCACATAGTCTACGAGGACCAGGGCTTGTATATTTTATAGCAACCGAAGGGTTGCGAGTTCGAATCCAGCCAAACACCGTCGTGTACAAAGGGGGCTGGTGCACGTTAAATCTGTCGTGGCCTCAAATGTCCTCACGTTGGCGTGGTGTGGAAGTTTGGAGAGTGGGGTGCCAGCTCAGGTGTTGCCTCGTCATCTGACCGTGGTTCAAAATTACGTGGTGTTGTCCTCGGATCTTTCCCTTTGGGATTGATCCCGGACCGTCACCAATAGCCCATTGTGTTGCTCCAGTGTGACGTTAATTGAAATACTACAATACTACTACTTGTATATTTTGAGTAGACATTTGAGAACAGAAGAACAGGTTAAAGAACAGTTCTTTTAAAAAGAACGGAACATCAAAGAACTGTTCGCCGAAAAGAACAGTATTTCCCATCCCTACTTATCAATCACCGAGATGCGAAGGGGCCACGGTGGCCCGGTTGGAAGAGTAACGGACTAGCAACCGAAGGGTTGTTAGTTCGAATCCAGCCAGACACCGTCGTGTACAAAGGGGGCTGGTGCACGTTAAATCTGTCGTGGCCTCAAATGTCCTCACGTTGGCGTGGTGTGGAAGTTTGGAGAGTGGGGTGCCAGCTCAGGTGTTGCCTCGTCATCTGACCGTGGTTCAAAATTACGTGGTGTTGTCCTCGGATCTTTCCCTTTGGGATTGATCCCGGACCGTCACCAATAGCCCATTGTGTTGCTCCAGTGTGACGTTAATTGAAATACCCCCCCCCCTCGGATCTTTCCCTTTGGGATTGATCCCGGACCGTCACCAATAGCCCGTTGTGTTGCTCCAGTGTGACGTTAATTAAAATACCCCCGAAATGCGAAACGATCCGAAAAGGGTTGCTTTTTGGATTGGCGACTGAACTAGTTTGGCAAAAAAACTAGTGATATCGTTAAAGTCTATCATGTCATTTGGACCCGTGGACCAATCAGATGTTAAGATCAAGTTAGCTAAGTCTGGGCAGACGCAAGTTAATTACTTGCGACAGAACTCATTTTACAAAAAAGTAGTGATATCGTCAGTCTATAATGTCACTTGGACCCGCGGACCAATCAGATAAAGTTCGCTTAGTCTGGTTGCAGACGCAAGTTAATTTTCAACTAAAAATTAAGTTATCAATATGTTTTTTAAGAGTGGCAACACTATGTTTGTTTTCCTTAGTATAACTTGTGTTGTAAAGATAAACTTGCGGCTATGTTCTGTGTTTATGTTTGAATTTTGAAATTTACTTTTCAGTGCACCATGATGACATTACTTTTGCATCTATACGATTACTTGTTGAATATTTTGTACAACCATTCCATCTTTCAAGTGGTTACAATTATATCAGCAGTCATTTTGTTTTGCTTGTATGTATATGTAAAGTAATAGTTATTATTTATTTTCTATGTATACCAATGGGGGGTTTCGAAACGTTGCATAATAATTCAATATGAAAGAATTATGAATCTATCTCAAAAGTAAGCTGCAATCTAACGATTTCAACAGCAACAAATTTTAAAATTTTACAAGTTTCCATAATAAAGTTAAAAAAGAATGTTTTAAGAAAATTAAACTACTTTTTCGAAAGTAAATTGCTTCACTTTTAAGAACTTTAGCTAAGCCGTTACTGGTGAACTGAACTTTAACATGATTGACACTATGCTGTCAAATCGCGACAGAAAAGTAGATAACTAAAGCAATTCAGGGCAGTAGAAAAAAGCAGAACTGCAATTGAAGCATGTTTACTTTTTGAATAGTCAAACCTCTTTTATTGGACCATCTTCGTTAATGGGCAATTTCTGAATCACCTTCCCTTGAAAAGTACATAGCATTTCACTCCAACATCAGGTAGGGAAGATAGACCATTTTGAAACATGAAATGGGCATTCTACAAAAACAGGGGAAAAGAAATTTTTAGTTTAATATTAAACGGTTTCTTCAAACATTTGGAGCAGTCATGTCATTCCATGAAATTGAAGCATATTTACATTGGCATGAATCTACTTATTCCATTGATTGTCATTCAAAGTGTTTTTGTACTTTGCATATAGAGGCTCTTGAATTCTAGAGAATTTAAGTTCCGTATAAAAATGTATTTTAAATTATTTAAAAGATGATTTAGAGTATTTAGGATTTGAATACTGTTATATATATAGCAGAGAAGTTCTGTTATATGTTTATGACTCAGAACAATCTAATATTGGAGCACTTATTAAAACAGCTAATTAAAGTTTTAATACTAAATTCTTTCATTCATTTATTTAAAATCTGAAATAATAACACTGAAATTGAACTGTTTTCTGTTCTCAAATGGTTCCTTCTTCAATATGAAAGATTCTTACTACACACTACTTTATTTTTGTATCAAGATGAACACTTGTTTTGATTTGAATTCTTTTGATTTCTTTGTTTTGAAAACCAAGAAATGAAGGCCTGGTTAGGCCAATCTTTATCAATAATCCTGTCCCTGTAATCTTATCCAGCTTTGTCTATTGATATCTTTTTGATATTAGAGATTATGTCCCATTTTATTATATTTTCTAGTTGTCCTTGGGGTGTCTGGGGAGGTAAAATGAAATCCTCTGCCACTTGTTTTCTGTCTGTCTCCTATAGAGAATAAAAAGTACAGAATGCAAGATAGGGTAAATATGTTGAATCAAGATGGCTTCCAACACCAGTATTGCAGCCAACTTGCCGATTCAATTTGTTACATCAGGAAGTAAAAATAAGGAATTCACAAATAAGCAATAAAAAGTAAAGAAAAATAAAACTTACAGTCCAATTTATTAGGTTTGTCAGGGTTCAAAATTTTAACAATTTTTTACAAAAATTAATTAAAACAATTAATTAAAAATTAAAACAATTTTTTACAAAAATTAACAAAAATTTAACATCCACACTTTTCTACAAAAATTAAACTAATCAGTTATTTGGATCGCCACATCCATTTCATTCATAACACATTTAATTGGCGTTTCATTCACCCAGTACCATGTAATCAAAAGAATCTTACACATATGCAATTTACTGTTTTCAAACCATGTTCCCTTTCGCACCGACTGCTTTCGCTTATGTCCATCCTTTCTATACAACCATTCGTACCTATCGCCCGTATCCTTTCACTCCCACATTCTGGACATTTTACACTATTCACAATCAAGCCAACTTTCTGGCACCATTCAATCACTTTCAAGTTCTCCGGAT
This sequence comes from Meta bourneti, assembly GCA_933210815.1. NCBI lineage: Eukaryota > Metazoa > Arthropoda > Arachnida > Araneae > Tetragnathidae > Meta > Meta bourneti. Next base: position 30,205,051 of record OW119934.1, read on the forward strand.
TCGCTAAACAATCATTATCCATTTTCCCAAACAAATATGCATTTATACGTCCAGTCAAACCATCCACTGCCATACCTAATCAAGGGTAAGTGAGCGGCTAATAAATCTATAATATCACGAACGATAATTAATAAATTGAATTTCTAATTAAAAAATTAAGTTAATAAATAGAAACGTGCCACTTACTTGAAAAGACAGTAATAAAATTTTGAAAATCCAACGGCAAGCACGGAAACCAATCCCACAGAAAAAATACAAACTTAAACCACCCCTTCAAAACCACCGCTTCAAAATCAATGTTTCAAAACCACCGCTTCAAACCACACAAATCATAGAACGCAATATATCGCAATTTCGTTAAAAAAGGATTGCCATAAAGCTAGGTTACCATGTTTGGTGATAAATCGCCAGTGCCCCGGATTCGACATCTCCACCCAAGATGGTTCAAACTGTTTATTTAAAACTTAAATTTGTGGCTGAACGTTGTAACTTTAACGACAAGTAAAGTAAACCAATGTGTGATACAAAAAGCCCTGAAATATATGTACATGTATGATTTATGGGAAAACTAGCTTTTATTATTCATTTAAATGTTTAGTTTCATATTTTTTTCTAATACTATTAATTAAAAAGAAAATTACTATATTTCTCTTTCTATCCCAGGTAATAAGTTGCCAGTATAATAAATATAAGATAGTTTGTCATTGATTGTGTTGAAATTCTATATTTTTCATCTCATAATTTCAGATTATTTTGGAAAGGAACCAATATGAACTATACTAGTGTTTGTTATGTTTCTACTCAAAGACCAAATATACCAATGGTGACTGTGCATAACCCTTTCACATTCCAAGTAAACTTGCAGAATGCATCATTTAAAGGTTAAAAATCTTTTATTCTATTTTTTAGTAATGAGTATTTTTACTGTTTTATTGTTCTTGTATTTTACTTAATATAATTATGATCATGTTCAAGAATTTTTCATTTATCAAAAAACAATTTATCCTTACTATTTCCTTCTACTCGGACCAATCTGAGCTCTCAAACTGTTCCATAGATTTCGCTTATGTCAAGGTGGCATCAGGGATTCTTTTTCGATAAGCTCTTTAAAGAAACATGCATAAGATTAAAATTGATTTTTATTTGAATTTCTTTTAATTGAAATTAAATTTGTTTCATCATCAAACGTAATCTTTCATGTTTAATTTCTAAATTTTTATCTATCCATATCATGTTTTGTTTAAAAATTCTTAATTAACAGCTTATATAAGTATAAACTTAATGTTTATAATCATACAACCATGAAACATAATTGATTTTAGAATTTAATACATTAGAATAAAAGAGCAGTAAACTAAAAATAGTAATTTAAAATAAGACTAAAGTTTTAATGATTCAAGATATAAACTCAAGGAAAATGAAGGCACATCTGCTTTAATGTTAATGTGAAGTATTTAATGATCATAATATTATCTTGTTTAGTGTAAAGGGACCTAATATGTTTGATTAGAAAATAGTCTAATATTTTACTTTGAATCTGCTGCTAGTAGAAACTGAATTAAGTCTAGGGTCAGGTGGGGTAAGTGGGTAGTCCATGTAAAAGCTACCTCATTCATTACAAGCCCTGTAAAGATGGAAAATACAACTCGCAACATTGTATTTAAGTTCTTTAAAATCTTCTTCAATCAAAAAAATTATAGTGGTAACATCTAGAAGATTTTGGTAGCCTCTTTGTTTTGATCCAGTCATGTGGGTTGTAGTTATCTGGGAAACTTCCTATTTATGTATGCCTTTCTAAAGCTATTATATATTTTTTGTTCTCCTGAACAAGATAAAGGACTTGTTAAGAGGTCCCAGTAAACAGGCAAGAAATTACAACATTATTTCAAGTGCTAGATGTTTTTAAATGAAGTGGGGTAAAATGGGTATAGACTTCGTAGCAACATTGAAACTTTTTAGGGTTCTTTTATGCTAAAGATAATTTTAAATCAACATACCTCAATTACAAGTCGTGCCGCACGGCCCTTAGAGGTTGGGGTTTTGTGCCACTGAAATGGAAATGACCTGGAAACGAATTTCAAAATCATGATACATGGAAAAATGACTTATAAAATATTTCTAAGTTCACATTTCCATGTCCATTGAAACAGTTATGTGAATCATTAAACTTGATCATGTTGTGAAAGAATTTAAGAGAAGTGGTTATATCCTGTAAATCGACAGGCTGTAGAACGCAGAATTGTGGGGATAGAAAAGACATTAATTTCCCAGAATGAAGTTCAATGTGTTTTATAAACTTGTCACAAAATGAAGGAAATCAAGCTTCACAGGAAGTAATATATAATTTTCAAATAACTTACATGCCCGATAAAGTGTTCACTGTTAAAAGTCCTGAAATTAGCTATATTAACAATCCTCTCAACTCCTATGTCAACTGAATTTAGAATGCTGCTCAGAATTCAATGAGAAAAAGGAAAAGGGTTCAGAGAGAAAAATAGGCGAGGTGTTAAAGAATTTAAGGGAAGTGATTATATCCCTAAACCGACAGGCTGTGGAATGTGGAATTGTGAGGATAGAAAAGCCATTATATTTCCAGAATGAAGTTCAAACTATGTTGTAAGCTTGTCACAAATTGAAGGAAATTAAGGCTCTAGCATCCTAGAGCATTTATTTCAAGGAAGCAAGCATTTATTTCAATAGGTTTAGTAAAAAGAAAAAAAATGTAAGAACATCAGCTCAGACTCTTACTGAAAATATTGTATTGTATTGAATTTTTTTATTGTTTTTACAAAGAAATGAGCACTCAAACATTGTTCAAATACATCTTGAGCTACAGCATTCAAAAATATTGTTACATATAAGTTTGGCATTTAGAAGACAACTAAAATAGTAGGTCATTAAACAAAAATAATTAATTTAACAGTAGCTCATTTAACAAAAATTGTTCTTTTAATACTCTTTATCAATTATTGTACTGTTAATAATTTTTTTCATCGTTTAATATGATTTTATAACTTCTATGAATTACCTACTTTACCCCACCTGCTATCCATTTTACCCCATACAATGGTGTAAAGTGGGTATAAAAATACCCTCTCAACTAAAAATATAGATTTAAATATGAAGAAAAACATATGCAGCATGTTTTTGAATAATGCAATGCATATATAAGCAAAAAGCACCACTTTTTTAAAACTTGTCATTGCTAAATTCTACTTTGAAATTGAAAACAATTTTTTATACCATACTTTACTCTATTATTTTTAGTTGACTCTCAGTATCACAACAAAACATAATGCTCATATTTCTGAACTGGTGGCAATAAATCGTAGATTGAAGGTTTTTACTGCTATTACTATAAGGTTGCACTGCAATTAGGTTTGAATTGAAAATCAATTTGTAAAATATTTACAAATTATAAAGTAAACTTTAGAAATTTCTGAAATGAAGACTGGAAGAACCAACTGTTTTATTGTGTTGATAAAAATTATTTTGCCTAATCTTTCAAAAGCAGGAAATGAAGGTCATATCTTCACATTATTTAATTCAAAATCTTTTGGAAAATGTGATGATTTTATTCTAATGCTTATTGCACATTTTTAGGAATTGAATGTACTTTCTCCTGTTCAAAGAATTGTTGCATCCTACCTGTGTGGGGTGTTCCGATTTGTGACCTATATGATCTTCTCAATCTTACTTGGATGGAAATGAGAAGTGCTATCATGATCCCTACACAGGATAAGTTCAGTTCTAAATGTACAACTTACAATGATCTTGTTTTGTATCCTTTTATGCTGTAAAATAGTATTTGAAGTTAAGAAAATAATTTATGTAATTATAATATTAACTCTCCTACCTTTAGTTTTATTATCTGCTGCTAAAGTGTATACAGTACAATTATAATATTCATATATATAGCAAAAATAATCCTTCATTGGAAATTCTAGGGAACACTCATCTTTACTATACTAGACAAAATAATCAATTCTAACAGGATAATTTGGATAGGGTCTGGTGGGATAAAGTGTGAGTAGGTGGGGTAAATGGGTAGTCCATGCAAAAGCTACCTCATTAATTACAAACTTTGTTAAGATAGAAAGTAGAACTCAGCATTATATTTAAGTTCTTTAAAAAGTTTTTCAATCGAATAATTTGTAGTGATAACATCTAGAAGATCATAGTGACCTCTTTGTTTTCATCGAGTCATGTGGGTTGTAGTCATCTGGGGACCTTCCCATTTATGTATGCCTTACTATGAAGCTATTATATATTTTTTGTTCTCGTGAGCTAGATAAAGGACTTGTTAAGAGATTCCAATAAACAGGCAAAAAAAATCACATTATTTTTAATGTTAGATGCTTTTAAAGAAAGTGGGTATAGCTTTAGCGGCAACATTGATGAAGCTTCTTTTTGTAGTTCTTTTATGCTAAAGATAATTTTTGAATCAGCAAAATTGAATTGGTATATAAGTATTTAATAATATGTATAAATATACATGTACGTATAAGCATAATATTATGGCTACCCCAATAACAAGTTGTACCGTAGCCCTTAGATGTTGGGGTTTTCGTGCTACTGAAAATAACATGGAAAGGAATTTCAAAATCATGTAGCAGGGAAAACTGATTTGCCCTGTATATATTTGCAAAATGTTTCTATGGGCACATTCCCACGTGTATTGAAATGGTTATGTGAATTATTGAAATCGACCCTGTTTGAAAAGGATTTCGGGGAAGCGTTATATCTTGTAAACCAACAGGCTGTGGAATGCAGAATTGTGAGGATAGAAAAGGCATTAACTTCCCAGAATGAAGTTCAATGTGTTTTGTATGCTTGTGAAATAAAGGAAATCAAGCTTTATAGGAAGTAATATAATCTAATTTTCATGCAACTTACCCACCAGATAAAGTATGTTCACTGTTGGAGGTCCTGAAAATAGCAATATTAATTACCCTTAACTCCTATGTCAATTGAATTTAGAAATGCTGCACTGAATTAACTGACAAAAAGGAAAAGGGTTCAGAAAAATAGGTGGGTATTAACAGAGGCTCCTAGAGAATTTATTTCAAGAAAGATAAAATAAGTAAAAAGAAAAAGTGAGAATATCAGCTCAGGCTCTTACTGAAAATAAAGTTATGGAACTAGAAGAAAATATTGAAAAATCAAAGAGCAGAATTGACAGCAGCAATATTAAGCAAGTTTTGGGAAATATGCAGTTCTTTAACTGCTAGCATAGTGGGAAATCTCATTAAGCCACAGAGGCCAAGACAAGTTATTTGTCATTGAAAGTCTAAAAATTGTACATTTGCTCCTATATATTAACTTCAATTGCCTTAATCTTTTTTACCCATGTAATCTATGGTTATTTATAAAATTTGACATAGTTCTCTACCTTTCAGTACATTGTGCAATATTTGTAAAACAAGTTGTGAGGTCAAGTTTAAATTAGGCTCTTCACCCTCCACAGGGTTCAGTTGCCCATATTTGTTCTATCTTCTAAATTTAAATTCCAATCTTCAGTTTAATATCAAATAATAAATAAGTTAATTGCCAATACAGTGCAACTTGGATAAAACGAACGTCTCTAATTCGTAATCGTCGTTAATTCGAAGATTTTTCTTAGTCCCTTGAACTTCTCATTAAATCAATGTTAATAAATCGTGGATAATTCGAAGTTCAACTTCCTTAATTCGAAGTTTTTTATAAAAACTTTCCAACCATAATGACTTTTTGGCCTTTCATCGTTAAGAAATCATCGCCGGAATACCCCCACCTGTTCAACACGTAACAGCTGAGTCCACCCTTCCCCCACCTGTTACGTAAGCTACAGTACATGTAATATGTACTGTAGCTTACGTAATGTAAATCTTATTTTGTTTACATAATATAATGTTTAAATCTTCATACTATGGTCTTTCTGAATAAATATTTACTTATTGACAGAATAATCTTTTCAAGCATCCAGTGGACCTGAAATTAAAGTTAAAAGATGTAACTTTTTTAATTCGAAGTTTTGGATAATTCGAATTTTTTTGGTGGTCCCTTCAGCTTCGAATTATCCAAGTTGCACTGTACTAATAACCTTAGTTTATAAGCATCAGGGAAAAGTAATAAATAGTTATAAATTCAAAATCATGATTTTTTGATAATAAAAATTTAAGCAATTTTATTTTGAATTCACTAATTAATGACTACTTATCTAAAAAAATAAAATATTCTGTTATTAAAACTTCAGAATTATTTTTTAATACGCAGAAAACAGTATTTAATAAAAATTTGAGCAATGATAAATTTTTTACCCGTGGCTTGATTATTATATATTCATTCATTATAATTCTATAACATGTTACACCTGCAAAAAACTTTTTGATAGATAAAATTTATTGGATTTATTTTGAAACTGTTAAATTATTTTACAATTTTTACATAAACAGTTAACATTAAACAACTAACTCAGTTTTGGTTCAAGCATTAAAATCATTATTTTTAATCAGTTTCAGGTTAGTCGATTATAGTGGTTACATTGGCTTTTGACATTTTTGGTTTAAATTAATACTTCAATGAGCCTGTTACTCTTATCTATTGGGGTCTATCGTATTTAAATAATGCCTGCATCCTGTAAATTCTTTTGAATGTTTGGATAAGGATGATTATTTGCTGCTTTGAATAATAAATACAGTTTAGAAAGATGTATGCTTTGAAAAACAATTATCAAACCAAAATTTGGAACAGCGTTAGTCCAATAGCTCTGTTAAAGAACTGTCCAATGAAAACAATTCACTGTAATGAAAACAGTTTAACAAGAAAATGTAAAAAAGTAAGGGAAGGACAGTGTTCTTTTAACTAAGGATGCTCTTTTCTTCGAGTCTATCACATGAATGACACCCCCATGCCCATGCAGTAACCTTTACAATATGTGGGAGACTTAATAGTCCCCATGTTAACACAATGTTCACAATTGATAGAAAATTATACACAATCAATTCAAAATTAATACACAATAATGTACTTGAAATTATGTATATCCACAAAACAATTTTTACAAGAATACAATATTTAACCACTTTTAAATGAATTTCCTACTAAACACTTGAAGCACAGTAAACAATCAATTATTCAATTGGAAGAATATAAATATTCCTAACACTTCTAATATCTTACTGTTAGATAGATGCAAATTTACTACTCTAACCTTTTTATCTGCACCATAAAATGCTACAGTAATCTTCCCAGTCATCCTTTGTGCTTGCAAGATTCTCATTCTTTATTTCTAGGGAACCGACTTTTGCATTATCTTTACTAAAACACCATTTGTTATATTCTTGCAAATTATTTAGATATTCATGCTTCCATAATTTCCAAATGTATTGAGTAAATTGTGTAACTCTTTGCCATTTTTGAAAGTCTGTTTTCAGTAAGTAACAGTAAATTAAGGCTCCACAATGGATATAGGTCTGTCAATTTAAAAATTATCTGGTGTTAAAGGTTTCCAAATTTTTGATACCTTGTGACAAATGCGTTAGGGGGTCTGGAATTTAACACTCCTTTAATTTCTGAAATCACTAAGAAATTCCTCAAGAGTGAGATTTGAGTTTCCAATAACTATTTAAATGAAATTTAAATGACTTGATCCCAGCTCCCCAAAGACCACCGAAGTTCTGCAATTTTGGAGGGATAAATTTCCACTATGCATTCGTCTGTAAAGTAATTTTCTAATGTTTCATCTGGACTATGAACAATTTTGTGTAAGATCTTAATCTCTTCACTAGTTCTAACAAAATTTGCGGCATTATCACTAAGTATTTCAAAGCACTTCCCAAATTCTTCGGCCAAAGAATTTTTTAAAGTTGGCAATGAAAGCTGCTGAAGTTAAATCAGTTATAAAATCTAAATGTGTAGTTTTAGTTCACAAACAAACATATTGCAACATATACTTAAATATACATTTTCTTTGATTTTTGAGTTTTTTGAAGAAGGATATCTGACAATATTAAAAGGATAATTAGTTGTTACATGCTCTTTTGAAAGGTCTCACATTATTTGGATTGACATAACAAGTTTATTTTTGAAGCATGTTACACGATCATTTACTATTTATCGTCAAAAATTTCTGTCATTTAATAGTCAGAACTTTTGACGAATATTATACAATGGTGTTTGAACATTATGGTAAAACATTAAATGCATGTGTTTAACTATTGTTGATATAAGTTGATTCGTTGGCAATATGGCAGGATGTTTTTGATTGAAATTTAAATCTGAATTGATCAACCTACCCTCCTTCTCTTATACCTTTATCATCTAAAATTGGAAAGATTTTTTAGTTTACTGCTTGTTGGTATTGCCATCCCTTTTCTCAGGTTTCTCATCTTGATGGAGAATTCTTCTTGAGCACCTCTTATGAGGAAGTCCTCAGAATTCCACACATACAAGTATGTGATTTAGACAACTCGTCTATTCTTTGAGTGCCTCACATTGTTACTAATGTTAAAAATGCCTATCACAATGTTATTGTACCTTTGATAAATCTGGTAACAGGATTTTTCTTTTCTACTTTTTGAATTGCTGGGCAATCTCATCTAAAATGGAGTAGTCATCATGCAGTAGTAAAAAGATGCAATTGAAAATACATTTTGTATTTTAGAAAATGGGAAGGGGAAATAAAACTCAAAAACTTATCAAAATAATGTATGTGGACAAAATGAAAAAATAAGCTAATTTCACAAAACAAATGTTGAATAAATGAATTTATAATTTATGAAATATGAAAAATCCAAGAAACTGATGTAATGACCCATTGTATGAAGAATAATTAATTTTAACTGTTTTAATAAATTCAGAAATGGAACTTAACACATATAAACCTAAAGATCAAAAGATAAGAATCAACTTGTTGCTGTTTAGAAGTTTTCATGGTTCGTATCTTTTTAAAAACTTGAAAGATTCGACTGTTAGAATTCTAGAGTCTAATTGTGTGTGTTTAATTTTAAAAATTCCTCAGTCAAAACTTAAGTTCAATGATATACGATTATACTTGTAGTCTCCTACCAAAATGATATATCTCTGATAAATAAATTTATGAGAAACGTGCCCGGGTACAAGGTTTCCCTATAAAGGGATGCTGTTGACAATTTATAGATAGAAGTGCTGTATCAGCTAATTTAAAAATCTGTTCAGGTAGATAGGTAGTTAATTCACGTTGCACTGGAGCAATACAATGGGCTGTTGGCTACAGTCCAGGATCAATCATGAGTTTCGAATTCGCAACCCTCCGGTTGCTAATCAGTTGCTCTTCCAAGTGGGCTACCGCTGCCCCAGAAATCTGTTCAGAGAATGTTTCACTCGATGGCATTTTTGTCAACAATTTGCAATTTTAGCTATGTAATTTAAATGTAAGATGGGTTTTGAACACTGTCCCACCATAAACTTCAAATAAGTAAACCATTCCCAAGTTTTAAATTGAAAAGCATTTTTAAAATTGTACTTACATATCTAGAAGACTGAAAACGAAGGAATCCTTTAACCAGGTAAAAAAGGTGAATTTCACAAATCATGTGTCTAGGTAGTTTGTGAATAATGCGTGGTAGGAAGCGATAAGAAAAGAAGGAAGTGTGTAGTTCCAAAGGGCTGTTAGTAAAATCATTGTGATTCTACTCTTGGGTTGTAAGTCTGTGTGGCATCAGCTAATTTCGTAAGTTTCTGTTAACCTTTCTCTGTCTTCTGGTCTTTTTGGTAACTTCCTGTCTGAGGAATTCATACATAAGTCTACCTTGAAACCTGCAATTTTCCCTAAATGACATTTAACTGGTTTTGACCTTGCCAATAGAATCTTTCCAGAGAATTATATTCTAAGAAAAGGAGCTATAGAATATTTCCAAAAGATTCTACTATTCAGAAAAAAGAGCAACAGTATTTTTTTCCAAAAGATTCTACTATTTGGAAAAAGCAACAATTTTTCCAAATGATTCTATTCCAACGAAAGGAGCAATAGAATCCTAGAATGGTCATCTTAAATAGCTTCTTACCTTTTGAATTGGCCAGGCCCAGGACACCCTGGAATGAACATCTTAAACAGTCTTTGTCTTTTAAATTAATAGAATCCTTGAGGGGTCATCCTAAATATCTTAGCCCTTTGCGTTGTGAAATCCTGCAGATGTTTAATACCTCATTGTTTGCTCCAGTGGGACGTTAATTAATTACCTACCTAACGATGTTTCTGGATTCAATTTTCTTGTGTTACATTTTTTCTCGATTTATTTTTATTCCTTTTATATCATCGATATATCAAAAAAGATTAAACCTGTGAGCAATATAAGGATGGTTTGATGATAAAAATAAGGATGTTAATGGGTACATTTTTAATTAAACATTCAATCACAGTTGTAAACGAAAGGTAACAGTGTGATTTTGATAATTTAATGCTGAACAATGCAATTCTTTTCTATTTAAAATGTTTTTATATTTTTCTACAATGTGTTATAAATTATAATCTGCGAAAATATGTGTATATCAGGCTTTAAGACGTTAGATTTGAATAAGTTTTAAGTAAATCCTTTTATTAAGATATATTAGTTTTACCGTCATAGGTTGAACACTAAAATGACGGTTCCACTTCCCATTACAACAAGCTGTTCGTCTCTGAGCTCCTCATATGATGGTGATTATGAGCAAGAACATATTTCTACATTACATGTCTCTATTCTGTACGTCTAGGGACTGTGGGTTTTATTGAAGATTAAGAGCCTAGGAAAGTATTTGTGATATGGAGAGATTCGACATTGACCTTATTTGGCAATGGCGAAGTGACAATTATATCACTACAACAAGCAGCTCGTCTTTGGGCTCCTCCGATGATGGTGATTATAAGCAGAAAGAACATATTTCTTCATTACATGTCTATACTCTACATGTCAATGAATCTGTGGGTGTTATTGAAGACAGCCTGGGAAAGTATTTGTGGTATGGAGATTCGACATTTGCCTTATTTGGCAATGGCGAAGTGACAATTATATCAATACATTAAGCAGCTCATCTCTGAGCTCCTCACATGGTGCTTTTATGTACTCAGAAATATACAGGTTTTACTATTGGTGAACCATTTTCAGCCCCTAGCAGACTTGAGGCTGTTTCTAAAAACACTGCTTCTAAAAACACTGCATGTCATTTCAAATAATTTTGTTTTAGACTAAAAACTTACCAAATAAATATTATCTACAGCTTATTGTATCTTTTCCCTTTAGTGTATTGCTTTAAATAAATTTTTAATACACCTAATTCTGTTTTTACACGATAGATACGTTCCTGAAGAATACGTGTAAAAAAATTTGTGTAAAAAAAACATTGTATCTATGGAAGAAAAGAAGATTGGTTACACATCTAAAAAATCAGTAAAAATAATTTTTAAAAACCATATGAAAATATTCGTTTTAAGCTTATTATTTTATTTCAACAAAATACACGTGTAATAATATGTAATGAAAATGAAAAAAATTCTTCATGAACAAAAAAATCTGTTTTACATCCCCTGTCATCCAACCTGTACTTGCAGAAAATTCATACTTTCTGTATAACTGAGATGACTCCTTTTCTATAATCTGTCTATAAATTCTTAGTGCTGTTTGCTTGATGCATTTCCGTCTACTGGTACTCTTTTGTGACTTATCTTCTGTGTATTTTACCAGAGCCTTTTCCATCTTTTCCTTGACAATATCTCTTGTATATGATGAATTAACACTTACTTTTGTTCCAGAACATACCGACTTCCTACTTGCAGCTCATTTTTCTTAATTGTTCTTATGGTAGCTTCATGTACACCAAAATGCTTTCCTACAGACGTAGCACTTTGTCCAGTTGTAAGACGATCTAAAATTTGAATTTTAAGTTCCAAAGAAATCGCTTTCCTTTTCGTTTTGGTAATGGGTGAATTATGTGTCATTATATAAGGGCTACCGAAAAATATTTCAAATTAAAATTAATAAATAAAGGTATGAAAAATTTGTAAACTTACAATTTATTGACTTCCAGCAAAATTTATAAATTTACATGTGCACAAATTTCACTATAGATTCTTTCACTTTGAAATAGAGCTACATACTAAATGTCTTCCGAAGATACAATGCACGAATATGGTAGATGTGCACCAAATTCAATAATAAACACGTTATGTAATGTATCTAGAGGAAAGCACGCGTTTCAAAACACATACACTAGCTGTTATACATATAGAAAATAGAAATGATCTAGTACACCACAAATAAAATTTCGTTTTCTTAGAATTTAGGCAAAAAAAACTAAGAAATTGGATTGGACCGCTCGTGTTAAATCAAAATGACTCGCGTAAAAGAGAATGAAATATTTATTTTGAATTCATGTTAAATCAAATTCGTGTAAAAAAAAGTTCGTGCAAAAACAGAATTAGGTGTATCCTTACTATTTTGAAAACATTTAAAGATGGTAATTTTAATTTGAATTTCTTTCATGTATTTTTCTTTTTTCCTTATTCAATAGTTTAATTCTTGACAAAAATAGATTAAAACCTGGAGAAAATAAGACAGTAATATTTAGACCCCCATATGGTTTTGAGGAAAGTGTAATTAGTTGCCAACAAAGAATTAGAAGGCAAAGGTACTCATTTGTGGCTATAATGATTCTTCAAAATGTGGCAGATGTACAGGAAGGAATGATGGTAATTTAAAAATTTTATTCAATGTATAAATGGCTACCTACTTAAAAAATTCTTTGTAACTGGAGACATTTCATGCGATTGTATAAGATTGCATGTTTTCAAACTTTCTGTTTATAAAAGTATACATTCCTTTAATGATGATTTAAAGTTGCTTCATTGAATTATATGTTGGCAGCATTTTAGCAATGCTTTGTTTTCATTTATATATTGATCATATATCTAATATATGGTAACTTTAATGCAAATATAATTAATATACTAATTCCATAATCTGACTAATCAATAATCTTCCAAGAGAAAAATTTGAAAATAATTCAGCATGCAATAGTAATTTAGCAGAGCTCAAACTTTATTTAATCTATATTTAAATTTCCCATTATACATATTTGATGTTAATGAAATACTTACTACTGATTTATTTAGATATATCGAATTTTGCTATTATTAATGTTTTTTAACTTGAGTAGATGCACTTCGTACCAGTATGTGTTTACCAAACAGAAGTGGTTTTATTTGTTTTGTAGGTTGCCATGGCAACTCCTCTGCATTTGAAAGATTCATGGATGAATAGACCAAGTTATATTATTGGAAAATACTTGAAGCCTAAATCTGGCGCTGTTGGCCTATTGAAAGTAATATATTCCACATCATTGATAAACTCTTAACATAGGCAAATAAAGTATAATAAATATAAACAGCTACAATTTTTCTGGTGTGTGTTATCTTTCCCCCATGACTGGATTTTTCTTAGTTAAGATTCTGCTTTAGCCATCAAATTCTTATGAATATTTGCAGGATTTCTTAAAAATCTCAGAAGTCTTTTACACTAAGCTCTATTGCCACAAATTCCAGAATGCATGCCAATTATGAATTGTATATAATTCTATCAATAATTGTAGATATAAATTATTGCAAGGAGTATAATGGCATGCACTTGAGTAATTATTGTTTGTGCTCCTTTGGTCAAATAAACTCGCCATAAAAATAAATTTGTTTTAATTTTTTGAATAAATATGGAATTAATTTCCACTAAGTGTGCTCAATTACAAATAATTTTACATACTGTGTTTAAGTATGCTCTTCCTTCAGTTGGCAAGTATGTAATAGTTCTATTCAAAATATTTGTTTCAGTAAATTAATTAAATATTTTTTCCTTAATTTTTAACTAGTTACTTATGTTTTTTATTATGTTTTCAGCATGTGCAGATTCATATAGTTGCATTTTTAATAACCTCTGATAAATAATTGAAGTTTCAACACTAGAATACCCAGCACTCTAAAACTTCCGCCTGTGTCAATTCAACACCAGTAAATAAATCGATTAAATAGTTATTATATCTAAATGACATGCTAACTATCATTTTAGTTAACTGTAAGCTTATTTTACAATTTTTTCACATAAGCTTGATTGTTTATGCCACAAAAAGGTACAGTAAATCTGTTGTCGAATTCATAAAATAAAAACGAAGCATTAAAATTTAGAAATTAAAAGGAAATGTGTTTATTTTAACATAAATTTATCAAATTTGTGTTATACATACCTTATTTGAGTTATTTGAGATTGATAGTTATAAGCAATTCCTTTGCAGTTTCCGCCCACCATTTACTTGACTGAATAACATGGTTTGTGTGAGCGTTGGTTGTATATAAATTTCATTTTCAATTTCACAGTATCTGTATTTAAGATAAATTTCCAACTCTAATTCTGATTGATATTTTTAGTGCTTTTATTCATGGATTTTTATTATATGAACTCTGACGTTTTTTGCATGGTAAAATTAGTAGAACCGTTTTTTTTCAAGTAAAATATTTCTAGCATCGATCAGTCACACATACATTTTCCATTCTGTGTGATTTCGAATGGTATGAATTCAAATTATTCTGGGTATTTTATCAATATTGTCCTAGTCACTTTCTTCAGTTTTTTCAAAATTTATTTTCTGGTTTTTATCAGAATCTAAATCGAAATAAGAGACCTCACTACCATCAGACTCATTTTAAGCTAGTCTTGCAACAGACTAACAATTTCTTCAGGAATTTGACCTTTTCTGCAAGTTATCAGTTTTGTGTCTGGATCAAAAATTGCCCATGAATAATGTAATTGGAATAATAATTGATGAGCAAATGATGCATTAAGTTATTCGTAAACATATGAGTAAAACTGACCCATTTTCAAGGTCAAATAAATGAATAAAGAAACACTAAAATTAATTTCGGTTAGAAATCTACTTGGTTTGCTGTTTCTATGGCCGTATTTGCTGGACAAAGGCTGTTTAGTCTGCTTGGTGTTGAAATAATACCAGTGGGTGTTCTGTGTAAATTTAGCTGTAAAATGTTTCTAAATTGATTTACACAAAAAATTTCTGCTGTGTGCATATCAAGTAAAATGCTTAAGTATCACAAGTCACTGTCAAAATTAGACAAAAATTGCTAAAGAGAGAAAGCAAGACTTCTGTGTCAAAAGGACACCACTGAACATTCTAGTGTTAAGTGAATTATACAGTTTCTTTTGGTATTGTATAATATTTACAATGAATTCATTTGACATAAGTTGTGCCATATGGTGAAAATATTTACATCTCTAGGGCAGTCATGGGAAACTAAAATGCAGTTACAGGTAAAAAAAGTTCAATTAAAAATATTTTAAGAGATCAGTTAAACCATAAATGTTTTGATCTTTACATTCCATTGGTAAGAATACTATTTTCTATCATTCGGTTGCTTGCATGACATACATATGATTTACTTCAATCTCAATGGGTGTTTTGGGAATTACTTTCACTTTTTGAATTGAATTCAAAATGAGTTGTGTTTTTATTTTATGAAAGCTTGTTAAACTTGAACTAACCATACAAAGAATTACTGCATTTTATATGTAATATACTTTTCAAAGATACAAAGGATTGTCAATTTAATATCTAATTAATTGACAATCCTTTATGCTTGGTGATTACCTATATTTTGAAATGTAATGGAATTATTTTTATTTTAGAAAATATTTTTATCATCTCCGGAAAGTGTCAAGGTTAATGGCGAAACATTTGACCTTTGCATTGTCTGTTATCATCGTGCAGTCTCAGTGGTAATTTTACCTTGTTGTCATGCCAGTCTCTGTGGTACCTGCTTAGAATTATGTGAAAACTGCCCTGTATGCAGAGGACCAGCTTTTTCTTACTTTGAGTTATATGTCGGCAGAGAATAATATTCTCTGCTTCTTTTCTGCCTAAAATGCATAATACATATGTTCATGTGATTTTTGTTTATTACACCTGTGTACGAGCCAGGTTTTGTTTCATGTAACATTGTAGATTTTATTTCATGTCTAAATTGTAAAAATGTAACCAGTAAAACCAGTCCATTTTGTCAGTCATTGTTTATAGCTGTCTTTATCTCACCATGGCATTTAAAATTGATATCTTTACAGCAAGCTAAGGGAATGGGAGAATAAATTGCACCTTTGCAACACTTATTCTTCCCATTGTCTCATTCTTATTAATTCTGAGCAGGTTTCTAATTGATTAAATATTTCTCCATTGAATGCTATTTCTCCATGAAATGTCATCCCTTAAAGACAGCTGTTCTTTGCATTTACTGGTACATAAATTTTACATGTGATATTTTTGCATTTCTGTTTTCATTCACATTTGCTCCACTGGAAGAAATTTTAAAATGTATGTTATAGTTTGAGTGAGATAAATATCTTTTAGTTGCATATATTTGAAAGTTGATATTTATTGATAATAAAGTATTTTACTTAAAATTGCTTTGATTAATTGCTTTCAACGATTGAAAAGGTTATTGTTTCAAAAGGAGCTAAATTGCTATATCATTTAGCTTGAAAAGGTGGTTTTAATTTTAACTTAAACATGAAAAAAAAATCTTAATTGCTGAAATTGAATTTAAATGTTACAATTGAAAATTTTTAAACCTGTAATGGGTGGTCATGATTTAAGAATACAGCTGGTGTTCATGCAATCTGTTAATTTGTCTGCAAATTTGTATTTGGAAAATTGGAAACTAAAGAAATTCGAGAAAAAGATAGTTTACTTTTTCATACCTGCTAACTTCCAGATTTTGCAAGTCTTCCGGATGGAAGAATATTTTTCAGGGAGAAAATTTTCACATGACAATTTCAAAGTTTTTGATGCCAAGCTTTAGCTACCATAAAAAAACATCAGAATTAGTGCTAGTTCGATTGTTTAAACAACTTTCTTTGGCACTGATTTTCAAGAAAAACCTAAAAGTATACCTCTAAACCACTCAAAAAAGAATTGAATTGTTAATTTTTGAGAAATTAAAGTTAATTTTTGCATATATCTGGCACCATTTTGTGTAAAATATTTCCTAATCGATTTTGTTGAGTTTGAACTGCTTTCAAACAACAGTAGTACTTTTCTGTTTTAAATTCCTTTCATTATGCCCAATTTTGCTCAATTGCTTCTAAATTTTGTACTTTTAATTATTTTTTATTTACAAATTATTTTAGACATTCATTTTAGACAGTTGTCTATAATATTATGGTTTTTTATGTTAATATCTTGTGGATTTAATTCTTGTAAATTGGCAGGTATGCTTTTTTAGCAAATCAGCTATCACATTAAATGAATGTATTTCTCAAATAAGGCACCCAAGTTAAAATCGTGAAGTAAGAAAATGTGAACCTGAAATTATCCATATATCAGTAAATCTTGGTTTTACAATTAATAACCTAAACTCGTGAATAATGTTTTTATGGATTTTAATTGGAATTTCAGGATTTTTCATGGATTATAAAGTGTTATTTGTATCGGAAATAATTTGCCAATATTGAACACTCACAAAGGACATGTTTTACTGATCAAAGGCAATGAGTAATCCAAAATTTGGGTATCATTTAATTGCTAAGTAAACTTAATATTGAATAAAACGTTTTCCTCTGATGTATAAAAGTTAGGGTTTATTAATTTAATGTGCTACATTACTTTTTCTTACATTGAGAAAAAATAGTACAATGGTTGAGTTCCTGATGCCTTCGAAAGTTTTGTTTGCAACTCTCGAGATACATGAGGATGCAACTGAGCATATAATCTGTGCTTCTGGTAAATGTTTCATATTCTTTACTAAGATATTGAAACAAATGCATGTCGAATGCAATTTCACCCACATGTTTTGCCTGCATCTATTTTATTTGAACGTTTGGGGACTGGAATGCTGTTACATTTGGGGACAGAAAAAGGACTCCTTTTTTTCTATCAGCGGTATATACTAGGAATTGACTGGACAAATTATGATGTGCATGGTTCATGCTCCAGAACTAAGTAGCCATTCAAGTTCCTAAAAGATTGATTTCCTTATAGATCTTCTCAATGGGCTCTTGCTATGATACAAGCAGTTGCTTTTTGCTGGATTTGACTTTTGAGATTAAGGCCAGGATTTTTTTGGTTTCCTTTCCCCTTAACTCAAATGCAAGCAGTTATAAAGATCTCATCTAAGAGTGCTCAGTCGATCACTGCATGTTCGTATGTAGGTCTGAATATAGTACTACGAGAAATAAGTAGACTAAATGAAAAGAAATGTAAAATAATTAAACAAGCTTTTACCGTTTGTACAAATTTGAAATCAGATTAGTTTCGTCTATCACATACAAAGCAAATATAAATGAATATTAATTTTTGGCATCACAGTTTTGTGAAATCAGATTTGTTTTCTTTATCCTATGAGATTCTATTATCACTTAATTTTATTTGAATAAAATTCAAACTTCAACATTGAATAATAAATATTCAGTTCCATTAATTTTTTTTATATGTGATGGTTCAGTCTATATATGACTTATATTTGAAAGGATTGATTAATAAAACAGTCGAGTCATTATCCATAAGGATTATTGATTGCCTCATCCACCGTTGAAATATATTTTGTTTGCTAAGTCCCTAGTATCAGTCATGCTGCACTAAAAATTAAAAAACCATGATTACTGTAGTTTGTTTTGATATAAGTATATGGTATTAATATTTCTCCAAAAGATATAGCAGAAATATTTTAGAAGTTAAAATGAGGAAATTTACTAAATATAATTGAGATTTTGGTAGAAGCGACAGTACAGATTTGTTTCAATAAGTCTCACCAATGAAATCTTAACCTAGTCATTAAATCTTTCATTACAATTGCAAATTTTTTAGTTTTCAGTGTAAAAATTGCAGAATTGTAATTTACCCTGGACTTTTAATTTATAATTGTTCCAAACCTAGTCATCAGTGTTATGCCATTATACTTTTATAGTATAGCTTATTTTCTATCTATATCAGAAGTATTTATAAAAATTGAGTTTTCTGAACTCATCACTGTTTCAGTGAGTCCAAAATAATTGTTTAAATTTTATTCCAAGTGTTTTATAAATTTGATTTTGCAGTATATTTGAATTTTGTTTGATGTGGGCATTTTAAGTGAAACTTCTTACAAAACGGTTTAAAGGCATCACTTGTATGATTTTAGTTATGATATATTTTTTCATTCTATTCCAAAATGATTTGTTCATGATATAATTTTTATTTGTGTTTTTCACGAATGTGTTACTTCATATTGAAGTCAATTTCAGTAAAACAATCCGTAACTTATTTTGTTGTGACTCATTGCACCATATTGATTGATGTTTTCCTTTAAATTCAGGATTCAAACTAGTATTATTGGTCTTATATTTGTTGTATTTTGTAATTTAGAAAATGTATCCTTGAATACATCTTAAGTTATTTTATTAATTGTTTCATAGTGTTTATAAAAAGCAGTTTCTACTTTTCAATGATTGAATTACTTCATATTGAAGTCTAATTTCATAAACCAAAATGGTAAATTGTTATTTACATGTTTTAATCCAAAGATAATGTGCTGATTTAGAAAATTGTATTTTTTACACAAATACTTTAAAAACTTTTTTCTTATTAGTTATGAGCTTAAATTATATATTTTCATACTTCATGTGATGCAAATTTTGTATATCAAATTAATGTTTATTACTGCATACTGTGTATTGCTTGAATGAATTAAGTGATAAAATTAACATTTAAAAACTTTGAACGCATAAATACATGCAAGAATGTGATGTTTGCAATATGTAGACTGGCCCTAAATGAGGCTTCAATGACAATTTATGCTTCAGTGACAGAATATCTGCTGCAAACACCGAATTTTTAAATTTCCAATCTACTTGAAACTATTTCATTTCATATTATTTCATTAAAATTTTGTGTTTTCAAATAATTTTTCTGGGTTCTTTTTTCCAAGTTATCTTTTTCTTTACAATGTGTTTATTTCAGTATTTTCAATATTAAAATCTTTTAAGTAAAAGATACTATATGCATTTGTGTTGATTAGTGGTTCTGAAAGTGGAGTCCACAACAAGGTTTCAGGGGATCTGCAGAAAATATTCAATATTTCACTTGTCAAAATCGAAAACCTTCTAGGAAATATAAAATATTCCATTATTTTTTCCAATTCCTTTATGTTTTAAAAATGATTATTAAAAATGTCTTTTGTTTGAAACAGGAGCAGTTGAACTTGCAGCTCAGGGAATAGTTCCTAGTGACTGCTAATCATGATATAGCACTTCTGTTGCAATATCGCCATAACTAAAAAATAAGTCTAGTTTGATGTATAGAGAGAGTACAAAACTGCTCTCTACTTGAATCTACAGTATTGGAAATTTTGCAATAAAAGAAATTTTGCAATATGCAGACATGTATTTAGTCTGTCCCCATAAAATTTTAAATTCATTTTTTAGTTATGGTGGCATTGCAGCCCGTGTGTGAAATGGGGAAAATGAATCTACTGATGGGCTATCAACCAACCTTTCCTTATGCTACAGAATTCTTCGACACTTCTTTCAACTGATAGTTCATTAAAATTAAAGTTTTCACAAGTACAACTGACTTTGGGTTATCTGTAATGACTGACTATCCTGAACTTGCAAAGCTTGAAATGCTTAACAGTGTCTCACAACACAGTGCGGGAAACTGCATTCCTTGTGTGAAACTGCATTCTCGCAGCTCACATTTGAAATCTTTAAGAAATAGACTTGAAGTTATATATATGAGTACTCTTAATATTGAAATTGTCATTCTTTAAACCAAACATTGCTGAGCTAATTGCTAAAAAACTGCCATCAATGTTCGCATTAAGATTAAAGTATGTACTTTAATCTCATTAATATTATAATTTCAAAAGTTAGGAGCCTTTTAATTTTAATGCATTTGAATTATAAATGAGTTTTATGTTTACTGCTTATTTTATTTCAGAACTAGTTTTTCTGTTTCAAATCATTAAATTGTCATCACTAATCTTTATTGTGAAATTTTAGCATTTTATAATCTATTTAACATAGATCAAAATATTTTACTCCCTATATTAAGGGGAAAATTAGGATCATGATCTTATGCAGGTCTACATATGCTCTATTTAATTTTATAATTTCAAGGGGTCGGTGAAAATGTTTAATTTTCAAAGGGATCCTTGAACTGAAAAGTTTGAAAAACACTTGTGTAGATGAATACTTTAAGAATTATAAAAAGAATTACATTGTGCTTCCAAGACTGAAAGTTTTAGATATTTGCATTGACTTTTACATCCCTAACTTGATTATGGTTTTCTATTTATATTGGAACTAGAATTCATTTTGAGTTGCTCACTTTCTCTTTCATTTACCTAGTATATACCGAGAGTAAAGCAACAGGTTTAAAGAAAGAACCTGCACTGCTTCTCTGACTAAAACAATAGGCGGTTTTGGGAGAGGTGTTATTTAAGAAGTGGAAAAGATAATATTCTGTCAAATTTGTTTTGTGGTTGCACCAATCTCGCTCATTTGTAGTGCTTTTAAAATAATCAATTCCAAAGAATGCCCATCAACATTTCTTTAAACTTTTATAAATGAATACAACACGCTAATTTAAATTTTGAATGGTCCTCCACAGTGTTGCTTGGTGAGTACTATGTAAAAAAGGATACAAATCTGATTCTAAGACAGGGTTAACTTAAAGTTAAGTTAAAGAATTTTTTGGTTGGCAGTTGAATTTACGTCGCACTGGGAGCAACACAACATGCTATTGGCGACGGTGCGGGATGAATCCTGGAGGGAAAGATCCGAGGTAAGTAGTTAATTAACGTCGCACTGAGCAACCCAACGGGCTATCGGCGACGGTTCGGGATCAGTCCCGAAGGGAAAGATCAAGGACAATGCCTCTTAATTTTGAACCACGGTGAGATGACGAGAACATCTGAGCTGGCACCCCACTCTCCAAACCTCAACACAGCCAACGTGAGGACATTTGATGACACGACAGATTTAACGTACACCAGCCTCCGTGTACACGATGGTACACTGCTGGCCACCTAAATTGCAACACCAAGAAAGACAAGAGATATCACAACAAAATTTATTTTGTAGATAACATGTTGACCAAGTATCAAATGATTAAATTTATAGACTTCTGTGAAGTGTGGTTCCTGCCAAAATCAGTAGCCAGAGTAGCCGCCATTGTTGGAGATCACTGCTGCCACACGCCTCGGCATTGATTCAAAGAGACTTTGGATGTGTTCTTGGGGTACAGCAGACCAAGCAGCTTCCACACGTTGCCAAAGTTGATCTGGTGTGGCAGCTGGGGATGTATTCTGGGTCAATCGTTGAGCAACCATGGACCACATGTTTTCTATCGACGAAAGATCCGGAGAGCGAGCTGGCCAGGGAAGCAATTCAATCTGGCGATTGACGAAGAACCCTTGGACAATGCGTGCCACGTGTGGTCGCGCATTATCCTGTTGAAATATGGCTGTGGGCAAGCCCTGAAGGTAAGGAAGGACAATTGGCTCCAACACCTCGGAGATGTAGCGCTGGCTGTTTAAAGTACCGGCAATGCGTACTAGAGGAGTGCGAGAGTGATATCCAATACCGCCCCATACCATAATACCCGGTGCAGGACCAGTGTGGCGGTGCATAACGCAGCTGTTCAGCATCCTCTCTCCACGGTGTCTCCAGACTCGAATCCGACCATCGTGGTGTTGCAGACAGAAACGTGACTCGTCAGTAAAGACAATTTCATTCCATTCTGCCGTCCACATCCTTCTTTCATCGCACCATTGGCGGTGGAAACGTCTGTGGTTCTGCCTCAAGGGTAGACGAAGCAATGGACGTCTTGCGGACAGACCACTCTGCTGTAAACGGCGTCGAATGGTACGCGTAGACACTGGATGATGCGGTACAGACTGAATGTGCTGTGCTATGGTTCGTGATGTGGCTGAGCGATCCGTCACTGCCATACGCACAATATGCCTGTCATCACGTGAAGTGGTGCACTGAGGTGGATGCGATCGAACACGTCGGTCCGTCGTACCCACCTGCATCCACCGATCACATATCCGCATTACAGTTGTTTGGTTTCGTCCAACACGACTACCGATTTCCCTGAAAGATAATCCACAATCTCGGTAGGCCACTATCCTTCCTCTGTCGAACTCGGATACTTGATCAAAAGATGATCGCTGTTTTCTACGAGGCATAATTGATCGTTTTTTTGAAAAAACCACAAGAAAAACACAATTGCCGTACTTGAAATCGTCGAAATCTCCAAGCCTTAAATAGCGCTTTGAAGTGGCGCCACAGGCGCGCGTGATGTGCGTCTGCGCTGAAATTCTAATCATTTGCATATCTCACCTCCGCTAATGCATGTTGTAAATTTCATATTATTTGCATGCTTCCTTCAGGGTGTTGCATTTACGGTGGCCAGCAGTGTATTTGTCTGGACCGATTTTCGAACTCACAACCCTCCGGTTGCTTAACACGATGGTCTTCCAACTGGGTTACCGCGGCCCCAAAGATCCGAGGACAGCACCTTGTAATTTTGAATCACGGTTAGGTTACGAGGTCAACACCCGAGCTAGCACCCCATTCTCCAAATTTCCACGCTTCTCCAACGAGGGCATATGAGGCTGTGCAGATTTAACTTACACTAGCCCCGGTGCACGATGGTTAGGGGGATCTGGTCTTTGGTTGGATCGACTTTCGAACTCGCCCTCCGGTTAATCCGCGACTCTATCTACTGGGCTACGTGTCCCCAAGTACGTTTTTAGAAGTCTGTTTCTTTGAAAAATAAGAAATTATTGTGTTGATTGATACTTTACCAAGATTGCTTTACAATATTAAAAATGGACCAATAAGTATTTGTACAAAATATACATTGAAGTGACAGAAAAACTGGTACACCAGTTTAATATTTCGTAGCAGGCCTCCCACGGGAGAGTAGAACTGCAGAAATACAATGAGGCATGGCCCCAGCGAAGTATTCCGTAGACATTAAACACCATATTTCCTGCAGAGCGATCCACAATTCTGTTGTATTCCGAGATGTTGGATTTCTGTTCCACGGAGCGTTATATGATGAGTATAAATAACATTGTGTGTTCAATAACATTGAGACCTAATGGCTTAGGTAGGAATAGCAAGATCCGAAACAGATGAGTGTTCCTCTAACCGTAATTTGGCGTGTCTAGACTTGTGTGGAGGCCCCATTGTCCTGTGTTGGAAGAGGCCAAACCATCAAAATGATCGGGTGTAACTCATCAGAAAGGATACACTCATAGCGTTCACCTGTGAGAGACGTTTGTAGACGTACCAGGGGTCCCACTGAATGCCAGCTAAACCCTATACCGTTACGGAGCCACCACCAGCCTTTACCATCTCCTGCTGACATGCGGGATTCATGACTTATTGGGATTTTGTCCACACAGGAATCCTTCTATCTGCCCGAAACAGTTGGAAACACGACTCGTCAGACCAGGCTACTCGTTTCCAGTCATCAAGTGTCTAGTGGTGGTGTTCCTGAACCCAGGCGAGGTGCTGTGTGTCGTGTATTTATCAAGAGTACTCGAGTTGGGTACTCCTAAAGCCCATATCTTTGTGGGAACGTTGCACAGTCCTCACGCTGATGTTTGTTGAGAGCTCATCATTGAATTCCGATGATATTTGAAGCAGTGTTGCACGTCTATCGCTTGAAACGATTCTTGCCAGCCGACTCTGGTTACGTCCAGTCTTTTTAAGGCCACACTGCTGTCGTAAGTTTCAGGTTTTCCGAGAATTCTTGTAATCACGGTACTCCCTTGAAATACTAGTACGTGAAAATCCAAACTTTTCCTCTCAGAAATGCTAGGACCCATCTCACTAGCTCCAACTATTAAACTGCGTCGACAGTCGCTTAAATCGTGATCGCCATTCTCCCGGCGGTTATAGTTCTATACTCCTCCACAGATGTCTATCACTTTATATTTACACTGGCAGTCAATGATGTGCATAGATGGAGTTTATGTATTTTGCATAGGCTCGTCTGTACCAGTTTTCCTGGCACTTCAGTGTATATAGGTATATAGTAATGTGTATTATTTGTTTTGGCTAGTTTCGTCTCAATCTACGTGCTGTCATATTTTTTTTTCTAGTGATCAGTATTTGCTATTTTCATTACTTAATCCCAGACTGCTTAAAAATACAAGCTTTGTTTCAACTTCATAAAACTGAGTTATTAAGAGCTGTGTAAGAAACGATATTTTTGAAACAATTTTGGTTATTTTCCCTTCTAGTTCCTAATAATTAAAAAGAAAATCTTTTAGTAAGATGATGCAGCTTTAGTTTTAACTTGACAGAATTTTTCTATTTTTCTGATTTACTTGGGAGGTATTGAGTCAGGATTATAAGCATTTTTAGTCACTTATTTCCATCATCTTTCAGTATTGTACAGGGTCGAGTGGTAATTGAGATATGAAATCATTTTGAAAGATTTGTTTGAAAAATATGAAAATATGTTAATTTCAGGAAATTTTCTTGAATTCTGCACATCTTAATGTAATTTTCAACAGAACTCTTGTGAGTAAGCATTTTTATATTGTGACAATGTTTCTATGTACTTTCTCCAGAAGTCAACATTTGATCATTAGGTACTAAAGTCTCAATGATGGTGGTCTACCTGTTTGAATCGAAATTCTGGGACAAAGTTTTGAGTAACTTTTATGGAATCAGGCCTTGCATTGTGTAATACAGCACAATCCCGCTCTGCATGCTGCAACTTCCTGCCTCGTAATTACGAAGCTTAATATTTTGTGTCTTGAATTCCACCAAAACATTACCTTTTTCTAATACAAACGACAAAACACATCCATATCTTCATTGTTCGAAATGTTTCATCTTTGATAATCCTTTGTGCTTCATTATCATTATTGCAGTTTTGATTTAGGAGGATGTAAAAGAGACAAAACTTATTACCTTCCATTTGATTCCATCTTAAGAATGCCAAAGCAAGTCCCATGTGTTTCTTTTCTGTCAACATCTTTGGTATCCGTCATTTGTAGTATTTGTCCAACTCAATTTGTAGTATTGAAATTTGCTTCTTACTATTGATTGCTAAATTTCAGGCAAATGTGTTGCATGATACACAATAAAAATAAACCATGCATCTTTTTAATGCAAGCAATCTTCTGAGTACTTAATGTTTTTCAAAATATATTTGGCTCTTAACGGATTGTGGAAGATATTTTGCAATTATATATTTTCCTTTCTTGTTCACGGGAGTATTTCATGAACGACACTGCTTTGTTTTTCATTTTCATTGACAGGAAAGTAAAGGTTTTTCAACTATCAAGGAAAACAAGTATCCCAAAATAACTTCTTATCAACGTTCAGAGAAAATTTGAAAAATAGGCATATTTGATTTCAATTTATGTGTATTTTCATGTCTTGTCTCATTTTTTACTATTTTACTAACAAATAACATTTTTTCACAAATAAGTTCTTTTTACAAGCTAAATATTAATGAAAAGTAGGAATTTGTTCATGAATTTCTGTTGCAAGTTCCTTTTATTTTATTTCCTATTGGTGACATGTTCCTCAGGGGCGCATCTTTAGGTGTGTACGGGCTTCACGGACCCGAGGTACCCTAGTGATCTTTTCTATTCACATGGGGTTTATTGTCTTTAGTAAGCACGCGGATCGCGCTCCCGGGATATATAAGCAATATTTTTCTGCTTTCATCCCACTACTCTGTTTCCAAATGCCTTCTTCTCCTTTCACATTTTTTTACTTGAGGTTGTCTTGTCTTTGGCGCAACTTGGTCAAATGTAGTCCTTGCGCCATAAAAGGGCAAAACATCCTCTCACCCCCATTTTCTTTTCTTTTCACAATTAATTGATGTTGCCTTGCATTTGACCAAGTATGGCCTATGCGCCATAAAACCCCAAAATAATCAATCATCGTTACATGGTTGGTGACATGATTTTTTCTCAAAACCAAGTCTTTAGCCAATTAATTACTTTATATAAAGTAGCTAAAGAAATTCTGCATTTTATTCATATATGATAAATATGTTATACAAAAAATTCTGAAATTTGATTTTTGATTAATTTTATACAAAAATTTATAATATGGTGCTAGCGGGATCCCTCAACCTTATTTATCTAAATCCAAAAAATTTCATGCCATCGGTTATGGGTTAAAGTCAAACTTATCTAAACCACTCGAGAACCAGATGGGAAAACATTGCTTATGCATGGCATTTGTTGTGCTGTTCTATTTACTCTATCATGTTAAGTTCAGTAATTCTATTTCACGTTTTACTTTTTCAAAAATTTATCCAGCTATATTTCCTAATACATTAATGTTATTCATCATAAATATCAATGTTTAACGTAAATCAAAACTATCTAGAAACTACACCGTGATTTGCGTGTCCACAGAGACGTAACTAGGCTAGTTTCCACCCGGGGCAAGAACTCGCCTTGGCTCCCCTCCCCCACCGACCAACCAAATCAAAACCCTCCCCGACAACATCTGATATCGCCCCACCACACATTAATTCCACTAGTCCAAATTCTTTTTATTCAACTTAGATGGTAAATGCTGGATTTCAAAGATAAATAGATTAATTTGCAGTAATTTCATTTTTAGTACAAGATAAAATACCTAATTAATTCTAAGATATTTCATTGACAAATAATCTAAGAGTAGCATGTTTGGTATATTTTTTCACACTTATAATCGCTGCAAATGAAATGAAAAGATTTTATCAAATGATATCGGGATATGTGTGGGCTGCATCAAAGACTGTTTCTTTAGAATAGGATATTTAATTATGATAAATACAGAGGCTGTTCGGACATTTTTTGAATGATTTCGATGAGCTGTAAAAAAAATTGTATGCTACGAAATAATTTTATTTTCGCAGCAGTTAAATAGTTAAAGTATAACTTATCGTCTGCTAATTCAGTTTTGTTTGCTTTCAAAATGGCGCTTTTAAATAAGCAATGGATGGAAAGCTGTTCCGCTCTTTCCGAAGAGAATTATGCTTATTCAATTATTCGAAAACGCTGTAAAAGTCATATTTTTCGATATCTAAAGTAATATTATTAATGAGAGAGGAAAAAACGCTTAAAAGTGGAAAAATACTTCCAAATACATATTGCAAAAAGAAAAGAATTTCTGAGAATATTTGTAAGGTAAGATCTTTAATTTTAAGAGAGAATCCGCCAAGTCAAAGGACTATTACAGTAATTAAAATGTTCAGTTTCAACTGTAAATAACATAATTAACAGTGATTTGAATCTTAAAAAGGCAAAAAAATGCAATGTTCATCGTCTATCTCCACGACATATTGTAGAACGCAGAACTCGCTGCAGAATTCTGTATGAGAAGCATTTAGTTGGAGAAAGATGGAAAAATGTTGTGACAATAAACGAGGCGTAGGTGTGTTTAAATGATTGCAATAAAAAAGAACAATTTATTATCATAAAAAAGGAGAAAAATATTAAAACATGGTTCAACTTGCTAACTTTAACGTGAGAACTTTCTCTATGAGATTTATGATTGTTGCCGGTTTTGCATTTAATGGAAAAATAAAAGTAAAAAGAGGAGGAAAAAATGTAAAAATCAACACCCACATATTATCAAGACACTATTTTATCCCCGATATTCAAAAAAGAAATACCATATCTTTACCCACAGTGCCAACAATCAGTAGAACTGCATCAGGATAAAGCAAGCAGCGACATATCTAAATCCACTATTAAATTCTTGGAAAAAATGGAACAAGAAACTGGTATAAAGTCAATAAATACCCTTTACTGATATTCCTGCTAAATCTCCAGATGTCTCACCCATTGACTTTTATGCTTTTGGACTTTTAAAAAGAGAATTATCGAAACGTCGACCGAAAACCATTCAAGGATTTTGGAAAACTGTGGAACAAGAGTTAGGAATAACAGATTTTATTCAAGTTATTATCTTGAGTATTATATTGTACTTAGACATTTTTCGCAATCTCTTAATCTATTGACAAAATGTGAAAAAAATTAATTTAAACACAGAAAGTTTGAACTAAAATTTAACTTTACGGGCTTTTTCGGCTGCAAACATTTTTACAATGTCCTCAAAAGAATAGCTTTGAAGCTAACTTGTGTTCTATTGATATGATGCTCAGTTTGGTTAGTCGTTGTTGTCCTGTTAAGTTTCTGAGGTAATTTTTAATGATCTTTAGTTTGCTAAAACTCCTTTCATTTGAGGCGACTGAGACTGGTATTGTGAGGAAAATTCTCAACGCTGTCGTTATGTTGATGGACGCGTCTTCAAGTCCGTTCTTATATATTAACGTCAGAAGACCTGATGGTGTAGCCGCTTTCATATTAGGGCTTAAATAATCCAAGGCATGATAAATAATCTTTAAATCCAAGGCATGATACTTAAAACTCTCCACTTTTATCGCGAGCTAGTCCCTGTCTAAGTCTTCTTTACATGTGGTAGCTAACTCAAGTACCTGGTTCTTCAATTCTTCTCCATTCATTGTTTCAAACCGAGCTCCATTGAGGAAACTAAATAAACTATTCATGTTTTGAATGACTTGAAACCTTTGCCTCAGTTCATTCAGAATCCGATCTATTATTTGTATAATCAATAATCTGAACTTTTTTTTCTTCTGAGAATTCATAGCTTTCCACTTCGCCTTTCTCTCCCCCCCATCAAACATCCGCTTCTTCCTCCTCCGTACTTCTTTAAAATGAGGATCTAGGTTAAGCTTTCCTGCTATTTCTTCACACATTCTGCATTTAGCTCCTTTTATAGTTTTTGGTTTTTGTAGTCTACTAATAAGTTTTCCTCTTCATTTTTATCATACGTAAATATCTATAGTAAAAAAAATACTCGGCCAATTTAGCGCCCCCCCCAATCCAGCGCCCGGGGCACATGCCCCGTCTGCCCCCTCTAGTTACGTCTCTGCGTGTCCAACAAGTTTAAACTTGTACCGGTAGGGGATTAATTAAAATCATATAAATACGATTTAAATAAAAATATGATTTAAATAAAATAAATCCAATTTTAATGATTAAAAAATCATGATTTTTTTTTGTTCTGTGGTAATTTATTACTTTAAGAAGGCTAATTAGACGTAACAGAAAACTTCAATCTGTAAAAAAGTGTTTTATTTATGGTTTCGATTGCTGTTAAAAATACAGCATGTTTCTCGTGAACTTTTTAAGTGGTTGATAAGTTTCCAAAGTATTGTAAAAAATTCTATGAACTTGTCTTATTATCTAAAGTGATATTTTTGTTAAAACTTGCAAAATCTAAATTAGTTTTAAAAACCTAAAACATAAGTTGAAAATCTAATTTAAGATTTTTAACACCTAAAAATCCGATATCTATTTATAAGTTAGATTCATTTGATGTAGGTATATATATATATTTATTTATCGTAGTAATCAGGGAATTGTTTCAACGATAGATGACGCCACGAATGGTGAAATTTTCAGTCTCCCAATGGTACAAGTCATTAAAAAATTTGTTTCTCTGAATTTATAACATTTTTACATCAACCATCAAATGTGTTTTTATATGTATCCTTCACATGTTTGGAAAAAATGAATCCTTCGAGCAGTTTATAACAAAATTATGGAAGCATATCATGGATCATGAAAGAAATGGGTCATTGCATGTCAAACTGCACAAAAGGGTATTTTCAACCTGATCCTTTTCGATTTTTTAAAAACTTTCTGAATTTGTTGCCCAGCTGCAAAGAGAAAATATGAAAAATTTTAGCTCCCTCTTGCAATATTTTAATTATAATTGAATTATTAATTTTATATTTAAAAACTGGGCAATTTTTGATGATTTAAGAATCACTGACACATATCTCTGGATCTAATTGTTCGATCGGACTAAGTTAGGGCTTTTTTTCGTCAAATGTACAACCTTTCCAATGTATGATGACCTTCTGAGTAACCAATCTAGTTTCAATTTCATTCGATTTGACCTTTAACCTTGAATTTAAAATAAGGTCAAATGTGATGATCTTGAAACTATTATACATCAATAGAAAGGTTGTATATTTAATCTATAAAATTAGCCCTAATTTAGTCCGATCGAACGATTAGATCCAGAGATATAAGTGTGGTTAGTGATTCTAGAATCATGAAAAATTGCCCAAATTTTCAGATATGTAATACAAAAAATAAAAAACTATTCCAAGTAGGAAGTTAAAATTTTCCAAAATTTCTTAGATGTGATTGGGCAACAAATTAGCCAAGTTTAAGAAAGATCGAAGGGGTCGGGTTGTGATAGGTTTGACATGAATAACCCATATATTTCTTCTATTTTTATATTTTTAAGGATAAGGCTACCTAATGTGTAAAAAAATACGCACTCAACTTAATGTTATCAGACTTTTTCAATCCTATTTGTAGCAGAAATTAATTACACAGCCTTAGCTTTTTCAGAAATGAAGAAAAGTAACAGGTGGACACATACAGGTGGACACATCAAATCACGAATAGTCTTAAAACATTTATATTTACTTCTCTGTTAATTTTTATTTTCAATTTTGATCCAGATGTTATAAGTAGAAATCGTTTTGGAGATTTCCATGGAAAAATATATAGCTGTACAGTAAGGAAATTAATTTTCAGCCTGGACTCGGTTTACTATTCTCATGCAAAAAACATATCGCCGCCTCTTCAATGTCATGATTTGAATCAATTTCTTTGGGGTTACCTGAAAATGCAGGTGTAATGTTAGAAATCTTCAGTCAATTCCCTCTAGCCCACTGAAGTATCTTTCCAGAAATCTAAGCATTGGAAAGCGAAACACTGGTAGCTATGAAGTTAGACAAATGTGGAAAGTTATATTGCAATAGTGGACACTTGAAATTTTTTTCATGAATAGATGTATCTTCCATTTAAATTTAATTTAAAAGATAAAAAAAAGTAATGCATTGTGTGTTTAAACTCTGAATAACAACCCATCCAAATGTAACTCGGGAAATAAAATTTTATATTTTGGAGGAAGGGCCCCTTGAGGTTGATACCCAAGGTTAACTATTTTATGTTAGCCATCAAACAACTCAAATACATGGTGTTTCAAATCAGTAAGGAAAATAAAATTCAATCGTTTTCACAACGGATGTATGGCCGCAAGAGCTAGCTGGATTTTCAAGAGGGCGCTGTTTGACGCGCAGTTGACCAGTTCGTACCGCAATCCATGCCTCGACGCTGTCAGGTGTGCATTGCTGTTGGTGGTCGCAACTTTGAGAACCCACTTTGAAACTGAAAGTGCACAACTACTGTCAAATTGTAAAATTAGGACTAATAAAAATTTTCACCTACTTAATGTCTTTAATTTCTGCACGTACACTCTAGGATATCCGGGGGGCCTTGCAAACATACAATGTATGTCATATATCCCTATATGAATACCGTTTAATTTTGCGTTCCCTCCCCTTAAAGTTTGTACAGGGAGTTTTTGAAACACTGTGTATGGTATGAATTTCAAAACATATGCATCTCAAAATATGAATTTTTAAACTTATATATGGAAGTATTAATTTTAAAATTTATGTATGGAAATATTAATTTTTGAATTAATACTTAACTGTTATGTTTATGAATTAACTAACTTGCCTGAGATGTTACCAAATTTAGATAGAGTCACTGTAGAAACTATTTTTATAATGGAATAATATGAATTCTCGGAATGGTGAGAAATCACTTTTGGCAATAGGTCCCAGCCTAATCCCCCTTGAACAGTGATAAATGACCGTGGAGTGACATACCAAACCAATACATGCATTTTAGTTAAATACAGGATGTCTATTGTTAAAATTCCCCTATTCTAAACACTACAACAAAAACTACTAGTCGGAATGTCGGCAAATTTTCATTACGTCTTAATGAGGCGATGGGAAGGAAATTCTTAAAAATAATAAAAAAACATCACCAGGGGTGGCTTTTGGGCTTGCATAGTATCATATATACAAAATATTTTAGCACGTTATCCCTCTTGTCACGCTTAAACAGCATTTACTCACAAGCTTATTCATTCTCATTTTACTATAAACTCAAAATGCGTAAACGAGAACGTGAGTTACTGATGAAATAGTTTAACAAAATGCCAATTCAGCACCAGAAGCTTTACTGAGATTTAGGTCGTAGAAAGGTCTGTTCCACTTGAATTCGCTCTTTGTTTATCAGAACAAATTATAAATATTGACAAAATCTTTTCTAACATCTGAGCATTGTATACTGCAAATAAAAATGTTCATTAACAATGTGTTAATCAAATACGAGTACGACAGTTTATGTTATTAATAGACGCATAATTCTCAAGTAAAAAGTAATCTGACTTTGGAAATGTTTCTAAAATTTCATTTCACATCTTCTGTAGACATTTATGCGTCTAGGGACGTTTAATCGGTAAGCATTACTATGCCTTAATAAATTTACTTTTGTTAATTTAATTTGAAATATAGTTTTATCGTTACTATTCCATTAAAATTGAATTAGAGTTTTATACGTTCATCTTTCGAATAAACGTAATGATAAAAACGTAATGATAAACATGATGCTTCATATTGAATATTAATAATATTAGAAATTTAAGCCCAGTGCAACTTTAATTAACTAACAACAACTACCCATAGGGATTAATTTTTTTCATAAGATTAAATAATTTTTTAACAATTTCTGAATATCAAAGTCGATAAGACAATTTTTTTGTGGAGGTTTTCTCGGAATTGAAGAGGTTAGACTCTGAACATGTTTATTGAGAGAGAGAGAGAACGTTAAACCTTGAAAATGTTTATTGAGAGAGAGAGAGAGAGAGAACGTTAAACCTTGAAAATGTTTATTGAGAGAGAGCGTAAGTCCTGAAATGTTTACTGAGAGAGGGGTAGATCCCGAAATGTTTAATGAGAGAGAGTTAGATCCTGAACGTTTACTGAGAGAGAGAGAGAGAGTGGAGAGAAGATGGATGATTCATTTTGGGACACTACTCCTGTAGAGACCTATTTTTCATAAAATAAAATTTTCTTTTTACAATTCGGAATATAAAAGTATTTAAAATAGTCAATAAAATAATTTTTGATGAAGTTTTTCTGAAGACTGAAGAGGTTGGAACCTAAAAATGTTTGAGAGAAAGAGCATTAGACCCTGAAAACTTTTACTGAGAGAGAGCGCTAGACCCTGAAAATGTTTACTGGGAGAGATAGGAAGAGAGAGGATGGATGATTCACTTGGGGACATAATTCCCACTGAGACTCATTTTCCCCTAAAATAAATACTTTTTTAGAATTTCTGAATCTCTAAGTACTTAAAATAGTCAACAAAATAATTTTTGAGGAGGCTTTTCTGAAGCGGTTAGACCCTGAAAATCTTTACTGAGAGATATAGATAAATGCATTATACTCAGTCTTAGTAAGCGCAGTATCTCATATAAATAACAATACAATTCATAATACCTATTAAATTGAATAATGAAATTCAGCTAAGTTTTGGACTATTGATTTGATCGAGTAACTTTCACATTCAATTAAGAATGTCTTATATTGCTGGTAATTAAATAAATGTTCGTCAGTTTCCTCAGTGAATCCCCTCACGAAACGTTCTGCTCACCCTCATGTTCTACATAAATTTCGTCCTTTGCACTAATTGATAAAAGAAAATGAGATGTATTTCCAGTGTTTTAGCGCTGCTAGCTTAGTGAGGCGGAGATAGGAGAAATTCTCCGAATAGTCGTATGTGAGTCATTGCCTTGGGCCCTGCCCCTTTTGTTGCCAATTTACATGATCTTACTGTATATATACTGAACTACTAAATATATATAGAATTCCTGGGAGTCAAACACGAACAGAGAAAAAGAAGATTGAGTTACTATCAGTTTTTGCTTTTGTGTAGAAGTGCCTAAGATTGTATTACTAGTAAATTGATATTAATAAAACTGTTTTATTAAAGTAGATCCAAATTCAAACTAAATAGTGCAGAATATGGAATAGTTCTGTAAGAAGGTTTGAATAACGAGAACTCTTGGTGAATGCTTAGTAGGTGGCTTATTAAGCCTTTTTGACAGCCGCCATCCTGGACGTTTTACGGATGTGACGTCATCCAAGATGGCATCCGCTCGATCTCAATAAACAGCTTATATCTCTGCTAATAATAGACCGATTCTTACGAAGCCTTTCAGAAATCCTTGTAGGAATCCTATTAAGCAGTTTTGACATCTGTGGCCATTGGCGATATGATATATTTTGCGATTATGACGTCATCAAAGATGGCAGCTACCAAATCAAGAAGTTGTCTATTTCTGTTAATACTTGACCGATTTTCATTGAACTTTCGCTATTTACAATGATTCAACCTTTTAAATGATAAAAGAGGATGACGCAATATCAGAAAAACGTTCAGGATGGTGGATGTCCATCCTAGTCAAAAATGCCTACTAAGCACCTACTAAGCATTTCTTAAAAAAATTCTTCCTACAGAACCACAATAAGATCCAGGACTAAAACATAATTAGGAACGTCTCTTTACAAGTTTAAAGTAACAATCAAATGGAATTATTCTTAACTGGGCGGGTAATAATTAGGAGCTACAAGAACAACTGAGTGTAAGTAACAAGATAAAAAAAAATCGTAAGCCAGTATTAAAAAAGAGTAATAATTTGACAGAGTGTGAGATGTAACATGAAATAATTATGTCGCGACCAATGTTTTATTATTTTCAAGTACTGGGTTTCTTAATCTTAAATGATCTCATTCAATGACAAACATGTGTACCTCCTTGTAATGAGAAATATTTATAGTTTTTCAAAATATTCATTTATTGAACAGGAAAAAATTTGCACTTGAGATCACGCAGTCGTATACTGAATTCCTTGTAGCTTTTAAAATAAAGAAATTAAAGACCACAAAACACGAACAGCTTAAAAATAAAGATTAACGTTCTTTAACAAGGTCATTTAAACTAATCAACCCCTCTTGCACATGATTTCAAACTTCATTTGTTTGATTAAAATATTTGCTAGGATGAATATTCATACAATTTTTTCTCTAGAGGTCGATATCTTACATTTAAATAAAGGGCTTTTTAAAATGAGTCAACAAATCTATTGCAGTGTACTAAATTTTCATATTATGCTTAGTACACGATTTGTCGGTGAATAGAAATTTTACTTTAGGGATGAAATAAGATACAAGTTTTTTCTACTTTTTAAAGCTTTATTCGAGTATATGTATAATAAAATTGCTAAAAGAAAGGATAGATTGTATTTTTCTTAAATTATTTTATTCGGTGTTATTTTATAACTGCGTCTAATTGTTGCATGAGCAATTTAATCAGTTGACGACAATATGTAAACATTTCGGCAGTTGAAGGATACAGTTAAAACTTGTGTATTAATTCGCATCGCTAAGCTTGGATGTAAACATTGATTCGTAAAATTATTTTAACTAATAGCGTCACTAATAGAGTTGTTCACATAACTTTTTAATAGCATCTCTTTTCATTATTAACACTATTCATTATTCGTATTAACATCATTAATTATTCATATTAACATTATTCATTATTCGTATAAACTTCGTTATTGACAGCATCTAACTAATAGCATTTAACTATTAATAATCTAACTATTTTCAATAATAGCAACACTAATAGTGTCGTTCACATAACTAACTTTCTAATAGCATCTAAGTATTTTCATTATTAATATTATCCTTATTTGTATTATCATTATTCATTATTAACGTTATCTTACTAATAGCATCAAACTATTAGTAATCTAACTATTTTCACTAATAGCGCCGTTTGCAAACCAACTTTCTAATAGCATCTATTTTCGTTATTAAAATTATTCATATTGACATTATTTATTCATTATTAACAGTATCTAAATTATAGCGTCTAACTATTAATATTCTAACCATTTTCACTAATAGCATCACTAATAGCGTCGTTCTCATAACTAACTTTCGCAGACGAGCTGAACGAACTGATTCTTGAGACATATTGATCCCAATTGTTTATCACACAAGATTTCCTTTTAGTTTTTCAAAACAAATATTAAATGCTGATTTTAGGCACAAAAACTCCGAATCTTTTCTTTCACAATAAAGCTCCAGACAAGGCCCACAGGTAATGATCGGTTCAAAGTTTTGTTGGTGAACGCAGAAGTTCATTTGTGTGGGACAAAGAGAACGCTTTTGATTTTATCCTAAGATCTTTCTTAAATTCATATTTATGCTATATAATTTTAATGCATATTGCATCTAAGGATTATTTGTTTACCAATAATCGATAAACGTTTCTAACACCGTAAGTATTAGCCTTTTACAGTTTACTTTAATTTGTTAAATTATTAGGTTTTCATGGGGTCATATGCTATTTCATGATTGAAAAAGTTTTAGATTATTTTATAGGTTAACCCTTATAAAAGAAAAAATACCATTTGAAATTTCCATTGTAGAATTAACATTGGCATAGCATAATATTTACAACTGGAGATACCGAGATCGAATTTCCTCTACTATGAACGACAAGCGAATAAAAGGGGGTTGCTTCGATTTCTACATCTAAGGAAACTTGTCGCACCATGATGATAGAAAAAAGAACGTGATTTTTGCCCTCAACTTTGAATGCTTGTAATGGTTGGTTGAGCTGAGTATTTTATGGCAATGGGGCCATATTTGGCTAAGGGGAGGCTGAGAGTTTCACATCAAAATTCCACCTTGCAACTTACAGTCTTCCTTGTATGACTTACGACCAGTTTTGACCTTGACCAATACAATCTTTCCAAAGGATTCTATTCTAAGGAGAGGACCAATGGAATCTTTCGAAACGATTCTATTTGGAAAGGACCAATAGCATCCTTCTAAAGGATTCTATTATAAGAAAAGGACCGATAAAATCTTTCTAAAGGTTGAAAGAATCCATGGATTCTTTCAAGCAATAAACGTGGTTATACAGTCATTATGCGTGTGCTGTGGAGGTAAAAGAGCGATACTACATTACTCAGAAATCTCGTGAAGCTCAGAGGGTTAAAATAGGGACTGCCACCTGTTGGAAATGCTTGAAAGATAGACCTTTAGTTGGGTTCACCATTAGAGAGTTACAGATTTCGGCAAGGAAGCTGCGCAGACCTAAGAAAGGCACGAATGAAATGATGTGCTCTTGCGCTCCACACAATACTATAACATTGCCTACAAAAATAGTCTACGGTATGCATTTACCTCATCACGTTGGGCAAGTGCATCTTCATGAAATATCATTGGAAAGTGCCTTTTAACCCTCTGAGAGTCGCGAGAGTTTCGAGTGGTGTAATGTTGCTTTTACCACACAACACACTTGATGACTAAATAACCATATCTTTCTAACGAATTCCATGGATTCTTTTGAGGGATTGTATCCCTCCTTTACTTGGAATAGAATCCCTTGGAAAGATTCTATTGCTCATTCCCTTAGAATATAATCATTTGGAAAGATTTTATTGGTCCAAGAAGGTCGAAACTTGGTCAGAGATCATGCAGGGAAGACTACTGGTTGCAAGATGGAACCAGTATGCGTGTGAACCCCTCAGAGGGTTAAAAAAGCAGCAAATTTTGAAAAGTGGAGACACTGTTTTAGAATAGGCATCCAATTTCACTATAAAAAGTACTTGAATTACTTTGTTGTCATAAGGGAAATATTTTGTGAAATTTTATCAATTTATTGCATTCTTATAAAAAAGGGTTGAGAGAGAAAAGTAGTGTTGCAAGACAAAAACCAATTTTGAGGAATTCAAGTTTTTCCTTGTTGCTATTAAGAAACTCCTCTTTTATAAATTATGTTTTTAAAAATTACGGGGACAAAGTAGTAATTTGCCGCGGCAGACCGGTTGGAAGAGTAACGGATTAACAACCGGAGGGTTGCGAGTTCGAATCCAACCAAAGACCGTCGTGTACAAGGGGGCTGGTGCACGTTAAATCTGTCGTGGTCTCAATTCTCGTTGGCGTGGTGTGGAAGTTTGGAGAGTGGGGTGCCAGCTCAGGTGTGACCTTATGATCTGACCGTGGTTCAAAATTAAGTGGCGTTGTCCTCGATCTTCCCCTTTGGGTTTGATCCCGGACCGTCGCCAATAGCCCGTTGTGTTGCTCCAGTGCGAAATTAATTGAAAATACCAATACCAAAGTAGTAATTGGTCTAAATTGAGCTTTGAAGGTATGGGGGTTCGCAGTTGTTCGACTTTATCCTATTTTTTAGAAAATGTAAGTCTTCATAACTATTAAATAACCATTTTTGAAATTAAATTCATGGAATGATTTCGTAAATAGTAAAAAATTAAAAACTTCAAAACATGACTAATAAAGATCGAAAGCACGCGAAAAAATCCTGAAATGGATTTAAAAAAATATAAGATGAATCAGAAATCCGATTTTAAAACTGATTGGAAACATTTTTTTATATCGGAAGTCAATTTTTTTCGAATCACTGACTTCTTTTCACTGGCAGTTTTTCTACTGCAAGCAACACTCACATCCCTAAAGTAGCCTTTTTTAAGGACTTGATTTTTTTATCAACAAATGTGCTAGTTTTTTATTTTATTAAGTTAATCTTAATAATGAATTATTGATCATATTGATAATTAAATAGTTAATATCTTTCGGTTAGTAATTATTTTGAGTGATTGGGTATGACACTTCATGAGCCGTAATTTTTTTAATGCTACACCCGATTATGAGAGGGTTAGAATGAAAGTAGAGTAAGTCACTTTAAATAAATGGAGTTAGTATGCCTTCACGTGTGTACTGTCGTCATGTTTAGATGGAAAGTAATTTAACATATACGAGTGGAGTAATGCATTTATATTGATCAGTCTTCAGTAAAAAAGTCGATTTTATGGAAGATATCAAGTTATCAACTATTAAGTGTTCCTTAGCTCCAAAATATAAGTATATTATGAATCCATGCCTGTTTTCACATATATTAGCTAAAACGGAACTTTTTACTTTCTGTAAATGCACTTAGTAAACATCTAAAAACTTCAAATGACTAATAAAGATTTATAACATGTGAAAAAAATAGTCAAGTTATTTCGGTGAAGTAAAATGTCCATAATCAGGACAGAAGTCATTCTTGATGATGACATATTTCATTTTTTAATCTTTAGTGGTATTTTTAAGATTTCAAATTTTTACTATTAGTTTGAGTAAGGTGTCATATGTTTATTTTCCTGTTTTTATGGACATTCTTTTTATTTAATGCTAATGAAAGCACCCTTATATTTAATAAATAACATTGTACTGAAGAATAAATTTTTGTGATGCAACTAAAAAAATTAACAAGCCGTTACAGTAAGTATTACAATTCTTTGGCTTAGAGCAAAAACTCTTTCTGACACTAAATGCTTATTCTTATGATGAGAAATACAAAGTCATATTGTAAACTGTTTGGAAGATACTAATACTATCAAAATGCTTATACTTCTATTTTTGGACTTAAAAACTAATAGTTAGTACAGTAAATTTAGTATAGCTACAATAAAACTTTTGTTTCGTCGGTTAATGAGTTTCTCTCTCAGCCGACGTGTATAATTTATTGCATTGTTTTATTGCTGCGTTATTTCTATATTAGTGCATAATAGATTCATGGATCGCGTAGTCAAGTCCCAAAATAGATTTTGGGTCATGAAAGAGGTTAAGAGCCTCTGTAGTTGATGGTCCGTTGTCCTGTGCTTTAGAGCCCAGATTTCTTTTGCAATATTCTTCGAAAAGAGGATTATTTTCAGCAACTTCCAAGAGCTTAATTAACGCCAGATTGTTATCTGCACAGAAAATACGAACCGAAGAAACTGAGTTTTATGGAGAAAAGAGTATCTAATCGACCTTTAAATCATCGTTGCAATTCAAATTCCTTTTCCTACATACAGTATGATTAAAGTAAAAATAATACTAAGAACACAATTGAGAAGACGTTGAAAATTTAAATCGTATTTATAATAAGATAAGTTCAATCGATAAGAGTCCCGAGGAAGAGTGATAGTAGAAGGTGTGAACAGGACAAAAGAAGTACGAAGAACGTTCAATTCTTTTAAATAATAACATTTTGTTATAAGGTAGGTAGGTGAATTTACGTAGCACTGAAGCAACACAACGGGCTTTTGGCGATGGTCAGTAATCAGTCCCGAAGGGATATATTAGGGGAGAACACCTCGTGATGACAAATTTATTAACCCTCCAAGTGGTTTCGACAAGGTATCTCGTTCATCAAAATCTGCCAAATTTTGCTAATGACGAGATATCTCGTCCATCAAGATGTGACCATTTTGCTAATGACGAAATATTTCGTCATCAAGGCATTGTCAATTTATTGATGATGACGAGATCAAGATCTGTTAGTTTTCTTCTAATGATGAGATATCTTGTCCATCAAAATCTGGTCAGTTTTGCTATTGATGACATACCTAATCGAGACAGTCACCAAGAGGGTTAGAAGATAGAAAAGATAAAATTTCAACACATTGAGAAGAGGGAACTTATCATTTTCATGTTATCAGAGGATGCTACATTGTTTCAGAAACGTATATTTAGGATTTGGAAAATACAGACTAAAAAATGGATATTTTGGGAAATAAACCACTCTAACTTATGGTTTGCAAATTAACTCAACTCGTTAGTTGGGCAGTTATTTGACCACAATTGTAATTTGCAAGTCCTTTTCTGGACAGTAAAGTGACATAATTAAAAATTGTTTCTGTATAAATTGAAGTACCAGAAAAACTGCTGTAGACGAACCTATGCAGAATAT
Organism: Meta bourneti; assembly: GCA_933210815.1. NCBI lineage: Eukaryota > Metazoa > Arthropoda > Arachnida > Araneae > Tetragnathidae > Meta > Meta bourneti. Next base: position 30,246,833 of record OW119934.1, read on the forward strand.
GTAGCAACGCTATCTATGCAGATCATTGGTTGTGTCTTCCAGTACATATATAAAGCAATAATAGACATCCGTGGAAGACAGCAGAATTGTGGGCCACTTTGCAGGAAGTATGATGTTCAATGCCTACATAACACTTCTTGCAGACCATGCCCCGTCGTATTTCTGCAGTTCTAAGCTCCCGTGGGAGGTCTACCAAGCATCAGACTGGTGTACCAGTTCTGTGTATATGCGGAAAAGTCGTCAATGGCCCGTTGTGTTGCTCCAGTGCGACGTAAATTCACCTACCTATATGGGGAAAAGCTGTTCAGTCTGTGAACATAGAATCTTCTTAGATATATGCTTAAAATTATAGGGATTGTTTTAGGAATGTAAGCTTTCTTCTTTTATATTTTGTTATGTGTGAAGTTTCCAAAACAATTGAAATTCTTTATTATTTCGGTGATTCCTGGATGAAACTACTAATTAATAATATTCTATCAAAATTGTTGAATAAATCCCTAATTTTTTCATTTTAAAAGTGTTTACATCAACAGGATTTGTATAAAATATGTGTTAGATATTATGTATCCAGCATGCCTAGTTAAAAAACGATAAAACATCGTTTTAAAAACTTTTATTAATTATTGAAAAATACATGTAAAATAGCATGGCGTTATAATAAAAATAAACCCCATGAAATACTGTGGATAGTTCTTTGAAAAAATATGAAAAATCTAATGTATTTGTGGCAAAACCCACCATGAAAAGCTTCAGCCTCCGACTTCAGTCCTCGATGACTAAAAATGTTAAAACTGTGCAAAAAAGGGAAAACGTTCTCTTGAACAATGGTCCTTCACTTTTTATTTCCGAAACTCAATTGTCCCCTAAAAAGCTTTTTACAAGAAATGAAATTAAAAATTTATTTAAAAGGGTTCCTTATTAAGGAAATTACCTTTCCTATAGTATGAAAGCATAGTTGACAGCCCTGTCACTTTAAATAGTAAATAAGTATGCGTTAAAAATAGTTCAGTTTTAAACACGTTAAAACACACAAATATTCTAAAATGTTTTTTCCAGGCTTAAGTGATATCCCTTTGTGTCTCTGCAGTACGACGTAAATTCAACTACAAACCATTCAGACTTAAGTGAAACATTTATTATACATATAAGAGAATTGACATTTATGATACAGAGAAGAAATATTTACAGTTTTTGATGATATCTTGTACGTTACATTTTTGAGACCAAAGCTGTTCGCACTGTGCTGCGGTGCGAAGAACTTGGTAGTGTTTTGAATGTGTGCAAGTAATTTCTTTTGGAAGTGTTTTTCTTGCAACAGAATAAGTACTTCTTATACTGCAGACGAAATACACCACTGATAAAATAGAGAGCAATCGGATTCAAACAGCTGTTGAAGAATGTGAGGACATATCCAAGAATTTTCCAAGCGTGCCAAAAGGTCGAGTAGCTTTCTATGGCATTTGGATGAAAGTAGAACCACATCATAAACACATGACTTGGAAAGAAGCACACTGCAAACAAGACGACGAAAACCAGGACAATTTTCGCAACCTTAGTTCGCCCTCGCTTCTTCTGGATATGACTATCATTGGCACCGAACGTGTCTTTCGACGCAGAGAACAAGTGACGAGCCATTAAAGCGTAAAACATACCGATCAATGTCAGAGGTACAGCATACAACAGCAAGAACTTGATAAGTACCATTGTTCGTGGATACCAAGGTTTCATATTTTCTGGAAAAGGGTAGCACACGTAGATCACGTGATCAGGATACAGGGACACCTTCCACAGGTACGAGAAATGTGCTCCGGGTATAGCGATTGCCATAGCAATGAGCCATACAATCACCACAAAAAGAAGAGTTAATGTCCTTCCACCATGGCCAGTGAGTTTGTGCAAGGGTTTTACGATAGCAATATACCGATCGATACTAAGCAAAGTGAGGGTTAGAACCGTCACCCCTGATGAGAGATCTCTCAAAAACTCACTGAGTTTGCACATGAATGTTCCATAGGGCCAGCTGTCGAATGTGTAGATAGTGCTGATGAAGGGTACCGTTCCAACTATGACCAAGAAGTCACCTATAGCTAGGCTCATTATGTATGTGTTGGGGATGCTTCGCATAAATCGGTTACGGATGAAAATCAAGACCAATGTTCCGTTTCCTAGCAACCCTACGAAGAAAACGACCACAAATACCAAGGGAACAATGTAGGTTTCCGGACGTAATTCATAAGGAATGTAGGCACCGTCATCCTCGTGTGTGCAGTTAGACTCCTTCGATTTGTTGGTGAAGACATCCCAGGAAAGAGTGGTGATAAATGTGTCATTGACTTCACTGTTGGACATCACTTCGCTTTCCTTATTAACTGTCTCCATTTTCTCTTTTCAGCTGCTTTTTCACCACTGCAATTGAAACAAAATGAAATTAAATTGCATGAAATTAACTAGAAGAGCCGCGCTAAACTTTCTTAATTGCTTATTCTATTGATAGCAAAGTAGTTGCTCACATTTCATGTACTCGTATTTCAATCCATTTATAACGAATATAGCATCGTATTCGCATTTCTTACCTCCAAATGAGATAGTTTTATCCAAAACTATATAACAACAGTATTATACTTTTTCTGGTATTCTGGTACTAATTTAAGGGGATTTCTTTTCCTTTTTTGCTAAAATTACCGCTTTCTCGTGTTGGTTGCTTTGGGGTTTTATGACGCAAGGGCCATGTTTGGCCAATGCGCACACACAACACAGACTTCAAGCAAAAAATGTGAAAGGGAAAAAAGATTGATTGGGAATAGAATAATAGATCCAAAGCAGAATAAGATCGCTTGGGTATCCCGGGAGCACGACACCCGTGTTTACTATAGACAGTAAACCCCATGGGAAAAGACTAGAGTACCTTGGGTCTCCGCTTTTTTGGGGGATTTTTATAGACTAAACTGCAATTAAATAATTCCCAATTTTATACGTCTATTATCATTCCAGATATTCGCAAAATATTTTTTTCGTTTTTCATGAAGAATCAAGCCTGCTAATCCTTCTCGACCATGACGCGGTGCGAAGTTCTGTGGTCACTGGTTGGTATGATTTCTCAACTTCTATTGATCCTAAACTAAAAACAATGAACGGCGTTTCATTTCGTACACGTGTAGCTATCGTTTGATGAACTAACAAATTAAAAAAAAAATATTTGAGGAAATGGTGACTTGCCAAATCCAAAATAATCGATTTAGCTAAAAACTGACCAAGTTTTTGTCATAAAAATATAAAAACGAAACACATCTCTTTTCTGGTTCATTAAACGATAAACTCGACATGCTGTTCAAATTTCAAGTAGATTAATCCAATATTTTATAAATATGCCAACCACTCGCGAGAAAGCTGTTCTGAAAAAGGCGAGTTTAAATTTTAGTAGTTAACAGAAGCATATTCAGTACTTTTAGTATTTTCTTACTGATTTGCTATACCAGTGCCATATCGTGTGATTTTATTTTGATCACCATCTTTTGATGACAAATTGTTGTACATTGGTTTTACAGAATTTACATCTTTATGAAGTGACGTACGCTCCAAATTCTACATCTGCGAGTGTCTGTTAATGACTTATAACTGAGCCAATTTTTCGAATTTCGGCTTGAAATTTGGAACACATGTTCTAAAGACCCCAAAAATGAAATTACGAAAAGAAAACAAAATCGATTTTTTAGAAAAGGAAAAATCCCCTTGATATTTTGTGTTGAATTTGAGAAAAGGAAATCGAATAGATGTGTCACTCATTAAACTTCTCCCTAGTGCGCTACTGAAAATCCATAACTGCTCAAATCATGTGAGTATAAAACAGATACACACACTATTGACAATTGTTAAAACCTTGACATTCCGAAATGAACGAAGAAACCAGAAAATACATTGATATTGGGCCCCTGAAGGAGTAATGGAAGAATAATGGGTTGGAAGAGTAATGGATTAGCAACCGGAGGATTGCGATTTCGAATCCAACCAAAGACCATCGTGTACAAAAGGGTCTGGTGCACGTTAAATCTGTCGTGGCTTCAAATGTCCTCACGTTGGCGTGTGTGGAAGTTTGGAGAGCTCAGGTGTGACCTCGTCATCTGACCGTGGTTCAAAATGACGAGATATTGTCCTCAGATCTTCCCTTGGGGTTTGATCCCGGACCGTCACCAATAGCCCGTTGTGTTGCTCCAGTGCTGCATTAATTAAAATACCTACCTACCATTGATATTATTCAACAACGATTTTTAAACAACGCTATGCATTCTATCAACTTTCAATGGACTTTTTATGATTTACAATAACTTTTCCCAAAGAAAAGAACTTTTCCCAAATTTTATGCATGTAACTAACTAGTAGTATCTAGTTCATCGTCCATGCTAGACAGAAAACATAAGGAGTTTATTTCATGGCAAGTATAACTGTATACTACAGAAACGATGTTATCGACTGACCTAAACAGCGCCCTCTACCACCTAAACGCGGCATTCCCAGACACATTCTTTGACAAAATATGTTTATTTTGAGCCCCTCTACTACCCTTTACAATTTAGCCAGATATTTTTGAAACATCCTTATTACAGAAACTCGATATGAGTCAAATAGAGTATGAGTTAAGTACTACAGAATTAAATTTCGCTGCGATAATACATGGATATAAGCCAGTCCTGGATGTTGATACGTAAAAAAATCCATTCCGTAGAATTCTTAGGAGATATGTGGTTCGAGATACATTGTTTTTATCTGACATATTTATGTATCCAGATATTAGTAATGAATTGATGGATGTGGGTTTCTCTGACCAAGGAATGTTACCTCAAAGAATTTGTTGGGTCACTAAAGATCGTTTGAAGTCATTTGGGTGACCCCAAGTGATGGAAGTTTCGGAGGAAAAGGGAAACTTCTCGGTTATGGGGACAGCGTGAATTTTCACGACATCGAGAGATATTAGGTTTTATGAAAATAGTTGGTAGGGGTACTTGCATATCGTCGGCTTAGAGCAGAAACTCTTTGACTGACATTTTTAGAACAGGCATTTTTTTGACACTAAATAATTTTCATGTTGATGAGAAATAACTTATCACATTGTATTTGTTTGAAAAAATATAGCACAATCAAAATGTTTTTAATTTTTATTTTTGAGCTTAAAACTAATATTTCGTATTTAATCCCCCCGACACTGTGCTGTAAAATTTAACTCTGTCAGTTAGTGAGCTTCTGCTCTAAGCCGACGGTATGTTTAATTATGAATAAAGCATCACAAATGGAAACTAACGAATAACACAAATTATTAATAACAAGTTGTACATATGACGGCTTACAACGCATTAAGTCAAAATTTTCCGGATATGAGTTTCTTAGCTTTTCTAGACCAGAATAGGGTGATCTTTAGACTAGTGAAATATGTATCCCTAAGTCATTTTTTTACATGAAAGTTAGATTTCTTCTTGAGAAGCACATAGACTTTATAATGAAATAGACGGAGCATGTGCGCGCAGCTTCATGCTATTTCTGACGATCGCTAAGTTTGAAGATCTGTTACTTGGTTATGGGAAAAAGCATGAATCTTAAAATACTTGTCTGCTCTTCGATAGGCCCACGTTGATTCGTAAGCGCACGTGACTTACCCTTCTGCGATCTTACGACAATGACTCCGCCCGCATGATCTGCCTATTTCATTTGAAGGTCGGTTGAGAAACGCACTTAATGAGTAGAATTCGTTTCCCTTTGCTTTCTCAGAACTGTCTTTTGACTTAGTGTGTTTTACTTGTAAGCCGACGATGCGAAATATGCTTAAAATACTGCATTATATAAAAAATAAATGGCGATGTTGAAATGTTTGAGCCATCAACACCCCTAAGTTAAAATGTTGATTGCAATTACATACCAACTTTCAAACTTCCACTAGCTTTGGTGATTCTTTCAGGGCAGCTAACTATCTCATTAGACTGAACTCTGTTTGTTCAACCAATCATTTAATTAAGTTATTAAAGAAAATATTGCTTTACGATTCAGACCGTCAACACGTGAGAAATAATTGGATTCATAGACGCAATGTATGAGGACAATGACTAATGAAGTAATTGACTAACGTAAAAGTTTGGCAATTCATCAGATAAGGTACTGCATAATTTGTTTGTAGATTAAGTAACACAAAATTCAGCTGAGTTGACGTTTTGAATGTTAATATTATTTAATATATGCTGTGTCTTCAGCTTTTATGCAATGTTTAAAGTCCTCTAGAGCCGTGTATCTCAATCGCCGGCACTCCCTGGCCTCAATTATACCGAGTCGTAAGAGATTCTTCTGGAATTTGTGATTTTAGTTCCCTAAGCATTTTTTCACGAATAAATATTTTGTAGTGAACATATTCTGGAGGAGAATAATATTCGTGAATGCATCGAAAAATTGTGAAACAGCAATAAGATTTCTTATTTGTTTTTCCTCAACCATCTTTGTGAAACTGCATTTTCTGCCATGACATACTTAACCCTCCAAGTAGTTTTAACGAGATATCTCGTCCATCAATATCTGACCAATTTTGCTAATGACGAGTCATCTTGTCCATCAATATCTGACCAATTTTGCTAATGACAAGATACCTCGTCATCAAAATATAGCTGATTTTTTGTTGATGGCGAGATCATGATCTGATCAGTTTTCTTCTAATGACGAGATATCTCGTCCATCTAGATCTGGTCTGTTTGGCTAATGACAAGATACCTCGTCGAGACAACCACCAGGAGGGCTAAAACGAAACAGAGGAACCGTCTGCAACTTTCTGACCGTCTCCTTTGGCTATCACTTCAGTTTATCCTAGAATTAATAAGTTAAAGGACAGCCAATATCATACAATTTTGGGGATGAGAATGGGACATGTTACTGAAAATCAGCACAGATTTATTTTAAGATGCTGGCCTGAGAAAACTACAATATGCTACGAGATTTCATCAGTCCAGGGATTGATAACCAAATGAAATGTAATTTTATGTTTGTCCAACATGCCACATCGTATACATAAGTGAACTTATACCCTTTATGATTATGCTATAATTAATTATTAATACTTATGTTAGATTAATGTATAAACTTAAAAAAAGTGTAAAAATATTTAACTTTGTAAATTTGTAAGTACTGGACCCTCATCTTATATAAAAAATTTTACTTGGCAGTGGTTTAACAAAGGTTGAGAACAATTTCTCTGAGCCTCAGAATGCTGTATGTGATGTTTTAAATATAGTATTTCTCCCTTGAAGATAAAAATTTTATTAATTTTTACACTCAGCTATAATGTGAAGATGCATTTTTAAGAGTCCTTGTCTCACTTTGTTTACGCCTGTGTTTTATTTCCTTCTTCCTATTTAAGACATTTGATCAATATTTATTGCACAATATTTTCACAATATGGACCCTAATATTTATTGAACATTAAAGTATCAGCGTATACTCTCGTTATGAATATGCTTGTTTTCTGCGTAATATCTTGTTCACAAAAAAAGTTAAAAATGAACAATGCTTTTTCTCGTGTGTGTTTAATTAGCTACCTCAAGTTTATTTAAAAGACTGATAGTCGAAAATAGGTAGGCTCATAATTCACGGATAAAGATGCTTTAACATATAGTTGAAATGGCTTATCTATAATATATATTGAATTATTGATAAAAATGGTTGAAGAATATAAGCAAAAATTAGTAACCCATTTTGGCAGTGTAAACAGCTTTAAATTTTGTTGATAATGTTCCTGAATACATTTCATAAATTGAGGGATTAACTACTTTATCTTATTCATATAGTGATTAAAACTATAGCTGTCTGGAACTAATTCATATACTCATACCTACCACATTTATAAAACTAGTTTCAAATTTTTTAGAATATTGTATTAGGTCACTTCATTTAAAATATTAAATTTAAGAATCCGAGAAGATTTCGAAGAGGATTCACATATTCAACTATTAAGTGTGTGCTAAGGTTTTAAAAATTCGTAACAAAACCTAAAGAGAATCCTATGTATTTTAAAAGAAACATATTGGTAAAAATACCTGAATTTCGAGGGCCATTCTCTGACGAGTTCTAGATTTATTAAACTGAATTTCTTAATCCTATGAATATAAATTTTCCCGGATTCGGGATTCTTCGCAGCTTATAACCAAAAGCTTTCAAATTCTTTCTCGTTTTAAAAATTAATCTTTCCTATAAGTAATGAGTCAAATTAATATTAATAATAATAATAATTGATAAAATAAATATTTGGCTTCCGAAGTTAGTACAAAGCAATTATACTTTTATTTCGAACTGACAAGGCTTCTCTAAAACAATAGCACATCCATTAAAGACAAAGCTTTTTTGTGTAGCATTACTACAAATATTCGTTTTGTTTGGCTTAAGTGAGGCGTCAACGGCTCCCTTAAAAGTAACGATAGAATCATAATGGATTGAACTGCCCATATGCGTTTATTTTAGACGAGAAAAATAAACAGATAATCGTAAACTTTTGAAAGTATCTTCACATAAACACTTATATAAAAGTTGGTATTTTCTTTCACTGATGAGCAAATTCTTTTGTTCACCTTCCGCATGATTAGCCTAAAATTAGTTTGTGATTTTTCTTTTAATAGCCATTGTTTTGTACCAAAGCATGAGTTTTTAAAATTTAGTTCTAGCATCCATGGAAAATTTCGTGTATTATATACCGAAACCGAACTCATAATTTGCTGATGTTTAAAACTGCTGATCGAAATATACTGTTTCGTAGTAGCTGTAAAATATGCACCTGAAATCTAAGGAGAAGAGTCAAAAGAAAGTTCCACTTTTAAGGATTAAGAAGCGTGACTTAAGGAGTTATAACCATTCTTTAAAAACTTAACAGCTTTCATTAATTCTAGAATCGTTATCCTAGTTAATCCTAGGATTATTAATGCTTCAAATAAATTTATTAATGGAAAACCAATTAAGAAGATTTAAGCTAAATTGTTCAGGGAATGATTTATTTTTCTTCACTTTTGTTTATATTATACCGATTTTAAATCAGTGCAATAAGATAAAAGTCATTGCTAATCTCTTTAGAATCCAGTTCTTTCCCAGTCATGGCCATGATTCAAATTATGTGATGTTGTCCTCGGAACTTTCCCTTCGGGGGTTGATCCCGGACCGTCGCCAATAGTCCGTTGTGTTGCTCCAGTGTGACGTTAATTAAATACCTACCTACCAGTTCTTTCCCGTCATCCACAGATATTGAGGAATGAAGCTGAATTCAAATAGGAAACGTAAAGCGACACTCTCAGACCGATCAGAGGTGCCGCTGCGAGCGGTGAAAACGCTCTGATTGTTCTGCGAGTGTCGCTTTAAACCTTGCGGTTTCTATTTTAATTCAGCTTGACAGTTCAAAGAGAATAGTTCAAGAGGGACATCTAGAACCGCTTACTCATTAACAAGTAATGTCACCAGCTTCAGATGTAGATTGTACGTCCACTCTAGGTCCGAATAACAATTCTTAAAATTAGCCTAGTCCTATGGCAGAAAACGAGGCTGTGTATCAAAAAGATTTGACGAAAAATTTCAGCGATGTACAAAAATATCTACACGGCCTTGAAAAATTAGAAAATTATAAAAAGACAATGTTTTAAGATATAATTAAAAAATGGATATTTTATTGGAAATAGTAATGCCGCGAAACGGTTGATGAATGGGACCCTTATAATATGCAAAAAATTTCAGCGACGTACAAAAATATCTACACGGCCTTGAAAAATTAGAAAATTATAAAAAGACAATGTTTTAAGATATAATTAAAAAATGGATATTTTATTGGAAATAGTAATGCCGCGAAACGGTTGATGAATGGGACCCTTATAATATGCAAAAAATTTCAGGGATGTACATAAAAATTTAGTCTTGTGCCCTTAAAAAACAGAAAATCAATCAAAACAGTGTTTTCCTTTATATATAAAAAAATCGGTATTTTATAAGTGATGGTTAGTAATAGTGTGAAACAGTTGAAGAATGGATACCCTTTATATCAGAATTAATTATTAATACTTATGATGGCTTAATGTATGAACTTAAGAAAAATTGGAAGGGTATTGTTAAATTTGTTGGGATCGGGCCCTCGTCTTATAAGAAAGGAATTTACCGGGTCGCGGTCTTACAAAGGTTGAAAACCACTGCTATACTGAGTATAAAGGGAACATGCTCAGTTCAAGCTAATGTATACAGTAGCGAACAACCCTTTCAGCGTTCGGGGCCGCGGTAGTCCAGTTGGTAGAGTAGTGGATTAGCAACCGGTGGATTGCAAGTTCGAAATTCAAATCAAAGACCGTCGTATACGTGGGGGGTGGTGCAAGTTAAATCTGTCGCGACCTCAAATGTCTTCACGTTGGCTTGGTGCGGAAGTTTGGAGAGTGGGGTACCAGCTTAGGTGTAGACCTCTGAAATGCGGTTCCAAACACGAGGTGTCCTTAGATTGATCGCGGACCATCACCAATAGCTCGTTGTGTTGCTCCAGTGCGACGTAAATTCAGCTACCTACCTACCCTCATAGAGTCAGAAATTTCCTTTAGATCGTATTTCGGCCATATTTTAGCAGTTTTGAGATCTTAAATGTTTCCTTTTTCTAACAGACTTTACTAAAGAAATTGTGCTTTGTAAGAAGTGATGTTCAAGGGCATTTCTGTTCTTGCTCTGCTTTTTTGTGCTCGTGTCGGTTTTTGTTTTTAGCCCTAATAACGTTTTGTATTTGACCCTAATAATAAAAACTGCGCTAACAGCCTACGAGATGTAGGAGGCGCAGGTTCGATACCCGTGACTTACCATGAGTGTATTTCTCTCTTCTGTCACAATAAAACTTTCCTTGTGTACATGTCCATTACCTGACTAATTTATATGCTCTTCCGTAAATTAACGATGTATGCATAACTCCCATTGAATAGATTATTGAAAAACACAACATTCACTTTTAAAGCGAACTAAAATCATGCCAATTCTTAAGAAATCAGAAAGATTACGAAATCTATTAAGGATTAATATTTTTTATACGTAAAAGATAGAAAAAGTTCGAGATCGATAAATGCATGCACGCATACATCTACGTTCCATTTTAATGCACTCATTACTGAAAATAATTTTAATATTTTGTCCATAGTATAAGGAAACACAATATAGACTTAATTCCTGATTCAATGCTTCAATATAGACAACACGAAATTCAATGTTCTTTCGAAAATAAACGACGTATGCCCAACTCCTATCAAATGGATTATGGAAAAACACATAATACTCGCTTTGAAAGTCAACTAAAATCATATCAGTTCTCAAGAAATTAGAAAGATTACGAGATATATCGAGTATTAATATATTTTGTGTGTAAAAGAAAGTTAGAGTTCGATGAATGCATGACACACATACATTTACATTCCATTTTAATAGTTTGTGTGTGAATTAAAATTTTAAGAAATTCTCTAAGAATATAATTCTAAGAAATCAAAACACACAGCAGAACTGATGTTTTTATAAAGAAGTTTCAACAAATTATAAACTGTTTCGAAAACGGATCTAAGCGTAAATTCCAAGAACATTTAACAATAACATAGTTTAAATTTTCCAGATCGGAAGTAATATCTTAGGACGTTATTAGTTTTTACAAAACTGGAATAAGTTTTCAAGAACTGCTTTAAATATATTTCTTTCTATAAATACATATTCTTGGAAACATCGCAATTGCATAGCTTGAATTTCTCCGGACCTGAAATAATTCCACTTACCATTATTATCAAACACACATGCACCAAAACTAATTCCCTATGAAAAATTTATTTTCCTTTTATTTCACCCTTTTACTAAATTGGGAATCAAATGTATTTTAAGCTGCAAAATATTGTTTGATACTCTTATGTCGCGATTTTGCAGTAATTTAAATTTAATGTGTTTTTGGAAGTGCCCGTATTTCGTTTTCAAGCTTAGTGCCATTCTTTGTAGTGCTTTAAGCCTTTCGTTGATTAGGGAAGAGTGGATTGTAAAATAATTCTGGGTAAATTAATTTTGAAAATGATTTGTCTTCAAATTGCGTTTGAATGAATTTGATATATTCATGAGTAATTTACTTTAATGTTATTTTGAAATTAAGCTTTATTTGAGAAGTTTAGGCAGCGTTAGTTAATTAGTTAACGTCTTTCATTTAAAGCCTAGGAAGAAAATGTCGGAAAATTAATATGAAAATTTCAGCCATTGTAGAAATTGTTCGTAGAAAAATACTTTTGCAATTATGGAATCTTTTTATCAATCATCAACTTTGCCAATTCCTAAATTGACCCCCAAATCAAATAATTCTTTAAAAATGCATTAAGTTTTATTTTAAATCAAGGTTGATATACATGAATTACAAAATGAAGTAAAAACTAGAATCCCAAATGCACTCGTTTCTTGTTTTTAATGATGGTTGATAAGTTTATAAATATACCGTTACCGATTATTTTAAACCGGTTTTCTCTGTTTTATGAAGCTTAGTTAAAGAGACTAAGTTTTCTTAAACTTTGATATATTTGTAATTTAATAATTCAAATTAAAGAATCAGAGGGAAACAATTAAAAATTACTCTTAAATAAATTCGAAATCAAATTAAAGGCGACGAAAAATTTCTGCTGTACTCAGAACAATACACTTCCAACAAAATTATAGACTCGCAGGAAACAGAAAATCCAAAAAATGAGAGCAAGTTACACTAAAACAGTTCTATATACAAGGCTTTGAAAATTTTAATTTCTTAACTAGTGTACACAAACATACTCACCCTCCATGCATCATGTAAGATAAACAGGGCTTGCAGCCAACCAGAATTCAGGATTTACAATATTCCATACTAAATAGGTTATAAGTTTTCAGTTTTACCTGACGTGTATGAGAAGTAGCCTTAATTTTATTGAGGGGATGAGACTTAAACGATTCGGCAAGATTAGAATAATACACCGTCCCATATCAAGTATTTGTTTTCAGTTTTTCTCATATAAACAACCCTCTGTTATACAACCAGGTCAAAGGATGATCCGGAAGCGCGAATTTCGTGTGATAAACAATTTCGAGAGTTTTAGGGGATTGTGCGTGTTCAACTTATTTGATATATATGTAAAGTGCTGATAAAGTAAGCTTATTCCCATTGTGTGAAATGGGTTCCAGAAAACTTATATTCTCAGTGTGGTACAAAAGTACCTCCAACTTAGAGCACATCCAGTGTTTGCTTTGTAAAATTAGAATTGGGCAAGCGGCATATTTACCAATGATAGTTAACGATTAATGAGTTAGGTAATAGTTTCTATGCGACTACCTCTACAGGGTGATTTGGTACTACATGGGACAAATTTCAAGGAGTGTTGTAGAGCACACTAAAAAAATAAGTTTTGTATAGCAATGTACGAGCGCAAGTGACGCGTTTAGGCGCAAACGCAAGAATTGCGCAGGAAATGAAACAAAATACTTATTTAAATCGTTATTTTACAATTACATATTTACAATTATTTTTTACAACTGCTCAAGAGTGCCACCACGAACATTAGTGCAAGCGTGACAAGCTTCTTGTGAAACCAGCTTTTCAACTGCCGGGCTCCAGCAAAGGAACGATGTTCAAGCACGCCAAACCAAACTGCACCCTAGCGGCGGAAAAATCCGCCAATCCATGCATCGATTCTGCCACCCTTGCATTAATGTTGGTGATGGCACCTTTGAGCAGTTATTGTAAAAATATTGTAAATAAATAATTGTATAATGATGTATATAAACGTTTGTTTCATTTCCTGCGCAATTCTTGTATTGCCGAGCTCATACATAACTACAAAAAATTATTTTAGTGTGCTCTAAAACCCCTTGAACTTTGTCCCATGAGTTTTGTCTGATTCCCATGAGTATGCCTGATGTCCCATGCCTGATGTTCCATGAGTATGCCTGATTCTTTATCCCTCAGATCTGACCACTTTTGCTGATGACGAGATATCCTGCCATCAAGATATTGCCTATTTTTATGATGATAATATCGAGTTCTGGTCAGTCTTCTTATAATGACGAGATATTTTGTCCACCAAGATCTGATCAGTTTTGGTAATGACTAGATATCTTCCACCACGATCTAATCAATTTTACCATTGACGAGATACCTCGTCGGGACAACCATCGGAAGGGTTAAGAAGTGTGTGAACTAAGTATCTATTGTATAAACAAAAGGCATTATTTCCTGAAAGAAATTGAAAATTTCATAATTTAAAAGTTAGAAAGCTCATATGTATTGAAACATCTCCCTTAAAAGGAGATATTATTTCTTTGACGTGAATATACGTCTTTAAAATCGGAACAGTACTGGGGCATGCATGAAAAGTTGAAAAAAGCTTTACAACTGTTTTGTCTTATGATTTCGGAACTAGAAGAAACATCTAGTGATCTATTCTTTTCCTATGGGGTTTACCGCCTCTGGTAAAGATGGGGATCGCGACCCCAGGATACCAAAGCGATCTTTCTTCTCTCCATCCTTTCTTTTCACAGTTACTTGACATTGTCTGTCTTGTGTTTGGCGCAGCTTGGCCAAATATGGCCCTTGCGTCATAAAACCCTAAACAACCAATCATGTTGCTTCTGGTGATGTTCACAAAAAAGCAGCGGAATCAAATTATAAGGGTACTCTAACTTACTTAAGACTTATAAATGTGTGAAAATAATTTGAATATTTTGAAGACATATATAGACTCCGTTTTGAAAATCTCACAATTCTACTGTACAAGCAATTTGTTTTTATTACAACTGCTTCGATCAACATAGAAACAATTTAACGAATACATCTATTATGTTGGTATTTTCCATTCGAAAAGCCAACCATCAACTTAATTAGGTTTAATCAATGTGTTTAATAAATTTCACGTTTTTCTTGAAAAACACATTTTTTTGGATGCCTGAATACATACTCTCTAGAATTCTTTTCTGTATACAGAGCGATGTCTTTCCAGAAGAGCTCCGTTTAATATAGAAACAATAACACGCATTACTGACGCTATGCGCCGTATATATATAAGCACAAAATAAGACAGAATCTGGTATTGCGCGCGTGTAAGAGGAACTATACAAACGCTGTCTTATTGATACTGTGATCCACAGCTTATTGATATTGTGATCGTCTGAAATAAATTGCTGTTATTTCTAAGGGTGGAGTATATAACAACTAAGTGTCATGGACCATGTTTAGTAAAAGTACAATTTCTTTATTTAAACCAGGAACGAAATCAATTGCCGTTATTTTTAAGGGTAGGTTATATAACACTAAGGGTTATGAACCATGTTTGAGTATTATTTTTTATTTAAACCAGAAATGTGAAATAAATTGTTATTTCTAAGGGTGGAGTATATAACACTAAGGTTATGTTAAGTAAAAGTATTATTTCTTTATTTAAACCAGGAACGAAAACAATTGCCGTTATTTTTAAGGGTAGGTTATATAACACTAAGGGTTATGAACCATGTTTAAGCATTATTTTTTATTTAAACCAGAAATGTGAAACAAAATGTTATTTCTAAGGGTGAAGTATATATAACACTAAGGTTATGTTAAGTAAAAGTATTATTTCTTTATTTAAACCAGAAATGCAATTACAAAGCGTCTCTTTTCATTAAGAATTTAAATTTTTTTCTGAAGGGACTTATTTCAAAGAACACAAATTACATGATATCCAGGAAACTTTAGATTTAAATTCAGAGATAGTTTCTGGTAATACCTGATACAATAATTATAAAATCTATTTAAAAGAAATCATAAGTTATAAAATTAAAGTTTTTCATCTGCTAAACTAATTAAATATTTAAAACGAAATCTTACTTGTTTAACCAATTCGTTTAATAACTTTTGTGTGTGAAACAGTTTGTACTCTCACTTTGATTATATTTATTTATTCCCTCAACAGTATTCTCAGAGGGTAGAAATTCCATTAATTCTCAGAAATAACGAGACAAAAACTTGTTTTCTCCTTATAGTAGACCCAGAACTTTGAAAAGATACATTATTTATTAACACAATTTAAATGAATTACAAACGAGTATATCCCCAAATAGACTTTAAAAATGTCATTTAAATGTAGCGCAATTCGTGGAAGACGAACTAAAAACTCACATTCCAAATTGTAATGAAAAAAGGAAACTATAAACTGAGAATAAACACAAAATATTTTAGGATAAATACGATATACACTAACATGCACATAATTAACTTGATTTTATAAAAAAAAACATTTTGTACGTATACACTTACATGCACATAATTAACCTGATTTTAGAAAAAAATTGTGGGATAGAAAAATTGAATTTGAACACTCATTACATTGAACCCTTAAGAGAAGAATTTTTAGGTCTAAAATTAAATGACAATTTTGGCGATTAACTGAAAAAACAATGAAAATCTCATTTTTAAGGAAGCATTGTTAAAAATGTAATACTATATTGAAAACACTTCTCACAATTCTATGAAATTGAATTAAAATGTTTTTGTTATGAAGCATTCTTGAGTTGTGGAAGATTCTAGAGGCGATGGTCCCAAATTCTACTCAATCCAGTATGAAAGGAGATGACTTCAAAGCATGTAAATAACCGCAATTAAAGAATAAATTGTTATACATAGGAAACTTATTGCGCTCAGTTAATAATTGTGAGGTAGGTATACAGATGAAAACCTTAGTCAAATTGGTAGTAAAAGATGAAAACCTTCAAAACAATGAACTAATAAAGATTAAAATCTTAGAAAAGATCGTCCACATTGATAATGTTTTCTAAGTTTTTATAATCTTTATTAGTCATTATTTTGAAGGTGTTTTTCAATTTTTTTAAAATCTTGTCAGTTTTATGGGCCAAATTTATAATGTGACAGGTGTTTTGAAGATAAAATCTGTTCCAGGTACATTCTCTATCAGAAATTTAAAAACGCAATAAAACGATATTTTTTAATCATGAAACGTACAAGAATTTGGAATTTATTCATACTCAATCAACAAGAAATGCATTGTAACGAATTATCAGTTCAGCAAATTTTATGATCGTTTGATTATTTCCACATACATTTATTTTCATAGTAGAAAATGATAGCACATTATATCATGAAATAAATATAAACGATGCACATAATGGTAGTACATAAATTATGATTTTCAGTAAGCGCCTTTAAAAAGATTCTTTCAAGGGTTTTCTTTTATCCCGGAATTAAAGAACGGGGAATTTTCTTTTTTTGGAAAAAGGAAATCGATTTTGTATTTTTCACGTAATTTTAATTTTTAGGGTCTTAAGAACGTGTGTGTCAAATTTCAAGTGAAAATTCGCAAAATTGGATCAATTATAAGCCATTAACAGACTCACAGATATAGAATTTGGAACGCGCCACTTCATTAAAGATGCAAATTCTATAAAGCCGATTTACAACGATTTGTCATCAAAAGATGCGAATATCGAACATAATCACACTGTGCGGCACTGGTTTAGTAGATTAGCAGGAAAATACTAAAAGTGCTGAATATGCTAAAATGAACTGAGTGCGTTTTCTTGGAACAGTTTTTTCGTGAGTACGGTATCGTTTAATGAACCAGAAAAGCGATAAGTTACGTTTTTATAATTTTATAGCAAAAATCTCGGTCAATTTTATGAGCTTAATCGATGATTTTGGATTTGACAAATCACCATTTCCTCAAACACTTAAAAAAATCTGGTTCATCAAAGGATACACGAGTATGAAGTAAAACGTCTTTCGATTCGTTTTGTTTAAGTTGGAGTTGAGAAATCATGATAATCAGCGACTACGGAATTTCGCTCGGCGTCTTCGTTGAGGAGGGTTAACAGACGGGATTTTTTTATGAAAATGATTACATTTTTCGTCAATACCTGAAATGATTATGGCAGACGTAATCAATCTGGAAGGATTCGACTGTATAGTTTTATCAATCAAAAAATCCCGAAAAACTCTACTTTTACCGAAAAAAAAAAGAATCCCCTAATGTGAGAAGTAAGTCTACGGTAAGGTACGGGGGACGTATCAATTACGGAGCACTTTACTGAATTAAGCGTACCTCCACATCATAATTAATATAAAATTTTATAATTAATTGAGCATTTCTATAAGTGGGTGAGTAGTTAATTAACGTCGCACTGGAGCAACACAAAGTGCTATAGGCGACGGTCCGGGATCAATCTCGAAGCACTTTTATGAGAGAGAAGTTAAAGAAAGTGAGGTTTAGCACATTATTAACCCTCCTGGTGGTTGTCTTGACGATGACCAGATCTTGACAGACGAGGTATCTCGTCATTAGCGAAACTGACCAGTTGATGGACGAGATACCTCGTCATTAGAAAAATTCACCAGATCTTGATCTCGTCATCATAAAAAAATCGTCATCATCAAACAAAATATCTCGTCATTTGCAAAATTGGTCAGATCTTGATGGACGAGATATCTCGTCGAAACCATTTAGAGGGTTAAGAGGAGGGTAACAATGTAATTTAATGTAATTGATACACTTAGGAGACCAATTCACGTTCCAAAAGAGCAGACAATCTGTTCCTAAAAGGTGGAAAAATACAAGAGTTGTGTAAATAATTAAGGAATTCGGATGATGCTAATTTTATGTAAGTACTTGTGTGGTTCTTCAAAAGAGAACAATACCGACTGTGCGTACAAGACAATCCGTTGCCATAAGGCTCGATCTAGGAAGTTGCAGGGAGGTAGGTAGGTAGTTAATTAACGTCGCACTGGAGCAACATAACAGGGTATTGGCGACGGTCTGGGATCAATCCCGAAGGGAAAGGTTGCAAAATAAATCCTATTAATTTTGAACCAATGACGAGGTCACACCTGAGCTGGCACCACATTCTCCAATTTTCCACACCACGCGAACGTGAGGACATTTGGGGCCACGACAGATTTAACCTGCAGCAGCCCCCGTGTACACGACGATCTTTAGCTCGACCGAGTTTCGAACTCGCAACCCTCTGTTTGCTACTGGGAAGTTGGGATCTCAGTTTATTGTTATTAGTGAGTACTGAAGATTGCTATTTGAAGACACCCACCATGTAAATGGATTAATCGATTCTTATCTAATTCCACCCTCTTGCGATGTCCTTAAGAATGAAATTACCTGCAGCAAGTGATTTTCGAGGTATCCAGGAAAGCATAGAAGTCTAGGAGCATTCTCCTACTTCTTTGGTACTGAAAGAGCTGTCATTTTCACATTCTGCGTTTCATCAAAGTTATAGAGTGACTCAATAAAATATTTGGGACTAGCTTTCAAAATTCACTGTGGGAAACTTTTGAATTGTCTGTTAATTTCTTAGTTGTGCTTTTCCGAGCAGCATAGTTGGTGACTAAATAACCATAATAAATAGCATGAGTAAATAACCATATCTATAAATTGAAAGAATCCATGGATTCTTGATCTTTAGAAATATTCTATTCTTTTCCTGAGAATAGAATCCTTTTGAAAGATTCTATTGGTCCTTTCCTTAGAATCGAATCCCTTGAATAGATTGTATTGCTGTAATGAGCGAACGGTAATGGCTGCTTTTTAACCCTCTGAGCTTCGCGGGATTCAAGATTAGTTTAGTATTGCTTTTACCTCATAACCACTTAATGACTAAATAACCACACCTTTCTAAAGGATCCATGAATTCTTTCAACCTTTAGAAAGATTCGTTCTTTGCTTAGAATAGAATCCTTTGGAATGATTCTATTGGTCCTTTCCTAAAACAAACTTTGGAACAATTCTATAGGCCTATTCTATAGAATAGAATCCTTTGGAAAGATTTTATTGCTTCTTCATTAGATTTAGGTATTTTTTAATTAACGTCGCACTGGAGCAACACAACGGACTATTGGTGACGGTCCGGGATCAATCCCCCAATGGAAAGATCCGAGGACAACACCACGTAATTTTGAACCACTGTCAGATGACGAGGCGACACCTGAGCTGGCACCCCACTCTCCAAACTTCCACACCACGCCAACATGAAGACATTTGAGGTCAAGATAGATTTAACGTGCACCATCCCAAGCGGATCGCAACCCTCCAGTTGCTAATCCGTTACTCTCCCAACCGGGCTACCGCGGCCCTCTTCTTCTTTAGAATAGAATCCCTTGGGAAAATTAGATTGATTAGATTTCCTTAGAATGGAATCCTTTGGAAAGTTTCTATCAGTGTTTCCTTAGGATAGAATCCTTTGGAGATATTCTATAGGTCCTTTCCTTAGAAAATAATCCTTTGGAAGAATGTATTGGTCCAGAAGATCAAAAGTGGTTAGAAGTCATACAGGGAAGACTGCAGGTTTTGAGGTGAATTTATCCGTGTGAACCCATCAGATAGTTAAGACTCAACATAATCGCTATATATGAAAAAACAATCATTGCACAACTCGAAATCTTTCCACATGCCTGACTTGAAATTGGTACAGATTTATTTAAAATTTACAGAGTTATGTAAGAATAGAAAACCGGATGCTTAATCTCCGTCAACGTAGAACAAATGTGATGAAACAAAAACAGATCTGGAGACTCAGGTCCCCATGTGTGGTTTGATGAAAAAATAACAAGGAAGAAAGATTCCCCGGTGGAGATAATTTGGGTGTTCTCTTTCAATTTAACTGCTAGAATGTGCCGAGAGATAGTTTAGAGTAAAACAAATAAAAATTGTATTTTGGAGTCTTTTCGAACCTTGTTTGGATTCTGAAGCAAGGCGTATCGGAAAAGAAAAACCGCAGTGCGAACTTGGACTAAGTAATTCTTCACACGGAAAAGCCATTTCGTCGACAAAAGCTTACTCTCTCTTCTTATCTAATAATGAAATTTTGGGATTAATAGTAGGCTCCTCCGCATTCGGTGGATAGGCATTACATATGCGTATTTAGAATTCGTAGTTGTCCTATTTTAGATAGCATCAAATCCTTTCTCGCTTTAATTAAATGGAGTCGAACGTGTTCTTACGGTATTTTGTGGTATTTTTAAACCTTCTGAAAGGGGAGTTTCAGATTATTACATCGTGAATATCTGTCAATTACGGAAAATAATGAGAATGACTCTTGTGAACCAGTTCTTTTTCGGGTGATAGAATCGGAGTTCGGGATTAAAATTTAATTGGAGTTCAAGTATTTGCTACAAAAAAGTCGATGAGCGGATGAGATGAGGACCAGGACACAAACTCTATTAAAAACACACAAATAACAGTTTTGTTTCTATAAATATCTTGTTTTTATCATGATTGAGTGTACATGCTTTTAAAATGTTAGCAAATAACTGAGTTCAGGCTCATAATAAACAAGATGGGTTAACTATTTTAAGGTTTTTAAGTTATTTTCAGAATTTTTATTAATGTAATTACTCATAGAAAAGTATTACCCTAGAGATTACCTTTTCCCCTTAGGTTTCCCCTAAAAATATTCCCTAGAGATTAGTTTTTAAGAATAATGAAATGAAGTTAAAATAAAAAAAGTGATTCGATCATTAAACACCTTAATTACGATTTTTCAGAAACGTTTTCTCTCATTGATATTAGAAGTACTTTTAACATCTCTTTTACTTGATATATATTGCATGTTTTTTGAATTTGTGAAGAGGCAGGGGCTCTCAGGAAGTAGTGTTATTTCAGAGTTTTAAAAAAAGTTCAATTTTAAATAGTATTTATAACGCATTTGATGTGCAAATATGTATTAGAATGGTCAAAATACATTTAGAATTTATTGAAAGGATTTACTCTTACAATCAAGATTTAAAACCAACTGAGTGATTCACTTCAAATAAACTAATGCATTTCTCCCAATAAAAAGGTGTTGTCCTCGGATCTTTCCCTTTGGGATTGATCCCGGACCGTCACCAATAGCCCGTTGTGTTGCTCCAGTGTGACGTTAATTGAAATACCCCCCCCCCAGTAAAAAGGCCCGCGGTAGCCCGGTTGGAAGAGAAACGGATTAACGGTTGCGAGTTCGAATCCAACCCAAGACTGACGTGTACCAAGGGTGGTTATGCACGTTAAATCTGTCGTGGCCTCAAATGGCTTCACGTAGGCGTGGTGTGGAAGTTTGGAGAATGGGGTGCCAACTCAGGTGTGACCTTGTCATCTGACCATGGTTCAAATTTACGTGGTGTTGTCCTCGGATCTTTCCCTTCGTGTTTGATCCCGGACCATCGCCAATATCCCGTTGGGTTACTCCAGTGCGACGTCAATTAAAATACCTACCATAACAAATTTTACAATTTGAAAACATAAGAGTGGTTTAGGATTTTGTTTCTTTCAATTGGTTTTGTTCTCCAATGACTAAAACAGATGCCTAGAAATTTAATATCTCCGGTTCCAGAAACAAACCGTCTACTCATCTTAATTTTAAACTAGTCTATATAACAAATTTTATATGAAATCTTTTAAAACGTAAGTGTGGTTTACGATTATCGCTCTTGTTTTTTTCAATTGGTTTTATTGTCCAGTGCAGACATTTCCGAGCAGGTGTTCAGACATTAAACCTCTCCTGTTCCAGAAACAAGGCCATCTGCATTACAGATTAATTTGAAGCTAGTCTATATAACAAATTTTAGATTATGAGTATCTTTATAAGCGTATGATTTCGTAACACTCATGTTAATTTTAAACTAGTTTATGTAGCAAATATATATTTTACACTTTTAAAAACTCCTTGAAAACGTGAGATTGGCTTATGATTTTCGTTCTCGTTCTTTTCAATGATCACGTTCTCCGATGACTGAAACAGACCGCCCAGACATTTAATCTCTCCTGTTCCAGAAATAAGCCATCTACACTCATCTTAATTTTCGTCAGAAGCAATAGGTTGGAGGTGATATTTTTTGCTAAACCTCTTTTTATGTCGTTACTTTATCGGGTGGTAAAAGTTGAAGTCCAACGCCGGAAGCCGCATTGTTGATGCGTGGTCTTTTATGGCCCATAAATTTGTAATGACGATCACATCTTTCACTTGTTGGCTGTCAGTCAAGCAATAGCCTTAGATTGATTGGAATTGAATTCGCGATTTTTGCTGTAGGGGAGGTTAGCAGATTTAGAATAGAAATCCTCTCTGAATAAAAACATCGTAAACACGACCGTTAAACCGAATGGTAACAAAAAAGTTTCGAATTATTTTGGTTTTAAAGGAAACTTATAGAGTTTCTAAGCTAAAAACTACCATTGAAAAGTTCTGTGAAGAGTGTGATTTAAATATGTAATCCTTTATATGGATAATTTCTAATCAGTTGCAGTTTTTAACCCTCCTTGTGGTTGTCTTGACGAAGTATCTCGTCAAATCGAATGGTTGCATATAAAAAGTTTCGAATAATTTTGTTTTTAAAGGAAACTTAGTTTCTAAGCTAAAATCTACCATGGAAAAGTTTTGTGAGGAGTGTGGTTTTAAATATGTACCTTTTATATGGATAATTTCTAACCAATTACAGTGTTTAACCCGCCTGGTGGTTGTATCGACGAGGTATCTCGTCATTTGCAAAACTGATCAGATCTTGATGGAC
Source organism: Meta bourneti (assembly GCA_933210815.1). NCBI lineage: Eukaryota > Metazoa > Arthropoda > Arachnida > Araneae > Tetragnathidae > Meta > Meta bourneti. The sequence goes on from OW119934.1 coordinate 30,270,363, forward strand.
GAGATATCTCATCCTTAGAAAAACTGACCTGATCTTGATCTCGTCATCATCAAAAACGGCAATATCTTCATTCGGAATTCAATAGGCATTCTTTGCTAATGACGAGATATCTCGTCATTAGCAAAAATAATCAGATCTTGATGCACGAGATATTTCGCCCAAACCACGCAGAGGGTAAAACCTTGAATTATCGGAACTCAAAAAAATTTAAACGACAATGAATATTTCTTAGGTAGGTATATAGTTGAATTTACGTCGCACTGGAGCAATGCAATGGGCTATTAAGAATATTTTTAGAGTAAAAAGTATTTTAAATCTTAGTTACCCACAACCTCTGGTTCGATTCCAAAGTATCTTTCTTACACTATTTAGTTTCTAAATCTAGTGCTTTACAAAATAATTTACAATTGGTTCTGTATCGTTCACAGTGTTTTCGAAAAGCCCCCGGTTCTCTGACAAAAATTAACCCTCCTGGTGGTTGTCTTGACGAGGTACATCTTGTCATTAGCAAAACTGACCAAATCTCAATGGACGAGAAATCTCATCATTAAAAAAGTAACTGACTAGATCTTGATCTCGTCATCATAAAAAAAAATCAGTAATATCGTGATGACGAGATATCTCGTCATTAGCAAAATTGACCAGATCTTGATGGACGAGACATCTCGTCGAAACCACTTGGAGGATTAATACTGGTGTATTTATAATTTTCATTCGTTTTCAGAAAAGCTGATTTGAACCATTACAGCAGTGGTTTTCAAACGGGATGCCGCGGCACACTAAGATGCCGCGAACAATAGTGCTGAGTTGTCAAGCATATTAAAGCTAAATCTGATGGCGTAGGAAGAACTAATAGAATTAAGAAAAGATTGTAATTATGCATGCATGAAGAAATTGCTATGGACGAATTTCGGTTTGAAATAAAACAGGAATATCTGCATGTTGCAAAGGAAGCTAGTAAGTTATTTAGCTTTCTATTTCTATGGTGAATTGAGTTTTTTTTGAACTCACAACTAGGCGAAACTATACGAGAAGGATTGAAATCGATTGAGGAAAAAATGAGTCTCCAATATTTCATTAAATATGAAAATATTCTCGCTTCAGACCAATGTATTCACCTCTAGTGATATTAAACATTCACAGATACACAAACTATAGTAATTTTTTACATTCACTTAATATTTTTATATTGATTTTTTTTGTTCCGTGAACATAATTCTTGATATATTGATTATTTGTATTCGATTTTTTCACAATAATTTATTTTGTTCTATTTCGATATTGACATGTAATTTTATATTACTTAGCAGTATTTTGTATTAACTTAACCCTCCCGGCGATTGTTTCGACGAGGTATCTCTCATTAACAAAAGTGACCTGACATTTATGGACGAAATATCTCGTCATTATAAGTAAACTGACCAGATCTCGATCTCGTCATCATAAAAATAGGCAATATCTTGATACCTTGATGGCAAGATATCTCGTCATTATCTAAATTGGTCAGATCTTGATTGACGAGATATCTCGTCGAAACCACTTGGAGGGTTGATAGAAATATGAAATATAAAAAAATATATTTTTTATATTGTTTATAAGTATATAAATTATAATTATATTTATAGAATATGGGATAGAGAAAAGGAGGGATGCCTCAAAAGTTAGTAAATTAAGTTGCCTTCATCAGAATGAGATTGAAAAGCTGAAGTTCAGAGGAGTAAGACTTTCAAAATAGTAATAATAGATGAGTGAAGAAATATAAAGTATGATTACTTGTTTTAACCCTCCTGGTGGTTGTCTTGAGGAAGTATCTCTTCATTAGACAACCATTAACGGATCGTGATGAACGAGAAATCTCGCCATTAGAAGAAAACTGATCAGATCTTAATATCGTCATCATAAAAAAATCGGTAATATCTCGATGACGATATATCTCGTCATTAACAAAATTGGTCAAATATTGATGGACGAGATATCTCGTCCATCAATATCAATCATCCTTCAATATCGTCATCAATTCCAGAATATCTGACCAATATCAACCACTTGGAGGGTTAACAAATATTATGGTACACTAAAGACATGGATAGATGAAAAAATTCGCTTTTATAATTCAACGGTGTAACGCCTCATGGGATAATATTTATAAAAGATCTGCAATTATCATGCAGCTCTAGTTCGAGCAGTTGCAAAAACAAATGTTTGAGAGTTCAATCATTAAAATTATTTTCGGTCTTCCTATTATTGCGTAGGTGGAGCAAGCAGAGATCATGAGGCAAGATTTTTATATAAAAAAACAGTTGATCCGTTTGCTTTATTATGAACTCCCCTCAGAGTTTTGCAAAAGAAGCAATTTGCACGTATTCAACGGAGTTCCTCTTTTCAATCGCTTAGGAAATACATTAATACTCCAACGCTGCGCAATAAAGCGATCGATGGGATTCTGTTTCTAGGAAATTTCTAAAAGATATGGTAATTAAAAGACACTCGGAAGAAAAATTTGCTTTAATCTCAGTGACACATAGAGACTATTAATTATGTCACAAGGGACTTGCAGTATTGACAAACATCTCAACTTGTAAGGAACTACATTTAAATAAGACCATTGTAATTAACACACATAAATGTTTTTAATTCAGAAAGCAGGATAATAAAGTTTTTCTTACATTTTTAAAACGCTTGAAACAGATGGAATTAATAATTGAAATAATATACAAGGTGATTAAATTAGAGAGGGGTGTTTAAGCCCGATAATCAAAAATATTTTGCACCGAATTCTACCAAATTTAGTGTAAATTCTATTTAGACTATGGGGATTTGATTTCTAAACATTAATTCGGATTTCATATTTATTTTTTTAATTAATGTTACAGAAGCGTACAATGAGTTTGTTAAAGTTAAATATCAATTTATTCATTAATTTTCAAGTTATTTATATACATATATAGTAAAATTATTATCACATTGAAAATAAAAGGTGCCGAATACAAATTTAGTTTAATTGAGTTCAACACTGATCATAAAAGCACTAAGTTCATGAATAGTTCATATAGTATGTCGTATTGGTGTCGAGGGATCATCATGGTTATTGAAAGGTATGGTGAGGGGTTAAATATGGATAGATGGGAAATTCGAGAGAGTGGTACTCACCAACTTGTCTCTAGCATTGGGCGATGGGTTGTCGCTGATTTAGGGCACGCTGTTATGATGACGATTCTACGGGGCCAGGGATAACTTATGCAGGTTTCACAGGTCGGTTTGTCGAAGAGCTCGCTCTTTACCGGTCATTCACTCTCAGCATTTTTTAGATCTCCGTCTTCCCCGAGAGATTCCCAGTTTCTACCCTTGAAGGTTGCAACGGTATGCCCAAAAAATCCAGCTTCAGACCCAATGCTCTGACCAATGCCAGCAAATCCACTCATCCCATATTCAATCATTGTGGATGCTTGACCCCTCCCAATTCCTTATATTCACTACGATGTAAATCGTTCCATTTGGTATTGGTTGTTGCTTTTATGCGTTGTCTTTCATCTTTCAACTTGTCACTCTATGGTGACAGTTAATATAAAAAATGACATAAAATTTGGTATTTCAAGCTAAATTTTGATATAGATTCGAAATCGTGTGTCGAAATAGGGGTTTCAATTGGAAATTATTATGAAGTTGGTGCTCGATTTAATATTAAGACGGTCCCTTATGCAAATTTTATGCATTTGAATTTAATTATTCCCTTTCGAATGCCATCTTGAATTTGCTCTATTGTTAAAATTGTTCGAATGAAGAGGAGTGGTTCGTTTTTTTTCCGCGACTGTACATTCGTACATTATGCAAATTTCAATAAACTGACTCTTAGTTTGGGGATGTGAAGATGGAAAGTCACTTGTGTCAGATTTGACTGATGCTCTGCGTTCATGTGATTAGGATTTGCTGTTGAAACTTCGCTATGCTAATGCTACGCGATCGTGATTTGTGGGTAGAACTTTATTATAAGAATAACGCGAAGACAAGAAAAGCGGAATTGTTTATGCAGTACTTCGGTAGGTACTTTAATTAACGTCGCACTCCCAACTATCCGGTTGCCAGTCCGTTACTCTTCCAACCGGACTACCGCGGACCGCATTATTTCTGTAGGTAGCTAGTTTATTAACGTCGCACTGGCGCAATTCATCGGGCTATTGGCGACGGTCCGGGATCAATCCCGAAATGAAAGATCCGAGGACAACACCTCGTAATTTTGAACCACGGTCAGATGACACTGCAACATTACGGAATATCAGAGGTTGAAGGGCTTAAGAAAAGGTCTAAAGACTATCACAAATTTCGCGAAAAATGATTTCGGGTTTTTAAAATTATGTGAACTTACAAGTATTACAGGACAGGGACGCAAACCTATACGAATCTAGAGGTCGCCTCAGGTAGGTAGGTAGTTGAACTACGTCGCACTGCAGCGGCACAGCGGACTATTGGCGACGGTCAGGAATCAATCCCGAAATGAAAGATCCAAGGACAACACCTCGTAATTTTGAACCACGGTCAGGACAACACCTGAGCTGATCACCACTCTCCAAACTTCCACACCACGCCAACGTGAGGATATTTGTGATTTATTGTGCACCAGCCTCTACGTACACGATGGTCATTGATTGGATCGAGATCCGAACTCGAAACCCTCCAGTTGCTAATCCACGACTCTACTAACTGGGTTACTTCGGCCCCGAAGTTGACTCAGCTGCAACTGCCGTAGTGAATCCAGCAGTGCTCCGGATTCTTCCAGGCATTTGTGTATGTTAAGGTGTGGAAAATTATGCGTAAATTGCTGTGTAAAAAGTTTTTCCCACGCAAGATCAGCGACACTCAACAATTGCTTCAAGGAGATTCAAGAGCTCTCAGACTTCTCTAGTCTCAGAATTTTCCTAGCTCTCATGAAGGTGGAAGAGGCCTTAGTACATCCCATGTAATGATGCATATATTCATCTGAATTAAACTGTAAACACAGACAATTGCAGCATTAAGGCTTCTGAGAGCCGTTATGAGTTCCAACAGATTCCTTTGCACTCATCGAAAGTAACAGTTTGGTGTGACTTTACCACCTCATTCATCATTGGTCCGCGCTTTTTCGCAGAAAATCGATCAATAAGTTTAGTTCCGTAAACCCAGAGGTATCGAGCAATGCTGCTCAATTTTCCTGTTTCGCAACTTCAGTGTCTCGAATCGACCGTATTTATCCAATAGCCCGCTGTGCTGCTCTTGTGCGACGTTAATCAAAATAACGTCATAATAATAAATAATAAATCAACCTATCATCTATCTTATTTATACAGGATGCAACACCTCCGCACTTTAGATTGAGTTTAGAATGCAAATCACACAGCATTTTACACAAGAGCAGATGATTAGTCGAACGTTACCTATGAAGTGTCGAGCCCGTTTGCCTGATCTCATCCTCTGCCAACTTTTTGATTGTGGGGTCATATCAAACGCTTGGTGTACCAAGGAAGCGTGGGTAGATAGGTAGGTAGTTAATTAACGATCTTTCCCTTAGGATCAGTCCCTAAGGGAAAGATCTGAGGACAAGACCTCGTAATTTTGAACTACGGTTAGATGACGAGGTGACTTGAGTTGGCACCCCACTTTCCAAACTTCCACACCATGCCAACGTGAGGACATTTGAGGCCATGACAAATTTAACGTGCAACAGCCTCCCTGTATACGACGGTCTTTGGCTGGACTGAGGTTTGAACACGCAACCCTCCTCCAAGGAAATATTGGATAATTTAACCACTTTGAAGGACCGAATGACTTTGCATGCAAGGCAAATCAATGGAGATCTGATGCATTTTGCAGAAGACAAGACTGTTCAGAGAATGCAGTTTCTGGAACACAAACAAGGAAACATTTGACTATTTTTACAGCAAAAGTATACATTCCTTTAATTCTTCTGGCCGCGATAGCCCGGTTGGATGAGTAACGGACTAGCAATCGAAGGGTTGCGAGTACGAATCCAGTCAAAGACCGTCGTGTACAAAGGAGGCTGGTGCACGTCAAATCCATAGTGGCCTCAAATATCCTCACATTGGCGTGGTGTGGAAGTTTGGAGAGTGGGGTGCCAGCTCAGGTTTTGCCTCGTCATCTGACCGTGGTACAAAATTACGTGGTGTTTTCCTCGGACCTTTCCCTTTGGGATAGATCCTGGAGCGTCACCAACAGCCCCGTTGTGTTGCTCCAGTGTGACGTTAATTAAAATACCTACTTACCTTAATTTTAAAATCTCTCTCAAATGAGGGCTTCAGAAATGTTTTTATATATTCCTCTTTCAAAAGGTTAAACTTTACCTATATCGCCCAAGACCATACCAAATGCGAAAAAATCTTGTGAATCACAAGATTTTAAAACTTTCGATCGTACTTTAAAAACTTTTTCTTACCGCAGAATAAAGGAAAATTGTTGCGCACGTTTCATCAAAGATCCTTGTGAAGTTCGGTTATTCCTTCCCACATGACTCATACGATGATTCCTCTGCTTGGGGAAGTAATGAGTACCGGTGGTGTATTTAAGTGATTGCAATAAAAAATAACAATTTATTATCATAATATATTATCATAAAAGAGGAGAAAAAAAATTATTATCATAAAAGAGGAGAAAAAAATCTTAAAACGTGGTTCAAAGAATCTAAAGAAACTTTCTCTAAGGGATTTATAATTGTTGTCGGTTTTGATATAATGGAAAATTAAAAGTAAAGAGAGTGGAAAAATGTAAAAATCAACTACCATATACTATCAAGACCATATTTTATCCCGAATATTCAAAAAAGAAATACAATATCTTTACCCACAGTGCCAACAATCAGTAGAGCTGCATCAGGATAAAGCAAGCAGCCACACATCTAAATCCACTATTAAATTCTTGGAAAAAATGGAACAAGAAACTGGTATCAATTCCATACCCGTTATTGATATTTCTGCTAAATCTCCAGATGTCTCACCCATGGACTTCTTGTGCTTTTGAACTTTTAAAAAGAACATTATCGAAACGTCGACCGAAAACCATTCAAAGATTTTGGACAAGACTGGAAAACTGTGGAACAAGAAAAGGACAAAATACCTCTGTCGATACTACAAAATTCATTATCATAGAAAATAAGGGGTGTAGAAAGATAGTTAACAATAAGGGCTATCAAATAGAACATTTAAAACACAAAAAAATCATGTAAAAAATTGATCTTCAGTCCTTTAAAAACGTTCAAAATATGCCCGAACAGCCTCTGTAATGTTCATGAAACTAATTGCAATTTTTAGGGTGCAGACACAAAGGTATCGTTAATCTTTAATTTTGGAAAATTTTATTTTACATAATGTTTTGCTCGCGTATTTAAAGTGCATTATATATTTTAAAGATTTTCTTCCATGTTGCCGTAGATTTTCTTTCTTGTTCAGATGCCATAAAAAAGACTTGTAAAATTTAATGCCAAATTATTTTGGAAAGAAACAAAAACCTTTTTATTTTTCTACTTTGTACTTGTCAAATTCTCTTCGTGATTTTTACATTTTCTGCTTTCAGCACATTGCAAAATAGCAAGAATGGTCAAAAAATGAATTTTGCATTGAAGATAGTTAATTATTATCCCTGCTAATTTATTCTTATGTACCATAACTATGAAAATATGGTTATCAAACTTTTTTTATTTTAAAGGAGTTTTTTACTTACATGCATAAACAATTATCAATATCTGCATTGTCGTAAATTGTTATTGAAAACACCTATTCTTCAATTCAACAATATGAGAGGGATTTTAAGTGTAAACAAACCAGACCGTTTTGGAAGATTTTACTTCTGCTGTCTAAATGCTCTCGCATGGTATTTATCGGATTACCTTAAAATGTAGTTTATCACGGTTTTGGCAAATTTTGGCGTTTAATCTCATTTGCGACGTGCTGAAAAAATCGTATTCGAGAAACATGCATGTCAACTAACGTCACGTTCAAAATACGATCAGGAAACACTACTGCCACCTAAAATGTTTCTCATAGATGTAGATTCGTATAAGCGTTTTCATACTTTAACCCTTCTGGTGGTTGTATCAATGAGATATCTCGTCATTAGAAAAACTGACCAGATCTTGATAGACGAGATATATCGTCATTAGAAGAAAACGGACCAGATCTTGATCTCGTCATCATCGAAAATTCGGCAATATATACCTTGATGCCGAGATATCTCATCATTAGAAAAATTGGTCAGATCTTGATGGACGAGATATCTCGTCGAAATCACTTGGAGATTTGAACATGAAGGGCTTCATCTCTACTCCTTCACAAGGACGATTGTGTAACACATCCAATATGAATTGAACCCTAATCTACTTATGATCTGGTAATATTTTCCTTCTGAGGCAATTAATTACATGTTTGAAGTTCTGAAGTAATATAATTAAGATAATTTCACAGGGGATTAAAGGTTAAGGAGAGAATTGAAGCGCGTGATACAATTAACTAATTTTCATCTGGGTTAACTAAGCTTTTAATGTGTAACTAAAATTGATACTAACTAGTTCAGATTAAATTGAAAGTTATTTGAAATTTATTAAGTCCCATTCAAAATGATTTCAACATTTATCCCCTGACTAAGCTTAATATTAATACTTATGAGACTCATTTATTTCAAGCAAATATATGCTTCAGAAATTTCAAAATATTTGATTATTGGCAAATTATAGTAGATTCATAAGTGTGATTCACTGAATTCGGTGAAAATTCATAGAATTAAGAGAATAAATGAGTAACATGCTTATATATAGTTGTAATAATAATAAAATTTTATCCAAAGCATTGTAATTCTTGCACTGAGTAAATTTATATATTTTAAGAGTTTTACATAAATTCCATAAGTACTTTATGTATCGAAGATTTTGCAACATTAATAACGCTGCATTTGTTCAGTTTATCCCTGGGTTGATTACGGCCTTACATGAGATTTAATTGTGCATTGATATTCCATTTGATATAAACGAAATTTTCAACAGATAGACCATAGAATAACGGTTGGTTATTTTTTGGGTTTTTATGGCGCAAGGGCCATATTTGGCCATGCTGTGCCATGCACAAGACATAGAACATTAAATAATAGACTCACACAATGAAAGATTTAATTACACAGAAGCTGCCCCGCCTACAACTCGAAGGTTGCTAGCACAGTGGACATATCCACTGAGCCACGATGGCCCCATAGAATAACGGAGTGCAAGAACTATTTTCAAATGCTCTTTGTGTATATGTTCGTCAGACTAAGAATTTCTCCCAATACTGTTTAAATAAGACGAGTGTGAAAAATAAGAGGCGAGGAAGTTTTTATACATATTAAACTTGAAAACATGGAAAGCATCGCAACAGATCAAAATATGTGTTTCATTACCGAAATCCTTCAAATTTGCTTAAAAAGAAATTAAAGAGGAGTAATAATTAACCACCTTCGATATAAAATTTATTTTTGGACACATTTTGATATTTTTCCTATGTTCTGAAAGCATGGAAAATGCAAAAATCAAGTTGAAGAGAATTTGATAAGTAGAGTAGAAAAACAACTAAGGTTTTGTTTCTTTCCAAAATAATTTCGTATACATAATTTAAAATAGCGACTTCTCTTTATGGCATCTGAATCTCTACTTTATGGCAAAACGGAAGAAAATATTTTCAATCAATCAATCAACACGAAAAAAAGAAATTTATTGCATTTCAAATACGAGACAAAAAAGATAATAAAATAATAAGTTTCGAAAATTAAAGATTAGCGATGCCTTAGTGTCTGCACCCTTAAATTTGTAATTAGTTTCAAGCACATTCATAGACTAACTATTTAATCCCACATGCCCCTCCTATTTAATAATACCACTTGATTTTCAGTCCTTATAAAACTTATTTTTTACTAATGATATGTTAAAAAAATCAAATTCAGTGCATTTCTTTTATACTATAATTTTTATTTGATCTTGTAAGAGGATCTTTGACGAAACATGTGAGCAACTATTTTGCTTTATTCTGTATCGAAAAAGTTTTTAAACCTCTGAAGGATTCACACGTGCAATTCCATCTTGCAACCCGCAGTCTTCCTGCATCATTTCTAACGAGTTTTGACCTGCGTGACCAATAGAATCTTTCCAAAGGATTATGTTATAAGAAATGACCAACAGAATCTGACTAAAAGATTCTATTCTAAGGAAAGAAAAAACGGAATCTTTCTAAGATATTCTATTCTACAGAATGGTTCAATAGAATAGTTTCAAAGATTCTATACCATGGAAAGGACAAATAGAATGATTCCAAAGAAAGATTCTTCTAATAAAAGAAAAGAACAATAGAATATTTCTAAAGGTTGGAAAGAATCCATGGATTCTAAAGAAAGATGCGGTTAGTTAGTCATTCATTATGTTGTGGGGAAAAAGCTACGCTACACAACTCGGAAATCTCGTGACTTTCATAGGGTTAAGTACAATGGAAAGTTTTTAATATAATCAAATATTAAAAGATCAAGTGATTCACATGATCTTTTAATATTTGATATGGTACTGGATATAGAGGTAGAATTTAACATTTTGAATGAAGAATATTCGTATTCAATTTCCGAAGGGTTTTAAAAGTACGACAGAAAGTAATTTGCATTTTAAGTATTTATAAAAAAGTTGGTAGCTTTTATCAACAGACTATTATATAAGACTTACTCAGTGGTATTCACAAAAATAGTAATGGTTTGTCAAATATCAGGGTTAAATATATATTTATATCCATTGTTCTGAAAAGTTATCTGATGTGCGAAATGCAAGAGATTATTTTATGTAAAATTAAATTATTGTTTTAGTTTTCAGAATATCCATTCATTGGTTAAATCAGTGTATACTTTTAAGTAACACAGTATGGGGCCTCAGAAATCCAAGATCCCGATTCCAGTGTCAGGATAACTGCTTCCTTACACGACGTGTAAAAATGAGCTAGCTGCTACTTTTGGTAAATGCTTGTCAAAAAAGAAGGAACAACAAAAAAAGACTTACAATGGTGACAAGAATAAAAAGTGTAGGAAACACTGTCACCGCCTGCGGATTGAGTTGTTGCACTAACGAGACTGAGACAATCGACAAGAATATCCCAAAGGTCTCGGGAACTACATCTTTAAAACCCTACTAGTTATTTCACATCGGAATAACTTACGTGTAACTTACCTTATCCTTATATATTTCTCTTTTCGCCAATAGGCCGTTGTGTTGCTTCAGTGCGACGTTAATTAACAACTAAATATATTTGTTTGGTGATAAATAATGTTACATCTTTAAAACTAATAATTATTTTTTTCACATCGCAATAATTTATAGTTTACTAACAGTATCGTAATATATTTCCCTTTCCGCCAATGGACCGTTGTGTTGCTCCAGTGCGACGTTAATTAACTACTAAATATATCTCTTTATTGGTGATAATATCCCGTTGTGTTGCTCCAGTGTGACGTTAATTTAAATACCTACCCTTATTGGTGAGAAATAATGATAAATTTTTAAAACTATAGTTATTTCCCATCGCAATAATTTGCATTTTACTAACCACATCCTAATGTATTTCTATGGCTGCGGTAGTCTGGTTGGAAGAGTAACGGATTAGCAACCGGAGGGTTGCGAGTTCGAATCCAACCAAAGACCGTCGTTTACAAAGGGGGGTGGTGCACGCTAAATCTGTCGTGACCTCAAATGTACTCACGTTGGCATGGTGTGGAAGTTTGGAGAGTGGGGTACCAGCTCATGTGTGACCATGTCATCTGACCTTGGTTCAAAATTACGTGGTGTTGTCCTCGGATCTTTCCCTTTGGGATTGATCCCGGACAGTCGCCAATAGTCAGTTGTGTTGCTCCAGTGCGACGTTAACTAAAATATTTACCTAATGTATTTCTCTTTTCGCCAATAGACCGTTGTGCTGCTTCAGTGCTGCGTTAATTAACAACTAAATATATTTCTCTTTATTGGTGATAAATAATGCTTCATACTAAAAGTTTAGTTCCTACGATTTCAAAAAAGAGTTTTCGGATATTCAATAGATGTGCGTTGTAGGTAATATTTTCTTATTCCCGAAAGTGCTTTAAGAAACTACATATTGGCGGATTTCCGATAAGATTGTACAGTTTATGAAATATGAACAAAGAAGATTAAGTATTGTTGCTTGCAACAGAAATTTTAATTAACTTCCCTTTCAGAAATAGAGATTTTCTAAACGATAAAAGCTCTCAATACAAAATGTTTATAAAGCAATTATCTTTTTAAAGAGACAACAAAGACAAATTTTATTGGGTGGTTTGACACAAAAATTACCGATTAGTGTCACATTGCTTTTTAAACAGAAACTAAAAAGAATACGGTAAGTCCTAAAAGCAAAATGATCTAAAGCAGCTTTAAGGAAATTTCCCAGTCTTGTAATCTAGACAGAATTTGAGGTAAAGTGCTTTCCATATTTTAGCTAAGCTGCTTAGAATTATATATATTTTTATTTCAACTTAAAAATCTTTTTATGTCGAACACTTTTATTAAAACGCCCTGGAATGAATATTTTTCTTATAATTTTCACTGAATCGTAAAATTAAGTTTCCAGTAAGAAAAAGGATTAGGTTTTCATAATAAATCACAGTAAAAAGCTGAATAAAATATAGGTATCTATAACGATAGGTATATAGGTATCTATATAGGTATCTATAAAAATAGGTATCTATAACGATACCTATTTTTAACGATACCTATAATGATATTTTTATACCTATAACGATACCTATAGGTATCTATCTATAGGTAATACAGCTATCAAATTTTGTTAGCTCTTCGAGCGAAAAAAATTGGTAGTTGATTTCTCAATATTAGGAAAACTAGAGGCTTAACCCTCCAAGTGGCTTCTTTGACAAGATATATCGTCCATCAAGATTTGCTGATGACGAATTACTCGACAAGACAACCACCAGGAGGGTTAAGAATAAACACTATTACTAATAGCAGTAGAAATCGTATAATGAGAAATGTTTTGAAGTTAACATTTGCAGATTTAAATATTTTTTATCTTGACGCTATGCGTGAATAAGAAATATGGAAAATGTATTTTATTGAACGGTATAACTGTTAGGTCTTCCCAAATTGTAGGGGCTCTGTGCTGGAGCATGGATGTTAATTTGGGAAAAGATACCAGAGGGATCATGCTTCCTTAGTACTGAGCAGACAATCTAAACGACTAAGTAATATTTGATAATAGTAATAATTGCTCCAACGATGATGATTTTTATGGTAAATATCAGGGGAAAATAATAATTTTGGGATGTCAAAAATGAGATAATAATCATCATAAAATAGAGGGACCACTGAGGAGTTCATTTCCAAGTTTGCCTATCGTATGCCACACACACACGGTTTTGCATGCTAATTCATTTAATTATGTTGAATTCTACAGTGTTCATTCATCACCAATGGATTGATATGTTTACTTCACATAATGTGTAGAATGGATACATACGAATTTGTCATAGCTACTCGTAAAACACTGAAGAGAGAATGAATTTTCGTACATCATCTAAAGCTCCGATGGCAGTAATATTTTTAGATCTATTAAAGCCGTAAAAGAAACAGAGTTCGGGGTTGTGAAAAGTCATTCCTCATTCCCATCAAATGTCGACATTGTCACTCACATCCTCTATAATTAGATTTGAAGCAAAACAAGCAGAAAGCACTAAGAAGGAAGACCCAGGAGTTACAATACATGTAATTGTTTTAGCTGAGATTTCATTAGATATATTATTTAAAAGGAACCAAAAAGAGTTTTTTACGGAGTTCTGATGCATAGTCTACAAGCTCTTTCGTGCATTCAAAGCACAGAACACTCGTTTGGCTTAAAAAGTATCCCAGAAAAAAGAAAGACTACAAGTTATCACACGTGGAATTTCAAATTTGGCAAATTCAGTCTCAAAAATCTACTCAATGAAATTGAAATTGCAGCATCCAGAAAGGGAAATGCTATTCGCTTGAAATTTATGGACCAGATTAGTAATGTAGTAAATAAGAGATGGAAGTATTTCTAGAACACGAAATAGCATATTTATTGTGCACAAAATTACCTAAATAGCCATAACAGTATACGTTTTTTCTGTTGATCGCGATACTTTTCGTACAAAATCGCAAAAAGTTGTAGTCTTGAGATACTGCTCACCATGCCTATTCTACCCGTTGAAGATGCGTTGTCTGAGGTATATTGTTTGAGCTTGCAAACGCGTCTCATGATGGCTCAGACATATTCGTTGGGAATAAATGCAAAGATTGAGCATGCTATATTAGCATGTTGTAACTCCTTATACATTCCCGCACAGTGCTTATCATATGTGGACGTGCGTTGTAGTGCTGTTCTTACCCACATCAGTTATAAAGGGGAGTGGTGTGTTTCAAGATACTATATGCGTAATCAACATACTGATGAGGTGTCAAATTACCAGCAATGCGTTTCACAATGGACAGGTTATAATAGATGAGTGATCTCCAGATCTAACGTCCTTATTCAAGTTGTTCTATTCGATAGTTGGCCGTTTGTATCATTCGCCAGACCGTTCCATACGAGTTTTCGGTCATCATCGGAGCTTAAATCAAACCAACAGAAGTCACTAAAAAGGACTTAAAAGTCATTATGCATCTTAAGTAGCTCTTAAACGACAACAATGCAAGCAAAGACCATGAGATGCATTGAGATCAGCAGTAAGCATACGATTGCAAGCCTACCACTCAAGACAATTGGAAACAGATTGATGGGTATGGGTTGACTAAGGGCAGCTATCACTGCTCTTCTCATGGTTTATACAATTGTTCTAAGAGTACATGGGACTTGTTGTCTGCGAATGAGTCATCACACAAACACAAATCATATATATATATATATATATATATGACTTTCTACTTCTTATATATATATAAGAGGGAGAAACTACCTTAAAATAGATTTTTCCGATGTGTAAAAGTGTGAAGGGAGTGAGCCAGCTTACTTTGTCAAGGGGAATAAAGCAGGAGTCACTTTTAAGAGAAGCTTTGAGTTTTTTCTGTACTTGTGTGAGGCTTAGCCAAAGAGATTAACACAAGTTACCCCGAAAACTCAAAGTACTACCGAAGATAAGTAGAAATAAAAATCCTAAGAAATAAAACATCATCAGATTTTAAACAATGAGGGATAACATCCAAAGGAAAAAATAACAGCCAACAAGAATTTAGTACAGAAGTATAGTGTAATACACAAGTACAGAAAAAACTCAAAGCTTCTCTTAAAAGTGACTCCTGTTTTACTCCCCTAGACAAAGTAAGCGGGCTCACTCCCTTAACAGTTTTACACATTTTATCTTGTTTTTCGGGAAAATCTATTTCTAAGGTAGTCTCTTCTTGTTCCCTCTATTTGTTCTCTGCGGCTTTCAGCGCTGTTCATCTAAAGGGTCGTTATTATGTTATTTTGCTTTTATCTCATTTTGTTCTTGTTATTACTTGCATATTGTTTTCGATTGGGTTCTCTTATCTAACTCCGTGGCGCTACAGTCCTCGCAGGACCATGGCCTGCGGTGCCCATCCCGCTTACGAGACCTTGGAGGCCCTGGGGTACTTAGTGGTATTTTTTGTCCCTGTCAGGTGGTCGGGCTGACGCGGGGACCTCCAGTGTTCAGTTTCCAAGCATGCTTGGTACTCATTTTATCGACCCTCAAAGGAATGAAAGACTGAGTTGACCTTGCCCAGTCCGAGGATCGAACCCAGGACCTGTAGAGTGGTAGCACTTGTGGTACCACTCTACAGGTCCAGGGTACTACCAGGGTACCCACTCTACAGGTTGCGAGACAAGGCCCGGTAGTCCATTGGCAGCGCGAAGCACTACCACTAGACTACCGGGCCTTATATACAGTCTTCGATCTAGATAACAAAAACATTCAAATTGATGTTACCCAGTGTAAAAACGTTATATACGTTTATTTTCTGTTATTTTTAATCTCTTCCTGGATCGTATCACAGAATCGTAGTATTATCCAGTATCCTATACGTCGAATTGAACATAGCATCCTCATGAAGACAATTTGTCCTATTTCAATGTTCGTTAGCTTTTAATATTTTTCGAAAACTTAGATTCTATGCTTTATGGACAAATGTCTTCATAAGAGAATTTTTCTTTAACCCTCCTGGTGGTTGTCTCGACGAGTTATCTTGTCATTAGCAAAACTGATCAGATCTTGATGAACGAGATATTTTGTCGAAACCACTCGGAGGGTTAAATGAGTTTGCTTCAAAGTCGTTGTAAGATGGAAATGTATAAAATGCTTGTCAACCCAGTAGATTTGTCTTATATCAGCTACAGCTCCTGCGGGATCGCTATGAAACTTTAATAATTTACTCTGAAGCATACTTGCATGCAAATGTTTACACAGATCAAAGGAGCGGATCTATGTTTGGCAGTGTCAACTTTACTGAGTGTACGAAACTGGATGTAGAAGATTATAAATGACATTTAGTTCACTCTACAAGTCAAATATTTAGTATAATTATTTTCAAAAACATTTAACATTAGAGACAGCATCGACCAGTAGCTTAACGTACTATAATTCGCATAACTAAATAAACTTCTTATAAATAGTAAAAAGATTCACATCACTGGGAAAATAATTCTGAATAATGCGAGTATTTAAAAATGTTATTCAAGAAAGGAAAATTTATCATTTTGTATGGATAAGTAATATTCGTTATAACCATTGAACATTTATTAGTTACTGAATATAATGCTTAATAATAGGTAAATTGGCGCAACATTTAAAATCTGCTAGATGTGTATTAAAATAAAAATAGCTTGAGAAAAATGAACCTTTTATCTTAATAAGTATTTTACATTATTAATACAAGAATTTTCATCGTTCACTTTCTTGAATATTCTTTCCTAACCGATAGAAAATTAATTATTGTAAGAATGGATTTCATTTGAAATTATGCGTAAAACTAGTAATTTTTCTTTAAAAGACTAGAATGCTTGTAAATTAATTACAAATATACAGATTTGTTATTAAAACATATCTGATCATATCTGAAGCACATTCCTTTCGAACTTTTTATTAAAAAACGAAACTTCCTCATCCATTAATAACGATGCTTTTCTACTTAAACAATAATTAAAAAGCAAAATAAAATAGAGGCTCTTACATGACTATTTTCCTAATGCTTACAAGATCGGAAGTTTATATAAACATAAGAACTAAACCAAAATACCTCTCAAAAGACAGTATTGTAGGTACAGAGTGTGCTTTAAGTTAAGGTGCTTTGAAAAGTAAACAATTTCTCTTGAAAATAATTTTCTGGACAACGAAATCTTTGAAATAGATAAGTTTGAATTGTCGATAAAGAAATTTGTTCTGTTTTCAATCCATTTACTCTTTAGTGCATTAAGTTTTTACTTATAAATCAATAGACAAATTCCTTCATTCTTTATGCTTACTTCTAAAAGAAACGCTATCATAAATAGTTTACAGAATATCATCGAAATGGGATTCTATTACTGAAGCAAAACTCTAGAGATAAAGCCTAATACCATTAATTATTAATACGTATTCGATGAAAAAATTCCTAAATTTCCACTGGTTCATAATATAATTACATCATTCAGTAGAACCTTGATTATCCGATATCCGATTAACCGAATGTTCGTGTTATCAGACCCGAATTCGATACCGAGTTTCTTTGCTTTACAAATCTTTCAGTAACATTAGTAGTAACGTGAGTACACTAATTTTTTTTGTATTTCGTGTAGGAGGGAATCCATTTAAATCCAGACAAGGTTGTTCATCTCACCATCTTCGAATCGAATGATATTTTGTATACAGGTACATTTTGAACCACCTTGAATCAAAATATTTCTTATAATCTCCAAAATTTTTTTTCGAGATACATGTCTGGAAAAGGGAAGTCACAAATTAAAATGTATTTTTTAGTGTTCCTTAATTAAAAATCATATATCTTCCAAAGTAATTAAGATAATCCAATATTTTCAGGAACAGTTGTGAATCTTTAGAGCAACTATTAATGCTAATTTCATTAGCAGAACTTAAAAATAGTGTTAAAAGCACACATATTTTTCAATTTGATCAATTTTAAATTATTTTTCTCAAAAAAGCAACTTTTCTAAAAATCAGATGATTTTTTTCTCAGTTCCATTATAAATATGCTATTAGAGGGTGTGAGCACTTTTTACAGTTTCCGAGCAGAGAAGCTTAAATAAATTATGTGTCATAACGCTGATCGGAAAACCCAAAGCGATCAGAAAATAACGAAATACCATCAAAATTCCTTTCGAAATATGAAAAATCACATAGATCATGTCAAATTCCCTGTAAAAGGACGAAAAGTTTCGTAAGATCCAAAAATTTTATCGGGATACTCTTTTGACTTCCAGTCAGAATCAAGTTTCTGTATTTGTTTAAAAATATTTTTTTATTCAACCGAATAATATGAATAATAATTTACAGTATACACAATTTTTTAGAATGTTTAGCGATTGACTTTTTTGAAAAAATCTTAAACCAACTTCTGCAAATTCCGTGACAAATTGTTAAAAAAGCTAACGCATTCAAAAAAATATTTTTATTTGTAATTACGAACAGTATATTTAAATATCACGGACAAAAACTAGACAAACTTATCTTTAATTGCTTGAGCGTAGCAAAACTTTAAGTGTTAAGCCACATTCTTGACAAGCACAATTGAATATTTTTCACCGTCTTTCAAAGGGTCATGTTTCCATGAAAAAAATTATGTTGAGCAAAATAAATGTAAAAATAAATAATGCAACATATGCCATTGGCCATCATATACTGAATTTGAAAAAGAAATCGGAGCTGATGAGACGAATTTTCTAGTGGATTCACCCATATATATATATATATATATATATATATATATATATATATATATATATATATATATATATATATATATATATATATATATATATATATATATATATATATATATATTAGATTTGAGCAATTTCTCTAATGACGAGATTGCTCGTCTTCAAGATATTGTCGATTTTTATGATAACGAAATCAACCTCTGGTCAGTTTTCTTCTAATGGTGAGATATCTCGTCCATCTAGATCTAATCAGTTTTGCTTATGATGAAATACATCGTCGAGACTTGATTATTAACCAGGAGGGTTAATAATCAAGATTCTACTGTATCACTACTACTCAAGGGAATTGTGACAAGAATAGGCAAATACATAGTTTAATAATTATGAACAAAATTATTAAAATTACTGAAAAATCAAGAATTTTAACCTCATATAAGAGGTGTAAATTTACTTGAAACCTTCTGGCGTTTCTAAAATCTATTAAATTTTATGATAGATAATTTGTTAAACCTCATATTTGTTTGTATTTATTTAATTAAAGCATGTCAGGAAGCGAATGGTCCTCGGGGCACAGGCGTGTACGGGCTTCATGGACCCGAGGTACTCTAGTGATCTTTTCTTTAGTAAACACGGGAGTTGCGCTCCCGGGATACCCAAGCTATCTTTTCTGCTTTCATCCTACTATTCTGTTCCGCAATCCCTCGTTTTCCATTAACGACATTTTTAAATTAATGTTGTATTGTGTTTGGCGCAGCTTAGACAAATATGGCCCTTGAGCCGTAAAACTTCAAACCAACCAACCAACCAACCAACCAACCAACCAACCAACCAACCAACCAACCAACCAACCAGGAAGCGAATGTAGCTTTCCTATTTTGGTTTCAAGGAAATGCGCCTTTGTTATGAATAATTCAGAAGAGTTCTACTCTGGATATTCTCTTAATCTATTCTATTTACTGACTCAAGACTGCAAGTACAGCTTAACTGATTGTGCGAGTTTCTCCTCAAACTGTCATTGGTTAAATCGGTCGTGGACTCAAATGTTTTCATGTTGGCTGGTGCGAAAGTTTGGAGAGTGGGGTGCCAGCTCAGGTGTGACCTCGTCATCTGACCGTGGTTCAAAATTACGAGGTGTCCTCGAATCTCTCCTTTGGTGTGATCCTGGACCATCGCTAATAGCCCTTTGTGTTACTGCAGTGCGACGTTAATTAAAATACCTACGAACCTGAAATATTTGAGCTGTGGCTTGTCATTATGTTGCGCAAAGCCTTTCAACTGAAATGTATTTTTATTCATTGCCACTTAAATCTTTTTGAGATCTGGAATCACTGCTTAAGAAATTAATTTAGGCTTATTTGAAGCTAGGGTAAAGAATTATTTTATTACAAGTACTTTTACCTATATTTTTATATTTTTATAAGAATTTAAAGAAAAGATCTACACATATATTATAACAACTCAAACACTTCTAGAAAGAATTAGGAAACAAAAAATTGCCATACTTGTATTTGTAGACCTTGTATAAATATGTGAAATTAAAACACATCACCCCATTTTTCTTCAAGAAACCATTATTTTTTATTGACAGTATATATTAATTTAGTACAGTGGCCACATAGCGCTTGTCTGCCACTCTGTAGGTCAAGAGTTCGTATCCCGGTTTGTAATCGCATGGATGTTATTGAATGTTTTTGTTAGGAGTAGTGGCTGCTCTCACCCACTGCGTGCTCCTTCACGAATAGCCGTCAGTTTCCTTTATAGGGTCGAGAGGTCAGTGGTCGGAATTGGAAAAAACTATTGTACTAAACACCTTAGATATTTTTAGCTTTAATTCTGTAGTATTGATAGTTCGAATTTCAGTAAGTACAACCATTTTATAATTCCAAAGATATTAATTCTCTGAGGGCTTCACACAAAAAATTCCTCCTTAACCTGCAGTTTTCCCCTGCATGCCTTCTAACCAATTTTGACCTTCTTGACCAATAGAATCTTTCCAAGGAATTCTATTCTAAGGAAATGAGCAATAGAATCATTCTAAAGGATTTATTCTAAACAAAGGAACGATAGAATATTTACGAAGAATTCTATTACAAGGAAATGAAAAATAGAATATTTCTCAAGGATTCTATTCTAAGGAAAGGAGCAATAAAATCTTTCCAAAGGATTCTATTCTATGGAAAGGAGCAATACAATCTTTTCAAAACGTCCTATTCTAAGGAAATGAACAAGATAATCCTACTAAAGGACTATATTCGAAGAAACGTTTCGAAAGAAACGACCACACAACAAAATGTTTTCAAAGGATTCTATTCTAAGGAAAGGACCAATAGAATCTTTCCAAAGGATTCTATTCTAAGGAAAGGAACTATAGTATCCTTCGAAAGAATTACAATCTAAGGAAAGGAGCAATAGAATCCTCTAAAGGTTGAAAGAATCTATGGATTCTTTAGAATGATATACAGGTGATTAGTCATTAAGTGTGTCGTGGCGTAAAAGCACACAGACAACAATACTTGGAAATCGAGCGACACTCAGAGAGTTAAGAGTTGTGTTGTACGAGGAAGAATTTTAAATTATAGTCTTGAGAAGTTATAAAGTTCTTTATGGGTTGAAAGATACAGCTCGCTATTTCTTACGCACTTCTTAAGACTGCTTAGTTTCTACTAAAAGCAAGCACATTCGTCTTACTTAATCTAGGTCAATTAATATTCTCGCTAACAAACCGCAAGTTATGTATATTCGAATGACCGTCGCATAATTATTGCTGCATAAAACTAAGTAGGGTAGAGTAAAACGTAAGTAGTTTACTAAATAGTAAATCTGCGTATTAAACTGAAATGTACTAATTTCTAACATGCACTTGCATGTTAAAAACACAAGTTTGCGCAGGAGGTATGTAAACATAAGTAAAACATCTCAATACAAATTCAAATGATCATTCAGGGAATCCCCATAATAGGTAAAGCAACTCCTATCTAGATTAACATGTCAATTCGGCTGAGAGGTCTGACATTTATCTAAATATACTTGCAGTTCTACTATTACTTGACACGTGATTCCTAATGTATTGGATGGACAATCTGAATAGCAATGACAGACAGAATTCGAAAGGGCAATGTATAGTACCAAAAGTCTTAATATCTAGTGTCAGTTTGCATAAAACGGTATAAGGAAGTTATACATAGGCTCGGGATATATAATATTAAATTTCATATAAATAAAGAATGGGTTAAGATTGTTAAACAAAATTTGGTTTATAAACTCACTGATATTATTCCTAAAGCATCTGTGTCATAATTTAGAACTTTAGTGTGAATTAAATTTCCCAATGGCAACATTTCTGACTGTGACTCACGTTACAAAAATAAAGGACATCAATTTTCTAGACTTTCAAAAATGAGTTTTTCTCTTCTAAAACAAGTTAATAGGAAAAAAGAATTTGGATGCTTCACTGGGAGTACTAGGTTATGTCAAACCTAAAAAATGAAATTGTTGAATTAATTAATAAAATACGTTGATATTTTTATGTGACTCACGTTACATACTATTGTGGCTCAAGTTACATTTGTGAATTCTGAGGACAATGCTAATTAATAACGTTTTTGAAATTTTAATCTGGACTAAAATAAACTTTTTACATATATTTGAAAATAATTGCTTATTAATGAAAGAAATTGCAATTAAAAAAAATTAAATAATTCCCTTTAAACATATTTATGTGCATTAAAAGTGCGAAGGAAATTATTTTGATTCCAAATTGCTTTAACATTAAATAAAAATGTATAGATCTATGAAAAACCCAGTTTAATATATAGTTACGATATTTTTAATAACGAATAATATACTAAAGCCATTTCAAATCATAAATGATAATGAATAATAGTCAATGAAAATTTTCCCCGTTGATGCCATAGCAATGACTTAAACTTCATTACGCAATGGTGGTTAACTCAATACTATTATAAATTAGATGATCTTATTCGCTTCATTAGGATACCCACACATATTTTACTTCAACTCAGTATTCAGCTTCGATTTTATAACAGCTTATAGGTGTGGTACAGGAGATGTCACTTTATAGGAGATACTCTTTTGCTAATATTAAATCTTTATTCCTTTTATTGGAAGTACTTTGGACCAAATATGCTGTAATTGAAGATCTGAATTTCTCTGTTATTTCTTCCCTTAAAATTTAAAACACACACATTTGTCTTCACTACTTTTTTGGCAGCTTCTACGAATTCGTGCGTACTATTTACACACTTCCTTCGTAGAGAAGTCTTTAAGTCCAGGAGCATTCGTCTAACATCGTCTAGTCCATAAAATGATATAATTTTGTGCACTGTATCTCTACTCAAAGTTGATGATTTCGAATGATTACTAACCGAATTGAAACTTGTATTTAAACTCGCATTACAAATGCTGCTAAACAATTTTCTCACCAGAAATTCTTTGCGACGTGGTGTGCTAGATAAATCAAGTTTTGCTCGGGTCATAACTTTGCCAAAAGTGTTCGCATTTTTATACTATTGAGGTGTTTCTTTGTTCCTTAAAAAGCGATACTTTTAAACTTTATTTTTAACTTTTTTACTTTAATTTTAAATCCTTTTGTACAGCTACTGGCATTTTCATTGATTCTTTTCCCCTTCTGTATCGATATTATTTCATAGTAAGACGGTGCTTTTCTTTATAATCGTCATAATTTCCTTGTTTCAATTTTTCTCTAAGCTTTCTTTGCCTTTCTGCAGCTGCTGTAGGTGTCATAATATAACTTTTATATTGTACAAAGAAGAACAAGTTTTAATAAAAATAAATCTATCACAAAATCGTTTGAACTTCAAATTTTATTGAAAAATGAAAGCCAATACTTTATGTGCGACATTTAATCTAATGTCAGGTTAGGTGTGACTCACGTTACACAATTAAATCTGTTCTATCTTTTAAGAAAAAGCATGAATTAAAATACAGTTTTCAGTTACTCTTAGGCTTTATACTGAGCAAGAGGAAAAGTGGAAGTTTTAATTTTAAACGTAGAATTTTATAAAAGAATTAAAAAAAACTAAGTTTTTGTAACTCACGTAACATTATAGTAAGCATTTTTCGAAGTCATTCCATAAATATAATTATTGATATCTATTACAACACTAGACATAATTTCCTCTACTTAAATAGCTCTTTATATTACGCATGAAAATTAAACAAATATACACAATATTAGTAGAAAAATTGCCTGCAAAGACAGCCAAGTTCATAGTAAAAACTGATTCCATGTACTGATAAAATAAAGGCGTTGGTTGAATTCAAGTATAAAGCTTTAAACTTTGTCTAGAAAAGAAAGTTGAGGTAATTTTTTAAAATACTTTGTTTCCTTGCATGGGTTTCGGTGAATTGCCCATATATATATTTCTCATATACTATATAAAACGGAATTAAGTTTGGTTTATTTAAATGGAATATATATATATATATATATATATATATATATATATATATATATATATATATATATATATATATATATATATATATATATATATATATATATATATATATACGTAGTCTAAATTACAAAGTATTTTACTAACACGTTCTTCGTGAGAAATTATACGAAAGTATGTCAACAAGCAAGAAACGTTGAGTGGGAGAATAATTTGTCATTTTATTTTTTGAACTTGAAAAATCAATTTTCAAACAAAATTACTTTAATTATTTTTTGAACTAGGCTTTTTCTGTCAAGCTAAATGTAGGTGGCTGTAGTGTTTCTGGGTTGGAACATGCTTCTTGTACTTTTCCGGACGTGACGCCACTTGGCTTCCGATTCAAATACGATTTCAGCGCATCGCCAATAGAAATTCCGAATTGATAAGTGATAGCTAATTGGTCAAAGCCAATTAGATTCAAAGCCAAATTGTGGATAAAATACATTTTAAGGTAACCCTGATATGTATCATACGAGAGCATCTGGGCAACAGGAAGTAAATATCGGTCTTCCGTCTGGTTTGTTTATTTACACTGGAAATCCCTTTCATAGTATAATAGGAAAAGTACTAAAAGGCGAAAATTAATTTCCGACGTAAATGAGAATGCGTGGCTGCACATTTTGAATGATCAAGTCCGGAAACTCGGGAAAGTGAAAAACTATTAAAATAAACTTTTGGAATTGTTTTATTTATTTATTTATTTATTTCCATTAACGTCACACTAGAGCTACACAATGGGCTATTGGTGACGGTCCGGGATCAATCCCAAAGGGAAAGATCCGAGGACAACACCACGTAATTTTGAACCACGGTCAGATGACGAGGCAACACCTGAGCTGGCACCCCACTCTCCAAACTTCCACACCACGCCAACGTGAGGACATTTGAGGCCACGACAGATTTAACGTGCACCAGCCCCCTTTGTACACGACGGTGTTTGGCTGGATTCGAACTCGCAACCCTTCGGTTGCAAGTCCGTTACTCTTCCAACCGGGCCACCGCGGCCCTATTTGGAATTGAGATGTAATATTACTAAACAGCAATAATTATTTTAATAAGGTAGTTTTATACATTTAAGTTCGAAAAATCGAAGGATGTTTCTTGTACTTTTTATGAAGTCTTGGAAGTTATTTCCTTCTGGAATTAGAAGGTGTCCGCTATACTGACAGGCTCGCACTTTGGCTGCGTTGAGCCTAACTATAGGGAGGTTCTGATGAGAAGGCAGATAACCTTGGGGAGTCCATTTCTAAACGACAGTAAACACGCCAGGGAAAGGACTGTTATACGCAAAATCATGTGTGGCAATCGCCAAAGGTGACTATGTTTCGTCAATTCGCAATCCCTGCTATCACTTTCGACACCAAACTAGAAACTTGGAATTAGAATCCGCGATAAAGATGCCAATCATGGGAACCAATTGAATGCATTTAGCCTGTACCCTAATTGACAGAATATATTCGTTCAAAGCCACTTGAACTAAAATGCAAACGCGCCAGTGTCAGAACATAAGTATATTTAATTAAACTGAACTTATTACTACTAAGTTTTGATTAAGCATAGATCTGAAACACTATGGCTCTACTAATGAAATAAAGTTTTGAAAGACTTCGAAACAAGATTTCAAATACTACGGATCTACTAATGAAATAAAGTTTTGAAATACTTCGAAACAAGATCTCAAATACTACGGCTTTAGTAATGAAATAAAGTTTTGAAAGGCTTCAAAGCATAGATGTCAAACCCAGTGGCTCGGATATCTGGGGATAGATATCCAATAAAATACTCAAGTTGATACAAAGATACGGAAATTGGCTGGATACCTACGAATATCATACACGTTGTGGCAACACTTAAAAACATCTCTAGAATTTGTGTTCTTATTGTTGCAACTGTTCGCACTAAGAATGTTCTTATCGTTACAAGTGTTCGCGTTAAGAATTCTTGGACTAACAGAGTGTACCGCGCAGCTTTTCTCCGTACGCATGTCAAACTATTTGCTCTTTATTCATTTACCAGTTTTAATTGTTGTCTGAATAAATTATGTTTCCTTGTTCCTGATATGCTTATGGCACAGTTGATAACACGCAGAAATAACATCGAATAATTGAATGCTGCTATCCAGCATTTTGAGTTGGGGTTCTTCCGGAAGCCAGAACCGGAACCACCAAACCCAGGTGACATTCCCAAAGGTGGTGACCCATTTGTTCAACTGTCTGCTGGGCTCATCATGCAACATTTTCAACATCCCCATGACAACGCGTTTTTACTTCTCATAAAACGGATAGATTTCCTAAAACTTAATTTTTAGATGAGCACTTTTTACGAAATTGGGAAAGACCATTTAGTATTTCTCATGCGAAATGCACCCAATCTGGCGTATCAATTGTAGCATGAAACAACAAAAGTATTGGAGTCGCAATGTAAACATTCGAAAGTCGGAACGAATTCAAATAAAAGCGTAGCAATCACATTTCTATTGAAAACAAGAATGAATTCTATTTTTCTCCCCTCTCAACGTGCTTCGTCAAAAGGATTTGGGCCCCACTTGTTTTCCGGGTAGCGCAGAAACGGAACTCACGCATCGAATATTTGTTAAGAGAGCGTAAAAAACGGATAACATCTGCGACATGGATAGTTTTTGAGGGAATGGAAAAAAAGCTTACATTTTTCTTTCATTTGGGTGCTTGTTGAGAAGACGAGTGAAAGATTTTCTCTTGGAGAGAATGCTCTTAGGTTCATTGCGGCTTAAGAGTATTTTATCAAGCTGGGCAGAGTGCCACTGGACAGCGACGTGAAAAGTATTTCCGAGTTTTCCTAATGGTCCCGAATTCTTCGATTTCTTGGTTTGTGATGGGGAGGAACATAAACACTGCCGAAGGACCATTGTAATTTGGGTTTTTCTATTCATTGCTGACGAGATGTTTGTGCAAAAGTGGAATTATCCACGCAATGCTTCTGTTTGTTTAGTTTATTCTTACATTATTTTAATATTCTATTCACCTCTGAGATTGGAGCGAGATGTTTGCGTGAGATTGACGTTATCCACGCAATGCTCCTATTTTTGTTTAGTTTATTCTCACATTATTTTAGTATTTTATTCACTTCTGAGATTGGAGCTAAATGTTTGATTGAGATTGGCATTATTCATGCAATGATTTTATTTGCATAGTTTATTATATGCATAATTTCAATACTCTATTCACCTCTGAGATTGGAGCGAGATGTTTGTATGGGAATGACATTATCCACGCAAGGCTTCTATTTGTATAATTTATTCTCACATTATTTTAATATTCCATTAACCTCTGAGATTGGAGCTAAATGTTTTGATGAGATTGGCATTATCCATGCAATGCTTTTATTTGCATAGTTTATTCTATGCATAATTTCAATATTCTATTCACCTCTGAAATTGGAGTAAGTTGTTTGTGTGAGATGAGTTATCCACGCAATGCTTCGATTTGTATAGTTTATTCTCACTTTTTAATCTATTTACCTCTGAGATTGCAGCAAGATGTTTGTATGAGAATGACATTATCCACTCAATGCTTCTATTCGTATAATTTATTCTCACATTTTTTTAATATTCTATTCACTTCTGAGAATGGAGCGAGATGTTTGTGAGATTAACGTTATCCACACAATGTTTCTATTTGTGTAGTTTATTCTATACATAATTTTAATATTCTATTCGCCTCTGTGATTAGAGCAAGATGTCTGTGTGAGATTGGCATTATCCACGCAATGTTTCTATTTGTATTTTTTTATTCTCTACACTATTTTAATACTCTATTCACCTCTGAGTTTGTAGCTTAAAAAGTGTACAGCCTCTGTCTCAAGAATTTGGTTTTTCGTCCGTTAGAGCTGGTTTGTCGTTTAATGATAATTTTTTCTACTTTAGGCTAACTAGACTGAGATCAACGGATCTTCGGTTAGAATCAGAATGAAGCAGAAATTCTGTACCCCAGAGGTAAAGTGTCGTAAGTCCAAATTGGCTACTTTTCAGGAAAGCGAAAAACTAACTTTATACTTATGGAACAACATGGACATACACATCGTTCTAATCGATCACTAATTCAGAATAGAAGTCCCTGACAGTTACCACACTTTATCACTAGAGAGAGCGCATCTTTTTATGTAGAGTTGTTGATCTAACTCTAAGCCACCAAATATGGATTTACCACAGTTTACCTCTGGGGTACAGAATTGAGTTCGGCAGTGACATTTGATCCTAAAGGTACAGCACATTCAGTCACTTTGAATGAAATGACTTATTATTTATTAATAATGCGTTTATCACGATGTCTACATTAAGTGGTCAAATCTAGCGATGCATTAGAGCACGGTCTTCTTACAGATCAACATTTTCATCCGTGAAATATATGAATCTCAATTACTGGAACATGGTTTTTCCGATCATCATCAAATACTAGATTATAATGATAATTTTATTTTTTTTCTGAACCAGGTCACCTAAGGTCATAAAACAACAGATATTTACAGATAAAAATTAAGCGTATTTACTCTGCTCCTGTAAACCGATGTGTAGATTTTGATGCAAACAATGTCTACTGTTTAGAAGCTGCTTATCTTTTCGAGTTTGTAATATTTATTGCTCATTTTAAACAATCTGTCACACACTAGTAGCACTGCTGATAAAGCTTTTGATCATACTTCGGAAATTATCTTTGGCATCACGAGAATACACTCAGTGTGCACTGAGAACGCTAAATTATTCTGACCATTTGGCTATTATGTAACTAGATCTCCTTTTGCTCACGATTCCGTTAGATTTCGTCTCGGTGCGGGCTTCATTATATATCGGTATATTGGAGAATATTAGACTATATGCACTTTTCAGCTCTGCAGGTTTAATTGTAACAGAACAAGATGAGTGAAGTCTCTACAACCATAAATGATCCATTGGATTCAGATCGAACGGTTTAGAAGGTCAATCAAAATTCTCCGTCACGTTTTTTAAACCATTCATGTACAATGTAAGCATTATGGCAAGGGGAATTTTCTTCTGGAAGTTACCATCGCCATGGGGATCAATATGATTTCGTAGACTTCGTTGGATATCTAAACACCTTAGAGCAGTGAGACGTTGCTACACGCAAATAAAAGAGTCCAAACATTCACTAAAACATTACCCAAACCCTAAAAGAGGTTTTTCTGTCAAGCTAAATGTTGGTGGTGGTATTTCCTGCGGCGGAACGTATTTCCTGCGCGTGTTTCAAACGTGACGTCATTTGGTAGTTTTTCGAATACGATTTCAACACATCACCAATAAAAATTCCAAAGAACAAATTCCAAATTGATATATGTTAGCTGATTGGTCAACTCCAATTACATTAAATGACAAATGCTGCCAATACTGCATTTTAAGATAACCCTGATATGTATCATGCGAGAGCATGATACATATCAGGGAAAGGAAGCAAATATTCGCTTTCCGTCAGGTTTGTTTGTTTACACTGAAAATCCCTCTCATAGTTGCCTCCTCCAGTATCAAGAATCGGAACAACTCAGAAAGAGTCAATCAGTTCGTTTCGCTTCGCAAGTTCTGACGGTTGTGTCAAATACAATTGAAGAGTTTGGTGCAGCAACATAAGCCCAAACATTGGGCTAAAATAAGATTTCTGCAACACTAGCTACTTTAATACTCTGTCTTGCCATTTGTCTTTTGATTCCATCAAAATTATAATAGATTCTCCTTGTCCAGACAATTAGGCTATTGCTTCTAGGCTTTTTTGGCTGTCATTTGTGAAGAATACGATGAGCCACTGTCAAAGATGACTGACTGAAAGAGACATGTGTCCCAAAAAGAAAATTATTTTCTGTTATAAAAGTTACTATACCAGTTATGGTTATGAATACATTTCAGTGTTTGATGATACTGATGAAGATAATGACTCCCCTCTTTCAAATGTGATGATATGTCATCCATAGGTCAAGCAAGTCAAGGATAAAATAATTTTTGGAATGTCCGAGCGTTACAATTGTTCCTAACAAATGTAAGAGGTAGAAGTATTCACACATAATTTATTTTGTAAACACAAATAATCAGTAGAATTATATTTATTTTTCCTATTCATAAGAGCTTTGTCTATAAAAAAAGTTTCGCATAAAGTATTCATGATTGTTGAGATTGTAACCCAGTTAATTTTAAATGAGGCATATTGCTCTCTGGCTCTATGAAAGAAACTGAAATATATGAAAATAGATAGGAAGGTAGTTGAATTAACGTCGCACTGGAGCAACACAACGAGCCTACGTGACATTTGAGGTCAGGACAGATTTAATGTGCACCACCCCCGCGTACAAGACGATCTTTGGTTGGATCTAGTTTCGAACTCGTAACCGGGATACCGCGGCCCCATAAATTTAAAGAAGGCGTTATTTTCTATTGAATGGTGGGGTTGCGGTAGCCCGGTTGGTAGAGTAGTGGATTAGTAACCGGAGGGTTGCGAGTTCGAAACTCGATCCAGCCAAAGACCGTCGTGTACGTCAGGCTGATGCAAGTTAAATCTGTCGTGGCCTCAAATGTCCACACGTTGGAATGGTGTATAAGTTTATAGAGTTGTCTACCACCTTAGGTGTTGACTTCGTCATCTGACCGTGGTTCAAATTTATGAGGTGTTGTGATCGGATCTTTCCCTTCAGTGTTGATCCCGGAAAAAGTTTTTCTCTGTAATGAATTAAGTTATGGCTATTTTTAGTAAATCTTTGGAAAGAGGAATGATTAACTTCTAGGAAGAAAACTGAGATTTGCATGGTCATATAAAATGTCCTGAATCAATTTACATCAAATGCAATGCTTCCTTTTTAAATTAATTTTTAATTTCGCAAAATTTATAGCACCTTATTATATGTGTGAAAGTATACTTATCCAAAAAAAGAAAAAATGGTGTTATCTTATTTCTGCTGTAAACCGACGATATGTTTCCAATAAAACTTTTATTGAGTCTTTAGTCATCTGTTTGATAAACGTTGATTGGAATAAGCTCATGGAAATATCTTCGACTTCATCAAAGAGTCTCTGGAATCCAAACAAACTCAGTTACTATGTTTCGAACTTGACGTTTTGATCTCAAATTCTAAGGAAATATTTATTTTCTAGACATCTAAACAGAGTTATGCAAGTTAGAAACACAAGTTACTGTGAAAAGTTGGGCCATCTC
This sequence comes from Meta bourneti, assembly GCA_933210815.1. Taxonomy (NCBI): domain Eukaryota; kingdom Metazoa; phylum Arthropoda; class Arachnida; order Araneae; family Tetragnathidae; genus Meta; species Meta bourneti. The sequence continues at coordinate 30,301,938 of OW119934.1, forward strand.
ATGAAACTGGATAGTAGATAAATATTCGCTAAAATATACGTTCGCCTTTCTCCCAAATTAGACAGGATGCTAGTGTAAGAGAAACTAATTGGAACTTGTTGGCTCCTAATTGCAACTATAAGAATGCAAGGAGCTTAAATGATAATCCAATGGTAGAGAAGACAATACTGGTTTCTCACTCCTTCAATTAAAGAGCTCACGTGATGAAAATGAAGGAAATTACTTAACTGAGTTTATCTGGTTTTAATTCGAGCTTCATTCAGCCTGGGTTACCTATAGCTGCTGGTCTCATTTAGCTGTCGCGATATTACTGACTTTTTTTTAAAAGTCCATTATCAAAAAATTCCATCTCATCTAACAAAAGAAAATGCTAATCTGTTCATTTATTAATATGTTTTTTCCCTCATTTTTTAGAAAGGGGAATTTCTTTTCGAAAAATAAAATCTCTTAGTATTTAAGAAGTTCGCTTTTATGGGCCGCATGTGTTTGTGGTAAAAGAATTCTGTCATGTTCACTAATTGGAAATCTCTTCACCCATTTAATATGATTAAATTAATTTATCAGATGCAAAGGTAACGTCAACCTATTTTTGTTCATTTCATTAAGTACTTTGAGTGTTATTTTTTGCATTACTTTGCTTTACTTTTTGCACTGCTTTATCAACTTGACTCATGTGAATGTAATCATCATTTTAATTTTTTGGCAAACATATATTTCAGATATTTATATGAAGTAATTTTTAATGGCATTTCATCTCTGATTCATAATCTAAAAAATGCAAAACTTCTAAAATTCCAATAAATCATAAGTAAAGATCCAAACATTGGTGTTTGCTGTAAACTTGGTTTTTAAATAGACTGTATTAGGGTAATAACATAACCCTAATGATATTCTTTTATGGTAACGTCTTAAAAAACGTCACTTCTGCCTTTTATTTAAAAATTGAAATACATTATGGAATTGAAGGGCTTAGCTCAGTAGCATTACAAGTCACATAACACAAAATTTTCAGCATAGCTTTTTTAAACCCCTTTTTTAAAAAATTCTGCAATTATTTATTTTTGTGCAGTATTATCCATATTTCAATACATTAACAATAAATAAGTTATCTCTCTATACTATCATTTGCATGAATGTAGATTATTTCGGTGCTTTATTAAATTGCTTCCTTTGACAACATTGCACGCTCTTTCGTGACTTGTCGCATTGTCGCCCTTAAACAAGTCGATTTTTGTAAGACTATAACACAGTTCATAGAAATGCAGAACGTTTTATGACGATTAAATTTTAAACATTTGTTTACTTAAAATGAAAACCTACAAATCAATTCAACATCGCTCTCATTATCAGCTTCATCACTTGGTAAGAGTCCAACGAGATAAATGGCTCAGTTGGTTTGCCCACTACGCAAGCAGCCTCTGTACGTAGGCGGCGTAAGTTCGAATTCCGTAACTTACCATGAGTTTATTTTTTTTGTATTGCGCGTATATGTCTATTTTCTTGTGTGTATGTCCATCCATGGATGCATGTAATATCGAAGATCGACACCCCTTTTCGATCATTCTTTTTTATCTTAAATTAATTCAAGTCCTCCACATTTCTTTAAAATAATTTAAGTCCTCCGACGATGTCGTAACGTTAGAGAGGTTGAAGTCCTGCAGAAAGGAAATTTGAAAATTAAGAAACTCCTATAGTGGCATTGCTCAAATTTTTTTCTTTCGATGCTTCCTCTTCATGATCACATTTATTATCTTTTTTGTAAAGGGAAGGCTTGCTTGCATCCATTTTATTTGAAGAGAGATTGCAAGCTTTCTCTAGAGAAAAGTAAAAATTTCTTAGTCGCAAGGCACAAAAATTTAGAACGGGAGAGAGGAATTCAGTCTTTTCATATGCTATATAGAAGGAAAATGGGAAATTCGTTGAGAAATATATATATTGTAATAGTAGAAAGCGCGCGCGAAATAAATTGTGAATTAAAAAAAACAGTAATTATGCTACCAAAACCTATATAATTCGACCTAATAACTATAATTTTTTAATATTAGATAAAAAAGCAATTTCTTTTAAAGAAATAAAAAAAATTCAGCGTTTTGACGAGATGAAGTGTGATACTGTGTTCTTATTTCAGATTCTTAGATTTAATTGTAATATTAAAATTAAAAAGTAACGAGACTCAATCTTTTTACGTAAGTAATTTTACGCTAAATAATCTACTATAGATGTTTAAAACAGTTGAAACAAAATGATTTCAATTTCCTTTAAAATTCACATGAATGTGAGAAGATTAACACAAAATAAAAATGAGCAGAAAATGGTCCAAACTTTATTGTTCCATATAGAATGAATCTATGTTAAAACTTTCACGTATAAGATCACACGATGACGTCAACCTTCACGCATAAGGTAAGGAAGATTGAATGCCGAATGATGAAAATATTGCCATGTTTTAACGATAACGAGACCAAGATCAGGTCAGTTTTTCTAATGACGAGTTTCTCGTCCATCAAGATCTGGTCAGTTTTGTTATTGAGGAAACACCTCGTCGAGGCAACCAGCAGGAGGGTTAATGTCTTAAATATGTTTAATGAGAATTTCGAATAGATTGTTCTATTATTATTATGTTAAATATTCAATAATTGCTAAGCTCTTCAAGCCAGCATTGAGACTGATTTAAGTCATAGTCTACGGATTCCATCTTATTGTAACACAAATTATTTTTAGACTGATGGTTTCAGATGCGTAACCAAATATTGCATTTATTTAGTTCTAATAGCTTATTTGAAAACAATTTAATTCACAAACGATGAAATGTACTTCTTTTGTTATTGTAGTTTTGAAATCCATTTGATGGAAAATTGTTGCATATTTTAAAATATGATGCAACAGTTACCATGTTGGTTGTACTTATTGCATGTAGGAAGAGAGAAAGATACGATGATTTCTAAGTATATGTTTAACTACATTTTACATCAAATCCGTTAAAAGTTCAATCCTTTTTCTACGTTTCGAATGAAAATGAAACAAAACTATAAAATACTGACATCTGAGTTAAAGGAAAGACAGATGCCATTAAAATGCAAAGCGCTTTTGGTTGAAAAATGTTCAAAGCAGCAGCAGTAACAGAAAATAACACAAAAATAGAAAATAGAAAAATACATACACAAAAACTTAAGAAGTAGTATGAAAATTTAAGAAGATAGTAAAAATATCAGCTTTACAGTAAGCAGTTTTGAAGAGATTAAGTTTCGTTTTAAATATATAATCTTTTACTGTCTATTCTGTTCTTAGTTTTGCATACAAAATTGAAGACGTTATTCAAAATTTCATAAGACAGAATTTTTTTCCCGAATTCAACAGACCTGAAGCAATACTATTTTTTATCTTCACTGTATGAAAAGCTTTCTTTCCTTTTCTAGCTCAGGTGTTTGTAGATATATTAGTTTATCATAGATTATAGTTTTTTGAAGAAGGTCGGTCAACAAGAGAGGCAAAGGGACTGCGTATACTTTCAACTACGAAGCATTCTTACGGAACGGGAATTTATTGAGCAACAGAGTACTTTTCTTTTGTTTTGTAAGAAGATTTGATGGAAGACTTTAAACAATACCTGGATGAAACTAATATAAAAGTTCCGTAAGGGTACTCTGGTGTTATTACCAATCTCTCGTTAAAAACATTGATTTGAAAATAAAAGGTTTTGTAGGAAACCTAAAACTTCGACATTTCATGTCGACTGTTGTAAATAGTTTGAAATTGTTAGATTTCAAATGTTTTCGAAACAGTTTAGATTTTTCTTTCTTCCTAGGTATTTAGTCTTTTGCTTGCTGCGTCATTTTGTACTTTAATTCAGTCGTGGATTTTTAGTTAATTAGCAGGGAAAACACATTTTATGTTTCCACTTGAGAATTTTTATTACTTACTTGACTTTCAAAGCTGAGAAAATACTCTCTATTAATAAGGATATGCACTATTTCTGCGTTAAATTCAAACTCACTTAAAGTACCTTATATTACAATAGATAGATAGGGTATAATAGACTGAATGTATGAGGAATGAGAATCAGTGGTGTAAGTCACAAAATTAAAAGTTGAGTTAATCAATGATTTCACGTTCTAACATCACTATTTAATTTCATTATATTTAAAGACGGGTCATAAATATTTCTCACTAAATAAAAGTATCATTTTATGCGGTAGGTAGTTGAATCACTATCGCACTGGGGCCACACAACGTGTTATTGGTGACGGTCCGGGATAAATCCCAAAGGGAAAGAAGGTAATTTTGAACCAGGGTCGGATGGCTCCCATTTTATGAAGTCAACAATAATGGCAAATAGTTTAATATCATCGCAGTGTAAGTCAGACTGTTCTAAAGAGGTTCCTTTCTTTAACGAGAATGGTATGTGCCTAGAACGTGTCTTGATTGTTGTTTCCTGCATATCCCACGAGGAAATATCCTATCTTTCATGTTAATATTATATGAATGAAAAGAGCGATAAGACAGTTTAGGATTTTTAAGATTTTACATACTTTTTTGGCAATGCAAGAACATTAAGAAAAGCAAGTTGCACATAAGGCATTTCATTTAAGTCACTTTAAGAAATATTTGTAATTTTTGACTCACTGATATGCATACTTTGGTACTTTTTAAACAGAGCATTTTTGAATGAATTCAGATGAAACCACATTTTCACCTCTATTTTAGAAAACTTCTCCCTAGCTGAAATTTTGAGACTGAACAAAGCGATGTAGTTTATCGAAAATATTGTCTTGTGGTATCTGAAGTAGAAAGAAGTTCTTCAATGTTTAAAACTTTGTTTGGAGGTTGTTTTAACTCTTTTGGTGGTTTATCTATGCGTCGAAAACTGCCCTGTAGTGGCCAGTCTTTGGTGCAAAAACGTGTTCCAAACTGTCACTAGTTCTGAGCAAGGGACAATTTGTTGTACCTGCTTGAATCTTCATTCCCCTTGGAGTAATGAGACAGTTTTGACTCGACGAGATATCTCGCCCTTAGCAAAATTGTCCCGATCTTGAACGAGATATCTCGCCGAAACACTTGGAGAGTTAAAGAAACGGATCATGAATTGCATTTACAGACAGCGGGTTAAGACGAGAGAAAGATTGAAAAACAATCCTGACATGAATACAATCGATCTGCAGAATTCCTTACCATTTCCAGGGCCGGGGTAGCCGGGTTGGAAGAGTAACGGACTAGCAACCGGAGGGCTGCGAGTTCGAATCCCACAAAAGACCGCCATGCACAAAGGGGCTGGTGCACGTTAAATCTGTCATGGCCTCAAATATCCTTACGTTGGTGTGGTGTGGAAGTTTGGAGAGTGGGTGCCAGCTCATATGTGACCTCGTCATCTGACCGTGGTTCAAAATTACGTGGTGTTGTCCTCGGTCTTTCTCTTCGGGGGTTGAACCTGGACCGTCGCCAATAGCCAGTTGTGTTGCCTACAGTCCAACGTAAATTAAAATACTCACCATTTTCTAAAACTAATCTTTGAGATCCCTTTTTTGTCAAGTTAAATATAGGTGGAGGTAGTGTTTCTGCTCACGTATTTCAAACGTGAGGTCATTTGGCTTGTTTTTCGAATACGATTCCAGGACATCACCAATAAAAATTCCGAAGAATGAATTCCGAATTGATGTATGATGGTTAATCAGCCCACGCTAATTAGATTAAACATCAAACGTTGCCAAAACGGCTATAAACTACAAGTTAAGGTAAATCTGATATGTATTATGCGAGAGTATTTGACTCGCGAAAATAAAAACTTCTCTTTCCCCTGGTTTGTTTACACTGAACATCTTTTTCGTATAAAAGGAACTTGTATCGTTATTATTTAGGAATCGTTGATATTGCAACTGCTACTTGGTACATCTGTGTATGGTGCGACACGATTGTGTTTAAGGTGTATGTATACACACTAGAAATCACGAAAATCGATCAGAATATCAACATTTGTTTTATTAATTCAAAATATTTTTCAACTCCTTAGCTTTTAAACGATACCAAGATCTTGTAAATATCAAAAATAGTTTTCTAGTTACAAGGATAGGTTTCGCTAGGTACTGTCACCACGTACAAACATGTTTCCAAAATTTTAAACTCGATTTCTGAAGAACAGTGTTTGTGCAATAGGAGGGGGGGTGGGGGGTATTTCAATTAACGTCACACTGGAGCAACACAACGGGCTATTGGTGACGGTCCAGGATCAATCCCAAAGGGAAGATCCGAGGACAACGCCACGTAATTTTGAATCACGGTCAGATGACGAGGCAACACCTGAGCTGGCACCCCACTCTCCAAACTTCCACACCACGCCAACGTGAGGACATTTGAGGCCACGACAGATTTAACGTGCACCAGCCCCCTTTGTACACGACGGTGTTTGGCTGGATTCGAACTCGCAACCCTTCGGTTGCAAGTCCGTTACTCTTCCAACCGGGCCACCGCGGCCCTTTGTGCAATAGGATGCTTCTTTCAAACGGTGATAAATCAGCAATAAATTAATTTATTGTAATTATTTTTGTATCCTTTTAATCTAAACAATTTAGTGGATGTTTTTCAGTCAAAGTTTTTAGTTAAGAAATGAATTTTTAGTTGATTTTTAAATGTTGAAATTCCTGAAAACATCATGATTTTTTAGACTTCCTTGGTGAAAAAAATTGTAAAAATAACCTATTCGCTCTAGCAACTTGATGGAGGATCAAAACATGAAGAATGATATCAGGAATAATTTCCAACAGGAATTGTCTTTCTGAACAAATTAGAATTTGAGATATCGCTGTTCAGAAAGCATACTAATTATCTAATTATATCTAAATTAGATAATTAATTATTAGCTTAATCTGAATTTTTCACACTGAAATGAGTTTGAGCACAAACCAATGACCTATTGTAAAAAAGCTGGATTTTTAGTCAAAATTAAAAAAAAATCTTCTAGTGTATAGGTTAGGGCCCTTAAGGGAGCCATGAAATCAATTTATGCGTTTGAAAACGGGTTCAGAAGATGCAGAAAAAGTTTATAGCAATTTATTTTGTGACTCCTACACCAGGCAAATCCGAACAATTAAACTTAAACTGACACTTAAGAAACTATTTCTATTGTTGTCATACACGATAAGTTCATAATGTAGAGTCATTACCATTATTCCCAATAATTTGAGCAAGAAAACAACCAGGCAAAATTGTAAATTCACGTTGTTTGCAAGTGAATCAAGAAGATTTTTTCAGATAAAGTTATAAAACTAGAAAAGAATGAGCGTAATGAAACTGCCAACTGGTCCATACAGTGGCTGCATTACGAAAGGCAAAACCATTCGTGTTTTTATAAACTGACTCTAAATTAGTATTTTCCCTTCACATAACTTAATATCATATTTAAGAAAAAGCATTTGAGGTAGTTAAAAAGGTTGAGCAGACATACCTGATCGCGAACTACTAAAAATTAATTTATTTAACGATGGAAGTAGAAAGTTCAAAACATGTAGACTTGGATCATTACGTTTTATAAAAACATTGCACCATTTTAATTCTAAAAAAATGTAATCTGGAAATTTTAGAATTTTACCTTTTATTGTTCTCGATTTTTTGCGTTTTATTTTGCCTCGATTAACCCAAAACCACAGCAATTATTAAAAGCTCAAGTTGCTATTTTGAAGTATTACATCAAATTAAAACATTGTTACAAAAATTAAGGAAATAAAAAAAATTATAGAAGATAGGAATTTTTTTAATAGCAACAACGAAAAAACTTGAATTCCTCAAATTTGTTTTTTTTTGTCTTTATCACTACTTTTATGAACCCTTCTTATATGAATGCAATAAATTGATAAAATTTCAAAGTCCTTCCCTTTTGATAACAAAGTAATTCAACTACCTTTTATAGTGAAATTAGATGCCTATTCTAAAACAGTGTCTCCACTTTCAAGATTTGCTGCTTTTTTAACCCTCTGAGGGGTTCACACGCATCATTCCACACCTTGTAACCAGCAGTCTATTCTGCATAACTTCTAACCAATTTTGATTTTCTTGACCAATAAAATCTTTCCAAATGATTCTATTGTAGTATAAGGAAACGAGCAATAGAATCCTTTCAAAGGATTCTATTATAAGGTAGATAGATAGGTAGTTGAATTGACATCCCATTGGAGCAACACAACGGGCTATTAGCGATGGCCTTGTAATTCGTAAACACGGTCAGATGACGAGGTCAACACCTGTGAGCTAGCACCCACTCTCTAAACTTCCACACCACGCCAAAGTGAGGATATTTGAGGCCACGACAGATTTAACGTGAATCAGTCCCCTTTGTACATGACGGTCTTTGGTAGAATCGAGTTTCGAACTTGCAACCCTCTGGTTGTTAATCCGTTACACTTCAAACCGTGCTACTGTGGCCTTCGATTATAAGATGAACAATATAATTAAAAAGGATTGTATTTTAAGGAAAGGAGCGATAAAATCTTTCCATAGGATTCTACAGAGGCAGTTCGGACATTTTTTGAACGATTTTCATGAGCTGTAAAAAATTGTATGCTACAAAATAATTTTATTTTGCCAGCAGTTAAATAGTTAAAGTATAACTTATCGTCTGCTAACTCAGAGTTTTGTTTACTTTCAAAATGGCGCTTTTAAATAAGCAATGGATGGAAGTCTATGTTTCCGCTCTTTCCGAAAATAATTATGCTTATTCAATTATTCAAAAACGCTGTAAAAGTCATGGTTTTTCGATATCTAAATGTACGATAAGTAATATTATTAATGAGAAAGGGAAAAAACGTCAAAGTGGAAAATACTCCCAAATACATATCCAAAAAAGAAAAGAATTTCTGAGAATATAAGTAAGGTAAGATCTTTAATTTTAAAAGAGAATCCGCCAAGTCATTAAAATGTTCAGTTTCAACTGTAAATAAAATAATTAACTGTGATTTGAATCTTAGAAAGGCCAAAAAATACAATGTTCATCGTCTATGTCCACGACATATTGCAGAACGCAGAACTCGCTGCAGAATTCTGTATGAGAAGCATTTAGCTGGAGAACGATGGGAAAATGTTGTGACAATAGACGATGCGTGGGTGTATTTAAATGATTCCAATAAAAAAAAGAACAATTTATTATCATAAAAAAGGAGAAAAAATCTTAAAACGTGGTTCAAAGAATCTAAAGAAACTTTCTCTAAGGGATTTATGATTTTGCCGGTTTTGCATATAATGGAAAATTAAAAGTAATGAGAGTGAAAAAATGTAAAAATCAACTACCATATACTATAAAGACCATATTTTATCCCCAATATTCAAAAAAGAAATACCATATCATTACCCACAGTGCCAACAATCAATAGAGCTGCATTAAGATAAACCACACACGCACACGCACACGCACACGCACACGCACACGCACACGCACACGCACACGCACACACACACACACACACACACACACACACACACACACACACACACACACACACACACACACACACACACACACACACACACACTTCTAAATCCACTATTAAAATTCATGGATAGAATGGAACAAGAAACTGGTATCAAGTCAATACTCTTTACTGATATTCCTGCTAAATCTTCGGATGTCTCACCCATTGACTTTTGTGCTTTTGGACTTTTAAAAAGAATATTATCGAAACGCCTACCCAAAACCATTCAAGGATTTTGGAAAACTGTGGAACAAGAATGGGATAAAATACCTCTGTCCATACTACAAAAGTCATTATTATCATGGAAATTAAGGTGTAGAAAGATAGTTAACAATAAGGGCAGGGCTATCAAATAGAATATTTAAAACAAATAAATTTCACGTAAAAAATTGATCTTCAATCCATTAAAATCGTTCAAAAAATGTCCGAACAGCCTCTGTATTCTAAGGAAATGACCAATGGAATATCTCCAAAGATTCTATTCGATAGACCAATTTAATATTCCCAAAGGTTGAGATTCCATGGATTCTTTAAAACAGTAGGTTTGGTATATAGTCATTAAGTGTGCGGGGTTAAAACAATACTCGACTACCGAATAGAAAACAACGACTAGAAATGTGACGTTCAGAGGGTTAAGTTACAAAGTATTTTTTGAAATTCCGATTGAAACTTACCAGAATTATTTTTCTTATAACTTATTCGTGGAAGTGATTTTCTTAATCAATGAGAAATATAAAAAATGGTAAGAGTCATTGGTATTCGTTGGCCCGTCATAAAAGTATTTTAATGCTAGTTGTTAGTGACTTGCATTTCGAACACTTTAAAATGTCTCTTGATTTCGAAATATTCTATTTTCTTCTTGATTCTTTTTTTCTCCTTCCATTGCGACTTAGAAACTTTCCGATATAAGAACAACTCACTTACATTTCCATTATTCTCGTATAATTTTGAATAATTTCCTACCGAAAACTTTCCTTTGTAAAGTTGACAGTTTTGACGATTTTCTTGAAGTCAATCGTGTGACTTCTTTTTATTTTTATACCTCGAGGGAAATTCGGAAGCCGAAAGACAGGGGAATAGAGTCGAAAATTTAAATGCAGTTACCCGCTGCATTTCTAGACTTTGAAATCAAGCCCACCTGTTAAGAACTTCAACGCTCCGCGTAGTTACTATTCTTGACAGCTTTCGAAAGTGGGAAAAATGCTTACGCGTGTGTCTTCGAAGATTCTTTTAATTTTGATTATTTTTTCATCGCAATAAACTTTTAGGTATATAGCCTGTTAAAATGGATTCTTATTACGAACCGTTGTAGTCATTAACAGATTTCGTAGCAAATATTCATGATGTATTGAAAAGTGTTAGTAGAATGGAATGATTATTTTACATATCCCAAACTAAATTACGGGAAATCGTTAATGAGAATAATACTAAGAAAAATTCACTGCTTTTGCTTCTGGAATGCTTCAATATTTTTAGTAATAACGATCAGTTTTTAAAATAAGTTTAAATTACTAGAAAGGAAATGGATTGGAAGTCAGATTCATTTTAATGTGAATAGAAATAGTCAATTTCATTCGAAATCAGTAGTTGCGTCTTTATAATTGTATAGATGAGATTAACTTGCCAGTTTAATCTTATTATTTTAGCTTATTAATAAGTATAAAATGAATAACTATATTTAGTGATTATACAGTTTAATGTGTATTAATTTGCTACAATTTTTTAAGCTGCAAAATATTAAGTCATGTAATATAATTGCACTGTATACACACTGTAAATTATCTAAAAACAAACGAAGAAAATAATTAATTTTATGTATTTTTTAAATATTAATAAACATTAACTATATATTGAAATGATTGGATAAATTAAAAAATTGAGGAATATCTTATTTTAGACATATGATTTAAAAGTCAACTACTCTATATAAAGAATATGCAGTAACTAGACAGTTAACTTTCCTTCTAAACTTTGAAAGTCATCACGAATCTCACTTTCAGGTATATAGTTCAGAGTTGAAAAAGATGCGATTGTCAAATAAATTTGTGATCTAAAAAAAGGAAGTGTTTGATTATTTGTAAAACATTTCTTATACGTCGTACGAATGTACTAGTAACAATTATTTAATGCAAATCGGTACAAAAGGTAGTTCGAAAATTAACTCCGTTAAAAAAGGACATTTTTATTTTACAAAAGTTGTTACATATTATTTCAATTTAATATAGCCCTCTTAAAGAATTTCCATCTAAGAGAATTAATCATGATTTATAGTATTTTTCAAGATAAAGTTTGTTTATCCTGTTATTTTTAACTCCAAATGAATTTAAAATTACTTCGGTTGATAAAATTTCCGCAATTCTAATTTTAGAGTGGTATTTTTTTATCATATATTTTTCACTTAATTGAAGTACTCATAAAAAAATTTAAAAGATGTAAGCTACGTTAATTTACTTATATTCACAAATTCCGCTCAAGATCTCATAATAAATTAGCATTTGCATTTGTTAAAGGATTTTTTAATAACTTTTGATAGATTATTTTAAATTATTATTTTTAATTGATTTTGTTAGAAATTTGTAAAAAGAAACAAAATAAGTTTATGTTCATGGATACCTATAGTATAAATTCATTAACAAACACTAAATTAAGTCATTAAAAATGTATATACAATAAAATATGCTCACCGGGCATTTTATTTATCTATTTTAAACAGGTAATAGCTCCAGTCAATTTTAGAAAAGAACAGACAATTTAAGAAGTTATAATTCAGATTTTATGATGCATATATTGTTAACAAATTGGATTACCTATGAAAATATAGCTTTAATATTTTTAATGAAAACAAACTGGCATTTATTAACACCTTAGAAGACTTCTATTTTTTTAAAATCACTTTAGACAGCTAAATATTCTCTTACAGTTACATTATCAATGTCATCTTTTATTTTCTTTAAGACTTGAATTTAAAACTTTGACTTGATTTACGCTTACGTTTGATATTTTAGACATTATATTTTTGCCTAAAATAGAAGCAATCTTAAAACATTATCAAATAACACTGCAATCATTGCGACGGATAGTATAAATATTTAGTGTTTGTTTTACATAAAACTTTGAACTGAAAAATATACAGCCTTAAGAAAATAATTTTAATAATTTTACTTCATAAGTTATCTGAAATAAATTTCTCCCTTAAAAGGATTGAATGTTTTATGTTTAAATTATGCTTTATCAAATACTTTACATTAAATTGTATTTTAGAGATTTCTGATTTTAAGTTTTAATTCTTAAGAATGCGCATTCAGAAATAAACGACTGTTTCAAAAGTACAAGTAAGTATTCTAAACTTTTTAGCAACGTAAAAATTAAGTTTTAAACTATCTCCTTCGAACACAAAGTTATAATATTCCTAAAACTAATAAAAAAACGGCAAACAACAATGATGAGTCTGCGTTTGTTTACTTACAATAAAACAGATCTTTCTCTCAAAAGACAGGAAACTTATGACATTTAGCAGCCATGGGACGAAGCGCTTCTTAACTTAGCTGCGACTTGATTCATTTCCCGTTCGGTTCTGCCTGTTGCTTCATGGAGGGAACCCCAATCACACGGAGCTACAATTTGGCGATTTTGGTATACGAATTTGGCGAACTCGGGATTTTTTTACTTTTCGTCAGCACTACTCCCGATTTTTCCTGCTTTTTTATTGACATAAACTGTAGTATTGTTTTCAAACATTCATGAAAATAGGTACAGAGAGGGCATTTTTACGTATATGGCTTGAGTATTGATAAATAGTTTACAACACTGGATACGTTTGTATCTGTTAGTCACTGCGTAGTCGAGTATGTAGATTTCTCATTAAGATTCATGAAAATAGGTGTACAGAGGGGTATTTTGACGTTCATGGCTATTGAATTGATGAATAGGTTACAATACTGGACTGCTTTTGTATCTGTCATTGCATAGTCGAGTTGTGTACTTTCCTATTGATATTAACTGTAGTATAGTATTTAAACAACCATGCAAATAGGTATAGAGAAGTATTTACGCATTTGGTGAGAGTGCATTGATAGAGGTTGCAATACCGAAATATGTTTTCATCTGTCATTGCGTAGTCGAATTTTCTTGTTTTCTTATTGATATCAACTGTAATATCGTATTTAAACATTTATGAAAATAGGTACAGTGGGGTATGGTAATATGGGTAAATAGAGAGCTTGCAATACTGAAATACGTTTCTTTATGAGTTATTACGTAGCTGAATTTTATTTCTTTCTAATTGATATTAACTATATCATCGTGTTTAAACACTCATGAAAATAGGTATAGAGGAAATAAGGTAGAGATTTAAGTATTCGGTTAGAGTGTATTGATAAATAGGGGATTATTCTGAAATGCTTCTGTATCTGCGCCAGTCATTGCGAATGAAAACTAAGTTACGATATTTTATATTCAACACAATGTTAGTTATTTGTGGATAATCTTTATATTAAATTTAGCACAAACATTATTTCTAATGACTACACCCAATTTTTATGCCCAAATTTCTATACTCCATTAAAATTTCCTTTAACCCTCCCATTGGTTTCGATGAGATATCTCGTCCATCAATGTCTGCTCAGTTTGCTACTGACGAGATTTCTCATCGAGACAATCCAACATGAGGGTTAATACAAAATTCAAGTTCAGACATATCCAGATTATGAATTCGGAAAATGTGGAGCACCTAATGATAAAATAGTTAATTAATTTGGCCGGGAATTAGAAAAAAGTGTTAAATCAGTTTCTCAGACTTTTATTCATATCTTTCAGAATAATCTTTCCCCATCAGGCTGACAATTTTTATTCTATTATCATAAAAAACTAATCAAAATCTATGCAAGGTTAATTTTCAAGTTAAATATTAGTATGCAGTATTAATCACATGAAATTAATAATAAAAACATTATTAACCCTTTAAGTAGTTTCGACGACATATCTCGCCCATTAAAATCTGACCAATTTTGCTAGTGACAAGATATATCGTCATCAAGATATTGCCAATTTTTTTATAATGACGAGACCAAGATCTGATCAGTTTTCTGCTGATGACGAGATATCTCGTCTATTAAGATCTCGCCAGTTTGCTAATGACGAGACTGCTCGTCGAAACAACCACCAGGAGGGTTAATAGCAATCTTCGCATATTTTGAGGGAAATCGATTTAGGACCTTATATATGACGATGATAAATTTGAGTTCTTTTCCCTTCTGATAGATTCTTCCCTAAAATAAATTTCATTTTTTCTATTTTTCGCCATTATTACAAATAGAAAAGACTTTTTTCTTAGAGGAAAGAGATGCAATTTTGCATAGTCAAATAAAAGTTATGAATTTCGACGCACTTAGAAATTACTGAAGAGTAAAATGGATTAATCAAATATGAAACTAGATTGTAATTCATATATGTCAACCTTCCTAGTGGTTTTCTCAGCAAGTTATCTCGTCTTTAGCAAAACTGACCTGATCTTGATGGACGAGATATTTCGTCATCAGAAAAAGCTGACCAGATCTTGACCTTGTCATAAAAATATCGGCAATGTGTTGATGACAAGATTTCTCGTCATTAACAAAATTGGTCAGATCCTGATGGATGAGATGTTTCGTCGAAACCACTTGAAGGGTTAAAACAGAAAACTTCATATATAAAGAAATGGTATTTAGGTTGGAGAAGTAGCAGCACCCGTGGTGGCAAACATAGGAAACTAGCTCTTCTATCTCGAAAACTATGCAAGATATGGAAATAGTCATTTACAAAGTTGTAAAGCAATATCGATATAATATGAAATAGCAATCTGTGTACATGAATAGCTTGAATAAAAAGCGTGAAAGGAAAATTTGTCGGTATTCGCATTACCGATGCCTGTATCAACTTGACACCTAAAATACTGCTGAGCGTGCAATGTGAAGCTCTGTATTGTGTATTGTGGTCGACGATGGTCATATTGAGCAGACAGTAGAATGTGTATTCCTCATGTGTTCTCATTCATTTCTCATGTGTTTATTCATGTGTTCTCATTTATTTCTCATGTGTTCTCATTTATTTCTCATGTGTTTATTCATTTGTTCTCATTCATTTCACATGTGCTTATTCATGTGTCTATTCGGGTTTTGTAGCCCTCTTACCTATTTCTTGCAATTTGTTGCTTTGTGACGACAGTAGTGACGTAGCATTAACGGGTATCGAATACCTACGAATTACCATTTCACGATTACTATTTACTCTATCTCACTATTACACCCAGGGTATCATTTCGTACAAAATCGGTGATGCTGTACAGCTTTGTAAATGACTTTTTCCGGATCTTACAGTTTTCGAGATAGGAGAGCTTATTTCCAAGTTTTACCACTAGGGCACTGCAAGCGGTTTCATCTTATAATCACTTTACTATACACACTCATCACTTTCATGACTAGCTATCTGTGTACGACAGTTACGTGGTGTATAAGGACTTTACTTTGCACCCAGTACGAAAGGCATTTTCTGTTAAGTTAAATATAGGTGGCGGTAGTGTTTTTGCCGCGATACGTGTTTCCTGTACGTATTCTGAAAATGACGGATGGTTCCTGTACGTATTCTGAACATGACGGATGGTTCCTGTACGTATTCTGAACATGACGGATGGTTCCTGTACGTATTCTGAACATGACGGAATGGATAGATTAAGATAAACTACACTTTAAGATAACCCCGATGTGATGTGTATCATGAGAGATTTGGACGGCAGAACTAAAATCAGACTGTCTGGTTTGTCTGTCTACATTAAAATCCTTCTAATAAACATCATTTTTAAACAATAATTTTAATGGAAGACTTACGGATTTCCATTATCTACAATACGTAACACTACCAACTTAGAATGGCACTCATTGAATTAGGCCTAAGTGATGCATGTAGCAACAATAAGCACTCTATTCCTTCACCCCACCCAACTTTGCAGATGAGGTATTAAAAATAGAAAGACAGGAACTATATTTAATTAAGACTTGCTGCAAATTACCAGGTCCACGAAGATGTACCTTTATTAATGCATGGTTCGAGTAATCCTAGGAACGCTCGGAATTTTATATGACTTGCTTTAGGTAATTTCAGTACCAGATATTTTTAATTCAAACACAAATTTTTGTTTCGGCTTTATTGACTCGATTAATTAGAAAAAATGAGGCATGAACGAAACTGAAAGCTCTTGTAAACTACGATTTAGTTGTCTCGATTTAATTTCATTGTTCAAAATGAACTTCGGTACTGAATAATATATTAGTTAGGATGTGTATATAATTCCTTTCGTTTAAGCTTAATAAGGGGAAAACTACAAAACTGTTTCGATTGAGGTTTTTCATTAAAATATGTGCATTGAAACTATACGTGTAATGTATAAAAATTCGTGTATAATACTTAATATTAAAGCACCCTATGATTTTACTTAATTTAATTTTAGTTACGCTTTCATGATTTTGATTTGATAACACACATCGCAAGGGGGGGGCAAGTTCATCTGATTCGCTGATTTAACCTTATTTAATGTTACAGTACAATAACATATGCATGAAAGGAAACTGGACGAAGTTTAAGAATAACATAGGCTCTTTATAATTTGATTTCCTCATCAGTTGGTTGGATATTATTTAATGCCTCTTAGTATTCTAATAATAGAATTTTCTCAGTGAATTCCCGATTATATGTGTTTTATAAACAAATTCAAATATCTGCTATTTTCGCACGCGCCCGCACGCCCGCACGTACACACACGCACTCGCACACACACACATACACACACAGAATCGGAGTCAGAACCTGTTTAAACTAAGCATTAATCTATACAGAGACTGTTCGGACATTTGTGAACGATTTTAATGGATTGAAGATAAATTTTTCACATGAAATTTTTGTGTTTTAAATGTTCTATTTGATAGCCCTATTGTTAACTATCTCTCTACACCTTAATTTCCATGATAATAATGACTTTTGTAGTATCGACAGAGGTATTTTATCCCATTCTTGTTCCACAGTTTTCCAAAGTCCTTGAATGGTTTTGGGTCGACGTTTCGATAATACTCTTTTTAAAAGTTCAAAAGCACAAAAGTCCATGGGTGAGACATCTGGATATTTAGCAGGAATATCAGTAAAGAGTATTGACTTGATACCAGTTTCTTGTTCCATTCTATCCATGAATTTTAATAGTGGATTTAGAAGTGTGGCTGCTTGGTTTATCTTAATGCAGCTCTACTGATTGTTGGCACTGTGGGTAAAGATATGGTACATCTTTTTTTAATATTGGGGATAAAATATGGTCTTGATAGTATATGGTAGTTGATTTTTACATTTTTTTCCATTCTACTTTTAATCTTCCATTATATGCAAAACCGGCACAAATCATAAATCCCTTAGAGAAAGTTTCTTTAGATTCTTTGAACCACGTTTTAAGATTTTTTTCTCCTCTTTTATGATTATAAATTGTTCTTTTTTTATTGGAATCCTTTAAATACACCCACACCTCGTCTATTCTCACAACATTTTTCCATCTTTCTCCAGCTAAATGCTTCTCATACAGAATTCTGCAGCGAGTTCTGCGTTTTGCAATATTACCTAATTTATACATGGTTATAAGATTTTTAGTACTTAGTATACAGGGGAAGAAAAAACACTTCCAGCTAGGAACTAATTGGATTTACCATGACTGTGAAAACGTTTGGCTTTAATTCTTAATAAAAGCGACATGCTGAAATTACATTTGAATAACATGCCAAGTTACGACACAAACAGGTTACCAAATCACCAATGTCCTCCAAATTTAGTTTTACGGAAAAACTGTCGTTCACGAACCTTGGTAGAGGGCGAAATTAATTTTAAAGTCGTGTACCCATAGCATTTTATACAATTTACGACTACTTTAACTCTAATTTTGTGTATCGTTTTGTAAGGAAACGGATCTTTATTTAATGAGGGCCGCGGTGGCCCGGTTGGAAGAGTAAATGATTAGCAATCGGAAGGTTTCGAGTTCGAAACTCGGTCCAACCAAAGACCGTCGTGTATACGGCGGCTTGTGCACTTTAAATCTCTCGTGGCCTCAAATGTCCTCACTTTGGCGTGGTGTGGAGGTTTTGAGATTGGGGTGCCAGCTCAAGTGTTGACCTCGTCATCTGACCATGGTTCAAAATTACGTGGTGTTGTCCTCGGATCTTTCCCTTGTGAATTGATCTCGGACCGTCACCAATAGCCCGTTGGGTTGCGACGTTAATTAATTACCATTACCAATTACTTTTGCTTTATGCGAAAAATGCAATCGAAAACCCCACTGATAATACACTGATAATAAAAGAGTAATTTTGCTTTCGGTATCTGGTAACGCTAGAATAAGTACTTAATTTTTGAAATTAGAATTAGAATTCTTCTGAATATATGTAATCTGAATTTAGATAGCAAAATGGGGTGAGTATTATTGAGTATTATCGAGTATTGAATATGACACTTTTTTAAACAAATTGTTATTGTTTTTATCGAGTATATTTTTCAGGGTACTTTTGAAATTATTCTTTCTCTCTGATTTTGATTAGATTCGAAGTCGAAATCCACAAAAGTTTGTTTACCATCTTTCGTTTTTCTAAATTCCACTTTTTCAAAGATCGGAATTTCAATTTTGTCTGGTAAGCTGATGCTGTTGCAAAATGTGTTCCATTGTGTTATATGCAATACATAATTTTTTTAAGTGCCAGATTTCTTAAGCGAATTATTTACTTTGTTGTAATAGACTAATAGCTTATAGCTAAAGATGTTTTCATTTCTTGGTGGTCTGTGTATACTTCGACACTATCCTTAGAAGTCCTTCGTTAAAACACGTGGTTGTAGAACATCATGTTTTATGGGAACGAAATTAAATATATAGCACAAAACCTTTGAAATAAGGCTTGTAGCTAATCGTATATTGTAATTATTCAAAGCTTGTTAAATCTTGACGTAAGCTTCCATTACAAGACGATTAAAATAATCGAAACTCACATTTGATTTGCATGTTTCAAATTGAATTATTTACTTTCATTGAAAAGTGTACTCAACGGATAATACTATAATTCTGAACAGGCACGTTGTTTCCATTTTGAAACTCAATAATTTGATTTGGAACTGCCTACCTGTTGGAGTAAAGAAAATTTTGTACGGAACTTTGCCAATCTAGAAAGAGTTTTACTGAGAGAAAGTTTGATAAACTAAGAATTCTTTGAAGTCAGAAGTCAAGGTTGCCTCTCTGACCAGTTGAGACTTGTTATGCAACTTGCAGTTGCATGTAAAGAATTTGTTGAAAGCAGAGAATTTCTTTTTTAAGAAACCATGTAGTCAAATTGATTTAGTTTTCTGAAAAAGGATGATTGGTTACCTTTGATTTGGTTGGGGTATTAAAGACAATTAATTTTAGAACAGTCTCTTTATTTTGGGCCGCGGTAACCCGGTTGAAAGAGTACCGGGCTAGCAGCCGGAGGGTTTCGAGTTCGAATCCAATCAAAAGGCCGTCGTATACAAAGGGGGTTGGTGCACGTTAAATTTTTGGGGCCTCTAATATATTCACGTTGGCGTGGTGTGGAAATTTGGAGAGTGGGGTGCTAGCTCAGGTATGACCTCGTCATCTGACCGTGGTTCAAAATTGCGTGGTGTTGTCCTAGGATCTTACCCTTCGGGTTTGATCCCGGATCGTCGCCAATAGCCCGTTGTGTTGTTCCAGAGTGACATTAATTAAATACCTACCGAGGACAACACCACGTCATTTTGAACCACGGTCAGATGACGAGGCCACACCCGAGCTGGCAGCCCACTCTCCAAACTTCCACACCACACCAACGTGAGGACATTTGAGGCTACGACAGATTTAACGTGCACCAGCCCTCCTTGTACACGACTGTGTTTAGTTGGATTCGAACTCGCAACCCTCCGGTTGCTAGTCTGTTATTCTTCCAACAGGGCTACCGCGGTCCCATTATTACTCTAAACTCATAAGTTATTACAAGGAAGTATATTCCATTTTTCTTGTAAAGTAAGTGAAATTCGTCGTATAGTATATTAGTCATTCGCTTAAAATGATAATCTTACAAGATTATCAAAAATAAAGTATTTAAGGAATGCTTAATTCTAACTCATGACAATACATGATTTATTGCTGTAATAATTTCTAATTCTAAAGAGCATCTACACAGCAACACCAATAAATACTAGAGAAATCAAATTCATATTTATAGGACACATAGTTTATGGTACAAGGATGGAATGGTAAAAAATACCACTTGATTAGACTTGGTGACTAGATTAGACTATTTAATTAATATTTTATGCTCTTGTCATGGGTTGCTGTAACAATTACTACACGGTCCGTCATTTCAGGGATGAAATGTTGGGTGCATGTCAAGATAATTCCAGCTCTTAGTTTTGATGTCACCAAAGCTCATCTGTGGCAGCTGATGGCGGTATTTGATGTACTAGTTTTAGGGAGATCATGAATCATACGTGCTCAGTAGGTGGCAAATCCGGTGGATAAGCAGGCCAAAGAAATTGTTGGACAATGCGAGCTTCATGCAATCGTCCATTGTTCTATTGATAAATGGTACCAGAGAGGTACATTAGGTCATGAGTACACCTACAGAGGGCGCTACTTAAGGCCTCTCAACCCGAAAAATCAATTTATCGAACTGTTTTTAACCCTTCAAATGGTTTTGACGAAATATCTCGTCCATCAAGATCTTACCAATTGTGTTAAGGACCAAATATCTCATCATCAAGATAATGACGATTGTTTGATGATGACGAGATCAAGATCTGGTCGGTTTTCTTCTAATGACGAGATACCTTGTCGAGACAACCACCAGGAGGGTTAAATGGGATTAAAAAGCAATACTACACTACACGAAAAATATCGTGATTGAGAGCATTCCAGTTCCCTCTATAAAAATGACTCATTGTAGTGTAATTTATATCGTGTTATAACTATTAACTGTGGTACAAAATATATTTCTTTAATCTGTGGTTAAGAGTAACTAGAGATTTGATGAAATTATAAAGATTTTTAATTAAAACTTATCTCGTCCTTCTAATGACGACCGTATCTCGTCATTAGAAGAAAGTTCATGAAATGCGATAGAGGAAGATAGATGGAATCGTTCACTGTCAAGAAACTTGTTGCATCATTAGGAGCTGAAATTCATAGAACTTAGGCATATAACCTCGAATCGAACGGGATAGTGACGCATTTGCAGAGAACTTCAAATGCTACTTTGAAGTGCAAACCCACAGAATCATGGCTCGACGACTTGCCATCAATTCCACTTGGTATAACTCTCTAAGAGGCAGGCCCGAATAGAGTCCGGAAAAATTCCAGCATGGCAAGCAGCGGACAGAAACATTCGGACATCTCATCTGGACCCTAAGACATCTCGCTACTTGAAATATTTCTGGTTTACCGTTGGCCGCACAGAAACTCCTCTACTCATGCGTGCTGCTGTTTGGGAAACATTTGAGCACTCATCAACAGTACGTGTTTACTCGCAGAAGAGACCTCGCGTACTTCTGCACCAACAGTTTAACGCTTTCCCATGTCGACCTAAACGTCGTGGTGTGTTTCGTTTAGACCCTGAGATTTAAGACTTCAATTCCATTAAATAATTCCCCAGTTAAACGATTTCCATTTCCGATTTTGATCTCTAATAACTTGGGTAAAGACCCGATAGGATCTCTAATTGCGTAACGTAAATTTCTGTTTTATTAATTTAAATTCTTGAACTTGCAATTAACTGAATCTCATTTATTTTAAATGCTCTTAAAGCAACTCGAACAGTCGTAGTGGGGTTAGAATCCCCATCTTTCATCGATCTCCAGAACCTAAGCACCTTCGGTCACGGCTGTACCGCCTGATTATCCTCTTAACTCGACTGATATCTTAAAGTTTTGTATTAGCTGATTTCTCACGTTTATCAAGCCCCTAATTGTGTGTGCATATGGGTATAGATATGTATTTGCGTATGTATATGCATATTTATTATCATGTTTGCGTTTTCCATTGTCTGATTTCTGTGCTCACCTCGTAAATTTTCTAATCACTAGTCTCCAATCAGTTAAGTTGTTCTACGAGATGCAGTGTATTTCTATCTAACTTTAGTTCGATCATTTCACTCATTCAGTGCATTATTTACTTACGTATTCTTAGTTGGTCTACAGGACACAGACGGCTTTTGTAATTTTGACCGGTCTTTGGATACTGCTTATTTTTTGTAACGTGTATCTGTTCTATACGAATTGATTATGCTTTGACGGTCAAATTGGACTAAGAGCCCTGAGGACCTTACTTGACCTGAAAGGGTTCTCCCGCCCGCCTTTCATGTAGCCTTATACTTTCTGAGTAGGCTGGGCGGTCTGTCTTAAAAAGATAGTTCAATAATTTTAAGTTAAATTTTTCTCATTTATGTTAAGTTATATATGAACAACATATTAATTTGAAATTAAATTTGATTAGATAATAAAGATAAGTAATGTCTCTGACAGTGTTTTAAAACATATATGCTACAACAATATTTTTTGTTTTCAATGGTGGGGATAACTCACAAAAGAGTGACTAAAACCAAACATTAAAAAAACAGGAACAAATGACAACATAAGAAAAAAGTCCCTTGGATACATTCGATCTCTCGCTTCCCAATATCTCACCCACTTTGAAGTAAAATAGAGCTCAGGACATCGGAGCAGGTGTGCACGGTCCATATCCTCTTGAAGATTGCAGAGCTTGCAAAAAGGATCGTATAATAATGATATGCGATGCAGGTGCTTAACAAGGCAGTCGTGACCAATAAGAAGGCGAAATTCAGTTACAGATTTCTTATTTGGGCAATCAGGAAGGCCAAGATGTTGTTCTGCAATGTTTCCAAGGAATTCCTGTCCAAAAGGGCTGGGATTATATTTTGGAAAATTGTCTCAATTATTGATTTGATGGTGCGATGCGAGATCTCAGTATTTAATGTCAGAGATCTGTGTCTCTTTTTTGGTTAGAAGATCCACCAACTCATCGCCCACGATACCGCAGTGACTAGATATCCACTACAGACAAATCTCTTGATCATGGTTAGATAGGAGTATTGGGAGAGACCGGAAGCTACAACAATGTTAACCAAGTAATACAGGAATGCAACCTAGTCAAGAATTTCTTCATGAGGGTGTTTAGCAAAGCAGTCGAGAAGAGTAACAAGGCAGAATTCGGTTACAACTCTCTTTATTGGGCAATCAGGAAGGTCTGAGATGCTGTTCCATAATGTTTTCAAAGAATTCCTATCCAAAAGTTCTTCTGTGATTATATTTTTGGAAATTATCTCAATTATTGATTTGAAGGTGTGATACGGGATCTCAACATTTGATGTCTAAGAGATGCCTGCCCCTTTTTTGTTCAAAAGATCAGCATCTCATTGCCCGCGATACCACAGCAACTGGGTATCCACTGCAGACAAGCCTCTTTATTATGGTTAAATAGGAGTATTAGGAGAGACCGGCATCTACAACAATGTAAACCATGGAATACCGGAATGTAACCAAGTCAAGAATTTCTTCATGTTAACATTGTCTGTCTTGTATTTGATGCAACTCAGAAGTCAAATATTCACAAAACTCAAATTATAATCTCGAACCAGTGAATTCAGATCTTATAAGTAACAGTTAGGAGGTACTTGAGTATCTTCCATTAGTGGACAAGCTAAAAGAAAAGTTGATTTCTCATAGTTATATTTAAATATGCTGTTTGACTAGAATAAAAAATAAACATTTCAACTTAAGTTCAAAACTCGTATTTAGGATAAAGTAATTGGAGGAATAGAAATAGAGCTTAAATGAAATCTTTGTAAAATTCTTTGATCTAGTAATTATCGTCCGATTTTACTTCTAAGAAAATTTCAAAGAAATCGTTTGCCCTTGTGTCTAGCAGAAAAAGTTTTAGAAAATATAAGTATACTGAAAACCAATGCAACTGGATTAAATATTGTTTCTTTTTATTTAAAGTAAAATTGCTCATATTTCTAGTGTATAAGAAATTATGAAAGGACTCACTTTTATGTGATAATGCATATTAAAGAAAGCACAGAGAATTATATTCCTCTATATTTAGCTAAAGAATTCTTTCAATGTATTCTCTTATCTTTCTTTAAAAAACTTAATTATTATTTTTCACTTCTTTCCAAACTTCCAGGGAGTTAGATCCATTTTCCAGCTACTTTTTCTTTTCAAAGTGAAATTAGAGTTTTAGCATCATAGTAATGCTCAATTTACAGTACAACAGGAATTACTTTAGAGGCAGAGATTTTTACACAAATGCTCTCCATTATACGTAGTGGTTTTAGACACATTTGGCGTTTGATCTAATTTTTGTTGACCAATCAGCTATCAAAAATCAGTTCGGAATTCATTCTTTGGAATTCTAATTGACGACATGCTAAAATCGTGTTCAAAATACAAGTTGATGTCAAGTCCGGAATACGTTCAGGAAGTACGCCTAGTTGCAAAAACACTACCACTACCTACATTTAGCTTGACAAAAAGCCTCGTAGAATCTGAAGTAATTTTTAAGTAAAATTTTAATAACGAAAAACACTCATATCAATAAATAATTCTATTTGATAATAAATCAATTCACTCCACAGCTTAAAAGATAGAGTAAAACGAATCATCTGTCTATTTCAGACCATGTCACATTCCATGTTATTAGTATTATGTCTCTTTTTATGTTATGTGCATTTATGAGATAATATTAATCACGATATCCAAAGTTTTTAAGCATAATATTCCCTCCTACGCTTTGCCAACACCATAATGATATTGATTGAATTGATGTTGATTAATACCTAAATAATTATAATTAACTCATTTTATATTTAAACATAAAAACTATATTAACAGATAGCTAAATTGCATTACTACCTGAATGTAATACACCATATTTACCAAATCATTAATTCTTATCTAAATATTAACATACTCATTCTTCACCTGTCACTGAGAAGTTAGAAAACTCAAACAAGGTGTCATGGAAAGTAATTGCTTTAAATAAATAACAAAATTAACCGAGGTTGACATGTAATTTTTGGGAAAATAAATAGTTTGGGTCTCTGAAAGTTATCCCTGGAGGGGAGTTGCATCACATAATATCCTTTAGTTCCTCTACCTTGGCACCAACACTTGTTTCGAGTGTATTAAATTTTCTCTTAACGTTTACTGTGAGGCATTTTCATGGGAATTTTCTCTCAATTCTTTGCAGAATGTATTAATGTGTAAAGAGACGGAAAATTTAATTTTGAAATGGATATCATTGTTTATGACAGGGTATTTATATAAAGAAATAAATACTTGCTTGGTTTTGGATTTTTATGGCGTAAGGGCAATATTTGGCCATGCTGCACCAGACGCAAGACAATGTCAAGTAATGGACATATACACAAGGAAAGTTTAGCTGACACAGAAGAGAGAAATACACCCAGGGAATAATCGAACCTCAAGGATATTAGCGCAGTGGGCATATCCAATGACCCGCGACGTCCCTATTTAGAGATGAAGAGAAAATAATTTGTAGAGTAAGTTTTGAGATTTTTAACATTCTGAGCGCCGTTAGATTTCCGAGTTGCGTCGTATTTATCTACCCTACAACACACTGAATGGCTCAACACCCACATCTATAGGTTGAAAGAATTCATGAATTCTTTCAACCTTTAGAGATATTTTATTGGTTGATTCCTTATAAGAGACTTCTTATAAGACTGATTTCGGACCTTAGCCAATAGCCCATTGTGTTGCTCCAGCGGAACGTAAATTCAACTATCTACCTTAGAATAGAATTATTCGAAAAGACTATTGCTCAGTTCCTTAGAATATAATCCATTGAAAAGTTCGGTTGATCGAGGTCAAAATTGGTTACAGGGTTACAGGAAAAGGTTACAGGGTGGAATTATGTGTGTGAACCCCTCAAAGGGTTAAAGACTTCATCATCAAACGCTAAATTAGGCTTGGTTAAAAGTATCATTCCCAAATTCGATAGAAAAATCTTTACTCAAGTTTCTGTTTAAGAGTTTCGGTTGTGAAATATATTGTTGAAAAAGGTGGTGTTTACTATGATTCATCGCTTTCTATTTTACTTTAGTTAGAGATAAACGACTGCACCCTAAAACTATATCTCAATGCTGTAAATATTTTAGTGCCTGAATTCAAGCTTATATTTGCATCAGATTTAGGCTATTTAATTTCATTGAATTTTTGCAACGAGCCCTTCCGTACAGTCGTTCCATACAACAGGTATAAATAATTACTAGATATGTGTAATTGTGCAAACACCTGTGGAGCCCATCTGTGCTTAGTTAGGTTTAAAACCCATTCAATATCATCCCATTAATTCATTTTGTTTTCGACTATTTAATTTCATTGCGTTTTTGCAACGAGCACTTTTATATAAAAGACGTAAATAATTATTAAAAATGAGTAATTGTAGAAGTTTCTAAGAGCACGCCTGTTGTTATTTAGGTTTAGAGCCTATTTAATGTAATAAAAGCTAAACTACCTTCGTAGGATCAAATACCTATAAAAGCGGTAAAACATTAAAAGCTTTCAAAAATTCGTTGGAACGAAACGAACTCCATCATCAGGACCAAAACAAACACAAGAGGAAAAACTTCAGTTTAAATATTGTGAGATTTGAATAGTATTACTACTACTCTTTTCTAGTTAACAATATTCAAACGAACACTAGTGGTGTCTATTTTAATAGCACCCTTTAAATATCAAAAAGCTTTCAAAACAATTTTCAAAATCCATAGAGTGTTTTCTTTGATGCATTTCCTAGAATATAATTCTAGATATTTCAAAGTTTGAGTCGAATGAAGAAATAGAAAATGCTAAAAATATACTTTTCGTGCAATTTTTTAGGATGAAATTTTACTTTCAACTCATTGTGTGAAATAATTGAAGAGATGAAAAAAAGTCTGTGAAAACGGATCAACACTTCAAATAAACATAACACCAGAAGAATTTTTCAAGCTAAACGAATTGTGTGCTCTTCGTGGAATAAAAAGTAAGACTTGCATTTTCACCTTTTTGCCTCGCAAATCTGAGAAGCTCGTTTTTGTTGACAAAATGTTTCCTTGTAAAAAGTGAGGGTGGTTGTTTTTACATTGCAAAAGTCTTTTCGAAGCATTTTTATTCGACATTATCTCACGTTTCTACTTTACTTCCATCTTTCGAGAAATTCAAACTCAAAAATTAAAAGAACAGAAAAACTGCGATAGTCATTTTCGTTGGAATAAGTTTTACCGAAAAGTCTTAACAAAATATTTTTGGTTTATTGGAGTAAACTTCCTGATGCAATAGTTTTATTTTTCAAAGTACAATCGAAGAACGAATTCTGAAAAAAAATTGAAAATCATAAGCTCAATACTAATGCATTTAAAATAATTTCATATATATTTGTGCTAAGAATTAAATTTAAGAGACATTTTAAAGTTAAAAACGCCATGCATATTGAAATAAAAACTTCCAAAAATCGATACAAAGAGTACCAAGGTTTCGTTATTGAAAAATCCCCCTAAATGTGTGAGTTCACAGAAACATATTCCAATAACTCCAATCCTTTCCATCAGGATGTCGGTGAATTATTTAAAAGCAATCAACAATAATGATCATCTAAACGAATAGCAACAAATGAATCAAGTCATTAAAATATTCCTTGGAGTGAAAAAAATGAATGAATTTGTTTACTCGCGTAAAAATATTCAGTCACTGTTTTTTATAGATGAAAATTATCTATAATCCGAAGCTATTTTAAGTTGAAAGATTGTTACTACTGGAACAAAATATGAACTTCATAATGGAATATTTTAATAATGTCCAATGCCAATACGAGACTGCCTTCTATGAATGTTTTAGTATTTATTCGATGCAGGAAGTGGTGACTCTCCTTTGATAAATGATTTAATATTGTATTTACGAGTGACTTGGTGGCAGTCATTGATGTGCATATTTGAGAGTCGGAATATTATTTCAAACACATGTTCATATCCTTTCTATGGATCTGTAAAACTTAGAAGTCGAAGAAAATAACGCATACAGCAGATATTTATATACTCTGACGCATCTTTTACTTTCATTTCATTTATAGGTTTTCGTTTTAACCCTCCTGGTGGTTGTCTCGACGAGGTATCTCTCTTCATTAGCAAAACTGACCATATCTTGATGCATGAGATATTACGTCAGAGGAAGAAAACTGACCAGATCTTGATCTCGTCATCATAGAAATCATCCCCAATATCTTGATGACGAAATATCTTGCCATTAGGAAAATTGGTCAGATTTGATGAATGAAATATTTCGTCGAAACCACTTGTAGGAATAAATATTAGATACTTAAGTACTCAGTGCTCAGTTCGTATTAGATAGTTATGTATTCAGTGCAATGTTAAGTATTATACAGCTATAAATTCAGTGATCCGTTAAGTATTAAATAGTTAGTACTCCGTGATCTCTTAAGTATTATATAGTTGTATACTCAGTATGTAACAACCGTTATCTTGAAAAGACCATTAGTAAAATTGGTTAGATCTTGATGGACGACATCCAAGCGGTTCGACATTCGTCGAAACCGCTTGGAGTGTCAAGACAGTTTCCCAAACTTTTTTGGATCAAAGTCCCCTTTTCAGAGACAGTTTTCATCGCCCCTCTGGAGAGCTATGCAAGTGTAGTTGTGCCAGAATTGTTGAATTGTACTAAGATATTTATGTAGCTGTGTGTGTAATTTTAGAATAAAAAAAACGATTTGGAAACAAAACTGGAACGAAATAACAAAAAATAAATTTCACGCAAACGCACTTGATTATTATTAGTAACTATTGCCAATCAAGTCAGTAAAATTAAAAGTGATCACTAATGCGAAGGAAGCCTGCTATTGTGCTATCAATTTGTCTATATCAGCCTATCTATTGTGTTTATGCAAAAGTTCTTTCAGTTTTTGGCGCTAGATAGCATTGCATCACAAAACCGAAGTGTTATCTACTTCACACGTGTAAAGTTTTGATGTTGTTTGACAGAAGGAATTTCAGTGAGTACTTCGGAAAAAAATTGTGTTATTTGGTTGTGTTTTTTAAATTTTGTTACGCATCAAAAATGGCAGAAAAAAGGAGCATTTTCAACATATGCTTTTTATTTCCGATAAGGCAAGAATGCTTCGCAGACGCAAAAGAAGATATGTGTTGTGAGGGTGCCGTTGACGATTCCA
Organism: Meta bourneti; assembly: GCA_933210815.1. NCBI lineage: Eukaryota > Metazoa > Arthropoda > Arachnida > Araneae > Tetragnathidae > Meta > Meta bourneti. Next base: position 30,331,692 of record OW119934.1, read on the forward strand.
CGTGCCGTGTGTGATTCAGAAAGTTTCGTCACCTGGATCAGTTCTTTAACCAGAAACCTCAGAACTTCTATGAGCGCGGGATTATGCAGCTACCGGAGAGATGGCGAAAGGTCATCGAACAGAACGGCACATACTATATTGATTAAATGTAATTTTTAATAGTAAATAAAATTTTTCTTCAAATTTTATTAAAAAAAGCGGGACGAACTTTTGCATCAACGCAATATTTTCGTCAGTAGCATCCTTAAATCTTCACAGTCAGTTCTTATTTGCAGTCGGTTCTCCTTTATGTTAAAAGACCCGCTTACGCCACTAAATATGTTACAAAGCAGGATGATGGAAATGTAATAAAAAATTTAAGTCGGAAGTGATCGCAAATACATACTCGCTAACACTCGCTTATTGACCTGCGGTTTTGATTTTAGACCGATCACTTATAACTCAGCAGTTTCCAATGTATAATTCTTGCGACCATGTATCAGTGCTGTAGTGAGTGTGTTTGTATGGTCAAGTGGACAAGTGTTTGTTTAATTCTCTAAGTGGTTTCGACGAGGTATCTCGTCCATCAAAATCTGACCAATTTTGTTAAGGACGAGACAACTCGTCATCAAGCCGATTTTTTGATGATGGCTAGATCAAGTTCTGGTTACTTTTCTTCTGATGACGAGATATCTCGTCCATCAAGATGTGGCCAGTTTTGCTGATGATTGCGTTTTTGATTAGATACTTCGTTGAGACAACCACCAATACAGTTGAAACATTTTTAGGCTACGCATTTTTTATCATTTTATTGCACACTCTTGCTCCTGAATGCCCCTTATTTCCCTTGGGGTCAGCATTTTTCCAAGATTCCTTCAGCACCCACAGGAGGGGACGATAGCACCCACTTTGGGAAACAATGTTTCAAGGTATAAAGATTTATATCCTCTATATTCGGTGCCACAGCCCTAATTTCTCTTTATTTGCGGTATTATATTGCTCTAGTACATTAATTGTTTTCTCTGTAGTAACATTTTTCTTTACGTAAAAGGCTTATTCAGGACAAGGCTTATTGAGAAAATTACAAGCACACATTTTTTAAGCTTTCAAAGCATCTCAGAGCTTCATAAAACAGCAAAGAGGGAAGTTTATAAATTTTGCATGCTTTCATTTATAAAAGCATTGGAAAAAATAAAATTTGTAGCAAACTATATATGACAGACGTCTGTAATAGTTTAAAAGAACTATACGATTCGCGAATAGAAACATTTTGAATCCCTTAAAAATGAGATCAAAGTGAACTATGAATCAAGAAAAGGGTGTTTCAGAAAATAAAATGAATTTTCTATTCTGTAATCTAAGATTATAGAATAGAAAATTCACTATGAGGATAATTGCAACAAATTATTACTATGTTACTTTTTATAAGAGGATGATTACAATAAAATATTACGATATAGAAAATTCAATAAGAGGATAATTACAATAAACTATTACTATGTAGAAAATTCAATAAGATGATAATTTCAATAAAATATTACTGGTAGAATTAAAGAAATAAAAGCGAGAACTATTTTTTTAAATGTATCTCTCATTAATAAATATATGTATGGGAAAGCATATATTTATGGTTATTTTCCTTTTGAAAACCGTGGCAAAAATCCAGAACACTAGACAGGAAGATTCTTCAAGATAAAGGTTTCGCCTTTCAGTGTCAAAAAGCCTTTCGCAAGTCATGAATTATAACAAGCTTCATGTGTTATAACTTATCAAAGGAGATGTGATTTCGTAAAATATAAAATTGTTTCGGTTTGTAGGAATAGAAACCTGAATAACTCTGAGTAGGATTTAGGAATTTCAACTAGCGGAAGAGTGAAAAATGAATAAATTGAGAACATACCAGTGATAAATAAGGCTAGGATATTGATAACCCAAAGATTGACAGAAATTGCCTAAAACAATCTGGCCCCTAAAATCTACCAAAAAGGACTTACAACAAAAAAAATATCCTAAAAGTATACTTTTTGCATAACTTAAAAAAAGAGTTTAGAAACTTGAACAAAAAAGAATCTAAATATCCATTACACGACAAAAAATACTTTCAAATGCACAATTGAACTTATTACCGTTTCCCCATTGGGTAGCCTTATTGGAAGAGTAGCGGATTAGGTAATGGAGGGTTGCGAGTTCGAAACTTGATCAAGTTTCACCTCGTCATCTGACCGTGGTTCAAAATTACTGGGGGTTGTCCTCAGATCTTTCCCTTCTGGATGGATCTCGGACCGTCGACAATAGCCCATTGTGTTGCTCCAGTGCGATGTTAATTCGACTACCAAGATTTTTACCGTTTCCCCACTAAACTGAAAGTCTATATTGTAGATAAAAACACACAAGTCCTATAACAGTAAACAAGAAAAAATGCACAAATGCAACTTTCTGATTATTCATGTATCAAATTGAAATTTTGAATTTTAATAACAACTTTAATTGACTGTTTTTAACTTGACATGGTAAAAAAATCAAGGTTCCTATTTCATCACTCTAGCATTTGAAAGTAAAATAAAAAGCTCATGCAGTATGATTTTTTATGGTCTGCTAATAACGTTTTTCGTATTAAAAGAAGTTCATTTTAACTTTTACTAAAAACACAGAAGCTCAGTTTATATGAACTACATCATATTGTTCAGTCTCCTAAAATTTCACGAATGGCCAACATGTGTAAAAAAATGGAGTTTTGTAGAAATTCTTTCAAAAATTTTCTTCTTAAAAACTCCAAAATAATTATAATAATCCTCTTAAAGGGATAAAAAGTAATTGATATACATTATCTATACAAATAAGAATGGAGTGTTTGCTTGTACATTGAATATTTTCTACCCATTTAGAGTTTTCTATTCGTTTTAGACCCTTCTGATGCAAAAACCGTCTCTTGCGCGATTGGTGTCTGTCCATCTTTCTATCTGTCTATATATGTGTGGTGTTACTTCCAAATGGTTGAATATATTTTCATGAAATTTTGCATACTGTGAGTTCTTACATTCATTTAGTGACTGAACTTGGTTGCGTAAGTCTGTCTGTTCGTCTTTCGGTTCTATGTTTGATTTTGTGTCTGTGTGTTTGTACAAGTATCACATAAGATTTATTCAAAAAATTTTATTGCAATGTCCTAAATTTGATAAACCATATTTTAGTGTAAGGAATGCATTATTTTAAATTCCTTTGCTTACGTATTTAAGCAAGTTTCATGTTAAAACATCTGAGTAACTCTACTTAAATCAACCATAAGTTGGTGGTATTGGAGAAGCTGGAATGCATATTGAGCATTGAAATTACTTAAATTGTTTTATCAGTACTGCTGAAAAATCAATCACTTTTTAAAAAACTATTTTTGCAGAATTTAAATTCAAATACTTTTTTATTTCGAGCCTTATTTATTTTCTTTGCAAAATATAAACTATTTCGGAACATTTGGGATAGACGATATTTTGCAACGAAACAGTTCGTTTGCCACGTGAAGTGATATATTTTCGCTCCGAATTAATTTCGTATTTTTTAATTCTATCTAATTTTTAGTTGTAAGTTGTGGCAACTGGGCGAGATCAAGAGATAAAAAAAATCACGAATTTATATCTTTAGAACTGTTTCCCGCCAATTTTTATTTTGTTTTAATTCTCTGTTTTCTTTTCTGTTTGAAATATTTATTATTTTAATAAATTGTACTTCCTTTTCATCACACGCAACACCACCACAAAGTATTCGATTTAAAGCGACATGTAGGTTAGAATAAAGCAAATTTTAAGTGGAATTTTGTCATTATTGAAAGAACGTTAATGTTAAAAATATCCTAACTAGGACTTTTGAAATATTACAAATTCTTTGTTATAGCGACGGTCATGGTGGCTTATTTTACGAATTGAAGTTATATTTAAGCAACCTATATAGGGAAAGCTTGTTTAGAACAATGATTTCTTTGGAAGAAACGCTGTCAAATGGATTTACCATTTTAAAAAATGATAATAGGTTACCTTTGCTTTATCACTACTGAAGGTATTAAATTTTAGAACAAGTTCTTTTATTATTGCACGTGCCACAAAAGGTAATTTTCAAGAAAAAACGTATTCCCTTTTCAAACAAACTTAGTGATAAATATCTTATCAAATTAATTTGCCATCTTTCCCTTAATGGTAACGAAATTCGAAGAGTGCCACAAATAAAAAAAATATTGTCAGGTAAATTATGTGATAGAGTATCCGAAGTAGATTCGTCATTTTTACGAATTGAGTTGAGCAACTTTACAGGAATAGAACTTAAGGAAGGGAATTCCTAATCCTCCCTCAAAATCGTCTTTTGTAGCAGTTATCTTCGTGTCACACCTTTCACCAATTTGTACCTTTAGCAGGGGTGTGATATAGTATATGAAATGTATTACATTGGTGGATTTGCATGTATAGAATTTGTGTCCAAAGTAGGTTGTAGAAATTATAAAAATGTCAAAAAGGTGGTATTATTTTACTCACACTTAAATGATATGGCATTTTTCTACGAAAGAGGAAATTTATTATTTTCTGGTCACTTTCAATATGTAGTTAACCAATTCAACCCGAGTGAGGTCAGGCAAATTGCTAGTTTTTAATAAATAAGTAAGTAATAGATATTAACAGAGTAAAAATGTAAGAATAAAAAATATAACCATTATTATTAGTTCACAAACTAAAGATAAGTAGCCCCGATTTCTTAATTGAATTTTAAGCAGCTTTCTCGGGCAAATTTTAAACCAATATTTATTTTATTATTCTCTTACTTTCGATGCTTTGGGTTTTTATTGTTGATTCTTTTTGCTGTTTACACAAACGGAAAGCTTATTTATTTTGTTGCGGATATACGGAAATGTTAGCTTGCGTTATCATTAAGATAATGCTTTACGACGTCCTACTTAAGCAAATGCTTCTCTGTATTTCGTTTTTCCAATGAATGTTTGAAAAAATGAAATCGAAGTATAGGGGCTCAATCTGTTTCATTGAGTTCTGAATTGAAAATAAACAAAACGTAGAAAGGGACCGGTGCCGAATTTGCTACAGGTTTGGTGTTGCGAGAAAATTCCCATTTTCGTGTTTACTGTATACGAAGATTCTAGTCATCTGTAGAATTCTTCACAATACAGATTATTCAGTGAGAAACATCACATGCGACAAATTCGCTGCGTAGAGAAAGTTTTGGACCTGCTTTCAAAAAAGAAAAACAGTTCCTAATTGAAGTATTGCAAAACAGGAGAATATGGGAAGAAAAATATTTGAGTGTTCACTATTAGATTCCGGTTTATTCTAGTTTAAAGCGAGATAGCTGGGTTGTAAATTCAAAATTGAATTCTTCCTCGTATGCAATTTTTTTTGTCAAAATTCAGATAAAACTTATAGACACCGTGGTATTTTGAATGTATTTCTGACTCTTGCACAAACACTTGGATATGTGTTGACTTAATATTTCATCTGGTAATAGCTTTATTGTAATTTTACACGTTTCTTAAAAAATCACATAATCTATTGAATAGGAGTTTTTGAAATGTAAGCGGAATTCATCTTTTTTAATTTAATTGAATCAGAATTGCTGGTTTTAAAGGCTGGTTAATTTATTTTCCAATACAAATTTTTTGATTTGTAACGGAATCCTATGGACTTCTTGATTCCCTTAAGTAATCGAACTAGAGTATTAGGGATGTGTAAATTTATTACTGTTATCCTTTTATAAAATAGAGCCTTTCTTCTGCATAGTATGGAGTTGTGAATAAAAATTTATATTAAAATGGAATTTATAAGCGATGCAAAGATGTATAGAGGTGTAATAGTTATTAGATCAAGCTCTAAATATATTGCGTTTCGGATGCTTACATCTTTACTAATATCATTGAATTTGTGTGAATTAATTTGGATGTTAATGTATTTTGAATTTTCTTTATTTAATAATTATTTAATCTTTCTTAAAGCGGAAGTCTAGTTTATCGAAGAATAACATTGTAGAGACTTTACAGTGAGACAAATCTACAATCACACGGCGCATTTGGTCTAAATTTATAGTCAATAATCTTTTGATAGATTGTTATATAAATTTCACAACTTTCGTGTCATTGTTGGATTTCTCTGATTACTTGCTTTTCAGAGGATTTCTACATAAAAATGTCCCACACAACTTTAGTTAATTCTGCAGTGTGATACTTGAATAAACACTATTTTGAGCAACTCAAATTAGTATTATGAATTTCACAAAAGTTGTATCTGTGAAAGTTCAAATTTCCAAATAGTGTTGGTGTCTAGTATTTTTTACCCCTATGTACTTCATTTATCTCATGAACTCCAGACACCGAGTTTTTCTGTTTGATGTTACATAAAAGAAGTTTTCCTCATATAAGATTTAAGAATATTACCTGAATTGTGAGAAATATTTCTGCTTGAGATTAACGCCTGTTTCAAGATCTTTACAATTTTTAAAATTAAATTTTCAGAAATATTTTGAAATTATAAATTTTATAAATTATTTTAATAAAAACTTTCTTCCTCACTTCTCTGGTCATTTTAATCATCAGATCATCAGTTCCCGCAAGTTCTCAACTACCATTGGAAGTCTCGTCATTTTGATCAATCAGAAGATGGATTATTCAAATTACGTCCTGGTCACCACTTGTAGGATACACATATTGGTATTGAACTATTAAATTATATAAATTTGTTGCTATCAGAAGGATAAATGAAGCCCGCACAATTCAACAAATAACAAAGTTTAACTGCAATACAAGAAAACAATTACAAAATAAATCTGTACTGTTGCAGCTCGATAATCAGGGTCTGATTTTTCAAATCTTTAGAATTTCGATCAGTCTGTTTCACTTTTCTCAACATCTTTGACCAGTCCGCTTCACTTCTTTTTCTCAACATCTTTGACCAGTCTGTTTCATTTCTTTTTCTCAACATCTTTGACCAGTCCGCTTCATTTCTTTTTCACAGCATCTTTAATAAGTCTGTTCCATTTCTTCTTCTCAACATCTTTGACCATTCCGCTTCACTTCTTTTTCTCAACATCTTTGACCAGTCCGCTTCATTTCTTTTTCTCAGCATCTTTAATCAGTCCGCTTCAGTTTTTGTCTCTACAGAGTTGAAGAAACTTACGATATATCAGTTATGACGACTGTGAATAATTCCGGTTTTTTTCCTTCTTTGATGAAAGGGGGGACAATACCGGATTTCATGTAACTCTACGCTATATTTCTCATACTCTAGATTCAGTTAGCGAAAAATTTTAATATTTTTAAAAAATTTTATAATTATAAAATTAACGCAGCTTTCCGTAAGTGCATTAAAACCTTACATCGTTACAAGTAAAAATCCGGAAATGTTTTCTGAATTTTATTTAATACATTTTCGCCAGATGTATATCAAGATAAAATATTTTCAGATTACTTCAAAAGAAAGTTGCAGACTTAGAACACAAATAGTAAAATAATTTTGAGCTCGGTACGAAATGTCGCACGGGTACTTATGATGTCACATAAGACGATATACTACAAGGTCCATTCATTGGTGGACGAAACAAGGAAAGTAATCTCTTGTCCCTTCCTGTGAATAGATAATAAAAGTAGACATTTAACTTTATTCGGAAATTGCTGGCGCCAATAGAATCCCTTTTCCTCCGAAATCATGTTTAGCTGTTCATCTAGATGAGATTTTGAGCTCGTTCTTTTGAAAAGAATTCTAGCTAAGCGGATAATATTAGTTCTTTGAGACTTTCTCTAAAATGGTAAGAATTTCCTTGGAATACTAGCACATTGTTTTTTGAAAAAGTTTGACGAAGCCAAGTTACAAATTTCATTCAATGTGAGTGAATTTCGGAGCATTATTCGCGTTAGAGAAGGTAGTTCTTCATAAACTAAACGCCTTTCTATTTGAGATGTGATTAAAGTACTACGGAAATTTCAAATATAATTACGGAATAAGGGAAATAGTAATTTAATTGTTCATGCAGAATATCAGATCTTTGATATCTTAATTCTTGGGTACATTTACCAGATCAAAATAAGACAAAATATAATTATATCAATAGTAATACACATGAAGGGCATAAATATAGAAATTGTGCCATTGATACTAATTCTTGAATGTTTTAACATAAATAGAAATAATATCAAATAAGTGTTAATATTTTCAACGTTTTAAAACAGACTTTGCAGTAATAAATTTGTGGTGTATATAACTAAATAACGCTGTAGCAGTTAAAATAACTTTGATTTTAAGTGATCGTAATTACGATCGTAAAAGTGATCGTAATTACGGTTTTAGGTTTGAACTTGAACATAAAACTACATTATTAATTAACTTGTACCGTATTTTAAGGTAATGCAGAACGTTTTTAATGCTTCAGTATTCCCAAATGCTTTTTTAATATATTGTGAACAGTATTTTGTTAAGATCATAGTTTAAAGTAATAAAAGTATAAAATATTAATTATAAACACATGTGCATAAACTTTACACAATAATATATTTATCATTAGATATCAACAAACATTCATACAGTTTGGACATATAGTAACTATCGGATTGAGTTAGACATTTGGTTTATAAGCTTCACTGTACATCTCAATTTGAATTTCTCTAAATCATGGTTGCATGTGTGTTTTGATCATAATTTTCTTTCTTCTGCCATTTTTAGATGTAATAGCAGCTTTGTGTTCATATAACGTAGTTTATGATGTTCTATAATTGCGTTCTATTTTGTTTGTTTATTATTTCTCCGTTACCTATGATGTACTTCTGATCTCTTTCCTCAGTTATCTGTTTGTACATGCTCCTGTTAACTCTCCTGGTGGTTATGTCGACAAAGTATCCCGTCTTTCTCAAAACTGACCAGATCTTGTTGGACGCGATATCTCGTCTTTAGAAGAAATCACGATCACGATTATCTGAAGAAAACTGACCAGATGCCGTCATCATCAAAAAACCGGGAATATCTTGCTGACAAAATTCTCGTCATTTGCAAAATAGGTCAGATCTTGATGGACGAAATATCTCGTGGAAACCACTTGGAGGGTTAATCTTTTGACAGTCTTTATAAATAAATAAATAAATAACAAAGACATAAGGTAATGAATAATAAATTAATATACCAAATTATAAAGCTGCATAATTATTTGTGTGCACATATCTAAAAATACCAGATAACCTGTCTTCATAGTTTTAAGTCAAACGAATGCATCTCTAACTCATGTATATCCAAATAGTTTAAGATTCCTTGAAAATCCTGTATAAATCCACGACAAATTTATTCAGGCGCAAAACGTCTAAATAAGTTAGAAACGTGATTAGAAGTGTTAAACATTATCACCATCAAGTAGACTCGCTAATTTACATATTAATGAGTTTAGTTTAGTAACTAATCGAACCGAAACATAGTTTACTTCGAAACTGATACTTTAGCAATGGTCTTAAGAATGTCCTGGGATGACTATTGTCCTTAAGCATTTCAAATTTCTGTTGCGTGACATTCTACTACCAGAGAGAGAGAGAGAGAGAGAGAAAAGTGCTGTAATTTGTTGGTGGTTAAAAGTTTTAACCTGTTCTGTATTTAACAATTAATATTGCACCCTTATGTTGATAGATAAGTGTGAAATAATGATGCTCTAAACTAAGAGTAATTCATATATTTATGTATTATAGAGAACATTAGTTACTTGAAAAGCATTCATTATTATAAGATGCGTTATTTAAAATTTATATAGCACTAGCAGAATTACCCGGCGTTGTCGGGTTGAATTGGTTAAATGTGCGATGATTGAAAGTGATTTGACTAATCACTTTTCCTTCATAGAAAATTGCAAACATCATTTAAGTTGCACGGAAAATAACTTTTTAACATCGTTTTAACTTTTTCATAGCTTCTACAATATACTTCGGAAGCAAATATGTATGCATGATATATCCATCCATATAATCCATTTAATATTCATCGCACTTCAGCTGTGAGACAAAATACATGATTACTTCAGTAGTCGAATTAGAAATATCTTTGAGCTACAACGTAGGGCTACCCTTTTGTTGACAGATAAGTGTGGAATAATGATGCTCTAAACTAAGAGTAATTCAAATATTTATGTATTATAGAGAACATTAGTTACTTGAAAAGCATTCATTATTATAAGATGCGTTATTTAACCGATCTTATTTTAAACTTATTTTATTTTAACCGGTCATTTTAAAATAAGAAGTTACACAACTTACTTAAAAAGGCTTTGTTTTGTATATTTTACTTATTTTTATGAAGCAGAATTCTAATATTAATTAAGTATTTAACGAGACTTAAAGGAAGTTGGTCGAAGTTGGCAGAAAATAAAATTAATTCAATAGATTCAGAATAATTCATTAAAATTTAACTCCTAAATAATATATCTGCAATATATAAAATACAGGAACACATAAATACAAACTGAAACGAAATTCCGATCACAGAAAAAAAGGAGAATTCTAAAAAACGAAAGATATGAGCAAGCGTGTGGAATTTCGACCCCTTGGGGTATATTCTGAAATAGAGAAATTCGAAAAAGACGTTTGAGAAATATTGATAGACAATAATTAATTATTTACAAAAAGAACACAAATTTACAAAAATTAAAAATGCACAAATATGATAGCAGCATTTCGCTGTCTTAACTCAAATACGGGACTGATACACGTTAAATCTACGGTGACCTTAAATGTCCTCGCGTTGGTTGGCGTGGTGTGGAAGTTTGAAGAGTGGGGTGCCAGCGCGGGTGTTCGTCATCTGACAGAGGCTCAAAATTACTTGTATTGTCCTTGATCTCTCCCTTCGGGATTGATCCGGAACCGTCGCCAATATCCCGTTGTGTTGATCCAGTGCGACGTTAATACCTACCTATATGAACACAAATAGGGACTTTTTCTTTACCATCGAAACTTTAAGACAAAAATCAAAAAATTATAGCAGGCAAGTTTAGCGGGTGTTTTTTTTTAAGAAAAGGCCTTATGGAACCTATCTAACAGAAACATGTGTGTGAAAAGTAGGATATTACTTAAAAGGTACTCGAATCGACACAAGAGCGCAAATGGAGATGTCATAGGTTTGAGATATTTTTACTTCAGAAAATCTATGTCAATATTTTTATCCAAGACATGTATGATATGCCAGAGTAGCAGATTTGTATTAGAAATTGGTAACATAACACATATAATGTAGAATTACACTTATATATTTTGTTTTTATTAAGCGAAGTATATTGGGAGGTCTTACTATTGAATATTTAGTACATATATATATTTACTCTTTAAATAGTAAGAACACAATCGTTTGTTAATATTCTATTGCTCATTTCCCTAGAATATAATATTGTGGAAAGATTCTATAGCTCCTTTCTTTAAATTATGTTGCTCCTTCGGGTGAACCTCAGAGGGTTAACGGACTAGGCGCTCAGATGTAGAATTTGGAGCGTGCGTTACTTCCTAAAGGTACTGTAAATGCTATAAAGCTGATTTACAAGGATCAAAAGAGGGCGATTGAAAGAACATCGCTCTTTAAGGCGCTGGTATAACAGATAAGCAGGAAAATACTATAAGCACTATGCTTCCGTTGACTTCATTCCAACTTTGAACGCGTTTTTCTCGGAACAGCTTTTTCGCGAGTGTGGCATATCTATAAAACTGTCGGATTGATCGAATTGAAGTTTTTACATCACATGTCGAGCAACCTTTTTTCATTCAATGAACTTCACAAGCGATCTGTTGCGTTTTCTTATTTTCATAGCAAAAAATTTGGTTGACAATTTTAGCTAAATCGATTATTTCGATCTGACAAGTCACCATTTCCTCAAATATTTTTCAAAACATTTTCCTGTTTCATCAAACGATAGCTACTTGTAGATAAAGTAAAACACTGTTCAAATTTTTTTCGTTCAAGATGGCCTGGAGTTGGGGGAGAAATAATGCCAACCAGTGATCGTAAGACGTCATAGTCAAGGAGGGTTATCAGGGAAGATTATTCATGGAAACTATTGAATTGTTCTTGCGTAGACCTAAAATAACAATGAATGGACACGTGCAAAGTTTGAAATTATTTGGTTGCATAGTTTTGTTAATACAAAATCTACAAAAGGCGGTAATTTTGGCCCAAAAAAGGAGAATCCGCTTAACCCTACAAGTTGTTTCGACGAGATATCTCTTCCATAAAGATCCGACCAATTTTGCTAATGACGAGATATTTCGTCGCTAAGATATTGCCAATTTTGTTATGATGACGAGATCAAGATCTGGTCAGTTTTCTAATGACGAGATATCTTGTCCATCAAAATCTGTTAATGGTTTTGCTAATGACGAGATATCTTGTCCATCAAAATCTGTTAATGGTTTTGCTAATGACGAGATATCTTGTCCATCAAAATCTGCTTATGGATTTGCTAATGACTCTATACCTGGTCGAGACAACCACCAGTAAGGTCAAAGTATGTATAACAATATCATAAAATAAATTATATTTTATAAACTTTTAGAAACGATTTATAAACTTTTAGAAACAATGCTAAAAATGTTACATTGAAAAATGTCCCACAAAAAGATTTAAATGAAATGCGCGAATTTTCTCACCTCATATTCTCTTCAAGCACGAAATAGTATCTGTTTCGTATCTAATGAAGATTAATTGCATTCCGTCAAAAGATCATACCGAAATTAGAGAATGTAATTAATAGGTCATTTTATATCTCTGGGAATATTATAAAGCTAAACTTTCTTATGCGCGCATTGTAATCAATAATTTAAATGATACTCTGCCTGTCATGTGGTGATGAATTACGAATTAATCGATATATGATACGGTGAAAACAGGTTTGCCCTTTTAAGGAATTAAAGTTTTTGCATTGGCTAATTACGTTTTTCGTTATTTTAAAACATGTTTCTATTCTATTTAGAATTTATAGATTAAGAATACCGATACTGCTACATTACATTTTTGGATTCCAAAAGAATATCGATCAAGGTATTTCAAGTACGTTTAGTTAGTCTATGTTATGGGTTTGTTTCCAAACGAAATAAGTAAATGATTGTGTGGGCCGAAAAATTCGAATTTCGGCGGAACAAATTCTAATACTGAAAAATGTTTGTTAATAAACCTCAGATGAATATCTGCTAATTTATTTAAATTAAAAATATCTTAATGAAGAGGTAGATAGGTAGAGGTAATTAACGTCGCACTAGAGTAACATAACGGGCTATTGGCGGTGGTCCGGGATCAATCCCTAAGGTAAAGATCCAAGAACAATTTTGAATCACGGTCAGATGTCGAATCTTAGTGAAGAGACCAGTGGTTGAAGTTTTCAAATTCTGGCGTTTTGACAGTCCCACAAGACTACCGGAAATTCCTCAGTCAATGGTTTTTCACTTGGGCAATGTTGAAGTGACCTAAGACAATGGTTTTCAATCGTAGAAACACTAAGACATTTTAAAATCTTCAATTCGTGTCAAACATTAATACCAAACTTATCCCAATTTCCCCAGAAATTAATGCATACCATGGGTTTGCCTAAGGGTGAACTAACTGAACTACTACGTGTCTATAAATGCTTCCATCCACTTTACTACAAGATATCTACTATTTAAAGTGTAATATGGCAATTCAGACTTGTTCTGGTGCTTTTCGGAACAACCCAGGACTCGCCAAGGAGATGTAGCTAAACTTCTAGTAACCACAAATCACTGTTGTCGTCAGTTGTGGTAGAGAACACCCGTCTGACTTCTTCAAGCTCAACACGTGAAAGACCATTTTTGAACTTTTCAGTCCATTCGTAGCAGTTCCGTTACGGAAAACACAGTTCCAGTACTGTGCTGAAAGTCGTCGATGGATATTTTGCCCCCAAAAGGTAAGTCCGCATCACATGGGTCGGATTTTAGAATTACTTACATTATTTTAAATGAGACTGCGCATACCCATCCGCATCGTACGTATCGGACGTCGGCAATCCCGACGAAGATTCCGGAGGGAGTAAAATCCGTTCGTACAATGCGGATAACTCATCCGTACCTTATTCACAATGCGAGTCTTTCTTGAGGTCCTTCTGACTCCCCGAAGGATGTGTTCTCTCTATTTAAATATGATCTCAAGATGTCTAGAAGTGCTATAAGCTTAGCGTGTGCCACACGAAAGTACTGAAAAATCTTTACGTCATCGTCAACTAAATTAAGGAGTAACTTATGGTACTCTCCACAATCCGACCTCTTTTTATTTATATTGTGTACCCATAAGTTCCGTTGCCGTTTTTGTTCCTCTTCTGCTATCGAGCAACTGACAACTACATCTCCCTCACTGAACATAACAGCGTTTGAAGACAGTAAAATGTGTCATCACAACCGATGTTCACATGAGAAAATTGCACTATGAACTGAGACGCCTCCTGGAGTGAGACGCTTCCTGGCCTCCTAAGGTGATCCGCTTTTGGAAATGCCGTTGCTCCGAATGCAGTGTGCGCAGTACACTAAATTAATTCGATGCGTGCCGTCCGTGCGATGCGGACTAGTGTGCGCTTACCTTTATACAACTTCAGACCATAAGAAACACGAATCACTGAACGCAGATCTTTGGTGTAAACGGAAATCGGAGCGGGCAGGGATAAATATATATATCCCACTCTCCCAACTCCCACACCCCGTCAACATGATGACATTTGAGGACACGTCAGATTTAACGTACACCATCCCAATGTACAAGACAGTCTTTGTTTGGATCGAGTTTCGAACTCACAACTCTGCGATTGCTAATCCACTACTCTTCCAACCTGGCTACCGCAGACCCAGAAATTGATTAAGACATAAGTACCATTAAGCCTTTTTAGAGGTTAGCATAGGTCAGTCTTACATGCCGTGAAACGATTTTTTTTAGTGAAATACCCCTGTCGTGTCTAGTTTTATATTCATAATAAAATATAGATTTAAAACTTACTCTTGATTTAACTCACCTATTAAAACATAAAAGTGAACATTTTAAGGTAAAAAATTCTCATGTTGGTCACGTCTAATGAGAACCTCATAAATTGCATACATATACTTAAACATCATCATAAATATGTAGATTCAGATACAGTTAACGAAACTTATAGAGTATATGTGTTTATGTTGGTAGCACGAAATTTTCGAACGCATCACTAGACGAGTTTTTTGTGCTGTTGCTGCTGAAGTTGCTGAGTCAGTTCCATTGTAAGTGCAGTGACGTTAACCCTGTCTGGAATATTTCTCATTTCAGCTGTATAAATAAATAAGAAATCGATCTTTGAAACTTTCTTTCACCTTCAGTCAGAAAGATTCTTTAAAAAGTGAGATTCCAAGAAAATTTGAAGGACTTTTTATACCATGTTCGTGTTACTGCTCCGAATCCGACAATTCACTTCTTTAATGTGCTTTTCTTTTAAAGTATAAATTACAAATTTGATAAAAAACGGTTTAACTAACTTTACAAACGAATTGTTAAAGCATTTTTAGGCTGCTATACCCCCAAGTTTCTTGATTTTCCTCTTTTATGAAAAAGTAGTATTCACACAGTAATTTGACATTTTAAAAATGCTCACGCTTGTGTAAATGCTTTTTGTCTAACTATAAATATTCTTGAATTTGCTTCAGCTAAAAATGTGGTCACACATTTCGGGCTCTTAAAAAGGATATCATTTGAGAGATTGAGAAACAGTGGTGCAAGACTAGAAGCCCTTCTTGAGAAATTCAAGATTTGCATTGACACTAATAAAAAAATCTACGAACCTAAATATGTATATATTTTTTGAAACTGGCATTTTTTGAAACTAAAAGCATAAACTTTTGATAAAATGTGGTACCTTAAAACTGAAAGTTTTTAGTAGTTATTTAGAGTTTTGAGTTGATTGAGACAAAAATGAAATACAAAAAAATAAAAGCAATAAGAAATAAAATCTCTAAAATGTTTCCAGATAAAAATATTTGGTTTCATTGAATGTGAAATCATGGGCCTACTTAACTTTAAATTTAGTCCCTTGCACCACTATGATTCTAAACCCTTCACGTACTCTTTCTTTTCTCTTGTTCAATAAATGCAATTAAAACGTGTTAAGCTTTTTTTGTCAACATTGAGTTTAAAGTTTATAAATCACACTTTTTACGGTGGAATGAGACACCTCAAAATGCCTACATGAAATGTAATTCTCTTTTGAATGAACTAATTGAAAGGAATTTCAGATATCCTCCTACTCATTCGATTTCTTCTTTGCATTTCTTCCGATCTTAGTCTCCATAATACCCTTCCGATTCCCTTTAAAGATAAAAGAAATTCTCTTAAAAGACATTAAGCTGTTAGATTAATTTGATAGAAAAAATTTGCACAAGTATCCGATACCTCAGAACTGCCCAGTTCAAAAACTGTAACAAGAACGTCAATTATCATTACATAACTGCAAAAATACTAATGAAGTGTCAGGATTCCCGAGATCCTTAAATACTTAAAATATAACGGAAAACATTTTCAAAAATAGAGTCGGGCATTAACAATACGATTATTCAGTTACCACGAAGTATTGGAAGTTTGGAGTGTTAATTTATAAAAAATAAGATAATTCGTAATATGAAACAGTTCTTACTAAAAGAATCTCAACACGTCAATTTTTTTACGGAAGTTTGTATAAAATACTGGCATGCTGTAACGAAATACATCAAATGATGTGTTATATAGGTGTGTTGCACAGATAGCGCATTGGGTAAGATGACGCATTAGCTATTACTCGGATGCTAACGATTTAATATTTAAAATTCATTTTTATTTATATTTGGTAGATTCAGAAGATTTAGTGGTGAAAGTTGTGTCAGGTTCTTAAGCCACAGCTGTTATCATCATCTGAAGAATTGTAAGTTCAAAACAATCTCTTTGTAATTTTAAAACGTGTATGACTTTAGTCGTATCTAACCCTCCTGGTGGTTGTCTCAAGGAAGTATCTAGTCATTTGCAAACCTAACCAGATCTTGATGGACGAGATATCTCGTCAGTAGAGGAAAACTGATCTAATCTAGATCTCATCATCATCGAAAAATGTGCAATATCTTGATGACGAGATATCTCGTCATTGGCGAAAGGTCAGATGTTGATGAACGAGATTATCTCGTCGAAACCAATTGGAGGGTTAAGAGTCTTTATTTCATTTGTTTATTATTGTTGAGGGATAGTTAGGTACGTTTGGAAATAAAGTGTGTGATATCGTCTATATTGTCATTTTTATTATCAAATGGATGAGTGTATCATTTCCCTCCTGACATTTGGGGATAGATGACGCGCTGTTGTTTGTTTCATTTTCAGTGGGAAGACGTATTAGAGTATTCCTATTGTCAATTAGATTGTTTAAAACTAATTATCTGGAAATGTATTTTGTTAGACTTCTGTTAACATATTTTGAACTTACTAAATAATTAAATTTTCTATTTTGTTAAGTCAATTTGATCATGGCACCGATTTATTCTCAGAAGTATTCCTATTACCTAGGGCTTCGAGGTCCGAAGAAGAGTTAAAGCAATCGTGGCTTCTGCTAAACGGGCTTCAACAATAAGTTCTTTTTCAAACTTTGAAAAGGTCTGTTGTTTTTCCCATTCAAACGCGCCTTGTTTCTCGTATAGATTCTGGAAAAGTTGGTATCCGTTAAGCATAGCGCATTTATACTGTACTAGAAGTAATAATTAGACGAATATACACACACTGACCAATGAATTAGAAACCCGTAAATATTTATGCAAATGTTGGTTGCGGGCGTGGTTATGCAAAATCCTTCTATGGCGTGTGTGACCCGCAATCAAATTGACGGTATAAGTATGCTCATTTCACGACGGTATACGCGTGTTCATTTCACGAGTAACGAAGCACAATATGGGGAAAACAACAGAGCTTTCACCGTTTGAAAAAGTCTTATTGTTGAGGCCCTTTTAGCAGGAGCCACGATTGCCATGACAGAAGAACTCACTGGGTTCTCGAAAGCTGCGATTTGGAAGGTGTTTAAAAGTTGGAAACAGAATCCACAGTCCTTGTCCAAAAGATGTAACTGTGGGTCTAAAACAATTAATCAAGTCCGTGATTGACGTGGTCTCAAACAGATTGTACAGCAGAAAAGGGAGCACTGTGCTGCAACTGGCAGAAACCTTTAATGAAGGCTCCTCCCAACCGATCCCGGCGCGAACAATGCGCAGAGGATCAGTATAGGCAGTTGCATGCCAGTGAGGAAACCTCTAATTTCTGCGAGGAACATCAGAATTCGCCTACATTGGTGTCGAGAAAGATGTAACTGAGGATTGGAAAAAGGTGATGTTGTCATATGAATCACGCTACACCTTGTTTTGCACCGACGGAAGGCGTAGAGTTTGGCGAGAACCCCATGGAAGCCACGAACTCATCTTGCATTGTTCTCACAGTTCAAGAGTCTGGTGGGAGTATCATGGCATGGGGCATGTTCTGCTAGTTTGAAACTGACCCTGGTGTTTCTGGAAGGTAGACAATCAGCCATACAAAGCTTGAACATCCTGGCAGATCAAGTGCATCCTGTAATGTTATATTTTGACTATGAAGGTTACGGATCTTTCATGGACGATAACGCAACCATACATCGCGTTCGAGAGTGGCTCACGGAACATCAATTTGACTTCCAACATCTTACCTGGATACCGAAAAGCATGGATCTTAACCCTATATAGAACGTTTGGGACATGTTGGAAAGGCGCATCCGACAGCAATCTCCTCTGCCATCCACTTTGCAGGATCTTAAGGTCTGTGTGTCCAAATGCATGGTATTATCTGGACTTAAATGCACTTCCGAACCTTGTAGAATCTATTCCTAAACGCAGACATGCTGTTATTCATTCAAAAGAAGGTCCAATAAAATATTGATCCCAGGTTTCTAATTCATTGGCCAGTGTGTGTAGGTTTCTGGACATTTTGTCAAGAGTTCATTAAGATTAAGTTGCAAGACAATTCAATGCTCTCGTTTGTCTCACAAATGGGCTTTAGGGGCGGGTGGTATGAGTGCATAATCAAAGTTATCCGACTTTTTTGTTGGTTACCAAAGTGTCCTGGTAGAGGAGAATGGAAAATTCCTTGAAGATCATGTAAAAAAATCTACATAAACAGGATTTGACCTAAAAGAGAAAACAGAAAGCGCTTACATTCGAGTTTGCAGAAAGCTTGGATATCAAACATCCATTCACCCCAGATCTATAATTGAAGAAAATGGCATTTGCGATAATTTAAGATGATTCAAGAACCCACAAAATTTCATATGAAGTAAACTCTTACAGATGCACTAAATGTTAGGAAGATTATAGTTCTACTAAAAATGTGATCGGGTATAATGTGTGATGGGTATTGTATGTGTAAATTGAAAATTATGACTCCATGAAAGTGACGCCTTAAATGGAAAAAAATTGTAATGATTAATGGAAAAAAGTGCAAAAAGGACATTAAATAAAACTTTTCTTTTGATTCATTACTTTATTCAAATTTATATTACTTATTTATGGTATGAGTTTTCAAAATTCGTCATCTAACCTCCAAACTTAACTTAAAGATGTCGCAATGATATGTCTTTTCAAAAGATTTATTTGAACTGTTATCCTAATTTTTAACTAGCATCACTTACATATTTCGTCATATTTAGCTAACTTACATATTTCGATAACAAAATAATGTACTTGAATCGAAAAAGTTTTCTGATATTTTGCTTCTTGAATTCACAGGAGTCGATTTTCTTGAGTACATCATCATTCCCTTACTTACTTATATTTGTATCAGTATGGCCTATACATAAAGGAAAGATGTATAGGAAAAATATAAACATGAATCTAAAAAATATTTAACACACTCAACAATATCCAATTGTATTTTCGTTTCATAAAACGGGAATTAAAGTAAATTATATAAAATAACAAAATAGGGTCAGAATGAAATTCCAGACGGAAGGAAATATGTTTATTTTACATTTTTCGAGCCTTGCACCTTTTAAGTCTTCATAAAAGCTTTATCGGAATAAATTTCTTGTTTCTGTCAGCTGCTGAACTTATTTTATTAAATGCCCAATATAAAAACATAAACCCCAACAAGAATCGTGCTCCTTATATATCTAATTTAGTACATAAGACGAAGGAAATGAAATGCATGGATCTTGCATGATTGATTTCATACAGTTGGAAGTCTAGAAACACATCATGCATTCGACATTTCTATTCATTTCTCCATAGCAGAAGCTGAAACCAATATTAAACTACGAGTAAAAAGAATGTAGTCCCGAGGGCACTTCACGTTATTAAATTTTCATGTTTCATTTCTCAGATACTAGACTCGTAATTATTTCCCTTTGTATTTGTCCTTGAAAATATTTATGGAATGTCCCTCCCGAAGAAATGTTTTATGTAGCATAAAACTCTTTTATAAAGGTTGATGACAAGTCCCCAAAAGTTACCGGATAAATAGAGAAGATGGAAAAAAGCATTTGGTAAAACAATATTTATAGTCTATCTCAAGACAACAAATTCATAGCATAATCAATTAAAAAGATGTTCTATACATTCCTCCTTTTTGATAACATCGTCACATCTGTGCTTAACCCACCAAGTGGTTTGGACGAGATATCTTGTCCGTCAAGATCTGACTAACTAATTTTACTAATGACGTAATATTTCATGGCCAAGATATGTTTGTTTTTTATGTTGACGAGATCAAGATCTGGTCAGAATTCTTCTAAAGACGAGATATCTCGTCCATCAAGACCTGCTAATGCTTTTGCTAATGACGAGACTTTTTGCTCAAAATTGTCTTGTGTTGTTGGCAGTTGAACCAGAAATATGGCCCTTGAGCCATAAAACCCCCCAAAACCAACCAAACTTTTGCCAAATATTTGAATTTCCTTCGAACAATAATTTTTGATTTTGCATTTACGACAAAATGTTTTAGTGTGCCTTATTCCAATACACATAGGTAGCCCGGTTTGAAAGGAACGGATTAGCAACCGGAAGGTTGCGAGATTGAAACTCAATCCAACCAAAGACCTTACTGTATACTTGGGGGCTGGTGAATTTGTCGTGGATTCAAATGTCCTCACGCTGGAGTGGTGTGGAAATTTGGAAAGCGAGGTGCCAGCTCATGTATTGTCCTAGTCATCTTCGGGATTGATCTCGGACCGTCACCAATAGCCCGCTGTGTTGCTCCAGTGCTACTGATTTGGCACCCCACTCTCCAAACTTCCACACCACGCCAGCACATCAGTTAGAGATTATTAAAAGCTTTCTGAATGCGTGTACAAACTTCTATAAATAATTGATGCAATTAAATTATACTTGCATTATCATCGGATTAGTTAAACTACATGAAGATCTACTAGCGCTTTATTTATTCAATTTTATTAACAAGTCAATCTAAAAATTATAAAATTATTAAGGGGAGTACTAATATAGTAGATTTGCTTAAGTTGTCGCGTCGTCAAATTATGTTAAATTAATTTTGTCATTAACTAAAAGAACAAGCAAACCACTTAGTGCGTTACGTTAAAAAAGTTAGTTTTGTGAAAAGTTAAAACATTCACACAATCACTGTAAACAATAAAAATTAAGTGCTTCAACCATACTAGTGAAAAAAAGCTGAGTATAATTATAATATTTTTATGGTTCTTTTTGCAGTTTAATTATCATGACATCTCTGAAGGGGAACTCTAATGCAGACTATTTTACACTCAATATATATTTCACGCTACTTTTTTTATTTTCAGTTATTAATTTAATTTCCAAGCTTCTAGATTTTAATCAGGTAAAGAAAGCTTTATTTTATACCATCTTTTACTTAATAACCGTCTTCTGTTTTTCTCCTAAATCAATCCTTATTTAATAAAGTAAAAGTGATCTTTTAATTCCTCTCAATCAAACGGATGTGAATAAAAAGGTTTCTTCGTTAATTGAGAGCATCATTGAATGGATCAATAGAGCACAGACGCAAGATTTTTCACAAGCGATCGGAACTATTTCTCTCCTTAAAACAATATTACTTCAGTATCGTCCTTTTAATACGAAAAAAATTAACTTCAATCATTAATTTCTAAAACTTCTTGAATAAAATCCCTTTCCCAGCATTAGTAAAACTGAAAGTTTCTTAAGCCATCATCTAATTGAGTAATTGTTTCTCTTGAAATGACGGGTGCATTTAAATGAAATGTTTGTTCATCCAAGGGAATCATTCTATTGCTTTCCATCGCAAACACCCCCGAATAAATACTAACTGTGTGTGTGTGTAAGAGCAGAGAACTCTCTCGAAGAGCAGAGAACTATAATAGAGTTGCCCTTTATTATCTTGCAGACAGTTACGATCAATTTGTGTATATCGTAAGCGATAACGACGGACAATTTATCTAAACAAAGTCGGGACAGTTACGACGGAAGCATTAATTAACATACGGTTGGTCAGACAGGGATAGAAATAAAAGTCTGGGTTTTAAAATAGCAAATTGCTCTCAAACAGTTTATACACAATTTATACTTTATTACTTGTTTAACTCATAGAGTGTTCGTATTGTGCAATCTGGAATATTGAGTTATGGGTGACGATTGGTGCAGTAGCATAAGAGCAGTTAGGAAGTTTTGAAATCAAATATAAGAAATTTATTTCATTTTATAGGTAGGTAGGTATTTAATTAACGTCGCACTGGAAGAACACAACGGTCTTTGGGCGATGGTCCGGGATCAAACCCGAAGGGAAAGATCCGATCATTTTATAGGAATTTTACTGTACTTGATTGCTGACATTGATTGTTTGCTATAAAGTATCTATAGTGTTGCTAAGAAGATTGCTTAAAACTGTGGAAGGTAAGTAGGTAGGTAGGTATTTAATTAACGTCACACCGGAGCAACACAACGGGCTATTGGTGACGGTCCGAGATCAGTAAAACCGTGGGAAAAGTAGTGTGATAAAATCCACAATACCTCTGGCGTTGTTATATCAATTGCACAAATTCTGCAACAATGACACAAGCCAGTAGGGGAGACTTGTTCCTTTGACACAATGTACCTTTGAACATAGCTCAGTTTGGTCGCTCTTGATGCTCTATGGTGGCATAAGCCACAGAAACTTCTTGAAACCATCTGTAAAAGTGCTGTTATTGTATTAAAGTGTTGTTCAGAATAGTTAATGGTGCCTGAAACGTGTTTGTAATTTTAAGCTACAGAATCCAAAGTTTTCACAGAAAGGTTATTTAGTTTTAACAATCTTTTAATACTGTATCCATGAGAAATTTTATTGTACTACCAGATAAAGCTTTTTATTATGAGTATTTCTCTTTCACGTAACTAATACGTTGAATTAAATAATAATTTTAAAATGTGATACCTCTAGTACCTATGAACACAAGTTCGTCATGTACCTTTGAACACTTTTCAAAGGTATATTATAGAAAAAGACCATAATATACAAATAGTTTTTCAATCAAGTCAAAAACTGTTTTCGTTTATTGACTTATTTGTCCTTATTTGTGTTCTAGGAAAAAATTCCAAACAAAATCAGAAAAAGAAAGAGGTCAAATTGATGGAACTACAATAAGAAGCAGTTACAGTAGGAACTGTAACTGCTTCTCCTAGTAAACAGATATCTCTCCAAGAAACGTGCTAAGTTTACAATGTAAACCATGCACACTTCATAACACGCAACCGAAACTTGTTGAATTTAAAATGAAGTTCTTAAAGCATTTTGGACAATCCAAAAAAGTGTTCATTATATTGAGGAGTATATTTGATATGATAGGACGACATAGTTTTAAAGCTTCCAAAACCGTTTAGATATGGCACATCGAAGAGACTAAGAGCACAGTTAACTTTTGTAATTAATTTTTCTAACAGTAAATGCAATGTTAAGTGATAAATTTAAAGCATCATTTTGTTCAATTATTATAACTTGATAAAGGTTTTTATCTCTATTAAAATATAGTTAGAAAGTATTTCAAATAAAAACTATTTTCATATGTTTTTCTGATATTATTCATTTATCATCCTCTATAAAATTTGAAATGGTAGTAGGAAGACTTCTAAATCCTTTGAATCTTCAAATGAAATTTCTAAGTTTAACGCAAAATTTGATGCATATTCGCGGCTGTAATTGCTCAGTCATTGCGAAAGCTACGGTCTCACAGAACATATGCTCACTCAAGGGCTTCAAGCACTCAAATTATAAGTCCAATGGGCTCGTGACTTTTCATACATGTATATCTTTGTCCACACACTAGGCTTCTTCACATCACATCAATTCCGCACGAACCGTTCTTGTTATATTGGCAATATCTGGATACTTTCCGGAGAGACCTAGTATGATGATACAACACGAGTCTTATTATTTTATGAGTAGTTTGTTACTACCTCTAATATTAACTTGTATGGGTGTAATTAGTTACAAAACCGAATTATAACACGTTTAATACGTTTAATTGTATATTTTGTCATTTCTCATACAAGCAGTTTGATAATCGATAATATATTAGACAAAACAGGTAATGATACTTTAGGAACTCATCCGGTTATGAATTTATGTGTTGATAGATGTTATTTAATGAGTTTAAGGGGGTTTATGTGTAAAATATATCACCATTTTACATACATTAAAATCTTAACAGTTCTTGTTTCTAAACTACAACACCAGATATATTTTTAATTCAAAACCCCAATTTTCTCAAAAATATTGTTAGAATTCGGAAGACATTAAAACTTGTGATTAAATTTCGATGTATGTATTATGTACGAAAAGGTCCTGAGGAATATAACGAACTTCAGACATTGATTGTTCAAAAAATGTTACTCTTAAACATGTACATATGAAATAGTTGTACACAGTGAGGAAAAGATAAAATGATTATAAATAGCTAGTTATCCACAATTTTAAAGAAACTATTTCATCCTTTTTTCTAGTTTGTTGAGTTCTCGTTAACCCTCATGGTGGTTTCCACATCGAGGTACCTTGTCATCAGCAAAACTGACCAGATCTTGGTGGACGAGATATCTTGTCATTAGAAAAAACTGACTAGATCTTGGTCTCGTCATCATAAAAAATCGCCAATATCTTGATGACGAGATATCTCGTCATTAGCGAAATTGGTCAGATCTTGATGGACGAGATATCTCGTTGAAACCACTTGGAGGGTTAAAAGCGATTTATCTCGGTATTAACGACGTTAGAATTGAATCCCCACACAGATATTGGAATATAATATTACACTGAAGAGAGAAAAAGGTAGGAGAGTTCATAGCAGAATGGGGAATTTTTAATTTCTTATCCATCAAACTAATTGAATAAATACTTAAAACTCTCATTTCAATCACTAATTTTGCTAAATCAAGAATAAACTAGATCCTACACATGCACAAAAAGTATCTTATGGTGTTTTATTCTGATCTTTCATCTAAGCTGTTTCCTGATTTATTTCTATCTCTGGGAATTTGTTCCTTTCATCGCGTCAATTTCCCCCGGCTGCGAAAAATGTTTCAGCCCCACTAGAGGAAATGTCATTGGTTCTAGACAGAGGTGTCCGAAAAGTATGTTGTTTTAGAGAAACCCCGAGTGGTGGTCTAAAGTAATCGATGTGATCAAAGAAGTAGATTTGTCTGTTCCTTGTGCTTAAATGCATTTTCTCAAAGACAGTCGGACAGCACAACTAGTTTATAGTCTTGACTTATCTTGAAAGGAAAACCTCATACACATTTGGAAAGGAAATTTACGCTAGATATATTTCTACTTAGCATCGAATAACACATTTGTTTGCTTTTTATCAGGTTCCCAGATAAAAATGAAAAGTTCTCTACAGAAAATGAGTTGCAAGATTGCTTATTCAGAGTTTTATCTTTCAATAGGTAATGATGTGAATTTTGTATTTTCAGACTTATACATTGCGTCTTTGTCTCACGAAAATAAGGGAAAGCAAAATACAAATACATATAATATAAATCTGCTTGCGCAAATTTCGACGTAGCTATTTCCGAACTAACTCTAGAATCCGATTTGCTACTTTTAAATATGTATTACTTTTTTGTATCCTCTAGGAATATCTAGTATCTGTATCTGGTCTGAGAACAGAATTGTTTAGTCGTATAATTTTTTAATCATTTTTTCATCGTAAGTTTCTTTAATCGGGTAAACCTATTCGGAGGGCCATACCTGGACTGCGGGCCTGATGAAATAATATTTGAAGAGTCATATCTGGTATGCGCGTCTGATAAAAATACGCATAGCCATATCCGATCTGTGGACTTGATAAAAAATATCTGGACAGCCGTATCTAGACTGTGGGCCCGGTGGCCTGGTTAGAAGAGTACCGGATTATCAACCGGAGGATTGCGAATTCAAATCCAACCGAAGACCGTCGTGTACAAAGGGGGCTGGTGCACGTTCAATCTGTCGTGGTCTCAGATGTCCTCAAGTTGGCGTGGTGTGGAAGTTTGGAGAGTGAGGTGCCAGCTCAGGTATTGCCTCGTCATCTGATAGTGGTTCAAAATTAAGTGGTGTTATCCTCGATCTTTCCCTTCGGATTTAATCCCGGACCGTCGCTAATAGCCCGTTGTGCTGCTCCAGTGCCCCCTTTGTACACGACGGTCTTTGCTTGGATTCGAACTCGCAATCTTCCTGCTGCTAATCAGTTACTCTTCCAACAGGGCTATAGTGGCCATGCATGAATAGGAAAACAAGAGTCGTAATATTTAACAAAAAAGGTATGCTGCATCTGAATAGAATCGGTATGTTTGTGCGCTGGCGTCTATGATGTTTTCAGAGACAGAAATAAAAAGCGAATTTCAAACGTGTTGTAATTTCGTATGGAAAATTTGGATGAAAAAGAATCGGAGATAGCCATTTTGTAGAACTGAAGGAGCAATAGGTGATTCCTTTATCCTGCAAGATGATGATGCTCGCCCACACAGAACTCGCGTAAAGGAACATTACCTTTAAGATGAGACCATGGAATGGCCAGCTAAATCTCCTGACCTGAATCCGATTGAGCATGTCTTGGATGCTTTATTGAACCGCTCAACGCTCCCTCTCAAACCCACGAGGGACTTTTCATTGCTTTGAAGAAACAGTGGTCATTCCTGCCTCTTGAGTTACTAGACTAATAATGAGTATGAAGTATGTACAATGTAAAATCAGAAACTACCATGTAAAATCAGAAACAAAGGTCAATGAGCATGTTTGAATTCTTTTGAACAAACTACCTCAATTCCAATAGTGGAATGAAAGAACGATGAACTTAAAGACGCTTCGAGTTCAAAACGCAATTTTACTGAACAGGACGCCAAAATGCATTTATCAGATTCAAAAGCTGTGTTACCGATCTGGAAAAAAAAAGCGACGATGGAATATTTTTTCTGAGATAGTTTTTGAAAAACGAAACGTAAAACAGGAACAAAAAATACACCCCGAGTACGGAAACAAATATTCAAGCTGTCAATTTTAATATTCCACCAGGTAAACTCCAGTCTCGTGATCTTAGGGACTTTTCAAAACTAGAGCAGCGCCCTTTTCGCTATGCAAATGCCGTGAGAACAGGGAATAAAACCCTGCATCCCAATACCTCTAAAATTCACGGCAAAGGGAAAACTAATAACATTCAAGACAGCGGTTTGAAAAAAGAGGTTTTTGGAAACAGACACACAGTAGAATTTATCCTGTACACCGCAGTGTCTCCCAGTCAAAAGGTAGCCGTAAGGAAGCTACAGGGAAGTGAATTTCACAGCCTAAAAATAAAACAGAAGAAGCAGAGAATCAATAACAGATTTTTACAAAACGGGTTGGAGACAAAGATGCCATGCTTCAGAATAAAGTAAATAAAGTCACTTTAGAAACTGATTTCCTTTTGCAAGACACTTGAACCAAACGCGAAAGAGAAAATTGATTCCCTGGGAATATGCAGGAAAGGATAGTGTCGATTCTTCTTATGAAGGAAATGAAAAAACTGCTAAAGGTAGGTAGGTAGTTAATTAACGTTGCACTCGAGCAACACAACGGGCTATTGGCAACGGTCCGGGATCAATCCCGAAGGGAAACATCCAAGGAGAACGCCTCGTAATTTTGAATCCCAGTCAGATGACGAGAACAACAGACGACAACATGACGACGACAACGACCCTAGCTAGCACTCCACTCTCCAAACTTTCGCACCACTCCAACGTGAAGACATTTGAGGCCACGATGGATTTAACTTGCACCAGTCGCCGTATACACGACAAGAAGAACAGCTAAAGAAAGAGGTACAAGATGTATGGTGGACAACCAAATCATCTTGAATAAAGTATATCACGATGCAAATCCTCTAAATTTTAGTCATTGACTAGCTCTCCAAGTGATTAAGACGAGATATCTGGTTCATCAAGATCTGAATAATTTTGTTAATGATGATATAAATCGTCATCAAGATATGAAGTCGTCGTCAAGATATTTCCGATTGTTTGATGACTACGGGATCAAGATCTGATCAGTTTTCTTCTGATGACGGGATATCTTGTTTATCAAGATATGTTCCGTTTCCTTCTGTTGACAAGATATCTCTTTCATCAAGATCTGGTCAGTTTTGCTAATGACGAGACAACCAACCAGGAGGGTTAAACCAAGTCTTAAATGTATGCTGAGTGGTATATGAGAGGGATTTTCAATGAAAACAAGCAAACAAACAAACAAACCAGCCAAATGTGTAGATTTTACTTCCACTACACAAGTGCTCTCGCATGATACATATCGGAGTTACCTTAAAATGTAGTAGCCAAGTTGGAAGAGCAATGGATTAGCGATCGGAGGGTTGCGAGTTCGAAATTCGGTCCAGCCAAAGACCGTCGTGTACACGGGGGCTGGTGCACGTTAAATAGTCATGGCCTGAAATGTCCTCACGTTGGTGTGGTGTGAAAGGTTGGAGAGTGGGGCGCCAGTTCAGGTGTTGTCTCATCATCTGACCATGGTTCAAAATTAAGAGGCGTTCTCCTTGGTTCTTTCCCTTCAGGACTAATCCCGGATGGTTGTGCAACGCTAATTAACTACCTACTTACCTACCTACCTTAAAATGTAGTTTATTGCCGCTTGGGTGTCTTGGAATTTAATCTAATTTGAGTTGACCAATCAACTAACAGACTTCAATTCTTAATTCATTCATCGAAATCTTTATTGGTGAGGTGTTGAAATCGTATTCGAAACACAGGCCGTGACGTCACGTCCAGAATTATGTGCAGGAATCACGTTCCACTTCAAACACTACGGCCACCTGCATTTAATTCGACAGAAAATGCGTATAATACTCGAATAAACGTGACACAACCTTATTCAATCACTGATATAAAATATACTATATTTAGTATATTAAGATACTCTGTATATACTGAGACGGTTTTTTTCTCTTGAAGTGATCATATTCACGGAAAACCTATTTAAGTTCTAAAACTTTTTACTCTATTTTATGACCAAAATTAACTTTTTTGCTATTCTAAGTCGTGCACTTTGTATCAGTTATGTATGCGAAAAAAATTAAAACAATTTTTTCAATCGTATATGCAAATTTAAAGCTAATTCGTATAACAAAAAATAGTGCCCATATATATCAACGGCTATTATTAGTGATTAAATCCTCCAAGTGGTTTCGACGAGATATCTCGTCCATCCAGATCTGACCAATTTTGCTAATGGCGTGATATATGGTCATCAAAATGTTGCCCCTTTTTTGGCGATGACAAGATCAAGATCTGGTCAGTTTTTTCTAATGACGAGATATCTCGTCCATCTAGATCGGGTCAGTTTTTTTAATGATGAGGAACTGCATCGAGACAACCACCAGGGGGTTAGGACATTTTGTATTTACAGATTAATATAATATGCAGATAAATTAAAAATGATCAGTTTTATATGTTTATTGTGTGTTATATGTGTGTGTGGTATGTCTAATTATTTAAATATCTCTTGGGATTATGTGTTTCTTAAGTGAATAAAGATAAATTCGAATAAATATTTGCAGGCTATAATTTTTGTTTAAATTCTCATGGAACAGTTCTATTAAATTCTGCTTTATTGACAATTTAAATCTCATAAATTTCACATTTGTATTTGCATTCCTCATTGTTTTCATTAAAGTATATTGTGAAAAATATTAATTGCTATTTTATAAATGATCTGTAATAACTCTGAGCCTCACGAGATTTCCTGCCATTTTTTTTCACCCACAACACTCAGAATAACTAAAGAACCATATTCATTGGTTGAAAGTATCCTAGAAAAGAATCTATTGGTCAAGAAGGGCAAACTAGTTGCAAGTCATGCAGGGAACCTGGAGGTTGCAAAACGAATATATGCATGTCAACCCCTCAGGGAGTTAAAAGAGTGTAGTCAAATTTCAGAAAATTCGATTCGTAATTCAATAGCTTTCTTCGTGGTACAAGAGGAAATGTAAAAGTAGAGTGAGCAATGGTAACCTTTCTATGTACCCAGGATCATATGACCCAAACTAGTATTAACGTGACCTTTAGACTACTTTCATCTGGAGCTGAACATTTATCATCTGATTGGTCCATGGGATGGGAGAAGACTCCCATTCATTGATTCATCATCTGATTTGTCCGCTCGAGATAGTAGTAGAAGTTTGCAACCATTCACCATTCTTTCGCCACTGTATAGAAATGTACATTCACGTGTCTAACTTGTCACAAGATGTTATTTCGCCAAACAGGGCGATAAGATGCCAAATGGGCCAACCAAGTCAATTTTTCACAGATGAGTCACGTGACTACTAGTCGGCATGTTGGTCACACGTTTTGAAGCTTCTTTTCATAGTAATGCTCAGTCTACTTATATTTCAGATCTATGATAGTATTCTGTACTTTTGAAAGGTATGAAGACACTATTACTATTCATTCCACCAATCTACCACGGTTATTTCAATGGTTGATTGGACTTTACTGCGTAAGGGCCATATCTGGTCAAAAAAGCTGCGCTAAACAACATCCAGTCATGGACATATACACAAGAAAAGTTTTTGCTGTCACAGAAGAGAAAAATAAACTCAAGGAAAGTTACAGGAATCGAACCCGTGCCACCTACTCTCACAGGCTGCTTCCGTAGTGTAATGTTGAATTGTTTTTGTAGGTTATCCTTTTAAGTAAAAGATTCTTCAATTTTAGTTGTCATGAAACGTTTTGCATTTTCAATAACTGTGTTCTAGTCTTACAAAAATCGATTTAAGAGCTATAATGTGACAAGTCAAGAAAGAGTGTGCAAGATTGTAAAAAAACAATTTATTAAAGCACCAGGACAATCTACATTTAGTAAAAGAAATACAGAAAAAAATATAACATATTTATTATTAATGTAGTGAACTATGGATAACACTAAACAAAGATTTTTGCTTTCAATTTGGCTTTAAAAACTGATTACTCTTTGCCTACATTTTAAAGATTTATCGTTAGTTTATGACATGCTCTGAGTCTTCTGACTTCTCTAATACTTCTGTAAAGCATATATTCCCTTTTCCATTGAATCAATTTAAAGTTATTTACTTACATTACCTTGATACAGGAATATAACTATGATACAGGATCTAAGTTTTACTAATATTGAATAAAGCGTTGTTATTTTAATTATATTTTGAATTCCTGGCTAGCCTTCTGCAATCTTCAAACGCAAATTAATGTAGAATTTCTATTAAAAAGTTCAAATATCCCCAGAAGAATATATTGAAATAAAATAAATATGTGTGTTGATTGGTTCATCGTTCAGAGTTTCTCTAAGTAGCTATATGTAACTTTAAAAAATTCATATTTCATTTGACACAGAAATGATTTTCGATATGCTGTAGGAATATGAAGGAAATAGTTGTGAGATCCTCTCAGGCATCTATTTCATTTCAGGTGTACAAATAAACAAGAAATTAATATTTTGATCGAAGTTTTCTTTAACCTTTAATGCAAAATATACTTTAAAAAGTATGATTTAAGAACATTTTAAGTTTCTTTTCCTACCATACCCTATTAGGAATTGCTCTCGTGTTTATAGTCAAGAATCGTGTTTATAATCATTGACGAAAAACTGTGTTTGGGTTCTTTAATGGTAACAAAGAAATTTTCAGAGTAATAGAAAGGTTATTTCGGAAGATGTAAAAAAAGGTCTGGGAAATTAATTTAACATTAACCCACCTAGTGGTTATCTCTACGAGTTATCTTGACATTAGCAAATCTGACCAGATCTTTATGGACGAAATATCTCGTCATTAGTAAAATTGGTCAGATCTTGATGAATGATATACCACGTCTAAACTATTTGGAGGGTTAAACTCACCAAATTTTCATAATCAAGAAACTGCTGGTTCAAATAAGTTAATATTTGAGGTTACAGTTTAATACAGTTTTGAAATTTGGCGTCGAAATTCGGTGTTGTCATTGGAAATTATGAAGTTTGTATCCAGTATTCAATTTAATTTGAAGACAAATTACCTTACCCAAACGTCATGCCCATAAATTTATAGAAGACTTAATGCCCTATTGAATGGTACCTTTGAATTTTCTCTACTATGAACGATGCGTAAATACGAATACGGGATCGATTTTTACCCGCATCTATACAATAAATGCAACTAAAATATATCAAGTTCAAATGATTGATTTTAAAAATCATAAATCATACTTCTTGCATTCGAACCTGCTCATGACATCTGAAAGTAATTCCATCAAACTAACTCTGCTTTTCAAGAAACTAATTGAAACCAGTTGAAAGGAATCTTTTCTCAAATTTTATTATAAACTAAATTCACTCCAGTCTCTTTCTCTTTGAAAATCAAAGCCTTTTCTCAAAAGGACGTTAAGGAGTTTTGAGATTAACTTGATGGAAATAAACAGGATAAATAATCTATGTATCAACATAAAGAACACATACTCATTACAAAATTTAACAAGTACGGTCAATACCATTATACAGTTGCAAATATACGAATGGTGTGTCAATTTTCTAAAATTATTAAATACTTGAAATGCTGCTGTAAAAATTTTTACAAATTATTCGGGCATTAGCAATTAAGATTAGTGAACCATCAAGATATAAAAGAAATTTTTTGGGTACTTTTTTAACATAAAAACCGTCCTCTCTATAATTCTTTAATGTAACAGCTCTTACTAAAAGTATTTCCACGTAATTTTTTTATTTTTATAGTATAAGCTTGAGATAACGAAGTATGTCATTCGATACTTTATTATATTTCTGTCAACATAAGTAAAAGATGTAATGAAGAAAAAATGTAAATGCGAATCTAAAAAGTGCTTGCACCTTTTTAAATCAAGAAAATCTAATTATAAATCCACTTTATAAAATACGAACTACAGCAAAACATCTAAATTTATAAAAGGATTAAATTGGGATTCTGAAGATAAACCTTTTTAATATTTGTAAAGCGTTGTAAGAACGCATCTAAGAAACGTGAGTGAGCTATTTCGTTATAGAATAAAACACTGTTTAACGTGATTAGTCAAATTTATATATAAGGAAAAGAGGAAATGTATTTTCTATTGTTTGGTTATGTTTTTAGAAGAGTTTCTTGAATATCAGAAATTAGCTCTAAGTCTGAATAAAGTTTCACTGAAATTGATATTTTCTCAGCTGCTGAAAATACTTCATTTAATGTACGATAAATATATGAAAGCATTAAGCACTCTAACAAATTTTGACACTGTTTTTATATGTAGCATAATATCAAAACATAAAAGAAAATAAATGTGTGATGACTACTCAACTCCAACACTTAGACTGTTTTTCAGAGTCAGGTTTAGGTCTAAGTGTGAAAAAAAGATCTACCTCCACTCATCTCTATTGATGACCCGGACGTGATTGGTCGACCGAATGCATGGCTGCAGGGGAATACCGAGCTAACTACTCATCCCCGTCACTTGCGTCAGTGTGGTGGTTGTATTGCTCCAGCGTGACGTTAACCCTCCTGGTGGTTGCCTCGACAAGGTGTCTCGTCATTAGTAAAACTGATCTTATCTTCAACTGAGCAATTCACCACCTTTCTTAGTGTACCTGCTCAGGCGACAGGATCTTATGAACTTCGTCTAGCATTTTCTAGATCGGGGGATAATCAACAACACAAGCGGACACATCATTGTCTGTCGCCGAAATGTCTAAATTCCCATTTGTAAATTCTCCAATACATCCTATTATATTTTGTGTATGGTGGACTTTGACCAGAATTGCGCGAACCACGAGTTTCTTGCCAAAATACAGGCATTTACGATCGATGCAGACTCAAACGTGTGCATGATGCATTGATTCACAAACAGACAGCACTGGTGAACAGTGAGGTTCTTGCACGCTAATGCCAAAACACATAAGGCGAAAGTTACCCACAGTTTGATTAGAACTTTCGAAAGGGAACGGTTGCCTTGTCCACATTATTCCACTGAGAGTTCTCCAAATGCTTATCACCTTTTTATTGTTCTGGACAACCATATGAAAAACTAAAAAATGAAGCAGGAATGAAATCGGAGGCGACCAGAGCTTTAGAGTGGGAACAGTTGCCTTGTCCACATTATGACCATTACAGTACTCCAAGAGATTATCACCTTTTTCTTGTTCTCTTCAACCACATGAAAAAGAAACTTAAAAATTGAATTAAAAATGAAATCGGAGGCTGCCAGGTTTTTTTAATACAAATGGCAATTCATTTTACTTAACACGAGCTCCTATCTCGTTGAGGAAAAGGTTGTCTAATATCATGGCGCCTATTTTTAAAAGCGAAAATTAAATTTTGAAGTAAATCTACAGTACTATAATTTTCATACGAAAAGGCGTCGGAACTTTTTGTTTACCTGATATATCTGCTGAATGTAAAGATAATGTTAAAAGTTTATTTTTATTTGTTTCCATAAAAAGGGATATGCGCCTCACAGTGAAATAATAAGAACTTATTTCGAAAACGGTACTTCATCTCTAAGGAAAACACGATTTCCCAAACAACGCTCTGTAAAAGAACAATAGTTATTGAAGAGATTAAGGGGATTTTAAAATCTGGACTAAAGCCCCTGTTTCTTTGTAACAAAACATATTTTGAATTTGTCTATTTGAAATATATCTTTGTTGGATGAAAAGAAATGTAATACAAATTCTATGCAGCAAAAGAGAGAAGACAGATTTCCCCCAAATAGTATTGAAATGAATATTTTACGTATCATACGTTAAAGCTGAAATTGTAAATAAACAAAATGATTGCATTTTTACACACTCTTCAATTTATAACTGTCAGCTACCAGTGTCGAAAGGAGATAAAAGGATGCATGGAATTTTAAAACTTCCTATACAAACTTTAGGAAGTAAGGAGCTTAAAGTTAAACCGTATTCACATATATCGATGAATATCCACAAGCACCACCATCTAGTTTTAGAAAGTAAACTGAGGTTCAGAAATACCCTAATTTTACAGTTTAACAGCACATGTACGTTTACAATTTCACAGCAGATGTACAAAACTACAACCAACATCAGTAATACGCATGTGACAGCGTCGACGCATGGATTACCGTACAAACTGGCAAACTTCCGTGCTGTCGAACTGCGTCCTCAAGCAAATCCGAGTGACACTTGTGGTAACATCCATGAGTAAATGCGGTTCAATTTTGTATTCCACAATTCCACTTATCCCTCCAAGTGAGAGATATCTCGTCCATCAAGGTCTGAACAATTTTGCTAATGACGAAATATCTCGTCATCAGTATATTTTTATCACGATGACGAGATCAATATCTGGTCAGTTTTGCTAATGACGAGATACCTCGTCGAGACAACCACGGAGGATTAAAATTTGTACAGGGCTTTCTGAAACATTCTCTATACGACGTATATTTATAGAGACATGGTTGTTAAAGGATTATATAAGTTAAACTCTTAAAGTCGTGCTTACATACTTTAAAAATTAGTGAATGTGCGAGTTACGAAGGTCACTCAAGACTTTATACGATTTGAGGTGACGATGAATTTGATATTTTATACATATTTGGCTAATTTCCCCTACCAAGAAATGGTGGTATCCCAACAAAGGAGGCGAGTTGGTTGGTTTTGTGTTTTTTATGACTCAAAGTTCATATTTGGCCAAACTACACCAAACACAAGACTGACAACTTCAAGAAAATGAACATAAACACACAAGGAAAGTTTTACTGTCACAGAAGAGAGAAATACATTCAGAGAAGAATTGTACCTGATAGGAATCGAACCTGCGCCACCTATGCTAGCAGGTTGCTAGCATAGACTTGAAATATACATAAGTGGACTGATTATTGTTATTGAGAGCAGCTTCAAAAAGTGCGACCAACATGTCGACTGGTAGTCACGTGACTGCTTATAACTCGTTTAGCGATGTAACATCTAGTGAAAAGATAGATGTGGGAATGTTCATTTCTAAAGTAGCTACAAATATGGTGAAATCGCCAAAGTCTACTATTATGTCACGCGGACCAATCTGATGATAAATTAATGGTTGACGTCTTCTCCCGTATGATGGACAAATCAGATGATGAATGTCCGTTTCCAACCGTCAGACGAAAGTAGTCTAACGGTCACGTTACTACTAGTTTTGGTCACATGACCCTGGGCACATACAAAGGTTACTATTATTGTTCACTCTACTTTTATATTTGCTCTACCGTTGCTAGCACAGTAGGCAAACTCACTGTACCAACAAAAGGAGGTAAGAGAAGACTTTATGATTTATGATTTTTTCTCCTGTTAGAATGCTTCAAGCATATATATAATTCAAAAAATTCATTCAAAACAAAAAGAAATTAAGAACATTAATTTTAGGAAAACCAAGAAAATTGAGAACATTTAAAAAAAAATGAGCAAATTTAAAAAATGAAGCAGTGTTGGTGGATCAGGGCGTCATCAGGGAAGAGCCTGACCCAGTCAACACAATACGGTGTTTTCTGCGTGTGGGTGACAGTTCGCCAGAAGTAGCCCCACACAAACACCACAAGTAACAAGGCAAAATTAGAAAAGCAAAATAGGCAGAAAGTCAATCAGGCAAGGAAGTCCAGGTGATATAAACAACGAGGGACACACAAATTTAAAACAAGTAAGCACAAAACATATAAAACTATAGAGAAGGTATATATATATATATATATATATATATACCAGTTTTTTTTATCTCTGTCACTTCATAAAATTTAAAACAAATACATGAGCTTCCAATACAAAAATGTCCCAGGTATATTTAAAAAGGTAGCTGCGTGCACTGATTAAGAATTCGTAGATAGTTTTTGCATCATTGTCATTGATGTTTATAATTTGTGCATTATTAATAGCGTTCGAAGCATAACTAAAAATACTTCCTATCAACAGTAACATAACCTATTTCTAAGTTTTTGGAATATTTAACTAATACTTAACTGAAAGTAATCATGATTTGATGCATAACCCCCGCTGCAACAAATGTGTGTTTTGGTCTTAATTCCAATCCAATAACTTAGCTAAACAGCGGGGACAATCATGTAGTTTTTAAATAATTGAGTCTTGAATACAAAGAAAAAATATTATATGAAAATAAATTACTTGTTTTAGCAAACTTTACATAGAAATTGTCTTATACAAGAGAAGGAAAAATACTTTTCTTCCAAATCATTATGTAACTCAAAGGAGTTCGAATTTCTTTTGGGCCCAACACTTATTGTCATTGTGCTTATGAAAAATCTTATTTAGGAAATAATGATATATTTACATTTTTTAAACAACTCCTTTGTACCATACAGTAAAACTTCTTTGGTGAATGATTGTATTTGATATGGACAAAGCCAAATAAGAAAATTCGTATCTCTGAAGTTCTCAGATTGGAATCGCCTTAGAAAAACAAATGTCAACAGAACCCTGACTCGCAAAGATACGAGATCATAATTTAATATAATGTTATTAACTGGAAGAACAAACAAACCGTTTGATGCATTTTATTTGAACAGTTTGTCAACGTGATAAGTGAATAATTCATTAACTATAAACGACAAAAACTAAAATCTTCAATCATATCGGATTAGAAAAGCCAATTATAGTACTTAAAAGTTATTTTTCCATCATTTATTCATTTGAGAAGTCTGAAATAGAATTCTTTTAATACAAGCAATTCCCCCACTCAATGTATTTCATACGACTTTCTTTATCTTCCACTATTAATCGAAGTTCACTGACGTTTAGATTTCAATTAGGTAAAGATTTATCATTTACTTTATAACAATCCTTTTGCTTTTCTTATGAAAACGTAATTCGTTCCATAGAACCACAACTAGCTTCTTAACTCCTTTCAATCAAAGTTTAAAAAATTTCAACGTTTCCCATCGAATGAATGAACGAGACCTACAATTTTTATTGAGATTCTGTCTCTTGTTCTTCCTTAAAGTAATATTACTTCAGTAACCTTTTTTTATTTTAAATTTCGATATTAATTTCTGAAATTTCTTGAATAACAATGCTTCACCCCATTCGATAAAACCAAAAGCCTTCAAAATCACATAGGTCCAATTAGCTCTAATGTAGTAGTGAAAATGATCGTAGAACGACTCACCAAACCATCTTTAATAATGTAATTCCGAAAATTTTCTCTTCGACGACTTCACAAGGAAAAATTAAAACGTTTGTTTATTTTCCACACAAGAGAGATATCCCCTTATCACAATACGACACACAATCACTCCGTGAATAAATAATAATAGAAATAGAGTTAGCTCAAAGAGGAATAGACTATGTAAGATTCACTCTTAGTGTTTCTAGTGGGCGGTTAAGATCAATTCGTCGTAATTTGCGATAAAGACTGACGGTGTATCTAAAGTAAGCAATTGCGGAAGAATCCTTTAAAGAACATATGACAAAACATTCTGACATCAAACTGGACAGGAAAGAACTGCCTTTTTAACCTTCCAAGTGGTTTCGACGAGATATCTCGTCCATCAAAATCTGACCAATTTTGCTGATGGCGAAATTCCTATAGAGGAAATATAAAAGTAGAGAGCAATGGTAACCTTTTTATGTGCCCAGGATCATGTGACTAAAACTAGTAGTAACTGGACCCTTGGACTAAAACTGGTCTGGGTAGAACTGAACATTTAACATCTGATTGGTCCACGGAACGGGAGAAGACGCCCATCCATTGATTCATCATATGATCGTCCATTGGTTGATCGTCTTAGTGGTGATTTCAACCAACGTCAAGTGGTGAGTGGTACCAAGAGGGTGATTTCTATAAAATTATTAGCCATTTACTGAGCACTATAAAAAAAATCTAGGATAGTTATAATTATTTTACTTAATTATTTTTGGGTGTTTAATACTTGATAGATTAAGTTCAATCAATTATGGTGGGCATTTGTGATCATGAAATTTTGTTTTCTCATATTTCTTGAGTTTGAATCATTTTCTGGTAATTATTAATTGTTGGAACCTTTTTCCAAGTACATTGAACGTCGAAATTCCTTAACTGAGAACTGGGCACATATTTCAAACCGTTTCCTCTAGTTATGGGTTGAAGAGTAACAAAAGTGTGATGGAGGATATATTTCCACTTAGAATTTCAATAGCGTTGCAAGCTCTACATATATCGCGATGACACTTCAAATAGCATTAAAAGTGGAGTCAGTTAATATTCGTTTACCCTACTAATTTATAATAATAATTTAACACTCTCCGCTAGTGTAGTGTTGCTTTTACCCCCACACTTAATGATTAAATAACCACATCTTTCTAACGAATCAATGGAACCTTTCAACCTTTAGAAAAAGATTCTATTGGTCTTTTTCTTAGAATAGAATGTTTTAAAGCTTTTATTGGTCCTTTCTTTGTAATAGAATTCATTCAATTGATTCTTTTGACTCATTCTGTAGAATAGAACTCTTTTTAAGTATTCTATTGCTCTCTAATGCACACATTTCCTTAGAACAGAATCTTTGGAGAAGGTAATTTTAGCCTAACGATAGAAGGTGGTTAGCCTATTATTTTAACCTAAAATCGATTGGAACAGATAGTTGTATTATCTACAACACATGTATTTTTATTTGTTAATCTGATTTTCAACTATTGTATATTTCAGAAAACTCAATTATGTGTATTGAGACATGTTTCGATATAGTTACATAACATACGCTTTTTTAATAGCAGCGAGGCCTTGACCTTGGAACAGGAGAAAATGTCGACTCGCAATATTCGGGGAATAATAAAATTTGTAAAAATATTAATAAAAATTGTTTTATTTAAAAAGGTTGTACCAAAGTAAACGGCGCACTTATATTGAAAACTCCTCTTTGTGGTTACAAAGAATACTAGCCTAAAAACGATTGGAACAGATGGTTGTATTATCTACAATATGCATTGTATTTTTATTTGTTAATCTGATTTTCATCTATTGTATAGTTCAGGAAACTCAATGCGTGTATTGAGACATTTCGATATTGGTACATAACATATGCTTTCTTAACAGCAGAGTAGCCATCTTTGATGGGGAAAAATCGGCTCGCAATATACGGGAATAATAATAAAAGCTGCACCAAAGTGGTTAGTCGGATCTCTCTTTTCGTGTGACAGGAGAACCAATGCTTCCGTTTTGTGTTCCCTCTTATTGGTCAACGCTCTCATATCTTCGGGCAGGAAAAAGCTATAAATGTGAAAACAGTTGGGTGCCAACTCTGATACGTGGGATCTTAATTTCTTGCAGAAGGCACTAAGGGGGAGAGACAGTTTCATTTACCATGGCGGGTGACACAAATTGAGAATTATTTTCCCCGCAGATACGATAATCGCGAGTGATTGATCTGTTCTCAATATATCAGAAATTGTGATCTGTAGTTGGAATGCTTAATACACAAAGCGAGTGATGACCTTTGTTTTACCGAATTTTAGTTGGTATATCAAAAGCATTACTCAAATAATTTCATCTGCCTTAACCTTTCTAGTGGTTGTCTCAACGCAATATCTTGTTTTTGATAAAACTGACCAGATTATGATGTTGGAATGTCTCGTCATTAGAAGAAATCTGATCAGATCTTGATTATGTCTGCCATTATCGAAAATTGGTAATATCTTGAGGACGAGATATCTCGTTATTAGCAAAATTGATCAGATCTTGTTGGACAAGATATCTCGTAATTAGAAAAATACTTACCAGACCTTGATCTTGGCATCATAAAAAAATATGAAATATCTTGATGGACGAATCATATCACCATTAACAAAATTGGTTTGATTTTGATGGACGGATTATCTCGCCATTAACAAAATTGGTCGGATCTCGATGGACGGATTATCTCGCCATTAAGCCATTAACAAAATTGGTCGGATCTCGATGGACGAGATATCTCGTCAAAACAACTTGGAGGGTTAAGATAGGGACTGTTCATTACAATTTTAAATTAAAATACTGAAAATACATACAGTACATACAAAATTACTGAAATACCTTCCTTGAAAAGAGAAAATCTGTTTCGTGTAGTTTTTTGCCGATATATTTGTTGTTAAGAAAGAACAAATCCTTTAGAAAACCTTTCCAGGACTTTAATTTAAACATTTTGAAAAGAACATTGATGATTCTATAATGTATTTGAAATGATGATTGTCATATAAGCTTCAAATGGAACGGCCTTAAATTCCCAAAATAAAAAACATGTGATCTTGAATGCTAATAGTAAATAAAAAATATACTTAATTAAAATTACGGGTTAATTCATGTTTTTTTCACAAGTATATTCCCATATTACTAAGGGTATTTAAAGTTTTCTTCATTAAAAGAATATTTTAGGCTTCAAAAATACCCTTTAAAAATTTGAAATAATTTTGAACAGAGTATTTCTGGTATAAATTTGGGTATAAAATAATCCTCTGAGCGTCTTGAGATTTCCTAGTAGTGTATTGTTTTTACCCCTCAACACACGTAATGACTAAATAATCACATCTATTGGTTCAAAGAATCCATGGATTCTTTCAGCCTTTAAAAATATTCTATTGGTTTTTTCCTTAGAATAGAATCCTTCGAAACGATTCTATTGATGCTTTCCTTGGATTAGAATCCTTTGAAGCTATCCTATTGTTCCTTTCCTTCAAAAAGAATCCTTTAGAAAGATTATTGTGGTCCTTTCCTTAGAATAGAATCTTTCGGTAGGTATGGTAGGTATTTTAAATAACGTCACACCGGAGCAGCAAAGAGGGCTATTGGTGACGGTTTGGGATCAATCCCGAAGGGAAAGATCCTAGGTCGTAATTTTGAACCACGGTGAGATGACGAGGCAATACCTGAACTGGCACGCCACTCTCCAAACTTACACACCCCGCGAACGTGAGGACATTTGAGGGCCACAACAAATTTAACGTGCACCAGCCCCCTTTGTACACGACGGTCTTTGGTTGGATTCGAACTCGCAACCGTCCGGTTGTTAATCCGTTACTCTTCCAACCGGGCTACCTTGGCCCTAGAATCTTTTGGAAGGACTATTGGTCAAAAAGGTCAAAATGGGTTAGAAGTTATGCAGGAAAGACTGCAGATTGCAAGGTGGAATCATGTGTGTAAGTCCGTCAGAAGGTTAATACTAATGTAACATTTCTTCAAGCTTTACTTCTGTAACATGTTATCTCTGCGACCTTTCTATCTATTGTAGATTCTTTCTAATGTATTGTAGATTTTAAACAGGATTAATTATTGAAGCTCTGAAGCAGAAAGTGCTGTAACAGTTCATCGCGTGTATCGAATAAAGCTTTATTTTAATTCTCCATTCAAACGCTGGCTACGATAAAATAATTTACTTAAAATTGATTGCGAAGCTTTGCTGTTCTCTAGATAACATTTAAATCCAGCGAATGAAAATGACATCCTTTTAGAAGGTTGATACTTTAATAGCTCTTGTGTTCGATTAAGCGATTAAAGCCAATCTAGTATTTAGGTTTCTTAACTTTTATTGCTTTTATCTGGGGCTAATACAGAGTTTGAGAAGGATAAATCGAAATTACTTGCGTTAATCTATCTGATTTGCGAGTTTTTAACATGTTAGTACACTATTACTAATCTATTACAATCTGGTTACTATTCTTATTGATTACAATCGAAATAAACTGCTAAAATAGTAAACTACAGTATAAAAACAAAGATTACCTATGTTTCTTGGGTCTTAGATATTTGAACTACTGTATTAACATTGTTTTTTAGAAGTAAAAAGTGATAATAATTAGAAAAAGGAAGTGTTTTCTGGTATTTGTTGAAGGAAGTTTCTTATAAGACCTTTCAAGCGATTATGTATACTCTTGATTACTTAATACATAATTGATTCAGTGCCTTTGGTAACAG
The DNA here is from genome assembly GCA_933210815.1 of Meta bourneti. Taxonomy (NCBI): domain Eukaryota; kingdom Metazoa; phylum Arthropoda; class Arachnida; order Araneae; family Tetragnathidae; genus Meta; species Meta bourneti. The sequence continues at coordinate 30,375,027 of OW119934.1, forward strand.
TGAAATTTAAATAAGAATGCGTAAAATGAATATGAGTTATTAAAATAATTTCATTTTATTTTATTAGTATTGCTTTTAGATTGTATAGTAGACACTGTAGGTGTTCTTTAATGTTGTTCATTGTGTTTTTGAAAACATTAAATGCCTACATTCAACCTTAATTATTTTTTCATTTTGTCGATCCGCATGTTTTAACTTCTACATTTTAACTTCTCATGTTGTTTACCCAACATGTTTTGAAATACCTTTTATTCTGAAATGAATTCTTGTGCTTGATTATCATCCACTATTTTTAATGCTTTTATATTTACATTGGTTTCTTTATTAAAATTTTACTTCCGCTTACTCGCAGTCTGTCCATTTCTGGACCTTGCGCCATAAAACCTCAATTCCATTCCATTCCTTCAAAGTATATATGTTGTTAAATAAAACTGAAATACAACATTTTCTTCTTCAACGTATGTGAAGTTAAATAAAACTGAAATATGGCCTTTTCTCTTTCTAAGTACCACCGTGTCGAGTTAAATAAAACTGAAAAAAAAAACATTTTCTCCTTCAACGTATGTGTAGTTAAATAAAACTGAAATATATGCCCGTATTGGACAAGAATTGATTTTTCCAGACACCATATTTGATAAGAAATGCAAAATATAAAACAGTAAATGAATCTGCACTAAGATTCAAGCTGTTGTGAGTTGGAACCAAAATCTCTTCTAAATGTTTCACTATTGATTTCACCAATCGATAACAAATTGGGCTCAGCTGACGGCGAGACACCCATTATCAGGCTCATTATTAGTCCGACTGTAGTTACCCTCGTCAATCGACTTCCAAATTATCCTTAGTTAGCATCAGCTACTGAAAATCCGTCTCGGAATAGATAGTCAATTATGATGATGGAGTGAAGTCCACGATGAGTAGGGATAATGACAACCGGGTGTTTATGAGTCATAAGTCATTAATTGTTTGAGAGACAATAATCGGAATCCAAGTCCGATGCTTAACAAAAATATAATGTATAAATGCATGTGCTGTAGATGTTTTTATCGACAGTATTTCTGTTACACTTGACATCACTCGTAATATATCTTCAATATTTAAGTATCAGAAAACTAAATGTGCAGTTATGCTTAAACCCATAAGATAATACGTTTTAACTACACACGTGTGCAAAAGTTAAGAGAACTCTTTATTTTTTACTGAACAATGCACTTTCTATTGTCACATTTTTTGTTCTTTTCACAAAAATGTTACAATTGAACTTCTAATTGAATAATTTTAATTTCTACAATATTTGGAAGTGCAATTGTTTCACCTGATAGATGCAAATTTATTTTTACATTTGAAATAGTTTGTGACATAACATAACTGTCCAACAAATTCAAGAATTGAAGTAATTACCGTACACAAGCATCAGTATTAACTTTTTTACAATGTTTGCAGTTTGGTTGTCTTTAAGGCCTGTTGGGAGTTTTAATATTTCATTACATCACCTTTGTCTTTAATGACAGCAGCAATGCTGCGTCATAGTCAACAAGGTTTCATAACACACTGGTTAATGAAATGATGCCGCACATTAATTATATTTCTACGTGTATAAGTTTCAGACTTTCTCTATGAGATTTTTTCACCGAAAATAGTCTTAAGTTTTCAATTGGATTTAGTTTTGGGAGTTGTGAATCCAATATAGAACACAATATGTAGTTCCTTGAAAATTTTCTGCAACTGTAATCTCAACTCAATGCTGATACTGAAAAGGAGTGTTATGAAAAAGATTTGAAATTAAATATTCAGTCTTACAGATGTGAGTCAAGGTTACAAATCTTGTTGGAACACCCATGGTAGAGAATGTAAAATATTCCTTACTGATAGAGGAACTTGAAGTCTAACAACGTTTTCATACTGTTTGGAATTCTTAGTGTTTGTCACGAAATTTAAAGGACGAACACCTAAAAGCACCTCAAACCAAAACGGAAATATGGTGTTTTAGTTTTTCTCTGCACATATTCTGAAGCATTGATTCATTTGAAGTGCGGCATACAAGAGGTGGAGAATCACTACACAAACTGAAACGACTTTTATCCTGAAAACAAAACATTTCACCATCTATCTACAGTCCACAATTGGTTCTGTTTGTTCCATTCCAGACGTTTCTTCTTCATTGTTTCTGTTTGCTTTTCCTTGTATGGCGGACTTTGAATACATTTTTGCGTAAGCGATGACTAACAATACTCGGGCTTGCAACAACCCCTGTGAATTGTCTCCATTGCTGAGCAAGGTCAATATAGCTGCTGAATATGCTCTTTTTGGTCAGACTTAACAATATTTTTCTTCCCTAGGGGAAGAAATCTTGTATGATCAGTAAGCGTTTGGATCCATGTATCCAGTTTCTTTATAACGTTTCAATAATTGAGAAACAACTGATTCAGAGCAATTTAAATGTCCAGAATTCCCTAATATACACCCATGTAACTTGAAAAACAATACATTTTCGTTTTCATTTCGTTAGCTGATCCTAATGCTTTACCCATTTTGTAACATAAGAACTACCACAAACAACAATAATCATTCAAACTGAACCGCCAATGCGATGGATCACACGCAACCTTTTATAGCATTGAACTTAGAATGATACAATAGACCGCATCAATTGCGGGTTTATGAAGGTCACATTGACGAAAACGGATAAATTATTGCATCAGATTTAAAACTAAAACAGTTAGCAATCAACTGTGAAAAATAAAAAGTTTGCTAACTTTAGCACACGTGAGTATATTCTTTTATTAACCTTCCAAGTGATTTCGACGAGATATCTCGTCCATCAACATCTGACCAATTTTGCTAATGACGAGTTATCTCGTAATCAAGATATTGTCAATTATTTAATGATGACGAGATGACTGGCCAGTTCTTTTTAATGACGAGATATCTCGTCCATCCAGATCTGGTTAGTTTTGTTAATGACGAAATACCTCGTCGGTACAATCACCAGGAGGGTTAAAGAATTAGTTTTGATATCGTGAGTCGAACAATGCTTTTGTGGATCCACTCCCTATAAAATAAGCAGCTCGTCTCTGAACTTCTCACATGATGGTGGTCTTGTAAAAAATATTTTAACACGATATATCTATAGGATTTAGGGTCTTACTGAAGAGTTTCAAAACATCCTCTCCATAATGCATGTGTGTAGAGGCATTGTTAAAGAGAGTTCACACGCATATTTCCACCTTGCAACCAGCAGTCTTCACTGCACAACTACTAAAGTTTTAATCTGCGTGACCAATAAAAACTTTCCAAAAGTTTCTATTCTAAGGAGAGAACCAATTTTATAATTTAAACGATTCTATTCTAAGAATTGACTAATGGAATATTTCCAAAGAGTAGAACCTTTTCGAACTATTCTCTATTCTAAGGAAAGTACCAATAGGATTTTAAGAAAAGTACCAATAGGATTTTAAGAAAAGTACCAATAGAATATTTCCAAACGATTCTATTCTAAGAGGACCAATAGAAACCTTCTAAACTGTTCTATTCTGAGGGAAAGACCAATATAGAATCCTTCAAAAGAATTCTATTATAAGAGAATGACTAATAATCTCGTTACAAATGATTCTATTAGAAAAGGACCAATAAAATCCTTCCAAAGGATTCTATTCTAAGAAAAGGACAATTAGAATCTTTCTAAAGGTTAAAGGAATTCGTGGATTCTTTCAACCAATAGATATTGTTATTTCGCCATATTGTTATTTCGCCATATTGTTATTTGGCCATTAAGTTGTGGGGTAAAAGCAACACTACACTACTCGGAAATCTCGTGACGCTCAGAGGGTTAAAGGACAATATAACTTATACGTATACTTCAACGTATATGCTGAGCCGATACATACAATCTCTTGGTGAGAGATTACTGAGATATGAGACCACACTGGGCATGAATGTGTGTGGGAGAAACAATCAGTTTCTTCTCTCTCACCTCGTGAATTTACAGACCAGAAATCGATTATCTTTAAATGTAAAAATGTCCCGTTTAGATTTAACGAGGTTGCTGTGCTTATAGGAATACGTAAATAGCTTTCGTATCATTGTCATTGGTGTCCATATTTTGTACATATTCTGTGCACTATTAATAGAGTGTAAACATAATAACTAAAAACATTTCCTACGAACTGTAATACAATCAGGTTATATTTTTTAATTAAAAACAAAATTGAAAGTTATAACTGAAAGTACACATGTTTTGATGCATAACCTTATTTCTAAACGAAGTGATAATTATGGCTGAGACAAAAGTATTCAAATAGGTAAAATAAAATAAAAGGCAAAATAGATATAGTACTAACGGATTTAAGTTGATGGTTGGTTGTTTTGGCGTTTTATGGAGCAGGGGCCATGTTTGGCCAAGCTGCGCCAAACACAAGACAACGTCAAGTAAAAAACTTGGCTAAAGGGAAATAAAGAGGAATTCTGAACACAGAGTAGTGAGGTGAAAGCAGGAAAAGATCGCTGATGTATGCGCTAAGAGCGCGACCCCGTGTGTTTGCTAAAGACAGTAAACCCCATGGAAAAAGAAAGGATCATTGGAGAACTTAGTGTCCGCGTAAACACCTCAAGAAAATATGCCCTTGAGGCCTGGATTTAAATTGAATAAAAGGCAAGTTTTTATGCGCGACACATGCATTCACTTTATTAATGAAATGGCAAAAGCAGAAATAACTGTTTTAAGTAATTTTATTAATGTTGTTTATAAATGTTAGTGATCTTGTGCTTCGCATGTTGCTTCACAATGACGTAGCGTTGGATGGATAAGATCTGAATTATATACATACTGTGCATTGATCTCAAATGCCTTTGTTCTGGGAATTTAAACACTAATTAGATTGGTTAAATATTTTATGAAACTAAAACTATCAATGAGAAATTAAAATACTGAAACAGGATCAAATATTCATCTACAGGTCAATAATTCTGATAGCATTTTCAATGAGTTGATGCAGGTATCGTTGTTTTGAAATTGTTACCAGTACCAGTATCCTTTGACCGAACTCCTGGTCTTATTTCAAGGAGACTAGCGTAGAAACGGCGTCCAATTTTCCAATGAAAGCTGTGCAAAATGCACACTGCGACATGTCTCAGAAATGGACACAACAACCCCCAGTACCTATCTGCTAACTGAAATATTTAACTTGACAATTTTATTTCACATACGTATATCTTTTATTATTCACCAATCACGGTCATTAATTTCATGAAAAAGTAAAATAGATTGTTATTGCAATTTTGATGCTTTTAAAACAATAAGGCAATTTTTAAGCTTTGGAATGAGTCTGGGTCGTTCTAAAAGTTGTATCTGAATAAATTTTTAAATAACAGACATTTAAATTGTTTCAATGTGTTTGAACCACTTTTACAAAAAACGCAGGGGAAGAACTGAAATATTTCTTCTCTAAATTTGTTTGACAAAACAGAAACTGCTACAAACACCCGTTTCACTGGGAAAAAGAAGCTCTTACTACTATCGCTGGGACAGATATCAAACGTCAGGACCGAATATCTGCTTTCTCTGATCTTGGAGTCAAGAGAGCTGCGTCAAGAACACACAACAAACGCTTGTCATCTTGCAAAGTTAAAAGGTTGTGTGTTCTTGATCTGCAAATATCCTTTGCTCAAGTTTTTTCTTTGAGTATTTCGCTCAGAAAAGATAGTTTCTAAAGTGTTTAGGAGACAGTTAATATAAGAAAGATAAAATAGTACATAAAATGAAAACAATCTTTTATTTTGGATGGTTTTGTTACTGTAGGACACTAAGAATACAATTCTTTTGGGATTTGATACATACAATTTGTGAATACAATGACCAACCAAGTTATGCATTGAAGACAGGGTATCCACATGTGTACCTCAGACTCAGTATCAGTATAGATGACGGGCCCCTCATGAAATAAAAATATATCCTAAGTACCTAATGTAATAGCGTTAAGTGTTATTATCCTTGGTACAAAAAGTTCAAACATAAATTACAACCAAAATTTCATATAATTAATACAAACAGAACAATACAGATACTAAAAACAAAGGGCTTGTGTTAAGTTTTACCAGATAGTGTAGGGGGCAAAAGAATGGTATGTTATGTCGAAGACACCATAGTTTTTGAGGTGAATACTCGGGCCTTATGTTGGATTGCGGAATGAATGAAGTAGACAGGAAGTTTGAACGATTGTTTATTGGGAATATTCAACCCTTAATTTACAGTTTAGATGACTAAAGTGCAGTTTGATATTAATATTGAAGGATAATTTTGTTGATTAAAGGCCTGTGATTGTAGCGTAGTTCAGAAACTTCCGAATGACCCCATTTAAGCAATCTCCATTCTACCAAAATCCAAAGTAACACTGTCACAAATCTTGCACAGCACCGTAGAATGTCGACATATTGGGGACCCTCTCCTCGCGATCAGTATCCCTAGGCACTCTGTCCGAAGGTCGTGTCAGGTATGGACATCCTTTGTCTACACGATGCTGTATTTATCTTCTGGACGTTTCTTCTTGTTTTGAAATCATAAGAAAAAAATTGTAACGCTTTTTTGCAACGTTTGACTTTTCATGCATGCCCCCAGTACTGTTCCGATTTTATAGACGTATTCACGAGCCAAAAAGGAGAGTGTTTGACGTTCATGGCCACGGTTCCAAGACAGAAAGGACACACTATTATAATAAAAACAATGACTTTTTAACCAAAAAAATAGACTGAACGTAAAAGTACAATCTTTTCACATTTCCGGGACCCCTTAGATCCTGGCTTGAGGCACAATGAATGGTATCTGGGACCCTGGCTATATGGGGGCCATGATTGAAGGAACTTCAAAAGAGCTCCTGATCCAAATTAGAAATGACTTTCGAGGTACGAACTCATAACCCCATTGATAATTGTATTCTTTGAATAACCTATAATATTTTGAAGCCTATATTTCAATGTTTTCCAGATTTTAACCCTCCTGGTGGTTTATCTTCGCGTCGAAAACCATCCTGTAGAATTCAGTCTCTGATGCAAAAGCCTGTTCCAAAATGTCACTAGTTCTATGCAAGGGACAATTTGTTTTTCCTACCTGATCTTCATTCCCTTGGAGTAATATGGCAGCTTTGTCTCGACGAGGTATCTTGTTACAAAACTGACTAGATCTTGATGGACGAGATATCTCGTGAGTGGCAAACATAACCAAAACTTGGACGAAATATCTCATCGAAACCACTTGGAAGGTTAATGATTACTCCCTACGCGTATTCTTTCCTCTATCAACATCTTTATAGTTGAATTAAATATATGAAATTAAATCGATAAAATAGATAAAAGGTTTAAAAGTTAAGAGGGGTATACTTCGAGAGAGATGTGAGAACTTAGAGCTACAAATTGGTAATGGTAATTGTAATTAATTAGCGTTGCACTGAGCAACACAGCGGTCCGGGACCAATCCCGAAGGGAAAGATCCGAGGACAATACCACGTAATTTTGAACCACGGTCAGATGACGTAGCTACCTATCGGAAAATATTAGAATTGTAAGAGCAACACTAATACCACATGATCGGACTTTACTGATGAAAATACAGCACCTTGAAGAAAGTATCCAATAGCCTTGAAATTTTCACAATGAGTACATCATGGAAGAAATGTAGGTATTTTAATTAACGTCGCACTGGAGCAACATACGGGCTATTGGCGACGGTCCGGGATCAAACCGGAAGGGAAAGATCCGAGGACAACACCAAGTAATTTTGAACCACGGTCAGATGACGAGGTCACACCTGAACTGAACCTACTCTCCAAACTTCCACACCACGCCAACGTGCGGACATTTGAGTCCATGGTAGATTTAGCGAGCACCAGCCCCTTTGTACACGACGGTCTGGTTGAATTCGAATTTGCAATCCTCTGGTTGCTAATCCGTTACTCTTCCAACCGGGCTACTGCGGCCCTCATCATGGAAGAAAATGCAAACGATTAATACTGCAGTGTATATGCAAATCATGTGATCCAGTAACGACCCCTGTAATCAATAAAAAAAATAAAAGTTTTTAAGTATTAAAATTGGGTTTTCTCGCTGCTTCTGTGTATAGGAAGCTTGATTATGCCTCGTCGAAAAATGTGGCAGTCATACGAGCATGTTTCTGAGTTTAACAAAGGGAGAATTGTGAATTACCAAAATTGTGGATTCTCTCTCCGAGAAATCGGTGTTCGTGTTGGGCAAAATCAAGCCTCAGTGATGCGAAAATGGAATCGATGGATGCAGGAGGGACGAACTGACCGATGTGAACGATTGCAGCAGCAGCCTCGTCAAACCACCAAACGAAAGGACAGGGATCTTGTGCACATGACTATTACGGATCGTACTGTAATATAAAAAACCCTAGCTCAAGAACTAAGGTGTGTTGCACAACAGTCTGTATCAGCGGGGTCGTCTTTGTATCGATGTCGTCTGCAGCAGCGGGGAATTTTTTTCAAAAACAATTTCAAAACGATGGTAGGTAAAATTGAAGTTAAATAAAACGAAAAGGTATTAAAAATAATTGAACTTTAATTCTACCTAAATATATTCCTGCTTAGTCATAAAAAAAGTTCAGCATAATTAATAGTAATTAATTATTTATGCTGTGTTTTTTTAAAGTTTCGATTTCATAAAATTCATGCGAATAAATTAGCTAACTTCTATCGCTTATCTTGTTACACCAAGAAAGAACAGATCCTACGAAAAGAGAATGAAATTTTCAATTTTTTTATTTTATTCTTTCCTCTTACTTCTTTTTTCTGAGATACTTGTACGTCAGAATATTCATCCCTTTCATTTCTAAGACTTCTAGTTACGAAAAATCTCTCTTTTATCAGACCCATTAAGGGAAATGTCATAGGTACTTAGACAGGAAAGTATGTTGCTTTTAGAGAAAACTCGAATCTTTGCTTTGAAAGTAAGCAATATGATCAAAGGAGTTGATTTTCCTCTTTCCTGATATTCCATGCCTTTTCTCGGAGACAATCTGATAACACAACTAGTTCAAAATCTTGACTTATCTTGAAGGGGAAAACCCAAGAATGCATTCGAAAACAACTTGCCGCAAAATATTGTATATTCCTGCTTAATCATCAAACAAAATGATCGTTTACTTTGAACAAGCATCCCAGTTATAATCAAACTTTCCCGAAAGAAATGAACGGAAAGATTGCTCTGAGTTGTTTCGTGTTCCTTTAACAATAACATCGTCGCTTTAGAGCAGAAACTCATTAACTGATGAAGATAATTTTTGACTACAGCTGCTTAAAAAGTAACAAGAAGTTTTAAGTCAAAGTATAAAAATTATAGGTATTTTGTGATAGCGTTATATATCTTTTAAACAAATTGCAATATAAATGTACTTATCATGAAAATAAGCATTTAGTGTCTTTGAAAAATGTCAGTGAATGAGTTTCTGCTCTAAACCGACGACACAGGTTTTGTATAGAGTGACCCAAATGGGTACTGAAATCGAAACCAATGAGAAACTACCTTTCATAGATACGATTAAAGGCTTCTAACCATAAAAACATCCAAGATTATAAAAAGAAGCCACTCAAATATGAAAAATATGAAATAGTACAATATTAAAAACGTGACAGGACAATAAAACAAATCAATAAAAGCAGTAACCTTTTTCAGACTTAGAACTGGATATGCTTGCCTTGTAGCATACCTCGAGAGAATTGGAATATACAAGGTGTTTCGAAAATATCTGACCAAATTGTAAAGGGTGGTAGAGGAGTCCAAAATAAGCATTTTTTGTCAAAGAAATGTGTGTCCATTAATTCTACGTTTAGGTGGTAGAGGGCACTGTTTATATTAATCTATAACATCGATTCCGTGGCTTAAGGCGTCATTTCCCGCTCGGATTTTCAACTGCATGCATCGCTACACGAATTCGAAGCTCGCAGATATGCATCTGATGTATGGGGATGTGAACGGAAACGGGCGATTTTTATTTTTAAAATGTTTTCAAAATTAAAAAAAATATTTTTAAATTTATTAATTTTTTTTATTTTGGGCCCCTCTACCACCCTTTGCAATTTGGTCAGATATTTTCGAAACACTCTGTACCACTAAAAGTTAAACATTTCTGCGAATTGTACAAAGGATAGAAATATCCCACCTGCTGGGAATGCATAATTTGCAGAACATCCATTACTAGCATGCATAAGGATTACCTCTAAATCTAAGTTTTATATTCCAAGCACTTGTATATTTCTTTTTCTAAAACACCATGGCTAACGAAAATAAAGTACGGAAGTAAGAGCTGCATGGGGCTAGTTGTCATAATAGAGAAAGAGACGAGCATTGCTAAGTCTGTTTTGTGCTTAGAAAGGCTTAGAGGATTTTGAGGCTGAGATTCAACTAAAGTTCATAACAGTTTAAAAGAGAATTGCATTGTCTCTCTCACATTCTACACAAAGTATTTCAAAATATGACGTGTGCCTGATTGTACACTAGAGTTGAGAATATATGCAGAGAGTTGTATAGCAGCATAATTTAAGAATTTCTTTTGAAAGAAGCATGCATTAGACAGCGAGTTAATGAGATACCTCTCGAAAGAAAGGTTTTATTTTAGTTATGTTTAAGTGTAACAGTGGCAATAATTTAGAATTATGCTAATATGGTTCGAAAAAAAAACAGTTTGCACATTTGTTCCCCTTACTAAATAAGGACTTTTAAATCCGTCGTCTAAGACTAGAAAATTGGTTTTTACAGATTTTCAACTTTTGTCAAAAATTAATTTTAAATAAATTTTTATAAAAAAAATAAATAAATTTTTTAAATATTGGGAGACAGCGAATTCTTTCATTGGGTATTAATGAATTCAATGTACTTTTAAGTCGAATGTTAATATCTTCTTTCCGAAAAGCATTATCTCATCTTAAATTGTATATAATTTAAATTATATATAACTGGAACTATTTAAATCTTAGTACTCGTATCACATGAAAACATCTGCCTCCATCTAGATTAAATGTGTTTTTCTTCCTTCTAACTTATGCGGTTCAAAACAGTTTTATACATACTGAAAAGATTTTTCAATCGACTTTCAGACATTGATTTTCATAAAAATAAAGTACATTTATAATCGTTTATTCAATTAGTCAGAATACTTTTCTGTGGGTAGAGGAAATATAAATTTCAAATCAACGTTTCTAAACCATTTCAAAGCTCCTAATTAACGGTATAAGACTACATTTCTAATAATGATAAGCAAGCGATTTTTTTTCTAAAAAAGTAACTCATGAACTTTGTAGTGAATATTTGCTCAGACTATTGCCAATCGCATCAACACCAAGTTGCCGTGAAATGTAATAAGTACATTTCTTTTTCTTCCCTAACAGATAATTTATTCTCAATTAATGATGTAGCTGTTTCTTGGTGGAAATGAATCGACAACAGAAAAGTTTCAATAAATTATATTGCTATGCTATCCATTTTCTAGGATGCTTATGAATATTTAGCCAAAGACGAGAGTAAAACAGCCTATCTTGTTCTTTGTACTTATAGTATATAGGGTTTAAAAACCGTTAATTAAATACCGATGACATCCAGTTTTGGAGTTTGGTAAGAATTACCGTTACCGAAACATCATTACCGGTTTTCTTAATCACGGCATTTTAAAAAATTAGTTTTGTTTTTAAGATCTCACTTCGGGAATCCAATTAACAACAACGGTAGAGGCAAATGCAGTTAGTATGGGACATTATGCCGGCAGAAATTCAACATAAACAGTAATTTCTGCCGTGAGATCTTAAGTTGAATAAACATCAGTTAAGAAATGCCACATCCACAAAGCTGTTCTCTTATTTTCTTTACTGCCTTCATAAATTTATGTGAAAAAGGGTTGAATTCCAGAGTTGGGGAGTGGGATGCCAGCTCAGGTGTTGACCTCGTTATCTGACAGTGATTCAAAATTACGTGGTGTTGTCCTCGGATCTTTCCCTCCGGGATTGATCCCAGACTTTCACCAATAGCCCATTGAGTTGCGTCAGTTGCCAAGAAAATTCAAATTCAACCACGTATCAACCTACCTGGTTGGGGCCTGGTAGCTTCAACAAAAACACATAAGCGTAACAAAAAGTAAAGGCAGGTAGGTATTTAAATTAACGCCGCACTGGAACAACACAACGGACTATTGGTGACGGTCCGGGAACAAACCCGAGGGGAAAGATCCGAGGACAACACCACGTAATTTTGAAACATGGTCAGATTACGAGGCAACACCTGAGTGGCACCCCACTCTCCAAACTTACACATCACCCCAGCGTGAGAATATTTGAGACTTCGACAGATTTAACGTACACCAACCCTCTTTGTACACGACGGTCTTTGGTTGGATTCGAACTCGCAACCCTCCGGTTTCTAATCCGTTACTTTTCCAACCGGGCTTCCGCTGCTCCCATAAGGTAAAGATCCCTTCGTTGAACATAAAGGAGTTTTTACGAATCAGTTTTCTCCGTCAGCAGACCAGATACGGCCCTACGGATGTCTATTTTTTTCATGGTTTCTGTGAAAAAAGATTACTATGCAGAGTTAAAAATTGATTTCAGTTTAAGTTAAAAAAGAAGTAGGCCTCGACTGCACGTTGCCATAAAAAGTATTGCCATGATGATACTCCTGCAAGCAGTTCACAAAATACATAGATATTTTATTCTATACCCTCACACATTTGAATTTTTTTCATGGTGTGTTGTAGTACGGAATTTGTATCCGATTTAAATTGTATATTCACGCCAAATTAGTGCTTCTTGATAACTAAAAGCCAGTACTAAGACTTTTCGTCGTCAAATTATCGATATTGGGAATATTGATAATTTGCAAACCCTAATTGTGCGGTCAGACTTGCAACGTCTGTACTTACGTCAACTCTTTAGAATTTCAAGATATTGGAACTGAAATAAATAAGGGGCGGAGCCATCGTGGCTCAGTGGGTATGCCCACTGCGCTAGCAACCTGCTAGTTGTAAGTGGCTTGGTTCGATTCTGTCCATTACTTGGAACGTGGTTCAAAATTACGAAGCGTTGTCCTTGAATCTATCCCTTCGGAATAGATCCCGGACCGTCGCCAATAGCCGTTGTGTTGCTCTAGTACGACGTTAATTAACTACCTATTACTTGATATTGCATGTCTTGTGCCTGGCGCAGCATGGTCAAATATGGCCCTTACGCTGTAAAAACCCAACCAACTGAAATAAATAATTATCTTGTTTTATCTTTAAGCATAGTAAAGATGAAGTAGAAAGACTATTGCGATTGATTATTTATCGCTCTGTTAAGTATTGGCAGATACCTCCTTTTATGTAGGCTAAAGATATCCACTTGCACGACGGAGCTTTGAGTCTTAGATCACCCGATGGTGATAGAACATACTTTTAGTATGTTCTATCACCATCGGGTAACATTTGCTATCTACCGTGCATCATAACATTTGCTTTCTACCGTGCTAATCAAGATGACAACAACCCCAAGTTGGTATTTAGGATTAACGGTTACTCTAACGCTGGGTATAAAAGTATCTGAAGCCTTATATTAGAAAACAGAGCACACTCAATCAGTAGTTGGTTGAATGATCATCCTGTTAAGTATTAGATACTTACATGCTTAGTGCTCTGTTAAATAAGAGATACTTTTGTTGTGAAGATGTGATCAACTTCCATTGAGCACTATAGGCAATTAATGACATTTTCCATTTATTTCTCTCTGGTATATGCATTAGGAAGATTTAACAGAAGTTTGGTGGCTCCGTCTAGGGATTTGTGTCAATCCCTATGTCGATGATGTCCAGTTACCTAAGGGATTTGTGTCAATCCCTATGTCGATGATGTCCAGTTACCTAAGGGATTCGCCGAACTATGGCTAGAGACCGGAGTTTCCGTCGAATGGGAAGCTGCTGGAACTCCTCCACGATCTTTCGCTCTAAAACAATAATTGTTTAAGACTACAGATAATATTGTCTGGTCAGTGGATAGGGATCGGCATGGACACTGGTTAGTGTCCGGAGCTGTAGTCGGGGCGGATCGCATTCTCCCTACAACTATTCAGAGCGGTTCTCCTCTACTCGTTGTCTCTCTCCTTTCGTTAGAGCAAAGCAGAAGACCCAAGACCCTCTTGAAGCCTTGACTCGACAATCTATCGGAAATCCCTAAGTTATGATTACACATAGGAGCAAATCCTTGACAAAATTCACCAAACAAGGGACTACAGTAAAACATAACATAACAATGTATTCAGTGCTCTGTTAACCCTTCTGGTGGCTTCAAATTCGACCAGATCTTGATGAACGAGGTATCTCGTCATTAGAAGAAAACTGACCAATCTAGATGTCGTCATCATAAAAAATAGGCAATGTCACGAAAAGATGTTTCGTCATTATTAAAATTGTTCAGATCTTGATGGATGAGAAATTTCGTGGAAACCACTTGAATGATTAAGTATTAGATACTTAAGTACTCAGTGCTCTGTTACCCTCCTGGTCTCGACGAGGTATCCTGTCATTATCAAAACTGATCAGATCTTGATGAACGAGATATCTCGTCATTAGAAGACAGCTGATCAAATGTTGATGGACGAGATATCTCGTCGAAATCGCTTGCAGGTATAAATATTAGATACTTAGGTACTCAGTGCTCTGTTCGAATTAGATAGTTATATACTCAGTGCTTTGTTAAGTACAGGGTGGCCCGAAAGTCACTAGACCATTTAAAAATAGAATAACTCTTTTATATATTAAAAATTCATACATTTATTCTTCTATAAACAAAAAATATACTCCTTAGAAATTTTTTAATTAGTTTTGTAGATCATGTCTTTCAAATGGCCACCATTTTGTTCTTGACAGTGGAGGGCTCTTTCTAAAGTGTGCTCCATCACCTCTCGTAATGTTTTTTAACTTATTCCTTCAATTTCTTCATGGATGTCGGCCTTCAATTGCTGAATTGTCCGAAGTATGTTACGGTATACTCTTTCTTTCAGTTATCCCCACAAGAAAATGTCTGGGGTCAGGTGAGCGTGGAGGCCGATTGAATTCAGAGTTTCGAGAAAATATCCGCCGTCTAAAAATTTGCCTTACGGGCTCTATCATCGGACGAGCTGTATGGGGAGTAGCCCCAACTTTCTGCCACCATACCTCTGGTGTGTTCTCAAGTGCAGAACGCACAAAATGACGAATGTAAGCTCTTTGGGTTAGCACAATTGACGGTTGATTTTGTAGATAAAATTGGATTATTTTTACTCGTTGCTCTGCAGTGAATTTCTCCATAACTATTTTCCAAGGATTACATATAAATAATCTGAAAATAAAAATTGAAAAAATTAATTGCAAAAAAGTTATATTGTAAAATGGTCTAGTGACTTTTGGGCCACCTTTTATTATACAGCTGTAATTCAGTGCTCTCTTAAGTATTAAATAGTTATATACTCCAGTGGACTCTTAAGCATTATATACTCAGTATGTAACAACTGTTATCTTGAAAAGACCAAACTTGGAGATACTGCATTTTAGACACTATCACGTCAATTTATTCTTGAATCGAAACGCACCGATTGGTGATGAAGCGAAGAGCTCTGAACCTTGCGGAATATGTTAAAGAACTTGCAGAGCTCGAAGGCATTAATTGTTTAAGACAACAATAATTATTGTCTGGTCAGTGGACGGATAACGGCGTGGACACTGGCTAGTATCCGAAGTGTTGTTGGGGAGGCTCGCCCTCTCTTTCTCTCCTCTCTTCCTACATCAATTCAGAGGGGTTTTAATCTTCTCGTTGTCTCTCTCCCACCATCTTCGTTTGGGCAAAGCAGAAGACACTCTTTTCGTCTCGACTCTGGCCAAAATCCTGCTCATACATACTAACGAATCCTTGACATAACTCATCAAGCAAAGTGCCACTGTCTATCATAAAATAACAATGTACTCAGTGCTCTGTTTAAGTATTAGATACTTTAGATACTTATATACTCTCAGTGCTCTCTGTTAAGTATTAGATACTTATATACTCAATGCTCGGTTTAAGCATTAGATACTTATATACTCAATGTTTTGTTTAAGTATTAGATACTTATATACTCAATGCTCTGATTAAGTATTAGATACTTTATATGCTTACTTCATATACTCAGTGCTCTGTTAAATATTATATACTCTTTAGATACTTATATACTCAATGCTCTGTTAAGTATTAGATACTTTAGATACTTATATACTCCGTACTCTGTTAAATAATAGGTAGTTATATACTCAGCATGTAACAATCGTTATCTTCAAAAGACAAAACTTTGGGATGCTTCCTTTTAGACTAGCACGTCAATTTATACCTGAATCGAAACGCACCATTCCGTGATGTAGTGAAGAGCTCTGAACCTTGCTGAATATATTAAAGAACTTGCAGAACTCGTTTTCCGGGACAATCTGCACACACAAATGGTTGACAGGTTAACGCCATTTTGAAAACCAGCCGAAATTCCAAAACACTTTGGTCGTGAAAGATGAACTTACAAATCAAGTCAAAAGCAGCATTATGTGAAGAATTGAGACGACCGGGAATATTGACCCAAGCAAAAGCGATATCCCAAACAGCGGATATCGTTTTGAACTCCCTGAACTCCTTATTAGATCCTAAAGAATGAACTCCTTATTAGCTCGAAAAAGTGGAGGCTCATGTCGAAAAAGACTCAATAATCTCCATCATGGAACAGAAAGGAAATTCAAGCGAACATTTGGAGAAAATGATAGTAAACGGAATAAAAACATCGTGAAAGTGGTATCCATTCCAGAAATACGAAGGGAACGAGTAAAATAACAAGGAAGAAAGCAGTGGTATTAATAAATCTCCAGTTGCCAAGGTACACAAAGAATTTATGTTTAGAAACCATGTCCGATAAAAAAGGAAAAGAGCAAGCTTGTAAACAAGTGGTTTATTCGAAAGAAAGGGAAACATCCTACCCCAAACGACGGAAAGAAATTCAGTCTCCGTAAAGTATTGACAGAAGCAATGCATTCGTAGCTAGTAGTAATGAATTCAGGGAGCAGGAAACAAATTTGAAGATGCGCATTATATTTCAAGGATGCGATGTTTCCAACTCAGAAGAGGAGCGGTTTAGCAACCGGAGGGTTGCGAGTTTGAAACTCTCTCTTGGTCAATCCTTTGAACTTTCAACCAAAGACTGACTTATACGTGGGGGTGGGTGCACGTTAAATCTGTCATAACCTCAAATATCTTCCCGTTGTGGAAGTTTGGAGAGTAGGGTGCCAGCTCAGGTGTTTATCTCGTCATCTGACAGTGGTTCAAAATTGCGAGGTGGTTTCCTTGGATCTTTCCCTGACCGTCGCCAATAGCCCGTTGTGTTGCTCCAGTGCGACGTTAATTCAAATATCTACCTTTCCAACTCAGAAATTCAGATACCAAATTTTTATATACATATAGTTGGTGCTCTTTCACATGTTGACGAAATTCATATGCCTAGTAGTTAATTACAATTATTAAATACATTCCGATATAAACTGCAATTAGTATCGACAGTCTAGACTTTGTGGTACGCATTCATATCGAAAAATTATCTATAATAATCGATAGAAATTTTAACATATACTAATTGATAGCGGATTATCCATTTCCGGATCATAAACAGCAAGTTTTGAAGAAACTTGGTTCAATATTTTCAGTGATATAGGAAATAAATATCTTTCAAATCTTAATGAGATCTAAGGCCTTGTTTTAAGCATCCCAGGCTCAAATGCCCGCAATGAAAGAGTTTTTCATTCATGAGAGCAATAAATGGACTGATCAGAGAAATAAAAGCAGCTTAGAACTAATGGTTGATTGTAATTAAATGATAATTGTGGTAAAGAGGTTTTTGAAATTTTCACTAGATAGGAAATACATATATTACTCTTTGTTTTGAATTTTTTGACTATATACTGATATACTGAGGAAAATGCAGATTTGTATTTTTTATTCTATATTGTGTCCTGTATATTATATAAAATGCAAATTAATTGTTTTATTTAAAATATTATCCATTCCAGGAAAATTTGACGCCGAGCCCCTGAAAAGGCGCAAAATTTGTAGCGATTAAATCTTTCTTCAATTCATAATATAAAAACTTATCACCCTACTTTCCATGCTTTCCCCTGCGATGTAAAATATTCCCGAATTATTTAGTCTAATGATCAAATAAAAAGCAATGTATTCACTTCAACATTTTTTATTATGGTTTTAGAATGTCACTGAATGCCTTTCTATTATAATGCTAAATCATTGCCTTAAGAAGTTTATTTTAATTACATGGCGGATTTTTAAACACGGATGTATTGTGATATTTGCATTGTTAAGTAAAACTGGTTTTAATAATATACGTAGCCCTTGGATTCTATTTAAATTAAGACCAGATGAAATGTTCGCTCGTTCAGTTTCTTGGAAAATTATTTTTGCGTAAAGAAAACGACTAACATATCCTAAAGATATCAGCTTTGTATTTATAAGAATTCTTATTTCGTACGGTATAAACGTCATAAAAATTAAGAGTTTCAGACGCATTTGGAGGAACATGGACATTAAAACATTATGCAAAGGATTGTAGTTTATACCGGAATACCAAACTAATTGATAATCTGTAAAAATCAAAATTAGCAATTATGTTTTAATAATTAGCAATTCATAATTCATATTGTCAAGTAGAAATGATTAAAAATGCGATGCGAAAAATATAAGTGTTTATTTTTTGCATACAAAAACAAGCGAGTATGACAGACGTATTTGAATGATCAAAACATTATATATAAATACTGTAAGAGGTGCACTTTTGTAAGCGCATGCAAGAGTATGCAAATATATATACAAGACTTGTATACTTATATATATGAGTATGCAAGATTCTGCAAATTTGCAATTATAGAATAAGTATGCAAGATAATACAAGTATATGAAATAGTATACACGTTTGAAAATATGTTAAGAGTATAGAAGTCTACAAGTAAACAAGAGTATATACGTTTACTAGCATATAAGAATATAGAAGTTTACAAGTATGCAGGAGTGTATAAATTCACAAGTACGCAAGAGTATGCAAGCTTTAGTAAAAATATTGTTAGAAAGTAAAATCAACTAGCGGTTTTGAACCTGAAACTCTTTTTTTTTAATTATAGTTTCAATCAGTTCTGAAATTTTTACCACGTGCATATTAATTTTATTCATTCATTAAATTAGCTGTTTTATTGATAAATTGAAGATTAATACATCTCTTACAGGTGTGTAAGCGAGTGAACTTTGTGGGATTTAATGATCAAAATTTAATTGCGTTCCTTTGTTATGTGAAACTTTTCTTCGTTGAGAAGTCTGTATGCGATTTTTAATTTGTAACGTGAATCAAACTTTCGAAAATCAATTAAGAATTACTTTATTGAGGCTATTGTGGTATCATTGAAGGTAACAAGAAGTTGAAGTGAGAACAGATAGTTTTCTAGAATGTGGATTTAACCCTCTGAGGGTTTCATAATTCTACTTTTCAACCTGCTGTCTGTCCTACATGACTTCTAACTAATTTTGACCTTCTTGACCAATAGAATCTTTCCAAAGAATAGTATTCCAAGGTAAGGAGCAATACACTATTTCCAAGTGATTCTTTTCTAAGGAAAGGAGCGGTGGAATCTTTCCAAAGAATTCTATTCTGAGGAGCAAGAAAATCTTTTCAAAGGATTCTTTACAAAGGAAAGAAACAATAGAATATTTCCAACTGATTCTTTTCTAAGGAAAGGAGTAATCGAATCTTTCCATAGAATTATATTCTACGGAAAGAAACAAAAAAATCTTTTCAAACAAAGGAAGCAATAGAATATTTCCAACTGATTCTTTTCTTAGGAAAGGAGCAATGGAATCTTTCCAAAGAATTTTATTCTAAGGAAAAGACCAATAGATTGTTTCTAAAGGTTAAAAAAATCCATGGATTCTTTCAAACAATAGATGTGGTTATTTAGTCATTAAGAGGGTTATGGAAGAAAATTAATACTACACTACTCGGAAATTTCACTACGCTTAGAGGGTTAAAAGACGTAATATTGATATTCAAAATTTAAACATACGTTTATTTTCTATATTACTCTTTCTTTAGAAGCAATATTTTTACAAGCAATAGTAATAAGAAAGGATTTTTATTGCAAATGTACGCTCACAACGTGACCTCGTGTCTCATCACCTAATATAGATAGATAATATATTATTTTGCATTTTTTTAAAGAGTATATATATTAAGCGAGAGCTCACAGCACAATTTCATATTGTTTGCAGTTCTGAAAAATAGATGGCAGCACAATCTAAGTTTTATTCTGTTCAATTTGTGGGTCGTAATTTCTTGTTTCCTTTAAAAACTTCAACTCCCAATCTGCAATTTATATTAATCGACTTCACATATTATGGAATCTTCAGAAACTTAAATATTTTTCGAGTGCTTTTTCAACCGAAACTAATATCGAACTTTTCAAGGATTTTGTTGCTACAAGCCCCCCTTCGAATCTATAAATATATCTAGGTTCCAGATTCGGATAGTGTTGATTGGAGGATCACTTTCAAAAGGATTCTTAATCCAATCTCCGATACCTTAAAATAAGTAGCATAGCTGGGATTTTATTTCGAAAAGGCTCAAAAGTATGAAATTAATATTTAAATGAAAATTCAGATCTTATCAAGTTTTTAAAATGTCTTTTATGTTATTTTTGGATACAAACTAGGAACTAAAAACATTCTGGAAGCGCATAAAATGCGACACTTCTCGGTTGATCCAGTTACAGTTGTTTAGTATATTCATTAATATAAAGGTAATAAATTACATTAAACATCATTAAGTATCAAAACTTTATTTCTGAAATCTCACTTTTTACTTTTGTATCAATGTCGAAGGGATTCGTTTGATTCGTAGATGGGTGAGTCAACGTACTATAAAAAAATCAATATAACCATTGCTTTCATACTTCGTAATAAATATTAAGTCATAGTATTGGTATATAAATAACATTAATTCATGAAAATAGTTATTTTATGAAACGTGTTATTATTTTATTTGGAGAATATATTGCATTTAATTTTTTATTCGTAAACCTATTCCAAAATACAGAAACTAACTCTTTCGGGGGACTTAACCCCTCTGGCTGCTCCTCAGCTTAACCCTTTGAGGGGTCACACACATAATTCCACTTTACAACCAGCAATCTTCCTTGCATGACTAATAGCCAGTTGGTTAGCCCCAGTGCGACGTTAATTAAAATACCTGCCTACCATCCTTGCATGACTTCTAACCAATTTTGACCTTCTTGATCAATAGAATCTTTCAAAGGATTCTATTCTAATAGAGCAATGTAATATTTTCAGTGGATTCTTTTCTAAGGAAAGGAGCAATAGAATCTTTTCGAGGGATGCTATTCCACGAAAATGAGCAAGAGAATCATTCCAAAGAATTCTATTGTAAGGAAAGGAAGAATAGAATCTTTCTAAGGGGGTTGAAAGAATTCGTGAATCTCATGACATTCTTAGTAACCGTTTACAGAGGTTTGAAGTCCTAGTTTTTTTAACTTAGCGGAATCAGTATTTAAACATATTTCAGAAAGGACAGCAAGTTGGTATGGTGTGGATGTTTGGAGAGTAGGGTTCCAGCTCAGGTGTGACCGCATAATCTGACCGTGGTTCAAAACTACGTGGTGTTGTCCTCGATCTTTCCCTTCGGGTTTAATCCCGGACTTTCATCAATAGCCCGCTGTGTTGCTCCAGTACGACGTTAATTAAAATACCTACCTACCGAAATGACAGCATTTGCTGAAGTGTTAAAAGCAGTAGGATGCATTTTTTGTAAAAACTTTCCAAACTTATGCGTAATTTAGTCCATCCTAAAATTCGCATGAAAAAGAAAAGCAATCGGTTTTTGATAAGGAGCACCAGCATGACAATATTTTTACGGTGACTTGTAGTCGTATTCGTCTTTCACATACAAATCTATACATATAAAGCTGAGTTGGCATCTGTCTGTTCTCTATACAAATCTACACCGTTTGACCAATCTACACCAAATTTGGTACACTTATTCTTTGGAACCGTGAGGGTAACGTAGGCTACATATTAACCCCCGTTGTATTTGTCTTGGATGTGAAGAGAGATGTAACGCCCCGTCATCCTGGACAGAGCACTTGCTAGGGGGCGCTCTCTCCCGGTTTGGGTGTGCAGATGACGTCAGAACATCTACAGGAGTCACCTCTCAAGATGACCTTGGAGTTATTTTTAGAATTTTAGAGTATGATGCAATTGCAGATGGGTACGGTTGCGCTGAAAATCGCTCAGTTTCATATCGTTTATGTATCCCATCTGTAAATTCTTAAAACGCAGCTTTATTATTGGAATGTAAATTTTTATGATACTATAAGATTATTTTTAGAGAAAGTGGTCTTTTTTTATCGTCGATATGGTACAGGGGGCTAAAGGCAATTCGAAATTCTCATATGAATAACATTGCGTATTTATACGATCAATGTCAGACCAATTCATACTAAATTTGGTACATTCTTCCTGTAGAATTCTGCGGGACACATAGGCTATATATTAATCCCGTTCGATTTGTCCTGGGTCTGCAGGGGGCTAAAAACAATTCGAAATCTCCATAGGAATAATATTGAGTAATATTACGATGAATTATAAACAATTCAACCAGAGAAACGCCGGGTAATTCAACGAGTATATGTATAAACCACAGAAAGAAAAACAAAATTACTTTTAACTCTGATTAGTAATCATTTTATCACATAAATCGTGAAAACAGTAAAACGATAAGATAATCGTGTTTTGTGAATTTGACATTTCCTTACTTATATTTATTTAACCTTTCACCTCATGGCCGAAACGGCTGTTAAGATTAAATTTCTATCGGCATTTGTCACTACTGCCGTTTTATACATTGATCCCCGAAGCCATGATCTCAAAAATAAAATTATAAAAAAGTACCATAACTAAGAAAACCGATAATTATGTTTCGGTAACGGTAATTCTCATCAATCTCCCAAACCGGTATGTCCACTGCAGTAGCAACCTTCGAGTTGTAGGCGGTGCAAGTTCAATTCCTGTGAGGTGCATTCCTCCCGGGGTATATTTCTCTCTTCTGTGTCAGTAAAACTTTCATTGTGTGTATTTGACTATTACTTAATATTGTATGTCTTGTGTCTGGCGCAGCATGGCCAAATATGGCCCTTGCGCCATAAAACCCCAACAAACCAAACCTGTTATTCATACATGTTTTTAAACCTTACAGTACAGACAACCTTTAATAAAGTTAAAATAATTATAATAATATACCATAACTAAGAAACCGGTAAGGATGTTTCGGTAACGGTAATTTCTTATCAATCTTTAAAAACCAGTAACCCATTAAATCCTACAGACAACCTTTAAATAATAATAATATACCATAACTAAGAAAACCGATAAAGATGTTTCGGAACGGTAATTCTTACTAATCTCCAAAACCGGTAATTCATACAGGTTTTTAAACAACACAGGAAACCTTTAAATAATAATAATAACAAACGTAACTAAGAAACCGGTAACGGTTTCGGTAACGGAAATTGTTCTCAACCTCCAAAACCGGAAATTCGTACAAATTTTGAAATCCCTCAGATAACTTTTAATAAAGTTAAATAATAATATACCATAACTTAAAAAAGGTAAAGATGTTTCGGTAATGGTATGGTAATTCTTGCCAATCTCCAAACTGATAATTAGATAATACTGGTACACGTTTTTAAACTCTACACAAACCTTCAAATAATAATAATATACATAACTAAGAAAATCGGTAAAAATGTTTCGGTAAAGGCAATTATAAATCTTCAAACCGGTAATTCATACACGTTTCCGAACCGTACAGCTAACCTTTGTGACATAACCAAATAAACAAGAGCCCGTTAGTGTTAAAATTACGGTTTCATCGTCTCTCCAATCCATCTAATGGCCTTTCAACTGTAAACAGCAGCGATATCATTCATCCAAGTGCTAGAGGCACCGCCTACAGGCATCTTGTCTTCCCATTTCGAGCCATACTGGTAATTCTATTCATAACCCTCTAATACCCTCTTTTCCAGTCACTGAGAAGCCGCCTTGTCATAGAGATGAACGGTGGAAAAAAGGGTCGGTGACATGAAAACATAGCGGCATTCTGTTCCGGAAACTGTGCTACTATAAATCATTACTCGCATAAATGCCGTTTGCCAGACACTCACGAAACACGATACTGAACCAGGTAGCGCTGAATCCATGGGTATCAACAGAGGACAGTCGTTCTGGGATTTAAAAACCGGTGATCGAATACCGGTAGAAACTGGTTTCGGAATTGGATGAGAATTGCTATTATAGAAACATCTTTATACCGGTTTCCATAGTTTGGCATTTTGTTATCATTTAAGCTTTATTTTAAGATCGTACTGCGGAGACCGTTTTGAAAGACTACTGTAACTTAGGTCGGAATGGGGAATGGCACAAGAAATTTAATCTGAACAATTTTTGCCATGAAGTCTAAGGTTAAATAAACAGTAAAGAAATGCCACATCCACAAAATGATTATCATATTTTCTATTGCTTTCATAATTCGTATGAGAAAAGGATTCAAATTTTAGATTTAAGAGGACTGCGGATTTTCAAAACAAACTTTTGCAGTCATAATCTGATTGTTATAAAATTCGTAGACTGTTTTCTAGTAAAAGCATATATAAAGTTTGGTCTCAAAATAATAAATTGCGCGAAGTTCTTTTTCCATCATATACCTCTCTTTCCCTACAGTTTAGGGCCGTTGTAGCAAGATTGGAAGAGTAACATATTAGGAAACGGAGGGTTGCAAGTTCAAATCCAACCAAAGGCTGTCGTGTACAAAGGGGGTTGCTGCAAGTTAAATCTGTCGTGGCCTCAAATGTCCTCACGTCGGCGTCGTGTGGAAGTTTGGAGAGTGGAGTGCCAGCTCAAGTGTTACCTCGTCATCTGATCGTGGTTCAAAATTACACTGTGTTGTCCTCGGATCCTTGCCTTCGTGTTTGATCCCGGACCGTCGCCAATAGCCCGCTGTGTTGCTCCAGTGCGACGTTAATTAAAATACCTACCATCTCTTCAGCTTCAGGGCCGCGATAGCCCAGTTGGAAGAGCACCGGATTAGCACCCGTAGGGGGGCGAGTTCGAAAGTAGGTCCAGCCAAAGACCGTCGTTTACATTGTGGCAGGTGCAAGTTAAATACGTTGTGGCCCCAAATATCCTCACGTTGGCGTGGTGAGGAAGTTTGGAGAGTGGGGTACCAGCTTAGGTGTTGACCTCGGTCTTCTGACTGTGGTTCAATATTACGAGGCGTTGTCCTTGGATCTTTCACTTAGGAATTGATCTCGGACACTCGCCAATAGCCCCTTTGCGTTGCTTCAGTGCCACGTTAATTAACTACCTATCTGCCCTACAGATTCATCGCATATCGAAAAAAGTTATTCTCATTTACAGATATATATATGCCATTTTATGAGGAGACATATTTTCTCCCTTTCCTTACAGTTTCACTGCCTATCGAAAAAAGTTATTCCCATTTACAGATATACCATTTTATAAGACATACCTCTTCCCTTTCCCTGCAATTTCACTACATATCAAAGAAGTTATTCCCTTTTAAAGATATAAAACTAGAATTACGATCCCTTTTATTTAAATATTCCTTCACTTAAATGGGATACTCCTTAGTCTGAGTTCCTGATTACCAAACAGTTTGAGAGATTGCGTTGTTCCCAGAGACGGAATAGAAAAAGCTCTTGACATTTATATTGCCTAGATTGACTTTTGAGAGAATTCGGAGAACGGGCAATTGAAAGATAGAGTAGGTGAATTGAAAGTGTAATGGGATAGTATTATATACACTATTTTCTCACTTTTTAAACGGAATAAGGGTTTAAGAGTTTGACCCACGGAAACCCTTCATAAAATTAAATAAATTGATTAAAAAGTTATAGTTTTCCTAACACTTTAATATAATTTCATAACTATCAAATTACAATGGTTTGCACTTTAAATAACAAATTTGTCAGTTTATTTTCCAATGGTTTGACATAATTTCTGCAGAACAAAAAATTTTGAATTATTAATCAGGGGTATTAGCGTAATTATCTTTGCTATCTTTGCCAAGTAGATTTAAAATCTTCTCCGTAGATTTTAAATCTGCTCGTTAACGATAGGCCTACATTTAACTTATTTTTAACTGAGAACGACTTTTTAAGAGGACACTTGCACCGCATTGGTGCGCATGCTTCTCCTGACTGCCCCTTTTGTTCGACGGGAGCTTTTGGATTTTAGTCTTAGTTGATGACCTTTACATCTTAGATCACATCTTAGTTGATGACATTTTTAGTCGGGCTAATTTGTACTGGGCTGCCAGTAGGAAATTATGGTCCCTGGACTTTTCTGACGCAGGAAAAAAACATTTAATTTATTTTGTTAATTCTGGTGTGCGACTGTATCATTTTCTTAATTTTTAATTTCTTTTTCTTAATTTTTAATTTCTTTTTCTTAATTTTTAATTTCTTTTTCTTAATTTTTAATTTCTTTTTCTTAATTTTTAATTTCTTTTCTTAATTTCTTTTCGTATCTATTTAAGATCCGTCAATTGACATGCAGAACTGAATGGCGATTTCTAATGAAAAAGAAATGTGATTTATCCTTTTTTGAATTTCTTTGTATGACTTAAAATTTTTGGTGGTTGCAAAAGATTCTACCAGAAAACCTACATTACTTTCAACCTAACTGATGAGTTACGAAGACAACTCGTTTATGATGTTCATTTTTAGAAATCGTTTCCTTTGATCTACTTCGAAAGAATCTATGAATGTCTTATGTTTAGAAATATTTGCCTTATTTGTAAAGAACTAGATAAAAGTTTAGAAAAGTATGCTCCGTATTTCAGAGGCACGATCTTGTTTGTGGGGATAGATAAGTTTTGTTTCTTTAACCCTAGTTTATTGAAGAAATAGGGATAGCATTGTTATCCTATAACTTATGTACGAAAGATTCTACAAAAAGGGAGTAATTGTTTTCTGCTCCACCACTTTAGCTGTACTTATCACAGCAGTGGAAATCACCAAATGATGGCAAAAAATACAATAGTTTGAGATGAAAGTGCCGAGAATCTGAAAACAACATACGAATGTGTATACCTTATGCATTCCCTTCAGAATGAAAAACTCCCTCCTAAATTTCCAAGTCTTCAAGAACTTGGCTACTTATTGTTTGTAAATTGTAATTGTAATATTGTAAATTTATTTCTTATGAACTCGGTTCATTTTAGCTGTCCTCAGAACATGCTCCAGGAATCCTTTCCTTATTTTTACTCTCTATTACATGATGGTAAAAAAATACTAAAACATATTTTGTCTCGTACTCAACAAAATATTGTAGTATTGTTGTCCACTCTCTAATATCCATCTTTTACATTATGGTAAGAATACCACAATATTTTGATGGGAGGGCCAAGAATCCAAAGAAAGCATACGAATGTGTGTACCTTATGCATATCCTCAGAATAAGAAACTCTCTTCTGAATTACCCAAGTCTTCAAGAACTTGTCTACATATTGCAAATTTATTTCTTAAGGACCCGTCTCATTTTAGCTTTCTTCAATATATGCTCCATGATTGTTTTCCTTATTTTTACTCCATTCTCCCTTTTTTCTTGCGTAGCAAAATGTGGAAAACAGCTGGTGTTTCATTTATAGCCACGGATACTAATCAGAAGCAGCCTCCTAATAGGTCCAAAACATGCTCGGGAACTTGTTTTCATTGTCAGACTGATAACTTTTAATCTTCACCGCGTCGCTAAGTACCACGCTTTTAAACCCTTATTCGAGAGCTAAAAGTGTTTTTAAAAAGACTGAATCGAAGTTATCGATAAAATACCGCGTTCGTCTTTCGAAGCGATATCATTTACCCTACAGTTTTTCTTACCAAAATGCTCATGAAAAGAGCATGCTTAGTAAGATGGGCCGAATGTTTTCCTAAATCACTTTCGCAATAGGGTAGGAAAGTTTCCTTCTATCTTAAATACCTGCATTTTTTAAAGTTTAATTTAAAGTCCTTAGCCCTCTAGCGAGAGTTAAATAATGACGGAAAGGACTAAAAAGAGGAAAAAAAAACCACTTGATAACATCTACTATTTATTATTATTTATGTTATTAACGTTATTTTGATTTGTAATACCTAATAAATATATTTTAAAGAATAAAAATCATGTATAACGCATTATCTACGTTAATCATAGCCATCGTACCCACAAAGATCGAAATAATTATATCAGACATCATGGACTACATTGCTCGTCCTTAAGAGATTTTCGCACACGTTCCACATTCAGCTTACCCACTTAGAATCAATGTTGCAACTGCAAACACTTAATAACTAACACTAGTCTTCACCCCTGTACTAAAGTCCTAATACCTTTTGCAAGTTAATTCTGAGAGTAATAAACACGCTGGAATGAGTCGCCAACAGGGACTTTTGTTTTGTGAGCTATTAAAATAAAAATGAGTTACTCCACAATGGTGACTACGAGGTATCAAGTAGAATGCCCTATTTTTGGCACTCAATCTAAACTTCCACCATCAATTTTACCTACTTTTCCTCCTTACAATCCTTTCTTAAAAGATGGAGCGTTGAATGTTTTTGAAAACGATACATGCATCCTCGTCATTAAACCGAACTGAAAGCTGTTCTTCACCCAGTCATTCAACAAAAGTGCATACTTCCTTCACTCCAATAATATACAGCTAACAATGATTCGCGATGAACACCACAATATTTGAGAACTGGGACTAAAGAGAATTCTGAATGATAGTGGGGAAATTAATAATGCAAAAATAACTTTTAAAATTCCAAAAATAAACTTCGATGCGATTGATTTCAGCAAACTGACTTATTGGAATATAACCGTGATTTAGTAGCTCATCCATATTTTATAACAACCGTTTCAAATGAAGATCTTGAATCTTGTATAAATTCATCGGCTAGTCAAGCGCTTCAGTTTCTTCGATACCCTTGCAAAACAGGTGGTCGAAAGATGCATGAAATTGGTGACAGAGGCATAAATGTTTGTCATTGGACAGAACATAACAGGACAGAAGACAGAAGAACTTAAGACAGGAGACAGAAGAACTTAACAGGAAAGAAGACAAAATACTAAGAGCCTAAAATGTATCCACACATCTTACTTTTGAATGCTAAAAAACCTGCCTGACTTTATTTTATAAGGTTGATTCAAAACTTCCTTAACAAAATTTACGAAGATGTAGGGGTAGTTGAATTAACTTCACACTGGAGCGACACAACGGGCAATTGGCTACGGTCCGGTATCAAGCATAAAGGGAACGAACCGAGGACAACAGCCCGTAATTTTGAACCACGGTCAGATGACGAAGCACCACCTGAGCTGGCACCCCATTCTCCAAACTTCCACACCACGCCAAAGTGAGGACATTTGACGCCATGACAGATTTGACATGTTCTAGCTCCATTACACGATGGTCTTTGGTTGGATCGAGTTTCGAATTCGCAACTCTCCGGTTGCTAATCCATTACTCGTCCAACCGGGCAACCATGGCCCCTATGAAGATGTAGGGAGTACACAAAAGGTTCACATAGGGATGTAATGACCCGGATGTGCGAGATGGGTATACTAAGATTCAGAAAGGAAAGACTGCAAAAATGTGAGCAATCTCATTAGACCTATCTTTCTAATTTGACAGTAGTTGTTCTTTTACAAGTTTCACACTATGTATTCAAAATTGCTACCACCAACAATGATGCACGCCTGACAGGGTCGACGAATGGATTGCTTTGCAAGTTCACAAATTCCTTCGTTTCAGCTAGCTAATCCCGTATGCTAGGTTCACGTCAGTTCTCTCAGTATTCATAGAATAACACCCTTTTACAAGTCAACACTCAGTGTCTAAAATGGCGATGACGCAAACTGGTCAACTTCTGCTTTGCCGAACAGTGTCCTCTAACAAATCCAGGTTTTACTTGTAAACATACATTCTTATGTGAATACGACTAAATTTTGTGATCCTTACCACCCCTTAAAGTGTGCACTGGAAATTTTTAAACACTCTGTATTTATAAATTTCTCAGTGAATACAGATGTATTGCATTAGATATTTCCATGATTTATACAGAAGTTATGATATTTGAACAATTTTTTTCTTAGTGACTTAACCCATAATGTTAATCTAGATGTTGTCTAATTTTGAAGATGTAAGATGGAGACTGAAAAACTTAATATAACTTGAGAAAATTTGTAAATGAGAAACAAAATTGGTTTTATAGGTAAATACTTAATATTTCTTAGTTATTTAAATAGATAAACAGAAATTAATTAGACCTCACACAAGCAATAATGTATTTTTCATTAAAAATTTTTAATTTTACTTCAGACTCTTATTTTAGATGTTATTTTACTTTTAGTATTTTTCAGATTATCTTTATAATTACTCGAACGTTTCTTTTTGCTCCATTTCAATTTAGTAATCTAAGACAAAGAATAAATCTAACCAAAAAATTAAGTATAAATACTGTTTTTTCTTCACATAAGAGTACTACTTTCACAGGTAAGTAATAAGATTTGTACCATTTTATTTTTATAAGATATTTAATTTTACTATCAAATTTATTTTTATCTCAAGTCCTAATTACTCCTTATCTTTGTATATTTTACTGCAAAATAAACGAAATTGAAAAAGAATAAATGTCTTACTTTTACTTTTCATTAACGCTACAAATTAATAATTGGTATTCTTTAGAGAAAGAAAATTGAAGATGGATTAAAATCCAATTATTGTGTTTGATCCTGATGATCGCGAACATGTTTAATTTGAATTGTATTTAGACTAATACTATACATATAGAATTATGTTTCTTAGTGTCAATTAATTTGAATAGCATTTAAAATCTAATTATCTATAGAAATATGTTTATTAGTGTCAATACTGTAAAATTACATTACGAAAGAAAATGTGCTATACTGCAAATTCAATTTTTCTTTTGCATTATCTTCTTTTCATATTACATTAGGAAAATGTATAATTAATAAGCAAAATCAGTTTAGTGCTGTTACAAAATATAAACGGCCTGCTTTTTATGACTTGTCTAGATTTAATGAGAATACGAGACGCTTCCATGCTGTGAATCGTGTTTTCCGCCCTATTTTTTTACCATCCTGTCAATAAGTGATAGATTTTTATTGTTGTAGATGAAAAGCTATTTTAAGATTATGACAGAATCAATATGTGATGAAAGTAATAACTGAGTAAATTTGTGTGATCAGGGCAAGAACTACTTGAAGAACTATACTCCAGCAAATCTTACAAAACAAGATAATTTTAATATATTCGTAATTCATTAGTTTATTCTCTCGTACTTAGTTTCACTACTTCAATAAAACTGGAGACGAATTGATTATTCATTTTGGTTGTGAGGCTAAAAACAAAATAAACACACAGTTGCTTGGTAAGTGATGATTTTGCGCTTATTTTTTATTTAGCATTACACTTGATCATTGTTGGTACAGCAGTTTAAACCTTAACCATGATCGTTTACTGCTTCCAATGTTAGATCGTTACTTCAAATGTAAGTGTGAATGATTAATAGAAGTAGAAAACGAACTTAGTATAGAATAAACTGGAATGCGTTATTCTTCTCTCTTTATTTTCTTATACTTTTTATTTGATATGCTTATTAAATAATTAATAAGTTATTAGGAAGATGTAAAAGTTCCCCCCGCTTTTTTTGAAAAAAAATTGAAAAAAATATTTACTATTAAAAATTACATTTAATCAATACAGTATGTGCCGTTCGTTCTGTTCGATGACCTTTCTTCATCTCTCCGGTAGCTCCATAATCCCGCGCTCAAGAAGTTCTGAGGTTTCTGGCTAAAGAACTGATTCAGGTGACGAAACTTTCTGAATCACATACGGCACGTGGAATCGTTTCAACGACACCCTCACCATACACAACACATATCTTCTTTTGCATCTGCGAAGCATTCTTGCCTTTTCGGAAATAGAAAATCATATGTCGAAAATGCTTCGTATTTTCTGCCATTTTTAATCCTTAACAAAATTTAAAAAACACAACCAAATAACACAATTTTTCCCAAGTGCGCGCTGAAATTCCTTCTATCAAACAACATCAAGACTTTACACGTGTGAAGTAGATAACACTTCGGTTTTGCAATGCAATGCCATCTAGTGCCAAAACGGGATGAACTTTTGTATGAACCAAATAGTTTTAATAATTATTACCATGAAAAAATAGTAATTATCTGAAATGTGTAAGATAATATAAGTGAAATATATGGGGCAACTCTACTAGTCTTAATACGTTGGTTTGCCGCTATATTAGGAAACAATTTCAACTCCTTAGAGCCTGAACCCCTTGCTACTTCCAGTATTTTTACGGGAGGGGTGTGCTCGAAGAAAAACTATTTGAAATATTCAGATAATAGATTGTGAAATGAATGTACAAAATGAATTGTTTTAAAAGCACATACATGAAACAAAATTCCCCCCCCCCCGAAACACTTCTCTTCAATACATTCATTTGATTTCCATTTCAAGTTCCCAGGCTCGACATATATTAATGTCAGTTTATTTCCATCTTAGAAGCCTGTGACTCAACATTTAAATTCGATGATCGTGCATCTTTCCCACGCTCTGCTTGTTATTGATCACATATTTTTCTCCCTCATCTGACTTCAATTTCCATACTGCTTGGACGTCTCGTCCCTATATCCGATATTTCCAATTCGCCTTCACAATGATCACTTATATTATTATGCTAATAAATCAGTCTTTTAATCCTTAACCACAAGAACCATGACTGCTTCGTTTAAATTGACTACTTACTTTTCTCCCTCATCTGACTTCCACTTCCATGTAACTCGGACGTCTCGCCGCGAGGTAAGCTATGTACAATATCCGCCTTCACTATATCTTATATTATTATGTTATAAATCGGTCTTTCAATCCTTAACTACAGCGCCCATGACTGCTTAATTTAAATATGACATAAATAAAGCAAATGGTGTCTTACTTACCCAACAAAGCACAAATAGATTCTTCGCTTGCTTTGGCAACATCAAATTGTGGTAGTAATTTATGAACAGTCCGTTAGCAAATATGAACATTTCGTTTGGAAATATGGACGTTTCGTTTGCAAATATGAATATTTCGTTTGCTAAGACCTATCCACGATTTTTCCACTCGTGAAACTAAATAAAACTTATTTATATCGAGTAAGCTAACTTCAACATTTATTTTTGTAACATATATACAAGAATAAATGCTGAAGTTAGTTAACATAAATCCAAGAAATTTCGGGGGTACCCTGCCCAGGTCCCTCCGACTCTCCCCTTTGACATATACCTTGACATCTCATCTTTTTTTTATTCAATCTCGCCCCTTCCTTCTTTTTTATGATTTCCTTTTAAAAAAGCAAAATTTGGTTTCTCCGAATTTACCTAACCGTACAAATTATTTTACCTAACCGCATCAACTATTTTACATAACCGTACCAACTATTTTACCTAACAGTACCATCTGTTTTACCTTTCCGTAACAACTGTTTTACATAACCATATCAGCTATTTTACCTGGCCGCACCGACTATTTTACCCAACCACACCAACTATTTCACCAAACGTACCAACTATTTTATCTGATCTCACCATCTATTATACGTAACCTTACCTACTATTTTATCTGACCAAATACATCCCAAGGAGCTCGCTCCACTCTCGTTATACAGAAAGTATCTGATCTCCCGTTTTTTCCGCTATCTCTCGCTTTCTTTGAATGCGAGAGCGGCTGTCACCACACATTCAGAAGAAAGATAAAATTAGCGGAAATCGCGCACTTCCTTTTCTTGGTCTTGTTGGTGAATGCGGCGAACATTATGACTCTTCCTGTCACCAAGCGAGACTTTTTGGAATCGTCTTGGGAGGGCGGTACCCACAGGAGATGGTAAATGGGCTTGTTAGTCCTCTCGGGGAGAATGTTATGCTAGTGCCTCATTAGTTGCGAAGGTCGGATTCTATACGCCGGTCTTGTTTACACAATGTCTTCATTTCAGACACCCCCGCACAACTATATTTTGTTACTGGAAGTAATTCATCCCCATCTGAAATTGAATAAAGGATGGAGAGGCTAAAACACGCCTTTTGCATGACAGTCTTAAGTAGGCATGAGTCGGAGGTTCCCTTGGTTGAGAACAAGAGGGAATGGCGGTGGAAACGTACTCGGGAAAAAAATTGAGACTAGCTCAGTTTCCTCTTTCTTAATTCCAGGTTATCCACATCTGCACTCGGGTCCCTAGCACCAAATTAGATGACGGGCTCCACTAGTAAATTAGATGACGGGGTCCCAGTACCAAATTAGATAACGGGTCCCAATACCAGGTTAGATGACAGTCCTCAATACCAAATTAGATGACGGGCCGCAGTACTAATAGTTCACGGGTTCCAGTGCTAAGTGAGCTAACGGGTCCCAGCACCAAGTTAAATGACAGCTTCCAGTGCCAACTTAAATGACGGGCCTCAATACTAAAACTGATGACGGTCTCCAATACCAAATTAGATAACGGGTCCCGGTACCAAGGTAAAATGACAGCTCCCCCAGTATAATGTTAGATGATAGGGCCCAGTACTAAATTAAATAACGAGCTCCAGTACCAAATCAGATAACGGGTCCCAGTACCAAGTTAGATGACGGGTCCCAGCACCAAGTTAAATGACAACTCCCATTAACAACTTAAATGATGGGCCTTAATACTTTAACAGATGACGGTCTCCAATACCAAATTAGATAACGGGTCCCAGTACCAAGGTAAATGACGGATCCAGTACTAAATTAGATAACGAGCTCCAGTACCAAGTTGGCTTCAGTACCAAATTAGATAACGGATCCCAGTACCAAATTAGATGAGGTGTTCCAGTACCAAGTTAAATTACAGCGCCCAGTACCAAATTAGATGACTGTTCCCAGTACAAAATTAGATATGGCCTCAGTACCAAGTTAGATGATGGGTTCAGGAACCAAGTTGGATGACGGATCCGAGTACCAAGTCAGATGACGGGCTCCTGTACCAAGTTGGATGACGGTTTCCAATACCAAATTAGATGATGGGCCTCAGTACCACATGACATAACGGATCCTTTGTGAATTGAAAATACGTATCTTAAGTACTCAATGTATAATTTGCCATAAATATGTACATTTTTTTCTCACTTCCTTTACACAATTGTACATATTATTATAAAAAATGAAAAAATTATCAGTATTTGTACCTAGTTATATATATAAGTGTGACATTTATGTACGAAAAATTTTTCATAACTCCAGGTCGCCTGCTTCAGATCTCGGGTCATGATACCATGGTACCATATAGATTCTTTATACGCCTAGACTCGTAACCCCTATATACGCCTGGTAGGTAGTCGAGTGGTTAGCGATGTCCTTCATTTAAACAGGCTTCGGGTTTGAATCCCAGTCAGGGCTTGAATGTACGTAGTGTTTCGGAATCCACATTAAACGGTAGGTCCCTGTCAAATTAGTTCTCGTGTATCAAAAATTGTCCGTAGAGACAAACCACAAACCAACTTCAACATATACCATATCTCAATCCCGATCAATTCGCCGTAATGCCTGGATAAACTGATTTTTATCTATTTGAGAAATAGCTGTTGTTCTCGTCAGGATGAGGTTTAGCCAGCTCGTCACAAAAGCCGTACGCATAACATAAATAAGTTGTAACGAATAGATTGACGAATAGTTGTAACGAATAGATTTAACAAGTCAGCAGTCCGACCTGACAGGTTTAACCGAGGCCAAGTCCAAACCTCCAAATATTTTTTATCAGACCTGTGGGCCTGATAAAAACCATATACATAAATGTATTAATACTCTATGATTATGCCATTTCTTTCTCATGTTAGTTTAGTGTATGAACTTAATAAAATTCTAGTGGTAAACTGTGTGAGGAGTAAATGTGTTGTAACCGGGCCTCTCAACTTATAAAAAGAATTTAACAGGCCGCAGTCTCACAAAGGTTGAGAACCACTGCTATAGATCAATTGGAGTCGGTAGAATCGTCACACCACGTTAGTAGCATATTTGCTGTAGGAAGTTGTGAGATACAGTCTAGCCTGTTTGTCTAGTTCTTTATGTTTTCGCTGCCTAAAAAGGTCTTCCTTATCTGTGTCCTTTGCGTCAGACGACTTGTCGACAAAACGCACGTCTGAATATGCAAACTTATTCTATTCAGCACAAATGTTTTAGTATTAAAACGTGTTTGAAACATAATTCTCAGGTATAGAGAGAAATTACGAAGTGCATAATTTTCTTAGATTCAAGTATTTACGCAAACTGAATTTTACTATTAGTGTTAATGATGAATTTTAACACAATGGTGTTATATTTAAATTCCCTCAGAGCCTGACTGCGGAATCATATTTAACACTCCAAGTGGCTTCGACGAGATATCTCGTCCATCAAGATCTGATCAATTTTGCTAATGACGAGATATCTTGTCATCAAGAATGCCGATTGAAATCTGAATGAAGATATTGTCGTTTTTTGATGATATTTTTGTTAATACGTATTTGATTTGTTCTTTGACATCAAGATCTGGTCGTTGTTTCTAATAACGAGGCACCTCGTCCATCAAGATCTGGTCAGTTTTACCAATGACGAGATACCTCGTCGAGACAACCACCAGGAGGGTTAAATACCCTCGCATTGTAGTTGAAAGTCTAATAATCAAATTGTTCAAAACATTTGTATGCATACTACTGAAAGCATGAACACACCATTTCTATACCTTAGTACGATTGCTGAATGTGCTAGATCTCAAAACATTCTTCTAAATGAAGAGCAACACCACATTTTTTACACAACCGACAACTTTCATCAACTTTGATGGTTACTGAGGACAGTTAAATACAATAAAGAAAGAGATTATTATATGAAAGAGATAGAGATTATTACATGAAAGAGATAGAGATTATTTTTCTCGATCAAGAAGCATATCGGATGAAGCTACACTGGGGCAATTTTACAAATGTCACAGGTCTATATTTCATTTCAAAACGCATATAAGTGACATAGGGGTGCTAGGCGTTGACCGATATGAATTTATATCGAGCAATACAGCCTTACGAACTGAGCTCGACGTATGAAGAGAATGGGTTAATATTTAAACCCGAAATGAGGGGCATGAATTTTTGTTTTGCTTTTAAATATGTATCCAAACTGATATCCAGCTGGGAAAAAAATCAAACAATTCCCTTATATTCACATATCACTCAAAGAATGTTTTTCGGGGGCGGGATTTTAGCGATTTTGTTTCGGTTCCTTAGCCCTCCAAGTGGTTTCGATGAAACATCTAGTCCATCAAGATCTGAAGAATTTGGTAATGACGAGATATCTCGTCATCAAGGTTTAACCGATTTTTTTACGATGACGAGATCGAAATTAGGTATGTTTTTTCCAGTGACGAGATATCTCGTCCATCAAGATCTGGTCAGTTTTGCTAATAACGAGACAACCACCAGGGAGGTTAAAAGTAACGTAAAAAATTTTCAGCGTGATTAGGAAGATTTTATCGAAAGAAATGAATAAAAGTATGGTAAGATAATTTAATGTCTAAATTTTCTATATTTGTAATCCAGTGTGGCTGGATTTGGACTGGAAACTTGGTATCCAAAGTTAATTTCGATACAGATTCGAAATTTGAAGACGAAATCGGGTGTTATTGAAAATTATGAAGTTTATGTACAATTTTATATATAGACGTCCCTTATGCAAATTTTATACACATAAATTTATAGAAAACGTTATCCCAATGATACCTTTGAATTTGTTCTACTATGAACGTATAAAAATGGATTCGATTTGTCTATCTGTAACTGTACATAATATAGCAAAAATAACATATATAACATACATTAAAATAAATTAACCAGTAACAAAGTAATGATAACACAAACAAAATAATATTAAAATAAAAGGATTAATAATAAACGTATTTTATTTGTTTTTAAATTTTTAAAAGATTATAAATATTACAGTCCTCAAAATATGCCTGACTTAGCGACCCATTTTCAGAAATGTCGAATTGCAAAGCTGAGACTGAAGCTGTGTCGAAATTTGCCGATAATTTATATAAATGATAATATATTCATCAATTCATATATTCGTATAAATAATATATTCGTATAAATAATATATTCGTATAAATAATATATTCGTATAAATAATATATTCGTATAAATGAAAATTTCCTCCATTCTTAAATAGTGAAACAAATCGATTAAATAAATTAATTGCCAGTGAAAAAGTAAAATCCTTAACTTTTCAAAATATGATCTCGGCTTAACAATTTAGTTCTTATAAGTTCATAGCAACTCCCAAAAGTATCGTTTCATTCATAGTTAAAATGAATTAAAATTGTGTTCAATGTTCCGCTTGCTTTTTAAGGCCATCTTTACATCTCATTACGTTTGCACTGTCATTTTGCTAGTCTATGATATATACTTATGAAACGCAAAAAAGACACGGAAAAACCTAAACTGCAAAGCATAAATCAAAACACCCAACACGCAATACACATAAAATAAAGAAATTGGGGCAAAGCTTTTTCAGTGGAAAAGCACTTCAATAATTTTTACATCGGAAAATTTCTCATATATAGAATGGAATGATACTAATATTTACCGCTACAAATTATTATGAGCTTTTAATGAATAAAAATGAATAATAGCATTTATAATGAATAGAAAATGGTCGAGTAATAATACTATAGCAGAATTACACCTATTTTGAAAAAATACAAATCAATAGAATCCCCATACTCGTATGTATTGTTGAGAACTTTTTATAAATTTCACAAAGAGGGAGTTTCTTATTTGGCATAACTAGCATCAATCCTCACTTTCTTAATGCTCCAAGTGGTTTCGACGAGATATCTCGTCCATCCAGATCTGGTCAGTTAGTTAATGATGAGATACCTCGTCGAGACAACCACCAGGAGGATAAAGTCTCAAGGTAGTTGAATTTGTCCCGCACTGGAGCAACAGCACGGGCCTAAAGTCTAAAGAAATTTATTTCCTTTTGCCCCAAGGAATTATCTTAGCGCAATATTTAAATTCACAGCCATTTACGTCTCCTACAACAGTTGTGTTATTCTTGCTTTACTAGTTGACAACCCAAATTATATAAATTTTGATATTTTGTTTGCCTTCGATCTGTTAACCTTCTCTGTATTCATACCATTCGTTATTTGTCTCTTAAGAACGTTGAAGGGATGTATTCAGGAGGCCAAGAATGCTACAAAAAGCAATGCTGAAGCTAACTTAATTCATGCAAATCAAAATGTTTCGTTAAGCCCTTTGTCCCCATGGCGTGACGAATAGAAAATAGGACTTTCGTCATAACGGCACGAGAGCCAATTAAAAGTGGAAGGACTTCCGTCACTGTGACTATAAGGAATTGGGAGGAGTGAAATAACCACAATAAATGATTATGGCTTGAGTGGATTTGTTGGCATTGGCCAGAGCATTGATTTTGAAGATGGGCTTTCATTGGGAGTGGAGCAGGCAAGGGGGCAGATTTGGAATTTCATGGGGAAGCACACAGATCTTGCGAACGCCGGGAGTGCATGACCTGTGAAGACCGTACTTTTCGAGGAACCCAAAAGTTTAAGCAGTACCTCCAGATCAGTATCATCGTAAGAACATCGTGTCCGGAATCAACGACATTCCCGAGCCCAAATGCCAGAGACCCAATGTCTATGAGTACCACTATTAAAAAGTTCCCATCAACTCAGATTTGACCTCTCACAACACATATCGATCTCCATGATACTCCCACTGTGCTATTAATGACATATAATAGGAACTGTTATCGTAATGAGTACTTAAATGATCAACATAAATTATGGTACAAGAGATTTTCCTCTGTATTAATGATAAGTTACAGTGTATATATAATTCGCAATCAATAAGTAGAAATTATCCTTTAACCTTCCTAATGGTTGCCTCAACGAGGTATCTCGTCATCAACAAAACTGACCAGATCCTGATGGACAGGATATCTCGTTATTATAAGAAAATTGACCAGATCTTGACTTCGTCATCATAAAAAATTGGCAATATCTTAATGACGAGAAATCTCGCCATTAACAAAATTGGTCAGATCTTGATGGACGAGATATCTCGTCGAAATCACTTGGAGAGTTAACCTTTAACAACACCTGTAAGCCTCTATCACACCCATAAGTAGAAAAATATGGACAGGTTTGAAATAGCCAAATGTATTTTCAAACAAAAATGTTCATTTAGTATTCATTTACTAAAGCAAGAGAAGGGAAGGGGATGTGATATCTCGTTATAAGATGTTACCGATTTTTTTATGATGACGAGTTCAAGATCCGGTCAGTTTTTTTATAATGATGAGATATCTCGTTCATCAAGGTTTGCTTCTGACGGGATACCTCGTCGAAACAATCGTCAGGAGGGTTAAATGTATTGTTTATTCTGTATAAACCCTCCTGGTTGTTGTCTCGGCAAGTTACCTCATCACTAGCTAAACTGACCAGATCTTGATCTCGTCATCATCAAAAAATTGGCAACATATTGATGACGAGGTATCTCGTCATTAGCAAAATTGTTCAGGTCTGGATGGACGAGATATCTCGTCGAAACCACTTGGAGGGTTAAGGCCTTTGGATTGGAATACAAAACCAGGAGAGAAGATTAGGCCCTCTCTGAAATTATTTTCTGAATACGTGCTTGAAACGTCCCATGAAACATTTTTGTCCTGCAGAAACTAAAGTCAAGGGTTGAAGAAAAGCACTAAGGGGCCAAAGTTTAAAAGCTCCTTGCATGGATCCCTTTCTGGAAGACAAATAATTGTCATACATTTTTCGCTTTATGAAACTGATTTTCATAAAATAACCTAAGCAAACTCTATGCTTCTAGAAAAAAATTGTAAGTACAGATCATTATTTCACATCATGTTGCGAAAATCTAGTTTACTCGCTTCAGTTTACTTTACTCGCTTTCAACGTAAAACAAGATCCTCCAATCTGCTACGCGTCCAAATCTTCACTTCGCTGCCAAGATGAATGACTGCCGTTGGCCACTTAAAATACGCGTTGCGAAATCTGGTATTGGTTCTCTGTGGGTGTTCCTCAGTTCTTCTTTTATAGCTGACGAAGCGCGGATTCGGAAGAAACACCATTTTGTTCGGATGAGAAGCGCGTCTGATTCAATCGACAGCGATGGAATTTTTTCACTGTCACGTTTCTAAGTTTCCCAAAGGTTAGGAGTTGTTGGAGCAGTCTGATTCCCTCTTCGAAGTTTACTTAGTTTGTAATGGCCGTGAAGGGTTTGGAACTGACACACGAGCAAATTCGGAAGTTTCATATATCAGTCTGAAGCTGAAAAAAGTGCATATATGTATTCAGAATATGGCATTTTTATACCATACTGTACCTTTCTAGAAGAAGGGCCAATGTCCAAATTCTCTGATTTTGAGTAACGTCCATAAATTACTTCAAGGTAATGAAAGTAGAAATAAGAAAAAATGATTATGTCCTGTCAATACATTATGAAAGAATCAAAACATTGGAAAGCAATTTTCGTAAGCTGAATTAAAAATAAAAATAATAAAAATTACTAAATCAGCTACAACCAAAACCTTGCAAAATGGACTTAGGCCCTTTTTCTACCAAATCACGGAAACACTTTAACCTTCTAAAAAGTTTTGACGAGATATCTCGTCTATAAAAATCTGACCAATTTTGTTAATCACGAGATATCTAGTCCTTAAGATATTGTCAATAGTTCGATTATGACGAGATCAAGATCTGGTCAGTTTTTTCTAATGACGAGATACATCGTCCATCAAAATCTAATCAGTTTTCTTTTGTTGACGAGATGCCTCGTCGAGACAACCACCAGTAGGGTTAAATATTTTTCAGAGTCGAGATTTCTGGTTGTTTGGGTTATTTGGTTGGTTAGAGTTTTATGGCACAAGGGCGCTATTTGATCAAGTTGCGCCAAGCAACTTGAATTAAATTAACATGCACCAAAACAACGAGGGAAGAAAAATAGAAGGGTGAGTGAGCGTAAAAAAACCAAAGGTAGGAAAGATCACTAGGGTATCTCTTGGTTGTAGTGCCTTTGTTTATTTAACCCTCCTGGTGGTTGTTTCGATGAGGGGTCTCGTCATTAGCAAACCTGATCAGACCTTGATGGACGAGATATCTCGTCATTAAAGAACAACTGTCCAGATCTTGATCTCGTCATCATCAAACAATCGGCAATATCTTGATGACGAGATATCTCTTCATTAGCAAAAGTGATCAGATCTGGATGGAAACCACTTGAAAGGTTTAAGAAAGTAATCCCCTGAAGGGGGGATAGATTTATGATCAAGGAGTATAATGATAAGCAGATCAAATTTTTTAAAAATTAATTGATCCAGTGGCTCGCAGCCAAAATTGGGTATAACCCTTTCCTCATAACCTGATAATTTTAAAACAAAATTTATAAAAGTGTTTATTTTTCTTCAAATCTGTTTGCAATAGGTATAAATGTTTGACGATTTTTATGAATTACGAAAGCTATACACAGAGAATCATTTCGCTTTAAGTTTATTTCGATGCTCCTCCTTTAAATATTTTTCTACAATAGTGTT
Organism: Meta bourneti; assembly: GCA_933210815.1. Taxonomy (NCBI): domain Eukaryota; kingdom Metazoa; phylum Arthropoda; class Arachnida; order Araneae; family Tetragnathidae; genus Meta; species Meta bourneti. Next base: position 30,417,857 of record OW119934.1, read on the forward strand.
TATTGTCGTACTCTGGAAACTTCAAATATCGGGTTGGGTCCTATATGTCGAGGAAGAGGATCTAAGGTTATATTAACCATGTATGGGAAATGTTTGTCTACGCGATTGAATTGAAAATTCATTAAGATGGTGGGTAGTTGAATTTACGTTGCAGATTAGAGCCATCCATTCAGCTCTGATTTATGTATCAGTTATCTCACTTGCTTTCGAATATGTTTCAGTTGTCGCAATACAAAAAAGGAAAATCCCTCAGATTTAGGTCAACCCTCCTGGTGGTTAACCCTCCAAGGGTTAGGTAGGCAGTTAATTAGCGTCATACTGGAACAACACAATGGGCTATTGGCGACTGTCTGGGATCCCTACCAAAGGGAAAGACCGAGGGCAACACCTCGTAATTTTGAACCTCGGACAGATGGCGGACAATGCACTAAATGATGTAATTTCTAGCAACTGTAGCACCTATATGTACCGAAACGTTAGGCATTGCCTATTCAAAAGCAGAATTAATCTTAGGTTGGCTGTTACTTATGGCACAAGGGCCATATTTGGCCAAACTGCGCCGAACAACGTCAAGTAAATGGACATGTATACAAGAAAAGTTGTTACTGAACACAGAAGGAAGAAATACACCCAGGGAAGAGTCGAACTTGACAAAAATTGAACCTGCGTCGCTTACAACTCGTAGGTTGCTAGCACAGAGGGCAAACCCACTGAGCCACGACGACCCCTCTGATCTTAGAAATATCGAAGGAAATAATAACTCAATTCTTAAGATCTCAAATTCAACTTCATAAATATATCTGACATGGATAAACCCTCCAAGTGGTTTCGATGAGATAACTCGCCCATTAAGATCTGACCAAGCTGACTAAAACGAGATATCTCGTCATCAAGATATTTCCGATTTTTTTATGATTACAAGATCAAGATATCTCGATATCTCGTCCATCAAGCACATCTGGCCCAGTGCGACGTTAATTAACTACCTACCATCAAGATCTGATCAGTTTTTGCTTTTGACGAGACACCCCTTCGAGACAACCACCAGGAGGGTTAACGTTAAGTAAGGAGGCTCAGATAATAAATTTTAACAGCTTTGTTATCTTTCTTCCTATTAATATCCTAGATCATGAAAAAATCCTATCAAAATGTTTGCAATACCACCTTAATAAGTCGTGGCTCTGTGGGTATATCCACTGCGCTAGCAACCTTCGAGTTGTAGGCGGCGCAGGGTCCTGTCAGGTGCATTCCTCATGGGTGTATTTCTATCTTCTGTGTCAGTAAAACTTCCATTGTGCGTGTATGTCTATTACTTGATATTGTATGCCTTGTGTCTGGCTCAGCGTGGCCAAATATGGCCCTTGCGCCATAAAACCCCAAAATCAACCAACACCTTAATAAATAAGTTTACTTTTCAACTGAAAAAGTTTCCTGGGGCTTATAATCTAAACAAAGTTTCACTGCATTTAATGGTAAAAAGACCAATCTACTAACTATTATACTATCTTAAGAGTAACCTGTTGAAAGCCTATATAGGGCTCGTACACAATTCTGTTCGAAAAGAAATGAGTTGCCTGGAAATATTCAGTTCCCAACTTGATTTCTTTCACTGCATCGTTAAACCTAAAAGCTTGGAGAAATATGAACAAAATCTCTAGGGGTCTAGAGATTTAATGGGCCTGTGATTTCTACGTGATGTCATGACAACTCGCAATAACAATATTTTTTTCACAGCAATATACTCTTAATGGTTCCTATATGTTTATATCGGCATTTATGTGTATTTAGGTATAAATAGCTACATCGCTAGATGACCCGTCATTCCATTTCGTATCTCCTGCATCATCAGGAGGTACTGCACCTAGACCCTGTTGGAATATTTGGAATATTCAAATTGATAAAAATCGTTCGAGACGTTCTAAATTGGTATAAAGTTCTGAAGTAACATTTTCTTAACCCTCTGAGTTCACACGCATGATTCCACCTTGTAACCTGCAGTCTTCACTGCATGACTTCTAAGCAATGTTGACCAAACTTGACCAATAGAATCTTTCCAAAGGATTCTATTTTACGGAAATGAGAAACAGAATATTTCCAAATTATTCTATTATAAGGAAATGAGACAGCAGAAATATATATGGATATAATGGTAATTATAAAGAACTAGCTGAATAACCCGGCGTTGTTCGGGTTGAATTGTTTATAATTCATCGTAACATTACTTAATATTATTCCTATGGAAACTTCGAATTGTTTTTAGCCCCTGCAGACCCAGGTCAAATCGAACGGGGTTAATATATAGCCTATGTGTCCCGAAGAATTCTACAGGATGAATGTACCAAATATTTAGTGTGAATTGGTCTGACATTGATCGTATAAATACGTAATGTTATTCCTATGAGGATTTCGAATTGCCTTTAGCCCCCTGTACAATATCGACGATAAAAAATACCACTTTCTATAAAAATAATCTTATATTATCATAAAAATTTACATTCCAATAATAAAGCTACAGTTTAAGAATTTACAGACGGGATACATAAACGATATGATACTGAGCGATTTTCAGCGCAACCGCACCCATCTGTGATTGCATCATACTCTCAGATTTTAAAAATAACTCCAAGGTCATCTTGAGAGGCGACTCCTGTAGATGTTCTGACGTCATCTGCACAGCCAGACCGGGAGAGAGCGCCCCCTAGCAAGTGTCTGTCCAGGATGACAGGAAGTTACACCCCTCTGCACACCCAAGACAAATACAACGGGGGTTAATATGTAGCCTACGTTATCCACAGGGTTCCAAAGAATAAGTGTTCTAAATTTGGTGTAGATTGGTCAAACGGTGTAGATTTGTATAGAAAGCAGACAGATACCAACTCTGCTTTATTTGTATAGATATATAAAAGATTTTAATCTAAGTAAAGGACCAATAGAATCTTTCAAACGATTCTATTCGAAGGAAATGATCAATAAAATAGCTCCAAAGGATTCTAATCCAAGGTAAAACCAATAGAAGAGTTCCAAAATATTCTATTCCAAGGAAAAGATAAAATCTTTTTAAAGGTTGAAAGAATCCATGAATTTTTCAATAGATGTGGTTATTTAGTTATTAAGTGACCTTTATGAGAGAGAAGTGACGCACGCTCCAAATTCTGTATCTGAGGGTGGAGTCTGTTAGCTCTCTAAGGGGTTCACACGAAGGAGCAATAGAATATAAGGAGAAGCTATAGAATCTTTTCAAAGGATTCCATTCTAAAGAAAGGACCAATAGAGTCCTTCCAAAGGATTCTATTCTACGGAATGGGCCATAAGAATTGTTCCAAAGAATTCTATTCTAAGGAAAGGACCCATAAAATATTTCTAAAGTTTAAAAGAATCCATGGATTCCTTAGAAGGATGTGGTTATTTAGTCATCAAGTGCGTTGTGGGGTAAAAAAACTGCACTACTCACAAATCTCATGACACGCTCCGAGGTTTAAAAGTATAAAAATAGTTTCACTATCGGGGTAAAATAACTACAACTTATCCACAAGATAAATATCTACTACTTACATTCATTTGCTTCGTTATATAATTTCTATATTAAAATTGGCTGTATATTTCGAGTTGCATCTTAGGGTATACTACTACCTTTGGAAATAATTTTCTCTAAAAAGCAAAATGCTGGAAGTTTTTCTTTATATTTAGAACAATTTGGAGTTGAACCAAGGAAAAGGCACAAAAAGTTAACGTTTGGGTTTCTTTTTCAAAGTTATTGATAAAAAATAAGTAAAAATACCAAAGGGAATTAAGTTAGGGGAAAGTCGCTTAATATGAGATACTTTTTTTCAAATAGCTATGGTGTTTGAACTATGATTTTTTTAAAATTTCTCAATGATTTCTAACACTTCTACTAATGCTGTTTCTAAAGGTTGATGCTTTTTTTGGTTGAATGCAACCCAAACGTATGAAAATAAGGACTTTCATCTAAGCTCCCAAATTGGAGATTTTGGAAAAGGTTTCCTAATATGAGATATCTAGTATTCTCAATATAAGATAGTATCTCATATTAGGCATCCTCAAAGACAAAACTGGAATGCATTATACAAAATACCTTTATTTCGAGAATAATTTTTTCAATCAGTCTTCTAAAGTAGTAATTGACCAGAATTGAAATAATTACAAGTACCAAACATGAGGAAAACAGGAACACAATTATCACTAGGTAGTTAAGAGATGAGATCTCAGTTAAAAAACATTGCCAAAAACGAAGCAAACTAAAAAAACTTTGAATTGAAACTTAATTTTAAAACTTTTAACGTCACTTGTTTCAAACTTTTGTCGTCACGCGTTTAACTTCTTTTAAAGAAACACGAGTAATAACATCATAAAATAGGTAGGTAACCATTTTGACATTTTCTAAATCGAAAAGCAAAATTCACAAAGAAAAATTGAATGTTTTATTTGCTCACAGTCCTTGTGGAACCAGCTATAGCATTGTCTGCATTTCGCCCATTCTCCACGAGTGTCCTCCGAAAATCACCCGGAGCAAAACATGCACCCTGGGTCAGCTTCCTCATCAAATTTGTTGCAATCAGAAGAATCTTGTAGGGGACGCTCTTCGTCGTCCAAGCTTTCATCCTCGTCATCTCGCCTTTTGTTCTTGATCATGCGCGTAGACTTGGTAACTTTAGAGGTCTTTGGTAACTTGGCATTTTTGGTCCTTCTTTCTCTTTGCAGATTCCATGGAAAGTTTCCTCTAAACTTTTCTTTCTTTTTCTCGTACCTTCCCTTCAAGTTGGTGTTTGTATGGTGAAGCTGTCAGTAGGGCTGCAGAACCTGAACGTGAAGACGACTTTGAAGTAGGTCTTGATGGCATAGGACTTATATCAGAATGTTTAACCGCCACTGCTGACTGTCCAGGTTCTGGCATATCCTGAGATGGAGCAACGTGTTCTGGAGATATTGACTGTTGAGTCGATATGGATGTGGCGGGAACCTCCAATGGTTCATGAAGTTGAGCACGTTGTCCAGAAGAGGTCGATGGTTGGTCACGTCGACTGGATGAAGGTTGATCGGGAGAAAGTACAATCGCATCAGTAATATCAGGACAAACAAAATAAGACCCTAATATGAGATATCTCCTATTTGGCTACTTCAAGTGTCTCATATTAGGCACTGTCATACTTTCAGAAATCTCATCAAATTAATCATGCAAAAGTGCTAATAAAGAAAAACTGAAACAAGGATCAGAAACTACAAGTAAAACTGATTATATTCCATGAGTTGGATTATCAAAAACAACTTACCTTGCATCCAAAACTTGTTTTTCAAAAGAGGTCCACAGAACTTCGAAAATCACAAAACCACGTTTTCTGTGAACTGACGCCAGAAGGAGGTTACTTTGGGTGTGGTTATGACTCTAGTGGCTCAGCCTACCCAGAAGCTAATAATTCATGACATTTTCAACAGGTGGAGCTAACAGGCAGAAAAAATACACGGGTATCTCAACTGTCTCATATTCGGTGACTTTCCCCTACGTAAGCCATGTTTTCGCAAAAGTTACTCAAAGCCTCTTAGGTGTTATAAAAAATTTCAATTATAAAATACTTACCTAGGAAATATCTAGATGAATGTAAATAAGTATTTATATTTCTGTGTATATATACATAAATGATTTGGTTATTCCTTGATTTACTTTTCTGAGATCACCCACGGAAAATTTCATGGGGATTCAAGTAGTACTTGTTGAGATATCGTGTTTTGCAACTACCAAGAATCTAGAAAACGCATTTTGAGAAAGATTAAAAACTTAAAGTGACGTGATAGAAAAACTGTTAAACGTTTATTTCATTCTCAACTTCATTTCTACTTAAGATAAAAGAAAATTACTTACATGTTTTGAAAGCAACAAACTGGGCTCAATAATAATAATTAACTAATACCGACATAAAAATTAGAAAATAATACTTTGACCGAAAATACCGTTTTAAACCTCCAAGTGATTTTGACAAGATATCTCGTCCATCAAGGTACGATCAAGTTTGCTAATGACAAAATATCTCGTCATCAAGATCCTTCCAAATTTTTGATGATGACGAGAACAAGAACTTGTCAGTTTTATTTTAAAGATGACAAGATATCTCGAGATATCTCGTCCATCAAGATCTGCTTAGTTTTGGTAATGACGAGATACATTATCATTACCAAAACTGACCAGGAGGGTTGAAGTGGGTCTAGTACCTTAATTTCCGTATTTTTATTGTTACAATTCGTCATATAATGATATTTAAAGACACTCAACATATAGTCTTCCCCATATGCAATCCAAAGTGAAATTAGTATTTACTACAATTCCACACCAAATTAACGTTTGACTTGTAATCAAGAGAGCAAGAAACGATATCAGTCCATAGATAATGTCTTTCCATTCCATTCATTTTCGGATGGATTAGTTCAGACAGTTTACAGTTGTCAAAAATATATTTTCACTTATCGATGAGAATAATTTTCTAAGATTAGTTAATATTTGAGTAAAAATAAAATTTTGAAAAATTATTTGATAAGAATGAAATAACATGAAATAATTAGGATGCACAGACCGCGGCCTTCCGTTGATTTGCTGGCGACCCGCCTCACCATGAGTTACTTTAACTTTAACAAATCACACGATAGGTTAGGTAATTTAATTTACAACTATGGTGACTAGGATTTCACTAGGGTTTGAACATGTTATGAAAGTTGTGCGGTTTCAATAATTAATTTTATAAAATCCCTTGTACTTAATTATCGCGGCCATATATGGCCCTTGCGCCATAAAAACCAATCAACCAACCTTAACCACCGACAGTTCAAATGCTTCGTGGAGACATTGAAAGCCAATATGGTGACTTAAGGTTTTACATAGAAGTGAGGTGGGTAAGTCACGGTCAAACATTGGAGTGGTTTCTAAAGTTGATTGATGAAATTGAGATTGCATGACAGAAAAACAGAAACGTCCCTGATATAAAAAGTCCGGATTGGTTGTGATTTAGCTTTTCTGGTTGATATTATTAATAATTTAAATACATTAAATACGCAACTTCAGGGCAAAGATAAATTGATTACTCAATTTTACGGCTACATTTTGTCTTTCCAATGCAAGTTAAATCTATTTCAAACCCAATTCAAGTCAGGGGAAACCCAATTAGTCCATTTTCCTAATTACAAGAAAGTTTCTGAAAAGACTATGTTGAACTTCAAGACTGTTGAAAAGATTGATAATTTGATATCAGCCTCCAAGGTTCCTTTTTCTGATTTCCAAACATATAATATCGTTGCTAGATTTATTTAGCAACCCTTTTGCCATTTTGCCTGAAAATGCACCCGAATCGGTACAGCTTGAACTCATCGATATGCAAAAAGGTGAGAAAATACGAAATACATTTAATGAAGACGATTTATTGACTTCTATCGTTGTGTCGATAAAAACAATTGTAAATCGCTTCTAGATAATGCGTTAAAATGTACAAGCCTCTTTGGGTCAACGTAGTATATCTGTGAACAAACTTTTTCAGTAATGTATTAACAAATCGAAAAATAGGAACCGCTTGATTGATGAAAATTTAGAGCCAATTTTGCGTTGGCTCTACTGCAAAAATCGAACCAAATATTAAAACAATTGTTAAATCAATGCAATGTTGCACATCAAATTAAATTATTTATTTTCTTCTTATTATCTTTCTTTGTAACAATATGCGAAAAATATAAATAAAATCAATAATATATGATAGATAACTTTTTCATGTGTTTTTGTCGGCCCTTCTATATGTTACAGTAAATCTATGTGGCACTTGGTCTTAACAAGTCTGTGGTTTAATGTATACCGCATTTGGGGACATGTACCGCTAAGTAATTAAGTTTCGATTTGGATAACGCGTTGCTAAATCCCAATCCACTACCGCGATATCAAATCTGTTATCACTTTTAGATCCGAAAAACTACTCTCCCATTGCCTAGTCCCATGCAGGAAGTAACTACTCCTGTCTATGGTCTCGCTGATAAACAAAAATGAGGACTAGGAAAATAAACAGTGGCTAACCATAAAGGTCTAATAAGCTCTCATATGAAGAATATGACCATATAGTGCCATAATTGCTTGAAAAAAAGAGAAAATTTTATGCATTGCTACAACTCAAACATTGAGTTTCATGAGAGGCTCATCATTTAAATTTGGCACTTAGGCCCAGGAAGCAGATAGGAGAGGGGCATTGTACCTCCGAGCAATTGAGTTTCGATTTGGAAAACGCGTTGCTAATCCCAATCCATTATCGCGATATCGAATCCGTTATCACTTGTAGATCCGAAAAACAAATCTCCTTCCATTGCATAGTTACCACAGCTCTTACACATCCAGGAAGTAACTGCTCCTGCCTGTGGTCTCGCTGACAAACAAAAACGAGGACTGGGAACAAAACAAAAACAATGGCTTTTGCACATGGGGGGGCTAAGGAATTCCTTCATTGGATGGCAGTAGTTTATTTCCAGTGCGCGCGCGGTTAGAAGATTGCCAAGATGGCAGTGACGAAGCAGGCGTGACGTCACACCAGGAGCATGGCCGTCCCAGGTACGTCGCGCAGTGTTGCCAGAAACCGTGTCGCGATCGGACTGCCAAAAGGCGATCTGGCATTCAAAAGATGACGACCGCGTTTGCCACCAGGGGAAAGCGGCGCTTGGAAACGTAAGTTATCTCTATCTTCCACATTGGCCTTCCGTAACCATGGTAACACTTTTAAGTTTCTGCGGGATTTTCAATAGAGGGTTTCATTCCGGTTGGAGGAGTCAGGTGTTTTTCTGGTTATCTTCGGCGATGCGATTTTTCGGGGCAATTTTTTTGACATCTGTTTCAGGTTCGTGGAATCCGTGAGATGAAGAAATTGTCTTTCGCAAATATGTAAGTCTTATTTTGAACACGATCTATTCGGGGAAAAGTTACTTTTTAAAAAATTTATAAATTAATGACCCTTTTGGCAAAATTTTGCTCGAGTATATGTATGCAAATATGTTTGGTTTGGGAAGATTTAGGTTACAAACACCTGAATAAATCTATCCAAAGAAAATTTGTCTTGCAGAGGAAGAATAGAAGTTTTAAGGTGGTATGGTGAGCTAATATAATTGAGGTGTGGTAAAACTGAATATTTGGAAACGTCTAAGATCATTTTGATAAAATTTTGCACAAGCATATGTATGCAGATATGTTTGGCTGAGGAAGAATTTGGTTTGTAAAAACTTGAATAAATTTATCCAAAGAAAAGTAGACGTGCAGAGGAAGAATAGAAATTTTAAAGTGGTAATGCCAGCTAATATAATTGCGGTGTGGTAAAACTTAATGTTTGATCATGTTAGTTTTTAATGAAATTTATAAGTTTACGACCTTTTTGACAAAATTTTGCACAAGCATATGTATGCAAATGTTTGACTTGGGAAGAGATTTTGGTTTCTAAACATTGAATGAATCTATCCAAAGAAAATTAGACGTGCAGAGGCAAAACAGAAATTTTACAATGGTAATGTGAGCTTATATAATTGCGGTGTGGTTAAGCTTAATATTTGATTTGTTGTATTCCCCTCTTTACAGTATACACACGTTATCGGTTAAGAGCAAAAACTCATTAACTGACAAAAACAACAACTATTTAAAGAATAACTATTTATTTTTAGGTAAAAAATAAAAATATAAAACAATTTTGATACTAGTGCTATTTTTTATTCAGATTACAATGTGGCAATATAATTTTGATCATGAAAATAAGAATTTAGTGTCTGCGAAAATAGTATCAGTTAAGGAGTTTCTGCTCTTAGCCGACGATATTTTTAAGAAAATAATATAGATATTCTTGCAAAATCACACAGTATTTAAAATACTTGTCTTGATATTTCCTTCTATTTATATTTCTATTTACAAAATTTTCTCAAAAAGGAATAATTTTAAATACATCATTTGAAAAACGGTATCATTTAATGAATAATACATATAAACCAACTTACTAAATATTAAGGGAAAACACTCGTTCTTCTATATTCAAAAGAATGAATTTTTCTATCAGTTCAATTAATGTATATCACATAAAATTCAAAGAAAACAACAGGAAAATATCTTACTCTATGTGAAGAAAGCGCCACATTCTTTAAGAGGCAGTCCATTTTGATGGTCGAGATCTGACCGTGGTTCAAAATTAAGAGGTGCTGTCCTCGGTTCTTGTTCTTCGGGAATGATCGCGGACCGTCACCAATAGCCCTTTGTGTTGCTCCAGTGCGACGTTAATGCGACTACCTACCGTTTTGAGGGGATATCAATCACCAAGCAATGTTCAGGGATTCTTTGATCAAATAGAAAAGAAAGAAAATAAAGAAAGTTGATAAGAACTCGCAACGGATACTCTTTCGATCGAGTGAAACGATTAAAAATTGTGGCATTTTAGCAAGTTTTTCAAGGTACTAGAATTCCGACAAATAGGTAATCCAAAACGCATATTTTCTGCAAAATTTCATATTTATTCTGTGACAGTCCATCTCAAAACTAACTGTTATGATCCACAAAATATAAAACAAAATGTATGCATGCAGTGGAACCTTGAAAAGGGAAACGGATTCACTACATAATAGATTACACTCCTTTTCTTTCCGTTTAATGTGCTATTTTTTAGCGTAGTTTCCGTTTGTGCTATCTGTCCGCCTTTTGTCAAGTAGCTATAAGAAAAATTAAATAAAATATAAAATTAACTTTTGCTTTTCGATTTTATGGTTTTCAGTTGCTTAACAAAAATTGCATTTGAATATTCATATATGATGCAAATTTTATTATACTTCCTATGGTATTATCCCTGGTTATATGTTATCTCTATCGCCTGGTGGTGTTGTCTCTACAAGGTATCTCGTCATTAGCAAAATTGGTCAGATTTTGATGGATATCTTGTTGAAACCACTTGGAGGGTAAAAGGCCTAAATAAGATAAATTTATGAGATATGTTAACCCTCTGAGTGTCATGCACGCATTATTCTACCATGCAACCTGCAGTTTTCCCTGCATGACCTCCAACCATTCTTTTTGACCATTAGAATCCTTCCAAGGAGTTTTTAAACCAAGAGATGGGCTATTTAGTAATTATATGTTGTAGAGTAAAAGCAATGTAGTGCGCTGCTCGAAAATATAGGGAAGCTCAGAGGGTTAAAAACGTAAGATTAACTTTCAAAGTGGTTTTGACGAGGTATTTCGTCCATAAAGATCTGAACCATTTTACTAATGACGAGATATCTGGTCATCAAGATATTGCCGAATTTTTGATGATGACGAGATCAAGATCTTGTCAATTTTTTCTAATGACGAGTTACCTCGTCAAGAAAAACTAGGAGGGTTAAGAAACTTTTCTAAAGAGCTGAAATCAAGCATTTTCTGGAAGTGTTTCTTTAGACGAATTGAGTAGCATACAAACTAGAGCTCTGTGAAGGACTTCAAGAATAATTTTCGGAAATTCATTTAGCTCCTTATTTTATATATTATTATTTTATTCACAATTTTTTTAAACTTTTAGACGTATAATTTTCAAATTATGTAAAAAACAGTTAACAAAATCATATTTGTTTAAGCATAAGACGATTTTTTTATTCTATGTAAAATCCATCACTGAACCCTCCTGGTGGTTTTCTTGACGTGGTATCTCACCTTCTATGGTAAAACTGACCAGATCTTGATGGACGAGATATCTCGTCATTAGAAAAAAACTGACCAGATCTTGATCTCGTCATCATAAAAAAACTGCAATTTCTTGATGACGAGATACCTCGTCATTAGCTAAATTGGTCATATTGTGATGGGCGAGATATCTATTCGAAACCACTTGAGGGTTAAGTATGATTACCGCAAGGTAAATATCGTAGGCTGATACATGGATAAAATGTACCTGAAACATACGTTGCTTTAAAAGAATATACTGTCGAAAAGGGAAAATGAGAAATTTGATAACTTAAACAAAAGTTACAATCCAATTTGGGAAGTCATCGATTAAAGCCTTTCTACTGTACTAACTCAGCCAGTTAAGTTGGTGAATTGGACAAAATACATAGCATTTGGTTCCTGGAATAATTCTGACTAGTGCTGTTTTTCTTCCAGAAAACCGTACAGATATTTTTAACGATATTTTATGAGACATTAAAAAATTTACTGAGATGAACATTATCAGTGTATAGAGATAAACGTTAAAAGTGATCGCTATTCATGCTCTTTTCGTTCGCTACAACTACATATGAAAAGTTTCTAGTTATGCTTTTTCATGAATTTACATAAAAAAGATAAAGAAACATAAATAAAATAAATGCACATTTCTAACTAAAATTTGTCGAGCGATTCAGAGTGAATGTTCGTATTACTTCAGCTTTTGAGAAACGCTACATTGCCTTCCGAATGTCTATTGAACTTAATGAAAGCATAGAATTCATGTTCTCAAATATTATCGGACGTATTTTGATGTAAGAAAATGTGTATATCTTTGTTCGAGAAATTTATAAAATTAGGTTCAATGACGTTACAAATTTGCATTAAAATTATAATTTTTAATTTTAACGTCGGTATCGCAGCATGAATTTGAAAGTGATAACTTCAAGTTTTATCATTTTTCTTATCAGACCTTTGAGAATAGAAAGTATAAAGGTTGAGCGTTGATATCATCGAAGTGTAAAGATTAAAAATATTGATGTGATGTACGACATACAAAATGCATTAATGTATAATCGATTTTCAGTTCATTAATTCGACAATCGATTTTTCCTTTTTTTTGAACTACGAATGATCTAAAAACAATTCAATGTACAAAAATGCTATTCTGTTTACCGAATTTTAGCATTTGTCTAACAAATTATCAACACAAAAATATAGCAATTTTCTGGGGAATGAAATTATATTAAGGAAAAGCAAGTTCTGAATTTGAAGTGTATAAGAGATCGTCGTGGCTCAGTGGGTATGCATTAGGAACTCGCGAATTGTAGGCTCACGGGTTCGATTCCTCACTGGATGTATTTCTCTCCTCTGTGTTTGGGGCCGCGGTGGCCCGGTTGGAAGAGTAACGAACTAGCAACCGAAGGGTTGCGAGTTCGAATCCAGCCAAACACCGTCGTGTACAAAGGGGGCTGGTGCACGTTAAATCTGTCGTGGCCTCAAATGTCCTCACGTTGGCGTGGTGTGGAAGTTTGGAGAGTGGGGTGCCAGCTCAGGTGTTGCCTCGTCATCTGACCGTGGTTCAAAATTACGTGGTGTTGTCCTCGGATCTTTCCCTTTGGGATTGATCCCGGACCGTCACCAATAGCCCATTGTGTTGCTCCAGTGTGACGTTAATTGAAATACCCAACCCAACCCTCCTCTGTGTTCAGTAAAACCTTGCGTGTGTCTGTCTATTACTTGATATTGTCTGTCTTGTGTCTGGCGCGACATGGCCAAATACGGCCCTTGGGACATAAAACCCACCCGATCCAAGTATATGAATATAAGACTCAACAAATATATTTGGGGGTAGTTTGATTAATGCCGCACTGGAGCAACACAACGGGCTATTGACGATAGTCCGGGTCTATGTGGGTGGTTCAAAATTTCGTAGTATTGTCCTCGTATTTTTCCCTTTGGGATTGATCCCGGACCGTCACCAATAGCCCATTGTGTTGCTGCAGTGTGACGTTAATTAAATACCGACCGGGTCTATGTGGTATATATCGTAGGTTTACTGCAGAAACTCATTCACTGACATTGTATCGGAATATTAAATGCTTATTATTTAATAAAGGTCCGGGGGTGATCCGGTTGGAAGAGTAACGGACTAGCAGCCGGAGGGTTGCGAGTTCGAATCCAGCCAAAGACCGTCGTGTACAAAGGGGCTGGTGCACGTTAAATCTGCCGTGGCCTCAAATGTCCTCACGTTGGCGTGGTGTGGAAGTTTGGAGAGTGGAGTGCCAGCTCAGGTGTTGCCTCGTCATCTGACCGTGTTTCAAAATTACGGGGTGTTGTCCTTGAACCTTTCCCTTCGGGATTGATCACGGTATGAATCATACTTATGGGCGACAATAGACTCGCATTACTTCCTTGCGTAAATGCTGTCAGGCGAGCATTACTGTTGGTGGTAACTTTAAATATCAACTGCGAAACTGAAGAAACTGTAAGTGTACAACTACTGCCAAACTGTAAAATTAGAGCTAATAAAATGTTTACGCACTTGCTGGCTTTCATTACTGTACCTCAGTATACTTTAGCATATCCGGTGACGTTTGAAAACATACATTCCCACGTGAATACGGTTTAGTTTTGTGCTTTTTCCTAATCTTCCCTTAAAGTTTGTTTAGAAAGTTTAGCAATACCCTGTATAAAACCTTCCCTATGTCTCCAAGGAACATCGATATTTCACTGGCTACCTCGGAATTTTCTTTCCAACTACATGGGCGCCCACATACACAATTAGGCCTACTGGGCGTTTCATTGTATTATACATTATTTTTCTGGTTGCAAGCTTATATTTTCAGTAGTACTTATATTGCGTTTTCTCATAAATACAAAACTTTGGGAGTGCGAAACAGGTGGCAGATTTGTTGCTTTTCATATCACTCACGCTTCTAACTTCAGAAATTTTCCAGTGCTCCAATGGTTTCATATCTTCAAAAATAAACAACCGTTGAAGTAATTACGAACATGAGTATTTTAAGATGCGGTTTTTGATTTTCCTGTTCAGCTGAGTTTTGAGAAGTAATCTTAAATACTTTTAAGTTATTTTCATTAAAAGTCACGATAAAACGTAATAAATTACAAAAGTGGTTTATCAAAAATGGTAAAAAATATTGAGAATGCATCAAACTTTCAGTAAGTGTGATATATGTGGATGAATATTTCAAAAATTTTTTACAGAAATAATCATGGATTCGTCACCTGATGTAAAATATCCTTCAGCGTAGTTATCACAGACCAGCAGAAAGCAGCATGTTTTGGCCTTGTGTTTTACATTTGCATTAGCACATGCATAGTATGTAAGTTCAGAAGGTTTTTCTTCTATTTCTGATTACAAAGATACAAGACAATTAAATGCCAACTGTATTCACATCTAAATATAATTGTAAATGTAATCATATTAAGGGAATTTGAAAGTAGTATAAGAAAACACAAAAATGTTTTGAGATTACCTGCTTCTAAAATTATTTGAATCCTGTACCAATACAACGATTAGATGAGTAAGTAGTTGAATTAATGTTGCACTGGAGCAATACAACGGGCTATTGTGCGGGATCAGTCCCAAAGGGAAAAATCCGAGGACAACACCTCGTCATTTTGAATCATTGACAGATGACGGAATCAACACCTGAGATGACACCCAACTCTCCAAACTTCCACATCACGCCAACGTGAGGACATTTGAGGCCACGACAGATTTGAAGTGCATCAACCCCCACGTACACGAGTCTTTGGTTGGGTCGAGTTTCAAACTCTGAACCCTCCGGTTGCTAATCTGCTGTTCTTCAACGATTAACTAAACACCAAATTGATAGACTAATACTGTGCCCTACAATCAGTTTCACTCACACAGAATTATCTTTTGTTTTTCAATGTAAAGATATTATTCCTGGAAACAGTGAACATACAAAAGTATCGGACGAACTCTAACTTTGGAAACTTTTCTTCCGTGTATCAACAAGTGAACCAATAATTTGATAAACAGAATCTATGGCTACAATTCGGTATACTATTTCTTGTACTACAAATTATGCATGTCTTGGAAACAGTGAACATACAAAATTATCTGGCGGACACTAACTTTAGAAATTCTTTTCCGTGTATCAACAAGTGAAACAATAATTTTAATAAATAGAATACATGGCTACAATTCGGTGTATTATTTCTTACACTATAAAGTTGTATGTCTTGGAAACAGCGAAAGTACGAAAGTATCTGGCGGGCGCTAACTTTTCCTCAGCTCCTAAATATAACACCGAATGCTCATTATCAGTGTTTGTCTTCTTTCGTTAATTTAAGAAAACTATCTTCTGAAAATCATCAAAGAATGTTGCCGAATGTCATCCTTTCATGAGTTTAAAATGGCCGGTTAAGAACCCCATCCTGGCATTAAGCCACCAAGCTTTCGATGTAGCCAAGCTCACACGAGACTAAAATAAATAAATTTCGTTCTCAGAACATCTTTGTCACCTGAGAGACAGGAAAAAATTCTTTCTGAATGTATTCAACCGGTTTCGTCATTTGACACGAAGGAAAACAACGAACGCATCCCAAATACGAAATTATGTGGTAGACACTAGGGTCTGCACATTACCCACATTCTCATTACCGGTACATTACCGACAGAAATTCTAGATACCGGTTTAAGCTCTGGTTTGTTCTTTTGCGACTTGTTTCTAAGCACTTTCCCGAGATAGCAATTTCTATTGTAGTAAAGGTAATAAGACCCAATTTTTGAAAGCATGCAAATATTTTCAAAATATACTGTTTCCTATCAATAGTCGTTTGAAATAGGGAAGCAATCAGTTTTTACTTCCAACGAAAGACACCGAAATGATGAATTAAACCCGGGATTCCTGAATTTACTGAGCCGAGTTTCACATTTGGATATTAACTCCTCTGAGGGGTTCACAAACATAATTCCACCTTGCAACCTGCAGACTCCTAACCAATTTTGATCTTCTTGACCAACAGAATCTTTTCAAAGGATTCTGTGCTTAGGAAAGAAGCAATAAATTATTTTCAAGTGATTCTATTCAAAGGAAAGGATCAATAGAATAGTCCCAAAGGATTTTCTAAGAAAAGTAGTAAAATCTCTCCAAAGGATTTTCTAAGAAAAGTAGCAATAGAATTTCTCCAAAGGATTTTTTAAGGAAAGGTTTAATAGAATCATTCCAAATAATTATATTGTTAGGAAATGTGCAATAGAATCGTTCGAAAGGACTCTACTCTATGAAAAAAGGACGACTAAAATCTTTCTAAAGGTTGACAGAATCCACAGATACTTTTGGTAAAACCGATTCGGAGTTTACCGTCCTTAAAACTGTTGTGTACTGGATCGGAAGGAAGCAGCTTAGAAGGAACACATTTATTTTAGACGATCTGGTTGTCGATTTGTACAAGTGCGCATTCTGGAAACATACACGAGTTATTACTTTACAGCGCATGCGCAGGCTTCAGGTTCTCTGATTGTTACATATCCTTATCACGGAATGGAATTAGTTTATATCCCTATTTGATTTGCTTCGAAATCTTGTATTCTAATTTCACAAGTAAAGAGTATGTTATTTGTAAGATGATACGCAATGTAAAAAATTTAAAATAATCGATTTAAATCAGAATCATATGAGTTGTACAGCAGGCTTCCAAAGCTGAACGTGTTAGAACTATTATAGTAAAAAGCAATTTTAAATTTTTTTGTCGAAAGTGCCATTTTGTGCTTGTAATATCAAATAAAAATATTTTGAATACATACAATTTGATGCGTGAAAGCCGTTGAAATAACAGGAACCATTAAATAACCTCCCATGTCTTGAAAATTGTACCTAAGCTGATTTTATCCATTCTGGTGGTTTGTCTTCGCGACGAAAACTGCCCTGTAGAAGCCAAGCTCTAGTGCAAAAACCTAATCCAAACTGTCACCAGTTCTGGGCAAAGGACAAATTGTTTTTCCTACTTGAATATTCCCCTTGGAGTAATGGGGCAGTTTTGTCTCGACGAGGTATCTCGTCATTAGCAAAGCTAATCAGATCTAGATGGACGAGATAACTCGTCGAAACACATGGAGGGTTAAACGATGCAATGCTTTCAGAATACTCGATGAAAACAAGAAAACTAAAAATTATTCTCTCATGACTTCAAGGCTAGATATATATCCATGTGGTTAAATTGGACTCTAAGAGAATAGAGCTTTCATTATTCTTTCTCCATGCTAAAACGAAACTATTTATTTTATCACTGCGCAGTAGATTCAATCAATTCGTAATTGAACAATAAAATAACCCGCTTCATCAACAGAAATACATGCTTTGTTTTCTTCGCGAATGCAATCACAAAGAAACAGCGGAAAGGCATTTTTTTCTCTTCGTCTTCCTCTCCTCAGAAGAGTTGGCGAACTTCTGATTTTATATCTCCATTGAGCTGTGATTTATGCTTTCTTAGGAAAGGTCATTTCAACCCTCCATCACAACGCTGCAGATCAAAGGACATAGATTTGAAATTCTAACCTTTCGCATAACGAGACGTCATTATTTACCACGGATGATTCATCAATCGCAGTGGGACGATTTCGAAACTGGCTGCTTATGGTGAATCCGAGAACGCAGGGTGCTTTTGAAAAGACAGACTCACGTGAAATATTATCTCAGACTAATATTTCACGTGAAAGTTTTATGTAGAGTAATTCTCTTCGAACTACTTGAAATGCGAGACACTCGTTAAAGGATGCATTAACCCTCCTGGTGGTTGTCTCTATGAGGTATCTAGACATTAGCAAGACTGGCCAGATCTTAATGGACGAGATATCTCGTCATTGGAAGAAAATTGGTCAGATCTGGATCTCGTCATCGTAAAAAAATCAGCAACATCTTGATGAGATATCTCGTCTCATTAGCAAAACTAGTCAGAACTTGACGGACGAGATAGCTCATCGAAACCACTTGGAGGGTTACAGAAGAGATATTATGCATATGGCTTAAGTAACGCCACTTCCTCTTTTTGAAAGAATCAATCGTTACGAATATTTTCCAGGTTGAGCAGTTATTAAGTTCTTATGGAGATACGAGGTATTCCAAGTAATCTTATTGAAGAGGTGGGGTGCCAGCTCAAGTGTTGACTTCGTCATCTGATCGTGGCTCAAAATTACGAGGCGTTATCCCTGGACCTTTTCCTTAGGGACTGATCCCGGACCGTCTCAAATAGCCCATTGTGTTGCTCCAGTGTGACTTTAATTAACTACCTACCTCATTGAAGAGTTGTTGCTCTGCTATAACTTGCCGGAACTACCCTTCTTTTGCAATATATTGTACAATGAACAAAAAAATATTATCCGAATGATTTTGGTAAATTCATTTCCTCTTTTTGAACTCATCGATAGGGGAGAATATTTTAACAGCTTGAGCCACAGTATAGTCTCAAGGGTGTGAGATATTCTAAGGAATCTCATTGAAGAGTCCCCTAAATTGTTGAGCTGCCATTAGCTGTCAGCATTACCTTTCTTTTGCAATATATTATATGCATGGACATGCAATATAATACATGATTTTATTAGTCTGTTCCTCTTTTTGAATTCGTCAGTTTGTCAAAATATTTTAACATCTTGAGTCACAGTAAAGTCTCAAGAACGTGAGGTATTCCAAGGAATGTCATTGAAGAATCCCCTGAATAGTTGCAAGAAAAGTAGACTTTAATCAAATAATTCTTACATGACATGAACGTCCTTCCTAAACTGACTTTAGTTATAATGAATCTAAAAATTTAAGATCCTTCAGCTGAGACATTCTTTCCTCTGTGCGATAAGGAATAATTACACATAAAATTTATCTTTTAGATAAGAGAAGACATCAAATATTTCCATCAAAAGGATAGAACAGTTCCATGTGTTTGTGCGTGTATCAAAAAATATTTTTACTTTTTTGAGTTAAAAAGTTGAGAATCAATTGTGTGCATGTGAATAAGCAAATTTCTTTAAAATATTTATACTTCACCTTGGTCAAGATACAACCTTGACCAGGTCCAAAACACCATGTTTTTCAAGTAAGTCGAAATGCGACCAACTCCTGTTCATTCAGGAGCTGATCCAGAACCACAGATGCAATCCAAACTATGGGAAGGTAGGTAAGTAGGCATTTAATTGACATCTCACTGGAGCAACACAAAGGGCTATTGGCGACCGTCCGGGATCAAACCCAAAGGAAAAGATCGAGGACAACATCACGTAATTTTGAACCACGGTCAGATGACGATATATACCAAAATATGGAAAGGAGTACTATGCTATATTTATACTCATTTACATTAACTTCAATTCGAAATTAAGAATTAACTATGCAGTGTATTTTGGAAACAAAATTGAACCGGTTTACAAATTCAAATGCGTTGTTCCTGATTTTAAAAAGTCTAGCTGCTATGAAAGTTAAATGGAATTCCCAGCTTTAATCTTTAAACCCTTACATCTATGAAACATCGATGCTTGTTCACATGATCATTTAATGAGAGATTAGGACATGAATAGGCACTTGATCCTTGTATATTCAAGATGGGATACTCAACGAAAATCACAAAAAGAAAACAACTTCTAAGAAATGAAAAAGTTGTTGAAACTTGAAGTTGACAGACTACTTTCTTGTAGCAATGGCTGTTTTACTCTCTACTTTGGGTATTTGTTTTTTAACATACACAAATTTGAACAAAATTTCACTGTATGACGATTATCATAGAGGGGGATCCTCCGGGGCTCGGAAGGTTTGACCACTACGCTGGCAATCTACAAGTAGTATGTGTAGTAGTAGTATTTTTCGACAACTTATCCTGGGTGAATTCACTTCTTTGTGTGCCAATAAGACTTGTATGTCCATTTCTTGATGTTATCTGTCTTATGTTTGGCGCAGCTTGGCCAGAAATGGCCCTTGCGCCATAAGACACAACGCAACCAAGCAACCACCCTACAGAAGTCTGTTTTTGTGGTATAGAAAGTGGACAGATTCTTAATACGTCTGACCCTTAAAAGGAAAAATTTTTAACCCTCTGAGGGTCGCGTGGTGTTGCTTCCACCCCACAGAACACTTAATGAATAAATAACCACATCTTTCTAAGGAATCCATGCATTCTTTCGCTAGTTAGAAAGATTCTATTGTTCCTTTCCATAGATTACAATCCTTTGGAACTATTCGATTGGTCCGGTCCTTGGAATATAATTCTTTGGAATGATTTTGTAAAGACTTCAGACTAAGATAGATGGCGCCCTTGCGCATGCCCAGAAGGACTTTGAGAAAGGAAAGAGTTAAGAACGAGTGTGGCGAGAGAGGTGTGGGTTGTGTTTTTTGGAGAGTGATCGAGACTGAGATGTTTCGTTTTTGATATTTACTACCTTTATTATTTTGTGTTGTGTGTCGTGCCTGTACTGTGTCCTGTGAGTTCATTAAAATGGTTTGAACCAAAAAAAAGGAGTATTCCTTGTGATGATAATTTAAAATTTTGAGCAAGTCAGTACAATTTATTTGTTTCATTCTGTAGAATAGAATCCTCCTTTGGAAAGATTATATTGCTCATTTTCTTAGAATACAATCCACTGTAACGATTCTTTCGATCCTTTCCTTGGAATATAATTCTATAGTATGATTCAATTAGCCCATTCTGAAAGGAAAAATCTTCAAAGGAATATAGTCCTTTGGAAATATTCTATTGGTCCTTGCTTTAGATTAGAATCCATTCGATTTGTTCTATTACTCCTTTCCTTAGAATAGAATCCTCTGAAAAGATTCTATTAGTGTTTTCCTTAGAATTGAAGCCTTTGGAAAGATTCTATAGATCAAGAAGATCAAAACTCGTTAGAAGCCATGCAGGAAAGGCTGAAGGTTGCAAGGGAGAATTATGCGTGTGAACCCCTCTAAGAGGGTTAAATCCATTCAACCTTAAATTATATTAACGTTAAAAAAACATACTTGAAATCTAAGTGTCAAAGCACGTATTTGTTTAACATATTTTTGCAATTATATGAGAGAAAATTTTATATAAAGGTATCAATAGTAAGTATTAATAATTTTGTATTATTGCCATATCGTTTCATATAATTAGCAGAGAATACCAATGGCTGCAAACAGGAATGACGATTTGTTTTCATCATTTTAGCTAAAGAAAATAGTTAGGTATGGTATCTCAAAATATTCCAGTGTAGTAACTTGCCTCTTTCATTTGCATTTAGAAGCAAAAGCTAAATTAGTTTTAAAAATGCTGTCTAAAAATTTGTATTCATCTCAAAAGTAGATATCCACAAAAATCGCGACCATGCTAATTAAATGCAGATGGAGAATCGCCTGAGTTGGTTGGGTTTTATGGCGCAAAGGCCATATTTCTCCAAACTGTCAAGCAGGGTCAAGTAAACGGACATACGGGAGAAAAGTTTTACTGACAGAAGAAAAGGGAAACTCGCCCAGGGAGGAATTGAACGTAGAATTGCCTGAGAGCAAGTATTATACGATTGCTTAGAATGTGTAAAAAATATTGAAGTTGAGGCTGACAAGAAAAGAACAAGAATAAGAATGTAGGTAGGTATTTTAATTAACGTCGCACTGGAGCAACACAAAGGAGCTATTGCGTGTTGAAGCGTAAAACGCCATTTCTCTCCAACAGGCCCGTTGAAAAGTTGTGGCGTTATTCAAGTAGTCACCAAAAGTTACATGTTTCCGCTCTTGAAATATCATCATTTTGGCATTCACATGTTCCTAAGTATTCCAATAATTAACTTACTTGAAAGCGCAGGACATTTATTTTTTAAACGCTCCTTCAATCCACTAGGTAAAGAATCTTTTCTCGCGCGCACTCTTTGAAATCGTCGGGTTCTTTAAATATATTCTTTAAATATTCTGAAAGGGACAGCTCGCCCTTTTTCCATTGTCATTTACTCTCAAAAGTTTGACCACTTTGAGAAGTGCTAAGAAAGAACGGTTTGCTAAGTAACTTTTCCGAAACCGAAACGGAATTCCGGAGCTGCTTTGGGAAAGAATGGAGCATAACAATAATTTACGCTTCTGATACGTCAATCGATAGTAGCTGTCTCCGGTATGATGTCGAAATGCTGGTGACAAAATTACCTTTCATTTATGTAAGCCGTTTCTGATTGACTCCGCTGTCAAATGTTATCTAGAGGCTTTTAAATACTGATCCGAAAATGTTCCTTTATTTTCACCAAAGGATCTGTGATTTTTATTAATGCCTACGCTTGTATTCTACATTTATTTAGACAACGATTTAAGTTCCATGCGATAGTTCTGGCAAAATATTTTTCCTGTACCAAACTGTGGAAGTGGGGTGTCAAAAAGTTTACCAGTCTTAGTATTTAACCCCTTGAGGTGTTAAATACTAAGCAACTACAACAGTCGGCAATCTCGTGACCCTGAGAGGGTTAAGTACAAATTATCTGTCGAGTATTAACTACTATACGATAGTTGGAAATTAAGTTATCGAGTTAGGATTAAAGTTTTAAAAGTTTATGGATAAAATTTGCTTAAACCAATTTTACTAAAGTTTATAGTATAAAGAGTGGTAGCAACTCGTTATAAAATTTACCCACTGAGGGGTTCACACGCATATAGCCGTTCTGCAACCTGCACTCTTCTAATCAGCTTTGACTTTCTTGCCCAATAGAATTTTTCCTAGGATTCTTTCAACCGATCGTTGTGGTTTAGACAGTATGTGTGTTGTGCTTCAAAAGCAACCACAACACTTGGAAGTCTCGGGACCTTCAGAGGGTTAACTTGGTGGTTAATTATCGAGTTCAATGATAACGTCATTTGTTCCAACAAAATTAATTTTTTAAAAGGTTAATCAAAACACTCGTTCTTTTTTCGTGAGGAATTAAAAGGGAAATTCACTCGTGTTTTGTTTTTAAGGAATATATTTTTGGTATTTTCAACATATTTTACTGCCCTTTAAAAGGAAGTTGCATTTTTTCTTTTCAAAAATAAACTTCAACTAAATTTAACTTCGTCGCGCGTTTGAAAAACGTTTTAAACTTACATAGTATCCCATATAGGAATCCAATTAGTCTCTCATTTTTACTGAAAAAGGATCTCAATATGACGATAAACTTAAAAAAAATTCAAAATCTTTTCTATCATAAATTTTTTAAGACGAATTCCTCGGTTGTTCCAGTGTATAAATTGAACAAATTTCTCGGTTTCAAGGGGTATTTTTGTACAGATTGTAAAATCCCAGAAAAATACATCTGAACATTATTTACGTCGGATTAGGAAAACATTCAATTACAGATCAGACTCGAAAAGCATCTAAGAAAAGTCAAGAAAACGAATAGAGCAGTGGAAAATATGTTTATACGGAGGTATTTAACCATGATGTCAAAAAATATGCTGAACCTTGAATAAAACCTACGACAGAATCCAGTTTGCTGAAAGGAAAAAAGATAGTTTATAATCAAAATAAATAAAATTATTATTCCCAACTTACTAAAATGGAGAAATAATTTATTATCTTTTCAGTTCCAACGATATCATAGTCCAACAACATAATTATTTTGCCTCTGTAAGCTTTACATTTCTCATTCAATAAAAAAATCATCATTTTTTAGGTGCAAAGAAAATTCAGAAACACCGCAGAGAATCTGACACTGCTCGTTTTCTTACTCTTTCAAACGGGATAAAAATATAAATTAAAAAGACGCGATCATGTTTTTGCATTGGAGACGAAAATTACTTTATTTTGACACAACTTTAATGTCACTGATTCTCAGAAAGCTTGTGCCTCCGAAAATTTATATATTTAATTCTTTTTATGTATAGTTTTATCCTGTAATCCTTAAAAATAATAATGCAAAGTAATAACACAATATAGGATCTTGTTACTAACATTTTCCTCCTTCGATTTAAACGTATACTTGGGGTGACATTGGGTTTAGTTTGCTCTGTGAATCAATTGTAATTTCTTTGCTACACGGGAGATAATTAGACCTGGAGAAACAGGGATCTTTTCCTTTTGCTGTTGTTACTTATATCATTTTACATAAATAAATAACACGAAGTATATTAGCCCGTGGTATTTGATACCCTCAGCTCAGGATGATGTATAAACTTATCTGAGGGACAGTCGAGACAGTAGATGATGTACTTGGACAAGGCCTGGTCTGAATTGCATTTAGAGCACAGAGGAAAATGGTTGCAACTCAATTCGATCTTCATTAGCTTCAAGTGTCCACTTCAAAGTCTAGGAAGCGAAGTCTGGTCTTTTCTGCTACCCGTTTTGCCCAAGGATGCATCAAGCTGACTGTAGGCGAACCAGTCACTGATAGGAGTCCTCAAATTTGTTCATACTCACTTCAATGTTGGAAGTAATTTCTTCATAGGTGAATCTGCCGTATGAGGTAGACTTCAGTCCTTAGCCATAAGGTCGGCGTATTGTTCAATTGCTGACTTTTTCTTTTAAATGGTTTATAATGTTCTTCACTAGTTAAATACACCTAAAATGAAAACTGCTTTCTGTTTCGCTTCTTTCAATTGATATTTTGCCACAAACTCCAATTTAATTTGAGATTTGACAGAATGGAAGGTCATTAATAAGTTTGGCTTCGGTCCTTCAAAATCCAAACTCATTAACCTCTTGGTGGTTGTCTCGACGAGGTATTTGGTCCTTAGCAAAACTGACCAGATCTTGACGGACGAGATATCTCGTCATTAGACAAAACTGACCTAATCTTGATCTCGTCATTTTCAAGAAAAGGCAATATCTTTATCATTTGGAATTCAGTCAGCATTCTTGATGACGAGGCATCTCGTCATTAGCAAAATTGGTCAGATCCTAATGGACAAGGTATCTCGCCGAAACCACTTGGAGGGTTAATGATCCTCCATTCTGCCAAACTTCTAATTAAATTTAAATTTGGAAAAAATATAAATAAGCCATGTTCAATGAAGTTAGAGGAAAGACCTAAAGTGGCTTACTGATTTAGTCTGCAATTCCAAGTTTTCCTCGTGGTTCAGCTTTTGCTTTGTTTCGTCTTCTTACTGGACACAATTACCTCAATGCCCATTTTATTTAGAATTGAAGTTAGCAATTTACCTAATTGTGCTCTGTAATTCTAGGCCACCAATGAATAGCGAATATTTAGACACGTGTACCACTTAATGATTTTGTTTTGTTCAGAGATATTAGGGAAGTAAGAAGAGAGGCTAAATAAAATTGGCATTTGTAAATAAATAAATAATACCTCTTTAGATTAATTCTTTCGACCTCTTTTGAAAACTATTAGAGCCATGGATCGAGGATGAAAAATCGGCAGTATCTTGATGACGAGATATCTTGCCATCAAGATATTGCCGATTTTTTTTATGATGACGAGATCAAAATCTGGTCAGCTTTCCTTGAGTGACGAGATATCTCGTCCATAAATATCTGGTCAGTTTTACTAATGACGAGATACGGCGTCGAGACAACCACCAGGATGGTTAAAATTAGTATGCCTTGACATTAGTGTCTGACGGGTTATTATATTACGGCCAGCACAGATGAAAACCGTGTGTAGGCTAACATGCAGACGCTACGTCGAAATGCGTGCGAATATACATTTAACTAGATGTATAAGGTAACCCATGCTTTTTTTAGTACACTATGCATCATTGAGTTAAACATACAAACGATGATTGATCACGTCAACCTAGAGCTGAAAACAAAGTGTGGTTTGTTTATTTAAAACACTTTCTCACACCTCCTTTCCATCATCGTCTTCCCCTCCAACTTGGTTTACTTTTCATGGATTTTGTCGCACCTGTCAGATGGAAGCAAAAATTAACAAAATTTCAAAACATTTCGAGAAAGTTCTTTAGTCTTTAAAAAATCCCATTCTGCGGACCCAGATAGGTAGTGTGGTTGAAGTTAGTTATAGATCTAATCTGTATCGAGAGAAACATAAGGGTTGAGATCGTTATTTAACACTCCTCAAGGGGACAGTGGATTTTCGCAATCCCAAAAAACGATCGAAAAATTGATTTTTTAATTGTAGGTAAGTAGTGAATTAACGTCGCACTGGAGCAACACAGCGGGCTATTGGCGACCGGTCCGGGATTTTTTAAATCTTTCTACACGATTATTTTTGATGAAGTTACATATAAAAAGTATAGTAGATAAATATAAGTCTACTACAAAATTGCGTTATTCTGCGATTGAGATTTTTTGACATTCTTCTGATTTTTCGAACTGTTCCCTAGATATTAGTTTTCCTTATTTCCTTGAAGTGGTTGTTTGGATAATCCTTGCCATCTGTTGTTCTAAACGCAAATAAAAAATTCATCATGCTTCCAAATTTCGAAATTTAGTTTAAAAATGTTGCTTAATCTATGCTTTTTTGAAAATTTTAGGTGTTTTAATGCAATGCTTCTTTATACTTTACAATAGAATATAGATACAAAAGGGAAGTTAATTTGATTTATATGTATTCAAACAGTTATGTGAATTAAAATATTTACAATGCATGGAAAATTAATATTAATGAGATTTATCAATTTTTTTTCAAATTAATCAAACTTTTCGACCACGAATTATGTAATACCTTCCGCACACCTTAATATTTTTCAGGCGTGGTAGCCCGGCTGGAAGAGTAACGGATTAGCAACCGGAGGGTTGCAAGTTCGAATCCAACCGGCATTTACAAGGGGGGGCTGGTGCACGTTAAATCTGTTATGACTCAAATGTCCTTACGTTGGCGTGGTTTGGAAGTTTGCAGAGTTTGGTGCCAGCTCAGGTGTGGTCGCGTCATCTGGCTCAAAATTACGTGGTGTTGTCCTCGGATCTTTCCCTTAGGGATGGATCCCGGACCGTCGCCAATAGCCCATTTGTGTTGTAATTAAAATACCTACCTACATTAATATTTTTCGACCAAACTTTTTTCTTTGGCTTTTCAGTAGAAAAAAGTTTCTGCAAATTTTACAACAATCGGATATAACTTCAAAAGTGTGTTTTGGAGTTCCCTTAAGCCTCGTCCTGCTTTCATAGATACGAATTCGTAGCCAACATGGATCATTCACAACTTTTTGGAAAAGGCACAACGCTAATGATTCAGTTACAAACGACATGTAAGTTTTGTGTCCAGTAAACAGGTAGGTAGGTATTTTAATTAACGTCGCACTGGGAGCAACACAACGGGCTATTAACGACGGTCCGGGATCAAACCCGAAAGGAAAGATCCGAGGACAACACGTAATCTTGAATCAAGGTCAGATGACGAGGTCACACCTGAGCTGGCACCCCACTCTATAAACTTCCACATCACGCCAACGTCTAGTAAACAGATGGAAATGCATCCATCTCTTATTTCCTATATAATTTTATTATTTTCACAAAATAATATCGCTCGAGCATGGGATAGTACTGCCTATAGCAAAATTACGACACATGATAGGCATATTCAAGACCCAATATTGAATTTACTTCATGTCAGTACCTTAACCCTCCAGGTAGTTGTCTCGACGTGATATCTTGTCGAGACAGCCATCAGGAGGGTTCGTCATTTGAAAAATTGACCAGATCTTGATGGACGAGATATATCGTCATTAGAAGAAAACTGATCAGATCAGATCTCGTCATCATCAAAAAATCAGCAATACCTTGACGACAAGATGTCATTAGAAAAATTGGTTAGCTCTTGATGGACGAGATATATCGTCATTAGAAGAAAACGGATCAGATCAGATCTCGTCATCATCAAAAAATCAGCAATACCTTGACGACAAGATGTCATCAGAAAAATTGGTTGGTTAGCCCTTGATGGACGAGATATCTTGTCGAAACCACTCGGAGGGTAAAGAATATTAACTACGCGATATCTCGTCCATCAAGATCTGATCAATTTTGCTAATAACAAGGAATCTCGTCATCACTAATGCCGATTGAATTCCGAATGATGAAGATATTGCCTTTTTTAAATGATGACGAGATCAAGATCAGGTCAGTTTTTGAATGACGAGATATCTCGTCCATAAAGATCTGGCAGTTTTGCTAATGACGAGATAACTCGCCGAGACAACCACCACTAGGGTTAATGCGTCCGACTAGTAGACTCCCCATATAGAGGGGACCCTGTTAGACGTATGGTACCGGGACCCGAAACCAATGGGGGCTCATGAAATGTGAAAAAGGATAGGAGCAATAGGATCTTTCCAATGGATTCTCTCTAAAGAAAGGAGCAATATAATCTTTATAAGGGATTCTATTTTAAGAAAGGAGCAAAAGGATCTTTACATGTGGTTCTATTAGAAAGAAAGGGGTTATATAATCTTTTTATAAGGGATTCTATTCTAAAGAAAGGAGCAAAAGGATCTTTACATGGGATTCTATTAGAAAGAAAGGAGCAATAGAGTCTTTCTAAAGGTTGAAAAGAATCCATGCATCCTTTAACAAGACGTGGTTTTTAGTCATTAATTGTGTGTGTTGTGGGGTAAAAGCAACTAACTCCACATTCGCAAATTTCTCAATGGTCAGAGGGTTAAAATATCCAATTTGTGGAAGTTTTTAATATAAAGACATTTATTTGTATAGATCTATCATACTTGATCTGTTAATTAGAGTATTCAATATGAAAAGCCCTTAAATTTAGCAAGTTGAAACTAGCATTGGAGCAATTTTCTTTTCGTTTTTTTCTTTCTTTGTTTCAATCTTATCTTGTTTAAATACAATTTTGAATTCATTGCGAAGGTAACGACACACTCAAAATTCATTTACACGTGGTTCTATGAAACTTGTCGCAATGTTCATCGTAACCTTATACCAGATATTATTTGACAGAATGCCAACGGTTTCCTCTCATGGAGGAATTAGGAATGCAAGCTATTGTGGTCTCACTTGTGCACCATTGTGGAATTTCAATCTCTTTACAGATAAAGTTACAAATTAATTAGTGTCCTCTCGTAAACGGATTAGTTTGAAGAATTTAACTCACAAAAAATTGCAATCCATATTATTATTCTTTTACATTTTCGAGTAGAGAATGAGATATTCTTGGAAGTCAATATTTGCAGAAATTTAAAATGGCAGATGGCTGAAATTATTATCTTTTACATAATTTACTTTTTATGAACCTCTAAATATTCCACTGTGACTATCTATCGATCTTTGTATTTAAAACAAAAATTAAATAGCTTTAGCATAAACCGGAAATGGTTGGTTCATTTGGATTTAATGGCGCTAGGTACAACAACGAACAAGCTGCGCCAAAGACAAGTCCTAAAGCATTCAAAACAGATTTTAAAACTATGAAATAAATAACCAAACCAACATTAAAAAGTAAAAAACATGCAAGTCATAACATATAGAACAAAATAAAACGTTAATCAAAAACAAGAAAATTATTAAGGCATGTCATCAAGATAAAAGGCACAATTCAGTTGACATACGATGATGCAATAGATGAAATGATGTAGTTTAACTCTAGACACCCGTGTGATACCGTTTGGTACCAGTGATAAAGGGTTCAGAAATTTACGATTTCCTCCTATGAATATAAATTTTTTTCAAGTTTGATAGATGTCGTTTTATAAGAGAGTTAAGGAAGACCTCTAGGTGCATTCACGTCAAAAATTGGCTTTTACTACATTAGTAACATTAAAACAATATACTAATAGGAAATTGAAATTAAAAAAAATTAATTCTGGCTTTTTCCCGGGTTAAAATATGCGGTGTAAAACGGTGCAGGCAAAAAGATGAAATGTTTAAGAACAGGTAAGTCATCTTCGGAAAACAAATAAAACAAATTATGAAGGGTATAAAATACATAAAGTGAAATTAACGATGGGCTATCCCCATCTTAAATGACAATTAAATATTTAATCATGTAGCAGAAGAAAAATATAAACCACAAAGAGAAAATTTGGTTCATTTTCCTATACGAAATAGAAACTACTACTATATAGGAGATCAACATTCATCACAAACATCAGTTAGAAACACACAAAATAGTTTTCCATCGAAACATAGGGGCCGTCGTGGCTCAGTGGGTATGCGCTAGCAACATTCGAGTTGTAGGAGGCGCAAGTTCTATTCCTGTCAGGTGCATTCCTACCTCGGTGTATTTCTCTCTTCTGCGTCAGTAAAACTTTCATTGTGTGTCCATTATTTGATATTGTGTCTTGTGTCTGGCGTAATATGGCCCCTGCGCCATAAAACCCCAACAAACAAACAACCATCGAAAGGGAAGCAAGTGAGAATGTGATTATAAAACTTTATTCTGAGTCTTATTACATTCACTTAACCCTCCTGGTGATTGTCTCAACGTGGTTTCTTGTCATTAACAAAACTGACCAAATCTCTTCTAATGATGAACCATATCTCTCGTCATTAGAAGAAAGCTGACCAGATCTTGATCTTGTCATAGAAAAATCGACAGTATCTTGATATCGAGATATCTCATCATTAGAGAAATTGGTCAGATTTTGATGGACGAGATATCTCGTCAAAACCACTTGGAGGGTTAACCCAGCTGGAGGCTAGTCTCTGACAGGTACATAAACGATCACGTGGGGTATATCCTACCCCATACTCCCTTTACACTAAAAACGATGAATTAGGTATAGAATCGTTTGTGTAATTAAATTTAAAAAAATTAACTTAATTATTCCAATTTAAAAATTATTGAAAAACCCCAGGATGTTACTTAGTCACCAAGAACTTATATTTTTACCTAAAGCAGCATATTACAGCACAACAAAACTGCTACCTTTTATGATATCCATTAACTCAGGTAGGATTTGTGAAGCAGATAGACATCTAGAAGTTAAAACAGACAAATTTACACTTGCAGCACTTGTATTCGAGTTTTTGTCATTCATTTTTTATATCCTCTCCAACGATAAGTACCGTCGAGTTGTAGGTTGTGCAGGTTCAAGGGCAAATATGTCACAAGGGCAAATATGGCCCTTGTGACATAAA
Organism: Meta bourneti; assembly: GCA_933210815.1. NCBI lineage: Eukaryota > Metazoa > Arthropoda > Arachnida > Araneae > Tetragnathidae > Meta > Meta bourneti. Next base: position 30,449,496 of record OW119934.1, read on the forward strand.
ACCTCAAAAGAACCAAACAAATTGCTAGTAAGCATTCCGTTTCGGAGCCATCTATACACAGTGCGCTTTTCAGCTATTATACAAGCGTAAGAACTAAAATAATTTGAAATTAGATTTCTCCAAAAATACACGTGAGCAGATACTTCAATTAAATTCCATGTTGAAAACTACGGCCAAATGTACACAAAAAAACGTGAGGATATCTCCTACTCCTATTGCTACAAATTCGAACTAAACTACCATTCTTAATAATCAAGGAGGTCTGGATGTAGGTAGTTGAGAATTCACGTCGCACTGGAGCAGAGAAATGGACTACTCGAGGAGGTCTGGAAATGGAATTTAAGGTTAAAGGGCAGATATAATAGTCAGTGTGACACCAAAGCACACTCGTAGAATTGCGTTCTATTTGAGTTCAAGTTTGTGTGACACAAAAAAGTGTGCGCGGTACCTCCTACTTTTTTGCTAGAAACTCTCATTTTAACCTTATGGGTGTCACAAGATTTCCGAGTTGTGTAGCATTGCTTTTCCCCATAACTCACATTATGGCTAAATAACTACATCTATTGGATGGAAGAATCCATGGATTATTTTGTCCTTTAGAAATATTCTATTGGTGTATTCCTTAGAAGAGAATCCTTTGGAAAGATTCTATTGATCCCTTCCTCAGAATATTCCTTCCTCATCTGGAAAGATTTTGTTGGTCCTTTCATTAGAATAGAACCCTTTAGAAAGATTATCTCGGTCATTTCCTTTGAAGAGAATCCTTTAGAAAGATTCAATCATTCATTTCCTTAAAATATAATCCTTTGGGAAGATTCTATAGGTGTCTCTCTCTTCCTTATAATTGAATCCATTGGAAAGAGTCTGTAGATCCTTTCCTTAGAATAGAATACTTTAGAAAAATATATTGGTCAAGGAGGTCAAAATGATTTAGAAATCAAGCAAGGAAGACTGCAGGTTTCAAGGTGGAATTATGCATATGAACCCCTCATAGGTTTAAAAAACTGAAGAGCTGAGATTGGTTTTTCAGATGCGTTAGAGCAAAAATATCATCTGTTGATAAGATAGTCCCATTCTTCCGTTATATTTGAGGATTGGGGTAGGACATACTCCCACGTTAAGGAATGTTATCTCAGAAATAATAAGATCTCAGAAATGTAGGTCACACACAAACACGTGGAGTTGGGAATTGACGTGGGACAATTAGTTATCAAAGCGCAAACAAGTATTTTCCATCACACTCGTCAATTAGACCCACATAAGGATGTATGCTTTTTTTTCAACACCACGTAACTTTTCCCATGAGATCTACAAACCGAGCTATCGGTTAAATAACATGAAGTTGTGCGCACATGCTCCGTCTATTTTATTAGATGATCGATGACTGGAATCTTGATTTTTGAACCGTATTCTATGTTACATATTATACAGTAGGTTTAAACCTCTGGAAGTTCACACACATAATTCCACCTGCAACCATGCAACCTGTATAACCAATTTTGATCTTTGTAGCTTATACAATCTTTCCATAAAGGATTCTATTTTAAGGAAATTATCAATGGAATCTTCTCAATAGATTCTATTCTAAGGAAAGGATCAACAGTCTTTCTAAAGGTTGAAAGAATCCATATATCCTTTATAAGATGGGGTTATTTAGTCATTAAGTGTGTTGTGGGGTAAAAGTTGTATTACACTACTCACAAATCTTGCAACGTTCAGAGGGTTAAAAGGTTGCCATTATCGTATGCTCACTACAGAAATTCACTACAGAGGGCAAGAATATCTTCACTAAATACAGCCGTAATGCACGTCTATTAAAATGTACCCACATGTGTACTATTAAATCGTATGTATATATCCTATATTTATTTCAAAAACAAACAAGCCTATATAAATCTCGAATGAAAATGCCTGTCAGAAATATCGACATCATCTATGCACGGAATGGCTAAATATGCAAACCCATCACACATTTTTCACTCAGACCTTATTTGCCCTTAACATTGAGTGTCGCTAAATTTCCGAGAAGTTGTAGCATTGCTTTTACCCCACAACATTCCTAGTAGTTTAGCATTGCTTTTACCCCACACCATTTCGAGTAGTTTAGCATTGCTTTTAAACCACAGATTTCCGAGTAGTTTAGCATGGCTTTTACCCCACAGCATTCCGAGTAGTTTAGCATGGCTTTTACCCCACAGCATTCCGAGTAGTTTAGCATTGCTTTTAAATCACAGCATTCCGAGTAGTTTAGCATTGCTTTTACCCCACAACTTTTCGAGTAGTTTAGCATTTACCCCACAACATGCATAAAGACTAAATAATCCCATTGATTGGTTGAAAGTATCCTGTTAACGATTCTTTTGGTCAAGATTTAAACTGGTTAGAAATCATGCAGTGGGACTACGGGTTGCAGAACCGGTATATGCTTGTGAACTCATGAGAGGTAAAAGGTTTCCCCATTTACTCCTATAAAATTACCACACCTCAAAAGAAAACAAGTGGTCTTAGAAAATGATGATAAAGTTATTAACCCTCCTGGTGGTTGTTTCCACTACGTATCTCATCATTAATAAAACTGACTAGATCTTGGCGGACAAGATATCTCGTCTTTAGAAGAAAACTAACCAGATCTTGATCTCGTCATCATCGAAATATTGGCAACATCCTGAAGACGAGATATCTCGTCGAAACCACTTGGACGGTTAAGACTCACAATCATCATGTTAAGAAACATTAGTCTTTCTAAAACCCAAAATCACAGTTGAATCGTGAACACAGAACTCAATTTAAATGTGTGATTTTCCTTAATTCTAAATATTTTCTATTGTTGAGTTTGACAGTTTCTAAGTGTCGATATGTTGTTTTTATTACTCATTGCAGGTCAACAATCAACGTCCCTGAATTCACAAAGAATATGGCACCAGTTCTCCAGAAAAGGTAATCCTACCAAGACATGCCACATGTAGTCAGGATCTCCACATTCTGTAGCCCCAGTGTCACGTTAGATGATGAGCCCCTCATGAAATGAATCAATGTATCCCAAGTACTCAATGCTTAACTTGCTCAAATTTATACCTTTAAGGGTAGATTTGCTTTATTTCGAAAAAAAATCCATTTTTTAATTTTATTCTTTAGGATCTTAAGTGGGATAAGTGGGTTTAGTTGGTCTAGAATTAGAGTACAATTAGGTAAATTACTAGCTTTAATTCTAAATAAATGGGCATTGAGGTAATTGCGTCCAGTAAGAAGACGAAACAAAGCAGCAGCTGAACCACGAGGAAAACTTGGAATTAGAGACTAAATCAGTAAGGCACTCTTAGCTTCCCTAGCTTCATTGAACATGGAAAATTTATGTTTTTTCCCAAATTCCAATTTAATTAGAAGTTTGGCAGAATGGGGATCTTTAACACTCGATGTGGCTTGGGCAAGATATCTCGTTCAAGATCGTGTCACTTTTTCTAATGACGAGATAACTCGTCAGAACAAAACTGCCGTATTCTCCAAGGGAATGAAGATCCAAGTAGGAAAAACAAATTGTCGCTTCCCTAGAACCGGTGACAGTTTGGAATAGGTTTTTGGATCAGAGGCTGCACTATAGGGCAGTTTTTGACGCGAAGATATACCACCAGGAAGGTTAAGAACATATGAAGTCGAAATTCGCACGATTGGCCCAGTTATAAGCCATTAAAAGGCTCAGCGCGCAGATGTAGAATTTGGAGCTCGCACCCCACATCAGTAGGGGTCGTCGTGGCTCAGTGGGTATGCCCACTGCGCTAGCAAACTGGGAGTTGTAGACGGCGCAGATTCGATTCCTCCCTGGGTGTATTTCTCTTGCGTTAGTATAATCTTTCCTCGTGTGTGCATGTCCATTACTTGATGTTGTCTATCTTGTGTCTGGCACAGCATGACCAAATATAGCCCTTGCGCCATAGAACCCAATAGAACCAATCCCACTTCATAAAGATGGAAATTTTATGCAGCCGATTTACAACGATTTGCTATAGAAAGATCATCACACTTATCTGCAGCTATCTACACTTATATATAGTACTGTATGGAACTGGTATAGTAGATTAACCCTCCAAGTGGTTTCGACGATATAACTCGTTCATCACGATTTAGCCAATTTTGCCAATGGCGAGAAACCTCGTCATCAAGATACTGTATATCTTTTATGATGATGAGATCAAGATCTGCGCAATTTTCTTGTAAAGACGAGATATTTCGTTCATCAATATCTGGTTATCTTTGCTAATTACGAAATACCTCGTCGAGACAACCACCAAGAGGGTTAACAGGAAAATACTTTAAGTATTGAATATGCCCTTCCATTAAAAACTGTAATTTAAAACTTCTTACTTGGTGTTGAGCTTTTTCCCAAGTGGTCGGCATATCTATAAAACTGATAGATTAAAAGTTATGGACTTCAAATTTTTACATCAAGTCTAGCAAACATCTATTTATCATTTAAGGAACTAAAAAATGCAGTATGCTACTTCTATATATTTTATAGCAAAAAAAATCGATCGCTTTTTTAGCTGAATCGATTATTTGGTTTTGACAGGTCACCATTTCCTCAAATTTGTTTAAAATTTTTCTGGTTCATCAAATAATAGCTACATGTGTATGAAGTGAAACATCGTTCATTTTTGTTTAAGAGCACTTAGATTTGATAAATCATGGCAACAGGCGACCACAAAACTTCTTAGTGGTCGGGGAGTGTTAGCAGGTGTGATTCTTCATGAAAATGATTTAAAAAATTTCTGAATACCTGAAATGATAATAAATAGACGTACAAAGTTTTGAATTATTTGAATATACATATAGTTCCGTCAATGAAAAATCCCCCCAAAGCGGTCAATTTAGCGGGAAAAAAAGATAACGTGAAACTGTACACTTGGTTATTATAAACATATCGCAGATTTATAACTTTTCGAACCTATAGAAAACAGACTATAATTACAGTAAGAAATTTTTCACATTTCTCAGGGCCCCTCTAAGACCTCGGATCCATAGTACGACCCTAAATTGAGGGTCTTGCCACCGGGAATGTCCTCTGTCTGACTATAAAGCTCCTTCGTCTTTTTAAGGCCGAGTGTACGATGTAGTTTCACTTCAGCTGTGTGTTTACTGTAATGTAAATAGTAGTCGGTCATTTAGTTACACAGATACAAGCAAGATACCATTTCCAATTAAAACTGGAGTAACATATTCCAGGCTATTTCTACTTCTAAGCTTGCATTAATGTTAGTGGTCGCAACTTTGAGCAGTCATTTTAAAAAAATCATTGTAAACAAGTAATTGTAAAATAATGATGTAAATAAACATTTTGTTTAACTTCCTGCGCAATTCTTGTGTTTGCGCCTAAACGCGTCACTTGCGTCCATACATTGCTATAAAAATGATTCTTTTAGTGTGCTCTAACACCCCTTTAAGTTTGTCCCATGAGTTTCGAATCATCCTATAGTTATAAAGCTCCTTCGGCTTCTAAAGGCTAAGTGTACACTATACTTTCATCTCAGCTGTGTGTTTGCGACAATGTAAGAGCTAGTTGGTCATTTAGTTACACAGATGCAAGCAAGATACCATTTCCAGCTGAAATCGGAACAACGCATTCCAGGCTATTTCTACTTCTATGGATAGTTTAATTGATATGCAGCCACAATAGTCCTTTGAGGATATTCTGAGCTCGTCGCAGGGCTGTATTAGCAGTTTTGGAGTTTCTGGAGCAGGTCTTGTAAATGACGTGTTCAGAATCAACGGTGTGGACGACTCTTTTTTTCCTGGCATCACTTTCACCTGATGTCAAATTTCTTGTCGTTACTACGATTGAGCAATGGAACAATATTTGACAACTTTCCAGATCACATATCCACATTACGATAAGGGAACAGTCAGCCTCTGTAGTGGAAATCCACCTCAGGATCAATCCTATATTTAGAACTAGTAGACTGAGAGAGATTGGTCTGAGGGCCTTTACACACAGCATTTAATACGTCACGAACACGTTACGTCATTCAGTCTCTTCTCAAGGTTGAATGAGGAAGCGGAAAACTACTGAGAGATAACGAGCACGCTTTATGAGTTCATTGTAACTCCGGAAATTCTGCTAGTGTTTAGCGCTGGTTTTTTTATGTTCCAGATATTATTGGAAATAAAAGTAGACATCTGTTAATACTTCACTTTGTTGGAAACACGCTGAACTCAAAAAAATAACTTTTCCTATCCACGAAAGGGAGACAGCAAAATGAGAATTTTTGTTCATGGGAGTTATTACCTTGCTACAAAAGATGCTGTTTTATCAATTCAGTCCATAGGATTTTTATTCAACCCAATTGTCGACTATCGATGCAAAATAACCGTTTGGATTTTACCTCTCCGATCCGTAGGTCTGCCTTTGTGGACCTCTGTCTTCGTTTCTTGAAACCCAACTATGCATAAAATTCTTTATTGTAACCACAGATTCACATTTGTGGATGTTCAATGAACATGGCAATATGTGATCCTGTTATAGTAACAAATCTTGCCCTTGGTTGGGGTTTCAAGAGGCCAAAATAGAGGTTCACATACTTAGACTTATTGATCGAAGACGTTTAGGTACAGAAAAACATTTCATATCTTCGTCTTAGAGCAGAAACGTATTAACTGACAAGAATAATTTTTCTGTTGTACAGCTATACTATTAGTTTTTAGATCTAAACATAAAAATTATAAACATTTTGATAGCGTTATATTTCTTTTAAATAGATTACACACTATTACTATGTATTTCTCATCATAAAAATAACCATTGAGTGTCTCCGAAAAAATGTTAGTTAATGAGTTTCTGGTTTAATCCGACGATATGACTATATAAAAATAGAAATCCAGAAAACCCAGTTGATTTGAAATGTATCCTTTAGGTCGACTGACAATAACTTTTAATGTCAACCGTTTTCACTTTTAAGGTAGCACACAGATCGGACTCTCATAGATTTGATTAAGTTATGTAACCGTGTGATTGGACTTTGTTGAATAAAATGGCTATAACCTCGAGGACCGCCTTGCATTCCCTTTGAAACATATCAAAGGCGTTAATACACAAAATATATAGTTTTCCTCGCAACCTGAAGTACGAGACGAGAGAACATACCTACTTCTCTGACCCTTCGCCCTTTGGACTTGAAAAACTTTTAAGACATTTATCCCGAATAAACCATAGGAACTATTAAAACCATTGAAAGCTCCAAAGAGGAAATCTGGTTAGTGACAGATAGCATCAGTGTACTAGAATACTTGGAAACTTACTATGCAGTAAGGGATCTTACTTAAATTGCGATAATAGAACTATCGATACTTGTCTAGGTACATTTGATGTAGATTCCTTTTCATGTGGAGATACCGGGTAACAAAATGGTGGACGGACTTGCTGAAGCAATAAGTAACTTAAATTTTCCAAAGGGACCTTTGACGAAATAGACTCACTGAACGCGCGCGAAAAAGAAAAGAAAGACTGGGTTGGTTGTTTTGGGTTTTATGGCGCAAGGGCCATATTTAGCCTAACCAGAAAGACTGGGATAGGACACCACAACACCATTGGTATAGAGGACATAGACCTGGAGAAATAGACACCTTTAAGTTATGTAAAAAAAGAACGGGCATCATTATGAAGATTTAGAACTGGTCACACCAAAACTATGAAATATGTGGCAGGAAAAAAGATTTACCCTGACTGTCACAACTGCTCTGACCACGTACTGCAGGGTTTTGGAGTGTCATGGAAGGGCATTTATCATGTTCTGAAACTTCTTTTGGACATTTTTCGCAAGAGGGACATCAGAGACATAAACTTGATACCACGATAAGGAGAAAACTATTGAGTATATCACTCGAGGCCAGAACGAGGTTGCTTCGATTTGTCAGTCTACGATCACTTTTTGATACACAAGAGTCAATTAGATCAGGATCTACCTCTTAAAGATCAAAGAAAGCTTCTTGTAATACGATACCTGAATTGATACACTTAATTCTATGTTCCAATTTAATAATTCTATGTTTAATCGGTTTGCCGTTTTTCATCTACTGTCCTTTTTTGCTACTCGAATAAGATATATTAATTTAATTTACTCCATCAACTCACTTTATTAATTCTATCCATTCTAAAATTGCTTTTATCATAATTCTATGTACTTTATTATTTCAGTCTATTAATGTACTCGAAATATACTGTCTTCATAAAAATGTACTTTTAAGAGAGACAATTTTTGTCACGTTCATTCGAAATGCACTGTATATAAAAGTAGGAAAGGAATATCATCTGAAACCCTATGTGTCTTTTATCGAAAAAAAATTTCTAAACTATACGGTTTTCTATTAACTGTTTCACTTTACTTGTATGTTCCCAAGGATTTTATTAGAATGATGTAAAATTTAGGACTGACGAAGGTGGATCCAATTTAAACAAATTCACATAAAGATTCTTTCGCTAGGCCATAATTTAACATTATTTCATTAAAGGTATGACAAAAAAAGTTAAATAAATACATTAAGGCACACATATTCCTTACTTCAAATAATCACCAGTAAAACAATTATCCAATAACGACCGTTCAGAATTGAAACATGACGGTCTCGACAAATATAGAATCAACCAGTATTTTGAGTGGCTATGAAAATGTCGAAAAAAGTTTCCGCATCTCGCTAAAGCTGTTAAGAGCCAAAGAAACATAAAGTATAAGCGTCCAGGTGATGTAAATCATTCAGTGGCAGAGAGGAGATAAAGAAACTACTGGGGAGGGGGTATTTGTTTTTACAAAGGGATACCATAATTCTTGCAAAACGAGCCGTTTTCGACTTTAACCAAACACACCTGCCATCTGTTTTCCATCAGTAGAGCCATCTCTGACACTCATCGCTATCCTACATCATGTGAAGGAAACATGGAGATTATTGTTGTGGACCGGATGGGAAGTTTTAAGGCTTCAAAAATTAGAAAGTATGCTACAAAACACGGTTTTGAAGAGAAACTTTGTATCCCTAAATCCAGAGCTGTAAAAACAGTTTCCAGCACATTCCAAAACTTCCGAGGAACAGGCTGGTGTAGTTCAATCAAGCATTATTTCGTTTTGGTAGTTAAGTTAATCTAGCTCTTGATGTCTTTGGTATAGAATAATCTCTGATCAAGTTTCCTGATTGGGCTGATATTTTTCTGATGAAAAATTTATTGAGTCCGAAATGCTTCTGCTTAAATTTTCGTTAATCCTACAGCAGTCGAAGTTTTATGATAATAATGTTTCATCTGTCACAATTCCAGTTCAAACGTAACCAGAAGTGAGAATAATGATCACTCCACAGAAATCAATTTATACGTCGTCAAATATTATGCGACTTCACTTCATAACGATTTTCCAAATACTTTTCCTTCGATTTTTCGTTGATTCTACGTCAGTGAAAGTTTTATGATTATTGTGTTTTATCTGCAACTATTCCAGCTCAAACGAATTTGAAAGGGAGAATTCTCATCACTCCAAAGGAACGATTTTACATATTCATTTATGCGACTTGACTTCATAGCTTTTTTCCAAATATTTTTGCTTCAATTTTCGTTAATTCTACGTCAGTGAAAGTTTTATGATTGTTGTGTTTTATCTGCCACAATTCCTAGCTCAAACGCATTTGAAAGTGAGAATAACCATGTCCAAAGGAATCATTATACACCTTCACATATGCGATTCCACTTGACCTTTTTGCTTTCTGGTATTTTCCTTTTTGCTGGCTGTAATAAATATAAAAATAACGAGATATTGTAAAAATGGAATTTTAAAAATATGTTGCGAAATTTTAATGTAGCCTTAAACTGTCTGCCACTGTATTTCAATTTGACAAACTTTTGCAAAACTACACGTTCAAACAATTTGATATGTATTTTATGCATTTACTGTTGTTTTAAAACCGTAAATTCGCATTTCATTAATGTAGTGTATCTTGACTTATCTTCGTATGTAAACGGATTTACCCTAATCCCGTCTGTGGACTCATTGAAAATCTGCCCCCCATTATTTTCAATCGATCATAGGTCGTTTTCAGCTGCCAAATTAGTCATTGCTTTGGGTCTTCCACTTTTATTAGACGCCATCACAATGAAGTAATTTGTAATTGTACATTTTAAAATAAGTTCCAAAAGCATATTCAAAATTCGTTGCAAAAAAAAATGCCAAATTTTGTTCTCCTAAACTTTTTGTTCTATACCACAGCCTGTTTAGAAATACGCCATTGATGTAATCTACTGTCTGTCTAACAGAACTGCTCCCGACATCTAGTCTGCGGTTGTCCTTTGCCGTAGTAGAAACGGAACTTATCCCATTTTCTATAGGGTATGCTTGAAGAAATATATTCAACTGTCACATTCGCGCACGATTGATAAATTGGAAATATGTATTTTGTGATTTTTACTTTTTGAAAGAACGTCTATATCAGTAAATTATCACTTTCCGCCGAGAGACAACATTTGCCCAAAACGAAATTCAAGACATCCATCAGAGCCACCTCTACTCAAAATGAACGAGGCCTGTTTCTATAACGACTGCCTCCACCCAGACTTAGTATTGGGAGCGGTTCTCGTCGTAGACAGACAGTATATCCATTCACAAGACAGTATATCCATTCACAAGATTGTTTATAATGAGATAGAAACACATATGCTACCGTTGAAATACGAAATAAAAAATATTTTTAACATTTGAGAGAAATTGAATGTTTTAAGTAAAAGAATTCAATTCTTCATCTCAGGGTTTTAATGGAATGAACATTTCCAATTTGTTAAACAGAATTACAATGACAAAGGCTCAACAGCTATAAGCCGCAACAGCAGAGCATATAGCAAAGGATAGGTGCAGTATACATAATTTCTCCTTTTAAGGACCTTTTGTTTAAAAAGCTGAGACAAACAGATTTTGAAATTGCATATTTGAAGTAAGAAATGAAGATTAGAGTGCGATCCATCAATGTGACAAATTTTTAAAACAGCATTAATTTCTTAAGAATAGCCAAAACGATTGAATACGTAACACTAAATACATAAATTTTCAATATATACAGCTTCAATACAATTTATCCTGTCGTCCTGTAAGTACTCCCACGTGGGGGCACCGGTTGCTTGGTACCTAGTCCCAAGGACTACGGGGTACTCGGAAAGTGTAACGTGCAGTCTGTTTTTTAATTTACAAATTTATATGTTCTTCAGGGGGCATTTATTATAAATGTGGAAAAGTGTGCAAAAGGAAATATTTGGATTTGTACAAGTTAAGGGGGGGGGCATTAAAGGAAATATTTGGATTTATACAAGTTAAAGGCATTAAGTACTGGAACCCAAACATAGGAAACCTACCTGCTGCCTCTGGTAAAAGTAAGAATAGTATAGAATTTTCGCCAAACCAGGCATAATAAACTTGAGTAAGCATGTATCGCAGCGTGTAAAAGAAATTATGGAAAATTAAATGAATGAATATTTTTAATGTATCTATTACAATTCATCACTTCAACAAATCGACATCAAGGCAACAACTGTGAAAACATCATTCGGGCAAGGTCAAAAATTCTTTGCTTTTCGACTGGGACGTAAACAAAGAAAGGTCTCAATTCTGGTCATCAAGCGGCTCGGGTTACTTGCATTCTGACATTCGCTGAGAGCCCATTCAAACATTCAAGGATATCAAGGTCTTTTCTGGGTACTGATGGTTATAGTGCTGGAGAGGGAGGCAACCAATATTGACAGTAGATTCCGTAAAAGTGTTTTATGGTTTTTCTGATCGTTAAACACGATTCGGGTGTTAAATATGGTCAAAACATTAAATTTCTTCCTTCAGTGGGATAGCATGTCGCAAAGAAGGGGAAACATTAAAGTCAATATGCTTTCCTGACCATCTTTGCTCTGTATCCGTGTAAAATATTACATAGTGACATTAACAAGAGAAAGCATTCATAAACACTTTATATGAGTTCTTACTGAAACTAATCAAACATACGTTATATAGGTGTGGTAATATTTTATGTTTCATTTGTATACATTGTAAAAAAGACATTCACTATATAAAGCGGGTTGGCTCTTGGTATTGTTTTCTCATTGAAATTCGATTTTTTTTTCACATTTGTATTTCTGTAATAAACTCCTCGTGAGTGAATAGCTATCGTTTAGAGAAATTGCTCATATTATCTCAATTAGTTACATTGAAATTATAATCTAGAAGTATATATATTCTTTCACAAATTGGTTTGAGTAATATATACATTCCAAAATTATTATTTTACTCTTGGACCATAGAAACGGCTAATATATATAAATATATATTTCACTAACGTACGTGGCTCAGAAATCTGTATACTAGCAAATGGTAGAAAGCAATATGAAATCAAACACTATTGAGTTCATTCGCCAGTTTTGTAGCTCTGTTTAAATATACTTGGTTTGAACTATGGATCAGTACAATATTTCAAAAATATACGGAGCAGGTCGCCGCTCTAAATGAAATTCCTCAACAGTCTGATGAGAGAAGACAGTGAAAAATTCAGAAGGTAGAAATAGGAACAGAAAAAAGCAAGAGAATACGAAAGCAAGTGAATATGGTGTAATTAAGTGGACTACCAGAAGCTAATTGTAGTAACATGACTTAATGGAAACAAGAATGGACACCTGTACGAAGTACACGAAATACTGTTTTACATTTTTGAACTACTTTATTTGTAGGAATGAAGTGTGTGTGTTCACAGTATAATACTTGGTAAACCTCCCACGGGAGCGTAAAACTGCAGAAATACAATAGAGCATGGACTTCACGAGCTTGTGAAAGTATTCTGTGTAGGCATTGAACACCATACTTCCTGCAGAATGGTCCACAATGCTGTTGTATTCCACGGCATAGGACTGTGTATTCCACAACGCGTTGCATGCCATCCCAGATGTGATCGATAAAGTTGAGATCTGGTGACTTACTGCTACGGTTATTTTTGATGCATCATTCCTTGTTTTTGTGTGTAAGCTTTGTTTAATACTTTCATTCGAAGAAAAAGCCTTAAAAAATTGAAAGAATCGTCTTAAGGGGATTTTGTGCATCAGCTAAAAAATCGATTTTGTATTTTATAAATAATTTTATTCTTTAGGGTCTTTAGAAGTCCCAGTTATAAGCCATTAACAGCCCTTAAGGCTCAGTTATAAGCCATTAACAGACTCACAGCATGCAGATGTAGAATTTGGAGAGTGCGCCACTTCATGAAGATGTAAATTCTTTTAAGTATACTTACGTAGATTTGTTATCAAAAGATGGTTATCAAAATATTATTACACTTATCTACAACTATGTATACTTATCTACAGCACTGATGGCCCTATTATAGCAAATTGGCAGAAAAATACAGTAAGTTTTGAATATGCTTCTGTTAACTGTACTGAAATTTTAAACATGTTATCTCGGAACAGATTTTTCGCGAGTGATTGGAGTGATATCTATAAAACTCTTTGGATTGATCGACATGAAATTTTTACTGCAAGTCTAGCAAACATCCTTTTGTCGCTTAATGAACCAGAAAAGCGATACATTAGGTTTTTGTTTTTATAGCAAAAACTCAATTTTATGAGCTAAATCGATTTTTTTGGATTTGGCCAAGTCACTATTTCCTCAAATATTTTTTTAATATTTGCTGGTTCATCAAATGATAGCTACATGTGTACAAAGTAAAACACTACAATTTATTTTGCTAAAGATACTCGGAAATAATGCCAACCAGCGACCACAGAGCTTCGTCATTGTCAAGGAGGGTTACTAGACTTGAATCTTCATAAAAATGATTCAAAAACATTTTTCTGTGAATACCTTACAGATACTAAATAAACGTACAAGGTTTCGAAACATTTGATTGCATAATTTCCTCGGTAAATAATCCCAAACACAAGATATAATTTCAGTGAAAAATAGAAAAATCCTCCTTATATATAAATTTTATTTCTGGAGTAAAGTTTTAATTTCTTCGAACTGTCGTGGTGGTGGGGGGGGCATCTGGTGAAATAAATTCCACATGGGTTATGGCAGTGTATCGTGTATGGAACATTTTTATCAGTAGCAGTGGTATGTAACTACTGTTTTTATCACATGGAGTACGTCTCCAACACACCCTCTTTTCGAAATTATATTTAAAATAAGTAATGTTCGTATAGTTATAGTACTATAAGAAAAAAATTACTTGAAAAATATTAAAATTAATTATTAGTAAAAATAAAAATTACGATTATTTTTAATTTAAAAAATTCAAAATTGATCACTTACTATTGATGTCAGGTTGTTTCCACATATGAATTTATAAATAACTGGGCATTTTTCGATTCTATGATGGTAAAAGAAAATGCAAAATTCCGGTGTGTTGATCAAAAGCGGCAAAAATTCTTTCCGTAATAAATTCGAGGAATCAAATTCAAACTAAAACCTTGATGAGGACGATACAAAAGAATTGAGCAGTGTGCTATGAAAGGAGGTAAATTCTGGATGTTTGGGTTGAAATTGGCAGCCTAGTTTAAACAGAAACGGCTATCCTTATAAACTTTAGGGGTCTGCTGCACGTTAAATCTGTCAGGCCTCGCATGTCCTCACGTTGGCGTGTGTGGAAGTTTGGAGAGTGGGGTGCAAGCTCAGGTGTGACCTCGTCATCTGACCGTGGTTCAATATTACGTGGTGTTGTCCTCGGATCTTTCCCTTTGGGATTGATCCCGGACCGTCGCCAATAGCCCATGTGTTGCTCCAGTGCGACGTTAATTATATACGTACCTACCTTATGAACTTTAGAGTTTCTTTGGTTCCATGCAATCGAAAAAATAATGATTCGCGATACGAATTGGAAAATCCTTCACTCAAAATACAAAATTTGTAACCAATTTAATGCAGTATGTCGCTGGTAAAATTCGCATTTTTAATAACATAGCGAATTCCAATTAAAAACGTTTCGTAATGAGAAATTTGATTCTTTCATTTTCAGGGCAATATCAACGCTACATTTGAGATGACTTTAAATGTAATGTGTGCTGCTTGATTAAATGAACTCCTTGCTGAAGATATTCTGAGACTTCCGAATTTTACACTTTTGAAGTTCGGACATCTTAGGTAGGTGGTTAATTAACGTCGCAGTGGAGAAACACAATGGATTATTGGTGACGTTTCGGGATCCATCCCTATGGGAAGATCCGGAGAAAATATCACGTAAATTTGAACCATGGTCAGATGACGATGGACATGTTAGGCAAGCCGCATGTTGGAATGACATCCGACAATACGCATGCGTATTCAGTTTCTGTATGAAAATGGGCCTTGTCCGATATCGACCAAATGCACAGCTTGCCTGGAAGGAATCATTAACTCAAATTACAAAATACATTTTACATGTCGGTTATATGTTTTGGGGTTTTATGGCGCAAGGAGCATATTTGGTCAAGCTGCTCCAAACACAAGACAACGTCAAGTAAAAAATACCGTGAAAGGAGAAAAAGATCGGGGAGCAGAGTAATGGTATAAAGGAATAAAAGATCACTTGGGTATCACGGGTGTTCGATCACCATGTTTTTTAAGACAGTAAACCCTAGTGGAAAAGAAAAGATCGCTAGAGCAGTGCTTCCCAACCTTCTTCACGTCACTGCACACCTCACAAGCAAAAATAATTTCACGACACACTATGAACGAACATTTTGCTATTAACATGATTAATTTCTTCTATTTCATACTAGGAATTCAATTAATAAGATCTTTCTTTCAAATATTTTTGCCTTATATACATAAACATTCCAGCTAGACATTCGTTTCAGGTAAGTCTTCTTATGCAGTCATATAAGCACGGAATAAACGAAACAAATGGAATGAAAATACCTAATCCATACATCCTCAGTGATTGATATTTGACGTAGTTCTTATATCGTATCTATGAACTAAATTGTCAGATTTGACTGAGTGAAACTGGGATTAAATTTTTAGAGCACTTGTTTTATAAAATTATGATGCGAAAATACAAAAGTAAAATTAATTATACACAAAGGAATTACTAACTATAAATATGCTAATAATAATAAAATGACAAAATAAACATTTTAAGTATTAATTTAAATATCTACAATATTCTTTTGCCACAGTCAATAATACATATATTACCTCCTTATTTCAGTGCGATACTTGGGCTTGTTTCTGTGAATACAAATTTTTATATCTGGGTTTATGTTCGAAAGAGCTACCGGCAATTCATGATCAAGACTTTTCAATGATGATTTCTAAGTTCTTGATAGTGAGCATAGAAGAGAAACTTCGTTCACACATGTATGTTGTAGCAAATGGTAAAAGAATGCTTATAGCTTTCTCGCCGATGGATAGCACTCCAGTACCGTCGCCCCGTAATCAGGACTTTGCGGTTAAATTTTCCGCGGGGCACACTTCCAGTCCTTTCGCGGCACACCAGTGTGTCGCGGCACTAGAGTACCTCGGGTTCGTGAAGCCCGTAGACACCTAAAGGAGATGTGCCCCTGAGAGCGTCAGTACACGGATTTCAAAATATTTGAAAATTTTTCTTCTGGGTTATTTGCTCAATCTTTATACGGAAAAGCAAGTCATTAATATTCCCAAATAATTTGTTTTTATTTTTTAGCTAACTAGACTCAAAGATAATTGTTTTTATTTATTTAGAGGAAAATTTTTCTTTCTTTTTTCTCTAATTCGGTAACCCCAATATGGACCCTTTCTCTTCATACCACAGAAAATTTTTCTAATAAACATTATTAAAAAATTGTAAAAAGCATCATTGCGAAAAGTTGCTATTTTATACATTTCTTTTTGCGCCGCATCCCACAAACTTGGGAACATTTGCAGATTGATAGGTTCGTTGCTATCATTTTACAATTTCTCCTGAAACTAATACATCAACCCCAGAGAGAATACTTTATTTTACGTATTTTGGAGCATTAAAGTGTCATCCGACGTGGTTACAGCCTGAAATATGAAGCTGAGGACCAATTTTCAAATATAATTTAACTTGTTTGCGTGCCGCCTCATTCTCAAATAATAACTCACAAGCATCTATCTTTCTAACATTCAGCTCAAAGAGTAATGAGTGGATTTAACCTGCGTCGCTGGTCGCAACATGAGCATCTTTCTCATGCTGTGCTTAACAATTCGAATTAAACCTGAAGAACTACCTCTGCTCTATCTACTGTTGCAATCTACTCAACAAACTGCTATTTGTTTCGAAAGAACTGAAGGGCCTCTTACTTCCAAACAGTGTGTTGCTGACATCTATATGCTTCCTGTGAAGCATTTCTCTCATCAAGTTCCCATTGGTGTTGCTAAGTGTATTTTTAGAGTAACGTAATGATCTGAGTATATTTTCTACTTAATTTTAATTCTTGAGTATTCAGTTATGGGCGATGAAACCAGTTAGCACTAGAAAAGAGGCCAAGGTTCGAAATTTGTTTACTTTTGAGGTTGGTTGAGTTTTATGGCGTAAGGGCCATATTTGACTAAGCTGAACCAAATACCGTCAAGCAATAGACAAGAAAAGTCTTACTGACACGGAGAAGAGGAATATACCCACGGAGAAATCGAACCAGCGCTGCCAACAACTCGGAAGTTGCTATAGACGCGCGCGCGCTAAATGTAAGTAGACTGAGCATTGGTATAAAGAGGATCTTCAAAAAGTGTGACGCCATGTTTCGCATATTTGGCATCTTAAAGCCTCTTTTGACGATATTAACATCTTATGAAGGGTAGATGTTTGAATGCGAATTTCTAGAGTGGCGACATGAAATCGCCGAAGTCTACTACTATGTGGCGCTGACCAATCAGATGATGAATTAATGGATGGGCATCTTCTCCCACCCCGTGAACCAATCAGATGGTAAATCTTCGTTTCTGACTGGCCTACAAAAGGCATCTAAGGGTCACGTTACTACTAGTTTTGGTCACATGATCCCGAGCACATAAAAAGATCACCATTGATCACTCAACTTTTATATTTCCTCAATAGCTGCTAGCATTGTGAGAACCACTTCCCTTTTAAGAAAAAAGGGAAGTTGACGTGATGTGGAAGTTTGGAGAGTGGGATGCCAGCTCAGGTGTTGACCTCGCTATCTGAACCGTGGTTCAAAATTACGTGGTGTTGTCCTCGATCTTTCCCTTCGGGATTGATTCCGAACCGTCGCCAATAGCCTGTTCTGTTTCTCCAGTGCAACGTTAATTCAACTACCCCCTTTATATGTTCTGAAATGTATGAGAGGCACTTCCTGTCAAGCTAAATATAGATGGCGGTAGTGTTTCTGCTGCGATACGTCTTCCCTGTATGTATTCTGAAAGTGACGTCAGATCGCTTGTTTTTCGAATACGATTTCATCATGTCGCCAATAAAATTTCCAAAGAATAAATTCCGAATAGATGTATCATAATCGATTGGTCAATAGCAATTAGATTAAATTGCCAAACGTTTCCGAAACGGTGATAAACTACATTTTAAGGTAACCGCAGAATATGGCATGCGAAAGCATTTGGACTGCAGAAGTAAAAACTTCGCAGACCGTCTGGTTTGTTTGTTTCATGCTATGTGTACACTGAAAATCCCTCTCATAAATACCTGCTCAGTCAGAGTTTTTGACAGGTTTGTTTCAATGATTTCCTTTCTTATTTAAAGTAGCCCACGTTGGGTTTCGTCGAAATAATTTATTCTTATATGATTATAAATGATTCTGTCTTCATTCTGAAGAACAGCACACGACTCTGACTCTACTAGCAAATTTCAATGACAAAACTAAATTAAAACTAAGAAGGTAGGTTGTTAGGCTGTTGAATTAACGTCGCACTGAAGCAACACGACGTTCTATTGGACAGCACCTCGTAATTTTGAATCACGGTCAGATGACGAGATGAACACCTGAGCTGCCATCTCACTCTCCAAACTTCCACACCACGCCAAAGTTAGGACATTTGAGGCCACGACATATTTAACGAGCACCATCCCCACGTACACGACGGTCTTTGGTTAGGTCTAGTTTGGAACTCGCTACCCACCGTTTGCAAATCCACTACCCTACCCCAGCCTTAAAACGTAAAAAAATATTTAGACTAAAAAGATATATTTATAAATCAATTTTCTTTATTCATGAGCTTGTTTTAGTCCATAACCTTGATAGTAGCCAAATTTTTCAAAACTTAAAGTCAATCCTTTAATCGCATCCCCAAAACATTCAAAATTCTAGCATTCCCATTTTTCCCGCATGTGTTCCTTTTATAGTTGAAACTTCAGGCACGGTGTCAAGATCCCTATTCTTGTTTTATCGAGAAAACGCACTTTTCTCCCTCCAAAAGCTTCCAGCAATATACCGAGACTGATTTGTTTTAGCAAATGCCAAGGTCTTCCGCCAAGGTAAATGTGTCACGACGGTAAGCAAAGCCCGAGGAATGCGTCTCAGACATGTCAAAGCTAATGTGGTGGTACAGTGGATGCTGCCCCTGATCGCGTGACAATTCTGATTTGAGCTGCTTTCAGGACAATGTTACCCAGGAGGGAATGATGAGAGATGACAACCCCTCGAAATAGATCTTTTTCAAAGAGAGTATCTTTGGGATAGTGATTGACAAAGCTGGTTCTCAGATGCCGGTGTATCATAGCAGTTTAGCGAATAGTAGGGTATAATTA
The DNA here is from genome assembly GCA_933210815.1 of Meta bourneti. Taxonomy (NCBI): domain Eukaryota; kingdom Metazoa; phylum Arthropoda; class Arachnida; order Araneae; family Tetragnathidae; genus Meta; species Meta bourneti. The sequence continues at coordinate 30,469,176 of OW119934.1, forward strand.
GGTACGATATTTAACGATAAGTAATGTCGTACTTAACTCTTATATTTTCCTGTTTTATAAGAACTGAAAAAGGATTTTGTGCTACCTTTTGCTAATTTTTATCTATCTCTCCACAGTGTAAAAGGGCCATGGTAGCCCGGTTGGACGAGTAACGGATTAGCAACCGGACGGCTGTGAGTTCGAATCCAACCAAAGACCGTCGTGTACGAAGGGGTTTGGTGCATGTTAAATCTGTCGTGGCCTCAAATGTCCTCACGTTGGCGTGGTGTGGAAGTTTGGAGAGTGGGGTGCCAGCTCAGGTGTTGACCTCGTCATCTGACCGTTGTTCAAACTTAGGTGTGTTCTTCGATTCTTTCACTTCGGGATTGGTCCCGGACCTTCGCCAACATTCCGTTGTGTTGCTCCAGTGCGACATTAATTCAACTACCTACCTACCTCACGTTGTTGTGGTGTAGAAGATTAGAGAGTGGGGTGGCAGCTCAGGTGTTGACCTCTCATCACCTCTCTTGGTTCAAAAATTAAGAGGTGTTGTCTTCTGATCTTTCCTTCTTGAGTGTGGGCCGCGGTGGCCCGGTTGGAAGAGTAACGGACTAACCCCGGTTGGAAGAGTAACGAATCCAGCCAAACACCGTCGTGTACAAAGGGGGCTGGTGCACGTTAAATTTGTCGTGGCCTCAAATGTCCTCACGTTGGAGTGGTGTGGAAGTTTGGAGAGTGGGGTGCCATCTCAGGTGTTGCCTCGTCATCTGACCGTGGTTCAAAATTACGTGGTGTTGTCCTCGGATCTTTCCCTTTGGGATTGATCCCGGACCGTCACCAATAGCCCGTTGTGTTGCTCCAGTGTGACGTTAATTGAAAATACCAATACCAATACCTTCTTGAGTAATCTCGGACCGTTGCTAACATTCCGTTGTATTACTCCCAGTGCGATGTAAATCCAACTACTCTGCCCTTCTTTGGTCTGAATGACTTCCCTGGCGAAATTTGAAGCGCTCTAGAGGTGAAACTAATCTAATTAACATGTTCCAGCTTTTCTTTGAATCTTTCCCTTCGGGATAGATCCCGGATCGTCACCAATAGCCCGTTTGTTGCCCCAGTGCGACGTTAATTAAAATACCTACCTACTATAGTTCCATTGAGTTTGCATCACGTTGTTGTTACGTTTATGTGTGTCGAAGTCATATTTAATGTATTTATTATTTCAGAAAATCTTGTAAAAATTGCAAAAGCCCAAGCCAAAATCATTCAATTCTTGAAGAAAATCTTATACACATACAAAACAGATTGGGAATACCTATAGATGCACAATGCTCTTGCAAGGAAAGTCAAAAGGAGCCACACAAAGTGTATGCTTGGACCCCTCCAGGATTAGCGGCAGATAAAGTGAGTGAAATTTTTTAAGATCCACAAGGAAAAAAAGTTTGCTTTAAAACTCTTAAAACTTGCCAAGTCCTTTTCACTAACATTTGAGCGACTTTAAGAGACACAGTACCCTTTGAGCAATTATTTTTATTTTACCTTTGTAACAAAATGTTTTAGTGTGTACCGTATTGCGATATACATGAAATATGCATTATAAAATTTAGAAAATCATTTTTACATGAATAATTTGAAAATTCAATTTTATTTAAATATTTCAATATTTTAAAATTCCAACTCCCTGTAAATTTTAATTTTTTCAAATACTTTTCCTCTTAATTTCCTTTGAAGTATTTCTCACAATTTTGTGCATGGATTTACATTCATTACTGTTTATTTTTTGCAAATATTTTTGTAACAGACGCCAAGAAAAATAGTAAAAATAGAAAAATAGTAGAGTCATAATTTATTTTTATCATTTTTTCAAAATCAACTATTATCTTACTCTTCTTACTCTTCTCTTCTAAATCCTTTTATTCCACACAAAGTTATCAAATGTATTATAAAAGAAACACAAAAAGTTTCAAATCTAGATATTCATAAAAAGCCTTAGCATTTTAGATACATTATAGTAATGAAAAACAGAAAGCTGACAAAATGACTTTTCAAAGTTAAATCAGTTTCACATCTGACATTCGATGGGAAAAACCTTAATAACTCGCAAATTAATGTAGCTGCAGCTATGAAATTTAGCACATATATTCTTTAACCCTCCAAGTAGTTTCGACGAGATATCTCGTCTGTCAAGATCTGACCAATTTTTTTATGATGACGAGATCCAGATTTGGTCAGTTTTCTTCTGATGACGAGATACCTCGTCCATCAAGACCTGGTCAGTTTTGGTAATGACGAGATATCTCATCGAGACAACCACCAAAGAGTTAATGCTGTTCAATTATTATAAAACAATAAAAACAATTCTGCCTTTTTGGCCATTTTTAGGGTACCGTGTCCCCTTGATACTTGATAGGCCTTTTTTCCAGAGATTCGGAATTGGTAAAAGATTCCATTCCAGGAATTCCAATTTTGTCGGAAGTCAATTCCAAGATTACCAGAAAATGAACTTCTACCCTTAGTCCCATGATGTTTTGGGTCACTTTCAGAATATTTTTACATCAGGAAAGGATTTGTTTATTAATCAACGTATCAGTTTTGTGCATCAATATTTTTTGTTTCATAAAAGGAATAACTACCGAGATGTTGAAAACACTGAATAGCTCTTTAAAATTATTATTAGTGTCTGCTTGAACGATATGAAATGCTGTATTTATGAGAAATTGCATCAGATATGTTTGAAAGATATATGTGGTGGTGTTATGTACTATTTAATGACATAATGTCACCTCATTTATTCCTTCAATCTATACGTATAATGCAGGGTTATCAGTCATTTAGTGCATATGTGGAAATGAGCGTGAAGAGAACGTGTAATGAAACGTACAATATGAAATAGTAATGAACGTACAATATAAAACAGCGTTATTCTAGCTATACGTTAGGGAGAAACCTCTTCTGTCATAGCTTTTGGTGTCTTGTTATAAGTCGAAAATTAATACCTTTTCTACAACGATTATTCCTCAAAAACCATAAAGCTGTGTGTGTTTTCTTATATCTTCGTCATTTGTGAGGTATGAAAATAGGTACTTCTGTAATAGTTCGATCGGTACAGATAAACGTTTAACTGACCAGAGTACAGCTCAGTTCTTAATACTATGGAGAGATGTTTGCACCAAGATATCTGTAATTTCCTAAAATAAATTGACACACTTCGGGAACTTAAACCATAATTATATCTTAATTAATACCATAATTCGTGTTTGGTACCACAAACTACCCCTAGATTATCTTCTGCAACAAATATTATCTATACGTCGACGTTCTGCTGCTGCAACCAGCACCAAGAAGTGGTTTAACCAAATATTAGACTGCACTTGATTCATAATTTATTTCGTTTTTCGTATCAAATAATATTCTACTTTATTTGAGATTATATATTATTTTAGGTATTACTAAATTAAATTTCGAATATAAATGTCGAGTTTACTAAAGTATTGTGTTTGTGGGTAATAGTTGAAACGCTCATTTTAGCTTATTTTAAGTGCACTATTCGAATAAGATTCTCCTTTGGCTTAAATGCTTAATTTCTGAGGGGTTCACGCGCCTAATTCCGCCTTACAACCTGCACTCTTCCCTGCATGACTTCTAACTTATTTTGACTTTCTTGACCAATAGTCTCCAAAATATCGTATTCTAAGGAAATGAGCGATGGAATCTTTACAAAGAATTCTATTCAAAGAAAGGAGGGATAGAATCTTTCCAAGGGATTCTATTCTACAGAAAGTGCCAATAGAATCGCAGCAAAGAAAGATTTTCTAAAGTTTCAATAAAATCTTACTCTCTCTAAAAGGTTGAAAGAATTCATGGATTCTTTAGAAAGATGTGGTTATTTAACCATTAAATGTACTGTGGGGTAAAAGCAAAATTATACTACTCGCAAATCCCGCGAAGTTTAGAGGTTATAAAATATATTTTGTTTATTTTGTTTCTGTATGCGTCCTTATCGGTCTTTACTGTGACATAATATCACTGGAGTGGAGAATTTCACAATAAATTGTGTGATGATATGAAATTTTAAGGTGATATACTTTTTGGAACACCACTGTATATCTATGAACGTAAATGAAAAACTGTTCTTTTGTTTCCAATTGACACGTTTTATCTGTTCTCTGTAAGCGGTTCATTCGGGATATCTTAGAAGTGCATACTTAAAAAGAACGAATCTTACCCGACGTTTTATGAGAAATTTCACATTTATGAGTCATTTCAAAGAATAAACACGAAGTAAATGTACCTTTGGGAATTTTCTTTTCCACTTAACTATAAATATTAGGTTATAACATACAGCTGTATCATTCTGAAGATTTTCATCTGTATTGCATGTAGTAACGCTGTAAATACCCGAAGATAATTGAGAGTACAAACCCATTTCTATTGTTAAAACTGTTATTGAAATATAGTTTCTAAATCGTTGGATAATGTATAATAATTCTATATATAATTTAAATTAAGTTAGTTCTACAGAGAAAAGTGGAAGTGTGTATCAGTATTTCTAGTGTCGTGACACCTTATTTATCTAACTCAGTTGAATCTAAAAGGTTTCGTCAGAAGTTTGTTTTATAAAATATTTAAATGTTTTGAACTGAAGGTCTTTATGGCATTTTTTACATTAGAAAATGCATTTGTTTCCAATAAATATATCTGTACCTTCGTGGAAAAGAGGCCAAAGTCCAAATTTGCTGATTTTGAGTTATGTTCGCAAATCACTTGAAGGAAAGAAAGTTACATTAGAAAAAGGGAAAATGTTCTCCTGTTAATACATTATGAAAGTATCAAAACATTGGAAATTGATTTTGTGAGCTGAATTAAAAATTTAAAAAATACTAAATGAGGTTTTATCGAAAACTTGGAAAATGGACATTGCCCTTTAAAGCTACCCTCCCACCAGTGTACAGATATATTTCTCTGTAGCAAGAAAATACATTTGAGATTTATGGCAGTTTTTTATTTTATTCTCAAATAGCTTAGTATTCGTATCATTTTACAACGTAGTGTCTATTCCATCATGCCTACGAAATTGAAAACAAAAATAATTCATAACTTTACTTCTTATCCCGGCCACACACTGGAGTAGCATACGACTAAACATACATGTGCATGCGTACCCCATTTTTGTAACATGCCAGTACGCATGCGTGTTTCATCCAATTTAGTGTCCGAGGACTAATGTTAGACCAATGTGTAACTTGCCTTAAGGTTCATGTGAAATGTATATATTGATCGTTGTATATATAACATTTCATGAAACATGCTACAACTTTATTCAAAATGCTAATTAATACCACAACTTTGTATATTTTGTCACAATTCAACAAATCCTTTGTTTAACCTTCCAAGTGATTTCGACAAGATAACTCGTCCTTCAAGATCTGATTAATTTTGTAATGACGAGATATCTCGTCATCAAGATATTGTCGATTTTTTTTATGATGACGAGATCAAGATCTGGTCAGTATTTTTCTAATGGCGGAATATCTCGTCCATCAAGATATTGCCGATTTTTTATGATGACGAGAAGTACCTCGTCGAGACAACCACAAGGAAGGTTAAGACATGTTCGTTGCAATAATGAATCTGAATAGCTTTTAATGTAAGAATAGAATGGCAGGTGATCATATCTCATCCTGTGTTACGAAGAGCAAAAAATGACAGGGATTTTAAGACGTATTTAGTAAAAGTACCTTATTTTCATCCCTAGTGTACAAGAGAGACCTTTGCTTCTAACAGATTAAAATAGTTGCAATAAGGAACGACTACTTGATGAAGGCCTGAATCAATCTAACTTCTATGGGAAGCATCATAAATTTTTTGTACAAATTTTGATCAGCCTTTGAGGAATTCAAAGTCCCCCTTAGGCTTGCTGGAACCATCATTTCCTAACTCATATTTAAGATAACACTGACGCTATTTGCACGAGTTTTACAAATGAATCTAACTTGCGCATTGAACTATTTGACATTGATGAATATTTCGCTCGGCTTTTTCATCCCTAGTGTACAAGAGATATATTCACTGCTCTAACAGATTAAAATAATTGCAACAAGGAACGAACGAGAAGACTAGTTTATGAAGACCTACACCAGTCTAACTTCTGTGAGAAGCATCATAAAACTTTTGTAACAATTTTTAACAGTTTTTGAGGAATTCAAAAAGTCTAAAACTTTCCGGAATCATTTCCTAACTTATATTTAAAATACCACTGACACTACTTGCATGACTTTTAACTTGCGCATTGAACTGTTTCAGATTGATGAATATTTCGCTCAGCTGCCAAACAACAAAGTTCCCAGATGGAAGTCCCCCGGCGAACAGTACCGAGAGAAACAGCTTTCCCTTCAACTCCCGAAGCAAGATCTCGCCCTTGCGTACTGCAGGTACATCGACAGAATGCACCATAAGCCATTCGAGGACTTCGTAAACATGAGGAATGAATTGGCTCTCGACATCGCTTACGTCAGAGAGTACCTTGATCGACAGAATGTAAGTTGGGATTCAAATGGTCTGTTACAAGAACAATGTTAAAGAATTGAAATTACTAATTGCCATCAAAACGGTGAAATTCAACTATTTTACTGGTAAATTTTAACAGCAAAAGCGGAATAATCAGAGTATGACGGCCAATCTACCTCTGAAACTTGTTATTAAATGTGTTAAAATTAAATATTAGAGACACTATGTCGAGATTTTTACGCGTCTGACACTTTAGCAGTTGCGGATTATCCACTAGGCGAATAGACAAGCGCCTAAAAAGTTTTGATACAGAAGGCCCTCAAAATGGAAAATATCGTTATCAAACAGCATTTTTTAGGAAGTTTCCATATAAATCGATCTAATGCTGAATTTATTATTATTTTTTTATAATTAATTATTTTTATTAATTTTGGTTTATTAATCATAAAAATTTCGTCTATGATTTTTTAAATAAAATTATCTAAATATATATTGGTCAACAAACCTAGAATAGTTAGTCATGAAAATGCATCTGCACCTATGGCCTCAAAATGACTCGATCCACCACTGCATGTGTAACGATACTAGTGTTTCTCCACCTAAGGTGGCACATTTTGAGTGGATAATTGAAATGGTTAAGGCTAAATGTATAAATATTATTTGTATATTGAAGCTGCTAAGGTATATAAATACTCCCTCACTTTATTATATGATGCTGTAGATGTGCAGTGAGACATGAAAAAAGGGTTCACCAACCCTTAAAACACCCCAAAAAAGCTTTTTTGTTATCCTACGCCAGACCTCATGTAAGTTTGTCTGGCAGACCAATATAGTCTAAAAGCAGGAATAAAGAACATCCCGTTGTGTTGTTCCAGTGCGACGTAAATTCAGCTACCTACCTACAGAAATAAAGTGTGTAATTCTATCAGCAGCATTATTCACTGCGACGTCAGTCGTGTCCAGTGAGAACACGAAAACAGGCGACTCCCAAGGCTCTCAGTGGATCCTGTGGCACCTGAGACCTTAGCAGGGGGTTCCAGTCTTTATCTTTAGCTATGCCTTTAGAAGTAATAAGTCGAGAGAGGGAGTGCTTGATTTCTGCATTTATAATACTTTTTACTGTAAGTATTCAATGGGATGACATGGTTGGGGCAACTCAGAACTGGTCTGAGTTAAGCCACCAGCCAATTCATTGCCATGAATATCATGAGAATGACAGGGGATCCACTCCAGTGTGATATGTCGGCTACTGATCATAATAGAATCTATTGCAATTTGGCAGATGGAAATCAATGTTGGTAACTGCGGTAAGCAGATGTAATTGCCTAGATTGTGGCTTGAGAGTCAACACAAATGACAATATTGGGTTCTCAAAAAAGAAACTAAGTTTTTGTTATGTGCAAATATATTCCTATAAACTGATAGGCTTCATTCATTAGTTTTTCTTCCAAAAATGTTTAGTATAGTGCCCCTTAGAGGATTGTTAGAAACAAACTAAATTAACTAGCCTCTAATTAGCTGCATCAGAGAAACCTGAGTCTCCTATCAATAACTTAGTACTTTAACCCTCCGAGTGGTTTCTACGAGATATCTCGTCCATCAAAAGATCTGACCAATTTTTCTAATGATTTTTGATAATGGATTTTGTCGACTATTTGATGATGATGAGATCAAGATCTGGCCGGTTTTCTTTTAATGACGAGGTATCTCCTCCATCAAGATCTTGTCAATTTTGCTAAAGACGAGATACCTCGAGACACCACCACCAGGAGGGTTAAGATCAACGTTTTGGAATGTATTTTGCTGTGTCTTATGAAATGTGTCCTCCTTTTAAATTCCAATTGAATTTGAGAAATATGTTTTGAATAAATCTGTCTTAAATAGTTATGGTATTTTGTGTTGGTTAAGGAATGTGCGAAATGCAGAGGGACGATGCTGAAGGGAGATGTGGCGGTGATAGCGCCCAAGTTCGGCGAGTCTGTCTCCTGGCACCCGGCATGCTTTGTGTGTAGCACCTGTGATGAGTTGCTGGTCGATCTCACCCACTGCGTTAAAGACAGAAAGCTCTACTGTGAGAGGCATTTTGCTGAGCAGATTAAACCCAGATGTTCTGCCTGCGATGAAGTAAGTGAAAAAATAACAACATTGCATTGTAGTTACCAAAATAGAATATACCAAAATTTTATTGTGAGCATTCTGTGTTAATGGGGTTCGATGCAACTTTTAATCGTATTGTCATTTAACTTGTCCCAAAAGTATCCGGCCACCTCACGTTTGTTGCTATTTCTGTTTCTTGTTACTGTTTGTATTTTATAAAGATGTAGCTAACATTGCGATTTAAAATTTAGTCATATAAAAGCTTTGTCTTTTTATTTTAATCTCCCATCAAAATAATCAAATTTTAGCAAGACGTGTGAAATGTAACTTTCTAAAAGGACTTTCTTTTGGAGTTAAGTTACACTGATATGTATACTACTAGCTGTTGTTGTTTGTAAATTGTTTTTAGCCCCCTGCTGACCCAGGATAAAAAGAACGGGATTAATATATAGCTATGTGTCTCGCAAAATTCTAAAGACTGAATGTACCAAATTTAGTGTGAATTGGTCTGACATTGATCGTATAAATACGGAATGTTGGATTTCGAAGTGTTTTAAGCCCTCTCTGCACACCCAAGACAGATAGAACGGGGGTTAATATGTAGCCTACGTTACCCGCAGGGTTCCAAAGAATAAGTACACCAAATTTGGTGTGGATTGGTCAAACGGTGTAGATTTGTATAGAGAACAGACAGACTCCAACTCTGCTTTATATGTATAGATTGTATTGTAAACTAATTTTTCTAGTGGTGATTAAGTTCACTACAATACCCCCTCCAGAATTTAGAGCGGCTGAATTCGATGGATGCTACCACTAGTTGATAGGTTTTAATTGCGTGAGACTGAGTGCTGTATTGAGATCACCTGTGTACTTACATATGTGATCGAGGAATGAAAGATTGCAACCATATACTACCCTGCGTTGGGTATGTATCTGGAATATTAGTACTAGCGGTGAATTCAAGCGTACTTGCTAGAGTTCCTCCCCCTCCCGAGATCGTGACAGTGCATGACGGGAATTCGGGAATTATTCTCATTAAAAAACAATTTACAACACTGAATTCAAGTTCTTGATATTTGATACAAACAAGAGAATTAATTGTGTGTGCCAATGCTTCGTATGGTCGTCCCCTATAGAAATTGAATACGGTCCGTTTCTATGGCAACAGGCAGGCACAAACTTTGTGGCGGAGACAGTTCCCATGTTCGTGCATTTAGTAATGAAGCGAAAGCTATCTTCCGATAACTTCTGAGCACTGACTCATCTTTGGTTTGTTTTATCAAGTTAAACATGGAAAAACGTAATATTGATACATCAAATATTTTTGTTATGGCTAAGATAACATTTATATACTCTTTTTATACACTCAAAATACTGGTTCAAAAGAAACAACTCATGCAACGATGGTAACGAACTTTAACAGACTTTTCACAAAGTTATGATTACAATAAAATTGTGATTAGATAATTAAGATTACATAGACAAACAGCTTCATTTGAAGTTGAAATCACTTAATAAAAAATTTAGTTTTAGAAGTAGATATGAAACTTTGAAAAGCAACAGAAACTGAATTTCGTTTGACTGCTACAAAAGTACATGCTAAAAATATATCAATTTTACATGAGTACATAAGCTTACAGAACAACACTCAAGCATCCTCTATGCAATCATCAATTTAATGGTAATGTTGGAGAGGTTATTGACCCTCTGAGGGGTTCACACGTATAATTCCACCTTGGAACCTCCAGTCTTCTCTGACTTGCATGACTTCTAACTAGTTTTGACCTTCTTGACCAATAGAAAATTTCCAAAGGGTTTTATATTATAAGGAAATGGGCAATAGAATCTTTCCAAAGGATTCTATTCTAAGGAAATTAGCAATTGAATAGTTCCAAAAGGTTCCATTCTGAGAAAATGAGCAATAGAATCTTTCTCAATGATTATAGTTTACAGAATGAGCCAGTGCAATCGCTCGAAAGGATTCTATTCCAAGGAAAAGACCAATAAAATATTTTCTAAAAGTTGAAAGAATAAATAGATTCTTTAGAAAGATGTGGCTATTTCGTTAAGTATGTTGTGCTGTAAAAGCAACGCAAAACAACTCGGAAATTTCGCGATTCTAAGAGGGTTAACTAATCAATCTAAATTCATCTAATTTCTCTTTTACCTACTACTTACAAAGAGGAAATTACTGAGTTTCAAGCAAGTAACATTTCCGAAAATTTATTCAGTATCGAAAAGTTTCGGAACCTACGCTTCCCTTTTTATTACGGCAAGACTTGGGAAGTTTGAAGTAACAAATTGCTCCTAACAAGCTCCCAAGAGGAATAAAGAAAGATGCATGAGACGTCAAGTATTGCCGTAGTTACTCTTAATGAGGTATGCTAACAAAATACGTCGTGATTTACTACTGATGCAGGAATACTGCTCAAGATCGATCCCAACGTCTTATTAGAGACGAGACGGAGTTATAGGTTCAATTTTCCACCTGGAAAATGAGTTTATCAAGATATTAGAATAGTTTATCTCTCCTTAAAGGAGAAGATAGCCGTTTCAAAGTAATTGCACTCTAGCGATTCCAATATCCGGGCAAATATTTATAAATGTGCCTTATCTTCCTTTCCTGACTCTGAACTTTAGCTGAACATCAGAACCAAATTCTGGAGCTTATTTTGAGTCAGAAGATGAATCTAAAATGATTTAGCTGAGATTAAAAAAATTTGATGTAATCGCTCTTTCTCTGCATATAAGTAGTACATCAGGGCTCAGTTTATGCGGTGGCCAGTGGCTCCAATTCGGGGAAATTATAGGCTGAACCATTGATCACTTTTGCTTCGCATGCATTCGAGTGTGCTTTGTAAATTATTTGTTTGTACATTTCACTATCCGCTATGTATTCCTTTCTAATATTTATCTCTCATAACTGGTGGATCAGATGCCAATAAAAAAATATTGGAGTAGGGCCCCAAGGGGTTCGGGACCTTAGGAAATGGCTCTTCTCATCTCAGTAGCACATCAGGGTCATGTCTATGCGGTGACCAGTGGCGCAAATTTGGGGAATTTATTGTTGGCCCCATGTAAAACGCCATTTGCTTCGCCTGTATATGAGTGCGTTTTGGAAATTATTTTGTTCGCCATTTCACTATCCGTAATGTGTTCATTTCTAATATTTAACTCTCATACCTGGTGTGGATGTGGCAATCAAACAAATATCGGAGTAGGACCCCAAGGGGTTAGGGACCTTAGGAATTGGTGATCCTCAATTCAGTAGTACATCAGGCTCTTGTTTATACGATGGCCAGTGGCGCCAACTTGGGGAAATTATCGGGACTCCAAGTAACCTTATTTGCTTCGCATATATCTCAGTGTGTGTTTTGGAAATGATTTTTGTTTGTACATTTCAGTATCGGACTATGTGTTCCATTTCTAATACTTATTCCTAAAGTTTGGGGTTCCGGGTACCAATCATGAAAATATTAAGGGACCCAAGGGGTTCGGAACCCTAGCAATTGGCTCCCTCTGTTTTATGATGGAGTGCCCATACGACCCATTGTTTCAGGTATAGATACCCTGTATTTGACTTAACATATTATATGTATACCTGTAATTTTTGTCCCTTAAGTTTGGGAGATCCGGACCCGACCTTAAAAATATTGGAGTCCAAGGGGTTCGGGCCCCTATAAATTGGTGCCATTGCTGCCATAATTACAGCAAATATCTCCATTATAAAATTTTTGTCATCACTTCAGGGATATTAACAATAACCTTTGCCGTGACACTGAAAAAGCCAGCTAAAAGTAGTAGTTGCGGCAAAATGACATGTCCAAAGTAGGATAATGTGATTAATATTTTCTAATACTAAATAAAGTAGATCTTCCAGATACTAGATGGTATTAACCCTCTAAGTGGTTTCGACGAGATATCTCGTTCATCAAGATCTGACCAATTTTGCTCATGACGAGATATTTTTTGATGATGTCGAGATCAAGATCTGGTCAATTTTCTTCTAATGACGAGATATCCCGTCGAGATAACCACCGGGAGGGTCAAGAAAATTGAATTATCTGTTAGGCAATAACTTGATATTTTAGATGAATTCGAATGTACCTATGATAATTTGTGTCTAAAGAACACAGATTAAAGATATGAGAAGTTACACACTGTCAAATTTAACATGTTGTTTCACTTCTTATAGATTTCTTGAATTATCCCGCGTATATAAGAAAAACAATACAGAATTTCCTCACGAACATGGATGTTTTGTTTTGTGATAGAATAGGAAAAAGATCATGTATTTTATTCTCATAGGTTTTATGAAAACTTTCGTAAAATGCAGGTGCAGAATTTTAAAGTTTAAACCTGGTAATTTTTCCTGAATCCACGTTATGGGCTGATACTTATTTTAGCAACAAGTTTGAACTGTCTTATCGGACTTTCGTTGTCTATTTCTTTGATGATGTTGCTAGAACTGCACCCTTAAGTCGGGAGGAGATACGATCCCAATTAGAAAGTAAACAAGTGATTAAGAGAGAAATAACAGGCAAACAACTTTTTTAAGAACTTGCTTTATTGGAGTTCCAACAATTTGAAGGAACGAAACTTTGTTGTATCCCAGTTTTATACCTGTCGTACAAATTATCGAATGGATAGTTTTCCTGTGATTGATTGTAAGACTTGAAAACTGTCAAAGAAAGAATTGTCAGAGATATTCTTGAACTTTTTGAAATAGGATTGCCTCGTTTTTCTTTTTATTGGTCGCTTTTCTTATAATTGTTTTTCTCTTCTGGACAAGCAATTTAAGGTACGTTTGGAAAATCAGTATCTATATATATATTTCTTTCTTCGATGCTGATTCTTGTGCGCCTGTGATATCAATTGATTCCAGCAATTTCCTTCAAGTAATGTGTTTCTGAAATATAAAACGCAGTCTCATTTATCGAAGGATAAACTGGTACTTTTTTATTTCACCTTTAATTTTCGTTGTTTGCTTCGTTTTTTGTGTTTCGCGTCACGTTTTTCTGTTTCTTGCTTAATATTAATGCAATTTCTTGTTGACTCTTGCAATTTTATTCTGCTCTGAGCTTTAGAGGGGAGAATTTATGCAGCTTTTGGGCTTTGCTTATAAATATAGAAAAGACAAACAATTTCAAAATGACTCCCGCATTACTTCGCAGACTCACTTTTTCCCCTTCATTCCCATTTTATGGTATTCTCCATAACGTGTGAATTTTGTATTTTTTCTCTCATAATGTGAAAAAATACAAAAACTTCTACATATTTCCTACACGAGATATGTTTTTCATTTGTTGATTCTATGGGTTTTCCAGGTTCTGATTCTAGATTTTACATCTGTCTGAAGTAACTGTGGAAAAATATCTGTTGACTATGGATTAAAATATTTTAAATTGAAATCTTTGAGCTTTGATAAGTATTAGAGAAATCTATGGTAAATAAAAGCTTGCGAAAATTCACTAATTATGACACGGATGCTTCCTTAACCCTCTGATGGGTTCACACGTATAATTCCACCTTGAAATCTGCAGATTTCCTAGCATGACTTCTAACCCCTTTGACCTAAGGAAATTAACAATAGAATCTTTCCAAAGGGATCTATTCTTTCAAAAAGTTTGCTAAATATATATATATATATGCGTCTATTATAAGAAAAGGGAGAATAGACTCGTTCAAAAGGATTCTATTCTTAAGAAAGGAGCAATAGAATCGTTCTAAAAGCGTCTATTCTACGTAAAGAAACAATAGCATCTTTACCAAGGATTCTATTCTAAGGAAAGGAGAAATATCTAAAAGCGTCTATTCTAAAGAAAATACCAATAGAATCTTTCCAAAGAATTATAATCTATGAAAACCAGGCAACAGAATCATTCTAAAAGCATCTATTCTGGGGTAAGGAACAATAGAATCATTCCAAAGGATTCTATTCTAAGGAAATCGATAGAATCTTTCGAAATGTTGAAAGTATCTAGTGATTCTAGTAATTAAAATCATGAAATCATGATAAAAATAAGCAACCGTTGAGCCGTATCTGGTCTGCTGGTGGAGTAAACCTATTCTCTAAAATTTCTTTCTCTTTCGAGTACAGTTCTTTACCTTAAGAGTATGTGAGTTGTTGAAGCTGGCCCCAACCAGGTAGGAAGGTAGATAGTTGCTTTTGCGTCGCACTGGAGCAACGTGCTATTGTCTACGGTCTGGGATCAATCCCGAAGGGAAAGATACAAGAACAAAACCTCGTAATTTAGAACCGTGGTCAGAAAACGAGGTCAACACCTGAGCTGACTCCCCACTCTCCAAACTTCCAAACCACGCAGACGGGAAGCCCAAGCAGGACAACTATTCCACAAATAGCTAAAAAAATTTACTATTTGTGGATGCGGCATTTCCTAACTGATGTTTATTTAACCTTAGACACCTCAGTTAACAGACACGTGTCTCATTAGAAAACACCAAAATACTTTGAGAGAAAAATTCAAAAATATAGGTGCCGATATGAATTGAACATAAATGAAAGAAAAGCATACAAATTTGAAGAACACATTATTATTCCTGCATTTTAATTCGTGAACGTGAAGTAGTTACATTTTGAAAAGAGGAACAAGTGAAAGTTGTTTACAAGCGTTTTGTGAGTCAGTCAAGCTGATTCACTTCTGCTTTAAGAGCAGCTTACTTGATTTTTGTTTTGTTCAAAGCAGCTGGCAGTCATAATGTAGAATTTTCTTTTTTTGTCACTTTAGTGTCACTATGGGTGCCGACATACTTACTTTGACTGAATTTTTAAATAGCATTTTAGACTATAAGAAGCAAATCGTTTGTCTTTACATTAATGACTCGAAATAATGTATTACATATGTTATGAAAAGCCCGTTCTGTGTGTATAAACATCCAGAGGAATAGAAAACTACAAATATATAGAAGTAACAATCGAAAAGAATCGTTGTTTTTGTGATTTTTTATTGTTTTGATTCTAAAAATATTTCTATTAACTCTTTAATTAAACCGTTGTGTTTCTCCAGTGCAATGTTAAGTCAACTACCTACCTTAAATTAAGCATTCTTAAAAATAGAGTAGAATTAACTCATTACTGGGTCAGGTTGGCAAATGCAACTAAAAACACCTCGAATACCGTATACATTTGGTTCTTTCTAGCTTAGATGCTTTTAAGATTTGAAGCATATCAATCTTTATTTGCATCAAAATGTACATTTTTTGTCATGAAATTACAATATGTCCAAAAATAGAAACCTAAGCCACAAGAAAAATTTTATCCATCGCAACAAAGTCGATCAATTTTTGAAAATTTTGGTTCAACTAGAAAAATTACTTCGCTTAATTACGAAATAAATATTTTAAAAATTAATAAATTAATTGACTGAAAATCTGGCCAAACAGAATGTCGAAATATCATTAATTACATCCTTAGATTTAAAGAAAAAACATTTTTTTAGTTCCGTACCCGATTAGTTTCGTATGCCGATCCATGTAAATCCGTTTTTTTTTATTGAATTTCGAACTCTACAGTTAGACAAAGACTGAAGTTAAATTTTATTATTTGAATAAAGACAAAAATGTAAAATAAGTCTACGTACGTATTTTCTTTTACAAATATTTAGTAGATAGAACGAAATTCTACATCTTATAATAAAATTGTTGTTAGGTGATCTTCTCGGAAAAGAAATACCGCATTACTCAATTTGAGGTTGTAAAAATAACTTGATCCCGAAACCCTATTTAGTTGAAAGAGCACGTGCCTACTGAAGTGCATAAAAGAGGGACATGTTTTTATTTACTTTTACCTGACTGAATAAGAGGGCCGTGTTAGCACGGTTGGAAAGTAGCTTACTAGCAACTGGAGGATTGCGAGTTCGAAACTCGGTACAACCAAAGACAGTCGTGTACACGGGGGATCGTGCACCTTAAATCTGTCGTGGTCTCAAATGTTCTCACGTTGGCGTGGTGTGGAAGTTTGGAGAGCGGAGTGCCAGCTCACATGTTGACCTCGTCATCTGACCGTGGTTCAAAACTAGGTGTTGAACTCGGATCTTTCCCTTCGGGATCGATCCCGGATTGTCGCCAACAGCCCGTTTTGTTGCTCTAGTGCAACGTTAATTAATTACCATTACGTGGCTGAATAATAAATTCCATTTTAGTTACAAGGTAAGTATTTTAATTAACTGGAGCGACACAACGGGCTATTGGTGACGGTCCGGTCCACAACACCACGTAATTTTGAACCACGGTCAGATGGCGGGGTCAAAACCTGAGCTGGCACCCCGCTCTCCAAACTTCCACACCACGCCAACGTGAGGACATTTGAGACCACGACGGATTCAATGTGTATCAGCCCCCATCGTACACGACGGTCTTTGGTTGGATTCGAACTCGCAACCCTCTGGTTGCTAATCCGTTACTCTTCCAACCGGGCTACTGCGGCCCTTTTCAGTTTCAAGGGTCAAAGTGGTTCAGTGAGTTCGCTCACTGCGCTAGCAACCTGCGAGTTGTAGGCGGGGCAGGTTCGATTTCTTCATGGGTGTATTTCTCTCTTCTGTGTCAGTAAAATTTCATTATATGTTTGTCCATTGCTTGACGTTGTCTTTTGTTTGATGCAACTTGGCCGAATATGACCCTTCCTCCAAAAAATCAACCAACCATTTCAGTTACAATTGTAGAACTTGTATAATTGTATATATATAGTCTCGTCTGACCTCCGTTTCTCTGTGGGTTTGTGCACTGCGCTAGCATCCTGTGAGTTGTAGGCGACTCAGGTTCGTTTCCTCTCTAGATGTATTTCTCTGTTCCGAGTCAGTAAAACTTTCATTGCGTGTGTTCGCCCATTGCTTGTCGTTGTCTGTCTTGTGTTTGGTGCAGTTTGGTCAAATATGGCCTTTGCGCCATAAAACTCAATGCAAGCAGCCAACCAACCTTTAGTCTCGCTTAATGTGCATATGTCTTCTTAAACGATGAATTATTTACGTACAGAAATTTTGACCGTCGTTTATGTGGAGTCTGGTGCACATTAAATCTCTCGTAGCCTTAAATGCTCTCACATAGGCGTGGGGTAGAAGTTTGGAGAGTGGGATGCCAGTTCGGGTGCTGATCTCGTCATCTGACCGTGGTTTAAAATTACGAGGTGTTTTCGATTGCTAGCAAGTACATCAGAGTACCGAGTACAATCAAGTACTTGAAAACAAACTAATGAGAAAGTTTCTAACAGTGTTGAGCGATGGTAGATATGTTCATTTCCTTATTTTTGACATATCACACGAATTCTTGCAAATGGAATTTCAATGCTCATTTGGTATCATTAACATAACCCTCATCACATGTATATGGTGTGTGATATATTCCCCTCTTGTTTCTGGTTTGTATGGGATCCTTAACCCTTCCGATGGTTGTCGAGACGAGGTACTTCGTCATTAGCAAAACTGATCAGATCTTGATGGATGAGATATCTCACCATTAGAAAAAATGACCAGATTTTGATCTCGTCACCATAATAAAATCGGGAATATCTTGATGACGGGATATCTCATCAGTAGCGAAATTGGTCAGATCTTGATGGATGAGATATCTCGTTGAAACTACTTGGAGGGTTAACAGATTAAAAATGGATCTTGACGGAGAAAGATCTGAAATCAAATCGCTTTTACAATTTTATAGCTTAAGTGGCGAATAATGGGGAGAACAGTAAGATTAGAAGACTCATTTCGGTTTGAGCTTGTGTTAAACTATTAGGTAACGGTCGATTAAATTTGTGGAAGTCCGGTCAATGATGAGTGGATTGAACACTCAACGTAACTTTTGACATAGCTCTGTCCGATCTTTTTTATCACCTTGTTTTATATTTATTGGTCATCATTTGAAGCTTTTAAATTTTTGACCATCATTTTCACTAAGTTTTCATCTGTGTATCGATTCCAAATCTTGTCTCTCGAAATCCCTTCTAGTCACTTTTGAAGCGATGATACAATATAAAGGTATGAGAATTTGCGAACTGGTTATGTCCGTCTAGAAAAGCAAATTATTAATCTTCAAGCTTTCATATTTTCTCTGGTAAAAGACTAAACTTAAACTATTAAAAATTAAAAATTATCCCCAAAGTATCCTAAGTATTATTTTTTGTAAAATGCTATATAAACATAAGAAGACAACACTTTCGGTGCCTCTACACCCTTTGGATACACCACTGCTGGAAATTGAACTTTTAAGCGACGCTTTAGCAAAAACAATTCGAGTTTGATGTGTCAGTTCAGTTTCACAAAATCGAAACCTTATCTATTTCTCTTAAAATGCTAATGCAATACAATTCATAACATTGATTATGCAAAAGAATTTCCATTTACACTGGCGTTTTATTTATCTAACATATCGTGCTGTCCTCTGGGAGAAAGATATGGATTTAAATACTTTTCGTTATGCGAAGTTTTAAATTTGAATTTTAAAATGATATACGCTTAATGTACCCCTTACAACCTCAATATCACTTCGAAAGAATGCTTCCTTTTATTTATCTTATACATCGTGCTGCCCTCTAGGAGAAAGATAAGGATTTAAATACTTTTCGTAATGCGAAGTTCCAAATTCGAATTTTAAAATGATGGATGATGTCTACATTTAATTCACCATACAACCCCAATCACCTCGAAAGAATTCCTCGAAAGAGTTCCTTTAGTTCTCTTGAGTAATATTTCCAGATTCAATGTCGCCTTTCTCCCAGATGTTTTTTCAGACTGTTGATACACCTGCCAGACTTAGTCCACATGCCGATTTTCAAAACGAAATGCGCAAGACTGAATCACGCTGCCATACCTCTCACATGCAAATTCGTAATACGCAGAAAAATGAATATCTCCCCACTCCTGCTGTAATTTCTATTCTACGGGAATTTCAGATTCAAGCAAAATAGACGGCGGACACGCCACACAGAACTGTAAATTTTGCAAATCGCGTACAACAAAGAACTGTTTTTAATAAGTGAATCAGTGTAATTTAGGGAAATTTTCGGAAATGCGTACTACAATTCCCTCTACCTTTAACAACGAACTGAAAATGAGGAAGAGAAATAATTTTAAGGACATGCGAAAAGTGAGTAGTGCCTTTTGTATTTTATGAAATTAAACATGAAATATGTCGCGTTCACGTTTCATTACATTACATAAAAGATATTATGTTTATCCTATAGTATATTAATATAAAAATTATTATTTAATATTTCTATGATGCTTTAAAAACTGTTTTAAACTACATTTTTTAAAGTTAGTCTTAAATTTTTGTTGAGTTTAATTAATGTATTCATAAATTTATATATTATTTAATTGTTAAATTTATTGAATGAATATTGAGAAACTTTTCAGTTATAATCTACATTATTTTTTATTCATTTACTTTCTGATGTCTGTATTAATTTTAATTAAATAAATATTGCCATACGCTCATTGTAACTATAAATATTTCAAATATTCTAAAGAACAAAAGTGTTTGTATACAAGAACACATTTTTTATGCAGGAGAGAAGAAATCTTTAAAACTATTACTTCCCGAAGTATATTTTAGCCAATAATAAAATTTGAATAAAACATTTGTTATTATTGAACATAAAAAATGTATAAAGCTTTACTTATTAAAAGAATCTTATTAGTTACAAATCAATTCTACCTTTTGATACATATACCTAAAATGTTATGCTTAAGGGATATTGATACTGTGTGTTAGACATAAATACGCTGGGCAACTTAAACACAACTTTCAAAATTGAGTGAAAGTACGAAAGCACAAATATAGTGCTTTTTATTGATACTCAAGAATGATCCTGATACGTCAGTTCTTATATCCCATTTCTACTCTTTTTATACCTTTATTCTTTTCAAATTCAATCCATCAGGATCTATTTCCATGATCTTTTGACCTTTACCTCTAATACACATAATACTTTATTTTGTCTTCTCTAATTTGTATTTGAGTGGTGAACTATAAATTGCTATAGTTGAGTTTGAGATCTATAAATTTGTTACATATATTTAAATGTGTCATAATATACCTAAAACTATCGGCACACATTTTACGTGTTCTAGTCCCAACCCCACATACCGTTATATTTTAAATTATATAATAATTTCTTTGAGCTTAAACTAGTTTAGTTTTTGCTTTTTTTTCATTGAGTTGATAAGTATTTTAATGGATGACTTAAACCATTACGAGAGTAAGCATTCTCTCAACTGCGTTTATCAACTATAATTCTATGTGTAATTCTTTTTCTATGGTTTATATCGGATAGTACGCGAGGAATTTTCAGTGGTACGCTATAAAATAAGTTGCAGAGAAAATTTATTATCACACTGTTAAATATACTGTCCACTGTATTTCACTTAGCTTAATTTATAAAACTTCACCCATATAATAAATATTTAAATTACTGTCTATATATTTTGCTTAAATGCATTAGTTTTGTCACGATTCCATTTCGGATAGGTAGGTAGCTGAATTTACACCGCACCTGGAGCAACACAGAGGGCTATTGGCAACGGTCCGGGATAAATCCCCAAGTGAAAAATCCGAGAACACTTCTTACTTTTGAACCACTGTCAGATGACGAGGTAACACCTGAGCTGGCACCCCACTCTCCAAACTTCCACACCACGCCAACGTGTTGACATTTGAGGCCATGACAGATTTAAAGTGCACCAGCCCCGTACAAGACGTTCTTCGGTTGGATCGAGTTTCGAACTCACAAACCTCCGTTGCTAATTCGCGACGCTACCACTGGGCTACCGCGGCCCAGTAGGTAGGTAGTAGAATTTATGTTGTACTGGAGCAACACAACGAGCTATTGGCGACGGTCCGGTATCATTCCTGAATTTCATTTCCAAGAGGACCGGTTTAAAAAAAAAATTTATTGTAAGGGATCATTCGTATATCCAAAGGGCAGCTCTCCCCTCCCAAAGTGGTACTTATTTTTATACCAATATCAAGTATTTATTTTTATACCAATATCAAGTATTTATTTTTATACCAATATCAAGTATTTATTTTTATACCAATTCTCTATATTAACGTATCTGGATATGGTATCAATGCTTTAAAAGTGGTAGAAAAATTTTTTTTAATGAATTTCGTCACTCAAGATTTGAATATTTACTTGATTTAACCATCATAAGTATTTTTGAGGCGGAAACAACTATTTTAAAATGATTGAAGTATAGATATAGCGCTTTGGTGAAACTTTAATATTCTAATAACGTCTTGAAAAGCTTAAAAGTGTATGTCTAAATTCAGGCCCAATGAAATCCTATCTACGCTATTGTAAGGGATTACTGCGGCATAGTGGATTAATGTCATTAATTTGTAGATTTTGGCATAGCGATTTTTTCCCGCTTGTTTGAAGTGTACTGATGCAAACCGTGTCTACAAATAATTTATGCTAAGAAGTATTTTATATTTGCAATAGAAAAATAACTATTATAAAATAAACTGATATTTTTTAAGTTAAATCATGTTAGGGGTTCGCACGAATAATTCCACCTTTCAACCTGAAGTTTTCCTTGCATGACTTCTAACTGGTTTTAACCCTCTTGGCTTATAGAACCTTTCCAAAGGTTTACTTTCTAAGGAAAGGCGAAATAGAATCTTTCTAAACTGTTCTGTTCTAAGGAAAGGAGAAATAGAATTTTTCAAAACTGTTCTGTTCTAAGGAAAGGAGAAATAGAATATTTTCAAAGGATTCTATTCTAAAGAAACAACCAACAGAACCTTCTTACTTCAGGATTCTATTCTAAGGAAGGGAACAACGGAATCTTTCCAAAGAATTCATTTCCAAGGAAAGGAGTAATAGAATAATTGCAAAGGATTCTATTCTAAGGAAAGGACCAACAGAATATTTCCAAATTATTCACCTTCAAGGAAAGGTTAATAGAATCTTACTAAAGGTTGAAATATCTATTGGTTGAAAGAATCCATGGATTCTGTCACCCAATAGATGTGGTTATTTAGTCATCAAATGTGCGCCACACAACTCATAAATCTCTTAACGATTGTTAAAGAGTTAAGTGTACATTACACATTAGTGATGTTATAAAGGATTTTGGAACAAAAACCTATTAGGGGGCATTTGTTTAAGGTTCGCGAACTATAGATTTTCGACCGTTACTGGGTTCTTCAGTACCAATCCTGCATGAGATAATTATAGACGTTTTCCCTGATGCTTTTTTCATTACAATACTAAATTTAAATATTTGGTATTAAGTTTTGGAAAATTTGTTCAGAGTGAAAGCTAGTTGTAGCAAATTAATGTGTGGGAAATTTTGATGTGTCCTCAATTCTCTCAATGCTTCAAACATGGACCGCTTGAAGTACGGAATATTTTCATAAATATCTCGAGAGAGCTTGCACTAATTTCTACTTTATGTGTTTAAAAGAGCACATTATATAGACTAGTGTTTTATAAAGGTCGGGCATATTTTAAAGGTGATAAAATATTTTCTAACAAAAATCTTTCATAAAATAGCTTTTCTTTGTGATGAATAATAATTTCATTAAATAAATTTTTGAGCTTTCATCAAACATTACACGAGAAAAATGTCGATTCTTGTTTCAAAAACATTTCTACAAATATAATAAATATTTCATATAATGAGGTACTTTTAAATTTAATTTAAGCTTTGAGAGCTAAGGGCACCAGAATATTCTTCAATATCTGGAACTTTCTGCACGTGCGATTGTGTTGAGAGTATAAGTAATCACCCCGTAATTTGAATATGGTTTTAATGTTCCAGCTGCTCTTGCAATGGCATGTAACTGTATAAGGAGCCTTCAATTACAAGGTTGAGCGACAAATTTCATCACTTTTGCTGTTTAAACGTCTAAAGCAGTTTTATACACAGTCGACATGGAAATGAAGCGGAATTTTTCTAAAGTAATGTCTTCTAAACGCTAAACGTTAAGGGGATAGTGGACTTTAAAAACAAACTTTTGAAATTCTGAGATGGCTGACATGCATCTAACGTATGGGCCGTCAATGGAAATAGAAGAGATGCTCAAAAACTGTACCGAGAGCACTTCCCCAATAGACGAATACAGATACGAGCCATACATTCTTTGGCAAAACATGTTTACTTTAATGCACCCTGCCACCCTTTAAAGTTTGGCCGAGGAATTTCGATTTACCCTGAAAAATAATTTATAAATGTAGAATGAAAAATAATATATAAATATAAAAATGAAAATTTAAACAATATAGTTTTTGTCTTAAGTTCAGTCTATTATACAATCTTATAGACTAACCTGGCGGAAAACTCAAACTGCGGGGTACGCCCCTTTGGGGGCCGCTTGCCCCCTGGGAAACAAAGCTGCTTTTGAAAAGCATATATAACCCACCTAATTATAATACCTATTAATTAAGTACATATATTACCCACCTAATAATATTAATAAGAATTGTCATTGGATAAATTGAATCATCCTTTGAGTTACAAAACATTCTAAACTTTTCACGGTAAGGTACTCATATCAAATGGATTCCGTCTCACGTTGACATCAAATTTGATGAAATCGTAGATAGACTTGACAAGGAGGCTGCGGCCAAGCCTTTTTGACCCACCTTGTCCATCGAAATCTGGCAGTGATTCAAAATTACTAGCTGTTGTCCTCACATCTTTCTCTTCGGGATTGATCCCGGATCGTCGCCAATAGCCCTCTGTTCTGCTAGTGCTTGTACTAGGTAAAACACCTTTCAGATGGTGGTTGTTTAAGTGGGATATTAAACAATAATCACATCCTCATAACTACCTGAAACAGGATCCAAAAAATATTCACTTACAAGGAATTCAAGGCAGCTTAGATGCGTTTGCGACGTCAATTCAATCACCTACCACACGCCTTGTCCAAGAACCTATCAAGAGTTATTCGCCATACAGAAGAGTTCAAATAATATAAATTGGACAACCGACAGTTCATTTCGGACCACCCTGGAGCCTCGCTTAAATATACGGGTGATAGAAAATGTCAGATTGCCCTTTCTAGACTTGTGAATGGGAATATCCGATCTCTGTCCTTCGTTCAGAGCCATAAGGCTTTTCCAACTTGCCTAAAATTTAACACTGAACAAGCCTCCCTAAATCATTTTCTGGCCTTCGTCGGTTTAGCAAAGGAGGATTTCTATGGAAGTCTTGATCTTGTGTTGGACTTTTCAAGCGTGTTCGGACATATGAACTTAGTCCAGCTGTTTAGTTGGGCCTTAAGGAATAAGTAGCAACATGCAAACATGTAACTACTTATCGGAACGATAAAGCTTTCATATTATTAATAAAAGTAGATCTTCGGCGTATAGTTTAAAACTGATGATTCTTGACGCGTTTCTTATGTTGATATCAGTCCTTCACGAGACTGAAAACGAAAGGATCATTCCATGTGAAATGAGCAAAAATCAGAAAAACTTGTGACCGTAGGGTGACGGATTTTCATGAAATTTGCTACAGGGGTTAAGTTTATGCATAAATAACGATATCCAAAATATTTTGGCTCAAAATTCAAAATTTTGGAAGTTTCAGGCATTTTAAGGACTTGCAACTTGGAAGAGCAGTTGTGAAATCGCCTGATGTTGCATGTTTGAAGATTTCTTTCTCAAAAACTACTTAACATAGAAAACAATATTTCATATTTTTGTAATCTATGAATAATGTTCTTTTTATCTATTTGAAAACAACAATATTAAATATCATGTTTAAGCTAAAAATTAGTGGCGAAAAATGGAAAATAGTCGATTTTGATAGAAATAAAAAGGTTTCTATGGGCTAAAGGAATTTAAATGCGTCGTTGAAATTCATGCCAGATACAGTGCTAGGTATAATAAAACTATTGCTGAAGTTTGGAAGTCGGATTTATTTCCTTCATCTTTCAAACAGCAAAGGAAAATTATAAAATGACTTTTTCCACTTAAAATAGGCACACAAAATTAAATGATGGACAGCTCTGACGAAAACTATATTTGGGAAGAATGTAGTTTAATATGTCTATTACTTGTAAAAAGTTTTCAGAATTGTATTTTGAGTCCCAAAGCAACAATAACAAAATTAGTAAAACGCAAAAACACGTTCTTGCCCATCCAATCAATTGGTGACAGAAAGTTTCGTCGCGAAACTACTATTCGGATGTTCTACGAAGGGTTACCATATTCCATCAGTATCGCACTAACTGGCAATGTTTATTATCACCAATCATAGTATTTCCTTCCCATTCTTGCATATTGCTCGTTTCAGATGGCAACAATGAAACCCCAAATCTTCAATGAAATACCAAATTATTTTTAACTTTTGAAGGAAATTTTAAAAGCAGGACATCCAAATCACAATTGAAAAAGCTTAAACATTTAAAACCTTTACTTGAGTGTCTTCAAATTCACTTTCAATTTGATAAAGGTCTCTTGTTCAATTTCGTAGTTGCTTAAATTGAAATTTTCCTAGTACCTATGCCGAATCTTGAAATCTTTACTTATTTCACTAGTGATTGTGATAAATATGGAACAAGGATCATGAGTTATGTACATTTGGGAGAATCAAGTATAACAACAATGTTTAAATTGTTTTTTACTCCCAAAATTAGTGTTTACCATACTAATAATGCTTAATAGTTACAAAACGCATTTAATATTCACAAGTAGTAGTATTTAATACTTACGTTTCCAAAGGAAAAAGCATATCTAAAAGACTTCTCTAACAAAATTAGTTTTCCGCCTAATTATTTCACTGATGGAAACACACCTTGGATTAAGCGAAAAAGACTAAAAAGAAATTTCATGTGAAATTTTGCACGTATACCATAATAATAGTTATATTTCATTCTTATATCGCATTTTTTATATTATCGGAAGTTATAACTCATTATCAGCTGCGATAAAAAAGTAAAATTTACGTCTAATTAAAAATTTTCCTGAGACAAAAATAATCAAATTACAGTTATGTAATTTTCAGGACATATAATAGACTAGGAATATAATGCTCTTTTATGTTGAAAAGTTTTGATGCTTTTGGAGCTTTCCCTCGCAGTGAAATATGAATTTTTAAAAATTGAAGAATGTATTTTCCCATATTTTTCACTTTTAAATGCTTTTTTTCTTTATAAAGGAGTAGAAATACAATCACCAAATTACACCACGCCATTTCTTAAGAAAGGCTCTTCATTAAGATTAATTTTTAATATTGTCTTTCCATTTCTAAAGATACCAGAGTAATTTGAAATTTGTAACAAATTGACAAAATTTCTAATTTCGTCGTTCCCTCAGATTCAGCAATGACGGCTATTAAATTGTATTCTGACATTTCCTAAGAGACCCTTTTCTGAAGAATGCATCGATGTAAAAATATTTAATTTGTGTAAATAACTTATTGAAATATATGGCCGCAAACAGGTCAATTTTGTTGCTAGAAAATCAAAATTTGTGTGACCTTGAACTTTAAATGTCAATAATTAACAAAATATAGATTTCCGAAGCCTAATATTTTGAAGTAGGTCATTACTATATATGACCTATTTAAAAACTGATTTTCATTAAAATCGGTGATGTCAGCCACAGACGATTTGCTCATTTTGCGTGGACTGACCCAAAAGCTTTCGCCACTTTGGTGATCATTTATCTGAGTAAATTCTCATTTCAAATTAATTTATGTGTTTCAGGAACTTGATTGAGTTAAGAATCCCTTTGAAAATATTCCTCATCTGACCGTGGTTTAAAATTAAGAGGTGTTGTTTTCGGATCTTTTCCTTCGGGATTGATGCTGGACCATCTTCAATAGCCCTTTGTTTTGCTCCTGAACGACGTTAATTCATCTACCAATATACCCTTTGAAAATATGATCCTCCAATAGAAACTTTAAGGGGGCCTGAGTATATTTGTAGTTTGGAGAGGGCTCGAAAGTGCTATGTTTGAGAACAGCTGAACTCTTCAACCGTATTATTAACCGTAATGGTCAAATTAAAAAATCCTCGTAGAATTAGAACAATCAGTAAAATATTTTCATCTTTATTTTAAGCTCTATAAATAATTAGTTTTTAAAAGCAGATACTAAAATGTATTTCACTTATTTAACTTTAAAAATGTAATAAAACACTATATTTAATTCGTTGTCTCTCGTCTAAAATTATTTTAATTGTTTTTCATAAACATTTCTCTAATATTTCATGGAGTATTTGTAAGAAACCCCCGAAAGGGATCTCTGAATCTAAAAATTTTCAAAGTATATAGGAACTATACTTTCGCCTGTTTGAGTATCTTAGTTTAGTCTTGTGCGAACAGATGGCACCACGAACAGAAGTTGAACAGAAATCAAGAAGTTTAGAACAGAAAACTAAATTCTTTGATTTTATCGCCTGAGTGAGCATCTCGCAATTGATTAATTCAATAAAAAACGTCGTCTTTGAAGTATTGTTGGCGTAAATGATGTTTTGCTGTGAAAAAGAGGTGTGGGGAGTAGAACTACGTTTTGGAAGGACATGTGTGGGCAGATTAAATACCTCAATTTCTTCGCGAGTGTTTTTCTTATTGTTACAAATGTTCATAAAATTAACAAGTTTAACATTGATTAATGGGAATTTGTATCTCCATCAAGAGTTTTTATCTTTTTCTGAATGAAAAAAGACTTGTTTATTGTCCCTCCTCGAGTTTAAACGTAACAGGTGTTTGTGTGGTTCAGTTTCGGTTGCAAAGGATTGCGCGCTTTTTGCGGTTTGTTTACTATTTCATCGTTTGAACGATAAACAGCGTGGAGGTTTTTTGTGTTTGTCCAAACACAGAGGTGAGTTTCTGGATTATATTCTCTCAAAAACATGCTGCGTAGGCGTTACAAGTCAAATTAAATAAAACTGTTTTTATTGATAAAAATAATGCTATTAAAAAATTTGATTATTTTCCAATCTTAAGCATAGGTTAAAAAATTTTCATTCTAAAATTATTTTTCAGAATAGGATGTAAACTGGTTGACTGAAAGCTGAGTTGCATTGATTCTCATATTATCTTCAGATCGCATATTCTATATAAAATTTCATAGTAAATTATATTCACTGAAGTTTTGAGATTTTAGACTTATATTCCAAGTTTCTTCTTTCTTATGGATACAAAATATTTTACGATCAAAAGTATACACGTTTTAAATTTTACAGCTAACTATTAATAAATTTTAATAAAACGAATTTTTTTTTCAATTTTTCTTCAGTTTTAAGCACTGTTCTTATTTTCAAACATTCGAACAGCAAAAAAATTTCCGTAGAGCGACAAACAAATCGCACTCTTATAAATAAAAACAATAAGAAATCGCTGTTTGGGGCATGTATAAAGTTATCCATAATAATTACAGGCCTCTGACGAATTTTGACATCTGTTTTAGTCAGTCACGACTCTCCGATACACTTAATTTGTTTACCCTTTCATTTGTAACCCAACCTTCCATATATGATATTAGAGAATGCATTTAGACTACTGAAATGAAATTGTATGACACCAATTTTGCTTTTTTCGTAACCTAGCGTACAAAATGAGATTTTAAACATTTTATAGAACACATTCGGTCTATTTTCTTTCATCCACTTCGCATTTTAATGAAAGCACTTTTATGAGTACTTTCTGAACAATATGATCAACGATTGATTTTATAAGTCTTATATTAAAACTTTTGTTTGTATGAATTTTTGGCGACAGAAATAAAGGCTGTGGCCCCTTCTATTCTACATTCTCGTATGTATAAGCCATTTTTTTTATTTAGAATCATTTCGAGGAAGTTAACGAATTCTTGAATTTAAATTTACAAGGCAACGAATCTGAGTGATTTGATTTTTGATATGTATTATATTTCTATTAGCATTCAAATTTAATCAAACAATATTTTATTACGGTGTTCACGCAAATGCAAATTTTTCTGTATTCCCAATCTCTTTCTAAATCTTTCTCTTTCCCTGAACTGTTCAAATTTTAATAGGTGATGTTCTATTAAATTAAAAACTTTATGAGTTTTCTACAGCAAATTGAAAACACTTTTCCATTGCAAAGAGCAGTCATCTCAAAAAGGGCACTACTATACTGCCGTGGAATTCCATAGGTCATGCATTGTTTTGTGATGGAATTGCATTGTTATTTCGTTGGTTGCTTTCGGGTTTTATGGCACAAGGGCCATATTTGTCCAAGCGCATTGTTATTTGAGATATAAATTATACAAAAGAGTATTACTACGAAAAATTGTTATAATTTTCCCGAAAACTCTACAACTAAATTAAAAAGGAATGGTATAGTGTAATATATTAGCTAAAGAAAATGATATATGTACTGTAAAGAAAAATATGTCCATCAAACAGTAGTCTTTCATCACTGCTACTAAATACGAGATACACTAGCATTTCGGATATTAATGAAAGAGAAACTGTAAATGAGCTTATAAACGAATCAAATAAATTTGGACAATTCTTATGGATTAAATAATTACCACATTTGGATGCTTGAGAGATTTTGTACTTAGATTCACATATGACAAATTATTGCTGTAAAATGTGTGTGAGTATAACTTACTGTTAAATTTTCCCTTCGGTTCTTTTAAATTTTTAATTATTCTACCTTCAAACTCAAAGAAATCTTTTTTCCTTTATCTCAATTTAAGATTTGCTTTAAGCATTCAAGTCATCGAAAAATATCTTCGATATACTGAACTTTCTCGTTGATTTCGAATTACAGTAATATAAACTAAAAGGCGTGCTTAATTTTCCCCAGACTTCTCATTTAAAAACACAAAAACCTTATACTCATTAGAGGGGTTTTCAGTGTTTACAAACCAGACAGAAAATGGAGATTTTACTTCTTGTTACCCAAATACTCTCGCATGATACCATATGGGGTTACTTTAAAATGCAGTTTATCGCCGTTTTGGTAACGTTAGGAGTTGAATCTAACTGTTGTTGACTTAATCAACTGTCATATCAATTCGGAATTGACTCTTTGGAGCTTTTATTGATGACGTGCTGAAATCATATTCGGAAAACAAGTCAAACGACATCACATCCGAAATACTTACAGGAAGTACGTTCAGCCGCCAAAACACTACCGCCACCTACATTTAACTTGACAAAAAAAGTCTCTCATAAGCAAACTCTATTTCCGCTAGACATTCAAAAAGCATCCATCTCCCTGTTTAAAGATGTACCACAAATATTTAATCATGTAATATATCTGAAAATCAAGAGCTAATTATATGTAAATAAATAGCGGCAAATATAACGCCATTAGTTTGATGGAAACTCTTTCTCCTTATTTAATCAGCAGACATAGAGGGTAACAGTTTACCAGCAGCTGAATTTACGAAAAACTAGACTAAACATCAAAGATGTCAAATTAAGTACATAGTTCCATTATCCAAGAAATGGAAAGGAGAGAGAGATAAGCTGAAACCGTGGCTAAAATGTCTGAAAGAAAGAAGTAGAAGAATCAAAGAAATATAAGTGTGGTGGCCTATCGTGATTCAAGCTTAGGTTCTAACAGGACTTCAGGACTTTAAATTTGGTTGTTGACAGATTTAAAAGCGTGTTTTCATTCTTGTATACTTTCGAATGTCTAATCTAGTTAACGTTGAATGTTTAGTCTACTTTGATTTAAGTTATACTTTTTCAAATGTTTAGTCTTCTTTAGTTTAAGTTATACTTATATATTTAAGTATTTAGTCTCTACTTTAGTTTAAGCTATACTTATTTAAATTTTTATTCTACTTTAGTTTAAGTTATACTTATTTAAATGTTTATCCTACTTTAGTTCAAGTTATGCTAATTCAAATGTTTAGTCTACATTAGTTTAGGTTATACTTATTTAAATGTTTAGTCTACTTCAATTTAAGTTATACTCATTTAAATGTTTAGTCTAAGAGTGTTGTGAATATAAAAAAGTACTATTGTTACTAATAATATATAATTTGTAGCAGTATAAGTGACACTTCAGACCGCGGAGTCTATAAAATTGATTAGTTTTAACAATTGCCTATAAGATGACGGGATCCAGTAACCAATCAAATGATGGTCTTGAGCACCAAGTTAGGTAACGTGCTTAAGCACCAGGTTTGATGACAGACTTAAGCACCAAATTGTAT
The DNA here is from genome assembly GCA_933210815.1 of Meta bourneti. Lineage (NCBI taxonomy): Eukaryota > Metazoa > Arthropoda > Arachnida > Araneae > Tetragnathidae > Meta > Meta bourneti. Next base: position 30,500,873 of record OW119934.1, read on the forward strand.
GACGGGCTTAAGCACTAGATTAGATGATGGACTCAAGCACAAGGTTAGATGATGACCTTAAGCACTAGGTTAATCAACCGGCTTAAGCACCAGGTTAGACGAGGGGCTCAAGCACCAGTTAGATGACAGACTTAAGCACAAGGTTAGAGTTTTATGGCTCAAGGGACATATTTGGCCAAGCTAGCACCAGGTTAGATGATGGGCTTAAGCACCAGGTTAGATAACGGGATCCAGTACCAGTTCAGATAACGGTCCCGTAGAGATGCGTTTTCGAAGTACCAACGTTTAACATACACAAATACATTCGTACAGCTTTTTAAAAGATTTGTGAATTTAAAACTTAAAATAATTGATTGAATATCAGTATACAGAAAACGGTTCGAATTTTTCGGGCTTCCCTTGCTCGAGGATCCTGGGATACTAGGTACAGTTAACACCTCTACGTGGGTAGCCGTGGCCTAGTCAACCCTTTGATTCCTCAATCACTATAACGACAGATAAAAATTGTACCTCTGGTTAATCAAAAGCTGTTCCGGACATCAATGTATATCTAGCACCTCAAAAATAACAACAATAAAAATACAAAACTGCTTTCTAGAACATAACCGGTTCCGGAGTAAAGGTATCAGATGCGAAAGTGTACGTGATGCATAGCTAAATTCGCGTCTTAAGATTTTCTTTTTTCGCCAAAATTAGAGCTTTTGAGGATTTTTTTTATCGACGAAACTATGCAATCAAATAATTGTAAGCTTTGTACGCCTTTTTTTATCACTTCAGGTATTCATAAAAGGAATTTAATAATTTTTATGAAAAATCAAGCTTACTAAACCTCCTCGAACATGACGCCTTTCCAAGTTCCGTGGTCGCTGGTTGGCATGATTTCTCAACTCCATCTTAAATAATAAAAGAATTTGGACGGCGTTTTTACTTCATACACGTAGATATCGTTTGATGAACCAGAAAAAAAATCTTTTAATAAGTGGCGACTTATCAAATCCAAATAATTGATTTATCTTGAAAAAATTGACCGGGTTTTTTCTATAAAAATATAAAAACTTAACATCGCTTTTCTGATTCATTCAACAATAAAAGGATGTTTGATCGACAAAAATTTGAAGTCAATCAATTCAATAGTTTATTGATATGCCAACCACTTGCTTAAAAGCAGTTCCGAGAAAAACGGGTTTAGTTTCAGTACATTTAAAGGAAGCACCACATTCAGTACTTCTAGTATTTTCCTGCTTATCTGCCATACAGTATTATAGATAAGTGTAGATATCTGTAGATAAGTGTGATGTGATCGCCATGTATTGATTACAAATCGTTGCAAATTGGCTTTCTAAAATTTACAGCTCTATGAAGTAGCGCACACTCGAAATTGTACATCTGCGAGCCGAGCGTGCTAATGGCTTCTAATTGGGCTTTCGACTAATGGCTTATGACTGGGCTTTCGACTAATGGCTTATAACTGGGATTTCGACTAATGGCTTATAACTGGACTTTCGAAAACTTTGCGAATTTCGACTGTAAATTTGACACACATGTTCTTAAGACTCTAAAGAATAAAATTATGTACAAAATAAGAAATCGATTTCAAAAAAAGAAAATCCCCTTAAGTTGGATCTAATTTCATAAAGAAATAGCAAATAAAAGAAAATTGTACAAAAAGAGAAACAAAACGAGGGAAATATATTTAATATCCCGCTAAAGTTGATAAAATCAAATGTCTTCAAATAGTGACAATATTTCTTACAGGTTGAAGCAGGGGCATCTCATTATGTGTTTTCAAAACTCTTCATTTTGTTTATACAGATCATTACTAGTATTAGCTGTACATTTGTAACACTTATCCATTACATTGGAGGAGGGACCGGGCGCTACCATAAAAGTATTGGAACCCAAGGTGTTCGGGGCCCTAGAACTCTGCACTTCTGAATTTAGCAGTCAAACCATCTGGTAAATAAGGCGAGCCACCCTACATACATGGTTACCTATATTATCTGTCTGAAATCTAGACACAAGACTATTGTACTTCAGTGGGTTCCTTCTCAATGCGACATATTTGGTAATAAGATGACCGTTAGTTGGTTGGTTTTGGGGTTTTATGGCGCAAGGGCCATATTTGGCCATGCTGCTCCAGACACGACATACAATATCAAGTAATAGACACACACAATGAAAGTTTTACTGACACAGAAGAGAGAAATACACTCAGGGAGGAATGCACCTGACAGGAATCGAACCTGCGCCGCCTACAACTCCAAGGTTACTAGCGCAGTGGACATACCCACTGAGCCACGACGGCCCCAATAATAAGATGGCCAATTTGCTGTTGAATAAAGAGACGAAATTTATTCAGGCGCCTCAAGACACAATATATTATTCATTTATTGTGAGAATTATTAAAAATTTTATGAATAAAAATTCAAACTAAACAGTTGGAGCAAATTAAGAATAAGGATTGAAATACTTCCTTCGATAAAATTCTCAGTTTTCAAAGACGCTATGTTGTCGCAGCTTTTCGGCTGAAGACTGAACCTGACTGCATGGCTAAATATTTATTTAGATTTAATTTCCATCCTAGCCCCAACTGCGTGGTATGTGATTCTGGAGTTGCTATGGATTCAACCCATCTTGAGAACTATCCGACTTTGGCGAGAAATATTTGTGAAAGATATTGGCGTACAAGGAGATTGTGAAAGTTTGGAGGGTGGAGTGCTATCTCGGGTTGTTGACCTCGTCATCTGACAGTGATTCAAAATAACAAGGAGTTGTCCTCGAATCTTTCCCTTCAGGGTTGATCCCGGACCGTCGCTAATAACCCGTTGTGTTAATTCAGTGCAACGTAAATTAAACTACTAGCTTATAAATGCTGGTAGTTTAATTTACCCACTACTTTTCCCAAATGAAGTTGGTAAGAAGTTATGAAACGCGAATTATTCTGTATATTTTATTTCGATCTTTCTATATATGCAATTGTTCATTGCTAATTAAAATTTTAATAATGAAAGCTAAGTTACTTGTTCACTGAATCTGAATAATCTCTAAATATTAAAATTATGATATCTTCTAAATTACACTATTCAGTCTCCAAGAATTTATTATCCTAACTTATTGGAAGAGTTCGGAAACTTGTATTTTGAATTTGGCAATAAAACAATCTCAAAAGATGCATTTTAAAAAGGGCAAAATAAATCACTTGAGGCATCTAAACCGGATTGATTATCTCTATCAATTGAAACACAATGCGCTTGAATTTTCCTTGGTAATATTTTATAAAAATTTTCCTGATTATTATTTATTTGCGTATACTAATCTAGCATCCTGAAACTAACGCGAAACCCTAAAAAGTGCGTTCAGAAATTTATATTTAAAAAAATATTAATTCGTAACTACCCCATTCAAGGAATTCGCTCAATGATACATTGATACTATGATACAATATTATATAAATAAAAAATGAGATGTCAAATTTATCGAGTCTAAGAAATCTGTTTGTTAGATACTCTGTAAGCGCATCTGAATTTTGATTGACGAATACATTTAACATTGTATCATATCGAGATAATATAACTGTTATTCCCAGATTGAAACTTCTGCATTGAATGTGATTATAAGAAAGTACTAGTTCGTTTTGGCTTTTTTTATTGACTTTCTCAAATCGTGGATTCCGTTGTACCCCCGTAAAATTGCATAATAGTGCATTGTTTGTGATGAAATTGCATTACTATTTGAGATATAAATCACTCGAAAGACGATTTCGATGAAAAATTCTTATCGCTTATTCCGAAGAAAACTCTACAGCCAAATTAAAAGGAATGGCAACATAATATACGAACTAGAAAATGTTATACATACTGTAAACAAAAATATATCTATCAAACCGTAACGTTGTAAATGAGCTTATAAACTTATCAAATATATTTGGACAATTCTTATAGATTAAATAACTAACACAGATGGATGCTATGTTTCTTGGAGATTTTTGTACTTGGATTCATACGTGACAAAAATCATTCTAAAATTTGTAACTAAATTACAGTAAAATTGTGTATTACTGTAAAATTTTCCCTTCGGTTCTTCTAAATTTTTTAATTACCCTTCAATCAACCTCAAATAAATCAATATACTTTATAGTGACAAAATTTGTTGTAAAATTTGTAACTGCAAATTACAGTAAAGTTTTCCTTTCAGTTCTTCAAAATTATTTATAATTATCCTACCATCAACTTCAAAGAAATCTATAGTCTATCATGACAAAAATCATTATTATAAAATTTGTAACGGTAAATTACTGAAAAATTTTGTGTTACTGTAAAATTTTCCGTTCTGTCTTCTAAATTTTTTAATTTTCCTTCAATCAACCTCAAAGAAATCTACATGCTTTATTGCAATTTAAGACTTGCTTTTCGATATTTAAAAAAACGAAATCGATTTTTCATTATCATCCCCAGGCGCAGCCATCGTTTCAAAATACCTTTAACTCTCGCTGCCTCGCATGCTGTTTAAAAATTTTCGACTGCGTCCCACTCGAAAAGAGCAGGCTCCAGCTGCTGTAGTGAGCAAGTGGGTTTGGATGAGGATTTGGTGAATCCTTTTATGGCTTCTGCTCCTTGCTTAGGAAATGAGCTACCGGGGAAGATCTAGGGCTCTCGTGTGATATTCCTGGAGATTCCAGCATCACGTGCATCCAAGATGAAGAAGAAAAAGACACAAATTCGCGAGGAGAAGCGGGGAAAAAAGAGAAACCGAAAGGAGAAACGATATTGAGGAGGCGTTTTCGTACAGAGCTAAGCACTTTTTCGCAGAGAAAGTCAAAATATTGTCGTGCCACATTTGGCGAGTAGTTATTATCTGCAGAAAGCACAGGTCTGGCAAAATATCCGCCCGTCCTACATCTCTTCAAACTTTACCATCGATGTTTGCAAATGTGTAGGTATTTTTGATCCACATTGACTTTAACCCTCCAAGTGGTTTTGACAAGATACTTCGTCTGTCAAGACTTGACTAATTTTGTGAAAAGATATCTCGTCATCGAGGTATTGCCAGTTTTTATTACGACGAGATTAAGACCTGGTCAGTTTTCTTCTAATGACGAGATATTCGTCCATCAAGATCTGTTCAGTTTTGCTAATGACGAGATACCTCGTCGAGGCAACCACTAGGAGGCACAGGTCTGGACCAACTCCCTTATCCTAATTACTCTGATTACCAACTCCCTTATCCTAATTACTGCACACACCTTGCAGTAATTAGGATAAGGGAATTGGTAATCAAAAATTTTTTCCAAAATATTAGTTTGAGATTTGGATAGTTTATTTTATGACCTTTCAAATGATTCTTCAATTTTGTTTCGAATCGCATTAGAAGTTTTAAAATATATAAATAAATCAAATTATAAATTTTAATTAATTTAATTTTGTGAACTCGATTTTATCAAAATGAACATTTTCTACTTTTCTAAGAAATGTCTTTACCTTGTAAATATTTTCGAACATGTTCTATAAGAATCATAGAGTAATCTGAAGAGATCGTTTTGCAATAATTAAAGTAATTATTTTGTTATCGAATTTTAAGAACAATAAAACAGAAGAATTTGGCAATTTTCTAGTTGATTTTATGCAAACATTTTTTTAAATTTATGCAAAATAATACTAAATGCTCTCTTTAGTACATAACAAAAAAGTCCATCGAATGCACCAAAAAAATTCAAACCAGTTTCTTCAGAATATTCTGAGAAAACACATTGAAATTAGATAAATTTATTGTTATTGAACCTTACAACCCCGTTAAGTTGTAAAACATAGCCTCCGATGTTGAGGTAATATAATATGGAGTTTAAATAGGCATTAAATGTGTACTCTGGAAAGCAATACATTTGTAACTTTTGTTTTGAAATCTTTTCGGTTGCATGTGGTAAAAAATGTTTAAGTAAAAAAAGTGAGAATCTAATATAAGTTCAAGGTTTCAAAAATCTACCGAAAAAGCATATGTATATGATTTGAAATTATGATTTAACTTTATGTGAATCTAATCGAGAATTTTCGTTATAAAATAGAAATACTTCAAAGTGAGACTATCAAATTTATTTTTAGCTGACTAATTTTACAATGATATCAAAGCGTTTAGTATTCCCTTGTAAAAGTTTTGTAAAGTATATTTTAACAAAATATAATCACAAACTCAAAATTTTTCAGCGAAAACAATCGTGGAAAAAACTAACAATGATCCTGTTTGAATGTTTGTACACTTGTCAAACTTTCCTCCCTATTTAAATGCAGCTAGTTTTAAGAAAAAGTATGAAATTATTTTTGAATTCTTTGGGAAAAGAATTAGATTTTGTTGCTTATAAAACTGGGCTTTTTTGCTATTCTGAAATTTTTATTAAAAATAGGCTTAAACAACGAAAGATTATCAAAACTTTGTTCGGGCTTAGTTTCTTCATTAAGGAAAAGGTTAAAACTGGAATACACACCATACACACACACACTAAAACCTACCTATTTTATCCTCTCATGCACACCATGTAACTTCTTTCTGCAAATCCACAAATCAAGCATCTTCAAGGTTAAGTCTAATGGAGGCAATAAACTATTTCAACGGAGCTGTAAGTTCTTGACAGTTTAGAGTTAGGAAAACATTTTTTACATGTGGTTTAGTTTTTCTCATTTGTCTTTGAAGAGTGTCGCTTTTTATGTCTGACATGTTGATGGTGGAGAAGTTAAGAAACAAATAAAAGTACTTTTTAGCTTCGTCATCTTGTCTGAAAAAGCCACAGAAAATATACCGACAGCCATTTTCAAACTGCTTACTATAAGACGCGTCAAAAAAATTAGTTTGTGCATTTATTTGGGAATTTCGAAGCGTCAAATCTTTAAAAACAGTTTTTTAAAAGATACATTGAAACGGAAGTAACCCTTCCTCGTTATATGTGAGTGTTTTCTTTTTAAGATGAACGATACCTCATTTTTAAAGATGAAGTGGAACCAATTTTCTGCTTAAGATAAACAGCACGTTAAAGAAGATCCAATAGTGTTTTTATTGAGGGGATGAAAATACCCAAACGCCTTGACAAATCGTTGTCGAAGATCTCTATCTTTGGAACCGGCAATTAAAAAACTTTATTTCTTATCAGTGATATCAGCCTAAGTGATTCGTGATAGAATGAAGGATCTCTCTTTTGCCCGAGTATAATTTGTCATAGATCCATACAGAGCTGTGGTTCATTTGGCGACGTCATCCGTTTGGCGGTAGTTCTATTTTACCATCTATAAAGGCAACCATGTGAAGAGATAATTTTCCCCCATCCGTTCGCACAAAGGCGGGAAGTTCATCATACTTGTGTTCAAACTCCTCAAGTGATACACTTGTCTTGAGACTTCACTGAGGGAAAATATCTGAACTTCACAATCCACAATGTCGGAAGATACCGAAGTCAAGAAAATCAAGAAAACCAAGAAGAAAACTGTAAAAGTGGAATATGACGAAAAAATGGAAGGACCCATTGAAATTACAGAGGAGAAAAATGAGGTAATTTCTTAAATTGGAATTATTACACAATTGAAAAACGAAATGCTTTCCCTAGTTGAATTCATAAAATACCAAGTCGTACAAATTTAACTTTTTTTAAATTTCACTCAATACTTTTAGTGATTGATGGAAATGCATTTCGAAGAATCATTTTAAACTGTCTCTAACATGCAGTTAAAGTAAGCAATCAAAACATTTGTGAGTTAAAAATGTTTTCGGAAATATTTATTATTTATTTATCTTAAAACACAAATGTGTGATTTACATATACATATTGGACAATATGTATAATTTAACTAACCATAAGCTCTCTGATTAAAAATGTTATTGAAAAATGCGAACTTACAATCACATTCCGAAAGTCTTAAATTTTCTTTCGTTTCTTACTCTTGATTTCTGTATCTTTTTATCATACATTTTTTTGAGTAACAAACTTTTTTCATTGAACTTTTACTAATAACATTCAATTTTAAAGTTTTCTACATGTCATATATAGTTATTTCTCTTAAAATTTACTTACCAAGAGTATAAAACAAGTAGAGAAAATTTGTGTGTCTGATAAAAAGTATAATTTCTTATTGATTCCCCTTTTTGTAACCCAAAATATTGATTACTAATTTTCATTTCACCTTCATTTTATTTGTCCCGTCACTGTTTTAAACATCCCGTTTTTCCTGAGTTAAGTGGGAGATTTGTGTATAGGAATTTAAATTTCTTTTTGATCACATTACATCCTGGTGGATGTCTGGTGCTTTGGCACCGACATCACTATGTTTTCCATAACTAAATAGAAAGGCTGGACTTCGATAATTGGCTTTATGGTTCAACTGCCATTTGGCCAAGCTACACCAAACGCAAGACAGACAACGTCAAGTAATGGACGTACTCACACAGGGGATGCTTTACTGACACAGAAAAGAGAAATATACCCAGGGAGATATGGAACCTGCACCGCCTTCAACTTGCAGGTTGCTAGCGCAGCGAGCGAACCCACTGAACCACGGCCACGCGGCTGGACTTGAAAGAGTAGCTTCTGCTTATGCTTGGTCCACCGATAAAAATCAGCTATCCAGAGGCACCACGTGGAGCAATCAGCATCGCTTCCGAGCTCAGGTGCTGACCTCGTCATCTGACTGTGGTTCAAAATGAAGAGGTGTTGTCCCGGATCTTTCCCTTCGGGATGGATCCCGGACCATCGCCAATAGCCCATTGTGTCTCTTCAGTGCGACGTTAACTACCTACCATCGTTTCCGAATTTCTTATTGATCCTGAATATTAAAAGTCAACTTTCTCTTACAAATCTATATTCAATTTTTTTCACCTTCATTCTATCTGCCCTGTCACTGTAAGTTTACCATCATTCGTTGTGAAAGTTAAGTTCAGTAAAATGATTTCACCTTAAAACTACGCTAAAAATAAAATGTTTTACGCAGAAGAGGTTAAGAGTAATAAGATATCCAGTAACTAAAGTGTAACGATAAAGAATAATGCATACTATGAGAAGCACTTTCCCAGTCATATGGCTTTCGTTTACGAATGATAAACATACTCCCTCCACATCCTTTCCGTGGAGCTCTAAACGTAAAAGTAAGCGAATCATAAAAGTCAATTTTTATGCCTGGCAAGTGTGTTTTCCTTTGCGCAATATCCATAACACAAACAATAAATGCATCCAAGTACCTGCGGGTGCAAACGCCATGTTTGCTCTCCTTCTTCGATGATGAAAAATGATACAGAAGCTGTCACCACCAAAAAGAAATTCTCTTTGCAAGTACAGAGATCTTTTCTTCCTCCGCTCCTCACCTGGCAGTCTGCCTCTTTTTCCAGTTGACAACCTAATACGTCTGGGGAACGAATGGCGTGGAGATCCCGTAGAGAAGTTTGGAACGAAAACTGAAAAATCGAGCTTTCAGTAGCCTATTGTTTCATTGGTAAAGAACGGGAGATTTGTTGAGTCTTTCCAACTGATTTCTCCGACTCAACTAGGCGTGTACAGCTTTTTTCTTTCTCTTTTTAATCGAAATGTGTGGTCTTTAATCCGTGGTGCTTCCCTCTGCGAGTTTAGCTATCACTCAACTTGTCACCTACCCCGTTCAGTTTTCTCAAATCAAATCTTTATTCCCTTTTAACTCTCTGAGCGTCGCGAGATTTGAGAGTAGTGTTGTTGCTTTTACCCCACAACCTAATACGTCTGAGGAACGAATGGCGTGGAGATCCCATAAAGAAGTTCGGAACGAAAACTGAAAAATCGAGCTTTTAGTAGCCTATTGTTTCATTAGTAAAGAACTGGGGATTTGTTGAGTCTTTTCAACTGATTTCTCCGACTCAACAAGGCGTGCATAGCTTTGTTTTCTTTCTCTTTCAATCGGAATGTGTGGTCCTCAATCCGTGGAGTTTTCCTCTGCCCGTTTATAGCTATCACTCAACTTGTCACCTATCCCCCGTTCAGTTTCCTCAAATCAGATCTTCCCTTTAAACCTCCTAAGTCATCTGACCGTGGTTCAAAATTACGACGGGATGTACCTTGGATCTTTACCTTGGGGATAGATACCGGACCGTCGCCAATAGCTTGTATTGCTGCAGTGCGACCGTTTAATTTATCTACCCTCCTCTGCCCAAAATGATTTCTTTTATTGCGTTCCGACGTTAAGCAAACAGTCCAAATACTTGGGTCACACCTCGTATGTTACAATTGTAGCGTCTCATTAAAAAATATCAGGCTTTCCTTCCTTTTTAAGGTTTTTATTAAAACAACGAATTTTGCGTCGAAGTGTATTTGTAGTGAATAGGTTACAACTCATTTAAGGAAATCATTCTGACAACGGTATTGAATAACGAGTATAGGTATTCAACTTACATTTTGAAAAACATTTTTGTTCGATGATCATTGGTGTCTTCGTTTGTTTTCTATTTAATTATTAAAGATAGTATACCCTAACACGGGAGAGAGAGAGAAAAGAAAAATCATCAGAGTACCTCGGTACAGTGAAGTCCGTAAGGAGATGTGCTCCTGAGGGGCCAAATGCACTTAAGACGCAGACCGCGATCCTAATGACATGTCTTTTCAAAAAGAACAATACCATAGATAAACTGTAAATATCTTGTTTCTGGGGTAAGTATTTTAATTAACGTTGCACTGGAGCAACACAACGGGCTATTTGCTACGGTCTGGGATCAATCCCGAAGGGGAAAATCCTATGACGTAATTTTGAACCACGGTGAGATGACGAGGCAATACCTGAGCTGGCACGCCACTCTCCAAGCTTCCACGCCTTGTTGTTGAATGAGTTCCAACCTATTCACTACAAATACATTTCGACACAAAATTTGTTGTCTTAATAAAAATCTTAAAAAGGAAGGGAAGCATAATATTTTTAACGAGACGCTACAATTGTAACATACGAGGTGTGACCCAAAGTATTTGGACTGATTGCGTAACTTCGAAACGCAATAAAAGAAATCATTTTGGGCAGAGGGAGATACACTCACTGCCAAAAGTTAAGCACGAAGCGGTTAAATGCGAAAAAATCGACAAATACAGCTTTGATTGACACGAAATGCGGCAGGAAAGTAGCAAATATGTTTATGCATGAAACAAAACAAAGAATTACATACAAAGATGAAAACAATATTGAATTTTCATAAACTATAAGATGAAGTCATAGTGAAGTCATTAACAAAATGATGTTTAAATCCAAAACAAACATTTATAGGGTATGTGATCACCCCTCATCCTCATACAAATTTACAGCGTGTGACCATACTTTCCATGAGGTGATCAACCACCCCAGAGTCAAGTAATCGCCATTCCTCCTGTAGAGCATTTGCAACTATGTAAGAGTGATTGGGGGTGGGAAACGTGCAGACACAGCAAGGCCGAGGGTATCCCAGATTTTCAATGGGATCAATGTCGGGCGAGTACGCCGGCCAATACATACGCGCAATCCCCTTACTCTCCAGGTAGTTGACGATGTTGGCTCGATGGGGACGCGTATTATCATCCATTAAAACGAAAGCAGGACCAACTGCTGCAGCGTACAATCTCACAGTGAGTTCTAGGACTTCATTCCGATACCGGACAGCCGTCACAGAACCCCGTCTATAGATATGCAGGTCGGTGCGATATCCCAACGAAATCCCTGCCCACACCATGATGCTTCCACCTCGGAATGCGTGATGCTCGATGATGTTCTGGGGCCGATTGCGTGTGCCTTGTTCTCTCCAGACCCTTACACGCTTGTCATCTGGCTCCAGGGCATATCTCGATTCATCCGTGAACATAAAGTTGGCCCAATCAGACACAGTCCAATTCACATGTTGCCGACACCACTTTAATCGTGCCCCTCTGGATTGGACGGATAGAGGAACACAAACTCGTAGTACCCGGACGTACAGTCCATTCATGTATAGCCTTCGGCGAACAGTAGTGGCAGATATCGTCTTACCAATGGACGCTGCAACCATAGATGTCACACGTGTGGAGGTCGCTCTTCGATTCCGCTTGGCTAAAACAACAATATATCGATCTTCCGCGGGGGTCGTAACCCTTGGGCGACCGGCCACAGGTCTTCGGACAACTGTTTGGTTTGTTTGGAATTGTTTCCATAATCGTGAAATGACGGAATGATGAACGCCGAAGAAAAGAGCAACATCTGTGATTGATTGTCCTGCTTCAAGGCGTCCCACAGAACGCCAGCGCTCACTATCTGCCATTCGTCTTCTGTAAGCCATAGAAACACGTCTGTCTTAAAAACTAATCGTACGAAAGTTCTAAACACCTTTTATCAGCACTTACATGAAACTCCTCTAACCCTTCACAATGCTGGCTTCTTATACGACTGCCTTTTTTGTATATTTCTTGACACGAAACCGTGATTGGCTGTTGCAGAACATATTTGCATACTTCCATCTACCTCTGCAGCGAAATGCAGCCTTTCAAATTCAGATTGGCTTCCGGAAATTAACATTTTCCTCTCCGTGCTTAACTTTTGGCAGTGAGTGTAGATGAATTAACGTCGCACTGAAGCAACACAGCGGGCTGTTGGTGATGATCCGGGATCAATCCCTAAGAGAAAGATCTGAGGACAGTACCGCGTAATTTGAACCACTGTCAGTTGGCGAAGTCAACGCCTGATCTGGCACCCCACTCTCCAAACTTCCACACCAAGCCAATCAGTTTGGGCAGAGAAACCTTGGATCTTATCGCATATGTACCATGAGTCACGTGACTCTAGCTCCTTTGTTTCACAAAAGTCTTTATTCTTGCGTTGGTGAAGCTAATCATTGTATTTTCCATGTCACGAAAACTCAATCAAGGAATTTGCATCAGGTTTCGTTAAAAACTTGCAGATACAAACTTCAAGTTGCAATGCGTCTAAGGGTTTGTTTGTATGAATCGTATGAAATTTATGAATAGTATAAATATGGGGGTTAAAGAGAATCTTGAAAGCTTTTAGAACTATGAGCTCAGAGACCCACGACAAACAAACGTTAAAAGAATATTGAACTTGTGCGCAAGTTGTATTGGAAATCGTCGAATTATTATTCTAATGTTGTCTGAGACGTTAGTTTTGGTCTAGTTCAAATGTCTCGTTGACAATTTGGGTAAAACGCATCTCACCCAAATTTAAACGAAAGTTCCTCTTATCTGAAAAAACACAGCCTTACTTCACCTTTTCGTGAATGCGTCGTAAACGCGGATACTTTTTTAAACATTTAGAAGCAGTGATGAATCGTTCTTCTTTGGATATGACCCTGAAACTAAGGCCCAGTCATTATAACGGAAGACCTGAAAACTTGTAGACCCACAAAATACGAAAAAGCTACAGCAATATCAAAATGATGCTGAAAGTTTCTTTTGATCATGTGTGAATAGCTCATCATAAATGTGAACCATAAACACGAAGTGTTACTTGCAAAATTTTGCAAATTTTGAGTGAAGTAGCTTGTCTGAAAAGGGTGGTACTGCATGAGGGTGTGGTGAAAGGCGACTCCGGCATAATAAGCATGACCATGTCATAGAGGAAATATAAAAGTAGAGTGAGCAATGGTAGCCTTTTTATGTGACCAGGATCGTGGGACCAAAGCTAGTAACGTGACCCTTAGACTACTTTCGTCTATCGGGTGGAAACGAACGTTCATCATCTGATTGGTCCACAGGACGGGAAAAGACGCCCATCCATGATTCATCACCTGATTGGTCCACGCGGCATAGTTGTAGACTTTGGCGGTTTCACCACTTTTGTCGTCACTCTATAGAAATGCGCATTCACACACCTACCCCGTCATAAGATGTTATATCGCCAAACGAGACGACAAGATGCCAAATCGGTCAACCAAGTCAATTTTTCACAGAGCAATCGAGTGATTACTAGTAGCCAAGTTGGTCACACTTTTTGAAGTTCCTCTCAATAGCTGGAGCGTTATTGTACCTTACGCCATAAAACCCCAACCGACCTCTCTCAATATCAATGCTCAGTCTATTTATATTTCACGCCTTGGGTTCATGTATGTGGTATTACATATTTCTTTGCTAATTACCACCTTCGTAGGTTCGACAGTCACCCTTTTCGTTAGATCTCGCTTTGGGACATTTTTCTATTCCCCAAAATGAAAAATCACTTGAAAGGACAGGACTTTGTACAGGGTTTCATGACATTGAGGCTACACAAGAGTGCGACGCACAGCGGTCTCTACTTCAAAAGATGGTTTAAAATATTGTTTCCATCAGTGGAAATAGTTCTAAAACAGTTGTGTGGCATCGGAAGGGTACTATGAAGGTGAATAAGTTTCTAGTCAATAAGTCTTGATATCTTTAAAAAATTCAGTCCGGATACTTTTTGATCAAACTTCGTTTGTATTCACTCTAAAAATTTACTGTTTTATTCCTTTGTAAAATTATCGACCGAATGACTCTTAATTCTTGTTTGCTTTAATTGTCAATTTTCGAGAAATCATTCATTTGAAGAAATTAGCCTTGGTTTATTCTACTCCCTTTGCACAGAACAGCTGCCGACAACTTAACGAACAAGTGGAATACACCCCCAACGTTCTTAACAAATACCACAACCTTTCTGGAGGGATGTGATATTGTGAGATTGAAATGAAACGTTGAAATTGGAACATGAATACTCTCAGCAGCACCTCTTACGCGCAAGTAGTACACGTGTTCAAATCTGGAAGGAATTTCCATTACATTTAGGTGTCGATGGGTTGGTTGGTTCTTTTGGGGTTTTATGGCGCAAAGGCCATATTCAGCCAAGCTGCACCAAACACAAGACAGACAACAGAATGAGGGAGGAAGGAAAAGCAGAAGGGTAGGTGAGAGTTGAAATGAAAGGGAGGTAAGATCATGCGGGTATCTCGGGGTTGTAATGCCGGTACACACCTAAAGAAGATGTGTCCCTGAGGACAAGTATCGATGGGAAGACAAAATTTATAAAATCACCCAAACGATATGGTCGTGTTTCACTATGTAGCAAGAACAAACTTCCACTAATCATACCCATATTTCATAAGCTTGCAATTTTCATTACACTGCTATATTAAGACGTTCGATAGTGTTTATATATTAGTGAATATACACCACTGATTCATTTGCGTTTAAGATATAGTTCTTTAACCCTCCAAGTAGTTTAGACGGGATATCGTGTTCATCAAGATCTGACCAATTTTGCAAATAAACAGATATCACGTCATCAAGATATTGCCGATTTTTTTATGATGACGAGATCCAGATCTGGTCAGTTTTTCTAATGACGAGGTATCTCGTCCATCAAGATCTGGTTAGTTTTGCTAATGAGATAGATACGTTGTCGAGACAGTCACCAGGAGGGTTAAGGAATCTTTAAGAGGAAGTAAAATGCCAGACGCCTCATCGCTTGCTAAAGGGTTAGGGCTTTGGCTATTAAAGGGTGTTTATAAATATTCTAATATATAAGGTTAATGTATTTTCATTTGGTATTCTATTATAAGAGTGCTCTAGATGGTCGATGGAGCAAGCGGTGACCTAAAGAACTGAATGTTCTGAATTTTTGTTTTGTACAAAATACATTCAAATATGGAAAATAAGACTTCACGCACAAATGTTTTTTTAATAAATTTTTAGCACAGTGCTTTTCAAAGGGTTAAAATACCGAATCTTGTATTAACGCCCTTTCTGAAATAACATCTTATTCGTTATGTATCATGTTATTCACCCATATAGTTTATAAGTTATATTATTAATCTAGACACATCTGTGTTTTAAAAAATTAGATTGTATTTTCGATATATTTGAATTTTCTCAAAATAAATCAAACCCACTTGATTAACCAATATATATATTTGCTTAATCAAGCGTACTATTCCTTATTTGTTCCCTAAAAAGAACCATCACCGGTTTCCTTCCATCCGTTATCAATATCGGAGATAACTTTATTACCAAAATATAAAGTAACTTAACTTAAAATATCACCCACAAGAGCACGTTATTGGCGAAACGTTTTAATCCACGTTTCTTCGCGAATGCAATGCCCTTTCGCTGTTAAAAGTGAGTTACTCACTAGCTGATGAATAAAGTTTTACTTGTTGGATAGCTCTGCCAACAAAAGAAAATCCAAGTCATTAGCGTATAGATGCTTAGCGTCATTTGGAAGAGATGTAACAGCTGATATAGAAGTAAAAAGATTGAGATATTATTTTTAGTCCTAACTGTTACCGTCCTTGATTAACACTTTTCAGGATGAGTCGGCCTTGCCATAAATTTACTCAACCTCTAATCTTTGCCTCCAAAATAACCTCTGCCCACGTTCCTCCATCACAACTCTGCTCGATACTCTTTCTCGCTTGGTTAACTCTCAGATCGGACGTTTGAGTTCGCGCTTCTCAAGAGTGAAGGAGTAATCGGTTTGTATACTCTTTGTTCTGATGTCATCCATTAGTGCATAGACACATTGTTTGTAGTCGTTTAGAGTAGACACGATTGCATGTTTACTTTGCTCTGGTCCTGTTTAGAAATCCTGTCTTATATTTCTGTACAAGTATTCATTAGTGTAGTGTAATGTAGGAGTGCACAGCTTCATGAGTACTGAGGGTTGGTTGACCAGCTTTCGGATGTGAATTTAAGGAAGATTTATTCGCAACAAATTTCTAGCGGCGTCACTTTGCTCTAGTCCTGTATAGGATTCCTGTCTTATATTTCTGTACAAGTATTTATTAGTGTAATGTAGAATGCGCAGCTTCATAAGTACTGAGGTTAGGGTGACCTGCTTTTGACCATGAATTTGTGGGAGATTTAGTCGCGACAATCTTTTAGAGAAGTGGTGTCATTCCAACAAATTTTCATGGAATGGATAATATGAAACAAAACAATTAATTTACATTGTATATAATGTCCAGGACTGAATATGGTATAAAAGTTTACATTTTTGCCTATTTGTCCATTAATGCTATTGAACTAAGCTTTTTTTCTTGTGCAAATTTCAAACTCCTTACAACTATAGTCGATAAACTGCTACCATTAGCTCTGACTTAAAAAGTTCTCAGCTCCTTTTGCTTTCTCTGATCAGTCCATTTATCGTCACAATTAAAAAAACTTTCTGTATATGAATTTAAGCCTCGGATGCTTAAAACAAAGCCTAAGAGCTTAAGGTTTGACACGTCAATTTGTTTCCTACATCACTGAAGATATTGAAGAAACCTATTTCTATACTTCCTGTTTACAATCCGGAAACGGATATTCCTCAACCGATTATTATATGCTGAAATTTCTATACATTGTTTTGGGTAATGTTTCGGTATTTATGGATGAGTAACTCTAAATCTAAACTCTACAATAATGGCAGTTTATATCAGAATATATAATTTAAAATTCGTGATCTTGATTGCTAATACGTGTGAAATAGGTCAATACGGGAACCGGAAAGATTAAAAAAAATTAGCTTTAATACGAGTTCCCGGAAAGTACGGGTTAGTTGGCCACTCCAACTGAGAACCGGATTGGGAAAGACTGTGATGATAGATATTTGAATTAACATCGAACTGGAGCAACACAACGGGCTATTGTTGACGGTCTGGGATCAATCACGAAGGGAAAGATCCTAGAAAAACACCTCGTCATTTTGAACTACGGTCAGATGACGAGGTCAACACTTGAGATAGCACCGTACTCTCCAAACTTCAAAACCACGCCAAATTGAGGACATTTAAAGCCACGACAGATTTAACTTGCACCAGCCTCCATGTACACGACCGTCTTTCGTTGGATCGAGTTTCAAATACGCAACCCTCCTGAGATAGGGATGATAGCGGGCGACATGTAATATTTTGAAGAAAGAGGGAAGGTGTTGAGTGAAAAGGAACTGACACAACAATAATCCATTTTTCGGGAGTTTTATTAAACATCCTGTTGTAAAAATCCTCATGATGCCCTGAGTTATCTCGTTTTTTTAACTATCCCGCAATTTACCCTTATTTTGGTTCATAATTGAAAAAATTTACTCACACAAATGTGCTTCATTTCATTTAATCATGATTAACATTTTCTGGATACTCGCTATTAAATTTTTAAGCAGATACTTTTTACAGGCTTTTGTAGAAATCAATTAAGCAAAATTTTTGGAATTTTGACCTGTATGTCGTTAAGCATTGAAGATCAATCGTTTCCAGTTGGAGGTTGGTGCATACCTGGTCTCTAGTATTGTACTAAGAAAAACTTTTAGCTTTAGCAGGCATATGTAATACCCTATTTGCCTCTTGGAATTCAACTTACACTTTTTCTTCTTACTTCCTCGAGATTCTTATATCTGGCTTCTAGAAAATTTAACCCAATAAACTTTTTATAATTAAAATCAAAATAATTTTCTCTAGTCTAGTCCAATGTTGTAACAGATGCAAGACCTACGTGGGCCATATGTTGTGCACCTCTGGTGTAATCCTTATTAAATCTAAGAACCAGGGACTTCAGAGAGGGAAGGCTACAGGAGTTCAAATCCCTTACTTTTTCTATTTGGGCCAAAACTACCTTTTCGTAAGAATGTCTTGATCATGAAATTTTATGAAAGTATTACTTGCAAAATACCTATATTTTTGTTTTACCTCCCTGGTGGCTGTCTTGACGAGGTATCTCGTCATTAGCAAAACTGACTAGATCTTGATAGACGAGATATCTCGTCATTACAAGAAACCTGACCAGATCTTGATCTCGTCATCATAAAAAATCGGCAATATCTTGATTTAGTGATATATCTCGTCATTAGCAAAATTTGTCAGATTTTGATGGACGAGATATCTCGTCGAAACTACTTGGAGGGTTAAAACTTTAATATACACCATATAGCATTCCATTATTTAAGTTGAAACAGGAATTTTTGACCAATAAGCACTGTCCCTCCTAATGCCCTGATACGCTTAGCATTTTATATAAACAACATTTCGTTAGCATTTTACCTTCAAACAAAATTGCACACTTGAAAAAGATTCAAAATTTCAGGTTTTAGCCTCCGATAACGTTAAAAATTTGGGTCGTGAGAACGCATGCCGAAAGTCGTAGACCACTTAGCCGTATAGAATCATTATCTAGGGTGCACCACGTGGAGGTAATTCTACTTTGCATCCCAAACTAAACCTAAAAAATTAACGACCGTGAAATATCAAATACAGTTACAGGACAGGGTGAGAGCAAAAAATCTGAATATGGAGGATCTTATTGATATACCAGTTATGTAGGCCACTCCGTTAGGCAGTGGATCTCTTCCAACTTTTGAGAAGACATGATTGTCAAGGAGACCACCTCCACCGAATTGGTATATATGACCATCCGTACTGTCGACTATGTGAACTGAAAGAACCTATGAAAAGAGCCCACCTGCATCGCTGGGGTGCATTCCGTGGAATTGACTTCGAAACATCCTGGTACTGGTGACCTAGAAAACTTTTCTTGTTTCGTCGTTCGTGTTCTGACAAAGGGAGGATTTTCTTTTTGGGGTTGAAACAAATTTATTTTGTATTTTTCACATAATTTTATTTTTAAGGGTCTTAAGAACATTCGTACTAAATTTCAAGAGGAAATTTTCAAAATTGGCCCAGTCATAACCCGTAAGATACGCTCATATGTAAACTCCGAGCGCATATGTAAAATTTAAATGCGTTTTTCTTTGAACAGTTTTTTTGCGAGTGGTAGACATATCTTTAAAACTATTAGATTGATCGACTTGAAATTTTTACAGCACGTCGAACAAATATCCTTTTATTGTTTGATGAACCAGAAAAGTGATGTGTTGCGTATTTGTTTTTATAGTTCGTTCAATTTTTTGAGCCAAATCAATGATTTTGAATTTGGTGAGTCACCATTTCCTCAAAAATTTTGTAAAAAATTTTCTGTTTCATCAAACGATAGCTACATATTGCATGAAGTAAAACTTCGTTCACTTTTTAAGATGCCTTGAAGTTGGGAAATGCCAACCAGCGACTACGGATTTTGCGTGGCATAATGGTCTAGCAGGCGGTATTCATGAAAATTATTTAAAAAAATTTTTACGAATACCTAAATGATAATAAATCGACGTGCAATGTTTGGAATTATTTGATTGCATAGTTTCGTCAACAAAAAAAATCCCTCAAAAGCAGTAATTTTAACAAAAAACTCCCTAAGTTGAAATTTGTACTGTTTTTGTGTTTCCTTTTATTACCGTTTTGCCCTGCCATTGGAAATATACAAAAAAACACATGCTGTGATTGATTGGAGATGTAGAGCGTACTCGTAAAACAATTCAAGAATCATTCCCCTCGAACAATTAAACCAAGTGCTCTTGTATTCCATTTCAGCCCTATACCTAAGCAGCTCTTGGCATGGTACTGCTACGAGCATTCAATAATCTAAAAATTTATGCAATGTATTTCAAAGTGAAAATTGCAGCTAAAACATTTTAGAGGAGTTGTAAATTTTACAATGTTTTCTTTCTCTTCAGCTCATTTTCTCCGGAGAATATACAAAAGCTATGTCCAAAGATTGGCACTCGAGTCACTTTTGCTGTTGGCAGTGCGATGAGACGCTCACTGGTCAACGATATGTCTTAAGGGATGAACATCCTTATTGTACCAAGTGTTACGAACAAGTGTTTTCTAACACCTGTGACGAATGCGGAAAAGTTATTGGAATAGATTCTAAGGTAAGATTTTTCATTGAGAAGTCACCCTTGCTTGACTCTTTCACTGTGTGGTACATTTATATTGTTTTTGTGTTAATAAATTTGTACAATATATAGAAGCTAACAATGCTGTATGCTTAACCCTCCTGGTGGTTCTCTCATCGAGGTATCTCGTCATTACCAAAGCTGACTCGATCTTATTCACGTCATCGTCAAAAAATCGGCAATCAGATTTTGAAGGACAAAATATCTCGTCATTATCAAAATTGGTTAGATTTTGATGAACAAAATATCTCGTCATTAGAAAAATTGGTCAAATTTTGATGGACGAAATATCTCGTCATTTGCAAAATTGGTCAGATTTTGATGGACAAAATGTATCGTCATTTTCAAAATTGGTCAGATTTTGATGGACAAATATCTCGTCATTTGCAAAATTGGTCAGATTTTGAGGGACAAAATATTTCGTCATTAGCAAAATTGATCAGATTTTGAAGGACGAGATGTATCGACGAAACCACTTGGAGAGTTAATGAAAAAGAGTGTCTGATATACAAAAGTTTCTAAAAACAAAAATTTTAACTAAAACCAAACAAATGAAGATTACGTACTTTCTTTTAGCTATCTCATACCTATAAGTAACATGTACTCAGTAAATGTATACTTTTCTATGAAGTGGTATTAATGAAATGCATTCGTAAGTTTAATGCGAAGAGAAATTGGACAACCAGGTAGTTTTCCTCGTTCAACTGAATATTAAAGATAGCTAAAATATTTTTAAAAAGGATCAGAAAATCAATGCTCACTTTGACTTTTATATTGGGTATTTTGTATAATATGCATTTAGTTTTTATTATTAGAGAAACAATTGGTGTGATAGGTCATTATTTAAACTTTCATCCAATATTTTCTTGTTTCCAAAAAACGTTATGTACTAAATTTGTCTCGTTCTTGTTCATAGTATTACATGTCAAGGAGTGATGTATTTATTATTTCTCAACTGCTTCTTTTTCCACATGATCCGGAAACTTTACTAAGACATATTTGCAAATTGTATGTTGAGGAGACTAAAAGAAAATTTTGTATTACACATACATTTATAAAAAAACAGTTTAAGAATATAGATGCCCAGATATGCAACTGACGAGAATGGGCCAGTAGAATCGTTTCAAAGAATTCTATTCCAAGGAAAGAACGAATATTCTTCAGAAAGGACTAATAGAATCTTTCTAAAAGTTGAAAGAATTCATGGATTTTTAGAAAGATGTGGTTATTTAGTCAATAAGTGTGTTGTGGGGTAAAATCAACATTAATGCATATGAATGTTAACTGATTGCATGCCCTTAGTCTTTTGCATTATGAATTTTTAATGCTTTGTTGTCAACAATAACGAAGGGAAACCAACTGCATTACTAAACTTATTACTTAAAACTGGAAATACTTATTTTATAAATTGAGACATCAAAAAAATCCTTGTAAGAACACTAGATACACCTCCTTGCCGGAAATCATTGTATCGTACGGCTTTACGGTTAGGATCACTTTTCTCTCAGTCATGTCCCACAGGTCTTGCTACTCACACCGTAAAAAACTAGTGATGTTACCAAAATATTGATTACCGAATTTTGACATCGTGCTTATTCATCTGACTTCTTTTCTGACATCGCTGATATCCAGCATAATGGGATAAGGAAACTCAGGAGTATATCGGGAAAAGGGTTCCAGAGAAAGAAACACCGTCTAAGTTAATGTATAGATACACAAGGGGACTAGTTCAAAGGCCACTATAGTCCCTATCATACAGTTCTGTTACTGATACACTGTTGTATATTTTTTAGAGATACATTAAATTGTCATTCTATAAACATTCTATCATGAAAAAAGGGCCGCGGTAACCCGGTTGGAAGTGTAACGGATTAGCAATCGGAGGGTTGCGAGTTCGAATCCAACCAAAGACCGTCGTGTACACGGGGAATGGTGCACGTTAAATCTGTCGTGGCCTCAAATGCGTGGTATGGAAGTTTGGAGAGTAGGTTGCCAGCTCAGGTGTGACCTCGTCATCTGACTGTGGTTCAAAATTACTTGGCGTCCTCGGATCTTTCCCTTCGGGTTTGATCCCGGACCGTCGCCAATAGCCCGTTGTGTTGCTACAGTGCGACGTGAATTAAATACCTACCTATCATGAAAAATAACGAATTTTAAATTAACTTGTCTTTCGCAAATTTAGATCTTGCATTTCAATCACATTATCTTGATCACTATAGAGCATGTTGTAGTGAGATTCCAACTCGTTGGAGAAAGCAATGAGTTTCATATAGAACATATTTGATAAAAAGTATTCTGAATTTCAGATAATCTGTTTAATCATTCAATTTCAGGGTCAATTTTTCCGTAGTAAAAACAGAAAACAACATTTTTCTTCAGTAAAAAATGCCGTTTTCAATTTACGAAACACAAGTTCCTAAAGCAATGGAAAGTCAGAATAGTACTATCGTGTTTGAAACTTCAATTGATACGTCTTGCATTGAAACCCTCCAAGTGATCCTTCATTCTTAACCCTCCAAGTGGTTTCAACGAGGCATCGTCCATCAAGATCTGACCAATTTTGCTAATGACGAGATACCTCGTCATCAAGATATTGCCGATTTTTTTATGAGGACGAGATCAAGATCTGGTAGGTTTTTGTAATGACGAGATATCTCGTCCATCAAGATCTGGTCAGTTTAGCTAATAACGAGATACCTCGTCGAGACAACCACCAGAGGGTAGAGGAAACAGAACTGCAAATAAGAGAATCTGCCAAAGTAAAGCACACAGTTTTCAGTTCTTATCGTCTCCAAAATTATTACTGTCCTTAATGCGTTGCTGCTCAGATAAGGCGTGTTTAATGCAGAATGCAAAGCTGATGTATGCCCATCATTTCACTCCTATTTAATCCTGCGCTGAGAGTAGGAACCGAGTCCAATGACACTCCGAGGTCATGACAGTTGACAGTTAATTGCTACAAGTGTTTCACGTCCATTAAATTAATATAACTTGATATTTTTAACGGTGAAATGACTTTTACAGTGAATGCTCGGATTTAATAGCTTCGAATGTTAAATTGCAAATGTTATATGTTGAATGTAAATAGTTACTTGTAAAGCATACTTGCTTTTTCTTAGTCTTCGAATTAATTTTAGTTTAATTTTAGTTTCTTAGTCTTAATTTTCAGTTTTTTAGTGTCAAAATAAATACAAATAATCAATACTGATAAATGTTCTCATTCATTCAATAGAAATACAGGAAGAAATCAAACCACTTGTCGTTCAGAGAAAAGCAAATTCAAAGACACCAGTCAATAGAAAATAAAGTCTAAATTTATATAAATAAAATTTGCTTTACCCTTTGATCGTCACGAGATTTCAGTGTGGGTTTCTTTTACCCACAACACATTTAATGTCCAAATAACTACATCTATTGGTTGAAAGAATCTAAGAAGTTTTTCAAACTTTAGAATGATTTTGTTACTCCTTTCCTTTAAATAGAATCCTTTGGTAAGATTTTACTGCTCTTTTCCTTGGAATAGAATCCTTTGGAAACATTCTATTGGTCAAGAAGGTCGAAATTGGCTAGAAGTCATGCAGAGAAGACTACAGGTTGCAAGGTGGAATTATACGTGTGAACCCCTCAGAGGGTTAAGGGATCGTCTTCATATCAAATGGCGCATCAAACACAATTTCAAATTTCAAACGCAAGTTCCGAAAGTGATGGAAAGTCAAAATAGTATTGTCATATTTGAAACTTCAGTTGAAATATCTTGCATTGAAACCCAACGACAACAGTTTCATAATTTCCAACAACATTCAAATTTGACATCACATTTCTAATCTGTATCAAAATTTAACAGAACTAGTTTCAATCATTCGGTCCATCCGTTTTAGATTATGAGTATTAGAACATTTATAAATTAGCTTCCTAGACTTATTCACGTTGGCGTGGCGTGGAAGTTTGGAGAGTGGGGAGACAGCTCAAGTGTGACCGCGTCATCTGATCGTGGTTCAAAATTACGTGGTGTTGTCCTCGATCTTTCCCTTCGGGGATTGATCCCGGACCGTCGCCAATAGCCCGTTGCGTTGCTCCAGTGTGACGTTAATTAAAATACTTACCATCCTAGACTTATATTCATATCTTCCTATCAAGATGAAATCTCGTCAAACTGACAAAATCTTGATGGACGAGATATATCTTTTCATCACAATACAATAATATATCATCGTTAGAAGAAAATTTGATCTCGTCATCATCGAAAAAATGGCAATGATGACAAGATATCTCATCATTGGAAGAAATTATCAGATCTTGATAGACGTGATATCACGTCAAAACCACTTGGTCAAAGCTTCTTATTTTGACTACCAGTTTGACTAAGTTTTCATCTCTAAACGAATCTCAATTTCTTGATATTTACAGTTTGACACTGTACACGTTTACGCGAAACTCAAGCTACTGTTACGGATAAGCTGCAGTCAGCAATACTGAGTAATTTTGTAGCTAAAAAAACTCATTTATCTTTTCCCAAAAAGCGTGGTATTCCTTCCCCACACTTCAAACATGACTCTATTCCATTTTGTCTCGCAGGGCGGAGATAGTATACAATAATGCGCTGATGTTGCAGAAATTTAAGTTTTGCTTCCCCCACTCTCCGAGATTTGAAAGCTGGGAAACGATTCCGGGAAGTATTTTTAGACGGTCTTTTCCTTCTAAGTAGACCACGCAAGTGATAGCTAATAAACCAACTTTTTCTATTTACGTATCAAAACTTCTCCTCACGCAGTTTTTCTTTTTCGCGTTTCCTCTTCACGAGACTGTGTATCTGGCAGACTTGAAATTTGGAAATTGTCTAATGAACTCAGACGCCTTAAAAAGCCAGGAAGCGTGTCGGTTTTCTTTGCACTCTGGTTCTCACTTGATTAGGTTAGGTTGGGATGCAGTTATTCTTTTCCGCGTTTCCTCTTTACGAGATTATCTGGCAGACTTGAAATTTCGATGTGGTCTAACGTTCTCAGACGCTTTAAAAAAGCCAGGAAACGTGTCGCTTTTTTTTTGCACTCACTGGTTCACACTTGATTAGGTTAGGTTGGCTACACACTTTAATTGCATACCAGATGAAGTGATTGCTATAAATCTCGGAAATGTGAATAGTGGGCGTCTAAATTTAAATACTGCTTTGATATTCTGCTTAGTCATCCAAAATCCTTTTGCAATTCTAACTATTAACAAACATTGAAGAGTGCAATTTTTGGCTTATGTGAGATGGGGTTTTGATAGTGTCGTTTTCACCCAAATCTAAAATATGTCTTAATTCAGAGATGTTCAAACAGACAACCCCTCAGACAGTCAGATTTATAATTCAAGAACTGAAAACCATTACTTCCCATAAATATAGGATAAGTTTGCTTCTGTACATCGACACGTAACAAGACAGCAACAACATTATCTTCGATGAATAGTAATATAGGACAGGCTTGCTTCTTTACATGACACATAACAAGATCATTATCTCCAATGAATATTAATATAGAATAGGTTTGGTTCTGTATTTCAACATCATTATCTCGGATGAATAGTAATATATGATAGGTTTGGTTACATGACACGTAACACGACCGCAATACCTTTATCTCCAATGAATATTAGTATAGGATAAGTTTTTGCTAATGTACATCGACACGTAACACGACCGCAACGCTTGCTCACCGCACATTAACTCATCACTTGGACCTTAAACATGGTGTTTTAAAACTTCTTGTGCAAACTTTAATGGGGGCCTCAGAGAATATAAAATCAAACAATATTCATACAGCCCCATTAGAGCTAGATGATACACAAAGGGGCTAAAACGAAAGACAGCATGTACGTGAACAACCCTTTTGGTAGCCCTAATTTTACAGTTTGGCAGTAGTTATACACTTACAGTTTCTGCCCGCCAAACCAGTCAAGGACAAAGTGCGCACATTCAGGCTCGAAGCTTTATTTAAACCTTTTAAAAAATAATTTGGTATCAAATTCTGTTCGTATTGTAGGAGCACTCTGTTAATCGGAACTCGAGTAATCAAAGTTATATTGTAAATATAGTCCATCAACCACGCGCTTATAGAAACTACTTAAAAAGTTTAGCGATTCTCTACCGTGTACCAAATTTAAGAGAGAAGAAAAAATTACGTTAGAACTCGTCTGCATAGTTCTCAAATTATCGTTGGCAAGCATCCCGTGTGACGGCACTGTTAAAGATATCCATACGTGTTCTGCTAGCCTGAATTTAAGGTTCCAGTCCCTTGCTGTCGAAATACAGGTGTCCACACTTAAGACCTCCCCAATTTGAACGAGTTGAGATTTTTGTAGTCAGAATCAAGAGTGAATCGTGGGCATCAAAATAGAAAGTTAAAAACATGAACTATAAACATCAAAACCTGAAACATTTGTAGTATTTCTGGAAACTTTTTATCATTTGAAGACATTTTATTTTTGGAAAGCTTTGGTGACTATTAACCTCTTTTCTAAATAAGTAACAGCACCATGTAATAAACGTCTATCCTGTCTAGGAACGAGGTTTATTTAGTTTAAAATAGAAGTTCCCCTCCCTCTCCTCCATAGATTTTCAGAAAACGTTTTGTTAAAGTTAAAGCTCTTGTGTTGAGAGATGTGTTTCTTTATTTATTCATTGGAAGAAAGAAATGAAACTTCTTTTCTTGCTACAGTCTGCTTTTGAAATATTGGAGGTGAAAAGACAAATCGATTTCTCTTCATAAATAACGTTTGCATTAGTATTTTCATTAGTATAAATACAAAAATAACATTTCATTTATGTATACTCCCAAGTTTTAAATTCAATAATTGTAAATTTATTTTAATTATTATAATTTTGCTTATATGAAAACATACTAAGTTGTAAATATTATAAGTTGTAGCCGAATAAATTCATACTGCGCAAATCAATTTATTGAACCAATGAATACAAACAAGTCTGCTCCTATGTATTTTATTAAATAATAAAAGAACTCTAAATACCCACAGAATCACATTTGCAACTACTTCGTTCAAGGCAAATATTTTAAGAACAATTTTTAAATTAATTGCAAGGACTTATACATCTAATAATAATAGTTCTTTTTAAATCACTATTCATACCTAATACAAAGCTGGCAAAGGAGGGTTGCGATAGGATCAGCCCTCTTCGTACAAATCAAAATATAAACCACGACCTGTTCCACTCTCACTATCTTGATATTCCACCAAAGCGCCGTGGACTGTCGTTGCATTTTAAAGGTTGAAGACTGTACCAGACTGCTCTGTCAAAATTTAGAGGTGGACACACAAGGTATAGGACCTTAATGAGAAAATTTAAGAACTTTCCAACTCGTCCGTGCTCCGTAACCTCAGCAACTCCTTATATTTTAGATTGTATCGATGTGTCTGTGGGACAGCTCCTGGATGAACAGAACTTGGTTGCTCTGCAACTTGAAAAACATGTTTTTTTGGACTTGGTCTAGGTTATACCTTGACCAAGGGGATTAGTTACAACAATGTGCGAAACAGAATTGATTAATATTTTGCTACTACTTTGCTCAATAGGCAAGTTTCAAAAATAATTAACCAAAACATTAATCTTGCAAAAAGATATGGAGAAAACCAGTTAAAGCTCTGCTTAGGCAATCCTTACCTACTTGAGAAAAGTAACACATCGAAAAGAATTTCACCGTCAGTATTAAAAAACGTAATCCTACAGTTTCTTTCTGCAACAGCAACAGCTATATTCGCAAACCGAAACTCAAAACTCAGAACACAAACACATCTGTTCTCTCGGTCACATGCCGTCATGAGAAGACCTTCTATCTTCTATTCGTCACACCATGGTGACAGACGTCAGTTGTGGAAACACGTTGTTTACATTCAGCCTGCCCCTTAATTTATCGAGCAGACTCGTTCAAAATCACGTGACCCAAGTGCCAACTCGTCGGAACCAGACTTTATCAGAGATGGACCCAGGAAACTCGAACATTAAAGAGAGAAATTACTAAAAATATAGACACGGTGCAGTAGCGTTGCCAGAATTTTATGTCAGAAATTTTGGATAGGGGCCCAAAGTTAAAAATTGAATTTTTTTAATGCAAAGTTAAGATATCACCTATCCAAAAAAGATCTTTTTGATAATTTTGATTACCAAACTATGAATGTCAAAAACATCACAGTTAGCTCACAAAAAGGAATACATACAGGTTGTTCTACGTACACGAACGACGGTATAATGATTATTACGAAAAATCTTCAAAATGAATTACATAGCATTAAGCAATTATTCAAACATTGTGTCTGAGGATTCTTTTCTTACTTTTGTATTCCTTAGGGTACTTATATACGTAGATATGTGAGAGGATGTTTTAGTGCAAAAAAAATTATTGTGGATCTAATCAGCCCTCGTGTTGTAAAAAATGAACGTAGGGCAGAGAACCAAACTATACTTATTGTTTTTATCCTATAATTCGTTACGAAATCTGACGAAATATCATAATTTATAATGTATTATTTTTAGATTAAAATAACTATTATTTCATGGAAGAATACAGGAAAATATTTTGTGACCGAAAGTATTTTATTTGTGAGATATTTTAAAAATCAGAAACCAACACTTTCGGGGAAGGGTACTTGGGCCCCCATAGCCCCCACTACGCATCTGGGCCCGTACGTTTTGTGAAACAGCCGTTAGGTAATAAATAATCCTAAAAACAATATCGCCGATGCGGATTCTAATTGAGTGTTCTTGGATGAAGTGAATCTGACAAGCGTAGATAGGACTTGACGCGCCATCTACCGGGTGATTTGTTTCACCATCTCGTTAAATCACCTATGAAAAAATTTATTATATTTCAAAATAAGCCCTAAACCAACTGTGCCTAGTCCTAGGGGAGGAGTCCGAACCCGAACATTGCCCCTCCATACTTTTTATAGTTGGGATCCAGCCCCGCCAAACATGAGGAATATGTAAAACAATTAGATAGATAATATGGGTAGTCATATATGCTAAGTGACAAATGCTAGGAAATGCTAGCGTCATTCATTAGTGTGTTCGATAACGTAAAAAATAGATAAGACTTCTCTAATGTTCAGATAATTAAAAAAAGACTTAGTTTTAAAAAAGTGAGTTGTAGTGATGGTACGGGTAAGATGTAGCCCCCCCCCCCAAACGCAATTCTAGAATAACAATAATCAAACTCGCGTTTTCTTCTCGTGGTTTACTTCTGTCCTGATGATGAACGTTTTTCTCCTCTGTAACGACCACTCTCATTTTTTTATAGTAGAGAAATTTCTTGAGATGCTCAGAGGTTTTCAACAATCTGAGCTTCACGAGATTTCCGAGTAGTATAGTATTGCTTCTACCCCACAACACCACTTAATGACTGAATAACCACATCTATTGGTTGAAAGAATTCGTGATCCTTTCTTCCTTTAAAAAGATTCTATTGATCTTTTCCTTAGAACAGAATCTTTTGGAAAGATTCTATCGGTACTTTCCTTTGATTAGAATCCTTGGCAAAGATTCTATTTGTCCATTCCTTAGAATAGAAACCTTTGGAACGATTCTATTGGTTAAGAAGGTCACAATTGGTTAGAAGTCATGAAGAGAAAATTGTAGGTTGCATGGTGGAATTATGCGTTTGAACCCCTAGAGGGTTAATCTTAATTAGTTTTTTTACATTTCTATTACCATTTCGACTAAGGTTTTCATTTGTTTATCCAATTTAACGTTGATCTGTATTTTGCAGGATTTATCGTATAAAGAAAAGCACTGGCACGAAACATGCTTCCTGTGCAACAAGTGTAGAGTATCTTTGGTGGATAAACCTTTTGGATCAAAAGCAGAGAAAGTGTACTGTGCGACTTGCTATGATGCAGCTTTTGCTTCCAGGTGTGATGGTTGCAACGAAGTTTTCCGAGCAGGTATACTTATTAGGCTCAATTTATGAACTAAATAATGCAATAAAATATGTTTAATAAAGGTAAGTGTAAGTGAATTAAGGAAAGCATAAGAGATCTGGAATAATTCCTGAGAATCTTAAAACTCGCTTTGCCATTGTCTCACATTGTCAATTGTGCTTGTAGAAAGGTACTTCGAGAAAGGTAAAAATCTTACAATCTACTTTCAGTCATTCGTTCTACTTAAAAACAGCACCAAGTAAGTTCACATTCTATTAGATGGATTTCAATGACTTAATCGAGAACTTTAAAACCAGGAAATCATTCGTAAGTATTTGCAACAAACTTTTATATATGCTTCATTCCCAACTAAGCCTTTGAAAATATATTTTTAAATTATCTGGAGTTTGAACAATTAGCTTATGCTTCTTATAACTACAAATTTTAAAAGTATTTAATTTTTTAACCTTTGTACTGAAAAACTAATACAGGTATTTAATACATTCCTGTACAAACTTTAAAGGGAGGTAGAAAACACAAAATTAAATCATATTCACATAGGAATATATGTCCACAAGCGCCACTTAGATTTTCTAGAGGGTATACGCTGAATTCATACGGGTAAGATGTATCATTTCACAGATTCTGACATATGCCTTAGCATATGGGGTACCCAGAGGAAACGAAAGAGCCACTGTGAGATTGTATCGTGAACAGTACACCGAGATATCACTCGATTTATCAGGCATTGATTTCTTCCTCTGGGGATACTTCGAATTCATAGAATATAATACCTCTCCCCCTTTGACTCCAAAGCTGATCTCATCGCAAGAGCCTTTGTCGTGACTGCAAGTTTCCGCGAAAGGCCAGTAATGTTTGAACATATACGCGCGCGCGGCAATCCATGTTTCGACGCTGTCATGCGGGCATTATTGTTGATGGTACCAACTTTGAGCACTTACTGTAAATGTACAACTGCTTCCAGACTGTAGAATTAATGCTGGTAAAAATGTTGCTCACATATTTGCTGTCTTTCATACCTCTAACACATCCGGAAGGCCCTGGCGGATACTGTTTAAATTTTTGGTCACCTCTCCTTAAAGTTTGTGCAGGGGAAAGTTTGAAACATCCTCTATACAATAAATACCCTATTACGCCTACTATTTACACCTCTAGTTAACGCAATTTTTAAAGAATTTAGATGAAATTCGAGATTTAATCGTTTCAACCCTCCTGGTGGTTCATCTTCGAGCTGAAAACTGCCCTGTAGTGGCTAGCCTCGGGTGCAGAAACCTGTTCCAAACTGTCACCAGCTCTGGGCAAGGGACAATTTAATCCTCCAAGTGGTTTCAACGAGATATACGAGACCAATTGTGCTAATGACGAGATATCTCGCCATCAAGATATTGCCGATTTTTTATAATGATTAGATCAAGACCTGGTCAATTTCCTTCTAATGACGAGATATCTCGCCAATCAAGATCTGCTCAATATTTTTCTGATGAAGAGATACCTCGTCGAGACAACCACCAGGAGGGTTAATAATAGGGCAAGGACCTAATTGGATCATCATTTCCCCTCGGAGTAATAGGGCAGTTGTGTCTCGACGAAGTATCCCGCCCTTAGCAAAATTGACCAGATCTTGAACGAGATATTTCGCCGAAACACTTGGAGGGTTAAAATATGCGCTCGACATGTGGGTAAGAGAACTCACTTCGTATTTCATATTTACAATTAGGGCTCACAAATTCCAGAAATTTCCTATGACAACACCCGTTTTTTATCTCGTGATCGGTGCAGGGAAACATCATAAAAAGCGATTAAACTATTTTTTCTAGACCGAAAAACGACTGAGTAAAGGCACTTTCAAATCCAGAACATAGTTCACAGAACACGCAGTGGCCATCCTGTTGTCGGGCCGCGGTGGCCCGGTTGGAAGAGTAACGGACTTGCAACCGAAGGGTTGCGAGTTCGAATCTAGCCAAACACCGTCGTGTACAAAGGGGGCTGGTGCACGTTAAATCTGTCGTGGCCTCAAATGTCCTCACGTTGGCGTGGTGTGGAAGTTTGGAGAGTGGGGTGCCAGCTCAGGTGTTGCCTCGTCATCTGACCGTGGTTCAAAATTACGTGGTGTTGTCCTCGGATCTTTCCCTTTGGGATTGATCCCGGACCGTCACCAATAGCCCGTTGTGTTGCTCCAGTGTGACGTTAATTGAAATACCCCCCCCCCCCCATCCTGTTGTCAATGTAATACCTAATCATAAATTCTCTAGAATGGTAGTGTAAAGAAAGTAGGCACATATTGTCTGCCTACCATGTGCTCCCACAACAAAGTCTGGGTGGTGGAGGTTGCAGTAGGAACTAGGCTCGTTCATTTTGAACACAAGTGGTGGATTCCTTAATTTTTTTGTTTGAGGTGAATGTTGGTAGCGAAAGAGGTTGTTTACTGGTACAGATCATATATAAAGTAAAAATCATAACAAATATGGTTCCAATTTATCAATAAATGCAATTCGTCAATTTTCCCTGTCAGGAATAAAAAGCGAACCAGGGGCACACTGATCAGGATGTCACTTACCTAAGAAAACAATACTTTACGGAGGTGACGATACTTGTAAATCGCGGATAGTCGACCATCGCGCTCGATTTGGTGAGTAGTTATACACCAGTGTGCCAGGAGCAGTAGAATGTTTTTATCAATCAGGTCGTGCAACCCAAGTCGTGCTACTCGAGTCGTTTCGTGTATCACCCTACTTAGTCTAGAGGCTGTTACTTGTCATCTCTTTGCAAGATTTGAAGGTTGTGGAACTTTTACTGAAACATTTGAAGCACCGATGAAAAACCTAACACCGCAGTATTAAGGATGTCTAGAATACGAGATAACCTCATACACATGTGAATCTGCAGTAGTTAATCATGTAATGCGCACTTCAGAAACAGTTTCGACTGGAATCGGGGGCTGTCCAGCTCTAGGTTTATCGCACACAGCACAAGATTGCAGTGACATCGATGTAAATGATGTCTTCAAAAGTTGAGCACTGTTAACTGCATAGTAGTGGCCATTGCGTATTCTGTGAGGTACATCATAGATATTAGTGTTCTTCCTCAATTTCCTGTCTCCAAATAATATTTATTACTGTTTATGGTTTTTTCACATGCCGAGCCTAACGAGATAAAATAATAAACTGGTGTGGTCATTGAAAATTTCCAAAATTTGTGAACTTAAACTGTAAGCTCGAAGAGTTGGAGTATTTTACCGGTATACATCTGGAGCACATATCTTGAAAAGCTAAATCTCAAATTTCAACTCAATTCTTCAAAAATTGCCGGATTTGATTTTTCCCTTCAGCGGATCTCGGACCTTCGCCAATAGCCCGTTTGCCCGCTCCAGTGCCACGTAAATTCAACTAACTACCTCTTCGAAAATTGTTGTGTCGTAAATAGGCCAGGTTTTTATAACTACCCTATACACGAGTATTCAAATGTAAATTTAATGATCGTAACTTCGCTTACTCAGGCGCCTACCTGGTACAGTGGTTATAGCGTTTGTCTGCAACCCTGTAGGTCCCGGGTTCGAATATCAGTTAGAAAACACATGAATGTTGGGGATTGTGTCCCTATTAGGAGCAACAGCGGCTTACCCACTGGGTGCTCCTTCACGAATAGGCACCAACTTACCTCATGTAGGCCCATGTGTTGAAAAATTAAGGTTCAATGCTGTAATGGACTTCTTCCAAATGTCTCATCAAAATATCCTGTTAACGTTTCAAACAGTATTTTTGTTTAAAAGCAATTCATTTGAAGCTTTAATTATTGAAAGGAGCCCTGGAATAAACTGCTTCAAAGAGCAACTTAGGCTAATTTGAAGTGAAGGTCAAGAATTGTTACGTCCCAAGGCGGCAAATGTTAGGATCTCTTCCCCCCTAAAAGTCTGATCAAAATTTCGTTTAACCGCCGATTGTTCCTTGTAGTTCTTAGGGTCCGTCGTGGCTCAATGGGTATGACCACTGCGCTAGCAATCTTCGAGTTGTAGGCGGCGCAGGTTCGATTTCTGTCAGGTGCATTCCTCCCTGGGTGTGTTTCTCTTCTGTGTCAGTAAAACTTTCATTGTGTGTGTCTATTACTTGATATTGTATGTCTGGTATCTGGCGCAGCATGGCCAAATATGGCCCTTGCGCCAAAAACTCTCAAGCCAACCAACCAACCAACCTTGTCGTGCTTAAGGCTGAAGAGGTCAGTGGTCAGGCATTAAAAAATAATTTCGCTTTTTTATTTCAAATTCAGTACGAAGGCCCATTTACTCTTGTACGTCTGTCCGAATCCGCTCTTCGTATTCGGATCCATCGGACCAATGACAACGAGAACGGAAATGATTGACAGGTTTAATAATTCTCTTCTCGTCGTTCATTGGTTTGACGGATTCGAATACGGAGAGCGGATTCGGATAGACGCAAATCACAAATTAATTAATTTAACTTATCTCGTATTAACCAATTTATTTCTCTTTTTCATAAAGGAACGAAGAAAATGGAGTACAAAGGCCATCAATGGCATGAGAAATGTTTTACTTGCTCTGTTTGCAAAAATGCTATCGGCACACGTAGCTTCATCCCTAGAGAGAATGACATCTATTGTACCACCTGTTACGAACAGAAATATGCAACAAGATGCATCAAGTGTAATCAGGTAAGTTTTTACTCTTGTTTCTTCTTTTGTCCCTTTTAGTAAGTTTAGGTAGAGCATTGTTACATAAACCATTTTTCTCAAAGCTGTATCTACGGTTATTTCACAACCAGATAGAAATTAATGAATTATCTATGTATTTTTTGAAAATCTGCTACATTTCGGGTCATATTTTGCATTTACCGATCAATAACCATCAAACTTAGCGAAGAGAAAAATATACTGTATAAAAAGTATATGTAATGGAAGTTTTATAAAAAGATCGTATCGGCTAATAAACAACGTTGATTTATGAAATTTCTAAACGGACGAGAAAGAATAATATCTTGGTAACGAAATAAAAAGCTAACTGAATAATAAGAAATTTGAAAGTGAAATTGTTATGACTACAAAAAATGGAATTCTTAGCATTTTAGCTTTGTAGGGAAACAAAGCCTACCTACCTATAAATATATAATTTTAAATCTCGGCTCCATTTCTCAATGTTGCATTTCAAAAATTGTGGTCTAATGCGCTGCTATTAGTTTACCTTAGAGAACAATTTTTAATCACCTTGTTGATACTTGCTCAGTTGATATTTGTTCATATGACGAACTCGCAAAGTATTCCATTTGAATTTATCTATTCTTTCAGAAAACACACGGGCTTCGATAAATTAAGTAAAAATCAAAAGTTATGATGGTTAAATATCTAATTGGTAGATTTTTATGAAATTTGGTGTAAGTATGAATTAAATAATAAGTTATAGATTAGTCTAAATATAGTAACAAAATATTTTGACGATACAGGAACTTGTTCAAAAATAGGATACCTGAGTTGAATATGCAAGCAGCTTCAAGATGGAGTGTGGTCACGATGGAGTGTGGTCACGACAGCGATGCTCCCTGATCATTATGATAGTGTATATTAAATCAGTAACCAGGGATGACCATTGTTCCTTCAAAACATTGGAAAGTCCCTATGAGGTTTGAAGGGGTGGGTTGCGAACAGAAACACATATCCCCAGAGCATACTCAATAGGATTGAGGTCAGAAGATTTAGCTTTACATTTCATGCATACAATAGTCTCATCGTGAAATTTCTGTTTCACTAAGAGAGTTCTGTGTGGACTAGTATTATCATCTTACAGGGTTAAGGAATCACTTATTGTATTGTATAAGGACGTAAAATTGGATCAAGGATATCGTCTCTGTTTCTTTGTGCATTAAGGTTACCATTTAGCAGCACATAGAGGTCTATGCGCCTACCTCAAGAGATGCCACCCCCTAAACAAACACTGCTTACCCCATAATAATCTTTCAAGGATGTTACTGGGATGGTAGTGGGTTCCCGATTCTCGCCAGATGAAAACAATTCGGAAATCACTCTACAAATTGTGTCTGGATTCGTCAGTGAAGAGTTCGGATCTCCATTGGCTTTCACTCTAGCTAACATTCATACGTGCTCAACTAAACTTTTCCCTCCGGTAACGTGAGGTGAAGAATCTTGTTTATTTGAAAAATAAGTTTCGTAATCCAGCATGAATATATTAACATTGCTCCATTATATGACTGAGCAACAAATTCATTCACCCATAAGTAGTTTTCATAGAGAATTTCTCAATAGCTCGAAAGATCTAAATAGCTGCTTTTGGTGAATTTCTACAGGTTCAATTTCAAAAAGTTCTAGTTGAAAAAAGTAGGATAAGATACTACATATTTTAGAATAAAACAGTAAACTGATATTAAGCAATTTTTCATGCATCCTAAAATTTGTATTTTTTGAAATCCTTAATTTTCTGGAAATGTATCTTCACTTACAATATCGTCAAACTGTTGTCAGTACTTACTGACGTTATATTTTTTCTACGTAACTTTACTGTAGTTTTCCTATTTGAAATATGAAGTTTGAGTACTGCCATAAACGTATAAACGGGGAATTATATTAAATAATGATTCAAACAATAATAATAAATGAAAAAATAACATTATTTGAAGAAAACAAACTATCCCCAGTAGGTGTGTTTCACGTTTCTAATTTTTTTACTTCTAAAACTGTTGCATTAAGCTAACATATCAAATATCTCACTCATATATACAGAGAAAAAACAAGAGTGAAAATAAATGGGTGAATCCATTCAAATCCAGGAAGGATGGATGTTCACCTCACCATCTTCGAATCGAATGATATTTTGCATACAGGTACATTTTGAGCCACCTTGAATCAATATATTTTTATAATCTCGAAAAAAAATTTCTTCGATATACAGGGCTGTGAAAGTGACGTCACAAATTAAAATTTATTTTTCTTAGCGTACATCACCTAGTTAAAAATCGCATATCTCATAAAGTATTTAAGATAATCCAATTTTGTTGTTGTTTTTTCAAAACAATTATAAGACTTCAGAGCAACTATTGATACTAATTTCATTAGTGGTACGTAAATAGTATTGGAAATATGAATTTTTTAATTTGATGAATTTTAAATTCATTTTTCTCAAAAATGCCATCTTTTAAAAATCTGGTTATTTTTTCTGAGTTCCTATATAAATATTCTATCAGAGTGTGTGAGCACTTTTTGCAGTTTTCGAATAGTTAAGCTTAAATAAATTATTTTGTGTAATGACCCTGATTGGAAAGCGCAACGCGATAAGAAAATAATGAAATACCTTCAAATTCCCTTTCGAAGTACGAAAAATCCTTAAGCGCATGTCAAATTCCCAATAAAAGGATGAAAAGGCTTTCGAAATCCCTATATTAAATCGGGATTCCCTTTCAACCAGTGGGAATTATGCTTTCTGTATTTGCTTAAAAATACTTTTTTATTTAACGTTAACCGAATATATAAATAATAATTTACAGTATTTACTTAATATGAATAAATGATCTATCACAAAATTATATATTAAACATGTACACAGAATTTCACAAAACATCATAATTTTGCTGTTCATCTCACTACAAAACCAAATTTTAAAAATTACGCTGTAAAAAGGGTCAGAGAGGGGAAAACTACTTATTTAAAATATTAATAAATTCCTATAACTATATTAAAATATTGAAACTAGTAGCACAAAACGTAGTACCCTATAAATCCTCATAAAACAGTTCTAAAACTGCATAGATAAGAAAAATGTGGAAGCTCAGTAATATTTAACATAGCAGATAAAATAATGATATAAATTTTTATTTATTTAAAACCATAAGAAAAGTTGCTAATTTGAATATTAGTTACGTTAAAAAAGTATTAATTAAAATAAATTGAGAGATTCGTTAAATTCAGCGAAAGTGTTTAATCTGTCCTTTCTGCCACATAAAACTCCAAGAAAGTATTCAACATATACTTCAATAAAGGACTATTTCAATGTTGAACTTCACGAATGCAGTTCATAACTAAATACAATTTCATAACTAAATAAACTTACTTTCAATCATCTTCGATTCTTTAAAAGTTGCACTCTCATGTCATAATACAAGGAGATTGGAGTTTTGTGTATGATAAGAGGCCGACTTTGTCATATGAACGCACCATTGTAAAACTTCCAACAAGAATGAACTTGTTAGTTATTTAAAAACTATTTTTTGATGTTGCAGGAAAATTTTCATGTGCCTTCTTCCATAAAAAGATATAATTAAATTTATTTGTCTTTCCTGAATCCATGAAATTTCTTTTACTTACTATATAGATTTGTTTGAAAGATTAATTTCACAAAATCCCAGAATTAATTAAACCTAAATCCAAGAATGAATGAATATTTATGCAAACAAAGCCCTGAAGTAATATGCAGCCCAAACATTTCCCCGGTAAATAATTAGAAGTAGAGTTTTGGGCTGATTTCTTTTAAAACTATCAACAGTAGAATTACAGGATCATCAAAAATATTAGTTTCATATACTTTATTGATATATGTATAGAAATAATGAATCATGTTAAAATATCGCACCGAAACAGGTGCTTGAACTGCTGGTTGGGGAGATTCGAGCGCTTACTTACTAGTGGAGGAAACACCCTTGGCCCCTCTCGTTGAGCGTGCGTTAGCGGTAGAAATTTCGATATCTTACGTTGAAGGCTCTTAAAAATCAATCTTTGAGAAACTGCATTAGCTATATAAGGTATTACATTAACAATATTCTAAAAAACTTATACAAAAAGTATAAAAAATTTTAAAGATGGCTTTTTTTATTAAATCTTAACCAAACTTCAGCAAGTTCCGTGCCAAATTGTTAAAAAACTAATCTAACTTTAAAAGATATTTTTACTTATTATTACGAACAGTACATTTAAGTATCACTAGCGAAAACAAAACAAGTTTATCTCTAATAGTTTAAGCGTAGCGAAATTTTAAGTGCTACTCGACATTCTTGAAAAGTAAAATTGAATATTTTTGACCGCCTTTTAAAGGGTCTTATTTCCATGAAAAAAAATATTTTGCAAAAAATAAATATGGCATAGTTTAACATACGCCACTAGTCACCATATAATTTTTTTAAAAAATCGAAGGAGGTGAGGCGAACATTCTATTTTTATTGCCTGAATTGAATGGATTCACCCAAATATAGTTATGGATTCAATTAAGACATATGCTGTGCATTTTCAGCAGCAAAATATTCAGCATTTTCAGCGCTCCGAAAAATCTGAATATTTTCGCTGACAAAATCCGAAAATAATGATGGTATCAATTAATTTTTACATTGCCAAAAGATTGCAATTTCCAAAATTTCAAATTCTAAATTTCGGATGGATTAACTTTAGTGACCAATCAGAATACAAATCGTAATTGAAACTTTGTAGCCGGTAGATTAAATTTGCGTAAATACTTCATGCCATAAATTAAAAATATGAAAAATTTAACTCTTTCACGGGTTCGTATATATCAGTTCATGAAGTCTTCTGCATGAATTCTAACCAGTTTCAACCTTCTTGGCGTCATCTGACCGTGATTCAAAATTACGTGGTATTGTCCTCGAATCTTTCCCTCTGGGTTTGATCCCGGACCGTCGCCAATAGTCGTTGTGTTGCTCTCATTGCGACGTTAATTAAAATACCTACCTACCTCAACCTTCTTGATCAATAAAATCTTTCCTGAGATTCTTTCAACCAATAGATGGGGTTATTTAGTCATGTGCGTTATGGGGTAAAAGCTACACTACAATTCTCGGAAATCTCGTGAAGCCCAGAGGGTTAACAACTAAAAGTCAATAATTTTATTCAGAAATATATCGGATATGCATCAAAAACTATTTAGCTAATCTAAAAAGCGCATTTTTCAAGTGCGTTTACTATGAGAGGGATTTTCAGTGTAAACAAACAAGGTCTGGGAAGATTTTACTTCTGCTGTACAAATACTCTCGTATGATACATATCTGGGCTACCTTTAAATGTAGTTTATGGCCATTTTAGCAACGCTTGACGTTTTAATCTAATTGATGTTGACCAATCAACTATTATATATCAATTCGGAATTTATGCGTTAGAATTTTTACTGTCGAAGTGTATAATCGTATTCGAAAAGCATTACAACCACCTATATTTAACTTAACAAAAATGTCTCTCATAGGAAGCTCATCAAATTAATTGACATTCATTAACTTTTAAGGGAGGGATTTTATGGTTTATAT
Source organism: Meta bourneti (assembly GCA_933210815.1). Taxonomy (NCBI): domain Eukaryota; kingdom Metazoa; phylum Arthropoda; class Arachnida; order Araneae; family Tetragnathidae; genus Meta; species Meta bourneti. Next base: position 30,541,764 of record OW119934.1, read on the forward strand.
TCCATTTTTCAACGAATTAGTAACCCAAAATTGAAATTTTGAGTTTGGTGTCAAATTGTGAGCAATAATGATGCATTGAATATTTTGCGTTGTATACTTAACTGTTGATATGAATAGGTAATGAGAGTAACTTCCAATTTCAGATTATTACTGCTGGCGGTGTAACATACAGAAATGAGCCATGGCATAGAGAATGCTTCTCCTGCACTAACTGCAGTACGTCATTAGCAGGGCAACGATTCACCTCCAGAGACGAAAAGCCTTACTGTGCTGAATGCTTCGGAGAACTTTTCGCCAAAAAATGCACATCTTGCAACAAACCAATTACTGGTAAGATCTCATTTGACTGTAGTTCCCTTTAAACCTCTTTAATATATACTACTGAAGTGCCAGAAAACTAGTACACTAGTTTAATACTTGGTAGACCTTCCACGGGAGCGTAGAACTGCAGAAATACGACTGGGCATGGACTCCACCAAAATGACCATTGACGATCTTTTTATAAGTTTTTAATCTTTATTAACCGTTGTTTTGAAGGTTTTTCAATTTTTACTAACAATAAGCAACTGAAAATTATAAATTAAATGAAAAACAGAAGAAACAGTTTACTTCAACGTTTATATAAATTTTATAATATGGACCGATAAAAAATTGCCACACTAAATTTTGGAAGCCTGGTCCACCCCTAGTTAAGAGTGTGGTTAAAACGGGTAAGTGAACTACACTTAACCCTCCTGGTGGTTGTCTCGACGAGGTATCTCGTCATTAGTAAAACTGACCAGATCTTGATGGACGAGATTTCTCGTCATTAGAAGAAAAACTGAACAAATCTTGTTATCATCAAAAAATTAGCAATATCTTGATGACAAATATCTCGTCATTAGAAAAATTGGTCAGATCTTGATGGACGAGATATCTCGTCGAAACCACTTGGAGGGTTAAGAATGGATGACCCTTGGAGGGTTTCAATGCAAGATATTTCAATTGAATTTTCAAACACGATAATACTATTTAGACTTTCTATCACTTACGGAACTTGCGAACTTGGTCAGAATTTGATAGCGGGATATCTCGTCTCCTTGGCAAACTTGGTCAGACCTCGATGGGTGAAATATCTCGTGAAACCACTTGGAGTATTAACGTAATTTAAAACATGCAGAGATTAATAAATGTTTTTTCCTAGGTATTGGTGGAACGAGATTTATTTCCTTTGAAGATCGCAACTGGCACAACGATTGCTTCATGTGTGCCGAATGCCGCACTTCCCTTGTGGGAAAAGGTTTTATTACAGATGGACCTGATATTCTATGCCCAGAATGCGCCAAACAACGACTTATGTGATCTCACTGTGAAAAGCCTCTAGAAAATATATATATGTGTTGTTGCTATATAATCTGCTTTCAATCCGCCGGCGGGAAGAACTCTGCAATGTCATCACTTCTCTTCATCTTTTGCTGCGGTGCCATAGTAGCTTAAAGATGTTTACCGTAATGAGGTTATTAACGGAGCCAGTTTGATGGCTTGGTAACTCTTGTCATTAAATATTAATTAACTGTTGTTGTGTAACTTATGAATATAGAAGTTCAATTTACACAGGACCTCACTTTTCACTTGTTGTTAATAAATAAACGTTGGCCAAAAAGGTCAGCTAAGTGAAATGACTTTTCCTTGTTTAAAAATTTATTGAAATCTAATAAAAACTAGAAATTTAAACCATGTTTGGAAGTTTATAGAAACTGTTTAAATTATTATCACTAAGAATTTATAGTATGAATTCTTAAACAATATATATCTTTTTATTCGTTTTTCGACTCAAAAAAGTATAAATACTCTTCAAGAACTGAATTCCAACGCCTACACTAGGAGTAAATTTCTGCTTTGAAAACATCAGCAAACAATTGGAGTGTTGAGTTACATATAAACTATCTTACTAGAAAACATGATTATCATATGCTACTTCAATAATTACGAGAATATTTAACTCAGGAAACAACTCAAACAATTTATAATATAGTAGATTAAGATTAATTGTGAACATTTTGATTCTCATTTTTCATCTAAGTATACACTGTACTAACAAAAGTCACCTGACATCTAGAGTATAAACAAAACATAGCATTTATTTTGTGGTCTGATTATAAATTTAAATTATCAATTTCAGAATCCACATGGGTTACACTGAGTGTAAACTAAAATTTAAGGAAGAAATGTCTTATTGAAATGTGCAAATGTGTTTATATCAAAATCTAAACAACTGAAGTAGCAGTCACTTTATTATCCCTAAATATCCATACTTAGAATGTTAAATGCGTACCATCATGAGCACAAGTCCTAGGGAACTGAACTGTGCTGGATCCCTTCATAAAATTATTGACTAGCCAAAATGGTTCAGTTCCCTAGGACTTGTGCTTATGATGGTATGTATTTAACATTTTAAATATCGATATTTAGGGATAATAAAGTGTGACTGCTACTTCAATGTTTGATACGAAACGTTTGCACATTTCTATAGGACATTCCTCCTTAAATTTTAGTCTATACTCACTAATAGTAACCCACGTGGATGTGGACTCTGAAATTGAAAATTTAAATTTATAGTCAGACCCCGAAATAAATAATGCTGTGTTTTGTTTCTACTCCAGGTGCCCGGTGACTTTTGTTAGAACAGTATCTCATACAATTATTTTGTTTGATATTGCGAGAAGTCTCTTTATTAAAGTGTAGAAGTCATGTATACAATTGGGTAAATCATGTGAGGAACTTGCACATATCGACGCTGTGAGAGTACCAGCGAATACTCTACAAGTGAAGCAAAATAGCACATGGAATGAAAATAAAATTATGAATAACCAGAACTATTTGAATGAATATTATAATGTACGATGGGCGAATAAGTATTCAATTTTATAATCTACCAACGAACAAATATTATCATTGTACGAATGACAAGCAGTTCTCTTTCTGTTTACAATGACATTGATTTTGTATTTCTTTTAACAAGATCAGCGAAATCTTCCATTCATGTTGCAAAAAAATGATTGTAGAACAACAAACCAAATTTAAAGTAAATTACCTTGAACTCTCTACGCTTTGTCAATCAATCTTCCATGCAGAATGCAAATAATATTACAGAACTGGTGTTGATAATGTCTAATAGCTAGCTGTAGCCTAACAAGAGACAACACACGTTTCGAATTTGTAAGTTTTGTTCTATATGAGTTCTAAATTACAGCCCTTATAAGTCAAGATTTTTCTTTATTTTTTATTTATTTTTATTTCTACGTGCATCACAAAAGTATTACATGCATGGATCAGATAAATTAAGACAAGATTACCAGTGAAATTTTTACAAAAAGATATTTTATAAACAAAGCTCTCTTAAATGTAGCGTAGTAACTATCAGTAAGGAGCAGACTATATTGGAGTGCCCAAGAGAAATCATTGGAAAAAAATATTCTATCACACAGAATCAAGTAATGGGCAATGGAAGAAGACGCGATCGATGTCGAACGACAGAATTGTCAAAATTGCAGAAAGGTGAATTGATAAGGGGAAACGATGAAAGTAGTAATTAACCCTCCTGGTTGTTGTCTCGACGAGATATCTCGTCATTAGAAGAAAACTGACCAGATCTTTATGGACAAGATATCTCGCCATTATGAGAAAACTGACCAGATCTCGATCTCGTCACCATCAAAAAATTGGTAACATCTTGATGGCGAGATATCTTGTCATTAGCAAAATTGGCCAGATCTTGATGGACGAGATGGACGCCGAAACCACTTAGAGGGTTAACACTTCTATGACCGGGGGAAATGTGAGTGATTTTGTAACATTGCTTAAAACTTCTTTCGAAACGCATGCTTCAATGGGAAGAATTTTGTTTTGTAATTTGGAAACGTTAAGCATGACTTTGCTTAACGTTTCTGTTAGGCTTTCTCTTTCGGGCCAAAAAGCAGTGTTGCAGGCAGTAAGAAAATTGTGTGTTCAATATTTTGGAGGATTCTAAAAATTGCACGCACAAGCAAGCTTCTGCCCAAACTAATATTTATCAACATTTGTAAAATAAAATTTTATCATTGCATAATGCTGTGCGCAGTGATTAGTTATATCACGAATATTAAGCATTAATTTCTTTTTCTGGATTTTTCAGGGTATATATCAATTCCTTTTAGGTCGCAATTCCAGAGTTGAAAGGGAAAATAAGAGAAATAATAAATTTCTCTAAGCGTCTACCACTAAGCATCAAAAAATACTCTGATATAATTATTGTTTGCTTACAAAATTGAACACCTACTTGCAAAACTATTTATTTCAATTCCTGATCAATCTTCATTTACCCACTTAGTGCACTTGCAGTCCCACGGCCATTTTTTCCTGTGATTCTGAAAACAGTTGTAAGAGAAACACGTGGCACATCGTTTTTTGCCCTTATCAGCACTTGTTAAATTATTGGTGTATTTGGTATTCATTCCAATTTTGGGGATATTTCTCGCAGAAGTTTTTTCATTCCTCTTGTCCTTACTGTGATGGACAGGCCCACCAGGAAATCGGGAAATTCACGAGAGGCTGGTGCTTCTAGGTGGCTGGTAAAGATAACGATAGAAAAAGAATGTGGCATTTAACAAGGATAGTTTGTTTTATATAGTAATTTAAACATTTTCCAATTAGAACAGTAAACTGCTATGGATCAATAATAAAATCAACTCTGAATATAATATGACGCATAGTTTTCTGTTGCACTTGAAATCAAAGCTTATCGTGGTTGGATTAACCTTCCAAGTGGTTTCGACGACATATCTCTTCAGATCTGACCAATTGTGGTAATGACGATATATCGTCTTCAAGATATTGTCGAGTTTTTAATGATGACGAGATTAAGATCTGGTGAGTTTTTTCTAATGACGAGATATCTCATCCATCAAGATCTGGTCAGTTTTGCTAATGACAAGATAACCTCGTCGAGACAACCAAAGGAGGGTTAAGCGGTTAAACGATGTTAGAGGTTTAGAGGCCTCCGTCCAGAGAAAGATGGTAATGATGTGAGACCGTATTGATAAATAAGGTCGGAGATATGCCACACACCATTCTCAGTTCAAAAGTACAGATCATGGCGATTTCTCAGTAATAATTCTCATTTCATAAATCTGCAGTTTAAGAATCTTAGATCAATTTTGCAGTGAGATGCTAATATTGAATCGATATACTGGACAAGAACAAATTAAACCTTTCTCACAAGATGACAGTCTAAAATGTTTTATTCCCTTGAATAAATGTTGCTAACATCATCACCTAACTTACTATACGTCAAATTGCTTAAGATTGCCCCCCCCCCATATTTTATTTTCAACAATTCAGTGTCTTCCTTTACCTGAGGTCGGTAGATGGCGTGTTTTCCCACACCGATTGTCCAAGACAACCGTCACTTTCCTTTTCTTAATATCTCAGATTCATTTAGTTTTCTTCGGCTCCTTTCCAACTTGAAACCTTTGTGAAGGACTATTCGATGCCTTAAAATAAGGGACAAAGTTATCAATATTCCATTAGATTTTCTCGTACTCAAACTGAATTGCAAATAAAGGCATACACTTCTGTGACATTTAACATTGCCAATTTATTTCATTAGGCCCTGTAGGCTAGTAGTTCGCGCTGCCACACTACAGGTCGACCTTCGGGCTGGGCAAGGTCGACTCAGCCTTTCATCCCTTTGAGGGTCGATAAAATGAGTACCAAGCGTGCTTTCGAACTAAACACTGTGGGTCCCCGCGTCAGGCCGATCACCTGACATAGACAAAAAATGCTACTCGGCACCCAAGGTCTCGTAAGCGGGATGAGCACCGCCGGCCATGGTTCTTCGAAAACTGTAGCGCCACGGAGTTTAGTTTGAATTTATTTCATTATACAGTGAGGCTATAGAAGATTTAATGCAAGTTAATAGTGCTGTATTAGTGTTCCTTATAAGTTGGGTTGTTACAATTAATCTATATGCCATCAATATAATTTATATAATCCTACACCCTCTTCATTCAACTTTAAAAGGCTAAATCACTTCAAAGTCATTCTTAATTTAAGGAAGTCAATGACACTAAATTTTATTGGATCAAAAAATATTGATTTAACTAACGTACTCATTCGAGTCAGGCAATAAAAAGTGAGAGTCGTAGGTAAAGGGGCGTCAGTGGAAAAAAGCGCGTTTTGAGAAAAAGATCTGCGAAGTTTTTTTCGTTTTGAAAATTATTGTGTGGTTATAAAGTAAACCTACCGACTAAGCATTTTAGAACTTTGCTTTACCTGATTTATAAGGTAAAAAATGCTTCAAGTAATGAAAATTTAAAGAGAATTTACTTCTAAGTACTCCTCACTCACATCCCTTTACTTCAAAGAAGCCCCGCGCACACACACTTGCACCTTTTTGCTTCCAACGTTCCGTATAAAAAATCATCAGGGTCCAGATCCAAGACAAGTTCTTCGATAACAGTAGTTCTTATTTCTTCAGCTGCGCTAGGGAGCTGTAACCTATTTGTGCATTTCTGATAGCGTTATGCTTGAAATATTTAAATAGGTGATGTAAGGAATTCAAGTAATTTAGCAATTTCCGGGGATTCATGTACTTATCTGTTTTTATGAGCATCATCTCATAGCATAGAGGCAAATTCGATAGATGTTGAGGATAGACGTCCTAGTTTACTTCAGGGTGTTTTTTCTGAAACCTGATTTTAGGTCCCCATTCTCAAAAGACATTTTCCCAATTATTTTTGCATTGCAGTGTAAATTAATACCTCACGAATGCCTTTCATAATTTTATCAAAAGGAATTTTCTTCATGGTTTCGGTGGAGAGTCTGTGTGGCCTAATGCACGAACCTCTTGCTCCAAGAAGTATCGATGAAGAGGTCTCTGGTTGCGCGAGCAGTTTATTGAAACGCCATTATGTACAAGTCGGATATGTGTCCGTTAAATTGACTCACGTCTATAAGTTAAAGGATTTTCTATCCGGGGCGGTTTTGCTTCATCCAGCTGCTCGAACCGTAGGTCAAGAGGATGAATATAACATGTGAAGACAAAATAAAACAAAAACAGAAGTTTCGGTTCACTCAGCCACGGAAAAATAGGGGGAAAGGCCACCCTGGTAATCGTGGAAAGATTTTATGGTTAGAAGAAAGTATGGTTACCTTGAGCGGCTATACTGTGTTTCGACATACTGTGGGTAAGGGTATTCAACAGTTCTTGAGGTAAGAAATCTCACTCTTATATAAAATTGCACTCTTCTGAGCCGTTCACTGAGCCCTGGCGGAGGAATATGTGTTCCAACACAGTGGCCAATTAAGTTCCATGCATGTTCAATGGGATTTAAACCCAGCAGGCAGGATGTTCAGTCCAGATGTGTCGTATCTTCGGATTCCAGGTGTTCCTGAACCAAGCTATGCCTTTGATGACATGCTTTATCCTCCATTAAATAGAACCCAGGACCAAACGCACTCCTAAAAAGCTTCACATAGTGATGCAGGATGACATCTTTATAAACCTCGATCCTTGCGGTACATATGTAGAACACAAGCAGGGGTTTACGCGACTCTGAGATGATACCACTCCAAACAAGGACTCTCGCACCTCCCCGAAGATCACTATCGACAAAATGGCTTCTTTTTGCCAGATTTTAATCTAAAAATCGTCTTTTGGGGTCAAAGGGCAATAACAACGCTTTCAGATGCAAAGCACTAATGAGTTTTTCAAACCCCAACTACCCGAACTGATTTAAACCGGCACTATAGAAATTTCCTATCGCCAACATAACGGAAACTTCCATTATTCCTTTCAAAGGTGCCAAGTAGCCTTACTATTCACTTTTTGTTCCAATACAATAGTGGCAAATATTCATATTGGTGAATTCCTTAACTTGTGGACACAAGTTAACATTGGCCGGTAAGTCCTCCCGATTTGTAAGTGGGTGGCATGTTAGGAGTTTTCAAGTCCACGACGATGCCCTGTGAGCCTTAATCAAAATTGAGTATATATTTTTGACCACGCTTACCCCAACGGGTAAATTCCCAATAGGGATTAGTAGCCAAGACATTTTTTGCTCCCCAATGAATCATTTCTGCGTACGGGGAAGTAATACGGCCTAAAAAAAGTGATTTGTGAATATAACTCAAAATCAGCAAATTTGGACATTGGCCCTTTTCTACTAAGATACAGAAATATAAAAGCAAATACGAAAATACAAAGTGGCCGAAAATACATGTAAATTTAGATTGAGCAAAAAAAATTCAATCAGATGCTAAAATAAAATAGTACATTGTTAAAATAAGTATTATAGCAATCAAAATTCTAGTTAAACGATTTCATGCACAATACAAATTTTGTAGATTACTTAATAAATTCTAACGACCCTCACAAAAAGTCAAAGTCATAATTATTATATTTTACGAAAAATTGATTTAAAGAATTTGTTTCGACATCCCTGCCAAATTAAAATTTCATTTCTATGTGTTAAGTTTTGGTTCCCTGCAAGATCGTTTTTTGAGGAATAGCCCGTTGTGTTACTCAAGTGCGACGTAAATTCAATTGTTTAGCTATCATTTTTTCAGGATTTACTTTACCCGGACCCTCCAGTATTGAAGTACTTCCGAGGTCCCTGAGTATAATACATCAATTTTATAATCATTCTAGGGAAATTATTTCAAACATTTAAAAAGTATTTTAAAAAATTAACTAAAACAGTCGGTGTGTTTGGGGACTGGTGCACGTTAAATTTGCCTTAACGCTGAAGTTGTATTCTGCCAAAGCATACAAATAATCCTCAAAATTAATCCTGTAGCTGAATTCTTGTAGCATCTTTCGGCCAATTTCTTTGACAAATTACCTCGAATTCCAAATGAAGCAAGGGCCGCGATAGCCCAGTTAGAAGAGCAACGGTTTAGCAACCATAGGGTTGGGAGTTCGAAACTTGGTCCAGCCAAAGACCGTCCTGTACACGGGGGCTGGTTCACGTTAAATCTGTAGTGGTCTCAAATGTCTCCACGTTGCTTGGTGTGGAAGTTTGGAGAGTGGGATGCCAGCTCAGGTGTTGTTCTCGTCATCTGACCGCGGTTCAAAATTACGAGGCGTTGTCCTTGATCTTTCCCTTCGGGATTGTTCCCGAACCGTCACCAATAGCCCGTTGTGTTGCTCCAGTGTGACGTTAATTAAGTACCTACCTACCAAATGAAGTACTTAGGTCACTACCACCTTACGACCCAACCGTTAAAAGCTTGCAGAAAAGATCTCGAGCTTTTCTGCATTAATAATTTCAAACTTTCCCGCGTCGGTCAAAACGCCGTTGTGGAGTGTTCCGTTTGGATCCTGAAGTCTTTGACTTCAATTCCTCTAATTTATCCCCTACAAGTTAAATATTTGCAAGTCCAAATATAGGACCGCGTCCGGCCGCCTGTAACTTGGGATAGGACTAGACTGGGCAGTTAATTGAACACAAATTAACTTATTAAATACAAATTTAACTCTTCTACATTTAACTTCTTTTACTTAACCCCCATCCCTAATTATTTAAAATTTATGCAAAATAATGCAAAGGAAGCACTGACATTTATGTTTAATTCCTTGAATCAGAATTGGAATATTCCTTTTGCCTATTTCTTAACTAATGGATTATAAATTGCTCAGAAAAAGCTAATTTGATAAAAAGAGGCATTATGTATATGGATTGATATTGAAATTATAATAGGATCATTAACTCTTGAGATGGGATAGGTATAATCACTGTAAATAACCTCGGATAGCATCAGTGCCGAAAACCTATATAGTACTTTTCCCCATCCCATAAATAGCCCGTTGTGTTGCTCCAGTGAGACGTTAATTAACTACCTACTTACCCTATCCCATAACAAATCATGACATGTATCATATTAGATATGTCATATAGATGTATGTCATATGCTTAAGATGGTAAAAAATACTTTGGCCAGTAAAGGCTCAATTTTCGATGAAAATAATGGAATTATTAACTGGGATTACATAGTTAATCTGGTTGACCACAAAAAAATGTATACTATAATATAACAATCCAACAGCTAGGCAGTTTAAAGCTGTGTATGTACGATCCTTTGCCATCATGAAATAATACATCGGATAATGCCAACTGCATTGTTCTTGATAAAACATATATTTTAAATGTTTTTTTCGCAAGGAATAAATATGTGGGTCAGATAAAATAATTCGCACTTTCAGGAAAGCCTTCTTTTACAGCGAAAATATAAGGGGTAATTAGTCCTACTGACGTAAAAATTTATAAAAGTGGAGAGAGAAACTTTAGAGTGGCCCAAACTGAAGGAAATTAAAAGAAAGAATATAATGCATTCACTCCTTTTTCAAACTTTGCAAAAAATGATTACCATCTTAAATTCGCTACATGAACCACACATTAGACCAATTTCTTCTTGAAAACAGCAGTCTATCACTAATAAAAGTTGTCTTATTTGAATATCTCAAAATAAGATTTGATCATGAGAGAAAAGAAATGACGGAGAAATTGTAGCTTAAACAAGTTCGAAGCATAAATAACAAACTACAGTATTTAAGGATGTTATTTATTTATTTATTTATTTATTTATTTCAATTAACGTCACACTGGAGCAACACAACGGGCTATTGGTGACGGTCCGGGATCAATCCCAAAGGGAAAGATCCGAGGACAACACCACGTAATTTATTTAAGGATGAGTAAATGGCTAAATGTTTTTACAAATTTTATTCAGTGGATTTAAAATGTGATGAATATAGCAATAAATTTTATAAGTTTGCTGTTTATTATTTATCTTTCGTATTTATAAAATATTGATTTCACACACAATAAGTAATACAAATTTAATATTATAAATCCAACACAGAACTCATGCACACACTTAAAATCATAAAAAATTGTTAAGAGTTATTTACATGATCACTTTGATAATTTAAATCGCTTGAATCGGACAATATCAACTTTCATCCGTGAACAGGACATTGGCCCATTGCTCGTCGATCCAATTGGTATGTTTAGATCATCGAAACATATGTGCTTTGTGTGATGTAGTCAAAGGAACGCAGTGTACTGGTCTGCGGGCATACAAACCAACACTATTCAATCGCCTGGATACTGGTGAAATATTTGGTGGGCCGTATCTGGACTGGAGGCCGGGTAGACCTGTCCGGTGGCCGTATCTCAAACGTGAGCGTGATAAAAAAATTTGGAGGGTATCTAGTATGCAGGTTGGGTAAACCTGTCCACAGGACCGTATCTGGACTGCGGAAACCGATTTGGAGGGCCGACCTGATCTGCGGATGTGATGAAAATATTTGGAGAGCCGTATCCGGTCTTCAGGCTGAGATCAATCTATTCACTACAACTTATTTATCTAATGCTCACCGTTTTTAGTAGACTGGGGAGTTAAACCTGATCCCGACGAGAACGGCTAATTATATAACAGCTCAAATAGCTTAAAATATGAAAACATTACAAATTCAAGAAATATTCAGTAATATGCACATTCGCATAGCTAACAATATTTCAATGTTGTAACTCAAATTCAAGAAATATTCAGTAGCAGGCACATTCGTATAGACAGCATTTTTTAGAAAATATCTCCAAGCGGGGCTATAAAAAGCCAAATCGATCAACCAAGCTGAATTTTCGCGGAGCAGTCACATGACTACCAGTCGCCATATTACTCACACTTTTGGAAGCTCTTCACAATAGTGATGCTCAGTCTACTTATATTTCATGTCTATGATCAACTCATAAGCAAAGTTCTCTCGCCAATCGCTAGCTTATTGTTATATCGAAATATATATGCATTACTTTTGGAACTGATTAAAATTTCCTAAACCTTTAAAACCACAGCTCTTCAGACACCCCCAAAAAACCTTCCCTTGATAAAAAAATTCTCAACCAACCATGTGGCCAGACGATTTTCACCTTGCTGTTCCCCAGCACCAATCTTATTCGATTACACTACTCACTCGGATTGAAAGACAATATGGTTACCCCAGTTTGTGTTCGTCATCTGACTGTGGTTCAAAATTACTGGTGTTGTCCTCGTCTTTCCCTTTGGGATTGATCTCGGACCATCACCAATAGCCCGTTGTGTGCTGCGCCAGTGTGACGTTAATTAAAATACAAATACATACCCTAGTTTGTGTTGAGTTAATCTAAGGGTTGCCATGTTTCTTTATTGCCACTCCTTAGTGCATTTAAAGATATATGAATATCACGTATTTCCTCTCTCAGCGTGACACCCCATCTTCACTCTAATCTGCATTCTTTATAACTTTTCAGTTTCTGTTGGTCTGGCTGATAAACATGTTATTGTTCGCTGATTTTCGGAACTAGAGATCAAATCTTTTATTTAGGATCGTTAATTTTATAACTGTTATAAGTATATATATTTCTTATCTGTTTAAATATCGTTAAAATAAAATATTTTTAGTATTTTTTCCAGAGAATGGCTAACGCGCGTTGCAATGCAGAGAACAATTTTAAAAGTAAGAGAGAAAGTGGTGATGATTCCGATGATGAAAGCGAAAATTTAGAAGAAAGTCCCTGTGGTCGATGGGTGAAAAGAAGAGAGGAGGTAGGAATGCCTTAATTATTTAAATTTTAGTTCTCTGCATTTCAAATCTTTCATGTTCAATTCTGTTATCCTTGCTAAAATATCCACCACTGTGGATCATTTCCGATTTGTTTTTGTGTTAAAAAACAAAGATCGGAGCACACGCATATTGTGAATGGAACATTGCTCGATCCTTTTGGTATGACTACAATAAGGTTTGGTTTGGCAACTGAGAAAAAGTTTTGTGTCAGTTTCAAAAGCAGTCCCAGGTTAATATCATTTTCTAAGATTGATGAAAAATATTCTTTCTGAATCACGCCTTTTCCAAGTTTTTCTAAGTTAATTTTAAAGCCTTATTGCCTATTACTCTTCTCTAATTGAAAAAATAATTGCAACATAAGCAATAGCACTACAGCAACAGGTCAAATCAACTGAATATTTCTAGGAATTCTCACTCAGCTGACTCATTTCAAAACAATGTATTTAAGCATATCAGCGAATTGTTAAGTATGAATTAGTAATTTTAATACTTTATAAACTTTTTGCCAAGTTTTGTTGAGCTCCCATTCTAGCTATTTTTGTTTGAATTTCATTGACATTTAAAGGGACCGTCATATCAGTGGGTTTGCTTACTGTGCTAGCAACCTGCAAGTGACTCGGGTTCAATTCTTCCCTGGGTATATTTGTATCTTCTGTGTCAGAAAAACTTTCCTTGTATATGTACATTACTTGATTTTGTTTGTCTTGTGTTTGGTACAGCATGACCAAATGTGGCCCTTGCTCCAAAGAACCAAACCAACCATTGACGGTTACAAAATAAAGACTAAACATTAATTTAGGTTAGTAATTTTGGTTTGCTAATTATTGCCATTACAAATTGAAAAATGCCCTGTAACCACTGGAAAACAATTCTTATGTGTTAATGGATATTTCACAAAACACAGTTCTAGAATAATTCATAACTTTTCTAGATCATGTTAAATAAATTTGCCACAAAATATAAGTAAAATTGATAGATGCGAAGCACAATTAAATACTGCTAATTTCGAATCCTGTTTGTGATATTTACTAACTGCAAATTTTCTTATAATAATGTATGGTATCTTTCATGATGCAGGTTTTGATTTTTCGTTTTTGAAATTGCTGGTTTAATTTATGCAATTTCAAGTAGCAAAACAAATAGAATATACACCTTGCTCTTGATTGTAACTTGTAGAAATGGAGGGTTTTTATAACTTGGAAAGTGATAAAACTTGAGCCGTGTTTTTTAAGTGAAAATGTAATGTATAGTATTTCAAACATTTCAATTTAGTAAATTGCACTTATCAAAATAAAAGTTCTCCCTTTAAACATAATGAATGTACTTTTTGAATTAGCATGTTGTATTATCTCAGGACTTCCACTGATGATAGAGCAGTGGTTGAAAATTTAGTAGATAAATTACAAGGCTGGCGTTTTAGTGATCGTGGGTATATCAGTAAAAAACTCACTCAATCCCATGCTAATCAAGGTTTAGAACTAATAACAAAAATTAAAAGTAATATGAAAGAAAGAATAATAGATCCTATTAAAAAGCGGTTTTTAAATAAAAGGTATATCAGGGGTCGCCAGTGTACCAGGGCCTGAAGGTGAAGCAGGTCCAGAAATTCTAGAAACTTCCTTTCATTGTAATGTGCAGTCTGTTTTTCAAATTTAAATAATGTTTTATTGTATTTGTTATCAAACTACAAGAATGGAAAGGAAAAATGAATGTATCTAAGTTAAGCATTGACATAGATATTTGTATTTCAAGAGGGGCTCGTCACCTACTTGATACTGAGGCCTGGAAGATAACGTTGGGGTCCTGCATTATCTAGTTTTCAAAATGTATATAAGTATCCAACTTAAAAAAATTACTGTCATTTGATGAAATGTCAGCTATTGTACTAATAGAGGAATATGGAGAGCAGAGTGGGGTAGACTGTTTCTGTCATCAACTGATGTTATTGGACTTAAATTGCTGAAAGTATGTGAAATAGGTTCATGAGACAGCAGTTGCTAACCAATCCTTAAGCCTAAATTTTATGACAAAGTAACACAAAATACCTCAAAGAGAACAATTTTTATAACCAATTTTTGCAAACCAAGGATAATTTTGTTTTAGTACTTTGGAAAAATTAATAGCGACTTTATAAGAGCTAATATGGTAGCAAATCCTAAATATTAATTTAGTTGTGACATTTTACCCTTTGATAATCTGCTCTTATCTGAAGTTAAATATATGATTAAACCAAAGTGGAATATTTCAGTTAAAAGGAAGCATGGTAATTTCATTTAACATTAATCCAGCTATTTGCTTACTTTTTAGCTGATACCATTGATCCTATGTCACTGCAGTTCAACAGAAGAAGTCTAGAATTCCTTCAATATTCTGCATTTTTCCATTACTTTAAAACAATGCACATTTATATAAAATGCAAAAATAATTTAAATAATTATATGAATTAAACATTCATAGTTATTTTTATTAAAAGCAGCAAAATTTGGTCTGTTTCAAAACAAATAAATTATGAAATTTATTCTGTCTCTGTTTCTATTCTTTCTTCCTTAATGTGTTTCACATTCCTTTAGATATTGTTTAATATACTATACATCACTTTCTTTCTCCATACTATATTTTTTTTTGGTTTTCTGTCTGTTGTAAAAGCTGTGGAGTACTTTCATAATTGATTTTAACCTGATATGGAAATAAAATGTTTTCTGAAAAAACTCAAACTTGGCCCTCTCTAACTTTAAGCAAATTACATATATTAAATTTGCTTTTAAGAATTCATGTACTGTTTTATTTTCCTGGGGGATTAATTAATAATTAGAGAAGGTGACTTCTGTTAAATTATTCACTTTAGTTACTGTGTACAGTTAGTCTTAATCAATAGTGATGTTAATATTTAGTTGCTGCACATCTATCTTATTGATTATCTTAATCAAATCATTGCATTTATGAAAATAAACGAGACTTTTCAAAGTAAAAAATAAAAGTGTTAAGTCTTTACAGAGTTTGAGGACAGTTAGGTTATTTAGATGTTTTATTGTCTCATTTATTAAGATTTATAAGACTTATCCCTACAAGGAAGTTTTGACTATTTTTAAAAGAAAATGAGGACTCTTAATCTAAAAATAGAACTACAATCGTGCTTTAAGCATTTAATAAATCTGCATTCCCTTAGAAAAAATAATTTATAATTATCAAGCTATGTGATAAGCATGGGGTTTGTATTTTTCAGTTTTTCTCTTCAGCAGTGATGCTTACATCTATGGGCCGAAGTCCTATGATCCCCATAATTTTTCATTGTAACATTCATCACAAACTGACTTGTACTTCCTCATACTCAAACTGGAGTTGAAAAGTTGTGAAGTAAGCATCTTAAAATCAGGGATGAAAAGTTACATGATCTTGATACACCGATTCTAAAGTTATAGATTAACGAATTTGAACATTCTGAAAAAATCCTGAAAATATGCTGCTCTTAATGAGGAAAAAATAGATATCAGTAGCATAGAAATTATTATGTATGCATTTGTTCGTAGCTGGTAGGAACAAGGAATTCTCTGCTTTAACAAATAGGAGTATAAACTAAATTTAGCTCTGGTTTTGCTAAACATTAGACTTTTCTCGTAATCAATACCTGAGAAACTTGCTCTTTTCTTACTAAACCTCTATTTATTGGTGATTCTAAGTTGGGGGATTTTTTAAAAATTTTCTCTTCCTGTTGTAAGTGAAACCTCTGTTAGTCATCAGCAAACTCATAAATGTAACTTTTTTCTCTAGTGTATATCTACAAGTCTGCATAATTGATTAGTGACAAGTAAAATGTAAGAAAATGTTAACTTACCTATTGCTATACCATTACAACTTCAATTTGCTTTAGATTACAATCCTATGAGAAGAAATTAATGATTTTTATTTTTGTGAAATAGTATTTCAAAATTAAGATAGTGCTTACAATAAAATATTAGGACAGAATGGTATCTTATCTTTGAGTGAAAATATCTTCCAATTTGTATTGACACTTGTGAAATCTACAGAGGGCTTGCTTTTTTCTGGATCTAGTACAGTAAAAATGCTTTGATAGAACTTATGACATAAGGTTTATTCAAGGTCTTTCTTCTAGGACAGTATGTTCTACTTTCTATAAAAAATTTTAACAGTTAAAAACAAATTCAAGGTCAATTAAACAAGTCATTTTGTTATACAGGAATGAATTTTGTGATATTTTTACTCATCCCTTATAGTAGACGGGGCCGTCGTGGCTCAGTGGGTATGCCCACTACTCTAGCAACCTTCGAATTGTAGGCAGCACAGGTTCGATTCCTGTCAGGTGTATTCCTCCTTGGGTGTATTTCTCTCTTCTGTCTCAGTAAAACTTTCATTGTGTGTGTCTGTCTTACTTGTTATTGTATGTTTTGTGTCTGCTGCAGCATGGCCAGATATGGCCCTTGTGCCATAAAACCCCCCAAAAAACAACCAACCCTTATGGTAGACTGCATCAAATATAATCCCACAATTTGGAATTGGGGTGTGATCTATTCACCCTGTAGATGTATGTTAGTACCAGAAAATATTACCTGTTTTCATTAGTGATCTTTGATATAAATGTCACTGTTAAGGAACTGAATTTTCCTATATCTTATTCAGGGTTCCCTCAACCTTAAAGAAGGCATTTTTTATTTACAATTTTTTAGCCTTAATTTTTACAAGAATGCTTCATATTTTATTTTATCCGCATTCAAAAAGCAAGATCTGATACCTGTCAAGGCTCACTGGGTATGTCCACTTTGTTAGCAACCTGCGAGTTGTAGACGGCGCAGTTTGTATTCCTCCCTTGGTGTATTTCTCCATTCTGTGTCAGTAAAACTTTCCTTGTGTCCATTACTTGATGTTGTCTGGCACAGCATGGCCAAATATGGCTCTTGCGCCATGAAAGTCCCAACCAACCAATGATACCTGTCAAGGGTCACATATCACCAAAAATCGATGGCCTAATATTTAAAAGTTTGCTAAAAATTGATGTATCAAAATTGATCAGTGATACCCAAATATAGCACTTGTGAAAGTTTCTTCATCCGTACTCATGGGTTAATCTATACGAAATGTAGCCTCATAACATGAAAATGCCTCTTAGACCCAAAAAGGCCATGTTTCTTTTGCTTGAAAAGTGGAAACCCTGCAATTAGACAAATATAAAAATTCCACTCTTCGAAGAATAATGACAAAATTTTAGCATTTATTGTCTGTTATGATGCATCCCAAAAGTAATAAAAATCGTAGCATTATTTTCAACAAGAGTCAATCAAATGAAGAAATGCATAAATGGAATGTGTAAGAAAGCCTTTATAGATTAGTTTAAATATTTAATTCAATCACATTAAGTCTGAATTATTGTGTGTGATCTAGTAAAAGATTATTTTACTTATGAGATATAAAGAAAAATTATGAATAGCTTGGGTGTAAATTGAAATGTTATCTTACTATGTAAAATATTATCAATAATAATTAGACAATTTAAAATGCAATATTTAGAGTTTAAACACTCCAAATTTAGAACTAGCCAAAAGAAACTAGTTTAGTATGTTTCATGCTGTTATTCATGCACAAAGAATTAACAAATTCAGGAGCATAAGAATGTCGTCAACAAAATGTATTACTTCAAAAACTTTAATAAGCATCTACAATGTGTATAAAGCTCAAGTGAGTGGACATTTACCTTAGCAATAATTTGCAAATTGTATGCAAAGTTTCATAACACATAGTCGCTTTTAACTTTCCATCTTAGTCGTTTTTTAAATTGTCCGTGAGCCCATCCCTCCACTCTGTCAACTCTTGAACTTCTTCTCTCCTCAAGACTTGATGCTTCCTTTCTCTTCAGTCCAATCTCACCTCACTGCTTTTCCCACAATAGAGAGGTATCTTCCATCTGTCTATTTTTAATTCTTAATATAATAAATTCAACTTAAAAATTATAAAACATTGGCTTTGGTATGAAAGTTCTATCTTAATGTTTCCAGTTAAGCATTCATTAGTATACCTATCTTCTCTGGAAGTCTTCCAGATAAACATTTGTTTTTCTGGTCCAAGTGGAAAGTTTTCTAATTTTTGCATATATTTGACATTTTGTGTTAAAATATTGCCAAGTTCTAACTGCCACCAAACATAATAGCAGTTTTCTGACAGGATTTTAAGTTCCCATGAACAGGTGATTTTCTATTTAGAGTACAATTGCTTGCAAAACTTATTCTGTACAATTGGTAGTCCTCCAAATCTTTTTGTTATTGGTTTTCGTAGACACCCCTCTTAATCTTTTGTGAACTCCGGAAAAGTAATTTTTAGAGGACAAATATTCAGGTGGTCAAAAGTGGCTTAAAGGAAGCACTAATGTTTCAATAAGTAGATTGGTTTTAACTTTAACCAAACAATTATTTTTTATTTTCCCATAAGAGTTCAAAGAATGATATTCTTGACACTAATCACATATTTTGTACTTCCTTCATAACATTTTGAAATATTTAAAAAGCACAATGTTCCATTCTTATGATTTCTGGACTAAGAAATTGCCAATTTTCAAAATGTTTAATGAATAACTAAATTAGTTATTAGATAGGAAAATGCTTAGGAATAGGAGAGTAGTTAACACCTGACATTTGAAAAGAAAAGTCACATCATTCTGATAGCACTATACAATTGTTTGAATGCATAAGATTTACGTATGTTAATTTGTAGTGTCGGATAATTTTGTATGTAGTAAAAATCTTCTAGAGTTTTTTCTTGGAGATTGGCAGTTTTATGCTTTAGTTTTAAGCTATGCCTTAGTTTTTTTACGACCCTTTGAAATTTTAGCTATCCTTATTGAGAAAATTTAAAGTCTTAATTCCTTCTCTTGCAGTGAATAAATAATACATTAAAAAGCATACCTATCCAAATTTATTACACTAACCATCTTGCAGATGTTTTTGAAGCTAAACTCTTATATACATAAAAATGTTATTTTGGGAAAGATTTCCACATTGAATTCTAAAAAGTACCTGGACAATTATCTAGACAACCTTACATGTAGCAGAGGAGGGATATATGATAATTTTTAAATGACTAATTTCACCGCATGTAGGAATTTACCATGTAAAGAAGCATTCAGTGAACTATTAGTTTTTGTATTTATTATAAAAGCTAATTTATATTTTCAGGGAAATTTTGTGAAAAACAATGAATAGGTTATCAGGCAATAAAACTATCAGATCCATGAAGCTTCCATATCAATAGTTGGTCATTTGACTGATTCAAAAGTCTGGCGTTGTCCTTGATCTTTCCCTTCGGAATTGATCCCTGACCGTCACCAATAGCCCATTGTGTTACTCCAGTGCAACATTAATTCAACTACTCAACCCATGTCAGTAATGCTGTCTGTTCATATTCTACCAGTATATTTTATCAGAGGTGTTTAGCTAGCAAGACACTGCTTTTGGAAAAACTAGCTAATTCATTATAAATATTTTTTTGCTCCAAACAGTATTGTAATATAAGACTAGACTACTGTTGAAAGTTACCATTTTCTAGAACAGAATTTAAAACCTTAGACAAATTCCAACTACTTAGTTATTCATAAAAACCAAATTCAAATCTGGACAGCTTTTGTCTTTCGTTCTGTATCATCTACTTGGGACATCAATGTATTTTGTGATGTGATGTCTATCCTTTTCTGAAGTATATGGATATGAGGATTATCTATGGTCTATCAGTCAATATAAAACTCCTTCATTGAGAATCAGAAAAAATCAAAATGACTACAGGAAAAATCTTGCAAATTAAATTGGGAACCAGGAGTAATTTAAAAATTATGGGTTCTGCCATTCATTATTCAACCACAGTGTATAACACTTTCACTAATGTGATAACTAAAATAATGAATTTTGAGAAATATGCATTGTGCTGTGATCTATCTGCTTTGACTTCAAGTACCAGATTTCTATTCTGATCATGGATCATTGCACACGATCTTTATGCAGGGGAAGATAAAATACCAAAGGATGGAATGGATGAACCACTGCCACAAAATTGCAGAGAATTTAAATGTATGAAAGTATAAAAACAATATGTATGTTTCTAATCATTTAAATAAAAACAAGTATCACCCCAAATTACATTAATGTCCTAAGTAGTTATACAGAACAAGTAAGTTTCGTTTAAGTTATTACTATTTGTCCACAATTTTATTTATGTAATGAGGACATTACATTATATTGAAAATATCAAATACGCTTCTCAAAGTTGCTGAAAAAACTAACAATAACAAAATCACACAGAAGTTTTTTTTGCGTTATGTTTTCTAAGTAAATTAAAAAATTCAATTTCCTTAGAATTAAATACTATAGTTTAAATTTAAGTTATGCATGCATTATATGATTCTTCAAGTTGCTTAGAGCGACATAAAATTATCAATCTCCTACTTATAAAATTCTTGGAAGTGCACTTCAAACCTTTTCGAGTTCATATCTAAAGTTCATAATGGCTAGTTAATGATTATAGCTTTCCAAAGTTGAATGAAGTTTCCTAGTTGAATGAACACTTGGATTGTCTTACTGAAATTTGAATACTGCTCATACAAACTGAGCACTTAGCAAGAAATGACCAGTCAGTATTTTTTGAACTGATTACAATATCAGAACTATTGAAGCTGATTGTTGCCCAAACTGTTACACCTGCCACTCTTGCTTGTTAAAATATTCTTTCAGTTTACAGCCCAGACCATTCTAGTAATACTGTAAATCCAAATTAGTAAGATACAATTCAAATTAAATCTCCCATCAGAAAAAGTACAGTAATCCTTTCATCTTATGACATCAAATGCATTCTGGCTTCTTTTAGTAGAAAAGAAGTCCTGTACAAAATTGACTTTTAAGTAAATACAATTCTGCACCCAATTTTTATGTTATCAGAGGACATAAATTAGGTATGATCAGGTTTATATTTGAGTTTTAAAATTTTAAGGCAACTGTTAGTAATAATTTGTATAAATTAGCTTGGATGCATATTTATATTGGGCATCCAAAATATTTCCATTTTAAAATATGTTTAACTGGGAATTTGTTTCATGGATTCTTGCATATATTTCATGGATTTTTCTGATTTATAAGTTCTCTAATATTTTAAGACTGAATGCTTCTAGGTAGACGGAGATCAAATTTTCATAGAATGAAATTTTGAATATGTTTGATTTCATTTTCTACTTTTTTGCAACATTGGAATAGTTAAACAATTTATTATGTTTAGAGTTTGTTCTGAGTTGTAGGCAGTACATGTTCGATAGCTCCCTGAGTGAACTCTCTTCTGTGTCAATACAACTTTCATTATGTATGTTTGTCATTACTTGATGTTGTCTGTCTTGTATTGGGTGCAGCTTGGCCATATATGACCCTTGTGCCATATTTGATGCAAACTCAATGCAACAATCCACTGCATTTTATAGTCATTTTCTTTAGAAATGGATATGTTGCGTGTTATTTTTGTTTCTTTCATAAATATATTAATGGATTTGTTAAAAAAAATTATATCTTAATGTCCGATAAGAAAATTTTAATATCTAGACAAATTACTTTTTGGGTAGAAAGTTATTTGTGTAATATGCTATATGAATTGCTTTACATTCTTAGGTTCAACAAAGAGATATTCCTGGAATTGATGCTGCATTTCTTGCTATGGACACTGAAGAAGGTGTAGAAGTAGTTTGGAATGAAGTGTTATTTTCTGAACGTAAAAGTTTCAGAAATCAAGAGGTGAGTTCCATTTATATAAATTGCTTACCCTCTAAAGATTTAAATATTTTCAGGGGATTCTACTATGGTATAGTTCTCTACTTCACGACCCGTTTCTTCCTGCTACACTAAAGTCATTTTAAGCAGAATTTTGTTTTTGCCTATTATGAGAAGGATTTTTGCAATGTGATGTCTTGAAAGTTTTTATTCTGCTTTTATTGAAATGCTTATTCAAGTAGCATGGTAGCAATGACAAACTTTTGATAAACTTAGTTGAATAATCCTCTGAAAAGTTCTTAGCTTTTATCATCTGCATTTAAGTCTTATCTGTAATCAACACTTGTTTCAAAGTCACAAGTGCAAACCTGATGCCCCTGTTCAAATTGGGAACAGGGGTCATCAGGTTTTAGTTTATCTTTGATGCAGCAAACAAGTAAGTCTGGCCCTGAATTGTGTCTCCTCTTTAGGGATGAATATTTATTATTTCCTATACACATAATATTATGTATCAAAAATTAAGTAATTGAGTACTATAATTAATGCATTCCTTTTTCAACCTGTAATAATTGTCATTTGAAGTTCATTCCCCTTCTGTTCTATTTCCAAACCAGTGACCTTAAAGAAAGCAAAATTAATGTTTTTATTCTTTACCTCTCTAATATGCAGTTTCCAGTTTATTTCTAGCAAAACATTCAGCAAAATGTGCTGAATCAGCAAATTCTTCCCTCCTTGATCACAGATACTTTTGTATCACTTGGATTTTCCGTCTTTTCTGCTCCTCTTAAACATGAAATATTGCCACTAACCTCAAACTGTCCTTGTGCTTACAACTGCATCTTGTTTTTTGATATATATATAAACTGGTTTACTTACTATTAGTAAAATACAATCTTAATGTCTTCACTGTTCTCACTTTGAATATGTTGCATACATTTTTATAATTTTAATGGTGTTCTTTTCTCTGGTTAATTTTCAAATTTGTCTGAATTTCAATTGGATGAGTATCAGTTAATAATTAAAAATAAAAAATGTCTTACACGAAAACCTAATATTTCTTGTTATATGCATAAAGCATTCTAATTTAACAATAGATTTCTTCACAAATATTAAAATTTAACCCTCTGACTATCACAGGATTTCCTCATAGTTCCACTTTTAGCCTACATAATATTTAATTAACCACATCTATTAGATGAAAAAATCCTAGAAAATATTCTTTGGGTAAAGGTCAAAATTGGTTAAAAAAATCATGTAGGAGCTGCAGGTTGCCAAACCTGTTGTCAAACAATATAAAACTATTTGAATACAAAATGAACTTGTTTTCCATAAAACATATTTTTACACCATCAATAGGTTCATTTTATTCACTTAATATGATTGTTTGACCAGAGTAAGCTGTCCTTAATAACTCAACTACATATATTCACGTTGATTTTTGCTTAAATACCTTGTGTCAGTTTCTTTTATGCTAGCATCAGAACTGTCATTTCATCGTGCTGACTGGTATCAAAAGTGGTTAGCTTTTAGGGTAGTCTATTATGCAAAGAGAATTCTCCCTGCCCAATATATTGAGTCATCCGGAAAGTTCTGCAGGTTTTTATGATAAATACCTAGAAGCAGTACAAAAACTTAAGAAAATGTTATTGAATCACATAAGCACCATTTTGTTCTGACTTTTTGCCATCTTTCCGGCAGCTGGAAAATTCCTTTTTAAAAAGTCATTACGCTTATTTGTAAAGAGTTATCGAGGTGCTGTTTGACAGGTCTCCAAAGAATTGAACTCCAGGCCGTTCAGAGAATTTTGAAGTGACCCAAAGAGGTGCAAATCTGAGGGGTCAAGGTCTGGTGAATATGGGGATGACACAAAACACCTCAGCCATACTCATTAAATCTTTATCTGACATTCATTGTCATGCTGGAAGACAACAGCTTGACGATTGGTCAGTTCTGGCTGCTTTGCTTTAATTTCTGCTTTTAATATGCCATTTGAGAATAGTATTTTTCCGAATTTATTGTCTGATTTTGTGGCAACAATTCATAATCAATTCCTTTGTAGTCCCACCATACACAAAGCATTACTTTTTTGGGATTCAGCCCCCTCTCGATGTTAGTTGGGAGGTTCATTTGGCTTACCCCATGATCTTTTTTTTTATCTTGTAACATTGTATAGTATCCACTTCTCATCTCCAGTAATGAGCCGTTTCAAAAAAGAAGCTTCTTCATTTCGTTGCAGCAAAGAATCTACATTCCAAAATTCGAGCAAGCATATTCTGTTGTGTTAAAGTATGGGGTACCCATACATTGTAGTGGCTTACATACCCAATCTTCTTCAGATGATCATGAACTGTACTTTTTGGAATATTTAGTCTGTGATAGTTCCTGAACTGTGTAACGTGGATTTTCAGCGATGGCATCTTTTAATAGGTCCTCGTTACAGAGGATGGTTGTCCAGAGCGGGCATAATCTTCGAGGCTGAAATTTCCGCTCTTAAATTTATCAAGCCACCTTCCAACTGTGTCATCAGAAACAGCAGTGTGTCCATATACAGCACAAATTTTACAAGCAGTCTGGCTAGCATTTTTCCTTTTTTAAAATAAAAGAGCATAATATGACGAAAATGAACGTTTTGGTTCTCCATTCTTAGCACTGCAGTGAAACAAAAATTGTACCACAACACAAGCTAGAATTATGCAGTGAAAGCAGAAAAGACCGAATTTACACATCTGCTTCAATCAAGGTCACTCCTTATTAGCGGTAGCGAAATAGTTATAAGAAAGCACGCTTCGATTTGAAAAACCACAGAACTTTCCGGATGACCCTATAGAGTACGTTATGCAGAGTAAAGTGTCTCATCAGTGGACTGGAACCTCAGTGGGAAAAGAAATCTTACTCTTCTACCACTTTTCATGATATAACCTTTGTTTGCAATTACAATCGTTAGGATGGGGATCATTGAACCCTGTTTTGCTGAATTTGAAATACTTCTATTATCCTGAAATATGTATGAGGCAGGAACAGGTCAAGTTCTTTAAAAATACTTTTTAGTTATGATAAAAATCATGCACTCCAATAATTTTTAAGCCACAATTATAAAATATTTTTCTCTTCTATGTTTTAGCATTGGTAATACTATATTCAATGGTGGAATAACATTAAACATTCACCTTAATCAACCATCATTGAAAATATGTGTCAATTTTTGAATTCATAAACTTTCTGTAGTTCAACTAAATTATCAGCTTGCTCATAGATCTTAAACTTCATACTTATTTTCTATTTAAATAATTTAATAATTTTATTTATATTTATTTTTAATTATATTTAAAGGGAAAGATACGTGGTGTTTTTGACAGTCTTACTCAGCTTGAACATGCGAATATTGTAAAGCTTCATAAATATTGGATTGATAAAGAATCTGATAAACCAAGAGTTGTTTTTATAACTGAATACATGTCTAGTGGATCTTTAAAACAGTTTCTAAAGAAAACAAAGCGGAATGTCATTAAATTGCCTATCCAGGTAGATATTTTTGTACTTATACTCTAGATTACTTATCTTTATGACATTTAATTTAGCTACTTCCAGTTATTCACTTTTTGTTTTTTTAGGCTTGGAAAAGATGGTGCTCTCAAATTTTGTCTGCATTAAGGTAAATGAATGTATTGTAATATTAAAATGTCACCTCACTTTAAAGTTGACATGTTGTAAGTATAATTCGGCAACATAATTTTTAATTCTGTGTATGATTTTAAAAATTTCTTTTAGAATTAAAAATGCAACTTAATCTATATTTTTAAAATTGAAAACTAAAGTATTTACTAAAATAGGTGTTCTGTTATCTTTTGCACATTTTTTTAAGTAGTAGTCGTTCTATATGTCAGATTTATACTCTGGTGTCAATCTTAACATTTACTATTTGACTATCTGCAGATAATGTGTAGCTGAAAAGTATCTCCCCAAATTAAAAAAAAATGTTTTTAGGACTATAAACTGATTAAATTCGAAAGGGTGGTTAAACGGGTGAAAACTATTGTCTGAGCAATGTCTGAAAACTGCATTCAATAATTATGAAAAAGTAAACAAAATAATGAATTGTAGAATCAGTAGATTTATAGTTGGATTCAAATATACTTGCTCAAATAATTAATATACATGCCATCATAAAAAGCTCAGTTTTGCTTCTCTTTCGCTTTTTTAATATTTTGATGGTTTAATATGATGCAATTTTCTTTCACAAAATGTATTAATCAAAGCCTAATAGCCAGTTTAGATTTCAGTTATAGTATTAGATTTGTACGTTTTCCTTTTAAGACTTGGTTATAGTCCCCATTTCTGTTTAGAAACATAATTTTAATTGTTTAAGAACTTCCAAAAATTTCTGTCTAAGTAGCTTGAATTTTATTAAATAAGCTATAAGTAATGCAGTCCTAAAAATACTTTTGTGATTCTGTTCCTAAAAGTATTCAACATCAGTACTCAGAATATTTGTAACATGATACACACTAAGTATTTACTTAAAATTTTAATTTGCTAGAATGGTTTATAGTTTTTCAATTAAATCTGATATTTACAATTCTTATTTATTACTAATCTGAATTATTAAAAGTATTAGTTTTTCTATAGTTCCTACTCTTGTATTCTTATCCAAATCACATCGTTGAACTAATGTTTTGTCTTTTGCAGTTATTTACACTCATGCTCACCTCCAATTATTCATGGTAATCTGACTTGTGATACTATCTTCATTCAGCATAATGGTTTGATTAAGATTGGGTCAGGTAAGCTCATACTTTTACTATGCTTTAAATATAATGTAGATTTATTTGATTTACAGTAGTTTGCTGCTAAGTGATTAAAATCTTTATTTAAGAATTATCTGATTCACAGTTTTTAATGTTATAATAATTTAACGTTTTTGCACTATTTTCATGTAATTGCATAGTAAAATATTGCATTGTGCATTAAAACCATTTGCATTTTAAGAAAGAAACCAAATTAAATTATTTATTTGATTTCTTTATTATCGTTATTTTAGCTTGATGAACGATATTTGATTACTAATATCGTTAATTTAGCTTGATGCTCTATATATTTTAAAAGAGAAAATAATTTTAAGCGTTTCTCAACAGGGTGAGAAACCTATATGAAGATACAATAGCTGCTCATATTTAGATGATACAACTGAAAATTTATTACAATTTATTAAGCACAAATGTATTATTTACATGATAAATCAAATGAATTGTATCATGCAATAATGTGCATCCAGAAAATCAAGAGTAGCAGCTTCTATGCAGATGTTAAAGTATGTTTCTAATCAGTCATGGGTTACAAAACCATCCTAGTAAGTACCTGTTTCCTGTGTTAAATGATAGGATCTTGTAATGCTTGTATAGTGTTCCAAAAAATGGACATGTCTTGGAACATGTGTATAGTGATCAGATAAAAGTTTTGACATCTGCTTCATTTCCCTTAGACAATGCAGATTTCAGCTTGGCAGTCCAAGCATTGACATGTCCACGTTCTGCAACCTTTATTCATACTAGGCTAAATGAAACTGAATTAAGTTGACCATCTTTATATTATTTATTCAATATAATAGTTTTGAAGAACAGTTCCACAAATAATGTAAGCATAAATATTGTGTTTCAATTAGCTATCTTTGCATCATATTCTATTTTTGTTGGTCAGGTATAGTATTGATTAGTCAGTTGTTAAAGTTTTGTGTATTCAATACAGCTCACTGCTGCTTCACTTTTAATTATTATATAATATAGTTGGTATCAGTTGGAAAAGTGAGAATGAATGAAAGCCAATGACCATCTATTAGTTGATCTATCAATTAATGATCAGTAAATATTTCACAAGTTTTAAGAATTTCAGAAATTTTAAAAAGCTTACTGTTCCAGAGTTTAAAAATATAGCCTTTTTTTTGCAGTTTAGTTTTACTTCCAGAAACAGTAGTTGTCTATTCTTGTTGCTTAGTCAACTTTTATGAAATTAGTGACCTGAAGAAAAAATAATTTCAATTTGGCTGTGCTTAAGTTTGTTTCTCTTTACTGCAGATATTAGCGTTTTTATTATTTTTTGTTTTTGTAATTAAAAATAAAAATTATATTTTTGACTAACTTTTGGCTTAAAAACTTATTTTGCATGTCTTATTAAATGGTTATGTGCCTATTGTTATTTGGCAAAATATGATATTAGACTAAGTAAAGAATTGTAAATAAGTTTGATTCTCTGAGTGTGTATGACATTGGAATATGGTTCAAATGAACAAGGAAATTTATATTACCTTTTGAAGACTTAAATTCATTAGATAGACTGACTTTCACAAAAAATATACTTGTAAAGTAGTTTGCTTCAAATGGTATCATTTAATGACAGACCTCAACTTATGTATTTTACCGTGAAATTTATTGGCATTGCTATTGTGTACATTTAAGTCAACTTTCATAATCTGCAGAACTTCATCTATCCATCAGCATCCATGATTTAAATCTCTAAGCTAATTTTGTATTTAAAAAGTTTTGCTTTGAACCTTGGTTTTAAAATATTTATATGAAGATTAACTAATGAATTAATTCAAGGAAATGTTAATTAATCTTTTAGAGGGAGGTAGATCTTTTACTATGTTTCGAATATATTTGTTGTTAAGTTAGTCTTATTTGATTGTAATTGGGTTAAAATTTTTAGCAGAAAATAAATTTTTCTCTGTAGTAAGAAAAAGCCCGTTGTGTTGCACCAGTACGATTTTAATTAAGTACCTACTTACAAACCTCTAGTAAGATTCATTTTTCCATTTTAGTTGAAACAAATTATCATTGTATAGATTTTTGAAACACTATTTTCTTCACGATATTTGCTGCTGGAAGATAGTCCTATAAAAATTTAAAAAACATTTTAGTTGCTCCTGAAGCTATACATCACCATGTGAAGACATGTCAAGAAGATTTTAAGGATATGCATTTTATTGCTCCAGAATATGGCAGCAAAACATGTAAGTTTTATGTATTGAACAAGTATCCTTTTTCAAAGTAATTAAAAATATTCTTTTTTATCAATAAGTGAACTTATGTTTTGGTTTTGATGCTTATATATGTATATATATATATGTGTGTCAGCATTTTGTTCTGCCTAAGTTAAAAACTGAATATAATATGAAAATAGAAAATGACTTGAGTCTGAAATTGTTTTGTTTTAACAGTGTACTGTTTTTATATTAAAAATTTATTAATGTTTAAGTATATGATGTTTACTACACACTCAGAAAGAATTTTAATGATAGTGTTTAGGTATTTCAGATGGACTCTCATATTCTGCTACTGACAAACTTTTTCATTCTTTAACTAATGTCATATACACTCACTGCCAAAAGTTAAGCACGAAGCGTAGAATGCGAAAAAATCGACAAGTACAACTTTGATTGACACACAATGCGGCAGGAAAGTAGCAAATACGTTTATGCATGAATCAAAACAAAGAATTACTTACAAAGATGAAAACAATGTTGAATTTTCATAAATTATAAGATGAAGTCATATTGGAGTCATTAACAAAATGATGTTTAAATCCAAAACAAACAAACAAAACCGACATTAATAGGTATATGACCACTCCTCATCCTCATAAAACGTTTACAGCACGTGGCCATGCTTTCCATGAGATGATCAACCACCTCAGAGTCAAGTAATCGCCATTCCTCCTGTAGAGCAGTTTGCAACTCTGAGAGTGACTGGGGTGGAAAACGTGCAGACACGACACAGCCGAGGGCATCCCAAAGAATTTCAATAAGATTAAGGTTGGGCGAGTTCGCCACACCGGCCAATCCATATGTGCAATCCCATCACTCTCCAGGTAGTCGTCGACGATGTTGGCTCGATGGGGACGCGCATTATCATCCATTAAAACGAGAGCAGGACCAACTGCTGCAGCGTACAATCTCACAGTGGGTTCTAGGACTTCATCCCGATACTGGACAGCCGTCACAGAACCCCGTCTAGATCTGCAGGTCGGTGCGATATCCCAACGAAATTCCTGCCCACACCATGATGCTTCCACCTCGGAATGCGTGATGCTCGATGATGTTCTGGGGCCGATTGCGTGTGCCTTGTTCTCTCCAGACCCATACACGCTTGTCATCTGGCTCCAGGGCAAATCTCGACTCATCCGTGAACATAAAGTTGGCCCAATCAGACAGTCCAATTCACATGCTGCCGTT
Organism: Meta bourneti; assembly: GCA_933210815.1. Lineage (NCBI taxonomy): Eukaryota > Metazoa > Arthropoda > Arachnida > Araneae > Tetragnathidae > Meta > Meta bourneti. The sequence goes on from OW119934.1 coordinate 30,572,350, forward strand.
TCCACTTTAATCGTGCCCTTCTGGATTGGACGGATAGAGGAACACAAACTCGTGGTACCAGGGCGTACAGTCCATTCATGTGTAGCCTTCGGCGAACAGTAGTGGCTGATATCTTCTTACCAATGGACTCTGCAACCATAGATGTTACACGTGTGGAGGTCGCTCTTCGATTCCGCTTGGCTAAAACAACAATATATCGATCTTCTGCGGGGGTCATAACCCTTGGGCGACCGGCCACAGGTCTTCGGACAACTGTTTGGCTTGTTTGGAATTGTTTCCATAATCGTGAAATGACGGAATGATGAACGCCGAAGAAAAGAGTAACATCTGTGATTGATCGTTCTGCTTCAAGGCGTCCCACAGAGCGCCAGCGCTCACTATCTGCCATTTGTCTTATGAAAGCCATAGAAACATGTCTGTCTTGAAAACTAATCGTACGAAAGTTCTAAACACTTTATCAGCACTTACATGAAACTCCTCTAACCCTTCACAATGCTGGCTTCTTAAAAGACTGATTTTTTGCATAATTATCAACACGAAACTGATTGGCTGTTACAGAACATATTTGCATACTTCCATCTACCTCTGCAGCGAAATGCAGCCTCTCAAATTCAGATTGGCTTCCGGAAATTAACATTTTCCTTTCCGTGCTTAACTTTTGGCAGTGAGTGTACTTAACGCTGGAGATTCATTAATATAAGATTAATTTTATTCTTTTATGTAAAGGGTTTATATAAATTATATTTTTCTCTCTTTTAAAAATTTTACTTTGTTAAGACAAAGGTATCAATTTATCATTTAGCTGTTCGTATATCAATTAATATGTACACTACATATGTAGAGAGCAAGAAACAGGTATTTAAAATTTGATTTTTATTATATTTAAGTATAATAAAAATCGAAGTTTTAAATACCTGTTTCTTGCTCTCTAAATATGTAATGTACATAGGGAGAATTCATATACATATTCATACAGAGTCCCTACAGTGCTCTCTACGAATATATATACCACCTACAATTTTTATGAAACTTGATTCTGAAACTGAAATCTGATATTGGCAAATGAATTTGTTAGCCATACTCAAATAGAAAGAAACCATTATAAAAAAGACGAAAAGTGTGTTTGGCATTTTTTTTTATTTGCAAGTCAGCAAAAAGGATTTCTCAGCTTTTTATTCTAAATTTGTAATTTAATTAATTTGAATTGATAAGAAATAATTATTTTACTGATATTACTATTTGCAAGTAGCTCTATTTTAATTCATATTTTTAATATTGTATTTGGAAAATTTTTAGTATGGTCTACCAAATGCATAATATTCAACCTCTATATAATATCTCTATCACTTATATTACACATTAAGTGTTTGGAGAAATATATTTTCCATTATCATTTGTATAGTCTTTTCTATTCAGAGTTACTCTAAAGTTTGATACACAATCTTGAAATGAATTATTCTTTTTGAAACATGTCAACCAGGTAGCTGTATTAGCTTATTACAAATAAGAATGCTTTATCATAGTGTCATCATTAATTATTATATGACAGAATTCCTATTAGATTTTTTTTTTAGAAATGACAGATGATAGCCTTTATATATAACCTTTATTTTTACTCTTCTCCTTTTCAAAGTAATAAGACCAAAAATCCCCAAATTTAAATTTATTTTATAGAAATTGCACTTGTGTAAATTGTACAAACGGAAGCTAAAACTACAGAACCACCTTAATTGCACTTTTTATAATATAAATATCTAAAGGTATAAATCATTTATAAACATCATATTTTTTAATGTTTCTGAAAGAAGTATTTCAACTTGCATGTTCCTGTCTTCTATTCAAAATTGTATAGAAAACCAGTAGTTTCCATTGTGTACATATTTTAGGTTGGAAGTGCTTTAGGGTAATCTATTTTTAAAAAACCTTTTGTCCTAATCATAAAGTCCAAGTCTCCCTTTAATGATTCATCATTCTTCTAATATTTACTGACATGTGCAAGTCGTTTTCAGTTCATAATTACATGACTTTGAAAAAATTACTCCTACTAAGGTCCTAGACAAGATAGGAATTCTGTCAGGAAATTCTAATAATTCTGTCATATAACAGAAATTAATGAATCACTATGCAAGAGTATTGTTATTTGTAATAAGCTAATACGGCTACTTGGTTGATATGTTTCAAAAAGAATAATTCTATTCTTGATTGTGTATGAATAGAAATCTTTAGAGTAACTCTGAACAGAAAAAACTACAAAAACGATAATGGATAGTGCAAGATATATTTCTCAAAACTCTCCTAACTCCTTTGCTTGTATCCCTTCTCTACAGATAAAAATACTACTATTTGGCATTTTTTTAAGTCAAATTTTATTCTATGTTGTATTTATGAAGAATGTACTAATTACTTTTTGGGAAACCAGAAATGTGTTGGAGATATACATATTTTTCTCTAAAAGTTTAAATGTTTTAACTTTTTTCATTTAAAAGTAAGAATCAAATGGAGCAGTGTTTAATAGAAATCATAGTTGAAACTAAGGGAAATAAGTGTCATAAAAACAAGGTAAAATGCATCTTTTCATGCTAAACACATGCTTGAGTCCATATAAAATATGCATGATACCAGATGGCTGAGGTAATGTTGAATAATGAATTGTTTAAATAGGTTCAGAGACATGGAAGTTAAAAGTTATGTTACTCACGAAACCCTGTCTTGCTTCTAAATAAGTATTTTCTTTTATTTAAAATCTCGTGAAAGATGTTTCTGCTAAAAGTAAATATAAAATTTAAAGTTTGCTTTTTAGTTATACAACAAAAAATTGGAAATAAATTCTTTTGTTAAGTACTCAAAAAAACTGCATGTTTATTTCTCAATTGCTATTCCATTGAGGTTATTTCATTAGAAACAGAAAAAGCATTTTCTAAGAGTTTTAGCAACCTGACTGCTTAAAAAGTTTTTAAACTCGAAGAAATTTTCACAAGATTTTAAGAAATTAATTTTCTAATTTTTATACTTAATAATGTGTTAATGCTTTTTATTAGGTACTACATTAAATAAATTTATAAAAATAAAAAATAATCACCTGAACAATGTAATTCTTTTAAAAAATACCTTACTGACTTTTAGCCAATATTTACTTCATTAGGAATGAAAATACGCTTGCCGAAAAAGATTCTGATTTCTTTCACTAGAGATGTTCTTGAATTAGGAAAACTAATATACTCACAAGTAAGATGCATCTTTACTTTCCTTTTTACATAGAGATTCAAATTTAGTTGCCAAGATTCATATCATTAGGAACAAAGTGCAAAAATATTATACCATTTGAAAATTAAAGCATTCAAATTTGTCATTTTAGTCTTTAAAGCCTTATTTCTTTTATTGAAGGAACTAATGTAATTTTCAAATCCCAAACAAAAAAAGACACTAGAAACTTTTGAAGGCAGTTTTTATTATTTATATGGTAATTAAAAAGACTTAATACAGAAAGTATTAATAAACTAAAATCAAAATTCTCATAAGCTGATGATGGTGGAATGTTTGTTTCGAAAATACAAATAACCAATTTTATCCTTAATATTTGAAAAATTAATGTTTCTGATAGACATTCAGGTTTTATAACAAAATATTTTAATTTTAAATTGCATGTCCCTTTTTTTCTTAACTACTTGCAAGTGTACATACTTTACATCACTTTACCCTGGAAAGCCTCAATCAATTTTACAAAGCATCTACAGTAACAACCTATCAACAATACCTTGTATTTTCTTTAGATTACATATTTCCTATTTCCAGATTAGTTAAGATCAAAAGAAAACGTTAAAAAGTGCATAGCTCAAGTTAAAATAATATTTTCTGCTATTATATAAAAATTAAGAACCCTTTAAAATATCCATTGAATTTCCTTCAAAATGTAACCCATATACAAGTTGACCACAAAATAACTTACTCTTTGGACACATCTAGCTAAATCGATCAAACGGAATGCAACCAAATTTGGTATTGAGACTTTTGAAGGCATGGGGATGTATTCTGCGAAAAAAGTTTAGTGCCAAAAGTCGCCAATAGGGGAAATTTCATCCTGTGTTGTTGAAAACAGTCGAACATTTGCATTAAATTAAGACAATGGATTGTGCAAAGTTTTGATTAAGCAACAACCACGCCTGTAAATCCAGCTGGATATGGCATGTTTAATTTTGAAAAACAGACAATAGACGTACAAATTAATAGAGATTCAACTCACATGAACCAATCTTTTATTCTCCAGAATCAGTTTCTCCTTGACCACATAGACCAATTTCAATGTGCTGACCTTTCTTGTGTACAACAAATTTATCCAGTGTACTGCATGCTATACAGGCTGAGCATAATAGCATCTGACATAGGACCTGTATGCAGGTTATGAAGCCTTCTAAATTCTGGAAGAGCCACTCGGGCATTGCACTGTTTAAGGTAAGGCAACTTAACAAGTAAAGGGTGCTGTGGCAAGGTAGGGTGCATATTGAGCACAAATCGTCAGTCATTCGAATAACTTCCTGAACTTTCCCATTTTCTTATTGGAATTAGCGGTTCTGCTGTCACTCACATGGTCAAAACTTTGGATTGTCCATTTTATCTGCATTAATAATAATGCAAATGTTCGACTTGCAACACTGCCAAATTTCCCCCATTGGCGACTTTTGGTACTATTTTTTTGCTGAATAGATCTCTCCATGGTTTCAAAAATCTTAATACCAAATTTGGTTTCATTCCATTTATTCGATTTAGCTACAGGTGCCTCCAAAGAGTGAAAGTTATTTTATGCCTACCCTGTATTATTGCAGGTGTTCACAGATCTGAAAAATGAAATCATGTAACTTGTGGTTCACAAAAATCACATCCCCATCCAAATATTTTTTTTAATATTTAGTATTATTTAAACAGATCTAGGACATTAGAAATATTTTTGAAGTATTTTGTTTCTAATGACACAATAGTAGTTATCTTTAGGTAATAACATATAGAGCATCGAGAAATAAATATGCTGTTTCTTGGAATATTAAAGGTTAAAACCAAAAAAGTAATTATGCTATTTCTTCATAAATTTGGAATTCATAAATTATCCTGTAAAGGGTAGAATAGTGACGACTTTTACCTTGAGTTTGGTTTCCAACAAAAGTTTTCCTGATTATGAAGTCATAAAAATATTCTTAAGTACCTGGTATAGATTTGAATGAAAGTACAATGTGCTGCAAATAGTTAATAATGGTTATGTACCATCAATTCATAATTAGCAGCATCATATCATGTGTCAAATGCATTTTAAATTATTTTCACGATTTCAATAAGACTTAATTAACCCTCCTGGTGATTGTCTGGGCTAGGTATCTCATCTGTAGCAAAACTGACCATGGGCTGACTTGATGAGCTTTCTTCTAATGATGAGATATCATTAGAAGAAAACACTGACCAGATCTTGATTTTGCCATCATCAAAACATCGGTAATATCTTGATGGTGAGATATCTTGTCTTTAGCAAAATTGGTTGGATCTTGGTGGACAAGATATCTCATTGTAACCTCTTGGAAGGTTAATAAAAAGTTATTAATTTTATTTTAACTACTTACTTATTCCACTTGGCCTAGTCTGAACCTGACCAGGTCCAAAAAACTTAACCATGAATTCATTGAGAGCCAGCACCAGACTTTCTAAGAAATCCTCCCTAGTGACTCCAATACAGGAAAGAGGTATTCAGGCAAAGCCAGAGTGGTCATGCACTTAATGCAAAGTGGAGAATTCTTTTCTCCCTGTACTAACTATATGGTCCTTAATGCCTGCTTTTGAATTTAGATATAGCAGTCTGGTCTGTCTATCCCCTGAGAACCTGAGGATTACGCCAGGGTAATGTCCTTGATATCTGTCACATGCAAGATACCTTATCCAAACAAATGTTCGAAACCTTTGCTTTTGTGTATGTTGCCCCAAAAATTAATCTACGAGTTGATGGTAGTGGTTATAGGTAACTCTCTTCAGTTTGTTAGCTGTTTCATTTTCTTTGAGATCAACATGGGAAGGAATGCACTGAATGTGTATTTCATGGTTTTGAGATGACAATTGCTTCAATATTTGATGTTATGTATACTAGTTTTGTCACTAGCATTCCACCAACTACTCAGAAGTTGGATTGAGCTTCTGCTATCAGTTAGGATACAAATGTTATTGCATATATCAAATGATAATGCATGATTCAATGCCTCATCCATGGCCTGGAATTCAGATCGAAATAGAGCAATGATCAGAATTTCTTAGCTTATTTATATCTTAATATTATGACCAAGCTTTAAAATTTATAAAAATTGATCTAAAATAGACTAATGATTTTTTTAGTTTCTATTGTAACTCCGGCTGTTGACATATATGCATTTGGAATATGTGCTTTAGAAGTAAGTTTTCTTCATTTTTAACATTCTTCACTTTTTTAATGAGATTGTATTTTAATTCTGCATTGTTCTGTAATATCTTTCCATTTTTTTAAATTTGTGTTCATTGAGCTGAAGTTGTAAAATTCTATCTAGATGGCTGCATTAGAAATTACTGGAAATGGAGAAACTGCAAACCAGATAACTGATGAAGCTGTAAATATGACTATAGAGTTGCTTGAAAATTCTTTACAAAAGGTAAGGTAGAAATTATTGATTTCTTTTCATGCTTTTTTCTTTAAAAATATGCTGAACAAAAAGTCACTGCTTATGGAAACCGTGTTTGATAAATTTATATCAAGTGATAAACTGATATATTACTGTGACTTCTGATGTATCTAGTTATGGGAATTGGAATGTTAATAGTGGTAACACATGTCAATTGCAGTGAAATACAAGTTTATGCCATGTGCACCACATAGGTTAGCTACTCAGTGTACCTCATTGTGAATTGTCTTGTCTTCCCCATTGTAGTGATCCCCATGCATATTGATCTTTTCTTTTCCCATGGGATTTACTGTCTTAAGTAAACATGGGAGTTGCGCTCCTGGGATACCCCAGTGATCTTTTTCTGCTTTCATCCCACCACTCTGTTCTCTTAACTCTTTTTTTCTCACGACATTTTTTACTTGATGTTGTCCTTCAAACATACCTGCATAACTAGACATACCACATGTAATTTTATAAATAGTATAAAAAACGATTTTTATGCATGTATACCTGGTTTATATTCATTTTCAGAGTGTATTAGTCTACAGGTAGATTTGAATTTTTAGGATTTCATACGGAAATGCTTGGAAAAAAATCCTGTAGAGCGACCTACTGCTAGAGAGTTATTATTTCATCCAGTTATATTTGAAGTTCACCCTCTTAAGCTACTTAGTGCTCATATGATTGTGAAAACTGCATGTAAGTTTAAGGCTTTTACTATTTTTGTTTCTTTCAGAAAAGCTTTCATATTGAATACATAAAAAAGTTGGAAAATCTTTTCCAGTGATGTAAGGTTTTAAACCCTCAGTTCGTACTGATTACATTTCCTTACGTCTTCACAACTTGTTCTTCTGTTCTGTTTTCGGGTTTTTAACATTAATCTTTCCATACCTTAATTTTAGCACTTTTTGAAGAGCTAAAATTAAGGTATATAGCAAATCATGCTTTACTTGATTTTGAATTTTTCTTCCTGGAGAACAAATCTTCTAAATTATGCAGTTCAATAGTAAACAACCTTTGAAGAACTTTCCTTTCAGTTATCATTTTTAATTTTAACGTTTTCTAACTTCCAATCTTCCTGTATTAGACGACAGAAATGTATCAGGACAAAAATGAATACTTAGAATTGAAGAACACATTTAGTTTTAAAACAAGAGGTTTAATACATTTCATTTTTATCAAGGTCCTCATTCTTATCATTGCCAGATTCAACTTAAGTTTTACATTCAAAATCTGGCTTAAATATAGCTTTTCAAATAACATACACATTTTATTTTTTAAATCAATCATGGTAGTTCTTTGGAAGAAAATAACTACCAAAAAAGCTAATAGAACATTCAAACTTATTTGATAGAATTTAAAGAAAGAAATACAACACAAAATCTCAAGTAAATTAAAGGAATTTACCTTTTGGGGTCTCAATAATTTTTAAGAGTATAAAGAGATCCTCAGACAATAAAAATTTGAGAAATGATGAGCTGTGATTTATTAAGCTAAATACTGTGTATTTGCATTCATGAGCTAAGTACTGTGTATTTGCATTCATGAGCTAAGTACTGTGTATTTGCATTCATGAGCTAAGTACTGTGTATTTTCACAACTTACTGTGTAGTTACAAGACGATCTTGCTGCATTTTCCAATAATTTTAATTAGGAAATATTCACTTTAGTAACCTTATTCTATAAGTAATTGAAATTGATAATTTAATTCTACATTTCCCAAACACTGTCGATTTCATAGCCAAATGATGGTTTTAACTTTTTCTAAGTTAACTATTTTTCAGCCAAAGCTTTAGTATGTTCTTATTTCTAACCCACAAGACTGTTTCATTGCCCGCCATCCTTGCATTGTTCCCAAAATAATACTACATCACAACTTTTGCTATTCAGCACAATAATTTTACTTTGACTCACCTTCAAATCAAACACTTAACTAGAAGCATGAAGTTACATGTTAACAGAAGTAATTTTCAAACACAGAAGGGTTTTATCACAGTTTCACTATTTTACTTTGCAATTTTTACTTGTTGCCAGCTACATAACTTGCTCACTAGAAAGGATCGAAAACAATATATGGGCGAAACATTTTCTTCCTTGAGCTTGAGTAGCCATTGGTAAACCTAAGAAAACCTGGAAACGTAACCATTGGTAGACCTAAGTAATCCTGCAAAGTTTACTTTATTTTATTGAATGAAGCAAATGCCAAATACTTGACTGTATCATTCACCATAAGTGTGTTTTATTTGAAATATAAATGTAGTGCAGTGAAGCCACACACAATGTAGCTGTCTTTGTTGTTTTGGGGTTGGTTGTATAGGACAAGATCCAGTCTTTAAAGACCTTGGCTTAAGGCGGAAATATATTCTACCCTTTGGGGTCTTTTAATTGTAAGTTAGCTCACATTGTATCAGCTAAGAAAACCCCATAAAATGTGTAAACAGCCAACCTGTAAACAGACTTATGGTCTTAACACAAGCTTCTAGCATTACATATGAATCTGTCTTTCAGTATATTAGCTTGTAAATTGTTTTATTACTTGTTGGTTATAAAAGTAATTTTGTCATGTATTTTTCGTAAATTTACTGTAGAGTTCCTTATATTTGATAATTTTTTAAAATTTTCTCTAACTCCCAATTGTAATTCTAGATCTGAATACTTGTCTCCTGCAATAATGTTCTAATTCTGTTATTAACAAAAAACAGCAATAACTTAAAGTCTAAAAATAAGAAAAAGTTTTAATTTGAAATTTGTCAACTATTAAATTTACAATTTAACTTTTTTAAATTATACTTTTATGAGCTTTATATGAATAAAAAAAATTTCGAAATATCAACCCATTTCTATGGTAGCAACTAATTTCATTATTGCTGAGACCAGAATATTGCTTATAAAAATCTTATGCTTTGACAATCTAGATGTGAGAAAAAATTCTGCATATGATTTACTTGTTTTTGTTTTTAAAGTTGTTGGTGTTTCTTTAGAAGTTACAATTATTTGAAATTCAATACTTATTAGACAAGTTAAGACTGGCGAAAGTAACACACAAATATAAAGTAATTGGGAAAAACAAGTGGCATCAGTTTTCAAAGCATTCATTCTGCTTAAAAAATGTAGATACATTAATAAATGTATACATTTCTAAACATTGTCAATGCAGTAAATGTGAACTAGAATACCCTACAGACAAAACTAAACTGAAATATCCTAGACAAACTGAAACTGAAAATCTAATGTAATATAAACTTTGAATCTCAAATAGAGAATCGGAGACATTTTGTGCTTATTTTTCACTTCTATCCATGACACTTTTCAACTGCTTATAATGAATAATTTGTACTCATGCGTAATTCTGAGGATGTTTTATTAATACCTTGATGCAAGCGAACAGGATGTCTTGTTATACCATAATTAAGTAATTCATAAATGATGAAAAACAAGAATTTTGATTTATTTTTCTATTTTTCAGACTCATTTTCCTTTAATTTTTGTTTAATTAATTGTGCAATAGGTTGCATTTACACATCAATGTCAATGTGGTAGACAAGTTAAGACATTACAAAATATATTTGATTCAAACTTGCTTATAAAAACTTTTTATTTCGACAGTGGACAAAGAAAGTGTTTTTAAAGAACTATTTTATAAAAATTCACCGAATGTACCAATTGCAATAATGAAAACTAGCAACACAAGCAGTGATTATGCAACAGAACGTAATAACATAAGTCCTTTATTACTTCTGAATAGTATATATCAATATCTGTAATTTTTACATTTTGTTCCATTTTCTAGTTCCATGAACTTGTGTAAGGACAACAAAAGGGGTATTCTGCAATGTGAGTAAAACTTTAGGACCATATAGGGCAGCTAAAGATGACAATTGACAAAATTTTGCACACAAAATTTGCACTTAGGCATTTTTAATTTTATTATTTTCGATGAGCAGATTTGTGCTGATAACATCTTTGTGTTCCCAGTTACTAGTGCAAAAATTACTCAAATGACTATTATATGAAATTATTTTTTATTTGAATAAGTTAGGGAAAAGAGTAGTGTAAAACCATCAATAAGGATGCAATGTTTATAATTTGAGTGTAATAGTTTATAAAGGAAGTAATATTTAATTCCTTGTATTGCTTACTGTTAAATTGTATGCAATCTGCATTTGTGTTTTTGAGAGGAATAAACATTTTGTTTTACGATTTATATTTTTATCTAATCTTTAGTGTATCAACCAGATCAGCTAACTAATGAAGCCCTCCTTAC